>CM043702.1:992500-3672500 GCA_023935145.1 Bretschneidera sinensis
TTTTTCGCTTCTCAAAGTGATCGACTTGCACTGCTCCTTTGGATTCACTTCAGTCGTGCTAGGAAAATTGCCTTGTTGTCTCCCAGTGAGGATATTGGCCAATTGACCAACTTGGACTTCTAAATTCCGAATGCTTGATTCTAAAAACTGGTCTTAGTCTCTGTTATGAATCGGTTGGTGTTATTTGCCAATTGTGCCATTGCTTCTTCAAGTGTCAATTTCTCTTTTGGTGGGTCATTAGATGACATACTAGGTGGCAGCTTCAATACATTTTGATTATTCCATGAAAAATATGGATGATTCCTCCATCCAGAATTGTATGTTGCACTGTATGGATTGTTCTGCCGGTTGTAATTTGCAACAAAGTGTGCTTGCTCCGCTTGAGATTGAGAGAAGGGGTTTCCCACTTGACAATCTTCACTTGAATGGTTTCCATGGCAAAAATCACAAACCAGTGGTGTCAAGTGAATGGCATTTGCTGCCAGTTGGTTAGCCTTCAATTGTTGAGTAAGAGTATGGACTTAAGCTACCAAGGTAATGATAGCTTCAATCTCATGTAATCCCACCGCCTTCTTCGGTAAAATCCTCTCACTCGGCCATTGATAGTTGTTCATGGCCATCTCCTCCAATAGATCATATGCATCATCCTAGTTTTTTCCCATTAACGATCATCCTGAAGCTGCATCTATCAGAGTTCTTACAGAACCACCAAGTCCATTGTAGAAGTGTTGAACTTGCATCCACTTCGGCAATCCATAGTGAGGGCATCACCTAAGTAGGTCTTTATATCGCTCCCAAGCCTCATAAAGTGATTCACCTTCAATTTGAGCAAAATTTGAAATTTCATTGCGCATCTTCATTGTCTTGGCCGGTGGAAAAAATTTAGCAAGAAAGTTCTAAGCTAAATCCTCCTAATTAGTGATTGAATCCGCGGGCAGTGAATTTAGCCAATTCTTCGCTTTATCTCAAAGAGAGAATGGAAATAGCCGGAGGTGAACGGCATCATCAGTAACACCATTGTGCTTGAAAGTGTCACAAATTTCCAAAAAACTTGCCATATGAGCATCAGGGTCATCACTTGGCAACCCATGGAACTGAATTGATGTCTGGATCATCTGTAGGATAGCCGGCTTAATCTCAAAGTTGTTGGCTTCAATAGTAGGCTTTCTGATAACTGAATGGATTCCTGTGGTTGGTAGAGCAAAATCCCTTAGTGCTTATGTGTCACGTCTTGGATTCTCGTTGCCTGCCATAGTGTTGGAACGTTTATGAGCTTCTCGTTTCTTTTTCCTCAGGCCCTTAGCAATTTTCTTGATTTCGAGATCATAAGGTAGTAGCTCCAAACTCTTGCGTCGTTTCATACACTAAACAAACACCTGAAAATAAAAGACAAAATAAATCAAATTAGATCAAGTTTGACTAGTATTGATGTTATCAATAATTTTATCTGAGTCCTCGGCAACGGCACCAAAAACATGTTGATGGAAATCGCAAGTGCACGAATCGTAACTAGTAATAAAGTGAATGAGTAAGAGTATCATCCCACAAGGATTGAAAAATTACTAATAAGTACCAAAATTTATTAAACTATAATCTATTTGATAATTTGAATGAGAGTGAAATGTTGAACTAGAGAGTTTAAAATAACGAAATTAAATAAGCAAGTTGCAATCAAGGAAACAAGATTCTAAAGCTTTCGATTCACTATAACCGATCCTATGCGAATTTCCTACTTGAACTAATTACAATTATTTCCTATTGTTGATAATCGGTTCTCTAATTTATTCATTAATCTTTCTCAAGTATTAACAAAATATCCCAACAAGCAAATCTTCTACATCTCTGTGAAAACTCTAAACCTGCCAAAATTCAGTAAGAATAAGAAACCCCATAAAGATTACGCAAGTCCATAGATATCTCTATCCTACAGATTCCTTGTGGTATCTCAAACATATGCTGAAACAATTATAACTTCTCAGTCTCAAATTGAATCCCTAATCATGAAAATGTTTATCAATCATTCACAAGCATTAAGTCTAGAATGAAATACTTAACAATATGAAACAATTACTAAATTAGTTTAATTAAAGGAAGATTCACATAGGAGATTAGTTCATGAAACTTGAATAAAAACATAATCAACGAGTTTAACATCAATAAATTGAAAGAAATTTGGAACAAAGAAAAAAACTCAAAAACCAGTCTCCTCTTTGATGAAGAAAATAATTCCCCCTTTCTGAATCGTAGATTCTGCAGATTTTCGGCCTCAGATTGCGGGGTTGTTTCCGCCTCTAAAACGTTCGAATCCTGAAACTTATATTTGAGGAACAATTATATCCCGTTGACCTAGCTTTCCAACACTTCTTGAATCAGCTCAATACAATGTCGTGCGAGTAAGATATGGTGAGATTACTTGAGGCTGTCCAAAGACGTTTCCAATTCGAGATTACATTAAACCATGCCTTCCCCTTTTTTGATCCCTTCCATTCAGCTTTCATTTCATTTGATTGTGTTGGGCCAAGCCCACTTGAATTGAGCTCTATCTTTTGGGTCTTGGTCTTTATTATTTTTAGCTTTATCTTACTAAGATAGCAAACTTGACTTGATTTGAATTGCAAGCTAAGAGACGTTCCAGAACGTCAACAATGCTGGTGCAACAACTTCGAGCCCGGTTTCGACATTGATGCAGCCCATATCTCTCAAAATGTAAAACATGAAAGTTGTAGAGATTTTTCTTGGCGTTCGATAACATCTTGAATAATCTCAATCGGAGCTCGGATGAGAGAGTTATTCCCAGATTACAAATAGATGTCAAAACTGTCCAAAATCGCCCAATTAGCTTCATTTTGCACTTAACGCCTCCATTTGCATCCTAAATCAAAATACAAGAATAATGAGTACATTTAGGCACCAAATGAGTATAAAAAACTAAACATTAAGGGAGAAAAATATGACATTTTGCATTCTTATCAACCTTACAATTTGTAATGCACTTTTATCCTATTTTTTATGACCGGTGACCTCGAAAGTGAAATTTAACATCATCTAAGTGAAATACACTTTGGTCAGACTAAAAAAATGGGAAGGTAAAGAAAAATCAAAATTTGGAAGAAACTGACAATTTTCTAAGGTTATAGCTCACGTTTTTTGTGCATTTTCGCTAAAATAATTAAGATAGTTATTTCATTGGAAAATTTGCCACGAACTAGGTTTCAAAAACTTACATCAAAACTAAATGTATCTTTTCCCAAAAAGGAACCCTGAAAGTAAAATTATACCCTCTAGAAGTTTTGCTCGTGTTAATCGAAATTTCTTTCTCTTTCCTATAATTTGTAATGCACTTTTATCCTTTTTTTTTAATGGCTAGGGACCTCGAAAGTGAAATTTAACATGATCTGAGTGAAATATGCTTTGGTCTAACTGAAAAATGGGATGGTAAAGATAAATCAAAATTTTGAAGAAACTAACCATTTTTGAAGGTATGTAGCTCAAGTTTTTTGTGCATTTTTGCTAAAATAGTTATGATAGTCATTTCCTTTGAAAATTTGCCACAAACTTGGTTTCAAAAAGTTATATCAAAACCAAACGGATCATTTCCAAATCTGGAGCCCTGAAGGTCAATATATACCCTCTAGATATTTTGCTCGTGTTAACCGAATTCTCGCTCTCTTCCCTAGAATTTGTAATGCACTTTTATCCTATCTTTTTATATGGCTGATGACCTCAGAAATGAAATTTAACATGATCTAAGTGAAATATAATTTGGTCAAATTGAAAAATGGGATGGTAAAGAAAAATCAAAATTTGGAAGAAACTGGCCATTTTTGAAGGTTATATAGCTCACGTTTTTTGTGCATTTTCTTTAAAATAGTTAGGGTAGTCATTTCCTTTGAAAATTTTCCAAGAACTAGGTTTCAAAAACTTACATCAAAACCAAAATAATCATTTCCCAAATCGCAGACTTGAAGGTAAAATTATAACCTCAAGAAATTTTGCTTGTGTTAATCGAATTTTCACCCTCTTTCCTAGAATGCACTTTTATGCTATATTTTTTTTATGGCTGGTGACGTCGAAAGTTGAATTTAACATCATCTAAGTGAAATATACTTTGGTCCAAGTGAAAAATGAGATTGTTATAAAAGTCAAATTTGGAAGAAACTTGCCATTTTCGAAGGTTATAACTCACTTTTTTGTGCATTTTCGCTAAAATAGTTATGATGGTCATTTACTTTGAAAATTTGACAACCAGGTTCCTAAATGTTACATCAAAACCAAAAGGATTTTTTCCCAAAATAGAACCCTAAAAACAAAATTATACCCTCTAGAAGTTTTGCTCGTGTTAATCGAAATTCCTTCCTCCTTCCTACAATTTGTAATGCACTTTTCTCCTTTTTTTTTATGACTGGTGATCTCAAAAGTGAAATTTAATATGATCTAAGTTAAATACGCTTTGGTCAAACTAAAAAGTGGGATGGTAAAGAAAAAACAAAATTTGGAAGAAATTGCCCATTTTCTAAAGTTACAGCTCATGTTTTTTGTGTATTTTCACTAAAATAATTATGATAGTTATTTTGTTTGAAAATTTTCCACAAACTAGGTTTCAAAAACTTACATCAAAACCAAAAGGATCATTTCCCAAACCAGAGCTCTGAAAGTCAAATTATACCCTTAAGAAATTTTGCTTATGTTAACCAAATTCTCACCCTTTTTCCTAGAATTTGTAATGCACTTTTATGCTATCTTTTTTATGGCTAGTGACATCGAAAGTTGAATTTAACATCATCTACGTGAAATATAATTTTTTCCAAGTGAAAAATGAGATTGTCAAGAAATTTCAAATTTTGGAAGAAACTTGCCTTTTTCGAAGGTTATAGCTCATGTTTTTTTTTTGTGCATTTTCGCTAAAATAGTTATGTGGTCATTTCCTTTGAAAATTTTACCTGAACTAGGATTCAAGAAGTTACATGAAAATCAAAAGAATCTTTCTCAAAATGAAACCCTGAAAGCAAAATTATATCATCTAGAATTTTTGCTCCTGTTAATCGAAATTTCTTCCATTTTCCTACCATTTGTAATGCACTTTTATCCTTTTTTTATGATTAGTTGCCTCGAAAGTGAAATTTATCACAATCTAAGTGAAATTTGCTTTGGTCAAACTGAAAAATGAGATGCCAAAGAAAAATCAAAATTTGGAAGAAAATTACCATTTCTAAGGTTATATAGCTCACGTTTTTTTATGCATTTTCATTAAAATAATTATGATAGTCATTTCCTTTGAAAATTTTCCATGAACTAGGTTATAAAAACTTACATCAAAACCAAAAGTATCATTTCCCAAACCAGAGCCATGAATGTCAAAATTTACCCTCAAGAAATTTTGCTCCTGTTAACTGAATTCTCACCCTCTTGACTAGAATTTGAAATGTACTTTTATCTTATTTTTTTTTTTTTTTTTTTTTTTTTTTTTTTTTTTTTATGGCTGGTGACCTCAAAAGTTGAATTTAACATCAACTAAGTGAAATATAATTTGGTCCAACTAAAAAAATGAGATTTTCATGAAAAGTCAAATTTTGGAAGAAACTTGCCATTTTCGAAGGTTGTAGCTCACGTTTTTTATGCATTTTCGCTAAAATAGTTATGATGGTCATTTCCTTTGAAAATTTGAAATAAATTAGGCTTCAAAAAGGTACAACAAAACCAAAAATATATTTTCCCAGAATAAAACCCTAAAAGCAAAATAATACCCTCTAGATGTTTTGCTCGTGTTAAGCGAAATTTCTTCCTATTTCCTACAATTTGTAATGCACTTTTATCCTATTTTTTATTTTTTTATGATAGGTGACCTCGAAAGTGAAATTTATCATGATCTAAGTGAATATGCTTTGTTCAAATTTAAAAATGGGATGGCAAAGAAAAATGAAAAAATGGAAGAAACTGACCATTTTCTAAGGTTATACACGTTTTTTGTGCATTATCGCTAAAATAATTAAGATGGTCATTTCTTTTGAAAATTTGACACGAACTAGATCTCAAAAAGTTATATCTAAATCAAAAGGATATTTTCCCAAAATGGAACCCTGAAAGCAGAATTTTACCCTCTAGAAGTTTTGCTCGTGTTAAATGAAATTTCTTCCTCATTCCTATAATTTGTAATGCACTTTTATCCTATTTTTTTTATATATGGTATTCTCGAAAGTGAAATTTAACATGATCTAATTGAAATACACTTTGGTCAAACTGAAAAATGGATGGTAAAGAAAAATCAAAATTTGGAAAAAATTGACCATTTTCTAAGGTTATAGCTCACGTTTTTTTTTTGTGTATTTTCGCTAAAATAATTATGATAGTCATTTCGTTTGAAATTTGCCACGAACTAGATTTCAAAAACTTAAATCAAAACCAAATGGATCATTTCCCAAACTGGATCCCTGAAGGTCAAATTATACCGTCATGAAATTTTGCTCGTGTTAACCAAATTCTCGCCCTCTTTCCTAGAATTTGTAATGCACTTTTATAATATATTTTTTATGGTTGGTGATGTCAAATTTTGAATTTAACATCATCTAAGTGAAATATACTTTGGACCAAGTGAAAAATGATATTTTCAAGAAAAGTCAAATTTTGGAAGAAACTTGTCATTTTCAAAGGTATAGCTCACGTTTTTTGTTCATTTTCGCTAAAATAGTTATGATGATCATTTCCTTTGAAAATTTGACAATATCTAGTAAGTTACATCAAAACCAAATGGATCTTTTCCCAAAACGAAACCCTAAAAAAAAAATTATACACTCTAGAAGTTTTGCTCGTGTTAATCGAAATTTCTTCCTTTTTCCGACCATTTGTAACGCACATTTATCCTAATTTTTTTTTATGATTGGTGACCTCGAAATTGAAATTTAACATGATCTAATTGAAATACACTTTGGTCAAACTAAAAAATGAGATGGCAAAAAAAATCAAAATTTGGAAGAAACTGGCCATTTTCTAAGGTAACTCACGTTTTTTGTGCATTTTTGCTAAAATAATTATAATAGTCATTTCCTTTGAAAATTTGTCACGAACTAGGTTGCAAAAATTACTTGAAAACCAAAAGGATCATTTCCCAAACCGGAGCCCTAAAGGTCAAATTATATCCTCAAGAAATTTTGCTCGTGTTAACCAAATTCTTACCCTCTTTCCTAGAATTTGTAATGCACTTTTATGGTATCCTTTTTATGGCTGGAGATGACAAAATTTGAAATTAACATCATCTAAGTGAATTATAATCTATTCCAAGTGAAAAATGAGATTGTCAAGAAAAGTCAAATTGTAGAACCCGATATTTCTTTTAAGCTTTCTTAATCTTGTTTTATAATTCAGTTTTTTTTTTCTTTTTTTTCTTTCTTTTAAGGGGGACTCCTAGTAAGAAACAAAAACTTTGGGGTTGTTTAAATACTAGAAGGAAAATTAAAGGAAATGGCATGTAAATTAATAAAAGAAGAAGGGGAAGGGTAGAGTGGTAAAAGGCCAAGACTTAGAGGGAGTATATAAGCTAAAAATTGACCTAGAATAGCAAAATCTCTCATTTGGGAATTTGCAAATTCGGCTGAAGGAGAGAGGAAAGAAAGAAAAGCTCCATATTTTTTTTCCTTCTCAAAACCCATTTCTTCCAAACTTTGACCTAGCCTTAACCTAACTATTCAAGCTCCGTTTGCCCTCAAACTTTGCAAACCTTCTTCTGCCACCATCAGCTATCTTTTGGCCAGGAAGGTGAGCCTCCACGAGCGGGCTACAGTGGCGCGTGTACCCCACGCTCCGAGCAGGGGAGGAATAGCCCGTTTTGTTCCCTTGGCTTTTTCGTGCAGATTTTGAGGTAATTTCGAAAAGTGTTCAACTACAAACTTAAATTAGACTTCTTGATGTTGATATTTGGCTTTTGTTTGAGGTCTTTTGGATTTAAATTGAGGGATTTATGAGTTTTATAAGTTGGGAGAATTGTGCAGAAATTCTGGAAATAATATGTGTTCTGGGCAGTTTTGTGAGCTGTTTTTCAGCAAGAATTTGAGGTAGTTTTGTGTCCCAACTATTTTTAAGTTAAATTATACTTCTTAAAGTTTATTTAGAACTTTATTTGGGATGATTTGAATTTAAATTGGTTTAGTTTGAAATATTTGAAGTTGGGAGAAAATTTGAGAGAAATCTGGAAATTTCTGTATTATGGAACTTTGGAAGAAAGTAATAAGAGTGTGTGAAGTTTGAAGATTTTTAGGATGATTGTATGTACAAAGTTTGAAGTTTTATTCTTGTATAACATGATTTTTGAGATGAATATTGTTAGAGAATTTTACTATGGGCTGTAAATTTGAAACCCTTTTTGGAGTTAAAAGAAATTCCTAAGTAAGAGATTTTTCTGGATTGGGAAATTATATTTAGAATGAATACTTTTTACAAGTTGATATTTGTTGGTAATTACCCTAAGTTAGTGTCTTGAAATTTAAGTCTATGTGAATTGAGAGTTTTATGGAGTAAAGAATGAAGGAAAGAAGGGAAAGAGTGAAAATAGATGATTAAGGAGAAGAATGAACTTTAGTAGTATTTTCTTTGATTTATATGTGTTAAGTAAATGGAATGATTGATTTCTTATTAAGTGTCTAAGTTTTAAATACTATACTCATTGGCTATTTGTATATGTAGTTTGCTTTAATTGTTAAAAATGACATTTCAATAGGTGAGGTGGATGATCGTAGTAAAGGTAAAGAAGTGATCCACAAGTAGTGTTTGGCGTAAGGTGAGTATTACCCTACTCTTGGTAAGCATGAATGTTAGTGGGGAAACCAAAACAATAAGGTTGTATAAGAGTTGTAATTCGCTATTTAGATATAATAATTATATTTATAACTATGTGGTAAGATAAGTAAATTATATATTAATGATGAGATAGTGATTTCAAAACCTTTGTGCTGAATGTTGTGTGATTGTGTGGATTGTTGAGAATTTGATGATGTTCATCACTTGATTTCATTTCATATCATTCATTGAAATTTACGGTATGTTATTGAGGGGGGAGTGATGTGTGAGGACGATAGGTCCCTACCCACAAGGGGTGAAAAAGGGTACCGAATATATTTGGATGATTGGACCCGGCCCGGATCAAGGGGGGTTCTGAAAATTTATTGTTTGTGAAACGTACCGGTACGTGGGGAGACGTCCCTGATGGATGAGATGATACATTTCATTGCATCATGCTGCATTGACATATCATACATGAATTTGACTTAGTTGGCCCGTAAGGGGGCATATGAAATGTTTGGTTGTATGGATAAATTGTGATATTTTGATGGACTATGGAATGGCGATTGCAAGTTGGTTGTGGGTCTTATAGGACCGTATTATGATTACTAAGATTGTTGTTTTGCAAAGTGCTAAATGACTATGTATACGAACAAACAAAGTAGAAAGGAAAAAGAAATAATAATAAGCCCTCAACTTTTTCTAACAAGTGATTACTTTGTGTAGTGTAAGAACTCGCTGAGCTTTATAGCTCACCCCCCTTCCTATTTCTAACCTTTCAGGTGATTTTGGATTTTAAGTGGTGAAGCTTTGAAGTTCAATGAAGTTTTAGGTGGGTCCACGAGCGTCGCATCCTCGGTCAATCTTTTTTCTTAGTGTTATATTGTATATCAGGTGTGAAGTTGTAACCGGTTGGCTGTGTCTCTTTAGACACCTTGTAAAGCTACAACCTTATAGTTGTAATCTCTATATGATCTTAACTAATATATGTTAGATGTTGTTCTATTGTAGTATATATTTGTGTGTCCAGGTGCTCGATTTCGAAAGGTAATTGATACCGTCCTAAGTGGGCCCGCTTGGGATGGGTCGTTACACAAATTTTGGAAGAAACTTGTAGTTTTCAAAGGTTATAGCTCACATTTTTTGTGCATTTTCACTCAAATAATTATGATGTTCATTTACTTTAAGAATTTGACACGAACTAGATATCAAAAAGTTACATCACAACCAAACAGATCTTTTCCCAAAATGGAACCCTAAAAGCAAAATTATACCCTCTTGAAGTTTTGCTCGTGTTAATCGAAATTTCTTCCTTTTCCTTACCATTTGTAATGCACATTTATCCTAATTTTTTTTTATGGGTGGTGACCTCGAAAGTGAAATTTAACATGATCTAAGTGAAATATGCTTTGGCCAAACTGAAAAACAAGGTGGCAGAGAAAAATCAAAATTTGGAAGAAAATGGCCATTTTCTAAGGTAGCTCACGTTTTTTGTGCATTTTTCGCTAAAATAATTATGAGTCGTTTCCTTTGAAAATTTGCCACGAACTAGATTTCAAAAAATTACATGAAAACCAAAATAGTCATTTCCCAAACCAGAGCCCTGAAGGTCAAATTATAACTTCAAGAAAATTTGCTCGTGTTAACTAAATTCTCACCCCCTTTCCTAGAATTTGTAATGCACTTTTATGCTATCTTTTTTATGGCTGGTGACATCAAAATTTGAATTTAACATCATCTAAGTGAATTATAATTTATTCTATGCGAAAAATGAGATTGTCAAGAAAAGTAAAATTTTGGAAGAAACTTGTCGTTTTCAAAGGTTCTAGCCTACTTTTTTGTGAATTTTCACTAAAATAATTATGATGTACAATTCCTTAAAAAATTTGCCACGAACTAGGTGTCAAAAAGTTACATCAAAACCAAAAGTTTATTTTCCCAAAACGGAACCCTGAAAGCAAAATTACAACCTCTTGAAGTTTTGCTCGTGTTAATCGAAATTTCTTCCCTTTTCCTACCATTTGTAATGCATATTTATTATTATTTTTTTGTTATGGCTAGTGACCTCAAAAGTGAAATTTAACATGATCTAAGTGAAATACGATTTGGTCAAACCAAAAAATGGGATGGCAGAGAAAAATCAAAATTTGGAGGAAACTAGCCATTTCCTAAGGTTATAGCTCACGTTTTTTGTGCATTTTCACTAAAATAAATATGATAGTCATTTCCTTTGAAAATTTTCCATGAACAAGGTTTCAAAAACTTACATCAAAACAAAATGGATCATTTCCCAAACCGGATTCGTGAAGGTCAAATTATACCCTCAAGAAAATTTGTTCGTGTTAACCAAATTCTCGCCCTCTTTCCTAGAATTTGTAATGCACTTTTATACTATCTTTTTTTTTTTTATGGCTAGTGACATTGAAATTTGAATTTAACATCATCTAAGTGAAATATAATTTTGTCCTAGTGAAAAATGAGATTGTCAAGAAAAATCAAATTTTGGAAGAAACTTGTCGTTTTCAAAGGTTATAGCTCACGTTTTTCGTGCATTTTCGTTAAAATAGTTATGATGTTCATTTCCTTTAAAAATTTGACATGAACTAGGTGTCAAAAAGTTACATAAAAACCAAACAGATCTTTTCCCAAAACGGAACCCTGAAAGTAAAATTATACCCTCTTGAAGTTTTGCTCGTGTTAATCAAAATTTCTTCCTTTTTCCTACCATTTGTAATGCACATTTATCCTATTTTTTTTAATGGCTAGTGACCTCGAAAGTGAAATTTAACATGATCTGAGTGAAATATGTTTTGGTCAAACTGAAAAATGGGATGGCAGAGAAAAATCAAAATTTGGAAGAAATTGGCCATTTTCTAACGTTATAGCTCACGTTTTTTTGTGCATTTTCACTAAAATAAATATGATAGTCATTTCCTTTTAAAATTTTCCATGAACTAGGTCTCAAAAACATACATCAAAACCAAATGGATCATTTCCCAAAGCGGATCCTTGAGGGTCAAATTATACGCTTAAGAAATGTTTCTCGTGTTAACCAAATTCTCGCCCTCTTTCCTATAATTTGTAATGCACTTTTTTGCTATCTTTTTTATGGCTGGTAACGTCGAAATTTGAATTTAACATCATCTAAGTGAAATATAATTTGGTCCAAGTGAAAAATGAGATTGTCAAGAAAAGTCAAATTTTGGAGGAAACTTGTCGTTTTCAATGGTTATAGCATACGTTTTTTGTGCATTTTCACTAAAATAGTTATGACGTTCATTTCCTTTAAAAATTTGATATGAACTAGGTGTCAAAAAGTTACATCAAATCCAAACGGATCTTTTCCCAAAACGGAACCTTGAAAGCAAAATTATACCCTCTTGAAGTTTTGCTCGTGTTAATCCAAATCCAAACGGATCTTTTCCAAACGGATCTTTCCTACCATTTGTAATGCGCATTTACCCTAATTTTTTATGAGTGCTGACCTCAAAAGTAAAATTTGACATGATCTAAGTGAAATACACTTTGATCAAACTGAAAAATGGGATGGTAGAGAAAAATCAAAATTTGGAAGAAACTGACCATTTCCTTAAGTTATAGTTCATGTTTTTGTGCATTTTCACTAAAATAAATATGAGTCATTTCATTTGAAAATTTACCACGAACTAGGTTTCAAAAATTTACATCAAAACAAAATGGATTATTTCCCAAACCGGATCCGTGAAGGTCAAATTATACCCTCAAGAAAATTTGCTCGTGTTAACCAAATTCTTGCCCTTTTTCCTAGAATTTGTAATGCACTTTTATACTAAATTTTTTATGGCTAGTGACGTTGAAATTTGAATTTAAAATCATCTAAGTGAAATATAATTTGGTCCAAGTGAAAAATGAGATTGTCAAGAAAAGTCAAATTTTGGCAGAAACTTGTCGTTTTCAAAGGTTATAGCTCATGTTTTTTGTGCATTTTCACTAAAATAGTTATGCTGTTCAGTTCCTTTGAAAATTTGCCATGAACTAGGTTTCAAAAACTTGTATCAAAACCAAAAGGATCTTTTCCCAAAACAAAACCTTGAAAACAAAATTACACCCTCTTGAAGTTTTGCTCGTGTTAATCGAAATTTCTTCCTTTTTCTTACCATTTGTAATGCACATTTATCCATTTTTTTTATGGTTGGTGACCTCGAAAGTGAAATTTAACATGATCTAAGTGAAATATGCTTTGGTCAAACTGAAAAATGGGATGGCAGAGAAAAATCAAAATTTGGAAGAAACTGACCATTTTCTAATGTTATAGCTCACGTTTTTTATGCATTTTCACTAAAATAAATATGATAGTCATTTCCTTTTAAAAATTTTCACGAACTAGGTTTCAAAAACATACATCAAAACCAAAAGGATCATTTCCCAAACTAGATCCCTGAAGGTCAAATTATACCCTTAAGAAATTTTGCTCGTGTTAACCAAATTCTCACCCTCTTTCCTAGAATTTGTAATGCACTTTTATACTATCTTTTTCAGGGCTGGTGACGTTGAAATTTAAATTTAACATTATTTAAGTGAAATATAATTTAGTCCAAGTGAAAAATGAGATTGTCAAGACAAGTCAAATTTTGGAAGAAACTTAACGTTTTCAAAGGTTATAGCTCATGTTTTTGGTGCATTTTTTGCTAAAATAGTTATGATTTTCATTTCATTTGAAAATTTGACAATGTCTTGGTGTCAAAAAGTTACATCAAATCCCAAAACGGAACCCTAAAAGAAAAATTATACCGTCTTGAAATTTTGCTCGTGTTAATCGAAATTTCTTCCTTTTTCCTACCATTTGTAATGCAAATTTATCCTATTTTTTTTAAGATTGGTGACCTCGAAAGAAAAATTTAAGATGATCTAAATGAAATATGCTTTGGTCAAACTGAAAAATGGATGGTAACAAAAAAATCAAAATTTTGAAGAAATTGGCCATTTTCTAAGGTTATAGCTCACGTTTTTTTTTTTTGTGTATTTTCACTAAAATAAATATGATAGTTATTTCCCTTGAAAATTTGACATGAACTAGGTTTCAAAAACTTACATCAAAACTAAAAGTATCATTTCCCAACCCGGATCCCTGAAGGTCAAATTATACTCTCAAGAAATTTTGCTCGTGTTAACCAAATTCTGGACCTCTTTCCTAGAATTTGTAATGCACTTTTATGCTATATTTTTTTTAGGCTGGTGACATCAAAATTTGAATTTTACTTCATCTAAATGAAATATCTTTTGGTCCAAGTGAAAAATGATATTTTCAAGAAAAGTCAAATTTTGGAAGAAACTTGTCATTTTCAAAGGTTATAGCTCACATTTTTTGTGCATTTTCGCTAAAATAGTTATGATATTCATTTCTTTTAAACATTTGACATGAACTAGGTGTCAAAAAGTTACATCAAAACCAAAAGTTTCTTTTCCCAAAACAGAACCCTGAAAGCAAAATTATAACCTCTTGAAGTTTTGCTCGTGTTAATTGAAATTTCATCATTTTTCCTACCATTTGTAATGCACATTTATCCTAATTATTTATAAGTGGTGACCTCAAAAGTGAAATTTAACATGATCTAAGTGAAATACACTTTGATCAAATAGAAAAATGGGATGCAGAGAAAAATCAAAATTTGGAAGAAACTGGCCATTTCCTAATGTTATATAGCTTACATTTTTTGTGCATTTTCACTAAAATAAATATGATAGTCATTTTCTTTGAAAATTTACCATGAATTAGGTTTCAAAAACTTAGATCAAAACCAAATGGATCATTTCCCAAACCGGATCACTGAAGGTCAAATTATACCCTCTAGAAAATTTGCTCGTGTTAACCAAATTCTTGCCCTCTTTCCTAGAATTTGTAATGCACTTTTATACTATATTTTTTATGGCTGGTGACGTTGAAATTTGAATTTAACATCATCTAAGTGAAATATAATTTAGTCCAAGTGAAAAATGAGATTGTCAAGACAAGTCAAATTTTGGAAGAAACTTGTCGTTTTCAAAGGTATAGCTCACGTTTTTTGTGCATTTTTGCTAAAATAGTTATGATGTTCATTTCCTTCGAAAATTTGACAGTGTCTAGGTGTCAAAAAGTTACATCAAAACGAAAGGATCTTTTCCTTAAACGGAACCCTGAAAGCAAAATTATACTGTATTGAAGTTTTGCTCGTGTTAATAGAAATTTCTTCTTTTTTCCTACCATTTGTAATGCACATTTATCCTTTTTTTTTTTTTTTTTTTTTTTTTTTTTTTATGGCTGGTGACCTTAAAAGTGAAATTTAACAAAATCTAAGTGAAATATGCTTTGGGTAAACTGATAAATGGGATGGCAGAGAAAAATCAAAATTTGGAAGAAACTAGCCATTTTCTAAGGTATATAGCACACACTTTTTGGGTATTTTCACTAAAATAAATATGGTAGTCATTTCCTTTGAAAATTTGCCACAAACTAGGTTTCAAAAACATACATCAAAACCAAAAGATCATTTCCCAAACCGGATCCCTGAAGGTCAAATTATACCCTTAAGAAATTTTAATCGTTTTAACCAAATTATTGCCCTCTTTCCTAGAATTTGTAATGCACTTTTATGCTATCTTTTTTATGGTTGGTGACGTCTAAATTTGAATTTAACATCGTTTAAGTGAAATAAATTTTGGTCCAAGTGAAAAATGATATTTTCAACAAAAGTCAAATTTTGTAAGAAACTTGTCATTTTCAAAGGTTATAGCTCACGTTTTTTGTTCATTTTCTCTAAAATATTTATGATGCTCATTTCGTTTGAAAATTTGACAATGTAGGTGTCAAAACATTACATCAAAACCAAAAGAATTTCCCATAATGGAACCTTGAAAGAAAAATTATACTCTCTAGAAGTTTTGCTCGTGTTAATCGAAATTTCTTCCATTTTCCTACCATTTGTAATGCACATTTATCCTATTTTTTTAAGATTGGTAACCTCGAAAGTGAAATTTAACATGATCTAAGCGAAATACACTATGGTCCAACTAAAAGATGGATGGTAAAGAAAAATCAAAATTTGGAAGAAATAGGCCATATTCTAAGGTTATATAGCTCACGTTTTTTTTGGTGCATTCTCACTAAAATAAATATGGTAGTTATTTCCTTTGAAAATTTGCCATGAACTATGTGTCAAAAACTTACATCAAAACTAAAAGTATCATTTCCCAACCTGGATCCCTGAAGGTCAAATTATACCCTCAACAAATTTTGCTCGTGTTAACCAAATTCTCGCCCTCTTTCCTAGAATTTGTAGTGCACTTTTACGCTATATATATATATATATATATATATATATATATATATATATATTTTTTATGTCTGGTGACATTGAAATTTTAATTTAACATCATTTATGTGAAATATATTTTGGTCCAAGTGAAAAATGATGTTTTCAAGAAAAGTCAAATTTTGGAAGAAACTTGTCATTTTCAAAGGTTATAGCTCACGTTTTTTTGTTCATTTTCGCTAAAATAGTTATGATGATCCTTTCCTTTGAAAATTTGACAATGTCTAGATGTCAAAAAGTTACATCAAAATCAAAAGGATATTTTCCTAAAACGGAACCTAGAAAGAAAAATTATACCTTCTCGAAGTTTTGCTCGTGTTAATCCAAATTTCTTCCTTTTTCCTACCATTTATAATGCACATTTATCCTATTTTTTAAAGATTAGTGACCTTGAAAGTGAAATTTAGCATGATCTAAGTGAAAAACGCTTTGGTCAAACAAAAAAATGGATGGTAAAGAAAAATCAAAATTTAGATGAAATTTGCCATTTTCTAAGGTTATAGCTCACGTTTTTTGTGCAATTTCACTAAAATAAATAAGACAGTCATTTCCATTGAAAATTTGCCATGAACTAGGTTTCAAAATCATACATCAAAACCAAATGGATCATTTACCAAACTGGATCCCTGAAGGTCAAATTATACCCTCAAGAAATTTTGCTCGTGTTAATCAAATTCTCAACCTCTTTCCTAGAATTTGTAATGCACTTTTATACTATCTTATTTATGGCTGCTGAAATCAAAATTTGAATTTAACATCATCTAAGTGAATTATAATTTATTCCAAATGAAAAAAAGAGATTGTCATAAAAAGTCAAATTTTGGAAGAAACTTGTCGATTTCAAAGGTTATAGCTCACGTTTTTTGTGCATTTTCACTAAAATAGTTATAATGATCATTTCCCTTAAAAATTTGACCCAAACTAGGTGTCAAAAAGTTATGTCAAAACCAAATGGATCTTTTCCCAAAACATAACCCTGAAAGCAAAATTATATATACCCTCTTGAAGTTTTGCTCGTGTTAATCGAAATTTCTTCATTTTTCAAAAATTTTGCTCATGCCAACCAAATTCTCGCCCTCTTTGCTAGAATTTGTAATGCACTTTTATACTATCTTTTTTTTATAGCTGGGGACATCAAAATTTGAAGTTAACATCATCTAAGTGAAATATATTTTGGTCCAAGTGAAAAATAATATTTTCAAGAAAAGTCAAATTTTGGAAGAAACTTGTCATTTTCAAAGGAGCTCACATTTTTTGTTCATTTTCGCTAAAATAGTTATGATGATCATTTCCTTTGAAAATTTGACAATGTCTAGGTGTCAAAAAGTTACATCAAAACCAAAAGGATCTTTTCCCAAAACAGAACCCTGAAAGAAAAATTATACCCTCTAGAAGTTTTGCTCGTGCTAATAGAAATTTCTTCCTTTTCCTACCATTTGTAATGCACCTTTATCCTATTTTTTTAAAGATTAGTGACCTCGAAAATGAAATTTAACATGATCTAAGTGAAATACACTATGGTCAAACTGAAAAATGATGGTAAAGAAAAATTAAAATTTGGAAGAAATTGGTCATTTTCTAAGGTTATAGCTCACTTTTAATTGTGTGTTTTCACTAAAATAAATATGATTGTCATTTCCTTTGAAAATTTGCCACGAACTAGGTTTCAAAAACTTACATCAAAACCAAATGGATTATTTCTCAAACTGGATCCCTGAAGGTCAAATTATACCCTCAACAAATTTTGCTCGTGTTAACCAAATTTTGGCCCTCTTTCCTAGAATTTGTAATGCACTTTTATGCTATCTTTTTTATGGCTGGTGCCATCAAAATTTGAATTTAACATCGTCTAAGTGAAATATATTTTGGTCCATGTGAAAAATGATATTTTCAAGAAAAGTCAAATTTTGGAAGAAACTTGTCATTTTCAAAGGTTATAGCTCACATTTTATGTTCATTTTTGCTAAAATAGTTATGATGATAATTTCATTTGAAAATTTGACAATGTCTAGATGTCAAAAAGTTACATCAAAACCAAATGGATCTTTTCCTAAAATAGAACCCTAAAAGAAAAATTATACCCTCTAGAAGTTTTGCTCGTGTTAATCGAAATTTCTTCCTTTTTCCTACCGTTTGTAATGCACATTTATCCTATTTTTTTAAGATTGGTGACCTCGAAAGTGAAATTTAACATGATCTAAGTGAAATACGCTTTGGTCAAATTGAAAAATGGTGGCAAAGACAAATCAAAATTTGGAAGAAATTGGCCATTTTCTAAGGTTATAGCTCACGTTTTTTGTGTATTTTCACTAAAATAAATATGATAGTCATTTCCTTTGAAAATTTGCCACGAACTAGGTTTCAAAAACTTACATCAAAACCAAAAGGATTATTTTCGAAACCGGATCTCTGATGGTCAAATTATACCCTCAAGAAATTTTGCTCGTGTTAACCAAATTCTGGACCTCTTTCCTAGAATTTGTAATGCACTTTTATGCTATCTTTTTTATGGTTGGTGATGTCAAAATTTGAATTTTACTTCGTCTAAGTGAAATATATTTTGGTCCAAGTGAAAAATGATATTTTCAAGAAAAGTCAAATTTTGGAAGAAACTTGTCATTTTCAAAGGTGCTCATGTTTTTTGTTCATTTTCACTAAAATAGTTATGATGACCAATTCCTTTGAAAATTTGACAATTTCTATGTATCAAAAAGTTACATCAAAACCAAAATGATCTTTTCGCAAAACGGAACCCTGAAAGAAACGTTATACCCTCTAGAAGTTTTGCTCGTGTTAATCCAAATTTCTTCATTTTTCCTACCATTTGTAATCCACATTTATCCTATTTTTTTTTAAGATTGGTGACCTTGAAAGTGAAATTTAACATGATCAAAGTGAAATACACTTTCGTCAAACTGAAAAATGGATGGTAAAGAAAAATCAAAATTTGGAAGAAATTAGCCATTTTCTAAGATTGTAACTCATGTTTTTTTATGAATTTTCACTAAAGTAAATGTGATAGTCATTTCTTTTGAAAATTTGCCACGAAGTAGGTTTCAAAAACTTACATCAAAAGCAAAAGGATTATTTCCGAAACCGGATCTCTGAAGTTCAAATTATACCCTTAAGAAATTTTGCTCGTGTTAACCAAATTCTCGCCATCTTTCCTAGATTTGGTAATGCACTTTTATGCTATCTTTTTTATGGTTGGTGATATCGAAATTTGAATTTAACATCATCTAAGTGAATTATATTTTATTCCAAGTGAAAAATGAGATTGTCTTGAAAAGTCAAATTTTGGAAGAAACTTATCGTTTTCAAAGGTTATAGCTCATGTCTTTTGTGCATTTTCGCTAAAATAGTCATGATGTTCATTTCCTTTAAAATTTTTACATGAACTACGTGTCAAAAAGTTACATCAAAACCAAAAGGATCTTTTCCCAAAATGGAACCCTGAAAGCAAAATTATACTTGTAATACCCATAATCATAAAGTAAGGGTAAAGAAGTAATTTAATAAATATGACATGAAATTAAAATAATATATTTACGCGAGGATTTAGTATTGAAAAAAATATATATCTTTTAGAAAAAAATTCTAGACCCGTGGGGACGTAGTTACGAAGAAAGAGGAAAAAAAAGGGAAATTTTTTTTAAGGACGTCCAGAGACATCCCAGAAGAATGAAAAGACAAAAAAAATGAAAAAAAAAAGTGTGGCTATAGATATCTGTTAGGGTTAAACTACTCAATCCCTACGGATCTTGAGATGCGAATATAGAGAAGAAAATAGAAATAAATCAAAGACAAACACACAACACACAAATTTACGTGGTTCACCTAAACTCGGGTTACGTCCACGGAGTTGCAGCGATTTCACTATGTCTTGAAGAGCAATACAAGGAGGTCTCAACCCTAGACACCCCTCACAGTATTTACAAAAAAAAAAAAAAAAAATCAGCTCACTCACTTGCACAAAAGAATAATATGAAACCCTTATATTTTCGGGTTAAAATAAAACAGATACCAAACAGTGCTTAAAACACCAGATTGGACAAAAAAGCCCACCAGGCTCTACACATAGCCCAACAATCTCCACTTGGAGACTGGTCCAATCACCAACATGAAGCACCATATGCCTTCAAAAAAAGTAACCATCGCCGTAACTCATTCACCTATCCTCAAGCTTGAAGACCAACTGAAGCTAAGCGCAGCTTCAATTTCTCAATAGTGACACTCTTAGTCAAGATATCTGTTGGATTCTCAGTTCCACGAATCTTCTCCAGTACCAACTGTTCACTGTCGAGAAGAGATCGAATAAAGTGATATCTCAACTGTATATGCTTCGTCCTAGAATGAAACACCGAATTCTTAGCAAGAAAAATAACACTCTAACTATTACTGTGCAGAGTACCCCTCTCATTCTTCTTACCCAGCTTCAGTTATGGCTACATATTCAGCTTCTGTAGTAGAGAGAGCAACAATCTTCTGCAACTTAGAAGCCTAACTTATAGCTGTACCACCCAGAGTATACACAATCCCTATAGTACTCTTCCTGCTATCAACATCACCAGTTAAATCCGCATCCAAAAAACCCTGCAGTTTTAAACTTGCCCTTGTGAAACACAGAGATGTATCTGAAGTGCCTTTCAAATACCTCAGGATCCATTTGACTGCCTCCCAATATTGTTTTCCCGGATTACTCATGTACCTACTCACTACTCCCACTGCATGTGCAATGTCCGGTCTTGTGCAAACCATGGCATACATAAGACTTCCAATAGCTGAGGCATAGGGAACCCTACTTATGTAGTCCTGCTCTTGCTCTGTCTTTGGTAACTGATGCTTAGATAGTCTAAAATGACTAGCCAAAGGTGTGCTCACGGGTTTAGCACTATCCATGCTAAATCGACTGAGAACCTTCTTCATATACTCTGTCTGTGAAAGTTTCAAAGTCCCACTAACTCTGTCTCTGATGATTCTCATACCAAGGATTTGTTTTGCAGCACCCAAATCCTTCATTGCAAACTGTTTTGACAACTGCCACTTGAGATTATTAATCTCCTCAATGTTAGACCCTGCAACGAGCATATCATCCACATACAATAGTAATAGGATAAAAGAGTTGTCAAAACTCTTAACATAGCAACAATGGTCTGCCTGGCACCTTGTGAACCCGGTGCTACACATGAAGCTGTCAAACTTCTTGTACCATTGTCTTGGAGCTTGTTTCAACCTATACAAACTCTTTATCAGTTTGCAAACCTAATTTTCCTTTCCCTACACTGCAAATTCTTGTGGCTGATGCATATAAATATCCTCCTCCAAATCAATATCCTCCTCCAAATCACCATGAAGGAATTCTGTCTTCACATCTAACTGATCAAGATGTAGGTTCTCTACAACCACAATTCCCAGTACCAGCCTGATTGTTGTTAGCTTCATAACTGGAGAGAAAATATCTGTGTAATCAACACCTTCTTTCTGTTGAAACCCTTTAACAACCAATCTGGCCTTGTAGCGCTTGCTACCATCATGCTCTTCTTTTACTCTGTACACCCATTTGTTATGTAAAGCTTTCTTCCCTTCTGGCAATTTAGTTAGTTCCCATGTCTGATTCGTCATCAGTGAGTCCATCTCATCCTTCATAACCAACTCCCACTTGCTAGAATTTTTAACCTTGAAAGTGAAATTTAACATGATCTAAGTGAAATACGATTTGGTCAAACTGAAAAATGGAAGGTAAAGAAAAATCAAAATTTGGAAGAAATTAGCCTTTTTCTAAGGTTATAATTAATGTTTTTTTTGTGTATTTTCACTAAAATAAATATTATAGTCATTTCCTTTGAAAATTTTCCATGAACTAGGTTTCAAAACCTTACATCAAAACTAAATGGATCGTTTCCGAAACCGGATCCCTGAATGTCAAATTATACCCTCAAGAAATTTTGCTCGTGTTAACCAATTTCTCGCCCTCTTTTCTAGAATTTGTAATGCACTTTTATGCTATCTTTTTATGGTTGGTGACGTCGAAATTTGAATTTAACATCATCTAAGTGAATTGTAATTTATTTCAAGAGAAAAATGAGACTGTAAGTCAAATTTTGGAAGAAACTTGTCCTTTTCAAAGGAGCTCACGTTTTTTGTGCATTTTAGCTAAAATAGTTATGATGTTCATTTCCTTTAAAAATTTTACACGAACTATGTGTCAAAAAGTTACATCAAATCCAAGAGGATCTTTTCTCAAAACTGAACCCTGAATGCAAAATTATACCCTCTTGGAGTTTTGCTCGTGTTAATCGAAATTTCTTCCTTTTTCCTACCATTTGTAATGCACATTTATCCGAATTATTTATGGGTGGTGACCTCGAAAGTGAAATTTAACATGATCTAAGTGAAATACGCTTTGGTCCGACAGAAAAATGTGATGGCAGAGAAAAATCAAAATTTGGAAGAAACTGGCCATTTCCTAAGGTTATAGCTCACGTTTTTTGTGCATTTTCACTAAAATAAATATGATAGTCATTTCCATTGAAAATTTACCATGAACTAGGTTTCAAAAACTTAAATCTAAACCAAATGGATCATTTCCCAAACTGGATTCCAGAAGGTCAAATTATACCTTCAAGAAAATTTGCGTGTTAACCAAATTCTCGCCCTCTTTCCTAGAATTTGTAATGCACTTTTATACTATCTTTTTTTTGGCTGGTGATGGTGAAATTTGAATTTAGCATCATCTAAGTGAGATATAATTTGGTCCAAGTGAAAAATAAGATTATCAAGAAAAGTCAAATTTTGAAGGAATCTTGTCGTTTTGAAAGGTTATAGCTCATGTTTTTTGTTCATTTTCGCTAAAATAGTTATGATGATTATTTCCTTTCAAACTCAAATAAAAACTAGATTTTAAAAAGTTACATCAAAACCAAAAGGATCTTTTCCCAAAACAGAAACCTAAAATAAAAATGATACCCTCTAGAAGTTTTGCTTGTGTTAACAAAAATTTCTTCCTTCTTCCTACCATTTTTAATGCACATTTATCCTATTTTTTTTAAGATTGGTGACCTCGAAAGTGAAATTTAACATGATCTCAGTGAAATACACTTTGGTCAAACGGAAAAATGTATGGTAAAAAAAAATCAAAATTTGTAAGAAATTGGCAATTTTCTAAGGTTATATCTCTCTTTTTTTGTGTATTTTCACTAAAATAAATATGATAGTCATTTCTTTTGAAAATTTTCCATGAACTAGGTTTCAAACACTTACATCAAAATCAAGGGATCATTTCCCAAACCGGATCCCTGAAGGTCAAATTATACCCTCAACAAATTTTTCTCGTGTTAACTAAATTCTCGTTGTCCTTCCTAGAATTTGTAATGCACTTTTATGCTATCTTTTTTATGGCTGGTGACGTCAAAATTTGAATTTATCATCATCTAAGTAAATTATAATTTATTCCAAGTGAAAAATAAGATTATCAAGAAAAGTAAAATTTTGGAAGAAACATGTCGTTTTCAAAGGTTGCTCACGTTTTTTGTGCAGTTTTGCTAAAATAGTTATGAAGTTCATTTCCTTTAAAACTTTGACATGAACTAGGTGTCAAAAAGTTACATCAAAACAAAAATAATCTTTTTCCCAAAACGGAACCCTAAAATCAAAATTATACCCTCTTGAAGTTTGGCTCGTGTTAATCGAAATTTCTTCATTTTTCCTACCATTTGTAACGTATATTTATCCTAATTTTTTATGGGTGGTGACCTCGAAAGTGAAATTTAACATGATCTAAGTGAAATATGCTTTGGTCAAACTAAAAAATGGGATGGCAGAGAAAAATCAAAATTTGGAAGAAACTGGCCATTTCCTAAGGTATAGCTCACGTTTTTTGTGCATTTTCACTAAAATAAATATGATACTAAATTTGCCACGAACTAGGTTTCAAAAACCTACATCAAAACCAAATGGATCATTTCCCAAACCGGATCCCTGAAGGTCAAATTATACCCTCACGAAAATTTGCTCGTATTAACCAAATTCTCGCCCTCTTTCCTAAAATTTGTAATGCACTTTTATACTATCTTTTTTATGCCTGGTGACTTTAAAATTTTAATTTAATGTCATCTAAGTAAAATATAATTTGGTCCAAGTGAAAAAGGAGATTGTCAAGAAAAGTCAAATTTTGGAGGAAACTGTTCGTTTTCAAAGGTTATAGCACACGTTTTTTTGTGCATTTTCGCTAAAATAGTTATGATGTTCATTTCCTTTAAAAATTTGACATGAACTAGGTGTCAAAAAGTTACATCAAATCCAAGAGGATCTTTTCCCAAAACGGAACCCTGAAAGCAAAATTATACCCTTTTGAAGTTTTGCTCGTGTTAATCGAATTTTCTTCCTTTTTCATACCATTTGTAATGCACATTTATCCTACTTTTTTAGGGGTTGTGACCTCAAAAATGAAATTTAACATGATCTAAGTGAAATACACTTTGGTCAAACTAAAAAATGGGATGGTAGTGAAAAATCAAAATTTGGAAGAAATTGGCCATTTTCTAAGGTAGCTCACGTTTTCTGTGCATTTTCACTAAAATAAATATGATTGTCATTTCCATTGAAAATTTGCCACGAACTAGGTTTCAAAAACTTACATCAAACCAAAAGGATCATTTCCCAAACCAGATCCCTGAAGGCCAAATTATACCCTCAGGAAAGTTTGCTCGTGTTAACCAAATTCTCACCCTCTTTGTTAGAATTTGTAATGCACTTTTATGCTATCTTTTTTATGGTTGGGGACATCGAAATTTGAATTTAACATCGTCTAAGTGAAATATATTTTGGTCCCGATGAAAAATGATATTTTCAAGAAATGTCAAATTTTGGAAGAAGCTTGTCATTTTCAAAGGTATAGCTCACGTTTTTTGTTCATTTTTGCTAAAATAGTTTTGATTTTCATTTCCTTTGAAAATTTGACAATGTCTAGGTCTCAAAAAGTCACATCAAAACCAAGGGGATCTTTTCCCAAAACGGAACCCTGAAAGAAAAATTATACCCTCTAGAAGTTTTGCTCATGTTAATCAAAATTTCTTCCTTTTTCCTACCAGTTATAATGCACAATGTCTAATCGTTTTTTTTTTTTTAAGATTAGTGACCTCAAAAGTGAAATTTAACATGATCTAAGTGAAAAATGCTTTGGTCAAACTAGAAAATGGATGGTAAAGAAAAATCAAAATTTGGAAGAAATTGGCCATTTTCTAAGGTTATAGCTCACATTATTTGTGTATTTTCACTAAAATAAATATGATAGTCATTTCCTTTGAAAATTTGCCATGAACTAGGTTTTAAAATTTACATCAAAACCAAGAGGATTATTTCCCAAACCGGATCCCTGAAGGTCAAATTATACCCTCAAGAAATTTTGCTCATGTTAACCAAATTCTCACCCTCTTTCCTAGAATTTGTAATGCACTTTTATTCTATCTTTTTAATGGGTGGTGATGTCGAAATTTGAATTTAACATCATCTAAGTGAATTATGATTTATTCCAAGTGAAAAATGACATTGTCAAGAAAAGTCAAATTTTGGGAGAAACTTCTCGTTTTCAAAGGTTATAGGTCACATTTTTTGTGCATTTTCGCTAAAATAGTTATGATGTTCATTTCCTTTAAAAATTTGACACAAACTAGGTGTCAAAAAGTTACATCAAAACCGAAAAGATCTTTTCCCACAACGGAACCCTGAAATCAAAATTATACCCTCTTGAAGTTTGGCTCGTATTAATCGAAATTTCTTCCTTTTTCCTACCATTTGTAATGCACATTTATCCTAATTTTTTATGGGTGGTGACCTCAAAAGTGAAATTTAATATGATCTAAGTGAAAAACGCCTTGGTTAAACTAAAAAAATGGGATGGTAGAGAAAAATCAAAATTTGGAAGAAACTGGCCATTTCCTAAGGTATAGCTCACCTTTTTTTTGTGTATTTTTACTAAAATAAACATGATAATCATTTCCTTTGAAAATTTGCAACAAACTAGGTTTCAAAAACTTACATCAAAACCAAATGGATCATTTCCCAAACCGGATCCCTGAAGATTAAATTATACCCTCAAGAAAATTTGCTCGTGTTAACCAAATGCTTGCCCTCTTTCCTAGAATTTGTAACGCACTTTTATACTATCTTTATTATGGCTAGTGACTTTGAAATTTGAATTTAACATCATCTAAGTGAAATATAATTTGGTCAGAGTGAAAAATGAGATTGTCAAGAAAAGTCAAATTTTGTTGGAAACTTGTCGTTTTCAATGGTTATAGCACATGTTTTTTTGTACATTTTCACTAAAACAGTTGTGATGTTCATTTCCTTTAAAAATTTGACATGAACTAGGTGTCAAAAAGTTACATCAAATCTAAAAGGATCTTTTCCCAAAACAAAACCCTGAAAGCAAAATTATACCCTCTTGAAGTCTTGCTCGTGTTAACCGAAATTTCTTCCTTTTTCCTACCATTTGCACTGCACATTTATCTTAATTTTTAATGGGTGGTGACCTCAAAAGTGAAATTTAACATGATCTAAGTGAAAAACGCTTTAGTTAGACTGAAAAATGGAATGGCAATGAAAAATAAAAATTTGGAAGAAACTGTCCATTTTTTAAGGTTTAACTCACGTTTTCTGTGCGTTTTCACTAAAATAAATATGATTGTCATTTCCTTTGAAAATTTGCCATGAACTAGGTTTCAAAAACTTCCATCAAAACCAAAAGGATCATTTCCCAAAACAGATCCCATAAGATCAAATTATACCCTCAAGAAATTTTGCTCGTGTTAACCAAATTCTCGCCCTCTTTGTTAGAATTTGTAATGCACTTTTATGTTATCTCTTTTATGGCTGGGGACATTGAAATTTGAATTTAACATCGTCTAAATGAAATATATTTTGGTCCAAGTGAAAAATGATATTTTTAAGAAAAGTCAAATTTTGGAATAAACTTGTCATTTTCAAAGGTTATAGCTCACATTTTTTGTTCATTTTTGTAAAATAGTTTTGATTCTCATTTCCTTTGAAAATTTGACAATGTATAACTGTCAAAAACTTACAGCAAAACCAAACAAATCTTTTCCCAAAACGGAACGCCGAAAGAAAAATTATACCCTCTAGAAGTTTTGCTCGTGTTAATCCAAATTTCTTTCTTTTTCCTACCATTTGTAATGCACATTTATCCTATTTTTTTTAAAGATTGGTGACCTTAAAAGTGAAATTTAACATGATCAAAGTGAAATACAGTTTGGGTAAACGGATAAATGGGATGGCAGAGAAAAATCAAAATTTGGAAGAAACTGGCAATTTTCTAAGGTATATAGCACACACTTTTTGGGCATTTTCACTAAAATAAATATGATAGTCATTTTCTTTGAAAATTTGCTACAGACTGGTTTCAAAAACATACATCAAAACCAAAGGATCATTTCCCAAACTGGATCCCTGAAGATCAAATTATACCCCCAAGAAATTTTGTTTGTGTTAACCAAATACTCGCCCTCTTTCCTAGAATTTGTAATGCACTTTTATTCTATCTTTTTTTTTTGGCTGGTGACGTCGAAATTTGAATTTAACATCATCTAAGTGAATTATAATTTATTCCAAGTGAAAAATAAGATTTTCAAGAAAAGTCAAATTTTGGAAGAAACTTGTCGTTTTCAAAGGTTAATGCTCACGTTTTTTGTGCATTTTCGCTAAAAGAGTTATGATGTTCATTTCCTTTAAAAATTGACATGAACAGAACCTTGAAATCAAAACCAAACGGATCATTTTCAAAACGGAACCTTGAAATCAAAATTATACCCTCTAGAAGTTTTGCTCTTGTTAATCAAAATTTCTTCCTCTTTCCTACAATTTGTAATGTACTTTTATCCTATTTTTTTTATGACTGGTGACATCAAAAGTGAAATTTAGCATGATCTAAATGAAATATACTTTGGTCAAACTAAAACATGGGGAAGAAGCTAACCATTTTCGAAGGTTATAGCTCACGTTTTTTGTGCATTTTCACTAAAATAATTCTGATTGTTATTTCCTTGGAAAATTTTCCATGAACTAGGTTTCAAAAACTTACATCTTAACCAAATGGATCTTTTCCCAAAATGGAACCTTGAAAGCAAAATTATACCCTCCGAAGTTTTGCTTGTGTTAATCGAAATTTCTTCATTTTTCCTATAATTTGTAATGCACTTTTATCCTTTTTTTTTATGGCTGGTGACCTCGAAAGTGAAATTTGACATGATCTAAATGAAATATGCTTTGGTTAAACTGAAAAATGGGATGGCAAAGATAAATCAAAATTTGGAAGACTCTCACCATTTTCGAAGGTTATAGCTCACGTTTTTTGTGCATTTTCTCTAAAATAGTTATGATAGTCATTTTCTTTGAAATTTGCCACAGACTAGGTTTCAAAAAGTTACATAAAAACCAAAATGATCATTTCCCAAACCGGAGCCTTGAAGGTCAATATATACACTCAAGATATTTTGCTCGTGTTAACCAAATTCTCACCCTCTTTCATACAATTTGTAATGTACTTTTATCCTATTCACTACAAGATTAATGGAATATTCCGGCGCTTCATTTTCAAGGTCACCACCCATAAAAAATTAGGGTAAATGTGCATTACAAATGGTAGGAAAATGGAAGAAATTTCGATTAACACAAGCAAAACTTATAAAGGGTATAATTTTGCTTTCAGGGTTCCATTTTGGGAAAAGATCCTTTTGGTTAAGATGTAAGTTTTTGAAACTAGTTCATTGAAAATTTTCCAAGAAAATAACAATCACAATTATTTTAGTGAAAATGCACAAAATGGTTAGTTCCTTCCAAATTTTGGTTTTTCTTTACCATCCCATTTTTTTGTTTGACCAAAGCGCATTTCACTTAGATCATGCTAAATTTCACTTTCGAGGTCACCAGTCATAAAAAAATAGGATAAAAGTGCATTACAAATGGTAGGAAAATGGAAGAAATTTCGATTAACACGAGCAAAACGATGGTATAATTTTGCTTTCAAGGTTCCATTTTGGGAAAAGATCCTTTTGGTCTTGATGTAACTTTTTGAAACCTAGTTCGTGTCAAATTTTTAAAAGAAATGATCATCATAACTATTTTGGCGAAAATGCACAAAAAAACGTGAGATATATAACCTTTGAAAACGACAACTTTCTTCCAAAATTTTACTTTTCTTGACAATCTCATTTTCCACTAGGACCAAATTATATTTCACTTAGATGATTTTAAATTCAAATTTCAACGTCACCAGCCATAAAAAAAGATTGCAAAAAAGTGCATTACAAAATTTCGAAAAGAGGGCGAGAATTTGGTTAACACGAGCAAATTTTCTTGAGGGTATAATTTTGCTTTCCGGTTCCATTTTGGGAAAAGATCCTTTTGGTTTTGATGTAACTTTTTGACACCTAGTTCGTGTCAAAATTTTAAATTAAATGATCATCATAACTATTTTAGCGAAAATAAACAAAAAACGTGAGGTATATAACCTTCGAAAATGGCAAGTTTCTTCCAAAATTTGACTTTTCTTGACAATCTCATTTTTCACTTGGACCAAATTATATTTTATTTAGATGATGTTAAATTCAAATTTCCACATCACCAGCCATAAAAAAAGATAGCATAAAAGTGCATTACAAATTCCAGGAAAGAGGGATAGAATTTGGTTAACATGAGCAAAATTTCTTGAGGAGCTCCAGTTTGGGAAATTATCCTTTTTGGTTTTGATGTAAGTTTTTGAAACCTAGTTCGTGGCAAATTTTCAAAAGAAATGACAATCATAATTATTTTAGCTAAAATACACAAAAAAAACATAACCTATAACCTTAGAAAATGACCAATTTCTTCCAAATTATGATTTTTCTTTACCATCCCATTTTTCAGTTTGACTAAAGCATATTTCACTTAAATCATGTTAAATTTAACTTTCGAGATCACCAGTCACAAAAAAAGGATAAAAGTGTATTACAAATTGTAGGAAAGAGGAAGAAATTTCCATTAAAATAGTTATGATAGTCATTTCCTTTGAAAATTTGCCATGAACTAGGTTTCAAAAACTTATATCAAAACCGAAAGGATCATTTCCCAAGCCAGAGCCCTGAAGTTCAATATATACCCTACAGATATTTTGCTCGTGTTAACTGAATTCTCGCCCTCTTTCCTAGAATTTGTAATGTTGTTTTATCCTATCTTTTTATATGGTTGGTGACCTCGAAAGTTAAATTTAACATTATCTAATTGAAATATGCTTTAGTTAAATTGAAAAATTGGATGGTAAAGAAAAATCAAAATTTAGAAGAAACTGGCCATTTTCGAAGGTTATAACTCACTTTTTTTTGTGCATTTTCACTAAAACAGTTATGATGGTCATTTCCTTTGAAAATTTGACACGAGCTAAGTTTCAAAAAGTTACATTAAAACTAAAAGGATCTTTTCCCAAAACGGAACCCTAAAAGCAAACTTATACCATCTAGAAATTTTGCTCGTGTTAATCGAAATTTCTTCCTCTTTCCTACAATTTGTAATACACTTTTATCCTTTTTTTGTGACTGGTGATCTCGAAAGTGAAATTTAACATGATCCAAGTGAAATATGCTTTGCTCAAACTGAAAAATGGGATAGTAAAGAAAAATCAAAATTTGGAAGAAACTAGCTATTTTCTAAGGTTATATAGCTCACCTTTTTGTTCATTTTCTCTAAAATAATTATGATAGTCATTTCCTTTAAAAAATTTCCATGAATCAGGTTTCAAAAACTTACATCAAAACCAAAAGGATCATTTTCCAAACCGGAGCCATGAAGGTCAAATTATACCCTCAAGAAATTTTGCTCGTGTTAACCGAATTCTCGCCCTATTTCCTAGAATTTGTAATGCACTTTTATCTTATCTTTTTTATTCCTGGTGATGTCGAAAGTTGAATTTAACATCATCTAAGTGAAATATACTTTGGTCCAAGTGAAAAATGAGATTGTCATGAAAAGCCAAATTTTGGAAGAAACTTGCCATTTTCGAAGGTTTATAGCTCACGTTTTTTGTGCATTTTCGCTAAAATAGTTATGATGGTCATTTTCTTTGAAAATTTGACACGAACTAGGTTTTGAAAAGTTTCAATCAAAACCAAAAGGATCTTTTCCCAAAACGGAACCCTAAAAGCAAAATTATACCCTCTATAAGTTTTGCTTATGTTAATCGAAATTTCTTCCTCTTTCTTATAATTTGTAATGCACTTTTATCCTATTTTTTATGGTTGATGGCCTCAAATATTAAATTTAACATTATCTAAGTGAAATATGTTTTGGTCAAACTCAAACATGGGATGGTAATGAAAAATCAAAATTTGGAAGAAACTAACCATTTTCGAAGGTATAGCTCACATTTTTTTGTATATTTTCGTTAAAATAGTTATGATAATCATTTTCTTTGGAAATTTACCACGAGCTATGCTCCACTGTTCATTAACTTTTATTTTTTAATTAATCTCCTTCGGAATTGGAAATTTAGGACAGTCAAACCTATGAAACCCTAACAAATACGTTTGTTGCCTCAATCCTAAGCGACGCCGTTTCTATGTTGCCTGACACTATGGCTCCATTTCAAGCATCTGCGCTATCAAAATGCTGTCATCTAAGCCTTCGTATTTTGTTTGTTTTCAACCGTTTATATCTTAAATTGTATAAATAGAATAATATCTTTTTAGTAAGAGAGAATATCATATGATTTATCCTTTTGCATCACTTAATGAAAAAAAATAATATATATATATAAACTAAATACAATTTAATTGAAGTGCCCCATATTCTTGTAATGTGACATTTATATGAAGGAATATGAAGTAGAAGTCGTAGACTAGTAGTGAATTTGTAATATATATCTAGTAAAACATTGTTGTGGCAAGTTTTGAAACAAGTCTGCAATGAACAAGATAGAAGGAGCAACAATTCCATAACCAAGGAAATGAAACTTTGCATCTATTACAGACTTGGTGCTTTGAAGATTGAAAGACTGCAGATTTCTGCTGCAACCATAAATTGTAGCTCATAAATAAACATAGATAAAGAAAAAGAAAAGGAAAATAAAATGCGAATGGGATACATGATGAAGAACCATCATCATTTTGTAAAATTCTTATCCCACTAGATAGAAATCTACAAAGCAGTCATAAAATCCTGTATTTTTCACTTAAAATAGTTATCACCAATATTGAGCCCTCTCGGTGTTTCAATGGATGCCGTTTTCTGAAGCCTAATCTGCTCTCTAAACTTGGCTATGAACTCACCAGCCTTTTTATCAACCTCATTGGAGTCATACCCTGCATCACTGCCAGTGTCAGGAAGAGCTTCTTCTACTTGAAATTGCTCAGCCTCACTCTCTGAGTCATCTCCAGAATCTACAACAGAATTCTCAGAACATTGATGCTTTCCTCTCTTCTGATTTTTCGAGGATCTTGGCTTCGGTATGAGATAGTTATCACCATGAGTTTGTTCACTGGTGCCAATTGACAGATCGTTAAGTCCTCCACTTCTGAATTCACTTTTTTCCATGTATGCTGCTTCATCTTCATCACAAGTCCTTCCTCCCTGATCATCCAATCGGTTACCATACATCTCTCCATCTTTGATTGCCTCCATTGTATATCCACTAGATCTAAAAGTCCTAACAGATTTCCCCCTTGATGAAGCTTTGGCAATGGTGGCAGGTTTTGATTCCCATTTCAAAGAATCTGACCCCCATTCTTTATTACCCATTGAATCCTTTCTTCCACTCCTGTTTAAGTCCTCGAAGTCATCCTCAAAGCTTCTGCTCACATCTTTCTCTAACAAAGAACCTTGACTATTGTGGCGAGAATGCAATGCATTCATTGAAGCTTTACCATTTATTGGTGGTGAGGGTGAAGTAGGAAGATAAGGCCCATGATAACTCTTTTCATTTCCATACCGTTCTGCTCCCAATTTCAAAGAACTTGACCCCCGGTCTCTTCTATGAAATAAATCCTTCCTTCTGTTTCCATTCAAATCCTTTGAGTCATCTTTCAAGCTTCTCCTCACATCCTCCTCCAACAAAGAGCCATGACTGTAAGGCCGAGAATGCAATCCATTCACTGAAGCTTCATCCTTTGTTGGTGAATGAGGGCGAAGTAGGAGGATAAGGCCCATGAAAACTCCTCTTTCCCATACTCTTCTGCTCCAAATTTCAATGAACTTGAACCCTGGTCTCTTCTACGAATTGAAACCTTTCTTCTGTTACCACTCAAATCCTTTGAGTCATCTTCCAAGCTTCTCCTCACATCCTCCTCTAACAAAGAGCCATGACTGTAGTGCCGAGAATACAATCCATTCAATGAAGCTTCACCCTTTGCTGATTGTGAGGGTGAAGTAGGAGGATAAGACCTGCAAAAACTGTTCTCCTTCCCCAAATCTTCATCTCCCAATTTTAAAGAACTTGATCTCCAGTCTCTTCTACCAAGTGAATCCTTTCTTCTGTTTCCACTAAAATCCTTTGAGTCATCTTCAAAGCTTCTCCTCTCATCCTCCTAAGACAAAGAGCCATGATTATAATGCTGAGAATGTGATACACTCATTGAAGCCTTACAATTCACTGGTGTTGGTGGTGACTGTGATGGTGAAGTTGGAGGATAAGACCTGCGAAAACTTTTCTCTTTCCCCAATTCTTCCATTTCTGAGTTTGATGACTCTGAAGAAACGGAATGTGAGGTAGAGAGCCTACTTGGGGAGTGTGACATAGAACTAGTTTGCGTTGAGGAATATACCGTGGACCGGAGAGACCTTGATTTGAGGGACTCGAATTGAGTTTCATCAACTGAGAGAGGTCTAAAATGCGAAGGACAAGTAACACCTGCCATATTCTCTCTCAATTCCATCCTTCCAGATCTCGAACGCCATGGAATTGGTGAAGCTGAAGCCACAGTTTCGCTAAACTTCTCCAAATTTGTAGGACCCAAATCACCAAATTTCCCATTTATACTTCCATCAGAACTCTTAGATGAACCCTTTACACTTGAACCAGACGCACTACCAACACTAAACTCAGGGATATCAGGATTTCTCACCCTTGATCTTAAACTCCTAATCGGCAACCCTAACGGTTTATAATCGATATACTCATCAAGACCATAATTTGGTTGAGCTACTACAACAATGGATTCACCCTGAAAATACTGAGAATTCCAAGCTTGAATGACATTACTTTCATTATACTCACACGGGAATTCAATTCCATTTTCAACATTATACGATCCGTGTTTGTTCTGTTCATCAAGCACAGAACTTCCCTTACTCACGTCAACCTTAGATTCAGCTTTATTATACCGAGGATTCAAAGCATTGTAGGCATTCTTCTCAACAAGCCCACATGAATTTTCATACCCATTTTCGAAATTCGAAGAAACATCAAACATCTTAGACATGTATGACCGTGAATCATCAACACTCGAGTGAAATTCAATCTCCATATCGACATTTCTATGACTAAACAAGCCGTAAGACACAGCAATGCCAACGAAAAGAAGGTGAATAACCTCCCAGAACTTGTTGAGTATAGTTTGGTTAATGAAATCGGGAGCTTGAGAAGGGAACAAAGGGAGAGCAATGAGAAAAAGAGCAAAGAATAGAAAACAAAGGTTTAGAATGCTTGGGTTGCCTCCAAAAAGCGCTTAGTTATAGTCAGTAGCTTGACTGTTGCTCTTCTTTTAGGCCGGATCAAGGAGAATTTTGGTCTTGTTTAGTTTTCGGTAATCCATGCAAATTCTCCACCCGGTGATGATTCTTGTAGGGATTAACTCGTTGTTAACATTCTTCACCACCGTCATTCCTCCTTTCTTTGGTACTACTTGAACAGGACTAACCTATGAGCTATCGAAAATTGGGTAAGTCACTTCAGCATCTAACCATTTTAAGATCTCTTTATGCACCACTTCCTTCATTGTCGGATTAAGTCTTCTTTGGTGCTCTATCGTCGGCTTGCACTCTTCTTCCAACAAAATTTGGTGCATACAAATAGAATGGCTAATTCCCTTGATATCCACAAGCGTCCACCCAATAGCTACCTTATGTTTTCTAAGCACTCTCAACAACTTTTCTTCTTATTCAGTAGAAAGCTTAGATGAAATAATTACCAGAAGAGTAGATGATTCGCCAAGATAAGCATACCGAAGATCTTTCAGTAAAGGCTTGAGCTCCAATACAGGTGGTTTTTCAATAGATAGAAGGGGCCATGAGGGTCCTTGTCCCAAATCTTCAAAATATTTCCTGTTGTTAGGACCAAAGGAATCCATCCAGGGGGTATATGCTAACACTTCAGGATCCTCTACCATAGTCAGATTAGGACTAACCAAACAAGCTTCCAATGATTCCTTGTTGATTAAACACTTCGGTGATCAAAAAGTCAATCGCTTGGATACTAAAACAACTCTAACTTGTATCTGGATACTTGATGGCATTAAAAACATTAAAGTTTACCTTCTCCTCTTGTACCCTCAACCGTAATTCTCCCTTTTGGACATCGATAAGAGCTCGGCCAGTAGCTAAGAATGGTCTGCCAAGAATGATGGGGATTTACCGATCCTCTTCCATGTCTAGAATGATGAAGTCAGCTGGAAAAATAAACTTGTCCACTTTGACAAGCACATCTTCAATAATTCCCCGTGGGTGTTTTATTGAGCAGTCCGCTAATTGCAATGAAACTATAGTAGGTCTCGCCTCACCTAATCCAAGCTTCTTGAAAATAGACAAAAGCATTAGATTAATACTTGCACCTAAATCACATAAAGCTCTTTCAAACAAAAAATTTCTAATTGAACATGGTATAGTGAAGCTCCCTGGATCATTAAGCTTTGGAGGCAATTTCTTTTGTAGAATTGCACTGCACTCTTCAGTAAGGGCTACCGTTTCATACTCTTCCAATTTCTTCTTATTTGACAAGATATCCTTCATAAATTTCACATAGCTCGGCATTTTTTTAAGGGCATCTACAAAAGGAATGTTAATATGCAATTTTTTAAACATATCTAGAAATTTAGAAAATTACTTATCAAGCTTATTCTTTTTGAGTCATTGAGGGAATGGAACTCTTAGTGCCGGATCCTGTGGTGGGATTGGTTTACTTTCGGAAATCTCCTTGAATGGTGTTGTGTGAAGTAGCACCTCTTGATCTTCTTTTTCGAACTTCTCATGTCCTGTTGGAGTTTCTAACTTTTTTTCCCTTCTCAAAGTGATCGACTTGCACTGCTCCTTTGGATTCACTTCGGTCGTGCTAGGCAAATTGCCTTGTTGTCTCCCAGTGAGGATATTGGCCAATTGACCAACTTGGACTTCTAAATTCTGAATGCTTGATTCTAAAAATTTGTCTTAGTCTCTGTTATGAATCGGTTGGTGTTATTTGCCAATTGTACCATTGCTTCTTCAAGTGTCAATTTCTCTTTTGGTGGGTCATTAGATGACAGACTAGGTGGCAACTTCAATACATTTTGATTATTCCATGAAAAATATGGATGATTCCTCCATCCAAAATTGTATGTTGCACTGTATGGATTGTTCTGCCGGTTGTAATTTGCAACAAAGTGTGCTTGCTCCGCTTGAGATTGAGAGAAGGGGTTTCCCACTTGACAATCTTCACTTGAATGGTTTCCATGGCAAAAATCACAAACCAGTGGTGTCAAGTTAATGGAATTTGCTGCCAGTTGGTTAGCCTTCAATTGTTGAGTAAAAGTATGGACTTGAGCTACCAAGGTAATGATAGCTTCAATCTCATGTAATCCCACCGCCTTCTTCGGTAAAATGCTCTCACTCGGCCATTGATAGTTTTTCATGGCCATCTCCTCCAATAGATCATATGCATCATCCTAGTTTTTTCCCATTAACGATCATCTTGAAGCTGCATCTATCAGAGTTCTTACAGAACCACCAAGTCCATTGTTGAAGTGTTGAACTTGCATCCACTTCGGCAATCCATAGTGAGGGCATCGCCTAAGTAGGTCTTTATATCGCTCCCAAGCCTCATAAAGTGATTCACCTTCAATTTGAGCAAAATTTGAAATTTCATTGCGCATCTTCGTTGTCTTGGCCGGTGGAAAAAATTTAGCAAGAAACTTCTAAGCTAAATCCTCCCAACTAGTGATTGAATCCGCGGGCAGCGAATTTATCCAATTCTTCGTTTTATCTCAAAGAGAGAATGGAAATAGCCAGAGGTGAATGGCATCATCAGTAACACCATTGTGCTTGAAAGTGTCGCAAATTTCCAAAAAACTTGCCATATGAGCATTAGGGTCATCACTTGGCAACCCATGGAACTGAATTGATGTCTGGATCATCTGTAGGATAGTCGGCTTAATCTCAAAGTTGTTGGCTTCAATAGTAGGCTTTCTGATAACTGAATGGATTCCTGTGGTTGGTAGAGCAAAATCCCTTAGTGCTCATGTGTCACGTCTTGGATTCTCGTTGCCTGCCATAGTGTTGGAACGTTTATGAGCTTCTCGTTTCTTTTTCCTCAGGCCCTTAGCAGTTTTCTTGATTTCGGGATCATAAGGTAGTAGCTCCAAGCTCTTGCATCGTTTCATACACTAAACAAACACCTGAAAATAAAAGACAAAATAAATCAAATTAGACCAAGTTTGACTAGTATTGATGTTATCAATAATTTTATCTAAGTCCTCAGCAACGGCACCAAAAACATGTTGATGGAAATCGCAAGTGCACGAATCGTAACAAGTAATAAAGTGAATGAGTAAGAGTATCATCCCACAAGGATTGAAAAATTACTAATAAGTACCAAAATTTATTAAACTACAATCTATTTGATAATTTGAATGAGAGTGAAATGTTGAACTAGAGAGTTTAAAATAACGAAATTAAATAAGCAAGTTGCGATCAAGGAAACAAGATTCTAAAGCTTTCGATTCACTATAACCGATCCTATGCGAATTTCCTACTTGAACTAATTACAATTATTTCCTATTGTTGATAATCAGTTCTCTAATTTATTCATTAATCTTTCTCAAGTATTAACAAAATATCCTAACAAGCAAATCTTCTACATCTCTGTGAAAACTCTAAACCTGCCAAAATTCAGTAAGAATAAGAAACCCCATAAATATATGCTGAAACAATTATAACTTCTCAGTCTCAAATTGAATCCCTAATCATGAAAATGTTTATCAATCATTCACAAGCATTAAGTCTAGAATGAAATACTTAACAATATGAAACAATTACTAAATTAGTTCAATTAAAGGAAGATTCATATAGGAGATTAGTTCATGAAACTTGAATAAAAACATAATCAACGAGTTTAACATCAATAAATTGAAAGAAATTTGGAACAAAGAAAAAAAACTCAAAAACCAGTCTCCTCTTTGATGAAGAAAATAATTCACCCTTTCCGAATCGTAGATTCTGCAGATTTTCGGCCTTAGATTGCGGGGTTGTTTCCGCCTCCAAAACGTTCGAATCATGAAACTTATATTTGAGGAACAATTATATCCCGTTGACCTAGCTTTCCAACACTTCTTGAATCAGCTCAATACAATGTCGTGCGAGTAAGATATGGTGAGATTACTTGAGGCTGTCCAAAAACGTTTCCAATTCGAGATTACATTAAACCATGCCTTCCCTTTTTTTGATCCCTTCCATTCAGCTTTCATTTCATTTGATTGTGTTGGGCCAAGCCCACTTGAATTGAGCTCTATCTTTTGGGTCTTGGTCTTTATTATTTTTAGCTTTATCTTACTAAGATAGCAAACTTGACTTGATTTGAATTGCAGGCTAAGAGACGTTCCAGAACGTCAACAGTGCAGGTGCAACAACTTCGAGCCCGGTTTCGACATTGATGCAGCCCATATCTCTCAAAATGTAAAACATGAAAGTTGTAGAGATTTTTGTTGGCGTTCGATAACATCTTGAATAATCTCAATCGGAGCTCGGATGAGAGAGTTATTCCCAGATTACAAATAGATGTCAAAACTGTCCAAAATCGCCCAATTAGCTTCATTTTGCACTTAACGCCTCCATTTGCATCCTAAATCAAAATACAAGAATAATGAGTACATTTAGGCACCAAATAAGTATAAAAAACTAAACATTAAGGGAGAAAAATATGATATTTTGCATTCTTATCAACCTTACAATTTGTAATGCACTTTTATCCTATTTTTTATGACCGGTGACCTTGAAAGTGAAATTTAACATTATCTAAGTGAAATACACTTTGATCAAACTAAAAAAATGGGAAGGTAAAGAAAAATCAAAATTTGGAAGAAACTGACCATTTTCTAAGGTTATAGCTCACGTTTTTTGTGCATTTTTGCTAAAATAATTAAGATAGTTATTTCATTGGAAAATTTGCCACGAACTAGGTTTCAAAAACTTACATCAAAACTAAATGTATCTTTTCCCAAAAAGGAACCCTGAAAGTAAAATTATACCCACTAGAAGTTTTGCTCGTGTTAATCGAAATTTCTTTCTCTTTCTTATAATTTGTAATGCACTTTTATCCTTTTTTTTTTTAATGGCTAGGGACCTCGAAAGTGAAATTTAACATAATCTGAGTGAAATATGCTTTGGTCTAACTGAAAAATGGGATGGTAAAGATAAATCAAAATTTTGAAGAAACTAGCTATTTTTGAAGGTATATAGCTCAAGTTTTTTTGTGCATTTTTGCTAAAATAGTTATGATAGTCATTTCCTTTGAAAATTTGCCACAAACTTGGTTTCAAAAAGTTATATCAAAACCAAACGGATCATTTCCAAATCTGGAGCCCTGAAGGTCAATATATACCCTCTAGATATTTTGCTCGTGTTAACCGAATTCTCACTCTCTTTCCTAGAATTTGTAATGCGCTTTTATCCTATCTTTTTATATGGCTGATGACCTCAGAAATGAAATTTAACATGATCTAAGTGAAATATAATTTGGTCAAATTGAAAAATGGGATGGTAAAGAAAAATCAAAATTTGGAAGAAACTGGCCATTTTTTAAGGTTATATAGCTCACATTTTTTGTGCATTTTCTTTAAAATAGTTAGGGTAGTCATTTCCTTTGAAAATTTGCCAAGAACTAGGTTTCAAAAACTTACATCAAAACGAAAAGGATAATTTCCCAAATCGCAGACTTGAAGGTAAAATTATAACCTCAAGAAATTTTGCTTGTGTTAATCGAATTTTCACCCTCTTTCCTAGAATGCACTTTTATCCTATCTTTTTTTATTGTTGGTGACGTCGAAAGTTGAATTTAACATCATCTAAGTGAAATATACTTTGTTCCAAGTGAAAAATGAGATTGTTATAAAAGTCAAATTTGGAAGAAACTTGCCATTTTCGAAGGTTATAACTCACTTTTTTGTGCATTTTCGCTAAAACAGTTATGATGGTCATTTACTTTGAAAATTTGACAACCAGGTTCCTAAAAGTTACATCAAAACCAAAAGGATTTTTTTTTCCAAAATAGAACCCTAAAAGCAAAATTATACCCTCTAGAAGTTTTGTTCGTGTTAATCGAAATTCCTTCCTCATTCCTATAATTTGTAATGCACTTTTCTCCTTTTTTTTTTTTTTTTTTTTTATGACTGGTGATCTCAAAAGTGAAATTTAATATGATCTAAGTTAAATACGCTTTGGTCAAACTAAAAAGTGGGATGGTAAAGAAAAAACATAATTTGGAAGAAATTGCCCATTTTCTAAAGTTACAGCTCACGTTTTTTGTGTATTTTTACTAAAATAATTATGATAGTTATTTTGTTTGAAAATTTTCCACAAACTAGGTTTTAAAAACTTACATCAAAACCAAAAGGATCATTTCCCAAACCAGAGCCCTGAAAGTCAAATTATACCCTTAAGAAATTTTGCTTATGTTAACCAAATTCTCACCCTTTTTCCTAGAATTTGTAATGCACTTTTATGCTATCTTTTTTATGGCTAGTGACATCTAAAGTTGAATTTAACATCATCTACATGAAATATAATTTTTTCCAAGTGAAAAATGAGATTGTCAAAAAAATTCAAATTTTGGAAGAAACTTGCATTTTTCGAAGGTTATAGCTCATGTTTTTTTTTTTGTGCATTTTCGCTAAAATAGTTATGTGGTCATTTCCTTTGAAAATTTTACCTGAACTAGGATTCAAGAAGTTACATGAAAATCAAAAGAATCTTTCTCAAAATGAAACCCTGAAAGCAAAATTATATCATCTAGATTTTTTGCTCCTGTTAATCGAAATTTCTTCCATTTTCCTACCATTTGTAATGCACTTTTATACTTTTTTTATGACTGGTTGCCTCGAAAGTGAAATTTATCACAATCTAAGTGAAATTTGCTTTGGTCAAACTGAAAAATGAGATGCCAAAGAAAAATCAAAATTTGGAAGAAAATTACCATTTCTAAGGTTATATAGCTCACGTTTTTTTATGCATTTTCATTAAAATAATTATGATAGTCATTTCCTTTGAAAATTTTCTACGAACTAGGTTATAAAAACTTACATCAAAACCAAAAGTATCATTTCCCAAACCAGAGCCATGAATGTCAAAATTTACCCTCAATAAATTTTGCTCCTGTTAACTGAATTCTCACCCTCTTGACTAGAATTTGAAATGTTCTTTTATCTTATCTTTTTTTTTTTTTTTTTTTTTTTTTTTTTTTTATGGCTAGTGACCTTAAAAGTTGAATTTAACATCAACTAAGTGAAATATAATTTGGTCCAACTAAAAAAATGAGATTTTCATGAAAAGTCAAATTTTGGAAGAAACTTGCCATTTTCGAAGGTTGTAGCTCACGTTTTTTTTATGCATTTTCGCTAAAATAGTTATGATGGTCATTTCCTTTGAAAATTTGAAATGAATTAGGCTTCAAAAAGGTACAACAAAACCAAAAGGATCATTTCCCAAACAAGAGCTCTGAAAGTCAAATTATACCCTTAAGAAATTTTGCTTATGTTAACCAAATTCTCACCCTTTTTCCTAGAATTTGTAATGCACTTTTATGCTATCTTTTTTATGGCTAGTGACATCGAAAGTTGAATTTAACATCATCTACGTGAAATATAATTTTTTCCAAGTGAAAAATGAGATTGTCAAGAAATTTCAAAATTTGGAAGAAACTTGCCTTTTTCGAAGGTTATAGCTCATGTTTTTTTTTGTGCATTTTCGCTAAAATAGTTATGTGGTCATTTCCTTTGAAAATTTTACCTGAACTAGGATTCAAGAAGTTACATGAAAATCAAAAGAATCTTTCTCAAAATGAAACCCTGAAAGCAAAATTATATCATCTAGAATTTTTGCTCCTGTTAATCGAAATTTCTTCCATTTTCCTACCATTTGTAATGCACTTTTATCCTTTTTTTATGATTGGTTGCCTCGAAAGTGAAATTTATCACAATCTAAGTGAAATTTGCTTTGGTCAAACTGAAAAATGAGATGCCAAAGAAAAATCAAAATTTGGAAGAAAATTACCATTTCTAAGGTTATATAGCTCACGTTTTTTTATGCATTTTCATTAAAATAATTATGATAGTCATTTCCTTTGAAAATTTTCTACGAACTAGGTTATAAAAACTTACATCAAAACCAAAAGTATCATTTCCCAAACCAGAGCCATGAATGTCAAAATTTACCCTCAAGAAATTTTGCTCCTGTTAACTGAATTCTCACCCTCTTGACTAGAATTTGAAATGTACTTTTATCTTATCTTTTTTTTTTTTTTTTTTTTTTTTTTTTTTTTTTTTTATGGCTGGTGACCTCAAAAGTTGAATTTAACATCAACTAAGTGAAATATAATTTGGTCCAACTAAAAAAATGAGATTTTCATGAAAAGTCAAATTTTGGAAGAAACTTGCCATTTTCGAAGGTTGTAGCTCACGTTTTTTTATGCATTTTTCGCTAAAATAGTTATGATGGTCATTTCCTTTGAAAATTTGAAATAAATTAGGCTTCAAAAAGGTACAACAAAACCAAAAATATATTTTCCCAGAATAAAACCCTAAAAGCAAAATAATACCCTCTAGATGTTTTGCTCGTGTTAAGCGAAATTTCTTCCTATTTCCTACAATTTGTAATGCACTTTTATCCTATTTTTTTATTTTTTTATGATAGGTGACCTCGAAAGTGAAATTTATCATGATCTAAGTGAATATGCTTTGTTCAAATTTAAAAATGGGATGGCAAAGAAAAATGAAAAAAATGGAAGAAACTGACCATTTTCTAAGGTTATACACGTTTTTTGTGCATTATCGCTAAAATAATTAAGATGGTCATTTCTTTTGAAAATTTGACACGAACTAGATCTCAAAAAGTTATATCTAAATCAAAAGGATATTTTCCCAAAATGGAACCCTGAAAGCAGAATTTTACCCTCTAGAAGTTTTGCTCGTGTTAAATGAAATTTCTTCCTCATTCCTATAATTTGTAATGCACTTTTATCCTATTTTTTTATATATGGTATTCTCGAAAGTGAAATTTAACATGATCTAATTGAAATACACTTTGGTCAAACTGAAAAATGGATGGTAAAGAAAAATCAAAATTTGGAAAAAATTGACCATTTTCTAAGGTTATAGCTCACGTTTTTTTTTTGTGTATTTTCGCTAAAATAATTATGATAGTCATTTCGTTTGAAAATTTGCTACGAACTAGATTTCAAAAACTTAAATCAAAACCAAATGGATCATTTCCCAAACTGGATCCCTGAAGGTCAAATTATACCGTCATGAAATTTTGCTCGTGTTAACCAAATTCTCGCCCTCTTTCCTAGAATTTGTAATGCACTTTTATAATATATTTTTTATGGTTGGTGATGTCAAATTTTGAATTTAACATCATCTAAGTGAAATATACTTTGGACCAAGTGAAAAATGATATTTTCAAGAAAAGTCAAATTTTGGAAGAAACTTGTCATTTTCAAAGGTATAGCTCACGTTTTTTGTTCATTTTCGCTAAAATAGTTATGATGATCATTTCCTTTGAAAATTTGACAATATCTAGTAAGTTACATCAAAACCAAATGGATCTTTTCCCAAAACGAAACCCTAAAAGAAAAATTATACACTCTAGAAGTTTTGCTCGTGTTAATCGAAATTTCTTCCTTTTTCCGACCATTTGTAACGCACATTTATCCTAATTTTTTTTTTTTTATGATTGGTGACCTCGAAATTGAAATTTAACATGATCTAATTGAAATACACTTTGGTCAAACTAAAAAATGAGATGGCAAAAAAAATCAAAATTTGGAAGAAACTGGCCATTTTCTAAGGTAACTCACGTTCTTTGTGCATTTTTGCTAAAATAATTATAATAGTCATTTCCTTTGAAAATTTGTCACGAACTAGGTTGCAAAAATTACATGAAAACCAAAAGGATCATTTCCCAAACCGGAGCCCTAAAGGTCAAATTATATCCTCAAGAAATTTTGCTCGTGTTAACCAAATTCTTACCCTCTTTCCTAGAATTTGTATTGCACTTTTATGGTATCCTTTTTATGGCTGGAGATGACAAAATTTGAAATTAACATCATCTAAGTGAATTATAATCTATTCCAAGTGAAAAATGAGATTGTCAAGAAAAGTCAAATTTTGGAAGAAACTTGTAGTTTTCAAAAGTTATAGCTCACGTTTTTTGTGCATTTTCACTCAAATAATTATGACGTTCATTTACTTTAAGAATTTGACACGAACTAGATATCAAAAAGTTACATCACAACCAAACAGATCTTTTCCCAAAATGGAACCTTAAAAGCAAAATTATACCCTCTTGAAATTTTGCTCGTGTTAATCGAAATTTCTTCCTTTTCCCTACCATTTGTAATGCACATTTATCCTAATTTTTTTTATGGGTGGTGACCTTGAAAGTGAAATTTAACATGATCTAAGTGAAATATGCTTTGGCCAAACTGAAAAACAAGGTGACAGAGAAAAATCAAAATTTGGAAGAAAATGGCCATTTTCTAAGGTAGCTCACGTTTTTTGTGCATTTTTCGCTAAAATAATTCTGAGTCGTTTCCTTTGAAAATTTGCCACAAACTAGGTTTCAAAAAATTACATGAAAACCAAAATAGTCATTTCCCAAACCAGAGCACTGAAGGTCAAATTATAACCTTAAGAAAATTTGCTCGTGTTAACTAAATTCTCACCCCCTTTCCTAGAATTTGTAATGCACTTTTATGCTATCTTTTTTATGGCTGGTGACATCAAAATTTGAATTTAACATCATCTAAGTGAATTATAATTTATTCTATGCAAAAAATGAGATTGTCAAGAAAAGTAAAATTTTGGAAGAAACTTGTCGTTTTCAAAGGTTATAGCCCACTTTTTTTGTGAATTTTCACTAAAATAATTATGATGTACATTTCCTTAAAAAATTTGCCACGAACTAGGTGTCAAAAAGTTACATCAAAACCAAAAGTTTATTTTCCCAAAACGGAACCCTGAAAGCAAAATTACACCCTTTTGAAGTTTTGCTCGTGTTAATCGAAATTTCTTCCCTTTTCCTACCATTTGTAATGCATATTTATTCTTTTTTTTATGGCTAGTGACCTCGAAAGTGAAATTTAACATGATCTAAGTGAAATACGATTTGGTCAAACTAAAAAATGGGATGGCAGAGAAAAATCAAAATTTGGAGGAAACTAGCCATTTCCTAAGGTTATAGCTCACGTTTTTTGTGCATTTTCACTAAAATAAATATGATAGTTATTTCCTTTGAAAATTTTCCATGAACAAGGTTTCAAAAACTTACATCAAAACAAAATGGATCATTTCCCAAACCGGATTCGTGAAGGTCAAATTATACCCTCAAGAAAATTTGTTCGTGTTAACCAAATTCTCACCCTCTTTCCTAGAATTTGTAATGCACTTTTATACTATCTTTTTTTTTTATGGCTAGTGACGTTGAAAATTGAATTTAACATCATCTAAGTGAAATATAATTTTGTCCTAGTGAAAAATGAGATTGTCAAGAAAAAACAAATTTTGGAAGAAACTTGTCGTTTTCAAAGGTTATAGCTCACGTTTTTCATGCATTTTCGTTAAAATAGTTATGATGTTCATTTCCTTTAAAAATTTGACATGAACTAGGTGTCAAAAAGTTACATAAAAACCAAACAGATCTTTTCCCAAAACAGAACCCTGAAAGCAAAATTATACCCTCTTGAAGTTTTGCTCGTGTTAATCAAAATTTCTTCCTTTTTCCTACCATTTGTAATGCACATTTATCCTTTTTTTTTAATGGCTAGTGACCTCGAAAGTGAAATTTAACATGATCTGAGTGAAATATATTTTGGTCAAACTGAAAAATGGGATGGCAGAGAAAAATCAAAATTTGGAAGAAATTGGCCATTTTCTAACGTTATAGCTCACGTTTTTTGTGCATTTTCTCTAAAATAAATATGATTGTCATTTCCTTTTAAAATTTTCCATGAACTAGGTCTCAAAAACATACATCAAAACCAAATGGATCATTTCCCAAACCGGATCCTTGAGGGTCAAATTATACGCTCAAGAAATGTTTCTCGTGTTAACCAAATTCTCGCCCTCTTTCCTATAATTTGTAATGCACTTTTTTGCTATCTTTTTTATGGCTGGTAACGTCAAAATTTGAATTTAACATCATCTAAGTGAAATATAATTTGGTCCAAGTGAAAAATGAGATTGTCAAGAAAAGTCAAATTTTGGAGGAAACTTGTCGTTTTCAATGGTTATAGCATACGTTTTTTGTGCATTTTCACTAAAATAATTATGACGTTCATTTCCTTTAAAAAATTGATATGAACTAGGTGTCAAAAAGTTACATCAAATCCAAACGGATCTTTTCCCAAAACGGAACCTTGAAAGCAAAATTATACCCTCTTGAAGTTTTGCTCGTGTTAATCGAAATTTTTTCCTTTTTCCTACCATTTGTAATGCGTATTTACCCTAATTTTTTATGGGTGCTGACCTCAAAAGTAAAATTTGACATGATCTAAGTGAAATACACTTTGGTCAAACTGAAAAATGGGATGGTAGAGAAAAATCAAAATTTGGAAGAAACTGACCATTTCCTTAAGTTATAGTTCATGTTTTTGTGCATTTTCACTAAAATAAATATGATAGTCATTTCGTTTGAAAATTTACCACGAACTAGGTTTCAAAAATTTACATCAAAACAAAATGGATTATTTCCCAAACCGGATCCGTGAAGGTCAAATTATACCCTCAAGAAAATTTGCTCGTGTTAACCAAATTCTCGCCCTTTTTCCTTGAATTTGTAATGCACTTTTATACTAAATTTTTTATGGCTAGTGACGTTGAAATTTGAATTTAACATCATCTAAGTGAAATATAATTTGGTCCAAGTGAAAAATGAGATTGTCAAGAAAAGTTAAATTTTGGCAGAAATTTGTCGTTTTCAAAGGTTATAGCTCATGTTTTTTGTGCATTTTCGCTAAAATAGTTATGCTGTTCATTTCCTTTGAAAATTTGCCATGAACTAGGTTTCAAAAACTTGTATCAAAACCAAAGGATCTTTTCCCAAATCGGAACCTTGAAAACAAAATTACACCCTCTTGAAGTTTTGCTCGTGTTAATCGAAATTTCTTCCTTTTTCCTACCATTTGTAATGCACATTTATCCAATTTTTTTTTATGGTTGGTGACCTCGAAAGTGAAATTTAACATGATCTAAGTGAAATATGCTTTGGTCAAACTGAAAAATGGGATGGAAGAGAAAAATCAAAATTTGGAAGAAATTGACCATTTTCTAATGTTATAGCTCACGTTTTTTGTGCATTTTCACTAAAATAAATATGATAATCATTTCCTTTTAAAAATTTTCACGAACTAGGTTTCAAAAACATACATCAAAACCAAAAGGATCATTTCCCAAACTAGATCCCTGAAGGTCAAATTATACCCTTAAGAAATTTTGCTCGTGTTAACCAAATTCTCACCCTCTTTCCTAGAATTTGTAATGCACTTTATGCTATCTTTTTTATGGCTGGTGACATTGAAATTTTAATTTAACATCATTTAAGTGAAATATATTTTGGTCCTAGTGAAAAATGATATTTTCAACAAAAGTCAAATTTTAGAAGAAACTTGTCATTTTCAAAGGGCTCACGTTTTTTTGTTCATTTTCGCTAAAATAGTTATGATGATCATTTCCTTTGAAAATTTGACAATATCTAGATGTCAAAAAGTTACATCAAAACCAAAAGGATCTTGTCCCATAACGGAACCCTGAAAGAAAAATTATACCCTCTAGAAGTTTTGCTCGTGTTAATCAAAATTTCTTCCTTTTTCCTACCATTCGTAATGCACATTTATTCTTTTTTTTTTTTTTTTATGATTGGTGACCTCAAAAGTGAAATTTAACATGATCTAATTGAAATAGGCTTTGGTCAAACCGAAAAATGGGATGACAAAAAAAAATCAAAATTTGGAAGAAACTGGCCATTTGTTTTAGGTAGCTCACATTTTTTGTGCATTTTCGTTAAAGTAATTATGATAGTCATTTACTTTGAAAATTTGCCACAAACTGGGTTTCAAAAAATTACATCAAAACCAAATAGATCATTTCCCAAACCGGAACCCTGAAGGTCAAATGATACCCTCAAGAAATTTTGCTTGTGTTAACCAAATTCTCGCCCTCTTTCCTAGAATTTGTAATGCACTTTTATACTATCTTTTTTAGGGCTGGTGACGTTGAAATTTAAATTTAACATTATCTAAGTGAAATATAATTTAGTCCAAGTGAAAAATGAGATTGTCAAGACAAGTCAAATTTTGGAAGAAACTTGACGTTTTCAAAGGTTATAGCTCATGTTTTTGGTGCATTTTTTGCTAAAATAGTTATGATTTTCATTTCATTTGAAAATTTGACAATGTGTTGGTGTCAAAAAGTTACATCAAATCCCAAAACGGAACCCTGAAAGAAAAATTATACCGTCTTGAAATTTTGCTCGTGTTAATCGAAATTTCTTCCTTTTTCCTACCATTTGTAATGCACATTTATCCTATTTTTTTAAGATTGGTGACCTCGAAAGAAAAATTTAAGATGATCTAAATGAAATATGCTTTGGACAAACTGAAAAATGGATGGTAACAAAAAAATCAAAATTTTGAAGAAACTGGCCATTTTCTAAGGTTATAGCTCACGTTTTTTTTTTGGTGTATTTTCACTAAAATAAATATGATAGTTATTTCCTTTGAAAATTTGACATGAACTAGGTGTCAAAAACTTACATCAAAACTAAAAGTATCATTTCCCAACCCGGATCCCTGAAGGTCAAATTATACTCTCAAGAAATTTTGCTCGTGTTAACCAAATTCTGGACCTCTTTCCTAGAATTTGTAATGCACTTTTATGCTATATTTTTTTTTTATGGCTGGTGACGTCAAAATTTGAATTTTACTTCATCTAAATGAAATATATTTTGGTCCAAGTGAAAAATGATATTTTCAAGAAAAGTCAAATTTTGGAAGAAACTTGTCATTTTCAAAGGTTATATAGCTCACATTTTTTTTGCATTTTCGCTAAAATAGTTATGATGTTAATTTCTTTTAAACATTTGACATGAACTAGGTGTCAAAAAGTTACATCAAAACCAAAAGTTTCTTTTCCCAAAACAGAACTCTGAAAGCAAAATTATAACCTCTTGAAGTTTTGCTCGTGTTAATTGAAATTTCATCATTTTTCATACCATTTGTAATGCACATTTATCCTAATTATTTATAAGTGGTGACCTCAAAAGTGAAATTTAACATGATCTAAGTGAAATACACTTTGGTCAAATAGAAAAATGGGATGCAGAGAAAAATCAAAATTTGGAAGAAACTGGCCATTTCCTAATGTTATATAGCTTACGTTTTTTGTGCATTTTCACTAAAATAAATATGATAGTCATTTCCTTTGAAAACTTGCCATGAACTAGGTTTCAAAAACTTAGATCAAAACCAAATGGATCATTTCCCAAACCGGATCACTGAAGGTCAAATTATACCCTCTAGAAAATTTGCTCGTGTTAACCAAATTCTTGCCCTCTTTCCTAGAATTTGTAATGCACTTTTATACTATATTTTTTATGGCTGGTGACGTTGAAATTTGAATTTAACATCATCTAAGTGAAATATAATTTAGTCCAAGTGAAAAATGAGATTGTCAAGACAAGTCAAATTTTGGAAGAAACTTGTCGTTTTCAAAGGTATAGCTCACGTTTTTTTTTTGTGCATTTTTGCTAAAATAGTTATGATGTTCATTTCCTTCGAAAATTTGACAGCGTCTAGGTGTCAAAATGTTACATCAAAACGAAAGGATCTTTTCCTTAAATGGAACCCTGAAAGCGAAATTATACTGTATTGAAGTTTTGCTCGTGTTAATAGAAATTTCTTCTTTTTTCCTACCATTTGTAATGCACATTTATCCTATATTTTTTTTATGGCTGGTGACCTTAAAAGTGAAATTTAACAAAATCTAAGTGAAATATGCTTTGGGTAAATTGATAAATGGGATGGTAGAGAAAAATCAAAATTTGGAAGAAACTGGCCATTTTCTAAGGTATATAGCACACACTTTTTGGGCATTTTCACTAAAATAAATATGGTAGTCATTTCCTTTGAAAATTTGCCACAAACTAGGTTTCAAAAACATACATCAAAACCAAAGGATCATTTCCCAAACCGGATCCCTGAAGGTCAAATTATACCCTTAAGAAATTTTAATCGTTTTAACCAAATTATCACCCTCTTTCCTAGAATTTGTAATGCACTTTTATGCTATCTTTTTTATGGTTGGTGACGTCTAAATTTGAATTTAACATCGTTTAAGTGAAATAAATTTTGGTCCAAGTGAAAAATGATATTTTCAACAAAATTCAAATTTTGTAAGAAACTTGTCATTTTCAAAGGTTATAGCTCACGTTTTTTGTTCATTTTCGCTAAAATAGTTATGATGCTCATTTCGTTTGAAAATTTGACAATGTAGGTGTCAAAACATTACATCAAAACCAAAAGAATTTCCCATAACGGAACCTTGAAAGAAAAATTATACTCTCTAGAAGTTTTGCTCGTGTTAATCGAAATTTCTTCCATTTTCCTACCATTTGTAATGCACATTTATCCTATTTTTTTAAAGATTGGTGACCTCGAAAGTGAAATTTAACATGATCTAAGTGAAATACACTGTGGTCCAACTAAAAGATGGATGGTAAAGAAAAATCAAAATTTGGAAGAAATAGGCCATATTCTAAGGTTATATAGCTCATGTTTTTTTTGGTGCATTCTCACTAAAATAAATATGGTAGTTATTTCCTTTGAAAATTTGCCATGAACTATGTGTCAAAAACTTACATCAAAACTAAAAGTATCATTTCCCAACCTGGATCCCTGAAGGTCAAATTATACCCTCAACAAATTTTGCTCGTGTTAACCAAATTCTCGCCCTCTTTCCTAGAATTTGTAGTGCACTTTTACGCTATATTTTTTTTTATGTCTGGTGACATTGAAATTTTAATTTAACATCATTTATGTGAAATATATTTTGGTCCAAGTGAAAAATGATGTTTTCAAGAAAAGTCAAATTTTGGAAGAAACTTGTCATTTTCAAAGGTTGTAGCTCACGTTTTTTTGTTCATTTTCGCTAAAATAGTTATGATGATCCTTTCCTTTGAAAATTTGACAATGTCTAGATATCAAAAAGTTACATCAAAATCAAAAGGATATTTTCCTAAAACGGAACCTAGAAAGAAAAATTATACCCTCTCGAAGTTTTGCTCGTGTTAATCCAAATTTCTTCCTTTTTCCTACCATTTATAATGCACATTTATCCTATTTTTTAAAGATTAGTGACCTCGAAAGTGAAATTTAGCATGATCTAAGTGAAAAACGCTTTGGTCAAACAAAAAAATGGATGGTAAAGAAAAATCAAAATTTGGATGAAATTGGCCATTTTCTAAGGTTATAGCTCACGTTTTTTGTGCAATTTCACTAAAATAAATAAGATAGTCATTTCCATTGAAAATTTGCCATGAACTAGGTTTCAAAATCATACATCAAAACCAAATAGATCATTTACCAAACTGGATCCCTGAAGGTCAAATTATACCCTCAAAAAATTTTGCTCGTGTTAACCAAACTCTCAACCTCTTTCCTAGAATTTGTAATGCACTTTTATGCTATCTTATTTATGGCTGCTGAAATCAAAATTTGAATTTAACATTATCTAAGTGAATTATCATTTATTCCAAATGAAAAAAAGAGATTGTCATAAAAAGTCAAATTTTGGAAGAAACTTGTCGATTTCAAAGGTTATAGCTCACGTTTTTTGTGCATTTTCACTAAAATAGTTATAATGATCATTTCCCTTAAAAATTTGACCCAAACTAGGTGTCAAAAAGTTACGTCGAAACCAAATGGATCTTTTCCCAAAACAGAACCCTGAAAGCAAAATTATATATACCCTCTTGAAGTTTTGCTCGTGTTAATCGAAATTTCTTCATTTTTCAAAAATTTTGCTCATGCCAACCAAATTCTCGCCCTCTTTGCTAGAATTTGTAATGCACTTTTATGCTATCTTTTTTTTATGTCTGGTGACATTGAAATTTTAATTTAACATCATTTATGTGAAATATATTTTGGTCCAAGTGAAAAATGATGTTTTCAAGAAAAGTTAAATTTTGGAAGAAACTTGTCATTTTCAAAGGTTATAGCTCACATTTTTTTTGTTCATTTTCGCTAAAATAGTTATGATGATCCTTTCCTTTGAAAATTTGACAATGTCTAGATGTCAAAAAGTTACATCAAAATCAAAAGAATATTTTCCTAAAACGGAACCCAGAAAGAAAAATTATACCCTCTCGAAGTTTTGCTCGTGTTAATCCAAATTTCTTCCTTTTTCCTACCATTTATAATGCACATTTATCCTATTTTTTAAAGATTAGTGACCTCGAAAGTGAAATTTAGCATGATCTAAGTGAAAAACACTTTGGTAAAAAAAATGGATGGAAAAGAAAAATCAAAATTGGGATGAAATTGGCCATTTTCTAAGGTTATAGCTCACGTTTTTGTGCAATTTCACTAAAATAAATAGGATAGTCATTTCCATTGAAAATTTGCCATGAACTAGGTTTCAAAATCATACATCAAAACCAAATGGATCATTTACCAAACTGGATCCCTGAAGGTCAAATTATACCCTCAAAAAATTTTGCTCGTGTTAACCAAATTCTCAACCTCTTTCCTAGAATTTGTAATGCACTTTTATGCTATCTTATTTATGGCTGCTGAAATCAAAATTTGAATTTAACATCATCTAAGTGAATTATAATTTATTCCAAATGAAAAAAAGAGATTGTCATAAAAAGTCAAATTTTGGAAGAAACTTGTCGATTTCAAAGGAAATAGCTCACGTTTTTTGTGCATTTTCACTAAAATAGTTATAATGATCATTTCCCTTAAAAATTTGACCCAAACTAGGTGTCAAAAAGTTACGTCAAAACCAAATGGATCTTTTCCCAAAACAGAACCCTGAAAGCAAAATTATATATACCCTCTTGAAATTTTGCTCATGTTAATCGAAATTTCTTCATTTTTCAAAAATTTTACTCATGCCAACCAAATTCTCACCCTCTTTGCTAGAATTTGTAATGCACTTTTATGCTATCTTTTTTTATGGCTGGGGACATCAAAATTTGAAGTTAACATCATCTAAGTGAAATATATTTTGGTCCAAGTGAAAAATAATATTTTCAAGAAAAGTCAAATTTTGGAAGAAACTTGTCATTTTCAAAGGAGCTCACATTTTTTGTTCATTTTCGCTAAAATAGTTATTATGATCATTTCCTTTGAAAATTTGACAATGTCTAGGTGTCAAAAAGTTACATCAAAACCAAAAGGATCTTTTCCCAAAACAGAACCCTGAAAGAAAAATTATACCCTCTAGAAGTTTTGCTCGTGCTAATAGAAATTTCTTCCTTTTCCTACCATTTGTAATGCACCTTTATCCTATTTTTTTTTAAAGATTAATGACCTCGAAAGTGAAATTTAACATGATCTAAGTGAAATACACTATGGTCAAATTGAAAAATGATGGTAAAGAAAAATTAAAATTTGGAAGAAATTGGTCATTTTCTAAGGTTATAGCTCACTTTTAATTGTGTGTTTTCACTAAAATAAATATGATTGTCATTTCCTTTGAAAATTTGCCACGAACTAGGTTTCAAAAACTTACATCAAAACCAAACGGATTATTTCCCAAACTGGATCCTTGAAGGTCAAATTATACCCTCAACAAATTTTGCTCGTGTTAACCAAATTTTGGCCCTCTTTCCTAGAATTTGTAATGCACTTTTATGCTATCTTTTTTATGGCTGGTGCCATCAAAATTTGAATTTAACATCGTCTAAGTGAAATATATTTTGGTCCATGTGAAAAATGATATTTTCAAGAAAAGTCAAATTTTGGAAGAAACTTGTCATTTTCAAAGGTTATAGCTCACATTTTTTGTTCATTTTTGCTAAAATAGTTATGATGATCATTTCATTTGAAAATTTGACAATGTCCAGATGTCAAAAAGTTACATCAAAACCAAATGGATCTTTTCCTAAAACAGAAACCTAAAAGAAAAATTATACCCTCTAGAAGTTTTGCTCGTGTTAATCGAAATTTCTTCCTTTTTCCTACCGTTTGTAATGCACATTTATCCTATTTTTTTAAGATTGATGACCTCGAAAGTGAAATTTAACATGATCTAAGTGAAATACGCTTTGGTCAAATTGAAAAATGGTGGCAAAGACAAATCGAAATTTGGAAGAAATTGGCCATTTTCTAAGGTTATAGCTCACGTTTTTTGTGTATTTTCACTAAAATAAATATGATAGTCATTTCCTTTGAAAATTTGCCATGAACTAGGTTTCAAAAACTTACATCAAAACCAAACGGATTATTTTCGAAACCGGATCCCTGATGGTCAAATTATACCCTCAAGAAATTTTGCTCGTGTTAACCAAATTCTGGACCTCTTTCCTAGAATTTGTAATGCACTTTTATGCTATCTTTTTTATGGTTGGTGATGTCAAAATTTGAATTTTACTTCGTCTAAGTGAAATATATTTTGGTCCAAGTGAAAAATGATATTTTCAAGAAAAGTCAAATTTTAGAAGAAACTTGTCATTTTCAAAGGTGCTCATGTTTTTTGTTCATTTTCACTAAAATAGTTATGATGACCAATTCCTTTGAAAATTTGATAGTTTCTATGTATCAAAAGTTATATCAAAACCAAAATGATCTTTTCCCAAAACGGAACCCTGAAAGAAACGTTATACCCTCTAGAAGTTTTGCTCGTGTTAATCCAAATTTCTTCATTTTTCCTACCATTTGTAATCCACATTTATCCTATTTTTTTTTAAGATTGGTGACCTTGAAAGTGAAATTTAACATGATCAAAATGAAATACACTTTGGTCAAACTGAAAAATGGATGGTAAAGAAAAATCAAAATTTGGATGAAATTGGCCATTTTCTAAGATTATAACTCACGTTTTTTTTATGAATTTTCACTAAAGTAAATGTGATAGTCATTTCTTTTGAAAATTTGCCACGAACTAGGTTTCAAAAACTTACATCAAAACCAAAAGGATTATTTCCGAAACCGGATCTCTGAAGGTCAAATTATACCCTTAAGAAATTTTGCTCGTGTTAACCAAATTCTCGCCCTCTTTCCTAGATTTGGTAATGCACTTTTATGCTATCTTTTTTATGGTTGGTGATGTTGAAATTTGAATTTAACATCATCTAAGTGAATTATATTTTATTCCAAGTGAAAAATGAGATTGTCTTGAAAAGTCAAATTTTGGAAGAAACTTGTCGTTTTCAAAGGTTATAGCTCATGTCTTTTGTGCATTTTCGCTAAAGTAGTCATGATGTTCATTTCCTTTAAAAATTTTACACGAACTACGTGTCAAAAAGTTACATCAAAACCAAAAGGATCTTTTCCCAAAACGGAACCCTGAAAGCAAAATTATACTTGTAATACCCATAATCATAAAGTAAGGGTAAAGAAGTAATTTAATAAATATGACCTGAAATTAAAATAACATATTTACGCAAAGGATTTAATATTGAAAAAAATATATCTTTTAGAAAAAAATTCTGGACCCGTGGGGACGTAGTTACGAAGAAAGAGGAAAAAAAAGGGAAATTTTTTTTTTTAAGGACGTCCAAAGACATCCCAGAAGAATGAAAAGACAAAAAAAAAAGAAAAAAAAAAGTGTGGCTATAGGTGTCTATTAGGGTTAAACTACCCAATCCCTACGGATCTTGAGATGCGAATATAGAGAAGAAAATAGAAATAAATCAAAGACAAACACACAGCACACAAATTTACGTGGTTCACCCAAACTCGGGTTATGTCCACGGAGTTGCAGCGATTTCACTATGTCTTGAAGAGCAATACAAGGAGGTCTCAACTCTAGACACCCCTCACAGTATTCACAAAAAAAAAAAAAAAAAATCAGCTCACTCACTTACACAAAAGAATAATATGAAACCCTTATATTTTCGGGTTAAAATAAAACAGATACCAAACAGTGCTTAAAACACTAGATTGGACAAAAAAGCCCACCAGGCTCTACACATAGCCCAACAATCTCCACTTGGAGACTGGTCCAATCACCAACATGAAGCACCATATGCCTTCAAAAAAAGTAACCATCGCCGTAACTCATTCACCTATCCTCAAGCTTGAAGACCAACTGAAGCTAAGCGCAGCTTCAATTTCTCAATAGTGACATTCTTAGTCAAGATATCTGTTGGATTCTCAGTTCCACGAATCTTCTCCAGTACCAACTGTTCACTGTCGAGAAGAGATCGAATAAAGTGATATCTCAACTGTATATGCTTCGTCCTAGAATGAAACACCGAATTCTTAGCAAGAAAAATAACACTCTAACTATTACTGTGCAGAGTACCCCTCTCATTCTTCTTACCCAGCTTCAGTTATGGCTACATATTCAGCTTCTGTAGTAGAGAGAGCAACAATCTTCTGCAACTTAGAAGCCTAACTTATAGCTATACCACCCAGAGTATACACAATCCCTATAGTACTCTTCCTGCTATCAACATCACCAGCTAAATCCGCATCCAAAAAACCTTATAGTTTTAAACCTGCCCTTGTGAAACACAGAGATGTATCTGAAGTGCCTTTCAAATACCTCAGGATCCATTTGACTGCCTCCCAATATTGTTTTCCTGGATTACTCATGTACCTACTCACTACTCCCACTGCATGTGCAATGTCCGGTCTTGTGCAAACCATGGCATACATAAGACTTCCAATAGCCGAGGCATAGGGAACCCTACTTATGTAGTCCTACTCTTGCTCTGTCTTTGGTAACTAATGCTTAGATAGTCTAAAATGACTAGCCAAAGGTGTGCTCACGGGTTTAGCACTATCCATGCTAAATCGACTGAGAACCTTCTTCATATACTCTGTCTGTGAAAGTTTCAAAGTCCCACTAACTCTGTCTCTGGTGATTCTCATACCAAGGATTTGTTTTGCAGCACCCAAATCCTTCATTGCAAACTGTTTTGACAACTGCCACTTGAGATTATTAATCTCCTCAATGTTAGACCCTGCAACGAGCATATCATCCACATACAATAGTAATAGGATAAAAGAGTTGTCAAAACTCTTAACATAGCAACAATGGTTTGCCTGGCACCTTGTGAACTCGGTGCTACACATGAAGCTGTCAAACTTCTTGTACCATTGTCTTGGAGCTTGTTTCAACCTATACAAACTCTTTATCAGTTTGCAAACCTAATTTTCCTTTCCCTACACTGCAAATTCTTGTGGCTGATGCATATAAATATCCTCATCCAAATCACCATGAAGGAATGTTGTCTTCACATCTAACTGATCAAGATGTAGGTTCTCTACAACCACAATTCCCAGTACCAGCCTGATTTTCGTTAGCTTCACAACTGGAGAGAAAATATCTGTGTAATTAACACATTCTTTCTGTTGAAACCCTTTTACAACCAATCTGGCCTTGTAGCGCTTGCTACCATCATGCTCTTCTTTTACACTGTACACCCATTTGTTATGTAAAGCTTTCTTCCTTCTGGCAATTCAGTTAGTTCCCATGTCTGATTCGTCATCAGTGAGTCCATCTCATCCTTCATAGCCAACTCCCACTTACTAGAATTTTTAACCTTGAAAGTGAAATTTAACATGATCTAAGTGAAATACGATTTGGTCAAACTGAAAAATGGAAGGTAAAGAAAAATCAAAATTTGGAAGAAATTGGCCTTTTTCTAAGGTTATAATTAATGTTTTTTTTGTGTGTTTTCACTAAAATAAATATTATAGTCATTTCCTTTGAAAATTTTCCATGAACTAGGTTTCAAAACCTTACATCAAAACTAAATGGATCGTTTCCGAAACCGGATCCCTGAATGTCAAATTATACCCTCAAGAAATTTTGCTCATGTTAACCAATTTCTCACCCTCTTTTCTAGAATTTGTAATGCACTTTTATGCTATCTTTTAATGGCTGGTGACGTCGAAATTTGAATTTAACATCATCTAAGTGAATTGTAATTTATTTCAAGAGAAAAATGAGACTGTAAGTCAAATTTTGGAAGAAACTTGTCCTTTTCAAAGGAGCTCACGTTTTTTGTGCATTTTAGCTAAAATAGTTATGATGTTCATTTCCTATAAAAATTTTACACGAACTATGTGTCAAAAAGTTACATCAAATCCAAGAGGATCTTTTCTCAAAACTGAACCCTGAATGCAAAATTATACCCTCTTGAAGTTTTGCTCGTGTTAATCGAAATTTCTTCCTTTTTCCTACCATTTGTAATGCACATTTATCCGAATTATTTATGGGTGGTGACCTCGAAAGTGAAATTTAACATGATCTAAGTGAAATACGCTTTGGTCCAACAGAAAAATGGGATGGCAGAGAAAAATCAAAATTTGGAAGAAACTTACCATTTCCTAAGGTTATAGCTCACGTTTTTTGTGCATTTTCACTAAAATAAATATGATAGTCATTTCCATTGAAAATTTACCACCAACTAGGTTTCAAAAACTTAAATCTAAACCAAATGGATCATTTCCCAAACTGGATCCCAGAAGGTCAAATTATACCTTCAAGAAAATTTGCGTGTTAACCAAATTCTCACCCTCTTTCCTAGAATTTGTAATGCACTTTTATACTATCTTTTTTTTGGCTGGTGATGGTGAAATTTGAATTTAACATCATCTAAGTGAGATATAATTTGGTCCAAGTGAAAAATGAGATTATCAAGAAAAGTCAAATTTTGAAGGAATCTTGTCGTTTTGAAAGGTTATAGCTCACGTTTTTTGTTCATTTTCGCTAAAATAGTTATGATGATTATTTCCTTTCAAACTCAAATAAAAACTAGGTTTTAAAAAGTTACATCAAAACCAAAAGGATCTTTTCCCAAAACATAAACCTAAAAGAAAAATTATACCCTCTAGAAGTTTTGCTCGTGTTAACAAAAATTTCTTCCTTCTTCCTACCATTTTTAATGCACATTTATCCTATTTTTTTAAGATTGGTGACCTCGAAAGTGAAATTTAACATGATCTCAGTGAAATACACTTTGGTCAAATGGAAAAATGTATGGTAAAAAAAAATCAAAATTTGTAAGAAATTGGCCATTTTCTAAGGTTATATCTCTCCTTTTTTGTGTATTTTCACTAAAATAAATATGATAGTCATTTCTTTGAAAATTTTCCATGAACTAGGTTTCAAACACTTACATCAAAACCAAGGGATCATTTCCCAAACCGGATCCCTGAAGGTCAAATTATACCCTCAACAAATTTTGCTCGTGTTAACTAAATTCTCGTTGTCCTTCCTAGAATTTGTAATGCACTTTTATGCTATCTTTTTTATGGCTGGTGACGTCAAAATTTGAAATTATCATCATCTAAGTAAATTATAATTTATTCCAAGTGAAAAATAAGATTATCAAGAAAAGTAAAATTTTGGAAGAAACATGTCGTTTTCAAAGGTTGCTCACGTTTTTTGTGCAATTTTGCTAAAATAGTTATGAAGTTCATTTCCTTTAAAACTTTGACACGAACTAGGTGTCAAAAAGTTACATAAAAAAAATGATCCTTTTCCCAAAACGGAACCCTAAAATCAAAATTATACCCTCTTGAAGTTTGGCTCGTGTTAATCGAAATTTCTTCATTTTTCCTACCATTTGTAACGTACATTTATCCTAATTTTTTAGGGGTGGTGACCTCGAAAGTGAAATTTAACATGATCTAAGTGAAATATGCTTTGGTCAAACTAAAAAATGGGATGGCAGAGAAAATTCAAAATTTGGAAAAAACTGGCCATTTCCTAAGGTATATCTCACGTTTTTTGTGCATTTTCACTAAAATAAATATGATACTCATTTCCTTTGAAAATTTACCACGAACTAGGTTTCAAAAACCTACATCAAAACCAAATGGATCATTTCCCAAACCGGATCCCTGAAGGTCAAATTATACCCTCACGAAAATTTGCTCGTATTAACCAAATTCTCGCCCTCTTTCCTAAAATTTGTAATGCACTTTTATACTATCTTTTTTATGCCTGGTGACTTTAAAATTTTAATTTAATGTCATCTAAGTAAAATATAATTTGGTCCAAGTGAAAAAGGAGATTGTCAAGAAAAGTCAAATTTTGGAGGAAATTGTTCGTTTTCAAAGGTTATAGCACACGTTTTTTGTGCATTTTCGCTAAAATAGTTATGATGTTCATTTCCTTTAAAAATTTGACATGAACTAGGTGTCAAAAAGTTACATCAAATCCAAGAGGATCTTTTCCCAAAACGGAACCCTGAAAGCAAAATTATACCCTTTTGAAGTTTTGCTCGTGTTAATCAAAATTTCTTCCTTTTTCCTACCATTTGTAATGCACGTTTATCCTACTTTTTTAGGGGTTGTGACCTCAAAAATGAAATTTAACATGATCTGAGTGAAATACACTTTGGTCAAACTAAAAAATGGGATGGTAGTGAAAAATCAAAATTTGGAAGAAATTGGCCATTTTCTAAGGTAGCTCACGTTTTCTGTGCATTTTCACTAAAATAAATATGATTGTCATTTCCATTGAAAATTTGCCACGAACTAGGTTTCAAAAACTTACATCAAACCAAAAGGATCATTTCCCAAACCAGATCCCTGAAGGCCAAATTATACCCTCAGGAAAGTTTGCTCGTGTTAACCAAATTCTCACCCTCTTTGTTAGAATTTGTAATGCACTTTTATGCTATCTTTTTTATGGTTGGGGACATCGAAATTTGAATTTAACATCGTCTAAGTGAAATATATTTTGGTCCCGACGAAAAATGATATTTTCAAGAAATGTCAAATTTTGGAAGAAGCTTGTCATTTTCAAAGGTATAGCTCACGTTTTTTGTTCATTTTTGCTAAAATAGTTTTGATTTTCATTTCCTTTGAAAATTTGACAATGCCTAGGTCGCAAAAAGTTACATCAAAACCAAGGGGATCTTTTCCCAAAACAGAACCTTTAAAGAAAAATTATACCCTATAGAAGTTTTGCTCATATTAATCAAAATTTCTTCCTTTTTCCTACCAGTTATAATGCACATTTATCCTTTTTTTTTAAAGATTAGTGACCTCAAAAGTGAAATTTAACATGATCTAAGTGAAAAATGCTTTGGTCAAACTATAAAATGGATGGTAAAGAAAAATCAAAATTTGGAAGAAATTTGCCATTTTCTAAGGTTATAGCTCACATTATTTGTGTATTTTCACTAAAATAAATATGATAGTCATTTCCTTTGAAAATTTGCCATGAACTAAGTTTTAAAATTGACATCAAAACCAAAAGGATTATTTCCCAAACCGGATCCCTGAAGGTCAAATTATACCCTCAAGAAATTTTGCTCGTGTTAACCAAATTCTCACCCTCTTTCCTAGAATTTGTAATGCACTTTTATTCTATCTTTTTAATGGGTGGTGATGTCGAAATTTGAATTTAACATCATCTAAGTGAATTATGATTTATTCCAAGTGAAAAATGACATTGTCAAGAAAAGTCAAATTTTGGGAGAAATTTCTCGTTTTCAAAGGTTATAGGTCACATTTTTTGTGCATTTTCGCTAAAATAGTTATGATGTTCATTTCCTTTAAAAATTTGACACAAACTAGGTGTCAAAAATTTACATCAAAACCGAAAGGATCTTTTCCCACAACAGAACCCTGAAATCAAAATTATACCCTCTTGAAGTTTGGCTCGTATTAATCGAAATTTCTTCCTTTTTCCTACTATTTGTAATGCACATTTATCCTAATTTTTTATGTGTGGTGACATCAAAAGTGAAATTTAATATGATATAAGTGAAAAATGCTTTGGTTAAACTAAAAAATGGGAAGGCAGAGAAAAATCAAAATTTGGAAGAAAGTGGCCATTTCCTAAGGTATAGCTCACCTTTTTTGTGTATTTTTACTAAAATAAACATGATAGTCATTTCCTTTGAAAATTTGCAACAAACTAGGTTTCAAAAACTTACATCAAAACCAAATGGATCATTTCCCAAACCGGATCCCTGAAGATTAAATTATACCCTCAAGAAAATTTGCTCGTGTTAACCAAATGCTCGCCCTCTTTCCTAGAATTTGTAATGCACTTTTATACTATCTTTATTATGGCTAGTGACTTTGAAATTTGAATTTAACATCATCTAAGTGAAATATAATTTGGTCAAAGTGAAAAATGAGATTGTCAAGAAAAGTCAAATTTTGTTGGAAACTTGTCGTTTTCAATGGTTATAGCACACGTTTTTTGTGCATTTTCACTAAAACAGTTGTGATGTTCATTTTCTTTAAAAATTTGACACGAACTAGGTGTCAAAAAGTTACATCAAATCCAAAAGGATCTTTTCCCAAAACAGAACCCTGAAAGCAAAATTATACCCTCTTGAAGTTTTGCTCGTGTTAACCGAAATTTCTTCCTTTTTCCTACCATTTGCACTGCACATTTATCTTAATTTTTAATGGGTGGTGACCTCAAAAGTGAAATTTAACATGATCTAAGTGAAAAACGCTTTGGTTAAACTGAAAAATGGAATGGCAATGAAAAATAAAAATTTGGAAGAAACTATCCATTTTTTAATGTTTAACTCACGTTTTCTGTGCATTTTCACTAAAATAAATATGATTGTCATTTCCTTTGAAAATTTGTCATGAACTAGGTTTCAAAAACTTACATCAAAACCAAAAGGATCATTTCCCAAAACGGATCCCATAAGATCAAATTATACCCTCAAGAAATTTTTCTCGTGTTAACCAAATTCTCACCCTCTTTGTTAGAATTTGTAATGCACTTTTATGTTATCTTTTTTATGGCTGGGGACATTGAAATTTGAATTTAACATCGTCTAAATGAAATATATTTTGGTCCAAGTGAAAAATGATATTTTTAAGAAAAGTCAAATTTTGGAATAAACTTGTCATTTTCAAAGGTTATAGCTCACATTTTTTGTTCATTTTTGTAAAATAGTTTTGATTCTCATTTCCTTTGAAAATTTGACAATGTCTAACTGTCAAAAACTTACAGCAAAACCAAACAAATCTTTTCCAAAAATGGAACGCCGAAAGAAAAATTATACCCTCTAGAAGTTTTGCTCGTGTTAATCCAAATTTTTTTCTTTTTCCTACCATTTGTAATGCACATTTATCCTATTTTTTTTAAAGATTGGTGACCTTAAAAGTTAAATTTAACATGATCAAAGTGAAATACACTTTGGATAAATGGATAAATGGGATGGCAGAGAAAAATCAAAATTTGGAAGAAACTGGCAATTTTCTAAGGTACAGCACACACTTTTTGGGCATTTTCACTAAAATAAATATGATAGTCATTTCCTTTGAAAATTTGCTACAGACTAGGTTTCAAAAACATACATCAAAACCAAAGGATCATTTCCCAAACCGGATCCCTGAAGATCAAATTATACCCCCAAGAAATTTTGTTTGTGTTAACCAAATACTCGCCCTCTTTCCTAGAATTTTTAATGCGCTTTTATTCTATCTTTTTTTTTTGGCTGGTGACGTCGAAATTTGAATTTAACATCATCTAAGTGAATTATAATTTATTCCAAGTGAAAAATAAGATTTTCAAGAAAAGTCAAATTTTGGAAGAAACTTGTCGTTTTCAAAGGTTAATGCTCACGTTTTTTGTGCATTTTCGCTAAAAGAGTTATGATGTTCATTTCCTTTAAAAATTGACACGAACAGAACCTTGAAATCAAAACCAAACTAATCATTTTCAAAACGGAACCTTGAAATCAAAATTAAACCCTCTAGAAGTTTTGCTCGTGTTAATCAAAATTTCTTCCTCTTTCCTACAATTTGTAATGTACTTTTATCCTATTTTTTTATGATTGGTGACATCAAAAGTGAAATTTAGCATGATCTAAATGAAATATTCTTTGGTCAAACTAAAACATGGGGAAGAAACTAACCATTTTCGAAGGTTATAGCTCACGTTTTTTGTGCGTTTTCACTAAAATAATTCTGATTGTTATTTCCTTGGAAAATTTTCCATGAACTAGGTTTCAAAAACTTACATCTTAACCAAATGGATCTTTTCCCAAAATGGAACCTTGAAAGCAAAATTATACCCTCCGAAGTTTTGCTTGTGTTAATCGAAATTTCTTCCTTTTTCCTATAATTTGTAATGCACTTTTATCCTCTTTTTTTTTTATGGTTGGTGACCTCGAAAGTGAAATTTGACATGATCTAAATGAAATATGCTTTGGTTAAACTGAAAAATGGGATGGCAAAGATAAATCAAAATTTGGAAGACTCTCACCATTTTCGAAGGTTATAGCTCACGTTTTTTGTATATTTTCTCTAAAATAGTTATGATAGTCATTTTCTTTGAAATTTGCCACAGACTAGGTTTCAAAAAGTTACATAAAAACCAAAATGATCATTTCCCAAACCGGAGCCTTGAAGGTCAATATATACCCTCAAGATATTTTGCTCGAGTTAACCAAATTCTCACCCTCTTTCATACAATTTGTAATGTAATTTTATCCTATTCACTACAAGATTAATGGAATATTCCGGTGCTTCATTTTCAAGGTCACCACCCATAAAAAAATTAGGGTAAATGTGCATTACAAATGGTAGGAAAATGGAAGAAATTTCTATTAACACAAGCAAAACTTCTAAAGGGTATAATTTTGCTTTCAAGGTTCCGTTTTGGGAAAAGATCCTTTTGGTTAAGATGTAAGTTTTTGAAACTAGTTCATGGAAAATTTTCCAAGAAAATAACAATCACAATTATTTTAGTGAAAATGCACAAAATGGTTAGTTCCTTCCAAATTTTGATTTTTCTTTACCATCCCATTTTTTTGTTTGACCAAAGCGCATTTCACTTAGATCATGCTAAATTTCACTTTCGAGGTCACCAGTCATAAAAAAAATAGGATAAAAGTGCATTACAAATGGTAGGAAAATGGAAGAAATTTCGATTAACACGAGCAAAACGATGGTATAATTTTGCTTTCAAGGTTCCATTTTGGGAAAAGATCCTTTTGGTCTTGATGTAACTTTTTGAAACCTAGTTCATGTCAAATTTTTAAAAGAAATGATCATCATAACTATTTTGGCGAAAATGCACAAAAAAACATGAGATACATAACCTTTGAAAACGACAACTGTCTTCCAAAATTTTACTTTTCTTGACAATCTCATTTTCCACTAGGACCAAATTATATTTCACTTAGATGATTTTAAATTCAAATTTCAACGTCACCAGCCATAAAAAAAGATTGCAAAAAAGTGCATTACAAAATTTCGAAAAGAGGGCGAGAATTTGGTTAACACGAGCAAATTTTCTTGAGGGTATAATTTTGCTTTCCGGTTCCATTTTGGGAAAAGATCCTTTTGGTTTTGATGTAACTTTTTGATACCTAGTTCGTGTCAAAATTTTAAATTAAATGATCATCATAACTATTTTAGCAAAAATAAACAAAAAAACGTGAGCTATATAACCTTCGAAAATGGCAAGTTTCTTCCAAAATTTGACTTTTCTTGACAATCTCATTTTTCACTTGGACCAAATTATATTTTATTTAGATGATGTTAAATTCAAATTTCCACATCACCAGCCATAAAAAAAAGATAGCATAAAAGTGCATTACAAATTCCAGGAAAGAGGGATAGAATTTGGTTAACATGAGCAAAATTTCTTGAGGATATAATTTGACCTTCAGAGCTCCAGTTTGGGAAATTATCCTTTTTGGTTTTGATGTAAGTTTTTGAAACCTAGTTCGTGGCAAATTTTCAAAGGAAATGACAATCATAATTATTTTAGCTAAAATACACAAAAAAAACATAACCTATAACCTTAGAAAATGACCAATTTCTTCCAAATTATGATTTTTCTTTACCATCCCATTTTTCAGTTTGACTAAAGCATATTTCACTTAAATCATGTTAAATTTAACTTTCGAGATCACCAGTCATAAAAGTGCATTACAAATTGTAGGAAAGAGGAAGAAATTTCGATTAACACGACCAAAACTTCTAGAGGGTATAATTTTGCTTTCAGGGTTTTGCTTTGGGAAATGATCCTTTTGGTTTTCATGTAACTTTTAGAGACCTAGTTCGTGTCAAATTTTCATAGAAAATGACCATCATAACTATTTTAGCGAAAATGCGCAAAAGTCGTGAGCTATACCTTCAAAAACTGCAAGTTTCTTCCAAAAGTTTAGTTTTCATGACAATCTCATTTTTCACTTACCAAAATATATTTCACTTAGATGATGTTAAATTCAAGTTTTGACGTCACCAGCCATAAAAAAAATATACGATAAAATTCAAATTTTGGAAGAAACTTGCCATTTTCGAAGGTTATAGCTCACTTTTTTGTTCATTTTCGCTAAAATAGTTATGATGATCATTTCCTTTAAAATTTTGAAACAAACTAGGTGTCAAAAAGTTACATCAAAACCAAAAGAATCTTTTCCCAAAACGAAACCTTGAAAGCAAAATTATACCCTCTAAAAGTTTTGTTCGTGTTAATCGAAATTTCTTCCTTTTTCCTACCATTTGTAATGCACATTTATCCTATTTTTTTTATGACTAGTGACCTCGAAAGTGAAATTTAACATTATCTAGGTGAAATACGCTTTGGTCAAACTGAAAAATGGGATGGCAAAGAAAAATCAAAATTTGGAAGAAACTGGCCATTTTCTAAGGTTATAGCTCATGTTTATGTGCATTTTCGCTAAAATAATTATGATAGTCATTTCCTTTGAAAATTTGCCACAAATTAGGTTTTAAAAACTTACATCAAAACCAAAAGGATCATTTCCCAAACCAGAACCCTAAAGGTCAAAGTATACCCTCTAAAAGTTGTGCTCGTGTTAATTAAAATTTCTTCATCTTTCCTATAATTTGTAATGCACTTTTTTACTATCTCTTTTATGGCTGGTGATGTCAAAATTTGAATTTAACATCATCTAAGTGAAATATAATTTGGTCCAACTAAAAAATGAGATTGTCAAGAAAAGTCAAATTTTGGAAGAAACTTTTCGTTTCCAAAGGTTATAGCTTACGTTTTTTGTGCATTTTTGCTAAAATAGTTACAATGATCATTTCCTTTGAAAATTTGACACGAACTAGGTGTCAAAAAGTTACATCAAAACCAAAAGGATCTTTTCCCAAAACGGAGCCTTGAAAGCAAAATTATACTCTGTAGAAGTTTTGCTCGTGTTAATCGAAATTTCTTTCTTCTTCCTACTATTTGTTATGCACATTTACCCTATTTTTTTAATGTTTGGTGACCTCGAAATTAAAATTTAACATGATCTCTATGAAATACGCTTTGGTCCAATGAAAAATGGGATGGCAAAGAAAAATCAAAATTTGGAAGAAACTAGCCATTTTCTAAGGTTATATCTCACACTTTTTGTGCATTTTCGCTAAAATACTTATGATACTCATTTCCTTTGCAAATTTGCCACGAACTAGGTTCAAAAACTTACATCAAGACCAAAATGATCATTTCCTAAACTGAAGCCCTGAAGATCAAATTATACCCTCCAGAAATTTTTTCTTATGTTAACCGAATGCTTTATCCTATCTTTTTAATGGTTGGTGACGTCGAAAGTTGAATTTCACATCATCAAAGTGAAATATACTTTTGTCCAAGTGAAAAATGAGATTATCATGAAAATTCAAATTTTGGAAGAAACTTGCCATTTTCGAAGGTATAGCTCACGTTTTTTGTGTATTTTCGCTAAAATAGTTAAGATGGTCATTTCCTTTAAAAATTTGACACGAACTAGGTTCCAAAAAGTTATATATATCAAAACCAAAAGGATCTTTTCCCAAAACGGAACCTTTAAAGCAAAATTATACCCTCTAGAAGTTTTGCTCGTGTTAATCGAAATTTCTTCCTCTTTCCTACAATTTATAATGCACTTTTATCCTATTTTTTATGACTAGTGACCTCAAAAGTGAAATTTAACAAGATCTAATTGAAATACACTTTGGTCAAACTAAAAAATGGAATGGTAAAGAAAAATCAAAATTTGGAAGAAACTGACCATTTTTTAAGGTTAAAACTCATGTTTTTTGTGCATGTTCGCTAAAATAATTATGATAGTTATTTCCTTGGAATATTTTCCACGAACTAGGTTTCAAAAACTTACATAAAAACCAAAAGGATCTTTTCCCAAAACGGAACCTTGAAAGCAAAATTTTACCCTCTAGAAGTTTTGCTCGTGTTAATCGAAATTTCTTCCTCTTTCTTATAATTTGTAATGCACTTTTATCCTATTTTTATGGCTGGTGACCTCGAAAGTGAAATTTAACATGATCTAAGTGAAATATGCTTTGGCCAAACTGAAAAATGGGATGGTAAAGATAAATCAAAATTTGGAAGAAACTGGCCATTTTCGAGGTTATAGCTCATGCTTTTTGTGCATTTTCGCTAAAATAGTTATGATGGTCATTTCCTTTGAAAATTTGCCACGGACTAGGTTCCAAAAAGTTACATCAAAACCAAAATGATCATTTCCCAAACCGGAGCCTTGATGGTCAATATATATGCTCAAGATATTTTTCTCGTGTTAACCGAATTCTCACCCTCTTCCCTACAATTTGTGATGCACTTTTATCCTATTTTTTAAGACTGGTGACCTCGAAAGTGAAATTTAATATGATTTAAGTGAAATACGCTTTGGTCAAACTAAAAAATGGGATGGTAAAGAAAAATCAAAATTTGGATGAAACTGGCCATTTTCTAAGGTTATAGCTCACGTTTTTTGTGCATTTTCGCTTAAATAATTACGATAGTTATTTCCTTTGAAATTTTGCCACGAACTAGATTTCAAAAACTTACATCAAAACCAAACGGATCTTTTCCCAAAATAGAACCCTGAAAGCAAAATTATACCCTCTAAAAGTTGTGCTCGTGTTAATTGAAATTTCTTCCTCCTTCCTATAATTTGTTGTAATACCCGTATTTTTATAATAAGGTAAATGTGTATTTTTAATAATAAATTTGACAAAGTGTTAACTCCCAAAAGGCTGAATGAGATTGGAAAGAGACAAAGGTTGAAAAGTAAAAAAAAAAAAAATCAAAAGTCAAATGTGAACAGTGAACTCGTGGGCTGCCAACCGAGTGAGTGTTTTCAAAAGACAATTATTGTGTTTTTTTTTATTATTTCATTTTGTAGCTTAGTGTGGAAGTGGAGAGAAAGTGTGATTATTATGTTTCTTAGACATCATTCTTTTTGGCAATTATCATGCCACCTCCCACTCTCCCAATCATGGAAATCAATATGAGAGGGGCTGCTGAAGTTTTCAGCCCCAAGCTCTCCTCTATAAATATGTACAATAGGTTCAAGCAGAGTACGCGAAGAATTTTGGTTAGCTTCATGTAATTATTCAGTTTTTCTCAAAACACTTGGGAATTTAAAGAAAAGTGGAAGGAACAAGATTTTGAGAGTATTTTCAAAAATATTTCGGGAAGCTATCAAAATAGTAAAAGGTAATAAGATAATGTTATTTTATCATTTATGAAAGTTTCAGGAGGTTAAAATATAAAATTTTCAAACTGTGTAGTTTATGGAGAAAAGAAGAAATAATAAGAAATTTAAATTCCAATATTATGTCAGGTGTTGGTAGTCAACAATCGGGAGAAAATTCGAGGAAGATCGGGAAAGGCAAAGAGGTGGCCCAAGAGTAGCTTTAAAGTGCTACGTGGTGAGTTGGATTTAAAAATCTGGTAGTATTATATTTATTGTTGCATTTATGTGTCGTGCTTGGATTTTCAAAATGTGATGACACCGTCCAGGGGTGGCCAACCTGGGATGGGTCGTTACAATTTTGGTATCAGAGCATTAGGTTTTAAGATTCTGTAGACTGTATGAGAACCTAAAAAGTGGAAGATCTAAATAAATAATATTCTTAAATGCAGAGTCTGAGGATGACACGTGGTCGTGCGAGAACTAGAGGTAGAGTTCAAAATCAGAGGGGACGTGGTAGACCCCCAATTTTTAGGAGGACTGAAGTAGAGGAAGAAGTCGAGTCGGTGGTTCCCGCAAGGGAACATGGTGATAGTGCAGCTGGTACGAGTAGAGCTGGGGAAGTATTTAAAAGTAGAAATGATGAATTGCAAGATGCTCTTAACCGTGCTTTAGAGAGAATAAATGCAGCCGAAGAACGGGCTGCTAATTTGCAAAGAATATTAGAGGAAAGGAATGGAAGAGAACCAGAGGTAGTGAGGCAAGAGGTTCCTAATGGAGGGGTATTTGTAAATGAAATGCAAGGGGATTGTTTTGTGAGGTTTCTTAAGTTTAAACCTCAGTCATTTAAAGGATCTGTAAATCCGGTGGAAGCTGAACAGTGGATTGAGCATGTGGAAAAATATTTTGAGGTCTTACCGGTGTTTGATAAACAGAAGGTTGCCTTTGCTTCGTTTATGTCGGAGTGTGAGGCTTCTCAATAGTGGAAGGATATTTTGCCCAGAATGAGTACACGAATAGATCAACCTTTGACTTGGAATAAATTTAAGGATGAATTCTTTGCAAAGTATTTTCCAGATTTTTTTCGGGCACAACAAGAAAGAGAATTTATCCACCTAAAACAGGGAAATTTATCGGTGGTTGAATATGATAGTAAATTTGTAGCCCTGTCAAGATTTGTACCCGAGTTCGTGAATACGGAGGAAAGAAAATGCAAGAGATTTTTAGACGGATTACACTATGAAATTCGTTTTAAACTCTCTTACATGGGTATAGAAAATTATGCTGTACTGGTAGATAAAGCATTGCAGATTGAGAGAGATTTAATAGAGTTTAAAGGTAGGAGGGATTGGTTGAAGAGAACTAGATTTGAGGGATCTAGAGGTGGTAGCAGTATGGCTATACAGGGTGGGAGACCACCCCAAAGGGGGCGTTCTTTGTCACAAGGAACGGTAGGGCAGACTCAGAGGCAAGCAAGATCTGTTACTTCAGTAGCTCAGAGTAATACCAGTGGGACCCCTCGATTTGGGAGACAGACTATGGGGATTGGGAGTTATGGTAGAGGAATGAATATGCCACCAAGGGGAAGTGGAAATCTGATTTATGATCAGGAGTCAAGGGTTTGCTTTAAATGTAATCAGATGGGGCATTTATCTCGGAACTGCCCTACACAGATATGCTTTGTATGTGGTGAGGGAGGACATGTTGCTGCAGATTGTCCAGCGGGGAAGTCAGTTGAAGCAAGCATTGGAAGTGTCGGGAGAAGACCGATGGAGAGAGGCAGCGGATCAGGAAGTGTTCGGGGCAGAGGTCGAGGATCTGTAGCAGAGCGAGGACGTGGCAGTCAGATTTATTCCAGAGATGGCAGAGTCTATGCATTGACCCAGCAGGATGCACAAGCCACTCCTGATGTTGTTATGGGTATGATATCTATCCTTGGTAGGGCTGCTAGATTATTGATTGATCCTGGTGCAACCCATTCTTTTGCGTCTAGTAATTATATGAAGTCTATTGATGTCAGTGCTAGTCCTTTGATGCATGCCATTATTGTTGAGGTTCCTAATGGAGATAGGGTTATTATCAGAACAATTTATCAAAGTTGTGTGATTAATATTGCTGACCGAGAATTTGAGGTTGATTTATTGCCTTTAGATATGACAGATTTTGATGTGATTCTAGGGATGAATTGGCTATCTGCATGTCATGCATGGGTAGATTGTTTTAAGAAAAATGTGGTGTTCAGGATACCCGGGCAGGAGGAGTTTAATTTTCAGGGTTAGAACGTAAAATACTTGTTAATTTCCTTATTTCTGCCTTAACTGCTAGTAAATGGTTGAGGAAGGGTTGTGAGGGGTATTTAGCATATGTGGTGGATTCTAGCAAAGAGTGTAGACAGTTAGAAGAAATCTCTGTGGTAAAAGATTTTTCTGATGTATTCCCTGAGGAGTTGTCTGGATTGCCTTCTAATAGGGAGATCGAATTTTCTATTGAAGTGATTCCAGGATCAGCACCTATATCCATAGCACCCTATAGAATGGCACCAGCTGAATTGAGAGAGTTGAAAGTTCAGCTTCAGGAGTTGCTAGATAAACAGTTTATCCAACCTAGTACATCACCCTGGGGAGCCCCTGTGTTATTTGTCAAGAAGAAGGATGGGACATTGAGGTTATGTATTGATTATAGACAATTAAATAAGATCACAATCAAAAATAGATATCCTTTACCCATGATAGATGACCTATTCGAGCAATTACAAGGAGCTAGAGTGTTCTCTAAGATAGACTTGAGGTCGGGATATCATCAATTGAGGATAAAAGAGGGGGACGTACCTAAAACTGCTTTTAGGACACGTTATGGTCATTATGAGTTCTTAGTGATGCCTTTTGGGTTGACCAATGCTCCTGCGGCATTTATGGATCTTATGAACCAGGTGTTTAAACCATTCTTGGACAGATTTGTAATTGTGTTTATTGATGATATTTTAATATATTCTAAGAATGAAGAGGAGCATATGCGACATTTGGAGATAGTGTTGGAGATTCTGAGGAAGGAGAAATTATATGCGAAATTTTCTAAATGTGAGTTTTGGTTGAATGAAATATCCTTCTTGGGGCATGTTGTGTCGGGAAAGGGAATAGCAGTTGACCCACAAAAAGTAGAAGCAGTGTTGACTTGGGAGAGACCCACGAATGTAACTGAAATTAGAAGCTTTTTGGGATTGGCTGGTTATTATAGGAGATTTATTCAAAATTTTTCTATGATTGCTAGACCTTTGACTAAATTGACCAGGAAAGATGAAAAGTTTAAGTGGTCAGAGGAGTGTGAGAGAAGTTTTCAACTGTTGAAAGAAAAACTGACTACTGCCCCAGTATTAGTGCTTCCATCTGGTGATGAAGAATTTGTGGTCTATAGTGATGCGTCGCATCAGGGGTTGGGATGTGTGTTGATGCAACATGGGAAAGTTATAGCTTATGCATCTAGGCAACTGAAGAATCATGAGAGAAATTACCCGACCCATGATTTAGAATTGGCTGCCATAGTCTTTGCTTTGAAGATTTGGAGACACCATTTATATGGAGCCAAGTGTGAGATTTTTACTGATCATAAAAGTTTGACGCATTTACCAACCCAGAAGGAGTTGAATTTAAGGCAGAGGAGGTTGATGGAATTAATTTGTGATTATGATTGTACAATTCATTATCATCCAGGAAAGGCTAATGTAGTAGCAGATGCATTGAGTAGAAAAGCTACAGGGAGATTAGCTGCTTTTGGGAGTCATGATACTAGCTTGATGATAGAATTAAGAGAAATGAGGATGCAATTGAGTGTCAATGATAAAGGAGCATTAATGGCAAATATGGTAGTTCAATCTCCTATTATTGATCGTTTATTACAGCTACAGAGTAAAGATGAGAGAATAGAGAAAATCAGGCAGGAAGTGTTGAGCGGGAAGCCGACCGAGTTTAGAATCAGAGATGATGGTATGGTAGTATCGGGACAAAGAATTTGTGTTCCCAATGATGAAGAGATGAGAAAAGAAATATTAAAGGAGGCTCATGATTCGATATATTCCATGCACCCGGGAAATAATAAGATGTACAGGGGACTAAAACAGAATTATTGGTGGTCAGGGATGAAGAGGGATGTAGCAGAATACATTGCTAAATGTTTGACTTGTCAACAGGTAAAATCTGAGAATAGGCATCCAGCAGGTTTATTACAACCTCTTCCGATACCTGAGTGGCCATGGGAAAATGTAAGTATGGATTTTGTCTCTGGTTTTCCCCGTACCCAGAGAGGGTATGATGCTGTGTGGGTTATAGTGGATAGACTTTCTAAATCTTCTCATTTTCTTCCTATTAAAACTACCTGGAGTCCAGAAAAGTTGGCTGAGTTGTATGTGGCAGAGATAGTGAAATTACATGGAGTGCCCTTGACTATTGTGTCTGATGGAGATTCTAGATTTACTTCTAGATTTTGGAGGGGTTTTCAAGAAGCTATGGGTACGCAATTACAGTTTAGTACAGCTTTTCACCCACAAACAGATGGACAGACAGAAAGAATCATCAGAATACTAGAAGATATGCTGAGGACAAGTGTATTGAGCTTCTCAGTAAGCTGGGATGCTTACTTGCCTTTGATAGAGTTTGCATACAATAATCAATATCAAACTAGTATTGGGATGGCACCCTTCGAAGCTTTGTATGGAAGGAGGTGTAGAACTCCAGTATGCTGGGAAGAAGTTGGAGAGAGAAAGATATATGGCCCAGAAATGATAGACTTGACCACTGAAAGAATCAAACTAGTTAGGGAGAATCTCAGAGCAGCTCAGAGCAGACAGAAAGGATATGCTAACAAAAGAAGACGACCTCTTGAATTCCAAGTTGGTGATTGGGTATTCTTGAAGATATCTCCGTGGAAGGGAGTGTTGAGATTTAAGAAGAAGGGAAAGTTGAGCCCGAGATTTATGGGGCCCTATGAGGTGATCGAAAGAATTGGACCCGTAGCATATCGTTTGAATTTGCCTCTGGAATTAAGGCAATTACATAATGTTTTTCATGTGTCACTACTGAGGAAGTACTTGCACGATGAGTCCCATGATATCACGAATCAAGCGATAGAAATTCAGAAGGACTTCACTATTATGCTAGCCCCAGTCAGAATCCTAGACAGAAAAGAGAAAGTCTTACGCAATAAAGTTATTCCTTTGATTCAAGTATTATGGCGCAATAAAGATGTTGAAGAAGTCACGTGGGAACATGAAGCAATAATGAGAAAGGATTATCCCCAACTCTTTACTTGATTTCAACAAGAAAATTTCGAGGACGAAATTTTTGTAAGGTGGGTAGAATTGTAATACCCGTATTTTTATAATAAGGTAAATGTGTATTTTTAATAATAAATTTGACAAAGAGTAACTCCCAGAAGGCTGAATGAGATTGGAAGGAGACAAAGGTTGAAAAGTAAAAAAAAAAAAAAATCAAAAGTCAAATGTTAAATGTGAACAGTGAACTCGTGGGCTGCCAACCGAGTGAGTGTTTTCAAAAGACAATTATTGTGTTTTTTTTTTATTATTTCATTTTGTAGCTTAGTGTGGAAGTGGAGAGAAAGTGTAATTATTATGTTTCTTAGTCATCATTCTTTTTGGCAATTATCATGCCACCTCCCACTCTCCCAATCATGGAAATCAATATAAGAGGGGCTGCTGAAGTTTTCAGCCCCAAGCTCTCCTCTATAAATATGTACAATAGGTTCAAGCAGAGTACGCGAAGAATTTTGGTTAGCTTCATGTAATTTTTCAGTTTTTCTCAAAACACTTGGGAATTTAAAGAAAAGTGGAAGGAACAAGATTTTGAGAGTATTTTCGAAAATATTTCGGGAAGCTATCAAAATAGTAGAAGGTAATAAGGTAATGTTATTTTATCATTTATGAAAGTTTCAGGAGGTTAAAATATAAAATTTTAAACTGTGTAGTTTATGGAGAAAAGAAGAAATAATAAGAAATTTAAATTCCAATATTATGTCAGGTGTTGGTAGTCAACAATCAGGAGAAAATTCGAGGAAGATCGGGAAAGGCAAAGAGGTGGCCCACGAGTAGCTTTAAAGTGCTACGTGGTGAGTTGGATTTACTCTTAGTAGTCTAAATGAAAAATCAATTATTTCGTGACAATATTAAGTTTAATTATTTAAGTATGCTTGGGTGATCGATGAAAAAGTGATTTATGGGAATGATAGAAAATTTGGTCTTGTAGAAATATTTCTCGGTGAGAAGTAATATTTTTGAAAATTATAAGTTTATTTGAGGATAAAAAGCAATTAATAAATTATTGATGAGACATACCGATATTTTAACACGAATTAGGACGAGATGAATTTTAGTGGATCTTGCTAAATTTTTATGGATGATTTAAGATGAATTTTAGTGGAATTTGACAATTCGGATGGACAATTTAAGATGAAATTTAGTGGATCTGGTCAGACTTTAATGGATTATTTGATGTGATTTAGGGGGAGAAGAATCTTGTGGAAATTTTATAATTTGATAAAAATCTGGATGATTGGATGTTAAATTTTAAAGAAACTTTGTTAGATAAAATTTGTGGATAATTAGGATAGTCAAATTAAGTGGTTGGAATCTTTATATTGTTTTTATATTTCTGTTTGTATTACTGTTTCATATCATTGTTCATGCACATATGCATTAAATAATATAACCGAAAGAACCGAGAAGGCAGCCGGTCTAATGAAATAACCGTGACAGCCGGTATATGCTGGGATGAAAAGTGAAAACCGTGACAGCCGGTATATGCTGGGATGAAAAGTGAAAACCGTGACAGCCGGTATATGCTGGAATTAACAGGGAAGGCAGCCGGTCTGATGAGAATAAAAGAACCGGGAGGGCAGTCGGTCTAAGATAATAATAACCTGTCGACAGGTGGGAAGACGTTCCCATCATAATCATTCATGCATTTGCATCTGTTTTAATTATCGTTGCATTATTTGAAATGCTGAGATGTGGTATATTATTTGTGAATTAAATTATAGATGGCTGGGTCTCATAAAAAAAAAAAAAAAAAAAAAAAAAAAAAAGGCAGTTGTAATGATGAGATTTTCGAGATGCTGAGATGTGATACTTTTTGTGAATTTAATTATAGAAGGTTGAGTTTCATATAAAAAGACAGTGATAAGACTTATCTAAATGATGGACTTTTTGATATGAACCTCATTACGAGGTAATTAGGAAATAATTGATAGTGTTAAGGTGAACCAATGATTGAGAAAAAGAAATTGATAGTAGAAAGTTGTCATCAGGTTATGCGAAAAATAATTTTTAATATTATAGGATTATTGATGGAATTTGAAATACTTTTAGTAAATTTAATTCGCTGAGCTTGTGAAGCTCACTCCTCACTGTTCAATAATTTCAGGTAGCAGTCAAGATAAATAGTCTGGTGGATTGAGAATCAGTCGAGATCTTTTCTGTAAGTCAAGTACGTGTAATATCCTCAGACAATCGAGTTAAAGACTTGTAAAAATTTTATTGTAAATATTCATGCATTTATGTATTTTATGTTTAAGTGAATATCAGATTTGTTTACCTCTCCTGTAAAAAAAAAAAAAAAAAAAAAAAAAAAAAAAAAAAAAAATCTGGTAGTATCATATTTATTGTTGCATTTATGTGTCGTGCTTGGATTTTCAAAATGTGATGACACTATCCAGGGGTGGCCAACCTGGGATGGGTCGTTACATTTGTAATGCACTTTTATCCTATTTTTTTAATGGTTGGTGACCTCGAAAGTGAAATTTAACATGATCCAAGTGAAATATGCTTTGGTCAAACTGAAAAATGGGATGGTAAAGATAAACTAAAATTTGGAAGAAACTTGCCATTTTCAAAGGTAGCTCGCATTTTTTGTGCATTTTCGCTAAAATAGTTATGATAGTCATTTCCTTTGAAAATTTGCCATGAACTAGGTTTCAAAAACTTATATCAAAACTGAAAGGATCATTTCCCAAGCCAGAGCCCTGAAGTTCAATATATACCCTACAGATATTTTGCTCGTGTTAACTGAATTCTAGCTCTCTTTCCTAGAATTTGTAATGTTGTTTTATCCTATCTTTTTATATGGTTGGTGACCTCGAAAGTTAAATTTAACATGATCTAATTGAAATATGCTTTAGTTAAATTGAAAAATTGGATGGTAAAGAAAAATCAAAATTTGGAAGAAACTGTCCATTTTCGAAGGTTATAGCTCACTTTTTTTTGTGCATTTTCACTAAAACAGTTATGATGGTCATTTCCTTTGAAAATTTGACACGAGCTAAGTTTCAAAAAGTTACATTAAAACTAAAAGGATCTTTTCCCAAAACGGAACCCTAAAAGCAAAATTATACCATCTAGAAGTTTTGCTCGTGTTAATCGAAATTTCTTCCTCTTTCCTACAATTTGTAACACACTTTTATCCTTTTTTTGTGACTGGTGATCTCGAAAGTGAAATTTAACATGATCCAAGTGAAATATGTTTTGGTCAAACTGAAAAATGGGATAGTAAAGAAAAATAAAAATTTGGAAGAAACTGGCCATTTTCTAAGGTTATATAGCTCATCTTTTTGTTCATTTTCTCTAAAATAATTATATTAGTCATTTCCTTTAAAAATTTTCCATGAATTAGGTTTCAAAAACTTACACCAAAACCGAAAGGATCATTTTCCAAACCGGAGCCATGAAGAACAAATTATACCCTCAAGAAATTTTGCTCGTGTTAACCGAATTCTCGCCCTATTTCCTAGAATTTGTAATGCACTTTTATCTTATCTTTTTTATTCCTGGTGATGTCGAAAGTTGAATTTAACATCATCTAAGTGAAATATACTTTGGTCCAAGTGAAAAATGAGATTGTCATGAAAAGCCAAATTTTGAAAGAAACTTGCCATTTTCGAAGGTTTATAGCTCACTTTTTTTGTGCATTTTCGCTAAAATAGTTATGATGGTCATTTTCTTTGAAAATTTGACACGAACTAGGTTTTGAAAAGTTTCAATCAAAACCAAAACGATCTTTTCCCAAAACGGAACCCTAAAAGCAAAATTATACCCTCTATAAGTTTTGCTTATGTTAATCGAAATTTCTTCCTCTTTCTTATAATTTGTAATGCACTTTTATCCTATTTTTTATGGTTGATGGCCTCAAATATTAAATTTAACATTATCTAAGTGAAATATGTTTTGGTCAAACTCAAACATGGGATGGTAATGAAAAATCAAAATTTGGAAGAAACTAACCATTTTCGAAGGTATAGCTCACATTTTTTTGTATATTTTCGTTAAAATAGTTATGATAATCATTTTCTTTGGAAATTTACCACGAGCTATGCTCCACTGTTCATTAACTTTTATTTTTTAATTAATCTCCTTCGGAATTAAAAATTTAGGACAGTCAAACCTATGAAACCCTAACAAATACGTTTGTTGCCTCAATCCTAAGCGACGCCGTTTCTATGTTGCCTGACACTATGGCTCCATTTCAAGCATCTGCGCTATCAAAATGCTGTCATCTAAGCCTTCGTATTTTGTTTGTTTTCAACCGTTTATATCTTAAATTGTATAAATAGAATAATATCTTTTTAGTAAGAGAGAATATCATATGATTTATCCTTTTGCATCACTTAATGAAAAAAAATAATATATATGTATAAACTAAATACAATTTAATTGAAGTGCCCCATATTCTTGTAATGTGACATTTATATGAAGGAATATGAAGTAGAAGTCGTAGACTAGTAGTGAATTTGTAATATATATCTAGTAAAACATTGTTGTGGCAAGTTTTGAAACAAGTCTGCAATGAACAAGATAGAAGGAGCAACAATTCCATAACCAAGGAAATGAAACTTTGCATCTATTACAGACTTGGTGCTTTGAAGATTGAAAGACTGCAGATTTCTGCTGCAACCATAAATTGTAGCTCATAAATAAACATAGATAAAGAAAAAGAAAAGGAAAATAAAATACGAATGGGATACATGATGAAGAACCATCATCATTTTGTAAAATTCTTATCCCACTAGATAGAAATCTACAAAGCAGTCATAAAATCCTGTATTTTTCACTTAAAATAGTTATCACCAATATTGAGCCCTCTCGGTGTTTCAATGGATGCCGTTTTCTGAAGCCTAATCTGCTCTCTAAACTTGGCTATGAACTCACCAGCCTTTTTATCAACCTCATTGGAGTCATACCCTGCATCACTGCCAGTGTCAGGAAGAGCTTCTTCTACTTGAAATTGCTCAGCCTCACTCTCTGAGTCATCTCCAGAATCTACAACAGAATTCTCAGAACATTGATGCTTTCCTCTCTCCTGATTTTCCGAGGATCTTGGCTTCGGTATGAGATAGTTATCACCATGAGTTTGTTCACTGGTGCCAATTGACAGATCGTTAAGTCCTCCACTTCTGAATTCACTTTTTTCCATGTATGCTGCTTCATCTTCATCACAAGTCCTTCCTCCCTGATCATCCAATCGGTTACCATACATCTCTCCATCTTTGATTGCCTCCATTGTATATCCACTAGATCTAAAAGTCCTAACAGATTTCCCCCTTGATGAAGCTTTGGCAATGGTGGCAGGTTTTGATTCCCATTTCAAAGAATCTGACCCCCATTCTTTATTACCCATTGAATCCTTTCTTCCACTCCTGTTTAAGTCCTCGAAGTCATCCTCAAAGCTTCTGCTCACATCTTTCTCTAACAAAGAACCTTGACTATTGTGGCGAGAATGCAATGCATTCATTGAAGCTTTACCATTTATTGGTGGTGAGGGTGAAGTAGGAAGATAAGGCCCATGATAACTCTTTTCATTTCCATACCGTTCTGCTCCCAATTTCAAAGAACTTGACCCCCGGTCTCTTCTATGAAATAAATCCTTCGTTCTGTTTCCATTCAAATCCTTTGAGTCATCTTTCAAGCTTCTCCTCACATCCTCCTCCAACAAAGAGCCATGACTGTAAGGCCGAGAATGCAATCCATTCACTGAAGCTTCATCCTTTGTTGGTGATGAGGGCGAAGTAGGAGGATAAGGCCCATGAAAACTCCTCTTTCCCATACTCTTCTGCTCCAAATTTCAATGAACTTGAACCCTGGTCTCTTCTACGAATTGAAACCTTTCTTCTGTTACCACTCAAATCCTTTGAGTCATCTTCCAAGCTTCTCCTCACATCCTCCTCTAACAAAGAGCCATGACTGTAGTGCCGAGAATACAATCCATTCAATGAAGCTTCACCCTTTGCTGATTGTGAGGGTGAAGTAGGAGGATAAGACCTGCAAAAACTGTTCTCCTTCCCCAAATCTTCATCTCCCAATTTTAAAGAACTTGATCTCCAGTCTCTTCTACCAAGTGAATCCTTTCTTCTGTTTCCACTAAAATCCTTTGAGTCATCTTCAAAGCTTCTCCTCTCATCCTCCTAAGACAAAGAGCCATGACTATAATGCTGAGAATGTGATACACTCATTGAAGCCTTACAATTCACTGGTGTTGGTGGTGACTGTGATGGTGAAGTTGGAGGATAAGACCTGCGAAAACTTTTCTCTTTCCCCAATTCTTCCATTTCTGAGTTTGATGACTCTGAAGAAACGGAATGTGAGGTAGAGAGCCTACTTGGGGAGTGTGACATAGAACTAGTTTGCGTTGAGGAATATACAGTGGACCGGAGAGACCTTGATTTGAGGGACTCGAATTGAGTTTCATCAACTGAGAGAGGTCTAAAATGCGAAGGACAAGTAACACCTGCCATATTCTCTCTCAATTCCATCCTTCCAGATCTCGAACGCCATGGAATTGGTGAAGCTGAAGCCACAGTTTCGCTAAACTTCTCCAAATTTGTAGGACCCAAATCACCAAATTTCCCATTTATACTTCCATCAGAACTCTTAGATGAACCCTTTACACTTGAACCAGACGCACTACCAACACTAAACTCAGGGATATCAGGATTTCTCACCCTTGATCTTAAACTCCTAATCGGCAACCCTAACGGTTTATAATCGATATACTCATCAAGACCATAATTTGGTTGAGCTACTACAACAATGGATTCACCCTGAAAATACTGAGAATTCCAAGCTTGAATGACATTACTTTCATTATACTCACACGGGAATTCAATTCCATTTTCAACATTATACGATCCGTGTTTGTTCTGTTCATCAAGCACAGAACTTCCCTTACTCACGTCAACCTTAGATTCAGCTTTATTATACCGAGGATTCAAAGCATTGTAGGCATTCTTCTCAACAAGCCCACATGAATTTTCATACCCATTTTCGAAATTCGAAGAAACATCAAACATCTTAGACATGTATGACCGTGAATCATCAACACTCGAGTGAAATTCAATCTCCATATCGACATTTCTATGACTAAACAAGCCGTAAGACACAGCAATGCCAACGAAAAGAAGGTGAATAACCTCCCAGAACTTGTTGAGTATAGTTTGGTTAATGAAATCGGGAGCTTGAGAAGGGAACAAAGGGAGAGCAATGAGAAAAAGAGCAAAGAATAGAAAACAAAGGTTTAGAATGCTTGGGTTGCCTCCAAAAAGCGCTTAGTTATAGTCAGTAGCTTGACTGTTGCTCTTCTTTTAGGCCGGATCAAGGAGAATTTTGGTCTTGTTTAGTTTTCGGTAATCCATGCAAATTCTCCACCCGGTGATGATTCTTGTAGGGATTAACTCGTTGTTAACATTCTTCACCACCGTCATTCCTCCTTTCTTTGGTACTACTTGAACAGGACTAACCTATGAGCTATCGAAAATTGGGTAAGTCACTTCAGCATCTAACCATTTTAAGATCTCTTTATGCACCACTTCCTTCATTGTCGGATTAAGTCTTCTTTGGTGCTCTATCGTCGGCTTGCACTCTTCTTCCAACAAAATTTGGTGCATACAAATAGAATGGCTAATTCCCTTGATATCCACAAGCGTCCACCCAATAGCTACCTTATGTTTTCTAAGCACTCTCAACAACTTTTCTTCTTCTTCAGTAGAAAGCTTAGATGAAATAATTACCAGAAGAGTAGATGATTCGCCAAGATAAGCATACCGAAGATCTTTCAGTAAAGGCTTGAGCTCCAATACAGGTGGTTTTTCAATAGAAAGAAGGGGCCATGAGGGTCCTTGTCCCAAATCTTCAAAATATTTCCTGTTGTTAGGACCAAAGGAATCCATCCAGGGGGTATATGCTAACACTTCAGGATCCTCTACCATAGTCAGATTAGGACTAACCAAACAAGCTTCCAATGATTCCTTGTTGATTAAACACTTCGGTGATCAAAAAGTCAATCGCTTGGATACTAAAACAACTCTAACTTGTATCTGGATACTTGATGGCATTAAAAACATTAAAGTTTACCTTCTCCTCTTGTACCCTCAACCGTAATTCTCCCCTTTGGACATCGATAAGAGCTCGGCCAGTAGCTAAGAATGGTCTGCCAAGAATGATGGAGATTTACCGATCCTCCTCCATGTCTAGAATGATGAAGTCAGCTGGAAAAATAAACTTGTCCACTTTGACAAGCACATCTTCAATAATTCCCCGTGGGTGTTTTATTGAGCAGTCCGCTAATTGCAATGAAACTATAGTAGGTCTCGCCTCACCTAATCCAAGCTTCTTGAAAATAGACAAAAGCATTAGATTAATACTTGCACCTAAATCACATAAAGCTCTTTCAAACAAAAAATTTCTAATTGAACATGGTATAGTGAAGCTCCCTGGATCATTAAGCTTTGGAGGCAATTTCTTTTGTAGAATTGCACTGCACTCTTCAGTAAGGGCTACCGTTTCATACTCTTCCAATTTCTTCTTATTTGACAAGATATCCTTCATAAATTTCACATAGCTCGGTATTTTTTTGAGGGCATCTACAAAAGGAATGTTAATATGCAATTTTTTAAACATATCTAGAAATTTAGAAAATTACTTATCAAGCTTATTCTTTTTGAGTCATTGAGGGAATGGAACTCTTAGTGCCGGATCCTGTGGTGGGATTGGTTTACTTTCGGAAATCTCCTTGAATGGTGTTGTGTGAAGTAGCACCTCTTGATCTTCTTTTTCGAACTTCTCATGTCCTGTTGGAGTTTCTAACTTTTTTTCCCTTCTCAAAGTGATCGACTTGCACTGCTCCTTTGGATTCACTTCAGTCGTGCTAGGCAAATTGCCTTGTTGTCTCCCAGTGAGGATATTGGCCAATTGACCAACTTGGACTTCTAAATTCTGAATGCTTGATTCTAAAAATTTGTCTTAGTCTCTGTTATGAATCGGTTGGTGTTATTTGCCAATTGTACCATTGCTTCTTCAAGTGTCAATTTCTCTTTTGGTGGGTCATTAGATGACAGACTAGGTGGCAACTTCAATACATTTTGATTATTCCATGAAAAATATGGATGATTCCTCCATCCAAAATTGTATGTTGCACTGTATGGATTGTTCTGCCGGTTGTAATTTGCAACAAAGTGTGCTTGCTCCGCTTGAGATTGAGAGAAGGGGTTTCCCACTTGACAATCTTCACTTGAATGGTTTCCATAGCAAAAATCACAAACCAGTGGTGTCAAGTTAATGGCATTTGCTGCCAGTTGGTTAGCCTTCAATTGTTGAGTAAAAGTATGGACTTGAGCTACCAAGGTAATGATAGCTTCAATCTCATGTAATCCCACCGCCTTCTTCGGTAAAATGCTCTCACTCGGCCATTGATAGTTTTTCATGGCCATCTCCTCCAATAGATCATATGCATCATCCTAGTTTTTTCCCATTAACGATCATCTTGAAGCTGCATCTATCAGAGTTCTTACAGAACCACCAAGTCCATTGTTGAAGTGTTGAACTTGCATCCACTTCAGCAATCCATAGTGAGGGCATCGCCTAAGTAGGTCTTTATATCGCTCCCAAGCCTCATAAAGTGATTCACCTTCAATTTGAGCAAAATTTGAAATTTCATTGCGCATCTTCGTTGTCTTGGCCGGTGGAAAAAATTTAGCAAGAAACTTCTAAGTTAAATCCTCCCAACTAGTGATTGAATCCGCGGGCAGTGAATTTATCCAATTCTTCGTTTTATCTCAAAGAGAGAATGGAAATAGCCGGAGGTGAATGGCATCATCAGTAACACCATTGTGCTTGAAAGTGTCGCAAATTTCCAAAAAACTTGCCATATGAGCATTAGGGTCATCACTTGGCAACCCATGGAACTGAATTGATGTCTGGATCATCTGTAGGATAGCCGGCTTAATCTCAAAGTTGTTGGCTTCAATAGTAGGCTTTCTGATAACTGAATGGATTCCTGTGGTTGGTAGAGCAAAATCCCTTAGTGCTCATGTGTCACGTCTTGGATTCTCGTTGCCTGCCATAGTGTTGGAACGTTTATGAGCTTCTCGTTTCTTTTTCCTCAGGCCCTTAGCAGTTTTCTTGATTTCGGGATCATAAGGTAGTAGCTCCAAGCTCTTGCGTCGTTTCATACACTAAACAAACACCTGAAAATAAAAGACAAAATAAATCAAATTAGACCAAGTTTGACTAGTATTGATGTTATCAATAATTTTATCTAAGTCCTCAGCAACGGCACCAAAAACATGTTGATGGAAATCGCAAGTGCACGAATCGTAACAAGTAATAAAGTGAATGAGTAAGAGTATCATCCCACAAGGATTGAAAAATTACTAATAAGTACCAAAATTTATTAAACTACAATCTATTTGATAATTTGAATGAGAGTGAAATGTTGAACTAGAGAGTTTAAAATAACGAAATTAAATAAGCAAATTGCGATCAAGGAAACAAGATTCTAAAGCTTTCGATTCACTATAACCGATCCTATGCGAATTTCCTACTTGAACTAATTACAATTATTTCCTATTGTTGATAATCGGTTCTCTAATTTATTCATTAATCTTTCTCAAGTATTAACAAAATATCCTAACAAGCAAATCTTCTACATCTCTGTGAAAACTCTAAACCTGCCAAAATTCAGTAAGAATAAGAAACCCCATAAAGATTACGCAAGTCCATAGATATCTCTATCCTACAGATTCCTTGTGGTATCTTAAACATATGCTGAAACAATTATAACTTCTCAGTCTCAAATTGAATCCCTAATCATGAAAATGTTTATCAATCATTCACAAGCATTAAGTCTAGAATGAAATACTTAACAATATGAAACAATTACTAAATTAGTTCAATTAAAGGAAGATTCATATAGGAGATTAGTTCATGAAACTTGAATAAAAACATAATCAACGAGTTTAACATCAATAAATTGAAAGAAATTTGGAACAAAGAAAAAAAACTCAAAAACCAGTCTCCTCTTTGATGAAGAAAATAATTCCCCCTTTCCGAATCGTAGATTCTGCAGATTTTCGACCTTAGATTGCGGGGTTGTTTCCGCCTCCAAAACGTTCGAATCATGAAACTTATATTTGAGGAACAATTATATCCCGTTGACCTAGCTTTCCAACACTTCTTGAATCAGCTCAATACAATGTCGTGCGAGTAAGATATGGTGAGATTACTTGAGGCTGTCCAAAAACGTTTCCAATTCGAGATTACATTAAACCATGCCTTCCCTTTTTTTGATCCCTTCCATTCAGCTTTCATTTCATTTGATTGTGTTGGGCCAAGCCCACTTGAATTGAGCTCTATCTTTTGGGTCTTGGTCTTTATTATTTTTAGCTTTATCTTACTAAGATAGCAAACTTGACTTGATTTGAATTGCAGGCTAAGAGACGTTCCAGAACGTCAACAGTGCAGGTGCAACAACTTCGAGCCCGGTTTCGACATTGATGCAGCCCATATCTCTCAAAATGTAAAACATGAAAGTTGTAGAGATTTTTGTTGGCGTTCGACAACATCTTGAATAATCTCAATCGGAGCTCGGATGAGAGAGTTATTCCCAGATTACAAATAGATGTCAAAACTGTCCAAAATCGCCCAATTAGCTTCATTTTGCACTTAACGCCTCCATTTGCATCCTAAATCAAAATACAAGAATAATGAGTACATTTAGGCACCAAATAAGTATAAAAAACTAAACAATTAGAGAGAAAAATATGATATTTTGCATTCTTATCAACCTTACAATTTGTAATGCACTTTTATCCTATTTTTTATGACCGGTGACCTTGAAAGTGAAATTTAACATTATCTAAGTGAAATACACTTTGATCAAACTAAAAAAATGGGAAGGTAAAGAAAAATCAAAATTTGGAAGAAACAGACCATTTTCTAAGGTTATAGCTCACGTTTTTTGTGCATTTTTGCTAAAATAATTAAGATAGTTATTTCATTGGAAAATTTGCCACGAACTAGGTTTCAAAAACTTACATCAAAACTAAATGTATCTTTTCCCAAAAAGGAACCCTGAAAGTAAAATTATACCCACTAGAAGTTTTGCTCGTGTTAATCAAAATTTCTTTCTCTTTCTTATAATTTGTAATGCACTTTTATCCTTTTTTTTTTTAATGGCTAGGGACCTCGAAAGTGAAATTTAACATAATCTGAGTGAAATATGCTTTGGTCTAACTGAAAAATGGGATGGTAAAAATAAATCAAAATTTTGAAGAAACTAGCTATTTTTGAAGGTATATAGCTCAAGTTTTTTGTGCATTTTTGCTAAAATAGTTATGATAGTCATTTCCTTTGAAAATTTGCCACAAACTTGGTTTCAAAAAGTTATATCAAAACCAAACGGATCATTTCCAAATCTGGAGCCCTGAAGGTCAATATATACCCTCTAGATATTTTGCTCGTGTTAACCGAATTCTCACTCTCTTTCCTAGAATTTGTAATGCGCTTTTATCCTATCTTTTTATATGGCTGATGACCTCAGAAATGAAATTTAACATGATCTAAGTGAAATATAATTTGGTCAAATTGAAAATTGGGATGGTAAATAAAAATCAAAATTTGGAAGAAACTGGCCATTTTTTAAGGTTATATAGCTCACGTTTTTTGTGCATTTTCTTTAAAATAGTTAGGGTAGTCATTTCCTTTGAAAATTTGCCAAGAACTAGGTTTCAAAAACTTACATCAAAACCAAAAGGATCATTTCCCAAATCGCAGACTTGAAGGTAAAATTATAACCTCAAGAAATTTTGCTTATGTTAATCGAATTTTCACCCTCTTTCCTAGAATGCACTTTTATCCTATCTTTTTTTATGGTTGGTGACGTCGAAAGTTGAATTTAACATCATCTAAGTGAAATATACTTTGTTCCAAGTGAAAAATGAGATTGTTATAAAAGTCAAATTTGGAAGAAACTTGCCATTTTCGAAGGTTATAACTCACTTTTTTGTGCATTTTCGCTAAAATAGTTATGATGGTCATTTACTTTGAAAATTTGACAACCAGGTTCCTAAAAGTTACATCAAAACCAAAAGGATTTTTTTTCCAAAATAGAACCCTAAAAGCAAAATTATACCCTCTAGAAGTTTTGTTCGTGTTAATCGAAATTCCTTCCTCCTTCCTATAATTTGTAATGCACTTTTCTCCTTCTTCTTTTTTTATGACTGGTGATCTCAAAAGTGAAATTTAATATGATCTAAGTTAAATACGCTTTGGTCAAACTAAAAAGTGGGATGGTAAAGAAAAAACAGAATTTGGAAGAAATTGCCCATTTTCTAAAGTTACAGCTCACGTTTTTTGTGTATTTTTACTAAAATAATTATGATAGTTATTTTGTTTGAAAATTTTCCACAAACTAGGTTTCAAAAACTTACATCAAAACCAAAAGGATCATTTCCCAAACCAGAGCCCTGAAAGTCAAATTATACCCTCAAGAAATTTTGCTTATGTTAACCAAATTCTCACCCTTTTTCCTAGAATTTGTAATGCACTTTTATGCTATCTTTTTTATGGCTAGTGACATCTAAAGTTGAATTTAACATCTTCTACATGAAATATAATTTTTTCCAAGTGAAAAATGAGATTGTCAAGAAAATTCAAATTTTGGAAGAAACTTGCCTTTTTCGAAGGTTATAGCTCATGTTTTTTTTTTGTGCATTTTCGCTAAAATAGTTATGTGGTCATTTCCTTTGAAAATTTTACCTGAACTAGGATTCAAGAAGTTACATGAAAATCAAAAGAATCTTTCTCAAAATGAAACCCTTAAAGCAAAATTATATCATCTAGAATTTTTGCTCCTGTTAATCGAAATTTCTTCCATTTTCCTACCATTTGTAATGCACTTTTATCCTTTTTTTTATGACTGGTTGCCTCGAAAGTGAAATTTATCACAATCTAAGTGAAATTTGCTTTGGTCAAACTGAAAATTGAGATGCCAAAGAAAAATCAAAATTTGGAAGAAAATTACCATTTCTAAGGTTATATAGCTCACGTTTTTTTATGCATTTTCATTAAAATAATTATGATAGTCATTTCCTTTGAAAATTTTCTACGAACTAGGTTATAAAAACTTACATCAAAACCAAAAGTATCATTTCCCAAACCAGAGCCATGAATGTCAAAATTTACCCTCAAAAAATTTTGCTCCTGTTAACTGAATTCTCACCCTCTTGACTAGAATTTGAAATGTTCTTTTATCTTATCTTTTTTTTTTTTATGGCTAGTGACCTTAAAAGTTGAATTTAACATCAACCAAGTGAAATATAATTTGGTCCAACTAAAAAAATGAGATTTTCATGAAAAGTCAAATTTTGGAAGAAACTTGCCATTTTCGAAGGTTGTAGCTCACGTTTTTTTATGCATTTTCGCTAAAATAGTTATGATGGTCATTTCCTTTGAAAATTTGAAATGAATTAGGCTTCAAAAAGGTACAACAAAACCAAAAATATCTTTTCCCAGAATAAAACCCTGAAAGCAAAATTATACCCTCTAGATGTTTTGCTCGTGTTAAGCGAAATTTCTTCCTATTTCCTACAATTTGTAATGCACTTTTATCTTATTTTTTATTTTTTTATGATAGGTGACCTCAAAAGTGAAATTTATCATGATCTAAGTGAATATGCTTTGTTCAAATTTAAAAATGGGATGGCAAAGAAAAATGAAAAAATGGAAGAAACTGACCATTTTCTAAGGTTATACACGTTTTTTGTGCATTATCGCTAAAATAATTAAGATGGTCATTTCTTTTGAAAATTTGATGCGAACTAGATCTCAAAAAGTTGTATCTAAATCAAAAGGATATTTTCCCAAAATGGAACCCTGAAAGCAGAATTTTACCCTCTAGAAGTTTTGCTCGTGTTAAATGAAATTTCTTCCTCATTCCCATAATTTGTAATGCACTTTTATCCTATTTTTTGATATCTGGTATTCTCGAAAGTAAAATTTAACATGATCTAATTGAAATACACTTTGGTCAAACTGAAAAATGGATGGTAAAGAAAAATCAAAATTTGGAAAAAATTGGCCAGTTTCTAAGGTTATAGCTCACGTTTTTTTTTGTGTATTTTCGCTAAAATAATTATGAGAGTCATTTCGTTTGAAAATTTGCCACGAACTAGATTTCAAAAACTTAAATCAAAACCAAATGGATCATTTCCCAAACTGGATCCCTGAAGGTCAAATTATACCGTCATGAAATTTTGCTCGTGTTAACCAAATTCTCACCCTCTTTCCTAGAATTTGTAATGCACTTTTATAATATCTTTTTTATGGTTGGTGATGTCAAATTTTGAATTTAACATCATCTAAGTGAAATATACTTTGGACCAAGTGAAAAATGATATTTTCAAGAAAAGTCAAATTTTGGAAGAAACTTGTCATTTTCAAAGGTATAGCTCACGTTATGATGATCATTTCCTTTGAAAATTTGACAATATCTAGTAAGTTACATCAAAACCAAATGGGTCTTTTCCCAAAACGAAACCCTAAAAGAAAAATTATACACTCTAGAAGTTTTGCTCGTGTTAATCGAAATTTCTTCCTTTTTCCGACCATTTGTAACGCACATTTATCCTAATTTTTTTTTTATGATTGGTGACCTCGAAATTGAAATTTAAAATGATCTAATTGAAATACACTTTGGTCAAACTAAAAAATGAGATGGCAAAAAAAAATCAAAATTTGGAAGAAACTGGCCATTTTCTAAGGTAACTCACGTTTTTTGTGCATTTTTACTAAAATAATTATAATAGTCATTTCCTTTGAAAATTTGTCACGAACTAGGTTGCAAAAATTACATGAAAACCAAAAGGATCATTTCCCAAACCGGAGCCCTAAAGGTCAAATTATATCCTCAAGAAATTTTGCTCGTGTTAACCAAATTCTTACCCTCTTTCCTAGAATTTGTAATGCACTTTTATGGTATCCTTTTTATGGCTGGAGATGACAAAATTTGAAATTAACATCATCTAAGTGAATTATAATCTATTCCAAGTGAAAAATGAGATTGTCAAGAAAAGTCAAATTTTGGAAGAAACTTGTAGTTTTCAAAAGTTATAGCTCACGTTTTTTGTGCATTTTCACTCAAATAATTATGATGTTCATTTACTTTAAGAATTTTACACGAACTAGATATCAAAAAGTTACATCACAACCAAACAGATCTTTTCCCAAAATGGAACCCTAAAAGCAAAATTATACCCTCTTGAAGTTTTGCTCGTGTTAATCGAAATTTCTTCCTTTTCCCTACCATTTGTAATGCACATTTATCCTAATTTTTTTTATGGGTGGTGACCTCGAAAGTGAAATTTAACATGATCTAAGTGAAATATGCTTTGGCCAAACTGAAAAACAAGGTGGCAGAGAAAAATCAAAATTTGGAAGAAAATGGCCATTTTCTAAGGTAGCTCACGTTTTTTGTGCATTTTTCGCTAAAATAATTCTGAGTCGTTTCCTTTGAAAATTTGCCACAAACTAGGTTTCAAAAAATTACATGAAAACCAAATTAGTCATTTCCCAAACCAGAGCACTGAAGGTCAAATTATAACCTCAAGAAAATTTGCTCGTGTTAACTAAATTCTCACCCCCTTTCCTAGAATTTGTAATGCACTTTTATGCTATCTTTTTTATGGCTGGTGACATCAAAATTTGAATTTAACATCATCTAAGTGAATTATAATTTATTCTATGTGAAAAATGAGATTGTCAAGAAAAGTAATATTTTGGAAGAAACTTGTCGTTTTCAAAGATTATAGCCCACTTTTTTTGTGAATTTTCACTAAAATAATTATGATGTACATTTCCTTAAAAAATTTGCCACGAACTAGGTGTCAAAAAGTTACATCAAAACCAAAAGTTTATTTTCCCAAAACGGAACCCTGAAAGCAAAATTACACCCTCTTGAAGTTTTGCTCGTGTTAATCGAAATTTCTTCCCTTTTCCTACCATTTGTAATGCATATTGATTCCTTTTTTTTATGGCTAGTGACCTCGAAAGTGAAATTTAACATGATCTAAGTGAAATACGATTTGGTCAAACTAAAAAATGGGATGGCAGAGAAAAATCAAAATTTGGAGGAAACTAGCCATTTCCTAAGGTTATAGCTCACGTTTTTTGTGCATTTTCACTAAAATAAATATGATAGTCATTTCCTTTGAAAATTTTCCATGAACAAGGTTTCAAAAACTTACATCAAAACAAAATGAATCATTTCCCAAACTGGATTCGTGAAGGTCAAATTATACCCTCAAGAAAATTTGTTCGTGTTAACCAAATTCTCACCCTCTTTCCTAGAATTTGTAATGCACTTTTATACTATCTTTTTTTTATGGCTAGTGACGTTGAAATTTGAATTTAACATCATCTAAGAGAAATATAATTTTGTCCTAGTGAAAAATGAGATTGTCAAGAAAAAACAAATTTTGGAAGAAACTTGTCGTTTTCAAAGGTTATAGCTCACGTTTTTCATGCATTTTCGTTAAAATAGTTATGATGTTCATTTCCTTTAAAAATTTGACATGAACTAGGTGTCAAAAAGTTACATAAAAACCAAACAGATCTTTTCCCAAAACAGAACCCTGAAAGCAAAATTATACCCTCTTGAAGTTTTGCTCGTGTTAATCAAAATTTCTTCCTTTTTCCTACCATTTGTAATGCACATTTATCCTATTTTTTTTATGGGTGGTGACCTCGAAAGTGAAATTTAACATGATCTAAGTGAAATATGCTTTGGTCAAACTGAAAAACAAGGTGGCAGAGAAAAATCAAAATTTGGAAGAAATTGGCCATTTTCTAACGTTATAGCTCACGTTTTTTGTGCATTTTCTCTAAAATAAATATGATTGTCATTTCCTTTTAAAATTTTCCATGAACTAGGTCTCAAAAACATACATCAAAACCAAATGGATCATTTCCCAAACCGGATCCTTGAGGGTCAAATTATACGCTCAAGAAATGTTTCTCGTGTTAACCAAATTCTCGCCCTCTTTCCTATAATTTGTAATGCACTTTTTTGCTATTTTTTTTATGGCTGGTAACGTCAAAATTTGAATTTAACATCATCTAAGTGAAATATAATTTGGTCCAAGTGAAAAATGAGGTTGTCAAGAAAAGTCAAATTTTGGAGGAAACTTGTCGTTTTCAATGGTTATAGCATACGTTTTTTGTGCATTTTCACTAAAATAATTATGACGTTCATTTCCTTTAAAAATTTGATATGAACTAGGTGTCAAAAAGTTACATCAAATCCAAATGGATCTTTTCCCAAAACGGAACCTTGAAAGCAAAATTATACCCTCTTGAAGTTTTGCTCGTGTTAATCGAAATTTTTTCCTTTTTCCTACCATTTGTAATGCACATTTACCCTAATTTTTTATGGGTGCTGACCTCAAAAGTAAAATTTGACATGATCTAAGTGAAATACACTTTGGTCAAATTGAAAAATGGGATGGTAGAGAAAAATCAAAATTTGGAAGAAACTGACCATTTCCTTAAGTTATAGTTCATGTTTTTGTGCATTTTCACTAAAATAAATATGATAGTCATTTCGTTTGAAAATTTACCACGAACTAGGTTTCAAAAATTTACATCAAAACAAAATGGATTATTTCCCAAACCGGATCCGTGAAGGTCAAATTATACCCTCAAGAAAATTTGCTCGTGTTAACCAAATTCTCGCCCTTTTTCCTTGAATTTGTAATGCACTTTTATACTAAATTTTTTATGGCTAGTGACGTTGAAATTTGAATTTAACATCATCTAAGTGAAATATAATTTGGTCCAAGTGAAAAATGAGATTGTCAAGAAAAGTTAAATTTTGGCAGAAATTTGTCGTTTTCAAAGGTTATAGCTCATGTTTTTTGTGCATTTTCGCTAAAATAGTTATGCTGTTCATTTCCTTTGAAAATTTGCCATGAACTAGGTTTCAAAAACTTGTATCAAAACCAAAGGATCTTTTCCCAAATCGGAACCTTGAAAACAAAATTACACCCTCTTGAAGTTTTGCTCGTGTTAATCGAAATTTCTTCCTTTTTCCTACCATTTATAATGCACATTTATCCATTTTTTTATGGTTGGTGACCTCGAAAGTGAAATTTAACATGATCTAAGTGAAATATGCTTTGGTCAAACTGAAAAATGGGATGCCAGAGAAAAATCAAAATTTGGAAGAAATTGACCATTTTCTAATGTTATAGCTCACGTTTTTTGTGCATTTTCACTAAAATAAATATGATAATCATTTCCTTTTAAAAATTTTCACGAACTAGGTTTCAAAAACATACATCAAAACAAAAAGGATCATTTCCCAAACTAGATCCCTGAAGGTCAAATTATACCCTTAAGAAATTTTGCTCGTGTTAACCAAATTCTCACCCTCTTTCCTAGAATTTGTAATGCACTTTATGCTATCTTTTTTATGGCTGGTGACATTGAAATTTTAATTTAACATCATTTAAGTGAAATATATTTTGGTCCTAGTGAAAAATGATATTTTCAACAAAAGTCAAATTTTAGAAGAAACTTGTCATTTTCAAAGGGCTCACGTTTTTTTGTTCATTTTCGCTAAAATAGTTATGATGATCATTTCCTTTGAAAATTTGACAATATCTAGATGTCAAAAAGTTACATCAAAACCAAAAGGATCTTGTCCCATAATGGAACCCTGAAAGAAAAATTATACCCTCTAGAAGTTTTGCTCGTGTTAATCAAAATTTCTTCCTTTTTCCTACCATTCGTAATGCATATTTATTCTTTTTTTTATGATTGGTGACCTCAAAAGTGAAATTTAACATGATCTAATTGAAATAGGCTTTGGTCAAACCGAAAAATAGGATGACAAAAAAAATCAAAATTTGGAAGAAACTAGCCATTTTTTTTAGGTAGCTCACATTTTTTGTGCATTTTCGTTAAAGTAATTATGATAGTCATTTACTTTGAAAATTTGCCACAAACTAGGTTTCAAAAAATTACATCAAAACCAAATAGATCATTTCCCAAACCGGAACCCTGAAGGTCAAATGATACCCTCAAGAAATTTTGCTTGTGTTAACCAAATTCTCGCCCTCTTTCCTAGAATTTGTAATGCACTTTTATACTATCTTTTTTAGGGCTGGTGACGTTGAAATTTAAATTTAACATTATCTAAGTGAAATATAATTTAGTCCAAGTGAAAAATGAGATTGTCAAGACAAGTCAAATTTTGGAAGAAACTTGACGTTTTCAAAGGTTATAGCTCATGTTTTTGGTGCATTTTTTGCTAAAATAGTTATGATTTTCATTTCATTTGAAAATTTGACAATGTGTTGGTGTCAAAAAGTTACATCAAATCCCAAAACGGAACCCTGAAAGAAAAATTATACCGTCTTGAAATTTTGCTCGTGTTAATCGAAATTTCTTCCTTTTTCCTACCATTTGTAATGCACATTTATCCTATTTTTTTAAGATTGGTGACCTCGAAAGAAAAATTTAAGATGATATAAATGAAATATGCTTTGGACAAACTGAAAAATGGATGGTAACAAAAAAATCAAAATTTTGAAGAAACTGGGCATTTTCTAAGGTTATAGCTCACGTTTTTTTTTTTGTGTATTTTCACTAAAATAAATATGATAGTTATTTCCTTTGAAAATTTGACATGAACTAGGTGTCAAAAACTTACATCAAAACTAAAAGTATCATTTCCCAACCCGGATCCCTGAAGGTCAAATTATACTCTCAAGAAATTTTGCTCGTGTTAACCAAATTCTGGACCTCTTTCCTAGAATTTGTAATGCATTTTTATGCTATATTTTTTTATGGCTGGTGACGTCAAAATTTGAATTTTACTTCATCTAAATGAAATATATTTTGGTCCAAGTGAAAAATGATATTTTCAAGAAAAGTCAAATTTTGGAAGAAACTTGTCATTTTCAAAGGTTATATAGCTCACATTTTTTTTGCATTTTTGCTAAAATAGTTATGATGTTCATTTCTTTTAAACATTTGACATGAACTAGGTGTCAAAAAGTTACATCAAAACCAAAAGTTTCTTTTCCCAAAACAGAACCCTGAAAGCAAAATTATAACCTCTTGAAGTTTTGCTTGTGTTAATTGAAATTTCATCATTTTTCCTACCATTTGTAATGCAGATTTATCCTAATTATTTATAAGTGGTGACCTCAAAAGTGAAATTTAACATGATCTAAGTGAAATACACTTTGGTCAAATAGAAAAATGGGATGCAGAGAAAAATCAAAATTTGGAAGAAACTGGCCATTTCCTAATGTTATATAGCTTACGTTTTTTGTGCATTTTCACTAAAATAAATATGATAGTCATTTCCTTTGAAAACTTGCCATGAACTAGGTTTCAAAAACTTAGATCAAAACCAAATGGATCATTTCCCAAACCGGATCACTGAAGGTCAAATTATACCCTCTAGAAAATTTCCTCGTGTTAACCAAATTCTTGCCCTCTTTCCTAGAATTTGTAATGCACTTTTATACTATATTTTTTATGGCTGGTGACGTTGAAATTTGAATTTAACATCATCTAAGTGAAATATAATTTAGTCCAAGTGAAAAATGAGATTGTCAAGACAAGTCAAATTTTGGAAGAAACTTGTCATTTTCAAAGGTATAGCTCACGTTTTTTTGTGCATTTTTGCTAAAACAGTTATGATGTTCATTTCCTTCGAAAATTTGACAGTGTCTAGGTGTCAAAATGTTACATCAAAACGAAAGGATCTTTTCCTTAAATGGAACTGAAAGCGAAATTATACTGTATTAAAGTTTTGCTCATGTTAATAGAAATTTCTTCTTTTTTCCTACCATTTGTAATGCACATTTATCCTATAATTTTTTTATGGTTGGTGACCTTAAAAGTGAAATTTAACAAAATTTAAGTGAAATATGCTTTGGGTAAATTGATAAATGGGATGGTAGAGAAAAATCAAAATTTGGAAAAAACTGGCCATTTTCTAAGGTATATAGCACACACTTTTTGGGCATTTTCACTAAAATAAATATGGTAGTCATTTCCTTTGAAAATTTGCCACAAACTAGGTTTCAAAAACATACATCAAAACCAAAGGATCATTTCCCAAACCGGATCCCTGAAGGTCAAATTATACCCTTAAGAAATTTTAATCGTTTTAACCAAATTATCGCCCTCTTTCCTAGAATTTGTAATGCACTTTTATGCTATCTTTTTTATGGTTGGTGACGTCTAAATTTGAATTTAACATCGTTTAAGTGAAATAAATTTTGGTCCAAGTGAAAAATGATATTTTCAACAAAATTCAAATTTTGTAAGAAACTTGTCATTTTCAAAGGTTATAGCTCACGTTTTTTGTTCATTTTCGCTAAAATAGTTATGATGCTCATTTCGTTTGAAAATTTGACAATGTAGGTGTCAAAACATTACATCAAAACCAAAAGAATTTCCCATAACGGAACCTTGAAAGAAAAATTATACTCTCTAGAAGTTTTGCTCGTGTTAATCGAAATTTCTTCCATTTTCCTACCATTTGTAATGCACATTTATCCTATTTTTTTAAGATTGGTGACCTCGAAAGTGAAATTTAACATGATCTAAGTGAAATACACTGTGGTCCAATTAAAAGATGGATGGTAAAGAAAAATCAAAATTTGGAAGAAATAGGCCATATTCTAAGGTTATATAGCTCATGTTTTTTTTGGTGCATTCTCACTAAAATAAATATGGTAGTTATTTCCTTTGAAAATTTGCCATGAACTATGTGTCAAAAACTTACATCAAAACTAAAAGTATCATTTCCCAACCTGGATCCCTGAAGGTCAAATTATACCCTCAACAAATTTTGCTCGTGTTAACCAAATTCTCGCCCTCTTTCCTAGAATTTGTAGTGCACTTTTACGCTATATTTTTTTTTATGTCTGGTGACATTGAAATTTTAATTTAACATCATTTATGTGAAATATATTTTGGTCCAAGTGAAAAATGATGTTTTCAAGAAAAGTCAAATTTTGGAAGAAACTTGTCATTTTCAAAGGTTATAGCTCACGTTTTTTTGTTCATTTTCGCTAAAATAGTTATGATGATCCTTTCCTTTGAAAATTTGACAATGTCTAGATATCAAAAAGTTACATCAAAATCAAAAGGATATTTTCCTAAAACGGAACCTAGAAAGAAAAATTATACCCTCTCGAAGTTTTGCTCGTGTTAATCCAAATTTCTTCCTTTTCCTACCATTTATAATGCACATTTATCCTATTTTTTAAAGATTAGTGACCTCGAAAGTGAAATTTAGCATGATCTAAGTGAAAAACGCTTTGGTCAAACAAAAAAATGGATGGTAAAGAAAAATCAAAATTTGGATGAAATTGGCCATTTTCTAAGGTTATATAGCTCACGTTTTTTGTGCAATTTCACTAAAATAAATAAGATAGTCATTTCCATTGAAAATTTGCCATGAACTAGGTTTCAAAATTATACATCAAAACCAAATGGATCATTTACCAAACTGGATCCCTGAAGGTCAAATTATACCCTCAAAAAATTTTGCTCGTTTTAACCAAATTCTCAACCTCTTTCCTAGAATTTGTAATGCACTTTTATGCTATCTTATTTATGGCTGCTGAAATCAAAATTTGAATTTAACATTATCTAAGTGAATTATCATTTATTCCAAATGAAAAAAAGAGATTGTCATAAAAAGTCAAATTTTGGAAGAAACTTGTCGATTTCAAAGGTTATAGCTCACGTTTTTTGTGCATTTTCACTAAAATAGTTATAATGATCATTTCCCTTAAAAATTTGACCCAAACTAGGTGTCAAAAAGTTACGTCGAAACCAAATGGATCTTTTCCCAAAATAGAACCCTGAAAGCAAAATTATATATACCCTCTTGAAGTTTTGCTCGTGTTAATCGAAATTTCTTCATTTTTCAAAAATTTTGCTCATGCCAACCAAATTCTCGCCCTCTTTGCTAGAATTTGTAATGCACTTTTATGCTATCTTTTTTTATGTCTGGTGACATTGAAATTTTAATTTAACATCATTTATGTGAAATATATTTTGGTCCAAGTGAAAAATGATGTTTTCAAGAAAAGTTAAATTTTGGAAGAAACTTGTCATTTTCAAAGGTTATAGCTCACATTTTTTTTGTTCATTTTCGCTAAAATAGTTATGATGATCCTTTCCTTTGAAAATTTGACAATGTCTAGATGTCAAAAAGTTACATCAAAATCAAAAGAATATTTTCCTAAAACGGAACCCAGAAAGAAAAATTATACCCTCTCGAAGTTTTGCTCGTGTTAATCCAAATTTCTTCCTTTTTCCTACCATTTATAATGCACATTTATCCTATTTTTTAAAGATTAGTGACCTCGAAAGTGAAATTTAGCATGATCTAAGTGAAAAACACTTTGGTCAAAAAAAAATGGATGGTAAAGAAAAATCAAAATTTGGATGAAATTGTCCATTTTCTAAGGTTATAGCTCACGTTTTTTGTGCAATTTCACTAAAATAAATAGGATAGTCATTTCCATTGAAAATTTGCCATGAACTAGGTTTCAAAATCATACATCAAAACCAAATGGATCATTTACCAAACTGGATCCCTGAAGGTCAAATTATACCCTCAAAAAATTTTGCTCGTGTTAACCAAATTCTCAACCTCTTTCCTAGAATTTGTAATGCACTTTTATGCTATCTTATTTATGGCTGCTGAAATCAAAATTTGAATTTAACATCATCTAAGTGAATTATAATTTATTCCAAATGAAAAAAAGAAATTGTCATAAAAAGTCAAATTTTGGAAGAAACTTGTCGATTTCAAAGGTAATAGCTCACGTTTTTTGTGCATTTTCACTAAAATAGTTATAATGATCATTTCCCTTAAAAATTTGACCCAAACTAGGTGTCAAAAAGTTACGTCAAAACCAAATGGATCTTTTCCCAAAACAGAACCCTGAAAGCAAAATTATATATACCCTCTTGAAATTTTGCTCGTGTTAATCGAAATTTCTTCATTTTTCAAAAATTTTGCTCATGCCAACCAAATTCTCACCCTCTTTGCTAGAATTTGTAATGCACTTTTATGCTATCTTTTTTTATGGCTGGGGACATCAAAATTTGAAGTTAACATCATCTAAATGAAATATATTTTGGTCCAAGTGAAAAATAATATTTTCAAGAAAAGTCAAATTTTGGAAGAAACTTGTCATTTTCAAAGGAGCTCACATTTTTTGTTCATTTTCGCTAAAATAGTTATTATGATCATTTCCTTTGAAAATTTGACAATGTCTAGGTGTCAAAAAGTTACATCAAAACCGAAAGGATCTTTTCCCAAAACAGAACCCTGAGAGAAAAATTATACCCTCTAGAAGTTTTGCTCGTGCTAATAGAAATTTCTTCCTTTTCCTACCATTTGTAATGCACCTTTATCCTATTTTTTTAAAGATTAATGACCTCGAAAGTGAAATTTAACATGATCTAAGTGAAATACACTATGGTCAAACTGAAAAATGATGGTAAAGAAAAATTAAAATTTGGAAGAAATTGGTCATTTTCTAAGGTTATAGCTCACTTTTAATTGTGTTTTTCACTAAAATAAATATGATTGTCATTTCCTTTGAAAATTTGCCACGAACTAGGTTTCAAAAACTTACATCAAAACCAAACGGATTATTTCCCAAACTAGATCCCTGAAGGTCAAATTATACCCTCAACAAATTTTGCTCGTGTTAACCAAATTTTGGCCCTCTTTCCTAGAATTTGTAATGCACTTTTATGCTATCTTTTTTATGGCTGGTGCCATCAAAATTTGAATTTAACATCGTCTAAGTGAAATATATTTTGGTCCATGTGAAAAATGATATTTTCAAGAAAAGTCAAATTTTGGAAGAAACTTGTCATTTTCAAAGGTTATAGCTCACATTTTTTGTTCATTTTTGCTAAAATAGTTATGATGATCATTTCATTTGAAAATTTGACAATGTCCAGATGTCAAAAAGTTACATCAAAACCAAATGGATCTTTTCCTAAAACAAAAACCTAAAAGAAAAATTATACCCTCTAGAAGTTTTGCTCGTGTTAATCGAAATTTCTTCCTTTTTCTTACCGTTTGTAATGCACATTTATCCTATTTTTTTAAGATTGATGACCTCGAAAGTGAAATTTAACATGATCTAAGTGAAATACGCTTTGGTCAAATTGAAAAATGGTGGCAAAGACAAATCGAAATTTGGAAGAAATTGGCCATTTTCTAAGGTTATAGCTCACGTTTTTTGTGTATTTTCACTAAAATAAATATGATAGTCATTTCCTTTGAAAATTTGCCATGAACTAGCTTTCAAAAACTTACATCAAAACCAAAAGGATTATTTTCGAAACCGGATCCCTGATGGTCAAATTATACCCTCAAGAAATTTTGCTCGTGTTAACCAAATTCTGGACCTCTTTCCTAGAATTTGTAATGCACTTTTATGCTATCTTTTTTATGGTTGGTGATGTCAAAATTTGAATTTTAATTCATCTAAGTGAAATATATTTTGGTCCAAGTGAAAAATGATATTTTCAAGAAAAGTCAAATTTTGGAAGAAACTTATCATTTTCAAAGGTGCTCATGTTTTTTGTTCATTTTCACTAAAATAGTTATGATGACCAATTCCTTTGAAAATTTGATAGTTTCTATGTATCAAAAAGTTACATCAAAACCAAAATGATCTTTTCCCAAAACAGAACCCTGAAAGAAACGTTATACCCTCTAGAAGTTTTGCTCGTGTTAATCCAAATTTCTTCATTTTTCCTACCAATTGTAATCCACATTTATCCTATTTTTTTTAAGATTGGTGACCTTGAAAGTGAAATTTAACATGATCAAAGTGAAATACACTTTGGTCAAACTAAAAAATGGATGGTAAAGAAAAATCAAAATTTGGATGAAATTGGCCATTTTCTAAGATTATAACTCACGTTTTTTTATGAATTTTCACTAAAGTAAATGTGATAGTCATTTCTTTTGAAAATTTGCCACGAACTAGGTTTCAAAAACTTACATCAAAACCAAAAGGATTATTTTCGAAACCGAATCTCTGAAGGTCAAATTATACCCTTAAGAAATTTTGCTCGTGTTAACCAAATTCTCGCCCTCTTTCCTAAATTTGGTAATGCACTTTTATGCTATCTTTTTTATGGTTGGTGATGTCAAAATTTGAATTTAACATCATCTAAGTGAATTATATTTTATTCCAAGTGAAAAATGAGATTGTCTTGAAAAGTCAAATTTTGGAAGAAACTTGTCGTTTTCAAAGGTTATAGCTCATGTCTTTTGTGCATTTTCGCTAAAGTAGTCATGATGTTCATTTTCTTTAAAAATTTTACACGAACTACGTGTCAAAAAGTTACATCAAAACCAAAAGGATCTTTTCCCAAAACGGAACCCTGAAAGCAAAATTATACTTGTAATACCCATAATCATAAAGTAAGGGTAAAGAAGTAATTTAATAAATATGACCTGAAATTAAAATAATATATTTACGGGAAGGATTTAGTATTGAAAAAAAATATATCTTTTAGAAAAAAATTCTGGACACGTGGGGACGTAGTTACGAAGAAAGAGGAAAAAAAAGGGAAAAAAAATTTTTAAGGACATCCAAAGACATCCCAGAAGAATGAAAAGACAAAAAAAAAAGAAAAAAAAAGTGTGGCTATAGGTGTCTGTTAGGGTTAAACTACCCAATCCCTACGGATCTTGAGATGCGAATATAGAGAAGATAATAGAAATAAATCAAAGACAAACACACAGCACACAAATTTACATGGTTCACCCAAACTCGGGTTATGTCCACGGAGTTGCAGCGATTTCACTATGTCTTGAAGAGCAATACAAGGAGGTCTCAACTCTAGACACCCCTCACAGTATTCACAAAAAAAAAAAAAAAAAAAATCAGCTCACTCACTTACACAAAAGAATAATATGAAACCCTTATATTTTCGGGTTAAAATAAAACAGATACCAAACAGTGCTTAAAACACTAGATTGGACAAAAAAGCCCACCAGGCTCTACACATAGCCCAACAATCTCCACTTGGAGACTGGTCCAATCACCAACATGAAGCACCATATGCCTTCAAAAAAAGTAACCATCGTCGTAACTCATTCACCTATCCTCAAGCTTGAAGACCAACTGAAGCTAAGCGCAGCTTCAATTTCTCAATAGTGACACCCTTAGTCAAGATATCTGTTGGATTCTCAGTTCCACGAATCTTCTCCAGTACCAACTGTTCACTGTCGAGAAGAGATCGAATAAAGTGATATCTCAACTGTATATGCTTCGTCCTAGAATGAAACACCGAATTCTTAGCAAGAAAAATAACACTCTAACTATTACTGTGCAGAGTACCCCTCTCATTCTTCTTACCCAGCTTCAGTTATGGCTACATATTCAGCTTCTGTAGTAGAGAGAGCAACAATCTTCTGCAACTTAGAAGCCTAACTTATAGCTATACCACCCAGAGTATACACAATCCCTATAGTACTCTTCCTGCTATCAACATCACCAGCTAAATCCGCATCCAAAAAACCCTATAGTTTTAAACCTGCCCTTGTGAAACACAGAGATGTATCTGAAGTGCCTTTCAAATACCTCAGGATCCATTTGACTGCCTCCCAATATTTTTTTCCTGGATTACTCATGTACCTACTCACTACTCCCACTGCATGTGCAATGTCCGGTCTTGTGCAAACCATGGCATACATAAGACTTCCAATAGCCGAGGCATAGGGAACCCTACTTATGTAGTCCTGCTCTTGCTCTGTCTTTGGTAACTAATGCTTAGATAGTCTAAAATGACTAGCCAAAGGTGTGCTCACGGGTTTAGCACTATCCATGCTAAATCGACTGAGAACCTTCTTCATATACTCTGTCTGTGAAAGTTTCAAAGTCCCACTAACTCCGTCTCTAATGATTCTCATACCAAGGATTTGTTTTGCAGCACCCAAATCCTTCATTGCAAACTGTTTTGACAGCTGCCACTTGAGATTATTAATCTCCTCAATGTTAGACCCTGAAACGAGCATATCATCAACATACAATAGTAATAGGATAAAAGAGTTGTCAAAACTCTTAACATAGCAACAATGGTTTGCCTGGCACCTTGTGAACCCGGTGCTACACATGAAGCTGTCAAACTTCTTGTACCATTGTCTTGGAGCTTGTTTCAACCTATACAAACTCTTTATCAGTTTGCAAACCTAATTTTCCTTTCCCTACACTGCAAATTCTTGTGGCTGATGCATATAAATATCCTCCTCCAAATCACCATGAAGGAATGTTGTCTTCACATCTAACTGATCAAGATGTAGGTTCTCTACAACCACAATTCCCAGTACCAACCTGATTTTTGTTAGCTTCACAACTGGAGAGAAAATGTATGTGTAATTAACACCTTCTTTCTGTTGAAACCCTTTTACAACCAATCTGGCCTTGTAGCGCTTGCTACCATCATGCTCTTCTTTTACACTGTACACCCATTTGTTATGTAAAGCTTTCTTCCTTCTGGCAATTCAGTTAGTTCCCATGTCTGATTCGTCATCAGTGAGTCCATCTCATCCTTCATAGCCAACTCCCACTTGCTAGAATTTTTAACCTTGAAAGTGAAATTTAACATGATCTAAGTGAAATACGATTTGGTCAAACTGAAAAATGGAAGGTAAAGAAAAATCAAAATTTGGAAGAAATTGGCCTTTTTCTAAGGTTATAATTAATGTTTTTTTTTGTGTATTTTCACTAAAATAAATATTATAGTCATTTCCTTTGAAAATTTTCCATGAACTAGGTTTCAAAACCTTACATCAAAACTAAATGGATCGTTTCCAAAACCAGATCCCTGAATGTCAAATTATACCCTCAAGAAATTTTGCTCATGTTAACCAATTTCTCACCCTCTTTTCTAGAATTTGTAATGCACTTTTATGCTATCTTTTAATGGCTGGTAACGTCGAAATTTGAATTTAACATCATCTAAGTGAATTGTAATTTATTTCAAGAGAAAAATGAGACTGTAAGTCAAATTTTGGAAGAAACTTGTCCTTTTCAAAGGAGCTCACGTTTTTTGTGCATTTTAGCTAAAATAGTTATGATGTTCATTTCCTATAAAAAATTTACACGAACTATGTGTCAAAAAGTTACATCAAATCCAAGAGGATCTTTTCTCAAAACTGAACCCTGAATGCAAAATTATACCCTCTTGAAGTTTTGCTCGTGTTAATCGAAATTTCTTCCTTTTTCCTACCATTTGTAATGCACATTTATCCGAATTATTTATGGGTGGTGACCTCGAAAGTGAAATTTAACATGATCTAAGTGAAATACGCTTTGGTCCAACAGAAAAATGGGATGGCAGAGAAAAATCAAAATTTGGAAGAAACTGGCCATTTCCTAAGGTTATAGCTCACGTTTTTTGTGCATTTTCACTAAAACAAATATGATAGTCATTTCCATTGAAAATTTACCACCAACTAGGTTTCAAAAACTTAAATCTAAACCAAATGGATCATTTCCCAAACTGGATCCCAGAAGGTCAAATTATACCTTCAAGAAAATTTGCGTGTTAACCAAATTCTCACCCTCTTTCCTAGAATTTGTAATGCACTTTTATACTATCTTTTTTTTGGCTGGTGATGGTGAAATTTGAATTTAACATCATCTAAGTGAGATATAATTTGGTCCAAGTGAAAAATGAGATTATCAAGAAAAGTCAAATTTTGAAGGAATCTTGTCGTTTTGAAAGGTTATAGCTCACGTTTTTTGTTCATTTTCGCTAAAATAGTTATGATGATTATTTCCTTTCAAACTCAAATAAAAACTAGGTTTTAAAAAGTTACATCAAAACCAAAAGGATCTTTTCCCAAAACATAAACCTAAAAGAAAAATTATACCCTCTAGAAGTTTTGCTCGTGTTAACAAAAATTTCTTCCTTCTTCCTACCATTTTTAATGCACATTTATCCTATTTTTTTAAGATTGGTGACCTCGAAAGTGAAATTTAACATGATCTCAGTGAAATACACTTTGGTCAAACGGAAAAATTATGGTAAAAAAAAATCAAAATTTGTAAGAAATTGACCATTTTCTAAGGTTATATCTCTCCTTTTTTGTGTATTTTCACTAAAATAAATATGATAGTCATTTCTTTGAAAATTTTCCATGAACTAGGTTTCAAACACTTACATCAAAACCAAGGGATCATTTCCCAAACCGGATCCCTTAAGGTCAAATTATACCCTCAACAAATTTTGCTCGTGTTAACTAAATTCTCGTTGTCCTTCCTAGAATTTGTAATGCACTTTTATGCTATCTTTTTTATGGCTGGTGACGTCAAAATTTGAAATTATCATCATCTAAGTAAATTATAATTTATTCCAAGTGAAAAATAAGATTATCAAGAAAAGTAAAATTTTGGAAGAAACATGTCGTTTTCAAAGGTTGCTCACGTTTTTTGTGCATTTTTGCTAAAATAGTTATGAAGTTCATTTCCTTTAAAACTTTGACACGAACTAGGTGTCAAAAAGTTACATCAAAAAAAAAATGATCCTTTTCCCAAAACGGAACCCTAAAATCAAAATTATACCCTCTTGAAGTTTGGCTCGTGTTAATCGAAATTTCTTCATTTTTCCTACCATTTGTAACGTACATTTATCCTAATTTTTTAGGGGTGGTGACCTCGAAAGTGAAATTTAACATGATCTAAGTGAAATATGCTTTGGTCAAACTAAAAAATGGGATGGCAGAGAAAAATCAAAATTTGGAAGAAACTGGCCATTTCCTAAGGTATATCTCACGTTTTTTGTGCATTTTCACTAAAATAAATATGATACTCATTTCCTTTGAAAATTTTCCACGAACTAGGTTTCAAAAACCTACATCAAAACCAAATGGATCATTTCCCAAACCGGATCCCTGAAGGTCAAATTATACCCTCACGAAAATTTGCTCGTATTAACCAAATTCTCGCCCTCTTTCCTAAAATTTGTAATGCACTTTTATACTATCTTTTTTATGCCTGGTGACTTTAAAATTTTAATTTAATGTCATCTAAGTAAAATATAATTTGGTCCAAGTGAAAAAGGAGATTGTCAAGAAAAGTCAAATTTTGGAGGAAACTGTTCGTTTTCAAAGGTTATAGCACACGTTTTTTGTGCATTTTCGCTAAAATAGTTATGATGTTCATTTCCTTTAAAAATTTGACATGAACTAGGTGTCAAAAAGTTACATCAAATCCAAGAGGATCTTTTCCCAAAACGGAACCCTGAAAGCAAAATTATACCCTTTTGAAGTTTTGCTCGTGTTAATCGAAATTTCTTCCTTTTTCCTACCATTTGTAATGCACGTTTATCCTACTTTTTTAGGGGTTGTGACCTCAAAAATGAAATTTAACATGATCTAAGTGAAATACACTTTGGTCAAACTAAAAAATGGGATGGTAGTGAAAAATCAAAATTTGGAAGAAATTGGCCATTTTCTAAGGTAGCTCACGTTTTCTGTGCATTTTCACTAAAATAAATATGACTGTCATTTCCATTGAAAATTTGCCACGAACTAGGTTTCAAAAACTTACATCAAACCAAAAGGATCATTTCCCAAACCAGATCCCTGAAGGCCAAATTATACCCTCAGGAAAGTTTGCTCGTGTTAACCAAATTCTCACCCTCTTTGTTAGAATTTGTAATGCACTTTTATGCTATCTTTTTTATGGTTGGGGACATCGAAATTTGAATTTAACATTGTCTAAGTGAAATATATTTTGGTCCCGATGAAAAATGATATTTTCGAGAAATGTCAAATTTTGGAAGAAGCTTGTCATTTTCAAAGGTATAGCTCACGTTTTTTGTTCATTTTTGCTAAAATAGTTTTGATTTTCATTTCCTTTGAAAATTTGACAATGTCTAGGTCGCAAAAAGTTACATCAAAACCAAGGGGATCTTTTCCCAAAACAGAACCTTTAAAGATAAATTATACCCTCTAGAAGTTTTGCTCATGTTAATCAAAATTTCTTCCTTTTTCCTACCAGTTATAATGCACATTTATCCTTTTTTTTTAAGATTAGTGACCTCAAAAGTGAAATTTAACATGATCTAAGTGAAAAATGCTTTGGTCAAACTAGAAAATTGATGGTAAAGAAAAATCAAAATTTGGAAGAAATTGGCCATTTTCTAAGGTTATAGCTCACATTATTTGTGTATTTTCACTAAAATAAATATGATAGTCATTTCCTTTGAAAATTTGCCATGAACTAGGTTTTAAAATTTACATCAAAACCAAAAGGATTATTTCCCAAACCGGATCCCTGAAGGTCAAATTATACCCTCAAGAAATTTTGCTCGTGTTAACCAAATTCTCACCCTCTTTCCTAGAATTTGTAATGCACTTTTATGCTATCTTTTTAATGGGTGGTGATGTCGAAATTTGAATTTAACATCATCTAAGTGAATTATGATTTATTCCAAGTGAAAAATGACATTGTCAAGAAAAGTCAAATTTTGGGAGAAATTTCTCGTTTTCAAAGGTTATAGGTCACATTTTTTGTGCATTTTCGCTAAAATAGTTATGATGTTCATTTCTTTAAAAATTTGACACAAACTAGGTGTCAAAAAGTTACATCAAAACCGAAAGGATCTTTTCCCACAACATAACCCTGAAATCAAAATTATACCCTCTTGAAGTTTGGCTCGTATTAATCGAAATTTCTTCCTTTTTCCTACCATTTGTAATGCACATTTATCCTAATTTTTTATGGGTGGTGACATCAAAAGTGAAATTTAATATGATATAAGTGAAAAATGCTTTGGTTAAACTAAAAAATAGGATGGCAGAGAAAAATCAAAATTTGGAAGAAAGTGGCCATTTCCTAAGGTATAGCTCACCTTTTTTGTGTATTTTTACTAAAATAAACATGATAGTCATTTCCTTTGAAAATTTGTAACAAACTAGGTTTCAAAAACTTACATCAAAACCAAATGGATCATTTCCCAAACCGGATCCCTGAAGATTAAATTATACCCTCAAGAAAATTTGCTCGTGTTAACCAAATGCTCGCCCTCTTTCCTAGAATTTGTAATGCACTTTTATACTATCTTTATTATGGCTAGTGACTTTGAAATTTGAATTTAACATCATCTAAGTGAAATATAATTTGGTCAAAGTGAAAAATGAGATTGTCAAGAAAAGTCAAATTTTGTTGGAAACTTGTCGTTTTCAATGGTTATAGCACACGTTTTTTGTGCATTTTCACTAAAACAGTTGTGATGTTCATTTCCTTTAAAAATTTGACACGAACTAGGTGTCAAAAAGTTACATCAAATCCAAAAGGATCTTTTCTCAAAACAGAACCCTGAAAGCAAAATTATACCCTCTTGAAGTTTTGCTCGTGTTAACCGAAATTTCTTCCTTTTTCCTACCATTTGCACTGCACATTTATCTTAATTTTTAATGGGTGGTGACCTCAAAAGTGAAATTTAACATGATCTAAGTGAAAAACGCTTTGGTTAAACTGAAAAATGGAATGGCAATAAAAAATAAAAATTTGGAAGAAACTATCCATTTTTTAATGTTTAACTCACGTTTTCTGTGCATTTTCACTAAAATAAATATGATTGTCATTTCCTTTGAAAATTTGCCATGAACTAGGTTTCAAAAACTTACATCAAAACCAAAAGGATCATTTCCCAAAACGGATCCCATAAGATCAAATTATACCCCCAAGAAATTTTTCTCGTGTTAACCAAATTCTCGCCCTCTTTGTTAGAATTTGTAATGCACTTTTATGTTATCTTTTTTATGGCTGGGGACATTTAAATTTGAATTTAACATCGTCTAAATGAAATATATTTTGGTCCAAGTGAAAAATGATATTTTTAAGAAAAGTGAAATTTTGGAATAAACTTGTCATTTTCAAAGGTTATAGCTCACATTTTTTGTTCATTTTTGTAAAATAGTTTTGATTCTCATTTCCTTTGAAAATTTGACAATGTCTAACTGTCAAAAACTTACAGCAAAACCAAACAAATCTTTTCCCAAAATGGAACGCCGAAAGAAAAATTATACCCTCTAGAAGTTTTGCTCGTGTTAATCCAAATTTCTTTCTTTTTCCTACCATTTGTAATGCACATTTATCCTATTTTTTTAAGATTGGTGACCTTAAAAGTTAAATTTAACATGATCAAAGTGAAATACACTTTGGATAAATGGATAAATGGGATGGCAGAGAAAAATCAAAATTTGGAAGAAACTGGCAATTTTCTAAGGTACAGCACACAATTTTTGGGCATTTTCACTAAAATAAATATGATAGTCATTTCCTTTGAAAATTTGCTACAGACTAGGTTTCAAAAACATACATCAAAACCAAAGGATCATTTCCCAAACCGGATCCCTGAAGATCAAATTATACCCCCAAGAAATTTTGTTTGTGTTAACCAAATACTCGCCCTCTTTCCTAGAATTTTTAATGCACTTTTATTCTATCTTTTTTTTTTGGCTGGTGATGTCGAAATTTGAATTTAACATCATCTAAGTGAATTATAATTTATTCCAAGTGAAAAATAAGATTTTCAAGAAAAGTCAAATTTTGGAAGAAACTTGTCGTTTTCAAAGGTTAATGCTCACGTTTTTTGTGCATTTTCGCTAAAAGAGTTATGATGTTCATTTCCTTTAAAAATTGACACGAACAGAACCTTGAAATCAAAACCAAACTGATCATTTTCAAAACGGAACCTTGAAATCAAAATTATACCCTCTAGAAGTTTTGCTCGTGTTAATCAAAATTTCTTCCTCTTTCCTACAATTTGTAATGTACTTTTATCCTATTTTTTTATGATTGGTGACATCAAAAGTGAAATTTAGCATGATCTAAATGAAATATTCTTTGGTCAAACTAAAACACGGGGAAGAAACTAACCATTTTCGAAGGTTATAGCTCACGTTTTTTGTGCATTTTCACTAAAATAATTCTGATTGTTATTTCCTTGGAAAATTTTCCATGAACTAGGTTTCAAAAACTTACATCTTAACCAAATGGATCTTTTCCCAAAATGGAACCTTGAAAGCAAAATTATACCCTCCGAAGTTTTGCTTGTGTTAATCGAAATTTCTTCCTTTTTCCTATAATTTGTAATGCACTTTTATCCTTTTTTTTATGGTTGGTGACCTCGAAAGTGAAATTTGACATGATCTAAATGAAATATGCTTTGGTTAAACTGAAAAATGGGATGGCAAAGATAAATCAAAATTTGGAAGACTCTCACCATTTTCGAAGGTTATAGCTCACGTTTTTTGTACATTTTCTCTAAAATAGTTATGATAATCATTTTCTTTGAAATTTGCCACAGACTAGGTTTCAAAAAGTTACATAAAAACCAAAATGATCATTTCCCAAACCGGAGCCTTGAAGGTCAATATATACCCTCAAGATATTTTGCTCGAGTTAACCAAATTCTCACCCTCTTTCATACAATTTGTAATGTACTTTTATCCTATTCACTACAAGATTAATGGAATATTCCGGTGCTTCATTTTCAAGGTCACCACCCATAAAAAATTAGGGTAAATGTGCATTACAAATGGTAGGAAAATGGAAGAAATTTCTATTAACACAAGCAAAACTTCTAAAGGGTATAATTTTGCTTTCAAGGTTCCGTTTTGGGAAAAGATCCTTTTGGTTAAGATGTAAGTTTTTGAAACTAGTTCATGGAAAATTTTCCAAGAAAATAACAATCACAATTACTTTAGTGAAAATGCACAAAATGGTTAGTTCCTTCCAAATTTTGATTTTTCTTTACCATCCCATTTTTTTGTTTGACCAAAGCGCATTTCACTTAGATTATGCTAAATTTCACTTTCGAGGTCACCAATCATAAAAAAATAGGATAAAAGTGCATTACAAATGGTAGGAAAATGGAAGAAATTTCGATTAACACGGGCAAAACGATGGTATAATTTTGCTTTCAAGGTTCCATTTTGGGAAAAGATCCTTTTGGTCTTGATGTAACTTTTTGAAACCTAGTTCATGTCAAATTTTTAAAAGAAATGATCATCATAACTATTTTGGCGAAAATGCACAAAAAAACATGAGATATATAACCTTTGAAAACGACAACTGTCTTCCAAAATTTTACTTTTCTTGACAATCTCATTTTCCACTAGGACCAAATTATATTTCACTTAGATGATTTTAAATTCAAATTTCAACGTCACCAGCCATAAAAAAAAAAGATTGCAAAAAAGTGCATTACAAAATTTCGAAAAGAGGGCGAGAATTTGGTTAACACGAGCAAATTTTCTTGAGGGTATAATTTTGCTTTCCGGTTCCATTTTGGGAAAAGATCCTTTTGCTTTTGATGTAACTTTTTGATACCTAGTTCGTGTCAAAATTTTAAATTAAATGATCATCATAACTATTTTAGCGAAAATAAACAAAAAACGTGAGCTATATAACCTTTGAAAATGGCAAGTTTCTTCCAAAATTTGACTTTTCTTGACAATCTCATTTTTCACTTGGACCAAATTATATTTTATTTAGATGATGTTAAATTCAAATTTCCACATCACCAACCATAAAAAAAGATAGCATAAAAGTGCATTACAAATTCCAGGAAAGAGGGATAGAATTTGGTTAACATGAGCAAAATTTCTTGAGGATATAATTTGACCTTCAGAGCTCCGGTTTGGGAAATTATCCTTTTTGGTTTTGATGTAAGTTTTTGAAACCTAGTTCGTGGCAAATTTTCAAAGGAAATGACAATCATAATTATTTTAGCTAAAATACACAAAAAAAAACATAACCTATAACCTTAGAAAATGACCAATTTCTTCCAAATTATGATTTTTCTTTACCATCCCATTTTTCAGTTTGACTAAAGCATATTTCACTTAAATCATGTTAAATTTAACTTTCGAGATCACCAGTCATAAAAGTGCATTACAAATTGTAGGAAAGATGAAGAAATTTCGATTAACACGACCAAAACTTCTAGAGGGTATAATTTTGCTTTCAGGGTTTCGCTTTGGGAAATGATCCTTTTGGTTTTCATGTAACTTTTAGAGACCTAGTTCGTGTCAAATTTTCATAGAAAATGACCATCATAACTATTTTAGCGAAAATGTGCAAAAGTCGTGAGCTATACCTTCAAAAACTGCAAGTTTCTTCCAAAAGTTTAGTTTTCATGACAATCTCATTTTTCACTTACCAAAATATATTTCACTTAGATGATGTTAAATTCAAGTTTTGACGTCACCAGCCATAAAAAAATATACGATAAAATTCAAATTTTGGAAGAAACTTGCCATTTTCGAAGGTTATAGCTCACTTTTTTGTTCATTTTCGCTAAAATAGTTATGATGATCATTTCCTTTAAAATTTTGATACAAACTAGGTGTCAAAAAGTTACATCAAAACCAAAAGAATCTTTTCCCAAAACGAAACCTTGAAAGCAAAATTATACCCTCTAAAAGTTTTGTTCGTGTTAATCGAAATTTCTTCCTTTTTCCTACCATTTGTAATGCACATTTATCCTATTTTTTTTATGACTAGTGACCTCGAAAGTGAAATTTAACATTATCTAAGTGAAATACGCTTTGGTCAAACTGAAAAATGGGATGGCAAAGAAAAATCAAAATTTGGAAGAAACTGGCCATTTTCTAAGGTTATAGCTCATGTTTATGTGCATTTTCGCTAAAATAATTATGATAGTCATTTCCTTTGAAAATTTGCCACGAATTAGGTTTTAAAAACTTACATCAAAACCAAAAGGATCATTTCCCAAACCGGAACCCTAAAGGTCAAAGTATACCCTCTAAAAGTTGTGCTCGTGTTAATTGAAATTTCTTCATCTTTCCTATAATTTGTAATGCACTTTTTTACTATCTCTTTTATGGCTGGTGATGTCAAAATTGAATTTAACATCATCTAAGTTAAATATAATTTGGTCCAACTAAAAAATGAGATTGTCAAGAAAAGTCAAATTTTGGAAGAAACTTTTCGTTTCCAAAGGTTATAGCTTACGTTTTTTGTGCATTTTCGCTAAAATAGTTACAATGATCATTTCCTTTGAAAATTTGACACGAACTAGGTGTCAAAAAGTTACATCAAAACCAAAAGGATCTTTTCCCAAAACGGAACCTTGAAAGCAAAATTATACTCTGTAGAAGTTTTGCTCGTGTTAATCGAAATTTCTTTCTTCTTCCTACTATTTGTTATGCACATTTACCCTATTTTTTTAATGTTTGGTGACCTCGAAATTAAAATTTAACATGATCTCTATGAAATACGCTTTGGTCCAATGAAAAATGGGATGGCAAAGAAAAATCAAAATTTGGAAGAAACTAGCCATTTTCTAAGGTTATATCTCACACTTTTTGTGCATTTTCGCTAAAATACTTATGATACTCATTTCCTTTGCAAATTTGCCACGAACTAGGTTCAAAAACTTACATCAAGACCAAAATGATCATTTCCTAAACTGAAGCCCTGAAGATCAAATTATACCCTCCAGAAATTTTTTCTTATGTTAACCGAATGCTTTATCCTATCTTTTTAATGGTTGGTGACGTCGAAAGTTGAATTTCACATCATCAAAGTGAAATATACTTTTGTCCAAGTGAAAAATGAGATTATCATGAAAATTCAAATTTTGGAAGAAACTTGCCATTTTCGAAGGTATAGCTCACGTTTTTTGTGTATTTTCGCTAAAATAGTTAAGATGGTCATTTCCTTTAAAAATTTGACACGAACTAGGTTCCAAAAAGTTATATATATCAAAACCAAAAGGATCTTTTCCCAAAACGGAACCTTTAAAGCAAAATTATACCCTCTAGAAGTTTTGCTCGTGTTAATCGAAATTTCTTCCTCTTTCCTACAATTTATAATGCACTTTTATCCTATTTTTTATGACTAGTGACCTCAAAAGTGAAATTTAACAAGATCTAATTGAAATACACTTTGGTCAAACTAAAAAATGGAATGGTAAAGAAAAATCAAAATTTGGAAGAAACTGACCATTTTTTAAGGTTAAAACTCATGTTTTTTGTGCATGTTCGCTAAAATAATTATGATAGTTATTTCCTTGGAATATTTTCCACGAACTAGGTTTCAAAAACTTACATAAAAACCAAAAGGATCTTTTCCCAAAACGGAACCTTGAAAGCAAAATTTTACCCTCTAGAAGTTTTGCTCGTGTTAATCGAAATTTCTTCCTCTTTCTTATAATTTGTAATGCACTTTTATCCTATTTTTATGGCTGGTGACCTCGAAAGTGAAATTTAACATGATCTAAGTGAAATATGCTTTGGCCAAACTGAAAAATGGGATGGTAAAGATAAATCAAAATTTGGAAGAAACTGGCCATTTTCGAGGTTATAGCTCATGCTTTTTGTGCATTTTCGCTAAAATAGTTATGATGGTCATTTCCTTTGAAAATTTGCCACGGACTAGGTTCCAAAAAGTTACATCAAAACCAAAATGATCATTTCCCAAACCGGAGCCTTGATGGTCAATATATATGCTCAAGATATTTTTCTCGTGTTAACCGAATTCTCACCCTCTTCCCTACAATTTGTGATGCACTTTTATCCTATTTTTTAAGACTGGTGACCTCGAAAGTGAAATTTAATATGATTTAAGTGAAATACGCTTTGGTCAAACTAAAAAATGGGATGGTAAAGAAAAATCAAAATTTGGATGAAACTTGCCATTTTCTAAGGTTATAGCTCACGTTTTTTGTGCATTTTCGCTTAAATAATTACGATAGTTATTTCCTTCGAAATTTTGCCACGAACTAGATTTCAAAAACTTACATCAAAACCAAAAGGATCTTTTCCCAAAATAGAACCCTGAAAGCAAAATTATACCCTCTAAAAGTTGTGCTCGTGTTAATTGAAATTTCTTCCTCTTTCCTATAATTTGTTGTAATACCCGTATTTTTATAATAAGGTAAATGTGTATTTTTAATAATAAATTTGACAAAGTGTTAACTCCCAGAAGGCTGAATGAGATTGGAAGGAGACAAAGGTTGAAAAGTAAAAAAAAAAAAATCAAAAGTCAAATGTGAACAGTGAACTCGTGGGCTGCCAACCGAGTGAGTGTTTTCAAAAGACAATTATTGTGTTTTTTTTATTATTTCATTTTGTAGCTTAGTGTGGAAGTGGAGAGAAAGTGTAATTATTATGTTTCTTAGTCATCATTCTTTTTGGCAATTATCATGCCACCTCCCACTCTCCCAATCATGGAAATCAATATGAGAGGGGCTGCTGAAGTTTTCAGCCCCAAGCTCTCCTCTATAAATATGTACAATAGGTTCAAGCAGAGTACGCGAAGAATTTTGGTTAGCTTCATGTAATTATTTAGTTTTTCTCAAAACACTTGGGAATTTAAAGAAAAGTGGAAGGAACAAGATTTTGAGAGTATTTTCGAAAATATTTCGGGAAGCTATCAAAATAGTAGAAGGTAATAAGGTAATGTTATTTTATCATTTATGAAAGTTTCAGGAGGTTAAAATATAAAATTTTCAAACTGTGTAGTTTATGGAGAAAAGAAGAAATAATAAGAAATTTAAATTCCAATATAATGTCAGGTGTTGGTAGTCAACAATCGGGAGAAAATTCGAGGAAGATCGGGAAAGGCAAAGAGGTGGCCCAAGAGTAGCTTTAAAGTGCTACGTGGTGAGTTGGATTTAAAAATCTGGTAGTATTATATTTATTGTTGCATTTATGTGTCGTGCTTGGATTTTCAAAATGTGATGACACCGTCCAGGGGTGGCCAACCTGGGATGGGTCGTTACAATTTTGGTATCAGAGCATTAGGTTTTAAGATTCTGTAGACTGTATGAGAACCTAAAAAGTGGAAGATCTAAATAAATAATATTCTTAAATGCAAAGTCTGAGGATGACACGTGGTCGTGCGAGAACTAGAGGTAGAGTTCAAAATCAGAGGGGACGTGGTAGACCCCCAATTTTTAGGAGGACTGAAGTAGAGGAAGAAGTCGAGTCGGTGGTTCCCGTAAGGGAACATGGTGATAGTGCAGCTGGTACGAGTAGAGCTGGGGAAGTATCTAAAAGTAGAAATGATGAATTGCAAGATGCTCTTAACCGTGCTTTAGAGAGAATAAATGCAGCCGAAGAACAGGCTGCTAATTTGCAAATAATATTAGAGGAAAGGAATGGAAGAGAACCAGAGGTAGTGAGGCAAGAGGTTCCTAATGGAGGGGTATTTGTAAATGAAATGCAAGGGGATTGTTTTGTGAGGTTTCTTAAGTTTAAACCTCAGTCATTTAAAGGATCTGTAAATCCGGTGGAAGCTGAACAGTGGATTGAGCATGTGGAAAAATATTTTGAGGTCTTACCGGTGTCTGATAAACAGAATGTTGCCTTTGCTTCGTTTATGTCGGAGGGTGAGGCTTCTCAATGGTGGAAGGATATTTTGCCCAGAATGAGTACACGAATAGATCAACCTTCGACTTGGAATAAATTTAAGGATGAATTCTTTGCAAAGTATTTTCCAGATTCTTTTCGGGCACAACAAGAAAGAGAATTTATCCACCTAAAACAGGGAAATTTATCGGTGGTTGAATATGATAGTAAATTTGTAGCCCTGTCAAGATTTGTACCCGAGTTCGTGAATACGGAGGAAAGAAAATGCAAGAGATTTTTAGACGGATTACACTATGAAATTCGTTTTAAACTCTCTTACATGGGTATAGAAAATTATGCTATACTGGTAGATAAAGCATTGCAGATTGAGAGAGATTTAATAGAGTTTAAAGGTATGAGGGATTGGTTGAAGAGAACTAGATTTGAGGGATCTAGAGGTGGTAGCAGTATGGCTGTACAGGGTGGGAGACCACCCCAGAGGGGGTGTTCTTTGTCACAAGGAACGGTAGGGCAGACTCAGAGGCAAGCAAGATCTGTTACTTCAATAGCTTAGAGTAATACCAGTGGGACCCCTCGATTTGGGAGACAGGCTATGGGGATTGGGAGTTATGGTAGAGGAATGAATATGCCACCAAGGGGAAGTGGAAATCTGATTTATGATTGGGAGTCAAGGGTTTGCTTTAAATGTAATCAGATGGGGCATTTATCTCGGAACTGCCCTACACAGATATGCTTTGTATGTGGTGGGGGAGGACATGTTGCTGCAGATTGTCCAGCGAGGAAGTCAGTTGAAGCAAGCATTGGAAGTGTCGAGAGAAGACCGATGGAGAGAGGCAGCGGATCAGGAAGTGTTCGGGGCAGAGGTCGAGGATTTGTAGCAGAGTGAGGACGTGGCAGTCAGATTTATTCCAGAGATGGCAGAGTCTATGCATTGACCCAGCAGGATGCACAAGCCACTCCTGATGTTGTTATGGGTATGATATCTATCCTTGGTAGGGCTGCTAGATTGTTGATTGATCCTGGTGCAACCCATTCTTTTGCGTCTAGTAGTTATATGAAGTCTATTGATGTCAGTGCTAGTCCTTTGATGCATGCCATTATTGTTGAGGTTCCTACTGGAGATAGGGTTATTATCAGAACAATTTATCAAAGTTGTGTGATTAATATTGCTGACCGAGAATTTGAGGTTGATTTATTGCCTTTAGATATGACAGATTTTGATGTGATTCTAGGGATGAATTGGCTATCTGCATGTCATGCATGGGTAGATTGTTTTAAGAAAAATGTGGTGTTCAGGATACCCGGGCAGGAGGAGTTTAATTTTCAGGGAGAACGTAAAATACTTGTTAATTGCCTGATTTCTGCCTTAACTGCTAGTAAATGGTTGAAGAAGGGTTGTGAGGGGTATTTAGCATATGTGGTGGATTCTAGCAAAGAGTGTAGACAGTTAGAAGAAATCTCTGTGGTAAAAGATTTTTCTGATGTATTCCCTGAGGAGTTGTCTGGATTGCCTTCCAATAGGGAGATAGAATTTTCTATTGAAGTGATTCCAGGATCAGCACCTATATCCATAGCACCCTATAGAATGGCACCAGCTAAATTGAGAGAGTTGAAAGTTCAGCTTCAGGAGTTGCTAGATAAACAGTTTATCCAACCTAGTACATCACCCTGGGGAGCCCCTGTGTTATTTGTCAAGAAGAAGGATGGGACATTGAGGTTGTGTATTGATTATAGACAATTAAATAAGATCACAATCAAAAATAGATATCCTTTACCCATGATAGATGACCTATTCGAGCAATTACAAGGAGCTAGAGTGTTCTCTAAGATAGACTTGAGGTCGGGATATCATCAATTGAGGATAAAAGAGGGGGACGTACCTAAAACTGCTTTTAGGACACGTTATGGTCATTATGAGTTCTTAGTGATGCCTTTTGGGTTGACCAATGCTCCTGCGGCATTTATGGATCTTATGAACTGGGTGTTTAAACCATTCTTGGACAGATTTGTAATTGTGTTTATTGATGATATTTTAATATATTCTAAGAACGAAGAGGAGCATATGCGACATTTGGAGATAGTGTTGGAGATTCTGAGGAAGGAGAAATTATATGCGAAATTTTCTAAATGTGAGTTTTGGTTGAATGAAATATCCTTCTTGGGGCATGTTGTGTCGGGAAAGGGAATAGCAGTTGACCCACAAAAAGTAGAAGCAGTGTTGACTTGGGAGAGACCCACGAATGTAACTGAAATTAGAAGCTTTTTGGGATTGGCTGGTTATTATAGGAGATTTATTCAAAATTTTCTTATGATTGCTAGACCTTTGACTAAATTGACCAGGAAAGATGAAAAGTTTAAGTGGTCAGAGGAGTGTGAGAGAAGTTTTCAACTGTTGAAAGAAAAATTGACTACTGCCCCAGTATTAGTGCTTCCATCTGGTGATGAAGGATTTGTGGTCTATAGTGATGCGTCGCATCAGGGGTTGGGATGTGTGTTGATGCAACATGGGAAAGTTATAGCTTATGCATCTAGGCAACTGAAGAATCATAAGAGAAATTACCCGACCCATGATTTAGAATTGGCTGCCATAGTCTTTGCTTTGAAGATTTGGAGACACCATTTATATGGAGCCAAGTGTGAAATTTTTACTGATCATAAAAGTTTGACGCATTTACCAACCCAGAAGGAGTTGAATTTAAGGCAGAGGAGATTGATGGAATTAATTTGTGATTATGATTGTACAATTCATTATCATCTAGGAAAGGCTAATGTAGTAGCAGATGCATTGAGTAGAAAAGCTACAGGGAGATTAGCTGCTTTTGGGAGTCATGATACTAGCTTGATGATAGAATTTAGAGAAATGAGGATGCAATTGAGTGTCAATGATAAAGGAGCATTAATGGCAAATATGGTAGTTCAATCTCCTATTATTGATCGTTTATTACAGCTACAGAGTAAAGATGAGGGAATAGAGAAAATCAGGCAGGAAGTGTTGAGCGGGAAGCCGACCGAGTTTAGAATCAGAGATGATGGCATGGTAGTATCGGGACAAAGAATTTGTGTTCCCAATGATGAAGAGATGAGAAAAGAAATACTAAAGGAGGCTCATGATTCGATATATTCCATGCACCCGGGAAATAATAAGATGTACAGGGGACTAAAACAGAATTATTGGTGGTCAGGGATGAAGAAGGATGTAGCAGAATACATTGCTAAATGTTTGACTTGTCAACATGTAAAATCTGAGAATAGGCATCCAGCAGGTTTATTACAACCTCTTCCGATACCTTAGTGGCCATGGGAAAATGTAAGTATGGATTTTGTCTCTGGTTTTCCCCGTACTCAGAGAGGGTATGATGCTGTGTGGGTTATAGTGGATAGACTTTCTAAATCTTCACATTTTCTTCCTATTAAAACTACCTGGAGTCCAGAAAAGTTGGCTGAGTTGTATGTGGCAGAGATAGTGAAATTACATGGAGTGCCCTTGACTATTGTGTCTGATAGAGATTCTAGATTTACTTCTAGATTTTGGAGGGGTTTTCAAGAAGCTATGGGTACGCAATTACAGTTTAGTACAGCTTTTCACCCACAAACAGATGGACAGACAGAGAGAATCATCAGAATACTAGAAGATATGCTGAGGGCAAGTGTATTGAGCTTCTCAGTAAGCTGGAATGCTTACTTGCCTTTGATAGAGTTTGCATACAATAATCAGTATCAAACTAGTATTGGGATGGCACCCTTCGAAGCTTTGTATGGAAGGAGGTGTAGAACTCCAGTATGCTGGGAAGAAGTTGGAGAGAGAAAGATATATGGCCCAGAAATGATAGACTTGACTACTGAAAGAATCAAACTGGTTAGGGAGAATCTCAGAGCAGCTCAGAGCAGATAGAAAGGATATGCTGACAAAAGAAGACGACCTCTTGAATTCCAAGTTGGTGATTGGGTATTCTTGAAGATATCTCCGTGGAAGGGAGTGTTGAGATTTAAGAAGAAGGGAAAGTTGAGCCCGAGATTTATAGGGCCCTATGAGGTGATCGAAAGAATTGGACCTGTAGCATATCGTTTGAATTTGCCTCTAGAATTAAGGCAATTACATAATGTTTTTCATGTGTCACTACTGAGGAAGTACTTGCATGATGAGTCCCATGATATCACGAATCAAGCGATAGAAATTCAGAAGGACTTGACTATTATGCTAGCCCCAGTCAGAATCCTAGACAAAAAAGAGCAAGCCTTACGCAATAAAGTTATTCCTTTGATTCAAGTATTATGGCGCAATAAAGATGTTGAAGAAGTCACGTGGGAACATGAAGCAATAATGAGGAAGGATTATCCCCAACTCTTTACTTGATTTCAACAAGAAAATTTCGAGGACGAAATTTTTGTAAGGTGGGTAGAATTGTAATACCCGTATTTTTATAATAAGGTAAATGTGTATTTTTAATAATAAATTTGACAAAGAGTAACTCCCAGAAGGCTGAATGAGATTGGAAGGAGACAAAGGTTGAAAAGTAAAAAAAAAAAAAAAATCAAAAGTCAAATGTGAACAGTGAACTCGTGGGCTACCAACCGAGTGAGTGTTTTCAAAAGACAATTATTGTGTTTTTTTTTATTATTTCATTTTGTAGCTTAGTGTGGAAGTGGAGAGAAAGTGTAATTATTATGTTTCTTAGTCATCATTCTTTTTGGCAATTATCATGCCACCTCCCACTCTCCCAATCATGGAAATCAATATAAGAGGGGCTGCTGAAGTTTTCAGCCCCAAGCTCTCCTCTATAAATATGTACAATAGGTTCAAGCAGAGTACGCGAAGAATTTTGGTTAGCTTCATGTAATTATTCAGTTTTTCTCAAAACACTTGGGAATTTAAAGAAAAGTGGAAGGAACAAGATTTTGAGAGTATTTTCGAAAATATTTCGGGAAGCTATCAAAATAGTAGAAGGTAATAAAGTAATGTTATTTTATCATTTATGAAAGTTTCAGGAGGTTAAAATATAAAATTTTCAAACTGTGTAGTTTATGGAGAAAAGAAGAAATAATAAGAAATTTAAATTCCAATATTATGTCAGGTGTTGGTAGTCAACAATCGGGAGAAAATTCGAGGAAGATCGGGAAAGGCAAAGAGGTGGCCCACGAGTAGCTTTAAAGTGCTACGTGGTGAGTTGAATTTACTCTTAGTAGTCTAAATGAAAAATCAATTATTTCGTGACAATATTAAGTTTAATTATTTAAGTATGCTTGGGTGATCGATGAAAAAGTGATTTATGGGAATGATAGAAAATTTGGTCTTGTAGAAATATTTCTTGGTGAGAAGTAATATTTTTGAAAATTATAAGTTTATTTGAGGATAAAAAGCAATTAATAAATTATTGATGAGACATACCGATATTTTAACACGAATTAGGACGAGATGAATTTTAGTGGATCTTGCTAAATTTTTATGGATGATTTAAGATGAATTTTAGTGGAATTTGACAATTCGGATGGACAATTTAAGATGAAATTTAGTGGATCTGGTCAGACTTTAATGGATTATTTGATGTGATTTAGGGGGAGAAGAATCTTGTGGAAATTTTATAATTTGATAAAAATCTGGATGATTGGATGTTAAATTTTAAAGAAACTTTGTTAGATAAAATTTGTGGATAATTAGGATAGTCAAATTAAGTGGTTGGAATCTTTATATTGTTTTTATATTTCTGTTTGTATTACTGTTTCATATCATTGTTCATGCACATATGCATTAAATAATATAACCGAAAGAACCGGGAAGGCAACCGGTCTAATGAAATAACCGTGACAGCCGGTATATGCTGGGATGAAAAGTGAAAACCGTGACAACCGGTATATGCTGGGATGAAAAGTAAAAACTGTGACAGCCGGTATATGCTGGAATTAACAGGGAAGGCAGCCGGTCTGATGAGAATAAAAGAACCGGGAGGGCAGCCGGTCTAAGATAATAATAACCTGTCGACAGGTGGGAAGACGTTCCCATCATAATCATTCATGCATTTGCATCTGTTTTAATTATTGTTGCATTATTTGAAATGCTAAGATGTGGTATATTATTTGTGAATTAAATTATAGATGGCTGGGTCTCATAAAAAAAAAAAAAAAAAGGGCAGTTGTAATGATGAGATTTTCGAGATGCTAAGATGTGATACTTTTTGTGAATTTAATTATAGAAGGTTGAGTTTCATATAAAAAGACAGTGATAAGACTTATCTAAATGATGGACTTTTTGATATGAACCTCATTACGAGGTAATTAGGAAATAATTGATAGTGTTAAGGTGAACCAATGATTAAGAAAAAGAAATTGATAGTAGAAAGTTGTCATCAGGTTATGCGAAAAATAATTTTTAATATTATAGGATTATTGATGGAATTTGGAATACTTTTAGTAAATTTAATTCGCTGAGCTTGTGAAGCTCACTCCTCACTGTTCAATAATTTCAGGTAGCAGTCAAGATAAATAGTCTGGTGGGTTGAGAATCAGTCGAGATCTTTTCTGTAAGCCAAGTACGTGTTAATATCCTCAGACAATCGAGTTAAAGACTTGTAAAAATTTTATTGTAAATATTCATGCATTTATGTATTTTATGTTTAAGTGAATATCAGATTTGTTTACCTCTCCTGTTAAAAAAAAAAAAAAATCTGGTAGTATCATATTTATTGTTGCATTTATGTGTTGTGCTTGGATTTTCAAAATGTGATGACACCATCCAGGGGTGGCCAACCTGGGATGGGTCGTTACATTTGTAATGCACTTTTATCCTATTTTTTTAATGGTTGGTGACCTCGAAAGTGAAATTTAACATGATCTAAGTGAAATATGCTTTGGTCAAACTGAAAAATGGGATGGTAAAGATAAACTAAAATTTGGAAGAAACTTGCCATTTTCAAAGGTAGCTCGCATTTTTTTTGCATTTTCGCTAAAATAGTTATGATAGTCATTTCCTTTGAAAATTTGCCATGAACTAGGTTTCAAAAACTTATATCAAAACTGAAAGGATCATTTCCCAAGCCAGAGCCCTGAAGTTCAATATATACCCTACAGATATTTTGCTCGTGTTAACTGAATTCTCGCCCTCTTTCCTAGAATTTGTAATGTTGTTTTATCCTATCTTTTTATATGGTTGGTGACCTCGAAAGTTAAATTTAACATGATCTAATTGAAATATGCTTTAGTTAAATTGAAAAATTGGATGGTAAAGAAAAATCAAAATTTGGAAGAAACTGGCCATTTTCGAAGGTTATAGCTCACTTTTTTTTGTGCATTTTCACTAAAACAGTTATGATGGTCATTTCCTTTGAAAATTTGACACGAGCTAAGTTTCAAAAAGTTACATTAAAACTAAAAGGATCTTTTCCCAAAACGGAACCCTAAAAGCAAAATTATACCATCTAGAAGTTTTGCTCGTGTTAATCGAAATTTCTTCCTCTTTCCTACAATTTGTAACACACTTTTATCCTTTTTTTTGTGACTGGTGATCTCGAAAGTGAAATTTAACATGATCCAAGTGAAATATGTTTTGGTCAAACTGAAAAATGGGATAGTAAAGAAAAATCAAAATTTGGAAGAAACTGGCCATTTTCTAAGGTTATATAGCTCATCTTTTTGTTCATTTTCTCTAAAATAATTATATTAGTCATTTCCTTTAAAAAATTTCCATGAATTAGGTTTCAAAAACTTACATCAAAACCAAAAGGATCATTTTCCAAACCGGAGCCATGAAGATCAAATTATACCCTCAAGAAATTTTGCTCGTGTTAACCGAATTCTCGCCCTATTTCCTAGAATTTGTAATGCACTTTTGTCTTATCTTTTTTATTCCTGGTGATGTCGAAAGTTGAATTTAACATCATCTAAGTGAAATATACTTTGGTCCAAGTGAAAAATGAGATTGTCATGAAAAGCCAAATTTTGAAAGAAACTTGCCATTTTCGAAGGTTTATAGCTCACTTTTTTGTGCATTTTCGCTAAAATAGTTATGATGGTCATTTTCTTTGAAAATTTGACACGAACTAGGTTTTGAAAAGTTTCAATCAAAACCAAAAGGATCTTTTCCCAAAACGGAACCCTAAAAGCAAAATTATACCCTCTATAAGTTTTGCTTATGTTAATCGAAATTTCTTCCTCTTTCTTATAATTTGTAATGCACTTTTATCCTATTTTTATGGTTGATGGCCTCAAATATTAAATTTAACATTATCTAAGTGAAATATGTTTTGGTCAAACTCAAACATGGGATGGTAATGAAAAATCAAAATTTGGAAGAAACTAACCATTTTCGAAGGTATAGCTCACATTTTTTTTTATGTATTTTCGCTAAAATAGTTATGATAATCATTTTCTTTGGAAATTTACCACGAGCTATGCTCCACTGTTCATTAACTTTTATTTCTTAATTAATCTCCTTCGGAATTGGAAATTTAGGACAGTCAAACCTATGAAACCCTAACAAATACGTTTGTTGCCTCAATCCTAAGCGACGCCGTTTCTATGTTGCCTGACACTATGGCTCCATTTCAAGCATCTGCGCTATCAAAATGCTGTCATCTAAGCCTTCGTATTTTGTTTGTTTTCAACCGTTTATATCTTAAATTGTATAAATAGAATAATATCTTTTTAGTAAGAGAGAATATCATATGATTTATCCTTTTGCATCACTTAATGAAAAAAAATAATATATATATATATATACATATATATATATATATATAAACTAAATACAATTTAATTGAAGTGCCCCATATTCTTGTAATGTGACATTTATATGAAGGAATATGAAGCAGAAGTCGTAGACTAGTAGTGAATTTGTAATATATATCGAGTAAAACATTGTTGTGGCAAGTTTTGAAACAAGTCTGCAATGAACAAGATAGAAGGAGCAACAATTCCATAACCAAGGAAATGAAACTTTGCATCTATTACAGACTTGGTGCTTTGAAGATTGAAAGACTGCAGATTTCTGCTGCAACCATAAATTGTAGCTCATAAATAAACATAGATAAAGAAAAAGAAAAAGAAAATAAAATGCGAATGGGATACATGATGAAGAACCATCATCATTTTGTAAAATTCTTATCCCACTAGATAGAAATCTACAAAGCAGTCATAAAATCCTGTATTTTTCACTTAAAATAGTTATCACCAATATTGAGCCCTCTCGGTGTTTCAATGGATGCCGTTTTCTGAAGCCTAATCTGCTCTCTAAACTTGGCTATGAACTCACCAGCCTTTTTATCAACCTCATTGGAGTCATGCCCTGCATCACTGCCAGTGTCAGGAAGAGCTTCTTCTACTTGAAATTGCTCAGCCTCACTCTCTGAGTCATCTCCAGAATCTACAACAGAATTCTCAGAACATTGTTGCTTTCCTCTCTTCTGATTTTCCGAGGATCTTGGCTTCGGTATGAGATAGTTATCACCATGAGTTTGTTCACTGGTGCCAATTGACAGATCGTTAAGTCCTCCACTTCTGAATTCACTTTTTTCCATGTATGCTGCTTCATCTTCATCACAAGTCCTTCCTCCCTGATCATCCAATCGGTTACCATACATCTCTCCATCTTTGATTGCTTCCATTGTATATCCACTAGATCTAAAAGTCCTAACAGATTTCCCCCTTGATGAAGCTTTAGCAATGGTGGCAGGTTTTGATTCCCATTTCAAAGAATCTGACCCCCATTCTTTATTACCCATTGAATCCTTTCTTCCACTCCTGTTTAAGTCCTCGAAGTCATCCTCAAAGCTTCTGCTCACATCTTTCTCTAACAAAGAACCTTGACTATTGTGGCGAGAATGCAATGCATTCGTTGAAGCTTTACCATTTGTTGGTGGTGAGGGTGAAATAGAAAGATAAGGCCCATGATAACTCTTTTCATTTCCATACCGTTCTGCTCCCAATTTCAAAGAACTTGACCCCCGGTCTCTTCTATGAAGTAAATCGTTCCTTCTGTTTCCATTCAAATCCTTTGAGTCATCTTTCAAGCTTCTCCTCACATCCTCCTCCAACAAAGAGCCATGACTGTAATGCCGAGAATGCAATCCATTCACTGAAGCTTCATCCTTTGTTGGTGATGAGGGCGAAGTAGGAGGATAAGGCCCATGAAAACTCTTCTCTTTCCCATACTCTTCTGCTCCCAATTTCAATGAACTTGAACCCCGGTCTCTTCTACGAATTGAAACCTTTCTTCTGTTACCACTCAAATCCTTTGAGTCATCTTCCAAGCTTCTCCTCACATCCTCCTCTAACAAAGAGCCATGACTGTAGTGCCGAGAATACAATCCATTCAATGAAGCTTCACCCTTTGCTGATTGTGAGGGTGAAGTAGGAGGATAAGACCTGCAAAAACTGTTCTCCTTCCCCAAATCTTCATCTCCCAATTTTAAAGAACTTGATCTCCAGTCTCTTCTACCAAGTGAATCCTTTCTTCTGTTTCCACTAAAATCCTTTGAGTCATCTTCAAAGCTTCTCCTCTCATCCTCCTCAGACAAAGAGCCATGACTATAATGCTGAGAATGTGATACACTCATTGAAGCCTTACAATTCACTGGTGTTGGTGGTGACTGTGATGGTGAAGTAGGAGGATAAGACCTGCGAAAACTTTTCTCTTTCCCCAATTCTTCCATTTCTGAGTTTGATGACTCTGAAGAAACGGAATGTGAGGTAGAGAACCTACTTGGGGAGTGTGACATAGAACTAGTTTGCGTTGAGGAATATACCGTGGACCGGAGAGACCTTGATTTGAGGGACTCGAATTGAGTTTCATCAACTGAGAGAGGTCTAAAATGCGAAGGACAAGTAACACCTGCCATTTTCTCTCTCAATTCCATCCTTCCAGATCTCGAACGCCATGGAATTGGTGAAGCTGAAGCCACAGTTTCGCTAAACTTCTCCAAATTTGTAGGACCCAAATCACCAAATTTCCCATTTATACTTCCATCAGAACTCTTAGATGAACCCTTTACACTTGAACCAGACGCACTACCAACACTAAACTCAGGGATATCAGGATTTCTCACCCTTGATCTTAAACTCCTAATCGGCAACCCTAACGGTTTATAATCGATATACTCATCAAGACCATAATTTGGTTGAGCTACTACAACAATGGATTCACCCTGAAAATACTGAGAATTCCAAGCTTGAATGACATTACTTTCATTATACTCACATGGGAATTCAATTCCATTTTCAACATTATACGATCCGTGTTTGTTCTGTTCATCAAGCACAGAACTTCCCTTACTCGCATCAACCTTAGATTCAGCTTTATTATACCGAGGATTCAAAGCATTGTAGGCATTCTTCTCAACAAGCCCACATGAATTTTCATACCCATTTTCGAAATTCGAAGAAACATCAAACATCTTAGACATGTATGACCGTGAATCATCAACACTCGAGTGAAATTCAATCTCCATATCGACATTTCTACGACTAAACAAGCCGTAAGACACAGCAATGCCAACGAAAAGAAGGTGAATAACCTCCCAGAACTTGGTGAGTATAGTTTGGTTAATGAAATCGGGAGCTTGAGAAGGGAACAAAGGGAGAGCAATGAGAAAAAGAGCAAAGAATAGAGACTTACAGAGGAAGTGACTGTAGGACCTTGTTTGGCCAATGGGGATTGATTCTCTCGCAAGTTTTGACGGAAAACAGCGTTTGACGTACGGATTTGGAGCTGCCATTATGAGCCAAGATACCTTCTTTGCGAGCTTTTTTTGTTCATTTGTGTGAAAATGGAGAGTGGAGAACAATGATGATGAAGAAAGGAAGACTTTGAAGCCAAGCAACAGAAGAGAGAGAGAGAGAGAGAAGAATTCAAAAGGGCCACCATTATCATTACCGTTGGACGAAATGACGGTATTGACCTTGACTTTTATTCACTTTGCTTGGCAGTTGGCACCTAATTATCCCGTGAACGGTGAATCATTTGATTTGACGTGGTCGATTTTTATTGGTGAAGCCCTCGGATTAAAGCGGCACCGTTTAATCGGGAAAAATCGTATGATACTGTCAAAACGACAACGTTTATAGAGCCCACGCAATCAGTACTAGTAACATTTTCCCGGCTAGACGCGGAAAGCAGAGAACTGTGCTCTTGACTGATCAGGAGGGAGAGATTTACTGAGAGAATGGCAGGGGCAGAGGGATTTGTGGAAGCAGACAATGCAGAGGCCATAATCACGAGAATCGAACACAAATCTCGAAAAATTGAAAGCTTACTCAAACAGTATATAAATAATTAACCCATTTTCTCTCAATTTCTTCCTTTTCTTTTACAAAACCCTAAGTTTGCCGATTTCATGTTTTCAGGTCTAAACCCGTTGAAGCTCTCAAAACCGCTCTCGAAGGTGCTCCTCCAAAGACCCGTGATGAACGTTGCAAGGTCCTTACTCTCTTTCCTTTAGCGTGTTTGATTCCCGAGAGAAACAGGGAGTAGAAAAAAAAAGGAAGAAAGGTTCTATTTTTCTAGGTTTCTCCAGTTCGAGTCTTTTGATAATTATTGTGTTAACTTGTTTATTTTTATGGAAGGCTTTCTTTCTTTAATTTTTTTTTCAGTCAGCGAATTGGATAGTGGTGCATAGAGCGATCATGGCTATAAAAGAGGTGAATGGAATGTTAAATTCTTTGGATCCTGAGTACTACGATATTCTCATGAAGTAAGTATTTTTTATGGGCACTTTTTTTCTTTTCGCATTATGCATTATTGTGATTCAATTTATTGCTTGAATTAATTGTTGTAATCTTTTTAGATTGAATTAAGATCGGCTGATAATGTTAGTTCAATATTATTTGAATATTTTCCAGTTGTTCAAGATCTGTGTTTCATTGCCAAACGTTTGCAATGGAATTCTTTTATGACCCCCAAATTCCCAATTTGTCTTTCTTCATTGAACATTAAGAGCATATGTTAAGAACAGCATATGGACATGAATTTATAATGTAATATCTAACAAATGAAGATTTTTATAAATTTTCTGAATAGTTGAAGTAACATGAATAAGCTATATGATCATCGGAATCAGCTGCTTACAGGGAATATGAATTTTTATAGGGCACAAAAAGGATTCATTGAAGCATAGTTGAGTTGACTTAGTTTATGTGTCGCAGGAAGTAGACTGAACCATTACTTTTGGATTCATATGTTGGATCTTCTCTTCTCTATATCATACTTCAAATTCCATCTTAATCCCAAGTTTTGACCCAAATTTTAAATTTTTTGCAAACCGTATTCTCTGATATGAGCTGTATATGAGTACAATTGTAGTGAACAGTAAAATGACATTGGAAGGTATAGGTGACCCATATGAAATGCTTCTTGACTGAGGTGGGTCTCTGTTGCTGCTTTCAAATCATGTTGGAGACTCATCCATTTTTTTAGAATAGCTTGATGTGCATCATTTTCCGAGGACTTCTAAAAAAAAAAAATCATTTTCCGAGGTTCCAAAGTTACACCATAGCACTTAAAAGGCATCTGTTACATTGGACTTGAGTAAGTCCAAGACCGCCTTGTGTTCAAGAGTTAGGGTATGTGATTTATATCTAGCAAGAGCGTGATTAATATCTAACGAGAGCATGGATATCTAATCAAAGTATGGTTCAACCCTGCCGAAACAAGCTACTACATATTTTAACCTCAGAGCAGGGAGAAAATATAATAATCTGTTGGTGTCGAGCACTTTTCCCCTCAAGCAACAAGAGAGAAGGGAGAAACTATTGGGAGATAGCAAACTACGAGAGGGACAAGTTGATTCTCCTCGTGAATTTGGATTTTGTTGGACATTTACATCAGCACCGCCTTTAACCCGTCTCCTTTCTTTTTTGCAGCTGATATTATACCTACTAATGGCTTTAATTATATTGATGTGATTGGACAAATTTTAGCCTCCATGGAAGTTGCAGCCTCCTAATGTATCATAGACTCTTGGGTTTGGTCCTTAACATGTTAGTGATTAGAAATCATCAGTCAACCCGGGTTGGAATTTCAACTTGCAGCTCTTTTACCTGAAGCAGCACTTGCATTCACCGTTTATTCTTGTATGATCTTTATCAAAATGTAGTCTGGATTAGTTATGCATCACTGGATAACGCCAACATATAAAACCTTAAATGTGGGTTCTGAAGTATAATTCAAAATGCAGGTCGTACATTATGGCGTGGTTTGGGTAATGCTTTAAGTGTAAACTAAAGCAACTTTTAAGAAAAGTATTACCCAAAGCAGGCCATATATACTCATATGTACCACCAGATAGTGATCTTCTCAAGTATTTTTCTGATCCTTCTCCCTTCTTTTGTTCTTTTCTTTTTTTTTCCTTTTGGTGCTGGTAAATGCATTCACAATATAACAGGTTGGGATTTTCTTGTGATCCACAGGTACTTGTATAGAGGGTTGTCTACTGGAGACCGCCCCACATGTGACCAGTGCCTACGGATTCATGAAAAGCTGACAGAGAGAGCTGGGTTAGGATGCATTCTTCGTTCCCTTGCGGACACTGTGAATGCAGTTTGATTCTCATTGCTCCCTGCATCTGCAAATATGTACTTTACAGTTTGATTCTCATTGCTCCCTGCATCTGCAAATATGTACTTTACAAGAATTGTTTGTAACGTGTTCTAGTTCTACTGATGCTCAAAAGTATGTCAAATGCAAATTATGCTCGACTTATGGGAGGAAAATCAAACCAGTCTTTTAAATAGTAGATTAAATAAGAGTGACCACTAGAAAAAAAAATAACGAATCAAGATTTGCTAATGTTTGATTTTAGATTTTTAGGAAAATATCCGTCCCTCTTTTAAAAGTGAACAGATGAAGGCAGAGCTTTAAAGGAGATACCTTTTCACATTTTCACAAAGATCTAGCATTCAAAATATAAATTTTACTCTTAATGCATGAGAATATAAATTTTAATTTACAGACAAAAGGAATAAAAAGGATCATTAAAGCTAGCTAAACTTGTTTGGAGTTAAGTACCATACTAAAGAATTGTATTATGTATATTAATGACAAGAATAAAGTTTGGGAGACACAGAGAATACTCACTACGCACATTGAGAATACTAGAAAAATCTCTTCTCTTTTTCTTACATGTTATTATTCAAATTACTTGAAGTTATTACTCAAAGTACGAGAACTTGGATATACGTTTGAAATGTACGTGATGGGGTGTCTCTTTATCACCACTCTAACTTTAAGGTTCTGATTGACAGAGAAGAAAAAAAATGAGAAGAATGAAGAAAGGAAAAAAAGAAAAGGAGAAGAAAGGAAAAAAAGAAAAGGAGAGAATGGAAGAATGGGATTATTGATATTTTTCATTTTTTATTTAGTAAAACAAGAAAAATGATAATAAAAGTTAGTTTACTTTATCTTTGACTCTTCAATCATTATAATTTTTTATTTACTTAAAGTGATTCAAATCATTTAAACAAAGTGATTTAAACTTACTTGAACTGGTTGCCAAACAACGATTTAATCTATTCTTAACCTCATTAATAATCAGATTGATGACATAGCAATCTCCATGAGCAGTAAGAGTGTGAATCATGCCATTTCTCTCCCTCCAGATGTTGTATATGAAGGCTGTCCATGCAAGATGCAGGAAACTGAGTGATCTATTGCCCACAGCAACTCATAATTCCAATCACCCACCCTTCTAGAACACCTGAAATCTGCAGAATTTTGTCCCATATCTGCTTTGAGTAAGGACACTAAAAAATTGTGATCTCTAGTTTCTGAGGCACCATTGCACATAGTATCAATATTAGCACCCCAATTACTCCGCCTTTGTTCGGTGAAAAGTCTGTCAAGAATTGCAAGCCAAGATATAAAAGAGAACCTTGGTACATAGCCAGCAAACCATATTAACTTGAACCAAAGAACTTTACGCCTTTTATCTCTAAGAATCTCCCAAGTGGTTGTCGTGTTAAATTTTCCAGTATGAGAAACAGTCCAGTGAAAAGTGTCAGCATCACTAGAGGGAATAATCATTGTTAATGTATTATATGGGCTTAGTCCCACATTGGTTGTGTATAGCTTTGCTTCTCCTATTAGCTTGTATAAATAGGATAATCCCACATTGGTTGTGTATAGCTTTACTTCTCCTATTAGCTTATATAAATAGGATAGCTCTCTTTGTAAGTAAATCACACCATTCAATACAATTCTTCTTTTTGTATTGTCTCACTTCCTCTCTTAAATTCAACATGGTATCAGAGCCATAATGGTTTTCGGTATTTTAAGAGTTGAGTATGCTCTGTGATTGCCACTATTAGTGGATCCTTCACATCAGAAATTCTCGGTATATTAAGAGTTGAGTATGCTCTGTGATTGCCACTATTAGTGGATCCTTCACATCAGAAAAACTTCTAGTATATCCTTTTCATACCTGTTGGGTCATCACTATAGTCGGAGTCTCATCGACATCATCTCCGCTACCGCTCTTGTTTTGGAAACGCTGCTGCCACGTCAGCCTTAAAGGCCACATCAACGCCACCTCACTGCCACGTCACTTGTTGACATCACATCTGCTGCCGCTCCTGTTTCAGAAACGCTACTGTCACGTCAGCCCTAAAAGCCACATCAACGCCACCTCACTGATACGTCAGTGCCACGTCACCCGTTGACCACCACATCATCAGTTGACCGCCACATCACCGGTTTCTTGGAGGTTCACCTTCCTCTTTGTGCATATGGCTGAATCGTACTTACCCCGGGTTATTACTACTGTTCTGGATGAATCTAATTATGTTGTGTGGGCTCAAGAAATGTCTGGTTTCCTCCGTGGACATAAATTGTGGCGTTACGTGACTGGAGATATCACTGAACCCAAGAAGAAGGACGATGAAGATGCTGACAAATATGTTGACCGTCTAGAGGACTGGGATAGTAAAAATCACCAGATTCTCACATGGTTTCGTGCCACTATTATCGCAGAAATCAAACTTCAATTTGGTACACTCCATACAGCTAAAAAAGCTTGGGATCTTCTCCAACACCGCTACACCAGGGCAGACATCTCAAATCGGTATCGTCTTCTTTCCATCCTTCAAAGCATGCGCCAAGAACCTGGACAAACTATCAACAGCTTTCTATCTCAGATGACTGCCGTGTGGAACCAGTTAGCTCTCACTGAGCCAACTTGGGAATGCACAAAAGACGCTGATGTTCATAGAAAGTACCAAACTGAGACACGCATTATGCAATTCCTGATGGGCTTGAAAGAGGAATTTGAACCTGTAAGAGCTTCAATCCTACACCGAGGCGCAATACCTCCCTTAAACGACGTTCTTTCTGATCTACTCAGTGAGGAAACACGTCTCGCCACGTTACAGGGATCTCATACAGATGTTACCCTTGCAGCACCCGTTGCTCTTGCCACACCAGCTGCCAAGACAAACTCATACCAGAAGCCCTTATATTGCAAGTATTGTCATTCACAAGGGCATGAATTGCTCAAATGTCATTCTCGCCTATGTAAAGTCTGCAGAGAACCGGGTCACTATCTTGCAGACTGCCCTAAACTTCCTTCTGGAAATCAGTCAAATGGGAACCAATATCGCTCACGAGGCTCATACAATCGGTTCCATTCCAAGTCAAAGAATACTGCTGCTGTAGCCACTGATGCTACACCAACTTCATCCAGCTCTTCACCCGATTGGAGTGGTTTATGCACCATTCTTACCGAGGCTCTAACTAAAACTGGTAATAATATAGCCATGTCAGCTACACCAGGTACATCCCGATGGTATTTTGATTCTGCTTGTTGCAATCATATGACTTCTGATGCCTCCATATTTTCCTTTAAAACCCGTGATGAGCATGCACCTACTATTCACACTGCCAATGGATCAAATATGTTGGTCAGCCACACTGGACATATTGACAGTTCTCATCTGTCTCTCCCTGACACATATTTGGTTCCTAATCTTACGCTTAACCTTATATCTGTTGGACAACTATGTGATCTTGGACTTGATTTGCATTTTTCTTCTACTGGTTGTCGTGTGCAGGACCCTCAGACAGGAAAACTCCTTGGAACCGGCCGTAAAGTTGGACGCCTCTTTGAGCTTACTCACCTCCAAGTCCCATCATCACCATCACCAAACCAATCAACCGCATCCATCCCAGCACACTCTCCTGTGGAATTGTGGCACTCTCGGTTAGGTCACACTTCATCCAGCCCTCTACGTTCTCTTATTTCTAGTGGTCAGTTAGGATCACTTCAGCATGAGTCTTTTCATTGTATTCATTGTCAACTTGCAAAACAATCAGCTTTACCTTTTAATGAGAGTCAGTCTGTTTCCCTTGCACCTTTTGATTTAGTTCATTCTGACGTTTGGGGGCCTTCTCCTCATACATCCATGGGTGGTGCTCGTTATTTTGTTATATTTGTGGATGACTATTCTCGTTATACTTGGTTGTTTCTTATGAAAAGCAGATCTGAACTCTTTCATATATATTCTGATTTTTCTTCTATGGTTAAAACTCAATTCTCTCGGAATATCAAAATTTTTCGTTCAGATAATGCAATGGAATATAAAGACCGTGTTTTTCTAAACCTACTTCACAAAAATGGCACGCTTCCCCACCGTTCGTGCCCTGGAACCTCCCAACAAAATGGATGAGCCGAACGCAAACATAGACATATTCTTGACACTGTTCGTGCTCTACTCATTTCGTCATCATGTCCTGAACGTTTCTGGGGTGATGCTGCCTTAACCGCAGTGTACACAATCAATCGTGTCCCTTCCGCTACAATCCAAAATCAGTCTCCATTCGAGCACCTTTTTGGTAAATCTCCTGATTACTCTAACCTCAGAGTCTTTGGTTGCGCTTGTTTTGTTCTTCTCAAACCACATGAACACAACAAATTACAACCAAGGGCTCATCTGTGTTGTTTCATTGGATATGGTATTGAACATAAGGGGTATCGGTGCTGGGATCCTATTTCTAAAACTCTTCGTATCTCTCGTCATGTCATTTTTTGGGAACATCAAATGTTCTCTTCGTTACGGTCATTTGACATGTCAACCATCACTAACTCCAGATTCTTTACTGATCCATCTATTGAGTTATTTCCTGAGAATCCAGTTTCAGGTACTATTGAGTCCACCTCCGAATCACCAGCCGATATCACCCCTTTCGTTCCGGACCCAGCTTCAGCTCCAGAACCCTCAACTGACCTCACCTCTCCAACTCAATCGGTCGTGCCCGAGGATATTCCTATGTCTGATGAGTCTGCACCAACTCCCTCTGAGAGCCATCCTCCAGATCACCCCCGCAGATCTACCAGGGTAACTCATCCCCCTTCTCATCTTGCTGATTACCATTGTGATTATCATTGTTTTTCCACTATACTTCATCTGCATGAGCCTCAATCCTATAAGGAGGCTAGTACTAATCCACTTTGGCAGAAAGCAATGGATGAAGAACTTCAGGCCCTAGCTAAAACTCATACCTGGGATATTGTTGATCTGCCCCCTGGAAAAACTCCTATTGGGTGCAAATGGGTGTTTAAGATCAAGACACTTTCTGATGGCTCTATTGAACGATATAAAGCTCGACTTGTTGCCAAGGGATTTGCTCAGGAATATGGCATTGACTATGAAGAGACATTTGCTCCAGTGGCGAGGCTCACATCTGTCCGTACACTCCTTGCTGTCGCCGCCATTCGAAGATGGACTTTATTTCAAATGGATGTCAAAAATGCATTTCTCAATGGGGATCTTCTTGAGGAAGTCTATATGCATACACCTCCCGGCTTGGATGCCCCTCGAAACAAAGTTTGTCACCTTCGCCGTGCCCTATATGGTTTGAAACAAGCTCCACGTGCCTGGTTTGCCAAATTCAGCACTACCATTCATCAGTTTGGGTTCACACCGAGTGCTCATGATTCAGCTCTGTTTATCCGCCATACTATCAACGGTATTATCATTCTTTTACTATACGTGGATGATATGGTTATTACTGGAGATGATCTACATGGTATTTCTGAACTCAAAAAGTTTCTCAGTAGTCAATTCGAGATGAAAGATCTTGGCGTGCTCACCTATTTTCTTGGCCTCGAAGTCTCATCTAATTCTGATGGATTTTTTCTCTCTCAGGCCAAATATGGCTCGGACCTCCTTTCCAAGGCTGGGATCACTGACTCAACCACTGCCACTACTCCTCTCGAACCGAATGTCAGACTTACCCCACTCGATGGTTCACCTCTTCAGGATATATGGGCTTAGTCCCATATAATACATTAACAATCATATTGCAGACAGCTTGCTTTACATCCTGCATTACCTCAACTCTAGTATCAATCCCAAATGTCATGCTTAATAACTGAATGCGCAGCAGCAAACTCGGGAATTCTTGAGTCATAAAGAACTCTTCTCCCATAGACCTCCAACAAAGGACCCCATAGGCAGCCAACTGTCATACCAAAAGTAAGAAATTTTCCCATTTCCAATTGATTGCTTCAAATAAGATCTAGCTAAGCTTCTCAAACCAAGCAGCTTTTTAAAACTTCAAAGAGTAATTGGCACTAGGAGATAAGCTCCAATAACTCTTACCTTTGAGAATGTAAGCCTTGATCCAAGCTATCCACAAATGCTCCTTGCAATGCAGATGTAATTCTGTAAGGATAAATTTTGTAAACCAAGACCTCCCTCCTCCTTCGGAAGACAAATATCATTCCAAGCTACCTTTGCGCCCCTCTAGCATTAGTATCCTTCCCATGTCATAAGAAAGAATTGTAAATTTTCTCCATAGTTTTAATAATCTTCTTAAGAAGAAAAAAAATAGTACTCCGATAATTTTGGATGCTTATAATCACTGAATTAATCATTTGGAGCCTACCGAAAAAATTTGAATGCTTAGCCATCCAGGATTTAACTCTTGTAACAATCTTTATAAGAACGTTTACTTGGACTTAAGGGAACCCCCAAGTACTTTACTGGAAGCTGCCCATCTTTCAACCCAGATGTTCTTGTGATTTCTTGAAGTTGATCATTAGGAATACTGGAGCAGAAAATTTCACTTCAATTGAAATTCACCTTCAAGCCTGAGACACCATTAAAAACATGTGGAAATTGCCCTTGTACTTGGTTGTTAAGGATGATAAATAAGGATAAAGTATTTTAGTATTTAGACTTATCTTAATTTAGTTCAAATCTAGTATTCTCATAAATCAAACATAATATTAAAGTATTATCGCTTTAATATTTTTTTTATTTTATCTCACGTTAATCATAATCATATCCATGAACCAAACGAGTCTAAATCCTTTTTAAATAGTCAGTCAAATATAGCAACGTTTGGGTATTGATTTAAGCGTAAATCAAGTCAACTTTATTCATTCATTTAAGTTGTATTTTAATGCCACTTGATAAAATAAAAAAAACCATATATCTTTCAGTTTTTCAGATAACTGCAAAGACTTTATACTTTACCCTTATCTTTTATCTTTTATAAATACGTGGTATAATCTTTTTTGTTTTTTGATAACCAAAAATTCAGTTTAATCATATTATCCGAACAAACAAATCTATTTGAATTTTATTCATTTTAAAAAAATTTAATTTAATCTCATTAAAAAATAACAGGTCGCCTATAAAAGGTCTTTCCTCAATCCTATTACACGTGTGGGCATGGAATAAAATTCTAGGCTGTTGAAAGTTTGCTGGCATGGATTTCTGTATGTCATGTGGACAATTCATACTGCTTTCTAACGGTTTAACGGGTGAGAAGGCTTGATTTGAGCCAATATATAGTGCTAATTTCAAGATTAAATTAGTAATAATTAAAAGTTTTGGGACTAAAACGATTTAGTGTTGTTTTGAGTAAATCCATCGTAAAGTCAGGGAATGACATGACTCAAAAATATTAAAAAAAATAAATCAATTCACAATAAAAGATAAATTGAGAGAAAAATAGAGTAACGCCTATCTCAAATCTTTAATTCAATTTTAAGTTGACATTGATCAAATCATCATTCAACGATTCGAAACGAATGAATAAGTATTTTATTAATCAAGATTAAATATAAATAAGATTCATAATCTCATTAATTTGAGTTAATTACGAAATTATCTCCAAAACTTTTTTTAAGTTTTTAATAAATTTAATTTATTTATAAATTATATATTTGTGTATTGATTAATTGGGTATCGAATAGTTCCTCCAAAACAATCTTAACCTCATATCCTCATTTAGTTTTTACAGATCTTGATAGATACGTATTTACAGATATCTTCACACGGTCAGAAAATCTCCCACGTGTTGGTCATTATTGATCTTTCCTATCTTCGCCTTCTTTTTTTTTTTGGTATCGGTATAGCTAAATCATGCTTTAGCCTATTATGTCAACAAGATTTTCTTTTCTAATTAGAAAAGAGAAAATGAAAGTAAAAAAAAAAAGTAGTTTAAAGTTTAAACAACTTGCATGCAGTATCCTATGAGGGATAAGTACCAATATTTTATCTTGGTTCGTTTGTGTCCTCAAAGAAGAGAATAATGTACAATGGTTGATGAGAGGGCATGCGTATGAATTTTGGACTGAAATCACGTGCTGATCACGTTGAAAATTCCCTCGTACGGACCAGGGGAAGAGATTGGGCGGCATGGTGGTGGGTGGGTGTCGGCTGGTGATAATATTGGAATCCATAGATGGAGGAAAAACACGTGGGACAGCTAGCACATGCACGCACACGTGGGGGGTGAGGGGGGAACCTAAATCGGTATGACCGACAACGTGCCTCATTTTCGAATCATTATGCCAAGTGTCCATGCTCCCACAGTCCCACTTGGAGCACATATAATTTTTATCATAAACATATAAATAATTAATTGATGTCACTAATATTAATTTCCAATATAAATACGAAATAGAGATGTTGTAGTTGAAAGATTTTGGAGTTCGGTTAGTGAGATTTCCTCTTAATTATTGTTTCTCAAATCAACATTAATTATTATTGCCTTTTTTTTAATAACCATCATGCATATTGCTTCTTTATAATTCTATTCTTATATATTCTATTGTTAAGTTTTATTTCTATATTTTTAATAAAAAATAAAATAAAATGAAGCTACTGACATGATTACTTTCATAAGTAAAAAAGTATTTAATCATCGATGGGATTAATTTTTTGATATTTTTTATGTGTCAATAAAAATTTAAAATAAATTTTGTGAACGTGATTTAAACGAATTTGTTTGCACTCAACAGAAGAACTAAACTCAAAACTTTTACAAACAACTTACATGTAGTTTGTAAGTATTTTTAAATTTTTCATGTTTATAAAAATAAAATTAATGATCGTAACGTATCTATTATTTGAAATACGTTTATTAAAATTTTAAAATTATAAAAAAATAACATATTTCGATAAATTTTAATTTATGATCTATATTCGAGTTTTTTGATAAAATTTAATAAATTTTAAACTGTTGATAAAATATAAGTTAAATTACACATTAAAATTAAAATGATAATTTTTTGCTGGATATTTATATGCTTGATCTATTACATGAATTTTATTATTCATCTCAAATTTCATTTTAATAGTGTAAATTAAATTAAAATTTAAGTATAGGTTTACATTTGATATTTTTTATGAAAATAATTATTAAAACCTTAAAAAATTTAAATAATAATTATCTTCCAAGAGCTGGAATGAGTTGTAAATAAGCTTTTCCATTCCATTTTGAAGCCTGACAAGCGCGTGTGTAGCAGGGCAATTTACTCTGCGCGTGCATTTACTGAACTGACTTTGAGGATGGAATCCAGGAAAAGAAGGAGAGAGTATCCAATGATTGTAGACAAGTGCATGTCTGGTTGTGGAGAGACAAGGTGACACGCACGAGTGTGATCATGGGACCAACTGGTGCCACATGGACAAGCATTCACGTGTTGGTACACGTGAACCCATGCAGTTTTCCCACGTGACCCCCACTCCTTTCGGTCTCACCACTTTCCCAATCCCAATCTCATGCAAAGCTTACTCGGCTATAGCCAAACTGGACGCTGGACAAATCAGATACTCAGATACTTTTCTTTTTCCTTTTTTCTTACAAGTTGAATAAATTATACTATATGCTTAATTTAGTTCTTATTCGAGCTCTTAAATGATAAACTATATTTTCGTAAATTCTAATTTCAAAAGGCGATCTTTATTAAATATTTTTAATTTATTTTAAATTATTTCAAATCAAATCAAGTTTTATTTTTCATGATACTCAACTTATCAATTTATTATTGACCCATTTTAAGCAATTTTATTTAAATTAATATTTAAAAAGGTTTCAAACTTTACAAATAATATATTAATGAACTATGGTATTAAAAGTTGCTACAGTTTAAATAATTTTATTGTTTGATTAAAAAAATAATTATAAACTTATATTAGAGTTTATCCCATTAACTACATCTTTATCGTGAGAATAATGTCATAAATTCGACTTATGGTATCACTTTTACAGTTGAAAATATATTTTTTATTATAAAATAAAAAATAAATTACTTTTTAAATTAATAAAAAAAAATAAACATGCAAAGTAGAAAATAGTTTAACATTTTATCCATCACCTTGATAATAGATTGAGTGCACCGATGTCGAAAATATAGCTATGTAACCTATGGAAGATTTGGTAGGTAAATGGTAGTCACATTAGGAGATTTATGGAAGATTTGGTAGGTACATGATAGAAAGTATAGAAACATTTAAGCTGTGTTTCAATTATAGCTATTCAAAGACATTGAAGGAATCCCCAATTCTTTTAAATTCAACCCACTATGAATGTATGACATAATTTTTTTGTGTTTTTTGGTTGATATATATAATATTGGGATGTGACCCACCCTAAAAGAAGTGTCAAAATAGTTTATTGACCAAAATAATTTTATTTGATGAGAAAGAGTCAACTATTATTTATAGTTCATCAGACTTCTTCCCACATACAATCTAATGAAAAATTGATGGACTTAATTTGCATATGAATCCAAATATAGTGTAAAATAATAATGTAAACCAAAAAAGAATAAGTAAGATTCATATAAAAGCCAAAATATGAGCAAAGTAGTAGGTGAGAATTAATCAAAAAGGGGTAAAAGAAAGTCGAGTTATTCATGTTATCATGATAAAAAAATTATTAGTTAATCAATTATTTCAAAAGTTTAAATTGATGAAAAAAAAATAGTGTACAATGGTTGATGAGGGGATATGCATTTGGATTTTGGATTGAAATCACGTGTTGATCACGTGGAAAATACTAAACTTTGCTCTTTTGTTGTTATTTTTGCATTTATTTCTTTGAGTAATATTTGTGGGTGATTTTGTGTTGATTGTTGGATTGTTTGTGAAATTTAATTTGTAGTTGATTGTTTAGTTTTTACAAATTGAAGAAAATGGTGTTTGATTTGTTAGAAACTGGTGAGAAAACACTGAGAAAATATGAATGTACATCTCTGATGATGTAGTGAAATTTGTATGGTTCGTATATGTGATTTTGAAGTTTGAATAATTATTTGAATTCATTATCTAGCTTAAACCTCAGAGTTTATTATGAAATAAAGTAAATCTCATAGTTTGTTATAAAACTGAATTAAACCACAAGTTTTGATACGAACCAAAGTAAACCTCAATGTTTGTTATGAAATTGAATCAAACTACAAAATTTAGTATGAACCAAATTAAATCTTAAAGTTTATTATGAAACTTAGCTAAACCATATAGTTTTCTATATAATTTAACATAATAAATATGAATGCGAACATGAATATTTATATATATTGATCTAAACCGAACAAGTCGAACTGAACTAAAACGTTTGACTTTAAAAGGCAACAAACTTAAAATGCTCCATCGATTTTTCAGATAAGTCAAAGCCATATATAGTATTATCAAGTTTGACTTAAAAATGTTACGGCTACAAAATTATACTTGAGCTGGACTCATGTAGCATAGGACTATATGAGCAAGTTCGAACGAGGCAAAATACTATTTGAGCTCAAGATAATTTGTCGCCCTACTAAATTGCAATTCGTACGAAGATTTAGAGATCATAAATATTAAAAGCATTAAATAGTGGTTCAATGATAAAATTTGAAATATTATAAGAAGAGATTTTAAATTTGATATTTTTTATATTTTTTGTGATAATTACGTATTTATTCAATTAAATAACTTATTTTTTTATCATATAAAATGTGTAGAGTTATGCATTTAAAAACATATCTATAAAAAAATAATTGAGATCTGAATCGATCCAAGCCGTTTAAAAAATTTCTCACTTTTAGATTTACTTGACATACTGTTTATATTTCTTGGGTTTTGCTCACCTTGTCCACAATTGCCCACTAACACTGCGAATTCATCCTCATCTATTTGAACTTTTCTATCTTAACTTTTTAATGAGAAATTTTGGGTTGATTGGACGGATCTAACACATTACTTTTAGGACCATTCAATAACAAGATAACACATTAATTATGCATGATAATTTTTTTTTCACTAATTAACGTTAATTCTTAGTTAACTCAAACATGTTAATGGGTAAAAAATATCTTTCAAAAAATAATGTCTTTTTGTGATTGATGAAATTTAAAGATTACCTTTTAGACCCATTTTACCTAATAATTTTTTGTTTATTACACATTCATAACACATGAACTTAAACACTTAAATCAAACTATAATTGTAAGTTAATATCATCGGTTTGTGAATAAATTTTTAATCCCAATTAACATAATTTCAAGATCTATAAACTCATAGAGATATTGTTTGATAGAAATCATAAACGATTTATATTTTTAAAGATAAAATATTAACTCAAACATAATAAAAAAACAGTTTCTCAAAAAACTAAAGTTGAAAAGAGTTTTTAAAACATGAATTTAAGTTTGATAAAACATTAATCGTTTTTAAGTCCACGAAAACCACAACTATTTAAGCAAAATCTATACATTTCGTGACAAAACAGGTATAGATAAAAACAAGAATATTGAAACAATTCTCCATAAGTATGAATAATTTCACTGATTAGTTTAAACGTTTCAAATTTGAAATGTTGACTGATAATTAGTACTCGAAAGCAAAAGGCAAGGAAAAAAAATATTAAAAGTTATATTAATTTTAGCATTAAAATTTGCCTTGAATTGCTTGTTCCCTTCACAGGTAACCCATGCATGCAGTTTCCCCAAAAGAACCTAAATGCCCCAACTCTGTAACGCCTATAAATCCTTGAATCAAACATAATCTCCCATCTCTGACCAAACACCCATTTTGAGCCCAGTGCCGAAACCTCCTTCACGCGCCACCGGGTCCCACCTGATGAGATTTATCATTAGCCTCGTGATTTGATGTTGGCGTGCTGGCGAAAAGCCTCATCATGGGCCCCACGTTAAGAAGATTGGTGGCACATGATTAACTTAACATCATGATCTGATGATTTCAAAGCGCGTGGGTTCCTCCTTGTGGGTAGTAGTATGAGCAGAGCAGCTTTTTTTTCTTCATCTTTTGCAGTTAGTCAACAGTCAACGAGCGAGAAATCCGCTTTTTAAGCGAAGTTAATAAAAACCCCAGACAAGACTTAAACCGTGGTTTAAAAGGGCTAAACATTAAAAGGAGCTCGGTTACAGAAGTCTGATATTAACCACGGTTAATAAAAAACTTAACCATGGTTGAGTGAAAAGGAATCCAACTTGAGGTTAAGTCATTCAAGCTCAGCCTAAGCAAAAGCCACATATTGATCATCATTGAGCCAATGGGGTCCCCTCTGACACTAGTCATGATTGAATCTATACCCATCTGTCTCTTTTTCTCTCTTCTTGTAGTATCTCTCTTTATATATTGACCCATCCTTTCACTGTACTGCTGCACAAAGAAAAGAAAAGGCTGTGACACCTCTGGCTGCAAAGGAAGCCATTTTCTACCTCTGTTTTTTCATTTTGCTTTCTATTATCAAAACACCAGGAAAATCACAAGAAAGTCCAGAAAAGAGGAGAAAAGGAGAGAACTTTGGTGGGTTTTTTGCTGTTTAGAAAAAAGAGAAGATGGGTGAGAGAGATGATTTGTTGGGGCTGAGTCTAAGCTTAGGAAGAAGTACTGCTGCTGCACAAAATGAGACATCTTTGAAGCTCAATCTCATGCCTATGGCTTCAGTACCCAACATGCAAAATCACAGTCTGATTCATCATCATCAGAAGAGCGCTTGGAATGAGCTTTCTCTCTCATCTGGTAATTTTTTTTTTTTTATTTCTTGCTCTGTTAATGATCAAATCTGTTGAACAATCTCTATGATTTTAGGTTGCTGTTATGTTTAGGAAACTTCACCTTTTTTTGTTCCAACATTAATATACTAATACTAATATCATCCCCCAAGCTTTTTTGTAGACAACTTTTTTTTAAAATAAAATTTCCTTTTTCCCTTTTATTGATATAATGATATATGAAATCTCAAGTCCTGTACTAGAAAATCAGTACTTTACGTTCAGATCTGATCTCATTCTGACTTCATTACCCACTGCACATCTTTTACTTCAATTTTCTTGTCCATTTCTAATAATTTCTTTTACACTTTTTTTTTCCATTTTTTGGTTAATTATTGTTAAAAAAATACTAAGATGACTGTAATCTTGATTTTTTTTTCTTCTGTATTACTGTCATAATGGAATTGGGTCTGGCGGTAATTTGTACTATTCATTGAAGGGTGCGTTTCTATTATACTAGAAAAATAACTCACTTTCTCGGCATCAAAAGCTGTCATTAATGTTAAATTAATTATAAAATTACCATCTTTATAAATTGTAAATCCGTATTAAACCCATTACAGACCGAAACCCTGATACGAGGTCGTTTCTCCGAGAAATAGACGTGAACAAAGCGATCTCAGTTGTTGACTGTGAGGAAGAGAATGGCGTTTCATCGCCAAACAGCACCGTTTCGAGTATAAGCGGCAAGCGAAGCGAGAGGGAGCCTGTTGGAGACGAGATCGAGGCCGAGAGAACTTCTTGCTCTCGTGGTGGCGGCAGCGGCAGCGACGACGAAGACGGCGGAAACGGCGACGCAGCGAGGAAGAAGCTCAGGCTATCGAAAGAACAGTCCTTGATACTTGAAGAAACCTTCAAGGAGCATAGCACTCTTAATCCGGTTAGTGGCATTTTCGTCATTTTGCTATGGGCGTTTATGTATTTATTTATGTTTTTTATTTTTATTTTTGTGTTTTCCAGAAGCAAAAGTTGGCTTTGGCGAAGCAGTTGAATCTGAGGCCTAGGCAAGTGGAAGTGTGGTTTCAGAACAGGAGGGCAAGGTGAGATATTTTGCAAAATTGTTAAGGGTGTTATTGGAATTTGATAAATATAAGCTTTGTCAAAACCTAAATTAATGCCTTGATATGGATAGAATTGTCCCTTTCATCTGAAAAAGATTTTGATGGATTGTGTAGTTGCTTTCAGACTAGTGATGATTAATTCATGTTCTGATGTGGGGAAGTCTTTAACGAGGTTTGCTCAACTTCGCATCTGCGTCTAATGAGTTGCCTTAAATTGGCTTTGAAAGTAACGTACTCAAATTTATAATATTATTGTATAAATTATACATAGAAAATTGTTAACGATCCATCTAAATTTATGTCATCATGCACGTGAATCTATGTCACCATGCACGTGATTGGGAGTACGTGGCACAATTCTATCTGGATCAGTTTCGACCAAAAACAGAAAATTTTGAAAAGAGAGAAAATATTAAGGAATCTTAACTAGTATGATCTATCAATATGATTTTGAATTTTGACAAGCAAACATAATCATGATTCTTAGAAAACAAACAAATATATAATCGCCTATGATGTCATTGAAGATTAATGGATGTCATTGCTTATTGTTCGAATGCTTTTACACGAGCATTGAGAAGATTTGACTACTTCAATTCATCATTTTGGTGTCTTGGTTGAAATTGGTGTAGGACAAAGTTGAAGCAAACGGAGGTGGATTGCGAGTACCTAAAGAGGTGTTGTGAGACTCTAACGGAGGAGAACAGGCGGTTGCAGAAGGAGGTGCAAGAGCTTAGAGCACTGAAGCTTTCCCCGCAGCTCTACATGCACATGAGCCCTCCAACCACTCTTACTATGTGCCCTTCGTGTGAGCGTGTGGCGGTTTCCTCCTCGTCGTCATCCTCCTCTGCTGTCACTCCGGCCATACAGAACCGTCATCAGATGAGTTCCAATCCTTCGCGGACGTTACCCATTAGCCCTTGGGCAGCAATACCTATCCACAATCGGCCGCCATTTGATGCCCCTGCTTCTAGATAGTAATTTTTTGCTTGATACAGGGGCATCTTAGGCTAAGGGTTCACCATAGTGGTTTGGTTATTTAAAAAAGAAAAGAAAAGAGAATGGTGAGGGAATGTTGTACGGAAGGAATTCTAAGCAAAGAACGGTTAGGAAGATTTTCATAATTATGGGTTGTTAAGATGGGATTATGTTTTATTTTTGGTTTAAATGAAGCTTTTTGATTTCTTAAATGGTGAGTGGAGAAAGAAAGAAAAAAAAAATTAGAGGTTGTAAAGGGTGGAGTAGTGAAACAAAACTTCTGTTTATGAATCTCATTTTGGTGGTTATTGACATTGACAAAGTGGAATATGGTGTGGAAAGAGGGGGACAATATTGTGAGATTTCTAATGAAGCAACATGGAATAATTATGATATAAAAAAAGATGATTTGGTTTACCTTTAGTTTAGTTATTTGTGGTTCTTTTGTTCCAAAATGGTTGTCAATTGAGCCCACATCAAAGGACAAAACTACAGGGGAACGCCATGGGGCCAACAAACCCAAATGTAATCGTTTCCGAGGAGAGGGAGTAAATCTGGTGGAGGAAGCTGTCTGGATAACCCAGCCGAGGCGGAGACAGCAGAATTCGCAAGCCAATCTGCGCGTCTATTAGCTTCTCCCTGGATATGATAAAATCTTGCAATGCCACGCCCTACTCAATCTTTCTTGGGGTAAAACATCAATGGAGCTTATCAAAAGTTGTCTAGTGTTGATAAAGTAAAACTGAAAGTAGTTTTTTATAACTTATTTATATAATGTAACCTCTTCTCTGAACTGAATTAAGATATTGATCATGTATGTTGATCAGAATTTTCTGTATTTTTTTGGTTTTCTAAATTTTATTGATAAAAGCAAAACATGTAGCGAATCAATTTTATTAAAATATAATTCACTAAAAAATGCATGTCATTCGTTGGTTATTAGGGACATTTGGAAAGCGTTTCAATTAACATACCACCAAGCCATTTTTTATTAACATAATGAAACAGAATCATTGTTGCAACTTGCATCACTAAATTAGTTGATACGAAAATATTTGAAAAAATGTCAACAATTGATATCTTATTTGCGAAGAGAAAAATAGAGCTTCCTTAATTCATTGCTCAACTCTTTTTTACTTTCCTTTTATTATTTAAAATTCAAACTGTTGAGGTATAAAAGGATAACGTAGTGTTTGGAAATTTAGAAGGGAAGGGTCATCAATCAAAAAAAGAGACTCAATGGAAGCGATGGTAGTAGAGACGAAGCCACTTAGGACTCAATGGAGAGAGGTGTCTCATTGAAAACCCTAAATCTTTTTAAGTTATAAGTTTATTTGTTAAAATGATCTTACGCTTACTATAGACAATTTGTGAGTTTTTTATTTTATTTTATTTTTTTATAGTTAATCGATTTAAATTGTATTTATTTAAACAGATATGAATAAAAATAAATAAGTTTTTTTCACTTACGGATAATATTTAATGATTTTTAACGGGTTCGGGTTTGAGTTCAGATAATAAGGTAAGTAAACAAATACAATTATGAATATATAAAATTTTGTGGATAACATTTCCGTTGCCATCTCTCCCCACAATCTATTAAATTTTTAGTTTTACTCAACTTTGTTCTTACCAAGTATGACTAAAAAAATTATTATGACAAAATAATTTAGCTGAATAAAGAGAACAATGAGTAAAAAAAAAAACCTGTTTATGCTTCCAAAAGAAGTTAAACACTTCACCAAAAAGGAAAGCTTTCAATGACTGTTTAGTATTATATTTTTATTAATTTGTGCTTATGGTTTAGATTTTCATGTTAATGAAAATAATTTACATTATTTTCAAAATATAAAAACACTTCAGAAACAATTGTAATAAGTTCTATACTTATATACAAAGATGTTTTTTTATTAATTGTAATGATCTTGTATATAAACTTTTGTAATTAAAAATATTTATATTAATTATATTACATAAAATAAAATATTTTAAATACATGTTTTGTAAAATTGTTTTTATATTTTTTAAATTACTATTTATAAATAAATACATTTTAATAATGTCATTCTAGATAATGAAAAATCTTAAATCTGTATGATCCATAAACGATTTAATCTCCTAAAATCTCGTCCCTCTCTCTATATTAAAATAACAAATAAAAAAAACCTTAAAAACAAGTTTAGGGTAGTACTCAATTCCCTCCCTTCCCTTCTTCCCCATTCAATTCTCTCCATCCCAAACATTAATGTTGATAGGCAACTTCAAGTGCTTGCACATGCTATAACAACTTACATCACTAGGTTTTGGCCTAAGGAGAGAGGGAAAGGGGGGGAGGGGGTGTTCGGTTGGTTAACCAATCAATTCCTAGCATCGGCGAGAAAAAGAGGATTTGTTTAGATTTTGGAGGGCCATTTAATAATTGTATGCCTCCCTGCCTCCCTGGTAATGCTGCCGTATATAATTAAACAGAATAGTACCTTTTTATTCTTTTAAAGGTCTTCTTCATGAAGGTGACTAATCAAATTTAACACCAACAGCCAACAGGCAACAACTCCTTTGCTTCCATAATGCATTGAATGGTCTTTTCAGTCATTATAATGACTAATCACTAGCTAGTTTAACGTCTTCCCTAGCGATCACAAAAGATCTCTCTGTCGTTAGAATTTTCACACTTAAAAATCTCCCAAACATAATTTTTTTTTTATAAAAAAATTAAAAAATAAATCAAAAAATTTCTAATTAAATTTATAAAATTTATCTTAATGTTATTATATTTTTTTTTACGTGATTCATATAGATTATCATTATTAATTTTTTTTTTATTTTTTGGTGAGAGTAAACTCACATTAACTTTTTACGATCATTGATCAAATATTGTCAATTTGTTTTCAAGATATAGTTTTTTTATTCTTCTTGTTTTAATCTGAATCAACATTTATCTATTTGTTATACATGTTTATATTATTTCTTATAATGATTTAAATTATGTTCAAACAGTAAACATACCTTTAAATCTCATTAATTCTAACTAGAAATTTGCATCCAACAAACCTTATAATTTGAAGAAAAAAAATCACAATAATATTAAAATTGAAAACGATAACACTAGATTAATTTTTTAATTAAAAAGATAGTAATTTTTTGTATCTTATTATTATTATTATTATTAGAACCTTAAATAAAGAAAATGAATAAAAACAAATAAGGAAAGTGAAATATTTTCTATTGAAAAGAACAGAAAATTAGAAAGAATTAAGTAATATAATAGGTCGTTTCATTTACATTAAGTGATCTTATTGATTTGACATAATAATGACAAATAGATTTAATAAGATAGTTGAGATGTATATAAATTGTCTCTAGGTTTTTTATACAAAATTGAGAGATTCAATATCCTAATTCAAGATACAATATTGACCATAAACACAATTAATTTTGCAACATTAAAGCATTTCAAAATATTTACTCTTAAAAATATCCTTTATATCACAACTTGCAATGAAAATATAAACTAAAAAGTAAAAGTAAATTTAAAAAATTAACAAAAATATGATTTGATTTTTCAACATAGTTAAAATTGTGAAACATCTAAAATGAACAAATGGACTAGAAATATGTGACCAATTAGCATTTGTAATAATTTAACTATTTGTGGGATTTTCATAAAAGAACATTTTGGTAACAACAAAGTTTTTTTTTAATTTGGGAAAATAACTATTAATACGAAACTCAAATTATGTAACTTACTCAATGAGTTACAAATCGGTTCTTCTGATACGGTGCGATCTTTTTCGTCAATAGCATCAATGGATCGTCTTTGTATATTTTGATGGGGCAAATCGAATTATTCTGTAAGCCCATCTTTCTGTGAAATAAAGTTTTAATATGGCCATGGCATGGGCACTTATTGGGCTTTGAACCTGTTTAAGTTCTAAACATTGTTAGTAAGCCCATCTTTATACAAATTTTTTTTCAAATTTTACATCCATCGCTGAGACGGAAAATTCTTGCCTGCTTGATGCCAACAATTTTTTTTGGACCAAACCAAAGAGAGAAATTATTAAAGGCAAATATAAAATATATGAAAGTTACCAATGATTATTCAATAATTATTAATGAAGTTTCTACTGATTCAAGAGTTCTTTTTTTTAGATGATATCATAAATGACATTATTGTCATTAGCATCAATCGCGACTGTACTCATCTTTTTTATGCGAAAACAATCTTCTTCTCGGATTAAACATCATTATCAAAGCAAAAAGCATTAGCCACAAAACTGCATGGATCCTACTCAATCTTACATTAATTTTGGAGCGCCGTGGAACTGGTTCTTTTGCACCACTTGCGAATTATGAGCAGAAGAAAGTGTCAACTCTGCAAACCAAGAATGCACCTCCATTACTTTTCAAAGGGCCAAAAGTATAAGATATAAAATCCATAGTAACATAAGAAAACCATTATCATGCGCGATAATTTGCATAGATTTAATAGAATCTCCTAACTGACCTCATTGGAAGTTTGAACCTATACTGCACCTAGGTCTATAACATTTCCCAATTTTCTGCTTGCTGAAGTGTATATGAGCTGATTTACATTGTAGATCCATTTCTCATCTACTTAAACTTTAAAAATAATTGTTAACTAACATTATATTGGAGCTAAATCTTGTTTTTGAATATTGACAAACCTCGCCCGTTTTTATTTATGATAAATATTTGGTTTAATTTTTGTCAATACATTGTCTTGTATCTTATTCAAGCTTCACATCCTAAACTCATAGTCTTTAAAGCTATACACATGAGGGTGAATGTTATAGTGTATATAAACTTGATTTACATTGTTGATCTATTTCTCAAAATCTTAAGCTTTTGAAATAATTAGTAACTAACACTGCTCATATTGATCTTCATTTCTTTGAGGGTTATTATTGTTCTAAAATTACAAAAGAAATAGGGGTTGATATCCAATTCACGAACCAAAACCAAGACACAAGTAGCTACATCTCCATCAGAAGGAGCAGACAAATATAGCCATGCTTGCAACATCAACTATCTTGACATGTTAAAAGTTTTTGACACTGCCGTGGCAAACATCTTGTAATTGTACAAAACTTCATATTCCTTTAGTCTCATTTCAAGCGGAAAATCAAAAAATACAAAATAAGAACTGTCCCACACAGATGTCACAAACCCTCGCAGAAGTTAGAAATCCCCATAAATGCTATAAACTAGCAAACCCAACATCTACAAATGGTGAGTTAAAAAGGCAATCAGGGCAGAAAATTTATGCTGGCTGTTGAGCTCCCGTTTGTTGTATCAACTGGGAATATATGTATTCATCCACCCTCTGCTTCGCCAATGCTACCTAGTAAACATCCAAAACCTCAAAAAATCAGAACCTTTATAAGTTAAGTTGAAAACTCTGTGGCCAAGTTAACCAAGGATATGAATTTTCTAAAACATTTAAATTTTGGCACCTTTAGGGGAAATGTGTATTTTTTTAAATGCAATGTTACTAATTACAAATGCAGAACAACCTTACCACATGTACTCAGACACATAACATACACACCCACACAGGAAAAAGGAAGAGATATTGCTACATCTAAGACTGACAACACATGCAACTTCTAAATAGTACCCAGACTGATAACTTTCGGACATCAATGTCATACATCTACAGATATACCTGTTGAGCACTACCACCAAACTGAATACACCTGTGCTTTTGTTCACCTTTCCCACCGAAAACCTAACAAAAAAGAATATCTTAGATGCTTCAATATATATATATATATATATATATATATATATGTATGTATTAAAAAAAAGAGAATGCAAATGTGCTGATAGACTTAACGGAACAAAATTCACAGTAAGATTTGAAGATCTGTCTACCTTGATCATTGCTCCAGACTCATTCCTGATCCTTGATATGTTGGAACCGCACCTTCCAATTAAACCGCCAACCATTGTCTCCGATATCAACATCTCGAATGTTACATAATCAGCTGCAAGATTGATTGTCCTAAAGATGATGTGGTTATGAGAGAAAATATTAAAACTTGAAACAGGAAGTTAAACACAAGAAGTTATTTTGATAACATTGAATAACCTGAAGTTGTATCCAGGAATTGCTGAGGTGGTCGAATTGAAGTATAATTATATGCTGGGCTTATAGAAATCACTTGCTGGGGCGGGTTTACCCTAAACAAGATGAAATTCATGTATAAATTATTCAATTATACTGAACAACAAGCTGAAAGACCAAGTAATGCCAATGAATATTTAATGTTATACCTCAGCTGACTACCAATCTCCTCCAGAGCCTTCAATACAGCAGGAACATCACCTGAAACCTAAATTTAACAGGACAGTTGATCACTACTTGTCCAAAGAACGGCACAAAAAGAGGGAAAAAAAGGACACACTGGGTTCTGGGCAAACCCTAAAATTTCATTGAACATGAATAAATAATTTCAACATCTAGCCTCCAAAACTTAATGGTAACACAAGCCACATCTAAATCCTTAAGTCCAAACTAGTTGCATCCTCTAGAAAATTGTTTGAAATAGCGTCTAGCTAGCATGAGCGGTGAAAATATAATTAAAAACAGACAATCGACCCCTAACTTCTCCAAGATCAATACACATAACACAACGATCTATATTGTTAACCACATGACAAAACATGATCCCTCCATTCATATCAGCTTATAACAATGTTTAACATATGTGAACATACCTCGTATGCTATTGGCCCACGTAATGCCGCATCTAGCTCAAAATGCAGGATAGCATCAGACATGCCTGAATCCTAACCGACCATGTGATATGAGGAGATACTTGGTGTAGTATCTCTTAGTTTATCGATATTGTACTTTATCAAAAAAGTTTATTGATATTGCAAACACTCATTACCCTTTCTTTTCTTTTAAATCCTTCCACATGCAAAATAGAAACTTTAATCCATCTTTTGATTTATCACGAGTTGCTAATACTGACAACTTCAATTTTGCAATTAAATTATCGTTTAACACAGATATAGTTTATGTTGGTCTGCATTCACTGCTTCCACATAATTAGCTCAGTGAACTATAAAGTTTTTTTCCTCTCTACTTCGCACCTGGTATTCAATCTAATTCTAATATCAAAAGTAAGTAACCATTTCTAAAGTTGAAAGGCAAAATTACCAGAAATTGGAGTATTAAACCATAAGAGACTCTAAAAAAGACCAGGAAGGCAAAAAAACAACTACTATTGCTATTAAGTTACTAAAGCAAACCACCTAACATAATTGAAAAAGTATAAGTAGCAAACCTGCACCACTCTATCAGATTCATACGCAGATGCGCACAAAGGCAGCTGATTTGGAGCGAGAACTGTGATAGTGGCACCAGACGAATTCCTCATTTTCTCAATGTTTTGACCCGACATCCCTATCAGAGAACCCGCTTGCGACCCCGCGATCAAAAGCCTTATCGTATTAGCAGCAACATGTCCTGCACCCACAACTTTTGCTGCCTCCACACTGCTATCATCTTCCTGGTAGAAAATATTACAACAGACCATATTATTCATCTTTTTTTTTGTTTTATTACAATAGTGAAAACACAACACAGGCAATAATTAAATCAAATTAAATTACCTTGAGGATTAAGTCGGCTATTTTCTGAAGAGCATTCTCCGCATCAGAAACCGCATTGTCATTGTCTTTGGAACTAATAATTATCACGCGCTCTTCGTGTCGCTGCTAAAAAATATCATACATTCAATTAATAAAGTCGAACTCTAAACTTTGAAAAACCCCTAATTTTAAGAAAATTCCTGTATATAAAAAAGGGGAAAACTAACGGCGATGGCATCGGCGATTTTGATAGTGGCTTTAGTTTCTTCACGAATCTTCTGGATACGGTGCCCTCCTTGGCCGATGACTTTTCCGATCTGCTTCGACGGAACCACTATTCGTAACAGAACGTCCTGCGATCTCGCTTGCCGCTTCCGCGCCGATTCCTCAGCGTCTCCAGTGGTGATCCAAGCCGCCGCGTCGCCATCCTCGCGACGCCGCTTGACGCCGGTTGATGAGCCGACTTGTGGTTGGAGCTGGAACTGGAAGTGAGGCTGGAATTGGGGGTAAGTGGCGGCGGGTAACACGGGATTTATGGGAATCTGACCTTGTTGAGCCATTTTTATTTTTCGCAAGAGAAGAGAGAGAAAGAGAAGCAATTGGGCAAAACAGGGTCTTGGCGTTTTATAAGGGTTTTCACCTTTTTACTGAAATTTACAGGTATACCCTTACGAGTCTGATTTCCAATTCTGGTAAAACGGTACTTTTCATCAAACACTTAAACAGCTGTTCTACAACAGTAACACTCCCATGAAATTCATCGAATCGGAGCCCAAAAACCCTAAAGTCTAAATCCCCTTAAAATATAGACCACAAGCAAATCCGCCAAGCCCAACAAATCATCACTGACTATCTCCACACCACAAAGGCCCTGCCCTACACTGACACCGAGAACATTTGCAAGTATTCACTCTCTTCTCTCTCCAATGTAATCGCAAAGCTCGATTTCAAGGTTTCCAGTTTCGCAAGATCACTTCAGAGGAGACTCAGGTACCACCCCATCAATGAATTCGAGTTTTTCTTCGAAAGTATTGGGATAGATCATAGTGAGGTTTGCAGGTTTTTGCCGCCGAACAGGTTTTTCTTCTCGGATGACATAACCTCTAGGCTTTGTGGGTTTAAAGTTTATGGGTTTAGTGATGTTATGGTGATCGCTATTTGTTTAGCATTTCCTAATGTGTTGGGTGGGGACGGTGAATTGGGTGAGGAGATTGGTACTTTGTTTGATGATTTGAAAGGATTTTTTTCGCTTTTGATTTAAGGTGTTGTGTTGAGGGAAATTGGGATGCTTGGTATGAGATTTGTAGGAAAATTTGGGTGTTTAATGATTGGGAAGGGAAAGGTGGGGGAATTGATGGGTAGGAGTAAAATAATTTTTCTTGAATACCCAGAAGATATTTTGGCCCAAAAGGCTGAGTATTTTTGTACATTTGGTGTTAAAAAGGAGTATGTTGTTTGCCTCATGTGATGATAGCATTGAATCTACATGAATGGTTCTTTAATAAGATTAAAAATGGAAATCATAAGTTGTTAGCTAATTATGCCTTAAGTGATCCTGATGAAGACTTGGATAAAGAATATGGCGAGAGCTTGGAGAGAATTCAATCTTCAAGAATCCTGATTGCCTACTTCATACTGATCGAATTCTCTAAGCTTCGTATGATGCTAAGATTGCGCCCAAAGATCTTCAACAAAAATCTCGAGATTCTAGAACTTAAGGTGAATTTTCTCCTCCAGAAAATGGGTACTTCTTTGGAGTACCTCGATGTATTCACAGGTTTTTTTTTATTTGACTTAGAGAATCAGATTAAGCCCAGATACAGATGCCACAGGTGGCTTACAGAGAAGGGATTATGTACCGAAAAGTAATTTATTGCAAGCATGGTTGGTACCAGTGAAAAGTGTTTTATAGCTCGCCTTTATCGAATTCACCCGGCGACTCCAAAACAGCGGTTTGAGTGTTTCTCTTACACAGAACACAATAGTAGTTGCTAAAAGTCATCGTCTTGTCATAAATCCAACAAACGTAATGTTAAGCTTGTGAAGCTTCTTGGCAGATTTCTAGTTCTCCTTGCTCTAAGAATTTTTGTATAAAAATGGCTAAATTTCATTTTTAATCTCTCTTGTCAGTTTTTATTGAGTCATTAGAGTTTAAAATATCTCTGTTAGGTTATTTAAGTCTGATATCGGTTCCAATCAAATCTTTCATCCAAATGACCCATCTTATTCACAATAAATTCATTAACATCAGGCTCATTCATAATAAGTTTATTCACATCAAGTTCAATAGTATAGTCAAAAACAATTTTATCAAATTCAAATAGCACATTCACATCATTTGTTATTTCCACGTCTTCATCAATCTCATTTACATCAACTACATCCTTATGTTTTAAATAGAGTTCAATAACTTTTGATTTGAGAACTTTCATGCACATCAAATACATTTTTTTAAGAATCACTTCATTGGGGTGGATAAAAGTTTGACAAGACCCCTACCAGTTTATTAAATAAAATAAAAAATGTACGAGCAAATGAGAAGACAAAAAGACATCATACTTGATGGAACATAAAACATTACCTCAAAAGGTCCTATATCTTACCCAAAATAGAAAACGGATTACATTCTCCTATAGGTCGCTAAACTTGATCTATCAAATTTAAGGGCTGTTTTACTTGTTTCTGGGAGGTTTGAGACAGACTAGTATACCTTGGAGCTACTACGGACCGGCACATGTTTTGCTAAATTGTCTGCAAGGTGATTACCTCATGATAAACATGCTGAATTGTCACTTCAGTAGGAAGTAAATCATGAATTTCTCGAATAATATACTCTATTTTCCAAGAATAGGCACACACTTTCTTTAAAATCTAGATCTATATCAAACATAATATATACATTTGAATCGAAGAAAAAAAATCATTTAGATGAAGAACTTAGATAAAATAAGTACCAAATTTAAAAAAACTCGATAAAAAAGTTTTAAATTTCAAAAACCCAATAAAAATACGAAGTAAACTACAATAATAAAAAATAAAATTCGAAACTTACCAGATTATAATTAACTTTCTTAAGTTGACCTATCAAGAAAGATTTTTAAATTGGTTTTGATTGTTGAGTGACAACAACAATACTCATTTTCCCCATCCTTCGTACTTATGGCCCTTTACATTGTATGTGTTTGATCGAGTGCTAAGTCTTGGCATTCTGTTTTTGTAAATGAATATTTTCTATTAACATTATTTGTGAGTTTTCCATATTTTTTTCCTTTTGAATTTCAGATTCTAATGTGCTGTAGAACGTGTCCACGCTTATCAAATCTATACAACTACATTAAAATTAAATTTTGGTGGGTGAATGTGTGACAAATGGCATCACATATAACAGACACATGGCAAAGAAACAGAAATCGGTTTCTACTATTTTGTGTGCGTTTTGTTGTAGCAAAATTTTTTAATTGATTCGAGTATAAACTATTAGTTTTAAATCAATTAAAATTTTATTACATCGGATCTAAAATATAAAATATTTAAAATTATCAATAAAATTTTTAATTGATATAAAATTAATAATTTAAACTTGAACCAAAAAAAAAAAAATCATCATGGGATAGTTGCATTCTCCCTTTCTTTCAGCTGCTCGAAAATTTAAAATTATCAATTCTCACCCTTTTTTATTTGGAAAAATGGTGACATCATGAAGATGCCAGACGTATGGGTTTTATTTAATGGTCAGTCCTCTCTTCTATCTTTCTTTTCAAACCCGGAAAGGTTGCCAATGAGATTATTGATCTTCAAGTTCTCAGAGAAGTTTGCGTAGGGTAAATTAACGTGTGATATTTTCGTCTTTTTTTTTCAATTACGTACGAGGGATTTTATTTGATGTGTGTATTTAAGTGGGTTGTTTGTATTGACCATTGCGTTTGCAGCTTCTGTGAAGAGGTCATATGAATGTTGAAAATCTGGGAAGGTGGATTTGGGGAAGACTAAAACCATAGGCAAGCTTCCCTCCTTGAATGCTATTTTATGATATCAGGTGTCTCTCTCTGTGTATTCTCTTGAAGTTTAAATTTTATCAGTTTTAGAAATTTCGTATCTGGATTTAAAATTGGGCATAGGACCCTGACTTCACGCCTCAAGACTTTTCTTTGCTTAGGTTAACATTAGAGGGTTTTTTTTTTTTTGGTTAATTCAAATTCAAGTATTTTTATGGAAAAATAATTAAAATGTATCAGGTTGGTTTAAATTTAGTTACTATTTTGTATAGGAAAATAATTAAAAAATTAAGTTACCACTTGCTTTTGATATTTTTGTTTAAATGAAAGAAGAATGTGGATATTTTAATTTCGATTTTGTTATCTTAGTTTAAATTTAAGAATTATTTTGTATAGAGAAATAAAAAAAAGGTTAATCCTAGATTTTGCTATGTTAGTTTAAATTTAAGCAATATTTTGTAGAAAAAATAATTAGAAATTTAAAGTAGCACTTAAATTTTGTTATGTTAGTTTGAATTTAAGCATTATATATATCTATATATATATATAAATATATTAGCTCTATATTTTGCTATGTTAGTTTAAATTTAAGCACTATTTTGTAGGAAAAACAAATTACAAATTTAAGGTATAACCTAAATTTTGCTGTGCTAGTTTAAATTTAAGCATTGTTTTGTAAGAAAAAAAAATTATAAATTTAAGGTAGCGCCTAAAGTTTGCTATGTTACTTAGGTGGATTATATCTAATCTGTTAGTAATTATAGAAAAAAAAGGTTTTTTTTAAAGTAAATTGTGTATAAATTTGTTGAGTTAGTTTTTATTTGATTTTACAAGCTATTTTGGCATTTGAATTTTTTTGAGGAAGTCCAAAAAAACATGGGAGATTCTGCTGGATTTTTTGTAGAATTTTCATTAATTTTTTTTTTTGTTTATCTTATGTATTATGTATTTATTTGTATTTCTTATGTATTCTTTATTTGCATATACATCATGCATTATATCTTACGTTAGAATGCTCGTTTAAGCATTATTGAACGACCCAAATGCTCTCATTGTTTATCAATTAATATATTTGCAATGAGAATGTTTGTGTTCAAATATCCATTGGATTATCCATAGTGGACAATTCACGAATATTTGATTAATGTTGCAATTAATAGTTCCTAGCTTGTTTTGTTTCTTCTAGATTTCGACAGCATCCTTCCTTGTTTTATGGGTGCGCACTAAATTCGAGGCTATGTTCTTCCTGATATAACTATGAATTTAAGTCGTGTACTTGAAAGACTAAGGGAAATATTGTCGCAATTGAGTCGTAACAAAACAAGTAAAGAATTACTAATTGTAACATCGATCACACATTCTTGAATAGGTTAGAACCCCTACCTATTAGTGAATTAGATGAGATGGTTAAAAATTAACATGCATGATGCAAAAAAATTGTTATTTTTTTACTAATTCGTTATCATTTTTCCTTTTGCAGAATTTACGATCTAGTCTGAGTCTTACTCCACTGCTCATTCTGTTGATTTATTTAGGTATGTAAATTCAAACTTTTCCATGTTGTCTTATTGGTTTTGTGATAATTGTATATTAAATCTATACTTGTTTCATTCTACGTTAGTATCATTGGACAATATATGTATTTAATGAAGTATGTTTGGAAGATAAAAAAGTTATAACAAAATATTTATTTGGCACTGTATCATGCTTTCGATCTATATCTTCTTTATATGCATGAAGAATGAAAAAAAAAATTACAATGTGCATAATTTAAAAAATTTATATATTTACAACAATTTATTAACTAGATATTTCATTTTATTTTAGTATCTGGAACCATGTCAGTTGACCGAAGTTGGATGGATCGTCGAGTTGTTAATCATGCCTTATCTACGAAATTTTTAGAAGGGGTTGAGGTATTTCTAGACCTTGCATATGGTAATCCATCGTTTGTGTATGATGGAACTAATCAGTGTCCTTGTAATCTATGTTAGAATTCTAAATTTTTAAACCGAGAAACAATTACCTTGCACCTATATAAGAAAGATTTTACTCCTAATTATAAGAGGTGGATTTTTCATGGTGAGAGTTATTTGAGACGCGAATAGTCGGTGCCCCAATAAGTTCCCCATGTGGAGGAAGGTTTCGGAGAAACGAAACGAATGGATTGTGTTGGCCCAGAGTTTAACCGGGCTGCTGAAGAGGATCATGCGAATGCATTGGTATATGGTTTCTTTATTTTCCTACGCTTATATATAGGTATATAATTATATGTATAATTAAACTAGTTTTTATTGACCAATTGTAATGTGTAGTCCCAGAAGTTGGGAAGAAATGCTACACCTATTGAAGTGTTTAACAGGACCAGTAAACGCCCGGGGACAGATGAATATGTTGATCAGAGGTCATGGGAGACCGTTGTATGTATATAATGTATTTTTTACTCATGTGGAAAATAAATCTTGTTATTAATATTGTTTAGGAGAAAAAAGATTATTATTCATATGCATTAATTTGTATTGTATGAAACTTATGAGAAGTGCATACAAGAAAAAAATGGTGGTCAAACTGAAATATCCTCACAAACTCAGTTCGATCCCGAGTTGTGGGTGCAAGCATCTGGTGGGATCAAGAAGGGACGATTTTATGACTTCGATGGGATAATTGGCGGTCGTATGTTTGCTAGTAGTTCTCAAAGAAGCAAGCCGTCGTGCAGATCCACTGTATCACGCTTCACACCCTTTGCTGATGTAAGAAAGGTGCAACAAGAATTGGAAGAAGAGAGAAAAATAAGGCTGCAACTGCAGTCACGTCTCCAAAACTTGGAGGAGCAACAACAACAAATGTAGCTGAAGATGCAGCAGATGATGCAACGTTTTGAAGTGACACTTCTAGGCTATTTCCACCTGCACCACCATCTGTAAGTAAACTATTTTAACTGAAAGCTAACACTTAGCGGCTTTTAAGTAAAAAAATAATAAATATTTAGTGATTTTTCAGTTATGAAAGTTCAACACCTAACGGTTTTTAGAGCAAAAATATAAATAATCGTGTAATGGATGAGCTAGTGGTACCAGCACGTCCGATGAGTCAAATGTGACTCTAGGAGACAAACATAATCCATTTTGAATCGTCAGATTAGCAAATGTGTGGGCATTCAGCTATGAAAGTTTAACACTTAATGGTTTTTAAGGAAAAAAATGTAAAATACTCGCATAATGAACGAGCTGGGGATACTGATACATCCGTGGAGTCAAACATGACTCGTGGGAACAAACATAATCCACTTCGGAACGTTGGATTAGCAAATGTGTGGGTTTTGGCTATAAAAATTCAACACTTGACGGTTTTTATGCAAAAATGTAAAATACTCGTATAATGGACGACAAGGCTGGGGTACCAGCACATCTGTGAAGTCGAATGTAACGCAATGGAACAAATAGAATCCATTTCAAATAGCTAGTTTCAGTTTACGTATATTTTTACTGCTAAATATATAATGAATATATATCAGATTATGTAATTTGTTTTATTGTATAGGATGATGGTGAACATTTGGACAATGACGGCATGGATCTGGCGAACTTGTGATTTGATTTTAGCACAATATTGTATTAAATTTATATATATTGCATTGTTGAGAGGGCTTTAATTTGTTTTTTAAAATAATATTTTAATGATTTACGGAATATATTGTACTGTTGAATGAGTTTTAATTTGTATTTTTTTAAGGAACATGTTTAAATAGGAGATGATCTAAAAAACCAAAAAAATGTATAAATTTTAAAAAATATTACTGAGGGAAAAAAATTTAATCAGTAATATTTTTTATTTGTTGATAAAAAATATTATCAATAAAGTCCATACTATTAAGGATTCTATCGTTAATGACTATCATTGAAGAAAACAGATAATCATCCGTCACTGACTATCAAAATTGACACTGCTAGTTCATCGTCGTCCAACGACGTTTGGTTGACATCATGGAAATAATCGCTCGTCGTTTACCGATAGTCCTTCCCTTCAAAACCACCAATTGCTCTTCATCGGCTATGGTTGCATGCATCCCACGCGTGACGAGTTACGCGTGGGCTTGGTTCAACGGTCTTGTGTTTTTGCTGGGGCATGAAGGAAGAGAAAAATTTGAAAAGATAAAAGAGAAAACACCTACTTAAATAAATTGTCAAGATAATTTTGTTGCACGTAAATTTTGACACATTGTTAATTCATGCCGGTAATAAATAAAAAAAGTGACCCTACTTATTAAAGAAAATTGACAATGATACTTGTACATTTCCAGAATCATACTCGTTTGAATAATTTTTTAAGATAAATTATGATTTTTGTCCATATAAATTATAATATTTTGAAAGTAGTGTTAAAAGTCTTTATTCTTTGAATTGTCTTAAGTAAGTATGTAAGTTTCATTAACATTTTATGACATTTCACTTATGATTCCGTCATAGACCAAGCGGAGATCTATGTTAATAGATGAAAATAAAATTTTCATTTGAGAACAAACGGTTTTTCCTAATTTTTTTTTTTATATTGTTAATATGAAAACCTTAAATCTATTTAACAATTTGATAGAAAAACTTTACCTTAATTGCTAAATTAAAGAGAGAAGTTTATCCAAAACTAGATTAAAAGGAGATAATAATCCAAATGGCTTATCTTAATTAGGATGGGATAGAATATGCGTCTACCATTAGATCGAGAGGTCCAAGTTTAGGCCGTCCATTAATGAATTTTGAATATGACAATAAAAAAATATGGATTGTTTTAAAAATACCCCAAAATGCAAGGACAAAATCACAATTTTACTTATAATATTCCAATTATAAAAAGGTAATTTATTTTACTCCCACATTTTATGAAAAATACAAAACCCACTAGTAGTGTGACAGTGTGAAACTGTGAATAACATGGGTGAATTCAAGGGGCGTACAGATAAGATAATTCCTAAAATGCAAAATATGGATTATTTCCAAACAAAAAGCAATAATTTAAGAAAAAAAATAGATAGGTTGAAATTTACCAAAATCCAATTACCAGTTAACTCCACGTATGCATCTGATACCTTGCATGTTGCCAACGTGCCTTGCTAGTAATCTGACTTTTTAGTATTTTTACAACTGGGATTAATTTTTTCCTTAAAAGAAACTTGACATATCAATTTATGAAACACATTTTAAAGATACAACGAACAATGACACAATCAGTAATAATAATTACATAAAACCAAATCTGGATAAAATGGCATAAAATACCAGATTCTCAATAAATATTGTAGCTACAAATTGTCAAATAAACAAAGCAAAAATGCTAATTTTCTTTTATTTTATGGTAATTAAGCAAGTCTTATATGTTCTAGCTTTTTCCTAATAAAAGATGAAGGCTTTTATTAGGGGTTATTTTCCTTTTTTTCTTCTTTTTTAATGAATAATAAAGGGGTTATAATTTATAATTAACAATTTTTTTTATCCATTTTAGGATACATAAGGCTCTTCTTTATTTCCTAATAACAGTGGGGATTTAGTCATAAATCTTATACTAAAATGTATGTTAATTTGAACCCTTTTTTTTCTTTAAACAAAAACCTCTCTTTGATGTTCTAAGAGAATAATGTTCTTATATATAAAAACATTCACATTATATTTATTTGAATCAAAGCCAAAAAAAAAAATTGTAATTCGAATTAATAATTTTGTTGCGACGGATATTTTTTTGGACACAGTTAATAGTATCAACGACTGCATTTATTGGGATGCAATATCTGCGATTGCAATCCGTCGCAAACGAGCAATTGCAATGAAAATGATTGTATTTGATAATCATTTTTCTTGTAATGTTCATTTATTATTTGAATGCAATAACAAATTAAGAAAATTCACCTTAGATTTGTTCAAAATGGGATAATTTTTCCATATATGCTTAAAAAACTTGACAGATTAATTCATGAAACACCTTACTAAAGATGCAGCATGCAATCAATAATTAAATAAGACCTAATATGGATAAAATAGAATATAAAATACCAAATTCTCAATAAGTTGTCAAACAAGCAAAATTATAATTTTCTTCTATTTTATGGTAAGGTAATCTTATTCATGTGTTCTGGTTTCCTTCTAATAAAAAGGGTGTTTGTTTTTTTTTTTTTCGAATGAATGATAAATGGGTAATTAACATATTTTTAACCTCACGTTAGATTATATTTAAATATAAAAAAATTAGAATAAATGAGAAACTTTAGTTGAATTTTGAAGATTAATTTCATGTACAAATTCAATTTTTATTATTGCTTAAGTTATTTTCCCCTCAAAGAAAAAAAATTATCATTCATTATGCAAATCCAAGAATACAGAGAAAATCCACCTTAAATTTTTATCCCAAATTCGAATGGAAATGGAACTACGCAAACGGACCCTAAACAACTGTACAGTACATCTACACTGGAAGCAAGATCAGCTCTTAACTGTCTAGTAGGAAAATTTGAGATTATCCAAGGGTAAAATAGTCACAAAATAAGCATTTGTCATTTCCAGTTCATTACTACCATAACTGCTCTCCCTCTCTTCTTTTAAAACACACTCTCCCCCTCGCCAACAAATCACCTCTCTACCTCTCTCTTTGTCTCAGTCTCTCTCTCTCTCGGCAGTTTTGTTTTGGGTGTTTTTGATTCTTCTTTATCTACAATTCTATTGTCTTTACTGTCCTTGTGATCTCCATTTGAGAGTTTTTGAATCAAATTCAAAGAATCTCCTTCTAGTTCATTTCTTTCTCGTTTTCTCTTATTCTGCATCGTTTTTTAGGGTTTTGATTTAGTTATTTAGAGCTTTGAATTCATCGAAGAGCATTGAATTCACTCTTCTTTATCGATCAACGGTTTTGTTGAACTCAAAGTCCAAAACCGAAACATCACCACAACCAGAAGTAAACACAAACAACCAGAGGAGCGAGCAATCAACAATGCCAATTTCCCCCTTCGAGTTTATGCGGAATCCAGTGTCTGAAGCCGCTGAGAGCGGAGCCTTGGTGCCTTATGTGAGCCGCATGCCGCCAAGGAATCCGGTGCCCGAAGCCGCTAATAGCGGAGCCTTGGTTCCTTATGTAAGCCGCATGCCGCCAAGGAATCCGGTGCCCGTAGCCGCTAATAGCGGAGCCTTGGTTCCTTATGTGAGCCGCATTCCGCCGAATAATCCGGTGTCCGGAGCCGCTAGGAGCGGGGCCTTGGTGGTTTGGTCTGATGTGAGCCACATGCCGCTGAAGAAGAGATTGACAGCTGCTTGTGCCTCTAATCATGCCGCTTATAACAATTCTGTGAAGAAATCACCAGCATCTGATGGAGAGAAGTCCAAGAGTATCTTTCGCTTCCGCGGGAAGGATGGAAAGGGTGCCGCTGCTGCTGATGATACTACTGTTGATACCGCTGCGGATGCAGTTGATCAGACCTCGGGTGGTGGTGGGGCTGATGGCGTGGCCGAGGAATTGCCGCAGAAGACGTGGAATTTAAGGCCTCGGAAACCCGCCAAGAAGGGTTTAAACGTTAATGGTGGCGGCGCAGGGAAGAACAGTGGAGCCACGGGGCAGGCGACAGAAAGTCTGGGTCCGAGTCGAACCAGGAGAGGTCCGGACGCAAAAATGGCTGCAGAGAAGAAGAAGAAAATGAAGTTCTCTGTCTCTCTCTCTAAAAAGGAGATTGAAGAGGACTTCTTGAAGATGACTGGGTCCAAACCTTGCAGGAGGCCCAAGAAGAGAGCCAAGAATGTTCAGAAGCAACTAGATGTATTTTTTTTCTTTCACTTGTCATTTCAATTATATTATCGCGTGATTTTTTTTTAAATATTAAGGTTTTAAATTGTGTCAATTATGTGTTTATTATGATTCTGCAGAATGGTTTTCCTGGCTTGTGGCTGGCTTCGATCACTCCAAATTGCTACAAAGTTCGGGAGAATAGAAAGGTTTGATTCCCATTTGACTATTTGTTATTTGAATAGATCAGAGAAGAATACTGGTTCTTTATTTTATTTTCTTGTTAAAAGCTTTATGTTCTTGTTGTTTAATTGTTTTATATTATGCTCATTTGATTGAAGGAGTCGTTTCCCTTGGATTTCAAGCAATAAAAACTGTGTGATAAACCAATTCTATTTGTTATTCCTTTCTGACCCGTGCAGGGTTAGATGAAATGGCTGAGAAGATCTGGTGGAGTTCAGTGGAATTGTTGGATGGTTGCTGATGATTTAGACCACAGTTGAAGGTATAGCAAATTTTGTGAACCCGTAAAGATGAAAGGGTAGCAAATGCATATTGTTTTTGTGCCTTTCTCTGTGTCCTGTGAAGAGCTTAGTGAAGTGTTTGGAGAGTTAAATTAGGAACCTTGTTATGGCTAATTGCAGATGTACATATGAATTATCAGATGGATGGCTAGCGAATAATTATAATTTTAGTTTTCACAGCTTTAATCCCTATGAATGAAATTTCTTTCTGAGAGTTTCTTTACATGCTATTGCATGAAAGTTTTCTATTACGTTCTATTGCATGAGAAAATGTTAGTTGTTCGTTGAACTGGCTGAAATATTGAAGCCGAATATACGTGTCGTGGATCCCATATGGTTGGGATGCATTCTTGTGATTAATATAGATGCATATATCTTTATATTATTTCTTTCTGAAATGCACTTGTTGGAAAAAGTATGGTAAGTTTATCGGCCTTTGATCAATTTAAAGAACGTGTCATTTTTTAATGAACCAAGTAGTTTCGTTCTGCTTGTATTTCCTGTATAATGAGCGCGTGAACTACACGGATATGCTATCTATTAATGCAAAGATATGTATAACATTGTGAAACATCAGGCAGGATACTTTTTGTTGAATCAGAATAATCGGGTTATGCACTTGTTATTATATTACTTTTTTTCTTCTTCTGAAAATGCTACTGTTAGATCAAATGGTTGGTTTATTGGGTCTTGATGAATGAAAGGTAGCCATTCTTTGATGAACTAAGTAGCCATATCCAATCGTGTTTGAAAAGCGCGTGAACTACACTCGACTAACCATCCGTTAATAGAAAGATGTGTGTGATTGAACAGGCTGAAATATTAACACGTATTGTGGAATCCAAATGGTAAGGAATACACTTACATGACTAACTTGTATTCATTTGACAATGCACTCATCAGTTAATCAGATCTAGATCAATTTAAGGAGCATACCACTTTTTTGATGAATTAAGTTGTTTTGTTGTGCTCGTCTTTCCTATTTGAAGAGTTAATGAGCTATTCATACTGTGTGACCAGAATTTCCGTCATGGATTCCAATAGATGCAGTATTGTGATTGATGTACATGTTTTGTATCTCTCGGTCTTCAATTCAAGAAAATGAACTTGTTGAATCAGAAATGCTTACGTTACCGGTTGTTTACCATATTAAGGAAAGTGTCATTCTATAACGAATTAAGTAGCTTTCTCATTTTTGTCTTTCATAGCTTGTGAGCTATATGTGAGGCGTCACCTGCTAATGGTAGGATGTGTGTGATTGAACAGGCTAAATAATAGGATGGAATATGAGCTCTGAAATCCAAATAGTTTGAATAACCCCATAATTGGCTAACCTGCATTGTATTTCTATGTTCTTTCATTTTGGAAGTGTACATTTAAGTGCAAAAATTGTTACCTTGCCGATTCTTGATCAAATTAAGAAAAGTGTCGTATTTTTTTGAATCAAGTCATTTGTCCTGTTTATTTTTCTTGTTTGGAGAGTACCTGAACTCCACACAAGTCGGTGTCTATTATAGCAAGATGTATGATTGAAGGAGATCAAATTTAGAGCAGAATATGTGCTTTGAAACCCTAATAGTTGGGACACTGATTAATTTGTATGCGTTCAACTCGCTATTTGTCTTTCTAAAATACACTTTTGGGAGTGAAAATGGCCAATTTTTTTTCTCTTAAAAGATTTTAGCGGCTTGTCATTGTACAAGGACGTTCATTAATTTTTCCTGTTTGTCTTTCCAATTTAAGAGTGTGAGCTCCAGTACCAGCCAGTCTAAGAAAGATGTATCTGGTCTAGGCATGAAATTCATGCTTTTATTTCCTTTGGGCCCCTTACAATTGGAGAGAAATATGGAAAGCACTGAAAAAGATTGGCATGATAGGTCTTAGGTTTGTGCGACAAGTTTTGGAACAGAGGTCTCTAATTCAATTTGTACTGTTGTTGGAGATAGTCTTGAAATGCTTGAGGGATGAGAGGATATGGGAAATTAAATGGATATTTTAGTTTGATTACACTGTATGATATGTGCTCTCAAACTTTCTAACCGGCTATTTATTTCAAGAGACATTTTCTTAACGATCTGAAATTATGAATGTCTTAATAAAATGTAAAAGGAAGATTATACACACTCTCATGCTTTTAAGTTTATCAACAGAAGCAAGTACATTTCTTTTCAGACTTACCATAGGCAGATGGAGTTAGTTGGAGTATTTGAAAATATTGTAAATCTATAATCGGGTACAATCACCTTCTTAAAAGTAGAGAGGCGGTTCCCTTTGGTAAATATATAGATACAGACAAAAATATTTTGTTCTGGATTGAGATTTGAATTTTCAGTGCATAACAATTGTTAAATTATTTGATTTATTACATCATAATATCATTTTGTAAGCATTCATGGCTGGTTGTGGTGGCAAGATTCTTTGATTAAGTTGCATTTATTATCTTGCCTAATATACGTTTTTTTTTTCTTTCTAGCATTCACACTTCTGTTATTGAGCAATATCATCTGGATATCCACTTCACTTGCAAAATGCAAAAGAAACGCAAGAATTATCGGAATCTGAGCCTTGTTTGGGAGCTAACCTTGGTGTGGTGGAGCTTGACATGTATGATGAGACTGATATTTCTACCAGGACGAGGCTGGTAAGTTGTCGTAACAGCATTATTTGGAATGTTTGTAGTGTCATTTGTATGTTACACTGCTACTTATATCATGTACAAGCAGGACAGTAATTTTCACTATAGTTGTGGTTATTTTTCTTTTCCATTGCATGCCTTTGAACTTATGAGCCTTCTGCTGTCCAATGGTTCAAAATAATTGAAGTTAGTAATCTAAGAACCAGTGTGGTGGTTTGATAAACTGTTCATTAAGTGAATATGCTTCTGAACTTTGAAGGCTGTCTGCTGGAAGGAGTAGTTATTCCTAGATTTTTGTTTATTGTAAATACAGATTTAACGGTGTGATTGAGGTTTATAATTGTCTGTGATATATTGGTTTGCAGTAAGTCAAGTTCAATTGCTTCTAAACTTAATTATTTTTTTGTTATACAGAGCAGGTGCAATAGAAGAGATGGAGCTTTATACTCAGCTCAATTGTATTACATACTCTAAATGCTCTTGCTTATGTGCTGAAAAGTTCATTTCTTTGGACTAGAGGCAATTGAGTCATTCATGGAAACGATCTGCTGCGGAGCCAATCAAGAATTAATTGGGTCAATCTTGGTTCTGTGTCTGTTTTAATTGTCCAGTGGCTGCAATAAGGGAAGCAGATAACAAAAACTCTTGCAAAATGATTGGGCTGCCATTGATGAGAAGGTGAATGGTTTCAGAAACTACTCTACATGACTACATGTCCTGTGATTGGGAGTATAGTGCAAAGAAGTTCTAGTTTAATGCTCCATATTGTAGTATCTGTGATTTCTCTCTGTGATTTTTGAAATGCTGGAAGAGTCATTTTTCCTTATTATACATATGTTATGGGGAAATTTCCAGAGGAAAGAACCTTCGTACTTGCAATTTTGAATGGATTATGACTTCTAATTTTGTGACTAATTGGAGGTATAATGTTACCTGTAAAGATTGATTTTTGTTGCCTCCTATCTAATTAAGATGAGGCCAATGCATCTTAGTCCCAGATGTGCATATGAATAACAGATAAGTAGAGACTTTGTTATCTATTTATCTCTATCTGAAACAATACTTAAGGACCCATCTCTTGTGGTTCAGTATTAGAAGATAGATGAGTAAATAATTCTGAGCCCTTAAACTTGTCTGGCGCTGATCAACTTATTCTGTAAAATTAATCACTTTTATCTAGGCTCTACTGTAAGTAGAATCCCTGTTGATGTTTGTTGCTATATGTTGCTCGAACGGAAGCTTGACACACATACCTAATCTCATGGAGGTAAATGTTATGTCTAGCATTGGCACTTCTTTATATTGCGCATGATCATCTATAAAATTCAGAATCTGAGCCCAAACGACTGATATATTTACTTGGACGAGGCAATGGATAAGGTTGGCTTGGATTTTTTAGAAGTTGGGTTTGGGTTTAACTGAACGAAAGTCAAAGACCATCCATGTAGCCATGGTTCCCACACAAGGCCTGACGGATTGGGTCACCTCATACTACTCATTGAGTTAGCAAAACGACTTGTTTTGCACCACAGTTTTCGAGTCATCTCATTATACCCAATGGCGGGTCGTCACTTATGGAAGCCCAAAATCAACTCCTTCAAGCCCTCCTCCATTAGCGGGTGGGATTAAATATGTTTAATAGCTTCTTAGATTTGGAATCAGATGCTTTTAAGGTTTTGATGGGAGGTGATCAGCCGGGTGTACTTCTTATTTACCTGATTGGACTGGTTCGAGCGATGGAGTCGATAGGTCTGGATGTTTGATGTGATTAGATGAGCAATCGAGTGGGTCAATGCTTTTTGTTTGTTTTGATGGTGGTGGTACTCTCTCAAATGAGCAGCTACCGGAGTTAGCTTTAGGCCTGGAAATGAGTGGGCAAAGTTTCTGTTGGTTTGTTAAAAGCCCACATGACAAAGCTGCAAATGCAGAGGGTTAAAGTAAGTGAAAGTGGCATAGTGGGGAGTGAAAATATTGCAAAATATGCAAGAGGGTTGATTGATTGAAGGAGAAGATGGGAAAATGCTTAGGAATAAAATGAGAGAACTAAAAGATGCTGCTTCAAGGGTTTTGAGTCAAGATGGGTCTTCTACAAAGTCACATTCTAAGGTTGTGGAAATCTGGAAGAACCAAAAGCCGTAACAAATTACTGTTTGGTTACTTTTTTTTTTATTTCCATGGATATCATTGTTTTGCTTCTCATCTGTCAATTAAACGAGGAAGATGATGCCGCACTGATGAGACGATGCAGATACTGCTGTTGCACTGTTATGAAGGAACTCTGGAGATTGCACAGCTATGAAAGAGCTGTGGAGATGAGAGATGAATCTATGTGGATGAGGTCTGATCTAAGAAGAGTTAAAAGGGTATTTTGGAGTTTCTAATAAAATTGATGAGCTGGATTTAGCTGTTGATTTGATTAAAAATCAATTGGCTGACTATCAAAAAAACTGATGGAGGGAGGTTTCTGTAAGAAAATTTAAATTTTCAAATAAGATAAAACAAGTAAATGTAATTTTTCAAACATTAAGTAAGTAATTATCGCGACGTCCAAATGTCAGGTGAGTTTCTAACCGTGTGCATATCGTGTTCTTCTAAAACCGAGATTATAGAGCCTGTAAAAAATGATCTAATGAGAGTACTTATTAGAATAAAGGCAACAACTGGTTGCCAAGATTTTTCAATATATATATATATATATATATATATATATATATATATATATATAAAATGCAATTTGATAGATGAAGAAAGTCTCAATTTGGATTTATAAAATGATTTATAATTGATTTTAAAGTAAAAAAAATTTTATGATTAATTTGTATATTTAAATGGTGATTGTTTTTTTATAAGTTATAATTTACATTTATAATTATATATATATATATATATATATATATATATATATATATATATAATTTGATATGTGCATATTTAATACTGTCAAATTCAAAATGAAACACCAAAACAGATCGAAACCAAAATATTCAATTTAAATAGTTAAATTGAAATGTTACTCGACGCGAAATTTACAACCTTGGTTTTAGTTTTTTTGCCTTTCTTTAAGGGATAATATCATCAAACCTCTACACATTTTAACAATTGTTTCACTTTCTTTCTTAAGCTTTTTAATCCATTGAATAAGACCCTATGTCTTGGAGGTGTTTCCAATAATTCATTCTTGTAATTTTTTTTCCGATCAACTATCAATTGGTGCATACATATGATACTCATGGTCATCTCAGAAATATGATTATTGAAATAAGGTGAGGTAAGCACTCATCTTTATTCCACTATCTTCATTTTTTTTGAGATATTATTTGATTTCTCCCCTTATATCTCTAAATCAGATCTCCCATTGATTTTCAAATAGGTCAATTGGACTCTTACATTATAGATATGAATCAAATTGATCAGTTAGAGCTATATTACATTTTCGTTCAAATTTCAACAAAAAAACATGTGTATGCACGTAATTAATTGATCAATTTTATAAATGTTTGATATTATTTCATGTGATCATATGATTTGAAAGAGATATACATATGTTTTTATCTGTTGAAATTTGGACAAAGTAATTGGAAAGGATAACTCGATGCAGTTATAATATAGACTTTTGGATATAATAAGAAATGGTAAATATAATAGATTTATGAAACTTTTTGATCAATGAATCAAAATATTATTTACCTTTTTGAGAGAAATTATTGTATGATCCTGTGTCATAAAAGATAGATATAAAAATAATTCACTTTCTCTCGTTTATCATGTTATTCAACGATGGAGTTACTTTTAAAAAAATTCTTACATAATACAATATCATGAAAGATATATGACACAAAAATCCATTCCATTCTTAAATAAAAATTAAAAATAAATACATCAAGATAACATAATTAGATAATTAAGATATTCTACCATGAGTTAATGAAAAAAAATCATTTAGCAAAAAAGATCATATCTAGTTTCTATTTTGTCGGTATTAATTTTTATTTGGTTTAGTACATATATTATTGTGCTATATATTTTTTTATAAATTTATGTTAAATAAAAAATTTTCTTACACGTGCAGGCAGTGCAATAATTATTTACACGTATGTATCTATTATTAATATTATTTTGTTGAAAAGTTTCCGTCAATATTGAATGGCAAGTATTTTAATTACTAAAGACTAAAAGAACGAGTACGTCAGCATAGAGCTGAAGAAAGCTCTTTATAAATTAAGGATACGGAAAGAGAGCTCAACCGGACACACATAACTCATCAGCAAACCATTTTGGATAATTACGCTTGTACACCTAGTGCACGAAGACTAATATCAGGTTCGCTACCCTTTTTTGGTAGTCAAAATAGTAATATATTAACACCTCGGTGACAATTATTTCTTCGACCTAATAAAATTACTATAGTTTTTATGATGAAGACAGCCGCAAGTCCCTCCATCTTTTTTTCTATTTATTTATTTTTGACTGAAAAGTCATCCTTTAAATTTTCTATTTATTTTTTTATTGAAACGTCATCCTTTAAACTTAAAAATTAATTTTCCAGTGTGCGTGTGAGACTTTGTTTTCCATGTGAATGTGAGACAGACTTAAGAATCATTACTAAAAACCCGAAGCTTTTACACAAATTCATCGGTTCGAATTATAATCCATTCATATAATTTTTTTCCTTAGGCCTTGAATCCTTTTTTTATAAAAAATGTCATATGTTCTTTTGTAGTCAAGTAAAAATAATTTTTAAAAAAAAAAAGAATTCAAATAAGTTTTATATGTGGTTTTTTTTGTTGTTATTTTGTATAATTCAATTATAATTTTATATTTAAAATATTTGGAAAAAAATAAAGAATTTAAGAGAGGGGGAAAGAGTTGAAGGGTTTTTTTGGGTTGAAAAGTTCTCTCTCGTGCCTGATTGCTTTTTTACTTTGCTTTCTCACATTTTTCCATTTTTTTTGTTTGGCTTTTACCTTGTTGATTTCTATAACTATGCTTTTTGATTTATGGGAACTATTAAAATTTGCACCATTAAATTAAAACTAAAATATTTTGTTATACCAAACGATTGTGACTAAAATGGGTTGATACAATGGATAAACTAAAATATTCTTTTGGTAAAATGTCTCGAAAATGTATGAAAATTTTCACTTTAAAAATATTTAGTTAGATTAGATCTAAAATTAATGTTTTATATCGATTCGAAACTTTACTAATAATTTTAAAATTTTTTATTTATAATGTTAACATAAACATGAAATAAAAAAAATAATATTATTACTAAAAATCTTTAAAATTATCCATAAAATTTTAAATAAATTTAAAACTAATAATTTAAACTCGACTTAACCAAACATTCTTCCGTTTGAAATTAAGAGGAAGTATGAAAAGAGCTGACACTAAAGTGGGTCCTAAAGAAGTTAACATTTTCTTTTAAAAAAAGAAAAATTGCATTAAAAAAAAAAAAAAAAAAGAGACAAAGGGTGTCAACCTCGGCGAACTCAACCTAATACAAAGAGATTATAAAAAGCCAACCTAAAACAAAGCGACTAAAAAAAAAGAAAGATTACAACTTCAACACTTTTTTTTTCTTTTTTGATTTTAACTTTTTCAAATGAGTGAACAGATTCAAGAGCTTGTCTCCTTCGTGATTCTTTTTGAAAGTCGCATCAAGATGGGAAAGGAGATGGGGAAATTGTGCAGAGGCTGGTGTATCATGTACAAAAGTATGACTGTTTCTTTTTAAAATATTAGTGTTTATCAAATTAAATAATTGAACAATGCTAAAATAATCAAATAGTCACCCATTCATAATATTTTATTAATCAACTAGTAATTAAATCATATTTGTAATAAATTATAATGTTATTTTTAAAAATTCATTATCTAACACGATAACAGTGAAAAAAATTTTAATTGTTGGAATCATCAAAATAAAGAATAAATCTTTAACGCAAAAAATTCCCATTAAAAAAATAGTAGTAAAAATATTTTTTGTATCTTTTGCTTTCATCACCATGGATAAGCAGTGAAGTCAATATCGTCATTAGCTAAGTTAGCAATCAAATGGTAAAACATCTCCTTGCTATGTAGTTGGAAGGGTTTCAAATATTGGGGAATGGGGTTATTTGCTATATTTGCAATGTAATGATTATTCAATAATCGATAATGTTAATGCACATAATTTATGAAAATCTGATTCAAATAAAATATTTTCACGATCCAACTTTGCCAATTTTCTCCTTCTACGTATTGAATCTCATGAGAACTGCCATGTGACAAGCAATTAATGTGTTGCGAGAGATTTTTTTGATTAGTGGGTTGTTTTTTTGCTTTTCAAGAAATAAGATTGGGTCTAAAAAAGACACTATAACTTGCGGTGGACCGACGACTGTCAGAGCGACTTGTCCAATCAACATTTACATAGCATGAGAGAGAAAAAATTCTTTTGCAGAAGTAAGAAGTAACTCATGATTAGTAGTGCCACATAAATAGCAAAAAATGAGTTTAACAAGCTGGAAATGAGTCATGCGGAAAGCATGCAAACACTGACTAGCTAGATTAACAGCTTAGACAATATCAAGTTGAGTCATGGTTAAGTACTAAAGACCTCTAACCATACTCCTAAATGCAGAGGGATCTGCTAGTAGTTTACTCTCGTGTTATGAAGGTGTTGGCTAGGAAGGTAAAGTAGTTTTAACTGGTTTGGCCGAAGACATAGAAAATTTAAGTAAAAAGTCTTTAGTGTATTTAGTTTGAGAGAGAAACAAACAGGTGGACGACTAACAGCTTCAATGCCAAGAAAATAATGAAGATCACCAAGATCCTTCATAGCAAATTGGTTAGATAGAGTATGAATAAAATGAAAAAAAGACTAGAATTATTACCAGTGAGAATAATGTCATCAACATACAATGGTAAGATAAAAAGACCATGAGATGACATAAGAACAAACATTGAAGTATCTACCCGACTGCAAGAAAAACCAAGAGAAAGAAGAAAAGAACTATAGTGGTGAAACCAAGTGCGAGGAGCCTGTTTCAGATCATAGATGACTTTGCGTAATTTACAGACATGAATGGGGTGAGTGGGATCAGCAAAATCAGAAGGTTGTTTAATACGTACACCACTTCATTAAGATAACCATGAAGAAATGCATTCTTAACATTGAGTTGTCTACTCATCCACGAATGAGAAATGACTAATGATAAAACAAAACATATAGTGGTAGGTTTAACAACAAGACTAAAAGTTTCATGACAGTTAATACTTGGTTGTTGATGGAATCCTGGAGCGATCAACCACGCTTTGTAGGGTATTTACAAAAGTATGTCCTAATACGATTAAGATACATCAAAGTGTTCTAATAGGATTATGATTTCCTATTTACAATAGACTAGAATATGCTAATATTATTTACATTAAGAATATATACATTTACAAGTGCTAAATAGAGTTATAAGTACCCATTCCACGGGAGTTATGTTGAGGATAACGATGCTTAGTTGTTCACATTAAATTGTTAATGCTCATTGTTTTCGCAAGGCTTCTTTTATGGGATAGTAGTTGAATGATTCAAAATCTTTGTCCAAAGAGCAAGAATCGAAATCTCAATCTTCTACTAAAAAAAACTCTTAAAATTTTACTTTTACTAACTTTGCTTCGGGTATAAACTGGATGCATAGATAATAATTTTTTCTAGTCAAATTATCTAATTCTTGTATGCACAAATTGGTGTTTGACTGATATAAATTAAGAACCAAGTGCCAATATTTTACTAATAAATTCGTAGATTGCATCACAAGTTGCTCATTTTCCTTATTTGTTAGTATTTTTTTCTTTCTAAAACAAACGATTGGCTAAGTCAGTCTTCCCTTATATATTTTAATGCCTGAGACAACCTTAAAGACCTCATTATAAGCGATAGAGAAGTCGAGTACGACACAAAATAGTTAAGCAAGCCATTTTGATAAACATCTCTGCATTAACTTGAACACTCCACACAAGGTCGGGGAGGCTAACGTACATTAGGTAAGCCTTTCATTTGTTTCTACTATTTCACTAGTCCAAACTATTTGTCTTGGTTTTCTATGATCTTTTCAAGTTTGATATTTGGTATTCGTTGATAATAACTGATTAGTCATTTAGACTAAGGTTGTGAATTTCTGATTTGGATTCGAATTCAATTTTTTGTCGAGTAATCACATCCAATAACCTGTAACTAAGCGGGTTAGATCAGTAACGAGTAATTAAACAGTTAGCAATTACAAGTTTGAGTTTGAAAAGTAAAATGTAAATGGCTTCGGGTAGTAGATTAGCTAGATAATTTTAGTTAATTATGAATATGAAAACTTTCACAAATAACCTATCCGTTTCATTTTTAATTAGATGAATTTTTTTAAAAAAAGAAAATAGAGGGATAATTAACCCAAGTATTATTACTCTTTGGGGAGAAATTCTTCCTTAATCCTTTGTCATTAATGATAAGATAAAAAAATTTCAATTTTTTTTCTTCTCATATCATCAAATGATGGAGGTACTGATCTTGTGTCATATATTATTCTTCACTTTTTAGGTGATTCATTTTTCGGAAATTAATGAATATGTCGGGGAATATACGTAGACAACATAGGTTGATAACTAAGATACTCTACCATGAGCTAGAGAATAAATGGATCATTTAGTTAATTTTATTTTAGAAAAAAAATCGTTCCTAGTTTCTATTTTGTCGATAGTAATTTTTATTTGGTTTACCATTAGGACAAGGAAGTGGATAGATGAAAATCGAGGCAGACCAAGACTGAGAGTGGTTAATTCGCATTAAAGCAGTCTTTGACTTTAATGGTGACTTAGAGTTTATCCCTCCAAATCGACATAATTTCATTTACAGGTTCCTAAAAACTTGTGTAAAATAACTGGAAGAGCCTACATTCCTCAGTATATTTCTATAGGTCCCTTTCACCATGGCAGTGAAAGATTGGCCTTTTACCTCAACAAAGAAAACAAAGATAAAGGAATCTTAAAGTAACCATTCATTTGTAACACTATGTCAGTAAATTAGTAATCAAATGACATATATTAAATCTTTACTGATAAATAACTATTTTACCTTAAAAAACATATATTGTTGAGTCTTTTTTTGGTAAAGAGGGGTGGTAATATTGTTGCTTCTTAACATGGTGAACAAATCTGAGTAGGTGGAATCAAGGATAGCAAGGAGGGACAGCAACTTTGTTCCAACAGTCTAGTAATTTTACAATCTCTGAGCACATGGCATGTAGATTCAATAGTATTGTTGCAAAAGAAACATAAATTAGATTCGATAATGTATGCTACTTTTGAGCTTTTATATATTCCTAGCTTGCTTTCAGTTGTCCTCTCGTCGGCTACTTTTGAGTACAAACCATCATTTGAGGTGAAAAGGCAGACACCTTTGACTAGAAAAAAATAATTATTAATTTTGATGGTTTAGTCCTTTGCTAATGAATTGTTGTACATTTGTCTCCAGCAAAATGGAAATTAATTCTTCAACTGGAAATCAAGATCAAAGCAAAGAAGTGGTAATTGACATAAAGCCTTTCTCTGAGCAATGCATATGCAGGGTACCCGATCAACTTCGAAAAATAAACAAAAAAGCCTACACTCCGCGTTTAATCTCAATAGGCCCTTTTCACTATGGCAACCTAAAACTAGCCACAACGGATAATCAAAAGCCAAAGTATCTGACCGAATTCTGCAAGCGGATCGGGACAATTGAAAAGTCATTGGAGGATTTTGTTGAACAGAAGGAAGAGCGAATACGTAGTAGTTATGGAGAATCTTTCTTTGAGCTTGACAGTGATGAGTTTGTGAACATGATCAAGTTAGATGTTTGCTTCGTTATCGAGCTTTTCTTGAGGAAGCATTTAGAACAAGACGATTCGATACTGAAGAAACCTTTACAAGAAAAAGGTATAGAACAAGACTTGATATTATTTGAAAATCAACTACCTTACTTTTTCTTTGAGGAATTATATAATTTTTCAGTCTTGCAAAAATATAACGGGTATCCTTCCTTCCTTGACATTACTTGTAATTTCTTCTCGAATTACAATCCTCAAAGTGTTTCACTACCTAAGAAGGAAGATATCAAACATTTCACTGATTTAGTAAGATTGTTCCTGCTTGGTGAAAGCTATCTCAACGCAAGCAAACTGGATGAAACAGGGGTGAAGCATGAGGCAGTTCAAGACAAATGCTTACTCGATATAGCATTCCAGAAGACAAAGATTTGTCGTTTCTTCGAGAAGAGAGAATTGAAATCAACTCAAGAAAACTCAAATAAATGTACTGAAATCTGGCACAGTGCAAGCAAACTGGATGAAACAGGGGTGAAGCTTGTGGCAGTTGAAGACAAAGACTTACTCAATATAGCATTCGAGAAGACAAAGAATTGTCTTTTCTTCAAGAAGAGAGAATTGAAAATCCCTTGCTTTAAAGTACAAGGTGACACAGAATGCATCTTTCGAAGCACGATGGTGTTAGAGCAATGTTATTACAAAAATAAAACTTACATTTGCAGCTACATTTACTTGATGAGATCTCTTATCCGTAACGCGAAAGATGTGGGTTTGCTGGTGGAGAAAGAGATCATTAACGGGTCAGGTACCAATACTGTGATGGGAAATATGATTAAGAAACTCAACCGAGAAATCATTATAACAAATTTCTGCTACAACGGTTTATGTGAAAAGGTGAATGCTCAATACGAGGGTTGCTGGAATAGTACACGGGCATGGGTTTATCGTTCCGTAACAATCTTGAAATGGGTTTACTTTGACAATCTTTGGAGGGGCACTGGAACTATTGCTGCAGTTATTCTGTTGGTGTTAACCTTTATACAGACCTATTGCTCTATCTTACAAGTACGTTAGGTTCTAGTTCAGTATATGTAAATATAATAGTAGTACCTTTTGAAATTTGCACTGAAATGTTTGAGATTTTTATGATATGCATTTGCATTTGTAGATGTTGTTATATATTTATCTTTTGTATAATAAACATTATTTGCTCATTTTTTTATTCATTTGATAAAATTTAATTGGAAATGATCATATGATATGCTATAACGATGAAATGATTATAATTATCTTTAAACTCGCATGATTATAGCAAAATATTAATTTTCGATTGGCACCAAAAATATATGTAATATTTCTCACTCACGCGATGCCTCTCGTAGTTTTTTTTTATAAATTCCAATCATGAAATTGAATGGAAGAATTGATTGCAAATTTACGAACTATCAAGTTTGACATGTTAGATAGAAATTGTTTAACACCTCAGGTACAATTATTTCTTCGACCTAATAAAATTAGTATAGCTTTTATGATGAAGACAGCCGCAAGTCTCTCCATCTTTTTTCTTGGCTTATTAGTTGACAAAGAAAGTCTTTCATGAATATTTTCTATTTATTTTTTTTTGGAAAAGTCATCCCTTAAATTTTTAGTGCAGACAACCTTACGTTAATTTAGAGAATTAATTTTTCAGTGTGCGTGTGAGACTTTGTTTTCCATGTGAATGTGAGACAGACTTAGGATTCATTACTAAAAACCAGAAGCTTTCACACAAATTCATCGGTTCGAATTATAATCCATTCATTTAGTTTTTCTCCTTAGGCCTTGAATCCTTTTCTTATAAAAAGTGTGTCCTAATAGGACTAGGATACATCAAAGTGTTCTAATAAAACTAGGGTTTCCTATTTACAATAAAACTAGAGTTTCCTAATATTATTTACATTAGGAATATGTATATTTACATACCCCCTAAATCCGAATGAGGTGAAACCGCAGAGAGATTGCTTTTATGTTGAAGGAACCGAGAAGATGACAATCCTTTGGTAAAAATATCTACAAGCTGTGCATCAGTAGGAAATATACCGGATTTGGATATCGCTTTGGGCTACTTTTTCGTGAACAAAGTAAAAATCTATCTCAATATGCTTGGTACGAGCATGGAACACTAGATTAGAAGTAAGATAAGTGGCACCAATGTTATCACAATACACTCAAACTGGATGAGTTAAGAACACGTGTAAGTCATATAGAAGTTGACGAATCCAATAGGTCTTAGCTGCAGCATAAGCAAGGGAGGTATCCTATTTATAGCCTAACCTAAGGGGAATGTTTCCCATTCTAACCGATGTGTGACTAACATATACATTGTGTGTATATATATATACTCTCACACACACACACATTAACAACCCTCCTCAAACTCAAGGTGGTAAAATGGAGACTAACTTGAGTTTGAAAACTAAATCCTGAAGGTGTCTAGGAGGATGTGTTTTAGTGAAGAGATCAATAGTTTGATCGACGGAAGAAACTGATAATAGTCCAATAGTCCTACGGGTGAGATGATGACGCACAAAGTGATAATTAATCTCAATGTGTTTGTGCTTTCATGGAATACATCATTGTGAGCAATCTAGATAGCACTTTGATTATCGCAGCTGATGATAGTGGCAGTAGATCTAGAATGAGTACCGCGAGACATGTATTGATGGGAATGCCTGTTAAGGTTTTGGAAACAATTATGCTGAAGATGACCAGGGACTTGTTTCTTATAGAATTGACAAACTCAAGTGGGGCATTCCAAGAGAATGTTCCTGGTTTCTTACAATAATTGCAGAATTTTAAGGATCCAGATTGATGCCCTTTGTTGTTGGGTTGATTTGATGGGAGTGGTGATTGACATCGATGGAGAATAAGACTCCGATTATAGTGACATCGATGGAGCGGCGGTTGAGATGACGTCGATGGAGAATAAGACTCCGATTATAGTGATGTCGAGGTCTCCTGGGAGTGGCGACTGAGGTGATGTCGATGGAGAATAAGACTCCAATTATAGTGACGTCGAGGTCCCCTGGCGACTGAGGTGATGTCGATGGAGAATAAGACTATGATTATAGTGATGTCGATGGAGTGGCGGCTGATATGATGTCGATGGAGAATAAGACTCCGATTATAGTGACGTCGATAGAGCGGTAGTTGAGATGACGTCGATAGAGAATAAAGACTCCAATTATAGTGATGTCAATGGAGCGGCGACTGAGATGACGTCGGTAGAGCTCCGATTATGATGACCCGACATGTATGAAGAGAAGTCTATCTGATGTGTATATGATGTGAAGGACCTACTAATAGTGGCAATCACAGAGCATACTCAACTCTTGATATACTGAGAACCACTAAGAACCTGACTCTGATACCAAATTGAATTTAAGAGAGGAAATGAGACAATACAAAAAGAAAAGAATTGTATTGAATGATGTGATTTGCTTACAAATGAGGTATCTTATTTATAGTCTAACCTAAAAGGAATATATATATAAAGTTGGGCCCAGAGAGTTGAAGATCTCACCCGATTCAGCTAACACTGCATACCCCAAGGCAAGCAAATAGCTCCCGTTTATTTACAGCCCATAACAAGGAGGCCCATGTAATGAGACCCCACCAAACGCTGAAGACTCTAGAGAGGCTGAGAGGGCAACAAGACGAGCAGATGAGAAACTTTTGGGGAGAAGAGGAAGAAGTATTTATCAGTTTCTTTTTTAGCAGAAAAGGAAGTGGAAATGGAGGAGGGGAGTGGTGGGACCCAGTTTTGGTGGGCCCTGTCAAGCATAGCCCAGATGGGGTGGGCCATAAGGTCTTATCGGAAAGGGTGCGCAGGCGATTCTCGTCTCATGCCCTTAAAAGCATTCGCCGTCGCTTCCCTCTTCGTCGGCGCCTTCGCTGCTGCAGCCGTCGCCTCCCTCCAAGCCTCCAGCATCCACAAGGTCACTCCCTCCTCTCTATATCTCTTTCTTTGATCAAATTGTTGAATTTTTTTTTTCCTTTTTTGAAATAATAGGTAGAAGACGTGATGGAAGTGGGTGCAAATATAAGAACAAGACTTGGGGTTCCTCGAAGGGCACCAGAGGAGGGAGTATTCTTTACAAATTGGTGTACTTACTTGCTTGTCATCTTCTTGCTATAGTTAATTAAGATTCGTAATTTAATACGGTAATAAATGTAATGTGCAATTTGGGTGATGTATAAATAAAACTTAAAGCAATCTTTTTTAAAGTAAATTGAAGATTTAAATTTGTTTTAAATATCACTCAAACGGCGGCATAATTGATACATTTGTTGGATATAACAAGTTAAAACTTTACATTAAAAATATCTATCGCCTTGAAATTAATCCGAGTAATTTATGTATGCTCAAGAATATTTATGGAAATATATAAAAACTATCTATCTACAAAGATTGAGAATTTGTGATTATTGTATAATGGATATTTCGAAGTGGGTATAATATGGTTTTATTTGTGCATTAAGATGAAATTTTTATCCTTCATGTTTTAAGGTTAAACTATCTTTATTGAAAATGTAAAAACATAACTATAATTATCATTAATGTAAAATGTTTTAATCTTCTTTGAAAATATCCTTATTTTAATTCTTATAAATACAGTAAAACAATCCCTTTTTTTTTTTTTTGTGTAAACGAACTCATGTTATTGTATGGATTTTCCATATGATTAAAAGAAGCTTTAAAAATGAAATCTTCATAGAATCTACACCCTTATCCCCCCCTCCCCCCCACAAAAAAAAAAGGAACTTTTTCTCAAAAGAGTAATCAATTGATCAGAAACATCAACGGTTGAAATTGCATGCCCACTTCGAAATATTATCGATACAACTATTGACATGACAAAAGTGGGACAAAATTGAAAAGAACCATCCGTACGGTGATGTTTAGATTTTTAGCACAATCCAAACATCGATGGGACTTGATTTGCAATTATATTGAACATAAATGGATATTTCTATGATGCCCTGAATGCAGTGTGCTCATACAGTAATTTATTGGTTAAGACGGAAAGACATTGCATATGAACTGTAATTACAATCTTGAAGATATTTTGTTCCGACGAATAAGATTTATAGATATTTCATATCTTCCGTTAAGAAAGCACATAGTCTACAAAAGCATGAACTACCATTATGATCTAATAATCTATTTTAGTGGCGGCTGATATGATGTCGATGGAGAATAAGACTCCGATTATAGTGACGTCGATAGAGCGGTAGTTGAGATGACGTCGATAGAGAATAAAGACTCCAATTATAGTGATGTCAATGGAGCGGCGACTGAGATGACGTCGGTAGAGCTCCGATTATGATGACCCGACATGTATGAAGAGAAGTCTATCTGATGTGTATATGATGTGAAGGACCTACTAATAGTGGCAATCACAGAGCATACTCAACTCTTGATATACTGAGAACCACTAAGAACCTGACTCTGATACCAAATTGAATTTAAGAGAGGAAATGAGACAATACAAAAAGAAAAGAATTGTATTGAATGATGTGATTTGCTTACAAATGAGGTATCTTATTTATAGTCTAACCTAAAAGGAATATATATATAAAGTTGGGCCCAGAGAGTTGAAGATCTCACCCGATTCAGCTAACACTGCATACCCCAAGGCAAGCAAATAGCTCCCGTTTATTTACAGCCCATAACAAGGAGGCCCATGTAATGAGACCCCACCAAACGCTGAAGACTCTAGAGAGGCTGAGAGGGCAACAAGACGAGCAGATGAGAAACTTTTGGGGAGAAGAGGAAGAAGTATTTATCAGTTTCTTTTTTAGCAGAAAAGGAAGTGGAAATGGAGGAGGGGAGTGGTGGGACCCAGTTTTGGTGGGCCCTGTCAAGCATAGCCCAGATGGGGTGGGCCATAAGGTCTTATCGGAAAGGGTGCGCAGGCGATTCTCGTCTCATGCCCTTAAAAGCATTCGCCGTCGCTTCCCTCTTCGTCGGCGCCTTCGCTGCTGCAGCCGTCGCCTCCCTCCAAGCCTCCAGCATCCACAAGGTCACTCCCTCCTCTCTATATCTCTTTCTTTGATCAAATTGTTGAATTTTTTTTTTCCTTTTTTGAAATAATAGGTAGAAGACGTGATGGAAGTGGGTGCAAATATAAGAACAAGACTTGGGGTTCCTCGAAGGGCACCAGAGGAGGGAGTATTCTTTACATGTTGGGTTAATAGTAGATATCATTACATTTCTGGATTTGTTTTACTTTATGAAATGAAATCATCCTGTTTTTATGCCCAAATTAAACTCTCTCACTTTTTCTAATCATTGGCTATTCAATTCATTCTGGCAGAAAAACAGATGATCTATGACAAGAGGCTCAAGTTTGTAGGAGTGGCATCAAGGCTGATGGAATTTAGAGACCATCTTATTTTGGTTTTCTCGTGTAAGTGTCAAGCGTTTATGTATCAGTTTTAATTTTTTTTTCCCTTTTCTTGTTAGTTATTAAGTGAAAAAACATTGAGCTTTAATAAATCATGTTTCTTAGAGATCCCAATCTGAGAAATCCAATACGATGCCTTGTTTTCTTTGCAATGGGGCTAAATTTCTTTCTTACATGGCTTAAATTTTTTTTTATATTTCGAGTGAAGCAATGTTATACACTTGGAATATAATTATTGTTTTGATTATAATACAAATTTATACTTTTACAAAATTCCACAATATTATTACTGTTGGGTTAACTTCTTGAAATGATTTAATCACTAATACCATCGAACATTAGCTTCTCAAAATGAGTGCTCCCTCCATTTCCTTCTTTGTTGACAAGGGTATGTTTGTATAAGATCTGATTTGTAGAGAAAAAGAGAAGAGAAGAGAAGAGAGGAAAAAAAATGAAAAAAATAAGACCATTGATGTTTTTTATAACGCATTTGATAAATATGATGAAAAAGTTAGAAAAAAGAAAAAAATAGTTTATCTTAATTTACACTATTTGGTTGTCTCAATTTAAAAATATTGTGATTTGTTTGTGTGAGAAAAAAAATACCAATTATCTTTTTTTTCTTCATTTTTTTTTTATCAAATGATAGAAAATTATTGTATTCTTCTCTTTTTTTTTTTTTTCTTCTCACTTTTTGTCAATACCATTCATAACCTTACTAAGTTTTGTTTCATTTAAAAAGTTACGCCAAAGAACTTTAAAAAATTGATTTATAAAGGGAATTAAAAGATAAAAAAATAATTTTAAAAAATCTAATTTGTATTAAAAATATGTTTTTAATGTTATTTCATTAAACACTAAACAAATTTAGTTTCAATGTCTTATAAAAAAAATATATTTAAAAACTGTTTTGTAAACCATAAACCAAAACTATTTTTAAACCAAAACAACTAAACTTTTGAGCTCAACAATTTTTTAACTTGAAATATAATTAAATTAAATTAAAGTTTCGTTATTGAAAAATATGAAAACCAGTATAAAGGGAATTAAAAGATAAAAAAATAATTTTAAAAAATCTAATTTGTATTAAAAATACATTTTTAATGTTATTTCACTAAACACTAAACAATTTTAGTTTCAATGTCTTATAAAAAAAATATATATTTAAAAACAATTTTGTAAACCATAAACCAAAACTATTTTTAAACCAAAACAGCTAAACTCTTAAGCTCAACAATTTTTAAACTTGAAATATAATTAAATTAAATTAAAGTTTCGCTATTGAAAAATATGAACACCGACGTTTACAAGTTATAACTATAACTACCACCGATAAGAAATATCTTCAAATCTTAACAATTAAATTACCATTCATAAAACTATCACAAAATTTTATTAAACTTGAAACATAATTTTATTAAATATTTATGCTCAAGTGCACAAAAAGGAGCTTAGTTAAACAGCCATCACGAAACCGAACAAGAATAGCTAAGGCAAGAAAACGATATATGCTCATTCATTGAGAAGTTCTAGCCATGGAAGAAAGAAATTTGGCCTTGTGAAACATGGGGAGTCATAAAGTCATTTCCTGCATGAAGCCATCTCTATCTTTCATACCAGACAAGAAAATCATCCTCAATGTTGCAACAATCCAACCTTTTGATTCATATGCAAAACATAATGTAAATGAACCACCTAGTCAAATTTACCAGATCCTAAACGTTATTGAAATCCCACCAGCTAGAGAGATCAAAACCGAGACTCTGGATACGACAACAAAATTATAACCGTTGGATAACTCTTTAACAGGAAATATACTCCCATGTTGATTTGCTATGGCAAAGTAACTTTTATCTCAGCTAACTCCAGAACATTAATGTACATGTTCATGCTGGCAAATAAGACTCCAGAATCAATTGTTGTGGAGAAGGTGACAGTATCTCCACAATCAAGTATACTTCCATTGCTTGTCCTCGTTGTCTTTGAACATCTCAGTAAAAACTTTCTCAGTTCCGTGGGGCCCACGAATATAGAAATTAACCTACATTGAAATAATTTGAAACACAAACCAGTACTATTAGAAAAAAAATGATTCAGCTATCAAAGATGAATATTATTTGTACTCATCACTTCCTCGTAGTCTTTCTTTTATTTTTTTTTGGGAGAGGGGAGGGGAGGTTAGGGGTGAATGAGTTGTATCTATTTATTCAAAGTAACAAATCAATTTTAAAACGTTGAGAAGTATTCAATTTGTCTCATATGTGATTAGAGGAAAATGTTGCTTATAAATATCAAACGCAAAGAATTTTATCAGCATGCTGGTAGTGAGTTACCTCGACACACTCAACACCATTTTCATCAGTATATATCTTATTGGGAATACGTTGGCGAGCAGCACGATTTCTACTTTCTTGACCGTAGCCTGTAATAGGGGATCCAATCCTCACCCTTACCTGAATCACATATATCAAATCCAATGTGACCATTGAAATTGTAATGACAACATCAATATATACAGAGAACTTTATGAGTACTAGTAATTATTTGCGATTCATATTGATTGCAATCATGGTCAGTAAAAGGTAAACTAGCACAAGACTAAATAGTATAGGAACTAATGAATTATCCTGCAACCTTCTTGCATTTACCAAGCTGCAATGCGAATGTATAACTCATGCTTAACACCAATGGGTGGCTTGCATCCAAAAGAAACGCCATGAAGCCTAACTTCTTACATCCAAAAGAAATGCCTTAGATTTTTATTCAAAATTTTTTTTTGGGTAAATCTGTTTGATTTCATAGATTTTGTGGACTTTCTATAATGTCAATAGGTTTTCTAATTGGGTTGCATCATTTTGGTGCCTTATATTTATACCACATTCATTTATCAAAAGAAAATTCTTGAAATTCGTCATATATACACCAACTGTTAATATACTTTCTATAATATATTAAGATATGTTCCTAAAACGTTAATTTAGAACAGGATATACCAATAAGAAAGGGCTAACTGGTTGGTTTCTCTTTCAAGTAAAAGTAAATTCATTACTTTTACCATATGCTAGTTTTTTTTTGTAAGTAAAAGTATATGTATAAACAAAAACACCAAAAGGATGCAACTCATTTACAAGAAAGCTAGGAACATAAAAGAGACAATAAACTTTACAAGATGAAGGTCATTTACACAAAACTTCATGCTCTGAGGCTTCTGCCACCACATGCTTAGGTTCACCCAACACAACAATTTGTAGATACAAAGTTGTGAGCATTGATTCACAATCATGGTCCAGTCAAGAAGATATATACTAATTTTCACATACCTGACTGTCGTCTTGAATTCTTTTCAAAGCCTGGTTGAAGATCTTGTACCTATAACAAACAGTTGTTTTTAAAATGGATGGCATTGAAGGATGGTAGATTTCAAATTAAAATTACAAAAAAAATTAAACCAGAATTTTCACTCTTACTCCTTTGGTTCAAATATGAGTTCCTTAAACACAGCATATCCTGCAGCCGCGGCAACGACAAGCCCTGCAAGAATTATAACACTGTAGAAAAGGAAGCCCATTATGTAAAAGTTATTAGCTTCTCTGGAATAGCCGTAGTTCTGCAGCAGGGCGGAAATCCTAATTAGACCCTAATTAGGATGTTTTAAGTTGTTTATAAATACTCTTTATGTATTGAGCATTAAGTGTAATGAGAGATTTGTAAGGTTGATAATAAAAAACTTCTGGCAGGACGTAGTCCTATTCTGAGGTAAACCTGGGTAAATTTTGTCTTCTTTTCTTTCTGTTTATAATTTGTGTGATTGATAGGTCTCGAGTTGTTCATTCTATAGGTCCCTTTCACCATGATAGTGAAAGATTGACTGAAATGGAAATGCATAAATCAGTGTATCTAATAGAATTTCAAAGATTTTTTCATTGTTAAATACTGGAGGAATTCTTGGGCATGAAAGGGAGGAAAAACACATCCGTATTTGTTACAGTTCTGGTGAATCAATGTTTAGTAGTTCTGAGTTGATGAAGTGATTCTTTGTAATGCTGTCTTTATTATCGAGCTATTCTTGAGGTGGTATGAACATAAAGAACATATTCTTAACAATGATGCCGTACTAAGTAGACCATGGCTATTTAAAGGTAATGAGCGGGACTTGAGTTTTCTTGAAAATCAACTTCCCTACAATGTTCTTGAGGAATTATATAACTCAGCATTCTCCCCTTGAGCTACGTGATTATACAGAATGCATAGCCAGAAATCTTATGGCATTGTCATTATCCATACGAAAGTTACATCTACAACTACATCAAGCTAATGAGTTTCCTCATCAACCATACAAAAGACTTGGACTTGAGTTTTCTTGTGGCTATTTAAAGGTAATGAGCGGGACTTGAGTTTTCTTGAAAATCAACTTCCCTACAATGCTCTTTGATAAAGGAATTATTGTGAATGGGAAATCTTGAAAAGGGTGTATTTCGCTAACCTTTGGAGAAGCATCCAAACTGTTGCTGCGGTTTTGCTCTTGGTGCTTACCTTTATAGAGACATTGAATTCTGTTGATGCCAAAAAATGAGTGTTGCTGAGCTGGATGGATGTTCTGTAGAAGTACCTGCACAGAGAAAGGGAGATTTGCTATTGGGGTCGACGGAGGGGATGCCTCCGATGCTTAAGTTAGCAAAAGTTTAAGATTGTAAGTGTTTAAAACTGAGAAGCTCCCTCCTTTTTGGACCGCTTACCAAATCCTTTTATAGAGTTCCGGAGGCGGTGATGGGTCGGGGCAGCTGTAACAGGATACCCCAACTGGGTAGGGTAATGATGCCTATGAGGCCCAGCTAGGAAGCTGAGAACCGTTCAGTAGGGCTTTTGCCTTGTTGGCTTATTCCAGAGCCGTCTATGCGTAAGACGGTCTTTAGGTCTGACGCTCCAACTTGGTTGGTAATGATGATCCGAAAGGCGGTGGTGACGTGGAGGCCCAGCTGGAGCCAAGATATTCCTGAGGGCGGTCATGACCTGGAGGCCCAGCTGGAGGCAATGATGCCCTGAAGGGCGGTCATGACCTGGAGATCCAATTGTCTGGGTCTGAACTGTCCGCGTGTCACTTTGAATTCAGGGCTCACGATAATCCACGTGTCTTCCTCCTATTGGAGTGACATATTTTGGTAGTATCAGAGGCCCCCCACTTCCTTAAGTGCAGCATTGTGGTTAAGGAAGTAGCATAACTGGGTTGGCGTTAGGCCCTCTGTGGAGACATGAAGCTGGGTCGAAGATGTGCTCTAAGGCAAAACAGAGTGAGCCGAGGACTTGTGGAACAGTCCATCTCCTCGGACCTTAAAGAGATTGGGCCGAGGACCAGTGGAGCAATCCATCTCCTCGGCCAAGAATACCAGTGGTCCGAGGACTAGTGGAGCAATCCATCTCCTCGGACCTTGAAGAGAGTGGGCCGAGGACCAGTGGAGCCATCCATCTCCTCGGCCAAGAATGCCATGGGTCCGAGGACACGTGGAGCAATCCATCTCCTCGGACCTTGAAGAGAGTGGGCCGAGGACCAGTGGAGCAATCCATCTCCTCGGCCAAGAATACCATGGGTCCGAGGACACGTGGAGCAATCCATCTCCTCGGACCTTGAAGAGAGTGGGCCGAGGACCAGTGGAGCAATCCATCTCCTCGGCCAAGAATACCATGGGTCCGAGGACACGTGGAGCAATCCATCTCCTCGGACCTTGAAGAGAGTGTGCCGAGGACCAGTGGAGCAATCAATCTCCTCGGCCAAGAATACCATGGGTCCGAGGACACGTGGAGCAATCCATCTCCTCGGACCTTAAAGAGAGTGGGCCGAGGACCCGTAGAGCCATCCATCTCCTCGGCCAAGAATGCCATGGGTCCGAGGACACCTGGAGCAATCCAACTCCTCGGACCTTGAAGAGAGAGGGCCGAGGACCAGTGGAGCAATCCATCTCCTCGGCCAAGAATACCATGGGTCCGAGGACACGTGGAGCAATCCATCTCCTCGGACCTTGTAGAGAGTGGGCCGAGGACCAGTGGAGCAATCCATCTCCTCGGCCAAGAATACCATGGGTCCGAGGACTAGTGGGGCAATCCATCTCCTCGGACCTTGAAGAGAGAGGGCCGAGGACCAGTGGAGCAAGCCATCTCCTCGGCCAAGAATACCAGAGGTCCGAGGACACGTGGAGCAATCCATCTCCTCGGACCGTAAAGAGAGTGGGCCGAGGACCAGTGGAGCAATCCATCTCCTCGGCCAAGAATACCAGAGGTCCGAGGACTCGTGGAGCAATCCATCTCCTCGGACCTTGAAGAGAGTGGGCCGAGGACCAGTGGAGCAATCCATCTCCTCGGCCAAGAATACCAGGGGTCCGAGGACACGTGGAGCAATCCATCTCCTCGGACCTTGAAGAGAGTGGGCCGAGGACCAGTGGAGCAATCCATCTCCTCGGCCAAGAATACCAGGGGTCCGAGGACACGTGGAACTACGTGAAAGATTCTCGTGTCTAGGACGACGGCGATAGAGACACGTGGTCTCACCATATGGATGCCGCGTCATGTTACCCTTTTTAGGGAAAACGGCGGCCGCCTCGAGGGACGTAACGTCCCCTGGGAAAGAGTGTGGGTCGTTTGGGAGTTCTAAATTGTCCCCTAGATTCCTGCGACCGCATTAAATGCTTCTCGTTGGCCGTGATACTTCTGCTATATAAGGGGCTTTGGTTTCTTCTTCTTCCACACACCTGCCATAATTTCCTTCTGTTTTCAGAGAGTTGCTTTCCTGAGAGCCTTCGGCCTCGTCCAAAGAAGCTTGGGAGTCCTCGTCCTCGTCCCCTCAGTGAGAAGGTTGGTGTGATTGTTGCAATCGCCAGACCTTGGGAGGAAAGCTCTAGGAGGAATTCAAGTCCGAATCCTTCGGACGTTGGTGAGTTCGTGTTCTTTTTTATTTTCATACCATGTCTTCTTCGTTTGATACATACCGCGATAGGCCTAGTAGTAGTAATGGTAGGAGTAGTGTAGATGGTACGAGTGGTAGTAGCTCCGAGGGCGCAGAGGCGTCCTCGTCTTCTTCTGGGGGGGATGCCCTCAGATTGGGTACGCCAAGGGCAGGCCCCATGGCACTAGTGCCCTATATTCCTTCGGGGGTTGGGAGAGAATATCAGGAAAAGTCCTCGTCTAGTGAGAAAACTCGTAGAGCTGTGACCGATATTAGGGAGACCTCGGCTGGAGAGGAGAGGGAGGAATGGTACTATACAGCCAACGACATTCCTAGCCAACTGAGGGAGGAAGATTTGGAGGTAATTAGGAAGACCTACCGTATTCCGGGCGAGTACGGTCTTCGGCTGGCCAGGGTGGGGGAGAGGGCCTGTGATGTCCTCCCTGACCGAGCTCCGTTCGAGCTCTGCGTGTATGAACATCACATGCAGGCCGGGCTTCGGTTTCCCCTCCACCCCTACTTCTGTGCAATTTTAAAATATTTTGATATAGCGCTATGTCAGTTGGTACCAAACTCGGTACGACTGATCATGGCCTTTATCTGTGTTTGCTTAGAAGTGGGCCGTCCAATGACGATGGACATTTTTAAGGCCCACTTCTTGATCAGCCGGCATGGCCAGACAGGGTGGGTGGTCTTCAGTACTAGGCCGAAGAGGAGGTTGCTGAAGAAGACCCCTTCATCTATCAAGAGGTGGAAGAAGAATTTCTTTTTCATCCGATCTGTCGAGGACTTCGGCTTGCCTCGTGCGTGGAGTATGGACCGCACCGGGAAATGCAAAAAGGCGGGCCTTCTTCCGTACGAGCAAGAGACAGTGAATGCCATGCTGGCCTCGCCTTTGGACGTTGGGGTCCTATATGACAATGAAGAACTGGCCCGGCGAGGTCTTTGTTCTTCGTGCCCCGAGCCTTCGCTAGAGAGCGGTAAAGGCTTTAGTTTACCTTCTTTTTATTCTCATTTTGCATTGTTATCTTGCAATTTATACTTAACGCCATTTCCTTCATTTGTTTGTTTGTGTGGTCTGCTCAGAGATGGAAGCGGCTGCCCGTGCTCGTGAGCATGCCAAGAAATTGGCGATGGAGCAGAGAAGATCGGCTCGGTCTGAGAAGCAATCGGCTTCGACTTCGCGGCCGAAGAAGAGGCCACGAGCCCCATCTCCGGCTCCGATTGACTTAGGGACTCCTCCGAGGCCACCTACTCAGTCAGAGACACCTCCAGCAAGCAGTGTCCCGGCTCCGATCCCAGCGACTGCAGGGACTCCCATTATCTCGGGCCCTAGCCAAGGTGTGGCTTCGGAAGCCTCGATCTTTATGCCCAATTGGGCCATCCGGACAGACGACTCCGTCTTCGCACATCCTCGGGTGGCGAGAGAACATCTGTTTAAGGGAACTCCCCCTCGTGATCTCGCTGAGTTGGGTCGAAAGACCACGGAGTCTCTATGTGCGGCGACTGAGGCTCTTGCTTCCCAGGTTAGATTTCGCTTTCGCTTTACTTTACGTTGTTTTCATCGACTTTTGTTTCATACTAGGCTTCTGGTATCAGATGGGCGTTTTGGTAGGCGCGGCCACTCGTCGGTGCATAGAGACAGCGGAGCTCCTTGGGCGAACCCAACGCCAGCTGGAGGAGAGGAACGAGGCTGTTTGCCGGCTGCAGGCTTCTTTAGAATCTGCTGTCCGGGCCAAAGCCGAGGCGGAAGCCACTGCTCGGGCAGCCGTTGAGGGGGTCGAGGCTCGCCTTGGAGCCGCAGCGGAGGAGGCCGAGGCTCGTCTTCGAGCGGTTACAGAGGAGGCTGAGGTCCATACTAGGGTTGCCGTGGAGGAGGCCTTGGCATCCTTCCAAAGCTCGGAGGCCTATCGCCTAGCCGTGGTGTCTGATGGCGGCCAGCAGTACCTTACGGGGTTCATGGAGGCCAAGGAGAAGGCCGAGTCCATGTATCCAGAGCTTGATTTCTCCGCGTTGGACTTGCTTGGGCCGGAGGATGAGGAGCTGTCGGCTTCGGATGACGAGGCTGCTGACGGACAAGATCGTGACGGGCGCTCGGGCACGGGATCTCCTGCCATTGGAGATCAGTAGGGTTTAGGTTGAGGGCGATCCATTGTAGCCCTTTTTTGTTGTTTTGACCCGGTCTGTGCCTTAGGGTTGTATTTTGAGGCCGCTAGCGCCCTACTTAATTTTGTTTTTAAGGTTTTTGTTTCGTATTGGACGAAATGATGTAAGTAAATCTTTTCATATATATAAAACAAGAGTACTTACATATGTGTAACACTTATTTATTGATAAAAACGTCGAAGATGTGCCGCATTCCAAGTACGAGAAAGGGCTTTTCCGTTCAACTCTTCGAGTTCAAAAGAACCGGGGCGGTATACCTTTTTAATTCGATAAGGCCCTTCCCAATTAGGGACTAATTTGCCTGAATCTCGGGGCCTAGATACTGCATTTTTTCGCAAGACGAGGTCGTGAAGACAGAAAGGTCTTGCTTTTACTCTTGAGTTGAAGTACCTGGTGGCTCGCTGCTGGTAAACGGCGAGTCGAATTTGGGCTTTGTCTCGGGCTTCATCGAAAAGATCAGCGTTCGTGCGAAGGGCTTCCTCATTGCTTCGTTCCTCGAAATTCTGAACTCGTAAGGAAGGTATTCCTATTTCCAAGGGGATGACTGCCTCGGACCCATAAGTCATGAAGAAAGGGGTTTCCCCGGTAGGTGCTCGAGTCGTGGTTCGATATGCCCAAAGTATGTTGGGCAAATGGTCTACCCACTGCTTCTCTGCTTGGTCTATTCGCCTTTTAATGCCTTGCAAGATCGTTCGGTTAGTAACTTCGGCTTGTCCATTTGCTTGCGGATATCCAACCGAAGAGAAACGATGGTCAATGTGTAATTCATCGCAAAATGTTTTGAACCGAACGCTGTCAAACTGTTTACCGTTGTCTGTTACTAATACTTGTGGTACTCCAAACCGACACACGATTGATTTCCATACGAAAGCTCGGGCTTGGAAGTCCGTGATGCTGGCCAATGGTTCGGCTTCTACCCATTTTGTAAAATAATCTATGGCAACTATGAGGTATCTTCGCTGGCCGGTCGCTCCGGGAAAGGGCCCGAGAAGGTCCATTCCCCACATAGCGAAAGGAAGTGGACTGACTATTGGTGTCAAAAGGTTTGCTGGTTGTCGTGGCACAATGGCATACCGTTGACAGCTTTGGCATTTGGTTACCAACTCCATGGCTGCTTCCCTCATCTTCGGCCAATAGTATCCTTGACGGAGGATTTTGAATGCCAAGGCACGGCCTCCGAGGTGATTTCCACATATACCTTCGTGGACTTCTCGAAGGGCGTAGTTAGCTTCGGTCGGATCAAGACACTTTAAGAAGGGCGTTGTCAACCCCCGCTTATACAGGTGATCATCCAGAATAGCGTAACGGGCGGCTCGAGACACAATCTTTTGGGCTTCGCCCTTATCATCGGGAAGAATACCGTCACGTAGATATTCCAGGATAGAACTCATCCATGTTCTCTCACCAACCACGGGTAAGACCATTATTTCGTCGATACTCGGCACGGCTAGGGTTTCGAGGTAAACTGCTCGCCTGGACTCAAGCTGGCGAGACGAAGCAAGTCGGGCCAATGAGTCGGCCTTTGCATTTTCTGCCCGGGGAATCTGGTTTAGAGAAAAGACTTCAAACTGCCCGGCTAATGCCTTTGCTGCTGCTAGGTAGCGAGCGATTTTTTCTCCTCGGGCCTCGAATTCGCCGTTCACCTGGTTCACCACCAGTTGGGAATCGCTATATACATGTAAGTTTTGTACAGATATTACCTTGGCCAATTTCATGCCGGCGAGTAGAGCCTCATACTCGGCTTCGTTGTTTGACGCTGGAAACTTAAATCTCAGGGCGTATTCAATGGAGAAGTTGTCAGGACCGCTTAGAATGAGCCCGGCTCCACTTCCAGAGTCAGTAGAGGACCCATCCACATGAAGAGTCAAATGCAGAAAGGAATTCGATTGACTAACATCCTGTGGAGAGTCTTCCTCCGGTAAAGTAGTTTCCATGACAAAATCAGCTAGGGTTTGTGCTTTGATAGCAGTCCGAGGCCGATAACGGATGTCGAACTCTCCCAACTCTATCGACCATTTAACCATTCTACCAGAAACGTCTGGCTTGTGAAGTATTTGTCGAAGAGGCTGGTTGGTGAGGACAGTGATGGTATGGGCTTGAAAATAAGGTCGAAGCTTCCGGGCCGAAGTTAACAGAGCATACGCCATTTTTTCTGCCGGGGAATATCTTGTCTCAGCATCATGGAGTACTTTGCTGACATAATACACCGGCTTCTGCGCGCCCTCTTCTTCTCGTATTAACACGGAGGCTACCACTTCGGGCCCAGTCGAAAGATACAAAAAAAGTTCTTCTCCGACTACTGGTTTGGTAAGCACGGGTGGTGTCCCCAAATATATTTTCAACGTCCTGAATGCTTCTTGGCAAGCTTCGTTCCACACGAAGTTCTGCGTCCGACGAATGGCTTTAAAAAAGGGCAGGCACTTCTCTGCTGACTTTGACATAAACCGGCTGAGGGCCGCGATTTTTCCAGTAAGTCGCTGGACTTCTTTCACGGTCCGAGGCGGACTCATACGAAGAATGGCGTCAATCTTTTCTGGGTTGGCTTCGATGCCCCTATGGGTGACTAAGAAGCCGAGGAACTTCCCCCCAGTAACTCCAAAGGCACACTTTGTAGGATTCAATTTCATATGATAATGACGAAGGATAGTAAAAGCTTCTTGGAGATCAGCTTCGTGGGTTTTTGCCTCGACGCTTTTAACCAGCATGTCGTCCACATATACTTCCATATTACGACCAATCTGTTCTTTGAATATTTTGTTTACTAACCTCTGATAAGTGGCCCCGGCATTTTTCAAACCGAATGGCATGACCCTATAACAATAGAGGCCTTGTTCTGTGATAAATGCTGTCTTTTCTTGGTCGGGCGGGTGCATGAGGATTTGATTATACCCGGAGTAAGCATCCATGAATGTTATCAGCTCATGACCGGATGTTGCGTCCACGAGTTGATCAATCCGAGGCAAAGGAAAACTGTCTTTTGGACAGGCTTTATTTAGATCAGAAAAGTCTATACAGATTCGCCATTTGCCATTGGCCTTTTTTACCATTACAACATTAGATACCCAATCCGGATAGCTCACCTCTCGGATGAAGTCAGCCGAACGTAATTTCTCAACTTCTGTCCGAACGACTGCCTGTCGCTCGGAAGCAAACGACCTTTTCTTCTGAATAACCGGTTTGTGGGTCGGGTCGACACTCAGGCGATGTACGATGACGTCAGGGCTGATTCCTGGCATATCTGCAGCAGTCCAGGCGAATAGATCTTGGTTTGCCCGGAGAAGGGCTAATAAAGATTCTTGGGAAGAGCTAGACAGGTTGGAACCAATTTGCACAGTTTTGGTGCTATCTTCGCCAAGGGGGATTGTGAGTACATCTTCTCCGGGCCTACCTCGTAGGTTGCTTGCTTCATCCCTAAGGTCATCCAATTCGAGTGGTAGGGCTTCCGTCTTTTTACCTTTTATTGCACTGAGATAACAGGATCTGGCGGTTTGTTGATCTCCTTTGATCTCGCCTACTCCGTCTGTCGTGGGGAATTTGATTTTGAGATGATAGGTAGAGACAACAGCTCGGAGTTTATTCAGTGTGGGTCGTCCGAGTATCATATTGTAGGAAGAGGGTTGTCGGACGATTAACAAAGTGGATTGTACTGTTGTTGTTTGAGGTGCCGTTCCCGCAGTTACCGGGAGAGTTATGCTGCCTTCTGTAAAGACCGGTCCCCCTGAGAAGCCATAGAGTGGGGTGGAAACCAGCTCCAGATGTGCATCGCCTAACTGCATTTGGTGAAAGGCATCATAAAAGAGGATGTCGGCCGAGCTCCCGTTGTCGACTAGGACTCGTCTTATCTCATGGTTAGCCACAAGGAGTGAAATTACGACAGCATCGTCGTGTGGGATCTGCACTCCTTCCAAGTCTTCGTCCGAAAAAGAAATAATCTCTCCGGTCCTAGGTCTTTTCTGAGATCCAGCAACAGAGGCTATTGACCTAGCATAAGACCTACTGCGAGCACGGGATCCCCCTCCAGCAACGAGCCCTCCGTAAATGGTTTTGATAATCTTCGCCACGGGGACCTCCGGTTTTTTCTGGCTGGGCTCTCTATAACTTGGCCTCGGGCTCTTCTGGGCTGTCCTTGCAGGTCTGTTTCGTTCATAAGAACGTTTAGGGCCTCTTCGCGATCGTTCATCATATTTCTCTTGTCGTGGCCTGACATATTCTTTTAGATACCCTCGATTGATGAGGGCCTCGATCTGATTTTTTAAGGCCTTACATTCTTCCGTATCATGGCCGAAGTTTTTGTGAAACCTGCACCAGGTATTGCGATCCGGGTTGAGGTTTGGCGGCCTTGGAGGCCATTGCAAGAGGTCCCTATCATGAATCTGCATCAGAATGTTGGTTCTGGAGGCATTCAGTGGTGCATAGCCGTGGATTTGCCTCGGAGTTCTGGCTCTGGTTCCATAGGTTGCAAGAGTTCGGGACCTATCCTCGAAAGGCCTGAGGGTTCTGGGTTTCTCCTCGCGGAACGGCCGCTTAGAGGGTTCAAGGCTGGGACTAGTGGGGCCTCTCTTCCTCTTTTCCGTATCTCCTTCGCGTTCTCTTCGGAATGCTTGATCATCTTCTGCTAGCATGTATTTTTCGGCTCGGGCCAAGACCTCATTCATGTCCGTAGGCGGACGTCTGATGAGTTTTGAGCTGAAGAATCCGGATCTTAATCCATTTTTGAATGCCAGGAGCTGAACATTGGGATCAAGGTTTGGAATCTCCCAGGCTGCAGTGTTGAATCTGGAAATATAGGCGCGAAGCTTCTCTCCTTTCGACTGGACAATGTTAAACAGAGACTCCGAAGTTTTCTTGGGTCCTTTGCTGCTGATGAAATGTGAGGCGAAGGCATAACTTAGGTCTTTGAAGGTGCGAATACCCCCCGGTTTCAAACGGGAATACCACGTCCCAGCCGCTTTTTCTAGGGTTAATGGAAACGCTCTGCACATTATAGGGTCCGAATGTCTATGGAGGGTCATTGTGGTTCGGTAGTGCTGGAGGTGATCTAAGGGATCTGTGGATCCATCATAAAGTTTGATTTGTGGCATACGAAAATTTTGGGGGAGAGGGGCGTCAAGGACTTCTTTTATGAAAGGTGGGTCCTGTACGTCGAGATCATCGCTAATACTGTGGCCGCGTTCTTTAAACGCTTCATTGATGCGTCCCTCTATGTCCTCGATCCGTTTGCCAAACCCTTCGCTGTTATTGGGCACGGGACTCTCTCTGAACTTAGCTGGGGAAGGTGAGTGGGTCGCTGAGCAGACATCCGCTGGTGGGCGACGGTCAGTGGAAACACCGTGACCTGGTTCCAGCGATGGGAGTGTCAGCGTCTGCTGAGGTCTCCTACGAACTTCGGCAGCCAGATCGGCCACCAGGTGTGCAAGCTCTGTGAATTGCGCCTGGAGCGTGCCTTCATTCGGGTGAACGCCGGGTTCGGCTGAAGAACTGTCTCCCGACTGTAGCGCGCGAGCGCCTAGATCTCTGGCGGGTGTTTTTGGAGGCATGCTAACAGATGAGTTCTTTTGACTTCTTCGCTGTTACTGTCAGCGAGAGATGTGGTTTCCCACGGACGGCGCCAATCTGTTGATGCCAAAAAATGAGTGTTGCTGAGCTGGATGGATGTTCTGTAGAAGTACCTGCACAGAGAAAGGGAGATTTGCTATTGGGGTCGACGGAGGGGATGCCTCCGAGGATGCTCCGATGCTTAAGTTAGCAAAAGTTTAAGATTGTAAGTGTTTAAAACTGAGAAGCTCCCTCCTTTTTGGACCGCTTACCAAATCCTTTTATAGAGTTCCGGAGGCGGTGATGGGTCGGGGCAGCTGTAACAGGATACCCCAACTGGGTAGGGTAATGATGCCTATGAGGCCCAGCTAGGAAGCTGAGAACCGTTCAGTAGGGCTTTTGCCTTGTTGGCTTATTCCAGAGCCGTCTATGCGTAAGACGGTCTTTAGGTCTGACGCTCCAACTTGGTTGGTAATGATGATCCGAAAGGCGGTGGTGACGTGGAGGCCCAGCTGGAGCCAAGATATTCCTGAGGGCGGTCATGACCTGGAGGCCCAGCTGGAGGCAATGATGCCCTGAAGGGCGGTCATGACCTGGAGATCCAATTGTCTGGGCCTGAACTGTCCGCGTGTCACTTTAAATTCAGAGCTCACGATAATCCACGTGTCTTCCTCCTATTGGAGTGACATATTTTGGTAGTATCAAATTCTTTTTAACTAGCTAGTATCGATGCTTCAAATTCTGCTCACCTTAACAACTCCAGTTATTCAAAATGCTGCTGTTGAAAATAAGTGAATAATTTCCATTGTAGTATTGTTTGTGATTTCTAGTTTATGATCTTGAAATTTATTAATTTTCCTAATAATTATAAGTTTCATTTCATGAAGTTATTTACGAGTTGTGAAAATGTAATATTCATCATTTGATGTGAGAAAATGCAATAATTAAGACTACATATATATATTTTCATTGAAGTGTTTCAATTATTTTTAGCAATAAACTCATAAAAAGGTGGTCAACAACTAACAGACAGATACCACGATTGTAATATGGTTTTATATATCTAATTACATTGACCGGGTACTATAGTTTTGTATAAGACAAATAATTAAAAACTTACAAGTAGCCTCACTAATTAAAGAATCGATCAAGCTGCAGTTCACGAGTTAATGGTGCTCGGTTCGTGAGAAAATTTCGATTTCGATTAGGCTCCTTATAAACAAGTTCGATTTGGTATTCGAGCTTAGAATTTTACAGGCTATTTTTTTGTTAAATTTGCTAAGGTCAAATATAAATATATATATATATACATTCATTCTTGTGAACTCGTAAGATTGACTTAAACAATTGTTATTATTATTATTATTAATTTATACATTTATATTTTATTATAGCTTGACTAAGCTCTCGTTAACTCGAGTTCGAAATATCAAAATATGCTCAAACTTGATCCGATCTGTTTCAAAACTATAGAACACTCATTGAGTCGAATTTGATTACGAATTTTAAGGTTTGATTTGGACTCGAACTGAGATTTAATGTTATGAGCCATTAATGTCTCCTCATGTGAGAAAGAGAGATAGTGAGTATATCAAGAAGTTTTTATTTAGCACAAGTTTATGAGAGATATATAGTACAATGATCTATCTCACTATTAAATTATATGAGAAGAGAGAGAAAAAATATTTCATTTTCATTCAATGGTGAAATGGATCATTGTATTGTGTATCTCTCATGGACTTGTGTTAGAGAAGAATTTTTCATGTATATAAAGAGAAGTTTTCGTGTATCTCTCATTGACTTGTGCGAGGGATGAGCCTTGCTCTCTCTTGTCCAAAAATTCCGAGCGTCAATAAGCCTTGGTCATTTTTCAAAAAACTTCGAGGAATGAGGCTTGCTCTCTCTCGTCAAAAAACTCCGAGTATCAGTATGCCTCGGTCATTTCTTAGAAAACTCCAAGGGATGACCCTTGTTCTCCCTTGTCCAAACCATGGCTATTCATGAGTTCAAGTCTAAACTGCCAAGCGAAAAACCCAAGCTCAAAACATATACAAGGCCTTGCCCCCGTGGTCGTCGAGAGGTCTCCAGTTCTGGACCTATGAAGTGTGCGCCATCTCTAACCGCTTCAAGGCACACAAGTCTGTTTCATTTAGACTCCTTACTCAGACTCTTTACCTACCTTGCTTCGAGGCATATAAGTCTGTTTCATTCAGACTCCTTACCTATGTCGCTTCGAGGCACACAAGTTTGTTCCATTCAGACTCTTTACTTAACTCGCTTCGAGGCACACAAGTGTGTTCCATTCAGACTCTTTACTTACCTTGTTTTGAAGCTCACAACTTAAAGTCCAGACTAATAATTTCACCTCGAGACATCCAACTTCAATTCTCCACACCATGTCTCCTTAGTACCCGGGTACCTAAAAGATGTCAGACCTAATCAAAACTGCACGATACACTTCAAACTAATTTCTCAAGTGCATAACCACACTTAAAGAAGTGGGGGGCGTTTGATGTAGGGAAACAATCCTCATCCAATGACATAGTGATACATGGCAACCATCAAGGGCAAAATGGTAAAATCTTAGATGAAGATCCTCACCCAATAGTATAATGACACACGGCAACCTCTAAGGGCAAAAAAGTAGTTCCATGACTTAGACAGACCAACCAGTCAAATCGCCACACCTAGCAAAGGGGCACAATGATAATTCCGCACCAAGAGCCCTAGTACCATTACAATACTCCTGCCTATGGATAAATAGTTATCAAGCTTACGATAATGATAAACTTATCTCCAAGACTTTTATTCATATTAGAACACTGAATCCTTCTCCTAATCAAACACTACTTTGAAACACTATATAAAAGGAGCTCTCACAATCAAAAGGTACACGCACTCACAGCTCTCATTCCCTTTGGCTTTCCTTATTCTCCAAAAAAAAGAACTCTATTTTAACCTAGGCATCGGATAGTCCCCTCGGAGGCACAACCCCTCCGGTCCTTGTTTCATGTGCGCAGGTACCGCTTCCCGACCGTTCAGATTCCAGACAGATTTTCAGCATCAACAACAAGTATTTTTAATTATTGATGGAGAGAGATAAAACTATAAATTCTCTTTCTCTCTCTTTCATCAATGGTTGAAAATGCTTGTAGCACATAATTTTTTTTTGTACCCGACACTCCTAAGGGTCTGTTTGGTTCACAGATTGAATTATAGTGAGATAAGATTAAGATTAACACGAGATGAGATAAAAGAAGATTTAAGAGGTATACCTTAATCCTAAGTTTGATTCATGAGATTGTTGGATTGAGAATAAAAATAGGATAAAAAGTCTAAATACTAAAACAAGCTATCTCTATTCATTATTTTTAAATCCTCAATTTTCTTCACAATCTCAAAAATTTCACTATTTTCATAATGACAATAATGGTAATAAATATTATTATAATTCTAACAACAATAATAATAGTTCGCAATAGAACTATGGCAATTATTATTACAATATTATTGTTAGTATAATTAATAATTATTGGTATTATTATAGTAATGATTATATTTATTATAATATTTTGGTTTTTATTATATTATTATCATTATAATTATATAATTTAATTATATTACAATAATATTTGTTTGAGTCAATATAATATTAATAAAATAGTAGAATTCATATTAAAAATTATTTTCATTGATTGTTAATTTGAATAATCAAAATAAATTCTAAATCTTTACCGTAAATAATTCCCATTAAAAAAAGTAGTAAAAATAATCCCTATAACCTTTTTCCTTCACCACTTGTGGGTAAGTAGTAAAGTAAATATCATTTTTATCTAAGTTTAACAATTTTGTCCAGCTCCTTTGGTCGCAAATGGCAACGGCTATTTGCCATGTAATGATTATTCTGTTTTAAGACAAAACTCAACATACTTAGCCAAATATTTAATTTGAGTTCTCCCTATTTAAATTCACATCCCAAGGGTTGTCGCAAGGGGCTCCCTTCATCGATAAAAACTTAAAATAAAAATACCGTGTTACAATGTGTGCTTTGATACATGTGTTATTGTGTTAGGTATATTTTATGAATTTATGTTAAATAAATTTTTTTTCTTACACCAATAATTACTTATACGTGTGTAAATTAACGTTAACTGGCTAACCAATCCATTGTGTTAGGTATATTAATGAAAAGTTTTCCAATGCACAGTGCAATAATTACTTACACTTGTGTAAATTAACGTTAACCGGCTAGCCGATTCATTAATGGTAAGAATTGTCTATTATAATTATTATTTGATTAAAAAGTTTTTTGATAAACAGTATAATAATTACTTACACGTGTGCAAATTAACGTTAACCTGTTCATTAAGGTAACAGTTTTCTATTATTATTATTATTTGGTTGAAAAGTTTCCGTCAATATTAAATGGCAAGTCTTTTAATTACTAAAGACTAAGGATACGGAAAGTTTCCGTCAGAGTTCGTCAGCATAGAGGTTATGAAAGCTCTTTATAAATTAAGGATACGGGAAGAGGGCTCAACCAGTCACCCATAACTCATAAGCAAACCATTTTGGATAATTGAAGACTAATACCAGTCACCCATAACTCATAAGCAAACCAATTTGGATAATTTATGTGTAGGATAATTTTAATTTAATTTAATTTATATTTTTATTGAAACAAAATGAAAACGAATTTTAAATTAATTAAATGATTCAGTTGAATTTTGATATCAATCGCATTTTTGAAATAGGTTTATATATATATATATATATATATATGAGAAGGTATAAAGGCAGAGAATACAGTGCTTATTCTGGTCTATTTGTTTGAGTTTTTTTTTTTTGGTAAAGAGGGTTGGTAATATTGTTGCTTCTTAACCTGGTGAACAAATCTGAGTAGGTGGAATTAAGGATAGCAGGAGGGACACCAACTTTGTTCCAACAGTCTAGTAATTTTACAATCTCTGAGCACATAGCATGTAGATTCAATAGTATTGTTGCAAAAGAAACATAAATTAGATTCGATAATGTATGCTACTTTTGAGCTTTTATATATTAGTAGCTTGCTTTCAGTTGTCCTCTCTTCGGCTACTTTTGGGTACAAACCATCATTTGAGGTGAAAAGGCAGACACCTTTGACTAGACAAAAATAATATCAATTTTGATGGTTGAGTCCATTGCTAATAAATTGTTGTATAATTGTCTCCAGCAAAATGGAAATTAATGCTTCAACTGGAAATGAAGATCAAAGCAAAGAAGTGGTAACTGACATAAAGCCTTCCTCTGAGCAATGCATCTGCAGGGTACCTGATCGACTTCGAGAAATAAACAAAAAAGCCTACACTCCGAGTTTAATCTCAATAGGCCCTCTTCACTATGGCAGCCTAAAACTGGCCAAAATGGATAAGCAAAAGCCAAAGTATCTGACCAAATTCTGCGAGCGGATCGGGCCTGATACAAAGTCATTGGAGGATTTTGTTAAACAGAAGGAAGAGCGAATCTGCAGTTGTTATGGAGAATCTTTCTCTGAGTTTGACTCTGATGATTTTGCGAAGATGATCAAGTTTGATGTTTGCTTCGTTATCAAACTTTTCTTGAGCAATCATTTAGAAGAATACGATTCGATACTGAAGCAACCCTTACAAGGAAAACGTATACAACAAGACTTGATATTATTTGAAAATCAACTACCTTACTTTATCTGCGAAGAATTCTACAATTTTTCAGTCTTGCAAAAATATAACGAGTGCCCTTCCTTCCTTGACCTTACTTGTAATTTCTTCTCGAATTACAATCCTCATAGTGTTTCACTACCTAAGGAGGCAGATATCAAACATTTCACTGATTTAGTAAGATTGTTCCTGCTTGGTGAAAGCTCTCTCAACGCAAGCAAACTGAATGAAACAGGGGTGAAGCGTGAGGCAGTTCAAGACAAATGCTTACTCTATATAGCATTCGAGAAGACAAAAAAATTTCTTTTCTTCGAGAAGAGAGAATTGAAATCAACTCAAGAAAACTCAAATAAATGTAAAATCCAGCACAGTGCAAGCAAACTGGATGAAACAGGGGTGGAGCTTGTGACAGTTGAAGACAAAGGCTTACTCAATATAGCATTCGAGAAGATAAAGAATTGTGTTTTCTTCGAGAAGAGAGAATTGAAAATCACTCGCTTTGAAGTACAAGGTGACACAGAATGCATCTTTCTAAACACGATGGTATTAAAGCAACGTTATTACCTATCTGAGACTTACATTTGCAGCTACATTATCTTGATGAGATCTATTATCAGTAACGCGAAAGATGTGACTTTGCTGGAGGAGAAAGGGATCATTTCTCACAAGTTACGTAGCAATACTGTGATGGTACATATGATTAAGAAACTCAAGAAAAAAATCGTTGTACAAAATTTATATTACAACGGTTTATGTGAAAAGGTGAATGCGGTTTATGTGAAAAGGTGAATGCTGAATACGAGGGTTGCTGGAATAGTACAAGGGCATGGGTTTATCCTACCGTAACAATCTTGATAAGGGTTTGCATTAACAATTTTTGGAGGGGCACTGCAACTATTGCTGGAATTATTCTCAGGGTGTTAACCTTCATATAGACCTATGTTTTATCTTACAAGTACGTTATAGTAGTACCATTTGAAATTTGCACTGAAATGTTTGTGATTTTTATAATAAACATTATTTGCTCATTTATAGACCATATCTTTTGTATAATAAACATTATTTGCTCATTTGTCTATTCATCTGATAGAATTTGAGTCGAAATGATCATATGATATGTTCTAATGATGAAATGATTATAATTCCCTTTAACCTCATATGATTATTGTAAAATACTAATTTTCGATCGGTTCCAAAAGTTTATGTAATATTTGTCACTCACACGATGCTTCTCGTGGTTTTTTTTTTTAAATTCCGACCATAAAATTGAATGGAAGAATTCAAATTTACAAAGTATCAAGTTTGACATGTTAGAGAGTAATTGTTTAACACCTCGGTTACAATTATTTCTTCGGCCTAATAAAATTACTATAGATTTTATGATGAAGACAGCCGCAAATCTCTCCATCTTTTTTCTTGATCTAACGAAAAATTCATCCACCGTTTGGAATTAAGCAAAAGTATGAAAAGATCTGATACCAAAGTTGGGACCAAAGAATTTAACCTTTTCTTTTTAAAAAAGGAGTTCTTTTTTCTTTTTAACTTTTAACACTTTTTTTTTGGGTTTTATCTCCTTCGTGATTCTTTTGGAAAGTCGCATCAAAATATGAAAGGAGATGGGGAAATTGTGCAGAGACTGGTGTACCGTGTACAAAAGTATGACTGTTTTCTATTTAAAATATCAGTGTTTATCAAATTAAATAATTGAACAATGCTAAAAAAATCAAATAACCATCCATTTGTAACGTTCTATTAATCAATTTAGTAATTAAATCACATTTATGATAATTTAAAATGATAAATTACCATGTTATCTTTAAAAGTTCATTATTTAACACGGTAACGAGTGTAAATTTTTTTTTATTGACCATTGAAATAATGAAAATAAAGACTAAATCTTCAATGCAAAAAGTTCCCATTAAAAAAATAGTAGTAAAAAGAATCCTTATATCTTTTTCTTTCATCACTATGGATAAGTAGTGAAGTCAATGTCATCATTAGCTAAGTTAGCAATCAAATGGTAAAACATTTCCTTGCTATGTAGTTGGAAGGGTTTCAAATATTGGGGAATGGGGTTATTTGCTATATTTGCAATGTAATGATTATTCAATAATCGATAATGTTAATGCGCATAATTTATGAAAATCTGATTCAAATAAAATGTTTTCACGATCCAACTTTGCCAATTTTCTCCTTTTACGTCTTGAATCTCATGAGAACTGCCATGTGACAAGAAATTAATGTGTTGCGAGAGATTTTTTTTTTAAATCAAATCTTTATTAATCAAGTACATCAACATAGTCTACCACAAGAGAAAAAAATTATTTTTTATTTTGAAAGGTGTTGATGCATTTGATCTAAAAAAAACTTAATATCATAGTTATTTTGATAATTAGCACAACAATTGTCTTGGTCATATCTTAGTTAAAGAAAAAAATAAAATTCAGTAGTCATATCACGAACTTGGTTTCGTAGTTCCGTGAGAGTTACCATAAAACCTAAAAAGTCCTTAGTAATCACAAGAAATTCAAAAATAGAAAGAAAAAAAAAGATACCTCATGACTTCGAAAAAAAAGACCTGATGATTCATTTTAATAATTAATCTTTGGTAATTACAAAGTAAAGAATAAAGCATGAAGAATTGGTGTTGAAAGAGATTGAAATAGAAATTTAGGGTTTGTATATTCTGACTACTTAATGTTACAGTAGTAGAATCTCATATTTATAAGGTATTTACAGATGTGTGTCCTAATAGGATTAGGATACATCAGAGTGTGCATTAGGATCAGGGTTTCCTATTTACAGTAGATTAGAATTTCCTAATATTATTTACATTAGGAATATTTATATGAGTGTGTCTTAAAAGGACTAGGATACATCAGTGTGTTAATAGGACTAGGGTTTCTTATTTACAATAGGCTAGAATTTCTTAACGATATGAAATTATGAATGTCTTAATAAAATGTAAGAGGAAGATTATACACACTCTCATGCTTTTAAGTTTACCGACAGAAGCAAGTACATTTCTTTTCATACTTACCATAGGCAGATGAAGTTAGTTGGAGTATTTGAAAATCTTGTAAATCTAGAATAATCGGGTACAATCACCTTCTTAAAAGTAGAGAGGTGGTTCCCTTTAGTAAAGATATAGATACAGACAAAAATATTTTGTTCTGGATTGAGATTTGAATTTTCAATGCATAACAATTGTTAAATTATTTGATTTATTACATCATAATATCATTTTGTAAGCATTCATGGCTGGTTGTGGTTGCAAGATTCTTTGATTAAGTTGCATTTATTATCTTGCCTAATATACTTCTTTTTCTTTCTAGCATTCACACTTCTGTTATTCAGCAATATCATCTGGATATCCACTTCACTTACAAAATGCGAAAGAAACGCAAGAATTATCAGAATCTGAGCCTTGTTTGGGAGCTAACCTCGGCGTGGTGGAGCTTGACATATATGATGAGACTGATATTTCTACCAGGACGAGGCTGATAAGCTATTGTAAGAGCTTTATTTGGAATGTTTGTATTGTCATTTGTATGTTACACTGCTACTTATATCATGTAGGACAGTAATTTTCACTATAGTTGTGGTTTTTTTTTTTTTTCATTGCATGCCTTTGAACTTTGTTATGACCCTTCTGCTGTCCAATGGTTCAAAATAATTGAAGTTAGTAATCTAAGAACCAGTGTGATGGTTTGATGAACTGTTCATTAAGTGAATATGCTTCTGAACTTTGAAGGCTGTCTGCTGGAAGGAGTAGTTATTCCTAGACTTTTGTTTATTGTAAATACAGATTTAACGGTGTGATTGAGGTTTATAATTGTCTGTGAAATATTGGTTTGCAGTAAGTCAAGTTCAATTGCTTCTGAACTAAATTATTTTTTTGTTATACAGAGCAGCTGCAATAGAAGAGATGGAGCTTTATACTCAGCTCAATTGTATTACATACTCTAAATGTTCTTACTTATGTGCTGAAAAGTTCATTTCTTTGGACTAGAGGCAATTGAGTCATTCATGGAAACGATCTGCTGCGGAGCCAATCAAGACTTAATTGGGTCAATCTTGGTTCTGTGTCTGTTTTAATTGTCCAATGGCTGCAAAAAGGGAAGCAGATAACAAAAACTCTTGCAAAATGATTGGGCTGCCATTGATGAGAAGGTGAATGGTTTCAGAAACTACTCTACATGACTACATGTCCTGTGATTGGGAGTATAGTGCAAAAGAAGTTCTAGTTTAATGCTCCATATTGTAGTATCTGTGATTTCTCTCTGTGTGATTTTTGAAATGCTGGAAGAGTCATTTTTCCTCATTATACATATGTTATGGGGAAATTTCCAGAGGAAAGAACCTTCATACTTAAAAAGAACTTACCTTGTAAATATCTAATCCTTGTATTTGCCTCATAAGTATACATAGCAAGTCCATATTTTGATATTTCCACATCATACTACTATATTGGTTGTTCTTGATTTGAAAATGATATCAGTTATCATCTTCATTTCTAATTGGCATTTTTTTTTTGGTAATTTCATAATTTTCTTTGTTGTTCATCCACTATATTTGTTATTCTCCTCATGCAGGCTCTTTTACAGTTCTACTCTTTCTTCAGTCCCTGACATGATTTTTAGACCATTGCAATCGGCATGCGAACAAAATGAGTAATATTTCAATGTTCAACTCTTTTATCTCACATTTTATGTTTTAGAATGGTCAATTTCTTTTCCCTATAAATGGATTGGAGGGTGAATTACAGGTGTTTTAATATGTAAAAGAGAAAAAAAAAATGTTTTAAAGTAAGAAAAAAAGAAATGTCAAACTACTACCGTTTTTTTTGTTCCTCTTTGGTTTAACACTGCGTTATTAAAAATCAAGTAATGTCGCCTCCAGGTGAGATCAATTAGAAAATTAAAAGGAAAAAGAAAAAAGCATGTTGATTTGGACTAGGATTAGATGGTAAAAATCATCTGTTTGTGAAGGACAAAACTTCAAAGTAGTGATTGTTGGATCATAAACTTGATCCATTATGGGAGCCTAAACCCAAACCCAATCAAATTGGAGTCCAAGTCCATAATCAATATCCAAAACTACAAGCCTTCTTCTACCTAGAATTTTATAGGTGTGGTAGTTGTGCATGTGAATTATTTGGTAACCTAAAATATTGTTAGAACCACCAAGAAAAATGAGGTGTATGGTTATTGTAATTTTGGATTAGTTTATTTGTGTGGTGTAGGATTGTTCTTAAGTAGTATAAATACCCCTCCCCATTTTGGTTTAATCATCAAGAAGAAGTAAGAGCTTCTAAGTGAGTGAAGAAGGAAAGTCTTCTAAGAGTGAGTTCTAATATCTTGTTCTTTTGAGTGAGAGTGCTCTTGTAATATCTCTTTGAGTTTGAACAAGAGTTGTTTGTGTGAGTGTTTAATTTCCAACAAAGTGGTATCAGAGCTTGAGTTGGAAAGTATACACTATTGCATATCAAATCGAAGGTCTCGACGAGAGAAATCTGACACCGCCAGAATATCCCCGATCGGAGTTCAGACGCGCCTCCATGAGCCGCCGGAAGATTGCTGCCAGAAAACCGAGTTGACTCACCGAGTTAAGCTGGGTCAGCCGAGTTGGAGCCGAGTTGACCGAGCCATAAGCCTGTTGACCAAGCCGTTCGAGCCGAGTTGACCGAGCCGTCCAAGCTGAGTTGACTGAGCCGTCAAAGTCAACTGTTGACCAGGTTAGTGTTGACTTTGATCGTTGACCAAAAGTTGAAAATTTTGACCAGGTCCCTCCCAAAGTTTTTCAACATTCTGGATCTATCTGCGCAATCAGAATTTCCAAATTCTCAACATATTGAGTGATATGGCAAATGGTGTGGCATCCTTCCAAGTCCCGACGCTCATCAACAACAATTACGATAACTAGAGTATCAAGATGAAGGCTCTTCTTGGCGCGCATGACGTTTGGGATATCGTAGAAAAAGGTTTTAGTAAGCCAGATAACGAAGCTGCGCTGACCACAGCTCAAAAGGATAGTTTGAAAGATGCGAGAAAGAGAGACAAGAAAGCTCTCTACCTCATCTATCAAGCATTAGATGATGATGTTTTTGAGAAGATTTCGAGTGCAAGCTTTGCTAAGGAAGCGTGGGAAAAGCTGCAAACCTCTTACAAAGGATCCGAGCAAGTGAAGAAGGTCCGTCTCCAAACATTAAGAGGTGAATTCGAATCCTTACACATGAAAGTATCTGAGTCTATTTCAGATTATTTCTCAAGAGTATTAGCTGTTTCTAATCAATTAAAAAGAAATGGTGAAAAGTTAGAGAATTTGAGGATAATAGAGAAGATACTCTGTTCATTGGATTCCAAATTTGAGCACATCGTCGTGACGATTGAAGAAACTAAAGACTTGGAAGAAATGACAATCGAGCAACTCCAAGGATCATTACAAGCATACGAAGAGAAGCATAAGAAGAAGCAAGGGTTTACTGATCAACTCCTCAAGCTGCAATTCAAGGATATGCATGAAAGCCAAGGAGATGATAGAAACCAACGTGGCCGAAGCAGAGGTAAAGGCCGTGGACGAGGAGGAAATCGCGGTCGTGGACGAGGTTGGAATTACAACAACAACAATTCCAACAATAACTACGAGAAAGGAGAAAGCTCAACACGAGGCCGTGGAAGAGGCAATCTAAACTCGAGAAATGACAAATTTCAAGTTCGATGCTATAATTGTCATAAGTTTGGGCATTATGCTTCAGAATGTAGAGCTCCTAACAACAGAATTGAGGAGAAGGCCAACTACGTGGAGGAGAAGACCGATGATAAAGAAACTCTTCTTCTAGCACGAAAAGAGACTGATGGTGTCCAAACAAAATCCTGGTATCTTGACAGTGGTGCAAGCAATCACATATGTGGAAGGAAAGACATGTTTGTGGAGCTGGATGAGTCAGTAAGTGGAAATGTCTCATTTGGCAATGATTCCACAATAGCAGTAAAAATGAGAGGTAACATTCTTATCCGTTTGAAAGACGGGAGACATCAGTTTATTTCCAATGTCTACTTTGTGCCCAATATGCAAAGTAACATCTTGAGTTTAGGACAACTGTTAGAGAAAGGTTATGATATTCATATGAAGGATCATAATCTTTCTATAAAAGATGATAAGAATAACTTCGTTGCTAAAGTACCAATGTTAAAGAATAGAATGTTCCTGATCAACATACAAAACGATGTTGCAAAGTGCCTGAAAGCTTGCTACAGAGATGCATCATGGCTATGGCATCTTCGTTTTGGGCATATAAATTTTGGAGGTCTAAAGCTGCTATCCAAGAAAGAGATGGTGAAGGGACTACCTTGCATCAACCATCCTGACCAGCTTTGTGAAGGGTGTCTAGTCGGGAAGCAATTCAGAAAAAGCTTTCCAAAGGAGTCAGACTCAAGAGCCAAGAAGCCACTCGAGCTCATCCATACCGATGTGTGCGGTCCGATCAAACCAAGCTCTCTTGGTAACAATAACTATTTTCTTCTCTTCATTGATGATTTTTCAAGAAACAGATGGGTATATTTCTTGAAACAGAAGTCAGAAGTTTTCGAAGTCTTCAAAAAGTTCAAAGCTGCAGTGGAGAGAGAAAGCGGTAGAAATATTAAAGCTATGAGATCCGACCGAGGAGGAGAATTTACTTCTAGGGAGTTTCAAGAGTTCTGCGAAGCAAATGGAATTCGTCGACCAATGACAGTTCCTAGATCCCCTCAACAAAATGGTGTAGCAGAAAGAAAGAACCGAACTATCCTTAACATAGCTCGGAGTATGCTCAAAAGCAAGAAGCTACCCAAGGAGTTTTGGGCCGAAGCAGTGGTGTGTGCGGTCTACTTATCCAACAGATCTCCAACAAGAAGTGTTTGGGGAAAGACACCGCAAGAAGCATGGAGTGGAAGAAAGCCCGGCATCTCCCACCTAAGAGTTTTTGGAAGCATAGCCCATGTTCATGTTCCAAACGAGAAAAGAACAAAACTTGATGATAAAAGAGAGAGTTTCATCTTCATCGGCTATGACGCAAATTCAAAGGGCTACAAGCTGTACAATCCGAACAATAAGAAGGTTGTGATTAGCAGAGATGTGGTGTTTGACGAAGAAGGACTATGGGATTTTGGATCTCATATAGATGACATCAATTTCTCTCCTCCATTTGAAGATGAGCTGACACAAATAGAACAGCCTGGAGAAGCCCAACAAGAGCCAACAACTCCACCTACTTCACCAACATCAACTACCCACGGAGACGAGTCACCTTCATCATCTTCAAGTGGGAGTCAAAGTGAAAGAGATGTGCAACGAACAAGAAGGCTTCGAGATCTCTATGAAGTGACTGAACGACAAGATAATCTTACATTATTTTGTCTATTTGCTGATTGTGAACAAATGAGCTATCAAGAAGCTGCAAAAGAGAGGAAGTGGAGAGACATGATGAATGAAGAAATCAAGGCTATCGAGAAGAACGACACATGGGAACTCATTTCACTTCCCAAAGGGCACAAGGCGATAGGTGTCAAATGGGTCTACAAAACAAAGCGAAATGCTAAGGGAGAGATTGAAAAACACAAGACGAGTTGCAAAAGGCTACAGTCAAAAAGCTGGAATTGACTACGATGAGGTATTCGCCCCTGTTGCTCAGTTGGAGACTGTTAGACTAATTATTTCATTGGCAGCTCAAAACAAGTGGAAGATACAACAAATGGATGTAAAGTCTGCCTTCCTAAATGGAGTTCTTGAAGAGGAAGTCTACATTCAGCAACCATCAGGCTATGAAGTCAAAGGCCACGAAGACAAGGTGTTGAAGTTGAAAAAGGATCTTTACGGGTTAAAACAAGCACCAAGGGCATGGAATAGCCGAATTAACAAGTACTTCCAAGAGAATGGCTTCAACAAATGTCCCTACGAGCACGCACTATATTTCAAGATCAAAGATGGAGATATTTTGATCGTGTGCCTCTATGTGGACGATTTGATCTTCACCGGAGTCAAGATGTCCAAACATGAAGAAGGCGAAAGTGTAGATCCAACATTTTTCAAAAGTTTGGTGGGAAGTCTACCCTACCTAACTTGCACAAGGCCTGATATTTTTCACGCAGTTGGATTGGTTAGTCGCTACATGGAATCTCCAACAACCACCCATTTTAAAGCCGCAAAGAGAATTCTTCGCTATCTAAAAGGTACAATTGACTTTGGCTTGTTCTATTCAGTTTCTAATGATTACAAGCTTGTTGGATATAGCAATAGTGATTGGGGTGGAGACATAGATAATCGAAGGAGCACTACTGGATTCGTATTTTTCATGAGAGATACTGCTTTCGTATGGATGTCAAAGAAACAACCGATTGTTACATTGTCCACTTGTGAAGCAGAATATGTTTTTGCTACCTCATGCGTTTGTCATGAAATTTGGCTTAGAAATCTATTGAAGGAGATAGGCTTGATACAAGAAGAGCCGACCAAGGTTTGTGTTGACAATAAGTCAGCCATTGCCTTAGCAAAGAATCCAGTATTCCATGATCGAAGCAAGCACATCGATATTCGCTACCACTATATAAGGGAGTGTGTTGCAAGAAAGGATGTGCAAGTTGAATATGTGAGGTCACAAGATCAAGTTGCTGATATTTTTACCAAGCCACTGACAAGCGAAAACTTCATAAGATTAAGGAACTTACTAGGGGTCACAAGATCAAGTTTAAGGGGGGGGGGGTGTTGGATCATAAACTTGATCCATTATGGGAGCCTAAACCCAAACCCAATCAAATTGGAGTCCAAGTCCATAATCAAGATCCAAAACTACAAGCCTTCTTCTACCTAGAATTTTATAGGTGTGGTAGTTGTGCATGTGAATTATTTGGTAACCTAAAATATTGTTAGAACCACCAAGAAAAATGAGGTGTATGGTTATTGTAATTTTGGATTAGTTTATTTGTGTGGTGTAGGATTGTTCTTAAGTAGTATAAATACCCCTCCTCATTTTGGTTTAATCATCAAGAAGAAGTAAGAGCTTCTAAGTGAGTGAAGAAGCAAAGTCTTCTAAGAGTGAGTTCTAATATCTTGTTCTTTTGAGTGAGAGTGCTCTTGTAATATCTCTTTGAGTTTGAATAAGAGTTGTTTGTGTGAGTGTTTAATTTCCAATAGTGATTTCGTGGAGTCCCATTTTAAGTTTTCGTCAGATGTTTTCATCGCGAAATCGGAGAATATTTCATCGGTCCCCGATCTTGTGGTTCAGAGTTCAGAGGAGAAACCGGTGAGCATTGGAGGGTAAGGCAAAGATCTTGTTGAGGTTCTGTTGGAGATCAATGGAGCTAAAAATTTGATCTTGCTACTAGCAGTGGTAGATGACATCGGCGCCACTTATGGATTTATGACAGGAAGCTCTGTTTGCAATTTGAATGGATTATGACTTCTAATTTTGTGACTAATTGGAGGTATAATGTTACCTGTAAAGATTGATTTTTGTTGCCTCCTATCTAATTAAGATGAGGCCAATGCATCTTAGTCCCAGATGTGCATATAAATACTCAAACAGATCAGTAGAGACTTTGTTATCTATTTATCTCCATCTGAAACAATATTTATGGACCCATCTCTTGTGGTTAAGTATTAGAAGATAGATGAGTAAATAATTCAGAGCCCTTAAATTTGTCTGGCGCTGATCAACTTATTCTGTAAAATTAATCACTTTCATCTAGGCTCTACTGTAAATAGAATCCCTGTTGATGTTTGTTGCTATATGTTGCTCGAATGGAAGCTTGACACACATACTTAATCTCATGGTGGTAAATGTTATGTCTAGCATTGGCACTTCTTTATATTGCGCATGATCATCTATAAAATGCAGAATCTGAGCCCAAAACGACTGATATATTTACTTGGAAGAGGCAATGGATAAGGTTGGCTTGGATTTTTTAAAAGTTGGGTTTGGGTTTAATTGAACGAAAGTCAGAGACCATCCCATGTAGCCATGGTTCCCACACAAGGCCTGACCGCTTGGGTCACCTCATACTACTCATTGAGTTAGCAAAATGACTTGTTTTGCGACACAATTTTTGAGTCATTCTCATTATACCCAATGGCCGGTCGTCACTTATGGAAGCCCAAAATCAACTCCTTCAAGCCCTTCTCCATTAGCAGATATGATGCAGAAAGTCTCAATAAAAGGTATGCAAATTGATAGTTGGAGAAAGTCTCAATTTAGGTTTATAAAAAAATGATTTATAATTGATTTTAAAGTAAAAAATTTGTATATTTAAATGGTGATTGTTTTCTTATGAGTTATATATATATATATATATATATATATATATATATATATATATATATATATATAATTTGACATGTGCGTATTTAATACCGTCAAATTCGAAACGACACACCGAAACAGACCGAAACTAAAATATTCAATTTAAATAGTTAAATTGAAATGTTATTCGACGCGAAATTTACAACATTGGTTTAAGTTTTTTTGCCTTTCTTTAAGGGATAATATCATCAAACCTCTACACATTTTAATAATTGTTTCATTGTCTTTCTTAAGCTTTTCAATCTACTGAATGAGACCCTATGTCTTGGAGGTGTTTCCAATAATTCATTCTTGCAATTTTTTTTTTTCGATCAACTATTAATCGGTGCATACATATAATACTCATGGTCAAAATAGTAATATATTAACCTTTAATTTAAGTCATAAAATGCTTCATAAACTTCTAAAATTATGGATATTTTAATTTATATTTCGTTTGGAACAAAATGAAAACGAATTTCAAATTAATTAAATAATGCAGTTGAATTTTGATATCAATTGGATTTTTGAAGTAGGTTTATATATATATATATATATATATATATATATATATATATGTGTGTGTGTGTGTATGTATGTATGTATGGATTTCGAATAATATTCACCTTTTACCTCAACCAAGATAAAAGAATCTGAAAGTAGCTATTCATTTGTAACACTACATTGTTTGAGTTTTTTTGGTAAAGAGGGGTGGTAATATTGTTGCTTCTTTAACCTGGTGAACAAGTCTGAGTAGGTGGAATTAAGGATAGCAGGAGGGACACCAACTTTGTTCCAACAGTCTAGTAATTTTACAATTTCTGAGCACATGGCATGTAGATTCAATACTATTGTTGCAAAAGAAACATAAATTAGATTCGATAATGTATGCTACTTTTGTGCTTTTATATATTAGTAGCTTGCTTTGAGTTGTCCTCTCTTCGGCTACTTTTGAGTACGAACCATCATTTGAGGCGAAAAAAATAATTATCAATTTTGATGGTTGAGTCCATTGCTAATAAATTGTTGAATATTTGTCTCCAGCCAAATGGAAATTAATGCTTCAACTGGAAATGAAGATCAAAGCAAAGAAGTGGTAATTGACATAAAGCATTCCTCTGAGCCAGAGCAATGCATCTGCAGGGTACCTGATAATCTTCGAAAAATAAACAAAAAAGCCTACACTCCAAGTTTAATCTCAATAGGCCCTCTTCACAATCGCAGCCTAAAACAGGCCACAATGGATAAGCGAAAGCAAAAGTATCTAAATGAATTCTGCAAGCAGATCGGGACAATTCAAAAGCCATTGGAGGAATTTGTTAAGCAGAAGGAAGAACGAATACTCAGTTGTTATGGAGAATCTTTCTCTGAGCTTGGCAGTGATGAGTTTGTGAAGATGATCAAGTTAGATGTTTGCTTCATTATCGAGCTTTTCTTGAGGAAGCATTTAGGAGAAGACGATTCGATAAAGAAGAATCCCAATCAAGAAAAAGGTATACAACAAGAGTTGATATTATTTGAAAATCAACTACCTTACTTTTTCTGCGAGGAATTCTACAATTTTTCAGTCTTGCAAAAATATAACGAGTACCCTTCCTTCCTTTACCTTGTAATTTCTTCTCGAATTACAATCCTCAAAGTGTTTCACTACCTAAGGAGGCAGATATCAAACATTTCACTGATTTAGTAAGATTGTTCCTGCTTGGTGAAAGCTATCTCAACATCAATGAAAACTCAAAAAAAATGTAAAATCCGGCACAGTGCAAGTAAACTGGATGAAATAGGGGTGAAGCTTGGGGCATTTGAGCATGAGGCACTTGAAGACAAATGCATACTCCATATAGCATTCGAGAAGACAAAGAATTGTCTTTTCTTCGAGAAGAGAGAATTGAAAATCCTTTGCTTTTAAATACAAGATGACACAGAATGCATCTTTCGAAACACAATGGCATTAGAGCAATGTTATTACAAAAATAAAATTTGCATTTGCAGCTACATTTACTTGATGAGATCTCTTATCAGTAAGCCGAAAGATGTGAGTTTGCTGGTGGAGAAAGGGATCATTAACGGGTCACGTACCAATACTGTGATGGGAAATATGATTAAGAAACTCAACCAAGGAATCGATGTAAAAAATTTCTGCTACAACGATTTATGTGAAAAGGTGAATGCTCAATACGAGGGTTGTTGGAATGGTACAAGGGCATGGGTTTATCGTTCGGTAACAATCTTGATAAGGGTTTACTTTAACAATCTTTTGGGGGGCGCTGCAACTATTGCTGCAATTATTCTCTTGGTGTTAACCTTCATACAGACTATTGTTCTATCTTACAAGTACATTAGGTTCTAGTTCAGTATGTGTAAATATAATAGTAGTACCTTTTGAAATTTGCACTGAAATGTTTGTGATTTTTATGATATGCAAGGTTGCATTTGCATTTGTAGATGTTGTTATATATTTATCTTTTGTATAATAAACATTATTTGCTCATTTGTCTATTCATTTGATAGAATTTGAGTCGAAATGATCATATGATATGTTCTAATGATGAAATAATTATAATTCCGTTCAAACTCGCATGATTATTGCAAAATATTAATTTTCGATCAGCACCAAAAGTTTATGTAATATTTCTCACTCATTCGATGCCTCTCGTGATTTGTTTTAAAATTCCGATCATTAAATTAAATGGAAGAATTGATTGCAAATTTACGAACTATCAAGTTTGACATGTTAGATAGAAATTGTTCAACACCTCGGGTACAATTATATCTTCGACCTAAAAAATTACTACAGATTTTATGATGAAGACAGCCGCAAATCTCTCCATCCTTTTTCTTGGCTTATTTGTTTTTCATGAATATTTTTTTTATTTATTTACTTTTAGCTTAAAAGTCATCCCTTAAATTTTTAGTGCAGACAACCTAACATTAATTTTAAGAATTAATTTTTCAGTGTGTGTGAGGCTTCGTTTTCCATGTAAATGTGAGACAGACTTAGGATTCATTAAACTATCCTAAGTCATATGAAGCTTTTACACAAATTCATCGGTTTGAATTATAGTCCATTCATTTAGTTTCTCTCCTTAGGCCTTGAATCCTTTTCTTATAAAAACTGTCATATGACATATACTTGCATTCTTTTGTAGTCAAATAAAAATAAAATTTATTTAAAAAATTCAAATAATTTTTTATTTAAAATATTTGAAAAAATAAAGAATTTAAAAGAGAGGGAAAGGGTCGAAGGGGTTTTTTTGGTTGAAAAGTTCTCTCTCATGCCTGATTGCTTTTACTTTGCTTTCTCACAATTTTCCGTTTTTTTGTTTGGCTTTTACCTTGTTGATTTCTATAACTATGCTTTTTTATTTATGGGAACTGTTGAAATTTGCACCATCAAATTAAAAATAAAATATTTTGTTATACCAAATTATTTTGACTAAAATGGGTTGATACATAGATTAAACTAAAGTTTTTTTTTTTGGTAAAATGTCTCGTGTCGAAAATGTATGGAAGGTTTCATCGTGAAAATATTTAGTTAGATTAGATATAAAATTAATGTTTTAGACCCGTTCGAAACTTTATTAGTAATTTTAAAAAAATTTATTTATAATATCAATATAAACGTGAGATCAAAAAATAATGTTACCAATAAATTTTTTTAAATTTATCAATAAAATTTTAAACAAATATAAAACTAATAATTTAGATTCGATCTAATCAAATATTCATCCACCGTGGAAGTATGAAAAGAGCTGACACCAAAGTTGGTACCAACTAATTTAACCTTTTCTTTTAAAGAAAGGAAAATTGCATTAAAAGAAAAAGAGGGAGGACAAAGGGTGTCAACCCCGACTTACTCAACCTAATACAAAGAGACTAAAAAAATGATGCAGGAGGATCTGAGTCAGATAGTGCTGAGTTGTCAGATAGCATATTGTTGGCACTGAGATACCTTGAGTTGGCAGATCATCGCAAAGATGGCAGGTGGACTACCTAGAACGGTTTACATCGTTAGCGTGCCACGGGCCCGGATCGGGCCCCTGAGACCCTAGTCTGATTGGAAACAGGCTTCCGGGCAAAACTCAGAATTCTGAGTGTCGTTGTTTTTAAGCCAAAAAACGACGTTTAGGCCTTCAATTTTGTAGTTTCGGTTTTTGGGGAACTTTCCATTTGCGATTTATTTTCAGAATTAGTATTTTCCATAATTTTCCCCAAATTTATGTTTTCGGGGATTTTTGTCTTTTTTAGCTTTGGTCTTATAAATAAGGAGGCCACAAACGGAAAGATTATTGATTTGCATGATTTTAAATTAAATATCAAAGTTGTTTCTCTGCATTTTTAAGAGTTTCTCTTGTGTGTTTCCCTGTGAAATATCTGTTGAAACTAGCCTGCAGAATAATCGTTATCCTGCCCAACGTCAAAAAACCCAACCTAAAACGAAGTGACCAAAAAAAAAAAAGAACGATTACAACTTTTTCAAATAAATGATCAGATTCAAGAGCTTGTCTCCTTCGTGATTCTTTTTGAAAGTCGCATCAAAATGAGAAAGGAGATAGGGAAATTGTGCAGAGGCCGGTGTACTGTATACAAAAGTATGACTGTTTTCTTTTTTAAATATCAAAGTTTATCAAATTAAAAGAATCAAATAGCCATCCATTTGTAATATTTTATTAATCAACTATGTAATTAAATCACATTTGTGATAAGTTAAAATGATAAATTATTGTGTTTCCTTCAAAAATTCATTATCTAACATGTTAACGAGTGCAAAAAAAAAATTTCATGATAATTAATACATGATTGTTGGTGGAATCCATGAGCGACCAACCACGCTTTATAGAGTATTTACCGAAGTGTATCATAATAAGATTAGAATACATCAAAATGTTCTAATAAAACTAAGGTTTCCTATTTACAATAGATTAAATTTTTTTAATTTTATTTACATTAAGAATATATACATTTACAAATGTTAAATGGAGTTATAAGTATCCATTCCACAGGAGTTATGTTGAGTATAACGATATTTAGTTGTTCACATTAAATTGTTAATGCTCATTGTTTTCGCTAGGCTTCCCTTTATGGAATACTAATTGAACGAATCAAATTTTTTGTCCAAAGAGCAAGACTCGAAATCTAAATCTTCTACTAAAAAAATTCTTAAAATTTTACATTTACTAACTTTGCTTTGGGTATAAACTGGATGCATAGATAATAATTTTTTCTAGTCAAATTATCTAATTCTTGTATGCTCAAATCGATGTTTGACTGATATAAATTAAGAACCAAATGCCAATATTTTACTAATAAATTCATAGATCGCATCACAAGTTGCTCATTTTCCTTATTTGTTAGTATTTTTTTTTTCTAAAACAAACGATTGGCTAAGAAAGTCTTCCCTTATATTTTTTAATGCCTGAGACAACCTTAAACTCGTATATTAAAGATACCGTGTATATGCGTTGAAGAGGCAGAGAGGAGGAAAAAACCTAATTATAAGTGATAGAGAAGTCGAGTACAACACAATATAGTTAAGCAAGCCATTTTGATAAACATCTCTGCATTAACTTGAACACTCCACACAAGGTCGGGGAGGCTAACGTACATTAGGTAGGCCTTTCATTTGTTTCTACTATTTCACTAGTCCAAACTATTTGTCTATTTGTCTTGGTTTTCTATTATCTTTTTAAGTTTGATATTTGGTATTAGTTGATAATAACTGATTAGTCATTTAGACTAAGGTTGTGAATTTCTGGTTTCGATTCGAATTCAATTTTTTGTCGGGTAACCAAATCCAATAACCAAGTTCGGTTAGTAACGAGTATTTAAACAATTAGCAATTACGGGTTTGAGTTTAAAAAGTAAAATGTAAACGGTTTCAGTTAGTAGATTAACTAGATGGTTTTAGTTATTTTGAATATGAAAACTTTCACAAGTAACCTATCCGTTCCATCATTAATTAGATGGATTTTTCTGAAAGAAAAAAAATAGAGGGATAATTAACCCAAGTATTATTACTCTTTAGGGAGAAATTTTTCCCTAATCCTTTGTCAAAAAAATAAGATAAAAAAATATTTTTCACTTTTTTTTTCTTTTCATATCATCAAACGATGGAGGTGTTGATCTTGTGCTAGGTATTATTCTTCACTTTTTAGGTGATTCATTTTCTGAAAATTAATGAATATGTCAGAGTATATATATGTAGACAACATAACTTGATAACTAAGATATTCTACCATGAGCTAGAGAAAAAATGGATCATTTAGTTAATTTGTTTTTTTTATAAAAAAAAAAAATCAATCCTAGTTTCTATTTTGTCAATAGTAATTTTTATTTTGTTTGCCATTAGGACAAAGAACTTGGATAGATAGAAATCCAGGCAGACAAAGAACCGAAAGAGTGGATAATTCGCATTAAAGCAGTCTTTAAATTTAATGGAGACTTGGAGTTTACCCCTCATGATCGACATCGTTGCATTTACAGGGTTCCTGAAAACTTGCATAAAATAAATGGAAGAGCCTCCATTCACTATATTTCAATAGGTCCCTTTCACCATGGCAGTGAAAGATTGACCTTTTACCTCAACAAGGAAAACAAAGATAAAGGAATCTCAAAGTAACTATTCATTTGTAACACTATGTCAGTGAATCAGTAAAATCTTTACTGAGAAATCTGAGTAGGTGGAATTAAGGATAGCAGGAGGGAAACCAACTTTGTTCCAAAAGTCTAGTAATTTTATGTTGGAAATCACCTTGACAAGATGCCCAGGTGGTGATCTTCCAAACACCCAAGTCTTGAATGACTTGTAGAAAGAATTTCAGCAATAAAACACAAGAACAGAAAATCAAAGAAAGAAAGAAGACAAGTAATTTGTTGTCGAGGTTCGGCAATGTGCCTACGTCCCCATGAGTTCCTTCGAACTCTCTGCACTATCTCAATGGTTCTTACAAAGTTACAGCAATCCCCTTCAAGAATCCAAGTTCTTGAAGAACCAAGAAGAGATCGAGAAAGTGATAGACCTATTACAATGCTTTCTATCAATTCTCTACTAACCTCTCTTCTTTACAACCAGCCTCACTACAAGAGTCCCTCTTGTGTTTATGTCTCTCAAACAATTCTCTCTTGTGTTTACAATGATCTCACAATGTCACAACCTGTGTGGTTCTCTCACACACCTTTTTCACCACTTGAAATGAGGCTAAGAAACCCTTTTTATAGCCTCTTAATTCTTGGACAATCTTGTGAATCATTCTTGACCCTTTGATCATGTTCTTCCTTTAATCTCAGCCCTTCATCACTCTCCAAGTGATGCTGTGCGTTTTGGTGTGGTTCTGTGTGCTGCGGCGTGACCTGATGCTGCAGCCTCCTGATGCTGTGCGCACACCTCCTGCCTGTGGGCAGAAACTTCCACAGCAGTGTGCCTGACCTTCCCATGCTCAAAATTGAAGCACACACATGTGTGCAACCTTATAACTTGCTGAACTTTGATATCCCACAATTGGTTTGGACATTAACCAACTTTAGACCGTGTTTGGATATGTTTGAAACTTAGACAAATAACAACAATCTCTACCTTTATCTAAGAGTTCAGAAAACCTGAACCATTGTGTAGAAAGCTTCGGGATCCAAACTCATCTTGAGTCATCAATCAACTGACTCCAATCCTAAGTAATTCAAGGCAATGATTGAACTTACTTAGAGGTAGAAACTTGGTGCCTAAATCTGTAGGACTTTTCTCCGTGGTCTTCTTGTCAACATGAATGCTTCCTTCTGTACCATTTTCCAGAATGTAATGATACCGAACATCCATATGCTCCATCCCCTCATGGAACACTGGATACCTCCACAAGTGCCCCGCACTTTGGCTATCCAAAGATACAACCACCTGCTCTTTTAGGACCTCCCACTCGTCCAACAACCCTTTGCACCCCACAGCCTTCTTTATGGCTTCCATAGTTGCTATGAATTCTGCCCCGGTTGTTATGAGTGCTACCATTGGCTGCCACTGAGCCTCCTTGTTCCTCAGCAACCACTTCATCCCAAGCCAACGCTTTTTTTCGGGATTACTCACACATTTGCTGAAAACATCCATTGCCCAAGAAACACTTGACCTGTTTCTCTTCCTTTCCCGGATGATTCTCTTCATCCCAAGGATCTTTTGTGTAAGGCTGAGATCCTTCCTCTCAAACTCCTTACTGAGTTGAGATGTAAACCTTTCCATCCTCTTCCTGCTGTTCCAAACTAACAGCCCATCAATGACATAGGTGAGGATACTCACCATCTTCTCCACCTTGTGTCCAGGTGAGAAAGTTTCTGTGAAACCTATGTCTTCTCTTCTTGTGAACCCAATCGCCACCAGCTTAGCCTTGTTCCGGACTTCATCTCTTGGAGGGCACCCTTCTTTGATCTTGTAAGTGCACTTACATTCCACAACTTTCTGATTTCCTGGAATTTTCACCAATTCCCAGAAGTTGTTCTTCCTCAAAGAATCCATTTCTTCCTCCATAGCTAGCTGTCACTTTGACGAATCCTTACACTCCATGGCCACCGTGTAAGTTTCTTGTTCACTTATCTCTCCTTCTGTCCAAGGAGCTGCTGCATCCGTAGCATCCGCAAACCCACATCTTGAAGGTGGTCCGACCAGCCTTCTTTCCCGGTCTCTTATGAGCTGAAAGTCCTTCTGACTTGCTGCAGCATCCTTTTCTTGTTCAGCCTCTTCTTGAGTTTCTTGAGCTTGGCAATCATCCAAGGGCTCTACCTGGTCCGAACCCTCTTGCCTCCTTTGCTCTACCTGAACAGAATCTCCCTTGATGCTATGCTCAACAATTTCTGAATTGGTTTGCTCACTAGCCCCTGCAGGGTTAGTTTTCTCCAAGTAGGGAAATAACAATTCATTAAAATTAACATCTCTACTTATTATGAGTTTTAATCCTTCTTTTTCTAAGGACCACAACCTATATCCCTTAGTTCCTTCCCCATATCCTAGAAACACACATTTTCTAGATCCTAGGCTAAGTCCATCATCCTTTTGTTGTGCATACGCAGCACACCCAAAAGTCCTAAGGTTGTCCAACTCAGGGGGTTTTCCACTCCACATCTCCATGGGAGTCTTTTGGAACACAATTCTAGAGGGTGATCTATTAATCAAATATGCAGCTGTAGCTACAGCTTCTCCCCAAAAATATTTTGGTAACCCGGATCCATCTAACATGCACCTAACCTTTTCCATAAGGGTCTTATTCATCAACTCAGCAACTCCATTTTGCTGAGGAGTTTCCACAACCGTCCTATGTCTTAGAATTCCATTTAACCTACAGAATTGATCAAGTTCTTGGTTAAAAATTTCTAAGCCATTATCGGTTCTTATCCCCTTAACTACTCTACCCATTTGAGTCTCAACCAGCCCTTTCCATACCACTAATTTATTCAAGGCATCTAATTTATTCTTAACCAAATAAACCCATACTTTTCTTGAATAATCATCAATTAAAGACAGAAAGTAAATGTTACCTCCCTGTGTTGGTGTCCTTGCTGGTCCCCAAAGGTCCGCATGAATGTAGTCAAGAATGCCCTTAGACTTGTGCACTCCGGTGTTGAAGCTGACCCGATGTTGCTGCCCAAGAGCACAGCTTTCACAAAAATCCAGTTTTTCTACTTTGTCACCACCAAGTAGACCTTCCTTGCTAAGCACTTGCAGGCCCTTTTCGCTCATGTGTCCCAAGCGAGTGTGCCAAAGGGCTGCCTTGTCCAGCTCAGCCATCAAGCTTGCTGCTTGATCATTGGTTTCTGTTTCTCCGATCATCTCATAGAGTCCATCGTTTCTTGCTGCCTTGATCACTACCAAAGATCCCTTGGCCACCTTGATCTTTCCTTCCTCTATCTTGCATGTATAGCCCATGGAATCCAGCTGCCCCAATGAGATCAAGTTCCTCTTCAAATCTGGAACATACCTCACATTTTCCAGCAGCCTTGTGACTCCATCAAACATCCTCAATTGGATGTCTCCAATCCCTCTCACTTGGCAAGAATTGTCATTCCCCAAGAAGACTCTTCCCTCATTGATCTCCTTGAAATTCTTGAACCATTCTTTGTGAGGGCTCATATGATGAGTGCACCCAGTATCCAAGATCCATTTCTTGCTGCCTTCTTGCCCCTTGCTCACACTTGAGCACACAACAAGAACATCATCATCTTGCTGTTCTGTTTTGGAAACCGAAGCCTCTCCATTCTTGGTATGGCTTCCTCCTCTATCCCTTGTCATCTTCTTGCAATCTTTCTTGACATGACCCTCCTTATGGCAGTAGTAGCAGCTCTTCACTCCAAATCTCGGTTTGGAATGCATTCTCCCATGGCTTTCTCCTCTACCTCTGTCCCGGTAGTAGCCATGCATGCTGCTGTGCACTCTCCCATGGCTCTCTCCTCTACCTCTGTCCCGGTAGTAGCCATGGTTGCTGCCATACCAAGTTGCTGGCCTTCTTTTAAAGAACAGCCCTTTACCACTTGATGCACTCCTTTTCTTGGCATCAAGATTATCTTGCAACTCTTTCTTAGGATCAAATTTAAAAGCAAAGATTTGTTTCCGAAGATACCTCTTATGTGGGAGAGTCTTGGCAAGAAACAATTCATCTAGTTTCTTCCATAATGCAACTGGATCTTCCGAGTCTCCGCACTCCCTTGTGATATTGTCCGACATGTGCAAGAAAATGGTGTTGTAGGCCATCTTCTTCATCTCGGTCCGCTGGTCCTCCGTGGCACTAGCTGGAAAAGCATCATCTTCTCCAATAGCCAAGTCCACTTTCTGCTGCATGAGAACCGCCTTGATCTTCCGCTTCCATAGGGCAAAGTCCCCCTTTCCATCAAACTTCTCCACACAGAAATTTGAAGCCATCTTTTGCGGACAAGATCCCAGATTTGTGCACTAACCACAACTACTTTCTTTAACCTCAAGAACACAGATCGAAGATGGATCTTTAACACCGTTCTTGAATCAACCTTCAAGAACACGACCGGATCTTGATCTTTACACCGTTCTTGAATCACCCAAGAAGTTTGATCTTTGATTCTTGGCGTCTTGGCTTCGTACCTTCTACTTCTTGTTCCGATAACCAGCTGCTGTGCTCTGATACCACTGTTGGAAATCACCTTGACAAGATGCCCAGGTGGTGATCTTCCAAACACCCAAGTCTTGAATGACTTGTAGAAAGAATTTCAGCAATCGAACACAAGAACAGAAAATCAAAGAAAGAAAGAAGACAAGTAATTTGTTGTCGAGGTTCGGCAATGTGCCTACGTCCCCATGAGTTCCTCCGAACTCTCTGCACTATCTCAATGGTTCTTACAAAGTTACAGCAATCCCCTTCAAGAATCCAAGTTCTTGAAGAACCAAGAAGAGATCGAGAAAGTGATAGACTTATTGCAATGCTTTCTATCAATTCTCTACTAACCTCTCTTCTTTACAACCAGCCTCACTACAAGAGTCCCTCTTGTGTTTATGTCTCTCACACAATTCTCTCTTGTGTTTACAATGATCTCACAATGTCACAACCTGTGTGGTTCTCTCACACACCTTTTTCACCACTTGAAATGAGGCTAAGAAACCCTTTTTATAGCCTCTTAATTCTTGGACAATCTTGTGAATCATTCTTGACCCTTTGATCATGTTCTTCCTTTAATCTCAGCCCTTCATCACTCTCCAAGTGATGCTGTGCATTTTGGTGTGGTTCTGTGTGCTGCGGCGTGACTTGATGTTGCACCCTCCTGATGCTGTGCGCACACCTCCTACCTGTGGGCAGAAACTTCCACAGCAGTGTGCCTGACCTTCCCATGCTCAAAATTGAAGCACACACATGTGTGCAACCTTATAACTTGCTGAACTTTGATATCCCACAATTGGTTTGGACATTAACCAACTTTAGACCGTGTTTGGATATGTTTGAAACTTAGACAAATAACAACAATTTACAATCTCTGAGCACATGGCATGTAGATTCAATAGTATTGTTGCAAAAGAAACATAAATTAGATTCGATAATGTATGCTACTTTTGAGCTTTTATATATTAGTAGCTTGCTTTGAGTTGTCCTCTCTTCGGCTACTTTTGAGTACAAACCATCATTTGAGGTGAAAAGGCAGACCACCTTTGACTAGAAAAAAATAATTATCAATTTTGATGGTTGAGTCCATTGCTAATAAATTATTGTATATTTGTCTACAGCCAAATGGAAATTAATGCTTCAACTGGAAATGAAGATCAAAGCAAAGAAGTGGTAATTGACATAAAGCCTTCCTCTGAGCAATGCATCTGCAGGGTACCTGATGAACTTCGAAAATTTAACAAAGAAGCCTACACTCCACGTTTAATCTCAATAGGCCCTCTTCACTATCGCAGCCTAAAACTGGCCACAATGGATAAGCAAAAGCCAAAGTATCTGACCGAATTCTGCAAGCGGATCGGGAGAAATGAAAAGTCATTGGAGGATTTTGTTAAACAGAAGGAAGAGCGAATACGCAGTTGTTATGGAGAATCTTTCTCTGAGCTTGACAGTGATGAGTTTGTGAAGATGATCAAGTTAGATGTTTGCTTCGTTATGGAGCTTTTCTTGAAGAAGCATTTAGAACAAGACGATCCGATACTGAAGAAACCCTTACAAGAAAAAGATATACAACAAGACTTGATATTATTTGAAAATCAACTACCTTACTTTTTCTTCGAGGAATTATACAAATTTTCAGTCTTGCAAAAATATAACGGGTACCCTTCCTTCCTTGACCTTACTTGTAATTTCTTCTCGAATTACAATCCTCAAAGTGTTTCACTACCTAAGGAGGCAGATATCAAACATTTCACTGATTTAGTAAGATTGTTCCTGCTTGGTGAAAGCTATCTCAACCCAAGCAAACTGGATGAAACGGGGCTGAAGCGTGAGGCAGTTGAAGACAAATGCAATTGTCTCTTCTTCAAGAAGAGAGAATTGAAATCAACTCAAGAAAACTCAAATAAATGTACTGAAATCAACTCAAAAAAATGTAAAATCCGGCACAGTGCAAGCAAACTGGATGAAACGCTTGTGGCAGTTCAAGGAAACTCAAATAAATGTAAAATCCGGCACAGTGTAAGCAAATTGGATGAAACAGGGGTGAAGCTTGTGGCAGTTGAGCTTGAGGCAGTTGAAGACAAATGCTTACTCAATATAGTATTCGAGAAGACAAAGAATTGTCTTTTCTTCGAGAAGAGAGAATTGAAAATCCCTTGCTTTGAAGTACAAGGTGACACAGAATGCATCTTTCGAAACACGATGGCATTAGAGGTATGTTATTACCCATCTAAGACTTGCATTTGCAGCTACATTTACTTGATTGGATCTATTGTCAGTAACGCGAAAGATGTGGGTTTTCTAGTGGAGAAAGGGATCATTGTTAACGGGTTACGTAGCAATACCGTGATGGGAAATATGATTAGGAAACTCAACCAAGGAATCTTTGTAAAAAATTTCTGTTACAACGATTTATGTGAAAAGGTGAATGCTCAATACGAGGGTTGCTGGAATAGTACAAGGGCATGGGTTTATCGTTCCGTAACAATCTTGAAATGGGTTTACTTTGACAATCTTTGGAGGGGCACTGGAACTATTGCTGCAATTATTCTCTTGGTGTTAACCTTCATACAGACCTATTGTTCTATCTTACAAGTACGTTAGGTTCTAGTTCAGTATGTGTAAATCTAATAGTAGTACCTTTTGAATTTGCACTGAAATGTTTGTGAGTTTTATGATATGCGAGGTTGTATTTGTATTTGTAGATGTTGTTATATATTTATCTTTTGTATAATAAACATTATTTGCTCATTTGTCTATTCATTTGAATGAATTTACGTCGAAATGATCATATGATATGTTTTAATGATGAAATTATTATAGTTCTCTTTAAATTGGCATGATTATTGTAAAATATTAATTTTCGATCGACAGCAAAAATTTATGTGATATTTCTCACTCATGCGATGCCTCTCATGGTTTTTTTTTTTTTTTTTAAATTCTGATCATGAAATTGAATGGAACAATTGATTGCAAATTTACGAACTATCAAGTTTGACATATTAGAAATTGTTTTACACCTCGGGTACAATTATTTCTTCGACCTAACAAAATTACTATAGCTTTTATGATGAAGACAGCCGCAAATCTCTCCATCTTTTTTCTTGGCTTATTAGTTGACAAAGAAAGTCTTTCATGGATATTTTTCTATTTATTTTTTTAGCCTGAAAAGTCATCCCTTAAATTTTTAATGCACACAACCTAACGTTAATTAAAGAATTAATTTTTCAGTGTGTGAGAGACTTCGTTTTCCATGTGAATGTGAGACAGACTTAGGATTCATTACTAAAAAACCCAAAAGCTTTTACACAAATTCATCGATTCGAATTTTAATCCATTAATTTAGTTTCCTTAGGCCTTGAATCCTTTTCTTATAAAAACTGTCATATGACATATACTTGCATTCTTTTGTAATCAAATAAAAATAAAACTTATTTAAAAATGAATTCAAATAAATTTTTATATTTGGTTTTCTTTTGTTATTTTATACAATTCAATTAAAATTTTATATTTAAAATATTTGGAAAAAAAATAAAGAATTTAAAAGAGGGGGAGAGAGTTGAAGGGGTTTTTTGGGTTGAAAAGTTCTCTCTCATGCCTGATTGCTTTTTTAATTTGCTTTATCCCATTTTTCCTTTTTTTTTTGTTTGTCTTTTACCTTGTTGATTTCTATAACTACGCTTTTTGATTTATGGGAACTGTTGAATTTTGCACCATCAAATTAAAAATAAAATATTTTGTTATACCAAATTATTATAATTAAAATGGGCTGATACATTGATTAAACTAAAGTATTTTTTTGGTAAATTGTCTCGTACCAAAAATGTATGATAAGACTCCACCGCGAAAATATTTGGTTAGATCAAATTTAAAATTAATGTTTTAGACTCGTTCAAAATTTTATTGGTAATTTTAAAAAAACTTATTTGTAATGTCAGCATAAACATGAGACAAAAAATAATGTTACCAATAAAATTCGTTAAAGTTACCAATAAAATTCGTTAAGAAAAAAAAACTGGACGAATGATGGTGTAGTTACAAAAAAAAAAGAAAAAGAAAAGACAAAAGACATTCAAGTGTGTTATAAAGAAAGAAAGGAAGAAAAAAATGGAGTCCATGTGTTGTAAAGAAAGAAAGAAAAACAAAAAACAAAAAACAGAAATAACGTCCACGTTTTGTTAAGAAAGAAAGAAAAAGAAAAAAGAAAATAAAAAAATGATGTTAAGGTGTTTTAAAGAAAGAAAGAAAAAAAAATGGCTACACCAGGCAACCAGGTGTATTCTTCACCTTGCATGATTATGCATGCAAGACAACAAAAAAGGTGAGCGATGCAATAGGAGTTGTATAGATATATAAATATATATTTAGTTTTTATTTTATTTATTTCTTACCAAATTCTGTTTGGCTTTTCTCATTCTACGATTCAAATTTTTTTCTTTCTTTAAACACTTGGGGACTAAAAGAAATGTCGAAAGAGTAAAATTTTGAAGATATTTACGAGAAAATTTTAAAAAAAGTTACAGAAAGCTCTAATAAAAACAAAAGATAATAATGTGAATTTTATTTTTGAAATTTAGCATACATGAAATTTCCTTGAATTCAATGTGGGAATTTTTAAAGGGTATGAATTCTGGAAGAATTAACGAATAAATTAGAACTTTTAATATAAATATTATGTCAGGTGTTGACGAACAACAATTTGGTGAAATTGTTGAAAAGAGTAGGAAAGCCAAGGAGGTGATCCACGGGTAGTTTTAAGTACAACATAGTGAGTTAGATTTATTGAGATGCTAAAGTATTGTTCTTGATTGTAAAATTATTAATATATGAACGAGTTTCATGCATACTATGTTGTATGTACTGTTCAGTTGAGATCTAAATGATGTAACTCCCCTGTTGAGGGTTGAGGATTTATATATATAGAAAATTTCAATTAGTATTTTTATATTGTTGCATATATGTGTCGTGCTAGGATTTCAAAATGTGACGACACTATCTCGGGAGTGGCCAACCCGGAATGGGTCATTACACGATATTCAAATTCAATGCTGAAACAAAACATAGTGGGTTGTTTCTTTGCTTTCCAAGAAATAAGATTGGGTCCAAGAAAGACAGCATAACCTGTGGTGGACAGAAGATTGTGAGAGCATCCGGCCCAGTCAGCATCTGCATAGCATGAGAGAGAAAAATCCTTTGCAGAAGTAATAAGTGACCCATGATTAGTAGTGCCACATAAATAGTAAAAAATACGTTTAACAAGCTGAAAATGAGCCATGCGGGGAGTATGCAAAACTGACTACTAAGATTAACAGGATAGACAATATCAGGTCGAGTCATGGTGAAGTACTGAAGACCTCCAACCATACTCCTAAATGTAGAGGGATCTGCTAGTAGTTCACCCTAGTGTTATGAAGGTTTTGACTGGGAAGGTAGAGGAGTTTTAACTGGTTTGGCCGAAGACATAGAAAATTCAAGTAAACGGTCTTTGATGTATTTAGTTTGAAAGAGAAATAAACCAGTGGGATGACTAGCAGCTTCAATGCCAAGAAAATAATGAAGATCACCAAGATCCTTCATAGCAAATTGGTTAGATAAAGTATGAATAAAATGAAAAAGAAGACTAGAATTATTACCAGTGAGAATAATATCATCAACATACAATAGTAAGATAAGAAGACCATAAGATGACATAAGAACAAACATTGAAGTATCTACCCGACTGCAATAAAAACCAAGAGAAAGAAGATATTTTATTTTCATTCAAATATGAGATAGACCTTTATGCCATGTATCTCCTATGGACCTATGCTAGGTAAGAATTTTTCGTATATCAATCGGGTTGAAGTGTCAGAATAAAAAAAATTCTTGAAACTTCCCAATCACAAATACTTGTATTTCTTTGAAATAAAAAATAAAATTGATTTAAAAATAAATTAAAATGAATTTTTATGTTACTTTTTTATTAATTTATATAATTTAATTAAATATTAATTTAAAATATTTGAAATAAATAAATAATTCAATTTAACCAAGTATTTGACCTCGCTCTTTTTAATAAGCCTCGTCATTTTTCAGAAAACTTTGAGGTATGAACCTTGCTCTCTCTCATCCAAAAACTCCAAGCATCAATGAACCTCGGTCATTTTGTCAAAAAATTCTGAGGGATGAGCCTTCCTCTCTTTTGTCCAAAAACTCTAAGCGTCAATAAGCCTTGGTCATTTTTCAAAGAACTCTGAGGAATGAGTCTTGCTCTCTCTCTCTCGCCCAAAAACTCCAAGTATCAGTAAGCCTTGGTCATTTCTTAGAAAACTCCAAGGGATGAGCCTTGCTCTCCCTCGTCCATACCGTGGCTATTCATAAGTCCAAGTCTAAACTGCCAAGCGCAAAACCCATGCCCAAAACATGTACAAGGCCTTGCCCCTGTGATCGTCGGGAGGTCTCCAATCTGGACCTATGAAGTATGTGCCATCTCCAACCGCTTCGAGGCACACAAGTCTGTTTCATTCAGACTCCTTACTTACCTCGCTTTGAGGCACATAAGTCTGTTTCATTCAAACTCCTTACCTACTTCGCTTTGTTCTATTCAGACTCTTTACCTACCTCGCTTCGAGGCACATAAGTCTGTTTCATTCAGACTCCTTACCTACTTCGCTTCGAAGCACAGAAGTTTGTTCTACTCAGACTTTTTACCTACCTCGCTTTGAGGCACATAAGTCTGTTTCATTTAGACTCTTTACCTACCTCGCTTCGAGGCACACAAGTCTGTTCCATTCAGACTCTTTACTTAACCCGCTTTGAGGCACACAAGTCTATTCCATTCAGACTCTTTACTTAACCCGCTTCAAGGCACACAAGTCTATCTCCATTCAGACTCTTTACTTACCTCGCTTTGAAGCTCACAACTTAAAGTCCAGACTAATTTCACCTCGAGACATCCAACTTCAATTCTCCACACCACATCTCCTTAGTACCCAGGTTCCCAAAAGTTGTCAGGCCTGATCCAAACTGCACGACACACTTCAAACTACTTTCTCAAGTGCATAACCGCACTTAAGGAAGTGGGCAACATTTGATGCAGGAAAAAAATCCTCATTCAATGACATAGTGATATGTGGCACCCGTCAAAGGAAAAATGGTAAAATCATAGATGAAGATCCTCATCCAATAGCATTACGACACACAGCAACCTCTAAGGGCAAAAAAGTAGTTCCACGGCTCAGACAGACCAACCAGTCAAATTACCACACCTGGCAAAGGGTATAATGATAATTTCGCACCAAGAGCCCTAATACCATTACAATACTCCAGCCTATGGATAAATAGTTATCAAGCTTACGATAATGATAAACTTATCTCCAAGAGTTCTATTCATATCAGAACACTGAATCATTCTCCTAATCAAATACTACTTTGAAACATTTTATAAAAAAGGGCTCTTACAATCAAAAGGTACATGCAATTCTCCAAAAACAAATTCTATTTTAACCTAGGCATCGGGTAATCCCCTCGGAGGCACATCCCCTCTGGTCCTTGTTTCGTGTGCGCAGGTATTATTTCCCGACCGTTCAAATTCCAGATAGCGGCATCAACAACAAATATTTTTAATTATTGACGGAGAGAGATAAAACTATAAATTCTCTTTCTCTTTCTTTCATCAATGGTTGAAAACGTTTGTGGCATATAATTTTTTTTATGTACCCAACACTCCTAAGAGACTGTTTGCTTCACAGATTGAATTTTAGTGAGATAAGATTAAGACAAACACGGGATAAGATAAAGGAAGATTGAAGAGATATACCTTAATCCTAAGTTTGGTTCATGAGGAGATTGTTAGATTGAAACTAAAAATAGGATAAAAAGTCTAAATGCCAAAACAACCTAGCACTATTCATTGTTTTTAAATCCTCAATTTCTTCACAATCCCTAAAATTTCACTATTTTCATAATAACAATAATGAAGATGATGATAATAATAATAATAATTTGTAATATAACAATGACAATTATTATTACAATATTATTATTAAGATAATTAATAATTATTGGTATTATTATAGTAATTATAATATTTTGGTTTTTATTATATTATTATCATTATAATTATATAATTTAATTATATTACAATAATAATTGTTTGAGTCAATATAATATTAATAAAATAGCAGAATTCATATTAAAAAAATAATTTTCATTTATTGGTAATTCGAATAATCAAAATAAATTCTAAATCTTTACTGTAAATAATTCCCATTAAAAAAAAGCAGTAAAAATAATACCTATAACCTTTTTCCTTCATCACTTGTGGGTAAGTAGTCAAGTAAATATCAGTTTTAGCTAAGTTTAACAATTTCGTCCACGCCTTTGGTCGCAAATGGTAATGGTTATTCTGTTACAAGACAAAACATAACAGTTTCGAATCTTCGGCTACTTTTGAATACAAACCATTTAATAATTGGTGCGACAAAAATGATAAAGAGGGTTGGTAATAAATTATTGTATATTTGTCTACAGCCAAATGGAAATTAATGCTTCAACTGGAAATCAAGATCAAAGCAAAGAAGTGGTAATTGACGTAAAGCCTTCCTCTGAGCAATGCATCTGCAGGGTACCTGATGAACTTCGAAAAATAGACAAAGAAGCCTACACTCCGCGTTTAATCTCAATAGGCCCTCTTCACTATGGCAGCCTAAAATGCAGCCTAAAACAGGTCAAAATGGATAAGCAAAAGCCAAAGTATCTGACCGAATTCTGTAAGCGGATCGGGACAACTGAAAAGTCATTGGAGGATTTTGTTAAACATAAGGAAGAGCGGATACACAGTTGTTATGAAGAATCTTTCTCTGAGTTTGACAGTGATGAGTTTGTAAAGATGATCAAGTTAGATGTTTGCTTCGTTATCGAGCTTTTCTTCATGAAGCATTTAGAACAAGACGATTCGATACTGAAGAAACCTTTACAAGAAAAAGGTATAGAACAAGACTTGATATTATTTGAAAATCAACTACCTTACTTTTTCTTCGAGGAATTATATAATTTTTCAGTCTTGCAAAAATATAACGGGTACCCTTCCTTCCTTGACCTTACTTGTAATTTCTTCTCGAATTACAATCCTCAAAGTGTTTCACTACCTAAGGAGGCATATATCAAACATTTCACTGATTTAGTAAGATTGTTCCTGCTTGGTGAAAGCTGTCTCAACGCAAGCAAATTGAATGAAACAGGGGTGAAGCGTGAGGCAGTTCAAGACAAATGCTTACTCGATATAGCATTCCAGAAGACAAAGAATTGTCTTTTCTTCGAGAAGAAAGAATTGAAATGAACTCAAGAAAACTCAAATAAATGTACTGAAATCAACTCAAAAAAATGTAAAATCCGGTACAGTGCAAGCAAACTGGATGAAACACTTGTGGCAGTTCAAGGAAACTCAAATAAATGGAAAATCTAGCACAGTGCAAGCAAACTGGATGAAACGCTTGTGGCAGTTCAAGGATGTTGTAGTATGTGGCTCATATTGAGTGAAACATATTTACAGCCTTTTGGGCTTGGAATTTATTGTCTTATTGGCAGGGACGATTAATAGGTTAGGGGTACAAGGGTCTTTAAGGAATTTTCTAATACCTCTATAAGGCTAAGGTTAGTATAAATACATATGATGTAACGCTACTTTGATATAATGAAATTTAGCCGCTGCTCACTCCCGTGGACATAGGCATACTACCGAACCACGTTAAATCTGTGTGTTTAGTTGCTTTCTCTATCTCTTTGTTTTTCGTATTATTCATCATAATTGTTTGCACGTTTCACAACAATTGGTATCAGAGCCCAGGTCACGATGTCGGGGATTTCTTCTGCGAAGTTCGACATGGTCAAGTTCGACGGATCTGGAAATTTTGGATTATGGTAGAGGAGGGTCAAGGATTTGTTAGTGCAGCAGGGTATGGTGAAGGCGTTATACAAAAAGAAACCGGAAGGTATGGACTGCATAGATTGGAAGGAACTAGAAGTGAGGGCTGTGGCAACTATCAGGCTTTGTCTAGCTGATGATATGATGTATCACGTCATGGATGAGGAATCACCGATAGCAGTTTGGTTGAAACTGGAAAGTCGGTATATGTCCAAGTCGTTGACGAACAAGCTCTATCTTAAGCAGAAACTGTATGGTCTTAAGATGTCAGAGGGCTTAGATCTGAACCAGCATATCAACGTGTTCAACCAAATTATCAGTGACTTGAAGCGAGTTGATATGAAGTTCGAAGATGAAGACAAGGTGTTGATGTTACTGAATTCCCTACCAGCTTCTCCTACGTATGAAAATTTGGTTACAACTCTGATGTGGGGGAAAGAAACTCTCAAATTGGAGGAGATCACAGGTGCTCTGTTAGGTTTTCATTAGAGGAAGAAAACCAGTGATGAGAATTTACAAGGTGAAGGGCTTATGGTGAGATGTAACCAAGAACGTGGGAGAAACAAGTCCCGGAGCGGATCGAGTAACAATAAATCTCGATCTAAATCCAGGAAGAGAAAAGATATACAATGTTTTAAGTGTGAAAAAAAGGGGCACATGAAACGAGATTGTCTAGATTTAAGGAAGGGAAATACAGAGAATAAAGAGGGTCCATTAAAGTCTACGAATGTAGTGGAAGAAGAAGACTCAGAGAGCGGTGACGGGGATATGTTTTCTGTTTCATCCAGTTCAGATCGTCTCACAGATTCTTGGATTCTGGATTCAGCATGCTCATATCACATGACACCAAATAAAGATTGGTTTGACACATACAGGTTAGTAAATTCTGGTTCTGTTCTGATGGGTAATGATGCATCATGCAAAGTTGTTGGAATAGGGAATATCAGAATTAAAATGTTTGATGGTGTTGTTAGAACGTTGTGTGATGTTAGATATATACCAGATTTAAGGAAGAATCTGATTTCATTGGGCACTTTAGATTGTAATGGGTTTAGTTATAAGTCTACAAGTGGAGTAATGAAGGTGAGTAAAGGTGTCTTAACAGTGATGAAGGGATAGAAACTTTATACACTACTAGGTACCACAGTTGTAGGTGGAGTTACAGCTACATAGTCTGAGTCAGATAGAACAATCTTGTGGCATATGAGGTTAGGTCATATGAGTGAGCGTGGGATGATGGAGCTTCATAAGAGAAATCTATTGAAGGGTGTCAGAACATGCAAGCTTGATTTCTGCAGGTATTGTGTTCTTGGGAAACAGAATATGGTGCAGTTCAAGACAGCCACACACAAGACAAAGAGAATTCTTGACTATGTTCATACAGATGTTTGGGGGCCAGTAAGGGTAGCATCACGGGGAGGACATATGTATTTCGTGAGTTTTATTGATGACTACTCATGAAAGGTTTGGGTGTACTTCATGTAACATAAGTCAGAAACGTTTGCCAAGTTTAAGTTGTGGAAAGCTGAAGTAAAAAACCAGACATGGAGGAAAATCAAATGCCTCAGGTCCGACAATGGTACTGAGTACACAGATTCAAAGTTCATGGGGTTGTGTGAGCAGCATGGGATTAAGAGACACTTAACAGTACACAAGACACCACAACAGAACGGTGTAGCGGAAAGGATGAACAGAACAATAGCTGAAAGAGTTCGGTGTCTCAGGTTGAATGCAGGGCTTGCAAAGAATTTCTGGGCAGAAACAGTGAATATGGCATGTTTCTTGATTAATAGGTCACCTAGAGCAGCACTAGATGGGAAAGTAGCAGAGGAGGTATGGACAGGCAACGAGGTAGACTACTCTGGTTTGAGAGTGTTTGGATGTCCAGCCTACGTGCATGTTCCTAATGAGGAAAGATCAAAGCTTGATGCGAAGTCTAAACGATGTATCTTTCTGGGGTATCAGAAAGGGGTGAAAGGCTTCAAGCTCTGGGATCCGAAGGTAAACAAGGTGGTGATCAGTAGAGATGTGGTTTTTGATGAGAAAGCCATGTTGCAGCGTACTCCGGAAGAAGAGAAACAAGTGCCAGAAAATTGTAGCAAAAATGAGCATGTGGTGCAGGTGGAGCTAGAGACACATGGTAAGGAAGACAATGCTTAGAATGCAGGGAGCTCTAGTTCAGAAGATCAATAGCATCACAGTATAGCTATAAACAGGCCCAGATGCATTATCAGGCCACCCACCAGGTATGGTTTTGAAGATTTGGTTTCTTATGCACTCATTACTAGTAATGAGGATCCTATTACTTTTCAGGAGGCAGTACATAGTCAAGAGAAGAGTAGATGGATGGGTGCTATAGTGGAGGAGATGGAGTCTCTACATAAGAACCAGACATGGGAGTTGGTGGAGCTTCCAGAGGGGAAGAAAGCGATTGGATGCAAATGGGTGTATAAGAAGAAAGAAGCAGTATCAGAAAAAAAGAGAGAAAAGTTCAAGGCTCGTCTTGTAGTAAAGGGTTACTCACAGAGGAAAGGGGTTGACTATGATGAGATCTTCTCCCCTGTGGTCAGACATACTTCCATCAGGGCAGTGTTGGGTTTGGTAGCGCATTTCGATATGCAGTTGGAGCAGATGGATGTAAAGATAACTTTTCTTCATGGTGATTTGGAGGAGCTGATATACATGGCACAGCCAGAAGGGTTTAGTCAGCCTAGACAGGAACACTTGGTCTGTAAATTGAGTAAATCACTTAATGGGTTGAAGCAGTCTCTGAGGCAGTGGTACAAGCGATTTGACTCCTACATGATCCGGATTGGCTATAAGAGATGTGAGTATGATTGTTGTGTTTATGTGAAGAGCCTTGATGATGGTTCATTTATTTTTCTGTTACTTTATGTGGATGATATGTTGACTGCTGCGAAGAGTATGAGTGAGGTCAACAAGTTGAAGACTTTGTTGAGCAAAGAATTTGACATGAAGGATTTGGGTGCTGTCAAGAAGATTCTTGGAATGGAGATTCATAGGGCAGAGCTTCCAAGAGATTATTGGTATCTCAGCGTAGCTATGTTGAGAGGGTGTTGGAGAGGTTCAGCATGGATAATGCAAAACCAATGAGTACACCTTTGGCGAATCACTTTAGACTGTCTACCGCTCAGTGCCCGAAGACAAATGATGAAGTTCAAAACATGTCAAAGGTTCCATATGCTAGTGCAGTGGGGTGCTTGATGTATGCTATGGTTTGTACAAGATCGGATTTGGCACAAGCCGTCAGTATGGTGAGCAAGTTTCTATCAAATCTGGGACGACAGCTTTAGGATGCAGTCAAGTGGATTTTTAGATACTTGAGGGGTACTACAGATTATGGCATAATCTTTGGCAGACAACATGGTGATCCTTCAGTTATGGGACATGTGGATGCAGACTATGCAGGGGATTTGGATGATAGGAGGTCTACCACAGGTTATGTGTTCACCCTTGTGGGGGGGCCTGTTTGTTGGAAGTCCATTGTTCAGTCTCTAGTTGCACTATCTACTACTGAGTCAGAGTATATGACAGTGGCTGAGGCTGCCAAGGAAGCTTGGTGGCTTACAGGGCTGGTCAAGGAGCTGGGTATTCAGCAAGGTGGGGTTTAGTTGCATTGTGATAGTCAGAGTGCCATTTATTTGGCAAAGAACCAGGTATATCATGAGAGAAGCAAGCACATAGATGTAAAGTTTCACAGGATCAGGGAATTGGTTTCTTCTGGTGAACTATTGCTTGAAAAAGTTCACACATCTGAGAATGCAGCAGACATGTTGACAAAGCCTGTTACCGCAGATAAGTTCAAGCATTGCTTGGACTTGATTAATGTCTCTAGATGCTAGATGGGAGGCGTCCCAACCTATTGTCCCAAGTGGAGTTCCAGGTTATGTTTTTTTTTTTCTCCTAAGGGGTGGATATTCGCCAAGGTGGAGATTGTTGTAGTATGTGGGTCATATTGAGTGGAACATATTTACAGCCTTTTAGGCTTGGAATTTATTGTCTTATTGGTAGGGACGATTAATAGGTTGGAGGTGCGGGGGTATTTGAAGAATTTTCTAATACCTCTATAAGGCTAGGGTTAGTATAAATACACATGATGTAACCCTACTTTGATATAGTGAAATTTAGCCGCTGCTCGCTCCCGTGGACGTAGGCATACTGCCGAACCACGTTAAATCTGTGTGTTTAGTTTCTTTCTCTATCTCTTTGTTTTTCGTATTATTCATCATAATTGATTGCATGTTTCACAACAAAGGAAACTCAAATAAATGGAAAATCCGGCACAATGCAAGCAAACTGGATGAAACAGGGGTGAAGCTTGTGGTAGTTGAGCTTGAGGCTGTTGAAGACAAATGCCTGCTCAATATAGCATTCGAGAAGACAAAGAATTGTCTTTTCTTCGAGAAGAGAGAATTGGAAATCCCTTGCTTTGAAGTGCATGGTGACACAGAATGCATCTTTCAAAACACGATGGCGTTAGAGCAATGTTATTACCCATCTAAGACTTACATTTGCAGCTACGTTTACTTGATGGGAACTATTATCAGTAACACGAAAGATGTGGATTTGCTGGTGGAGAAAGGGATCATTGTTAATGAGTTTCGTAGCAATACTGAGATGGTAAATATGATTAAGAAACTCAACCAAGGAATCGTTGTAAAATATTTCTGTTACAACCGTTTATGTGAAAAGGTGAATGCTCAATACGAGGGCTGCTGGAATAGTACAAGGGCATGGGTTCATCGTTCCGTAACAAGCTTGAAAATGGTTTACTTTGACAATCTTTGGAGGGGCACTGGAACTATTGCTGCAATTATTCTCTTGGTGTTAACTTTCATACAGACCTATTGTTCTATCTTACAAGTACGTTAGGTTCTAGTTCAGTATGTGTAAATATAATAGTAGTACCTTTTGAAATTTGCATTGAAATGTTTGTGATTTTTATGACATACGAGGTTGCATTTGCATTTGTAGATGTAGTTATATATTTATCTTTTGTATAATAAACATTAATTGTTCATTTGTTTACTCATTTGATAGAATTTGTGTCAAAATGATTATATGATATGTTTTAATGATGAAATGATTATAATTCCCTTCTCGATAATTATTGTAAAATACTAATTTTCGATCGGCACTAAAAATTTATGTAATATTTTTTATTCATGCGATACCTCTCATTTTTTTTTATTTTAAATTTCGACCATGAAATTGAATGGAAAAATTGATTGCAAATTTATGAACTATCAAGTTTGGCATGTTAGATAGAAATTGTTTAACACCTCGGGTACAATTATTTCTTCGACCTAATAAAATCACTATAGTTTTTATGATGAAGACAGCCGCAAGTCTCTCCATCTTTTTTCTTGGCTTATTTGTTGACAAAAAAAAGGTCTTTCATGAATATTTCTCTATTTATTTATTTTTTGAATGAAAAGACATCTCTTAAATTTTCAGTACAGACAACCTAACGTTAATTTAAAGAATTAATTTTTTAGTGTGCCTGTGAGACTTTATTTTCCATGTGAATGTGAGACAGACTAAAGATTCATTACTAAAAACCCGAAGCTTTTACACAAATTCATCGGTTCGAATTATAATCCATTCATTTAGTTTTTCTCCTTCGCCCTTGAATCCTTTCTTGTAAAAACTGTCATATGATATAAACTTGCATTCTTTTGTAGTCAAATAAAAATAAAATTTATTTAAAAAGAATTCAAATAAATTTTATATTTGGTTTTTTTTTTGTTGTTTTGTGTAATTCAATTATGATTTTATATTTAAAATATTTGGAAAAAAAAAATAAAGAATTTAAAAGTGGAGGAGAGGGTTGAAGGGTTTTTTTTGGTTGAAAAGTTCTCTCTCATGCCTGATTGTTTTTTACTTTGCTTTCTAACATTTTTCCCTTCTTATTTTTTTTTTGGCTTTTAACTTGTTGATTTCTATTATTACGCTTTTCGATTGATGGAAAATGTTGAAATTTGCACCATCAAATTAAAAATAAAATATTTTGTTTTACCAAATGATTATGATTAAAATGGGTCGATACATTAATTAAACTAAAGTATTCTTTGGGTGAAATGACTCGTACCAAAAATGTATGGAAGGTCTTTCCTGTGAAAATATTTAGTTAGATGAGATTTAAAAGTAATGTTTTAGACCCTTTTAAAATTTTGTTGGTAATTTTTAAAAAAAAATTATTTGTAATATCAACATAAACGTAAGATCAAAAAATAATATTATCAATAAAAATTTTTAAAATTATCACATAAAATTTTAAACGAATCTAAAATTAATAGTTTAGACTCGATTTAACCAAACATTCCTCCACCGATTGGAATTAAGAGGGAGTATGAAAAGAAAAGGAGACAAAGGGTGTCAACCCCGTCGTACTCAACCTAATACAAAGAGACTGAAAAAAATAAAGATTACAACTTCAACACTTTTTTTTTCTTTTTTGGTTTTAACTTTTTCAAATAAGTGAACAGATTCAAGAGCTTGTCTCCTTCGTGATTCTTTTTGAAAGTCGTATCAAAATGTGAAAGGAGATGAGGAAATTGTGCAGAGGCTGGTGTACTGTGTACAAAAGTATGACTATTTTCTTTTTAAAATATCAGTGTTTATCAAATTAAATAATTGAACAATGTTAAAATAATCAAATAGCCACCCATTTGTAATATTTTATTAATCAATTAGTAATTAAATCACATTCGATCTTGCTACTTGCAGTGGTAGATGACATCGGCGCCACTCGTGGATTTCTGATAGGAAGTTCTGTTTGCAATTTTGAATGGATTATGACTTCTAATTTTGTGACTAATTGGAGGTATAATGGTACCTGTAAAGATTAATTTTTGTTGCCTCCTATCTAATTAAGATGAGGCCAGTGCATCTTAGTCCCAGATGTGCATATGAATACTCAAACAGATCAGTAGAGACTTTGTTATCTATTTCTCTATCTGAAACAATACTTATGGACCCATCTCTTGTGGTTCAGTATTAAAAGATAGATGAGTAAATAATTCTGAGTCCTTAAACTTGTCTGGCGCTGATCAACTTATTCTGTAAAATTAATCACTTTCGTCGAGGCTCTATAGTGAGTAGAATCCCTGTTGATGTTTGTTGCTATATGTTGCTCGAATGGAAGCTTGACACATACCTAATCTCATGGAGGTAAACGTTATGTCTAGCAATGGCACTTCTTTATATTGCCCATGATCATCTATAAAATGCAGAATCTGAGCCCAAACGAGGCAACGGATAGAGTTGGATTGGATTTTTTAAAAGTTGGGTTTGGGTTTAACTGAACGAAAGTCAGAGACCATCCCATGGTTCCCACACAAGGCCAGACCGCTTGGGTCACCTCATACTACTCATTGAGTCAGCAAAACGACTTGTTTTGCACCACAGTTTTCGAGTCATTCTCATTATACCCAATGGCGGGAATTATTGAAGCCCAAAATCAACTCCTTCAAACCCTCCTCCATTAGTGGATGAGATTATATATGTTTAATAACTTCTTAGATTTGGAATCAGATGCTTTTAAGGTTTTGATGGGAGGTGATCAACCGGGTGTACTTCTGATTTACCCGCTTGGACTGATGATTTGAATTGGTTTCTATAGATCTAGATGTTTGATGTGGTTAGATGAGCAACCGAGTGGGTCAATGCTTTTTGTTTGTTTTGATGGTGGTGGTACTCTCTCAAATGAGCAGCTACCGGAGTTAGCTTTAGGCCTTGAAATGAGTGGCCAAAGATTCTTTTGGGTTGTTAAAAGCCCACATGACAAAGCTGCAAATACTGAGGGTTAAATTAAGTGAAAGTGGCATAGTGGGGAGTGAAAATATTGCAAAATATGCAAGAGGGTTGATTGAAGGAGAAGATGGGAAATTGCTTAGGAACAAAATGAGAGAACTAAAAGATGCTGCTTCAAGGGTTTTGAGTCAAGATGGGTCTTCTACAAAGTCACATTCTAAGGTTGTGGAAATTTGGAAGAACCAAAAGCCGTAACAAATTACTGTTTCGTTACTTTCTCTTTTTTTTTTTAATTTCCATGGATGTATTGTTTTGCTTGTCATCTGATGTCGCACTGATGAGACGATGCAGATATTGCTGTTGCACTGCTATGGAGGAACTGTGGAAATTGCACAGCTATAAAAGAGCTGTGGAGATGAGAGATGAATCTATGTGGATGAGGTCAGATCTAGAAAGAGTTTAGGGTATTTTCAGGTTTCTTATAAAACTGATGAGCTGGATTTAGCCGTTAATTAAAAAATCAATTGGTAGATTATCGAAAAAAACTGATGGAGGGAGGTTTCTGTTAGAAAATTCAAATTTCCAAATAAGATAAAGTAAGAAAATGTGATTTTTCAAACATTAAATAAATAATTATCACAACATCCAAATGTCCATATGTCAGGTGACTAACAGTGTGCGTATAAAATTGAAGTTACAGAGCCTGTAAAAGATGATTTAATGAGGGTACTTATTAGCATAAAGGTAGTAACTGGCTGCTGGATTTTCAATAAGTTAAAAAGTTGAAAATTTGAAGGGGATAATTTAATAATTTTTTCTCATTCTCTTCAATTGGATAATTTGAACGATACGTTATGTCGTTTGATATTTGAATAATTATATATATATATATATAAATAAAAGGTATTCAATTTGATAGTTGGAGAAAGTTTCAATTTGAGTTTCTAAAAAAAATGATTTATAATTGATTTTAAAGTAAAAAATTTTGTATGATTACTTTGTATATTTGAATGGTGATTGTTTTCTTATGAGTTATAATTTATATTTATAATTATATATTTATATATAATTTGATATGTACGTATTTAATACCGTCAAATTCGAAACGGCATACCGAAACAGACCGAAACCAAAATATTCAATTTAAATAGTTAAACTGAAATGTTACTCGACACGAAATTTGCACCCTTGGTTTTTTTGTTTTAGCTTTAAGGGATAACATCATCAAACCTCTACACATTTTAATAATTGTTTCATTGTCTTTCTTAAGCTTGTCAATTGATTGAATAACACCCAATGTCTTGGAGGTGTTTCAATAATTCATTCTTGTATATTCTTTTTGGGTCAACTATTGATGGGTGCATTCATATGATACTCATGATTGACTCAGAAATATGATTATTGAAATAAAAAAAGGCAAACACTCATCTTTATCCCACTATCTTCATTTTTTTTAATCTTTTTCTTGAGACATTATTTGTTTTCTCCCTTTATATCTCTAAATCTCCAATTGATTTTCAAATAGGTCAATTGGACCCTTACATTATAGATATGAATCAAATTGATCAATTAGAGCTATGTTACGTTTTTGTTCAAATTTCAACAAAAAAAAGCATGTGTGTGCACGCAATTAATTGATCAATTTTATAAATGTTTGATATTATTTCATGCGATGATACGATTTGAAAAAGATATACGTATGTTTTTTTCTATTGAGATTTGAACAAAAAATAATTGGAGAGGATAATTCGATGCAGTTATAATATAGGAACCCAATTTATGTGTTTTAAAATTGTTACGGTATTGCCCCATCTGGTTGATAAATTCAGTCACTTCAAGGCTTTAAAGAATTAAGAGAGAAGAAAATTGTTTATTTTATTCTATATCAATATGCTATAAAGTATCTTCAGAGTATATAAAGTCTTTACAATAATGAAATAGAAAACTTTAAGGGTATGTTTGGGTAATAATTTTCGAAAATAAAAATTAAAAAACAGTTTTTTAATGTTTAAATAACTGTAACTCGAAAATTGTTTCCAAAACAAGAAATAGTGAAATGTTGTTTAGATAATCTTATTTTGAAAATTGTTTTGACACATCTTGTAATTATTTTTAGTTTTGAATTTAAATTTAAAATTTATATTAATTTTATTTTTTATATTTACTAAAGTTATTTTCATTTTATTATCTATAAAGTTTTAGATATCTTTCGGATAAGATTCTGTTAAAGATAAAGTTTGTATTTAAAGTGGATTTCGAATTTATAAGGACCATAGGAAAGCTTACATTACGATTCTTCAATCTATTTTTTAATCGTCCACTTTAAAGCAATGGGCTCCGTTGTGACTGAGATTGGTGAAAAGCATTTCAATTAGGGTGGGGCTGAAGACAGTCTACATGCTTGGATAAATCGCAAATAACTGCAAAAAGACATTTATGAGTGGCTGAGTGCTTTTCATTTGTAGCGGATAGTACGTGTGCAGAAGTGTGAATTGGAGACAGCCTTTAATAATTGCTAAAATGGTGTGGTAGAAAGCTCACAGGTGTGTTTATACTTATATATACGTGTGTAAGCACATGATCATACTAGAGAGCAAGAGAGAGACAGCAGTGCAGATCAAGTATTATTTAGTTGAAAAGTTTCCGTCAATATTGAATGGCAAGTCTCTTAATTACTAAAGACTAAAAGAGCGTACGTCAGAGAATACGTCAGCATATAGCTGAAGAAAGCTCTTTATAAATTAAGGATTCGGAAAGAGAGCTCAACCAGACACATAACTCATAAGCAAACCATTTTGGATAATTACGCTTGTACACCTAGTGCACGAAGACTAATATCAGGTTAGCTTCTTTCAGTTCCCTTTTTTGGCAGTCAAAATAGTAATTGCGGATATATTAACCTTTAATTTAAGTCATAAAATGTTTCATAAACTTCTAAAATTATGGATATTTTAATTTATATTTCGTTTGAAATAAAATAAAAACGAATTCTAAATTAATTAAATAATTCAGTTGAATTTTGATATCAATTGGATTTTTAAAGTAGGTTTATATATATATATATATATATATGAGAAGGTATAAAGGCAGAGAATACAGTGCTTATTCTGGTCTATTTGTTCATGTTCTTTTTCCATAATTCTGGTCCACTAATGTGAGTCTTTGAAAATTTTTTATGATATAATTTAGCATAGGAAGATAGTTCTTTTGAATAATATTCACTTTTTACCTCAACAAAGAAAACAATTTTTTATTTGTTTTACCATTTGGACAAGGAACGCGGATAGATGGAAATTGAGGCAGACCAAGAACTGAAAGAGTGGATAATTCGCATTAAAGAAGTCTTCGAGTTGACCCCTCCTGATCGACTTCGTTGCATTTACAAGGTTCCTGAAAACTTGCGTCAAAGAAATGAAAGAGCCTACACTCCTCGGTATATTTCTATAGGTCCCTTTCACCATGGCAAAGAAATCTTGACCGAAATGGAAAAGCAGAAATCAATATATCTAATAGAATTTCAAAGACGTTTTGTTTGTGAATCTGTAGAATTGGAGAAATTCTTCCGCATCATTCGAACGAAGGAAGAATACATACGTAGTTGTTACAGTGGTTCTGCTTTAATGTTTAGTAGTTCTGAGTTCGTGAAGATGATTCTTTCTGATGCTGTCTTTATTATCGAGCTATTCTTGAGGTTTTGTGAACAAGAAAAATATATTCCTCACAATGATGCAGTACTAAGCAGACCATGGCTACAAAAAGGAATTCAGCAGGACTTAATGTTACTTGAAAATCAGATTCCTTACTTTATTCTTGAGGAATTATATAACGTAGCATTCCACACCAGAGATGACGACTGCCCTGCCTTTCTTGATCTTTGTTGTGCTTTTCTTCAAGTTCCTATTTCTACTAAAACGATTGTCGCTGAGAAGACGATCAAAATCCAACATTTCGTTGATTTGTTAAGATGTTGGATGACCATATCCCATCAGTTTAAAAGGGGGGCAGCTGTCACACATTTGCCTGCTGCATCCAATTTACTCGAAGCAGGAATTAGGTTCAAGAACATGGCCACGGATGATTCCTTCCTCGACATAAAATTTGAAAGGAGAGAGTTGCAAATCCCGCGGTTTGAGGTAGGTGATAACACAGACTGCACCATTAGAAACCTTATGGCGTTGGAACAATGTCACTATCCATACGAAACTTACATTTGTAACTACATCAAGCTTATGAGTTTCCTCATCAACGATAGAAAAGATTTGGACTTGCTCATTTATAAAGGAATTATTGTGAATGGGCGAGGCGACGATTACGCAGTGACATTTTTTTTTAACGAACTTGCCCAAAATATTGTTGGATCATAAACTTGATCCCTTATGGGAGTCCAAAACCAAACTCAATCAAATTGGAGTCCAAGTCCATAATCAAGGTCCAAAACTACAAGCATTCTACCTAGAATTTTATTGGTGTGGTAGTTGAGCATGTGAATTATTTGGTAACCTAAAATATTGTTAGAACCACCAAGAAAAATGAGGTGTATGGTTGTTGTAATTTTGGATTAGTTTATTTGTGTGGTGTAGGATTGTTCTTAAGTAGTATAAATACCCCTCCCCATTTTGGTTTAATCATCAAGAAGAAGCAAGAGCTTCTAAGTGAGTGAAGAAGCAAAGTCTTCTAAGAGTGAGTTCTAGTGTCTTCTAAGAGTGAGTTCTAGTATCTTCTTTCTTTTGAGTGAGAGTGCTCTTGTAATATCTCTTTGAGTTTGAATAAGAGTTGTTTGTGTGAGTGTTTTATTTCCAACAAAGTGGTATCAGAGCTTGAGTTGCAAAGTATACACTATTGCATATCAAATCGAAGGTCTCGACGAGAGAAATCCAACGCCGCCAGAATCTCCCCGATCGGAGTTCAGACGCGCCTCCACGAGCCGCCGGAAGATTGCTGCCAGAAAACCGAATTGACTCAACGAGTTAAGCTGGGTCAGCCGAGTTGGAGCCGAGTTGACCGAGCCGCTTGACCGAACCGCTTGAGCTGAGTTGACCGAGCCGTCCAAGCCGAGTTGACCGAGCATTCAAAGTCAACTGTTGACCAGGTTAGTGTTGACTTTGACCGTTGACCGAAAGTTGAAAATTTTGACCAGGTTCCTCCCAAAGTTTTTCAACATTCTGGATCTATCTACGCAATCAGAATTTACAATTTCTCAACATATTGAGTGATATGGCAAATGGTGTGGCATCCTTCCAAGTCCCGACACTCATCAATAACAATTACGACAACTGGAGTATCAAGATGAAGGCTCTTCTTGGCGCACATGATGTTTGGGATATCGTAGAAAAAGGTTTTAGTGAGCCAGATAACGAAGCTGCACTGACCACAGCACAAAAGGATAGTTTGAAAGATGCGAGAAAGAGAGACAAGAAAGCTCTCTACCTCATCTATCAAGCATTAGATGATGATGTTTTTGAGAAGATTTCAAGTGCAAGCTTTGCCAAGGAAGCGTGGGAAAAGCTGCAAACCTCTTACAAAGGATCCGAGCAAGTGAAGAAGGTCCGTCTCCAAACATTAAGAGGTGAATTCGAATCCTTACACATGAAAGTATCTGAGTCTATTTCAGATTATTTCTCAAGAGTAGTAGCTGTTTCTAATCAATTAAAAAGAAATGGTGAAAAGTTAGAGAATGTGAGGATAATAGAGAAGATACTCCGTTCATTGGATTCCAAATTTGAGCACATCGTCGTGACGATTGAAGAAACTAAAGACTTGGAAGAAATGACGATCGAGCAACTCCAAGGATCATTACAAGCATACGAAGAGAAGCATAAGAAGAAGCAAGGGTTTACTGATCAACTCCTCAAGCTGCAATTCAAGGATATGCATGAAAGCCAAGGAGATGATAGAAACCAACGTGGCCGAGGCAGAGGTAGAGGCCGTGGACGAGGAGGAAATCGCGGTCGTGGACGAGGTTGGAATTACAACAACAACAATTCCAACAATAACTACGAGAAAGGAGAAAGCTCAACACGAGGCCGTGGAAAAGGCAATCTAAACTCGAGGAATGACAAATTTCAAGTTCGATGCTATAATTGTCAGAAGTTTGGGCATTATGCTTCAGAATGTAGAGCTCCTAACAACATAATTGAGGAGAAGGCCAACTATATGGAGGAGAAGACCGATGATAAAGAAACTCTTCTTCTAGCACGAAAAGAGACTGATGGTGTCCAAGCAAAATCCTGGTATCTTGACAGTGGTGCAAGCAATCACATGTGTGGAAGGAAAGACATGTTTGTGGAGCTGGACGAGTCAGTAAGTGGAAATGTCTCATTTGGCGATGATTCCACAATAGCGGTAAAAGGGAGAGGTAACATTCTTATCCGTTTGAAAGATGGGAGACATCAGTTTATTTCCAATGTCTACTTTGTGCCCAATATGAAAAGTAACATCTTGAGTTTAGGACAACTGTTAGAGAAAGGTTATGATATTCATATGAAGGATCATAATCTTTCTATAAAAGATGATAACAATAACTTCATTGCTAAAGTACCGATGTCAAAGAATAGAATGTTCCTGATCAACATACAAAACGATGTTGCAAAGTGCTTGAAAGCTTGCTACAGAGATGCATCATGGCTATGGCATCTTCGTTTTGGGCATCTAAATTTTGGAGGTCTAAAGCTGCTATCCAAGAAGGAGATGGTGAAGGGACTACCTCGCATCAACCATCCTGACCAGCTTTGTGAAGGGTGTCTAGTCGGGAAGCAATTCAGAAAAAGCTTTCCAAAGGAGTCAGACTCAAGAGCCAAGAAGCCACTCGAGCTCATCCATACCGATGTGTGCGGTCCGATCAAACCAAGTTCTCTCGGTAACAATAACTATTTTCTTCTCTTCATTGATGATTTTTCAAGAAAAACGTGGGTATATTTCTTGAAACAGAAGTCAGAAGTTTTCGAAGTCTTCAAGAAGTTCAAAGCTGCAGTGGAGAGAGAAAGTGGTAGAAAGATCAAAGCTATGAGATCCGACCGAGGAGGAGAATTTACTTCTAAGGAGTTTCAAGAGTTCTGTGAAGCAAATGGAATTCGTCGACCAATGACAGTTCCTAGATCCCCTCAACAAAACGGCGTAGCGGAAAGAAAGAACCGAACTATCCTCAACATAGCTCGGAGTATACTCAAAAGCAAGAAACTACCCAAGGAGTTTTGGGCTGAAGCAGTGGCGTGTGCGGTCTACTTATCCAACAGATCTCCAACAAGAAGTGTTTGGGGAAAGACACCGCAAGAAGCATGGAGTGGAAGAAAGCCCGGCATCTCCCACCTAAGAGTTTTTGGAAGCATAGCCCATGTTCATGTTCCAGATGAGAAAAGAACAAAGCTTGATGATAAAAGCGAGAGTTTCATCTTCATTGGCTATGATGCAAATTCAAAAGGCTACAAGCTGTACAATCCGAACAATAAGAAGGTTATGATCAGCCGAGATGTGGTGTTTGACGAAGAAGGACTATGGGATTTTGGATCTCATATAGATGACTTCAATTTCTCTCCTCCATTTGAAGATGAGCTGACACAAATAGAACAGCCTGGAGAAGCCCAACAAGAGCCAACAACTCCACCTACTTCACCAACATTAACTACCCATGGAGACGAGTCACCTTCATCATCTTCAAGTGGGAGTCAAAGTGAAAGAGATGTGCAACGAACAAGAAGCCTTCGAGATCTCTATGAAGTGACTGAACGACAAGATAATCTTACATTATTTTGTTTATTTGCTGATTGTGAACCAATGAGCTATCAAGAAGCTGCAAAAGAAATGGAGTGGAGAGATGCGATGAATGAAGAAATCAAGGCTATCGAGAAGAACGACACATGGGAACTTATTTCACTTCCCAAAGGGCACAAGGCGATAGGTGTCAAATGGGTCTACAAAACAAAGCGAAATGCTAAGGGAGAGATTGAAAGACACAAGGCGAGGCTTGTTGCAAAAGGCTACAGTCAAAAAGCTGGAATTGACTACGATGAGGTATTCGCCCCTGTTGCTCGGTTGGAGACTGTTAGACTAATTATTTCCTTGGCAGCTCAAAACAAGTGGAAGATACAACAAATGGATGTAAAGTCTGCCTTCCTAAATGGAGTTCTTGAAGAGGAAGTCTACATTCAGCAACCATCAGGCTACGAAGTCAAAGGCCACGAAGACAAGGTGTTGAAGTTGAAGAAAGCTCTTTACGGGTTGAAACAAGCACCAAGGGCATGGAATAGCCGAATCGACAAGTACTTCCAAGAGAATGGCTTCAACAAATGTCCCTATGAGCATGCTCTATATATCAAGATCAAAGATGGAGATATTTTGATCGTGTGCCTCTATGTGGACGATTTGATCTTCACCGGAAGCAACCCAAGCATGTTCAATGAATTCAAGGAAATGATGACGAAGGAATTCGAGATGACAGACATGGGGCTCATGGCGTACTACCTTGGCATTGAAGTTAGGCAACAAAATGATGGAATTTTCATTTCACAGGAAAGCTATGCAAAGGAGATCCTGAAGAAGTTCAAGATGGAGAACTGTAAGCCGATAAGCACACCGATGGAATACGGAGTCAAGATGTCCAAACATGAAGAAGGCGAAAGTGTAGATCCAACATTTTTCAAAAGTTTGGTGGGAAGTCTACGCTACCTAACTTGCACGAGGCCCGATATTCTTCACGCAGTTGGATTGGTTAGTCGCTACATGGAATCTCCAACAACCACCCATTTTAAAGCCGCAAAGAGAATTCTTCGCTATCTAAAAGGTACAATTGACTTTGGCTTGTTCTATTCAGTTTCTAATGATTACAAGCTTGCTGGATATAGCGATAGTGACTGGGGTGGAGACATAGATAATCGAAGGAGCACTACTGGATTCGTATTTTTCATGGGAGATACTGCTTTCACATGGATGTCAAAGAAACAACCGATTGTCACATTGTCCACTTGTGAAGCAGAATATGTTGCTGCTACCTCATGCGTTTGTCATGCAATTTGGCTTAGAAATCTATTGAAGGAGATAGGCTTGATACAAGAAGAGCCGACCAAGATTTGTGTCGACAACAAGTCAGCCATTGCCTTAGCAAAGAATCCAGTATTCCATGATCGAAGCAAGCACATCGATATTCGCTACCACTATATAAGGGAGTGTGTTGCAAGAAAGGATGTGCAAGTTGAATATGTGAGGTCACAAGATCAAGTTGCTGATATTTTTACTAAGCCACTGACAAGCGAAAACTTCATAAGATTAAGGAACTTACTAGGGGTCACAAGATCAAGTTTAAGGGGGGGTGTTGGATCATAAACTTGATCCCTTATGGGAGTCCAAAACCAAACTCAATCAAATTGGAGTCCAAGTCCATAATCAAGGTCCAAAACTACAAGCATTCTACCTAGAATTTTATTGGTGTGGTAGTTGAGCATGTGAATCATTTGGTAACCTAAAATATTGTTAGAACCACCAAGAAAAATGAGGTGTATGGTTGTTGTAATTTTGGATTAGTTTATTTGTGTGGTGTAGGATTGTTCTTAAGTAGTATAAATACCCCTCCCCATTTTGGTTTAATCATCAAGAAGAAGCAAGAGCTTCTAAGTGAGTGAAGAAGCAAAGTCTTCTAAGAGTGAGTTCTAGTGTCTTCTAAGAGTGAGTTCTAGTATCTTCTTTCTTTTGAGTGAGAGTGCTCTTGTAATATCTCTTTGAGTTTGAATAAGAGTTGTTTGTGTGAGTGTTTTATTTCCAACAAATATTACAGAACTTAATTCCTGTTACGCTGAAATCGCTGAGAATTTGAATGCACGTTACGATAGTTATTTGAAACGTATAGATGGATTTTGGACCCGTAACTGGGAAATCTTGAAAAAGGTGTATTTCACCAACCTTTGGAGAAGCACCCAAACTGCTGCTGCGGTTTTGCTCTTGGTGCTTACCTTTATGCAGACTGTCAAGGCTTTTATGTAGTACTGATGGTTCATATTTTGCGCACCTTCACAACGCCAATGATTGTTGAAAATAAGTGATTTCTCTTTTGTAGTGTTTGTGATTTCTAATACTTGATCTTGAATTTGAAACTTGTCTATTTTCCTTAATTATAATAAGTTTTCATTCATATCTATCCTATTAAGCTACTTTACCGTTTCTATCTTCTTGTTGTTTTGTTCGTCAATTGTTCATTAATTCTATAAGTTATTGTGTTTTGTTTGTTAATAAAGTGTGAAATTTATTTACAAATGAATTAACCACATGTTTAGTTTGTTAATAAAATATAGAATTCATTTACAAATTAATTGATCACACGTTTGGTTTGTTAATAAAAATGTAGAATTCATTTTCAAATGAATTATAATAGAATTGAATTAGTTATGGACAAATTCTATTAAAATTGATAAAATTTATAGATGAACTCTAGGCATGAGCTTTTATAAAATTAAAAGAATAATTACCCTTCATCCACTCTCTCTTCTATTTCTCTCAATCCTTTAACTCTGTCGTGCATGGTTGCTTGATATGTTTTTAGTTAGGAACATCAAACTTTTGGTTATTTTTTTGTTTTAGAATAAAATTAAAAAAATATGAAAGAATAAGTTATAAAATTAAAATGAATATGCTACTATATTCAAATTGATGTACATTAAAATAAAACTAATTTTTTAAAAAACAATTGGTTAAATTAATATTTATTTTTCAGGTTTCATCAAGTAAAAAAATCATATTTCATTTTTGGATTATAAATTTATCTTGTGAATTGAAAAAGTAAATAGTATTAATTTTATTGAATATTATCAAAAAAATTAAAATTTATATGTTGAATAAATTAAAACGTGAAGTAATTAAGGGTGATACGGCCCAAAATACTACGGTCCAAACAGACACCAATCCCAGCAGACGTGTTCCGGCCCAAATGAGCTCCAAACCCAGTTAAAACCTACGGCCCAAATACGTTTGGGCCCGGCAGGGTAATCCAACCCAACTGGCCAGATAAAATTCCCCGGCCCAGCAAAAATCCTCAAGCCCGTGAGGGATGGCCCGGCAGGCCCCCACCTGGACCTCCTCTACCGCCACTAGCCACTCTGCAACCCCTAGCCCTACAGCCACCCTATAGCCGTAAGCCACCCTATGGCCGCCAGCCACCCTACAACCCCTAGCCCTGCAACCACTCTACGGTCGCCCTACGGCGCCCCCTCTCCTGAGCTTGTAATCATACCCTCTCCACTGGCAGACGACTATAAATGGGCCAAGGTATGGACTTCACAGGATTCATTCAGATTGAGATAAGCACACACACATTTCACTTGATTTTCTAAGAGCCCTCGGTTCCTCTCTTGAACCCGCAGCTCCTCCCCTTAATCTTTGCTGACTTAAGCATCGGAGCGCCTTCGGAGGTCTCCCTCTCCTCTCCTTCCGAGGGCCTTCAGTCCATTCTTGTCACTTGTGCAGGACCCAGGCCGAGTCCTCTCCCAAGCTAAGTCCTCTCCCAGGCCAAGTCCTCACCCAGGCCACGTCGGCACGAAGAGCCCAACCCGTATCAGCTCCCAAGCCACGTCAGCACCAACAGCCAATGACATCAACAAAGGGTATTAAGTAAAATTTTAAAAATGAATTAAATTATTAATTGATCCCAAATACAAAGTTCGTTTCAATTCTACAGGCACCAAACATAAAAATTCATTTGAGTTTATTTGCAAATAAATTTTAATTTCAAAAGTTTGATATTAATTATATTGATTTTTAACAGTCGTTGTTGTTTTGTTCTTCAGTTACATGCCTGGTAGCTACAGAAGAGCTTATCCACCACTCGATTTCATTAGTGCACCGTTCAAAAACAAAATATAATCCATTTTGGGTGAGATTTTTGTCCTGAGCCCTCGGTTCATGGAATTTTTCTGGCTTGAGAAAATGGAAATCTCTTCCTTCTCTCTCCATTGAGAGGTATTTTTTTCTTTATCTAATCTATGAGTATTTCAGTTACATAGAAAGAAAAAATAATCCAAGAAAATTTCATGATACTAACTTCCATTTTTCGAGAGATGGAATAGTAGAAGACTAGAAGGTAAAGAGATAACACCAAAGCCAGGCCCAAAGAGTTGGAGGATCTCACCCGATTCAGCTAACGCTGCATACCCCAAGACAAGCAAATAGCTCCCGTTTATTTACAGCCCATAACAAGGAGGCCCATGTAATGAGAGCCCACCAGACACTGAAGACTCTAGAGAGGCTGAGAGGGCAACAGGACGAGCAGATGAGAAACTTTTGTGGAGAAGAGGAAGAAGCATTTATCAGTTTCTTTTGTAGTAGAGAGGAAGTGGAAATGGAGGCGGGGAGTGATGGGACCCAGTTTTGGTGGGGCCTATCAAGCGTAGCCCAGATGGGGTGGGCCATAAGGTCGTATCGGAAAGGGTGCGTAGGCGATTCTCGTCTCATGCCCTTAAAAGCACTCGCCGTCGCTTCCCTCTTCGTCGGCTCCTTCGCTGCTGCAGCCGTCGCCTCCTTCCAAGCCTCCGGCGTCCACAAAGTCACTCCCTCCTCTCTATCTATCTTTCTTTGATCAAATTGTTGAATTTTTTTTCTTCCTTTTTTGAAATAATCGGTAGAAGACGTGATGGAAGTGGGTGAAAATATAAGGACAAGACTTGGGGTTCCTCGAAGGGCACCAGAGGAGTGAGTAATCTTTACATTTTGGGTTAATTGTAGATATCATTACATTTCTGGATTTGTTTTACTTTATGAAATAAAATCATCCTCTTTTTATGCCCAAATTTTTCTTCCTTTTCTTGTTAGGTATTAAGTGAAAAAACATTGAGCTTTAATAAATCATGTTTCTTAGAGATCCCAGTCTGAGAAAACCAATATGATGCCTTGGGGTATGTTTGGGGAGAGTTTTCAGTTTTCAGTGTTTTAAAACATGTTTGGATAACATTGTTTGAAAACCGTTTCCAAAACAGTTTTCAGAGAAATGTTGTTTGGATAAATAGTTTTCAAAAATTATTTGAAAATAGAAAACTGTTTGGATTACACTTTCTTGTAATTGTTTTCAGCTTTCAGTTTTCAGTTTAAATTTTAATATCTAAAATTAATTTTATTTCTCATATTTACTAAATATAATTTTTTAAGCACACACCAAATACTTGGAAATAATTAATATTATATTATTTTTAAAATATTAGTATTTTTTATATATCATTGATCAAACATGACAACACTCTTTCCCTGATCATGTCATGTCATGTTTGTTTGTTAAATAAATTCTTAAAAATAAAAACTAAAACATAAAATATACAACACAACTTTTACAATTTGATAACATTTCAACAACTAACCCATTTTATTTCTCATGTTTGTTTGTTAAATAAATTCTTAAAAGTAAAAATAAAATATACAATACAACTTTTATAATTTGATAAATTGATAAAATGAAAATGAACGACTCAAAATTCTTCCTTCAAACGGTTTTGCCTCAACTGCCCAATTTGGTTGCATTTGGAAAAAAATATCTACATAATTCACAATTCACAATACACAAAAAAATAAAAAATAAAAACAAGAAGAGAAGAAAAATGGTTGATTCCAGTGTCATCAGAACCCAAAAAAGAAGGCCAGACTTGGCTGGATGCATCTCTCCTCTTCTCAATTTCCCAAATTGAAAAATGCCAAATAGTAAGTGGGGGTTCTGAGGCATAGGAACAGAAAAAGTAAAAGAGTTCATAAGCAGTAATAGCAATCATGTAGAATTCACTCATCATTCATATCATTCATCAATGATCCTTTTTGTAAATACATTCACTCATCATTTGGTCAAGGAGCTCAAATGAAATAAAAAAAGGAAGAAAAAAGTGGTGTTTCCTTCTCCATGAAATAATGTTTTGCAGAGATCCTGTCTAAGTGATACCAAGCTCGTCCGCAAATGCCTGCATTTTGTTCTGAGTACAAGACAATAAAATCTAGTTAGACCTGAGAAACAGCAACGTGACTGAAAATAAATCAATCCATCATTCAGCATCTGCTGCTAGACTGCATCACGTCAGACCAAAATCCCAAAGAACATAAGCAAGCAAAGAAAAACGTAATTTTATTATTTTTCTTTTTTATAGGGCTGCAGATGCATTATTGTTTTAATAACTTCCAAGTTGCCACTTAAAGAAAAACATGTTTAAACAGAATTATTCTCATTATTCATTTATAATCTGTCTCATATGCTTGCGAGATTTTCCCACACAACGATATAAGACATGTCATAAGTAGAATCATACTTTCACATATAGAAGCAAGAAGGCAGTATGCAGAATTAGTGAATAACATAAACACAATTTGTTGCACTTGATGTTATTTATCAAAAAAAAATTGTCGCAATTGGTGTCAGAGCTCCCAATTCTGCATACAATTCCCCAAAGACTGAGCTAGCAATCCGAAAATAATCTCAGAATAAAATAACACAATCAAGAAAACTTTAAATTGATATGTCATCGAACATGCTATACCTTTGCAGTTTGGGTGTCAACAACTTTGTTCTCAACTAAATCACATTTGTTCCCCACTAGAAGCTTGCATACACTGTCATTCGCATATCTATCGATCTCATTCAACCACTGCTTGACATTGTTGAAGCTCTCCATCTCAGTAACATCATAGACAATCTGTTGCAATCACAATTCATATTCTGAGGCACTTGAGAATCCCCAATTTATTATTGAAGAAAAAACCCTTAAAAAATAGTACTTTATTGTCTTTTGCAAATCAGAATATTTAAGTACTCTACATGGTCCTAAGATTTAAACATTGCAAATAACGAGTTGTAGAGGTTACAAGATAATTTGCAGTGTTTATATATCCCTGGCTATGGATAAATATCCAGCAATGATCTCGTACACCTCTTACGCAATGCAAGGTGAAAATAGCTACTCACATAAGTCGGGGATGAAGATATAGTAGGATAAATCTAGCTTTTTGCCTTGAAGAGATTTAAAAAGCTGGATTAAATCAAGCACCAAACGTTACCATAGACTCAGATCAGATAGATTGGAGGAAAAGAATTCATTGAGGTGACCCAACTAGTTTGGGTATAAAGCTTACTTAAGATGAGTTCAAGCGAAAAGCATTTTGACTAAAGAATCTTGTGAGCACATATGCCTTATGGATCATGCATATCAGTTAATGAATATATTTATTAAATAAAAATCATTGGCTAGCAATCACAAGACACTACACAACTTGCTTCACAAAAGTAAACACATATAAATGAGCAACAACTCTCAAACCCATGGTTAGCTAGAAATAAATAAAATTCAGTTAAGGACTTCACACCTTCAATATAGAATATTGTATCTGAATAAAAGAAGGGAAAAACACACACACCTTTCCCCTGATTTATAGCAGCGTCCAACTTGTGCTACTGGCCTTAATATGGGGAGGAAATGCGCTAAACTACACATGGGCAATCATCTTCATTTCACTAGAACTACATCAGTTTGTCCCTCCTCTGCTAAGTTTACTAGTAGTTTCTTAGAATTACTAAGCAGGTGACCCTTATATATCTTTATCAAATTCCATGCAACTCCCAAATTTGTAGGCTCCACAATTTGCAATGGAAACAAAATTAATAACTTATCATTTAGACAACAAAAAAAAACCTTAACTGAAACTTGAATATCTATAAGTATAATCATGAACGCCACAATATTGTGAAAAGTAGAGATTTAGGAAAGGAAAAAAAAAAAAGCAGCCTTTACTCACAATTTGCAGCTTGATCGTCTTCCCATTCAGCTCAATAGTTCTGATTTTCTGTTGAAATCACTGAATAATATAAGCTCATTTAACAATTAAACATAAACAAACCTAAATATATATGTCTAGTGCACACAAGTACACGCATACAAATACAGAGAGAGAGACTTACGAAATCAACTCCAATGGTACTGATATAGCTGTCGACATAAGAATCATCCTGGGAATTTAAGAGAAACCAATTACAAGTTAAAATTAAATCGTACTTACGAAAAGATCAGCCTTAAACATAGGATTATTCACTGTTCATCTTCTTAATTAACATCTAAAGAACTAAAATCAACAAAAGAAAAGAAAATAAACAAATGACCAACTACAAAAAAAAAAAAAAAAAGAGAGGGGGAAAGCCTTAACAAAGTCAAACTCACGGCAAATCTGAGAAGCAGACACAATTTTCCAACGGATGAGTCCCCAATAAGCAAAAGCTTGAATAGATAATCGCTAAAAAAGTACATGATAAAGTATCTTTTCCAACGGATGAGTCCCCAAGAAGCCATTAGAGTTATGGGATTTGAACTGAGGTAAGGCTGTTTGGGAAGTAGGAAAATGAGAGGAAAATTTCTCCCTTCTCTTCTGGGTTTCTTCGAGCTCGTCACCGTCGCGATTTGTTGAAGAGGAAAGGAAAGAGACCCGGTTAGAAAGTGAAAAGAAAGAGGAAATAGAGAGAGAGAAGATGAAGGCGTTACAGAGAGAGGGAGAGCTCTGTGAAGGAGAAGGTGAGGTCGTCAGAGAGACAGAGGGAGAGCTCTGTGAAGGAGAAGGTGAGGTCGCGAGAGAGAGAAGGGGTCTGTGAATTCGGAAAGTGAGAGTGAAAACTGAACACTGGGTTCAGTCCGAAAACTCCGATTAGTAGTGATCAAAAATCAGTGTTTGAACAGCCATTTTTACACAACTCTGTTCAAACACTGGTTTTGAACACTGCTGGCCAAACAATCACACCAGTGTTTGAACAGTATTTTCAGTGTTTGAACACTGAAAAGGGTTTTTGAAAACCCTCCCCAAACAAGCCCTTGTTTTCTTTGCAATGGGCCTAAATTTCTTTCTTACATGGCTTAACTTCTTCTTTTTTTTTCCCTCCTAGTGAAGCAACGTTATACACTTGGAATATAACTATTGATTTAATTATAATATAAATTTAATTAGAATTCCACAATATTATCACTGTTAACTTCTCGATATGATTTAACCACTAATATCATCAAACATTCGCTTGTCAAAATGAGTGCTCCCTCCATTTCATTCTTCGTTGACAAGGGTATGTTCGTATATGATCTGATTGGTAGAGAAAAAAAAAAGAAAAAAAATAAGACAGTTGATGTTTTTTTTATCATGCATTCGATAAATATGATAGAAAAATAAGAAAAAAAATAGTTTATCTTAACTTCCACTATCTAATTATCTTAATTTGAAAAGATTGTGATTTATTCGTGTAAGAAAAAAAATACAAATTATCTTCTTTTTCCCTCTCTCTTCTCTATTTTTTTTCTTCTCACTTTTCGTCAATACCAATCATAACATTTCTAAATTTTGTTGCATTTAAAAAGTTAGGCCAAAGAACTTTAAAAAATCGATTTATAAAGGGAATTAAAACATAAGAAAATAATTTTAAAATATCTAATTTATATTAAAAATATGTTTTTAATGTTATTTTACTAAACATCAAACAATTTTAGTTTCACTGTCTTATTAAAAAAATTTATTTTGTAAACTATAAACCAAAACTATTTTAAAACCAAATCAGCTAAACTTTTAAGCTCAACAATTTTTAAACTTGAAATATAATTAAATTAAATTAAAATTTCGTTATTGAAAAATACGAACACCAATGTTTATAAGTTATAACTGTAATTATCATTGATATGAAAAATTTTCAAATCTTAACAATTAAATTATCATTTATAGAACTATCCGATATAATTTTATTAAATATTTATGCTCAAGTGCACAAAAAGGAGCTTAGTTAAACAAGCATCACGAAACCGAACATAGGGAAGAAAGAAATTTGGCCTTCTGAAACATAGGGAGTCATAAAGTCATTTCCTGCATTGAAAAATCATCCCCAATGTTGCAACAATCCAACTTTTTGATTCATATGCAAAACGTAATGGAAATGAACCACCTAGTAAAATTTACCAGATCCTAAACGTTATTGAAATCTCACCAGCTAGAGAGATCAAAACCGAGACTCTTGGAGACGACATCAAAATTATAACCGTTGGATAACTCTTTAACAGGAAATATACTCCCATGTGGATTTGCTATGGCAAAGTAACCTTTATCTCAGCTAACTCCAGAACATTAATGTACATGTTCATGCTGCAAATAAGACTCCAGAATCAATTGTTGTGGGGAAGGTGACAGTATCTCCACAATCAAGTATGTTATCTTTGAACATCTCAGTAAAAACTTTCCCAGCTCCGTGGGGCCCACGAATATATAAATTAACATACATTGAAATAATTTGAAACACAAACCAGTACTATTAGAAAAAAATGATTCAGCTATCAAAGATGAATATTATTTGTACTCATCACTCGTGTATTTTCCTCCTAGTCTTTCTTTTATTTTTTTTTGGGAGAGGGGAGGGGAGGTTAAGGGTCAGTGAGTTGTATCTATTTATTCAAAGTAACAAATCAATTTTAAAACGTTGAGAAGTATTCAATTGTCTCACATGTGATTAGAGGAAAATGTTGCTTATAAATATCAAACGCAAAGAATTTTATCAGCATGCTGGTAGTGAGTTACCTCGACATGCACAACACCGTTTTCATCAGTATATATCTTATTGGGAATACGTTGGAGCGCAGCACGATTTCTACTTTCTTGACTGCAGCCTGTAATAGGGGATCCAATCCTCACCCTTACCTGAATCACATATATCAAATCCAATGTGACCATTGAAATTGTAATGACAACATCAATATATACAGAGAACTTTATGAGTACTAGTAATTATTTGCGATTCATATTGATTGCAATCATGGTTAGTAAAAGGTAAACTAGCACAAGACTAAATAGTATGGAAACTAATGAATTATCCTGCAACCTTCTTGCATTTACCAAGCTGCAATGCGAATGTATAACTCATGCTTAACAACCATGGGTGGCTTGCATCCAAAAGAAATGCCTTAGATTTTTATTCAATTTTTTTTTTAAATCTGTTTGATTTCATAGATTTTGTGGATTTTCTATAATGTCAATAGGTTTTCTAATTGGGTTGCATCCCTTTGGTACCTTATATTTACACAACGTTTTTTATCAAAAGAAAATTCTTGAAATTCGTCATATATACACCAACTGTTAATATGCTATTTATAACTTATTAAGATATGTTCCTAAAACATTAATTTAGAACAGGATATACCAATAAGAAAGGGCTAACTGGATGGTTTCTCTTTCAAGTAGAAGTAAATTCATTACTTTTACCATATGCTAGTTTTTTATTTATTATTTTTTCTAAGTAAAAGTATATTTATAAACAAAAACACCAAGAGAATGCAACTCATTTACAAGAAAGCTAGGAACATAAAAGAGACAATAAACTTTACAAGATGAAGGTCATTTACACAAAACTTCATGCTCTGAGGCTTCTGCCACCACATGCGTAGGTTCACCCAACATATCAATTTGTAGATACAGAGTTGTGAGCATTGATTCACAATCATGGTCCAGTCAAAAAGATATATACTAATTTTCACAGACCTGACTGTCGTCTTGAATTCTTTTCAAAGCTTGGTTGAAGATCTTGTACCTATAACAAACAATTGTTTTTAAAATGGATGGCATTGAAGGATGGTAGATTTCAAATTAAAATTGCAAAAAAAATTAAACCAGAATTTTAACTCTTACTCCTTTGGTTCAAATATGAGTTCTTTAAACAGAACATATCCTGCAGCCATGGCAACGGCAAGCCCTGCAAGAATTATAACACGGTAGGAAGGAAGCCCCTTCTGTAAAGGTTACTGGCTTCTCTGGAATAGCTGTAGTTCTGCAGCAGGGTGGAAATCCTAATTAAACCCTAGTTAGGACATTTTAAGTTACTTAGAAATATTTTTTATGTACTGAGCATACATTGTAACGAGAGATTTATAAGGTTGATAATAAGAAACTTCTGGCAGGACGTAGCCTTATTCTGAGGTGAACATGGGTAAATCTTGTCTTTGTTTTTTTTGTTTATAATTCGTGTGATTGACAGGTCTCGAATCGTTCATTCTATAGGTCCCTTTCACCATGGTAGTGAAAGATTGGCTGAAACGGAAATGCAGAAATCAATGTATCTAATAGAATTTCAAAGATGTTTTCATTGTGAAATACTGGAGGAATTCTTTGGCATGAAAGGGAGGAAAAACACATCCGTATTTGTTACAGTTTTGGTGAATCAATGTTTAGTAGTTCTGAGTTGATGAAGATGATTCTTTGGGATGCTGTCTTTATTATCGAGCTATTCTTGAGGTGGTATGAACATAAATAACATATTCTTAACAATGATGCCGTACTAAGTAGACCATGGCTATTTAAAGGTATTAAGTGGGACTTAAGTTTTCTTGAAAATCAACTTCCCTACAATGTTCATGAGGAATTATATAACTCAGCATTCTCCTCTTGAGCTACGTGATTATACGGAATGCATAGCTAGAAATCTTATGGCATTCGAGCAATGTCATTATCCATACGAAACTTACATCTGCAACTACATCAAGCTAATTAATGAGTTTCCTCATCAACCATACAAAAGACTTGGACTTGCTCATTGATAAAGGAATTATTGTGAATGGGAAATCTTGAAAAGGGTGTATTTTGCTTAACCTTTGGAGAAGACCCAAACTGTTGCTGCGGTTTTGCTCTTGGTGCTTACCTTTATACAGACATGGAATTCTTCTTAACTAGCTAGTATTGATGCTTCAAATTCTGCTCATCTTAACAACTCCAGTTATTCAAAATGTTGCTGTTGAAAATAAGTGAATAATTTCCATTGTAGCTTTGTTTGTGATTTCTAGTTAATGATCTTGGATTTCAAATTTGTTAATTTTCCTAATAATTATAAGTTTCATTTCATGAAGTTATGTACGAGTTGTTAAAATGTAATATTCATCATTTGATGTGAGAAAATGCAATAATTAAGACTATATATATATATATATATATATATATATATATATATTTCATTGAAGTGTTTCAATCATTTTTAGCAATAAACTCATAAAAAGGTGGTCAACAACTAACAAACAGATACCTAATTACAATATGGTTTTATATATCTAATTACATTGACTGGGTACTATAGTTTTGTATAAGACAAATAATTAAAAACTTACAAGTAGCCTCACTAAATAAAGTATCGATCAAGCAGCAGTTCACGAGTTAATGGTGCTCAGTTCGTGAGAAAATTTCAATTGCGATTAGGCTCCTTATAAACAAGTTCGATTTGGTATTCGAGCTTAGAATTTTACAGGCTATTTTTGGTTAAATTTACTAAGTTCAAATATAAATATATATACATTCATTCTCGTGAACTCGTGAAATTGACTTAAATAATTATTATTGTTATTATTATTATTATTATTATTAATTTATACATTTCTATTTTATTACTAGCTTGACTAAGCTCTCGTTAACTCGAGTTCGAAATATCAAAATATGCTCAAACTTGATCCGATATGTTTCAAAACTATAGAACACTCATTGAGTCGAATTTGATTATGAATTTTAAGGTTTGATTTGGACTCGAACTGAGATTTAATGTTATGAGACATTGATAACGCTCAAACTAACACGCAATTATTGTGTATAGCTGAGGTGTCGATCCCACGAGAAAAGTGAATTACAAGATAAAGTGTAAACCTTAACACTAAACGATAAAGTTCAAATAAGAAAATCTGAGTTTTGCGAATCAAATTAAATAAGAGAGTTGTGAAAATATGATGAATAATTCAATAAAGAAATAACAAGGTTCCAGGAATCATTTCTAAGTTCGTTGCCTTATTCCTGTCTTGACTCAAATGTTTTATCTCAATTACTAGTTTCACATCCCAAACAAGCAATTGGTAAATATTCAATTAAAGTACATAAATACCCTAATGTAATTGCCATAAATTACTCCTTAATTCCAATTCAAACACACAAGATCTATCTTATAAATTATCAAGAAGCGACAATATATTTCAATAATAATACTGCAGTAATGGACAAACCTATAAGATAGATCTACCGAAATCAATTGCATCTAACAAATTCGATATGTTTCAAAACTATAGAACACTCATCGAGTCGAATTTGATTATGAATTTTAAGGTTTGATTTGGACTCAAACTGAGATTTAATGTTATGAGACATTGATAACGCTCAAACTAACACGCGATTATTGTGTATAGCTGAGGTGTCGATCCCACGAGGAAAGTGAACTATAAGAGAAAGTGTAAACCTTAACACCAAACGATAAAGTTCAAATAAGAAAATATGAGTTTTACGAATCAAATTAAGTAAGAGAGTTATGAAAATATGATGAATAATTCAATAAAGAAATAACAAGTTCCAAGAATCCTTCCTAAGTTTGTTGCCTTATTCCTATCTTGACTCAAATATTTTATCTCAATTACTAATTTCACATCTCAAACAAGCAATTGGTAAATATTCAATCAAAGCACATAAAAACACCCTAATGTAATTACCATAAATTACTCCTTAATTTCAATTCAAACACATAAGATCTATCTTATAAATTATTAAGAAGCGACAATATATTTATCCGATGCCCACAAGTTCAAGAATGCCAGGAGCTAGAGAAAGCCTATCAATTGCCTGTTACAAAAGATACCCATCATTTAGAATCCATTCTTATTACAATCAAGTGAACCGATAAGCACGAGGGTCATGATCAAAATCATGATTTTGATAAATAACAAAGCATGATAAATTGGAGAGCCTCACCGAGATCAGCCCAGTGGAGCCCCACAATGCCACCACGCCAGCAACTCCAAGTGAAGTCACTGCGTACTTATCCTCAACTTTATCCCACTGTGCATCAAAGAAACAAAAAAAAAAACATTAATGTCACAAAAAGCACCAAAACTGTACGAAAAAACTACAGAAATAGAAAATACTACGTTGGTTAGGGAAGATTTCAAGGCGTGTAGCACTGACACTTTCATTAAGATTCAATTTTCACCCAAACAGATTAGTGTGAAAAGGGGTTCTGTAAATTGGCTCAAAGAGACAATAAAACCCAATGTGAAAAATCTCTACCAAAAACCCCCTTAACATCAACAGAGACAACAAATAAAATTTGAAAAATCTTACAACTTCTTGAACTGTCTTGACAATCTCTGGCAGCTCAGTTGCTGCCACCTCTGCTGGAGCCTCCCCTGTTGCCATAGCCATGACATTGCAAGCAATCTTACGACCTGAAACATTAACTTAAACCCAAAATCATTGTTACCCATCACTTAATTGATACCTATGTTAGCAAACATTAATTGGTACTGCAAATGTATATCCCTATAAGGGGTTGATTCACTCACGATTAGCAGTGGCTTTCCATGGTCGAGTTTGAGACTGAACAGGTAGGAGAGGGAGTTTAGGGAGAGTTACATATTGTGGTGATGCAGCAGCAGATTGACGGGGAGCTTTGGCATCAACAAGGGCTGATGAGGAGGAGAGTGATAGTGTGGCGAAGGAACTTGCAGCCATGGCTTAGTGAACCCCTAACGGACAACAAAAATGGAGGAAGGATTCAATATGGTTAGTGTTGATTTACGTGGTTAATTAATTACTTCTCCTTTTTTTTGGTTTTCTTAGATTATCTTTGTTTTATGGGTTTTGTTGGAGAGATTTAATAATTTTGGAATTGGATTGTGGAGATGATTTTTCCTCCGAGTTTGGTGATAGAAGAACCACTCATTTCGGTTTGATCTAGATAGTGCTAACATGGCTGTTAGATAGGCAATCCATGGTGTTTGATAGGATAGGATGTTCCAGGTTGGACCTCTGTTGTGCTGAAATGCCTTGGGCCCTGATTTTGTTTATCTCCTCATTTTATGGGGGAAGGGTCAAATATCTTCTTCATTTTTCTTTTGTGGAGTAACAATTACGATCTCCTGCATATAAGGAAATAAGATTTGTGGAACTAAGCTGGTAGTAAGCCCTACGCGTAAATGTTACTGATATCTCAAAACATGGCAAAAAAACGTAAGTATATTAATGTGATTAGTCCATAAGTCCTAAGCCTGAAGAAGCCATGTAGATATTGGTCCCATCAACTACTGCCTATAGATTTGGGCCTATCATTATCTACGGCCCTGTAACTTGTGAACAAACAGGCCAAATACCATGGCCTTTTTGTTAATAGATTTACTTTTCCTGATGAATACATTTCCTTAGTACTCCACTACTAATTATGAAGAGCCTTTTCTGATGCATAATTCCATTTCCGTAGTTAATAATCATATACTGTTGAGAAGTTTCAGTTTTGCTATAGAATTACGGCACTTCATGAGTCCAAGCTTAAAAAAATCTATTAATTTGAAATAAATATACTATAAGCTCTATATATATTAAACTCAAAATAGTGTAAAAACGCAAATCAAGTGTATATTGATGCTTTAAAGTGTAACAAAAATTGTTAATATTTTGGCATATTGCGGTGCTTAAAAGTGTCGCAATATGCATAATTTTGTTCGTTATATATTGACGTTTACAAGTGTCGAAATATAGCGAAAAAAATATATATTTCGACGCTTAGTAAGCGTTGATATTGGCACTGCTACACAACACATACCGGTGTTTTATCTAACACTTTTCATAAACGTTAGTATCGCATATTTCGGCACTTTAAAGCGTCGAAATATGCTAAAAAAAGCGCCGGCGTATGAAATTTATCTTGTAGTGATAGAATTTGAGTCGAATTGACTATATGATATATTCTAACGATGAAATTATTATAATTCCCTTGAAACTCGCATGATTATTGCAAAATATTAATTTTTGATCGGCACCAAAAATTTATGTAGTATTTCTCACTCACGCAATGCCTCTCGTGGTTTTTTTTTTTTTAAATTCCAGTCATGAAATTGAATGAATGAATTAATTGCCCATTTACGAACCATCGGTGCTAAATTGATAGATTTAAGTTTCACATGTTAAATAGAAATTGTTTAACACCTCGGGTACAATTATTTCTTCAACCTAATAAAATTACTATAGTTTTTATGATGAAGACAGTCGCAAGTCTCTCCATCTTTTTTCTTGGCTTATTAGTTGACAAAGAAATTCTTTCATGACTATTTTTCTATTTATTTTTTGATTGAAGTAGACAACCTAACGTTAATTTAAAGAATTAATTTTCCAGTGTGCGTGTGAGACTTTGTTTTCCATGTGAATGTGAGACAGACTTAGGATTCATTACTTAAAAACCAGAAGCTTTTACACAAATTCATCGGTTCGAATTATAATCCATTCGTTTAGTTTTTCTCCTTAGACCTTGAATCCTTTTCTTATAAAAACTGTCATATGACATATACTTGCATTCTTTTGTAATCAAATAAAAATAAATTCAAGTAAATTTTTATATTTGGTTTTCTTTTGTTATTTTGTATAATCCAATTAAAATTTTATATTAAAAATATTTGAAAAAAAATAAAGAATTTAAAAGAGGGGGAGAGGGTTGAAGGGGTATTTTTGATTGAAAAGTTCTCTCTCATGCCTGATTGCGTTTTTACTTTGCTTTCTCACATTTTTCCATTTTTTTTGTTTGGCTTTTACCTTGTTGATTTCTATAACTATGCCTTTTGATTTATGGGAACTGTTGAAATTTGCATCATCAAATTAAAAATAAAATATTTTGTCATACCAAATGATTATGACTAAAATGGGCTGATACATTGATTAAACTAAAGTATTCTTTTGGTAAATTGTCTCGTACCAAAAAGGTATGAAAGGATTTCACAGTGAAAACGTTTGGTTAGATTAGGTACTTTCAAAATTTTATTGATAATTTTAAGAAATTTTATTTGTAATGTCAATATAAACGCAAGACAAAAAAGTAATGTTACCAATAAATTTTTTTAAATTTATCAATAAAGTGTCAGACGGATCTAAAACTAATAGTTTAGAGTTGATCTAATCAAGTATTCCTCCAGCTTTTAGAATTAAGCGAAAGTATGAAAAAAACTGACACCAAAGTTGGGACCAAAGAATTTGAAAACTGCATTAAAGGAAAAAAAAAAAGGGGACAAAAGGTGTCAACCCCGGTGTACTCAAGCTAATACAAAGAGACAAAAAAAAAAAAAAAAAAACCAACCTAAACCAAAGCGACTTAAAAAAAAATTACAGTTGAATTTTAGAGAAGAAGTGAGACAATATAAAGAAAAGAGAATTATATTGAATAGTGTGATTTGCTTATAAGGGTTGTATTCTATTTATAGCCTAACCTAAGGGGAATGTTTCTCATTCTAGCCGATGTATGACTAACATATACATTGTATATATATATACATTAACAGCCCCCTTCAAACTCAATGTGATAAAATGGAAACCAATTTGAGTTTGGAAACTAAATCCTGAAGGCGTCTAGGAGGACGTATTTTAGTGAAGATATTAATAGTTTGATCGGCGGAAGAAATTGATAATAGTCTAATAGTCCTACGGGTGAGATGATGACGCACAAAGTGACAATCAATCTCAATGTGTTTTGTGCCTTTATGAAATACATCATTGTGAGCAATCTGGATAACACTTTGATTATCGCAGCTGATGATAGTGGCAGTAGATCTAGAAGGAGTACCGTGAGACATATATTGATGGGAATGTTTGTTGGGGTTTTGGAAACAATCACGTTAAAGATGACCAAGGGCTTGCTTCTTACAGAATTGAAAAACTCGAATTGGCCATTCCAAGAGAATATTCCTAGTTTCTTACAGTAATTGCAGAATTTTAAGGATCCAAATTGATGCCCTTTGTTGTTGGGTTGAAAAGATCCAGATGGATGCCCTTTGTTGTTGAGTTGACGTCGATGGAGCGGTAGCTGAGATGACGTCGATGGAGAATAAGACTCCGATTATATGACATCGATGGAGCAGTAACTGAGATGATGTCGATGGAGAATAAGACTCTGATTATAGTGACGTCAATGGAGCGGCAGCTGAGATGATGTCGATGGAGCTCCGACTATAGTGATGACCCGACAGGTATGAAGAGTATATACAAAAAGTCTATCTGATGTGAATGATCCACTAATGGTGACAATCATAAAACATACTCAACTCTTGATATACTGAAAACTATAAGAACCTGACTCTGATACCAAGTTGAATTTAAGAGAGGAAGTGAAACAATATAAAGAAAAGATAATTGTATTGAATGTTATGATTTGCTTACAATTGAGGTATCTTATTTATAATCTAACCTAAGATGAATGTTTTCCATTCTAACTGATGTGCGACTAACAATTACAACTTCAAGAAAGCTCAAAGAACTAAGAAAAATCAATTTTTTTCTTTTTTAGTTTTAACTTTTTCAAATGAGTAAACAGATTCAAGAGCTTATCTTTTTTGTGATTCTTTTGGAAAGTCGCATCAAAATGTGAAAGGAGATGGGGAAATTGTGCAGTGCCTGGTGAACTGTCTACAAAAGTATGACTGTTTTCTTTTTAAAATATCAGTGTTTATCAAATTAAATAATTGAACAATGCTAAAAGAATCAAATAGCCACCAATTTGTAATATTTTATTAATCAACTAAGTAATTAAATCACATTTGTGATCAATTAAAATGATAAATTACCGTGTTTCCTTTAAAAATTCATTATCTAACATGCTAACAAGTGCAAAAAAAAATTTATGATAGTCAATACATGGCTGATGGTGGAATCTTTTAGCGACCAACCATGCTTTGTAGGGTATTTACAGAAATATATCTTAATATGATTAAAATACATCAAAATGTTCTAAGAGAATTAAAGTTTCCTATTTACAATAAATTAAAATTTCTTAATACTATTTACATTAAGAACATATATATTTACAGGTGTTAAATGGAGTTATAAGTAGTTAAATAGAGTTATAAATACCCATTTCACGAGAGTTATGTTGAGGATAACGATGCTTAGTTGTTCACATTAAATTGTTAATGCTCGTTGTTTTCGCTAGGCTTCCTTTATGGAATAGTAGTTGAATGATTCAAAATTTTTGTCTAAAGAGCAAGACTCCAAATCTCAATCTTCTACTAAATTTTTTAAAAAAATTTTACTTTTACTAACTTTGCTTTGGATATAAACTGGATGCATAGATAATAATTTTTTCTAGTCAAATTATCTAATTCTTGTATGCTCAAATCGATGTTTGTATGATATAAATTAAGAACCAAATGCCAATATTTTACTAATAAATTCATAGATCGCATCACAAGTTGCTCATTTTCCTTATTTATTAGTATTTTTTTTTTCTAAAACAAACGATTGGCTAAGAAAGTCTTCCCTTATATATTTTTTAATGCCTGAGACAACCTTAAACTAATAAATTAAAGATACCGTGTATATGCGTTGAAGAGGCAGAGAGGAGGAAAAAACCTCAATATAAGCGATAGAGGAGTCGAGTACAACACAATATAATTAAGCAAGCCATTTTGATAAACATCTCTGCATTAGCTTGAACACTCCACACAAGGTCGGGGAGGCTAACGTACATTAGGTAAGCCTTTCATTTGTTTCTACTATTTCACTAGTCCAAACTATTTGTTTTTTGTCTTGGTTTTCTATTATCTTTTCAAGATTGATATTTGGTATAGGTTGATAATAGTTGATTAGTCATTTAGACTAAGGTTGTGAATTTCTCCGGTTTGGATTCGAATTCAATTTTTTGTCGGGTAACCACATTCAATAACCTGTAATTAAACAGGTTCGGTTAGTAACGAGTATTTAAACAGTTAGCAATTACAGGTTTGATTTTGAAAAGTAAAATGTAAACGGTTTTGTTTAGTAGATTAACTAGATGGTTTTAGTTAATTATAAATATGAAATCTTTCGCAAGTAACCTATCTGTTTCATCCTTAATTGGATGGATTTTTGGAAAAAAAAAATAGAGGGATAATTAACCCAAGTATTATTACTCTTTGGAGAGAAATTCTTCCTAAACCTTTGTCATGAAAGACAAGATAAAAAAATATTTTTGTTTCTTTTTCTTCTCATGTCATCAAACGATGAATGTATTGATCTTGTACCGTGTATTTTTCTCACTCCTTAGGTGATTCATTTTCTGAAAATTAATGAATACGTCCGGATATATAGGTAGACAACATAGCTTGATAACTAAGATATTCTACAATGAACTAGAGAAAAAATGGATCATTTAGTTTTTTTTTTATAAAAAAATACGTTCCTAGTTTCTATTTTGTCGGTAGTAATTTTTATTTGTTTTATCATTAGGATAAAGAACGTGGATAGATGGAAATCGGGATAGACCAAGAACTGGAAGAGTGGATAATTCACATTAAAGAAGTCTTCGAGTTGACCCCTCCTGATCGATCTCGTTGCATTTACAAGGTTCCTAAAAACTTGCGTCAAAGAAATGAAAGAGCCTACACTCCTCAGTATATTTCTATAGGTCCCTTTCACCATGGCAGAGAAATCTTGACCGAAATGGAAAAGCAGAAATCAATATATCTAATAGAATTTCAAAGACGGTTTGTTTGTGAATCTGTAGAATTGGAGAAATTCTTCCGCATCATTCGAACGAAGGAAGAATACATACGTAGTTGTTACAGTGGTTCTGCTTTAATGTTTAGTAGTTCTGAGTTCGTGAAGATGATTCTTTGTGATGCTGTCTTTATTATCGAGCTATTCTTGAGGTTTTGTGAACAAGAAAAATATATTCTTCACAATGATGCCGTACTAAGTAGACCATGGCTACATAAAGGAATTCAGCAGGACTTAATGATACTTGAAAATCAGATTCCTTACTTTATTCTTGAGGAATTATATAACTTAGCATTCCACACCAGAGATGACGATTGCCCTGCCTTTCTTGATCTTTGTTGTGCTTTTCTTCAAGTTCCTATTTCTACTAAAAAGATAGTCGCCGAGAAGACGATCAAAATCCAACATTTCACTGATTTGTTAAGATGTAGGATGATCATATCCCATCAGTTTAAAAGGGGGGCAGCTGTCACACATTTGCCTGCTGCAGCCAATTTACTCGAAGCAGGAATTAGGTTCAAGAACACGGCCACGGATGATTCCTTCCTCGACATAAAATTTGAAAGGAGAGAGTTGCAAATCCCTCGGTTTGAGGTACGTGATAACACGGACTGCACCATTAGAAACCTTATGGCGTTGGAACAATGTCACTATCCATACGAAACTTACATTTGTAACTACATCAAGCTTATGAGTTTCCTCATCAACGATAGAAAAGACTTGGACTTGCTCATTTATAAAAGAATTATTGTGAATGGGCGAGGCGACGATTATGCAGTGACATCTTTTTTTAACGAACTTGCACAAGATATTACAGAACTTAATTCTTGTTACGCTGAAATCGCTGAGAATTTGAATACACATTACGATAGTTTTGTGACACATATCGATGGATTTTGGACCCGTAACTGGGAAATCTTGAAAAGGGTGTATTTCACCAACCTTTGGAGAAGCACCCAAACTGTTGCTGCGGTTTTGATCTTGGTGCTTACCTTTATGCAGACTGTCAAGGCTTTTAAGTAATACTGATGGTTCAAATTTTGCACACCTTCACAATGCCAGTGATTGTTGAAAATAAGTGATTTCTCCATTGTAGTGTTTGTGATGTCTAATACTTGATCTTGAATTTGAAACTTGTCTATTTTCCTTAATTATAATAAGCTTTCATTCATATGTATCCTATTCAGCTACTCTACTGTTTCTATCTTCTTCTTGTTTTGTTCGTCAATTGTATGCATAATTGGCTACTAAAGAATTTGCGCATCAAAATAATTTGTGAAAGAACTTTCACATTAAATTATTGTAAGGTTTAATCTGATTTGAAGTCGATTTTAAGTTTATATGTGATATTTGGATTCAATTTAAAATTAATTATAAAATGACACACCCAACCGTTTTAAAAGAAAATGGTAGAAGACTAACTTCCATTTTCGAGAGATGGAATAGTAGAAGACTAGAAGGTAAAGAGATGACACCAAAGTTGGGCCCAAAGAGTTGAGGATCTAACCCGATTCAGCTAACGCTGCATACCCCAAGGCAAGCAAATAGCTCCCGTTTATTTATAGCCCATAACAAGGAGGCCCATGTAATGAGACCCCACCAAACACTGAAGACTCTAGAGAGGCTGAGAGGGCAACAGACGAGCAGATGAGAAACTTTTGGGGAGAAGAGGAAGAAGCATTTCTTTTTTAGCAGAAAGGAAGTGGAAATGGAGGAGGGGAGTGGTGCGACCCAGTTTTGGTGGGCCCTGTCAAGCGTAGCCCAGATGGGGTGGGCCATAAGGTCGTATCGGAAAGGGTGCGCAGGCGATTCTCGTCTCATGCCCTTAAAAGCATTCGCCGTCGCTTCCCTCTTCGTCGGCTCATTCGCAGCTGCAGCCGTCGCCTCCCTCCAAGCATCCGGCATCCACAAGGTCACTCCCTCCTCTCTATCTCTCTTTCTTTGATCAAATTGTTGAATTTTTTTTTCCTTTTTTGAAATAATAGGTAGAAGACGTGATGGAAGTGGGTGCAAATATAAGGACAAGACTTGGGGTTCCTAGGAGGGCACCAGAGAAGTGAGTAATCTTTACATTTTGGGTTAATTGTAGATATCATTACATTTCTGGATTTGTTTTACTTTATGAAATGAAATCATCCTATTTTTATGCCCAAATTTAACTCTCTCACTTTTTCTAATCATTGGCTATTCAATTCATTCTGGCAGAAAAACAGATGATCTATGACAAGAGGCTTAAGTTTGTAGGAGCGGCATCAAGGATGATGGAGTTGCGATGCACATTTCCTTTGGTTTCCTCTATTCTTCCTCATCTGATAGAACTTAGAGACCATCTTATTTTGGTTTATGTATCAGTTTTAATTTTTTTTCTTTCCTTTTCTTGTTAGGTATTAAGTGAAAAAACATTGAGCTTTAATAAATCATGTTTCTTAGAGATCCCAATCTGAGAAAACCAATATGATGCCTTGTTCTCTTTGCAATGGGCCTAAATTTCTTTCTTACATGGTTTCACTCTTCTTTTTAACCAAGTGAAGGGGAATGAATGATTTGGGTATAATATAAATTTATACTGTCAGTTATTTGTACAGAATATCACAATATTATCACTGTGAGCTTACCTTCTGGATATGATTTAACCACTAATACCATCAAACATTAGCTTCTCAAAATGAGTGCTCCCTCCATTTCCTTCCTCGTTGATAGGAGTATATTCGTATATGTTTTAATTGGCAGAGAAAAAAAAAAAAGGAGAAAAGAAAGAAGAAAAATAACAAAATGATTAATTTTTTTTTTTTATGTATTCGATATGAAAAAAATGAGAAAAAAAAATTTTAAAAAAAATTATTTAAACTTTTACGTTCTAATTATCTCAATTTAAAAAGATTGTGATTTGTTCATATGAAAAAAAAAATATCAATTATCTTTTTTTTTTTTATCAAAGGATAGAAAATTGTTGTGCTCTCACAAGTTGCTCATTTTCCTTATTTACAATAGACTAAAATTTTCTAATAAAACTAAGGTTTCATATTTACAATAGACTAAAATTTTTAATTTTATTTACATTAAGAATATATACATTTACAAATGTTAAATGAAGTTATAAGTATCCATTCCACAGGAGTTATGTTGAGTATAACGATATTTAGTTGTTCACATTAAATTGTTAATGCTCATTGTTTTCGCTAGGCTTCCCTTTATGGAATACTAATTGAACGAATCATATTTTTTGTCTAAAGAGCAAGACTCGAAATCTCAATCTTCTACTAAAAAAATTCTTAAAATTTTACATTTACTAACTTTGCTTTGGGTATAAACTGGATGCATAGATAATAATTTTTTCTAGTCAAATTATCTAATTCTTGTATGCTCAAATCGATGTTTGACTGATATAAATTAAGAACCAAATGCCAATATTTTACTAATAAATTCATAGATCGCATCACAAGTTGCTCATTTTCCTTATTTGTTAGTATTTTTTTTTTCTAAAACAAACGATTGGCTAAGAAAGTCTTCCCTTATATTTTTTAATGCCTGAGACAACCTTAAACTCGTATATTAAAGATACCGTGTATATGCGTTGAAGAGGCAGAGAGGAGGAAAAAACCTAATTATAAGTGATAGAGAAGTCGAGTACAACACAATATAGTTAAGCAAGCCATTTTGATAAACATCTCTGCATTAACTTGAACACTCCACACAAGGTCGGGGAGGCTAACGTACATTAGGTAGGCCTTTCATTTGTTTCTACTATTTCACTAGTCCAAACTATTTGTCTATTTGTCTTGGTTTTCTATTATCTTTTTAAGTTTGATATTTGGTATTTGTTGATAATAACTGATTAGTCATTTAGACTAAGGTTGTGAATTTCTGGTTTCGATTTGAATTCCATTTTTTGTCGGGTAACCAAATCCAATAACCAAGTTCGGTTAGTAACGAGTATTTAAACAATTAGCAATTACGGGTTTGAGTTTAAAAAGTAAAATGTAAACGGTTTCAGTTAGTAGATTAACTAGATGGTTTTAGTTATTTTTGAATATGAAAACTTTTACAAGTAACCTATCCGTTCCATCATTAATTAGATGGATTTTTTGAAATAAAAAAAATAGAGGGATAATTAACTCAAGTATTATTACTCTTTAGGGAGAAATTTTTCCCTAATTCTTTGTCAAAAAAATAAGATAAAAAAATATTTTTCACTTTTTTTTTCTTTTCATATCATCAAACGATGGAGGTGTTGATCTTGTGCCAGGTATTATTCTTCACTTTTTAGGTGATTCATTTTCTGAAAATTAATTAATATGTCAGGGTATATATATGTAGACAACATAACTTGATAACTAAGATATTCTACCATGAGCTAGAGAAAAAATGGATCATTTAGTTAATTTGTTTTTTTTATAAAAAAAAAAAAAAATCGTTCCTAGTTTCTATTTTGTCAATAGTAATTTTTATTTTGTTTGCCATTAGGACAAAGAACTTGGATAGATAGAAATCCAGGCAGACAAAGAACTGAAAGAGTGGATAATTCGCATTAAAGCAGTCTTTAAATTTAATGGAGACTTGGAGTTTACCCCTCCTGATCGACATCGTTGCATTTACAGGGTTCCTGAAAACTTGCATAAAATAAATGGAAGAGCCTCCATTCAGTATATTTCAATAGGTCCCTTTCACCATGGCAGTGAAAGATTGACCTTTTACCTCAACAAGGAAAACAAAGATAAAGGAATCTCAAAGTCACTATTCATTTGTAACACTATGTCAGTGAATCAGTAAAATCTTTACTGATAAATCTGAGTAGGTGGAATTAAGGATAGCAGGAGGGAAACCAACTTTGTTCCAAAAGTCTAGTAATTTTACAATCTCTGAGCACATGGCATGTAGATTCAATAGTATTGTTGCAAAAGAAACATAAATTAGATTCGATAATGTATGCTACTTTTGAGCTTTTATATATTAGTAGCTTGCTTTGAGTTGTCCTCTCTTCGGCTACTTTTGAGTACAAACCATCATTTGAGGTGAAAAGGCAGACCACCTTTGACTAGAAAAAAATAATTATCAATTTTGATGGTTGAGTCCATTGCTAATAAATTATTGTATATTTGTCTACAGCCAAATGGAAATTAATGCTTCAACTGGAAATGAAGATCAAAGTAAAGAAGTGGTAATTGACATAAAGCCTTCCTCTGAGCAATGCATCTGCAGGGTACCTGATGAACTTCGAAAATTTAACAAAGAAGCCTACACTCCACGTTTAATCTCAATAGGCCCTCTTCACTATCGCAGCCTAAAACTGGCCACAATGGATAAGCAAAAGCCAAAGTATCTGACCGAATTCTGCAAGCGGATCGGGAGAAATGAAAAGTCATTGGAGGATTTTGTTAAACAGAAGGAAGAGCGAATACGCAGTTGTTATGGAGAATCTTTCTCTGAGCTTGACAGTGATGAGTTTGTGAAGATGATCAAGTTAGATGTTTGCTTCGTTATGGAGCTTTTCTTGAAGAAGCATTTAGAACAAGACGATCCGATACTGAAGAAACCCTTACAAGAAAAAGATATACAACAAGACTTGATATTATTTGAAAATCAGCTACCTTACTTTTTCTTCGAGGAATTATACAAATTTTCAGTCTTGCAAAAATATAACGGGTACCCTTCCTTCCTTGACCTTACTTGTAATTTCTTCTCGAATTACAATCCTCAAAGTGTTTCACTACCTAAGGAGGCAGATATCAAACATTTCACTGATTTAGTAAGATTGTTCCTGCTTGGTGAAAGCTATCTCAACCCAAGCAAACTGGATGAAACGGGGCTGAAGCGTGAGGCAGTTGAAGACAAATGCAATTGTCTCTTCTTCAAGAAGAGAGAATTGAAATCAACTCAAGAAAACTCAAATAAATGTACTGAAATCAACTCAAAAAAATGTAAAATCCGGCACAGTGCAAGCAAACTGGATGAAACGCTTGTGGCAGTTCAAGGAAACTCAAATAAATGTAAAATCCGGCACAGTGTAAGCAAATTGGATGAAACAGGGGTGAAGCTTGTGGCAGTTGAGCTTGAGGCAGTTGAAGACAAATGCTTACTCAATATAGCATTCGAGAAGACAAAGAATTGTCTTTTCTTCGAGAAGAGAGAATTGAAAATCCCTTGCTTTGAAGTACAAGGTGACACAGAATGCATCTTTCGAAACACGATGGCATTAGAGGTATGTTATTACCCATCTAAGACTTGCATTTGCAGCTACATTTACTTGATTGGATCTATTGTCAGTAACACGAAAGATGTGGGTTTTCTAGTGGAGAAAGGGATCATTGTTAACGGGTTACGTAGCAATACCGTGATGGGAAATATGATTAGGAAACTCAACCAAGGAATCTTTGTAAAAAATTTCTGTTACAACGATTTATGTGAAAAGGTGAATGCTCAATACGAGGGTTGCTGGAATAGTGCAAGGGCATGGGTTTATCGTTCCGTAACAATCTTGAAATGGGTTTACTTTGACAATCTTTGGAGGGGCACTGGAACTATTGCTGCAATTATTCTCTTGGTGTTAACCTTCATACAGACCTATTGTTCTATCTTACAAGTACGTTAGGTTCTAGTTCAGTATGTGTAAATCTAATAGTAGTACCTTTTGAATTTGCACTGAAATGTTTGTGAGTTTTATGATATGCGAGGTTGTATTTGCATTTGTAGATGTTGTTATATATTTATCTTTTGTATAATAAACATTATTTGCTCATTTGTCTATTCATTTGAATGAATTTACGTCGAAATGATCATATGATATGTTTTAATGATGAAATTATTATAATTCCCTTTAAATTGACATGATTATTGTAAAATATTAATTTTCGATCGACAGCAAAAATTTATGTGATATTTCTCACTCACACGATGCCTCTCATGGTTTTTTTTTTTTTTTTTTTTTAATTCTGATCGTGAAATTGAATGAAACAATTGATTGCAAATTTACGAACTATCAAGTTTGACATATTAGAAATTGTTTTACACCTCGGGTACAATTATTTCTTCGACCTAACAAAATTACTATAGCTTTTATGATGAAGACAGCCGCAAATCTCTCCATCTTTTTTCTTGGCTTATTAGTTGACAAAGAAAGTCTTTCATGGATATTTTTCTATTTATTTTTTTAGCCTGAAAAGTCATCCCTTAAATTTTTAATGCACACAACCTAACGTTAATTAAAGAATTAATTTTTCAGTGTGTGAGAGACTTCGTTTTCCTTGTGAATGTGGGACAGACTTAGGATTCATTACTAAAAAACCCAAAAGCTTTTACACAAATTCATCGATTCGAATTTTAATCCATTAATTTAGTTTCCTTAGGCCTTGAATCCTTTTCTTATAAAAACTGTCATATGACATATACTTGCATTCTTTTGTAATCAAATAAAAATAAAACTTATTTAAAAATGAATTCAAATAAATTTTTATATTTGGTTTTCTTTTGTTATTTTATACAATTCAATTAAAATTTTATATTTAAAATATTTGGAAAAAAAATAAAGAATTTAAAAGAGGGGGAGAGAGTTGAAGGGGTTTTTTGGGTTGAAAAGTTCTCTCTCATGCCTGATTGCTTTTTTAATTTGCTTTATCCCATTTTTCCTTTTTTGTTTGTTTGTCTTTTACCTTGTTGATTTCTATAACTACGCTTTTTGATTTATGGGAACTGTTGAATTTTGCACCATCAAATTAAAAATAAAATATTTTGTTATACCAAATTATTATGATTAAAATGGGTTGACACATTGATTAAACTAAAGTATTTTTTTGGTAAATTGTCTTGTACCAAAAATGTATGATAAGACTCCACCACGAAAATATTTGGTTAGATCAAATTTAAAATTAATGTTTTAGACTCGTTCAAAATTTTATTGGTAATTTTAAAAAAATTTATTTGTAATATCAGCATAAACATGAGACAAAAAATAATGTTACCAATAAAATTCGTTAAAGTTATCAATAAAATTTTAAACGAGTATAAAACTAATAGTTTAGACTCGATCTAACCAAATATTCATCCACCGTTTGAAATTAAGTGAAAGTATGAAAAGAGCTGACACCAAAGTTGGTACCAAGGAATTTAACATTTTATTTTAAAGAAAGGAAAATTGCATTAAAAGAAAAAAAAAAAGGATAAAAGGTGTCAAAAAAAGCCACCTTAAAACAAAGCGACCAAAAAATAAATAAAAATTACAACTTCAAGGAATATATTTTCTTTTCAACTTTAACACTTTTTATTTTTTTTTTTTTTTAACTTTTTCAAATTAGTGAAAAGATTCAAGAGCTTATCTTCTTCGTGATTCTTTTTGAAAGTCGCATCAAAATGTGAAAGTATATGGAGAAATTGTGCAGAGGCTGGTGTACCGGGGAAATTTTGAAAGGTGTTGATGCATTTGATCTCAAAAAAACTCAATATCATAGTTATTTTGTTAATTAGCACAACAATTGTCTTGATCATATCATAGTTAAAGAAAAAATTAAAATATAATTACACCTCTTAAGTTCAGTATGATAGTAATCACAATTCAATAATGATATCACAGACTTGGTTTTGTAGTTCCGTGAGAGTTACCATGAAACCTAAAAAGTCATTAGTAATCACAAGAAATTCAAAAAAAGGAAAAAAAAAAAGAAACCTCATAACTTTAAAAAAAAAAAAGACCTGCTGATTCATTTTGTTAAATAATCTTTGGTAATTACAAATTAAAGAATTAAGCATGAAAAAGTGGTGTTGAAAGAGATTGAAATAGAAATTTAGTGTTTGTATATTCTGACTGCTTAATGTTGCAATAATAGAATCTCATATTTATAAAGTATTTACAAAAGCGTGTCGTAATAAGATTATGATACATAAAAGTGTGCTAATAGGACTGTGGTTTCCTATTTACAATAGGCTAGAATTTTCTAATATTATTTACATTAGGAATATATACATTTACACGCCCCCCTTAATCCGACTGAGGTGAATCCATAGAGAGATTGTTTTTATGTTGAAGGAACCGAGGAGATGACAATCCTTTGGTGAAAAAATCTACGAGTTGTGCATCAGTAGGAATATACCGGATCTGGATATCACATTGGGTTACTTTTTTGCGAACAAAGTGAAAATCTATCTCAATATGCTTTGTACGAGAATGGAACACTGGATTAGCAGCACGATAAGTGGCACCAATGTTATCACAATACACTCGAGCTGGACGAGTTAAGAACACCTGTAAGTCATATAGAAGTTGGTGAATCCAGTAGGTCTCAGCTACAACATAAGCAGAGGAACGATATATAATATCTGTATTCTTAAAGTAAGGGTAAAAAAGTAATTTGATAGATGTTACATGGAAATAAAATAATATATATATGAAAGATTTATTATTAAAATAAAATAATTCTTTTGAAAAGAAAAAAAAACTGGACGAATGATGGTGTAGTTACAAAAAAAAAAGAAAAAGAAAAGACAAAAGACATTCAAGTGTGTTATAAAGAAAGAAAGGAAGAAAAAAATGGAGTCCATGTGTTGTAAAGAAAGAAAGAAAAAGAAAAAACAAAAAACAGAAATAACGTCCACGTTTTGTTAAGAAAGAAAGAAAAAGAAAAAATAAAATAAAAAAATGATGTTAAGGTGTTTTAAAGAAAGAAAGAAAAAAAAAATTGGCTATACCAGGACGACCAGGTGTATTCTTCACCTTGCATGATTATGCATGCAAGACAACAAAAAAGGTGAGCGATGCAATAGGAGTTGTATAGATATATAAATATATATTTAGTTTTTATTTTATTTATTTCTTACCAAATTCTGTTTGGTTTTTCTCATTCTACGATTCAAATTTTTTTCTTTCTTTAAACACTTGGGGACTGAAAGAAAGGTCGAAAGAGTAAAATTTTGAAGATATTTACGAGAAAATTTTAAAAAAAGTTACAGAAAGCTCTAATAAAAACAAAAGATAATAATGTGAATTTTATTTTTGAAATTTAGCATACATGAAATTTCATTGAATTCAATGTGGGAATTTTTAAAGGGTATGAATTCTGGAAGAATTAACGAATAAATTAGAAATTTTAATATAAATATTATGTCAGGTGTTGACGAACAACAATTTGGTGAAATTGTTGAAAAGAGTAGGAAAGCCAAGGAGGTGATCCACGGGTAGTTTTAAGTACAACATAGTGAGTTAGATTTATTGAGATGCTAAAGTATTGTTCTTGATTGTAAAATTATTAATATATGAACGAGTTTCATGCATACTATGTTGTATATACTGTTCAGTTGAGATCTAAATGATGTAACTCCCCTGTTGAGGGTTGAGGATTTATATATATAGAAAATTTCAATTAGTATTTTTATATTGTTGCATATATGTGTCGTGCTAGGATTTCAAAATGTGACGACACTATCTCGGGAGTGGCCAATCCGGAATGGGTCGTTACACGATATTCAAATTCAATGCTGAAACAAAACATAGTGGGTTGTTTCTTTGCTTTCCAAGAAATAAGATTGGGTCCAAGAAAGACAGCATAACCTGTGGTGGACAGAAGACTGTGAGAGCATCCGGCCCAGTCAGCATCTGCATAGCATGAGAGAGAAAAATCCTTTGCAGAAGTAAGAAGTGACCCATGATTAGTAGTGCCACATAAATAGTAAAAAATACGTTTAACAAGCTGAAAATGAGCCATGCGGGGAGTATGCAAAACTGACTACTAAGATTAACAGGATAGACAATATCAGGTCGAGTCATGGTGAAGTACTGAAGACCTCCAACCATACTCCTAAATGTAGAGGGATCTGCTAGTAGTTCACCCTAGTGTTATGAAGGTTTTGACTGGGAAGGTAGAGGAGTTTTAACTGGTTTGGCCGAAGACATAGAAAATTCAAGTAAACGGTCTTTGATGTATTTAGTTTGAAAGAGAAATAAACCAGTGGGATGACTAGCAGCTTCAATGCCAAGAAAATAATGAAGATCACCAAGATCCTTCATAGCAAATTGGTTAGATAAAGTATGAATAAAATGAAAAAGAAGACTAGAATTATTACCAGTGAGAATAATATCATCAACATACAATAGTAAGATAAGAAGACCATAAGATGACATAAGAACAAACATTGAAGTATCTACCCGACTGCAATAAAAACCAAGAGAAAGAAGATATTTTATTTTCATTCAAATATGAGATAGACCTTTATGCCATGTATCTCCTATGGACCTATGCTAGGTAAGAATTTTTCGTATATCAATCGGGTTGAAGTGTCAGAATAAAAAAAATTCTTGAAACTTCCCAATCACAAATAATTGTATTTCTTTGAAATAAAAAATAAAATTGATTTAAAAATAAATTAAAATGAATTTTTATGTTACTTTTTTATTAATTTATATAATTTAATTAAATATTAATTTAAAATATTTGAAATAAATAAATAATTCAATTTAACCAAGTATTTGACCTCGCTCTTTTTAATAAGCCTCGTCATTTTTCAGAAAACTTTGAGGTATGAACCTTGCTCTCTCTCATCCAAAAACTCCAAGCATCAATGAACCTCGGTCATTTTGTCAAAAAATTCTGAGGGATGAGCCTTCCTCTCTTTTGTCCAAAAACTCTAAGCGTCAATAAGCCTTGGTCATTTTTCAAAGAACTCTGAGGAATGAGTCTTGCTCTCTCTCTCGCCCAAAAACTCCAAGTATCAGTAAGCCTTGGTCATTTCTTAGAAAACTCCAAGGGATGAGCCTTGCTCTCCCTCGTCCATACCGTGGCTATTCATAAGTCCAAGTCTAAACTGCCAAGCGCAAAACCCATGCCCAAAACATGTACAAGGCCTTGCCCCTGTGATCGTCGGTGATGAGTTTGTAAAGATGATCAAGTTAGATGTTTGCTTCGTTATCGAGCTTTTCTTCATGAAGCATTTAGAACAAGACGATTCGATACTGAAGAAACCTTTACAAGAAAAAGGTATACAACAAGACTTGATATTATTTGAAAATCAACTACCTTACTTTTTCTTCGAGGAATTATATAATTTTTCAGTCTTGCAAAAATATAACGGGTACCCTTCCTTCCTTGACCTTACTTGTGATTTCTTCTCGAATTACAATCCTCAAAGTGTTTCACTACCTAAGGAGGCATATATCAAACATTTCACTGATTTAGTAAGATTGTTCCTGCTTGGTGAAAGCTGTCTCAACGCAAGCAAATTGAATGAAACAGGGGTGAAGCGTGAGGCAGTTCAAGACAAATGCTTACTCGATATAGCATTCCAGAAGACAAAGAATTGTCTTTTCTTCGAGAAGAAAGAATTGAAATGAACTCAAGAAAACTCAAATAAATGTACTGAAATCAACTCAAAAAAATGTAAAATCCGGTACAGTGCAAGCAAACTGGATGAAACACTTGTGGCAGTTCAAGGAAACTCAAATAAATGGAAAATCTAGCACAGTGCAAGCAAACTGGATGAAACGCTTGTGGCAGTTCAAGGATGTTGTAGTATGTGGCTCATATTGAGTGGAACATATTTACAGCCTTTTGGGCTTGGAATTTATTGTCTTATTGGCAGGGACGATTAATAGGTTAGGGGTACAAGGGTCTTTAAGGAATTTTCTAATACCTCTATAAGGCTAAGGTTAGTATAAATACATATGATGTAACGCTACTTTGATATAATGAAATTTAGCCGCTGCTCACTCCCGTGGACATAGGCATACTACCGAACCACGTTAAATCTGTGTGTTTAGTTGCTTTCTCTATCTCTTTGTTTTTCGTATTATTCATCATAATTGTTTGCACGTTTCACAACAATTGGTATCAGAGCCCAGGTCACGATGTCGGGGATTTCTTCTGCGAAGTTCGACATGGTCAAGTTCGACGGATCTGGAAATTTTGGATTATGGTAGAGGAGGGTCAAGGATTTGTTAGTGCAGCAGGGTATGGTGAAGGTGTTATACAGAAAGAAACCGGAAGGTATGGACTGCATAGATTGGAAGGAACTAGAAGTGAGGGCTGTGGCAACTATCAGGCTTTGTCTAGCTGATGATATGATGTATCACGTCATGGATGAGGAATCACCGATAGCAGTTTGGTTGAAACTGGAAAGTCGGTATATGTCCAAGTCGTTGACGAACAAGCTCTATCTTAAGCAGAAACTGTATGGTCTTAAGATGTCAGAGGGCTTAGATCTGAACCAGCATATCAACGTGTTCAACCAAATTATCAGTGACTTGAAGCGAGTTGATATGAAGTTCGAAGATGAAGACAAGGTGTTGATGTTACTGAATTCCCTACCAGCTTCTCCTACGTATGAAAATTTGGTTACAACTCTGATGTGGGGGAAAGAAACTCTCAAATTGGAGGAGATCACAGGTGCTCTGTTAGGTTTTCATTAGAGGAAGAAAACCAGTGATGAGAATTTACAAGGTGAAGGGCTTATGGTGAGATGTAACCAAGAACGTGGGAGAAACAAGTCCCGGAGCGGATCGAGTAACAATAAATCTCGATCTAAATCCAGGAAGAGAAAAGATATACAATGTTTTAAGTGTGAAAAAAAGGGGCACATGAAACGAGATTGTCTAGATTTAAGGAAGGGAAATACAGAGAATAAAGAGGGTCCATTAAAGTCTACGAATGTAGTGGAAGAAGAAGACTCAGAGAGCGGTGACGGGGATATGTTTTCTGTTTCATCCAGTTCAGATCGTCTCACAGATTCTTGGATTCTGGATTCAGCATGCTCATATCACATGACACCAAATAAAGATTGGTTTGACACATACAGGTTAGTAAATTCTGGTTCTGTTCTGATGGGTAATGATGCATCATGCAAAGTTGTTGGAATAGGGAATATCAGAATTAAAATGTTTGATGGTGTTGTTAGAACGTTGTGTGATGTTAGATATATACCAGATTTAAGGAAGAATCTGATTTCATTGGGCACTTTAGATTGTAATGGGTTTAGTTATAAGTCTACAAGTGGAGTAATGAAGGTGAGTAAAGGTGTCTTAACAGTGATGAAGGGATAGAAACTTTATACACTACTAGGTACCACAGTTGTAGGTGGAGTTACAGCTACATAGTCTGAGTCAGATAGAACAATCTTTTGGCATATGAGGTTGGGTCATATGAGTGAGCGTGGGATGATGGAGCTTCATAAGAGAAATCTATTGAAGGGTGTCAGAACATGCAAGCTTGATTTCTGCAGGTATTGTGTTCTTGGGAAACAGAATATGGTGCAGTTCAAGACAGCCACACACAAGACAAAGAGAATTCTTGACTATGTTCATACAGATGTTTGGGGGCCAGTAAGGGTAGCATCACGGGGAGGACATATGTATTTCGTGAGTTTTATTGATGACTACTCACGAAAGGTTTGGGTGTACTTCATGTAACATAAGTCAGAAACGTTTGCCAAGTTTAAGTTGTGGAAAGCTGAAGTAAAAAACCAGACATGGAGGAAAATCAAATGCCTCAGGTCCGACAATGGTACTGAGTACACAGATTCAAAGTTCATGGGGTTGTGTGAGCAGCATGGGATTAAGAGACACTTAACAGTACACAAGACACCACAACAGAATGGTGTAGCGGAAAGGATGAACAGAACAATAGCTGAAAGAGCTCGGTGTCTCAGGTTGAATGCAGGGCTTGCAAAGAATTTCTGGGCAGAAACAGTGAATATGGCATGTTTCTTGATTAATAGGTCACCTAGAGCAGCACTAGTTGGGAAAGTAGCAGAGGAGGTATGGACAGGCAGCGAGGTAGACTACTCTGGTTTGAGAGTGTTTGGATGTCCAGCCTACGTGCATGTTCCTAATGAGGAAAGATCAAAGCTTGATGCGAAGTCTAAATGATGTATCTTTCTGGGGTATCAGAAAGGGGTGAAAGGCTTCAAGCTCTGGGATCCGAAGGTAAACAAGGTGGTGATCAGTAGAGATGTGGTTTTTGATGAGAAAGCCATGTTGCAGCGTACTCCGGAAGAAGAGAAACAAGTGCCAGAAAATTGTAGCAAAAATGAGCATGTGGTGCAGGTGGAGCTAGAGACACATGGTAAGGAAGACAATGCTTAGAATGCAGGGAGCTCTAGTTCAGAAGATCAATAGCATCACAGTATAGCTATAAACAGGCCCAGATGCATTATCATGCCACCCACCAGGTATGGTTTTGAAGATTTGGTTTCTTATGCACTCATTACTAGTAATGAGGATCCTATTACTTTTCAGGAGGCAGTACATAGTCAAGAGAAGAGTAGATGGATGGGTGCTATAGTGGAAGAGATGGAGTCTCTACATAAGAACCAGACATGGGAGTTGGTGGAGCTTCTAGAGGGGAAGAAAGTGATTGGATGCAAATGGGTGTATAAGAAGAAAGAAGCAGTATCAGAAAAAAAGAGAGAAAAGTTCAAGGCTCGTCTTGTAGTAAAGGGTTACTCACAGAGGAAAGGGGTTGACTATGATGAGATCTTCTCCCCTGTGGTCAGACATACTTCCATCAGGGCAGTGTTGGGTTTGGTAGCGCATTTCGATATGCAGTTGGAGCAGATGGATGTAAAGACAACTTTTCTTCATGGTGATTTGGAGGAGCTGATATACATGGCACAGCCAGAAGGGTTTAGTCAGCCTGGACAGGAACACTTGGTCTGTAAATTGAGTAAATCACTTAATGGGTTGAAGCAGTCTCTGAGGCAGTGGTACAAGCGATTTGACTCCTACATGATCCGGATTGGCTATAAGAGATGTGAGTATGATTGTTGTGTTTATGTGAAGAGCCTTGATGATGGTTCATTTATTTTTCTGTTACTTTATGTGGATGATATGTTGATTGCTGCGAAGAGTATGAGTGAGGTCAACAAGTTGAAGACTTTGTTGAGCAAAGAATTTGACATGAAGGATTTGGGTGCTGTCAAGAAGATTCTTGGAATGGAGATTCATAGGGCAGAGCTTCCAAGAGATTATTGGTATCTCAACGTAGCTATGTTGAGAGGGTGTTGGAGAGGTTCAGCATGGATAATGCAAAACCAATGAGTACACCTTTGGCGAATCACTTTAGACTGTCTACCGCTCAGTGCCCGAAGACAAATGATGAAGTTCAAAACATGTCAAAGGTTCCATATGCTAGTGCAGTGGGGTGCTTGATGTATGCTATGGTTTGTACAAGATCGGATTTGGCACAAGCCGTCAGTATGGTGAGCAAGTTTCTATCAAATCTGGGACGACAGCTTTAGGATGCAGTCAAGTGGATTTTTAGATACTTGAGGGGTACTACAGATTATGGCATAATCTTTGGCAGACAACATGGTGATCCTTCAGTTATGGGACATGTGGATGCAGACTATGCAGGGGATTTGGATGATAGGAGGTCTACCACAGGTTATGTGTTCACCCTTGTGGGGGGGCCTGTTTGTTGGAAGTCCATTGTTCAGTCTCTAGTTGCACTATCTACTACTGAGTCAGAGTATATGACAGTGGCTGAGGCTGCCAAGGAAGCTTGGTGGCTTACAGGGCTGGTCAAGGAGCTGGGTATTCAGCAAGGTGGGGTTTAGTTGCATTGTGATAGTCAGAGTGCCATTTATTTGGCAAAGAACCAGGTATATCATGCGAGAACCAAGCACATAGATGTAAAGTTTCACAGGATCAGGGAATTGGTTTCTTCTGGTGAACTATTGCTTGAAAAAGTTCACACATCTGAGAATGCAGCAGACATGTTGACAAAGCCTGTTACCGCAGATAAGTTCAAGCATTGCTTGGACTTGATTAATGTCTCTAGATGCTAGATGGGAGGCATCCCAACCTATTGTCCCAAGTGGAGTTCCAGGTTATGTTTTTTTTTTCTCCTAAGGGGTGGATATTCGCCAAGGTGGAGATTGTTGTAGTATGTGGGTCATATTGAGTGGAACATATTTACAGCCTTTTAGGCTTGGAATTTATTGTCTTATTGGTAGGGACGATTAATAGGTTGGAGGTGCGGGGGTATTTGAAGAATTTTCTAATACCTCTATAAGGCTAGGGTTAGTATAAATACACATGATGTAACCCTACTTTGATATAGTGAAATTTAGCCGCTGCTCGCTCCCGTGGACGTAGGCATACTGCCGAACCACGTTAAATCTGTGTGTTTAGTTTCTTTCTCTATCTCTTTGTTTTTCGTATTATTCATCATAATTGATTGCATGTTTCACAACAAAGGAAACTCAAATAAATGGAAAATCCGGCACAATGCAAGCAAACTGGATGAAACAGGGGTGAAGCTTGTGGTAGTTGAGCTTGAGGCTGTTGAAGACAAATGCCTGCTCAATATAGCATTCGAGAAGACAAAGAATTGTCTTTTCTTCGAGAAGAGAGAATTGGAAATCCCTTGCTTTGAAGTGCATGGTGACACAGAATGCATCTTTCAAAACACGATGGTGTTAGAGCAATGTTATTACCCATCTAAGACTTACATTTGCAGCTACGTTTACTTGATGGGAACTATTATCAGTAACGCGAAAGATGTGGATTTGCTGGTGGAGAAAGGGATCATTGTTAATGAGTTTCGTAGCAATACTGAGATGGTAAATATGATTAAGAAACTCAACCAAGGAATCGTTGTAAAATATTTCTGTTACAACCGTTTATGTGAAAAGGTGAATGCTCAATACGAGGGTTGCTGGAATAGTACAAGGGCATGGGTTCATCGTTCCGTAACAAGCTTGAAAATGGTTTACTTTGACAATCTTTGGAGGGGCACTCGAACTATTGCTGCAATTATTCTCTTGGTGTTAACTTTCATACAGACCTATTGTTCTATCTTACAAGTACGTTAGGTTCTAGTTCAGTATGTGTAAATATAATAGTAGTACCTTTTGAAATTTGCATTGAAATGTTTGTGATTTTTATGACATACGAGGTTGCATTGCATTTGTAGATGTAGTTATATATTTATCTTTTGTATAATAAACATTATTTGTTCATTTGTTTACTCATTTGATAGAATTTGTGTCAAAATGATCATATGATATGTTTTAATGATGAAATGATTATAATTTCCTTTTCGATGATTATTGTAAAATACTAATTTTCGATCGGCACTCAAAGTTTATGTAATATTTCTTATTCACGCGATACCTCTCATGTTTTTTTTTTTATTTTAAATTTCGACCATGAAATTGAATGGAAAAATTGATTGCAAATTTATGAACTATCAAGTTTGGCATGTTAGATAGAAATTGTTTAACACCTCGGGTACAATTATTTCTTCGACCTAATAAAATCACTATAGTTTTTATGATGAAGACAGCCGCAAGTCTCTCCATCTTTTTTCTTGGCTTATTTGTTGACAAAAAAAAGGTCTTTCATGAATATTTCTCTATTTATTTATTTTTTGAATGAAAAGACATCTCTTAAATTTTCAGTACAGACAACCTAACGTTAATTTAAAGAATTAATTTTTTAGTGTGCCTGTGAGACTTTATTTTCCATGTGAATGTGAGACAGACTAAGGATTCATTACTAAAAACCCGAAGCTTTTACACAAATTCATCGGTTCGAATTATAATCCATTCATTTAGTTTTTCTCCTTCGCCCTTGAATCCTTTCTTGTAAAAACTGTCATATGATATAAACTTGCATTCTTTTGTAGTCAAATAAAAATAAAATTTATTTAAAAAGAATTCAAATAAATTTTATATTTGGTTTTTTTTTGTTGTTTTGTGTAATTCAATTATGATTTTATATTTAAAATATTTGGAAAAAAAAAATAAAGAATTTAAAAGTGGAGGAGAGGGTTGAAGGGTTTTTTTTGGTTGAAAAGTTCTCTCTCATGCCTGATTGTTTTTTACTTTGCTTTCTAACATTTTTCCCTTCTTATTTTTTTTTTGGCTTTTAACTTGTTGATTTCTATTATTACGCTTTTTGATTGATGGAAAATGTTGAAATTTGCACCATCAAATTAAAAATAAAATATTTTGTTTTACCAAATGATTATGATTAAAATGGGTCGATACATTAATTAAACTAAAGTATTCTTTGGGTGAAATGACTCGTACCAAAAATGTATGGAAGGTCTTTTCTGTGAAAATATTTAGTTAGATGAGATTTAAAATTAATGTTTTAGACCCTTTTAAAATTTTGGTGGTAATTTTAAAAAAAAAAATTATTTGTAATATCAACATAAACGTAAGATCAAAAAATAATATTATCAATAAAAAATTTTAAAATTATCACATAAAATTTTAAACGAATATAAAATTAATAGTTTAGACTCGATTTAACCAAACATTCCTCCACCGATTGGAATTAAGAGGGAGTATGAAAAGAAAAGGAGACAAAGGGTGTCAACCCCGTCGTACTCAACCTAATACAAAGAGACTGAAAAAAATAAAGATTACAACTTCAACACTTTTTTTTTCTTTTTTGGTTTTAACTTTTTCAAATAAGTGAACAGATTCAAGAGCTTGTCTCCTTCGTGATTCTTTTTGAAAGTCGTATCAAAATGTGAAAGGAGATGAGGAAATTGTGCAGAGGCTGGTGTACTGTGTACAAAAGTATGACTATTTTCTTTTTAAAATATCAGTGTTTATCAAATTAAATAATTGAACAATGTTAAAATAATCAAATAGCCACCCATTTGTAATATTTTATTAATCAATTAGTAATTAAATCACATTCGATCTTGCTACTTGCAGTGGTAGATGACATCGGCGCCACTTGTGGATTTCTGATGTGAAGTTCTGTTTGCAATTTTGAATGGATTATGACTTCTAATTTTGTGACTAATTGGAGGTATAATGGTACCTGTAAAGATTAATTTTTGTTGCCTCCTATCTAATTAAGATGAGGCCAATGCATCCTAGTCCCAGATGTGCATATGAATACTCAAACAGATCAGTAGAGACTTTGTTATCTATTTCTCTATCTGAAACAATACTTATGGACCCATCTCTTGTGGTTCAGTATTAAAAGATAGATGAGTAAATAATTCTGAGCCCTTAAACTTGTCTGGCGCTGATCAACTTATTCTGTAAAATTAATCACTTTCATCTAGGCTCTATAGTGAGTAGAATCCCTGTTGATGTTTGTTGCTATATGTTGCTCGAATGGAAGCTTGACACATACCTAATCTCATGGAGGTAAATGTTATGTCTAGCATTGGCACTTCTTTATATTGCCCATGATCATCTATAAAATGCAGAATCTGAGCCCAAACGAGGCAATGGATAGAGTTGGATTGGATTTTTTAAAAGTTGGGTTTGGGTTTAACTGAACGAAAGTCAGAGACCATCCCATGGTTCCCACACAAGGCCAGACCGCTTGGGTCACCTCATACTACTCATCGAGTCAGCAAAACGACTTGTTTTGCACCACAGTTTTCGAGTCATTCTCATTATACCCAATGGCGGGAATTATTGAAGCCCAAAATCAACTCCTTCAAACCCTCCTCCATTAGTGGATGAGATTATATATGTTTAATAACTTCTTAGATTTGGAATCAGATGCTTTTAAGGTTTTGATGGGAGGTGATCAACCGGGTGTACTTCTGATTTACCCGCTTGGACTGATGATTTGGATTGGTTTCTATAGATCTAGATGTTTGATGTGGTTAGATGAGCAACCGAGTGGGTCAATGCTTTTTGTTTGTTTTGATGGTGGTGGTACTCTCTCAAATGAGCAGCTACCGGAGTTAGCTTTAGGCCTTGAAATGAGTGGCCAAAGATTCTTTTGGGTTGTTAAAAGCCCACATGACAAAGCTGCAAATACTGAGGGTTAAAGTAAGTGAAAGTGGCATAGTGGGGAGTGAAAATATTGCAAAATATGCAAGAGGGTTGATTGAAGGAGAAGATGGGAAATTGCTTAGGAACAAAATTAGAGAACTAAAAGATGCTGCTTCAAGGGTTTTGAGTCAAGATGGGTCTTCTACAAAGTCACATTCTAAGGTTGTGGAAATTTGGAAGAACCAAAAGCCGTAACAAATTACTGTTTCGTTACTTTTTTTTTTTTTTTTCTAATTTCTATGGATGTATTGTTTTGCTTGTCATATGATATCGCACTGATGAGACGATGCAGATATTGCTGTTGCACTGCTATGGACGAACTGTGGAAATTGCACAGTTATAAAAGAGCTGTGGAGATGAGAGATGAATCTATGTGGATGAGGTCAGATCTAGCAAGAGTTAAGGGTATTTTCGGGTTTCTTATAAAACTGATGAGCTGGATTTAGCCGTTAATTAAAAATCAATTGGTAGATTATCAAAAAAAACTGATGGAGGGAGGTTTCTGTAAGAAAATTCAAATTTCCAAATAAGAGAAAGTAAGAAAATGTGATTTTTCAAACATTAAAAAAGTAATTATCACAACATCCAAATGTCCATATGTCAGGTGAGTATAAAATTGAAGTTACAGAGCCTGTAAAAGATGATTTAATGAGGGTACTTATTATCATAAAGGTAGTAACTGGCAGATGGATATTCAATAAGTTAAATGTTGAAAATTTTAAGGGGATAATTTAATAATTTTTTCTCATTCTTTTTGATTGGATAATGTGAACGATATATTATGTGTATCGTTTGATATTTGAATAATTATATATATATATATAAAGTATTCAATTTGATAGTTGGAGAAAGTCTCAATTTGGGTTTTTAAAAAAAATGATTTATAATTGATTTTAAAGTAAAAAATTTTGTATGATTACTTTGTATATTTGAATGGTGATTGTTTTCTTATAAGATATAATTTATATTTATAATTATATATATAATTTGATATGTACGTATTTAATACCGTTAAATTCAAAACGGCACATCGAAACAGACCGAAATCAAAATATTTAATTTAAATAGTTAAACTGAAATGTTACTCGACACAAAATTTGCACCCTTGGTTTTTTTGTGTTAGCTTTAAGGGATAACATCATCAAACCTCTACACATTTTAATAATTGTTTCATTGTCTTTCTTAAACTTGTCAATTGATTGAATAAGACCCAATGTCTTGGAGGTGTTTCTAATAATTCATTCTTGTATATTTTTTTTTGGGTCAACTATTGATGGATGCATACATATGATACTCATGATTGACTCAGAAATATGATTATTGAAATAAAAGGAGACAAACACTCATCTTTATCCCACTATCTTCATTTTTTTTAATCTTTTTCTTGAGACATTATTTGTTTTCTCCCCTTATATCTCTAAATCTCCCATTGATTTTCAAATAGGTCAATTGGACTCTTACATTCTAGATATGAATCAAATTGATCAATTAAAGCTATGTTACGTTTTTGTTCAAATTTCAACAAAAAAAAAGCATGTGTGTGCACGCAATTAATTGATCAATTTTATAAATGTTTAATATTATTTCATGCGATGATATGATTTGAAAAAGATATATGTATGTCTTTTTTCTGTTGAGATTTGGACAAAAAATAATTGGAGAGGATAATTCGATGCAGTTATAATACAGGAACTCAATTTATGTGTTTTAAAATTGTTATGGTATTGCCCCATCAGGTTGATAAATTTGGTCACTTCAAGGCTTTAAAGAACTAAGAGAAAAGAAAATTGTTTATTTTATTCTATATCAATATGCTATAACGTATTTTCAGAGTATATAAAGTCTTTACGATAATGAAATAGAAAATTTTAAGAGTATGTTTGAGTAATAATTTTCGAAAATAAAAATTAAAAAATAATTTTTTAATGTTTGAATAACTGTAACTCGAAAATTGTTTTCAAAACAAGAAATAATGAAATGTTGTTTGGATAATCTTATTTTGAAAATTGTTTTGATACACCTTATAATTATTTTTAGTTTTGAATTTAAATTTAAAATTTATATTAATTTTATTTTTTATATTTATTAAAATTATTTTCATTTTATTATCTATAAAGTTTTAGATACCTTTCGGATAAGATTCTGTTAAAGATAAAGTTTGTATTTAAAGTGGATTTCGAATTTATAAAGACCATAGGAAAGCTTACATTACGATTCTTCAATCTATTTTTTAATCGAAAAATCGAAATTTTTTGACCCTTGTGATGTGGTAGTAGGACCCACTCCATTGGATAAGTTAATTTAATCACATTTATCCACAAGCTGTTTTTATTTTTTCCTTAATAGAATGTCTTATTGGTTAAGCAAATTGGGCAACTGGCTTCACCGTCTGAGAGCCGACACACACTTTTTTGGCTTTTGGGGCCCACAAAATTGAATATATACCAAAGGAATCTTAGCCGCACACTTGGCACAGAGCATCATCATAGAAATATCGCATTTCGTATAAACCAAAAGAAGAGCCGACACACACTTTTTGGCTTTTGGGGCCAACATTATTGAATATATACCAAAAAAATTCGATTTTTGTTTTGGATGTAAATTTAATTGGTAATTTAAATTTAAACCGTTGTGACTGAGATTGGTGAAAAGCATTTCAATTAGGGTGGGGCTGAAGACAGTCTACATGCTTGGATAAATCGCAAATAACTGCAAAAAGACATTTATGAGTGGCTGAGTGCTTTTCATTTGTAGCGGATAGTACGTGTGCAGAAGTGTGAATTGGAGATAGCCTTTAATAATTGCTAAAATGGTGTGGTAGAAAGCTCACAGGTGTGTTTATACTTATATATACGTGTGTAAGTAAGCACATGATCATACTAGAGAGCAAGAGAGAGACAGCAGTGCAGATCAAGTATTATTTAGTTGAAAAGTTTCCGTCAATATTGAATGGCAAGTCTCTTAATTACTAAAGACTAAAAGAGCGTACGTCAGAGATTACGTCAGCATAGAGCTGAAGAAAGCTCTTTATAAATTAAGGATTCGGAAAGAGAGCTCAACCAGACACATAACTCATAAGCAAACCATTTTGGATAATTACGCTTGTACACCTAGTGCACGAAGACTAATATCAGGTTAGCTTCTTTCAGTTCCCTTTTTTGGCAGTCAAAATAGTAATTGCGGATATATTAACCTTTAATTTAAGTCATAAAATGTTTCATAAACTTCTAAAATTACGGATATTTTAATTTATATTTCGTTTGAAATAAAATAAAAACGAATTCTAAATTAATTAAATAATTCAGTTGAATTTTGATAACAATTGGATTTTTAAAGTAGGTTTATATATATATATATATATATATGAGAAGGTATAAAGGCAGAGAATACGGTGCTTATTCTGGTCTATTTGTTCATGTTCTTTTTCCATAATTCTGGTCCACTAATGTGAGTCTTTGAAATTTTTTTATGATATAATTTAGCATAGGAAGATAGTTCTTTTGAATAACATTCACTTTTTACCTCAACAAAGAAAACAATTTTTTATTTGTTTTACCATTTGGACAAGGAACGCGGATAGATGGAAATTGAGGCAGACCAAGAACTGAAAGAGTGGATAATTCGCATTAAAGAAGTCTTCGAGTTGACCCCTCCTGATCGACTTCGTTGCATTTATAAGGTTCCTGAAAACTTGCGTCAAAGAAATGAAAGAGCCTACATTCCTCGGTATATTTCTATAGGTCCCTTTCACCATGGCAGAGAAATCTTGACTGAAATGGAAAAGCAGAAATCAATATATCTAATAGAATTTCAAAGACGTTTTGATTGTGAATCTGTAGAACTGGAGAAATTCTTCCGCATCATTCGAACGAAGGAAGAATACATACGTAGTTGTTACAGTGGTTCTGCTTTAATGTTTAGTAGTTCTGAGTTCGTGAAGATGATTCTTTGTGATGCTGTATTTATTATCGAGCTATTCTTGAGGTTTTATGAACTAGAAAAATATATTCTTCAAAATGATGCAGTACTAAGTAGACCATGGCTACATAAAGGAATTCAGCAGGACTTAATGTTACTTGAAAATCAGATTCCTTACTTTATTCTTGAGGAATTATATAACGTAGCATTCCACACCAGAGATGACGACTGCCCTGCCTTTCTTGATCTTTGTTGTGCTTTTCTTCAAGTTCCTATTTTTAATAAAACGATTGTCGCTGAGAAGACGATCAAAATCCAACATTTCACTGATTTGTTAAGATGTTGGATGATCATATCCCATCAGTTTAAAAGGGGGGCAGCTGTCACACATTTGCCTGCTGCAGCCAATTTACTCGAAGCAGGAATTAGGTTCAAGAACACGGCCACGGATGATTCTTTCCTCGACATAAAATTTGAAAGGAGAGAGTTGCAAATCCCTCGGTTTGAGGTACGTGATAACACGGACTGCACCATTAGAAACCTTATGGCGTTGGAACAATGTCACTATCCATACGAAACTTACATTTGTAACTACATCAAGCTTATGAGTTTCCTCATCAACGATAGAAAAGACTTGGACTTGCTCATTTATAAAGGAATTATTGTGAATGGGCGAGGCGACGATTACGCAGTGACATCTTTTTTTAACGAACTTGCCCAAGATATTACAGAACTTAATTCCTGTTATACTGAAATCGCTGAAAATTTGAATGCACGTTACGATAGTTATTTGAAACGTATAGATGGATTTTGGACCCGTAACTGGGAAATCTTGAAAAAGGTGTATTTCACCAACCTTTGGAGAAGCACCCAAACTGCTGCTGCGGTTTTGCTCTTGGTGCTTACCTTTATGCAGACTGTCAAGGCTTTTATGTAGTACTGATGGTTCATATTTTGCGCACCTTCACAACGCCAGTGATTGTTGAAAATAAGTGATTTCTCTATTGTAGTGTTTGTGATTTCTAATACTTGATCTTGAATTTGAAACTTGTCTATTTTCCTTAATTATAATAAGTTTTCATTCATATCTATCCTATTCAGCTACTTTACCGTTTCTATCTTCTTGTTGTTTTGTTCGTCAATTGTTCATCAACTCTGTAGGTTATTGTGTTTTGTTTGTTAATAAAGTGTGAAATTTATTTACAAATGAATTAACCACATGTTTAGTTTGTTAATAAACTATAGAATTCATTTACAAATGAATTGATCACATGTTTGGTTTGTCAATAAAAATATGGAATTCATTTTCAAATGAATTATAATAGAATTGACTTACTTATGGACAAATTGTATCAAAATTGATAAAATTTATAGATGAACTCTAGGCATGAGCTTTTATAAAATTAAAAGAATAATTACCCTTCATCCACTCTCTCTTCTATTTCTCTCCATCCTTTAACTCTGTCATGCATGGTTGCTTGATATGTTTTTAGTTAGGAACACCAAACTTTTGGTTATTTTTTTGTTTTAGAATAAAATTAAAAAAATATGAAAGAATAAGTTATAAAATTAAAATGAATATGCTACTATATTCAAATTGATGTACATTAAAATAAAACTAATTTTTTAAAAAACAATTGGTTAAATTAACATTTATTTTTCAGGTTTCATCAAGTAAAAAAATCATATTTTATTTTTGGATTATAAATTTATCTTGTGAATTGAAAAAGTAAATAGTATTAATTTTATTGAATATTATCAAAAAAATTAAAATTTATATGTTGAATAAATTAAAACGTGAAGTAATTAAGGGTGATACGGCCCAAAATACTACGGTCCAAACAGACACCAATCCCAGCAGACATGTTCCGGCCCAAATGAGCTCCAAACCCGGTTAAAACCTACGGCCCAAATACGTTTGGGCACGGCAGGGTAATCCAACCCAACTGGCCCGATAAAATTCCCCGGCCCAGCAAAAATCCTCAAGCCCGCGAGGGATGGCCCGGCAGGCCCCCACCTGGACCTCCTCTACCGCCACTAGCCACTCTGCAACCCCTAGCCCTGCAGCCACCCTATAGCCGTAAGCCACCCTACAGCCGCCGGCCACCCTACAACCCCTAGCCCTGCAGCCACTCTACGGTCGCCTTACGGCGCCCCCTCTCCTGAGCTTGTAATCATACCCTCCCCACTGGCAGACGACTATAAATGGGCCAAGGTATGGACTTCACAGGATTCATTCAGATTGAGATAAGCACACACACATTTCACTTGATTTTCTAAGAGCCCTCGGTTCCTCTCTTGAACCCGCAGCTCCTCCCCTTAATCTTTGCTGACTTAAGCATCGGAGCGCCTTCGGAGGTCTCCCTCTCCCCTCCTTCCGAGGGCCTTCAGTCCATTCTTGTCACTTGTGCAGGACCCAGGCCGAGTCCTCTCCCAGGCTAAGTCCTCTCCCAAGCCAAGTCCTCACCCAGGCCACGTCGGCACGAAGAGCCCAACCCGTATCAACTCCCAAGCCACGTCAGCACCAACAGCCAACGACATCAACAAAGGGTATTAAGTAAAATTTTAAAAATGAATTAAATTATTAATTGATCCCAAATACAAAGTTCATTTCAATTCTATAGGCACCAAACATAAAAATTCATTTGAGTTTATTTGCAAATAAATTTTAATTTCAAAAGTTTGATATTAATTATATTGATTTTTAACAGTCGTTGTTGTTTTGTTCTTCAGTTACATGCCTGGTAGCTACAGAAGAGCTTATCCACCACTCGATTTCATTAGTGCACCGTTCAAAAACAAAATATAATCCATTTTGGGTGAGATTTTTGTCCTGAGCCCTCGGTTCATGGAATTTTTCTGGCTTGAGAAAATGGAAATCTCTTCCTTCTCTCTCCATTGAGAGGTATTTTTTTCTTTATCTAATCTATGCGTTTTTCAGTTACATAGAAAGAAAAAATAATCCAAGAAAATTTCATGATACTAACTTCCATTTTTCGAGAGATGGAATAGTAGAAGACTAGAAGGTAAAGAGATAACACCAAAGCCAGGCCCAAAGAGTTGGAGGATCTCACCCGATTCAGCTAACGCTGCATACCCCAAGGCAAGCAAATAGCTCCCGTTTATTTACAGCCCATAACAAGGAGGCCCATGTAATGAGAGCCCACAAGACACTGAAGACTCTAGAGAGGCTGAGAGGGCAACAGGACGAGCAGATGAGAAACTTTTGTGGAGAAGAGGAAGAAGCATTTATCAGTTTCTTTTGTAGCAGAGAGGAAGTGGAAATGGAGGCGGGGAGTGATGGGACCCAGTTTTGGTGGGGCCTATCAAGCGTAGCCCAGATGGGGTGGGCCATAAGGTCGTATCGGAAAGGGTGCGTAGGCGATTCTCGTCTCATGCCCTTAAAAGCACTCGCCGTCGCTTCCCTCTTCGTCGGCTCCTTCGCTGCTGCAGCCGTCGCCTCCTTCCAAGCCTCCGGCGTCCACAAAGTCACTCCCTCCTCTCTATCTCTCTTTCTTTGATCAAATTGTTGAATTTTTTTTCTTCCTTTTTTGAAATAATCGGTAGAAGACGTGATGGAAGTGGGTGAAAATATAAGGACAAGACTTGGGGTTCCTCGAAGGGCACCAGAGGAGTGAGTAATCTTTACATTTTGGGTTAATTGTAGATATCATTACATTTCTGGATTTGTTTTACTTTATGAAATAAAATCATCCTATTTTTATGCCCAAATTTTTCTTCCTTTTCTTGTTAGGTATTAAGTGAAAAAAACATTGAGCTTTAATAAATCATGTTTCTTAGAGATCCCAGTCTGAGAAAACCAATATGATGCCTTGGGGCATGTTTGGGGAGAGTTTTCAGTTTTCAGTGTTTGAAAACATGTTTGGATAATATTGTTTGAAAATCGTTTCCAAAACAGTTTTCAGTGAAATGTTGTTTGGATAAACAGTTTTCAAAAACTGTTTGAAAATAGAAAATTGTTAGGATTACACTTTCTTGTAATTGTTTTCAGCTTTCAGTTTTCAGTGTTCAGTGTTCAGTTTAAATTTTAATATCTAAAATTAATTTTATTTCTCATATTTACTAAATATAGTTTTTTAAGCACACACCAAATACTTGGAAATAATTAATATTATATTATTTTTAAAATGTTAGTATTTTTTATATATCATTGATCAAACATGACAACACTCTTCCCCTGGTCATGTCATGTCATGTTTGTTTGTTAAATAAATTCTTAAAAATAAAAACTAAAATATAAAATATACAACACAACTTTTACAATTTGATAACATTTCAACAACTAACCCATTTTATTTCTCATGTTTGTTTGTTAAATAAATTCTTAAAAGTAAAAATAAAATATACAATACAACTTTTACAATTTGATAAATTGATAAAATGAAAATGAACGACCCAAAATTCTTCCTTCAAACGGTTTTGCCTCAATTGCCCAATTTGGTTGCATTTGGAAAAAAAATACCTACATAATTCACAATTCACAATACACAAAAAAAATAAAATATAAAAACAATAAGAGAAGAAAAATGGTTGATTCCAATGTCATTAGAACCCAAAAAAGAAGGCCAGACTTGGCTGGATGCATCTCTCCTCTTCTCAATTTCCCAAATTGAAAAATGCCAAATAGTAAGTGGGGGTTCTGAGGCATAGGAACAGAAAAAGTAAAAGAGTTCATAAGCAGTAATAGCATGTAGAATTCACTCATCATTCATATCATTCATCAATGATCCTTTTTGTAAATACATTCACTCATCATTTGGTCAAGGAGCTCAAATAAAATAAAAAAAGGAAGAAAAAAGTGGTGTTTCCTTCTCCATGAAATAATGTTTTGCAGAGATCCTGTCTAAGTGATACCAAGCTCGTCCGCAAATGCCTGCATTTTGTTCGAGTACAAGACAATAAAATCCAGTTAGACCTGAGAAACAGCAACGTGACTGAAAATAAATCAATCCATCATTCAGCATCTGCTGCTAGACTGCATCACGTCAGACCAAAATCCCAAAGAACATAAGCAAGCAAAGAAAAACGTAATTTTATTATTTTTCTTTTTTATAGGGCTGCATATGCATTATTGTTTTCATAACTTCCAAGTTGCCACTTAAAGAAAAACATGTTTAAACAGAATTATTCTCATTATTCATTTATAATCTGTCTCATATGCTTGCGAGATTTTCCCACACAACGATATAAGACATGTCATAAGTAGAATCATACTTTCACATATAGAAGCAAGAAGGCAGTATGCAGAATTAGTGAATAACATAAACACAATTTGTTGCACTTGATGTTACTTATAAAAAAAAAATTGTCGCAATTGGTGTCAAAGCTCCCAATTCTGCATACAATTCCCCAAAGACTGAGCTAGCAATCCGAAAATAATCTCAGAATAAAATAACACAATCAAGAAAACTTTAAATTGATATGTCAACGAACATGCTATACCTTTGCAGTTTGGGTGTCAACAACTTTGTTCTCAACTAAATCACATTTGTTCCCCACTAGAAGCTTGCATACACTGTCATTCGCATATCTATCGATCTCATTCAACCACTGCTTGACATTGTTGAAGCTCTCCATCTCAGTAACATCATAGACAATCTGTTGCAATCACAATTCATATTCTGAGGCACTTGAGAATCCCCAATTTATTATTGAAGAAAAAACCCTTAAAAAATAGTGCTTTATTGTCTTTTGCAAATCATAATATTTAAGTACTCTACATGGTCCTAAGATTTAAACATTGCAAATAACGGGTTGTAGAGGTTACAAGATAATTTGCAGTGTTTATATATCCCAGGCTATGGATAAATATCCAGCAATGATCTTGTACACCTCTTACGCAATGCAAGGTGAAAATAGCTACTCACATAAGTCGGGGATGAAGATATAGTAGGATAAATCTAGCTTTTTGCCTTGAAGATATTTAAAAAGCTGGATTAAATCAAGCACCAAACGTTACCATAGACTCAGATCAGATAGATTGGAGGAAAAGAATTCATTGAGGTGACCCAACTAGTTTGGGTATAAAGCTTACTTAAGATGAGTTCAAGCGAAAAGCATTTTGACTAAAGAATCTTGTGAGCACATATGCCTTATGGATCATGCATATCAGTTAATGAATATATTTATTAAATAAAAATCATTGGCTAGCAATCACAAGACACTACACAACTTGCTTCACAAAAGTAAACACATATAAATGAGCAACAACTCTCAAACCCATTGTTAGCTAGAAATAAATAAAATTCAGTTCAGGACTTCACACCTTCAATATAGAATATTGTATCTGAATAAAAGAAGGGAAAAACACACACACCTTTCCTCTGATTTATAACAGCGTCCAACTTGTGCTACTGGCCTTAATATGGGGAGGAAATGCGCTAAACTACACATGGGCAATCATCTTCATTTCACTAGAACTACATCAGTTTGTCCCTCCTCTGCTAAGTTTACTAGTAGTTTCTTAGAATTACTAAGCAGGTGACCCTTATATATCTCTATCAAATTCCATGCAGCTCCCAAATTTATAGGCTCCACAATTTGCAATGGAAACAAAATTAATAACTTATCATTTAGACAACAAAAAAAAAACCTTAACTGAAACTTGAATATCTATGAGTATAATCATAAACACCACAATATTGTGAAAAGTAGAGATTTAGGAAAGGAAAAAAAAAAGCAGCCTTTACTCACAATTTGCAGCTTGATCGTCTTCCCATTCAGCTCAACAGTTCTGATTTTCTGTTGAAATCACTGAATAATATAAGCTCATTTAACAATTAAACATAAACAAACCTAAATATATATGTCTAGTGCACACAAGTACACGCATACAAATACAGAAAGAGAGACTTACGAAATCAACTCCAATGGTACTGATATAGCTGTCGACATAAGAATCATCCTGGGAATTTAAGAGAAACCAATTACAAGTTAAAATTAAATCGTACTTACGAAAAGATCAGCCTTAAACATAGGATTATTCACTGTTCATCTTCTTAATTAACATCTAAAGAACTAAAATCAACAAAAGAAAAGAAAATAAACAAATGACCAATTGCAAAAAAAAAAAAAAAAAAGAGAGGGGGAAAGCCTTAACAAAGTCAAACTCACGGCAAATCTGAGAAGCAGACACAATTTTCAAACGGATGAGTCCCCAATAAGCAAAAGCTTGAATAGATAATCGCTAATAAAGTACATGATAAAGTATCTTTTCCAACGGATGAGTCCCCAAGAAGCCATTAGAGTTATGGGATTTGAACTGAGGTAAGGCTGTTTGGGAAGTAGGAAAATGAAAGGAAAATTTCTCCCCTCTCTTCTGGGTTTCTTCGAGCTCGTCACCGTCGCGATTTGTTGAAGAGGAAAGGAAAGAAACCCGGTTAGAAAGTGAAAAAAAAAAGGAAATAGAGAGAGAGAAGATGAAGGCGTTACAGAGAGAGGGAGAGCTCTGTGAAGGAGAAGGTGAGGTCGCGAGAGAGATAGAGGGAGAGCTCTGTGAAGGTGAGGTCGCGAGAGAGAGAAGGGGTCTGTGAATTGGGAAAGTGAGAGTGAAAACTGAACACTGGATTCAGTCCGAAAACTCCGATTAGTAGTGATCAAAAATCAGTGTTTGAACAGCCATTTTTACACAACTCTGTTCAAACACTGGTTTTGAACATTGCTGGCCAAACAATCACACCAGTGTTTGAACAGTATTTTCAGTGTTTGAACACTGAAAAGGGTTTTTGAAAACCCTCCCCAAACAAGCCCTTGTTTTCTTTGCAATGGGCCTAAATTTCTTTCTTACATGGCTTAACTTCTTTTTTTTTTTTCCCTCCTAGTGAAGCAATGTTATACACTTGGAATATAACTATTGATTTAATTATAATATAAATTTAATTAGAATTCCACAATATTATCACTGTTAACTTCTCGATATGATTTAACCACTAATATCATCAAACATTCGCTTGTCAAAATGAGTGCTCCCTCCATTTCATTCTTCGTTGACAAGGGTATGTTCGTATATGATCTGATTGGTAGAGAAAAAAAAATGAAAAAAAATAAGACAGTTGATGTTTTTTTTATCATGCATTCGATAAATATGATAGAAAAATAAGAAAAAAAATAGTTTATCTTAACTTCCACTATCTAATTATCTCAATTGAAAAGATTGTGATTTATTCGTGTAAGAAAAAAAATACAAATTATCTTCTTTTTCCCTCGCTCTTCTCTATTTTTTTTCTTCTCACTTTTCGTCAATACCAATCATAACATTTCTAAATTTTGTTGCATTTAGAAAGTTAGGCCAAAGAACTTTAAAAAATCGATTTATAAAGGGAATTAAAACATAAGAAAATAATTTTAAAATATCTAATTTATATTAAAAATATGTTTTTAATGTTATTTTACTAAACATCAAACAATTTTAGTTTCACTGTCTTATTAAAAAAATTTATTTTGTAAACTATAAACCAAAACTATTTTAAAACCAAATAAGCTAAACTTTTAAGCTCAACAATTTTTAAACTTGAAATATAATTAAATTAAATTAAAGTTTCGTTATTGAAAAATACGAACACCAATGTTTATAATTTATAACTGTAATTATCATTGATATGAAATATTTTCAAATCTTAACAATTAAATTATCATTTATAGAACTATCCGATATAATTTTATTAAATATTTATGCTCAAGTGCACAAAAAGGAGCTTAGTTAAACAAGCATCACGAAACCGAACATAGGGAAGAAAGAAATTTGGCCTTCTGAAACATAGGGAGTCATAAAGTCATTTCCTGCATTGAAAAATCATCCCCAATGTTGCAACAATCCAACCTTTTGATTCATATGCAAAACGTAATGGAAATGAACCACCTAGTAAAATTTACCAGATCCTAAACGTTATTGAAATCTCACCAGCTAGAGAGATCAAAACCAAGACTCTTGGAGACGACATCAAAATTATAACCGTTGGATAACTCTTTAACAGGAAATATACTCCCATGTGGATTTGCTATGGCAAAGTAACTTTTATCTCAGCTAACTCCAGAACATTAATGTACATGTTCATGCTGCAAATAAGACTCCAGAATCAATTGTTGTGGGGAAGGTGACAGTATCTCCACAATCAAGTATGTTATCTTTGAACATCTCAGTAAAAACTTTCCCAGCTCCGTGGGGCCCACGAATATATAAATTAACCTACATTGAAATAATTTGAAACACAAACCAGTACTATTAGAAAAAAATGATTCAGCTATCAAAGATGAATATTATTTGTACTCATCACTCGTGTATTTTCCTCCTAGTCTTTCTTTTATTTTTTTTTGGGAGAGGGGAGGGGAGGTTAACGGTCAGTGAGTTGTATCTATTTATTCAAAGTAACAAATCAATTTTAAAACGTTGAGAAGTATTCAATTGTCTCACATGTGATTAGAGGAAAATGTTGCTTATAAATATCAAACGCAAAGAATTTTATCAGCATGCTGGTAGTGAGTTACCTCGACACACTCAACACCATTTTCATCAGTATATATCTTATTGGGAATACGTTGGCGAGCAGCACGATTTCTACTTTCTTGACCGTAGCCTGTAATAGGGGATCCAATCCTCACCCTTACCTGAATCACATATATCAAATCCAATGTGACCATTGAAATTGTAATGACAACATCAATATATACAGAGAACTTTATGAGTACTAGTAATTATTTGCGATTCATATTGATTGCAATCATGGTTAGCAAAAGGTAAACTAGCACAAGACTAAATAGTATGGAAACTAATGAATTATCCTGCAACCTTCTTGCATTTACCAAGCTGCAATGCGAATGTATAACTCATGCTTAACAACCATGGGTGGCTTGCATCCAAAAGAAATGCCTTAGATTTTTATTCAATTTTTTTTTAAAAATCTGTTTGATTTCATAGATTTTGTGGATTTTCTATAATGTCAATAGGTTTTCTAATTGGGTTGCATCCCTTTGGTACCTTATATTTACACAACGTTTTTTATCAAAAGAAAATTCTTGAAATTCGTCATATATACACCAACTGTTAATATGCTATTTATAACTTATTAAGATATGTTCCTAAAACATTAATTTAGAACAGGATATACCAATAAGAAAGGGCTAACTGGATGGTTTCTCTTTCAAGTAGAAGTAAATTCATTACTTTTACCATATGCTAGTTTTTTATTTATTATTTTTTCTAAGTAAAAGTATATTTATAAACAAAAACACCAAGAGAATGCAACTCATTTACAAGAAAGCTAGGAACATAAAAGAGACAATAAACTTTACAAGATGAAGGTCATTTACACAAAACTTCATGCTCTGAGGCTTCTGCCACCACATGCGTAGGTTCACCCAACATAACAATTTGTAGATACAAAGTTGTGAGCATTGATTCACAATCATGGTCCAGTCAAAAAGATATATACTAATTTTCACAGACCTGACTGTCGTCTTGAATTCTTTTCAAAGCTTGGTTGAAGATCTTGTACCTATAACAAACAATTGTTTTTAAAATGGATGGCATTGAAGGATGGTAGATTTCAAATTAAAATTGCAAAAAAAATTAAACCAGAATTTTCACTCTTACTCCTTTGGTTCAAATATGAGTTCTTTAAACAGAACATATCCTGCAGCCATGGCAACGGCAAGCCCTGCAAGAATTATAACACGGTAGGAAGGAAGCCCCTTCTGTAAAGGTTACTGGCTTCTCTGGAATAGCTGTCGTTCTGTAGCAGGGTGGAAATCCTAATTAAACCCTAGTTAGGACATTTTAAGTTACTTATAAATATTTTTTATGTACTGAGCATACATTGTAACGAGAGATTTATAAGGTTGATAATAAGAAACTTCTGGCAGGACGTAGCCCTATTCTGAGGTGAACATGGGTAAATCTTGTCTTTATTTTTTTTCTGTTTATAATTCGTGTGATTGACAGGTCTCGAATCGTTCATTCTATAGGTCCCTTTCATCATGGTAGTGAAAGATTGGCTGAAATGGAAATGCAGAAATCAGTGTATCTAATAGAATTTCAAAGATGTTTTCATTGTGAAATACTGGAGGAATTCTTTGGCATGAAAGGGAGGAAAAACACATCCGTATTTGTTACAGTTTTGGTGAATCAATGTTTAGTAGTTCTGAGTTGATGAAGATGATTCTTTGGGATGCTGTCTTTATTATCGAGCTATTCTTGAGGTGGTATGAACATAAATAACATATTCTTAACAATGATGCCGTACTAAGTAGACCATGGCTATTTAAAGGTATTAAGCGGGACTTAAGTTTTCTTGAAAATCAACTTCCCTACAATGTTCATGAGGAATTATATAACTCAGCATTCTCCCCTTGAGCTACGTGATTATACGGAATGCATAGCTAGAAATCTTATGGCATTCGAGCAATGTCATTATCCATACGAAACTTACATCTGCAACTACATCAAGCTAATTAATGAGTTTCCTCATCAACCATACAAAAGACTTGGACTTGCTCATTGATAAAGGAATTATTGTGAATGGGAAATCTTGAAAAGGGTGTATTTTGCTAACCTTTGGAGAAGACCCAAACTGTTGCTGCGGTTTTGCTCTTGGTGCTTACCTTTATACAGACATGGAATTCTTCTTAACTAGCTAGTATTGATGCTTCAAATTCTGCTCATCTTCACAACTCCAGTTATTCAAAATGTTGCTGTTGAAAATAAGTGAATAATTTCCATTGTAGCTTTGTTTGTGATTTCTAGTTAATGATCTTGGATTTCAAATTTGTTAATTTTCCTAATAATTATAAGTTTCATTTCATGAAGTTATGTACGAGTTGTTAAAATGTAATATTCATCATTTGATGTGAGAAAATGCAATAATTAAGACTATATATATATATATATATATATATATATATATATATATATATATATATATATATTTCATTGAAGTGTTTCAATCATTTTTAGCAATAAACTCATAAAAAGGTGGTCAACAACTAACAAACAGATACCTAATTACAATATGGTTTTATATATCTAATTACAATGACTGGGTACTATAGTTTTGTATAAGACAAATAATTAAAAACTTACAAGTAGCCTCACTAAATAAAGTATCGATCAAGCAGCAGTTCACGAGTTAATGGTGCTCGGTTCGTGAGAAAATTTCAATTGCGATTAGGCTCCTTATAAACAAGTTCGATTTGGTATTCGAGCTTAGAATTTTACAGGCTATTTTTGGTTAAATTTACTAAGGTCAAATATAAATATATATACATTCATTCTTGTGAACTCGTGAAATTGACTTAAATAATTATTATTGTTATTATTATTATTATTATTAATTTATACATTTCTATTTTATTACTAGCTTGACTAACTCAAGTTCGAAATATCAAAATATGCTCAAACTTGATCCGATATGTTTCAAAACTATAGAACACTCATTGAGTCGAATTTGATTATGAATTTTAAGGTTTGATTTGGACTCGAACTTAGATTTAATGTTATGAGACATTGATAGCACTCAAACTAACACGCAATTATTGTGTATAGCTGAGGTGTCGATCCCACGAGGAAAGTGAATTACAAGAGAAAGTGTAAACCTTAACACTAAACGATAAAGTTCAAATAAGAAAATCTGGGTTTTACGAATCAAATTAAATAAGAGAGTTGTGAAAATATGATGAATAATTCAATAAAGAAATAACAAAGTTCCAGGAATCATTTCTAAGTTCGTTGCCTTATTCCTGTCTTGACTCAAATGTTTTATCTCAATTACTAGTTTCACATCCCAAACAAGCAATTGGTAAATATTCAATTAAAGTACATAAATACCCTAATGTAATTGCCATAAATTACTCCTTAATTCCAATTCAAACACACAAGATCTATCTTATAAATTATCAAGAAGCGACAATATATTTCAATAATAATACTGCAGTAATGGACAAACCTATAAAATAGATCTACCGAAATCAATTGCATCTAACAAATTCGATATGTTTCAAAACTATAGAACACTCATCGAGTCGAATTTGATTATGAATTTTAAGGTTTGATTTGGACTCGAACTGAGATTTAATGTTATGAGACATTGATAACGCTCAAACTAACACGCAATTATTGTGTATAGCTGAGGTGTCGATCCCACGAGGAAAGTGAACTATAAAAGAAAGTGTAAACCTTAACATCAAACGATAAAGTTCAAATAAGAAAATATAAGTTTTACGAATCAAATTAAGTAAGAGAGTTATGAAAATATGATGAATAAAGAAATAAAGAAATAACAAGGTTCCAAGAATCCTTCCTAAGTTTGTTGCCTTATTCCTATCTTGACTCAAATATTTTATCTCAATTACTAATTTCACATCTCAAACAAGCAATTGGTAAATATTCAATCAAAACACATAAAAATACCCTAATGTAATTGCCATAAATTACTCCTTAATTTCAATTCAAACACATAAGATCTATCTTATAAATTATCAAGAAGCGATAATATATTTATCCGATGCCCACAAGTTCAAGAATGCCAGGAGCTAAAGAAAGCCTATCAATTGCCTGTTACAAAAGATACCCATCATTTAGAATCCATTCTTATTACAATCAAGTGAACCGATAATCACGAGGGTCATGATCAAAATCATGATTTTGATAAATAACAAAGCATGATAAATTGGAGAGCCTCACTGAGATCAGCCCAGTGGAGCCCCACAATGCCACCACGCCAGCAACTCCAAGTGAAGTCACTGCGTACTTATCCTCAACTTTATCCCACTGTGCATCAAAGAAACAAAAATAAAAAACATTAATGTCACAAAAAGCACCAAAACTGTACGAAAAAACTACAGAAATAGAAAATACTACGTTGGTTAGGGAAGATTTCAAGGCGTGTAGCACTGACACTTTCATTAAGATTCAATTTTCACCCAAACAGATTAGTGTGAAAAGGGGTTCTGTAAATTGGCTCAAAGAGACAATAAAACCCAATGTGAAAAATCTCTACCAAAAACCCCCTTAACATCAACAGAGACAACAAATAAAATTTGAAAAATCTTAGAACTTCTTGAACTGTCTTGACAATCTCTGGCAGCTCAGTTGCTGCCACCTCTGCTGGAGCCTCCCCTGTTGCCATAGCCATGACATTGCAAGCAATCTTACGACCTGAAACATTAACTTAAACCCAAAATCATTGTTACCCATCACTTAATTGATACCTATGTTAGCAAACATTAATTGGTACTGCAAATGTATATCCCTATAAGGGGTTGATTCACTCACGATTAGCAGTGGCTTTCCATGGTCGAGATTGAGACTGAACAGGTAGGAGAGGGAGTTTAGGGAGAGTTACATATTGTGGTGATGCAGCAGCAGATTGACGGGGAGCTTTGGCATCAACAAGGGCTGATGAGGAGGAGAGTGATAGTGTGGTGAAGGAACTTGCAGCCGTGGCTTAGTGAACCCCTAACGGACAACAAAAATGGAGGAAGGATTCAATATGGTTAGTGTTGATTTACGTGGTTAATTAATTACTTCTCCTTTTTTTTGGTTTTCTTAGATTATCTTTGTTTTATGGGTTTTGTTGGAGAGATTTAATAATTTTGGAATTGGATTGTGGAGATGATTTTTCCTCCGAGTTTGGTGATAGAAGAACCACTCATTTCGGTTTGATCTAGATAGTGCTGGCATGGCTGTTAGATAGGCAATCCATGGTGTTTGATTGGATAGGATGTTCCAGGTTGGACCTCTGTTGTGCTGAAATGCCTTGGGCCCTGATTTTGTTTATCTCCTCATTTTATGGGGGAAGGGTCAAATATCTTCTTCATTTTTCTTTTGTGGAGTAACAATTACGATCTCCTGCATATAAGGAAATAAGATTTGTGGAACTAAGCTGGTAGTAAGCCCTACGCGTAAATGTTACTGACATCTCAAAACATGGCAAAAAAACGTAAGTATATTAATGTGATTAGTCCATAAGTCCTAAGCCTGAAGAAGCCATGTAGATATTGGTCCCATCAACTACTGCCTATAGATTTGGGCCTATCATTATCTACGGCCCTGTAACTTGTGAACAAACAGGCCAAATACCATGGCCTTTTTGTTAATAGATTTACTTTTCCTGATGAATACATTTCCTTAGTACTCCACTACTAATTATGAAGAGCCTTTTCTGATGCATAATTCCATTTCCGTAGTTAATAATCATATACTGTTGAGAAGTTTCAGTTTTGCTATAGAATTACGGCACTTCATGAGTCCAAGCTTAAAAAAATCTATTAATTTGAAATAAATATACTATAAGCTCTATATATATTAAACTCAAAATAGTGTAAAAACGCAAATCAAGTGTATATTGATGCTTTAAAGTGTAACAAAAATTGTTAATATTTTGGCATATTGCGGTGCTTAAAAGTGTCGCAATATGCATAATTTTGTTCGTTATATATTGACGTTTACAAGTGTCGAAATATAGCGAAAAAAATATATATTTCGACGCTTAGTAAGCGTTGATATTGGCACTGCTACACAACACATACCGGTGTTTTATCTAACACTTTTCATAAACGTTAGTATCGCATATTTCGGCACTTTAAAGCGTCGAAATATGCTAAAAAAAGCGCCGGCGTATGAAATTTATCTTGTAGTGATAGAATTTGAGTCGAATTGACTATATGATATATTCTAACGATGAAATTATTATAATTCCCTTGAAACTCGCATGATTATTGCAAAATATTAATTTTTGATCGGCACCAAAAATTTATGTAGTATTTCTCACTCACGCAATGCCTCTCGTGGTTTTTTTTTTTTTAAATTCCAGTCATGAAATTGAATGAATGAATTAATTGCCCATTTACGAACCATCGGTGCTAAATTGATAGATTTAAGTTTCACATGTTAAATAGAAATTGTTTAACACCTCGGGTACAATTATTTCTTCAACCTAATAAAATTACTATAGTTTTTATGATGAAGACAGTCGCAAGTCTCTCCATCTTTTTTCTTGGCTTATTAGTTGACAAAGAAATTCTTTCATGACTATTTTTCTATTTATTTTTTGATTGAAGTAGACAACCTAACGTTAATTTAAAGAATTAATTTTCCAGTGTGCGTGTGAGACTTTGTTTTCCATGTGAATGTGAGACAGACTTAGGATTCATTACTTAAAAACCAGAAGCTTTTACACAAATTCATCGGTTCGAATTATAATCCATTCGTTTAGTTTTTCTCCTTAGACCTTGAATCCTTTTCTTATAAAAACTGTCATATGACATATACTTGCATTCTTTTGTAATCAAATAAAAATAAATTCAAGTAAATTTTTATATTTGGTTTTCTTTTGTTATTTTGTATAATCCAATTAAAATTTTATATTAAAAATATTTGAAAAAAAATAAAGAATTTAAAAGAGGGGGAGAGGGTTGAAGGGGTATTTTTGATTGAAAAGTTCTCTCTCATGCCTGATTGCGTTTTTACTTTGCTTTCTCACATTTTTCCATTTTTTTTGTTTGGCTTTTACCTTGTTGATTTCTATAACTATGCCTTTTGATTTATGGGAACTGTTGAAATTTGCATCATCAAATTAAAAATAAAATATTTTGTCATACCAAATGATTATGACTAAAATGGGCTGATACATTGATTAAACTAAAGTATTCTTTTGGTAAATTGTCTCGTACCAAAAAGGTATGAAAGGATTTCACAGTGAAAACGTTTGGTTAGATTAGGTACTTTCAAAATTTTATTGATAATTTTAAGAAATTTTATTTGTAATGTCAATATAAACGCAAGACAAAAAAGTAATGTTACCAATAAATTTTTTTAAATTTATCAATAAAGTGTCAGACGGATCTAAAACTAATAGTTTAGAGTTGATCTAATCAAGTATTCCTCCAGCTTTTAGAATTAAGCGAAAGTATGAAAAAAACTGACACCAAAGTTGGGACCAAAGAATTTGAAAACTGCATTAAAGGAAAAAAAAAAAGGGGACAAAAGGTGTCAACCCCGGTGTACTCAAGCTAATACAAAGAGACAAAAAAAAAAAAAAAAAAACCAACCTAAACCAAAGCGACTTAAAAAAAAATTACAGTTGAATTTTAGAGAAGAAGTGAGACAATATAAAGAAAAGAGAATTATATTGAATAGTGTGATTTGCTTATAAGGGTTGTATTCTATTTATAGCCTAACCTAAGGGGAATGTTTCTCATTCTAGCCGATGTATGACTAACATATACATTGTATATATATATACATTAACAGCCCCCTTCAAACTCAATGTGATAAAATGGAAACCAATTTGAGTTTGGAAACTAAATCCTGAAGGCGTCTAGGAGGACGTATTTTAGTGAAGATATTAATAGTTTGATCGGCGGAAGAAATTGATAATAGTCTAATAGTCCTACGGGTGAGATGATGACGCACAAAGTGACAATCAATCTCAATGTGTTTTGTGCCTTTATGAAATACATCATTGTGAGCAATCTGGATAACACTTTGATTATCGCAGCTGATGATAGTGGCAGTAGATCTAGAAGGAGTACCGTGAGACATATATTGATGGGAATGTTTGTTGGGGTTTTGGAAACAATCACGTTAAAGATGACCAAGGGCTTGCTTCTTACAGAATTGAAAAACTCGAATTGGCCATTCCAAGAGAATATTCCTAGTTTCTTACAGTAATTGCAGAATTTTAAGGATCCAAATTGATGCCCTTTGTTGTTGGGTTGAAAAGATCCAGATGGATGCCCTTTGTTGTTGAGTTGACGTCGATGGAGCGGTAGCTGAGATGACGTCGATGGAGAATAAGACTCCGATTATATGACATCGATGGAGCAGTAACTGAGATGATGTCGATGGAGAATAAGACTCTGATTATAGTGACGTCAATGGAGCGGCAGCTGAGATGATGTCGATGGAGCTCCGACTATAGTGATGACCCGACAGGTATGAAGAGTATATACAAAAAGTCTATCTGATGTGAATGATCCACTAATGGTGACAATCATAAAACATACTCAACTCTTGATATACTGAAAACTATAAGAACCTGACTCTGATACCAAGTTGAATTTAAGAGAGGAAGTGAAACAATATAAAGAAAAGATAATTGTATTGAATGTTATGATTTGCTTACAATTGAGGTATCTTATTTATAATCTAACCTAAGATGAATGTTTTCCATTCTAACTGATGTGCGACTAACAATTACAACTTCAAGAAAGCTCAAAGAACTAAGAAAAATCAATTTTTTTCTTTTTTAGTTTTAACTTTTTCAAATGAGTAAACAGATTCAAGAGCTTATCTTTTTTGTGATTCTTTTGGAAAGTCGCATCAAAATGTGAAAGGAGATGGGGAAATTGTGCAGTGCCTGGTGAACTGTCTACAAAAGTATGACTGTTTTCTTTTTAAAATATCAGTGTTTATCAAATTAAATAATTGAACAATGCTAAAAGAATCAAATAGCCACCAATTTGTAATATTTTATTAATCAACTAAGTAATTAAATCACATTTGTGATCAATTAAAATGATAAATTACCGTGTTTCCTTTAAAAATTCATTATCTAACATGCTAACAAGTGCAAAAAAAAATTTATGATAGTCAATACATGGCTGATGGTGGAATCTTTTAGCGACCAACCATGCTTTGTAGGGTATTTACAGAAATATATCTTAATATGATTAAAATACATCAAAATGTTCTAAGAGAATTAAAGTTTCCTATTTACAATAAATTAAAATTTCTTAATACTATTTACATTAAGAACATATATATTTACAGGTGTTAAATGGAGTTATAAGTAGTTAAATAGAGTTATAAATACCCATTTCACGAGAGTTATGTTGAGGATAACGATGCTTAGTTGTTCACATTAAATTGTTAATGCTCGTTGTTTTCGCTAGGCTTCCTTTATGGAATAGTAGTTGAATGATTCAAAATTTTTGTCTAAAGAGCAAGACTCCAAATCTCAATCTTCTACTAAATTTTTTAAAAAAATTTTACTTTTACTAACTTTGCTTTGGATATAAACTGGATGCATAGATAATAATTTTTTCTAGTCAAATTATCTAATTCTTGTATGCTCAAATCGATGTTTGTATGATATAAATTAAGAACCAAATGCCAATATTTTACTAATAAATTCATAGATCGCATCACAAGTTGCTCATTTTCCTTATTTATTAGTATTTTTTTTTTCTAAAACAAACGATTGGCTAAGAAAGTCTTCCCTTATATATTTTTTAATGCCTGAGACAACCTTAAACTAATAAATTAAAGATACCGTGTATATGCGTTGAAGAGGCAGAGAGGAGGAAAAAACCTCAATATAAGCGATAGAGGAGTCGAGTACAACACAATATAATTAAGCAAGCCATTTTGATAAACATCTCTGCATTAGCTTGAACACTCCACACAAGGTCGGGGAGGCTAACGTACATTAGGTAAGCCTTTCATTTGTTTCTACTATTTCACTAGTCCAAACTATTTGTTTTTTGTCTTGGTTTTCTATTATCTTTTCAAGATTGATATTTGGTATAGGTTGATAATAGTTGATTAGTCATTTAGACTAAGGTTGTGAATTTCTCCGGTTTGGATTCGAATTCAATTTTTTGTCGGGTAACCACATTCAATAACCTGTAATTAAACAGGTTCGGTTAGTAACGAGTATTTAAACAGTTAGCAATTACAGGTTTGATTTTGAAAAGTAAAATGTAAACGGTTTTGTTTAGTAGATTAACTAGATGGTTTTAGTTAATTATAAATATGAAATCTTTCGCAAGTAACCTATCTGTTTCATCCTTAATTGGATGGATTTTTGGAAAAAAAAAATAGAGGGATAATTAACCCAAGTATTATTACTCTTTGGAGAGAAATTCTTCCTAAACCTTTGTCATGAAAGACAAGATAAAAAAATATTTTTGTTTCTTTTTCTTCTCATGTCATCAAACGATGAATGTATTGATCTTGTACCGTGTATTTTTCTCACTCCTTAGGTGATTCATTTTCTGAAAATTAATGAATACGTCCGGATATATAGGTAGACAACATAGCTTGATAACTAAGATATTCTACAATGAACTAGAGAAAAAATGGATCATTTAGTTTTTTTTTTATAAAAAAATACGTTCCTAGTTTCTATTTTGTCGGTAGTAATTTTTATTTGTTTTATCATTAGGATAAAGAACGTGGATAGATGGAAATCGGGATAGACCAAGAACTGGAAGAGTGGATAATTCACATTAAAGAAGTCTTCGAGTTGACCCCTCCTGATCGATCTCGTTGCATTTACAAGGTTCCTAAAAACTTGCGTCAAAGAAATGAAAGAGCCTACACTCCTCAGTATATTTCTATAGGTCCCTTTCACCATGGCAGAGAAATCTTGACCGAAATGGAAAAGCAGAAATCAATATATCTAATAGAATTTCAAAGACGGTTTGTTTGTGAATCTGTAGAATTGGAGAAATTCTTCCGCATCATTCGAACGAAGGAAGAATACATACGTAGTTGTTACAGTGGTTCTGCTTTAATGTTTAGTAGTTCTGAGTTCGTGAAGATGATTCTTTGTGATGCTGTCTTTATTATCGAGCTATTCTTGAGGTTTTGTGAACAAGAAAAATATATTCTTCACAATGATGCCGTACTAAGTAGACCATGGCTACATAAAGGAATTCAGCAGGACTTAATGATACTTGAAAATCAGATTCCTTACTTTATTCTTGAGGAATTATATAACTTAGCATTCCACACCAGAGATGACGATTGCCCTGCCTTTCTTGATCTTTGTTGTGCTTTTCTTCAAGTTCCTATTTCTACTAAAAAGATAGTCGCCGAGAAGACGATCAAAATCCAACATTTCACTGATTTGTTAAGATGTAGGATGATCATATCCCATCAGTTTAAAAGGGGGGCAGCTGTCACACATTTGCCTGCTGCAGCCAATTTACTCGAAGCAGGAATTAGGTTCAAGAACACGGCCACGGATGATTCCTTCCTCGACATAAAATTTGAAAGGAGAGAGTTGCAAATCCCTCGGTTTGAGGTACGTGATAACACGGACTGCACCATTAGAAACCTTATGGCGTTGGAACAATGTCACTATCCATACGAAACTTACATTTGTAACTACATCAAGCTTATGAGTTTCCTCATCAACGATAGAAAAGACTTGGACTTGCTCATTTATAAAAGAATTATTGTGAATGGGCGAGGCGACGATTATGCAGTGACATCTTTTTTTAACGAACTTGCACAAGATATTACAGAACTTAATTCTTGTTACGCTGAAATCGCTGAGAATTTGAATACACATTACGATAGTTTTGTGACACATATCGATGGATTTTGGACCCGTAACTGGGAAATCTTGAAAAGGGTGTATTTCACCAACCTTTGGAGAAGCACCCAAACTGTTGCTGCGGTTTTGATCTTGGTGCTTACCTTTATGCAGACTGTCAAGGCTTTTAAGTAATACTGATGGTTCAAATTTTGCACACCTTCACAATGCCAGTGATTGTTGAAAATAAGTGATTTCTCCATTGTAGTGTTTGTGATGTCTAATACTTGATCTTGAATTTGAAACTTGTCTATTTTCCTTAATTATAATAAGCTTTCATTCATATGTATCCTATTCAGCTACTCTACTGTTTCTATCTTCTTCTTGTTTTGTTCGTCAATTGTATGCATAATTGGCTACTAAAGAATTTGCGCATCAAAATAATTTGTGAAAGAACTTTCACATTAAATTATTGTAAGGTTTAATCCGATTTGAAGTCGATTTTAAGTTTATATGTGATATTTGGATTCAATTTAAAATTAATTATAAAATGACACACCCAACCGTTTTAAAAGAAAATGGTAGAAGACTAACTTCCATTTTCGAGAGATGGAATAGTAGAAGACTAGAAGGTAAAGAGATGACACCAAAGTTGGGCCCAAAGAGTTGAGGATCTAACCCGATTCAGCTAACGCTGCATACCCCAAGGCAAGCAAATAGCTCCCGTTTATTTATAGCCCATAACAAGGAGGCCCATGTAATGAGACCCCACCAAACACTGAAGACTCTAGAGAGGCTGAGAGGGCAACAGGACGAGCAGATGAGAAACTTTTGGGGAGAAGAGGAAGAAGCATTTCTTTTTTAGCAGAAAGGAAGTGGAAATGGAGGAGGGGAGTGGTGCGACCCAGTTTTGGTGGGCCCTGTCAAGCGTAGCCCAGATGGGGTGGGCCATAAGGTCGTATCGGAAAGGGTGCGCAGGCGATTCTCGTCTCATGCCCTTAAAAGCATTCGCCGTCGCTTCCCTCTTCGTCGGCTCATTCGCAGCTGCAGCCGTCGCCTCCCTCCAAGCATCAGGCATCCACAAGGTCACTCCTTCCTCTCTATCTCTCTTTCTTTGATCAAATTGTTGAATTTTTTTTTCCTTTTTTGAAATAATAGGTAGAAGACGTGATGGAAGTGGGTGCAAATATAAGGACAAGACTTGGGGTTCCTAGGAGGGCACCAGAGAAGTGAGTAATCTTTACATTTTGGGTTAATTGTAGATATCATTACATTTCTGGATTTTTTTTACTTTATGAAATGAAATCATCCTATTTTTATGCCCAAATTTAACTCTCTCACTTTTTCTAATCATTGGCTATTCAATTCATTCTGGCAGAAAAACAGATGATCTATGACAAGAGGCTTAAGTTTGTAGGAGCGGCATCAAGGATGATGGAGTTGCGATGCACATTTCCTTTGGTTTCCTCTATTCTTCCTCATCTGATAGAACTTAGAGACCATCTTATTTTGGTTTATGTATCAGTTTTAATTTTTTTCTTTCCTTTTCTTGTTAGGTATTAAGTGAAAAAACATTGAGCTTTAATAAATCATGTTTCTTAGAGATCCCAATCTGAGAAAACCAATATGATGCCTTGTTCTCTTTGCAATGGGCCTAAATTTCTTTCTTACATGGTTTTACTCTTCTTTTTAACCAAGTGAAGGGGAATGAATGATTTGGGTATAATATAAATTTATACTGTCAGTTATTTGTACAGAATATCACAATATTATCACTGTGAGCTTACCTTCTGGATATGATTTAACCACTAATACCATCAAACATTAGCTTCTCAAAATGAGTGCTCCCTCCATTTCCTTCCTCGTTGATAGGAGTATATTCGTATATGTTTTAATTGGTAGAGAAAAAAAAAAGGAGAAAAGAAAGAAGAAAAATAACAAAATGATTGATTTTTTTTTTTTATGTATTCGATATGAAAAAAATGAGAAAAAAAAATTTTAAAAAAAATTATTTGAACTTTTACGTTCTAATTATCTCAATTTGAAAAGATTGTGATTTGTTCATATGAAAAAAAAAATACCAATTATATATTTTTTTTTATCAAAAGATAGAAAATTGTTGTGCTCTCCTCTATTTTTTTTATTTTTTCTCACTTTTCGTCAATACCAATCATAACTTTACTAATTTTTGTTTCATTTAACAAGTTAAGCCAAAGAAAATAATGTTCAAAAAATCTAATTTGTATTGAAAATATGTTTTTAATTTTATTTCACTAAACACTAAACAATTTTAGTTTCATTGCTGTCTTACAAAAAAATTTATTTTAAAAAACTATTTTGTAAACCATGGACCAAAACAGTTAAACTTTTGAGCTCAACAATTTTTAAATTTAAAATATAATTAAATTAAATTAAAGTTTCATTATTAAAAATATGATCACAGATGTTTATAAGTTATAACTGAAACTTCCATTGAAATGAAATATCTTCAAATCTTAACAATTAAATTATTATTCATTGAGAACTTCTAACCATGGGAGTCAAAGTCACTTCCTGCATTGAAAATCATCCCCAATGTTGCAACAATCCAACCTTTTGATTCATATGCAAAACATAATGTAAATGAACCACCTAGTCAAATTTACCAGATCCTAAACGTTATTGAAATCCCACCAGCTAGAGAGATCAAAACCGAAACTCTGGAGACGACAACAAAATTATAATCGTTGGATAACTCTTTAACAGGAAATATACTCCCATGTTGATTTGCTATGGCCAAGTAACTTTTATCTCAGCTAACTCCAGAACATTAATGTACATGTTCATGCTGGCAAATAAGACTCCAGAATCAATTGTTGTGGAGAAGGTGACAGTATCTCCACAATCAAGTATGTATACTTCCATTGCTTGTCCTCGTTGTCTTTGAACATCTCAGTAAAAACTTTCCCAGCTCCGTGGGGCCCACGAATATAGAAATTAACCTACATTGAAATAATTTGAAACACAAACCAGTACTATTAGAAAAAAAATGATTCAGCTATCAAAGAATTTGTACTCATCACTCGTGTGTTTTCCTCCTAGTCTTTCTTTTAATTTTTTTTTTTTGGGAGAGGGGAGGGGAGGTTAGGGGTGAGTGAGTTGTATCTATTTATTCAAAGTAACAAATCAATTTTAAAATATTGAGAAGTATTCAATTTGTCTCACATGTGATTAGAGGAAAATGTTGCTTATAAAGCAAAGAATTTTATCAGCATGCTGGTAGTGAGTTACCTCGACACGCTCAACACCATTTTCATCAGTATATATCTTATTGGGAATACGTTGGCGAGCAGCACGATTTCTACTTTCTTGACCGTAGCCTGTAATAGGGGATCCAATCCTCACCCTTACCTGAATCACATATATCAAATCCAATGTGACCATTGAAATTGTAATGACAACATCAATATATACAGAGAACTTTATGAGTACTAGTAATTATTTGCGATTCATATTGATTGCAATCATGGTTTGTAAAAGGTAAACTAGCACAAGACTAAATAGCATAGGAACTAATGAATTATCCTGCAACCTTCTTGCATTTACCAAGCTGCAATGCGAATGTATTACTCATGCTTAACACCCATGGGTGACTTGCATCCAAAAGAAACGCCATGAAGCCTAACTTCTTAAATCCAAAAGAAATGCCTTAGATTTTTATTCATTTTTTTTTTTTTTGTAAATCTGTTTGATTTCATAGATTTTGTGGACTTTCTATAATGTCAAAAGGTTTTCTAATTGGGTTGCATCCCCTCGGTGCCTTATATTTATACGACGTTCATTTTTCAAAAGAAAATTCTTGAAATTCGTCATATATACACCAAATGTTAATATGCTATTTACAACTTATTAAGATATGTTCCTAAAACATTAATTTAGAACAGGATACACCAATAAGAAAGGGCTAACTGGTTGGTTTCTCTTTCAAGTAGAAGTAAATTCATTACTTTTACCATATGCTAGTTTTTTATTTGTTTTTTTTATAAGTAAAAGTATATTTATAAACAAAAGCACCAAGAGGATGCAACTCATTTACAAGAAAGTTAGGAACATAAAAGAGACAATAAACTTTACAAGATGAAGGTCATTTACACAAAACTTCATGCTCTGAGGCTTCTGCCACCACATGCTTAGGTTCACCCAACATAACAATTTGTAGATACAAAGTTGTGAGCATTGATTCACAATCATGGTCCAGTCAAAAAGATATATACTAATTTTCACATACCTGACTGTCGTCTTGAATTCTTTTCAAAGCCTGGTTGAAGATCTTGTACCTATAACAAACAATTGTTTTTAAAATGGATGGCATTGAAGGATGGTAGATTTCAAATTAAAATTACAAAAAAAATTAAACCAGAATTTTCACTCTTACTCCTTTGGTTCAAATATGAGTTCCTTAAACACAGCATATCCTGCAGCCGCGGCAACGGCAAGCCCTGCAAGAATTATAACACTGTAGGAAGCCCCTTCGGTAAAGGTTACTGGCTTCTCTGGGATATTATATGTAGGTGCGTCAAAGGGATCCTCAACAGTAGCAACGTCTTTTTTAGTCTGTCAACGGAAATAGAGGATAAATCAAAGTAACAGAAGTGTGATGCTTGAGGAAATCATGAAAACTAAGAGAACATAATTCCAAGGATTATCTTTTACAAAACTACATTTGGGACTGCCAGTAAAAATGGGATTTTACACAATAGGGAGCCTTACTCCTCAGCAGAACTCACACACACAACACAACACAACACAATCTAACTAAACTATCCTCCCTCTGTTCATCATTCGGCGCTACCTTTTTTTATTTAATTTTAAAAAAGGCCACCTGTTATGGTCTGTAATCAATTTGGGAAAACAAGTAGGTGAACTCTTTACTTCTTGAACACCCTATTTAGGATCCCTTTTAGGGAGCAATTAGTTCACTAGAAATGATTGTTAAACTTCATTCTTCCACTTCCATCCATTGACAAATCAGAATTAAGGATCTAGCACATACATTATATCACACAGCATTTAGGAACTTATATATCATATCACACTTTCATGGAATACAAATATGTAAGGCGGAAAAGATATTCAGATTCATACCTCAGATGCTGTCCGTCCTGATTGTCTTGAAGCTCTTGATGCAAAGGATCTAGAAAAGAAAGGAGGCATGGTGTTTGTTCCATGGTTTTCCATGAGTTGGAATGGTGACCGGCGGCTAATTCCTGCCAAACATCATCGTCAAAACATAATGCAAAAAGGAACAAACAAAAATTCAATTTAGTATTAAGCCTATATGAAGACAAATGAGTGGTCTCCTTAAAGCACCTTTAGCACATTTAGAGTGAAAAATTCTGATAAATAAGTGAAGCAGATGGAAAACTCAGAAGCAGCAATAAGATCAATTGGCTGCCCAAAATTCAGCAAATATGCACAGAGACTATTAACTCATAATTGTGAATAGGCCTTGTTTAATGAAACAAAGAAGATGCCTCGCTTACACACATTCCTCAATCTGATTACAACTATGAAAACCTAAAATTATGCATAATCTATGACGGAAGTACGGAACAATGATTCCCTGCCTAAACTTGAAAAATACTTGCTCTAAGTAGAGGAGACAGTATGAGCAATATTTCGACCCTAAGAATTTACTTGTTGAATAGTTGGTTACTTTGTGAAAATTCAACATGTTGGTAAAGGGAAATCTTATTGACTCACAGTACAAACCGCTGAAGATAAGAGATCAATTTTTTCAATAGAGAAGAAACTTGAGTAGAGGATCAAAGTAAAATAATGAAGCCCTCACCAACAGAAGGACAAAATAATTGATGAAACCTTTCAGATGGACATAAATATCAAGCAACTATGAGTCCATTAAACTGGACTTCAAAATGCAGCCTGGATCATACCAATGGAAACACAATAATCCTTACTCTAGGAGAGGGGGGGGGGGGGGGAGGGGGAACAATCCATGATTTATGAATCTAAAAGAACCCAAGAATAAATTAACCAATTTTCTTGCACTAGCTAATGTATGATGGCCTTAACTCTTATAGATCAATCTAAAATATATTATTAGTAGTAGGTATTCATATGTATAATATTTACTAACCATTAGGTCCAAGCACATCCTGCGTAATAGAATGAGGAAAGCAATCAGCCTGCATACATGTACTGAGAAAAAATGGAAGTGAGCAGGAACTAATTGCCTCATGGACCTCACCTTGATTGTATGATTGGCGTTAGCAGTGTATGGTCTTGCAAAACCTAACTTTAATGCTGCCAACAACTGCATCATCATCAGAAAGTAATTAAGCAATAAATATAGGTTTACTATATCGCATAAATACTCTTAAAATCCATAGGATTCTGAATAGTTACAAGCAGGTAGTTAAACTATATAGTTAAAAGCTGTGTCTTCTAAAATGAATTGTTACAAGAAGGTTAGTCATGCAAGTTAGGACCAGGTGATGAGACCAGGTGATGAGCTAATAGTGCTCTTTGCAGCTTCTATCCCATTCTCCAATGCCATTCAAACTACTCTTGGTATCAAAATGGAAGTCCTAAACTTACGAAAAAAATGTAATCGAAGAGGTCCATTTGTATTATACAGTATCAGCAAGTAAATAACTACTTCTAGATATACGAGGTTAAGTCATGCAAGTTTGGACCAGATGATTAATTAATGGTGCTCTTTGCAGCTTCTATTGTATTGGGAACAAGCTGGGTTCTCCAATGACATTCAAGCTACTCTTGGGTAACCTTTTGTAATTATATTCAACTTATATAAGCTATAAAACAACTTCTTCTTCTTCTTTTTTCTTTTATTGAAGAAACCATTTCTAAATGCATGAAAAGTCATGAACTTAAGCTTAAGCCATAATAAACACACCATCATATAAGAAAAATGATAATTAGCTTCAACACTACGGTAAGATAAGCCTTTGCTCAACCATCTACCCTGTTTAAGCCCAGAACTAGATGTCTCAATAACCACGCAGAATGAACAATGCCGATTATCTCACCAGCTAAAAAATGAATAAAAAGACAACAACACAAACAATAAAAACTAACAACAACTACAACTGCTACTACTCCTATACAGTGCCGTATGTATAATATACTCCACTAAGCAGCTGAGCGTCTCCCAACAAAAGTACTACCAAGGAACTAATGCCCAAAAACTAAGATACCCGGAAATACAATAACTAAATAATCATACCCTTTTTGCTGAATTTTGGATTGCAGTACTCTCAGTGGTTGATGATGAAAAAGTAGGCAAACCCACATCAAATACGGGCTTTGCAGTGTTATTCTTCAAAAGGGAACACAACGCATTTTGGGATTTTAAAACACCACACCATCTGCTCCTGGCGGATATTGCTGATCTCCTAATATGGTTCATCCCTAAAACCCAATATCAATCTCGATAACTGAAAAACTCTTCCTTTTATATTCACCACTTTTGCAATACTATATATCTATTCAGCAATAAACTGAAACAACAGAGAAACCGATATAATAAATATGACAAGAAAATCAAAACCCAGAAATAACGAGAGACGAAAGAGGAGGCCGAAAGATAGAGAATGGAGAAGAGAAAGCTTACCGGTGAATGAAGTGACAGTGATCGTAAAGCAACTTGCTCCTACACTTAGTATTCGTTGGTTAGGGCTACTGAATGGGATTGATTAGGGGAGAATTCCTTGGAGAAACGAAGATTATTCTTTTCCCAGTGCTCTAGCTATAGATTCACCAGTGCTCGTCAAGGAATGAGGAACAAAGAATAGAGAGTGGGAAGAGACAGAAAAAGAACGACAAAATCTGCCGACGGCTGTAACAGTGATAAATCGGAAGCTTTGGTTCAGTTTTAGCAATTGGACTATATAATTGGCGATGTTTGGGACTTAGTTTGACAGCTTATTTTTTCTAATTTCGTAAAAACTTAATTAAATTGAATAAATTTTATTAAATATTAATTAATTAAATATTTGTTTTTTTTTAAAAAAATAAACTCAAATTTTACAAATCCTTTCCAGTGATGCAAGTGGTATTTTTTTTTCTCTTGAATGGCTTTTGTGTTTTTTTCCTTTTCATGAAAAGAAGATGAAATTTTATTTATGAAAAAAATGATTCATTATATATTGATGATAAAATATTTTTTCATAAAATAATTGTGAAATTAAAAATTATTTTATACTTGATAAATCAACAGTTTTTCAAACATAAATGTTAAATTATTATAAACATCTTTTTTAACTTTTGATATTTTTTATAAAAATTGACTTAACCCCCTAGTTTCTATTTATAATAAATATAAACCAATTAACAAATTCTTTTCGAACAAACGGTGATGGGTTCATAAATTTTTTTTAATAGAGACAATGTAAATTGTAAATATAAATACAAATTATTATATATATTTATGTGAAATGTTAATTTATTTCACTTAATGTATAAGTTAGTATTGTGTCTTAATTTTTTGGATTAAAATAACTCATTAATGCCGCATCATCATAGTAGGGATTTTTGAGGCATTTCAAAAAATTTCTACTCGTCTATTAAAGAAAATAGTTATCGAGAATAAACCCTCACACGAAATTGATGGTGTGTGGGATGCATGCGGCTAATTCCTACATAATGACATTGCCCCAATTTAACGGTTTGGTAGATTTAAACATTTCGGCTCGTCGTGGTGGTCGATTATACTCATTGAAAAAATATAGATTTAAGTTGAGCCTCTTTATTAACACGAACCAGTGTTTTCAAATGCGAGAGCGTTGGGCGAGGCATTTTATCTCAATGAGGCGAGGCGTAAGCCCCGAGGCGTTGGGGCGTAAGCCTTTTAAAACGTTGTGGCATTTTGATAAAATAATATTAATTAAATTATAAAAATATTAAAAAATTAAAATAATATAAATTAGTTAATTAATAATAAATTTTACTAACTTAAGATGAATATTTATCCATATTTGGAACTGTTTTTTTTTCATTTATTATTGTCAATGAGCGAAAAAACCGTTTTTTAAGCGAATTTGATAAAATACACAAACAAGACTTGAACTGTAGTTTAAATTTTAAAAGAGGAAAACATTAAAAAAGTGTGGTTTTAACCGGGGTTTAAAAAACCTTTACTATAGTTGAGTTAAAAAAAAATCTAACTGAGGCTAAATGTCCTCTCCTAACTGACACAAGTCATGATTCGTCATGATTTCAAACATAGACTTGTCCCTTTCTCTTTCTCTCTTGTACCATCTCCTTATATTTTTTACCCATCCTCTCACTGTACATGCTGCACGATGGCAAAAAAAAAAAGAGTCGTGAGTCTGTGACACCTCGTGCAGCAAAGGAAGCCATTTTCTTTCATTTTTTCCATTTTGCTTTTTCACTATCCAAACACCAGGAAAATCACAATAAAACCCAGAAAAGTGGTCGTTTCTCCGAGGAATAGACGTGAACAGAGTGTCATCTGTTGTTGACTGTGAGGAAGAGATCGTATCATCGCCAAACAGCACCATTTTTAGTATAAACGGCAAGCGAAGTGAGAGGGAGCCTGTTGGAGATGAGACTGAGGTAGAGAGAACTTCTTACTCTCATAGCGGCGGCAGCGACGATGAAGACGGCAGAAACGGCGACGCACCGAGGAAAAAGCTCAGGTTATAAAAAAATATATTATTGAGCGTACACCCAGACGCCCGGAGAGTCAAAGGCGTACGCCCCGGGTCTGGGCATTCGCCTAGACCAGAAAAATGAACACCCAAGGGCAGTCCCGCCCCAACTGTTACGCCTCGGGGCTTTTTTGACCAGTTTTGCCTCTGGGTGAGCCCAAGGCGAGCCCCAACAATGTTTTTTAAAACACTGACACGGACTACATGTGAAAGTGGTCAAGTTATTTGAAGGTTATGCAAACGTGCGAGATTGTAGATCTTCAAACGTTTATTTTAACATTATTAGTGATGTACTTTTTCAATCACCAATGAATTATAAATAAAAAAATCTCAAAACACTAAAATATAAATAAATAAATTTATTAAATTATCTTATTATTTTTTTCATACAATTAAATATATTTAACTGCTTGATCGTACTATTCAACTATTTATTAATACTTTATAATTATTTTTAAATTATTTGATTACTTTTCTTTAAAATTTTCTTTTAAGGTGCTTATTGTTAATGTTGAATGTCTTTTTTAGAATGCAGATAATGACCTCTTCCTGTTGTTGATCAATTCGTTATGCTAAATTATATGTGGAGCACCTTTTATCAGAATTTCTTGCAATGAAACTGTATAAAGGCGAGACCTTTGGGCTTTGACCCAAGCCCCAACTCAGTTTCAAAGGGTTAGGGTTAGCAAGTCCAGCCCATTATGGCGAACCATATTCAAACTTGTAAGACCTCAAAACAGGGGCATATATGTAACTTCAGTGCCAATTTGAAATAGAGAAAATTGGTAAGGTGGGTGTTTTAGTGGTGGGTAGTGGGCTCTGGGCAGTAACCGTCTTAACCGTCACGACAAAAACAAATTAAAGATCAGCAAAACAGGAGAAAAAAGTTGCAGATAAACAGAGAACCTGGTGAATATAGTGAATCTTTCCATAGAAAAATCAGTGATTTTTATCAGTTGTTTTCATTGAAGAAATTGTAGTGGAAAAAATGGAAGGGAAGAGAGAAGAGATGAGAAAAGGGCCATGGAAAGCAGAGGAAGATGAGGTTCTGATCAACCATGTAAATAAGTATGGCCCCAGAGATTGGAGCTCCATTCGATCCAAAGGCCTCTTGCATAGAACCGGAAAGTCTTGCCGCCTCCGTTGGGTTAACAAACTTAGACCCAATTTGAAGAAGTAATCCTATCATCTTCTCCACACAAACACATACAATTGCGCGCACCAAAAACAACAAATTTGCAAATTTTTGCATGTGATTATCATCTGGTGAATGTTTCGATAATGGTTTTTGCTTCAAGTAATTGATTTTATTTACTTTGATGTATTTTACACTGTATAATTAAGATATATAATTATTTGGGTGCGTACATTATATGACTATGTTGATGCATATTTTTTTAGTGGGTGCAAGTTTTCAGTAGAGGAAGAAAGGGCGGTGATAGAGTTGCAGGGGCAGATAGGGAACAAATGGGCAAGAATCGCGGCATATTTGCCAGGGAGAACTGACAATGATGTCAAGAATTTCTGGAGCAGTAGGCAGAAGAGGCTAGCAAGAATTCTGCAGACTTCTGCAACTTCTTCTTCAAACTCCAAGTCACACAAAGTTGAGAGGGAAGTTCCTGTTCTTCATGACATTGCTCTCAGTTTGGAGGTATACATTTGACATGAAATTTTGGATTATTTTAGTGGTATTAAACTACTTAAGCATCATCTTTGGAAATCTGGTATCCAAATGATTTTTTTTAGTTAAACAGGCATATCATATTAAATGGCAGGTTCTGTTTCCGGGTCTGTATAATCTTAGATATGATATGCACTCTGCATTGTCTATGAAGCATTTGATGGAATGACTCGGTGAAAAGGATGAAGTTGCTTTAGTTTTCATTTTTCATTATCTTATAAGGTAAAATTTCATGAAAAAGAAGAAATGACAGATGAATCATTAGAAATCTTTGACATTCCTAATCTTTTCGAAAATTTGGACAGCGGGAGGGAATCAATTAAGGAAATATCTTGAAAGCTATGATATATGGACTTAGGTATATATGTCTAACACGGTTACATGTTCGAGTGTCGTACGCGTTCAAGTGTCAGGCTTTTTTATTTTTGTATTTTTTTATACTTTTTTTTTAATTTGAATTGTCCAAATATCATACACTTTTTCGGAATGTCATTGTTTAACATTGGTTCAGATACAATAAGATAAAGTAAAAAGTCTATATAACATAGTCTGAAAGTAGTGAGAGTAGAGAGACAAAGAGGTAATCATCAATCATCTTTAAGAATTCCATTTTAACTTCCCGGGGGAGTTTAACAATTGTAGAAAATTATGGTTGATTGATTTTTCCTCTCAAATATAAACTGTACTATTTATCAAAACCTTTTTTCTTGTTAAGAATAACAATGTTCTGTTTCTTAGGTTCCAAATTTCAGCTATTCAGTGGAGGAAGAGTCATCCTCAAAGCCTCATTCTTGTTCATCATCCTATATCGAGACCCCTGAACCAATCAAATTGGTGCCATTGCCAGACCTTGTTGAGCCCAATTTGCTTAGTTTTGATGCAAACCTTGCTTCACTAGAGCTCACTCTACCTGATGATCAGACAAATTTCTGCAATGATTCCCAATCACTAACCCCCTTCCCTCAGATCCCACAACCACAACCAAGACTCACATTCACACAAGAAAGCCAGGAACTCTTGGCTAGACTCGAGGACCCTTTCTTCTACGATGTGCTTGGACAGTTAGATACTTCTGAACTTGGAAGCGAAGAACAACTTGCTCACAGCCAGCCATTCTTCGAACCAGCAAGAAGCTGCAGAAATATTGTCAGTGATGAAAATGACCACCCTGTGACCCCAGATACCTTCTTCGATGACTTCCCTGCAGACATGTTTGATCAAATGGAGTCACTTCCGAGCCTGTCAGACTTATGATGTATGGATCTATCACAAGGCAGTTTCCATTTGATCAATTTCTCATTAGTTTCATTGGCCTGCATAATAGACTAAGGTTCTAGTGGTAATTCTTGTTATAAATGATCTGTTGGTTTAGGATGACTGAACTTTTAACTGGTTTCTTTAAATACAAGAAATTTCTAGATCCTTGTGAAATGCTGATTATTGCTAGTAACTATTTTTTGTACTTTTTTAACTACATTTATGACATTTGCCTCTTTGCATCTTCTGTAATACGGCCATAAATTTCAATTGCCTGGTGTCAGTTCATCTGGGTTGCAGAAACCAAATGTTTGATGCTGCTAAGATTTCCCTTTATTTATTTTAAAAAGGTTCCCTGCTAATCTAGATTGCCCTTATATTATTAGGATACTTTCAGTTAGGATCCCATCAACAATAGATGAGTTCTGATACATCGAGTCAAGCAATAATTACAGTATTCTACAAGTCACTTGTGTTTGAACAATAAGCTGATATATAGGTAGACACTATTTCTTGCTATAACAACTTACAGGTCAAGAAGTTAGGACCTAAAATACTTATCACCATTGGATAAGCAATACGATGCTCAGTTTCATACATTCTTGGCATCAATAAACTCAGTTTTGCAATGGCTTCTGGTGTACAAAGAAAAGTTATACACATTTCTCCTCTTTCCTCATTAGCCGTCAAAGCAAAAATGATTCATATTCATGACATAAAACTGGTTCGTCATATCTCCTTGTTAGTGATCAAAGCATAAATAAATCAGTTCTTATACATAAAAATATTTGTCTATTTCACTTGTGAAACCAATTAGTCTGACATCAAGAATTCAAACCGAAGGAGTTCAGATGTAAACAGAAGCAGAAACACCAGTAAGGGCAGGAGGAGATGCACTCTAATTCACTTATAAAACTAATGAGCCTTACATCAAGAATACAATTTAAAGGAGTTCAAATGTAAAAAGAACCAGAAACACCAGTAAAGGCTGGAGGAGCTGCGCTTAAACTGGTGTTTGACTTATTATAGGGGCATTACTTATAATGCTTGAATTGAGGAAACCAATACCAGTTTGACCATGTTTTGTACGCAGCTCGAATTCTCCAGCAGTAAACGACTGATTTTTATGGAAGATTGGCCTTCTTAGTTCTGAATACGCACAGTAATCTACTTCATATACAGTTGTATCCTTCAAGAATGCAGAAACTGAGGACCCAACTCCTTCCCCTGCATTTGCAAAAGATGGTTACAGCTCAACAACATTGAAGGAATGTTCAGCAGGTGCATGGAATGAAATTACAGTGTTCAGACAGATCATGTCGTTTTCCCAGAGCATATAAAAGGCACTGTAACAACTGATTATAGTAGCAAGGAGGAGAGAGAAGCCTGTCCAAGAATTTGAGGGAGGGGGTGGTTGGGACGAGAAAATCACCAAAGAAATGGAAAGGAAAAAAATTTCTACTGAAAATCCTTTAGAGAAGTTCAGGAAGTCTGCACACACGCAGGACTCATTTCCCGATCATTCTATCCTTGTTCCTCTTTTAATGTTTGAAAATGGGCACATGTAAACAGAAAGTTTGATACACAAACAGAATCAAAATTAACGAATAGTACAACCAAAAATGTAAATGAGTCTTACCATGTGTGACTAGCAGCAAGTTTTCTGAAGGGTATTTATCTGCGAGTGCCTTAATAATATGTACATATCTATCTCTGGCAGCTCTCACTGTCTCTTCCCATTGTGGCAACTGCAGGTCCTCGTGAGATAAAAAGCTATGTTAGGCAGTCCGAATATGATCTACCAAAAAACATATAATAAATGCTAAGCAAATAGATCCATCCCCAAAACACGAGTAAACGCTAAGCAAGTAGATCCAATGTACGATGGACACCTCTTTATATACTCGCTCCACTGTATGATCCACCATCCCAGATGGCAGCATAGCTTCAAGTTCTGAGATACTGAAGCCAAAATTCCGATCTTTAGGTGCCGAATCAGGTCTAATGGCTTCCTTGTTCAACATCTCACATAACTCATACTCAATAGAAACCTGGAAGAAAAGAAGAATGAATTGGGTTCTAGGCTTTAACAGGCCAGAGAAAAAGACTGGAGAACACCCAATCATCTAACGCAAAAAGAATCCAATTTCCATGAATCTAACAAGCAATATATTGAAATTCAAATATAGCATCATCCAGTAACTAATGCATAAGCATATAAGAATTCGACTCTAAAGTTTCCTTGTGGGTTAATTAAGTACTTCGATTAGAAGACAATAAAATAAAAACCCTCTTAATGATTAATATTTTTTGATTCATAATTTACTCTTTAACCCTCATAACATTTCATGAAAAACCAACGAAATAAATCAATTAGTACTATTCAATTAAAATATATAATATTAATATGTGAAACTGTTGATCTGACCTTGAGTTTGGATTTATCGACAGAAACGGCGTCTTTGGATGACATGGCAAGGGGGTTGTCGTCGACGGCGCAGAGAGCAACGATGACCTCGGAGGCGGTCTGCATACAACGGATGAAGGGGGACACGATAACCCGGTGGATCGGGAACCCGAGGTTGGCCCGGAGCTTTCGGCCCGTAGTGAAGGCCCGGACCAGACCATCCTCTATCAAGGGTGGGTCCCATGGCCTGGTCGCTGTCGTCAACCACAGAGACTCGAAGTTGTCGATGCGGTCACCGTGTCGCATTACGACAACGTTTTGGTACAACTGATCATGATCGCTGCCCTTCTTTGTTTTTGAGGAATCCATCGTGCTAGATGATTTTTGAGGAACCCAAAAAGAGAGCTAGTAACTTCACTCTGGTTCTCGTGCTTGTCTTTTAAAAATTATTAAAAATTTAATTTAATTTAATCAAATTAAATTATAATATTTAATAAAAAAAATTCTTTTTCTCACAAGTGCCATCTTGGCCCAAAAGTGGCCGACTAATCACTGGATCAGTCTTGATCTGATTTTATCCCGCCCGATGAAAAAACCAAGACCACTAGATAAAACATTTTTACACCAAATTGGGAATTGGAATTTCCTTAATTGGTGCAGAGGAGCCCTAAATCCTGAACGGAGAGAATTATCCTTTCGCAACCCAACAAGCCCACTAGGCCATCGTCTCTCAAATTCTCACTATAAATTAAAAACCCAAACAAACAAAATGCACCGTTCAGTAAGAGCTCGGACTGAGAGACGAACTCCACCTAGCTACGTACAGCCATCAGAGGTTAGAATCATTATGCATATAAATATTTTATGTGTATATTTGATGCGATTTGAATAGGGTTTATAAGTAAGGAAGACTGAAGTTTTATGGTAGGTTTAGTTTAAAGTTCCATATATGTAATATTCATATGATCTCAGTAGTTATTTTCTTATCATCGATGTTTATGGTGGTTTTAGTTTTTTTACTTTATGGTGTTTCATTCTTTACGGCAGATTTTTAGTGAGAAAGTTGTTTACATTAGCGTGCAATAACTATAACCTGCATTGAGAGACATTTCTTCACGGTATGGTTTTAGTAAATTTCATTTTGCACCATAGTTGAAGTACTTTAAGGGCGGCTATAACGGATGCAGGTTGTTGTCATGGCTTTTTCTTCCAATAGACATGGTGCTACCAATTTGTGCTTCTCAAATAATTGACGAACAAACTATAACTTATTTTCCAATTTAAAGTAAGAATAATTAAAATGTGGATTTTAGTGGAAAATGCAACGAGGCAGAACTTCAATTTAGGGTCTAGTGTAAACTGCATTTAAAAAAAAGTAATTGAGAACCTAAAATCTGGATTTGTAAGCTTTGTCAATTATTGAGTTATATATGCGGAATTTGCAATTTCTGAAGCCATGCTTGATTTTTTCCAGAACAATTTATAAAAACAGAAAACTGTTGTCTAGATGCTATCATTTTTATTGTTCTTGCTTGCTTCCTTACACACCCAGGAGGCAGTTGTTATCTTTCAAGGTGTCAAACCTTTTTATTCTTTAGTTTACTTCTATTTCAAAGCTTATTATGGAATTTTTGGTGAAACTACAAGGACCCATTTGCTGAAATTATCAGTTCTTGCAATATTGTGAACCAATTAGGAGTTCTTTTGGCAGTTTGAGGTTGAACTTTGGATGTTATTGTGGCAAAGAGCATTGTTTCAAGTGAAATTAGGACAACTGTTTTGTTGAAAGCTTTTGATTGTGAAATATATAATAAGAAAAGCATTTGATTGTGTTTATATGTATTCAAACTAGGAGTTGTGCTTAAAATTTTAGTTGAAATTGGATGGTATTTTTAAAGATTTGTGATTTTTATATGTTTAGGTGTTATTATGGAGGAAGGAGACATCATATTAGAAGCCATCTATGAAGAAAATAACTTAGAAGATATCGAAGATGCTGAGATGGTTGATGTTAGAGGAAGGAGAGATTTTGGAGCATTGCTCACAAACTGAAGTGGGACAAAGCAATGGTGGGGATGTCAATGTAGGAAATCAAGGGTCACAGAGTAGAAATGGCAGGCGTAAGGCGAATAAGAAGAAGAATAAGAAAAAAAGGAGTGGTTCAGCACCAAAGGTCACAGACATAAACAGGTTATTTTCTGCCAAAGTGTATTCATTTAATGGCTTATTATAGTTTTGGCAACCAGCCAAATAATGTAGGCCCCTTTCAGTTGGTCCTCAAGATTTTCTAAAATTCATTTCATTAGTTTCATTCATGACAATTGTGAAAGAAAACAATACACTTCTCTTTCATGTTTGCTGTATAAGTTGTCCTCTTACATACCAAAGTTCATTGAAGTTGTAAAAAGGTTTAACAAGTTCATAAATATTGGAATAATATTATATGTTCTGTTTTGAAAGGTTTAGGAGCTAATGCTAGAGTTCTGATACTTAAATAATTGTGTGTGCAGGTTTGTGATAGATACATGTAGACGTCTGAAAGAGAAGAAATCGTACATGGTATATACTGCTGTTGGTTGTCTGGGGGTTTCTGCATTAAGTGATCTCATCAGAGAGGTATTATAAAAAAAAAAAAATCATACCCCTTTCAAGCAATTTGCTGTTAGATTTACAAAAGAGCTTGTTTGGTTATATTGAGTGATGAAAGGCATGCTAGAGTTCAATGATTAACATTGTTTGCAATATTGTTATGTTTTCAGTTTGAATAGTCATCCTAAGACTTATTTGGGCTGCAAATTTCTAGCTTCTAATGGTTTCGTGCTCTTAATAAAGCCTACAGATTGTATACTAAGATACCATTACTGTGTTAGGTGGTCTGTCTTGATGCACCTCGTTTTATGATGATTTTCTAAACTTGTACATAGAATGTGTATGTATTGCAGTGCTGCTTTGCTTATAATATCTTCCAAGATCTCTGTGTGATGCGAAACGTTTCTATTTCAAAAGTCTTTTCCCTTTAACTTCATTGAAGAACATTGAGGTTTTGCTGCTGTTGTTCCTCACATAGTGATTGTTATTGTTTGGGTACTTCTAAGGAGGACTTGACCTTACCTTTTGATCCCTCTGCATCTTCTTTCTCATTAAGATTGATATTTTTTGTAAAAGATGCACCATTGTGAGTGCGGACAAGGTTGGCATGGTGTCTTTAAGGAAAGGTGAGAATTTGGGTTGAGCTTGATTTTGGACCAGCGTAGAGCTGACAATGCTTGCCCTCCATTCTACCATTCAAATATCTGATGCTCTATACTGTTTCCCTACCCTTGCAGATTTTTCTTGCAGAAGCTATTATGCTGCTTCAATTCGTGTGCTCTGTGCTGAGATATACCTGGCTGAACCACTTCATCATTTACTTTTTGTGTATGTTGATATCATATTTTTTTTAAGTTATATCGTACAGTATTTTCATCCATATAGACCTCTGTATGTTAAACAGCTAATAGTAAAAACAGGTAATTTCTCTATATATGATAGAATTAATTGTTCTGTCTTTTCACCTGTATAAATACAGATAATTGCTCCAATTTCAAAAAAATTGGGATCCCTTAGAATCCATCAATTAAGGGGTTATTAGAATTATTTTTCTAGAAAGATTTTTTTTTATAAGATTTTACTAGAAAGATTTTAAGTGGCAGTGTTATATGTATTAGTGTGAGCTGGCATGTTATATGTATTTTTTGGTGCTGCAAGAGTTCCAATATTATTTATACTCCAACATTTTTGTTTACAATAAATCGTCTTCTTTGAGTCGCAAGCTTTGTTATACCTTTTACAAGTTCGCAATTTCATAGTCGCAATGAACATCTAGGAGTGTTGGTTTTAAGCAATTACCACTTCAGAAGAAGAGAAATATTTTTATACAAGCATTGTGGCATAACCTGTTGCCAGGGAAATCTTATGGGTGTGCTTGGGCATCTGTATGCCTTATATGGCTGTATTAGCTAGGTTCTTTTTAATTTTTATTAGTGAAAGATCTCTCTCTCTCCCCTTGTTTTTCTTGCTTTTGTAAGAAAATATTTTGCCGTGACTTCCCTTTTCAATAATTAATTAAAAAGATGTAGTTACTGGTAGAGTAACAGTTTTCAATGCGTGTTACATAAGTCATTTTGTTGTTATAAACTTGACCCTTTGATATGCACTGAGATTTGTAACGTGTTTGAACTTGTGCCGAGCTTGGATTGAAATGTAGGCAAAAGACGTATCTATTAGTAAATCATGTTTATATTTCTTATTGTAGTTTCTTGAGAGTGAAATGTTTGTATTTATGGTTTGAGTAGGCTACTCGCTCTGTCTAAAATGAATAAGAATTTACAACATTTTCATTTCCCTTGTTTAATAGGATTATTTAAAAGCTGTTTCACTCCTTTTGTTTTTCCTGCTTCTGTTTTGTTGAATGGTCTTTTTGTTTTGGATTATGCATGATAGAACACAAATGTTTCAGGTGGATGCAATTCAGGTTTGTGGAGGTCAGATGACTGCTGATGGCAGGAGGTATCGGACGGGTGGTGGCATATTATGGAGCATCATTAAAACACGAGAACCAGCAGCCTTCAAGGAGATAATGAAAAAGGCTAAGGAATTTGAGGTTTGCACTTATACTGTCTTATTATATTAATATTACATATGTTTTGAAGTGACCAGTTTAGCGATGCTGCTGCTGCTTTCTGTTGGTTAATTACTGCATTTAAGCCTGTGTATAGGCTTGTGACATTCACATGCACAATGACACGCAGACATGGCAGTTTTGTATTTTCCTTTTGGATCCATTTTAATACAGTTTTGAAAAACAGCCTTCCCATGTTCTTTATCCTTTTTTCTTTACCCATCCTAGTGTTGTATGATACATAGTTTTTATTTTTTTTTAACGTAACTTGACAACTTGCAGAAGCAATTTAGGCAACAACATATAAGGCAAGCACCAGAGCGAAACAAAGATGGCTCCTCGCAGGGAAGTGGCTGTGCACTTACTGATGGAATCCCAGCCAATATTCCAGATGGTTCTCAGCTGATACCTCATAGTCAACATGAACAGTCCAGTGCTGAAGGGAAACGAAAATCTGTTCATGAGAGGATAAGGGCACCTGTTTCATATGATGACCTTGGTGAGGAACCATTAAATGATTCAACATGATCCCTGGTAAACTGCAGTGTCGCACGCTTGGAGTTCAAATCCAGAGATACATTTCTAGGGCTAACATGAGATTTCCCTATCCCACCTTTTTCTTATTTAAGGAGTTGATTTTGTTATGAAGACGCCTTCAGGTAGAATTACGGCTTTGGGCCCATATTTCTTGGGAAGATCCTTTGTTGGTAATGGTATTGATCTAGCATTTATTTTATTAATGCATTTTTGGAAATTCTAGTTATCTGTAACTGTACAGATCATTGCTAGAGTGTTGTTTTGGCTAAGCAAGCGATTTCTGACAATCTTGCTCAGTATGTGACCATTCTTCCATTCTCCACAAGAAGCTACATGTTCATTTACGTATACCTTGCCAAACGGATCCACTGCGGAGGGCCCCACCACTCAGCCTACATGCTCGTACCCGAGCCAATGAATCTGATGAATCCCCGTATCCAACTACCTATTTCGTCTCTAAGCAAACCACCACAACCACAGTGCCTCGGGTTGCTTAATGCAGATCCGTTCGTGTTTAATATAGCCCAATTAGCAACAGGAGGGAACCAATGGGACAGAAATTTCAAATGCTTTCGAAGTATTGCAATGGCTACCAAACCAGATTAGATAATTCAAAAACTTCAAATAAAGTTTATTGAAAATGTCTGATTCGGCTCGAGCTCTTATTAACGATCTCATTTGAACTCGAGCTTTAACCTATATGAGTTCTAGCTCATGAGTTTTAAAAGAGTTTAATGAGTCTAACAAAGATGCAATAAAAGTATTTTATATAATTTTAATAAATTAAAATAAATAATATTATAATGCATATAAAATATTTTAAAAAAATATTAATCAAATGGGTTTACAAGAATAGGATAATTAAATATTCGAACTCGACGAGATAAGGTAAACAAGTTTATCTAACAGGTTCGAATTCGAACCTGATGAGCCGCGCTTTGATAGAACTCGAGTTCGTATAGCTCGGAAAAAACTCAGATTCACAGTCCACCTCTAATTGCAACCATATATAAATAAATTAAGGCTGTGTTTGTGTGAATTTGTATTTCAAAGTCATAATTTTGAAATGCATGCAGTTAAAAATAAAAAAGACTAAAGATATGAAATTCATGGATTTCTCATAAGTTTCATGAATTTGAATTAAGTTTCTTTACATTGAAAAATAATGAATTAATTTTATTTTTAATATATTCCATTATCAAATGTCTAAAAGTAAATATTAAAAGACTTATAAAAAAGTAAATATTAAAAGGCCCATTCATAATATCTCATAAAATGTTAAAAAAGTTCAAATAAAAAGAAACTACTCTCTCCATGTATATTTAGTCCATATTTCTTAAAATGCATATCCATATTTAGTGTACCGTAATCTTTCATTTAACGTTAAGACAAAAACTCTTGTGAGACCCATAAAATTATCTAAAACACTCTTCAAAATTTATATTAAATTTTGTGTAAATTGAAACAGGACTAAAAATATAAGAGAGAGATAGACTAGTATCTAAACTATCTCTTATTAATGTACATAGTATATTCCTCAACATTAACTATTTTTTTAAAATAGTTTGGTACTTATTTCAATTAGGTCATTCACTCAAATTATTTTGTTTTATTAACAAGTAATTCAAGTTACTGATTTAATAGAAGATCAGTTAACGAGGTTGAAGAAGATGCGGGGATAACAAATAATGTGACTCGACTATTTGAATTTGATGAAAATGTTTTTGATTATGTTGTTGAACCTGATTTGAATGAACCTGTTGTGAATGTACAGTTGCGAATGAGATTACTAATCATTTAAATGAAAGATTTGATTGAAAGAGATATCAAACTTAAAAGACCCAATAAATAAAAGCTAATGTGAAGTTTTATGATAGATTTGAGCGTACCCATCCAAGAATTTCTCTTTACATGTCCTAAATTCCAAATAGGTCGGATCAATATTTTTCAATTGGAAAAAACTCACTCAATTGCACCAATTTTACTAAAAATGTTCTTCACTTTCTTCACAAATGTCCCAACCGAGTATAACTCAAAAACTGATAGCAGTGAGATTCAAGATTTTACAATCAAATTTACACTGTTTAGGTAGGCATGATATACTGCTAGGTGTTATTCATGATTGTAGAAATTCTAAGAATTGATTTAATGGATAATTAATTAGTTCTTATAAAATGGAAAATCAAAAGAGGTTTTGATTCAAAATAAATTAGAATGAGTTCTAATTAATTAGAAAGGGTTCCACTTGCAATTACATAAAAGCTTTGGCTTATAACCATAGTAGTTTGAACCTAATGGGCCACACATAGAATGGACAATATGTAAGTAAAAGATTACTGCAAGAGTTTAGTTTGAAATTAATGTTTAATTATAAATAATCCTAACACTATAAATAGTTTATTAGTGTACATTTTTTTTTATAGATAGTGTGCACATTTTTACTAACACATTATTAAAAAAAAAAAAATTAGTTTTCTCTTCCTTTCAAAAGAGAGAACAAAAGTCACAGAGAGATACAAATTCAAGATTTGCTCTGTGTAAGCTAAACCTAAAAAATCACAATTTAATTTGTGATTATTGTGGATTTAAGAACGCAGTCAATTTGGTGTCGCTCTTGGAATCACATAAAAGATATCAAAAACACTATGAATCATAGATAACGATTCTATCATTGTATGTTCTTGTAACTAAATATATGTTTTATATAAATCATAAAGTGATTGAGGATTATGGATATCAATAAAAAAAATTAAATTTCGCTGGGAACCCAAACACACACACATAAATAATAATAATAATAATAATAATAACAACAACAATAATAAGAGAGATTAATTTAAAATGAATACAAAATAGTTTTTGAATAATTATTGCAAGCAAACTGCCAAAATTCATATGGCCGGTTTTTATATATTTATTACAAACATGCAGCAAATAAATTAAGATGAAACTACATAACAAAAACAAGATTTTATTATGGGTAATCATCATCTTAAATCCTCTAAAACTATTTATTCAACCTCCCCTCTTCCCCGGGCCTGATTATTCTCCGGCCTGATTATTCTCCTTTTGGAGGCATCAAACCTCTTACACCAGAGAGGCCTGCCATCAACATAAAATCTTGATTGTTTTTGTCCTTTCAGAACCATTTCAGGGAAATATGATGCCCTGAATATCACCTTTCCAAACAGCGCCGGCGCGGCCATGTTCCTCCTTCTCTGCGGCCAATGGACGTACACTCTCTCCACGCAGGCCCCATATTTTCTACCCCCACATAACAAACAAAAATAATACTGTTAATATTATAACATGTAAAACAATTTTAAGGATAAATTAAATCATACCATAACTATTAATAAAAAACATACTTCTATATGGAAGTGTGTAGAAATAAAAAACTTAGGGTTATAATAAATAAATAAATAACTAAATTATGATTAAGAAACAAATATATAACATTACAATAAAAATAAAGAATATCATATACGTTAACAAATATATTCATGATATATAACCAATGGATATTTGAAAGATAATACTATATTACAGTAACAAAAATTTTGTTAATCATATAACTTAATAAAAGAGCAAAGCAAAATAAATCATCCAAAATTATTAATAAAAAAATTTAGATGGGAATGGCCACAAAAACAATAATTTATTCAACATGATATATAACAAAAATACTGTTAATCATATAACTTAATAAAATAATTCTATCGACATAGATTAAATCATACCATAATAATTAATAAAAAAACATTACTACGATATGGGAGTGACCAAAAGGAAAAATAGTTTATCATCATGAATTCAGGATATATACAACCATGGGTACATGAAAAATAATAGTATATTAACAAAAATTTTGTTAATCATATAACTTAATAAAAGAGTTTTAAGGCAAAATAAATCATACCATAATTATATATTAATTAAAAAAATAAATGGAATGAACAAATAAATAATAAAAGGGTAAGTGAAATATTGTTAATCATATAATGTAATAAAACAGTTTTACGGCATAAATTAAATCATACCATAATTATTAACCAAAAAAATTACTTATATTGAAGTGACCAAAAAGAAAAAAATAATTTATTCATCATGATATAAATAAGCAATGTGTATGTGAAAATATATTAAAAAATTTTTGTTAAATCATATATAACTTAATAAAAGAGTTTTAAGCCGTAAAATAAATCATAACATATTTAATAATCAAAACATTAAATCGGAATGACCAAAAAAAAAATAATTCATTCAGCATGACATATAAACCAAAGGGTATGTGAAAAATATTATATTATCAGAGATATTGTTATTCATATAAATCAATAAAACAATTTCAAGGTATAAATGAAATCATACCATAATTATTAATCAGAAACATTACTAGAGTGACCAAGAATTTGTTCAACATGATATATAAAATAATTATTCATGATGATATATAAACAAAATGGTTCGTAAGAAATATATATATAAATTTATAACGTACTGCATAAAGAATTTGAAAATCTGATTCTCAGTGAGAGGGAATCCATTTGAAAAGGTTAAGAAAAGACATCTGAATTCCTCAGGAGCACGTTGCACAGGATTCCACTCTGGTGCTAAAGGGTTCAGTTTGGTTTCAGCCTTTGGTGCAGTAGGCTGATCATGATCAACATTTCCTTGATCATTTTCATCACCAACTGATGATGATCCACCACCAGAAGATGGAACAACTGCACCACGTGGCACCATCTCCTTTTTCTCATTGCTGGTTCTTCCTGCAGAATGACTGGACGGTTTTTGCGTCATCAATCTGGCGATCTCCTCTTCGGTCAGGCTACCGAATTTGATGAAGAACTTAGGTGGTGGTGCCTCCATTTGTTTTTTTTTTTCTGTGTAGAGAGACGAAAAAACTGTGTCTTTCTTCTGTGTTAACAAAACTGTGTTGGGGTGAAGACAAACTGAGTAGGGAGAGTTAACTTATAGAAGGAGAGACTGAAACATTGTGCCATTTCATTGAACATGTGGACCTCGCGCGTTTATGGTAAGTTTTGAAAATGATCTGGCGTTAGGCGTTTAGTTTAAGTTTATGTGCAACCACTTACGTTTTAACGAATGATATCTTGCCATATGGTCCTTCAGAGGGCTGGATGGACAATTTGAATATGTTAACATCCAATTCTGACCGTTTGATTTCCTTCCGTTTCATTGATTTTTCAAAAACTTGACAAACCAGGACGTAAAAATATCAGATGTTGTTACCTTAAAAAGGGTTGTCACACATATATATGGTAACACAGCAAATGATGATTACTGTTTTTCTCCTTTTAAAGTTAATTTGTATAATTAGAATATATTATCCACATCATAGTGAATTGGCAATATTAATTTAAAAACCCAGAAAATTAGTTTTAATGCTGCTTTTCTTCTTCTTTTTCCTTTTACTATTGAATTGATAAAATTTTATCATATATATTATCGTATTTAATTTGAATTAGCACGCAATCGCAATAATTAAGCTTACCTAATTAGTATCGTAACAATTTTAATATATAGACTAAGTTTATTTAACTTATGTGAACATAATTAGACTCAACGATTAATCAATAATGAATCAGTACGTAATGATTGATTGCCGCTCTTTTTTTTTAATTTCCTTTCCTTTTTTATTACTGATCAATTAATGATGAAATCTGAACAAATTAATCTCTTCATAATTATTTAGTAATGACAATTAAGTTCTTAAAAAGTATTAAAGCAATTTAATAGGTTGCGCTCTACGTCTTAAAAAAAAAGAAATAGGTTGCTGTTCTTTATTATATTGAAGTTAGTTAATTAGTTTCAATGACGATAAATTAACAACGATTAGCGCCGAAATCTGAACGCATTATTTTTCTCATGGTAGATTAACAATCACAACTCTTCTTACAATTATAAGTATTAAAGAAATTTCATTGGATAATCTCCCTATGACTTTTAGAGTTTATTGAAATTCTGTTTTTGTGTATTCAATAATTTTAAAGTGAAAGAAATAGACATTAAATTGACGAAGAAGATAACATTGTAATTAATTGAAACTTTAAAAAATCTAAATGTTAGACATGCATAATTTAAGAAAGACCAGTAAAATTTCTGTTTTTTAAAATTAATTATACTTTTCTTATTATTCAATTAATGAAATTTGAACTGTACGTGACTCTCATTTAATTTGATGAATTGGCAATCACAATTTATAAGTGACTATAATTATTAAAGTAGTTTTGATAGGTTAAGTTCCTTATCATATGTGAAGGGAGTTATTCTTTTTGTTGGAGAACCCGACGGATATGGTGATTATATCATCAAGTAGAGTTAACTTCAAGTGTCGCATGGACTTAATTGGCTTACGCAATGTCTAAGGGCTCTACGGGGCAATGTGAAGAGAAAATTCTAGAGGTATTTTGTTTTTCGAATACTCGTCAAAGTGGAGATTGTTGTGTTAAAGTCAAGGTGGGGTTGCCACCTTTGAATGTGTGGGAGACAAAAACAAACTTTGGGAGGCAAGCTTGTCTCTCCACAATCCCTCTCATGTAATAGTAAGGCCAGGACTACTTTTGGCCGGCCTCTCTCCTCTCTCCTATCATTCCCTATAAATATGGTGCATTTGTAAAATCAGAGAAAACAACAAAGAGAGAGTAAAGCAAGAGTGCAAGTTTGCAAGAGTGAGCTTGGTGAGTTGTAGAGAGAAATAAGTGTGAGTCTGTGAGAGATTGGTAAGAGTCAAAGAGTGTGTGGCTCTTATTCTCAAGTATTTAGCAATGAGTGTTAGGTGTATTAGGAGATTGAGTTTGAATACTTTAAGTATTTCAAACTGTTGTAATCTCTCAGTTTCGTAGTGGAATATTTCTCTTGTGTGTGTCAGCAGAGTAGGTTTGCGCCGAACTACGTAAATCTCTTTTCTTGTGTGTGTTTTGTTTCTTGTTGGTTTTTTATTGCTCATTTAATTTCGCAATCTTGGGGTCGTGGTTGGTAATCATCATCCTTAGTGACATTTTTTACAACAATCTCATTAACTAAAAGTGCATATTCTTTGATAAAAAATGTTGTGCAGTGCTTTATTTTTCTTTTTTTAATTTAGCTTTTCGGGATACCTGGATCTTATTTCATTGACAGGTCTCTGAGATGCATCAAAGGGTTTCGTTCTAAAGGATGCCATGACTTTTGAAGTGATATTTACATATTTATCTGTGCATTAAATTTTCATACAATTCAAAAAATAATGGTACTCTAATCTTCGGATCACTCATAGATCATAGTAATATCCATGGAGGTAGTAATGTCATAATTTTTGGATTTCATTCTAGTTATGTTATGAATTTAAATGTCAAACAAAATATTCCAGGATCAAATTAGCACTTTGGAAAACATATGATGATTGCCCATGTTTTCATTTGAAAAGTGAAAGGTCATTGCTTTGATAAGTTTGTTTGAGATTTGTAGCTTTTTCTTATGGCATAATTAGATTAAAATCTATCACTTGACATGATTATAGCTATATCGATAACATTACCAGAATTTATTCTATTTGGACACAAACCAAAACAACAGAAGAAAGAAAAAATGGGAATAGCAAAGCTATCAAAATTAATATTGATTCTAAACTGTCTGATTCTTCCATTAAAGTGCCTCAGTGGAAGAGCCTTGTAAGCTGCAAAGTCCCAACAACATGCTTTGATGCATCATCAGATTTTAATTATCTTTCTATTATGACTTGGCTAGAGTTATTCTTATCTTAGTCACTGCCAGTCTTTCTGAAATTGTTGAATGGGCATTTCTCTAGTCATATTTCCTTTTTTGTCTTATTCGTGATAAAAAATTAACATTATTGGCAATCAAATATTTTCTAAACCCCATGCTCATCTTACCCACTTGTACTGTTGTACCTGAGCCAAGGATATCTTTTCTTTATTTAAGCCAACCTCAAGATCCTAGCTTATTTTTCATGTGTTCACATGGTGCTCAATAAAATTAGTCTTTCTTTAATTAAGCCTCCTCTATGTACTGATAGAATTATTTGTCATAAGTCGACTTGTGCATTCTTTTCTTTCTTTGTCATTCTCTTATCCTCCTTAATCTTCAGGTCATTTTTTAATCCTTGAACTCATATTTAAATACCGCTGGTTAGCTAATCATATTCATCAAATACCAACCTGAGTGACACCGCCTTTAAGCTCATAGCCTTTGTTTAAGTGTCCAGACGACCTCTGGATACATGTACTCTTCAATGGAGAACATGGTATTGCTCTCTTAGTTCTTAACTTGGTATGTGTTTTCTTCATATCTACTTTTGCAAAATCCCACATAGCTGATAAAGTCTGCAAACAATTGTTCTGTGTGAAATCTTTAATAATTGATCTAATCATCTTTTCATGTTACTATTATTCTTTTCAGGAATAATGAGATTCCTAAGAGATCATCCACCATCTCACTATTCAGTCAAAGTAGAGCCCTTTTCCTTACTGGTGAAGTCACAGGTGGAGAAGTATGAATCTGGTGTTTTTGAAGTTGGGGGTTATAAATGGTGCGTTAATGATCACAACCTTTTATTTACTAGCTTTTAGAACAAATAAACGCAAACAGACTGAGCTTAAAACTTTGCTTTGATCGGTTTGCAAATCAAGAAATAAGTATACTCACTCGGTAGTTTGTTTTTTTAATGGTAGGAAGTTGATTCTCTATCCAAATGGAAACAAAAAAACTGATGGGCCAGACCGTATTTCCCTTTACTTGGTAATGGAAGACATAAGTTCCTTACCTCATGGATGGGAGATTAACAATGACATGAAACTGTTTGTTGTTGTGCATTTATCTACCTAAATAATTAAGTAAATAATCTTACAGTTTTACTTGCAAGTGCACAAGGTCAGTGATAGCATAGTATGCAAGTGCGAGATCATTTCCACAGGGATTGGTGAATTTCGTTTTAGAATCAGTTTCTTAAGAAGATCAAAATAACTGTTGAATGTGAATTAATAATAATGAGACATAGGTCTTTGATATCCACCACTAGTCATACTTTCCCAATGAGTAATAGGTCAATGCACTAGGCTTCCTATGAATACCTAATGGTTGTCAATCTAAGGGCATGGTTTCTACTCCTTAAGCTATTGATTTTCCTAAGCAACGAGTTAGGCATAGTATCTACTCTAACTCTTCTCTTTCTTAAGGGATTCAACATGGTATCTCCTGAGTTGTTCCTTAAGAAAGTATAAGATTTGTGGAAATTGACAACCACATGAGACCTAGGGCATGGTATCTGCTCCCGGTTTCCTATGTTGATTAACCCAAGAATTCGGTGTGAATATCTTTTGTTACTATTGTTAGACCCAGGACTCGGTCATCCAAATTGGTCTAACTAACTAATCCATACCACATGCACATATGGATCAGACATATATATATGAGGAATGTAAATAAACACATGCATTAATCAAATTAAGCATCATAATCAAAGCTATTGCAAAGAAATCAATGAATGTATATATGGGAAAGCATAACTAGGGCTTCAATCGAACCCTATAAAGAGTTAGTTACACATGATGTCTAAGATAAGCATTATAATATAAATTAAACATAAACTATAAAACCCGAAGAATACTGTGGAGACGGGTTGGCAATCCTCTCCAAAGCTTACAACTCCAAGCGAAAGTGAAAGATAAAAGAAGTGATCTCTTTGTGTGTGTTTACAGGTGTATTTATAGGGGTTGAATAATCCTAGAAGACTCAGGAAACCCTAAACTTCCTAAACGTAAAACCTCCTCTTTTTCCAAAACTGGTTCTGCCGTTTTACTGTTCACGCCCGTACATGTGCACTCGATCGCAAGGCTGCGCTCGATCCTTCTTGTGTGCGCACGAGCGCTTATGCGCTCGATCGCAACCAATGGTGCGATCGATCGCGCTTTTGCCAGTAGCTGCTCCAGGATTTCCAGGTTTCTTCCTTTATGTGCCAAAAATGCTTCTTTTTATCCAAGACCCTATAAAAACATGTGAAACACAGAAATGAAGTAAAATGGACTAAATTATCATAACTAAAGACTTAACAAATGTAAATAAGGGGGCTTAAATATGAATATTTAAGCACCTATTACACCCTTAAACTTACATATTGCTAGTCCTTTAGCAATACAAAACTAAAAACTAAAATGAAAAATAACGACACACAAATAGATCCAATATCCATAGTGTCCACAAAAGTTTAGGTCTTCACACAAAGTTATGATGTGCATTCATGAGCAAGCTTAACAAATATAAACATATATTTGCAATGAATAAGAGTTTTAAACGCAAATCTCTTTCATGAGGCAGTTTAAAGCATCACAAGTTTGACTTTAGTGTGTGGTGAACTAGCACATAAAAGATTAGGTTTCCAAATAATTCTAATGTGTAGTGTTTCGATGACTCAAGATTCACTAAATTTCCTATTAGAATCAACAAAAATGGCATAGTTTTTCTTTTCTTTTTTTTTATTTGTGAGATTTTTGCCAAGTTAGTTCCCTTAAACTTTCTATTTGAATTATGTAACGAGTGTTTAGCTAATGACTCCCAAACCAGATGATCTTAGGGCATTAGGTGTAAAGACACCCCTAAGGACTTACTTACTCGAGTAAAAAAGGCTACGAAACTTAACAGGTCTTAATGCTTAGTTCCCTTAAGCTTTCTATTTGACTCATATAGCGAGTGTTTAGCCAATAACTCCCAAACCAGATGGTTTTAGGGCATTAGGTGTAAAGACACCCCTAAGGACTTACTAACTCGAGTCAAAAAGGCTACGGAACTTAACAGGTCTTAATGCTACCAATAAGAATTCTCACCTTTTGACGTGACACTCACTGCTTGCTGAGGCAAGAAGGTCAGTTACTCGGTGGAAAGGTTAAGCATTTGTCTCTTATATGCTCAAACACAAACAATTTGAAGTTGACATTAAACTCCCAATCACAAGCCAAAGTTTCTGTCTGTTCAATTCTCAAGTGAAGGGAAAGGTAACCATTTCCATTCTTTACTTGCTTCCATTTGGGTTGAGAGACAACCTCATATAATATTATGAGAGTGGGAAAAAAAAATTAGAAGACCTAAATAATTTCAGACTAATGTTTGGCAAAGGTGGTTGATGAAACAAAAAGGTACCATTTAAAATCCCCTGCTTCAAAAATATCAGATTCATAAGTCTCTTGGTTGCACAACGATGAGAAGGGCTTTAATTTAAATGAACAGTGAGCTGGTGGAAGATCTCTCTCACAGTTCTTGAAATTCCTAAAAACAATAATTAAAGAATTAATTTAAATAAAAAAAAACCCCTATTATAAATTAAATGTTCCATATATAATGACTACGATGCATTTTTTTCCTTCTAATTTCCTCTCATTTTGTTTAATTTCTTGAGATAAAAGAATAGAGGTTCTCACAAAGTATATAGACAGATGATGAATTACCTTTTTCAGTGTCATATCCTTCTGGGTGAACTGTTATTCTTTTGAAATCAGAAGAAAATTAAGTGCTAGGAGTATTTAACTACTTAGTTTACTAATCATTATTGTATTAATTAAGTAGAACTATGATACGTACCGATTTCTTTCTCCAATGATAAACCTATTAGAGAAATAACAGTCTTTTTCAAATTTTGATAAATATCCCATCTTAGTGCAAGACATTGGCAAGTTTTTCAGATTTTTACCCATAGAGTGATCATGTTTTACTGCTTTGAATTTATCACAAGTAAACAACATTTGGCCCTCTGGATTCAGATGGAAATAAGCGCTGCTTTAACAGTGTCCTTAATAACAAAGTCATTTGCCTCATTGAGATCCTCCAGTTTTATGGAATCACTAAATATTGTTCAAGTCAATGAATATGTGTTTATCTGCAAGAAAGTTCTATAATGAAATCTTTTCGGAATTTTCTAATGGTAAGAACTTCTAGAATATCATGGGTATTCCAACTCTAAAACGGTAACCAAACTGGAAACCAGAATTCCAAAAGATCTTTTAAAAAAAATACCGAAATATTGGTTAACAGGTTCTTTCATTTATTTATTTGGTTCAGCAAATAACCTTGTAAACTTATTATCTTCGCGATTGGATAATAGATACATAGTAAATCCCCTTGACTCCGAATGTAATTAAAGATCTATGATGCATACTTAACTACAGAAACTACAAGAATTTCAGCTGTTACAATTAATGTATCATTCATAACAAAACCCTTCGAGACTTTATAGAGATCTCTGAGTGGCATAAACTTTGAGAAACCCCGTTCAATACTCGACGCAGAGAACCAACGCGAAACTGCAAGACAGCTCAACAAAAAGCAATTAATAAACAGAACAAACAATTAATTAATGTAATTTTTTTTAAGTAAACTTGATATGGTGTTTTACTTTGTTTTCCAACATGTTTATCGTGGCGTTGGTCCAATACTCTCAGTTTGGCTTTCGCATACACAGTTCCCTTTGGTGGAAGGCTTTTATAGTCTGATAGCCTTAGGAAAACAGACAGTGAATTGCCCTTTTCAGCCTTATTTCCTTTCGGGTAAACTGTTATGTTCCTGAAAATTAATTAATAGGAAAGATCCATAAGTAACTACTAATTAGGCTATAAATCAAAGCTTACAAGACTGTATAAAATAGAAGTGTGATTTTAGGGAGCATGAATAGATACCAGTTTCTTTCTCCAACAGTAAACATGTTAGAGTAATAACAGTTTTGATCTTTTTTTGAGAAGTTTTTCATCTTCCAAGTGAAACTTCGGTTAGCAGGCTTGTTGATCATGGAAAGGAGTTCCTGTTTCGGCGCAGCTGGTTGAATAACAAAAACCTCAGCACCAAATACGCAGCAGTCATTGACAAGGTACCCGAATTTTTTGTTCTTGAAAGTTTTAAGGGCAAGCAATTTTGCAAAACCCCAATTTGTTTTCATCTCATTGAAACGCGTGATTGGTACCTTAGCGTCTACAGATATTGGTATATGCAACATATGAGTACAAATATGTAAAACATAACAATCTGGGGTTGAACCAGGAACTCCCTTATGAATAAAAGGAAAGTTCCTGTAATTGACGGAGAACAAGGGTAAGAAGATGGTATAACCTAATATTTGCGCTATTCATAAATTACGAGAGAATTAAACTACACCTTGAATTGTCAAGTACTTATTCTTTAACCGATTAAACACGAACAACGCGAACTTAACATTAACCTCCCAACGATGAGGTAAAGAAGCTGTGTCTTCTATTGCCAAGTAAAGGGAAATATGGTTTTTCCCATTCGCTTTTTTGTTTCCATTTGGATGGAGAATCAACCTCCTATCAACAAAGAAACGAACTAACTGGGTGAGCATACTTATTTCTTGACGTAGAACGCAATCATCAAAAAATAAGTTTATCTCTTCTATTAGCTAAGCTAAAGATTTAGCGGAAGAGAAGGTATTGTTAACACACCATTTATAGCCCCCAGCTTCAAAAACACCAGACTCATACTTCTTGGCCTGTGATTTCGCCAGTAAGGAAAAGGACTTCACTTTCAATGAGTAGTGAGACGGTGGAAAATGTCTTAGGGATCTCACAATTCCTTGGGAAATAAAAGAAGAGAAAAAAGATAATTAGATTCAGAAATTTGGCAGAGTAACTGTTCCATCACTTACGAATTAAACTAAAATATTGGTTTAATTCAGATTTGGCAACTCAATGACTTCAGTTTTATAAATTGCTAAGAAAGACAATATAAGTAAAATTGAAGAGGGTAAGAAAACACATACCCCCAGAATTAAGCTTGTTCTTGCGTCTCTTTGCAGATTTGAGCTTGAAGGCAGTGTTAACCATGTTGATCTTTGATTATTACAGCGATTTTAAGGATTTAAAAAAGACCCAAAGATTAAGGATGATATATAAGAGGGCAAAAGAAAGAAAAAAAAGATAAACAAGTTGCTTGTAACAAATTATTTGACTAGATATATACTACTAACAAACGTAATAAAAACAAAAGACCTAAAGAAAAGACTTGAAGTTGGATTTGGCATAAACAAACAAGTTTACATTTAATAGATATAAAAGAAAAGATGAACCTGATTACAGAGCAAGAAAGTAATATGAATATTATCAAATGCCATGCGTGTAAAGTATTCAAAGAAAAAATTGGAATTTGAGGCTGGCAAGTTTGGTAGAAAGAGGATGGGGGGTTAAGAGATTAATTGTCAATTGTTACTACCATAAAAGAATGCAACCAAAAAGTAAATGTGAATAAAGATTTTATTTCTATACAAGTGATGACATGAGAAAGGTGCAACCGTGGAAATGGATGGATAAGATCAGGTACGGGTTAAGTTTTATGGGTAACGAGTCAACGTGCACGGATTTAAAATGTCTATTTCTTAACAAATCTTATGTTTTATGCTCATATTCGTGTTTTAACGGATAGATAGCAAGCGATAAATAGATATAGGCAAAAATTCATCAAAATTGACGACTCAAATCGAATACGGATCGAATCTTATAAGTAGTGGATCCACAGCTACGGGTTAACACTCTCTCCCGTCTTTGTTTCCTACATCGGTAGTAAGCAGAACTCTTAGTCTACTAAACTCTGTCAGTCTATTCTCAACGTACAGAGACTCAGACTCAGATGGAGTTAATTATTAGCAGAGAAAACAAAAAAAGAACTAACTTAATAGGGTAAAATGCATATTTGGTCTCTAAACATAAAGAGTTTTCACAATTTTGTTTATGATCTCTAAAAACTCTCAATGATGTACTAATTTATGTTAAGAGACTTATAAAAGTAAGACAATTTGATTTTTAAAAAAATAGAGTCAATTTTTTTCCTCTCAATTACTTTAAGAATGTTGCTAAAAATGCCAAATTGTATCACTTTTTAAATTCAAGGTTTAATATAAACTATTTTTTAAAGATTATAAATACAATTGTAATCACATTTATTATTAACTTATTTAGGGACCAAATATGCATTTCACCAATTTTATAATTAACGACAAAAACAAATTGATTGTGTCGATGTTACCTCATTTGAGTCTACTCTCTATTACTCTGAGTCTTTTTCTATCTCAGATTTGGCTGATTCATTTCTTTGTCCATTACCTATTCACATGCCCCTTACAAAGTCAGATCCTCCTCCATTAGTCTCTTCATCGTCTACTCTTCCGTTGCAAGTTTACTCCCATCGTCCACAACCTTTTTGCCTAGGCTGCTCCACCAATTACTCTCTTGTTGACAGATTCCAATTTTCTTTCATCATCTGAGGATGATCGTCCTATTGCTCTTCGTACGATTGCTAATTTTGTCTCTTATGATTATTTATCTCTTTTATATGTTTCGTTTATTGCATCGATCTCTTATGTCTCTATTTCTAAGTCCATTATAGAAGCCTTGTCTCATTCTGGGTAGAAAGCCGCCGTGGATGAAGAGATACATGCCTTGAGTACTAATGATACATGAGACTTGGTTCCACTTTCACCTGGAAAATCTGTTGTTGGTTGTCGCTCCTGATGGTACTATTGATAGAGTTAAAGCTCGTCTAGTAGCAAAAGAGTATACACAGGTGTATAGTATTGACTATGCTGAGACATTCTCTCTGATGGCTAAAATTACGTCTGTTTGTGTGTTTATCTCTTCAGTAGCTGCTTTTGATTGGCCCCGACATCAGTTGGATGTAAAAAAATGTGTTTCTAAATGGTGATTTGCAAAAAGAAGTATACATGGAGCAACTTCTCAGATTTGTTGCTCAAGGAGAGTCTAGGTTAGTGTGTTGATTAAAGAAGTCTCTATATGGATTAAAACAATCTCCTCGAGCATAGTTAGGTTGGTTTAGTGAAGCAGTGATTAATTTTGGCCTCAATAGGTGTGATGTAGATCATTCTATATTTTATAAACACAGTAAGGCGGGTAGGATACTATTTATTGTATATGTGGATGATATTATGGTCACAAGATATGACAAAGAAGGAATTCTAGCACTGAAAAAATGTTTCTTGAAAACTAAATTTCAGACAAAAAGATTTAGGACAATTGAGATATTTCTCGGGTATCGAGGTTGTAAGATCTCGCCACGGTGTTTCTTTATCTCAGCATAAATATGTTCTTAACCTGTTGACTGATAGTCTTATGGATCCTAACACAAAACTTGTAGTTGATCAATGTGACTTATTATATGATCCAGGGCAATATAAGCGTTTGGTTGGAAAATTAAATTATTTGACTGTTACTAAACCTGATATTTCATTTGCAATAGTGTGGTTAATCAATTTCTCGATGCTCCACGAATTAGTCAGAAGGATGCTGTTATTCGAATTTTGAGATATCTTAAGAGTGCTCTTGGTCGTGGTTTACTTTATTAAAATCATGTTCATACTCAAATTGAAGGTTATACTGATGCAAATTAGGTTGACTCTCCATCTGATAGAAGGTCCACTACTAAATATTGTGTATTTGTTGGGGGTAATTTAGTATCGTGGAAAAGTAAGAAGCAAACTGTGGTTGCTAGATCAAGTGCTGAGTCCGAATATAGCGCAATGACACATACTACATGTTTGATGGTTTGGCTAAAACAGTTGTTAGCAGAACTTGAGATTAACCAGTCAAGTCCTATAAGCTTGGTACATGACATTCAAGCAGCTATTCATATTGCAAATAGTCCAGTGTTTCATGATGGAACTAAATATATTGAAGTTGATTGTCATGTTGTTTGGGAAACGCTTTTACAAAATGTGTGATCAGTACCAGACATGTGAAGTCCACAGATCAATTAGCAGACTTATTTACTAAACTATTAAATAGTTCTCGAGTTAAATTTATTCATAACAAGTTGAGTACATATGATATCTATGCTCCAATTTGAGAGGGAGTGATGAGAATCTTACTAGGATTCTTAATATGTGTTATAGTAGACTTAGATCATATTCGTTGTAACCTAATCCTATAAGACTTAGTATTCAGAAGTCTATATATTAAGTCGAATTGTATTATTTTCATTCAATCAACAAAAGATAAACAATTTCTTTCAGTATTAATTTCAACAATAAGTAATAAAAAGTAGCTTATAAGCAATCCAAAGGCATATACATTGATGGACATGCATTATTGTTGCTGAATAATGATAATCAGATTTATTGCACCAAGATTAGTAAATTCAAACTTAGCAAGGGAAAAAAAGATATAAATAAATTCTCAGTCATCTTAAATTGAGTCGCTAGAAAAAGAAAAAAATTCAAAGCCATCAGTCCATCACCTGCCACAATAGGCCATGGAAAAAGATTTTTTCCCCTCTTTTCTGGGCCAAACTCTAATACACAAGCAGCCCAAGAAACATTCAGAGAACAAAAAGCATGTGTTTTTTTCTTACACTAGAAAACATTAATCACAGACATGGAAGTAAATACTGCTTCAACTATTATTATGTCATTCACAATAAAGCCTCTTGCCTCGGTGAATTCCTCCCACAGGACTAACATGTTGTTTCCCCAAATATCGTCCACGCCACAGCATGTGCATTTAGCTGCAAGAAAGTTTTCTGATGAACTCTTTTGGGCAATGGGAAAATTTTCAAAAGAAAAAGAAAATTGACTATCATGATTCATGGCTCAGGGGTGTAACAGAGAATACCATATGTAATGAATGAAATTGAGTAAAGAGAGTACTACATACTTGAATATTCTGCATGAATTCCTTGAATTTGATCCTTTATTCGAAGCATGTATTCAACGCAACATTTCTTCTTTGCTTCTGGAGAAGCTACGTCGTGCAAAATTAGGAAGACAGACACTTCTCTGCCTTCGTCAATTCCATATCCTCTTGGACAAACCATTAACCTCCTGGATTCAACAAAGAATTCCATTGATAAAAAAAATATATATGACCAGTTAACGTGTTTTTACAAAAACGAACCAAAAAGTGCATTTTTCAAGGAGAACATACCATTTTCTCCCTCCAATGGAAAAGACATCGGAGAAGTAGAATTCCTTGTATAATGATGAGAACTTCTTAATCTTCCAAGTGAAAGTATAGTTCTTTTAGCTTATTGTAATCTCTCAGATGTTTTACTTGTAACCACAGTTTTCCTCCGTCGTCGCTACGAGAGTGGTTACCGGCTCTTTATCAAAAACAAAAAAAAAAAGTGAAAGTATAGTTCATAGGTTGCTCTGCAATCTCCCACGTGCAGGTACATCTTGATAATGAATACCTCTGCCCCAAAGATGCAGCAATTGTCAACGAGAAAACCATTAGATTCATTAAGGAATGTCTCAGGAGGGAGTAACTGAGAAAAGTCCCATTCAGTTCTCATTGAATGAAAACATCTTAATGTCTCATCAAAATCTACACAAGAACAAAATGGAAAATAAATATATCCAAACACGGAATTCAAAATGGTTTAAACTAAAGTGATTTAATCATGCATCAGCCATCATTACGATTCATTCATGACTGATGAATCCAATGGAATATGAAAGTTTTAAAATTCATATTGAAATTCAATTGGAAGAAAACACAATTAATATCCTTTTTAGTAAATCAGCTGAAAATTTAGCCAAAATTATAATCTACTGCTAACCAGTTCTTTCATATGGGACAAATTTAAATTCAAGACTTTAAAGCCATTTTCAAATCATCAACCTTTCTTTCTTGGACGTATAATTGGGGTTTGGAGGAAAACTTCAAACTGAGATTTAGTTCCATGTTTGAAGGCACATTAGCAACTAGACTATATGAAATGCTATTGGGTAACAGGATAATGACCTAAGTGACAAACTTTAAGTAAGGATTGACAAGAAACTAAAGGAATCAAATTTCGAGTTTATTATAGTATAGACATACCCTAAATGTTTTAAGGATTGACAAGAAAATAAAGGAAGCAAATTTCAGGTTTGTTATAGCAAAGACAATGAAAATTATGCTTCAACATGATCTTACCAATATTAATTATTCTGAGTTTATTAGGTGCCTTGAATTTGAGATTTTACGTGATTTTGTTAGGATTCTGGCTCAAACCCTTATAAGAAAGATTTTTGTTTTGGAAAAGTGGTTTCCTATTTTATAGTTGTTTGTTCTAATAAGAATAGTAGTAATTTTCAATTAGATTGTTCCTTATTCCAATAAGAGTAGAAGTAGTTTCTTATGTTGTTCTTTTTCTGTTAGTGTTAGCACATATTCCCATATACGCCGTAAACAAGAGAGGCTTACTATTAAAGTTAGAATGAGAGCTTCGGGTGTATTGGGGTTTTGAGTTGTCAAGTAGAGATGACACTTACAACTAAAGTCAGGTTGAGAGCTTTGGTTGTATTAGGCCTTTGAGTTGTGAGGTAATAAGAGTTTAACAACTTTGCTATTTCTAAAGTTGTAACTAAAAATTAATAAAATAGTGAAGTTGTTGGTGGATGTAGACAAAAAAGTTGTCGAACCACATTAAATTCTTGGTGTATTTATTCTTTATTTTATTTACCTATTTTAATATTATGATTATGTTTTTGCCTAAAATTTGAGTATGTGAATTTTTAAAAATAAAATCCTAACAATTTTCAATCAAGTTGTTTTGAATGTTATTGTTAATTTGAGAAAAGGAAAACACAAAGCAAAGAAATCACTATATTGATATTGGATTACCTTAAGATCACTAATCCCTAGTAACCCGTCCAAGCAACAGAAGGGAAAGGAAATGAAAAGATACATGTTTGACTCTTTGTTTGGATTCGTTTTAAAAGGAATTGATAGAAATTGGAGCAATATTTTTATCAAATTAAATCTTTTCAAAATTTCGTATATTTTATTTCTCATTGTTTGCATCTTTGAAGGGAGATTGAATGCAAGAAAATGAGAGTACTCATCCTATCTGTCTCTCTCCATCCAACCATACTCTAAAACATCTTCGGAAACATAAAATCAAATATGGAAAGTAACAAAAAAAAATAGAGTTTGTGAAATTTTTTAAAAACTTTCATCTTTCCAATAATAAAATTAATGATCATGATCTATTTAAAAAATATATTCATGAAAATTTTAAAATTTTACAAAATTAACATGTTTTAATAAATTTTAACCAATGATCATATTGTTTTGTGGGGCAATTTGTGCAATGTAATTTTTTGGGATCAAAGTTAAAGAAATTATCCTTAGTTAAAAAAATAGCTCTAGCGTTTACTGGGCACCCAATTTTTATCACCTCAAATAATTGTCTCAGTCTCTCACCAGTTTCCACCGTTACAGAATTGTGTCACGTTACCAAATCAACTATGCAAACAGGTCTCTTCAATCTCTTGAACAGTCAAAGATTTAGTGACTAACAATTGCTATAACTAATCATTAAGATAAAAAAATCATAAGTAACAAATCTCTTACAAGAACTTTTTTTTCTTTGGAAAAGGAACCAAAGAGACATATTTAGAAATCATACCATATTAGGAGATGAGAGAGATGAATGAGTGCTAATGTTGATTGCAATTATCAATGTGTTTGGATGGTTTTTTCGAACAGATCAAAAATAGATCATTTATTTTAAAAAATTTGCAAAAAAATCTTTTTGTGAACTAATATGAGGATTAAATCCAACGATCACAAGATTTATCATTTCACCCACACCGTAATGATTGAGAGAGAGATTTTGAGCGCTGAACAAAAAAAAATGAAATAAATGATTAATTAAAAACTACATTTTGAAATTTTTTTTTGTAAGGATTTGAAGATTTGAAGGGTTTTGCTTCAACCTGTCCTTTTTTTTTTCACACCCCAAATTGAAGGGTTTGCGTGGATTTCTTGAAAAAATGAGCTTGTTATCCTTGCTTTACCTTTCTCTGGATAAATAGAACCTGAGTATTTAAGATTAAATTAAATAAAAAAAATATATAATTAATTTTATTCTACCAAGCCATCTTCAGCCCAAATTTTACTTGTGAACAAGTCCTTTCCATTGGGCTGAGCTTAGGGGCCTAGGTAGCTGGACCGGCCCAAGAAATTATTCAGCCCAAAATAAAAATATTTTCCACTTTGAGGCGCGTGCCGCCTCCAAACTTGAATGATAAGTCATAGTTAACACGGGGCGAAAATCACATAGCTTCATCAGTAGTTAACTGTTTTAATCGGACTCATCTACTCCCCTTCATGGAAGGAAACGCTGTATCCAGACAAAAATTTCCCAACTTTATTACACTAGGCCCAACAACTGAATCCCTCGAAGTAGAGTGGGAACAAGAAAAATTAATCTGGCAATAGTAATCCCCAATTCTATATACGGCCTCAACGATAGGATGGAACTTCTCCGCGCTTTGTGAGGAGAAACTTGAGGGACGGATACGCTCTTTCTCTCTCAAGTTTTCCTCTCTGGGCAAAACGAAATATATCGCTCCGCTCTCTCTCTCTCTCACTAGAATTGAAAACTCAGTATCCACAGTAAGTTAACTTTATCTCTAGAAATTTGTGTGTTTTCTCTTTTTTGTCCCTCTCTCGCTTCAATCTGTTGTTATTGCAATCTGTGTTGCGTGGATCAATCTTTTTTGTTGTTGATAGGCTTCTGCGAGTTAAATCCTAGGATTCGTTTTAAATTTTGTGATTTTTTTTGGTCTGTGATCGAAGATGATCTGTTAGGGTTTTGAACCAGATTCTTTTTTTGGGGGGGGGGGGGGGTGTAATAAATTTGGTGTAGTGCTTGTAGTTACATCAGTTTTCGATACACAACAAACATCGTTTTCGAATTAGGGTTTTGTGTTGATCAGCTGATTTGGAATCGGTAAATGGTGACTTGTTTGCTTGATTTTTACATTCTTGCTTTGACATGAACCAGCAGCCTATTTAGTTTCTGTTTTGTGTTACTTTGCATGGAGTTTTTTTTTTGTTTACCTTTTCAGAGTTGACTAGCTGTAGGTTTCGGGGTAAAGAACAATGATTTACAAAGTAATTAACTTGTAGACTTCCGATTAAGTACTAATACTATATGCGTCTTGATTTTAAGCAAGATATCTCGTTGGGCGATTAGGAGTGTGGTAGCGGTGGACATTCGGGCTTGGGAGGTTGTTGGGTTTGGTCCATTAGTAGTTTAAATAAGCTTTTGTAGGCTAATGGTAGATTAGCAGCTTAGACATTATGGTCTTTAGGTTTTCAACTCGATTTGGTGTTGGAATCTCATCCATTTACGTGGGTTAATTTACCTGGAAACAAGAGTTTTTTTTAAGATGGTGAGAGATGGGTTTATGTGAGTGCTTTGACAGGATGTGGCAAACTGGAACAATATTTATTCATCATTTGGGGTTGTCTGCGAGCACTGCCTATGTTTTAACTATGCTAAAAGTTCACATAACTGTTCATAATAGATATACTGAAGGATACTATATTTTTCGTTTTTTGAGAAAAATACTGTTGTTTTTGGTAGTATGTGTTTAGTGGTTGGAGTAAGCAATGAAATGATGCCACAACAATAGGTTTATCAGGTTGTTCAATGGAATGGAACATTGAAGCGTACTTATTGTAGTTTTGAAATTTAGAAGGTTAACTTGCTAGTGGATTTTTTTAGTTGCTAAATTTTGGGATGCTCAAAAACCCGCAGTTCATATGATTAGTAGCTGGGAGCAGCTGAAACACTATCTTCGAGAAAATAACATTACGAGAATGTAAGCTTACTGAGTTTAGACAAATAGAACCCAGTGTATTTGAAATGCATAGATTCACATTCTTTGGGATGAATCTGAAATGTACTATGCAGGAGGCATGACAACATTTGCCACTATGTTTTTATTTTCTATATTTTTCATTAGTTTATGATAGATGTTTTCCTAATAAAATTGGTCTCTCTCCTTTTTAGATTTGTGGATTTGCCCTTCTATTCTTTGCTTAACTGCTGAAGTGCTTCAATCATGTTTGGGCGTGCTCCAAAGAAGAGTGATAACACCAAGTATTATGAGGTCCTTGGGGTTTCAAAAAGTGCAAGTCAAGATGAACTGAAGAAGGCATATAAAAAAGCTGCCATAAAGAATCATCCTGACAAAGGTGGAGATCCTGAGAAGGTGAGGTTACATAGTCCCTGGATCTGTATTTTTATGATTGGCTATGCAGTTTAAGGTGCTGTGCTATGTGGAGGAATTATGGGTAGACCAAATCTTGTCTGGTTTGTGTTTGATATCCAAATTGCTATGGGTGCTAGCTTTTTTAATGAGCTTTGGTGGGCATGAGGTCATAACCACCAATCGTGTTGTGCTTGCTTTAAATAGGTTGTTTTGAAAGAAAAGAAAAATGAGTCTTGAGGCTAATTTGTTTGGTAAGCGCATTCATTCCAAGTTGGAAGTATAAATGATTTATCATGGCATGAGTTTCTGGAGTCTGAATGTCCCAGAGATAGACCCGATGAATGTGCCTTTTGAAATAATTTCATGTACCGCATCATTTTATAAGTATCTTAAATCACTAGACAAGTGTAAATTTAAAATTTGTTTTAAAGTACCACTCTTACTAGGAGATGACCATTAATATAGATTTTATCTGTCTCTCAACAAATGCTTGATATCAAGAAAATGGTTTTAGACCAAAAAATGAAATTGATGCCCGAGGTCAAGATGCTTTGATGGTCAGTTTCAGGTCAAAGGTTCTCCCATATGGAGAGGCTTGAGGTAATTTAAATAGGTTTTGTGACGTACTATTTTAAGACCAAAAATCTATTTTTTTATAATGGCACATGTTGAACATGTTTGACACTTCTCATTTATATGGTGAGTAATATGGTGAGTATTAAACTATCAATCTTATTCATATACTTATAAAAAAATCAATATTATGAATATCAATTCAAAAGGTCCGCGTAGACATGAGATTTTTGTTTGTCCAAAACATGCATTAGTTTTAACAGTCTTAGGGATTTTTTTCTTCTTCCTGCCTAACACATAACGGCTGATGTTCTGGATCAGTTCAAGGAATTGGCCCATGCATATGAAGTTCTTAGTGATCCGGATAAAAGAGATATCTATGACCAATACGGTGAAGATGCTCTTAAAGAGGGCATGGGAGGAGGTGGTTCCTCTCATAATCCTTTCGATATATTTGAACACATTTTTGGAGGAGGACCCTTTGGTGGTGAGTGACAGCTTACTGAATTGTTTGCTCTATGATTCTTTTGAGTGCTTATTGTTTGTTTAATTTTCTATCGAAATTATTCATTCCCAAGAATTGTTAACTTGTAGGTGGTGGTAGCTCAAGAGGAAGAAGGCAAAAGCAAGGTGATGATGTGGTGCATACCTTGAAGGTTTCCTTGGAAGAATTGTACAATGGGGCGACTAAGAAACTCTCTCTTTCTAGGAATATTCTTTGCCCCAAATGTAAAGGGTATGGTTTCTGTTACAGCTATGTTTACTGGGCATTAAAATTAGGCAGTACCACAGTATTTAGAGTGTGCTTATATGGTGTTGTACTCTCCTTTTTGTTTTAAAGATGAAAAGTTTATGTCTTTGTTTCTCCTCCCTCTACACCCTTTTTAAATCTAACGTTGTATGTTTTATTGGTCATCACTGTTCTTGCGTTTACTAAAATGCACAAGTACTATTGATTTGTGCCCTCTTTTTTCTTTTCCCCTTCCCCCTTTTTCAAAAAATAGCTATTTTTTAGTGATCTGTAGCCATTTATTCAAGTAAGTTTTATGGCTGGTCCTACAGGAGATTCTTGGTGAGTTATATTGGCCTAAATTTCTAATTTGCTATCTGTTTTCAAAATAGCTCCCATAATAATGTTTTTCTTCCGTAGCATACATGTTAACTTAGACTCTGTATGTTAAACCGCCATTGTGATTAAGTATGACTTGAGGATTGCTGACTCGTATCTGTTAATCTTATATTCTCATACAGTGTTTTTTATGAGATTCTCGGACAGTTTCTGGAGAACAATAAGGCTAATATATCTCTGTTTAGGTTTTTGAATGAGTTTAAGTGGTTGAGATTTCATTTGATTAGCTTTAAGAGGCCTTTGACATTGCTCTTTCTTGTGAAGCTTATACCATGTATTATCCATCTTTTTGACGTATTAAAGTGTAATTCTCAATCTTTAGTTGAACCTGTTGTGCTGACATTTTATCTAAATATATCAGGAAAGGTTCAAAGAGTGGAACCTCTGGTAGATGTTTTGGATGCCAAGGTACAGGAATGAAAATCACAACCCGACAAATTGGATTGGGCATGATCCAACAGATGCAGCATGTCTGTCCTGATTGCAGGGGCTCAGGTACTTAAGTGACTTTTTTGTTGTCCATTTTGCTTCATGGTATTTATTTATTTTTAAATATTGATTGCATCTCTTATTGATGCAGGTGAGCTGATCAGTGAGAGAGATAAATGTCTGCAGTGCAAAGGAAACAAGGTTACTCAGGAGAAGAAGGTCCTGGAGGTGAATGTTGAGAAAGGGATGCAGCATGGCCAGAAAATTGTGTTTGATGGAGCTGCTGATGAAGCAGTAAGTTGTACTTTCCAATTTTGGAACTGGCTTTGATTCCCTATCATTGTTCAGCAATTGAGTTTTCATGTTGTGGAACTCTAAAAAACAAAAAAGAAGAGCCATTTAGACAATGACATTATCTTGTCATTTGCAGCCAGATACAATCACAGGAGACATTGTTTTTGTATTGCAACTGAAGGAACACCCGAAGTTCAAGCGGAAGTTTGACGACCTCTTTGTAGAACACACTCTCAGTCTAACAGAGGCTCTCTGTGGGTTTCAGTTTGCCCTCACTCATCTTGATGGCAGGCAGCTTCTGATCAAATCAAGCCCTGGGGAGATTATTAAGCCTGGTATATCATTGGGACTTGGATGATTTTCTTTCTTGATTATGTTCCTTCATAAACCCACAGTACCTCATTCATTCACATGATTTTTCTTTTTTCCCCATTTCAGGTCAATACAAAGCAATCAATGACGAGGGGATGCCACATCACCAGAGGCCCTTTATGAAGGGCGGGCTCTACATCCAGTTCAATGTGGAATTCCCAGACTCTGGTGTTATTTCCCCTGAGCAGTGCCGGACTTTAGAGACCATACTACCCCCAAGGCCAACCAAGCAGCTGACTGACATGGAGCTGGATGACTGTGAAGAGACCACTTTGCATGATGTCACCACTGACGAATTGACGAGGCGGAAGCAGCAGAAACAGCAGCAAGAGGCATATGATGAAGATGACGAGTCATCAATGCCACGGGTGCAGTGTGCCCAGCAGTAAGGCATATAATAGTGCATTTTGTCTATCCTGGTAACTGTCCTTTATAAAATATTAGTACTGTAGGGTGATTGGTGCTTGAATCTCAGTTTTTTTTTTTAATGTTGTTTCTTCTTTTTGGCCCTCTTCATTGTGTTTTTCATATACAGTTGTTTGTCTATCTTAGGGCTATTGTTAAGTGTTCTACAGTTGACTTAAATTCAGTTAGATATTTATTGGCTTGAAATAGTTTGTGGCTTGTAGCTCTTATCTTATTAAAATTGTTCACTCCATAGTTATCAGAATCGGACTGGACCATCTTAAACTAGTCGAGGTGATGATTCACTAGTTCTCCGGTTCAATCACAGGCAAATGGTTGGTCTGTTCATTAAAAATAATTAGAAACTACTACTATATATAATTACTTATGAAATTATTACTTGTGTTATTTAAAGCATATAGGTAGGTATATGTATAAGATTTGAATCTGTAATTGGTAAGTACTAATTTATTTATAAGTTGAGTTTATTTGCACTAACCAAGTTTGCATTAGTCTATAATGTTTAGAACTTCTCTGAATCATACTATTGTGGTTGGACGTCGGGTCTAACATGTTAAAAATGGGATGCTTCTTGGCTATCTTGGTGCGGAAAATACGTAGTAGTAATATGTAATATGTTGAAGGGAGATACTTTTAGATTTTTTTATGTAGTTTCATGATTCGAGGGAGTTTGTGAGGAACATTAATTCTACCTTCAATGTTCTTATCCCAAAGAAGGTTGCGTTACAGATGTTAAAGATTTTCGGCCTATTAGCCTTGGGTGCTTTTATAAGATTTTTTCGAAGGTATTGTCTTCTAGATTAAAGAAAGTTATTAGTAAAGTGGTTTGTTAAAATCAACATGCCTTTGTGAAAGGAAGACAAATCTTGGATGCATGATTGCAAATGAAGTGGTGGATTCTCATTTAAAAGATGGAGGGTGAGCGGTTATTTGTAAGCTTGACATGGACAATAAGACCATGTTTGTTGGAGTTTTGTGATTTATTTATTCAAAAGGATGGGTTTCGATGATAAGTGGTTTAAATGGATCTTCAAGTGCATTTTTTCGGCTTTCTCTATCCTTATTAATGGACAGCCCTCCGGTTTCTTTGGAGCTTCGAGAGGTTTTAGGCAAAGGGATCCTCTGTCTTTGTTTTTATTCTCTTTGGTGGTGGAAGCTTTTAGCAAGATGTTGTCGAAAGCGGTGGATGAAGGGCTTTTAAGTGACGTTAAGAATGGAAGAGACGAGAGAAGTGCGAGTGTCACACCACCTTTTCGTTGATGATCCTTTAGGTTTCTGCGAGGTCGAACCTACTCAAATTTTACATCTTCGATATGCTCTTCTTTATTTTGAGGTGATCTCGGGTCTCAAGGTCAATTTGAGTAAGAGTGTTTTAATTCCTTTTAGTGAAAATGTTAGTGTTTAGTTCCTTGCTTCCTTATTGGGATGTGAAGAGTGGTCGCTTCCAATTAGTTGTCTTGGTCTTCCTCTTGGAGCAAAGTTCAAGGACAAAGGTGGGTGGAATCTTATTGTGGAGAGCTTTGAGAAACGGTTGACCAGGTGAAAAAATCACTTTCTTTCTACAGACTGATGCTCATCAAAAGCACTCTTTCTACATTACCCATCTACTTTATGCCACTTTTCCCTATTTCTAGTTCGAGTTCGATGGCTAGGAGGTTAGAGAGTATCTAAAGAAGTTTCCTTTGGGGCAGCTTGGGAGATGAGTTCAAATATCACCTAGTGAATTGAGGTGATTAAGCAACCTATTGCTAGAGGGGGGCTTGGTTTTAAATCTCTTTCTTCATTCAATAAAGCTCTCGTGGGCAAATGGTTATGGAGATTTGGAGAGTGATCACTTATGGAGGAAGGTGGTGGATGCTAAGTTTGGGTTGGACTGGAACAGGTGGATGTATAAGAAGGTGAGAGGTGCTTATGGCATTGGGGTGTGGAAATGGATTAGAAGTGGGTGTGAGAAGTATTAAATTTTGGTTTGACACTTGGTTTGGGAATTCCCCCTTTAAAGACCAATTTCTTAATATTTTTTATATTGTGAGAGATAAGGAAGTTTTTATTGGGTCTTGTGTTTCTTTGAACAATGGGGTAATCAGGTGGGATGTACTGTTCACTTGAAATGTTCATGATTGGGAGCTTGAGGAGGTAGAGATTCTTGGAAACTTAGTATCGGGTGAAGATTGATTTGGAAGGAGAGGACTCGGTTAGTTGGAAGCTTAGTTCAGAAAAGGTTTTGAGGTGAGATCTTTTTATAAATCTCTTATTGGTGGGGTTAATGTGGAAGGTTCGTCAAATTTCCTTTTGGAAAGTTATTTGATGTCCTCGTGCTCCAAGGAAAGTGAGATTTTTTGTGTGGGAGGTCGTTTGGGGAAGAATCCATACTTTGGACAGCTTACAAAAAAGGGTAAGTTCTTGTTAATAGGTGTTTTATTTGTAAATATTGTGTCGAGTCCGTTCTTTGTCTTTTGTTGGAGTGTCAGTTGGTTAGAAACTTGTGGGAAATGACTTATCGTTTATTAGAGATCTCATGGGTGCCACTAAAGATAAAATTTGGGCTTGAAATGGTTTACGGGTTTTTAAGGAAGTTAAGAAGGCTTACTCGTTGATTTTCCTTTCTATTTTTTGGATTGTGTGAAACGAAAGAAACTATAGAGATTTTGAGGGTTTTGAAAGACCATTATTTCTTATAATTAGCCTTTGGTCTTGATTTGCACCTTCTTGGTACTTTTTTAATAATTTTTTTACTTATAAAAAATATATATTTTCCCTGCAAAAAGTGGTTTCCGTCTTCCGGATTCATAATTCACAACCGCATAGATCTAGCATTCTAATGCAAAAAAAAGGCGAGTTTAGATTCAATTATTTATATGGGTAATGTGCTTTTGGCACTTGTTAAGGAGCAATAAATACTCAAACAAATGCATTGAAATTTTAAGATTGTATTTAAGTTTTAATGTCATTATAAGTAGGGGTGAGCATGAATCAATTTGAATCGGGGTGGCTAAAAAATCAACTCAACACAATTATATCGGGTTGAAAAATTTTTAATCCAATCAAACCCATTTAAATCGATTTTGATCGATTTAGGTCATCGGTTTGGTATTTTTCTTACTTAAAAATTAATGCAAGCATATTATATAAAATAATATTTTATTACAAATACTAATTATTCAATTCCTAATAAATTTATGAATTTTGTAATATTGTCATATAAGGAAATTTATGAATTTTTAAAATCTTAATTACTTAATAAATTTTATTAAGAAACTTCCTCATGACAATATAATTCGTCTTATTTACTAAGTAGATTTTAGAATCACCCTTAAAATATAATTAGACATTAAGAGTGTGTTCGAGAGTGAAAATCATCCCTTATTTCATTTTTTTCTTCTCATTCTGTTCTCCAAAAGCATTTATAAGATCAAAATAATTTTATTTTATTCTCTCCATGTCCATCAAAATAGTATAAACTTGATATAAATATCAATTGTTAAAAGTTTGCTTTTACATCAATAAAGATATTTCAAAAGTCACATCTCTAACTTTTCCTCGTCAAATCATATTAAAAATTTATTTTTAACAACGTGAATGCAAAGAAAATAAATAAGCTATTTGATGTATTTAAAAATTTATCCTAAACGCGAAATCACCTAATTTTCATTAAATCATTTACTTATAATAAAGTAAAAAACTTCTTGAATTTTACCATATGATTAAGAAGAAGAGGGATGTTATGCCCCTTTAATCAATGAAAATGGTGCAAGTCAAGTAAGGGTGGCTTGGAGAAGACAAATGTAGGGTAGATGATTAATAAAGAATTATTATGATTTAATTAAGCAAGATATGTATCCAACCCTTTCATTTGATCCTTCTAGTAAAGAATGGATTTTGCATGTAAGCTAATTTACTCTTTTTAAAGTATAATTTATTAAAAATACCTCTTTCTTCATCCCCTGTATATAGGATCGGAATGGAACCGAGTTTTTATCGAGTTATTTGGTCTTAAGCTCGAGCTCGAGCCAGGTTTCATTCTAAAATTATGTTCAAATAACTTATCGAGTCGAGCTCGAATATCTTAAAATTCAATTCGAAAGGCCTTTGAATAGTTTGATAAGGTATTATCGTTCGAATTGAGTTTAGTTTGAGCTCGAATCAATATTTATTTAAGATTTTTATTTATTAAAATTATAGTTTATGTTTGAACTTGAAATGAACAATCCAAAACTCGGGTCCGAACTAGAGCTCGAATTGAGTCGAACTTAAACCTAATTTTCGAACTCGAGTTAAAATCTATTCATTTTAAGTCGAACTGAGCTAAAATACTTTAGTATTTGGGCTCGATTCGGCCCAAGTCCCGCACAATGAACCTAACCTTCAACTTTTGTAAGTCTCAAACTTAATTGATTCAGAGGGATTAGATATGGTATGGCCCAAAGTTGATTTCAAAATTTTAAAAACTTTAGAAAATAGGATACGAAATCTTGCCCAACCAATCACTTTGCATTATTGTCGGTAGTCTTTCTCAATGGTAGCTTCCAAGAATGATCTCATCTAGTTGAGGGCATAGAACTATAACTCTTATTATTATTTTGGTTAAACAAGACAATATAAGTAACTTCAAAACCCAAATTGGATGTTTTCAAGTAACCACGACAGGTCCCAGGTAAAGTCATTTTGTTTTTGGATGGCTCTGTATATGTGCTTATCCTGTTACTATCCCTTTGGCCTTGTTTTCAAAAGCGTTTTAATTTTCAATAAAAAAAACTAATCAATTTTAAAAGAAAACCTAAAAGAAATTACAAGTAAAAAAATAAATATTATTTAATTAATTTATTAATTAAATCGAACTGACTTGTGAACTTAACAAATTGAGTTTGACATTACTTGAATTTGGTTGGATAAACTAACTGAGGCAAGATCACAATTCGAACTCGATATAATCGAGTTTCGAACCAAACCTCCTGAACGAACCGAAGTGTTCGATTCAGTTTCACTCATAAAAAACTTTTGAATGGTCATTGTGAAAAAAAAAATTAAAAGTTTATTATATGGACCTAGATCACCACGTGCCCACGTATTGACTTGTGTGGATCTCACAGCCGTGCCGACGAGGGAATCACACAAATTTGTGTGTGGTTACTGGTTAGTGTCGTGAGCCGGGTCCATGCAGTCAAGGAGAAATTTAGATTTTCCTATCATAAGACAGATGTACTTTTGATCAATCTTCATCAATGTGTTTTTGGCTTCTTGCGTGAGCTTTAACTTGTGGAGCTTGGAGTGCATTATTGATGTATGTGCTGTTAGGTCCTCTTTGATTTAGCTGCAACTTCAATTTTTAGAAGTTAAAACTGATTTTGAACAAATTTTAATAGCTATTTAACATTCAGTAAAAATGGTGTTAAAGCTTAAATGAATTATAAAAAATTAACAATTTTTAATTTATTTTTCAGTTTATAATTCTTTTTAGAAACTGTTTTTGTAGTAAATAAATTCCGATAACTAAGCATATCATTCAAATAATAAATAATAATAGATAACTTTTATTTTTTGAAGTGTTTTTTTTAACGAGAATGAAAGAATTTGAAATACAATCTTTATCTATCCAAATCCACTAAAAAAACTGAACATTTTAATTCTATACTATTTTAAGAGTTTTAAAGAAAGAGTAAAAAAAAAATTAGAGTACTCTTCTCTTTTCTTTTCTTTTGATGGTCATCTTTCTTTCTCTTTTTTTCTTTTAATCCAAACATTCCCTTAGAAATAAAGTATGAAAACAACAAACAAAACAGAAGGGCAGCCAAAGATACTTTCTTGAAGCAGTCAAGACAAACCAAGTTGTCTAAACTTCTGGTAGCATGCATAAACCCTAGAACAAAAAAATCATCTTCACCATCCAATTAATCACCACACAACCTGTTTGAGCAATATTAGGAGGAAAAAATGTAAAATAAACAAATTGTAGCTTATGGTTGACTCACATTGGCTAGTTAATCTGGCATTGGACCCTACTAGGGACCCACTGACATTTGTTCTATGTGTCTGATTATAATGCTTATTAGATTACAAGTATAATCCCTTCTTGATTCATATTAATTTTGAACAAACAGTGATTTGTAACCATATTTATGGACAAATTTGATATATTTATTTACACAAGTAACCCAGCTAATTAATTTTTTATTTTTTATATTTTTTTTGCTAGAACAGCTAATTAATTATTTTTAGAGATTATGTGAAAGAGAAATTGGAATATGCTAATATTTATTCATGTGTTGCATCAATTGTCATTTTCCTTTTGTGACAGAACCCACATGTTTATTGTTTCTCTATTATCAAAGATTCTATCATATTAGTCAGATTTTAATTGGCCAATTTGTTAATTAATTTTAAAAACCCATCAAATATTTTAAGTGTATTGTTAAATGAACTCTTCATAAAATAAGAAATATAGTAAGAATTATAAAATTATAGACATTTATTGGTCAAGTTGAACATGACATATCAACAAGATTAAGATATTTTGTTTCTAGTATACACCCCACCTAAAAAGTATTTTGTTTTTATGAATATGATACAATACCGGCCAATTCGCTTTCACTTTTGTGTCAAGTATTGAAATTTGATAGATGTTTTATCAAATGTTACATTATTTTTAATTTTACAACTAAAACTGTTTCAACGTTATTGACGGAAAAAAAAAATAGAACTTAAATCTTTTATGTGAAAATACGTATTTGATTATCGATAGCTGAAACTATAATTAGGCTAAACCATATAACAATACAAACTAAAATAAAAGAAATAGAAAAGAAAAGAAAACTTTAGAGTGAAAAAACATTCATGTGAATTCAGAGAGTGCCCCCCTCAAGTTTCCCTAGATATCATTCATGTGAAATTCATGATTTGAACTTTTGAGTAAGCACACTTTGATGGCCTACCATTCTCTCAAATTCAAAGACGGGAAAATATATATGTATGCACGTATGTATAACAAATGACAAATCGTAAAAATCATCATTGCACAGGTGCATTGTATGTACTGTATTCAGGGTACATATTCAATGAAGAATAGGCCAATGCAACTAATAAAATGGATGGTAAAAATTGAAAGATGAACTTAAATCATGGAAGTATTCAATTTTCCCCACATGGGCAACAAATTAGCTGAACAGTAGTCCCTTTGTAGCATGGACCCCAACCTATTTCTTTATGTAATGTCCTTCATCTTTATTAAATTTCATTAAAGAAGTAAAATTCTGAAAAGAATAATAAAAGCCCATCACCTCTATTTTATATGCCAATCGCTCAGCATTCTTCTTTAGCTACAAGCTATATGCCTCTTTCACTATGGAAGAACATACCAACATACAGATTGATGCTCAAGACAACTTCCTAATTAGCTCATACTCCACCACCTCCTCCTCTTCTTCCTCCTCTTATTGCTCAGCGACGTTACCGTCTTCAGGTTTCTATCAAATTACGAAAAAGAAAAAGATTTGTATAGATAAAAAAGAGTCGAGAAAAGCTCATCAAGATCACTTGGAGAATGACAATGATGAGATAGCTAAAAATAAAAAGTATAAGAGCAACGACGATGATAATGGTAAGCACCCTACATATAGAGGGGTACGTATGCGTAGTTGGGGCAAATGGGTGTCTGAAATCCGAGAACCAAAGAAGAAATCAAGAATTTGGTTAGGTACATACCATACAGCCGACATGGCGGCTCGAGCTCATGATGTAGCTGCGCTAGCCATCAAAGGCAGCTCCGCTTACCTCAATTTCCCCGAATTAGCAAACGAGCTTCCCCGCCCAATCAGCGTCTGCCCCAAAGACATACAAGCCGCCGCTGCCTTGGCAGCTGCAGCCACATTTCACGACGCGACGCAGCATAAAATTGAGGCCATAACTGAAGCTGGTACGAGCCAAGCCGACGTTCCTGTTAGACATTCATCAAACAGTTTGTCCTTAGAAAACACACAAGAATCAACTGATTCTCCTTCCAATGACATTGATGAAGAGACATTGTTTGACCTTCCTGATCTCTTCAACGACGGCATGGATCGAAGTGATTATTCTTCATCATGGCAGTTGTGTGCAGCTGATACCGGCTTCCGGCTTGAAGAGCCGTTCATGTGGGAGTACTACTAGTACTACGGTGAAATTTGGAATTTGTTCCAGTCTCAAGTTTTGTATTGTAATTTTTTTTTTCATACTAATAGAAAGGTTTTATGGCTTTCAGTGCAATTGACTTTAAAGTTAAAAACCCGCTTACTATATTTTGATGCTCTAATTTTATTAACATTTTGAGTTTGTTCAAATTTTCCATGGAAATTATCATCGTTACTATTTTAGTAAATATGCACAAAAAATGTAAGCTATTAACTTTTGAAAATGATCAGTTTCTTCAATTTATTTAGACCAAAGCGTATTTCACTTAGATCATGCTAAATTTCAATTTCGATGTCACCAGTCTTAAAAAAAATATATGATAAAAGTACATTACAAATTGTAGGAAAGAGGGAGAGAATTCGATTAACACAAACAAAACTTGTGGAATGTATAATTTGGCTTTTAGGATTAAACGATCTACTTGGTTTTGATGTAACTTTTTGAAACATAATTCGTGGCAAATTTTAAAAGAAAATAACTATCATAACAATTTTAGTGAAAATGCACAAAAATATGAGCTACAACCTTCGAAAATTGCTAGTTTTTTGTAAATTTTGATTTTTCTTGACCATCTCATTTTTCACTTGCTCCAAAGAATATTTCACTTAGATAATTTTAAATTATACTTCCGAAATCACCAGCAATAAAAAAAAATACGATAAAAATGCATTACAAATTGTAGGAAAGATTGAGAGAATTCGATTCACACGAACAAAACTTATAGAGGTTATAATGGCCATCAGGGCTCCATTTGGTAAAATGATCCATTTGGTTTTGATGTAACTTTTTGAGACTTAGTTCACCGTATATTTTCAAAAGAAATATTTGTCGTAACTATTTTAGTGAAAATGCACAAAAAATGTGACTTAGAAAAAGACTAGTTTTTTCAAATTTTGATTTTTCTTGACCATCTCATTTCTCACTTGGACCAAAGTGCATTTCACTTAGATCATGTTAAATTCAACTGTCAAAGTCACCAGCCATCAAAAAATAAGATAAAAGTGCATTACAAATTGCAAGAAAATTGAGAGAATTCGATTAACACAAGCAAAACTTTTTAAGGGTATTATTTGGCCTTCAAGACTTAGTTTTGGGAAATGATCCATTTGATTTTGATGAAAATTTTTGAAACTTAGTTCATTTCAAATTTTCAAAAGAAATGACTATCATAACTATTTTAACGAAAATGTACAGCAAACATGAGCTTATTATAACCTTTGAAAATGGTCAGTTTATTCAACAATTTGATTTTTCTTGATCATCTCATTTTTTACTTGGACTAAAACGTATTTCACTTAGATCATGTTAAATTCTACTTCTGAGGTTACCAACCACAAAAAAAAAAATTAAAATTAAAATTAAAATTAAAATTAAAATTTCATTTCAAAATGTAGGAAAGTGGGAGGGAATTTGATTAACATGAGCAAAATTTCTATAGGGTGTAATTTAGCTTTTAGGGCTCTGTTTTGGGAAATGAATTTTTTGGTTTTGATTTAACTTTTTGAAATCTAGTTTGAGGTAAATTTTCAAAGGAAATTACCATCATAACCATCTTAGCGAAAATGCACAAAAAACGTGAGCTATCTTCGAAAATGGCAAGTTACTTTCAAAATTTGATTTTTCTTGACCATTCTATTTTTCACTTTAACCAAAACATGTTTAATCAGATCAAGTTAAATTCCACTTTCTAGGTCACCACCCATAAAAAAATAGGATAAAAGTGCATTACAAATTGTCAAAAAGAGGGAGAGAATTCTATTAACACGAGCAAAACTTTTAGAGGGTATAATTTGACATTCAGGAATCCGTTTTGGAAAATGATCCATTTGGTTTTGATGTAACTTTTTGAAACCTAGTTCATGGCAAATTTTAAAAGGAACTGACCATCATAACTAGTTTAGCGATAATACACAAAAAAAAGAAAATGAGCTATAACTTTCAAAAATAGCCAGTTACTTCCAAAATTTGATTTTTCTTGACCATCCTATTTTTCGCTTGGACCAAAACATATTTAACTTAGATCATCTTAAAATCAACTTTTGAGGTCACCAGCCATAAATAAAATAAGATAAAAGTGCATTACAAGATGTAGGAAAGAGTGAGAGAATTCGATTAACACGAGCAAAACTTTTGGAGGCTATAATTTGGCCTTCAGGGCTTCGTTTTGGGAAATGATCCTTTTGGTTTTGATGTAACATTTTGAAACCTAGTTCGTGGCATATTTTCAAAGGAAATGACCATCGTAACTATTCACAAAAAACGTGAGCAACCTTTGAAAATGACCAATTTCTTTCAAATTTTGATTTTTCTTAATTGTCCTAATTTTCACTTGGGCCGATGCGTATTTCACTTAGATCATGTTAAATTATACTTTCGAGATCACCAGCAATAAAAAAAAATGGGATAAAATTACATTACAAATTGTAGGAAAGATGAAGAGAATTTGATTAACACGAGAAAAATTTCTAAAGGGAATAATTTGGCTTTCATGGCACTGTTTGGGAAATGATCATTTTGGTTTTGATGTAACTTCTTTATACCTAGTTAGTGGCAAATTTTCAAAGGAAATGACCATCATAACTATTTTAGAAAAAAAAATGCACAAAAAACGTGAGCTATAACCTTCTAAAATGGTTAGTTTTTTACAAAATTTGATTTTTCTTGATCATCTTATTTTTTACTTGGACCAAAGATATTTCACTTAGATCATTTTGAATTCTACATTGTAGGAAAGAGGTAAAGAATTTGATTAACATGAGCAAAACATCTGGAAGATATAATTTTGGGGCTCCATTTTGGGAAATGATCCTTTTTGTTTTGATGTAACTTCCCAAAACTTAGTTCAAGGAAAATTTTCAAAGAAAATTACCATAAATATTTTAACGAAAATGCACAAAAAAATGTGAGCTTTATAACCTTTGAAAATGGTCAGTTTCGTTAAAATTTTGATTTTTCTTGACTATCTCATTTTTTACTTGGACCAAAGTGTATTTCTCTAATATCATATTAAATTCTACTTTCGAGGTCATCAGCCATAAAAATAGGATAAAAGTACATTACAAATTATAAGAAAGAGAGAGAGAATTCAATTTAACTCGAGCAAAATTTCTTGGGGGTGTAATTTGGGCTTTAGGGTTCCATTTTGAGAAATGATCATTTTGATTTTTCTATAACTTTTTGAAACCTAGTTCATAGAAAATTTTCAAAGGAAATATCCATGGTAATAATTTTAGTGAAAATGCACAAAACTATAAGCTATTTCCTTCGAAAATGGCAAGTTTCTTCAAAATATTGATTTTTCTTCACCATCCCATTTTTCACTTGGGCCAAAGCGCATTTCACTTGGATCATGTTAAATTCCCTTTTCGATGTCACCAACCATAAAAAAAAAAAAAAAAAAAAGATAAAAGCGCATTATAGATTGTAAGAAAGATGGAGAGAATTCGATTAAAATGAGCAAAACTTTTGGATGGTATAATTTGGCTTTCAGGGCTTCGTTTTGGCAAATAATTCATTCGGTTATGATGTAACTTTTTCAAACCTAGTTCGTGGCAAATTTTCAAAGGAAATGACCATCATAACAATTTTAGCGAAAACGTACAAAAAAAAATGAGCAATAACCATAAAAAAAATGGTTAGTTTCTTGCAAAATTTAATTTTTCTTGACCATCCCATTTTTCACTTGGACTATATCATATTCCACTTAGGTCATTTTAAATTCAACTTTCGAAGTCACAAGCAATAAAAAAAATAAGTAAAATTTTATTACAAATCATAAGAAAGAGCGAAAGAATTCGATTAACACATGCAAAACTTCTTCAAGGTATAATTTGGCTTTTAGGAGTCCGTTTTAGGAAATGATCCTTTTGGTTTTGACGTTACTTTTTGAAACTTAGTTCTTTGCAAATTTTCAAATGAAATGACCATCATAACTATTTTAGCAAAAATGCACAAAAAATGTGAGCTACTTTTAAAAATAGCCAATTTATTCCTAAATATGATTTTTATTTACCATCCCATTTTTCACTTTGACCAAAGTGTATTTCAATAAGATCATGTTAAATTCTACATCCAAGGTCTCCATCAATCAAAAAATAAGTTTAAAGTGCATTACAAATTATAGGAAAGTGGGAGAGAATTTGATTAACATGAGCAAAATTTCTAAAGGGTATAATTTGGCTTTTAGGCTCAATTTTGATAAATAATCCTTTTAGTTTTGATATAACTTTTTTAAACCTATTTCGTGGCAAATTTTCAAAGGAAATGACCGTCATAACTATTTTAGAGAAAATGCGTAGAAAATGTGAGCTATAACTTTCGAAAATGGTCAGTTACTTCCAAAATTTGATTCTTCTCGACCATCCCATTTTTTGCTTGGATTAAAGCATATTTAACTTTGATCATGTTAAAATCAAATTTTGAGGTCACCATCCACAACAAAAAAAAAAAAAAAAAAAAGGGAGAAAAGTGCATTACAAGATGTAGGAAATATGGAGAGAATTCGATAAATACAAGCAAAACTTATAGAGGTTTAATTTGGCCTTTAAGGCTCTGTTTTGGGAAATGTTCCTTTTGTTTTTAACTCTTTTAAACCTATTTCGTGGCATATTTTAAAAGGAAATGACCATCATAACTATTCATAAAAAAACATGAGCAATAACCTTCGAAAATGACCAATCACTTTCAAATTTTGATTTTCTTAACTATCCCATATTTCACTTGGATCTAAGCATATTTCACTTAGGTCATGTCAAATTCTAATTTCGAGGTCATCAGCAATAAAAAAAATTGGATAAAAATGCATTGCAAATTGTAAGAAAGAGGGAGAGAATTCGATTAACACGATCAAAAATTTTGGAGGATATAATTTGGCTTTTAAGGCTCTGTTTTGGGAAATCATCCTTTTTTATTTTGAGGTAACTTCTTTAAACCTAGTTTGTGGCCAATTTTCAAAGGAAATTACCATTGAAACTATTTTAGCGAAAATGCACAAAAAATGTGAGCTATAATAACATTCTAAAATGGTGAACTTCTTGCAAAATTTGATTTTTCATGATCATCTTATTTTTCACTTGGACCAAAGAATATTTCACTTAGATCATTTTAAATTCTACTTAGAAGTCACCAACTGTAAATAAAAAAAATAAAAAAATAAAAAAAAAAGTTAAAAGTGCATTAAAAATTGTAAGAAAGAGGTAAAGAATTTGATTAACATGAGCAAAATGTCTAGAAGATAAAATTTGGGGGCTTTATTTTGGGAAATGATCCTTTTTGTTTTGATGTAACTTCTTGAAGCCTAGTTCAAGGAAAATTTTCAAAGGAAATTACCATTATAACTATTTTAGCAAAAATGCACAAAAATGTGTGCTATAATATTCAAAAATGGCCAGTTTCTTCCAAAATTTGTTTTTTTAATCATCCTATTTTTCACTTGGACCAAAGTATATTTAATAAGATCATGTTAAATTCCACTTTTGAGGTCACCAAACATAAAAAAAAAAAAAAAATTAGGATAAATATGCATTACAAATTGTTGAAAAGAGGCAGATAATTCGATTAACATGAGCAAACTTTTGGAGGGTATAATTTGGCTTTCAATGATCCGTTTTGGGAAATGATCCAGTTGCCTTTGATGTAACTTTTTGAAACCTAGTTCATGGCAAATTTTTAAAGGAAATGACCATCATAAGTAGTTTAGTGAAAATGCACAAAAAACATGAGCTATAACCTTCGAAAATGATCAGTTACTACCAAAATTTGATTTTCTTGACCATCCCATTTTTTTCTTAGACCAAAGCATATTTAACTTAGATCATGTTAAAATCAAATTTTGAGGTCACGACCCATAAAAAAAAAAAGGGATAAAGGTGCATTACAAGATATAGGAAAGAGGGAGAGAATTTGATTAACACAAGCCAAACTTCTAGACGTTACAATTTGGCCTCCAGGTCCCTGTTTTGGGAAATTATCCTATTGGTTTTGATTTAACTTTTTGAAACCTAGTTCGTGTCCTATTTTCAAAAGAAATAATCATCGTAATTATTCACGAAACATGTGAGCTATAACCTAACCTTCGAAAATAACCAATTTCTTTCAAAATATGATTTTTCTTAACTGTCCCATTTCTTAAATTCTACTTTCGAGGTCACCAGCAATCAAAAAATTTGATAAAAGTGCATTACAAATTGTAGGAAAAAATGGGAGAGAATTAGATTAACACAAGCAAAACTTCTAGAGGGTATAATTTGGCTTTCACGGCTCCGTTTTGGGAAATGATCCTTTTGGTTTTGATGTAACTTCTTTAAACCTATTTCGTGGAAATTTTTCAAAGAAAATGACAATCGTAACGATTTTAACGAAAATGCACAAAAATAACATGAGCTATAACTTTCTAAAATGGCTTGTTTCTTGTAAAATTTGATTTTTCTTGATCATCCTATTTTTCACTTGGACCTAAGAATATTTCACTTAGAACATTTTAAATTCAACTTTCGAGGGCACCAGCCATCAAAATATAAGATAAAATTGCATTAAAAATTGTAAGAAATAGTTAGAGGAGGATATAATTTGGCATTCAGGGCTCCGTTTTGGGAAAAGATCCCTTTGGTTTTGATGTTACTTTTTCAAACCTAGTTCAATGCAAATTTTCAAAGGAAATGTCCATCATAACTATTTTAACAAAAATACACAAAGAAACGTGAGCTATGTAACCTTTGAAAATGGTTAATTTCTTCAAAAAATTAATTTTTCTTGATTATCCTATTTCTCACTTAGACCAAAGCGTATTTTACTTAGATCATGTTAAATTCTTCTTTCAAGATCACCAACCATAAAAAAAAAGGATAAAATTGCATTGCAAATTATAGGATTGAGGGAGAGAATTCAATTTAACATGAGCAAAACTTCTTAAGAATATAATTTGGCCTTTCAGGATTCCATTTTGAAAAATGATCCGTTTGGTTTTCTTGTAACTTTTTGAAACCTAGTTCATGGAAATATTTTCAAAGAAATGGCCATCGTAAAATTTTTAGCGAAAATGCAGAAAAAAGTGAGCTATACCTTCAAAGATGGTTAGTTTTTTCCCAAAATATGATTTTTCTGGACGAGCCCATTTTTCACTTGGACCAAAGCATATTTTACTTAGATCATGTTAAATTCCACTATCAAGTTCACCAGCCATTAAAAAAAAAAAGAAGATAAAAGTGCATTACAAATTGTAGGAAAGAGGGAAGAAATTCGATTTAACACGAGCTAAACTTCTGAAGGGTATAATTTGGCTTTTCGGGCTCAGTTTTGAAAAATGATCCATTTAGTTTTTATGTAACTTTTTGAAATCTAGTTCGTGGCATATTTTCAAAGGAAACGATCATTGTAACTATTTTAACAAAATTGCACAAAAAAAATGAGCAATAACCTTTAAAAATGGTCAATTTCTTACAAAATTTGATTTTTCTTGACCATTCCATTTTTCACTTGGACCATAGTATATTTCACTTAGATCATTTTAAATTCAACTTTCGAGGTCACCATCAATCAAAAAATAAGATAAATGTGCATTACAAATTGTAGGAAAAATTGAGAGAATTTGATTAACACTTGCAAAATTTCTTGAGGGTATAATTTGGCCTTTAAGGCTCCATTTTGGGAAATGATCCATTTGGTTTTGTTGTAACTTTTTGAAACCTAGTTCGTAAAAAAATTTCAAAGGAAATGACCATCATAACAATTTTGCAAAAATGCACAAAAACGTGAGCACCTTCGAAAATGGCCAATTTCTTAATAAAAAAATGATTTTTCTTCACCATCCCATTTTTCACTTAGACCAAAGTGTATTTCAGTTATATCATGTTAAATTTCACTTTCGAGATCGCCCGTCATCAAAAAATAGGATAAAAGTGCATTACAAATTGTAGTAAAAAATGGAGAGAATTCAATTAATACAAACAAAACTTCTAAATGTTATAATTTGGCTTTCATGATTCTGTTTTGGCAAATAATCACTTTGGTTATGATGTAACTTTTTGAAACCAAGTTCGTGGTAAATTTTCAAATAAAATGACCATCACAACAATTTTAGTGAAAATGCACAAAAACGTGAGCTATAACCTTTGAAAATAGTCAGTTTCTTTCAAATTTTGACTTTTTCTAAACCATCCCCTTATTCACTTGGATAATGTTAAATTCTATTTTCGAGATCAACAACCTTCAAAAAATATATAAAAGTGCATTACAAATTGTAGAAAAGAGGAAGAGAGTTCGATTAACATGAGCTAAATTTCTGAAGGGTATAATTTGGCCTTCAAAGTTCGGTTTTGGAAAATGATTCATTTGGTTTTGATATAACTTTTTGAGACCTAGTTCGTGGCATATTTTCAAAGTAAACAGTATTCTTAACTATTTTAGCGAAATTGCGAAAAAAAAAAAAAAAAAGAGCAATAAAGTACCCAACCAACTTGATAAATTAATGACAAATTCAGATACCCTGTCCATGGTTTCGGGTTGAAAGAGACTCAGAAACTGCAAATGCATATGGTGATGAATTGATGATGTCTTTACCATCTCTTTCTCTTTATTTTTGTTGACCTTTACTTTTAATACTCTTTATTGTGTCTTGTTTTTGGGTGGTTGAGGGTAGATATTTTCATCACGAGAGTTTAAATTAGAGTTTTTTTCGTTACAAGAGGATCAAACAAGCTTTATTTATGATTTGATATAAATTAATATTTATATTTAAATCACGTATAAAAACACACATATTGTTAATAAAAATATCATTTTTTCTCTATATGTTTTAAAATTTACCTGATGAAATTGAAAAAAGAGATTACTGGAACGTTTTAGCCAACATGTTGTTAATAATTGTGGTCAAATTTTACATATGACGAGAAAAATGGAATGTTTGAGCCAACATTGCTTTTTTCTACCATGTGAATACGTAAAAGAAACTTATTTGGATTTCCAACAATGTAGATGCCCAAATTACAAAGGTGACAATATGATCTAACTAGCGTTATTTTCTAACTTAAAATATCTTTCTCTGTTCATTGAAAGTGTTATAGCAAAGGGCTATAAGAAAAGGGTCCTATTCTCCATTGAATTAGAATTTTTCAAGCCACTAAGCAAAGTAACCTCACCATCATTATCTCCTTAGTATTCTATTTCTTCATCATCATTTTAGCTACCCGACACCATTCAATTAACCATTAGCCAGAAATTTAAGAAATAGACAAAAAAGATAATCAAACAAGGCATTTAGTTAGAGACCGTCTACATGACCCTCAAGGGGAACTGCTAAATTCAAGGCAAAAATGGCTGCATACACTGACATTTTCTTTTTCTTTTTTATTTTTAAATTTCCCATTAGTTAAAAGCAAAACAAATGCAGTGTGTGCAGCCATTTTTGGCATGAATTTAGCAATTTCCTTCACTTAATTGAAATGTTTGGTACAATAGTTCAAGATTTCAACCTTCCTGCTTCTTAATGCACACTGCAATCATTTTATTTTTTTATATTATATCTACGTACAAGGGCGTTGGTGGTTTGGGGTTTGATTTAATGTTATTAATTTCGTGCCGTATAAGACATTAATAAAACAAGTAGTATCTCAAAAATGGGGCAAAAGGAAAATGAACAGTTTAATCTACGTACCCATGTGTCCAAATCATGGCGAGAGGTATACTGTCCTGTTTTGGAGCAATTTAGAGTGAAACCAATTAGATTATGATTGGTCTTGCCTGGAATCACCAGCTGCTTCATTTTGGGAGACATGGTAAAAAAAAAATAGTAACCTTAACTCATTTTTTGCAATTATGAAGAAAAAAAAAAGTGCATGGAATATTTGGTCGGACCAAATTGGGGATAGTAAATCCTATTTCAAATCATGATTATCTTTTCAATCTTTTTTTCAACTCTAACCTAATCCGATCCATGATAAGTAAGCATAAATTCCAATCCTAATCTAATTTATGAAAAATCTGACTATAAATCTGGATTGTCCGGATTAGATTTATATCGTCTTACGAAATCAAACTTGAACTCAATTGAGTTGGTTTAGACCGGATTAACTTGAATATATTGAATTAAATTCTTGAATTTTTTTTTCAATTTAAAATGTTAAACATTACAAATATAATTTCAAAAAATGTTAAATTAACATATTTAAATTAAATCATCTCGCATACATAAGTTCCAAAAGTTATTAGTGTAAATTTTTGGATAAAGCAAATTTTATTTACTCGAGAAGAAAACCTCCTACAAAGAGTATCAATGCCGGAAAGTTGCTGCAAACGCAAAACTAACAAAACATCTACAAAATAGCTATGTTAGAAGAATCTCTAAACGGTCACCCATTTTTAACACCCGACCAATCGATTAATAATGAGACGATTCTTGTAGAAGCTAAACTGATAAATTATCATTTTAACTTTAAAAAAACACTTATTAATACTATAATGATGAAAAGAACGATTTTCATTGACCATTAATAAGAGTAGTCAATATAAATGAAAGGAATAGAGATTTCTAAATATTTACTTATTACAAAAAGACATCCCAATATTTATAGCTACACTACTATCAAGATGGGAGGTGTTATAATGATTGTTGTACAGTTCACTCAAACACTTTAAAGAAACACTATGAAAATTTAAGTTATATCTGTTTGAAAACGTAAGTGATAATTATCATTTAAGTTTTTAAAACATATGAAACAAGTGTTTGAAAACGTAAATAATAATTACCATTTAAGTTTCGTATAAAATGGTTGTTTTACATCGGAGACAATAAACTCAAACAGTTACTCAACAGTATGAAAGAGACGTTTCTGTCTAGGGTTACTCATTATTCAACATTATGAAGTGTAGTTTCTGTATTCTAGAGTTCATCACCAGCTAGATATGGTAAACATAGCTAATAAGGACAAAAGCTATTTTTGTTTGCAAACTGTGTGAAGTACCCTAATTACAATAATGTAAAAATATTTTTATTATTCCATATCTTTTTACACCCACGTTAAGAAGAGCGTAAACACAGAAACACTAGGAACAAACAGCAAATCTTGACATTTATTGGTCCAAGAGCTTTATTGGTAATCGCTTTAAAATCTATTAGTAATGCAAAGGAATTCCATTGATAATACGTAGGGATTAAAAAATAAAACAAATTCATGCCCGCATGGCATACTCCCATTGGTGTACTCACGGTCTAAATTTGATGTTATTTTGTGTTATATTTTAATTTTAAATTATAATTTTTATTTAGTTTTGGTTAATAAATTATTTTTATTATTTTATATTTGAATGATGATAGTTTTATTATGATATATATCTATAAATATAATTAAATTTTTAAAAATATATAATTTAACAAAACAAATTGAAAATTTTCATCAAATCAAATACGGTACATCAAAAGAAACTGAGAGCAAAACATTTTATTTTAATAACTTAAAGCCTTTACCACCAAACTTTATTTTACCACCTCAATAACTATTGCATGCTTAAACTGATAGAGACCTGCAAACGTGTTCCATGAGACACAGAAATGCACCGAATCAGTTATGGTTTGCAAGTGTGCATTAAAAAAATTGAATCCGACCTAACCTGTTTCGATGATATTTAAAAATTAATTAAAATATATTTAAATCGATAAATTTAAATAAATTTTGTCTTGAATTTATTAATTTAAACACATTTTAGTCAGTTTTCAAACATTAAAATTTTCAATTATTTTTTAATCTTAGTTTAATCTGATCCATGATAAGTTACATAAATCTTAATATTAATCTAGCTCGTGAAAAATCGGATTATAAACCTAGTTGTCCAGTTAGATTCATATTGTCTTATGAAATCAAACTCGAACTCACTTAACTTGATTTAGATTGGATTAACTTGGATCGAGTTAGATTTTTTATTTTTTATCTCAAATACTAAACATTATAAATATAAATTTAAAAAATCAAATCAACATATTTAAATTTAATGTCTTGCATACATTCAAGTTTCAAAAGTTTGTGTGTAAATTTTTGGATAAAGTAAATTTTATTTATTCAAACAAAAAAACTAAGAGAAGAAAACTTGCTACAAAGAGTATCAAAGTGGCAAAGTTGATAAACTAACAAAACAAATACAAAAGACTAATACAAGAAGAATACTTAAACTAGTCACTCATTTTTATCATTCAGTCAATCGGTTAATTGTTGAACGAAATTTATAAAAGTTAAAATGATAAATTATCATTTTTATTTTTTAAAAAATCGTTGTTTTGCACTGTAACGAGGGAAATGAACAATTTTTATTGATAGTTGATTCGGATGATTAAAACAGGTGACATGAACAAAGTACTCTAAATTTTTACCGATTACAAAAAGGGCATATTAACAGTTACTCAACAGTATGAAAGAGAAGTTTCTGAATTCTACTGTTCCTCTCAAACAGTTACTCGACAGTATGAAAGAGAAGTTTGTGGATTCTAGAGTCCTCTCCTGCTAGATATGGTAAACATAGCCACTCCATACCAACTTACAATATGACAAGCGTGCCTTATTCCTTGAACTAAAGAACAGCCCACAAAAACTCATCCTGACAACAACCACAAGTGACGACAGAAGCTAATTTTGTTTGCATATCGTGTAAGGTACCCTAATTACTGTGTACTAAAAATAAGTATCCTAATTTTAATAATGTAAAAGTATTTTATTATTCCATTTATCTTTTTACACCAACATGCGCATATACGGAAACATTGGAAACAAACATTAATGACACATGGGAACTTAAAAAAAAAAAACCAATATGGTGCGCTCCCATCGGTGTGTATTCATGGGGTGGCTATACTCGCATCCAACGATGTACACTATCATTACTCCATTCCGAATTCCTACTTTGATAATTTACCCATTTTTCGATTTCAACCGTAAAACAAAATGAATTACCATTATATTTCATTTCGCTTTCTGTTTCAACTGTTTCTCCCAACTTTAACCTAAGTGATTAAACTATTCCTGCCTCCAAATACTGCAAAAATTAGAAAATTCCTGTTTCCATAACTCCCTTGTAAAAAGCTGAGCAAAATCAGAACCAATCAGATAGGTTTCCAACAAAATTTACAATGGCAAAATGTTGAGACAAAATAAAGTACCTCAACATCATCTTTCAAATGCTTGTACATCTCTCTAGCAATGCTGAGCACATCCGTACATAGCCTACTCTATATAATCACAGGTTTATCAGACATGTATATTTACCTATCCTATCTGAGAACAAAAATGTAGCAAAATCTGTGCAGCCACTAATTCCAATGATGTTCCAGAAGTTTCCAGTCGAAGGCAACCCTTGGGTAAATTATCAATGCAAACTCTACGCACCGCATCAGGAATCTCTTTTTGCGGCTAAGTGTCATAGTTTCATTAATTATACGATCACGCAGCCTCCATTGCCTTTGGCTAAAAGCATTGATTAATCTGCAAATAATAACACCGAAAATTTCCAATGCTTCCAAGCAGTCAAAAGAAGAAACCAACACCATAAATACAGTAAACTCAAACAATTAGGTGAAATCCACAACCTATAACCAAACCATCAAATTTAAGATGATTTGCATTGGTCGATATGCACACAGGAAACTCATTCCTGTCTATGATGTCCCCCCATCCCCCTCACCCAAAAAAAACTTTCAACAATTCCTAATATGACAACACATGAACCTGTTGGCATCATATTCAAGCATTGCATCACTTTCATAAGGTCAGATGCAGCTGAAGACAGCAGACTGAGTATCATCCATAAATGGCCAAGAAGAAAGCTTCACCAGTTTCCCATCAGATGTATACAGGTTTAACATCATTAGGACCAAAATTTGCTGCGCACATTGGACACTTGCGATGACGACTTTCTGTAACTTTTTGCACACATGAGTTGCAAAACAAGTGGTAGCATTTTGTTATTACAACCTGAATGAGAGGAAAAGGAATCAATTAGCAATATACAAGAAATGATAAAAGAAGACAAAAGTGAGAGGTATTCCATTAGACATAATTATAATAAGCAATGATATATAGCAAAATATCAGAATAGGAGTGATTTTCCGGTGAAACTTGTATGCCTTCTTGGTGATCCAGCCCAAAAGCAGGGAATGAACCTACCCATTATTAAGCCAAGCATGGCCAAGGGGGGGCAATAAATTCTTAGAGGGCTGCAGCCCATGTCACCAACTGAACCTTTATTATGGTAGGATTTATTAACATTAATTTATCACAAAATCCCTTCTGAATGTTACTGATCAACCTTGTAATTATGTCTAGCAATGTGAAAAGAAGAAAAGAATTGTGTTGGTCACCTTAAGTAAATAAGCAATTGAAAATTTAGGCCATTTCTTTCACAAGATGGCTTATATGGCCTTTTTTTTTCACAAGATACTTCAGCATCCTCAGGATACCCACTTGTTGAACAACACTTTCCCACCATTTCTTCCACACGATACTTTGGCCATTTTCATGGATAAATGGGAAAAATACACCACTAGCAAACAGTAAATGTCTTCATAACAATTTAGATAAAAATCATTTTTCACTTTACTCCTTCAACTCGCTTGTCCAACTACTAACCATGGTTCAATCATCCCACTTCCTTTGAATAAAATACTAAATTAAAATTGCATTATTACCTCTTTTGGCCTGTCAAGGCAGATACTGCACTTGAGTATCTCCTTGTATTCTCTAAGTTCTTGTTGAAGTTTCTCTACAACTGATGACCCTTCTATCTGGGCTCGAAGACGTGAAATCTTTCTCCTTCCAACTTCCAATTCCTCCCCTCTTCTTTTCCTTTTAAACCTGATATATATATATATATATATATATATATATATATAAGAAAAAGATGGTTCATTACCTGCACTTAGCAAAAACTTAAAGAAAAAGAGCTACATGTTCCATTACCTTTCTCTGTCTGATTCCATCTGCAGCTCCACATTAGTCAATCGATTTTTATCAACCATAGGTTGTGATTCCTCCAGTGACTCCCTTGCTTGATCACAAGTTCTCCTCACGTCAAAGGATCTCTTTTGCATATTTTCCCAAGTATTTGAGTTCTGAGATCTATCTTCATGAAATTTCTGAACCTGGTCTGAACAAAATCTCAGCTGCAAAGGGAAGTATCCGTTACTCAAAATTCTCATTCTCCATCAGTTTATTTAATTACGAAATATGATAGCCATACCTGGTCTTCAATTCTTGAAGCTTTCATGGCAAAGAAATCAAGAGATGCATTGGCTTGCTGATTCTCTCTATCCATTGTACGTTTATCCATTAATAGAGCATCCTGCAGCTGCCTTGCCCTTACACCCTCTAAAACAAGCTGAAATAGAGCAAATTTTTCACAGATCTAAGCCAAAATTCTCCTTATGCAAACATGAACAGGAATAACAAATTAAAATAAAACTAGCAACAAATAATTGTTCCAGTGCTATGGATTCTTATCTTACAGTGTCCACAAGACAAAGATTAAAGTAAGAGATAACCGAAAAATTGCTTCTTAACCAGATATGTACTTTTGGGGAGAGGGGGGAATTAGTTTTATTAGAAAAGAGGAGAAAAACGCCTTGCCCTTACACCCTCTAAAACAAGCTGAAATAGAGCAAATTTTTCACAGATCTAAGCCAAAATTCTCCTTATGCATACATGAACAGGAATAACAAATTAAAATAAAACTAGCAACAAATAATTGTTGCAGTGCTACGGATTCTTATCTTACGGTGTCCACAAGACAGATTAAAGTAGGAGATAACCGAAAAATAGCTTCTTAACCAGATATGTACTTTTGGGGAGAGGGGGGAATTAGTTTTTTTAGAAAAGAGGAGAAAAACTTGCCAATTTTTTTCCATCCAATGAAACTTTTTTTTTTATAAGTGTCTCCATCCAATGAAACTTAATTCAAACTAAAGGCAAAAACCTTGTAAGACCAAAGAGGCAAAGATAAGATCAGAAATTTACAAAACAATCAAGAGGCCTCCCACCCCAACCCACCACTTCACAGCTGCAAGCACAACATCCTTGTGGATGATATCCTTAACAACCTGTTAATAGTTTCCATGCTGCAGAAGTATATAGATACAGTCCAACAAGGACGCAACAATGAGGATGGCAAACCAATGTGTGTGCATGCACAACTATCGCAAACAGCATAACCATCTACTTCACAAATTTTTCCCATGGTTCTATCAATTGAATTTGATCCAAGTTTATATAATGTTTATTTCAAAAGTTTATCAAAGTTACTATATAAATTGCATATAAAATATTAGGTATTTATTACAACCATGTCCAATGTCTCTCAAACAGCAGAGCAATCATGTAATTAAGTTTAAGCTCGGGCACTTCGATGTTAAGATAATTTTTTTTTTTTTTGATAAGTAGTACTTCAATGTTAAGATAATGAATACATCCTGAATGAGTCAGATATCTGTTCAATGTCTTGAGCAAGCAACAGAGCAGAAACAAAACTCATATAGAAGAAAAAGTGGTACTAGACTAGTCACCTTTATGTTATAATCATCCCTCTCCGTAATTTGCTGCAACAGCTGCTGGTTCTGTGTTTGCATGTCATCATATGCTGGTCCAATTGTCTGAACAAAAACCATATTGATAATGTCTAACCAAATTCAAAATTGTACAAAAAAACAGGCCACACAAGCCAACAGTAGCCAACCTCTATTTCGGATAAATATGTCTCATTTTCTACATTTTTGGATTTCAAGACATCAGAAAGCCTAGCCATATCCCTGCAAAAGAGCATCAAACTGACATTATTACATTTTTCTACATAAATAAGACAGTGAAAGATATAAAAAAAAGTACTTAACCCAGTTCACTGGAAATTTTTTTTGAATGACTATATTGTGATACAATGCAAAGATAAAGAATAAATATGTAACAAATCTTTTAAGCAAAACATAAAGTTCATATGATACAGTCAACCCTCACTGAAGCTGTAGGGCAAATGACAATTCTAATGATAAGTATTGAACACATGCTTTTTTAAGTGAAATAGGACAACTAGATTGTGGTAGGAAAGGTATATCTACAAGATCCTTTTTTGAAACATAGCCGAATGCTTATGAAAAGCTTTTAATCAAGACTATTCTAAGGGAATTATTGCAATCTAGATCAGGGTGTCCATCTATAGCAATAAATTAAAGGACTTTTTCATAACCTGTGGGAATTGAAGCTAACCTTTTAGAAGCTTCCAAAGTTCGTCTCAGGTCAGCAATCTCGGCTTCTGCAGCAGCTAGCCTTTGTTGGGATACAGCCTCAGCTTCATTTGCCATCTTAACTCGTAGTTCCAAGTTTCGCTCGTCAAGAGAAGATTTTAAACTTTGAACACAGGCCCAAGCCTTATATTCCAGATCCCTAGCTTCTACAAGATCCCTGCAATCACAAAACAAATCTCTAAGAAGAGACATAATTTGGAACCACATATCAACGGCAGGTATTTCACATCATCTAGCAGTCCATGATAAGAAAGTGACTTGAATCAGTTGCAGGACAGGATTAATAATTGATGAGACAAAAGAACTTCTACATTAAATAGCCAGTACAAGAGAAGAATGCAGAATGCAGAATGCACAGAAGATTTTAGTCTCTGTGACATAAGTCCCTCTCGACAACTCATGAATTAAGAATTCTCGCAACAAACAACAAGGTCTCCTCAAACTATTCTCAATTAATATTTTAGAAATATGAAGCAGGATTCAGCACTTTATATTAACAGAATCAGAACCAGATCTTTTTTATAAATAAATATTCATTGATAAGGGCATGAAGGGAGTAGAAGAGAAGATAAGGCAAAGTTAACTGCTATTATTATATTAAAACGGGATTACCCATGGTAAATATAGCAATTGATAGTAATCCAACTCCAAGCCATAAAAAAAAAAGATAGTAGAAAGATTACTTAGGTATTCAAAATTAACCGTTGTAGAATATAAGCCATTTCTATTAATGCTGAGGGAAAAAAAAAGGAGAGAGAGAGATGCCTTATATGCAGATACCCTAACCTCGAATCAGTTGATTCACGTCTATACATATCCAAAATCAACTTCAACTCTTTATCACTATCCTTCAAATCTTGTACCTACACCAACACCTCAAAATATTTACTAAAAAAACACATCACAATTAGCCAAGAGAAAGTGGTAAAGTAGGCTCTTATAAGCAACATAAAAAGGAGGAAAAAAAGATATTTAGAATTCAGTTATACATGCCCAGTTATACATGCGTGTAAAATACATTTATAAGATATTTATATTGTCAACAGAAGAAATGAATCTCTGAAAACATCCCAACTATTAGGCTGTAATTCTCAACAAGGATAATGTAAGTTTATAAAAATCCACCACAGTATTCCCAATATATCCATAATAATCATAATAACAATCCAAAGGTAACGGTTATCATACCACAGTTTGCAACTTATGTATCTGAGTAACTTGGTCAGCAGATCTTGCAGACAAAGTTTCACACGCTTTCGCCTGTTCAAATCGACAAAGTATTTAGCCCCTCAACTGAATCCAAGACTAGAGCACATACATTACACAAATGCCCACCTTCCTATCAAGAATACTGGAAAGAGACTGCACATCAGCCCGCAGCGAATGAATATCCACAGCAGCCTCTTTGTACTTACTTAATTGACTTTGCATAGTGCTCATTTCCTCAGGAAATGAAGAAACCAATGCTTTAAATTCTGCAATGATTTCTTTTCTTCCTAAAATTCAGAGGAAAAAAATCAAAATATTTCAATCAGGATTCACCATGAAGCAACTAAGAATACAGCAGCAGAGATTGCATGAACAGCAAAGGAAAACATATTTATTTCTTACCTGGTTCACTTGATGCGTCTTCCAGCTTAGTTTCAATTCTTTTTCTTTCGCCAAGTTGTTTCTGTATCTCTGCTCCTAGATAAGAAATTCTAGAATCAGCAACTGCAGAAGATCTTCGAGACACATCAACTAAATCAGATTTCATAACCAATTCCCTTTCCCTCCAGGCTAGGTTTCCTTTCTCAACCTACAATTTCCAGAGGGAAAAGTAGTCAACATCAGAACAATATCCTTGAAAAAATTACTAAATACAAAGACATAAATGAAACTACCGACCAGTTACAACCTGTAGTTTCTCGAATAAGGCCTGATACTGGAAAACTTCTGATTTTGACTTTTCTAGCTGATCTCTCACCAAGAGGTAGGCTTGAGAAGAGGAAATACACTTCACATTCTTCAATGTGTTCTGTCAATCAAATATCCCATTCAATTTATAATACTGCATAAGTAGAACTGCATTTGACAAGGTTTCCTTCAGAAGGAAAATAAGGCAGACATTCATGTAGAGAAAATTGATAACATAATAAAAATAAAAACAAAATCTTAACCTGCAAATTAGATAACTGTTCTAGTATTTTTATCCTCTCCTCATGAAGACCTTTTAGTTCCAGTAATCGACACGAAGCTTGGTCCTGTGAAGCTCAAATGGATTAATACCTTGCCCCTTCTGCAGTTCTCAGAAAATAAACCAAAGAAGAAAAAAAAATCACCAATAGCTCTTTGAGAGCCGATTTCAAATCTTGCAGATCTTTTTGTTTATCTCTGACCCTATCACTGGCAACATGCTTACTCCCAAGGTTTAAGACAGGGAAAAATGCCCCTTTTGTTGCATCTCTTTCTGCTTTAAGAGTTGCCAATTTATGATTACTTTCATCCAATTCAGCAACTGCAATCTCCATAGACCCTTCAAATAAATCAAGCAACGCATAACTGTCAAACTCACATATCATTTATTCACCTTCCATACCGAAAACAAAATAATAAAAAATAACAGTCTTTTAGAGCAATTTAGTTATTCAGGATTCCACACACGCACAGAGTTTAGTATGTCAGAAGGGCAAGTTTGGATTTGTTTTTTGTTTTGTGTTCTTAAAACAATGATTTCTAAAATGAGAATAGAATACAGTTTTTTGTTGTTTTTTACTAAAAAGTTTTAAAAAAAAATTTGTGAAGTCGTTGCCTTAAAGCTTTTTCTTTACGTCTCTCATTATAAATGATGATACATTTTAAAATAAAAACTTATTCTTCACTTTTAATTGTGTTTTCAACATGCTCTTTAAAATTGTTCTAAAAAAAACAAAAGAACATCAAAAGATGTTTCCAGAAACAGACCCTGTTCTTGAAAATAGTTCTCAAAACGTGTTATGAAAATAGTAACCAAACATATTTTGGGTATCAGATAACTTTTTTTTTGTTTTTAAGTACATAAAAGTGTTTTCAGAAACATATATCGAACATACCCTTGCTTAGTTACATGTCTGTTCTCAAAAGAAATGATCATTTTTTATTTGAAATATCTGTCTATAAAATCTGCTGAGCTTTAGACAAAATAGCCAAAAAGTATTTTATCAAATCTTGATAACTAAAAACTACAATAAAAAGGAAAAAAAATCTTGATAAACATAAAGATGTCAAAATAAAAAAATTCTCAAACTAATTAAAAAAGTAAAAGGGCTATGCTAAAGTACTATAGGGCTGCACTAAAGTACTATGTAATAACGAGAAGCAGTGTCTCATATGCATATGATGCTTAAACATCAGCCAACCTCCAAGCAAATTGCCTAAAAAATAATGCTCGCATTCCCAATTGATAAGCTCATTTTTTATTTGCATGAAGTTCCCAAACTAACAAATAAGTATATTTTCATAAATGTGCATCAGTACTACTTGAGGCAAGTACATAATATAGGTGTACTTATATCGTTTGAGTGTGTGCGCACACATGGGTGAATCTTACATGAGTCAGGCACATATCTGTGTGTCTTGGGGGTTTGCAGGTCTGGGAGAATGTGCAGGGATCAGGCAAAATCAAATATTAAAAATTACCTTTCAAACATTTAAGCTCAGCTTTATTTTTTGCATCAGTGTCTCGATGGCTCTGTAATTCCCTTGATAGTGATTTGTGCTTCAAATGAAGATCACTTAGAGCTAATCTCAAATTCTTCACTTCAGATTCTAACTCACTCAATGCTTTCTTCCTGCATGAACCTAGTAAGGGAGCAATATACATAAGAGACCAAGGACTAACTCCAAAAGATACAAACTTATCATAAATTTTAGCCAAATACATTCCCACTGAAGTCTTACCATCTTCTGGAAGCTCTTTGAAAACTGAAGCATATAATCCATCCTTCAGATGCCACAGCTCATCAATGGCAAATACTAAATTACATAAAATGCTCCTAGTCTTTTCTGAGGCTGTCTGTCTATCTTCCTCCATCTGATTAGGGCAAATTTTGGAAGAGGAACTCTCAGTTGCACCTGTTTCTATAAGCCGGCTAAGAAAAGCATCCTCTGACAGAGATGAAGCCCCATCTGGCAAGCGATTTCAAACAGTCTTTTCAGCAAGTATATATGCACAATATTTGAACAGTTTTCCCACGTCTGCCAGTTCACAAAGTGGGACTGGTATAACAGACGTTCATTCATAGTCCAAACAAACACAAGGAAAATTTCAAGAAACTACCACGAAATATTGAAAACAATAACAATGAAAAACAATTAATTTCGAAGTACAATTCAGTAATTCATTATAGATAATAGAGACAGAATAATAGGAGAAAAGACAGCAATCAATCTGTAAGGCAGACAATCCTCACCCTCGGTGTTCATTATATGTTTGACACCTTGTCCACTGCTCGACTCTGTCGTGCGAATGAAATATGTTTCCAAGTCATTTACCAGCTATTATAAAAAAACATGGGAGTCAATTTTCCATCAAGTACTATATATCATCGCATGCATAAAGCTGAAAGAAATCCACACCATTATCCTCCCCCACCCCCTCTTTTAATATAATAAGAAGTCACAAACAACTATAAAAAAACGAGATCGAATGATAAACAAAGATAGTACCATTTCCCAAGATTTATTCACCACTTTTAATGTCGAATCATATGGCTTCTGTTTCTCCATCACTTGAGAAAACTTATTTTCAAGAGCAGAATACTCAACCTTCTGAGCCTCTAACTTTTGTGAAAGCTTTTGATTTTGAAATTGAAGAACTGCGGTATCAAGCTGTATCATGAAAATAAAAAATAAATGAATAAGTCCAAAATAAGGAAGTAACATGCTGCTACTAATTAGAAATACACATGGCGACATGTACTTCAAACTAGCAAAGTGGGGAGTTATTTTTCAAAAATGTTTCTCCTTTCCATCATCATAAGCACAAATCAATTGTTAGAAAATTAAACATCAACCTCTAAACTACAAAAATTACAATACTAACAGTTCAGGATCAAGGCGATGTTTGAGTCCAGCTTAAAGTTAAGTTGAAACTTATTTTTTTAAAATTTGCCAAAAATTTAGTCAAATTAAATCAAATCTTATTAAATTTTATTAAATAACAATTAAACATCAATTAATGTGGTTTGATTTGATTTGATTAATTTTTTGACAAATTTTAAAAAATAAGCTCAAGCTTAAAGTTTAAGCTTGACCCAAACATCACCCCAGTGCGCATCATGGAAAACACAGACAAAAAGTTTTCTCATACAAGCAAAGCAATTAAGTTACGGGAACCCTGTCTAGGTCAGCAAATAGGGCCTTTAACCAGCTAAGTGAAAGTAAATTTTGGATTATATAAAAGGACTGCATACCACTCTTGAATATTCTCGAGTCAATATAAGAAAGAAAACAAATTTATACATATTTCAGCAGCCATCCAATAGACATCACGCAGTCTTAGGAACACTCGGTGGATAACGCAACGCTGAGATACAACCGAAAAATTACTTAAACTCCAGTTCTCTAAACCCACTTGCACCAGTGACCATGTCAATACACTTATCAAACACGCACATAAGGATAAAACTCAAGAACCTCCAATTCTAACCGTATCCCGATTTCCATCCTATCCTAAAAAAGTGAAACCCAGTCACCTATAATGAAGAGAGCATAATAGAGAACGTCATAATAGATTTCTAAATGAAATTATTTCCAACATCGAATTTGTAATCAATTACAATAATAGAGGTGAATCCCAGAAGCCAAGGGAAGATGATTTCTACTAGCAACAAACATGGTTCTGAGCAAATATTCGCATTCGATTTATCAAGCATGCATCAACTTTATCCCATACGGCAAGATGCTTGATAATAAGGAAAATAAAGGGAAGAATTCAAGAAACTCATTCAGTAAAAGTTTCGGCACAAATGCATAAGAACCACAACATTAAGATACCATACCAGAAAGTCAGAATTTATTTTGGTTGGTCAGGGGAGATGAGGACACTTTCTCTTTACAAAATGATATACCCGAAAAGAACAATAGTAAACCTCAGTTTGAATAGGGGCATAAAACTCGCAGCCCATCAAGAATTAAGCACCAAAAACTATTTCTACCAAAAGGGGACAGTACCACAAAAATTAAATTCAACCAGTATGGAATTGATATTCAACAACAATAAATGACATAGTTCCATCCAAAGCAGTCATGCAAAATAAATTACAAGCAAATGGAATTTCCAGAATATCACTTAAACTACAAAGGGAAGCAAAAAAATAATAATGAGGATTACTGACAAAAACAGTGACAAGATCAAACCTTTTTGTCCTCAGAAGAGGGCCAGAATGCCTGCTTCTTGGCAGTAGGAGCAGCAGCAGCAGTGGGTGATATGGAGCTAACATGACGCCGTTTTCGGTCTGGCTCACCCGTGCTCCCCATTGATACACCACACACACAAACTAACAAACCCTAGACCCCTCACAGCAGTTTCCCTCGCATTAAAGCACACCAAAGTTTCATATAACCACCCCAAAACTGTAACCAATTAACACTACCATCGTATAACAAACCCTAGGCAATTATTTAATTTCTCCAAAAACCTAATTCCCAAATTCGGAGCCTAACAACTCAAATTTCTTCACTCCAAAACCCTAATAATCAAACCTAATTCGAAGCCCTCTCTCTATCAATAATCTTTCTCTCTATCTGTCAGTTTAGGGTCTCTGTCTCTCTAGGTTCTCTCTCTCTCTCTCTACAGAGCACGAAGCAAAGCATAGGCAGAAAATGAAGTCGGTTATAAAGAGGGAGTTTGGGATTTGTGAATGTTAGAAGGGTACTTTGGGAATTAAAGGCAACCCTGAATTTTATACGTATTTGTTCTAATAATCTGAGATGGTTGTTACGTCACGGATAGAGCAGGGAAGTGAGTGACCGGTGCAATCTGATTGGGGAGACCAGCAGTTTTTCTGGAAGGACTTGTGGTCTTATTGGCTGTTGTGGAAGGTGAACACTATCTCCTCACTCTAGCTTTGTTTTTTTGTCTGTGATTTATCTTCACATGAACTTCTACCAATGAGTCAGGATTGAGGTGGTTGGTTCATATGTAGGGTATTGGCATGTTGAAGTGTTGAACCACTTGTTTTATATTTCAAAGTATTTTGATTTGAAATTTAATTGATCATAAATCATGACCACTTTTTAAAACCCAACCAATTATTTGTCTTTTGAATTAATAAACGTTAAAAGAATAATAAAAGTCATTTGATCATGCATGCATTTACGTGTATAAATACAACAAGTGAAAAAAATACGTTCATTGCAAGTAGGGTTAAAACGAGACGGAATTGATTGTTTTTAGTTAGTCTCGTAAATTATTAATTATAGCATGACTTTAATCACAACATTAAAATCTTAACAGTTTATTGATCTGTTCTAACTAGTCAACTTAATAATATACTAATTAAATTAAACTTAAAAATAAAAAATTGTACTGCATTGATTGATCAGAAGCTAAAAATAGAAATCAAAATCACCTTTGTCAAAAACTCGTGTCCAAATTTCTTGTTTATTAAGAAAATGTTTCACCTCTATATGTTAAAACAGTTAAGGACATAAGTGCTATCAAGTTAAAAAAAAATGTTTATAAAAATTACTTTAAAACTTAGGAGTGCTTTTAATAATTAAAATCACCAAAATGTGTAAAACTTTGATATCATTTGAATAAGTAGTTGTTTCGTTTTGTTTTCTACTATAATGTGCAGACTAAGGTAGTTAGATCATATATAGCATATTGGCATTTTGTTAGACACTCTTGTTTTGATCACTCAAGTATTTTGATTTGAAACTTAGTTTATCATAAAAACCTTTTAAAACTCACTCAATTGCATGTGTTTTTTAATTTAGTAAACATTAAAATATGATTAAAAATAAAATTCAACATTTGATAGATAAATTTTGAAGTATGCTAACCATTTTGATCATCTGTAAACACATCTTCACAAATAAAGCATATGAAAACGCACGGGTACAAATCATCCTATTTCAATATCATAACTCAATTTCAAATGCAACTTTTTAATTTTTTTTTTCTTTCCTATCTTTTGTTTAAGTTTTACTTTTCCATAATTTTTCGAAATCAAAAGCTCAAAAGTCACACACACACATATATATATATATATATATATATATATATAAAAGCATAAATCAAAATCACATTTTTTGAAAACTTGTGTCCAAATTCATTATTTTATTAAGGAAATGTTTCACTCTCGCCGTAACTATAGATTCACATAATATAAATATTTTCTTTTTAATCATATTTGTTAAAATATTAAATTAATGACGATATTGTTAAAGCAATATAATATTACTCAAAATGGAAAACCAAAAACAAAAACAAATTCACATTTGTTGAAAACTCATATCCATATTCGTTGTTATAACTATGGATTTATAAAACATAGATAATTGCATCCTAATCACATTTGTTAAAATATTATACTGATGGTGATATTGTTGGACTATGATTTGTTAATGGTAGAACAACATATATTGCTTAAATTGACAAGCCAAAAACAGAAACCAAAATCACATTTGTTGAAAACTCATGTCCAAATTAATTGTTTATCAAAGAAATATTTCACCTTTGCCATAACTGTAGATTCATAGAACATAAACATTTGCATCTTAATCACATTTGTTAAAATATTAGATTGGTTAGGATATTGTTAGAGCGTGATTTAATAATGTTTAAACAATATTGCTTAAAATAACAAAAAAAATTTATACAATTTTTGAAGTAATTTTGACTTTAATATCTTTAATATGTTATTATTTAAAATTACAACAATAATTTTTTCATAATTGTAAACTTTATGAATTCTATTTATTTTCTTAATTCGAAGTTAAAGACAAAAATAATAATATCCAACATATTTATCTCTTTATATAAAAAATATAACTTTTTTTAATTTAATTTTGAGTTTTTGATTTTTTTATTCTATTTATTCTAGTGGAAAATGAGATTTAGGAGTTGTTTGAGATTCGATTTAAGTGGAATTAAAATATTTTTTTATAAAAAAATTACTTTAATCTCTGTTGTTACCAAATATTGTCATTGTGCACTCCATATAAACTCTTTAAGGGCATAGAACTTGTATGCTAACAGTGACAATACTTAAGTGCAATGTTTTAAATTACAATATAAAATTGTATAACTAGACTGTGGAAAGGGGATAAAATAACAATTTCTAAATTCTAATTGGATTTTAGATTAATTTCTTCTTCTGAAAACCAAATAAAAAAATTATAATGGATCAAAATAGTCTCCAATCTCCACCACACTAAGCTGTGAAGCTGAAACTTAGATTTGGTTCTAATATTTTTCTTCCTGCAAATCTTATAAGCTAATTTAACATTCCTTTAACAAAACACATCAACACCTTATTTTTTAAATTCAATACCTACCCAAAACCTTAAACTTCTTGTTTTATAAATCCGCTTTAAACACCATATTATAATCGGATGATGATTAAAACGAACGGTAATGTAAAACAAATCGAATAAAGAAAAAAAGAATTAGATATATTATGTTACAACAGTGTGACAATGCAATGACAATCCAATTTCATAGGTGTCATTCATCTTTCATTGCAAGTTCATGTCTCTTCTTCTGCCCAACTTCCACAAGCAATGTCAAAAGAGCCTCGCAAACTTGAGCGGCATCAGCTTCTGAAGAGTCATCATTTAATGAAGAATAAACCATCCAAGCATGGTCTAGTTTACGCTTTGGACGCACAATAACAGATCCAGGAACTTCTGCATCACAACATGTGACGAGTCCATCGCTCTTCTCGCCATACCTGACCTGTAGTAACTGGGCACATGCAGCCATTGCAGCACCGAGGGGCATCATGACTGGGAGTTTTGCAGCCTGACCAGCAGAGAGGGGAGCCATCAATGGTAGCTCTGCATGAGCAACATGAGATAAGGTGGCCAAAACGGCAGGACTAATGCTAGCTTCTGTGCGGAAGGAAACAACAGGAAGTTCTCTGGGCAAATGGTGTTTCCTCAAAAATTCCTTTCTCCTATCATAAGTCAAGTCCTCTAAAGATTGCATGTCACCCTTCACATTTGCAGACAACAAATAGTTATGAAAATAAGCATAATTATGCATGCTACTGTGAGTAATGTGTCACAGAATAATAGCATTCATAAATGAAAAAAAAGGTCCAGATAAGTGTGTGCATGCACACGGAGAAAAAAAATTACAACAATAAAACGTGTGTATTCCTAAAAATTCCCACATGATGCAGCAAAAACTCATTTCAGAGCAAATCAAAATCAGGCTCAACAGACTGAAAAAAGCCATATCCCAATCAGTTGGCGTTGCCTACACCTACACATGATTTCTCATGATGCCATTATCCAGAATCATAATTTCTGTTATATATTATTTATCATGCCACATACGCAGACGATTTTTAGTATGGTAAGCTGACTGTCTACAAGGTAACTGTATAAACTGCAGCGATATAATCACAGAAGAACTATGCCCCAATAATTTCTGGACACTAGCAGAACAAGAATTGACAACATGCCAGGCAAAAACCACAAACACTAAACACTGCCAAGACCAAGAACATGAACAAAAACGAAATTATGAAGGAAAAAAAAAACATCTAGATATACCTTAATTACTTTACAGATCAGAATCTCCATAAGCTTCCTTATATTAACATAATCACCCAGCTGTCCTTCTCGCAAAATATCCGAAGCTATCGGGCTCCCACCATATGGACTTTGCGCCAATGCCAACCCAGCAACCTTATCTTTCAAATCAGACCAATACAATGATAACGCAGCTGCTGCATCTACACCCCCTTTGCTATGTCCAAGGAGGAAAACACGTTTCTTGGAGCCCCAATAAATTTCCTCTATGTATTCCTTTATCTCTCTGGCATTTTTCTCAACTGAAGCCTGATTAGTGATTTTTCAGAGTTCAGTATACAATATAAAAAACATTATCATATGAACTAGAAGAATATAATACCTCGCTGTGAATCTTGGCAATATGACAGGCCAGACCCATCTTTGAGAAACCCATTTTTGTACTAACAAAATAAAGAGGTCCATGGTTGCTGAAAAGACCTGCCAGATACGAGAATAGCCAAAGCCTGATTAACACTACATAACTACAGTTAGAGAGTTACATGAAACTTCAACTGAGCTATCAAAAAAGGAAACTAAACCAGGGCAACAAAGCCAAAGATCTCTCACTAACTCTACCACTCACGTCATGCACTGCCAATACTGCCATGCTTCACCTTTTAAAAAGGTCACATCCACAGTAAAAAAACTGCACATTGATTTGAGTCATTTGACATCCACTACTCTTGATTGATTCAAATATTCCTGAAATATTTATATTCCAACCAATACAAAATTTTAAAAAGTTCCAAGAACTTATTCAAGTTTGGGTGGAATTTCAAGAGGCAATCTTAATAATTTCAGTAACAATTATTACTCATGCTCCAGTGCTCATGACTTCATCTTTGAGGAGTGCTGTCACATGTTTCACAGCGGACCTTGAAAGGTCACTCAAGTAAGGCACTCATTTTCCGCTAAATGCAAAGTTCTCTATTTAAGGACAACAGAACATCAACATCCCCCTTTCACTCCTTTTTAAAGTTCAAGAATTTAAAAAACTATGCAGCACCTTTGCAATCAATCCCAGATCTTAAGCCTGAAACTTTGTTCATCATTTAAGATCGTGAATGAAAGCTTACATGAGGAATAATCGAAACACTAATCCATATTATTATTCTTTAGATCTGAAAGATACTCCCTCCGTCCTATTTATTTTGGTATGTATAGAAAACCCAACTTGTTGAAGGAGACATAATAATTACTTTTACAACTCATTAAATTATAACTTACTTTCTAGTAATACCCTCATTTAATACCTGGACTTAAATGTTAGAGTGTTTAAGGAAACCTAAACTTAAAGATAATTTAGAAAATTTAGCTATTCAAAGTGGACAAACAAAATGGGACATCCCAAAATGGAATACTTGCCAAAATAATTAGTGGGACAGATGGAGTATTACAATGAAAGTTCTTAAAATAACCGAAAGATATATTTATCCGGAACAAGGGCCTTAAGATATAAAAAATAATACACTCTTCCCCAAACTTGTCAATCCACCATGATGGCAGAAAAGAAAAGGTGATTTTTTTCTCCTGAATGCCATGCCCTAACTTAAAGTAATAAAGCATATAGCAGTTGCTACCTGGAACCAACAAGTAAACCATCGAGTTTGGCAGCTTGTGTAGACCATGCCTGAGAGGAAAAAAAAGACCCAACAGAATCAACAATTGCATAACAATACTAGACAGATGGAGGTATATGAAGATGCAAAGAGGGTCACTTCACCTAATGTTATCAAGTATTTCTATGAACCTTTCAGTTCCGTCTTCCACTGGAGGCATCTTTGGATCCCGTTGTAACCATCCTATGTCATCCGCAGAACCACGAACGGTCCTCCGTGCCCGCTCAATGAGCCTAAAAGGAATAATAGCATGATCTATTAACCCATCTAAGGGGAATGAGGAATCTTATGCATATGAAACCAAGCAACATTTGTGAGTGCATACTACAGAAGAGAAGGGATCTTATGAGAAAAAAGAAAGGGTTGATATTTCACATTTTTTGAGCTATATTCCCAAACAAAGTCAATATTTGTTTCTTATCAAGTCTTTATATAACAAATCATCCTTTTGCCTTATTCCCACTTAAAAGAAAATATAGAACAAATTAAAAATGAGACAGTGTTAGGACTTGAGAGTTGACCACTGTGTAACAAAGAAACATACCAAACTAATATGATTGGAAAGAAATCATGACATGGAACTTTTCCAGGATGACAGGTTCTGATGGGTTAGTTCAATATAAAAATCTATTCGTTTTTACAGTTAGTATGAAAGGACATCCTTATTTAGCATATAGTCTATAAATACCCTTGAAAAATGGAAATTCCATTTTGCCCAGCACGATTTGATTCTACAAGCGCACTTGTGTTTTGAGATAGATTTCCAGTAGAAGAACTTGTTACTCCATGCATAGAAGAACCAGCAGCAGCAGAAGTAGATGATTCAGAAGAACTTGAATGTCTTTCACTTGAAGAAAAATGATCACTAGGCAGAGATTCCCCGGTTTGTCCTGAAGAGAATGTAACCAGTTCCTGCGCATGTGTTATGGAATCCCCAGAATCTATAGCAGCATGTTCTACTGCAAAAGGTCCAAGAAAACTGTAACTAAATGATCCACAAAGTAATGCTTAACTCATATAAGACATTGGACAATATACAACATCCAATAATGAGAAATGAGTATTAACTGGTGCAAAATAGCATAGTGAATTTGGATGCATATCAAATTCACATCTGAACCCCCTTGATAGATAAAAAATGAGAGACTCTATAGGACCGTTGGTGGAAGCTCACCAGAATAATCAGAAAAACAGCCGGTTAAGTACGAGGTTGCCTGTGCAAGATAAGAAGCCGCTTCATTGAAAGCTGGTAATGAGGTAAATAACTGAGGAGTGATCCCATCGTTTCTCAGACCATTGTCTTGTGTCTGACAAAAGCACAGCTGTTACTAAAGTTTTTATACATAACAAAGATATCAACAAGTATCATTAGTGTGTACCAATTGTCAATGATTTGCAAATGAACGGCAAAAGCAGAACCCTAATATATATAAGTTGCAACTGGTTCCTGTCACCCAGCAAACCAAACTTGCTACTTCTAATGGCTACTTTTGCTTACCACCAACAAATTCCAACTTCCCTAAGCATAAATTATCTAACGAAATCTTTCTTAAAGATCTGAAAGACATAAAAAAAACTTTTCAACTCTTTACATGGAAACTGAGTGATAGCTTAGGATCTCTACCCTATGCATATCAAAGCACCATTCTTGATTCTTCAAATAGTGCATCCTTTGCTACACCCCTTTTTATCATCTTCTGCAATTTTAAATTAATATTGTTTTGTTCACTTCCTCATCATCCTTCACCTAACTACAACCTCACCTCCAGTCAGAAAATCCAGCGATAACTGGGAATGCTAAACCTCCACCACTTAACGTTTCCATAACATTACCATAATTTGCAGCAATTCAGTTTACCAATCCAATTTCTCTAGTGCATTGGCAAAACGAGATATGTTACATTCAAATGAATCCTTTAAACTCTAATCTTTGACATGAATTACTGTTGTGTTTGGTAGAGAACAATTTGGCCTTACAATTGGAATTAGATGAAATTGAAGGTCTTCTCTTCAGAAAATTTAGGGACAAGGATCTCCAGTTCCATTGTTTTCCAATGCCAATGATCTCATTCCATCCAACAACAAATACTTATTCAAAATTAACACGAACAAAATTTAAAAACTTAGTGAGCCTTGCAAATATATATGAAGCACAAAATATTTCATAAAACAATGACGTGTCAAAATATAACTGTAAAGCATTCAACAGAAAAAATACAAGTAAGGTAGTATAAAACTACTGCAGACAAAGGGCACACTAACAGCAAGATAACTTCTATCAGAATAAGACGTCAATACTTACAACAAGTGGCGTGCTTGATTCTCCATTTCTTGGATTTCCAGCTTCTCTCATTGAGATTGATTTCTAACAATCATAAGAAAAAACTTAATGTGTTAGCTTGGCAATAGATATGCTCTCCATAAAGGGAACAAGATGGGAGATAAAGGACCTAAATTTTGGAAAACCATTAACTTAGAATGCTTTGAAGCTGCTCCCAGTGATTTACATTAATCTCCATTGAAGTAAATTGCATAATAAATCAATTAAATTGAATTCTCAATAACTAAATCAATCGCTTCCTATCATGATTTGATTTCAAACCTTAGGGCTCTTCCTTATACGAAAAGGCATATTATTCCTCTTCCCCACCAACCTCGATCTATATTATAGCTAGACCAGCACTAACCTAAAAGGCAACAACGAGGGTTGTCACAAAGAGCCATGTCAAACGATAAACAAAATTTGAATGAAATATAAAACTTTCATCAAACAGAGTTAAAGGCCATTGCCATGGCAAACCACAAGATACATACATGTGTGTGTGTGTATATACACACACACATAAATATTGTGTTTATATAAAGAGGATCACTTACGTGCTAACTAGACCTTATGGTTTCCCATACCCTAATTTCCGTTTATGATGGATAATTTGATCGAATTTCTCGAAATTTATGCAATTTCTAAAATAACGATTAGAAGTATCAAATGATTATGAACTAAAAAAAATAAAGAACGATAGAGTTAGAAACATTGCAGAATCTCTAACCTGAAGGTCTTCGAATTGGGGCATCAAAATCAAAGTATCACTTTTTCAAACGCAAAGAGTAAGAAAGAGATACACAGAGATTCTTGATTCTTTAATTGCAAATTTGAGCAACGGAAAATAGAATTTGATGTCGTCGTTTCGATGACCCTTTCAATTTTTCTTTCTTTTGGAATGGGCCAGGCCTTATATGTGGCTTAAACGTCCCACTGAGCTTAGGCCACTTGAACAGGTCGTCGTTAATGCACAAAAACGGCACATAGTTTTTTCCACAAAAACCGAAAGAGCATGATGCTTATGGTTATGGTAAAAGGTTTAGCGGTGAGCGTCATCGGGTTCAGATCGGGTTGCAAGCCAAATCCGAAATCGAAGCAAATTTAATCGGGTCTATAAAAAAATAAATATGATCAGTTTGCTTTCTTTATCGACCTTTGAGAAATCGTAGAATAAAGAAATATCTTTGAATTCCATAAAAAAAAAATACTATAAAATTAATACATATCTAAAATTCAATGTTAAAACTAATTCATGTTTTCATCTAACCACAAAATACAAATTTAAAATTCATAGTAATTTTTTATCGATAAGCTATTTATTTAATTTAAATTAAATAAGATTGGTGAATCCATCAATCAGAACATAACAAATGTGAATATAAAATAAAATATTAATAATAAAATTCATATACATTTCACTTTGTGTTTAACATTTTTCAAATGCTTAACCTGAATAGGATCGAATCGAATTTTGAACTGTTCTTAAAAATTATATCCGAACAAAATTGATTATATGAGAAAAATCAAATAAAATCGAATTGAATCAGGTCGATCGAATCTCTCTTCCGCCCACCCTACGAGCTAGTCCAGTTGTATATTGGCTCACTTTTGTTACACAAAAACTTTTGGTTAGACCTGATTTAAAATTAATGTTTTAGACTCAAAAAAACTTCATTGGTAAATTTTTGTAACTTAATTGGTAATATCACTATTGACGTGGGATTCAAAAAATTAATCTTATCAGTGGAGTTTCTTAAAATTATCAAAAAAAAATTTAATAAATCTAAAACATTTATTTTAAACCCGATCTAACCAATAATTGTTCTTGTTATAAGGCAAAACATAGGAGGTCATGTCACCACTCACTAATGTGTATACCAATGTGAAATATTGCTGCTTCAAATCAAATTTTCATGATAGCAAAACATAAAGTTGTCAAATTTCATTTCTTAAGTTACTGATAACTTCCAATTCAACATGGGAGTGTAGAATAATCTTAACTGAAAACATTTTTATAAAAATCAGACACGAACTCCTATAAGTGACTGCAACATTATTACAGACTGCGAATAACGACGCCTTCAAATGTAATCCCTGGCCCAAATGCTAAGGCTAGTCCCCATTCTTCTCTTCCTTCTTTCTTCAACTCCTCTCTCATATACTCCATCACATAGAAGATAGTGTTGCTACTCACATTTCCGTAGTCCATTAATGCCCTCCTACTGCATTCAAGCTTCTCATTTCCCAATTTGAGTTTGCTTTCAAGCCGATTGAGAATCGCCGGTCCACCAGGATGAACAGCCCAAAACAAGTCATTGAAGTCTAATTTCAAACCAGCATTTGCAATGAGTTTCTTGCAGAAATCCTCAATGTTATCTTCAATCTTCTGAGGAAGGTCTCTTCCAAGCTTGAAATTTATGCCTTCCTCAGACAATCGCCCATCAATCACATTTTGTGTCCCTGGCAAGAATTGTTGAACTGCATAGTTGAGTTCCATGAAAGGAGACTCTTCACCTATAAAAGGGCCTGCTCCAATTAAAGCAGCTGCAGCTCCATCACCGAAAAGTGCAGCACCCACAAGATCATAAGGGCGTGCCTTGTTTGGAGGGCGAAAACCAAGTATGGTAGTTTCAGAAGTTGTAAGCAAAACGCGGCTTCCTGGGTTGTTCTCCGCTATGTCTTTGGCAACTCGAAGGCCAGTAACGCCACCATAACAGCCGAGGAAGTAGAGCATTACGCGGCCAACATCACTTCTCAGGCCAAGCTGAGAAGCGAGGTAAACATCGCCTCCAGGTAAGCGTATCTCACTTGAGGAAACGTAGACGATATGTGTGATATCTGCTGCTGATCTTCCCCATTGTTTGATGCAAGCAAGGCTTGCTTCCATTGCCATTTCAAGGACTGCAGGATTTGCTATTTCTAGCCTCTGCTTGATTGTTGGTGTTCCTTCAATTACTAGTTCAGGGTATTTATCTAAGATCTCCTTTGACATGACTGTGTACCTTGTCTTCACAGTAGTGGTTTTACCTAACATAACAGAACAAAAGAACAAACACATTCTGAGCTAAATGCATCAATTAAAGACGGTGAAGTTGGAATTAAAACAAAATTTCAGATACCTCTTTCAAGAGCTAGAGATGAAGTTTAAGCAAGTTTTACATTAACAGACTACGCAAGTATAAACCAAAATATAAATTTGAATTTCACTGAGTAAGAATCAAAAGGATTTTGCTTACACAGCCGTTCGAGTTTCTCCTTGATGGACACGTCTTCGCATTTTGTGTCGCGAATATAGCCTTCCACCAAGCACTCTTGAGGAATGAGTTGGCTTGGGAAGGCCTTACCGATTGCAAGCACTGTTGCCTTCCCTGGTGTTGGAGCACGCTTGACAGCTGCAGTAGAATGCTTAGGAGCACCATTGCTTTCGATTTTCGACATCTTCCAGTATTTTAGGAAGAAGATAGTTGGTTTGGGTTTGGTGAAAACTTAATGGTTTTGGTTTTCACAAGCCAGAGGAATATAAAGGAGGGCTACGTTGTTCTTGGAGAGAGTTTGGTGTAAAGAATGAGTAGCATGAAAAGAGTCAAATGCTTAGTTTATTAAGGTTTGGTGATTTTTTTGGTTCTCGTGATAGTTAATGTGAGGACCTTGAAAGAGCCAACAAGCTTTTCCTTACTTTTTTTTTGGTAGTACTACCATACTTTATTTTCTTAGTATGATGAAGATAGGAGTTAGGAAAACAGATCTGTTGGGGATGGGTGGTTGGCACCTCCAGGAGGAAGATGAGCCATACAAATATTGTAAGAATGACAAAATTAAACAAAACTGCAAAGAGATCAAAAGAAAATAAAACCATAAATGCTTCTTATCATTTTCAAACAATTCTTCTGCTTTAAAGAAAGGTTACTTGCAACTATAAACCAGAATCATAGCATTAATCCTACGAATTGCTATACAAAGTTAAAATCTTAAAAACCCTACAGCCTCTATCGTATTTAAGTGAACAACCCTCTAGCATTGACATGATCTTCTGAACTTTGTTGGGCGTTATGTAAACTATTCACAATTGATACAGCCAATTTATTGCAAGCTGAACCATCCTTCGAGTTAAACTCCAAGCTATACATCCTTAGAGTTACAAACTGCTGCTCTCTATCAGCATAATCCTTGGCGATGAAAAAAATGGGTTCAAATGCTACCGCAAATTTCATCATCTGAGAAATAAAATATAGCACAAGAAAAGAAGTATGCATTAGACAATATAAGTTTATGATGACAAAAGGCTTAATTTAAGTCATCCAACAAATCACCTCAACTTCAAGGGAATGTTATTGGCAAGTAGGCATGCACACAAACCTGTACTGAGGTCCTGTGATGTGAGAAGAAGACTATCTAGTGGACATGGAGTCCTGATTTGAGTTCTAAGCTCTTAACCAGTGATAGATCAGATCGTCATATGTTAGGCTTCAGATAAACTCAAAAACCAGATTTCTTTACCCAAATGACTGGATACTAACGATATTCATCAGGGTACCATTCGATGAAACTGAAAAAGGTAATCAGATAAAACGAGTGGATGGGAATTACAAGTGGTTAGATTTCTGCATCTTGATACTAAACTTATGAGATATGTCCGATTGCTACTGTTTTGGCATCCTCTTTGATACAAACTTAACTTCATTAAACCTTCCACCAGCCTCTAAGGCGACTCTCAAATCTTCATGGCAGCTCAACTGTTGATGATTTCCTCTCCACCAATTCATAGTACAAAGCAAATGCTTCTGATAGTCTCTTACTTTTACAAAGCCCTCCTATAACCGCGTTGCAGATGCCACTATCAATACTTTGATTCTTAGTTTTCTGTTCTGACAAAGGAAACCGACCACATCTTTCATCTCAACTACATACCCATTCTCATAAAGCAATCCAACCATCTGAAGTGCTTTATCCCGCAATCCACTGTCAAAAAGCAATCTTACAGCATCTGTTGAAAGAAAGATGTTCTGTCTAATTCTTTTCTCCAACATTAGCATTACTAAGCTGAAAGATTCATTGGCAAAGCTCTTTTTTTATAAGTTTTGCAAGTATGGAATGGAAAGTAGATGTTTTCGGCAGATGGGAGCTCTTATGCATCTTTTCTAGAGTCTGGTGGGCAAGAAGAGGTTCATCCTTCTGCAAGAGATCGTTAACTAATGATTCATAGGTTTCAAAATCAGGCACAAAATCCCTCCTCAACATCAAGACTAAGAGCTCATACCCAGCCTTAAACACGCCTTCCCTACAAAGTCCCACAATTAAAGTCTTGTAAGAAAGAGGATCTTGTGTTCCCCTTTTCATTAGCTGCCTAAACACTCTCAGCTTTTGTATAATGGTCTCTGTTTCTTTTCTACTAAAATCAGTTGGTGAGACCCATTTCAGCTAAGCCGGCGAAGGAAGCTATCCCCGGCGAAGGCATAGCCGGGAGGCATAACAGAGAGAGAAGGTTTTAAGTGACGGGGTTTGAGAGCCGGATTTTTTTTTTGTTTATAGGAGCTGACGTGGCAAGTTTAATTATTTTTTAAATTTTCCAATGACCTTTTGACCGGATTATGGTCAGAATATGGTAAAAGGGACATATTGCTCCAATTTGTGAAACTCGGGTTAAATTGCCCCTTTGTAAAACCCGAGGGATAAAGTGCCTCTTGACCTGAAACTTTGGGGGACTTTTGCATTTAAGCCAAATAAAAATGTGTATCTCAAGCCCGATAAGGTATTGGTTGAGCACACTGAAGCCCAGTGGTTCCCTCTCACTTGCAGCAGCAAGCCAGTCAGCGCATCAATTGGTTTCATGGTGGACATGGCTGATGTGGCAGTTCCAGCTCCGACTAAGGAGTGATTTGCAGCTGCAGTTCAGGTTGAAATTAGGATCAGAAGCGTTGGGAGATTGGCCAAGCTTCTCAACAGCAATTTTTGAGTCACCTTAACCCAGTCAGAAAGAAAGAAAAGAGGAAGGGGAGGGAGGTGGGGGGGAAGCCATCTGATATGACACTAACTGTAGGATTGGTATTCTTCTTGTTCAAAGCCCTCCTGTTCTCTTCTGCATGGAATACCACCACACGAGAGTCTACAGAGGTAGGACCATTAGGGTCTCAAAGATCAGGTGGTTCCAGGACTGCCATATGGACCAACAGGCTTGGGGAAACAAAAACGACCACAATTTCTCTACAACACAGAAGAAAGAACTTGAAAACAAATATGTACAGTCAGAAAAGGCCAACTTGCATGGAAGTTTCACCTCAAAAAAGAAAGGTCTATGACAATGTAAACAATGTGACTCCTCAAGGCTCAAGATGATCGCCGGTAATAATACCTGCCACAATTAGAAAGAATTAATTATCAAACTCGCATGACCACATACACGTGCACACATGGAGAGAAAGAGAGAGAGAGCATACACAAATATCTTTATGCCATAAATGGAGGCATATTTTCGTAGAAGGCGTTCCATGGTATACCACTGTGAACGATTTGAATCATCTTGATACCCGATACGTGGCATGTGGATTGAAGCTATTGAGAAAAATCAGGAGGAAATAACATTACATGGTTTCAAATTCAAAATTAGTAACCACTAAGAATTCTGAATCACGGTTCATGTCATGTCCCACGATGTGTATGCCGTGAGAGAAGAAGAAAGAATTTTATAGATGAATGAAAGTAAACAAGTACCACGATTAAATAGGGAGAAGCAATGGTTCACTCATATTGTATGCAGTAAAATGAAAGTTAGTGGTATTTGCACCATTTGATGATCCACCATAAATTCATTTTTCAAAAAAATACGACAAAAAGAAAAAGCAACCGTATTTCACCACGGAGGAACATACACCATCCTACTAGAATTTTATCATAAGAATGGAGGGGAAAAGGCAAGATATATTAAACTCAACATCAAACTAAACAAATGTGTAAAACTTTACCAGAATTTTGAGCCGCAGAGAATGAAGCCTTTGACAAGCAACGTTCCAAGTCAGGAATAGAAATGTTGCTGCGTGAGACTTTACGCTTAGGATTATATGATTGTACAACAGCTAAAGCCACCCACACAGGAGTACTATTATCCACACTGTGTTCATCACAATCCTCTACACAGCAGCAAATAGGACGAGGAATGAGAATGTTATATGAAAGAAAGCAACAAAAATACTCCAGAATACTAAATATAGCGGACATGGAAAAAAAACGTACCCACCCCAAACCAGGAGTTATGATGTTAAGATAAAATTTTGGATGCAAGTTAAAATGAACTAACAAATTACAGCAAAAGCCTCTAATAAATGAGTTAAAAAGGAATCAAATACTTCTACATCAAAGCTCAGATGTTGCTCATGACTTGACACTCCTCAAATTTTGTTAAAACAAATCCCAAACAATCAAAAAGTAATGCTTTTATTAATGCAAAATCAAGATCATCTCAACAGCCCAAGTTGAGAATCTTAACTAAAACATGAGGTTACTGGTTTTGACATGGTTATTGTGTCACTGCTTTCTGAACCTTAATATTAATGTTAGGTCAGCATCATCCCATGACATCCCTGTTGATGATGTGTTTCTGCTCAGAGTTCACCTAAATGAATTAATTCAAGGTGACTAAAAACTCAATTTTTCCACAAGACGCTGAAAAAATTAACATAATAACAGTGGTGGTAGCAGTAATGGTAGTGATAACCAAGATTATAATGAAGACACAGGAGACAATACCATGCCGTAGTAAATATAGTCCAACCCCTCAAATCTTTTCCAAGCACACTCTGTGCCTTGCATGTTTGTTTAATTTCTTGCATTACTGATTATCACATAAGACAACTGTTCATGTGTGTGTGTGCATGTGCCTGAGCATGTATTACAAACTATGATATACAATGAAGCGGTTTTTCGACAATAAGCAGCTTATAAGGGAGGAAAGAACATAAAAACAGACCATTAATTCTCATAAGATGTAGATCACCAAGATGAAGGTCCCCAAATTCAGAAGCTCGTTGATATGCATCAGGAATACTTGAAGAAGTTTTTGCCAGTGCATCAAACATTCCTCCACGACCCCAGTTTCCAGAGTCATCAACACAGCTGCCATAATTAAAGTTAACAAAAGCTAAGCTTAAAACTGATGACTCAAGGTATTCTAACAGCTAGAAGCATGAGTTAAATGAAAGGGATATTTTTTCTTTTGATAAAGTTATATTAAAGGAATATTTAAATGTACATGAATATAAGCGGCAGGCACAATTCATCTCTGAATGAAACTACAGTAAAAAAACTGAAGTTTAAAAGCAAGAGTTATCACCAAAAAAATTAATTAAATAACATGTCTCAAAGTCATCAACAGGATATCATTTGGAGAATAGCCATTTCAAATACCAAAGCAAGTCATATGAACACATTTCCAAGTGAAATATGAAATAACGCATTATGAGTTAATTCCCAAGAAACGTCAATGTACAAACAATTCAGCCTATCACTTACAAAAATAGACAAACAATACAGCCTATCATATTATTCTTTATTTGTATATAGATTTATAGATTGTTTAATGAAGCTAGAAGCAAAGAATATCCACAATGAAGTAAAAAAAATAATCTAATGTTAAATAGAATATCAAGAACATAATTGATTTATGCAGAGAAACCTACTTTCTAATTGAATCAGTAACTGAATACACTAACTTTTCAGCATGGAAATGTCATGATTTGAGTTCCAAACCTAAAGTTTAAATTAATAAATTGACTAAAGCCAAATTTATGTGGAAGACTGGAGAACATCTAATGCTAAAGCAGGGTTCACTGCAGGATACAGACAAGTGAAAAAGGAAACAGAGAACAGTCCCAAGAAAGAACAGAGAGGAAGCAGAACAAAACAATTGTTTATCATCATTACTCATGTTATAAGGACAAGAGTGACAAACCTCAGATGGATGCATGTTCAGTTCAAGGAACTAACCTGAATATGAAAGCAGGCTCAGAATTTGATGGATGCGTACAATCTCCATAAACAAATTGAACAAAACCCGAATCTGACTTGATATCATCATCCACAAGGCAAGTAGGATCTTTGACAGATAAAGAATGATATCCATGAGCTTCCCACTTAGCCAACTTCTTCTCCTCCGCTTTCTTCCTTGCAGCCTCAAGTTTAAGATGCTTGTCCTCAGGTAAGTACCTTCTACTCCCCAAGTCCATGATTTGATTACTACTTGATTGTGATGCCTCCTTGAATTTTTCAACCCAGGACAGATATGAAGCCTCATCAAGATCGGGATCAAAACTGACAGAAGCAGAACTTCCTTGCCTAATGACATCACGTCCATCTAATAAATCCGTTGGATTAATCTCAAACTTCCTCTCATCCTTGCCAGATATTTGTTCATGACGCATTGCAATGACCTTCTCAGCCATGGAATTAAATTCAGACATCTTCCAGTCACCCGATCCTTCATTGTTGATCTCTGTAGGATCAAACATATGTAACCCAAATATGATAGATCGCAAATCACCCGTTTGAAGGCCTTCCGTTTCTTTTCCTTCCTGGTTCATAACGCCATCACCTACAACATTATGGCTAAGCTGCAACTTTTTCTCGGCTCTCCGCATAATAACCTGCAACAAGACACTTGGAAACCGATAACAACCAAAAAAGGCTTTCAACTTTAAAGGTTTTTTTCTTAATAAGTTGCTTACAACTTTAAAGGTTAATCATTGGATCTTACCTCCTCCACAGTACGTCCAGTAACTAGGTTTATAGACAACACATGATTCATTTGGCCAATCCGATGTGCTCGTTGCAGAGCCTGATTGTCCACTTGGGGATTCCAATCTTGTTCATAGAATATCACCTGCAATAAGAATTGGTTTTAATCAAATTTCAGGATGCATCAACATATCATAAGAATATATGTAGGATGTGCTTTAAAACAACTTTGGCGAAAGATGGGATCTACTTAGGGATTTACTTTACACCACTAAAAAGTTCCTTAACAGTGATACACTCCTAATCTCCAGCAGTCTTATCATCAAACTCATTCTAACTAAAAGCAAGTATGCCATGCAACAGGACAGAACAGTGTATTTTTGTGTACTCGATAACGCGAACTGCCACAAAGACTGCCTAAGCATAGAACTTATTCTGTTCAAATGTGTCTTTGATAATCATTCTATTCATTGATCCATCAAACTATTTTCACTATATCTCCCCAGACTCCTAGCTATCTCCAACCAAATAAATTGGTGGTTAACATCACCTGATGATAGATGAACTGATGGGGAATTGTCTAGTCAATTAGGACAGGAAAGTCAAACGTGAGTTTATAGATTTCAAATACAAGTTTAGAAGCCAGACCAAGATAAGTGATAGCTATGCCATATAAAGCTACTTTTCTCCACAATATCCTGTAAGAAGTCTCAGATTCAATAGGCTGGGATTCTTGTCACTGTTTTCTGAGGTGAAAAATATACTTTTGTAGAAACCATTTTTTTTAACTGAACTGGACACTACAGCTTCCATTTTAAGAAAAAACTAATATAACAATTAGTTGATTATTTCATAGAACTCACAGTATCAGCAGCAACAAGATTCAAACCAACTCCTCCAGCTCTTGTAGAGATCATAAAAACAAAAGCGCCACTTTCATCAGCTTCAGAATGCAATCTCCCTTTTTCTGATTGCCTACTGAAACTTCTTATTGCGGCAAAGCGCTCCTCAGCCCGAATTGATCCATCAAGACGCTCATAGGAATATTTTCGTAACTCCAGAAAATCCTATATTTTATATAAGTAATACTACTTAGATTTTTTAAATGCATACTTAATTTGCAGTCAAGTGAACCAATTATTAAACACTTTTAGTATGGAGATAACAAACCTGTAAAATGTCAAGTGTATGGGTCATCTGAGCAAAAAGGAGGACACGATGTCCAGAATCATTCAGCTTCTTAAGTAATTTGTCCAGAACTATAAGTTTACCACTGGCCTGGTCAGGAAGTAGTCAATTAATAAAATTTTGGTAGACAAAAACTCTATAAGAGAGAAATAGGCAGATATAAATTATATAGACTCATAAGAAAGCACAGAGGTTTTTTCTAACGAAGTTTTGACAGCAAACAACTTGATTTGAGCTCCACATTCTCTACCTAATATGCCAAATCATCATAAGATGACAGGACTACCTGAACAAGGTGTTCACCCTCTTCATATGGTTCTGGTTCGATACCAGGAAAGAGGTAAGGATGGCTACATGCTTTCCGTAGCTGTATTACCTGAACAAATGAGGCCGATTTGTTGATAAAGAACATTACAAACATTCTAAAGGGAAAAAAATAACAAAAGTGACAACCAGAACACAAATTGCAATATAAGCCATATGAGTAAGCAATAAATCATCCAACAGTAAACTGAACTTGTAATATAAAAAACTGGATAAGAATCTGAAACGCTAACTAACAATATTTTGCAATGACGGGGGATTAGAAGCTCCAGACGACAGAGCAAGAAGTTTTGGAAGCTCCTTCCTCAATATTGAAGTATACACCTTCTTTTGGAGGCTGATCAATGGAACCATCCTATCAAGATAAAGAATCCTAGTGTAAATAAGCTTGATAAGTTTTTCAAAGAGTTATTAGCAAGGACACAACAAAGCAAGGTTTTAATGCTAAAATCAAAGATTTACAACAGGTAGAAAACTTACACAGTCAACTCTGTAAGAGGCGGCAGCACTAAATTTCCACACTCAATAAGCATAGACTTTGTACGCCGGAGCATGAAGGCCCATAATATGCATTTTAAACTCTTAAATTGTTCCTTGATCTTAGATGGCTCAAGACCTGTTCAATAACAGCAAGGAAACATATAAAAAATGAATTTTACTCACCCAATTTCTAGACAGGAATCTAGACGATATTATATATCACCTTAAACCAAAAACTAAAAAGCATATTGAAACCCCCCAAAAAAAAGAATGGATATAAAGCAGAGATTCAGAAGAAACCCAAATTCTTACTTTATGGCTAGTAAGAAAATAACCTGATAAAGGATCTCCAGCTTCCTTGAATGTAGAAAGGAACTGGTCCAGTGTCCCAAACACAGAAGGCATACAGAAATGCATCAGAGCCCAAAGTTCAGTGAGACTGTTCTGAATAGGTGTGCCAGTCATCAACAACCGGCGTGGTATGAGGAAGCGATCACATAAGACATTATACAAAACCTGTTAAGGTTTACTCATTAAAATCTCTCCAATCAGGACTAATTTTACCTATTCAGATCTCATTTTATCTTACTGAACTAGCAGAAAGTTACCCAGACAAGATATCAGACATTAAGTTACGCATTGCATGCACATGCACATAAAAAAATTTTATCTGCCATCTGGGTTGCATGCAAACACACACACACAAAGAAACTTTGGACACGCCACCTATGCTGCTCATATGATAATTGCTAATTTCCATCCTAAATAGTGAACTGACTGACATGTTACCATTTCAGTTTCAGACAATGAATACCAGACTGGTGAAGACACACAAAGTGTCAAATAATATAATTAATTCAAAATCAGCCAACAAGTTGCCACCACGAAGATATAAGTTCATGAATACATGATAGATCAGAGATAATTTATGATAGCTAAACCATACACTGGAAGGATTTTTAAGTCTTTGAGCTTCATCAATTATCGCATAGTGCCAAGGAATTTGAGAAAGAAAATCCTGATCCATCAATGCTATGTCATATGTTGTCAGTAGCACATCAAAAGGTAAAGATGATACCTGAAAATGAAAAATAAATTGAGATCAAATAACAATCAAAATATGTATAAGGGGAAGAAATGTATATGACATAAAGGTAAAAACTTAAATTTTACATGAAACCCCTAAAACCTGGAAAATTACAAAGGATCTAATAACAATTTTGAAAAGTTCCAAAATAAAAAGTTAAGCCACGTTTTTAATTCTGATACGTAAAAAATTATAGCAGGAACAAACACTCACATTCGATGACAAGGAGTGCTGTTTTACATGGTCATGTATTGTCTTGCGTAAACTTCTGCGGTAATCTTTGTCACCAACATACCTAAGAACTTTCAATTTTGGAGTGAATTTGATTATCTCTGACACCCAACCATCTGTCACACTTAGAGGACACAATACCACTGCAAATAATCCAAAAACATAAACCAAGAGAAATATCAACTCAAATCAATAACAGAGATAAATGCAAATTTCCTTAGAGTCAAACAAAGGCTTTCTTAACTCACAAAATGGCCCAGGTGACACTTGACGGACCTTCAAGTAGCTCAAGAAAGAGATGGCTTGCAGAGTCTTCCCCAGTCCCATCTGTCCATCATTCACTTGGAATCAAAACAAAAGATTCAAGAATCTTGATAGCACATGCATGCATAGCTAGTACTATTGAATTGTCTCAGCTATACTTTCTGCTAAGAACGTGACTTGAGGTTTTTTCTTCAATAAGTAAAAGATACTCCATAACTAGAGGAAGTTCAAATTAATTTAGAAAAAAAAGGCTGCAATTAGCATTGCAAAACTTATTTTCCCTACTCACTATCACGACAGAAGCATCAATATCTGCAGATACCCCACATATGGTTTAAAATATAGTAAATCCTACTATCCTAGTAACCAGAATTTATCACCATGAATAAACACCTATTATCAATATCAATTGGTCAACCGATCATCAACCAGTGAAAAATAAATAATCAACCAATGAAAAATAAATAAATACTCTAAAGAACACCCGTTATATGGTTTACAAATTCTCAAACTAAGCCAACATTGAGGTAGACCACTTACATCATATATTTTTTTGATAAATAAACAAAATACACTAGAATGAAAGCTTGAACCTCAGACCTTGTGTTAAAACCACACCTTTTAACAACTATTCCAACAACTGTGAACCCTAAAAGCATACTAATAAGATTTCCGTAATTATTATTTCAATATTGTACTCTCTCGCGAGCTTCAAACCAGATAAAGATACAGAAACAATGACAAGAATTACATCAATCCTATCAGTAATTACCACTATAAACTACACGTTTTAGAACTAATTGGATACGAAGTCAAATTTTCTCTATGATACCTGGATGTGAGTAGCGATAAACACGAATATATCGGGCTAAAAATCACCGTAAAAATGATAACCCTTTTAAATCCAGAGAAAAACATACCTCGTCTCCTGCAATTAAAACGAAATACAGTCATTAGAACAATGCACCTGCAACTGATTGAAGATAAAATCAATTGAAAGAATAAGAAGAAAACAAGAAAGAGAACACGGAACCAAACTACCCCTAAGAATGAAAAGTTCCAGTTTCTTTCTTCTTTTCCTACAGTTTCCCATCAACCACGCAGAAGTGACAAGCAAACTTCATGCGAAAAACCCTACCGAGAACAACGTTGACACCAAGTACATATCTCCTTATAAGCCACGAAACTCCCTCGACTTGGTGAGGCTTCAGCGTCGCCGTGACCCCAATTTCTGAGAAATTCACATGCATGTGATCTGAACGTGCGTCTTCCGCGAGTACGATTTTGGCTGCTGCTTGTAGCCTCTGCTCGTAGTTCTTCATCTTTCTTCTGTGAAGAGTGTTTGGTGTGAGAATGGCGCTGTCTTTTTGAATTGAAGAAGAGAATAGCTTGAGCGGAACGCTTCGAAAATGGAAAGACGATGGCTATCAAATGACGAACATAGCCTTCTGCGAATATACGGAGCATGGTTTTTTTAAGTGGCACCGTTTCTCAATATTCTCGTAACTCAGCCACGTCGGGGGCTTTTGTTATGCTTGGGCTACACGTGTCATGCCCAAAAAATACATGGTGTTTTTACTTTTTATTCTATAAAAATATAAACTATTGCTAAGGACAAATGGGTTTCATTTCTATCAATTTTGAAGAAAAAAATTATGTTAATTTTTTAATTATTTTTGAATATATAAGATTTTTTTATCAAATAAAAACAATATCATATCATTTTTTTAAGAATCTAATAAAATTTATTGTTGACATTATATTATTTTTATTTAGTGACAAAATTTTCATTCAAAAACAATTGAAGGATTAAAATGAGTTTAACTTGTTTCTGAAGTTTTCTCGCAAAATTGAAAGAACTGAAATTCGAACAAATGGTACTGAGAACCCGAATCGAGCTACTTAAAATTCAAGCTCATATTCAAGTTGGAGTATGAAAATTTAGACTCAAGTTTCATTTATGGTTTAGAGTGCTTTTGGAGTTTGAAATTGGGTGATAGAATATGTTTTTTAAATCACAAAATATTAAATTGTATTTTTTTAAAAATTTTAATTTCAATTATGTAATTAAAATTGAGATACAAAACGTGAATTTTTCAAAACTACTCAAAAATTATATTTACTTATAACTCCCAAATACTAATGATAGTATGACACTCTCATAAATACAAATAACTATAGATAAAAATAACCTTTAGTAACTATTATATGGCCACATGGCAATCAAACAAACATAACTAATTTTACTTCATTGCGTTTGGTAATATGTAATTAAAGTTTGAAATTAGAACCGAAGTGGTGTGGGCATTGTATCCTACATCGCTTTTTGTCGATTAGTAAGTGAGTTTTCTCGATAAGAGCTCTTTTAGGTCATGGTGCATTTCCTACATTAGCCTTATGTCATTCAAGCACGAAATAAGGATAGTAGGTAAGGAGCCTTCATTTTACCTTTAAGGGACCAAATCCTTTGTTATTAGTCTATGCATGAGATTTTGAGTTACGGATATTTGGGCATGAAATAAGGAATTAAAGCCCCCTCTTTCTTTTAAACCGAAGTCTAACCCTTTATTTTTAGAGAAAAGTTTTATGTTTTAACCTAAGCTAAATCACCATACACTAACATTCCCATTCGTGCACTTACAATTATCACTCAAAAATTATAGCAATCATCACAAATGGCTAAGAAACATGTATAAGTAAGAGATTACTGACACAACATTATTATATTGAGTAGTCTTGTCCTCTCATGGATAATAGATTCATTTTGACCAATTACTTTTCAAACATATTCATTACTTCTGCCATACAAATATTGATCATGACTAGGGGCTCATGATCTGTATCAACGGGATATCGATCGATTGTTTCATATCACGAGCAGATTTCAGTAAGAAAGAGTGTAACATCACAATTAAGAATATAAGCTTTTTGCAAACATACATACAATATTTGAAATTCTCATATTAAGAAACACGAAATGACATTTTAATGGAGGTTTATACGTGATCCAAAACACACTTGCCATTTTTTTATAAAATGCGATAACAAGGCATAAACAAATCAAGTAAATGTGTAGTTGCTACTTACTTTCTTCAAAAGGAGGAGAACTTTAGCGTGTGGTTGTTGCCCTCAAATATCTATATTGTCTTTGAGAAGTTGATGATCGTAGAAGACTTGACTTGCTCTTGAAAGTAAAAAACCAATTACAAAATGTATAATATTGGGCTAGTACACTTTTACAAAGGATGGTGTTTTATGTTCCCAATTCAATTACAAATATCCTAACTCAAATAATCCAAGGGATCTGTGAAGAGAAAAAAGTACAGTTTCAGCTAACTTTGCAAGAGATGCTGTTATTTTGAAATGTAGATGGTGGGGTTTTTATAGGTGTTTAGAATGGACAAAGGTGTAATGGAGGGGATAAGGGTGTACTCGGGGTTAATGAGTTGTTGGCTAAGGTCAAGAGGTCATATTCGTAACAGTTCTGACCTCCATTGAAGGCCAAACCGCGGGGATGTAGTTGAACTTTGAAGAACTAGATTACGTAAGTACCGATCGGGGACAGAGTGCTACAGATCGATACTCGTGTTTCAAACCAATTTTTAGTGTTGAGCTTTGTCCCAAAACGAGTTAAATGATTTTGGGGGTGTTTTGGGCTTGTCTTTTGAGTTTGGTTTGGTTAATCAGATTTATTAAAACATGGACTTGGGTTTGTAATTGGTCAAATTCCAAAAACAAATTCAAGTTTTCAATCACCAAGTCAAGCATATTTAGACCAAATTCTATTCATCGAGCTCCACACGTGCCCATTCCAATATTTGTAACGAAATTGGGTGTTTACAAGTGAAATTATATTTTTTTTTCAATAGTAAAATCATTGAAAAATACCATAATTTCATCACAATTCCAACTATAAACCTCAATTTCATGCAACCAAACATAACGTTCTCTTTCACTAAATAATCATTAATTCAATAAGAATATGTCATGTATTATCTGACTAAGGATAAAATAAAAACCAACTCTTATACTTCATCGGTCAAATAAATAAAATTCATTCAATTTTTTTAAAGCTATGTGATTCAAAACTACATTACTTGTGTGCATGGACGAATACAACACATTTTCCTTTAGGGTTTAAAAAAAGTAAAAGAGATTTTGAAGAAAAAAAATTGAGGGCTCTCCTTTTATCCTCTAATCTCTTTATTTTGTAGTTTCATCATCACTTATATAAAATAATAATGAATCATTCGAAATAAGGATACTAATTTTGGAATATCAATAACATAAAGAAGAACAAATTAAAAAAAAAATGCATTGTTAACATATATGGTCAACACAAATTTAGATTGCAAGATATTAATAAAAAAAGAAAAAGAAAGAAAATTAGAGTGCAAGAATGCAAGCCCATACCATAGTTAGTGATACAGATAATAAATTACAACCCAAGGCCGAGCATATTAACTACTGCTCATATGCTCGGAAAACTGTCTCCAAGACTGAGAATATTGACTGTTGCTCATATACTCGGACCAACGTCTCCAAGGCCAAGCATATTGACTGCTGCTCACATGCTCAGACCAACGTCTCCAAGGTCGAGCGTATTGACTACTGCTCATATGCTCGGACCAATGTCTCCAAAACTGAGTATATTGACCGTTGCTCGTATGCTCAGACCAAATGACTCCAAAGGTTGAAGTCCCATCATACTTCCTTAGAGCACATAAATGTACTTAAGGAAGTGGGGGGCCTTTGATACAGATAATAAATTACCACCCAATAGCATGAAGACACGTGGATAACTATCCTCCAATAGCATGAGGACACGTGGATAACTCTTCTCCAGTAGTACGAGAATGGATCATCTCCAATAGTCTAATGACACGTGGACGAGTGGTTGGCAACACCAAAGACATGTGGACAACTCTCATACAGTAGCATGAGGACACATGGGCAACTCTCCTCCACTAGCACGATGACACGTGGACGGATATTCTTCAATAGTCTAATGAGACGTGGACGAGCAGTTGGCAACACCATTGTCACTCACAATCTCCCTTGTACAGGACTGTAAGCGTGATTATGGGATTGGGCCATCTCAGGACACGCGACTAGACCTCCGTTGGAAGAACAGAATCTTCGGGATTGCCCCATCCCTAACACATGGGCAATCCCACATCTAAATCACTATAAAATACCTAAGGTACGCAAATCCAAACCATCTTCAATTACAAGTTTATTACTGAAAATACTAATGTCGTAATTCTCTTTATTTCTCTAAAAACTAACACTAGCAAAAGCATCGGAGTGTCATCGGAGACATCATCCTTAATCTCCTCCAGTGACTCTCTAGTTTAGTCATGTTTTTTTGTACAAGCTCTCTTCTGAAACACCGACCTTTAGCTTAGGGACATATTTTAAACATTAGCAGTTCGTATTTGAAGCACTAAATTTGGAAGCATTCCAATAGATGGTAGAGTTGAGAATGAGCTCAGCAGATTCCGCAGTAGACGGTCGAATGGGATTGTGAACATGTCGCCCCCCGGTTTTGTCATCACTCCAGGGAGTATCACACCAACAACACTCTTTGGTATCAAACTCCTAATCATTGTTTTATTAGTGCCCTAATTTTATATTAGTCCACCAGGCTTTTGTGCCTTCCGTATATTCCAAGATCACCAGAGTGCCATTTTTGGCTTTACGCTTTTTCGCGTTTTGACTCTTTTTTGTTTGGAATCATTTTGAAATTGCTTGAATTTTGCTAAATTGTTAGTCGTTTTATTCAACAGAGTATTAATTAGAAAGATGTAAAAGTCATCCAAACTGTTAACCCACGTCGGACATAAATCAAGGATATCAATATACAAAACATGAACAAATAAACTAACACGCGTGTGTTTTCATATGTTTGCTTTGATATGATAAATTGATGGTTAATTATATGTTGCGGGATTTAAATTTGATTTTTCATTAAAATCTCAATTGGCCATGACATAATTAATATTTTTTTTATGTAATTTGATTTATCACTTATTTATAAACCAAATTAATAAAAAAATATTGCATTAACACACTCGATTAATTAACCAAATTTATTAATCCATGATTAAAATTAATGATGTAAATGTAATACTCTCTCATGGATTTGGTCTGCATGATATACAAAATCTACCAAAAAAAATTACTCACATACTTGCATAATTTTTTACCCATTTGCCCATAAGATTAAGAAAACAAAAAGTAATTAAAATACTAAGCATTATGATAACTGTCTGCCATTTTATGTGCAAATCTGTTCATGTCCTCCACGATAAACCCAGCATTATACCCCACCATACAAATTGAAAGAAGCTCGTAGTTCCCAAACTTGCAACCACAAGACTTGGGTAAATATGTAATTAAAACAAACATTAGAGGTAAATATATATCTACACCGAAAATTCTCAGGTACATAATATAAATAAGCCCATATTGCCACCTTCTTCATTTGCACCGCCTAGAAACAAATTCTCTCTTACTCACTTCCAAAAATACCTTGTCCTAAAAAAAATGCAGGCCAAACTCTGCCACATTATTCCACCAAAATTCCTTCCACCGATAAAACTGCACCCACCGGTGCACCAAGTTTCAGTACAACCGGCTAACCCACCTCGAGCCATATCCATATCCTCCCCCGAACCCAATAACCATGATGGTTCCAGCCACTTGACCATAGACGAAATAGATGAATCCGTGGCTGCCTTTTGGGACTACCAATTTTTATTCGTGTCACAACGCTCAGAGACGGTCGAACCGGTTGGACTTCGGGTCGTTGACGGTTCGGTTCCGGTCGACTTCCCCTCCGGTACGTACTACCTAACGGGTCCGGGGCTTTTCACAGATGACCATGGCTCAACGGTGCACCCACTAGATGGTCACGGTTACCTTAGGGCATTTAATATTGATGGTGTTAGTAGAGAGATCAAGTTCATGGCTAAGTACGTGAAAACTGAGGCACAAGTGGAGGAGCATGATCCCGTGACTGACACGTGGAAGTTTACGCATCGCGGTCCGTTTTCGGTGTTGAAAGCGGGCAAGAAATTCGGTAATACTAAGGTGATGAAAAACGTGGCAAATACTAGTGTGTTGAAGTGGGGTAAGAGGTTATTCTGCTTGTGGGAAGGTGGGGACCCTTACGAGATTGAATCTGGGACGTTGGATACAATCGGACGGTTTGATGTGATTGACGGTCCTGATTTGTTGCCGGAAGGCAGGCACAAAGAAGGCAGGCACAAAGGTGGTGATATGTGGGACGTTGCTGCCGGCTTGTTGAAACCAATTCTATATGGTGCGTACTTGAACGTATCTTGGATTATACCATAGTATTAAGACACTGTTTGGAATCAGTTTTAATCTTCAATTAAAGTTAATTTTTTTCTCCGACATTGCTGATGCAAATCAACGTTAATGACCAATAAGTATTCTAATTTAAATGCTTTAATGTTTGTTTTCACCAACTTGACACAGGTGTTTTTAATATGCCTCCAAAGCGATTGCTATCTCATTACAAGCTTGATGCTAAAAGGAACAGACTTCTTACAGTGTCATGCAATGCAGAGGATATGCTACTCCCTCGCAGTAATTTTACATTTTATGGTAAATTAATTTTGTTTTTATTTATCTTGAAATAATAATAATAATAATAATTCATTATATTATTTACTAAATCAATGCCATTTTATTTGCAGAATTTGACTCAGATTTCAGGTTGCTGCAGAGACAAGAATTCAACATTCCTGATCATTTGATGATCCATGATTGGGCCTTCACTGATACTCATTACATACTATTCGGCAATCGCATCAAGCTTGATGTCCTTGGTAACTACCTGATCAGACAGTGTGCGGTCTGTGCTTTATTTTTAGTATCAAATGTAAAATTAAATGAAAATTATATAATTTTTAAATTATATGTTCTTCTTAATCCGATGTACTAAACAGAGTACAGTATAATAAGCTTGATTTCACTGATGATTAAACTGGTGAATATGCTAGTGCAGGATCCATGACAGCAGTTTGTGGGCTATCTCCAATGATAACAGCATTATCAGTGAATCCTAGCAAACCCACCTCTCCAATTTACTTACTTCCTCGATTTCCCGATAAATCTGTTGGAGACAGAGATTGGAAGGTTCCTGTGGATGCTCCTTCACAATTCTGGCTGATGCATGTTGCTAATGCCTTTGAAAGAAAGGATGCCAAGGGGAATCTGGAAATCCAAATATACGCCTCTGCTTGCTCATACAAATGGTTCAATTTCCATAAAATTTTTGGTTAGTAGTCTTCAACAATTGTAATACGAATAAAAATCTTCGATTTTTCAAAAAAATGTTTCAAATACAAATTTTCATTTTTTTTAATGAAGATTCAAAGGGATAACAACTTTTTATAAAATTCATAGCTTTTTATTATGGGATAATTGAATAGGAGGTTCTTGAATTATCCTTTAACACTAAAAATTTTGAACTAATAATTCGATACCAATAATCCTCAAACTATCATAAACTTACAATCAATTCATGATCTAACACATTCAGTTCAATTTTGTGGCCGAAATTAAAACACGTTATGCCACGTGACATGTTGTATTGATGAAATAATTGTAAGGTCCCTAAATCTTATTTGTTCGTGTTTGATTATAACAAAATATTTTTTATGAGCTCTATGGTTTTCATTGCGAAGGAAAGAAAGAATTTAAGTGAGCATCTTTTTCCTAGGAAGACAATTCCTTTCGGCTCTAAAGGTTATGCGGAAAGATTTTCCTCTTAGTGATGCCTTTTTATGTTTTTTTTCTTCTTAAATTTGGTTATGGAATTGAATGGGATGGACCATAAAAGAATTGTTGCAAATTTATGATTGTTTAATGTTTCTTTTGTGAATTTGTGTTTGCTAACATATAATTTTGGAATTATTTGGGCAGGATATAATTGGCAAAGCGGTAAACTAGATCCTTCAATTATGAATGTAAAAGACGGTGAAAATGAGTTGCTTCCCCACCTTGTTCAGGTACTATCTCTATCTCTCACCTTCCAATTCCATGGTATTTACTTGATAAATAGAAGAAAAAAAAGATAATTAAAGATTTCACCAAATGCAGGTGTCTCTCAAATTGGGTTCTGATGGAAACTGCCAGAAATGTAATGTAGAACCTTTGATTCAATGGAACAAGCCATCAGATTTTCCTGTTATTAACTCAGCTTTCTCTGGCAACAAGAATACATACATATATGCAGCAACTTCTTCTGGATGTCGCCAAACATTGCCACATTTTCCATTTGATATGGTGGTGAAGCTAAATGTCTCGGCAAAATCTTCCCAAACATGGTTTGTTGGTGCTCGAAGATTTATCGGTGAGCCTATTTTTGTCCCCAAAGGCATTGAAGAAGATGATGGATACCTTCTTGTGGTTGAGGTCAGAAATCAACTTTGTCAACTAATTTATTCACTTAGTATCATTTGGCATGATTGTAGTTTCGGTTTATTTATGATTATCAAAATAATTTTTAGTAAAACAAGTATAAAATTAATACAAATTCGATTTTTTAAAAACTCTTTTTCAGATTTGGATTCTTTTTTAAAAGCATTTTTTAATTGTTTGGCTGCTTCTATTTATAGAAAACATAAATTTCACAAACTATTCCAATATGAACATTTTTTTAAAAAAACAATTAAATATTGTTTGGCTTAGGAATAGTTTCAATTTATAGCTATCAAAATGATTTTTAAAACATTTTTTTTAAAACAACAATGAAACTAAAACAGTTTATCTAATATAAATTCAGTTTATAAACTTTTTTTTTAGCTTTTAATTCTTTTAAGAAACCATTTTTTATATTTCTGATTGTTAATGTATTATATGGGCTTAGTCCTACATTGATTGTGTATAGCTTTGCCTCTCCTATTGGCTTGTATAAATAGGATTATCCCACATTGATTGTGCATAGCTTTGTCTCTCCTATTGGCTTATATAAAAAATGGGATAGCTCCCTTGTAAGTAAATTACACCATTCAATACAATTCTTCTCTTTGTATTGTCTCACTTCCTCTCTTAAATTCAACATGGTATTAGAGCCATAATGGTTCTCGGAGTTGAGTATGCTCTATGATTGCCACTATTAGTGGATCCTTCACATCAGAAAAACTTCTAGTATATCCTTTTCATATCTGTCGGGTCATCACTATAGTCGGAGTCTCATTCTCCATCGACATCATCTCCGCTGCCATTTCAGAAACACTGCTGACACGTCAGCCCTAAAAGCCACATCAACGCCACATCACTGCCACCTCAGCGCCACGTCACCCGTTGACATTATCTCCGCTGTCGCTCCTGTTTCAGACACGCTACTGCCACGTCGGCATCACATCAACGACATGTCAGCGCCATGTTACTAGTTGACCGCCACATCATCAGTTGACAGTGCCACGTCACCCGTTGACATCATCTCCACTGTCGCTCCTGTTTCAGACACGCTGCTGCCATGCCAGCACCACATCAACAACACATCAGCGCCACATCATCAGTTGACCGCCACATCACCTGTTTCTTGGAGGTTCACCTTCCTCTTTGCTCCTATGGCTGAATCGGACTTTCCCCACCGACGGAGCACACACCGGAAGCCCATATAATACATTAACATCCCCTCTCAAACTCAAGGCGGTAAGTGGGAGGTGAACTTGAGTTTGGAAACCAGAGAGTGAAAACGTTATCTCTCTAGACCCAGCTCCAGCTCCAGAACCCTCAGCTGACCTCACATTTCTAACTCAATCGGTCGTGCCTGAGGATATTCCTATGTCTAATGAGTCTGCACCAACTCCCTCTGAGAGCCATCCTCCAGATCACCCCCGTAGATCTACCAGGGTAACTCATCCCTCTTCTCATCTTGCTGATTACCATTGTGATTATCATTGTTTTTCCACTATACTTCATCTGCATGAGCCTCGATCCTATAAGGAGGCCAGTACTAATCCATTTTGGCAGAAAGCAATGGATGAAGAACTTCAGGACCTAGTTAAAACTCATACCTGGGATATTGTTGATATGCCACCTGGAAAAACTCCTATTGGGTGCAAATGGGTGTTTAAGATCAAGACACTTTCTGATGGCTCTATTGAACGATATAAAGCCCGACTTGTTGCCAAGGGATTTGCTCAGGAATATGGCATTGACTATGAAGAGACATTTGCTCCAGTGGCAAGGCTCACATCTGTTCGTACACTCCTTGTTGTCGCTGCCATTCAAAGATGAACTCTATTTCAAATGGATGTCAAAAATGCATTTCTCAATGGGGATCTTCTTGAGGAAGTCTATATGCATACACCTCCAGGCTTGGATGCCCCTCGAAACAAAGTTTGTTGCCTTCGCCGTGCCCTATATGGTTTGAAACAAGCTCCACGTGCCTGGTTTGTCAAATTCAGCACTACCATTCATCAGTTTGGGTTCACACCGAGTGCTCATGATTCAGCTCTGTTTATCCACCACACTACCAATGGTATTATCCTTCTTTTACTATACGTGGATGATATGGTTATTACTGGAGATGATCTACATGGTATTTCTGAACTTAAAAAGTTTCTCAGTGGCCAATTTGAGATGAAAGATCTTGGCGTGCTCACCTATTTTCTTGGCCTCGAAGTCTCATCTAATTCTGATGGATTTTTTCTATCTCAGGCCAAATATGCCTCGGATCTCTTTTCCAAGGCTGGGATCACTGACTCAACCACTGCCACTACTCCTCTCGAGCCGAACGTCCGACTTACCACACTCAATGGTTCACCTCTTCAGGATGCCACTCTATATCGTCAACTAGTTGGAAGTCTTGTATATCTTACTGTCACTCGCCCTGACATTGCCTATGCCGTTCATCAGGTCAGTCGGTTCCTGTCCGCTCCTCGGACCACCCATTACTCGGCTGTTCTTTGCATTCTTCGGTATGTCAAGGGCACTTTATTTCATGGGCTTCATTTCTCAGCACAGTCTGCCCCCGTTTTACAAGCCTATTCTGATGCCGATTGGGCCGGAGACCCCACTGACAGACGTTCAACCACTGGTTACTGTTTCTTTTTGGGCAATTCTCTCATTTCCTGGCGAAGTAAGAAACAAACTGTGGTTGCTCGTTCCAGTACTGAAGCTGAATATCGTGCCATGGCTGATACAACTCAAGAACTTCTCTGGCTTCGATGGTTACTCGCTGACATGGGTATCTCTTCTCCTGCTGCCGCTATCCTACACTGTGACAACAGGAGTGCTATTCAGATCGCTCACAATGTTGTATTCCACGAGCGTACAAAACACATCGAGAATGATATCTACTTCATCCGTGATCACATTCTCCAGAATACGGTTCGTATACAATCCGTCAGTTTAGCCGATCAAACAGCTGACATTTTCACTAAGGCTTATCCACCCGGACGCTTTCACTCTCTGATTCCCAAACTCAAGTTCACCTCCCACTTACCGCCTTGAGTTTGAGAGAGGATGTTAATGTATTATATGGGCTTAGTCCCACATTGGTTGTGTATAGCTTTGCCTCTCCTATTGGCTTGTATAAATAGGATTATCCCACATTGGTTGTGTATAGCTTTGCCTCTCCTATTGGCTTATATAAATAGGATAACTCCCTTGTAAGTAAATTACACCATTCAATACAATTCTTCTCTTTGTATTGTCTCACTTCCTCTCTTAAATTCAACACTGATAATTAGAAACAAAAACTGTTTTATAATCTAAACTTTTTTTTTCTTTTTATCCTTTTGCAGTATGCAGTTTCAATACAGAGGTGTTATCTGGTTATCCTGGATTCAAAGAGAATTGGAGAAGCTGATGCGCTTGTAGCAAGACTTGAAGTCCCAAAGCATTTCAATTTTCCTATTGGGTTTCATGGTTTTTGGGCCAATGAAAACTAATACTGCATTTGCAAACAGTTCAAGCGCAAGACAGAATTAACATATGCTGTTTTTGCAATGTTGTCAAAGCTTGTAGACTATAGTTGTCTGTAGTATGTCGAAGTTCACTTCAATAAATTACTTGTACAGTGTAATTTTTTTTTATTACATTAACTATATCTCAATTTATTGAAAATTGAAACAATCAGCAGCTACATTTTTTAACTCAATTAACAAAACACATGTTTCTAGTAATTTTTCGACTGTACCTTTAAAAGAACACTGTAACAGGGGAGAATGAGCGGCATAACGAGACTTGATTGGTGCCTTCTAAATTGATTACTCTAATCGCACTACTCTTTATCAATAATAATTCTGCTTAAACCACAAAAACGAATCATCGGACAATAGATTAGTAATTTTGCGACACATCACGAAGCTAAATCAATTTTACTCTTAAAAGAATACTTTAACAAATGAGAATGAGCGACACAACGAGAGCTGATTAGTACATTCCAAAATGATGGTTCCATTGGCACTATTTTTTTTTAAAGTGAATTTTTGAATTTTGAAGAGGTCCAATCGATTGCACTTGTACAAATCAGATGTGGCTTTGATATAATATTTTTTACATTCAACTGGTCAAGATCAGTCGATTGGACCCTCAACAAATTAGAAAATAAAGAAGCCAAGTCAATTGGAAGGTTATTCCAATCAACTGAACTTTCGATTTTTTGGATTTTTAACAATTTAATAACCAAAATTCGGTTGATTCTTAAAAAATGTGTATCGAAATAACATGTTTATCTGAAAATGGATATAAAATCTCTATATGTAAAAGATGTTAATTCCCATTAATAGATATATAACAAGTACAAGAAATCAAAACCATATTCTTGCATTTACAAATTAAACTTTGGACTTGAATTCTATTTTGTTTTCTATATAAACACTAATAAATATTTCGTCACAACCGATGAATGTTTATTGGTTTTATTTATTTTTATTTTTACAAAATGCAACTAATCAATAAGCATCGTTATAGTCTTAAGGAAAGTTACATTTGTTACACACCTTGAAATCATTTTCTTAGTCCTCTTCTCAAGTAATTTCTTTTATATTTTCTGTTTTTTTTTCCTTTTTATCTTGATTTTAATAACTCTTTTACCAAACATTAAATAACTTAGAGCTCATTTAACTTTACTTTTGAGATTTTTTCTGCTGCCAAGTAGAAACTAGATCAAATATCATTGATTTGTTTTTATTTAAATTGAAGTACAGCTGAAAATGCCTGAGAATGTAAAGATGTTTTTACTTGACAGGAATGTTACCATTAAACGCAAATTGTCTTTCGGAAGGAAAAGGTGCACCTTTCCTCTATAAAACCCCACCATTTTATAGATTTTCGGTTTTTTTTTTATTTATTATTGAGATTGTTGATATTAAAGGTGTGCACGGTTTAATTTGAATATTTTTTTTATTGAAAATAGAAATTAAATTGATAGCACCGAAAAAAAACTCAAACCAAAACCGGTCAAACTAACTTTGTTTTTTGATTTAAATTCTTTTAATTTATACGTAGTGTTTAGGAGAGTATAAAATAGTTTTTGTTTTTTATAAATAGAATTTAGTTCAAATACCTTTAAAAATAATTTATGAAAAAATAAATATTAAAAATAATTTTAAAATCAAATTTGAATTAGAAATATTAGACCACTGTTTTATCACCGCTAATCACATTTTAGTTTTAAGTACCGTTTGACCTAATAATAAAATTGGTTTATAATTTATAAAATTGTTTTAAAAAAAAGATACGATAAAACAACAATGAAATTATAAACGATTTTTTTGATAATGATTTCGTTTTTTAAATAAATTTATAAATTATTTGATAAAATAACAATACAAATATTTTATCTAACATAAATTTAATGTTTTTTTAAAAATAATTTCATAAATTATTATTAAAAGATGTCTACGCTCGCTTTTATTTACTGCTATTTTATATAAAGTAGTATTAAGTATCACAAAAACCTCGTATTGCTGCTGCGCTGAACGGTAGCGTATTTAAGCACAGCAGAGGGGCTTTTTAAAAATTGAGAGAAGTTAAAAAGGGCAGGTGTTGAACCGGCACTATCAACTCCGGTCTGATACGTGCTTCAACCCGGAAACCCTTGGCACGGCTAAACGTCCCCCCAAAACGCCTCCATTTCAAAACTCCAATCAGATCCTGTCAGCGAGAGCAAGCGAGCTAGAGGGAAACATAATTTGAATACAGATACAATGTCAGGTTTCTCCTTCTCATCTCAATCATCTTCCTCATCACCATTCTCATTCGGATCCTCTTCCTCTTCCTCAAATTCTAGCTCATCCTCCTCGTTTTCCGCTTTCCCATTTTCCTTCAACACTTCCTCAAACCCTAGCTCCGCCCGTACCCCACTTTCGGTCTCGGATCCTCTTCTTCGTCTTCTTCCTCCACAGCACCTTCCTTCTCTTTGGGGTTCGGTTCAGCTCCGGCCGCGTCAGGTTCTGCTCCATCCCTGTTTGGGGCATCTTCATCCGCATCAAGTACATCTTCGCCCCTGTTTGGCACAGCTTCATCTTCGCCCTTGTTTGGGACAGCTTCCTCCACGGGTACTTCGCCTTCTCCCTTGTTTGGGGCCGCTTCGTCTGCAGCAAGTTCTGGTTTGTCCCTATTCGGGGCAGCTTCTTCCGCGGCGAGTTCAGGTCCGTCGTTGTTCGGGACGGCGAGTTCTGCGCCGTCACCGTTCGGGGCATCTTCGTCTGCGGTGAGTTCTGCGCTGTCCCTGTTAGTGGCATCTTCTTCTACGGCGAGTCCTGCGCCGTCCCTGTTCGGGGCATCTTCGTCTGCGGCGATTTCTGCGCCGTCCCCGTTCGGGGCATCTTTGTCTGCGGCGAGTTCTGCGCCATCCCTGTTTGGGACATCTACTTCCACTTCGAGCACTGGGCCCTCGCCGTTTGGGTCTTCTGGTGCCTCCTCTGTATTCTCCACCTCAACAACGGCTAGTTCTTCATCTTCGTCTGCTTCAACTGCTACTAGTACTCCATTTTTGTTGTCTTCAAATTCAAGCTCAGCTTCTCCTTTCAAAACTTCTGCCGGATTTTCTTTCCCGGGTAATCTAGCATTTCAAAAGAGCACTCCAAGTTCTGCATTCACTACTGGATCTGCTACAGCTCCTTCACTGACATCTTCTTCGGGCTTCTCATTTGGAACACCCTCCTCTTCGGCTTCTCAATCTTCTTTCGGGTTTGGCAACGCAGCTTCATCAGCAGCCACGGCTTCTAGCACGCCTGCTGCTGCAAAACCCACTTCTCTATCTTCTGGAACGTCTTCGGCGCCTTTGTTTTCGACTGTCATTTCCACTACCAGTGCTTCGACTCCAGCTGCTAGTAGTACAATAGCTTCTTCTGTTGCAGCTTCTGCACCGGCATTTCCTGCTTTTGGTGTGGGTTCTTCTTCCTTGTCTGCTTGTACGGCTTCAACAGCTGCCCCCTCCAGCTCTGCTGCTTCAACTGGCACCACGGGTTCTTTTACTGGTTTTGGTGTCACAAGCTCGGCTGCTTCCTCGGGAACTACCAGTTCTTTTACTGGTTTTTCGTTATCAACCAAAACATCAGCTCCCCCATCGTCCCCATTAGCACCATCAAGCACTGCTGCGCCTGCATTGGGTGAGTTATATACAGTTTATTTGAGCTATTTGGTTGTTATACATTTTGAGTTAGGAGTTATGTATCTTAGATTCATGCCAAGCTTATGTCTCTGGTAGTTTATGTCTTCATTAACCCCATGTGCTTTTATCATTGTTAGATAAATTGGGTGTATAGTGTATACTACACTAGGATGTAGTCACCTAGGATGTTGGGTAGTTTGTTGAGTTCATGTAGTGAGGAATTAGTAGACAAATACTAGGCCATAAGTTATTGTGGAATTTACTTGGTGGTTAACTTATAGGAATCTACTACTCTTAGTGCTTTTGTTACAATATGAAGAACTTCTGTGTAGGTTGAAAAAGATCCTATGTCCATTTGTTCTTCAAATAGAGATAAAGTTTCTTCTTTGATGCATTCCAGGATGCCCTTTATCCTTGGGGTATTCTGCTGTGCTATTAAGGGTTTGTGTGAGTGGCACAGAACAAAGGGATGGGGGCCAGGCTGAGCAGGTAAAGGATGAGTTAGTAAAGCAGCAAATATTCCCAAATGTTGGGCAAGAGGCTGTTGAAGAGGTTGTCTTGAGGGTAGGGCAGTCCCAAGATGATAGGAGGGAGGTTGTAGAGGAGAAAGTGACAGATATGCAGGAGTTTATAGTGTGTACGGAAGTGGTTGCTTTAGGTTATGTCCCTGGTGAGCTGTTGTCCAGTCTGATGGTAGCCTCTCCATTGTTTCAGCAACAGGACCTGCTGTGGATGACATAACTCACCGTAGTAAAACATGGACAATTACTTATCAAAAAGAAAAGTAATAAAACATGGACCATTAATGTGATGGTGGAGTTGTGTAGCATAGAGCCTTCTCATTGAAAACATTTGAAATAACCATCATAGGCAAGGCCCTTTCCATTAGGGTGCAAGCCTAGGTGTGGATATTTTGATTTTGATTGAAGATTCGCTTACAAGGGAAGCTCTGCTGGGATGTTGTTTTTTCCTCTCTTTCTTGATAAGTAGCTCTTCTGGGATGGTTCCTAGAGATTGACAATCTGCAGGTCTATGTCTGATTCTCTTGGTCTTTGAATTACATCCCACTCCCAAGTTTTTGTCCTGCTCATAGCCATTCCAGCTGAAGGGACTTGAATTCTATTGACATGTTTTCCTTTGAGTTGCAAAACAAGGATTCAGGGTCTAATTGATTTCTTTTTCAAAATTTCATCGGTCATACATGGATATGGTTACATGGCGATGTGATGCTTGTAGTTATTTTATGCAAGTTTGCTCAGGATCACAAGTAGAGCATTGGTGATGTTACTTTTGGTATGGTAGCATTTGACTTAGGTGTGCCTTGTTGGTGGTGTAGTTGTTCGTGACGGTATGTGGGATATCAAAACAGCATGTTTTGTGCCCTTGTTGAAGTTATTAAAAGTGAAGTAATGGCTCTTCCCTTAGGAATTGTCTGAAATCATGCATATGTAGATATATAGAATGTCTATTGATACCAAGGTACTGTCTCTACGACAAGGGCTCATAGGTGGTGGGATTAATGGCAGTCAGCTTTCAAAATGTGGCAGATAATCCCTGTTTTATTTCATTGTTTATCTTGACACTACTACTTGATGATGTTATGCACATTTGCATGCTTTGTTGATTGTTATTTATATACTTTCATACTAAGTCTAGAAAATGGCCTATGATATTATGTTCTTGTATAATGAATTACTGTAAAGGTTATCTTATGTATTTCATGCGCTGTGCTTCACAAAGATGCCACTTTGTTTAGATAATAAAGCTTTCGGGGTTTGGGAAGGCAGGTTTGAGACCTTTCTAATGCTGATCTGCGACCATTTAACTTATTTGAGAAAAAAATTACCCTTATTATTTTTGCTTGTGTGAAAGCACCTCATATCAAGTTTTCTTTATCAAGAAATTCATGGACTTAACAAGGTTTCCGTGCAGTTTATTTTCTTTTTCAGGATCTGTGTTTAACTTTATGTGTTCTCAATTTTTTTAAGTTCTAAATCATATTTTCTTTTACAAGTACAACTTGTTCTCTAAAAGGGTTAAGTTCGTAAGTCAAGTAATGGTTATTCCTGACTGAAGTTCTGATGCAATTTCATTCTGAAGGATTTTTCTTTTACAATTACCACTTGTTCACTAAATTGCTTAGCTTCTTAAATCAAGTGGAAGTTATTCCTGACTGAAGTTCTTGAAGGTTTTTCTTTTACAATTACCACTTGTTTTCTAAATTCCTTAAGTTCCTAAATCAAGTACTAGTTATTCCTGACTGAATTTCTGATGCCAATTCATTCTGAAGGTCTGCCTGCTTCAACTTCTACACCTACAACAACTTCCAGTTCCAGTACTACTGCAGCTCAGGCGCCATCATCTCTCGTTGTAGCTTCAAGTAGTGGGTCTGTATGGTTTTTCTTGGCTGCTGATTGTATATGTTAAATTTTTGCTGGTTTTATATTAGGGCTTTTGCTATCTTTTAGGATACTAATTTCATCTTTGTGACCTCTGATTGTTTTCTTTCTTTATTCAGAATAAATGAATGCTTTGTTTTTGAAAATTTATTTATTTATAAGTCAATATGAAATCTACAAGCTTATCCTTTGTTATTTTATTTTAATCTCACTTTCAAGAAGTTTTAAAATACTGCTTTCTATAGTATGTTTCTCTGAATTTCTGTAGACATAACACATAATTTAATGTTCAGCATATATGAGGAGTTCCATCACAAAAAAAATGAAGTAAGGTCATAGTTTTCCATCTGACTCGTTCTTTTGTTTTATATTATTAGTTCAAGTGTCAGCGCGGCGGTATCTACTACACCAAAATTACCATCTGAGATCACTGGGAAGACTGTTGAGGAGGTATATATTTGCCTTCTTCTCATTCGTTTGTTACTTCTTGAGTTTTATGTCTTATCATTTTGTGGTATTCAATATTACGGGCACTTAAAACTTATCAAAAAAAAGTATTACGGGCACTTAAAGCTAATGCTGCTATATGCTAAAGGAGAGCAGATAGCCATTGTAATATGATGGAAAACAAGATATCAATCTGCCCCACGGATATGAAATGTAACCAAGGACATAAACTCGCAGCTAACCTTCTGATAATTTATTTAGGGTGATGTTATAGGCACTCCCAAAATTGTTATTGGCACTCTTGTTTTGTTTTAGTACTTAAACTTACAATAATGCCCTTAATTAAATTGCTTTTTCAAAAGCATCTAACTTTAATTAAAGACATTATTATTAGTTAAACAAACAAAAGGAGTGCCAATAACATCACCCATTTATTTATTGGAATTTATCTTATATTCCACTTGTAAGAGGAAGTAGGATGAGAGATCTCTCAGGAGCAGACCTACTTATCATGTTATTATCATTATCATGTTATTATCATTATAATTTTATGTTGTTATCATGCTGATTTCCATTCTAATTTTTGGTTTCTGTCTCATTTGTCTTTCTGGAAATGTATATGTTCTTTTTTGTGTGGTGTTTGAAGATCATCAAGGAGTGGAATGGTGAGCTTCAAGAGCGTACTGGGAAATTCAGAAAGCAGGCTAGTGCGATAGCTGAGTGGGATAAGCGGATCTTGCAGAATCGTGATGTTCTTCTTAGGCTAGAGGTGACATTTTGTTCAATGATATAGCCTTATTGTAGGATCATTTTATGCCTTATTAACATCATAAAGGCAACCTTTTTAGTATATTTTTTAACCATGTATGTCTTAGATTGATTTGTTCCCGTCAATGTTTTTGGTTCTCTTTATCTAAAGTATAAATTTTAGTTCAGATTGAAGTGGCAAAAGTGGTTGAGACCCAAGCTAGCTTGGAGTGCCAACTGGAGTTAATTGAGACTCATCAACAAGAGGTATTTTAATTAAGTCTTGCAGATCAATGTGGAGCTACACTCAGATTTACCATATATGTTTGCTTTAACAGAGTATTAGTAAACACCTAGGTTATCTCAGATATGCTTGTGTTTACATTTGTCTTAATTAACACTTAACAACTATATTTCTGTTTTTCTTTTGGACTGAGCCATTCATAAATGAAATATCATATGGATATGGCCTTTCTGGGTCTGACCAACTTTTAAGGTCAACACCCATGCAGTTAACCATTATTTTGGGAAATTATGCTTTGTTTTTCCCTGTATGAGACGATCACTTCAAACTTTGGAAGTACAACTCAAATTCCTGCACCAGCTACCATTGTACTAGTCAATGGCTGGGCCAATATTAACTTAAGACAAATCCATTAATATGTCTATTAGCCACCTAGGTATAGCTAACGGCAGTCCTAAAATTTCCCATACATGTCAAGTTCTATTAGGGAAATGTAACGCACTAGTTATCTGTTTCACGTTCCAAGTGCATGGAAATACTGCTCACTGTCACTGAACAGTACAGTTCCTTTTTAGGATGCTTTAGCATCACCATGCACCAATAAAAGCTTTCCCCCGAGTGTAAGAAAACTTAATTTTTCCAACATAGAAAATCTTTTTGTTTTCATACCTCTGGACCTTTTTTTTAAACTTTAATGGACGTTGTATTGAGCCTTGAGAAGATCATATGTACAATAATATAAAATTTTAGAACTTAAAGTATGCTTTCATTCTTGTGTAAATTGGTACTTGTACTTAGTTCTAAAGATAAATTTATTTTAACCATTTACCCCAAATATATATTTCCATGTGTATCATAGTACCAATTACAAATATTTGGTTGATGTTCTGTGATTAATTGCATTTCCTACTTTTGTTTATGTTGTTAGGTTGATAAGGCTTTGCAAAGTATGGAAGAAGAAGCTGAGTGTATTTACAAGGATGAGCATGGGTTGCTTCTTGATGATGAAGCTGCATCGACAAGAGATGCAATGTGGGAACTCAATTCATTTGAATGTTCTTCTAGCTTTGGCATATTAGTAAATCTTGGTTCTTATGTTTTAGAAATATGTCATGTTTCCTAGGTGCGCATGCATTAAATTGATAGATGCAATTCTATCGAAGTAATTATGGTGACTTAGATGATGGCTGTGATTGAGAGTCTATTGCATGTGAATTGTTGGAAATATCTTGTTTAGCTGAATTTTAGAGTTTTATTAGGAATAGTGAAGAAATATTTGATACGGATAGAGAGTATGAAAAGGTTAGAGATAGTCTGAAATTACATATCGTGTATTGAAGAATTTACTGAGGATATGCCCTTAGGTTGGGTAGATTGAAAGAAAAAGGGATTCATGTGATCAACCTTAACTTGTTTGGGATTAAGGCATCGTTGAGTCGAGTTCAGTTCAGGGGAAGATTTAGAATTAACAATTGGACATCCTTTAGATGCGGTTTGCTAATATAATCAGCTCCAACTCACTCGACATGCGGCAGATTTCAATATTTCAATTTATGTTGATATGGATTCTGAAGTGAATTGGTAGCGTAAAATATGTCATTCTATGAGTCTTTCATAAACACGCAAAGCAGCTGAACTCTTAGTTTTACGTTTAGCTTCCATCTCATGACTTTGATTGTGAAAACATTTTACATGAACTTTAAAACCGATGCTATGGAAGACCAAAGATCAGTAGTGTGCTGTTAAAATGCTTTATGCTCCCCACCCTCATGGGTTTTCTTTTCAGGTATGAGCAAAGTGAATTTATAGAAAGGGAATTGGAGCATATGACAGAACAGATCAAATCAATTATCCAGACCTTAAATGCCAACCAGGTGAGGGCCCTCAGTTCATTGACTAGACATCTTGTGATTAGCTTTTGCTATGATCTTTAGATATTATTTTCCTTCTATTTTGTTCAGGGTGGAGAACTTGATGCAATCGATGGAATGACCCCATTTGATGCGGTTGCCCGGATCTTAAACAATCAACTAAGTTCTTTGATGTGGATTGATGAGAAGGTTAGTAAATAGTATATTCTTGATCATTTTCTCAATTATTATGAATTTTTTGAGGTACCTTTTAGCTTAGTCAATTATTGGCACAATGGCATTTAGAGAAGACCTACAGAACCTGTTCACCAATAATATCATTACTATTTTAACCAAAATAACAATAATAACATTACTATTGCACTTTTGAGTTACTGCCCATGTAGGTTAGATTTTATTATGGATATTTCAATTGCGTGGGGTAAACATGTTTGGAGAAATTGTTAGTCTGCTTTAGATGAAGCTTCCACTCGCATCAAATTGATCCAACAAGAACATTAGTGAACACTCAAGAGCAGCCTCATTACTTTAGTGCCACATGAAAATTGAATGAAGAACTCATGAATATTTTAATCCCTTTTTCTGTCTGGAAATTTTTGCAAGTTGTACAATTTCTGTAGCAAGATGACTGACATCCCTTAATATTACCAGACTGAGGAATTCTCTTCACGGATTCAGAAACTTGCCACCCAAGGTTCCGCAGCAGATCGCGAATTGATGGGTCCAAAATTTTGGCATTAAATATGTATTACCATCATCCTATATCTTTCAAAGTCTGAATTTAGTAAATGCTGAATAAAATCGTTAGATACATTTGTCTTCCCTTTTTTGTTGGGGTAGGATGAGTGCATTTATGATGCAATTTGGATTACTTTTCCTTAATGAAATTTAGCATTCGAAACGTGTATTATAAGTGGTGATTGTTGTTAACTGTTAAATTTAAGGTTTCGTTTGGCCTAGCATTAAAAACAATTTACAGTGAAATTATAAATTGTTTAGTGATCAGTAATAGAATAGTGAAGACAGTTTTTTTATCAAACAAATTCAAAACTTCAAAGTAGAGACCGTTTTTACAGAACTTTGTTAATCACTGAATTTGAAGACTGGGCTTTAAATTGAAGATCAAAGTAGGAAACAGCTATTAGTTAGCATCAAGGATCTAGATTAGTGCTTTGGTAAATAATAATAAAAAAATTAAAAATTACCAAATATATAAGGGAACGATCGATCAAAATTAAAATATTTGGCAAAAGAATATATCTAGTCTTTAACATTGGGCTCGGCTCATCAGAAGACAAGTTTGATTTAACTAGAATATAAATAACTTCTAAAACTCCCACTTGCCTGCAAGTGAGTTAGTCATAAGTACCCAGTAAACAAAGAGATAAAAATTGGAGGTCTAAATTGAGCAAATTGAAACTTAAAAGGATCACTTAAATCATTTTTCAATTTGGGGATATCCCTCTCATGCTAATCAAATTAAGAAAAAGTTCAATATTTATAAACTCTAGGCATTTGTTTATCAAGCTTGCTGAGCACGAGCAACGACAACGATCAAGAGGATCATGATAGAGAGAAGAAACGACGATCTAAGTTTATCCTCCAATTCTTCTCCAGTTTCTGCACTTGTTTTTTTGCTTTGACATGCTTGGAATGCCTCATTTACAAGCAACTGAAATTTCTCTATGAGTTCTGCAACTTTCGATTTTGTGAAGTCCAAAATCCAGTTCAAAATTCCTGTGGCTAATAAGTCTGCTTCTTCATTAGAGCTAAGCATTCCACTTTCAACTGCAAGAATTCAGTGCATATCATGTAGAAAGCTTAGAACAGAAGGGAATATTTCTTGCCATACAGGTTAGGCTATCAAAGCAAAATTTTATTTGTCATTCTTTTCTTAGAACTCATATTTACCAAACACAAAGTTTCCTTTTAAAGAGAAAAATTCTCGGTTACAAACCTGCAAGATTGGAAGGTTCACCAAGCTTTCGAACAAACTTATGCCTTGCAGATTCACCAAGCTTTCGAACAGACTCGTTCTTCATAATAGCATCCCACACAGCTTTATCAGTTGCTAGTGAAACCACCAATGCCTAAAAGCATTTTCAAATTCAACAAGAGATTTTTTTTAACAATAACAGTGTTGTTAGCAAGTAAAAATCTGAAATTCTAAAAAAAAATGATAGTCATAATTAGGCTTAAATACATGATAAACCCAGTGTTTTGGCTTGTGTTAGAACTGCTCAACTGAATTTTTTTTTTCACAACAATCTATTTCCTATGCGTTTCATGTCTTACATAGGTTGTTGGGACTCCCGACTACATGTCCCCTGAACTCCTAAGCAGATATACCTTATGGCTATAAATCTGATATATGGTCCCTTGGTAAGATAAATACAATGCTTTGCCCTTAATCTACCTAATCATATCGACAGTATTTACTACGACTAACATTCTATTCGTTAAGGTTGCTGAATGTCTGAAATTGCTGCACATCATCCAGCGTTCAGAGCTCCAGTAAGTCTTACCTTGAGTAATATGTATAGCAAATCAGTACCACTTAGCTATCTGTAATTTCCCTGTGAAAAGTTCATAGTAAAATGTGACTTCTTCTCCGATTGTAAGTGCTATACAACAGCTTCTGGATGAGTAGACTAACACATTAACACTAATGTTCATATGTATAATTCACTCTATGATCTAAATGTACATATACATTGAGGTGGAGTTGCTTACATGTTTACAGAAAACAAATTATCAAAAGCATGCCAAGGAAGAACCCAGAACACAGACAAACAGTGAGTTTGAGTGACTTCATGCTCATATCTCATATAATTTGACATACCATAGACTTGCACATTGCTGCAGAACTGTTAATGCATTTGCATCTACAACCATATCTTCTTTGGTGATGAAACCCATTTACTGTTTATCTTCAAATAAAGCCCACAAACAATCCAAAGGAAAAAAATGGAAGAAAATCTATTATGCACTAAAGTTCTAATGACTAGATTATCATTCTTACATCAGTTAGAAACTAACCAATGTGATGCCTCAACTATATTACAAAAATGCTTTAATTCCTCTGTTCTAAACTCAGGGTTTGATAAGAAATCAGGCTAAACCACATGTAGAGTTAACGGCTTTAACCTTGAGCTAACGTCCTAAACCACAGGTTTTAGTTGTAATGAAAAAGACTCAGGGTTGGATATAAAAATAAGCCAAACCACGTGGTTTACTGTGAATTTAAGCCTTACTATTAAGCAGGAAAGACAAATCCCAATTCTCGAAATCACATCATCATCCAAAATGATATGTGAATTTAAAAGTATAACGACAAGGAGTCGCCAATTTGTTTGCTTTTCTACTGATATCATATGTCACTAAAAAATGGTGACAACAACAATTATTGTTATGAAAATAGAACCGAGCGAAATATACAAGTCACCTTAATAGATAGATCAGTCTGCACCAAGCGAAAAGCATTGATAACCCTCCCAATATTTTCTACATTTGCTTGCGATAGCAATGTAGGTCCATACGAAGAAATCCATTTCATAAATCTGGTTCAGATAGTAATTTGACTGAGAAAATTGATTCATGTCTTATCACAAAGGAATTAAACAAATATCTTATTTAAAAATCAATAAACAAACACTCAATCACTCTAAATTATGTTGCAGAAGCTGCTTTGAATTCTTGCCTCAGTTAATATTTTAATTTCATTAAAGTTTACTAAAAAATTCATTAACCACAAAGAAATTCACAAAAACAAACAAATCATGATCATAACATACTTTTGCAGAGCAGCTAAGGCGCTTTCGACTTCGAATCGAGATGGAGTTGATCCGAAAACAAAGTTACTAAAAGACCCACTTGCTCTTTTATCTTCAGTTCCATTAATAGACTCTATATTTTTGCTGGTTCCATCGTGACATGATCCAATACAAGAAGAGCTAAGATGTGTACTGTCATTGACTGAGACTGGTAGGTCAACAGTAGAGGAAGGAGAAGAAGGAACAGTAGAAGAGGATGTTTTGGATTGAGTCATTGGGAGGTCAATGCGCGTGGTTACTCTTCCCATCTTTCTTTTTAAGGTACAACATGCTTCGTAGTTAAGCATTCTAAGGGTTTAATCCCAATTTTACTCCTTCAGGATTCATGGGGTTCCTATTTTGGTCCTTTTAAGGTTTTAATTTTCCCAATCAAACACTTAAAGTTACAAATATTTCAAGTCAAGAAACTATGTTAGCAAAACGTTTGGCCCTTAGTCCTTCCGTCTATTTTTGCCCTAATGGCAGCTGTGTGAGAGAGTGTGTGTGTGTGTGAGGGAGAGAGAGATATTTCCACGGAAGTTTGTTTGAACAGTCTGTTTCAATGAAACAGCTTGGAATCAAATATATGAAAGATAATATTTTTTTTTATTTTATAAAATTCAATTTTTTTATAAAGTATGATAGGATAAGAAGTGTTTGGAGCTTCAGCAATCCAGGAGGAAAATAAGTATCGATTTGCGAGATAGCTCAATGGGCATTCAGCTCCCTGATTATGGCACGCCATCTTATTCTTACATGTGTTTGTAAGCAAATTAACTTTGACTTGTTCTGTTCTTTTTTTTTTTTAAATGTTATCCCAAATCATTAGGGTTTAGTTTTGTTCACATAATAGATTGGTTAAATAAAACGATGTCAACAAGTTTTTGTGCCTATTAATTTCCAATAATTATCTAACATGAATTCAATTATTCTGTGTCAAAAAGAGTGAATGTAAATATTTTTTTTTGGCTCCAATTTGGTTATGACGTGGGATATCTATTTTTTTACAGTAAAAAATTGTGAATTAAAATTTTTTCATATACATATAAATTTTGAGTATAAAGTGATCTTATCACATTTAATAATTTCAAAAATTTAAATTTATATTTAAAATCAGTATATTGCAGACTTTACTTCACAATTTTTATTATATAAGAGTTGAATTGGATGACGTGGATGTTGGCTGCATGATACTTTATTGAGAAGTGATTCATGATGCTAATTTCATTGATACTCCAACAAAGATGTAAGTGAAAGGGAAAATAATTTGTTATGGCTGGTGCCTTTATGATATGATGTCTCTGCTTGAAGTTGTTGACATGGCAAAAGACCTTAAGCTACACTGGTTATATTGAATTTCAAAGTTGACTGTAAGTAATAGCAATCCTTTTAAAAACACTAGGTCATGGTATATGTTTTAACTTTAACTGTGTATTTTGTGCTTTCACTAATAGTTCTGTATCCATAGGTCAAGAGGAAGGCACCCACCAGAAATGCATCAACTGTTGCCAACATTGCTTCTTCTTCTTCTTCAGCTTCTGCAAACAATGGTACAGCATCAGTCAACAATACAAGTGTTTTATCGAACGACCACCCATATAAGATGAGTGTAATATTGACAATAAATAAAAAGAATCCCGAACCTCTTATTCAGATCTTGGTTTATGTCCATTGGATATATGCTATTTATGCACAAACAAGAGACGAAGGATCCAATAGTGTGCACACCATATTACTATAGGTTGGGTGGTGGTAGTGGTTTGTACAGGATGCCACCTAATCCGATGTCGTCTGGTGGGTATCCAGACAGTGGGCACTATAAGTTGTCCACTTTGACTGCACTTCCTGGTCAGCATCATCAAGGGATGGGGATTTCATCCCTACCTAGGCTTTCGACAATGGCATGGGTGTGGAAGACGACCATCACAAGTATAGATTTTCAAGCAATTTGGTGAATTGGGTGCCTTTATGTTCTTGTGTAGGTGATTATTGTGCCTTGGTTTTGGATGGAACCGCAAAGTTTGCTATGATTCGGGTAGGTTGTTGGTCAATTAATTTGTAGACCGAAATTGAGCTATAAATATAGATTGTTTCAAAATCAAAACCCAAAGATTGAAACCCAATAAAACCATATCAAAATCTACTATTCCAATCACGAATCTATATCGAACCCACGGTTCTAGACTCGAAATTAGATCGACCGACCTCACCAAAAAACCATGATCATAGAAATTTTGAGTGCACTTGCGGTATCGAAATACTCAAATCCCAAAAATCAAGCTAAAAAAAAAAATTGAACAATTAGATTCATAAGAGATTTGAGATTGAACCAAAAAAAAATTGAATTGAATTGATGAATTAGCTAATTTGAAAAGAATGATTTGGTGTAAGCTAAGGACCTAAGGTCGACCATATGTTAGCCAAACCAAGAGAGAGAAGTAGTCGAAAGAAGACGACGAAAAGAAAAAAAAAAATCACAGATTGACCCCTCACGCTTAAACTGATGGTCGTCTTCTACACCCATGTCATTACTGGAAGCCTAGGTGGCATTTGGGGATTTTGGTTACGTTTTTCTACATATTGAAGAGAGAGAGGGAGACGAAAAAAAAAACTGATTACGGCAGATTAACTTTACTTTAAAGAAGAGTAATCCGAATAATTCCCATGCTCCATTAGGATTTAACATATTATGTGAAGTTAAATTTCTGATAAATATGTAACAATCATTTCTAATGCCATAAACATATTTTTTGAATTATTTCTAAACTCAAATATAAAAATTTAATTAACTCTAATTTTTATCAAACATCAACTAACTTTTACTTTGGTAACATTTTTTTTAATCTAAATCTGTTTTATAATCATTTTTTAGTCCCCATCTTTTAACACATCGGGCTAAATTGGTCCAATTTAACATGTGTGGCTTCTTATTGGTTAAAGCCATAAGGCCAATAGTCGTAATTAGGCTGGGCCACTAGAGAGAAACCTAGCCGAGGAGGAAAGATTCAGCCTAGTGGACCGAGCTGGACAGGTAGAGAGTCATGTATAATAAAGGGTATTTCCGTCAAACCATATACGATTACAAAGAGAAATTAAATACGGCTTGATTTAAGCATAAAAACAATTTATGATTAATAAAATGGTTTATGAAAAGTTCTTTTATACAAATTTTAGGGTTTTAGAATCATAATTTATTTCATGATTTTTTTATAATTTATTTAAAAGTTTATGAAATAATTTTTTTTAAATTAAATCAAACATTCTAAAAAAAAACTAGTAAAGTTGTTTTTATTTTTAAATAACTGAATTTGTGTTAAAAAATTATTTTATTAATCTTAAATAATTTATAATTTTATTACTGTTTTATCATACTATTTTAAAAACGATTTTATAAATCATAAACCAAACCAAAAGAATTTCAAAATTTTTATTTATAAAAAACAAAATCATTCCATATATTCAAAGGGTTTTTATTAAAAAAATTAAAACAGAAAAAATTAAAACGACGACGTGACAGTGAAATCTACACATGGGCAATGGATTTATGCCACGTGTTTGATTAATGCAGCAGTTAGGAAATGGGCACACAAAGAACATTTTAAAAACATCATTATTGAAGAAAACCTGTCCAGATTTGGACTTTTAGAGTCTCATCATCACATTCTTCTCATTTTTAAGATTTCATTTCTTTTCTCTTTCTCCGATCCTCTGTTAAGTGGTTGATAATTGGGTGCGTTACTGGATCAGACGATGGCAGATGGGAATGCCCAATCGCGGTACGTGAAGCTGAAGAAGGATCAAGCACCAGCCGAAGATATAACCCCTGGTGAACTCAATCAACCAATTCAAGTCCCTCAGGTAATATAATTGTTATATAAATTTACGGATTCTTGTTTGACGTTGTACCGTGGTTTGCGTATGCTTTTTGTTTGTTTCTCCAGAAAATGTAGAAGAAGAAGAGAAGTGGTAACGGAGATGGGGTGGAACAATGTAAATCATAACTTTGATAATTTTGTTTTCTTCCATTTCCTACGTTTTCTTAGCGGCCAAACAGAGAGTTTTAGGCGTGCATGTTATGTGTCATTTCTGTTTCAACATTCGGTGTATGCTTAATCTTTGATTTCAAACTGTCGGTCTTTTGTGCTTCCTACAAAAATTATTATCAATTTTGAGAATCCAAATATTTGGAATTAGGTTGAATTTAATAATTAATAAACACCATTGACAATGCTGTTCCCTTTTGAATTTTGTATCTATTACATCCTACTTTTTTATATGTAAAATTTAAGTGTGTTATATCCGGATCGCGAGATTCTTTTCTTTCAGATAGGATGGTGTAAGTTTTCTTCTGGTTTGTCTTATGGTGTTTGAACATATCGCGTGTACAGTGGTATGTGAATTATTGTTCTATTTGAGGTGATGAGGTTTATTAGCGCATGAACACGTGTGAATTGAGACAAATTAAAAAGAGACGGGGCTTTAAGAGAATAGGGAGGAGAGATTAAAAATTTACTTTCTCTTTCCAAATTATATTATTTTATGGCAATTAAATGTACTGGTAGCTTTTAGGGATGAAAGTAAAAAATCGTTGATGCCATGAACAATCCCCTCCTCCTTGGGGCATGGTTTTTTTAGTTAACTGTAACTTGTACCAGTGATTTGTTTTGTCAAAATGAAATTTATAATTTCCGTACTTGGATTATATCAGTTTTTCCTTTTTAATTTCATTGCTGATTAGGCGAATCATGGTACAGTTGATCGTTCATAGGTGCTTAGAGTGTGGGCAACCTCTACCTGAAAGTTATGAGCCTCCTGCTGATGAAGATTGGACAACTGGGATTTTTGGATGCTTGGAAGATACTGAGAGTTGTAAGAGTTTCATTTTATATACTATTAACATATCACCATTATTCGTAAATAAGCATTATTTATCAAAATTTATGATGCAGAATGGGATAAGGAATATATATATTTTATGATTTTGGGATCTTAGGGTATTTGTAGGATTATTATGTAAATAAGCTTTTAGGAAATTTTAGATTTTAATTTTTATTATTAGTATGGTTTCTATTATGTTTAGGATTAGTTTCCAGTTTTCTCTCTGATCTTATCTGTTTCTCTCCCTTTTCTTCCCTGTATCCCTTTATCCCCTCTGTTTTTTATTATCTGGTTACTTGTCCTACATCAATCTAAGTTTGTGCTTTACATGATTTGTTTCTATGGATACTGATGGAGAGGCTCACATTATCTGTTCATGTGGAAATGCAGAATGGTAACGGTAATTTATGCATTTCAATTTGAGGTATGCATTTGTAGTAGTACTTGTAGTATTTTTATGAAATTATCTCTTATAATATAGTTAGCCACCCAATTAAGAGTGCAGGAAGTGGAAATGTGGAAGAAGGAATCAGGAAAGTGGCTAGATGCACTGGAGTAGTTTTTTAAAGAAAGTATGAGAATGTCAAAAAAGGGCATGGGAAAAAAATTGCGGGCAGTAGGAATTAGCATAGGCTTAGAGTCTAGAATGATTACGACTTTGACTTACTGAATCAATTGTGCATAGGATAATATTGGATTGCCAGTGTCATTTCATGAATTTTTAAATTTTAATCATGATTGTTTACATTAGCATACTCATTTTCAGACCATTTTTGTGACTGTTGACAAAGGGTGAGAGACTTCTGTTATCCTTCTTCGGCAGTCCCTGGATAGATGCCCTTTCTTGTGGTAATCTTGAATTCGGTCCTTTCACAGAGTATATATCAAGGGACTTCCTTTGGAGTGAGTCAATTTTATGCTTGATGTAGGGGACCTAGTTTGCTTTGACTTGAGAATGTGTAGTTGAAGGAATCCTTTGGGTCTCAAGATAAGTGAAGTGAGAAATATACAAATTTGCATGATACTAAAATCACTTATCAAGAATGTAATATATTAGTTGCACTACCTGTGGATCTCATGCTTAATAAGGATGATTCTCAAATTCCCCTCTGCTCAAAAAGGAGAAAATAGCATTCACTTCTGTAATGTGTTTGGCATATGTGCATTTTTATCTTCCATGATACCTGTGATTTTTCTTTACTTCTCTTTGATTCGTTTATAATTGCTGTGTTCTTTTGCAGGCTGGGCTGGACTCTGTTGCCCATGTGTGCTGTTCGGGCGGAATGTCGAAACTTTTAGAGATGACATTCCTTGGACCAATGCATGTGTTTGTCATGCGATGTGTGTTGAAGGTGGAATGGCACTTGCATTAGCAACTGCGCTCTTCCATGGTATTGACCCTAGGACAGTTGTTCTCATTGGTGAGGGCCTCTTTTTTACTTGGTGGATGTGTGGAATCTATACTGGCCTGTTTCGACAATCACTGCAGAAGAAATATCACCTCAAGGTGCTTTAACGTTCTCTATTTTTTTTAGTTTTGCTTGCTGTTCGTTTTTGTAAGCAGATACCCTATTGAAGTCAAATACATCAAAACTCTTAGAAGTAAAAATTTCTAGTGCTATTAGCATGTCATTGTTATTTTGGGTTTAGGAGTTTTATGTTCATGTAGGTGTGTTTTGGACAATTACTTGAGCCTAGAATACATGCAACGAAATGCTTCTAGTTTTGAACTCGAAACCATTGTGGAAAACTAGGAAATTGATTTTACCTGCTGGGATGTGGGGATGCTCGTGGATCATTTCATTTAAGCATCTAGATTATTTATGCTGTTTGCAATCGGCTGATTCTTTGTGTTGGTGATTTGCAGAACTCACCATGTGATCCATGCCTGGTACACTGCTGCATGCATTGGTGTGCCTTATGTCAGGAACACAGGGAGATGAAGAATCATCTGTCTGATGATGCTGATATGGCAATGACAACTGTCAACCCTCCACCAGTTCAAGAGATGAACTCTGATGAGAACAATGAGTCTGCACCATCAGCACCGTCTTCTGGAAATGGTCAGCATACCAGTCTGGAGTTGCAGCCTGTGTAGGATCCGTGATCGGCTGCTATGCCTTAAAGTAAAGTTTTTTTTTTTTTTTCATATATCTGTTTCGCATCTGTTACAGAGCCACTTCTGCAGGGAGTTTTCGACAGCTGCTGGCATCAAAGTGCTAAATTTAGTTAGTTATGAGAAAAATTACACTGATCAATTGCTTATTTGATATCTTTATACATACAACTTCATGATTCAAACATCGACCGATATACCATACTTTTTGGGCCTAGAGCTGCCATCATCTTTGAAAACGGGAATGAGTTCTTGGTGCCACTCTTGCTTTAATGAGATTTTTACACGGTTGTGACAGTCCTGATGATTCTTTGGTATAATAAAACACAAGTTGAATAATTTTTTTAAAAATTAATTATGCTCTTTAATATGTAGACATGTTGGAGATTTGCTTTAACGATAAGATCATTATGAGTGATGTGTCATCAATAGATATTAATTTTTGAGTAAATTTTGCATGGATTTTTTTTTTTACAAATTTGGTGAAATTCTATTTAAAACTTTTACATTTACAACAATATAATTAATTGTTGTGATATACTATCATCTAACATATATCCATGAAAAAATTTAAGTTATAAAAATTAAATTGTTTTGATAAATTTTAATCTATTATCTAAATTTTTATTTTTATTTTTTTACAAAATTTACTAAGTTTTAAACAATTAATGAAATATGAGTTAGAATTAGACATTTAAGTCTTTAAAAAATCAGACATAAAGCAATAATTTTTAGCTAAAATTTTATATATTAGATCTATCAAATAAATTTTATTGAATAATAAAATTCGATTTTAAATTGTTTTTTAAATAGAATTTCATATTAAAAACTTCATTTAAGTTTTTTCCTTCATTCATTGATTGCGGAACATCTTCCACCGAAGAAGAGGGTGTCTCAACAAACACTATCAATAAAAAAAAATAAAAACCAGATTCAAACACCTAAAGAGATCCAAAAACCCGACCCATTCACAAACGAAAATTATCTGAACAATTTCGTTGCCACCCGAACCGGGTTCATTTACATCCTCCTTCAACAGCTTAAAAACCACAGTAGTTTGGGTTTAGGGTTTTACCAGCACACGACCCCCGCCAAACCCTGACACGCACCACCACCATGGGGCGATTCTTAAGATCCTCTGCAACTCGCCTCCTCTACACTCTCTACTCCTCTCCTAAAGCGACGCCGTCTACGTTGCCATCTCCATCACCAGCAACCGCACTCCTCTTGGGTAACTTTCAGCTGCGCCAATATTCCGCCGGGAATATCGCCCGAGTGAAGGAGGAGAAGGATACATGGTGGAAGGAGTCGATGGAAAAGCTTCGAAACATTGGAATCTCGGCCCACATCGACTCCGGGAAGACCACGCTCACAGAGAGAGTCCTATATTACACTGGAAGGATCCACGAGATCCACGAAGTCAGAGGCAGAGATGGTGTAGGTGCCAAGATGGACTCCATGGATTTGGAGAGAGAAAAAGGAATAACTATCCAATCCGCCGCTACTTATTGTACCTGGAACGGTTATCAGGTAATCAAATCTTAAACATATGAAAGATTTTTTTTGGATATTTTTATAAATGGAAATGTTCCTGTTGCAGGTTAATATAATCGACACGCCTGGTCACGTTGATTTCACAATTGAAGTTGAGAGGGCGTTGCGTGTTCTTGATGGTGCCATTCTCGTCCTTTGTAGTGTTGGTGGTGTGCAAAGTCAGTCAATTACTGTCGATCGACAAATGAGAAGATATGAGGTTCCAAGGCTTGCGTTTATCAACAAACTTGATCGAATGGGAGCTGATCCTTGGAAAGTACTTAACCAGGTACATGTTCGGATTATATTAAGTCACAAAAATGATCTCTTTTATATGTATATGTATACATGATGTTTTTGTTAACTTAGTTGTATTTACTCTTATATTGTAAGGGGAAGGTAGAGCTTTTAGTCTTTAGCTTACTAAAAAAAATGTCTTTACTTACTCTTTTTCATTTATTGCAGTTTCACGAGTTGAATGTGAAATTATTTGATGTTGATGAAGACTTTAGTGTTTTAAAACAAGGAAACTTAGGATTTTTTTGTCAGTTACTTGTGATACTGTTTTAAATCTGAGACAGCACCCTATATGCGGTATGCTAAGGTAGACTTAGATGGTTTCCAATGTATAAGCACATGCAGAAAATTATGGAAAAAGTTAAGATTTTTGATGTATCTATGAGTGATTAGTTGTATGCGCTATAATAATTATACACAATAATAATTTCTTATAAAAAAATTATGCACAATAATAATTAAGATATCCTGAGTTTTGACAACTAGTAAAGTCGATTAACATAATTTTAGAATAAATAAGTATTCTCTTTTTGCTTTCTTGTGTCTAGATATATTTTTTGTATTTAGTTATTAAGAAAATTTTGGATCCCCAATTTTTGGGTTCTAATATGTGAATGTACCACAAATTGAAATATGGGATCCATGTCGTGGTTCCAAAGGGGTATAGGTATCACAGTAACTTCTTATGTGATGCTATTCATGTGTTTTTGCTTTTTTTGTGTATAATGCACATTGTGTTCCCAAATGCATAATTTTAGTTAAGAATCTATTACACTAGTATAAAATTTCTTCATTGAATTACAATAATAATCAATTTGGTTGGGAGTGATCATGTTGAACATTGAATCTTAAATGGAATCAGCTGATTCTATTCTTTCTCATATAGGCAAGGTCCAAGCTCCGTCATCACAGTGCTGCCATGCAAGTTCCAATTGGCTTGGAAGACGACTTTCAGGGTCTTATCGACCTTGTGCAATCAAAAGCTTATTATTTTCATGGTTCCAGTGGGTTTGTTACTAAAACTTTTGGGGTGTGCAATGCTTATTTAGAGTTCACATTTTCTTGTACTTTTATGTTTATTTGTTTTCCCCTCATCATCTTATTGCTTATTGCAGTGAAAAAATTGTCAATGCTGAAATACCTGCCGATATGGAGGCCTTGGTTGCTGAAAAGAGGCGAGAACTAATAGAAACGGTTTCTGAAGTTGATGATAAACTTGCTGATGCATTTCTCAATGATGAGCCTATATCAACTTCTGATCTTGAGGTGTGTTGGCAACGATAATGATATTTTCTTTAAGTAAGAGCTTAAGAATATATCTTGTATTTACCTATCTAGTCCTCTATCATCAATATGAGATTCAGTTCTGGCTTAGAGAATTAGTATATTAGTTTACAACCATTCTCGTCTCATGGGTTGGTGCTTGTATATGAAAATAGAGAGCAATGGTCAGTAGCTGATCTTCTAGTTGGTATTCCACTACTGAATTTATTTGTCATCCTTATTCTTGTGCTTTGTGGATGCATATAGGCAACTCATAATTATTTTTTTGGTCTCAAATAGTCAAATGTGATATATCAGTTAAAACGTAACTCCATTCTCTATGTAATTTCTCCATTTGGCTGTATAATATCGCTTGCTCGGTTTTAATACCATTGTATATATTTTTTGATAAGTCATTGTATATGTTTTCATATAGTTGTGCCTACATATTGATATTATGCTCCTAAAGTTTGGAGGGTTTTTTTATCTGGGTGTAGGAAGCAATTCGAAGGGCCACTATAGCACAGAAATTTGTGCCCGTATTCATGGGGAGTGCATTCAAAAACAAGGTAATTTATGATTATTTGTAATATATGTAAAATAAGACCTAAGAATGGAGATACATTTTAAGCCGATATTTCACACATTTCATTGAGTTTATTGTCTGAATGTAAGTATTTGGTCCTTTTAATGCTTCAGTTGTGTTTTGGGTTCTTGAAATGTGTCCTAGACACAGTCACCTTTTATGCATTTTTACAGTTACCACCTCCAGAATATGGAAATGCACTGAGCCATTTCCTCACTAGCTGTGTATCCTATTATATTTTCTCTGTTCAATGTTTCTTTATTAAAAGAAGCAATAAACATAAAAAAAGTGGTTTTCCAATCCAAGGGAGAGGATCTTTCAAAAGACTTCAGCAAGCAAGCCAAACTAAACAGAAAATTCAGAGCCAGACAAGTCCTTATTAATGAGTGGAGTGATCAAGGCAGAGATTACATGCTGTGATATCTTTTATGGTCAAAGCTCACTGTAATATTCTGAATTTGGAATTGTCTCCACTCACAAATAAGTGGCACCCAACAAGATGCGTCAAATGCCTACAAATATATATATTTTTTTATAAAATTTGTGAAGCTTGTTCATTGGTCTGATAATAGGAATTCTTCTCTTCATCCTGTAGGTTCCTGATATCATATGATTGGAATTATCTGTTATTTATTTGTCTGTTTATCGTATTTTTCATGTGTGCCTTACTTGGACCACAGGGAGTACAACCACTTCTTGATGGAGTACTTCGTTACTTGCCTTGCCCATCTGAAGTTGGTAACTATGCTCTTGACCAAACAAAGAATGAAGAGAAGGTATTCAGATGATGAAAATTTATATGCTGATCTTTTTTTGGAACTTAAAAAAGAATAGAAAATTGATTGGGTTAAAGAAAAATCTGGTGTAGGTCATGTTGTCTGGGACTCCAGATGGACCTCTTGTCGCGTTGGCTTTCAAATTGGAGGAAGGGCGCTTCGGTCAGCTGACATATTTAAGGTATGACTAACAGGTGTTTCCATTAATGAGCCAATTTTTAGTGCTTGTGTGCTACATGCGTCAACTTTCCATTAATATTTTATGCTGCATCAATACTAAGCCATTTATAGAAATACACTTGTGCTAACTGTAATTTCTTTTTTCTTTTCTGTTTTTGATGAAGGATCTATGAGGGTGTGATTCGGAAGGGTGATTTTATAATAAACGTAAACACAGGCAAAAGGATAAAGGTTAGTTCAAGGCATATAAGTATGAGTGTTTTTAATTCAAGTTATATTTCTATACATCTTTGTCTGTGGGCTAAATGTCTACAGGATTTGTTTCTTTATTTTGGTTTATTTTTTTTATTGTGCTGGTGGTATTTGATGTTGTGGGAAATATTTACTTCTTGGATACCATACACATCATTTAAGATGCATATTGATTAAAGATTTTGGTTGAGATTCTCTATGATCCATCCAGCAAGATAATTTTTGGCATAATTTGGAAAGCAATAAATGGCCAAATATGATATATAGTTGTGACATATTCGAGTGCCCATAAATTTTGGTAGTTTCACTATGCCTTGCAAGATAGATTAAGTTCTATTAAAGTTGATATTGGGAAGGATTACTTTGTCGATGTAGTCTGTTTAGTTGAGGGGTTCTAAAATTTTATGGCATCTGTAAAATTTGGACCACCAGTACCTTTAAGAGTACAATATAAGCAGGTCTGTCATGTATTTTCACCACTGAATTTGTTGCTTGTCCCTCTTTTCCATGCTAGTCACAGTCTGACAAAGTGACCTGATTTTGTTTTAAATCCACATGCTAAAGCCCTAAATCATTTTAATACAGGTTCCTCGCTTGGTTCGTATGCATTCTGATGAGATGGAGGTTAGTTTTTGCTTGATGTTCTGATGGATGACTGAATTGCATTTTTAGTTTCACATCTTCAACTCCAGTCAGGTTGATGTTGTGCCTTTTTTCTTGGTGTTTATAATGTACAGGATATTCAAGAGGCGCATGCTGGGCAAATAGTTGCTGTATTTGGTGTAGATTGTGCATCAGGTCCCATTCATCCTTTTGCACACATGCACAAGCACAAAGTTTTACATTTTTTGTTTGCTGTAATGTTGTTTTACTATCATGAGTATATGACAAGCATGAGGACATCGATGAGGAGTTAGTTGAGGTGAAGTCTGTAAGTGAGGGAATTGCCATTGACAAAATCAAGAAGATCTAAAGCATTTTCCTCTGCCATAAGCTGCAGCCTTTAAACTATTTTGGGGATTGTTTCATGTTGCTGAAAGCTGTTATTTGGGACAAGGTTTTATGACCTGATAACTTTGACTTTTTGGTTTGCTTTCTAAAATGTGTTTTCTGTTGACAGGAGATACATTTACTGATGGGTCAGTTAAATACACCATGACCTCTATGAATGTTCCTGAGCCGGTGATGTCGTTAGCTGTTCAGCCAGTTTCAAAAGATTCTGGAGGGCAAGTAAGTAGTTTCTTTTTTAATACGTAAAATATGTTGGCAACCATGCATGCCGTCATGCTCTTATGGAGTATATCTCTGTCTCTGCATCTATTTTTCTTACAGTTTGGTTTCGAGTAAATGATTACAATCATGTATACTTTTGTGATAGTTCTCGAAAGCATTGAATCGTTTTCAGAAAGAAGATCCTACTTTCCGTGTTGGCTTGGATCCTGAGAGTGGGCAGGTCTGATTTGTAAACTAGGATTCCCCCACCCCCTAATGACCAAACAAAAAAGTTAAGAACGATTTCTTATGCATTAATTAACGTCTTTGTGGATAGACAATTATTTCTGGAATGGGGGAGCTGCATTTGGATATATATGTCGAACGCATCCGGAGAGAGTACAAGGTACCGGCCTTTGGTCTTTGATTAATGCATAACATAATATTTTTTAATGCTTTACTAATTGGATTGGAAACTTTCATAATGTTGACACTCTATTTTTCGTTTCACGTATCTTCTCGGAATAGGTTGATGCAACTGTTGGAAAGCCTCGTGTAAATTTCAGAGAGACTGTTACTCAACGTGCTGAATTTGATTATTTACATAAAAAGCAAAGTGGCGGACAGGGTCAATATGGACGAGTTACCGGGTGAGTACAGCGGCAGAATTGGGGCTGCTTTATTGTTTTTGACTATTTGTAGTTAGAATTAACATATTCACAAGATTAGCTGGTGTGAAGTAGCTTAATACCACTCAGTCCCCACTTGTTTGATGATGCATTCTGTCTGTTTCTTATATTGTTAGGTATGTTGAACCACTTCCACCAGGGTCACCAATAAAGTTCGAATTTGAAAACATGATTGTTGGACAAGCTATACCATCAAATTTTATCCCAGCAATTGAGAAGGGTTTCAAGGAAGCTGCAAATTCGTGAGTATCCTATTTTTTGTTATCATTTTTCTCTTTCTTTACTTTCATGGAAAATGTGATGGTTATGGACAGGGCAGAGCCAGGAATTTGAAGTTGTGGGGTGGAATAATCCTATGAGAAAATTAAATATGTGAAAAGTGTAAAATAGATATAAACTTAAAAAAAAAAGTGATTTTCATTAAATGAAAGGTTATGACCTAAAAGAGTGTATAAATGTTGTCTCCTTCAATATATATATATATATAATAAAATGAGAAGAACATCTTCTATGAAAACAGTGCTCGGTGATCTTTCATAGAATCAAATTCATGTATAATCAATTTTGCACCAATAAGTCTAATATTTTTTCAGTTTTTTTTTTCTCAAAATAGATAACCAAAGTATTTGCAGGAAAGTCATTATCAATTTTGTTGCAAATCTTGTTTTTATAATTTTCATGACTGATACAGCTCTTTCGGTTGATTTCTTTATGTAAATCCGAAAAAATGTATGTCTGCAATTAAATTTTCATTAAATATATCTCATCAGTCTTTTCAATTCATAAACTTGAAAATTGAAATAATAGTGTAATAATATAATTAAATGCGAAACAGCGAGTGGATTTAAAAGCCTAAACAGATAGTGGATTTAGAGTTCCAATATAGGTTAAAGACTAATTAAGAAAACAAAAATATAATAGAAAAACAATTCAACATTTACATATATAGCATACATGAGTAGTATAATTATAAGTAATTAAAAAATATGATGAGATAAAAGAAAAAATCTTAAAGTTACCTACAATTGAATCTAATTTGATAGACTCAACAAAGTTTGAAGAATGTAGAAAAAGCTCAAATAAACCCAATATTTAATCATCGCTCATCTTCAAAATTACTTCTAATTTGCCATTAGGGATGCTAAAAAGTGAAAAAAGAGGGGGGGGGGAAGGAAATGCCTACTTTTTGTTACTCGCTCGTCACAAGGAAAGAGTGGGAGATAGCGTATAATAGGACAACTCATGGTACCTTTTTTGGTAAGAACAACTCATGGTACTTAGTGGTTAGTACAAAATGATTTTAATAATATTATTTGTTTATACAGCTCAATCGGGGGGGGGGGGGGTTATTGACCCCCACGTTACATAACATGGCTTCGCCCCTGGTTATGGATTGATATTATTTCTAGTTTCACCATCTTGATTATATTCCTTTATTATGTTTATTAGGTTATTTTGGGCCTCGTTTTATGTGAATTTCAATTGGTATAACACCTACTCTTTAAATCTTACCACAACAGGGGTTCACTAATCGGACATCCAGTCGAAAACCTTCGTGTTGTTTTGACAGATGGTGCTTCCCATGCTGTGGATTCCAGTGAACTTGCCTTTAAGCTAGCTGCAATATATGCTTTCAGACTGGTATTGTTTTGCCTTTTCTATGGTGCTTCTTTTGCATATAAATGTTAGATTTTCTTATTCAGTTTCATGAAACAGTGCTATACGGCTGCAAAACCTGTGATATTAGAACCTGTTATGCTGGTTGAGTTGAAAGTACCAACAGAATTTCAGGGCACTGCTGCTGGTGATATCAACAAGTGAGTGTTCTTATATACTCTTTCTAGTAGGAAATCACCATGCCTCCATCAGCTAATTTTGGACCTGAAAATATATTCGCGTCAATTATATTGCAGGAGGAAAGGTGTCATTGTAGGAAATGACCAAGATGGAGATGACTCTATAATTACTGCCCAGGTAAGCATAACTGCTTTTCTCATGTAAACATAATATTTTCAACTTCAGTTACTGTGCTGTCTCAGACATTAGCTGAGATAATTTTCCTGGTTTTCAGGTACCTCTGAACAATATGTTTGGATACTCGACTGCCCTTCGTTCGATGACACAGGTAACTCATAAAATCATATACACAAATACAAAATTTCATTGATCCTCACTCCGAGTTATCGACTCTTTCATCTTATACAGGGGAAAGGTGAATTCACCATGGAATACAAGGAACATTCACCAGTTTCTCAGGATGTGCAGATGCAATTGGTTAACACTTACAAAGCCAGCAAAGGAGCTGAATAATTAAGATTGCCATAGAGGTACAGGCCTATATTCTTTGTGAATTATGTACTTTATTATTGTAATATTTTTATGGACGGATTATTTTTTATACGATATATTTAGGCAATCAGCTTGATCCAGAGTGATCAAAAAATTTTGAGAAATAAAATAAACAGAACTGCAAAAATTTGGCTGACGTTATGTATGTCATGTACTTTTTTTTTCTTGGAAGGGGAAAGGGTGGTGGACGTGCTCAGTAGTATCGCATTGCTAAATTTTGACCTGTTTTTTTTTATTTTTTTTATTGCTTTGTACATCTGTTTTGGACTTGCTCATGCCCCCTTTCACGAAAACTACACCCATGGAAAGGAGGTTACAAGTTTTATTTATGATAAGTTAGTTTTTCATCAAACAGCCGGACAAAGAAAGTCTCAAACTCTCAATCAGTAATAAGCTAAATATTTCAATCATTCATCAGTCTGTATTCCGTTTTCAGTAGTCTTCACGTTGAACATAATAAAACAACCTTCCTCACGGCCTCGAGCTAAATACTTTCTAAATGATTAGGAATATCTCCATCCAATGAGTTCTTTAAGATTGGGAGCATAAACTTTCAACGAATAACCACCAGAAATTGCATACCAATGTACTTCAAGATGATTGAGTTTTTTTTTCGCTGGAGACATTCAGATACCGACCTTGATTCTCCCCTTTGTTATCGACAAAAATACTTTAATGACTGGAGTTACTGATTATGATACCTTCTCAAGATGCAATTTCTTAAGGGATCTGCATGCAATAAGATGATAGCATTTCTCCAAAATACTGATCATCAATTTCAACACAAGACTATTAGCAATGTCATCTTGTCATTTTCACCGCATTACAACCCCCTCTTACACTGAAGATAATCACTATATTGCCTAACTCAAACCTATTCTAAAACCAGTGGTTCCAGCTTAGAATTTCTTGCCGTGTGAGTTTCAAAGTTTCAGTGAACTACAAATCTCATTGTTTATCCCTTTAGCTCATTAAGAGGCAAAAGTTTTTATAACAGAAATTCATCCGTAAACATGGCAGGATAAAGTGAACTTTAGGTTACATCACGAGGGGCATAAGATAGCAAAAAAAGATGTCCATACTTAAAGCAACTCTACCTTCGTTTATCAAATGATAGAGGGTGACAACATATCCACCGGCACAAAATGCCCTGCCATTACCCTTCCAAAAATTCAAAATAACTTGAAAGTAGTTCACTATTAAATTTATGACAATTCACCAAAGAAAAGAAAAGCATTACACAAGAACTGAAAAAAAAAATGTTGAAAGGATCAAACAAGGGACAACATTGATGGTCAATTACCTTCATAACTACAAAACCAATATTGGCATCGTCTTCCCAATTTTTGTACAGTTTATTCAACCTAGCCCCCTGAAGAAACAAAGAGTAGGCTACATAATATAAATTTGTATGATGAATCAGCCGAACAGCTAGAAAGAAAATACCCAGATAATAAAATCTTCAACTGAACCGAACATATGTCCAAAAACAAAATAAATTCACGAATTTATGAAATGGGCAATACTATAATATCGTAGTAAAAAAAAGAAAAGAGAAATCGCATAAATTTACAATGCCATGTTTATAAGATAGAATAGAACACTATTTAGCAACGTATATATACAAAGAAAGGAAAGCAAAATGGATATTGATAACAAGAGGAGACAGAGTGTGAGAGGAATAATCCATATAAGTAATAAGAGCATTTAGATTACACCAAGTACCTGAGGGAAAGAATTAATTCTAAATTATTAAAACAATAACGAAATAAACAAATAAAAGAAATGAAAGACAAAAAGAGGATGGTGTGGTTGGGAAAGTAAGCGACTTGATTGTCAAGATCATCGATAGTGGCATTGATTGGAAGAGAGCAGAAGGTCCTCTTGTTTATGTATTGCCATAAACTGTTTCGACAACGCCTCATTAATGACCACTTTATGCTCTGCATATATTCTTTTCTTCTTCTTCTTCTCTTTCGTCTCTCTCGTCTGCTTCTCCTCCCTTGGGGCTTGTTTGACAAAGCATCCCTTCCGTGCACTCTGTTATTATTTTATTAGCGTTTGAAAATGATCCAAAATCAGGTCGGATCGTAATGATTGAACCCGATTTTATTTTTAGTTTTTAGTTAATTGGACGTAGAAGTGCATAGTTTATTTACTTATTACGAAGTTTATTTGCTTAACCTAATCTTTTTTTTTTCCTTCCTTGAGTCAGATTGACTTAGCTTATGATTCTACTATAAAAACTCAAAAGTGATTCTAAAATATTTGTAAAAGTGTGGTGTAGTTCAAAGTTTTTTCTGTGTTTGATAAAAACTGTATTAAAAAATATTGTCAAACTAATTGATGTATTTGATAAATAAATTATAAAATTGTTTTTAGATATTACAATTAATAAAATCGATATATAAGTACTATTTGACTATTTAGATGTCTTTTTTTATCAAATCGACTTTATTATTTATACAATAAAAATATATTAATTTTATTCACAAAAAATACAAATAATAATATTTTATTAATAATAATATTATTATTTTTATTAAATAATAATTTATAGATCATTATTACATTAAAATTTAATTAGAAAGAATAACTAGTGATTTATATAGTGGGAATGGTGTAAATATCTTTGCCACATAAGATTAATTTTGGAACAAGAATAGTGTTAAAACTTATTATGAAATTAAAAGCTATAAAACCCAACTTCTAATTTTGGATCTAAATCAGTTTTTTTTAAAAAAAATTGGTTTCAGCTTCTAATTCATAAAAAAAAATGTTTTTACTTTTAGATCATAGAAACTGTTTGAAACTACCAAACAGGTACTTCCTTTATTCCTCTTTTTTTTTTTTAAAAAAAAACTTTTTAAGATGCACCCTAATATATTCCTAGGCACTTTAGAATTTGGATTTGGCTAATCTATAGTTAGAATCATATCTTTTAAAAAATATCTTTTTTTTTTTTTTTTTTTTAACTTTTAAGATGCTCCGTAATCTATTCCTAGACAATTTAGATTTTGGATATCTCACCATCAACATCACTAATTACAACAAAATTCTAATTAAAAATTCCAAATCCACTGATTTTGAAATCTTTTGGCGAGAACAGTTTGATCATAATTAGAAAGAAAAAAAATTTATAGGTGATCATTGTCTCGGGTAGAGTTACATATTAATAAAAGTATTGATCTTGGTTAGTATATTCATAGCATCTCAATTGGTGTTACAAATTTGATAATGATATTTCCAAAAAATGATTTATTAAATCTTTGAATTAACAAAATTATCCCAAACAGCAAATGAAAAGAAAAATAGTAGATTATTTTATCTTTTTAATCAATATTTTTATGATATTAACAAATCATATTTTGACAATATCATCATCCATGTAAATATTGATGTGAAAATAAATAAGTAATGGATCTTGATTGTCTTAAAAATAGATAGTTGCATTAGAAAGAAAAAAATAGTAATAAAAGATAGCTAATTATTAATGAAAACAATCGTTTATTCCACGGTAAAAGCACCTAAAATCCTAATAGCCAAATTCACCTATCTTAATGGAACAAATTAAAATTGATATAACATAACCAAAGATCACTAACGTTAACGACGAGACTACGAGCAATGCTTCTTGGTATAGCAAACTTGTTTGAGCAAAGGAGCGAAAAAGGGGTTATTAAACATGCCAAACACATATTCATTGCATTGTTGATTCATATTAAGAATGATTCCGCAGCAACGAGGACTGACAGAGAAATAACGGTTAGAGAAAGTGCTCATAATTCCGTTATAACATTCTGTCCAGTAAGGCATACGTGACATGCAATTCTGGATGTGGGCAATCTGACCATTTGACAATCCTTGATTTGGAGATGATGGAGATGACCATGAAGATGACCAACTACTACCTGGGCCAGATGACCATGACGATTGACTACCTCCAGAGCCAGATGACCATGAAGATGAAGATGACCAAGTTGGGTTAATTGAATCTTTTTCACCTTTACCACCGGCTGTTGCCGCTGCTGCTAATTTTGGTGCAACCCACATAATTGAGCACAAAAGGTAAATCTTGGCAAGTGAAGTTAAGCTCTTCATTTTGGCTGGTAGTTTTCAAAGAGTATTTTTCTCAATATATCTTTTTCACTTAATTAATCATTTGGGTTTTGGTGGGTTTTTATAGTGTGGGCGGTTATGAATTTGTTAGATTAGGATAACCATTGATCTATCCTTTTTTTTTTCTTTTAATTTGAAATGATTAAAAAATGAGTATATCTTTGGCAAAACTTTTGATTCTCATGCTTATTTTTTTTTTCTTTTATAAAATATTGGAAAATAAAAAGAGATTTCAGGTTTTTCAAACGAATTTGGTATATCTATCACTTAACATTTTGGTGTTTATCACTTATAATATTTCATTACTATCTTTTTAATTCAAAAAAGTGTTTTTTTTTTAAAATATAGAAAGTCAAAATTAACTTAGAATGAGTCAAATTTTTTTAAAACCTCCATTATGATTCAAGAAGTGATGAGTCTCTCTCCCTTGGCCGGGTCACATATTTCGGTTGATGGTATTTTCAAAATAAAGCTCATCCAACCTGTTGATTCAGCTTGTAGATTTTGAAGCTTAACCAAAGAAAATTGATCAATGAATCGGGTTTTAGATAAAAATTAAAAAATTCATTGAAACTAATGATAGAGGAGAATAACATGCACCCCTGTTACGTACAGTTCTACAAGTTACAAGCCCAAATGTTCTAGGTATCGAAACTCCAGCCCCACCGCCCATGGTAATACCATTAAGGATGGCCACCTACATGAAGCTTAGAAATGCAGTACCATGAAAGTCATTATAGTTGAGTTAATTATTGATTCTGTGAAAGGAGTATAGATTACTACACCATGGTTGGAGCATAAATACCCCATGCACCCTCCCCCCAAGAAAAAAACAAGAAAAAGAGGTGAAGAGGAAAACGTCATAGATGAAAGAAATGAATTAAAGTTTTATAAACTACCACTCTTTCACTAGACTACTCCATTTCCATTAAACTACTTGTAGCATTCACATTAGGGCACAAATCGCATATATTTTGCTTCAGAAAGATTCAGGAAATGTTAAAAGTGGCCAACTCCAACATTAGGACCTTATTGAACTAGGTAATATCCTGTTGATGATATAAGCTAATTGAATTTTACATCGTTTATGATATTGTGAATACTGCATTGGTGATTGATCATTGATGCTTGAGAGTAGTTAGTTTTACAAATCTGAAATAATTCCTAATTCCTATTATGTTCTCGTTCTTCGTCTAGATTTTTGATATTGTTGGGCTTGAATCCTCTAACCAATATTAATGTTTGGCAAATTTTAACTATATCAGTTTTTACCTAAAGTAGCTGTCATGAAAAGTTAAAAACTCACATTTTGCAAAAGCAAAGAGAACCAAGCTTTTGGTAATGAGCTTGTCCAGGAAGCACCATTTGTGGTTAAATTAATCACTGTCATTGAGAATTGTTTGTGATTTTGATGTCGCGATCCGTAACATTGTAGCTTGCATAGAATTTGAATTATAACTAAACCCAAAACCTAAATTAATTAAAGAGTGTCTTGAGATTATAGATGGAATCCCCAGATTCCTGTTTACAAGTGTAGTGATATGATTGAGAAATGTTAGTATAGTAAAATGTTATAGTTTTTTTATTACTGTCACATGACAAGTAGATTTGGTCATTTAGTATTAGTACTTGAAAAAAATGATCTTTTAGGAACCACATATTAATGAAAAACCCTCTCTATGTGGTTGTAATTGTTCTGTTTTTGTTATAATTTAGTTTTATTTTAGGTGTAGCCTCTGCCCCTTTGAAAGGTATCACATATTAATGAGGTTTTATTGGAGATAAGCGCACTTGAATAGAGATTATTTCTGCATTTATAAAATGAAAGGCTTTGATTCTTTTCCAATATATTAAGTTCAGAACTTTTGTCATTTTGGTATGGTTTGAGTTTGACGGATTTATATTTTTGAAGCTTTTTTAAATCATTGCTTACTGATATTAAGTTGATTTTGAGGGAGATGGGTTGAATTATCGAGTTATATAGTACATGATAAATTCAAATTGACAATGTTAAAATTGTTGACCTGAATCAAACTAATAACTGGTGTGTATCATTTTTAACTAGTGCTTGAAATTCTTTTATCTCATGCATCATATATCACTTAGTAATATCAATCCCACATTTATTTATTTCGGTTCTGCTTCGTTACTGTAATGAAAACAATGAATTCAAGGGACTTTAGATATTGGAGTTCCATGGATTGAAATTGGTGGAATTCTTTGAAAACAGTCAATATTGACTATTAGTTGTACAAAAGGGTTATTGACAGATGAGCTTCACTTTATCCAATTGAGTTCCTATTGCAGTTGTTGTATGAGTAATTGTTCAAGAAAGTTCTTTGTCATTGCTATGTATTTTAATAATTTTAACTTTCTTTTGTATTTTTTATGAAATGAAGTTATTTTTGTTAAAATATACCAGTCTATTGAATTTCCATTTATTTGCTTTATGATTATCAGAGTATGAAATTTTCCTCATCTTTGCAGGGAAAATATTTTCTTGTGGACTCTAGATATATACAAATGGAAGGTTATTTTGGGCTTTATCAATATAAAAGATACAATTTATTTGAGTTTCAAACTCGTCAACCTTCAGGTTTCTAAGAGGTATTCAATTATCTCCATTCATTACGTAGAAACGTGAATGAGTGAAGTTTCATGATCTGGAAGAAAAAGTGAAAGATACTAAAGTGCATGCCTAATTATGGAAGAAAAAGTGAAAGATACTAAAGTGCATGCCTAATTACAAAATTCATACTCAAAGGGATATATAGTTGTTGCCATAATGACATTGCATAACTTTATATGAAGGGATGGGAGGAAATGATCGACATTTTTGATAATTTGGCGTGATGACTCAAATTTGAAAATTTTAGAACTTCACAATGATAGGAATCCGAGGGAAGGAGTCCGTGGTGAAGAAATTACTAAAGTAACAGTGCTAAAAAATAGTATTGTTGTTAGTTTGATAAGTGCATTAAGTTAAATTAAATGAAAAATTCATATTACAGAAACTTGATATTATTAAATTATTTACTCACAATTGCAGTTACTTTTTTTATTTTTTTGTTAACTATGAATGATTTTATTATCCTATAAGTTGTTGATAATTTATTAACTAATGAATGATTTCATTTTTCTTGTTAATAAAGAATACCTCTTTACTTAGTAAAATAATTATATTTTTGCCCCATGTCTATTTTGGGTAATTTTACATTCTCACAACACCATTAAAATTACAATTACCAAACATTACTATTGATAACAACACTTTCATTGTGCTTTTGCAAGATAGTTTACTAAATACTACACCCACAGCACAACTACAGTATAACATTCCCGCACCCTTAGTTTTGTACCGTAAATAAAGTGTTAATTCTTAATTGTCAGATTACCTTTTCCATTGGAGTTTTACAACAATTATGAGTTTATCATTTCATTGCTTTTTTGAAACATATGTATGGCTTTTAATGCTCTTTTAAAGCATATTATCTTAGTTATAACTTGTTTTAGTTTGTGTGAAGTGTCCTATTGAAGTTATATATAAAACTAATATTATGTGGTAAAACTTTTATGTTTGTGACTTAAACTAATTGCTGAGCCACAAATAAAAAGATTTCGGATCAAGTGACCGTGGAATTGATACCCTACGTCAAGAAAATTTCTAACTCCGCCTCTAACTATAATAACATAGTAGAAAAAGAAAAGAAAAGAGCAATCGCATCAAACTTATAATGCCATGTTTATAATATAGAATAGAACACTATTTAAATAGCAACGTATAGAAAGGAAACCAAAATCGATATCGATAACAAGCGGAGAGAGAGGGAGAGAGGAATAAACCATATAGTATTGAGCGCATTTAGATTAGATGGTCTATTGAGAATTGCAGTTCGTGAACTGGCTTTCCCTTCAACAAGTACCTGAGGGAAAGAATTAATTCAATAAAAGAAATTAACTACAAAAAGAGGATGGTGTGATTAGGGAAGTAAGCGACTGGATTGTCAAGATCATCGGTAGTGGCATTGATTGGAAGAGAGCAGAAGGTCCTCTTGTTTCTGTGTTGCCATAAACTGTTTCGACAATGCCTTATTAATGAGCACTTTATGCTCTGCATTATTTTCTTCTTTTTCTTCTTCTCTCTCGTCTGCTTCTCCTTCCTTGAGGCTTGTTTGACAAAGCATCCCTTTCATGCACTCTGTTATTATTTTATCAGTGTTTGAAAATGGTCCAAAATCAGGTCGGATCGTAATGATTGAACCTGATTTTTTTAGTTAATTGGACGTAGAAGTGCATAGTTTATTTACTTATTTGGAAGTTTATTTGCTTAACCTAATTTTTTTTCCTTCCTTGAGTCAATTTGACTTAGCTTATGATTCTATTATAAAAATTCAAAAGTGATTCTAAAACAGTTTTAGGTAAAAACATTGTGGAGCTAATTTTTTTTGTATTTAATAAAAATTGTGTTAAAAAATATTGTCAAACTAACTGATGTGTTTGATAAATAAATTGTAAAATTTCATTTAGATGTTGCAATTACTAAAATCGGTATATAAGTATTATTTGATTATTTGGAGGTCTTTCTTTTATTAAATCGACTTTATTATTTGTACAATAAAAATATATTAATTTTATTCACAATAAAATATAAATAATTAAAATAATATATTTTATTAATAATTTTAATTAATAATAATATTATTATTTTTATTAAATAATAATCTCAATGTTCTAATAATAATTTATAGATCATTATTACATTAAAATTTAATTGGGAAGAATAGCTAGTGATTTATATAGTGGCAATGGTGTAAATATCTTTGCCACATACGAGTAATTTTGGAACAAGAATAGTGTTAAAACTTATTATGAAATTAAAAGGTATAAAACCCAACTTCTGATTTTGGATCTAAATCAGTTTTTTTTTTAATGTTGGTTTCAGCTTCTAACTCATAAAAATAATGTTTTTACTTTTAGATCGTAGAAACAGTTTGAAACTACCAAACAGGTACTTCCTTTATTCTTTTTTTTTTAACTTTTTAAAAATTCTAATTAAGTGGAATTTAAGCTGAGGTAAGTAAATACAATTTGGTCCAAGTGAAAAATGGGATGGTGAAGAAAAATAATTTTTTGGAAGAAACTGGTCATTTTCGAAAGTTAACTCACTTTTTTTTGTGTATTTTTGTTAAAATAGTTATGAGGGTCATTTCTTTTGAAAATCTGCCTTGAACTATGCCTCAAAAAGTTACATCAAAACCAAAAAGATAATTTCCCGAAACGGATCTCTGAAAGCCAAATTATACCATCCAAAAGTTTTACTCTTGTTAATCGAATTCTCTCATTCTTCCTACAATTTGTAATGCACTTTAGTCCTACTTTTTGAAGATTGGTGACCTTAAAAGTGGAATTTAATATGAGCTAAGTGAAATACACTTTTTTCCCGGTGAAAAATGGGATGATAATAAAAATCAAAATTTGGAAGAAACTATAAGCTCACATTTTTTTCCTCCGTTTTCGCTAAAATGGTTACGATGGTAGTTTCCTTTGAAAAATTTCCTTGAACTTGGATAAAAAATTTACATCAAAACCAAAAGAATCATTTCTCAAAATGGAGCATTAAAGGTCAAATTATACCCTCCAAAAGTTTTGTTCGTGTTAAACAAATTCCCTAACTCTTTCCTACAATTTGTATTTTACTTTTATCCTATTTTTTCATGGTAGGAGACCTCAAAATTTGAATTTAAAATTATTTAATTTAAATACGATTTGGTCTAAGTGAAAACATGAGATGGAAAAAAATCAAAATTTGGAAGAAAATGACCATTTTCAAAGGTTATAAGCTTACGTTTTTTTTTTGCATTTTCGCTAAAATAGTTATGATGGTCGTTACCTTTGAAAATTTTACCAAGAACTAAATTTCAAAAATTTATATCAAAACAGAAAGGATCATTTCCAAAAACGGAGCTCAGAAAGCCAAATTATACCCACCAGACGTTTTGTTCGTGTTAATCGAATTCTCTTCCTCTTCCCTACAATTTGTATTGCACTTTTATCGTAGTTTTTGATGGATAGTGAGCTTGAAAGTGGATTTTAACAAGATCTAAGTGATATATGCTTTGGACCAAGTGAAAAATGGGATGGTCATGAAAAATTAAATTTGAGAAGAAACTCACCATTTTCGGAGGTCAAAGCTCACTTTTTTTTTTTTTTTTTTTGCATTTTTGTAAAATAGTTATGATGGTCATTTCCTTTTAAAATCTACCACGAACTATGCCTCAAAAGTTACATTAAAACAAAAAAAATAATTTCTCAAAATGGATCCCTGATAACCAAATTTTACCATCCAGAAGTTTTGCTCGTGATAATCGAATTCTCTCATTCTTTCGTACAATTTGTAATCCACTTTAATCCTAGTTTTTTAAGGTTAGTGACCTCAAAATTGGAATTCAATATGAGCTAAGTGAAATATGGTTTTGTCCAAGTGAAAAATGGGATGGTCAATAAAAATTAAAATTTAGAAGAAACTAGCCATTTTCAAAGGTTATAGCTCACATTTTTTGTGCATTTTCGCTAAAATGGTTACAATATTAATTTCCCTTAAAAATTTTCCACGAACTCGAAATAAAAAATTTACATCAACGACAAAATGATCATTTCTCAAAATAGAGTATTGAAGGCTAAATTATACCCTCTAGATGTTTTGCTCTTGTTAATAGAATTCTAACTCTTTCCTACAATTTGTATTTTACTTTTATGGCATTCTTTGATGGCAGGAGACCTCAAAATTTGAATTTAACATGATATAAGTGAAATAAGATTTGGTCCAAGTGAAAAAATGGGATGGTAAAAAAAAATCAAAATTTGGAAGAAAATGGCAATTTTCAAAGGTTATATTTTATGTTTTTTTTTTTGTGCATTTTCGCTAAAATAGTTATGATGGTCATTTCTTTTGAAAATTTTGCCATGAAATAAATTTCAAAAATTAATATAAAAAACGAAATGATCATCTCCAAAAAACGGGGCTTAGAAAGCCAAATTTTACCCACCAGACGTTTTGCTCATGTTAATCGAATTCTCTTCCTCCTTCCTACAATTTGTAATGCACTTTTATCCTAGTTTTTGATGGCTAGTGACATTGAAAGTGGAGTTTAACAATATCTAAGTGATATACGCTTTGGATGAAGTGAAAAATGGGATGGTCATGAAAAATCAAATTTTGGAAGAAACTCGCCATTTTCAAAGGTTATAGCTCACTTTTATTTTTAAATTTTTGCTAAAATAGTTATGATGATCCATTCTTTTGAAAATCTACCTTGAAGTATGCTTCAAAAAGTTACATCAAAACTAAAGGTTGATTTCCCAAAACGAAGCCCTCAAGGCTAAACTATACCCTCCAGAAGTTTTGCTCGTGTTAATCGAATTCTCTATCTCTTTTCTACAATTTGTATTGCACTTTTATCCAATTTTTTGATCGCAGCATACCTCAAAAGTTTAATTTTACATGATCTAAGTGGAATACACTTTTTCCAATTGAAAAATGGGATGTTCAAGAAAAATCAACATATGGAAAAACTAACCATTTTTTAAAGTTATAGCTCAAGTTTTTTGTGTATTTTCGCTAAAATAGTTACGATGGTCATTTCCTTTGTAAATTTTTCACGAACTAGGTTTCAAAAAGTTGTATCAAAACCTAAAGGATAATTTCCCAAAATAGATCCCTAAAAGCCAAATTATACCATCCAAAAGTTTTGCTCGTGTTAATCGAATTCTCTCATTCTTTCTTTCCTACAATTTGTAATATACTTTTATCCTATTTTTTGATGGCTGGTAACCTCAAAAGTAGAATTTAACATTCTCCAAGTAAAATGCACTTTGGGCTAATTGAAAATGGCATGGTCAAGAAAAATCAAATTTTGGAAGAAACAATCAAATTTCGAAGATAGCTTAAGTTTTTTGTGCATTTTTACTAAAATAGTTACGATAGTTATTTCCTTTTAAAACTTTCCAAGACTTAGGATTCAAAAGTTACATCAAAACCAAATGGATCATTTCCCAAAACGGAGCCCTAGAGGCCACAATTATACCATCCAGAAGTTTTGCTTGTGTTAATTGAATTCTCTCCTTCTTTCTTTCCTAAAATTTGTAATGCACTTTTATCATTTTTTTTTTATGGCTTATGACCTCGAAAGTAGAATTTAACAAGGTCCAAGTGAAATACACTTTGGTCCAATTGTAAATGGGATGGTTAAGAAAAATCAAAATTTTGAAGAAATTGACCATTTTAGAAGGTTATAGCTCACTTTTTTTTTGTGCATTTTCACTAAAATAGTTCTGAGGGTCTTTGAAAATCTAGCCCAAACTATACCTAAAAAATTTACATCAAAACCAAAGCGATAATTTCCCAAAACGGATCCCTGAAAGCCAAATTATACCCTCTAGAAGTTTTGTTGGTGTTAAGCAAATTCTCTCATTATTTCCTACCATTTGTAATGCATTTTAATCCCAATTTTTGAAGGTTAGTGACCTCAAAATTGGAATTTAAGATAACCTAAGTGAAATACACATTGGTCCATGTGAAAAATGGGATGGTGAAGAAAAATCAAAATTTGGAAGAAACTGATCATTTTCGAAGGTTATAGCTCATGTTTTTTTTGTACATTTTCGATAAAATGGGTACGATGGTAATTTCCTTTGAAATTTTTTAACTCGGATTAAAAAAGTTACATCAAAACCAAAAGGATAATTTCTGAAAATGGAGCATTAAAGGCCAAATTATATAGTCCAAAAGTTTTGCTCGTGTTAATCGAATTCTCTAGCTCTTTCCTACAATTTTTATTGCACTTTTATCCTATTTTTTGATAGTAGGGGACCTTAAAATTTGAATTTAACATGATCTAAGTGAAATACACTTTGATCCATGTAAAAAAATGGGATGGTAAGAAATATAAAATATAAAGAAAATGGCATTTTCAAAGGATATAACTCACTTTTTTTGTGCATTTTCGCTACAATACTTATGATGGTCATTTCCTTTGAAAATTTTGCAATGATCTAAATTTAAAAAAGTTATATCAAAACCAAAAGGATCATTTCCTAAAAACATAGCTCAGAAAGCCAAATTATACATGCCATAAGTTTTGCACATGTTAATCAAATTCTCTTCCTCTTTCCTACAATTTGTAATGCACTTTCATCATAGTTTTTGATGGATGGTGACCTTGAAAGTGGCTTTTAACAAGATCTAAGTTATAGAGGCTTTGGACCAAGTGAAAAATAGGATGGTCATGAAAAATCAAAATTTGGAAGAAACTGGCTATTTTCAAATGTTATAGCTCATTTTGTTTTGTGCATTTTCGCTAAAATAGTTGTGATGGTGATTTCATTTAAAAATCTAGCCCAAACTATGCCTCAAAAAGTTACATCAAAACCAAAACGATAATTTCCCAAAACGGATCCTTGAAAGCCAAATTATACCCTCTAGAAGTTTTGCTGGTGTTAATCGAATTCTCTCATTCTTTCCTACCATTTGTAATGCATTTTAATCCTTGTTTTTGAAGACCGGTGACCTTGAAAGTGGATTTAAGATGAGCTAAGTGAAATATGCTTTCGTCCAAGTGAAAAATGGGATGGTGAAGAAAAATCAAAATTTGGAAGAAACTGGCCATTTTCGAAGGTTATAGCTCACTTTTTTGTGCATTTTTGCTAAAATAGTTATGAGAGTAATTTCTTTTGAAAATATGCCTCGATCTATGCCTCAGAAAGTTACATCAAAACGAAAATATAATTTCTCAAAACAGATCCTTGAAAGCCAAATTTTACCATCCAAAAGTTTTAGTCGTGTTAATCGATTTCTCTCATTCTTTCCTACAATTTGTAATGCACTTTAATACTAGTTTTTGAAGGCTGGTGATCTCAAAAGTGGAATTTAAGATTATCTAAGTGAAATACGCTTTGGCCCAAATGAAAAATGGAATGGTCAATAAAAATTAAAATTTGGAAGAAACTGACCATTTTTGAAGGTTATATAGCTCATGTTTTTTGTGTGTTTTCGCTAAAATGGTTACGATAGTAATTTCCGTTAAAAAATTTCCACAAACTCGAAATAATAAATTTACATCAAAGACAAAATGATCATTTCTCAAAATGGAGTACTGAAGGCTAAATTATACCCTCTAAATGTTTTACTCTTGTTAATAGAATTCTCTAACTTTTTCCTACAATTTGTATTTTAATTTTATCGCATTCTTTGATGGAAGGAGACCTCAAAATTTGAATTTAACATGATATAACTGAAATAAGATTTGGTCAAAGTGAAAAAATAGGTTGGTAAAAAAAATCAAAATTTGGAAGAAAATGGCCATTTTCAAAGGTTATATTTCATGTTTTTTTTTGTGTATTTTCGCTAAAATAGTTATGATGGTCATTTCGTTTGAAATTTTTTCCATGAACTAAATTTCAAAAATTAATATCAAAACCGAAAGAATCAATTCCTAAAACAGAGCTCAGAAAGCCAAATTATACCTGCCAAAAGTTTTGCTCGTGTTAATCGAATTCTCTTCCTCTTTCCTACAATTTGTATTGCACTTTTATCCTAGTTTTGATGCTAGTGACTTCAAAAGTAGATTTTAACAATATTTAAGTGAAATACACTTTGGACCAAGTGAAAAATGGGATGGTCATTAAAAACCAAATTTGTTTGTTTTTTTTTTTTTATGTTTTCTCTAAAATAGTTATGATGGCCATCTCATTTGAAAATCTGCCATGAACAATGCATCAAAAAGTTACATCAAAACCAAAAGGATAATTTCCCAAAATGGATCCTGATAAGTGCTTAAATATTCGTATTTAAGCCCTTTAATTTATATTTGTTAAGCTCTTAGTATATGTATTTCATCCTATTTTATCTCCTTTATGTGTTTTATGTGTTTTTCTAGGTTTTTGGAGCATTATGGAATTATCTGGCTTAAAGAGCAAAAATGAGAAAAGCTGGAATTTGCCGCTGCGATCGAGCACAGGAGACCTGCGATCGAGCGCAACAACACTTAAGTGCCCAAGCCCAGGATTGAGTGCACCTGTGCTGGCACACACTAGAAGAAAGCTTGAGCGCACTTGTGCTCGCGCGCACCAGAAAAAAGCTCGAACGCACCAAGCTACGATCGAGCGTATGAGCGCGACAGTAAACTGTAAAATGGCAAGGTTCTATTTTGGAAATAAGTTTAAGTTTTGTTTTACGAGTTTTAGGGTTTCCAGATGTTTCTAAACTCTATAAATAGGCCTGTAGACACAGAAATAGGAGGAGGCCGGAGGTTGGGGGGAAATTTGGCAGAAGAATTGACGACTCTTCAAGGAAGCTCTCTCTGGTTTATTCTTTTCTTTTCTATTTTACTTTATGAAGATGTTTAACATCAAACTGATATGTAACTAATTTGCTAGTAGGGCTTGATTGAAGCTCTGATTATGTTTACTCAATAATTCAATATTGGCGCCTTTGCGATATTTTCATTATGATGCTTAACTTGATTAATTCTTGTTTTTTTGAATTCCTCATATGTGTTTGCCTGATCAACATATGCATGTGGTATGAACTAGTTAGTTAAATCAATTTGGATGACCGAGTCCTATGTTTAACAATAGTAACAAAAGAAATCCACACCGGATTCTTAGGTTAATCAACATGGGAAACCAAGAGTATATACCATGCCCTAGGCCTCGTGTGTTTGTCGATTTCCACAGATATTATGCTTTCTTAAGGAACAACTTAGTATAAACCATGCTAAATGCTTTAAGAAAGAAAAGAGTTAGAGTATACACCATGCCTAACTCGTTGTTAGGGAAATCAATAACTTAAGGAGTATACACCATGCCTTTAGGTTGACAACATTAGGTATTCATAACATGATTAAAGCATTGGTATTTTTTTTTTTTTATTGTTGTAGCATGATTAATGGTGGATATCAAGTCCCTACGCTTTTATCATTATCAATTCAAACTCAATTAATATTTCTATTGTTTTATATTACGAATTTAATTTTAAAGAAAAATTTACCAATCCCTGTGGAAATTATCTCGCACACTATACTACTATGTTGACCTTGTGCACTTGCAAGTAAAACTTCAATCATTTGCTTATTAATTTAGGTAGATTTTTGCACAACAAGTTTTTGGCGCCATTGCCAGGGATTGCGTTAAATTCTGTTTAGAATTATTTTTCATTTAGTTTTATTATTCTGTTCTATTTTATTTTAATAAAAAAAATCTAATTTTCACCTTCTTTTTGTTTTTTTTTTGTTTTTGCTTCAGGTCTGCAGCAGAGCAGTTCCTGGCATTGCTATCGAGCGCCAGCTTATAGTGATCGAGCACACTACGATCGAGAGCAGTTCTGGGAGTGATCGAATGCAAGTCCAGAAACTACCCGTACAGTAGTACTGAAGCTGCTACACTGAAGAGTTTCGACTGATTCATGCACATCTGGCTGAAAACGTAAAACTTAGTGCTAATGGGAGGCACTTCACAGCATATCCTTTATATTTTTATTGTTCTTCATATTTCTTGTTACTGTTTATTTTTAGTACTTTTTGTTTTCTAGTGTTTCTTTAGTATTTATTTTTCAAGAACAACGTGTACATCAGTTCAAGTTTGGGGGTGTGCTATGAGCCATGCATAGTTCCTCATCTCCCAGGTAAGCTCTATCCATGTTATTCACACATTGGGGACAATGTATAATTTATGTTTGGGGGTATGGGAGACACATTTACACATACTTTTGTCCCAGTTTATTTTATTTTATTTTTTCGTTTTAAAGAGAAGAAAAATGCATGCCCATGTTGTCTTGAAATTTTGGTTGATCTGAACAAATATTGTGATTTGATTTCATTGGTGAGCTTAAAATTTTGAACACATAATCTCATGATAGATTTTAAAGTTGGGTTACTTACTTTAGGCATTTGAGAATTCACATGTTTAATCTACTCTGACACAAGCACATTAGCACATTATTGTGTGAGGCATGACGTGAATTTAATGTGTATGTTTCTATGGCTTAGCTATAACCGGATGACTTGTTGGATGGACACTCTGGCATAAAAAAATAAAAAAAATTAAAGTGATGATCATTGATAAACTTTCCACTGAGTAACTGGACCTCTTGCCTCAGTAAGTAGTGAGTGTTCACGTCAAAAGGTGGGAATTTTGATTGGCTGCATTAAGGCTAGTTTAGTTTTGTAGCCTTTTTGACTCGAGTTAGTAAGTCCTTAGGGGTATCTTTTCACCTAATTCCCTAAAACCATCTGGTTAGGGAGTCATTGACTCAACACTCGCTACATAGGCAACTAGAAAGCTTAAGGGAACTAAACATGGCAGAGCTTTATAATAAAAGAAAGAAGAAAATAAAATTATGCCATTGTTGTTCATTCTGATGGGAAATTCTTTGAATCTTGAGATATGGAGACATTGTACATCGAAATTATTTGGAAGCTTCATATTTATGTGCTAGTTCACTTTACACTGATTCGAGCTTGTGATGCCTTAGCCGACCTTTTGTCAGTAATTAGATTTTAAAATCTCTATTCATTGCGAATATGAGTTTATCTTTTTAAGCTTGCTCATGAATAAATATCATGATTTTGTGTGATACTTAAATTTTTAGATACCATGAAGGATTGATTTATCTTTGTGTTTTTTGTTTTTCATTTAATTTTTAGTTTCGTATTGCTAAGAGACTAGCAATATGTAAGTTTGGGGTGTGATAAGTGCTTAAATATTCATATATAAGCCCCTTAATTTATATTCGTTAAGCTCTTAGTTTGTGTATTTCATCATATTTTATCTCCTTTCTGTGTTTTGTGTGTTTTTCTAGGTTTTTGGAGCATTATGGAATTATCTGGCTTAAAGAGCAAAAAGGGAAAAATTGGAATCTGCTACTGCGATCGAGTACAGGAGACCTGCGATCGAGCACAACAGTGCTTAAGCGTCTAAGCCCAGGATCAAGCGCACTTGCACTCACGCGCACCAGAAGAAAGCTCGAGCGCACCAAGCTGCGATCAAGCGCATGCACGCGGCGGTAAACAGTTAAACAGCAGGGTCCTATTTTGGAAATAAGTTTAAGTTTTGTTTTATGGGTTTTAGGGTTTCCAGATGTTTATAAACTCTATAAATAAGCGTATAAACACAGAAATAGGAGGAGGCCGAAGGCCAGGAGGGGGAATTTGGCAGAAGAATTGACGACTCTTCAAGGAAGCTCCCTTGGGTTTATTCTTTTCTATTTTACTTTATGAAGATGTTTAACATCAAACTGATGTGTAACTAATTTGCTAGTAGGGCTTGATTAAAGCCCTGATTATGTTTACTCAATAGTTCAATATTAGTGCCTTTATGATATTTACATTATGATGCTTAGCTTGATTAATTCATGTTTTCTTGAATTCCTCATATGTGTTTGCCTGATCAGCATATGCATGTGGTATGGACTAGTTATTTAAATTAATTTGGATGATCGAGTCCTAGGTTTAACAATAGTAACAAAAGAAATTCACGCTGGGTTCTTAGGTTAATCAACATGGGAAACTGGGAGTATATACCATGCCCTAGGCCTCGTGTGTTTGTCGATTTCCACAGATTTTATGCTTTCTTAAGGAACAACTTAGTATAAACCATGCTAAATCCTTTAAGAAAGAAAAGAGTTAGAGTATACACCATGCCTAACTCATAGCTCAGGGAAATCAATAACTTAAAGAGTATACACCATGCCCTTAGGTTGACAACATTAGGTATTCATAACGTGATTAAAGCATTGACATATTGTTTTTTTGTGGTAGCATGATTAGTGGTGGATATCAATTCAAACTCAATTAATATTTCTATTGTTTTATATTATGAATTTAATTTTAAAGCAAAATTTACCAATCCCTGTGGAAATGATCCCGCACTTGCACACTGTACTACTATGTTGACCTTGTGCACTTGCAAGTAAAACTTCAATTATTTACTTATTAATTTAGATAGATTTTTGCACAACAGATCCCTAAAAACAAATTTTACCATCCAGAAGTTTTGCTCGTGATAATCGAATTCTCTCATTCTTTCCTATAATTTGTAATGCACTTTAATACGTGTTTTTGAAGGTTGGTGACCTCGAAAGTGGAATTTAAGTTGATCTAAATGAAACACGCCTTGGTCCAAGTTAGAATTGGGATGGACAAGAAAAATCAAAATTTGAAAGAAACTGGCCATTTTTGAAGGTTCACATTTTTTGTACATTTTTGCTAAATCGTTAAAGGAGTAATTTCCTTAAAAAAAATCCCATGAACTCGAAATTAAAAATAAAAATCAAAACGAAAAGGATCATTTCTCAAAATGGAGTACTGAAGGCCAAATTATACCCTCTAGATGTTTTGCTCGTGTTAATAGAATTCTCTGACTCTTTCCTACAATTTGTGTTTTACTTTTATCCCATTCTTTGATGGCAGGAGACCTCAAAATTTGAATTTAACATGATATAAGTGAAATAAGATTTGGTCCAAGTGAAAAAATGGGGAGGTAAAAAAATCAAAATTTGGAAGAAAATGGCCACTTTCAAAGGTTATATTTCACGTTTTTTTTTTTTTTTTTTTTGCATTTTCGCTAAAATAGTTATGATGGTCATAACTATTCCTCAAAAAGTTACATCAAAACTAGAAGGATAATTTTCCAAAACAGATCCGTGAAAACCAAATTTTACCATCAATAAGTTTTGCTCGTGATAATGGAATTCTCTCATACAATTTGTCATGCACTTTAATCCTAGTTTTTGAAGGTTGGTGACCGAAAAGTGGAATTCAATACGAGTTAAGTGAAATATGCTTTTTTCCAATGAAAAATGGGATGGTAAATAAAAATCAAATTTTGTAAGAAACTTGTCATTTTTGAAGATAGCTAATATTTTTGGTGCATTTTCGCAAAAATAGCTCCGAAGGTCATTTTCCTTTGAAAATTTGTTAGGAACTAGGTTTCAAAAAGTTATATCAAATCCAAATGGATCATTTGCCAAAATGGAGTCCTCGAGGCCACATTTCATCCTTTAGAAGTTTTGCTTGTGCTAATCGAATTCTCTTCATCATTCCTTCAATTTGTAATGCACTTTATCCTAGTTTTTTATGGCGGGTGATCTCGAAAGTGCAATTTAACAAGGTCTAGGTGAAAGATGATTTAACGCAAGTGAAAAATGGGATGGTCAAGAAAAATCAAATTTTGAAAGAAACTATCCATTTTCGAAGGTTATTATAGCTCACTTTTTTGTCTATTTTCACTAAATAGTTATGAGGGTCATTTCTTTTGAAAATCTATCCCGAACTATGAACTATGGTCTAACTCTTTCCTACAATTTGTATTTTACTTTTATCCTATTTTTTGATGTCACAATACCTCAAAATTTGAATTTAACATGATCTAAGTGAAATAAGATTTGTTTCAAGTTAAAAAATGGGATGGTAAAAGAAAATCAAAATTTTGAAGAAAATGGCCCTTTTCAAAGGTTATATTTCATGTTTTATGTGAATTTTCGTTAAAATAGCTATGATGGTCATTTCTTTTGAAAATTTTACCATTAATTAAATTTCAAAAATTTATATCAAAACTGAAAGAATCATTTCCCAAAACAAAGCTCACAAAGCCAAATTATATCCGCTAGAAGTTTTGTTCGTATTAATCGAATTCTGTTCTTCTTTCCTACAATTTGTAATGCAATTTTATCCGATTTTTTGATGGCTGGTGACATCAAACGTGGATTTTAACAATATCTAAGTGATATACGCTTTGACTAAGTGAAAAAGGAATGGTCATCAAAAATCAAAATTCGGAAGAAATTGTCCATTTTCGAAGGTTACAACTCATTTTTTGTGTATTTTTTCTAAAATAATTATGACAGTCATTTTCTTTGAAAATTTACCACACGCCTAAAGAAGTTACATTAAAACCAAATTGATAATTTCCCAAAACGGATCCCTGCAAACCAAATTATACTATCCAAAAGTTTTGCTTGTGTTAATCGAATCTCTTGTTCTTTCTTACAATTTTTAATGCACTTTAATCTAGTTTTTGAAAGTTTGTGACCTCGAAAGTGGAATTTATGATTAGCTAAGTGAAATACGCTTTGGTCCAAGTAAGAAATTTGAAAAAAACTGGTCATTTTTGAAGGTTATAGCTCACATTTTTTGTGCATTTTCGTAAAAATGGTTACGATGGTAATTTCTTTTGAAAATTTGACATGAACTCGGATTCAAAAAGTTTTATCAAAACCAAAAGGATCATTTCTCAAAATGGAGAACTGAAGGCCAAATTATACCCTATGGAAGTTTTGCTCGTGTTAATCGAATTCTCTAACTCTTTCCAACAATTTGTATTTTAATTTTATCCTAATTTTTGATAGAAAGTGCCCTCAAAATTTGAATTGAACATGATCTAAATGAAATACAATTTGGTCCAAGTGAAAAAATGAGATGGTAAAAAAAATCAAAATTTAGAAGAAAATGGCCATTTTCAAAGGTTATATAGCCCACGCTTTTTTTTTTTGTGTACTTTCACTAAAATAGTTGTGATTGTCATTTCTTTTGAAAATTTTTCCTTGAACTATATTCCAAAAATTTATATCAAAACCGGAGGATCATTTCCCAAAACAGAGCTCAGAAAGCAAAATTTTACCTGCAAGAAGTTTTGCTCGTGTTAATTGAATTTTCTTCCTTTTTCCTACAACTTGTATTGAACTTTTATTCTAGTTTTTGATGGCCGGTGACCTCGAAAGTGGATTTTAACAAGATCAAAGTGATATACGCTTTGGTCTAATTAAAAAATGGGATGGTCTTCAAAAATCAAATTTTGGAAGAAACTGGCCATTTTCAAAGGTTATAGCTCACTTTTTTTGTACATTTTCGTTAAAATAGTTATGATGGCCATTTCCTTTGAAAATTTTGCCATTAACTGATTTTCAAAAATTTATATCAAAACCAAAACGATCATATCCCAAAACGGAGCTCTGAAAGCCAAATTATACCCGCTAAAATTTTCACTCGTCTTAATCGAATTCTTTTCTTCTTTCCTACAATTTATAATGCACTTTTATATGATTTTTGATGGCTGATGACATTGAAAGTGGATTATAACAAGGGTTATAGTTAATTTTTTTGTCCATTTTCGCTAAAATAGTTATGATGGTCATTTTCCTTTGAAGATCTGCCATGAACTATGCCTCAAAAAGTTACATCAAAATCAAAAGGATAATTTCTCAAAATGGATCTCTGAAAGTAAAATTATACCATCTAGAAATTTTGCTCATGTTAATCAATTTTTCTCGTTCTTTCCTTCAATTTATAGTACACTCTAATCCTAGTTTTTGAAGGGTGGTGACCTCGAAAGTGAAATTTATGATGAGCTAAGTGAAATACGCTTTGGTCCAAGTGAAAAATGGGATGGTAAAGAAAAATCAAAATTTGAAAGAAACTTGCTATTTTCGAAGGTTATATACTCATATTTTTTGTGTGTTTTTGCAAAAAGGTTACGATGGTAATTTCCTTTGAAATTTTTCTAAGAACTAGGATTCAAAAAGTTACATCAAAGACAAAATGATCATTTCTCAAAACGGAACACTGAAGTCCAAATTATACTCTCCAAAAGTTTTGCTTGTGTTAATCGAATTCTCTAACTCTTTCTTACAATTTGTATTGCAATTTTATCATATTTTTTGATGACAAGAGACCTTGAAATTTGAATTTAACATGATCTAAGTGAAAAATGATTTGGTTTAAGTGAAAAAATGGGATGGTAAAAAAATCAAAATTTCGAAGAAAATGATAATTTTCAAAGGTTATAGCTCACGCTTTTTTGTGCATTTTAGCTAAAATGGTTACAATATTAATTTCTCAAAGTGGATCCATGAGGGCCAAATTATACCCTCTTGATATTTTGCTTGTGATAATTAAATTCTCGCCTTCCTTCTTATAATTTGTAATGCACGTTTATCATTTTTTTATGGCTGGTAACCTCGAAAGTAGAATTTAACATAATCTAAGTGAAATATGCTTTGGTCCAATTGAAAAATAAGATGGTCAAGAAAAATCAAATTTTGGAAGAAGCTGGCCATTTTCGAAGGTTATATAGAATGTCCGTATGAAGTTGGTAACTCTGCTCTTGACCAAACAAAGAATGAAGAGAAGGTATTCAGATGATGAAAATTTATATGCTGATTTTTTTTGGAACTTAAAAAAGAATAGAAAATTGATTGGGTTAAAGAAAAATCTGGTGTAGGTCATGTTGTCTGGGACTCCAGATGGACCTCTTGTCGCGTTGGCTTTCAAATTGGAGGAAGGGCGCTTTGGTCAGCTGACATATTTAAGGTATGACTAACTGGTGTTTCCATTAATGAGCCAATTTTTAGTGCTTGTGTGCTACATGCGTTAACTTTCCATTAATATTTTATGCTGCATCAATACTAAGCCATTTATAGAAATACACTTTTGCTAACTGTAATTTCTTTTTTCTTTTCTGTTTTTGATGAAGGATCTATGAGGGTGTGATTCGGAAGGGTGATTTTATAATAAACGTAAACACAGGCAAAAGGATAAAGGTTAGTTCAAGGCATATAAGTATGAGTGTTTTTAATTCAAGTTATATTTCTATACATCTTTGTCTGTGGGCTAAATGTCTACAGGATTTGTTTCTTTATTTTGGTTTATTTTTTTTATTGTGCTGGTGGTATTTGACGTTGTGGGAAATATTTACTTCTTGGATACTAAACACATAATTTAAGATGCATATTGATTAAAGATTTTGGTTGAGATTCTCTATGATCCATCCAGCAAGATAATTTTTGGCATAATTTGGAAAGCAATAAATGGCGAAATATGATATATAGTTGTGACATATTCAAGTGCCCATAAATTTTGGTAGTTTCACTATGCCTTGCAAGATAGATTAAGTTCTATTAAAGTTGATATTGGGAAGAATTCGATCACTCATCACTTTACGAGAAGAGCTAAACCGAAGGAAAGGATTACTTTGTCGATGTAATCTGTTTAGTTGAGGGGTTCTAAAATTTTATGGCATCTGTAAAATTTGGACCACCAGTACCTTTAAGAGTACAATATAAGCAGGTCTGTCATGTATTTTCACCACTGTGAATTTGTTGCTTGTCCCTCTTTTCCATGCTAGTCACAGTCTGACAACGTGACCTGATTTTGTTTTAAATCCACATGCTAAAGCCCTGAATCATTTTAATACAGGTTCCTCGCTTGGTTTGTATGCATTCTGATGAGATGGAGGTTAGTTTTTGCTTGATGTTCTGATGGATGACTGAATTGCATTTTAAGTTTCACATCTTCAACTCCAGTCAGGTTGATGTTGTGCCTTTTTTCTTGGTGTTTATAATGTACAGGATATTCAAGAGGCGCATGCTGGGCAAATAGTTGCTGTATTTGGTGTAGATTGTGCATCAGGTCCCATTCATCCTTTTGCATACATGCACAAGCACAAAGTTTTACATTTTTTTTTTGCTGTAATGTTGTTTTACTATCATATGAGTATATATGACAAGCATGAGGACATCGATGAGGAGTTAGTTGAGGTGAAGTCTGTAAGTGAGGGAATTGTCATTGACAAAATCAAGAAGACCTAAAGCTTCTTCCTCTGCCATAAGCTGCAGCCTTTAAACTATTTTGGGAATTGTTTCATGTTGCAAGCTGTTAGTTGGGACAAGGCTTTATGACCTGATAACTTCTTGTTGGTTTGCTTTCTAAAATGTGTCTTCTGTTGACAGGAGATACATTTACTGATGGGTCAGTTAAATACACCATGACCTCTATGAATGTTCCTGAGCCGGTGATGTCGTTAGCTGTTCAGCCAGTTTCAAAAGATTCTGGAGGGCAAGTAAGTAGTTTCTTTTTTAATACGTAAAATATGTTGGCAACCATGCATGCAGTCATGCTCTTATGGATTATATCTCTGTCTCTGCATCTATTTTTCTTACAGTTTGGTTTCGAGTAAATGATCACCATCATGTATTCTTTTGTGATAGTTTCGAAAGCATTGAATCATTTTCAGAAAGAAGATCGTACTTTCCGTGTTGGCTTGGATCCTGAGAGTGGGCAGGTCTGATTTGTAAACTAGGATTCCCCCACCCCCTAATGACCAAACAAAAAAGTTAAGAACGATTTCTTATGCATTAATTAATGTCTTTGTGGATAGACGATTATTTCTGGAATGGGGGAGCTGCATTTGGATATATATGTCGAACGCATCCGGAGAGAGTACAAGGTACCGGCCTTTGGTCTTTGTTTAATGCATAACATAATATTTTTTAATGCTTTGCCGATTGGATTGGAAACTTTCATAATGTTGACACTATTTTTCATTTCACGTATCTTCTCGGAACAGGTTGATGCAACTGTTGGAAAGCCTCGTGTAAATTTCAGAGAGACTGTTACTCAACGTGCTGAATTTGATAATTTACATAAAAAGCAAAGTGGCGGACAGGATCAATATGGACGAGTTACCGGGTGAGTATAGATGCAGAATTGGGGCTGCTTTTTTGTTTTTGACTATTTGTAGTTAGAATTAACATATTCACAAGATTAGCTGGTGTGAAGTAGCTTAATACCACTCAGTCCCCACTTGTTTGATGATACATTCTGTCTGTTTCTTATATTGTTAGGTATGTTGAACCACTTCCACCCGGGTCACCCATCAAGTTCGAATTTGAAAACATGATTGTTGGACAAGCTATACCATCAAATTTTATCCCAGCAATTGAGAAGGGTTTCAAGGAAGCTGCAAATTCGTGAGTATCCTATTTTTTGTTATTATTTTTCTCTTTTGTTACTTTCATGGAAAATGTGATGGTCATGGACAGGGCGGAGCCAGGAATTTGAAGTTGTGGGGTGGAATAATCCTATGAGAAAATTAAATATGTGAAAAGTGTAAAATAGATATAAACTTTAAAAAAAAGTGATTTTCATTAAATGAAAGGTTATGACCTAAAAGAGTGTATAAATGTTGTCTCCTTCAATATATATATATATAAAATAAAAGGAGAAGAACATCTTCTATGAAAACAGTGCTCGGTGATTTTTCATAGAATCAAATTCATGTATAATCAATTTTGCACTAATAAGTAATATTTTTTCAGTTTTTTTCTTCTCAAAATAGATAACCAAAGTATTTGCAAGAAAGTCATTATCAATTTTGTTGCAAATATTGTTTTTATAATTTTCATGACTGATACAGCTCTTTCAGTTGATTTCTTTATGTAAATCCGAAAAAATGTATGTCTGCAATTAAATTTTCATTAGTTATATCTCATCAGTCTTTTCATTCATAAACTTGAAAATTGAAATAATAGCGTAATAATATAATTAAATACCAAACAGCGAGTGGATTTAAAAGCCTAAACAGATGGATTTAGAGTTCCAATATAGGTTAAAGACTAATTAAGAAAACAAAAATATAATAGAAAAACAATTCAACATTTACATATATAGCATACATGAGTAGTATAATTATTAGTAATTAAAAAAAATGATGAGATAAAAGAAAAAATCTTAAAGTCACCATCTTGATTATATTCCTTTATTATGTTTATTAGGTTATTTTGGGCCTCGTTTTATGTGAATTTCAATTGGTATAACACCTAATCTTTAAATCTTACCACAACAGGGGTTCAATAATCGGACATCCAGTCGAAAACCTTCGTGTCGTTTTGACAGATGGTGCTTCCCATGCTGTGGATTCCAGTGAACTTGCGTTTAAGCTAGCTGCAATATGTGCTTTCAGACTGGTATTGTTTTGCCTTTTCTATGGTGCTTCTTTTGCATATAAATGTTAGATTTTCTTATTCAGTTTCATGAAACAGTGCTATACGGCTGCAAAACCTGTGATATTAGAACCTGTTATGCTGGTTGAGTTGAAAGTACCAACAGAATTTCAGGGCATTGCTGCTGGTTATATCAACAAGTGAGTGTTCTTATGCACTCTTTCTAGTAGGAAATCACCATGCCTCCATCAGCTAATTTTGGACCTAAAAATATATTCGCATCAATTATATTGCAGGAGGAAAGGTGTCATTGTAGGAAATGACCAAGATGGAGATGACTCTATAATTACTGCCTAGGTAAGCATAACTGCTTTTCTCATGTAAACATAATATTTTCAACTTCAGTTACTGTGCTGTGTCTTAGACATTAGCTGAGATAATTTTCCTGGTTTTCAGGTACCTCTGAACAATATGTTTGGATACTCAACTGCCCTTTGTTCGATGAAACAGGTAGCTCATAAAATCATATACACAAATACAAAATATTCATTGATCTTCACTCCGAGTTTTCCCATACATGTGTTATCGACTCTTTCATCTTATACAGGGGAAAGGTGAATTCACCATGGAATACAAGGAACATTCACCAGTTTCTCAGGATGTGCAGATGCAATTGGTTAACACTTACAAAGCCAGCAAAGGAGCTGAATAGTTAAGATTGCCATAGAGGTACAGGCATATATTCTTTGTGAATTATGTACTTTATTATTGTAATATTTTTATGGACGGATTTATTTTTTATACAATATATTTTGGCAATCAGCTTGATCCAGAGTGATCAAAAAATTTTGAGAAATAAAATAAACAGAACTGCAAAAATTTGGCCGACGTTATGAATGTCATTTTCTTCCTCTTTTTTTCTTGGAAGGGGAAAGGGTGGTGCACGTGCTCAAAAGTGTCGAAGAGCTAAATTTTGACCTGTTTTTATTTATTGCTTCGTACATCTGTTTTCGACTCCCTCATGCCCCCTTCACGAAAACTACACCCATGGAAAGGAGGTTACAATTTTTATTTATGACAAGTTAGTTTTTCATCGAACAGCCGGACAAAGAAAGTCTCAAACTCTCAGTCAGTACTAAGCTAAATATTTCAATCATTCATCAGTCTGTATTCCGTTTTCAGTAGTCTTCACGTTGAACATAATAAAACAACCTTCCTCACGGCATCGAACTAAACACTTTCTAAATGTAGGAAGTCTTCCATAAAGACACAATGTTTCGCAATATCTCCATCCAATGAGTTCTTTTAAGATTGGGAGCATAAACTTTCAAAGAATAACCACCAGAAATTGGATACCAATGTACTTGAAGATGATTGTGTTTTTCTTTCGCTGGAGACATTCAGATACCGACCTTGATTCTCCCCTTTGTTATTGACAAAAATACTTTCATGACTTGAGTTACTGATTATGATACCTTCTCAAGATGCAATTTCATAAGGGATCTGCATGCTATAAGATGATAGCATTTCTCCAAAATACTGATCATCAATTTCAACACAAGACTATTGGCAATGTCATCTTGTCATTTTCACCGCATTACAACCCCCTCTTACACTGAAGATAATCACTATATTGCCTTACTCTAACCTATTCTAAAACCAGTGGTTCCAGCTTAAAATTTCTCGCCGTGTGAGTTTCAAAGTTTCAGTGAACTACAAATCTCATTGTTTATCCCTTTCGCTCATTAAGAGGCAAAAGTTTTTATGAGTGATGTACACGACATTACAACAGAAATTCATCCGTAAACATGGCAGGATAAACTGAACTTTAGGTTATACCACGAGGGGCATAAAATAGCAAAAAAAAGATGTCCATACTTATAGCAACCCTACCTTCGTTTATCAAATGATAGAGGGTGACAATATCTCCACCGGCACAAAATGCCCTGCCATTACCCTTCCAAAAATTCAAAATAACTTGAAAGTAGTTCACTATGTAATTTATGACAAGTCACCAAAGAAAAGAAAAGCATTACACAAGAACTGAAAAAAAAATGTTGAAAGAATCAAACAAGGGACAACATTGATGGTCAATAACCTTCATAACTACAAAACCGATATTGGTATCGTCTTGCCAATTTTTGTATAGTTTATTCAACCTAGCCCCTGAAGAAACAAAGAGATGTTCACAAAATATAAATTTGTATGATGAATCATCCGAACAGCTAGACAGAAAATACCCAGATAATAAAATCTTCAACTGAACCGAACATATGTCCAAAAACAAAATAAATTCACGAATTTATGAAATGGGCAATACTATAATATCATAGTAAAAAAAGAAAAGAGAAATCGCATAAACTTACAATGCCATGTTTATAATATAGAATAGAACACTATTTAGCAACGAATATATATAAAGAGAGGAAAGCAAAATCGATATTGATAACAAGAGGAGAGAGAGGGAGAGAGGAATAATCCATATAAGTAATAAGAGCATTTAGATTAGACCAAGTACCTAAGGGAAAGAATTAATTCTAAATTATTAAAACAATAATGAAATAAACAAATAAAAGAAATGAAAGACGAAAAGAGGATGGTGTGGTTGGGAAAGTAAGCGACTTGATTATCAAGATCATCGGTAGTGGCATTGATTGGAAGAGAGCAGAAGGTCCTCTTGTTTATGTATTGCCATAAACTGTTTCGACAACGCCTCATTAATGACCACTTTATGCTCTGTATATATTCTTTTCTTCTTCTTCTTCTTCTCTTTCTTCTCTCTCGTCTACTTCTCCTTCCTTGGGGCTTGTTTGACAAAGCACCTGATGCAGGAGGAACCAAGTCAGATGATGCTGAGTTGTCAAATAACATATTGTTGGCACTGAGATACCTTGAGTTGGCAGATCAGCGCAAAAATGACAGGTGGGCTACCTAGAACGGTTGACTGCCATTGATTCTGTTTTAGGCCTTCAAATTTACAGTTTTCGGTTTTAGGAAACTTTCCATTTGCAATTTCCTTTTGTATTCAAGTCAGAATTGACTACCGTTGATTCTGCCTTAATACAATCGATTAATTTTAGTAATTTCCTTAGTTTTCCCCAGGATTATGTTTTCGGGGATTTTTTCCTTTTTTCCTTTGGCCTTATAAATAAGGAGGCCACGAACGGAAAGATTATCATTATTATTGTATTTGTATAATTTCAAATTAAACATCAGAGGTGTTTCTCTGTGTTTTTTAGGGTTTTTCTTGTGTTTCTCCCTGTAAAATATCTGTTGAAACTAGCCTGCAGAATAATCGCTATTATGCCCGGTGTCAGTTGGTATCAGAGCTTCAGCATCTTCCTAGGGTGAGATTTCATCAGTTTCCATGGCTGGTGGTCGTGGTCGTGGTCGTCGCGGGCAGGTTCCGAACGAGGAAGTCCCACGCCGTGATCATAACGTTCAGGATGCGATGATTGAGGATTTACAGAGGCAAGTTACAGAGTTAACCCAGCGTCTAGGGGCGCAGAATTTCGGTGATCGTGAGATGGAAGATCACAATTCCGATTCCAGTTTCGAAAACCCGCAATACAATCTTGCTCGATTCTGGGAGCACCGTGGTCGGGAAAAACGTTATGGAGACCTCGGTTTCAGAGTGGATCTACCTGAGTTTTCTGGTACTTTACGGGCCGAGGGATTCGTCGATTGGTTGAATGAAGTGGAGTGTATTTTCGAGTATAAGGAAGTCCCAGATCGTGTCAAAGTGAAACTAGTCGCCATCAAACTCAAAGGCAGAGCATCTGCGTGGTGGGAGCAGTTGAGGCGCTCGCGCGATCGGCTGGGCAAGGCCAAGATCACAGATTGGGAGAAGATGAAGAAGAAGATGAAGGGTCACTTCCTTCTTTTCAGCTACACTCAAACTTTGTTTCATAGACTTCATTCGTTGAGGCAGGGCACGAGATCGGTGGATGATTACTCGGAGGAGTTCTATCAATTGATAGCACAGAATGATTTATCCGAGACAGAGGAGCAGATGGTGGCATGGTATTTGGGGGGGTTACGGCAGCCCCTACAGGACATCGTCAGCCTTGACTCGCTGTGGACTGTTTCGGAAGCATACCAGCGTGCACTTGCAGTGGAAAAACAGCAGAACAGGATGCCAATGAACAGAAGCGATCAAAGCAGTCAGCCAGTTCGCCCTCAAGAATCCCGTCCTGCCCAGCAGCCACCCCAAGGTAACTCTAACTTAAATATTAGATGTTTCAAATGTGGTGAACATGGACACAAATCAACTGAGTGCAGGAAGCCTACTAGTCATAAGGGCAAAAATCTCCTGATTGAGGATGACGGGGTAGACGAAACTGAGGAGATTGGAGAACCTGTGTATGACGATGATGAAGATGGAGATGTGTTGTATGGAGATGGCTATGAGACTCTGGTCATTCGTAAGAGTCTACTGACCTCCAAGGGCGATTCAGGGGACAATTGGTTGAGAACCAATATTTTCCACACGACCTGCACAGTTGCCGATAAAGTCTGCAAGATGATCATTGACAATGGTAGTTGTGAGAATGTAGTGTCTGAAGAGACTGTCCAGAAACTGCAGTTGAAGACAGATCGTCATCCTAAGCCATATAAATTGTCGTGGCTGAATAAAGGCAGTGAGGTAACAGTAGATAAGCGATCCCTAGTGTCTAGGAAATATTTTGATAATGCTTGGTGTGATGTTGTGTCTATGGATGCTTGTCATGTATTGTTAGGCAGACCTTGGCAGTATGATCGCGGTGTTATTCATAATGGGCGAAAAAATACATATTCCCTTAGCATCAACGGGAAGAAGATTGTGTTGGCACCTCGTCGGGAAGGAACCACTCCTACCCCGGTAGCCAATAATACTAATCTGCTTTCGATTTCCAGGTTTTTAGCTAAGGTTGAGCGTGGAGACATGGTCCATGCTCTGCTGCCTTGTGGGAATAGTGCAGCAGACATAAATCCAGATTTACCAGCACAGGTGCAGCAGCTGCTAGCAGAGTTTTCTGACCTGATGCCAGAGGATCTTCCTCCTGGGTTGTCGCCTGATGTCTTTAATGTGAAACACTTGAGTTCTTCTTTTGTGGATTCCGATAAAGCTATTGTGAACTCGAGGACGAGTTCTTTCCAACCCGAGGTGACTGATGCAGGAGGATCCGAGTCAGATGATGCTGAGTTGTCAGATAACACATTGTTGGCACTGAGATACCTTGAGTTGGCAGATCAGTGCAAAAATGACAGGTGGACTACCTAGAACGGTTGACTGCCATTGATTCTGTTTTAGGCTTTCAAATTTACAGTTTTCAGTTTTAAGAAACTTTCCATTTGTAATTTCCTTTTGTATTCAAGTTAGAATTGACTGCCGTTGATTATGCCTTAATACAATCGATTAATTTTAGTAATTTCCTTAGTTTTCCCCAGGATTATGTTTTCGGGGATTTTTTCCTTTTTTCCTTTGGCCTTATAAATAAGGAGGCCACGAACGGAAAGATTATTTTTTAGTATTTGCATAATTTTAAATAAAGCATCAGAGCTGTTTCTCTGTGTTTTTAGGGTTTTTCTTGTGTTTCTCCATGTGAAATATCTGTTATGATTAGCCTGCAGAATAATCGTTATTCTGCCCAGCGTCAGCACCCTTTCTGTGCACTCTGTTATTATTTTATCAACAATGGTCCAAAATCAGGTTGGATTGTAATGATTGAATCCGATTTTTTTTAGCTAATTGAACGTAGAAGTGCATAGTTTATTTACTTATTACGAAGTTTATTTGCTTAACCTAATCTTCTTTTTTTCCTTCCTTGGGTCAGATTGACTTAGCTAATGATTCTACTATAAAAACTCAAAAGTGATTCTAAAACACTTGTAAAAGTGTTGTGGAGTTAAAAGTTTTTTCGTGTTTGATAAAAATTGTATTAAAAAATATTGTCAAACTAATTGATGTATTTGATAAATAAATTATAAAATTGTTTTTAGATATTACAATTAATAAAATCGATATATAAGTACTATTTGACTATTTAGATGTCTTTTTTTTATCAAATCGACTTTATTATTTATACAATAAAAATATATTAATTTTATTCACAAAAAATATAAATAATAATATTTTATTAATAATTTTAATTATTAATAATATTATTTTTTTTATTAAATAATAATCTCAATGTTTTAATAATAATTTATAGATCATTATAACATTAAAATTTAATTAGGAAGAATAGCTAGTGATTTATATAGTGAGAATGGTGTAAATATCTTTGCCACATAAGATTAATTTTGGAACAAGAATAGTGTTAAAACTTATTATGAAATTAAAAGCTATAAAACCCAACTTCTAATTTTGGATCTAAATCAGTTTTTTTTTTTTTAAAAAAAAAAAAAAAAAAAAATTGGTTTCAGCTTCTAATTCATAAAAAAAATGTTTTTACTTTTAGATCATTGAAACTGTTAGAAACTACCAAACAGGTACTTCCTTTATTCCTTTTTTTTTTAAAAAAAAAACTTTTTAAGATGCACCCTAATATATTCCTAGGCACTTTAGATTTTGGATTTGGCTAATCTATAGTTAGAATCATATCTTTTAAAAAATATATTTTTTTTAACTTTTAAGATGCACCGTAATCTATTCCTAGGCAATTTAGATTTTGGATATCTCACCATCAACATCACTAATTACAACAAAATTCTAATTAAAAATTCCAAATCCATTGATTTTGAAATCTTTTGGCGAGAACAGTTTGATCATAATTAGAAAGAAAAAAAAAATTATAGGTGATCATTGTCTCGGGTAGAGTTACATATTAATAAAAGTATTGATCTTGGTTAGTATATTAATAGCATCTCAATTGGTGTTACAAAATTGATAATGATATTTCCAAAAAATGATTTATTAAATCGTTGAATTAACAAAATTATCCCAAACAGCAAATGAAAAGAAAAATAGTAGATTATTTTATCTTTTTAATCAATATTTTTATGATATTAACAAATCATTTTTTAACAATATCATCATCCATATAAATATTGATGTGAAAATAAATAAGTAGTGGATCTTGATTGTCTTAATAATAGATAGTTGCATTAGAAAGAAAAAAACGATAATAAAAGATAGCTAATTATTAATGAAAACAATCGTTTATTCCACGGTAAAAGCACCTAAAATCCTAATAGCCAAATCCACCTATCTTAATGGAACAAATTAAAATTGATATAACATGACCAAAGATCACTAACGTTAACGACGAGACTACGAGCAATGCTTCTTGGTATAGCAAACTTGTTTGAGCAAAGGAGCGAAAAAGGGGTTATTAAACATGCCAAACACATATTCATTGCATTGTTGATTCATATTAAGAATGATTCCACAGCAACGAGGACTGACAGAGAAATAACGGTTAGAGAAAGTGCTCATAATTCCGTTATAACATTCTGTCCAATAAGGCATACGTGACATGCAATTCTGGATGTGGGCAATCTGACCATTTGACAATCCTTGATTTGGAGATGATGGAGATGACCATGAAGATGACCAACTACTACCTGGGCCAGATGACCATGACGATTGACTACCTCCAGATCCAGATGACCATGAAGATGAAGATGACCAAGTTGGGTTAATTGAATCTTTTTCACCTTTACCACTAGCTGTTGCCGCTGCTGCTAATTTTGGTGCAGCCCACATAATTGAGCACAAAAGGTAAATCTTGGCAAGTGAAGTTAAGCTCTTCATTTTGGCTGGTAGTTTTCAAAGAGTATTTGTCTCAATTTATCTTTTTCACTTAATTTATCATTTGGGTGACTTTGGTGGGTTTTTATAGTGTGGGGGGTTATGAATTTGTTAGATTAGGATAACCATTGATCTATCCTTTTTTTTCTTTTAATTTGAAATGATTAAAAAATGAGTATTTCTTTGGCAAAACTTTTAATTCTCATGCTTATTTTTTTTTTCTTTTATAAAATATTGGAAAATAAAAAGAGATTTCAGGTCTTTCAAACGAATTTGGTATATCTATCACTTAACATTTTGGTGTTTATCACTTATAATATTTCATTACTATCTTTTTAATTCAAAAAATGTTTTTAAAAAAATATAGAAAGTCAAAATTAACTTAGAATGATTCAAATTTTTTTAAAACCTCCATTATGATTCAAGAAGTGATGAGTCTCTCTCCTTTGGCCGGGTCACATATTTCGGTTGATGGTATTTTCAAAATAAAGCTGATCATCCAACCTGTTGATTCAGCTTGTAGATTTTGAAGCTTAACCAAAGAAAATTGATTAATGAATCGAGTTTAGATAAAAATTAAAAAATTCATTGAAACTAATGATAGAGGAGAATAACATGCATCCCTGTTACGTACAGTTCTACAAGTTGCAAGCCCAAATGTTCTAGGTATCGAAACTCCAGCCCCACCGCCCATGGTAATACCATTAAGGATGGCCACCTACATGAAGCTTAGAAATGCAGTACCATGAAAATCATTATAGTTGAGTTAATTATTGATTCTATGAAATGGAGTATAGATTACTACACCATGGTTGAAGCATAAATACCCCATGCACCCTCCCCCCAAGAAAAAGAGGTGAAGAGGAAAACGTCATAGATGAAAGAAATGAATTAAAGTTTTATATACTACCACTCTTTCACTAGACTACTCCATTTCCATTAAACTACTTGTAGCATTCACATTAGGACACAAATCGCATATATTTTGCATCAGAAAGATTTAGGAAATGTTAAAAGTGGCCAACTCCAACATTAGGACCTTATTGAACTAGGTAATATCCTGTTGATGATATAAGCTAATTAAATTTTACATCGTTTATGATATTGTGAATACTGCATTGGTGATTGATCATTGATGCTTGAGAGTAGTTAGTTTTACAAATCTGAAATTAAAGAGTGTTTTGACATTATAGATGGAATCCCCAGATTCCTGTTTACAAGTGTAGTGATATGATTAAGAAATGTTAGTATAGTAAAATGTTATGGTTTTTTATTACTGTCACATGACAAGTAGATTTGGTCATTTAGTATTAGTACTTGAAAAAAAAAATGATCTTTTAGGAACCACATATTAATGAAAAACCCTCTCTATGTGGTTGTAATTGTTCTGTTTTTTGTTATGATTTAGTTTTGTTTTAGGTGTAGCCTCTGCCCCTTTGAAAGGTATCACATATTAATGAGGTTTTGTTGGAGATGAGCACACTTGAATAGAGATTATTTCTGCATTTACAAAATGAAAGGCTTTGATTCTTTTCCAATATATTAAGTTTAGAACTTTTGTCATTTTGGTATGGTTTGAGTTTGACGGATTTATATTTTTGAAGCTTTTTTAAATCATTGCTTACTGATATTAAGTTGATTTTGAGGGAGACGGGTTGAATTATCGAGTTATATAGTACATGATAAATTCAAATTGAGAATGGTAAAATTGTTGACCTGAATCAAACTAATAACTGGTGTGTATCATTTTTAATTAGTGCTTGAAATTCTTTTATCTCATGCATCATATATATCATTTAGTAATATCAATCCCATATTTATTTATTTCGGTTCTGCTTCGTTACTGTAATGAAAACAATGAATTCAATGGAAAGAGGGATTTTAGATATTGGGGTTCCATGGATTGAAATTGGTGGAATTCTTTGAAAACAGTCGATATTGAGTATTAGTTGTACAAAAGGGTTATTGAGAGATGAGCTTCACTTTATCCAATTGAGTTCCTATTGCAGTTGTTGCATGAGCAATTGTTCAAGAAAGTTCTTTGTCATTGCTGTGTATTTTAATAATTTTAACTTTCTTTTGTATTTTTTATGAAATGAAGTTATTTTTGTTAAAATATACCAGTCTATTGAATTTCCATTTATTTGTTTTATGATTATGAGAATATGAAATTTTCCTCATCTTTGCAGGGAAAATATTTTCTTGCGGACTCTAGATATATACAAATGGAAGGTTATTTGGGACTTTATCAATGTAAAAGATACCATTTATTTGAGTTTCAAACTCGTCAACCTTCAGGTTTCTAAGAGGTATTCAATTATCTCCATTCATCACGTAGAAACATGAATGAGCGAAGTTTTGTGATCGGGAAGAAAAAGTGAGATATTAAAGTGCATGCCTAATTACAAAATTCAAACTCGAAGGGATATAGTTGTTGCAATAATGACATTGCATAACTTTATACGAAGGGACGGGAGGAAATGATCGACATTTTCGATAATTTGGCATGATAACTCAAATTTGACAATTTTGAAACTTGACAATAATAGGAATCCGAGGGAAAGAGCCTGTGGTGAAGAAATTACTGAAGTAATAGTGCTAAGAAATAGTATTATTGTTAGTTTGATGAGTGCACTAAGTTAAATTAAATGAAAATTTCATATTACATAAACTTGATATTATTAAATTATTTACTCACAATTGTAGTTACTTTTTTATTTTCTTGTTAACTATGAGTGATTTTATTATATATAAGTTGTTGATAATTTATTAACTAATGAATGATTTCATTTTTCTTGTTAATAAAGAATACCTCTTTACTTAGTAAAATAATTATATTTTTGCACAATGTCTATTTTGGGTAATTTTACATTTTCACAATATCATTAAAATTACAATTACCAAACATTATTATGGATTACAACACTTTCATTATGCTTTTGCAAGATAGTTTACCAAACACTACATCCACAGCACAACATTCCCAAACGCACCCTTAGTTTTGTACTGTAAATAAAGCATTACTTCTTAATTGTAAGATTACATTGTCCATTGGAGTTTTACAGCAATTATGAGTTCTGTTGGAAATCACCTTAGCAAGATGCCCAAGTGGTGATCTTCCAAACACCCAAGTTTTGAATGACTTGTAGAAATAATTTCAGCAATCGAACACAAGAACAGAAAATCAAAGAAAGAAAGAAGACAAGTAATTTGTTGTCGAGGTTCGGCAATGTGTCTACGTCCCCGTGAGTTCCTCCGAACTCTCTACACTATCTCAATGGTTCTTACAAAGTTACAGCAATCCCCTTCAAGAATCCAAGTTCTTGAAGAAACAAGAAGAGAAGGAAGAAGATGAGAACTCAACAATGTTCTCTAATCTAATCTAGACTCTCTCTATCTTATTACAACCAGCCTCACTACAAGAGTCCCTCTTGTGTTTGTCACTCTTACACAATTCTCTCTAAGTGTTTACAATGATCTCACAGTGTCACAAATCTCTCTTGTATGTGTGTTGTATATTATTGTAGAAATGAGGCCTTTAGAACCCCTTTTATAGCCTCTTAATTCTTGGACATTCTTGAGATTCATTGTTGACCCTTTGATCTTGTTCTCCCTTAGATCTTAGCCCTTAATCATCTCCAAGTGAAGCTGTGTGTTTTATCCTTGCACTCACACACTTAAAAGGGTCTTAAAACAGGCTGTCCATGTGTGCAGCCCTTTGCCTGGCGCCTAGGCGCTCAACAGGGGGGGCCATGGTGCTGGGCAGAGCACCTTTGCACACCTTCTGGGCGCCATGGTGCTGGTTCTGGGTGCCATGGCTCTGGTCCGGTCCTTCAGCACACCATTCTGGACGCCATGGTGCTGGTTTTGGGCGCCATGGTGCTGATGATGCTGTTGCTGCGCACACTAGTGCGCATGGCCTTCATTTGCTCCAAATTGATGCACACACATGTGTGCAGTCTTCTAACTTGCTGAAATTTTATAATCCACCTTTGGTTTGGACTTTAACCATTTTTAAACCATGGTTGGACCTGTTTGAACCTTAAACAAATAACAACAATCTCTACCTTTGTCTAAGTGTTCAAAAAACCTGAACCATTGTGCAGAAAGCTTCAGGATCCAAACTCATCTTGAGTCACCAATTAACCAACTCCAATCCTAAGTAATTCAAGGCAATGATTGAACTTACTTAGAGGTAAGACTTTAGTACCCAAGTCCGCAGGATTTTCTTCCGTGGCAACCTTGTCCACATGGATGCATCCTTTCGTAACATTTTCCCAAATGTAATGATACCAAACATCCACATGCTTCGTCCCCTCATGGAACACTGGATTCCTCCACAAGTGCCTCGCACTTAATTTATCCGAAGATACCACCACCTGTTCTTTTAGGACCTCCCACTCGTCCACCAACCCTTTGCACCCCATAGCCTCCTTTATGGCTTCCGTAGCCACTATGCATTCTGCCCTGGTTGTTATGAGTGCTACCACTAGCTGCCACTGAGCCTCCATGTACCTCAGCAACCACTTCATCCCAAGCCAATACTTCTTTCCGGGATTACTCACAATTTTTCTGAAAACACCAATTGCCCGAGAAACACTAAACTTGTTTCTTTCATTTTCCCGGATGATTCTCATCCCAAGGATATTTTGTGTAAGGCTGAGATCCTTCCTCTCGAACTCCTCACTGAGTTGAGATGTAAACCTTTCCATCCTCTTCCTGTTGTTCCAACCCAACAGCCCATCAATGACATAGGTGAGGATACTCACCATCTTCTCCACCTTGTGTCCAGGTGAGAAAGTTTCTATGAAATCTATGTCTTCTCTTCTCGTGAACCCATTCGCCACCAGCCTAGCCTTGTTCCGGACTTCATCTCTTGGAGGACACCCTTCTTTGATCTTGTAAGTGCACTTACATTCCACAACTTTCTGATTTCCTGGAATTTTCACCAATTCCCAGAAGTTGTTCTTCCTCAAAGAATCCATTTCTTCCTCCATAGCTAGCTGCCACTTTGACGAATCCTTACACTCCATGGCCACCGTGTAAGTTTCTTGTTCACTCATCTCTCCCTCTGTCCAAGGAGCTGTTGCATCTGCAGCATCCGCAAACCCACATCTTGAAGGTGGTCCGACCAGCCTTCTTTCCCGGTCTCTTATGAGCTGAAAGTCCTTCTGACTTGTTGTAGTATCCTCTTCTTGTTCAGCCTCTTCTTGAGTTTCTTGAGCTTGGCAATCATCCAAGGGCTCTACCTGGTCCGAACCCTCTTGCCTCCTTTGCTCTACCTGAACAGAATCTCCCTTGATGCTATGGTCCACAAGAACCAAACTGGTTTGCTCACTAGCCCCTGTAGGGTTAGTTTTCTCCAAGTAGGGAAATAATAATTCATTAAAGACAACATCCCTACTTACAATCAGTTTCATGCCCTTCTTTTCTAAGGACCACAACCTATATCCCTTAACCCCATCACTATATCCTAGAAATACAAATTTTCTAGACCTAGGGCCAAGTTTATCTTCCTTTTGATGTGCATATGCTGCACACCCAAAAGTCTTAAGGTTGTTTAATTCAGGGGATTTTCCACTCCACAACTCTTCGGGAGTCTTATGGTATACAATCCTAGAGGGTGATCTATTAATCAAATATGCAGCTGTAGCTACAACTTCTCCCCAAAAATATTTTGGTAACCCGAATCCATCTAACATGCACCTAACCTTTTCCATAAGGGTCTTATTCATCAACTCAGCAACTCCATTTTGCTGAGGAGTTTCCACAACCGTCCTATGTCTTAGAATGCCATTTAACCTACAGAATTGATCAAGTTCTTGGTTAAAAATTTCTAAGCCATTATCGATTCTTATCCCCTTAACTACTCTACCCATTTGAGTATCAACCAGCCCTTTCCACACCACTAATTTATTCAAGGCATCTAATTTATTCTTAACCAAATAAACCCATACTTTTCTTGAATAATCATCAATTAAAGATAGAAAGTAAATGTTAACTCCCTGTGTTGGTGTCCTTGCTGGTCCCCAAAGGTCCGCATGAATGTAGTCAAGAATGCCCTTAGACTTGTGCACTCCGGTGTTGAAGCTGACCCGATGTTGCTGCCCAAGAACACAGCTCTTACAGAAAACCAGTTTTTCTACTTTGTAACCACCAAGTAGACCTTCCTTGCTAAGCACTTGCAGGCCCTTTTCGCTCATGTGTCCCAAGCGAGTGTGCCAAAGAGCTTCCTTGTCCAGCTCAGCCAACAAGCTTGCTGCTTGATCATTGGTTTTTATTTCTCCGATCATCTCATAGAGTCCATCGTTTCTTGCTGCCTTGATTACTACCAAAGATCTCTTGGCCACCTTGATCTTTCCTCCCTCTAATTTGCATGTGTACTCCATGGAATCCAGCTTCCCCAATGAGATCAAGTTCCTCTTCAAATCTAAAACATACCTCACATTTTCCAGCAGCCTTGTGACTCCATCAAACATCCTCAATTGGATGTCTCCAATCCCTCTCACATGGCAAGAATTATCATTCCCCAAGAAGACCCTTCTATCATTGATCTTCTTGAAATTCTTGAACCATTCTTTGTGAGGGCTCATATGATGAGTGCACCCGGTATCCAAGATCCATTTCCCGCTGCCTTCTTGCCCCTTGCTCACACTTGAGCACACAACACGAACCTCATCATCTTGCTGCACTTTCTTGGCAACCGAAGCCTCTCCATTCTTGGTGTGGCTTCCTCCTCTATCTCTTGTCATCTTCTTGCAATCTTTATTGACATGACCCTCCTTATGGCAGTAGCAGCAACTCTTCCCTCCAAATCTTGGTCTGGAATGCATTCTCCCATGGCTTTCTCCTCTATCTCTGTCCCGATAGTAGCCATGGCTGCTGCTGTGCACTATTCCATGGCTCTCTCCTCTACCTTTGTCCCGGTAGTAGCCATGGCTGCTGCCATACTGAGTTGATGGCCTTCTTTTAAAGAACAACCCTTTACCACTTGATGCACTCCTTTTCTTGGCATCAAGATTATCTTGCAACTCTTTATTAGGATCAAATTTAAAAACAAAGATTCATTTATGAAGATACCTATTATCCAGGAGAGTCTTGGCAAGAAATAATTCATTTAGTTTCTTCCATAATGCAGCTGGATCTTCCAAGTCTCCGCACTCCCTTGTGACATTGTCCGACATGTGCAAGAAAATGGTGCTGTAAGCCATCTTCTTTATCTCAGTCTGCTGGTCCTCCGTGACACTTGCTGGAAAAGCATCATCTTCTCCAATAGCCAAGTCCACTTTCTGCTGCATTAGAACCGCCTTGATCTTCCGCTTCCATAGGGCAAAGTCCCCCTTTCCATCAAAATTCTCCACACATAAATTTGAAGCCATCTTTTGCGGACAAGATCCCAGATTTGTACACTAACCACAACTGCTTTCTTCAACTTCAAGAACACAGATCGAAGATGGATCTTTAACACCGTTCTTGAATCAACCTTCAAGAACACGACCGGATCTTGATCTTTACACCATTCTTGAATCACCCAAAAAGTTTGATCTTTGATTCTTGGAGTCTTGGCTCCGTACCTTCTACTTCTTGCTCCGATAACCAGCTGCTTAGCTCTGATACTACTGTTGGAAATCACCTTAGCAAGATGCCCAGGTGGTGATCTTCCAAACACCCAAGTCTTGAATGACTTGTAGAAATAATTTTAGCAATCGAACACAAGAACAGAAAATCAAAGAAAGAAAGAAGACAAGTAATTTGTTGTCGAGGTTCGGCAATGTGCCTACGTCCCTGTGAGTTCCTCCGAACTCTCTGCACTATCTCAATGGTTCTTACAAAGTTACAGCAATCCCCTTCAAGAATCCAAGTTCTTGAAGAAACAAGAAGAGAAGGAAGAAAATGAGAACTCAACAATGTTCTCTGATCTAATCTAGACTCTCTCTATCTTATTACAACCAGCCTCACTACAAGAGTCCCTCTTATGTTTGTCACTCTTACACGATTCTCTCTAAGTGTTTACAATTATCTCACAATGTCACAAATCTCTCTTGTATGTGTGTTGTATATTATTGTAGAAATGAGGCCTTTAGAACCCCTTTTATAGCCTCTTAATTCTTGGACATTCTTGAGATTCATTGTTGACCCTTTGATCTTGTTCTCCCTTAGATCTTAGCCCTTAATCATCTCCAAGTGAAGCTGTGCGTTTTATCCTTGCACTCACACACTTAAAAGGGTCTTAAAACAGGCTGTCCATGTGTCCAACCCTTTGCCTGGCGCCTAGGCGCTCAACAGGGGGCGCCATGGTGCTGGTTCTGGGCGCCATGGCGCTGGTCCGATCCTTCAGCACACCATTCTGGACGCCATGGTGCTGGTTTTGGGCACCATGGTGCTGATGATGCTGCTGCTGTGCACACACTTCCCTGATTGTGTGCAGAAGTGCGCATGGCCTTCATTTGCTCCAAATTGATGCACACACATGTGTGCAGTCTTCTAACTTGCTGAACTTTGATAATCCACCTTTGGTTTGGACTTTAACCATTTTTAAACCATGGTTGGACCTGTTTGAACCTTAAACAAATAACAACAAGTTTTATCATTTCATTGCCTTTTTGAAACATATGTATGGATTTTAATGCTTTTTTAAAGCATATTATCTTAGTTATAACTTGTTCTACTTTGTGTGAAGTGTCCTATTGAAGTTCTATATAAAACTAATATTATGTGATAGAACTTTTATGTTTGTGACTTAAACTAATTGCTGAGCCACAAATAAAAAGATTTCGGATCAAGTGACCGTAGAATTAGTACCCTACATCAAGAAAATTTCTAACTTCGCCTCTAACTATAATAACATAGTAGAAAAAGGAAAGAAAAGAGAAATCGCATCAAACTTAGAATGCCATGTTTATGATATAGAATAGAACTATTTAATTAGCAACGTATAGAAAGGAAACCAAAATCGAAATCAATAACAAGCGGAGAGAGAGGGAGAGAGGAATAAACCATATAGTATTGAGAGCATTTAGATTAGATGGTCTATTTAGAATTGCAGTTCGTGAACTGGCTTTCCCTTCAACAAGTACCTGAGGGAAAGAATTAATTCAATAAAAGAAATTAACGACAAAAAGAGGATGGTGTGATTAGGGAAGTGACTGGATTGTCAAGATCATCGGTAGTGGCATTGATTAAAAGAGAGCAGAAGGTCCTCTTGTTTCTGTGTTGCCATAAACTGTTTCGACAACGCCTTATTAATGACCACTTTATGCTCTGCATTCTTTTCTTCTTTTTCTTCTTCTCGCTCGTCTGTTTCTCCTTCCTTGGGGCTTGTTTGACAAAGCATCCCTTTCATGCACTCTGTTATTATTTTATCAGCGTTTGAAAATGGTCCAAAATCAGGTCGGATCGTAATGATTGAACCGGATTTTTTTAGTTAATTGGACGTAGAAGTGCATAGTTTTACTTATTACGAAGTTTATTTGCTTAACCTAATCTTTTTTTTTTCCTTCCTTGAGACAGTTTGACTTAGCTTATGATTCTATGATAAAAACTCAAAAGTGATTCTAAAACAATTTTAAGTAAAAATATTGTGGAGTTAAAAGCTTTTTTGTGTTTGATAAAAATTGTGTTAAAAAATATTGTCAAACTAATTGATGTGTTTGGTAAATAAGTTGTAAAATTCATTTTAGATGTTGCAATTACTAAAATCGTTATATAAGTACTATTTGATTATTTGGAGGTCTTTCTCTTATCAAATCGACTTTATTATTTGTACAATAAAAATATATCAATTTTATTCAAAATAGAATATAAATAATTAAAATAATAATATTTTATTAATAATATTATTATTTTTATTAAATAATAATCTCAATGTTCTAATAATAACTTACAGATCATTATTACATTAAAATTTAATTAGGGAGAATAGCTAGTGATTTATATAGTGGCAATGGTGTAAATATATTTGCCACATACGAGTAATTTTGGAACAAGAATAGTGTTAAAACTTATTATGAAATTAAATACTATAAAACTCAACTTCTGATTTTGGATCTAAATCAGTTTTTTTTTTTTTTTTTTAAAAAAATTTGGTTTCAGCTTCTAATTCATAAAAAAAATGGTTTTACTTTTAGATCGTAGAAATTGTTTGAAACTACCAAACATGTACTTCCTTTATTTCTTTTTTTTTTAATTTTTAAAAATTCTAATTAAGTGGAATTTAAGTTGAGCTAAATGAAATACAATTTGGTCCAAGTGAAAAATGGAATGGTGAAGAAAAATAATTTTTTGGAAGAGACTTGGCATTTTTGAAGGTTAGCTCATTTTTTTTTTTTGCATTTTCGCTAAAATAGTTATGAGGGTCATTTCTTTTGAAAATCTGCCTTGAACTATGCCTCAAAAAGTTACATCAAAACCAAAAAGATAATTTCCCGAAACGGATCCCTAAAAGCCAGATTATACCATTCAGAAGTTTTGCTCATGTTAATCGAATTCTCACATTTTTTCCTACAATTTGTAATACACTTTAATCTTGCCTTTTGAAGGTTGGTGACCTCGAAAGTGGAATTTAATATGAGCTAAGTAAAATACACTTTTGTCTGGTGAAAAATAGGATAGTCAATAAAAATCAAAATTTGGAAGAAACTGGCCATTTTCGAAGGTTATAAGCTCACATTTTTTTTTTCTGCGTTTTCGCTAAAATGGTTACGATAGTAATTTCCTTTGAAAATTTTCCTCGAACTTGGATTAAAATATTTACATCGAAACCAAAAGAATCATTTCTCAAAACGGAGCAGAAGGTCAAATTATACCCTTCAAAAGTTTTGCTTGTATTAAACGAATTCCCTAACTCTTTACTACAATTTTTATTCTACTTTTATTCTATTTTTTCATGGCAGGAGACCTCAAAATTTGAATTTAACATGATTTAATTTAAATATGATTTGGTCCAAGTGAAAACATGGGATGGTAAAAAAAAATTAAAATTTGGAAGAAAATGACCATTTTCAAAGGTTATAGCTTACATTTTTCGTGCATTTTCGCAAAAATAGTTATGATTGTCATTAACTTTGGAAATTTTACCAAGAACTAAATTTCGAAATTTATATCAAAACAGAAAGGAACATTTCCAAAAAGGGAGCTCAGAAAGCCAAATTATACCCACCAGACATTTTGCTCGTGTTAATCGAATTCTCTTCCTCTTTCCTATAATTTGTAATGCACTTTTATCCAAGTTTTTTTACGGATAGTGAGCTTGAAAGTGGATTTTAACAAGATCTAAGTGATATATGCTTTGGACCAAGTGAAAAATATGATGGTCATGAAAAATTAAATTTTGGAAGAAGCTCGCCATTTTCGAAGGTCATAGCTCACTTTTTCTTTTTTTTTTTTGCATTTTCATAAAATAGTTATGATGGTCATTTCCTTTGAAAATCTGCCACAAACTATGCCTCAAAAGTTACATCAAAACCAAAATGATAATTTCCCAAAACCGATCCCTGAAAACCAAATTTTACCATCCAGAAATTTTGCTCATGATAATCGAATTCTCTCATTCTTTCCTACAATTTGTAATCCACTTTAATCCTAGTATTTGAAGGCTGGTGACCTCAAAATTGGAATTTAATATGAGCTAAGTGAAATACACTTTTGTCCAAGTGAAAAATGGGATGGTTAATAAAAATCAAAATTTGGAAGAAACTGGCCATTTTTGAAGGTTATAGCACACGTTTTTTTTGTGTATTTTCGCTAAAATGGTTACAATAGTAATTTCTCTTAGAAATTTTCCATGAACTCAGAATAAAAAATTTATATCAAAGACAAAATGATCATTTCTCAAAATGGAGTACTGAAGGCTAAATTATACCCTCTAGATGTTTTGCTCTTGTTAATAGAATTGTCTAACTCTTTCTTACAATTTGAATTTTACTTTTATCGCATTCTTTGATGGCAAGAGACCTTAAAATTTGAATTTAACATGATATAAGTGAAATAAGATTTGGTCCAAGTGAAAAAATGGGATGGTAAAAAAAATCAAAATTTGGAAGAAAATGGCACTTTCAAAGGTTTATATTTCACCTTTTTTGTGCATTTTCACTAAAATAGTTATGAAGGTCATTTCTTTTGAAATTTAGTTAAAATTTAGTCATGAACTAAATTTCAAAAATTAATATCAAAACGGAAAGGATCATTTCAAAAAATGGAGCTCAGAAAGCCAAATTATACCCGCCAGACGTTTTGCTCGTGTTAATCGAATTCTCTTCCTCTTTCCTACAATTTGTAATGCACTTTTATCCTAATTTTTGATGGCTGGTGACATTGAAAGTGAATTTTAACAATATCTAAGTGATATACGCTTTGGATGAAGTGAAAAATGGGATGGTAATGAAAAATAAATTTTTTAAAGAAACGCACCATTTTCGGAGGTTATAGCTCACCTCTTTTTTTTTTTTTTTGCATCTTTGCTAAAATAGTTATGATGGTCATTTCTTTTGAAAATATGCCTTGAAGTAAACGAAGCCCTCAAGGCCAAACTATACCCTCCAGAAGTTTTGCTATAATTTGTTTTGCACTTTTATCCTATTTTTTCATAGCAACAGACCTTGAAAGTTGAATTTTACATGATCTAAGTGAAATATTCTTTTTTCAATTTAAAAATGGGATGGTCAAGAAAAATCAACTTATGGAAAAAACTGACCATTTTTTAAGGTTATAGCTCAAGTTTTTATTGTGTCTTTTCGCTAAAATAGTTACAATGGTCATTTCCTTTGTAAATTTTTCACGAACTAGGTTTCAAAAAATTACATCAAAATCTAAAGGATAATTTCCCAAAACGGATCCCTGAAAGCGAAATTATACCATCCAAAAGTTTTGCTCGTGTTAATCGAATTTTCTCATTTTTTTTTCCTACAATTTGTAATACACTTTTATCTTATTTTTTGATGGCTGGTAAACTCAAAAGTAGAATTTAACATGCTCCAAGTGAAATATGCTTTGCTCCAAATGAAAATGGCATGGTCAAGAAAAATCAATTTTCGAAGATTAGCTCAAGTTTTTTGTGCATTTTTGCTAAAATAGTTACGATGGTCATTTCCTTTTAAAATTTGCCAGGAATTATGATTCAAAAGTTACATCCAAACCAGATGGATCATTTCCCAAAATGGAGCCCTAGAGGCCACAATTATACCATCCAGAAGTTTTGCTCGTGTTAATCTCATTCTTTCTTTCCTAAAATTTGTAATGCACTTTTATCCTTTTTTTATGGCTTAGGACCTCGAAAGTAGAATTTAACAAGCTCCAAGTGAAATACACTTTGGTCCAATTGTAAATGGGGTGGTTAAGAAAAATCAAAATTTTGAAGAAATTGACCATTTTCAAAGGTTAGGTCACTTTTTTTTTTGTGCATTTTCGCTAAAATAGTTCTGAGGGTCATTTCTTTTGAAAATATATCAAAATTGTGCCTAAAAAATTTAAATCAAAACCAAAAGGATAATTTTCAAAAACATATCTCTGAAAGCCAAATAATACCATACATAAGTTTTGCTCGTGTTAATTGAATTTCTAATTCTTTCTTACAATTTGTAATGCACTTTAGTCCTAGTTTTTGAAGGCTGATGACCTTGAAATTGGAATTTAAGATGATCTAAGTGAAATACACATTGGTTCATGTAAAAAATGGGATTGTGAAGAAAAATCAAAATTTGAAAGAAACTAACCATTTTCGAAGGTTAAATAGCTCACCTTTTTTTGTACATTTTCGCTAAACTGGGTACGATAGTAATTTCCTTTGAATTTTTTTTAACTCGGATTAAAAAAGTTACATCAAAACCAAAAGGATCATTTCTCAAAATGGAACACTAAAGGCCAAATTATACCGTCCAGAAGTTTTGCTCGTATTAATCGAATTCTCTAGCTCTTTCCTTCAATTTGTATTGCACTTTTATCCTTTTTGCTTATAGTAGGAGACCTCGAAATTTGAATTTAACATGATCTAAGTGAAATAAACTTTGGTCAATGTGAAAAACTAGGATGGTAAAAAAAATATAAAGAAAATGGCATTGTCAACGGTATAGCTCACGTTTTTTGTGTGCATTTTCACTAAAATACTTATGATGATCATTTCCTTTGAAAATTTTGCAATGATCTAAACTTAAAAAAGTTACATCAAAATCAAAAGGATCATTTCCCAAAAACAAAGCCCAGAAAGCCAAATTATACCTGCCTGAAGTTTTGCACATGTTAATCGAATTCTCTTCCTCTTTCCTACAATTTGTAATGCTAGTTTTTGATGGCTGGTGACCTTGAAAGTGGCTTTGAATAAGATCTAAGTTATAGACGCTTTGGACCAAGTGAAAAATATGGTGGTCGTGAAAAATCAAATTTTGGAAGAAACTGGCAAGTTTCTTACAAAATTTGATTTTTCTTGACCATCCCAATTTTCAATTCGACCAAACCGTATTTCACTTAAATCATGTTAAATTCTACTTTTGAGGTCACTAGCTATCAAATTATAAGGATAAAAGTGCATTACAAATTGTAGGAAAGAGTGAGAGAATTCAATTAACACGAGCAAAACTTTTGGGGGTATAATTTGGCTCAGGGATCCGTTTTGGGAGATGATCCTTTTAGTTTTGATGTATCATTTTTGAAATCTAGTTCGTGTCAAATTTTCAAAGGTAATGACTATCGTAACTATTTTAGCGAAAATGCACAAAAAAAAACATTAACTATAACCTTCGAAAATGGTCAGTTTATTCCAAAATTTAATTTTTCTAGACCATCCCATTTTTCAATTGGAACAAAGTGTATTTCACTTGGATCGTGTTAATTTCCACTTTCGAGATCACCTACCCATAAAAAAAAGATAACAGTGCATTAAAAATTGTAGGATAGAGAGAGAGATTTTGATTTAAATGAGCTAAACTTCTAGAGGGTATAATTTGTCCTTCAGAGCTCCATTTTGAGAAATGATTCGCTTGGTTTTGATGTAACTTTTTGAAACCTAATTCCTAGCAAATGTTCAAAGGAAATGACTATTGCAACTATTTTAGTGAAAATACACCAAAAAAAATGATCATAATAAGTATTTTAGGCATAGTTTGGGGCAGATTTCCAAAGAAAACGATCATAATAAATATTTTAGCGAAAATGCACAAAATGAACTATAACCTTCGAAAATGGCCCTTTCTAATAAAAGTTGAATTTTCTTTACCATCCTATTTTTCACTTGCACCAAATTGCGTTTCACTTAAATCTTGTTAATTTACGCTTTCATGGTACCAGCCATCAAAAAATAGGATAAATGTGCATTACAAATTGTAGGAAAGAATGAGAGAATTTGATTAACACAAGCAGAACTTTTGAAGAGTATAATGTGACATTTAGGGCTCCGGTTTGGTAAATGATCCATTTGGTTTTGATGTAATATTTTGAAACCTATTTCTTGCAAAATTTTCAAAGGAAATGATCATCGTAACTATTTTAGCGAAAATACAATAAATAAATAAATAAATAAAGCTATAACCTTCGAAAATGGTCAGTTTCTTCCAAAATTTGATTTTTCTTGATCATGCCATTTTCAATTGCACCACAGTGTATTTCACTTGGAACATGTTAAATTCTACTTTCGAGGTCCCCAGCCATCGAAAAATAGGATAAAAGTGTATTACAAATTGTAGGAAAGAAAGAATGAGTGAATTCGATTAGCACAAGCAAAACTTTTGGATGGTATAATTTGGCTTTCAATGATCCATTTTGGGAAATTATCCTTTAGTTTTTGATGTAAATTTTTGAAACCTATTTTGTAGAAAATTTACAAAGGAAATGACTATCGTAACTATTTTAGCCAAAAAACACAAAAATTTGAGCTATAACCGTAAAAAATGGTCAAATTCTTCCATATTTTAATTTTTCTTGACCATCTCATTTTTCAATTGGACAAAAATATATTTCACTTAGATCATGTTAAATTCAACTTTTGAGGTCTGCTGCGATAAAAAAAAAAAGGATAAAAGTGCAATACAAATTGTAGGAAAGAGTTAAAGAATTCGATTAATACGAGCAAAACTTCTGGATGGTATAGTTTGGCCTTGAGGGCTCCGTTTTGGGAGATCAACCTTAGTTTTGATGTAACTTTTTGATGAATAATTCAAGGTATATTTTCAAAAGAAATGACTATCATAACTATTTTAACGAAAATGCAAAAAAAAAAAAAAAAAAAAAAGTGAGCTATAACCTTCTAAAATGGCGAGTTTCTTCCAAAATTTGATTTTTAATGGCCATCCCATTTTTCACTTCATCCAAAGCGTATATCACTTAGATATTGTTAAAATCCACTTTCAAGGTCACTAGCCATAAAAAAAAAACTAGGATAAAAGTGCATTACAAATTGTAGGAAAGAGGAAAAGAATCCGATTAACATGAGCAAAACGTCTCGCAGGTATAATTTTGCTTTATGAGCTCCGTTTTTGGAAATGATCCTTTCGGTTTTGATATAAATTTTTAAATTTTAGTTCATGGCAAAAATTTTAAAAGAAATGACCATCATAACTATTTTAGCGAAAATGAACAAAAAACGTGAGATATAACCTTTGAAAGTGGCCATTTTCTTCCAAATTTTGATTTTTTTAGCATCCCATTTTTTCACTTGGACCAAATCTTATTTCACTTATATCATGTTAAATTCAAATTTCAAAGTCTCCTACCATCAAAGAATGAGATAAAAGTAAAATACAAATTGTAGGAAAGAGTTAGAGAATTCTATTAACACTGGCACAACATCTAGAGGATATAATTTTGCCTTCAGTACTCCATTTTGAGAAATGATCCTTTTGATTTTGATGTAAATTTTTTATTCCAAGTTCTTGGAAATTTTTTAAAGGAAATTACTATTTTTAACCATTTTAGCGAGAATGCGCAAAAAACATGAGCTACGAAAATGGCCTATTTCTTCTAAATTTTGATTTTTATTGACCATCTCATTTTTCATTTGGAAAAAGCGTATTTCATTTAGCTTATTTTAAATTCCACTTTTGAGGTCACCAACCTTCAAAAACTAGGATTAAAGTGCATCACAAATTGTAGGAAAGAATGAGAGAATTCAATTATCCCGAGCAAAACTTCTTGATGGTAAAATCTGATTTTTAGGGATCCTTTTGGTTTTGATATAACTTTTTGAGGCAAAGTTTGTGGCAGATTTTCAAACGAAATGACCATCATAACTATTTTAGCGAAAATGTAAAAAAAAAAAAAAAAAGTGAGTTATGACCTTCGAAAATGGTGAGTTTCTTCCAAAATTTGATTTTTCATGACCATCCCATTTTTCACTTGGTCCAAAGCGTATATCACTTAGATCTTATTAAAATCCACTTTCAAGCTCACTAGCCATCAAAAATTAGGATAAAAGTGCATTACAAATTTTAAGAAAGAGGAAGAGAATTTGATTAACACGAGCAAAACATCTGGCGGGTATAATTTGGATTTCTGAACTCTGTTTTTGGAAATAATCTTTTCTGTTTTGATATAAATTTTTTAAATTTAGTTCTTGGTAAAATTTTCAAAGGTAATAACCACCATAACTATTTTCACGAAAAATGCACAAAAAAAAATGAGCAATAACCTTTGAAAATGGTCATTTTCTTCCAAAATTTGATTTTTTTAAGCATCCTATGTTTTCACTTTGACCAGTCATATTAAATTCAAATTTTGAGGTCTCCTGCCAACAAAAATAGATAAAAGTAAAATACAAATGATTCTTTTTGTTTTGATACAAATTTTGAATCCAAATTCGGGGAAAATTTTCAAAGGAAATTACCATCGTAACCATTTTAGCAAAAACACAGAAAAAATATGAGCTTATAACCTTCGAAAATGGCCAGTTTCTTCCTAATTTTGATTTTTTTTCCCATCCGATTTTTCACTAGACAAAAGCTTATTTCACTTAGCTCATATTAAATTCCACTTTCGCGGACACCAACCTTCAAAAACTAGGATTAATGTGCATTACAAATTGTAGGAAAGAATGAGAGAACTCGATTAACACAAACAAAACTTCTAGATGGTATAATTTGGCTTTTAGGGATCCATTTTGGGAAATTATTTTTTGGTTTTGATGTAACTTTTTGAGGCATAGTTCAGGGAAGATTTTCAAAAGAAATAACCATCACAACTATTTTAGTGAAAATACACAAAAAAAAAAAGTGAGCTATACCTTCGAAAATGACAAGTTTCTTACAAAATTTGATTTTTCTTTACCATCCCAATTTTCAATTCGACCAAACTATATTTCACTTAAATCATTTTAAACTCTACTTTTGAGGTCACCAGCTATCAAAATATAGGATAAAAGTGCATTACAAATTGTAGGAAAGAGTGAGAGAATTCAATTAACATGAGCAAAACTTTTGGAGGGTATAATTTAGCCTTCAAGGATCCGTTTTGGGAAGTGATTCATTTAGTTTTGATGTATCATTTTGAAATCTATTTTGTGGCAAATTTTCAAAGGTAATGATCATCGTAACTATTTTGGCAAAAATGTACAAAAAACATTAACTATAACCTTCGAAAATGGTTAGTTTATTCCAAAATTTAATTTTCTAGACCATCCCATTTTTCAATTGGAACAAAGTATATTTCACTTAGATCTTGTTAATTTCTACTTTTGAGATCACCTGCCATAAAAAAGAAGATAAAAGTGCATTAAAAATTGTAGGAGAGAAAGAGAGAATTTGATTAAAATGAGCTAAACTTCAAGAGGGTATAATTTGACCTTCAGGGCTCCATTTGAGAAATGATTCATTTGGTTTTGACGTAACTTTTTGAAACCTAGTTCCTGGTAATTTTTCAAAGGAAATGACCATCGTAACCATTTTAGCAAAAATCCACAAAAAAGGTGATAACCTTCGAAAAGAGCAAGTTTCTTACAAAATTTGGTTTTTTTTTTTACCATCCTAATTTTCAATTCGACCAAACTGTATTTCACTTAGAACATATTAAATTCTACTTTCAAAGTCACCGACAATCAAAATATAGGATAAAAGTGTATTACAAATTGTAGAAATAAGTAAGAGAATTCAATTAACACGAACAAAACTTTTGGAGGGTATAATTTGGCCTTCAAGGATCCATTTTGGGAAATGATCCATTTAGTTTTGTTGTATCATATTGAAATCTAGTTCGTGCAAATTTTCAAAGGGAATGACCATCGTAACTATTTTAGCGAAAATGCACGAAAAACATTAGCTATATCCTTCGAAATTAGTCAGATTATTCCAAAATTTGATTTTTAGTTTGACCAAAAATATTTCACTTAGATCATGTTAAATTCTACTTTTAAGGTAACCAACAATAAAAACAAAATAGGATAAAAGTGCATCACAAAATGTAGGAAAGAGGGAGAGAATTCAGTTAACACGAGCAAAATTTATGTCCGTTGTGGGAAATTATCCTTTTGGTTTTGATGTAACTTTTTGAGGCATAGTTTGGTGCAGATTTTTAAATAAAATGATCATCATAAATATTTTAGCAAAAATGCACAAAAAAAAAGTGAGCTATAACCTTCGAAAATGGTTAATTTCTAACAAAAGTTGATTTTTATTTACCATTCCATTTTTCACTTGTGACAAATCATATTTCATTTAAATCATGTTAATTTACACTTTCGTGGTATCAGCCATCAAAAATAGGATAAATGTGTATTACAAATTATATGAAAGAGGGAGAGAATTCAATTAACACAAGCAATACTTTTATAGGGCATAATGTGACCTTTGTGGCTCTGTTTTGGAAAATGATCTGTTTGGTTTTGATGTAACATTTTGAAACCTATTTCACGGTAAATTTTCAAAGGAAATAATCATCGTAACTATTTTAGAGAAAATGCACAAAAAACTTGAGCAATAAACTTTGAAAATGGCCAGTTTATTCCAAAACTCGATTTTTCTTGAACATCCCATTCTTCAATTAGACTAGAGCATATTTTACTTAGATTATGTTAAATTCTTCTTTTGAGGTCACTACCCATCAAAAAATAGGATAAAAGTGCATTACAAATTGTAGGAAGGAAGACAAGAATTAAATTATCACGAGCAAAACATTCGGAGCGTATAATTTGGCCTTCAGGGTTCCGTTTTAGGAAATTATCCTTTTGGTTTTGATATAACTTTTAGAGGCATAGTTCGTAGCAGATTTTCAAATGAAATGATCATCATAACTATTTTAGCAAAAACACACACAAAAAAAGTGAGCTATGACCTTTGAAAATGGCGAGTTTCTTCCAAAATTTGATTTTTCATGACCATAACTTTTTTCACTTGGTCCAAAGCGTATATCACTTAGATCTTGTTAAAATAAATTTGCAAGCTCACTAGCCATCAAAAAATAGGATAAAAGTGCATTACAAATTGTAGGAAAGAGGAAGAGAATTCAATTAACATGAGCAAAACGTCTAGTAGGTATAATTTGGCTTTCTGATCTCTGTTTTTGGAAATGATCCTTTCTGTTTTGATATAAATTTTTGAAATTTTTTTCTTGGTAAAATTTTCAAAGATAATGACCATCATAACTATTTTAGCGAAAATACACAAAAAAGGTGAGCAATAACCTTTTACAGTGGCCATTTTCTTCCAAATTTTGATTTTTTTTTTTTTACCGTCTCATGTTTTCACTTGGACCAAATCGTATTTCAATTAGATCATGTTAAATTCAAATTTTGAGGTCTCCTACCAACAAAAAATAGAATAAAAGAAAATTACAAATTGTGGGAAAGAGTTTGGAAATTCAATTAATACGAGCAAAACTTTGGGAGGGTTTAATTTGACCTTTAGTGCACCATTTTGAGAAATGATTCTTTTGGTTTTGATGCAAATTTTGAATCCAAGTTCGGAGAAAATTTTCAAAGGAAATTACCATCGTAACCATTTTAGTGAAAACACAGAAAAAAAAAATATGACCTTAAAAAATGGTCAGTTTCTTCCTAATTTTGATTTTTTTACCATCCCATTTTTCACTGAACAAAAGCGTATTTTACTTAGCTCATATTAAATTCCACTTTCAAGGTCACCAACCTTCAAAAACTAGGTTAAAGTGCATTACAATTTGTAGGAAAGAATGAGAGAATTCGATTAACACAAGCAAAACTTCTGGATGGTATAATATGGCTTTCAGGGATCCATTTCGGGAAATTATTCTTTTGGGTTTGATGTAACTTTTGGAGGCATAGTTCAAGGTAGATTTTCAAAAGAAATGACCCTCATAACTATTTTAACGAAAATACACAAAAAAATGAGCTATAACCTTCGAAAATGGCCTGTTTCTTCCAAATTTTGATTTTTCTTAACCATCCCATTTTCAATTGGATCAAAGCGTATTTTGCTTGGAGCATGTTAAATTCTACTTTCGAGATCACCAGCAACAAAAAAAATAGGATAAAAGTGCATTGCAAATTGCAGGAAAGAAAGAATGAGAGAATTCGATTAACACAAGCAAAACTTCTAGATGGTATAATTGAGGCCTCAAAGGCTCCGTTTTGGGAAATGATCCGATTGGCTTTGATGTGACGTTTTGAATCCTAATTCTTAAAAAATTTTAAAAAGAAATGACCATCGTAACTATTTTAGCGAAAATGCATAAAAAAAACTTGAGCTAACCTTCGAAAATGGCTAGTTTCTTCCAAAATTTGATTTTTCTTGACAATATCATTTTCAGTTGGACCAAAGCATATTTCACTTGGAGCATGTTAAATTCTAATTTCGAGGTCACCGACCGTAAAAAAAATAGGATTAAAGTGTATTAAAAAGTGTAGGAAAGACTGAATGAGAGAATTCGATTAACACGAGTAGAACTTCCGGATGGTATAATTTGGATTTCAGGGATCCATTTTGGGAAATTATCCTTTTGGTTTTGATGTAACTTTTTGAAACCTAGTTCTTGGAAATTTTACAAAGGAAATGACCACCATAACTATTTTAGTGAAAAGACACAAAAAACTTGAGCTATGCCTTCGAAAATGGTCAGTTTCTTCCATATTTTGATTTTTCTTGACCATCCCATTTTTCACTTAGACCAAAGTGTATTTCACTTACATTATGTTAAATTCAACTTTCGAGGTCTGTTTCATAAAAAAATAAATAGGATAAAAGTGCAATACAAATTGTAAGAAAGAGTTAGAGAATTCGATTAATACGAGCAGAACTTCTCGAGGGTATAGTTTGGCCTTGAGGGCTCCGTTTTTGGAGATTAACCTTTAGTTTTGATGTAACTTTTTAAGGCATACTTCGGTGCAGATTTTCAAAAGAAATCACCATCATAACTATTTTAGTGAAAATGCACAAAAAAAAATGAGCTATAACACTCGGAAATGGTGTGTTTCTCCCAAAATTTAATTTTTCTTGACCATCCCATTTTTCACTGGCGCTAAAACTTATTTCACTTAGATCATGTTAATTTACACCGTCGATGTCCCTAGCCATCAAAAAACAACATAAAAGTGCATTACAAATTGTATGAATGAGGTAGAAAATTTGATTAACATGGGGAAAACTTCTTGAGAGTATAGTGTGGCCTTTAGGGCTCCATTTTGGAAAATAATCCATTTGGTTTTGATGTAACATTTTGAATCCTAGTTCGTGGCAAATTTTCAAAGGAAATATCTATCGTAACTATTTTAGCGAAAATTAATGAACAAAAAAAGTGAGCTATAACACTCGAAACTTGCCAGTTTCTTTTAAAATTTGATTTTTCTTGACCATCTCATCATTTTTCTCTGGTGTCAAAGCTTATTTCACTTAGATCACATTAATTTACACTTTCGAGGTCCCCAACCATCAAAAAAATGATAAAATTGCATTACAAATTGTAGGCAAGATGTAGAGAATTCGTTTAACATAAAGAAAACTTCTTGAGGGTATAATATGGCCTTTAGGGCTCTGTTTTGGGAAATGATCCATTCAGTTTTGATGTAATATTTTGAATCCTAGTACGTGGTAAATTTTCAAAGAAAATGACCATCATAACTATTTTAATGAAAATTAATGCACAAAAAAACATGAGTGTAACCTTCGAAAATGGCAAGTTTCTTACAAAATTTGATTTTTTTTACCCTCCCATTTTTCAATAGTGTCAAAGCTTATTTCAGTTATGTCACGTTAATTTATACTTTCGAGGTCCTTAACCATCAAAAAATAGGATAAAAGTGCATTACAAATTGTAAGAAAGAGATAGAGAATTCGTTTAACACAAGGAAAAATTATATAGGGTATAATGTGGCCTTCAAGTCTCCGTTTTGATAAATGATCTATTTAGTTTTGATGTAACATTTTGAATCTTAGTTCGTGGAAAATTTTCAATAGAAATGACCATCATAACTATTTTAGCAAAAATTCGCATAATATGAAAGTTATAACATTCGAAAATGGCAAATTTCTTACAAAATTTGACTTTTCTTTATTATTCTTTTTTCAATTGGACAAAAGCGTATTTCACTTGGAGCATCTTAAATTCGACTTTCGAGGTCACCAACCAGCAAAAAATATGATTATTTTTATTACTATTCCGATAATTCTTTTGATTATTTTTATCGATCTCGTTATAACCTATATGTTGGTTCATATCGGTAAAACTTCACATTTTCACACTAAGGGATGTTTCACATGCATATTTAGGACATTGTACAAGTATTATATATCAATGTCCTTGCCCTTTTAACAATAAGAAATACAACATAAATTGAGGATTGAGGATTGAGGATAGGGTCCATAGGGTTCATACTGATCAATGATCTACGCTCTACTTCTATACAACATTTATGATCATATTTAATAGTTGATTTTCTGAAGTTGGGCATGCTTAGTATTGTTGCTGACATTGCCCCTCAACTCTTTTGGTTGCTTCGGTTATTAAAACTTTGAAGCTTTTTTATTAAGCTGAAATTCTCTGATCAAATATACAAATTTTAAAATTTTATTTAATTAAATTAAAACCTAAAAAAATAATTTGACCAAAATATCAAATTATGGGATCAATCACGGTGACATTTAGCCGGTAACTAATAGGTAGCCACTAGCCTCTCGGCTCTATCGTTCTGGGCTCATTAGCCGCTCAATTAAACTTGGGCCTACATCCATAAATAGCTGAAAGAATCATTAGTCAGGATCCGAACCGAGTTCAAGTGAAGAGAACCAGTCCACACTACAAAGCCATGTAGATACCAGAGAGTCCCCTCGGTTCCCATATCGTCGCGGCTAAGGTCGCCGATCCGGTATAGGTAAAGTCCTTTGCTTTTACTCACTTTAAGTTTGTACAACTTTTCTGTGCGATTGTTGAACATGGAAGACGGGTTTTAGGCTCAGTTCAATGGTTTTTCGTTTCCTTTTTCATTGAATATTTTGCGTGACTAGTTATATTTCTGTATAAATATTTAGTTCTCTCTAGCAATGGGTTCTTTGTGTCTCTAATGCCAGCTCTTATCTTACTGGTGTCTTCGTTGGCTCTTGCTCTTTCTGCGTCGTTGTTTAACCCTTTTTAAATGAATTGTGTGTTTCTTTCTTTTTGGCTGATTGATTGATAAATGTTAGAATTGAAGTTTTTATGTGCGATTGTGAAATTTTTTTAATCGACGTATTGGATTTCAATTCTTTTTCTTCATTGGAATGCACCGCCCAATTAGTTTGTTCAGTTAGTGTCTGAATTGGTATAAAGATCATGATACTGCTGCTAAAGTCAAAAGTGCTTTGTGGGCTATGGTTTTGCAGTGGGTTTATGGCCTCGATTGATTTCCTAGTGCGGAATCCATTTGTGGTAGTTGATGCTTAACTGACTTTATCTGGATTTAATTTCTATTTGGAAAGGCTGGTATAGAGGCTAATGGATTTTAGAGTTTTCTGTCATAGTTGATTTGTTGGTTTAATAGCTTTCATTAGATAGTGGAATTTTTCAGTTTTTGTTTCAAGATTCTGGTTGATATGTAGTTTCACAATGTGGGTTGTCATTCATGAAGATGCTATTGCTGGAGTGAATATTAGTAAATCTTGCTGATACTTAATTATGAGATAATTATTCTTTTGTATGTTTTAGTCTGTATATGTTATAAGTCTAATTAAGTTTGTAGTTTTCCTCAGCATTATAAGTTGTTAAATTTTGTTTGCCTGTTTGAACTATTTCACTTTCTTTTGGAAGTAGATGCTGCACTCATTTTAGGTCTTAATTATATTACTTAAACACTTGTTTGGTAAACTAGATTCAGAGGATGATAAAATGAGATGACTTCATATATCTTACATTTGATACCAAAAATAAATTAGAATGATCCTATATCACTATTTTATCAAAATTAGTTCATCTTATCCTCCTCTTAATCCGGTGTACCAACCGGCATTTAGTTTCTATAATATTTTTCATAACAATTAAGCTCTTTTAACGACATATTCATGTTAGCCAGATCATACTGAGGACTCAAGAATGGATGAGGCTATGAAGCAGTTCCAGCATAGCTTGATTGAGCTTGAAACTGAAGCTGAGCATCTCCTTTTAGCCCAGCATCAGGTGATTCAAACTTAAAACACTTTCTGTTTCAGAAAATAGCATTTGGACATGCTTGTTTGAACTTTGAACTACTATTCTTTATTTTCTTCCTTGGGAAATTTATGAAAGTAAAAAAAAATTGTTTAAAGCATGAATCGTTGGGGTTCATTTGTGTGATTCTCTCAAAACAGAATCTTTGTCTTGTAATTAAATGAATTTAGGTTGTTCAGAATAAAAAAACATAGATAAGTTTAAAAGAAAGAACGAAAAATGTCTAACTTAGTTGAGGCTGATGTAACTTGTTTACTGTTTGGATTTTAATTTTTATGGAAATTAAAACAAAATGTGTTTTACTTATATTTTCTTCCCTTAAATTTCCTTAGTCAAAAAATGGGAAAATGATATTTGGTTACACATACAGCTTGTTGAAAATGATAAAGAGAGGAATGGGAATAGGGAAGCACTTACTGCTCTATGGAAGAGAGCTCATACTACAAAAACTAGTGTTTTGTCTCCTTTTGAGTGCATAATGAAGGATATTGATCGAGGCCTTTGGTGAAGAAGGTGTGTGCAACCTGTGGCAACCATGACTCAAATGAATGCACATGGATAATGTTCCCAGGAACCGATGTCTTTTCTAGGATCCCATGCTGCTCATACCATCTTGGAGACAGGTCTGTCCTCAATTTTTATTCTTGCTGAATTATGTGTTTGAATTGGTTTTAGTAGATCATGTTATTATCATATGTCAAATAAGACGATTCAGCAAGACATGCTGAATGAAGGCTTTATTGGTTTTATAACTTTTCTAATATTATGTTAGAAAGATAAGTGTTGTTTTCCAAATTATGTTTAGAATGTGGAAACTGTTGAAAAAAAATGTCAAGGAAAATAGAGATTAATTTGAAAACACTTCTCTTTCCAACATAAATATTAAAAAAGTTAGGTAACAAAAAAAGTTGTTTCCCAACTTTTCAAATATTATGTTGGAGAGACAAGTGTTGTTTTTCAAATTATGTTTAGAATGTGCAAATTGTTGAAGAAAATGTCAAGCAAAATAGAGATGGGTCCATTTTCCACAATTAAACGCATTCTTTTCACAGAATTTTCAAATATTGTTATATTCTCTATTGTTCAGTTATTTATCGTGCATAGGATACATGCTATAAGGTTCATGTTTACAGCCCTACTTTCCCACTTGGCTTTCAAGATAATCAAGACTGCATGCTTCTTCCACATGCATGTAGTCATGTACACGATGATGAAAACTCGGGTGGAGATTATGGCGACTGTTATTGATTTATATAACATGTTTACTACCTATATTTTATATAATTATATTCCTATTCAGAGATTTTGCAGTGTTGTTACCTCCTATGTGGCTATGCACCATATTTATGCAAAATTTGGTCTCTGATCACAAATACTAGCTTTTGGCTTGTTGGTTTCTTTCTTTTCCACTAAGTTTTCTTCCCCTTACTCATTTTATCTATACTTTTACTAGAAATGGGGAAGCTTTGTTGGGACTGTTTTAGTCGTTGAAGACACCATGAAATTGCTATCTTCTTATTTCCATGTGGTCCTTTTCATCTTTTCTTCTTGTCCAGTAACCCTCTCTCTCTCTCTCTCTCTTAGGGAAAAAAGTAGAGAAAGAAAACCGACATGCATTTTATCATGCAAGGGAGTTAATATATAAGCTTTCTGAATACTTTTAAGACATCCTTTATGCATGTTAGGGCTGTAATTCATCAGGGGATTATCTTTTTTGATTTAACAAAATGATGTCACTTGCTCATAATCATCCATAATAGCCCAGTATGTTTTTAATGACTGTACTATGAACATATTCTTCATGCCTTAAATTGGCATAGAATAATCACGGTTGTGTATTGATTGAGCATCACCGTGAACAGCATATTAATTTCCTTTCAATTTCAGATAATTGGATCTGCCCAAAAAAATTTGCATGGAAGACTGGCCAAACCACCAAAGCGGGGAAGGTTTAGATAGACTGAAAAGACTCCTTAAGGAAGCAGCCGCGCATAGATGTTCTAACAAGCATGTTTTTTTTTTCAGCAGGGGTTTAAGGAAAATAAATCAGTATAGATTGTCGAACAGAAATATCTGGGGAACTTCTTACAACTTGTGTTTAGTGTAAGAGGTTGGGAATGATATTTGGAATGTTGGTTTTTGGATTATTTGCTAGATCTGCAGTGGTTATATAATTAGGCATTGTGATTGTACAATTATGGTTTCTATGGATTCATTATAGTGATATATAACCCATTGTCACAATGTTTCACACCCCAACAGGAGTCAGTCTGTGCGGCACTGTAGTGCCACCAGCGTGGGCGATCAGGCCGTTTGTGATACAATTGTAATATTCATTTATCTATTATTTATTAGATCTGCAATGGTTGTTTAACTAAGCATTGTGATTGCCCAATCATGGTTACAATTTATTCATTATGGTGATAAATAAGCTTTTGTTACGGGCTAAGAATTTCACACCCCAACTTGAGTCAACCTGTGCAACATTGCGATCAGCGTGCTTGACAGGACTTGAGAGAACAAATAACACTAAGATGACAATTTCTTACCAAAATTTTTGGCATGGTGGGGTGGTGACTAAATATTTGTCACTAAGCTGTTTATTAGACACGACATGAATGATTAATTTGTAAATTTACCGCTCGGAATATAATTTCAGAGACGGACAACTTCCTGTATATAATGCTTGATTGGTACTTGCTTGCCTCATAAAATGTATGTGTCCATGTTTATGAATTATTGTTCTTACATCTTTTATTACTTACGTTGTGAGATGTTGACAAGGCAGAGAGTTTGGAGTTACATGATGCAAAGCTATTCTTGGCTTGTTCTTCCTTTCCTGTGGAATGTTAATTTCTCGTGGAAAATGAAGTTTAACAACAGAGAAGCCTCGCATGAATGGTAAAACTGAGACTGTAAATTCTGGGTGGTAGAGATTTATTTTGTTTATCCACACAGGCTAACGTAAATTACTTCACTCCCGAGAACAAAATGCGTCTCCAGTAAATGGTAAAAAAGTATACTAGGAAATCTGTACTGATCAAGCTCCAACCCAAGATATTTTCACAAGAAGTAACTACTGGGAAACAAATGGTTGGGTAAATTACAAGAAAGACAGTAAAGCCTAGAATGACCTATCCCAAGTGGTAAAAGTTTTCGGGGGTTAATTTAGTAATAAGTCAATGTTATGGTTCAACTTCTTGACGTCTGCTGCATCACATAGAATTTTGAGTTCAGTCACCGAAACATTTTCAAATTTTTAAAGAAAAATTCAAAATTTCTACAACTGAGTACAATTAGTTTTTCTAGAAGGTTTTTATAATTCTGTTTAAAGAATATTTGTCAAAGTATTAATTGCCTTATCCTACTTTTTTTATTTTCACTATTTTTTATATAAAAAAATAAGTCTCAAAAAGTATTAATTAAAGAGTTTAAAGATATGTTTGGATAATAGTTTTTTGTTGTTTTATGGAGAAAACATGTTTTGATAACTGTAATTCGAAAACTGTTTTAAAAACAGAAAACAATAAATTATTGTTTGGATAATTTTATTTTGAAAACTGTTTTGATATACTTTATAATTATTTTTAGTTTTGAGTTTAAATTTAAAATTTTTATTAATTTTATTTATCATATTTCGTTTGAAATAAACAGTTTAATGGCGCATGACATTTTACTATTTTTTTATATGCATGCAATTTGGTCAAGATAAATTATTATTTTCATTAATAATAAAAAATCGTTATTTTTTCCTATTAAATTAGTCTTAATAAGCTCATTTTTTTTAATTTATTTTTCCATTGTCTGATTGTATATGTACCACAACGTTAATTTAATACTTGGATCATCAAATATTCAACACTTCTTTCTCTCTGACTTTAAGTAAGAGTATTTATTTATAGTTTTAATATAAAATTCTTTTTTAATAGAAGTACTACAAAACTCTTATAAAAATTGTCAAAAAAATTAAAAGAGAAAAACAATAAAACACTCTGACTAAGTAGACATTCCGTACAGAAGAGTCAACGTCCGTGTCAGCCTTTCACCAAATGCCACCAGACTGTCACTGTATTCTCCATCCTCCGATTTGTTTTGGACTTATTATCGATTCAGTCTCTATTCTTTCTTCCTTGATCCAAATCTCACGCTTCATCGTACGCAAGAACTCTTTACTCGCTTCCGCTGAGTAATACTTGTTCGTTTATCGCTATTTTGGTACTTTACTATCTGATCAGTGGGCGTGGCCTCTGATTGGAGCGAGTATAGACCGTTCAGTAAATATTTGCGAGTAAATAAAGCAGATGCCGGATATAAACAAACCACTTGCAACACCGAATAATTCATCGTACGATGGAGATACGATCGTTTCCTCCTCTGTCTTTTCTCAAACATTTTACCTTTCATTTTGGATTATTTACACAAAATGCCCCTTCCATTATGTTTTATTTTATCTTCTCTGGAGCTGCTTGTTTGTTGTTAACCAGGTCCATCATCAGGGTGTTTGGCTACGCGTATATAATAATTCCCTCTTACTCAAGAATTTTTCTTGAAACAAGACCTTTTCACCTCTGGAATATTTTAATAGATTTGACGACAGAAAATAAATGAGAAATATATGGAATTATCAATTTTATAAATCTATGTGAAGCAAGTAAAATAATATTTTTACCCGTGAAGCAAGTAATATAATATTTTTAATGTATTTGTTATAATATAAAAATATAATGAAATGTAAATGGTTGCTCGAAAAAAAATTATACCACAAGATATTTGAACATAGGTAATTTTGACTCTTACAAATAATAGAGTACTACATTTAACTGTCACTTATCATTATTTTACCTTGTCAATTTTCTTGTTACAATAGAAAGAACATCAATATATCAATTTTTTTTTTTTAAAAGAAAACTTGCATTTTGTCTACTCGTACCAACGCCCAAAAATCCACAAGCCAAGGGTAGATACCAAACCAACCGCGTCAAGAAGCACCAAACATTAGGAGTGTGCAAGGTTTAGATATTCAATCCGAATGTAGATTTTTTTGATCCAATACAAAATGTTCGGTTCAGGAAAATTGTGATCCGTATCCAATTCAAAAGCTTTCGAGGATTCTGTTCAATTATCCGATCCAATCCAAACCGTTTCATCCCAAGAAAAAAATCAAATTTCCTTCCCATGCTTTAGTTTTTCAATCAAAAAACAAGAAGCTAATTTCAATTAGATCAAATTAAATAAAAACTGAAACCCTTAAAAATTTGTAAAACACTAATCATTGTCAATTTATCGTACACATTCGAAAAATGCTATATCCTAAAATTATTGAACACGACAAAAACAAAAGAAACAAATTATGAAAAACAAGGAAAAAAACAATTACAGAGAAAAATTAACCATTTTCCTTAATTTTTTATTCTTTCTTCTCTTATTTTTTCTTCGGTAATCCTAAAGAAGAATTATTGAATGTCAAAAGAGTGCTTAGGCGCTTTGAGATTTATTCAAGCCAAAGGTTAACTTCTTCAGATTTTGTATAGTGGTCATAGGTCTGCAATAAGAAGTGACCAAGGGATGAGCAAGCAGATTGAAGTGTAAGTTGCAAAGCCTTCCCCTAAAATATTTAAGGATTTTCTCTTGGAGCTAGTCCAAAGGCTGTTTTAACCTGGCAACCTGTAATTGATAGGTTCAAGAATAGGGTAGCATTGTTGAAGAAGCAACATTTGTCGTTTGGTGGAATAGTGACTTTAATTAAAGATATTCTTAATAATCTGCCTATTTATTACATGTCTATTTTTAAAGTGCTTGTGGATATGGCAAATCAGTTGGAAAAGATTCAAATAAACTTTTTATGGGATAGTTGTAGTGATAGGCGCAAGATTCACTACGTTAATTCGGATGAAATTTGCAAAAGTAGAAAGTATGGGGGCTAGGGAGTTGGAAACTTTCGAGTTAAGAATGCAGCTTTGATAATTGTTAAGTGGGAGGAATTCCAATCAAGTGATCTGATGTCGTTATTAATGGGGGTGAGGTTAAGTAGACAAAAGGCGGATAAAGGAATTTGGAAATATGATATGAGAACAATGTTAAGTTGGAAAGTAGCATGTAGAGTGGGAAGGTTCCTTTTAAAGTTGAATGTTCTGTATGGCAAATGTTAATCCAAGGGGGTTGAATTCATTCAACAAAATAAACCATTGTGATTAGCACAATCAAATCAATTAAAATTAAAATGTTTACTAAATTAAATGGTAAGGATAGAGATAGAATGGACACGAATTTATAGTGGTTCGACAATGATTGTGCTTACATCCACTTCTTCAATAGATTTCTCTAGTCTATTGAGTTCCACTATGTAAACACCATTACACCTGTTTAGATTTTCGGGTACCAAGCGAACCTTACATTTTGCTTGACTTTTACGGGTAACAAGTAACTTTACAGAGAGATACCACTCACAATCTCATAGCTCTTACGATTTACAGATTAAACACTACCGGAGTAGTAAACAAAATTAAATCTTAAAGCTTATATGTAGATCTTGAGATTGATTATTCTCACTTACTGACTTCCCTTCAGCAACCTTTTATTTATAGATTTTAGCTATGCCTTCAGAAAAGCCTACTTGGAAATTTGGTCATTCTGAACTTATGATGGAGATTCTCTTTGAACACTGATATTCTGATCTTCAACGGACATCTCTAGACGTCTGGTCAACTTTTTAGTAGACCAAGTCTAAAAATTGGTCCAAACTAAATCTTTCACTGGGTCAGGCGCCTAGGTCATCCTTAGGCCCCTAGGTAGTCCTAGCACTATCTCAGGCACCTACCAAGGCGCCTGCTCCTTGCATACATGATTCTTCAGTCATTTCTTAGTCATCACGCACGCTTTTTCAGTCCTTTCTTAGTCAAACTCTCGATATACTATCAATCTTTTGCAAATTCACTTACTAAATGCCTACCTAGGCGCCTAGCACCTCTATCTAGGTGTCTAAGCCTTCTTCGGTCGACTGTGCAGTCGTCTAATTCATGCACGCATTCTCTTCATGCAAATTCTTCATCTGAAACAGTTTTATTATGCATTTCTTCTGCCAGGAGTCTATCCTAGACTTCTAGCTAGACGCCTAAGCTTTCCTCAGATGCCTATGCCCTTGCACACACTTGCGCGCACTTGTGCGCATGCTCTTAGCCCTTGCACGCACTTGTGTGCACAACAATTTCTCTACCAGATGCCTACCTAGGAGCCTAGCACCTCTCCCAGATGCCTAGCTAGGCACTTAGGTCTTTCTTAGTCATCAATGTAGCTGCCTACAACCTGCACGTAGTTGCACGCACGTGCGTCTACGCTATTTTCTTTGGCCAGTACAAGTCTTTCTGTTAAATCTTCACTTTCAACACTTTCAGCAACTGAACTTCTACCAGGTGCCTAGGTAGGCGTCTAGGACCCTACCAGGCGCCTAGCTCTTCTGTTAGACTCCTAGGCAGGTGCCTATGCCCTCTTCCAGGCGCCTAGTGCCTTGTCAACTCTTTCCTTTGTTTTTAGCGATCATTTCTCTAAATCTTCAAACATCTCAAATTCCTTTGGTTGAAATGCCTTTTTCTAATTCATTGAATCTCGCCAAGGCGGCCTCATTTCCATATTTTACAAGATTTTCTTGGAATTGTGGAAGGAGGAAACTTCACGTTGCAAGATTTTCAGCCATGGTTGAGTGTAATCGAATTTAAAGAATTTGATAGTGAAAACAAGGTAGGCTCATTGTTGTAAGAATTATAGAAAATTTTGAGAATCAAAAGCCCAACGAAAGCGCCATTTGATACGTTCTTGTATCAAAATTGTAAACTGGTGTCTGAATAGAAACAAAAAACAAGGAACATAACAGAAAGAACAAGAGAAGGAATAAGAGAAATAGAAAAAGATAGAAGAAAGTAGAAGAGAAGAAAAAGAGTTTAGAAGGAGCAGAAGACAATAAGAAGAAGAAGAATTTGGGAGATAATATTAGATTAATTCTTGCTTGTTTTTTCATTAATTCCACAAATGGTTATACAATACCTTATATAGGCAATAAAGGATGAATACAAGGTTTAACCAACTACCATTCTAACTAACTAATCAATTAACAAACTATTAACTAATTACTAACAACTAACAATTATCTTATGCAATTGGTGTAGTCTCTGATACTAATTATAATCTTATCACAAGAAGATAGGGGCGGCATTGTTGGGTGACATCGAGATGGCCCACCACATGTGGAACAACGGCACGCTAGCTCTTGTAGCAGCAGTGGGCGGAGCAGTAGCTACAATATCGGCGGCTCTAGGTCATGGCCAAGACTCAATTTCTAGGAAAAAAACCAGTAGTAACCAGCCCAATATATTGTTTTGGCTTGAAGAAAAGAAAGAAGAAGAACATACGTGGAAAAGGAGAAGAAAGGTAGGTGGGCAAACCTGTGGGAAAAAAAGAGATCGAAAACGAATTGAAGGAGAAAAAAAATGTGTGGATTCAAACTCTCCCTAGAAGATAAACCGGTGGGCTGTATGGACCAGTATGTTGGGCTTGAATTTTTGACTATGTCAACCAAAACCTCATTTTAGTGGCTAAGATTTTTTTTAATGGGCTTGGTGATCAATGTGGTTTAGATAAGATTGTAGACAAATGTTTGATTATCTTGTAAACATTGGATCATAACCAATTAATTGATAAATGTTCATTTCTGAGTATTAAATTATTAAAATTTATTAATAATTAAGTATTATTTTTATCATTTGAAACGGACCACAATGCTTCGAAACTTAAATCTCCTCTCACATAAGCAAAACATCTCCTTCTTTGAAAATACTGACTCATTTAATCCATCATTAGATTTCTGCACAATTGATCAACTAGGCAAGTTCAAAAACAGAAATTGGGCCCATGTCTTTTAATACTAAGAACAACCGCCTCCGAGTTGCACAGAAACGACACGATTACAGCGAAATAGCCAATACCTCTTCTTTTTCTTTTTTTCTTTTGAGAAAGGAAACTGCATAAAATTGCTTCTGCTACTTCCTAATTAGTTGGACTAAGACAAAAAGATCATAATAAAACAAGAGGAGAAGAGTTCACTGAATTTCATTGAACTGGTTTTAACCGCAAAAAGGTAACTATCAAATGGGCTAAACAGTAATTTCCACCCCACATAACAGTACATTACACCAATCACGTCTGCCACAAGCCGCCTCATTTACCCAGCTCCTCTCAGAAACTCCCCCACAGAGAGAAAAAAGAGACAGAGCTAATAGAGAAAGAGGGCCTTTACTCTCTCTTTAAAAAACAGATATATAGAGAGAGAAAGAGAGCTAATTAAGTTCAAACCTCAAAAGAGAATGAACTTTTAGAGAGAGAGGCTTAATGAAGAAGCCAATACAGTGGAGAAAAGAACAGTTCGGCTCTGCAGAAATGGCAAGTTAGGGTTTCGAAATTCGCATCGATCCATCAACAACCTTTCACTGAGTTCCATACTGCTAGAGGTGAGTTTAAAACTCTTTTTTATCCATTAAAGCCCCTTAATCACCGACATGTCCCAAAACGGCTAACTCCTAGTACTGCTCTTACTATTCTTCATTTTGACAGGTCCTCCTTTTAATTAATCTCGCAAAACGACGCCGTGAAACTCGCTGGAAGAAAGGCTTCGGTATAACCTGCAGAGACAAAAGATGCTAGACTACGAATGGGGAAACCCCTCGACGATCATGTTATCGGGTGATGAACCGACACAAGAACCCGACCCGAACCGTCAGATTTTCGATCATCACTACGTTAACACCGACACCAACAACCAACAGTCCTTCAACGACAGCTTCCTTTCACAACAAGCCGCCAACGCTTTCTCTAACCAACACCAACACCAACACCACCACCACTTTAACAACCAAGCCCAACAAACTCAAGCTCAGCTTCACTCTCTCTACGACCCACGCGTCTACGGAAACACGTCTCCCTACGCTCCAACCCACTCGGCCGCCCTCCTCTCCCTCGACCAATCCGTCCCAGGCGCCGGGGGAAGCGGAGGCGGTTACTTCGTGGTCCCAAAGAGCGAGGAAGTTTCTAGGCCGTTGGATTTCGCTTCGAGGATTGGACTCAATTTGGGTGGCCGTACGTATTTCTCTTCGACTGATGATGATTTCGTGAACCGTCTCTACCGCCGATCCAGGCCGGGCGAGACCGGTTCGGCTAACTCGCCTAGGTGCCAAGCTGAAGGGTGCAATGCCGATCTGACTCACGCCAAGCACTACCACCGCCGACATAAGGTCTGCGAGTTTCACTCAAAAGCCTCCACCGTGATCGCGGCCGGGTTGACTCAGCGATTCTGCCAGCAGTGCAGCAGGTTCCTTTTCTTTCCTTTGAATTGACCTTAATGCCCTCCCCATGCATTCACATTTTCATGTTACTATCCGCGTTATCATCGCCCCGATTTAGTAACACAGTTATTGCTAATGATAGCTTTGATTTTTCAACTTAGGAGAGGATGATAATGATACCGCTATAGAATGCCGAAAGTGCCCTTAGGGTCGGTAGTGAATGAGCCAATGATTAGCTTCCAGTACATGGGATAATCCCGAGGGCATTTGTGTCCGTATACATTTTCTCTGTGGCTTTTCACGTATGGTTTGCTTCTCTAATTAGAGTAGTAGGCGTTATCGTTCAACGGTTCTAGTTACCATTTCGATGAGGTGTTTTATGACAGAAACACCCTCCACATTTGTTCATATTCTCTGTCTGCTACAAGATCAGCACAACACAAAGTTGCAAAACTAGCTTCCCTCTGATTTTTTTCTGGGGTGAGGAAGGTTTAAATTCCCAGATAACGAAAATGCCCCTAGTATTATGTACTGGAGCCAATCATTAGTCTACCCGTACATGTGGAAATCTCGAGGGGCATTATCGTCTGTTGAATTCACTTCCTTCCTCCCTAGCTTTCCGTTTAGGTACCGTTTGCTTTGCCTGATATGGCAACTACTCGAACAATTTTGATTAATAACCGATTTTTTCCCCTAATAATTACTACAGATTCCATCTCCTCACGGAATTCGATAACGGAAAACGGAGTTGCAGAAAGAGACTGGCTGATCACAATCGCCGTAGGCGAAAATCTCAGCAACCAAACCAAGAAAATCACAAGTCTCTGCCTGAAAATGGCCGAAATTTGACTTCTGATAATCTCTCAAGTAATTTATCACTCCACATATAATATCAACTCAAGATATGTACTATTTATTTGCATTACTTTTTATTGGTAAAAAAAATGGGATTTTATTTCTTTTTCATAAAAAAAATGGAATTTTGATTTATGGGATATGTGTTTTTGTGGTATGTTCAATAGGGTCTCCACCAGATTCGGGAGCTCAATCGTCTTCTTCGGTGACGGTGGCGGTGTCGCCGCCGAGAATGTCATTAGATTGTTTCCGGCAAAGACCATACCAAGGGACGGCATCTTCTCCAACGTCGTCTAGCTCACTTTTTTTCTCAAGTGGGTAATATGCCACGTCACTAAAATGGAGGAGATGAATTAATTACTCCATTTTTTAGCTACGTGACATAGCTAGTGAACGTCTCTATTGTTAATTTTCTTTAATTTTCCCTAAAATTTCAGTGGTTGTTAGTCTTAAATTGGTGTTAGAAACATCAAAATGGATCAATATTGGAACATCTAATTATATATATAAGTTTCCGATTATCTATTGAGCTTGGGTGAGTTTATTTGCCTTGTGCAAAAACCAAGGTACTGTGATTTTAATTTGATCATAATTAAAAATATATCAATATTGGAATATCTAATTATATATATAAGTTTCTGCTTCTCTATTGAGCTCGGGTGATTTTTTAGGGTCATAATTAAAAATGTCGTGCAATAAAAAGTATATTTTGAAGATTAAATCATTTAACAGTAATTTAATTATTTTTTTTAAAAAAACACATGATGAGAAAAATGAATTCTTTATTAATAATGTGTCGATTTAATTAAATATAAATATTAATTTATATCAAATCAACCGACAATGTTTCTACACCGCGGTTGATGGATTCAAATTCTAACACTTTTTTATTTAAAAAAAAAAAAAGGTAACTTTAACCATAATGTTAAAGCTTTTGTAATATACGTCCATTTTTCATAAATGCAATCGGGGTCAAGCATAGAATGTAGAGAGAGAGATATTGGAATTCCAAAAGATGGGTTTGTTTGGTTGCAGGGTTAGTTTTGGCAGGCACTGGTGTGGAGGTTCATGGTTTTCATTTTTTGGATTGAATGATTACCCTTTTGTCTGGTCCTGGAATTTTCCTGGAAAATGTAGCAAACATGTAAAAAAAGATGACAATGACCACGTGGTGCGAATTTTCGTGGGAAAATGAAAGAGGAAAGCGGGCAGTCAATTAAGCTGTCTCCTATGTGGAGGCTGGCTGTACTGGGGCCAAAAGTTAGTATTGCTTACTAATTAAGTATGCCAATCATATGGCTAATATCTCTCTCTTTCATCACAAGGAACTAGATTTGCGTGAATTCCAATTTTATATGCTTTCTGTTTTTAAATATAAAATTAAAAAAATAAAATGATTCATATATTTGTTTCTATTTATCAAAATTTTTTTTAAGAAAACCAACCCTAAATCAACTCTCACCATTGGCGATGCTACAATTATAATTCAATGATAATCTTGTTGATGAAAAACCATAAACAACAAATTAAAGACAACCGTCTAAGACCGTGGATGAGATTAACAACTCCGGGGAAACTCCTAATTAGCCAGTCCTCATTAAATCTCTCTCTCACGGCAGCTTTAGCCAAATTACGAGCTACATCATTTCCTCCCCTTCCAATGTGATCAAAAGACACGGCCTATGCTGCCTCTTTAATATCCTGGATAATCACATGTGCAATCTGCAAATCCAACAACTCTCTCACTGCAACTTTGAATCACGAGCAAACAATCTTTTTCCGCTATAAACTTTCTCTAGCTGTTAATCGTGGGCATAACGAACACCTTCAAGAGCCGGTTCCTGAACATGAGAATTGTTTTTTGCTTCCACCTTACCGTTGTTCTTCTTGTCTCTCACAATCACACCCACCATTGAGATTTGATTTTATCATTATACATGTGATAGATATTGGTTGAAGGATTTTTTTTTTTTTCATTTTCTGTAAAATTTCTTAATAATATTGGGAGGAGTTTGTCATATTTTAAAAACTTTGGACTAAATTATAATCATAATCGAAACTGAGGGATGTATTTGTATTTTCGTTTATTTCTTATTGTTTCCAAATATATAAAAATTCTTCTACAAAATTTATTTTGAAAAGAGAAATATGATTATCAATTAATTAAGTTATGTTTTTTACACACAAAATACGGTAGAGTTTTCAAAATGGTTTATGTTTTCTTGCGCGCGCACACAATAAAACAGTTTTTAAAAGAATCAAATGTTGAAAAATATATTTATAAGCTAAATTTGTCTCACGTGCATAAATTTCACAATTATTTTTTCAAATATTAATTAAATAAATTAGAAAAAAAAAGTTAAAACTAAATTTTGGCCAAATGATACTTTTTTTAAAGGTATTGTGCTCTACGAATATAAGATGGAATCATAAAATTATCACAGGAGACATGACAATGGGAATAAAGTAAAAATATCTTAGTGGGTTAGATCTGATATAAAATGTGCTGATTATATATGACATTCCAAGAGAAAATAAAAAAAAAACCCTTGTTTCAATTGATTATTACAAAGGTGATGCTGAAATCATCTGTTTGTTCTTGCTGCAAAATATAATAGAATTTTGTTTGTTATGTTCTTGTAATATAGCTGATTGTTGTCCTTCATACTCACATGAAAATCATATAAAGATATACACGGGAGGTTCCTTCTAAAGTCCTAATGATTTTGAAAGTTCTCATTGATTGAACCTTCGAGGAAGTTTAATTGTGGGTCCTTGCACCTCCCAATTGGGTTTATTTGTCTATATTTTCCCTTTTGACAACTTCTGTCTATATTTTTAATCTTTGTTTGATTCTCGACTAAATTCAAAGAAAATATTTTGTTCAATAAAAACGACTTTGATTTAAAAAAATAAGAACACATAATTAACTTTTAAGTCAACTCTCTAAACAAAATTGAATTTCGTTTATTCAATTTTGTTTGTGCGTGTAAATCACTTGCACGAGCAAGACTCACGTTGATGTAAGGCTAAAACGATACCATTGGTAGTAGGTCAACCAAAGATGTCCATGTGACATTAGAAAAATGGACAAATAGTAAAACATTGCTCATAAACAATAGAGTATTTTCAACTCTAAATTTCAATCTTTTTCTAACAAGACATTAAAATAAAAAGAGCACCCATTATACTTCATGTTCTTTACTATTCTCTTCTCTATTGGTTTGAGTGTGGATTATTACAAACTTCTTCGTTTAAATTTCTATACGTTCGTGAAAGAAAACAAAAATCATAATCAAATTAATGGTTTCGATCCGTTGAAAACTAAAATATTACGCTGAGTTCGTGCTCAACTTACATATCAAAAATCCACATGATAGTAGATCTAGATCGAGTTTAGCACTCGTTGATATACTCTCACTCTATGACTCAAAAAAATATTCAAATAAATATTATAAAATTCACACATATATAATATGATATTTTCAATCGCATTAACAAATTAACCCGTGTAAGAGAGGTAATGTTATTAATTACTTAGATTTGGTGATTTCTAGTTTGTTCATAAGGGGTTTTCTTCAACTAATCTAACGTGGATTATATGTATTTACTAGTTGAATTCCTGTGCACTGATTCGCTTTATATATATTTAGAGTTAGGTTTATACATTGTATGGGTTCCGGTTTTTTTTTCTTTACTTTAAACAAATTTTCTTTATATGGTTTCGGAGTTTTATTTTTCTAAAAGATGTGACATTAGGTCTTCACATTAAGAGAGATATACACAACTAAAAGAATAACAAATAAGCAAAGAACATGTTAAACGGGCTTGACTTCCATCAAACATGAAAAATGGTGGAGGAAATTGATTACGTGGTCAAATTGGATCTTGGATGATATTTAATCAAATTTGGATCATAGCTAAAATTAGAACATAAAGAGAAATAAGTCAGCCATACACTGTTATTCTTCTGAATAAGTGCTCTAATCTTCGTGGAAGTAGAGAAAATCATGGCAATTGAAAAGACTTTTAATTGGACAAATTAAAAATCTGTTCATTTAGCTTTGAGGGTTTTCCAGTCTTTTGCTTCGAAGCAAAGCTACAAAGTCTGTTGCGCCTCTAAGTCTAAAAGAAAGAGGAAAAAAAAGAAGGGCAGCCAGGAAATGAAGAACACGAAAAGCAGCGAAATTTGTAGGCAAATTATCATCAATAAAAATAATTTAATTAATAAAATCATTTTATTCTCTTTTGGACTAAGGTGCAACTTTGCCTCGTTCAACAAGTGCAGCAACACCCTGAGCTCCCCAAACCCCTGTTATGTGGGTCCCAGTCCAAAACCCAGACATCTTTTTACCCCTTCAATACCTTATGGGCCCACTCTTGATGAACATACACTTTGTGAAGGGAATGTGGGGTCCATACCTTTTAAATGCAACTACTCACTCTCATCCCTATGGTTTCTATGAGATATATGGGGATTACTTTTCAAAGGCCTGCACGTGGAGAGTTTCTTTTGGCTTAGCAGTGTTTTACGTGGGGGCCACAATTGATATGGGGAGGATTCGATGTTGCAGGTTCACGTGCATTACACGTGATTAATAGTAGAGTTCGATTGTCCTTTGTGGGACCTTGCCCAAACAGTTTTAGACAGAAATGACTGGTATGCGTTGTGACTCGTGAGGAATTGTGTATGGGTTTTCTTCTTTTTTTTTAGGGATCTAATATTTGTGATCTTATTTCTTGATTGAAGAAACTTTATTTGGTTGAAACAGAAAGAATTTAGTTTGTGAGTATGATTATGCTTGGTTCTTATTTGAACCAATTATCTAAGTTTATTTTTTGAGATTTTAAAATTTAACCAAATTAAATTATATTATTTATTAATGTTTTAAATATTATTTAATAAAATGATTAAAATTTGATAAATTTTAAAAAACGAAAACCATTTTCGAAAACGAAAACTGAAAATAGTTTTCTGAAAAAAAAAACATATTTTGATAAATGTAACTCGAATACTGTTTCCAAAACTCAAAACAATGAAATGTTGTTTGGATAATCTTATTTTGAAAATTGTTTTGATAAACCTTATAATTATTTTTAATTTTGAGTTTAAATTTAAAATTTATATTAATTTTATTTCTCGTATTTACTAAATATTTAAAAATAATTAATATTATTTTATTTTTAATATTTTAATATTTTTTATATATATAGAAAAATAATAAAATAGAGAAATGAACACTGATTTTAATACTATTTTTCAAAAATTATATAAAAAAACACTATTTTAGAGTTTTCAGAAAACTGTTTTAAAAAATTGCTTCTGAAAACTGTTTCTCAAACATAAAAAAGAGTTTTTAAAAACTATTTTTAGTTTTTAAAACTGAAAACAATTTCTAAAAACTGTTTCCAAACATAACCTATAACATTTTACTTTTTTTTTTTTTTTTGGGTAATAAAGATTATCTCCTTGTCAATAAAAAAAATTACTCAATAAAAGTTTATAAGGAAAAAGTCAATAAAAAAATCATTTTACAAACTCTCATAAACAGTAAAATTCTGTGCCCCAATTTTAGCCTCTATTATGTCTCAGCAACTTAATGAAACCATATGGTTTACCAAATCACAAGTTACGAGAAGAAAAAAGAAAAGTGATCATAGTTTTAACAATTGGTACATTGAATTATTAAGGGAGTGTACAACATCAAAAGGTTGTCTTTAGGTGGCACTATGATTGAATAAGTTCATAAAGTTTTGTCTTAAAATGTGACCCAACTTTAATGTGAGAAAAATTAGATGACGTACGGACAACATTAAAAAGGATGTCCCCATGTGTTCTCAAAAGTTAAAGAACATCTGCATTGCACACATAAATCTTGATGTGATTAATAATTAGTCCTTCAAATAAGTAATGAAAAGCTTCAAAATCATGTCATTTTATTAATCTGCTAAGTGAATTAAGAGAAACAATGAGACTTTAGGGAACTAATTTGTTTATAATTAATTAAATTTGTATGGATCATCAATATATACGAAATTAAATGGATTTCGACTGCGTTTGACAATTGAAAGGTCAAACAATTAAAAGATTAATGTTTCAATCAATATAAATATTAAATAATAACATCTTTCGATTAAGACATTGATTTCATAATTAATAAAGATGTTTCACTACACTTTGATTATTGTGTCGAAATATCTATTTATAAGAAAATGTGTTTTTATCGTACATACATCACCCGCTTTTAATCATCAATCTCCACATTTCAATTAACGCTACAATGTCACCTTGTATTTTGGCATGATACCAAATAACACACTGTCATCTACAATACAATCAAAATTAATTAAATTTTTCACATGTAAAATATATGTAAAGCCTTACAAGCTTTCACGCGTGATCACTAAAGATTAGAAAGAGACTTTCTTGAAAAACAAATGAAAAATTCTAAGGGAAAACAAAAATTATTAATTAAGAGATAATGGTTAAGTTATTTCTTGTTAAGCTATTCTTAAATGACACGCAACACTTTTAAGCTTCCAGACATTGTATACAAATTAACAAGTACATTAATTTTATTATAGTGTTGAATAAGATTCAAAATCTGATTAAATGATATGAAAATCTCGATCGAAACTCAAAAGTTTTGATTAGGTGAAGATAAATTCGGTCCGAAGGTTGGACAGTTTGATCGGTGTTGGGATTTTTTTAGCTCATTTTTTTTATGTGAATCCCAAAATCACTTGGTGAGCAAGTACCTTGAAGAGAAAGAAATTTGGTGGACAAATTTTGAAAACTATAAATATGGGTATCAAGAGAGGTAATCATTCACCTTCTTCCTTAAACAAGAATAATTGGTCAGATGTGAAGTTTAGCAAATCAAACATCAATATAACATGTAAAAGAGTATTTTACAAAATTCAAATGTTAAATGAATATTTGATGTATTGAGATTTAAATTGTGAGATTTTCGAGAGTTTTCACACAATTATGCATAGAAAAATTGTATAATGATTCAGGAGAGTTTTTACATATTTTTACTTAAAAATGATATAATATTGTGTAGTGAGTTGTAACAATTTTTCTTTATTCATAAGTTTTAAACAGTGAGTTATTGGATTCTAGGAGGCCAAATGAGGAGCATAGAGAAATGTAACAATTGAAAATATAAATTGTACTTTGATATTTTGCTAAAAGGGCAAGGTAAATATATAATAACTAAAAATGTAGTGTTGATATCTATAAAATAAAGCAATTTTTTGTTTGTGAACTCGAAAATTAATCTCTTAAATTGCCTAAAAATAAAATGTGTAACATCCAATAGCTAAGTTGATTTCAATAATTGCCACTAAGCAGCCATAATGTCCTAAAACTTATGTTCTAAGTTACTCTGAATCATGAAAACAACTAGTCATATCAACAGTCATATAGATTATAGGTGCAAGGGGAAAGGTTTCCATTTTCAGTTAAACGGGCTCGCCCTCTAACTTTTTTATTGTGGCCATACCTTTTGGGAAAATCAAAAGAAAAAGAGAAAAAAGTTGACTCTGTAGTAACTTTGAAAATAATTAATGGAGCTTTTGCCTTGATTTCTTTTCCAGCTCTGGGTGCGTGATAGCGATAAGTCTTTGACACGGTGCTTTGCGTGATGTTCGTGACTCTCGTAAGATTCACACACTCAGTTTTTCCTCCAATTGATAACTCATCATATCTTCAAAGGAAATTAACCTTTTTGTCCCTTCAGAAAAATTGCAGCAAGTTAATCAACTTTCCACCTATCTGGTCAATAATATATACTAGCGGAATGGGTATCCATCCCTTTGTTGTAAAGATTTTCAAATGAATGGAAAGGAAATAGAGGGAGTTTCAATGAAAGGAATCCATCCTTTTGTTTTAAAGATTTTTAAATGAATAAAAAGAAAATAGATGGAGAATATGTTGATAAATGAAAAATTAAACAAAATATAAAAATTACGTGGTTCGAAGATAAAACTCTTACATTCACAAACAATAATGATAAAGATTTCTCTATAATCAAACAGAATACAAAAACTGTTAAAAGATAGAACTCTCAAAACCTTAATCTCCAATACACTCAATTTCAACATAACAAACTGAATAAAAAAACATATGAAACCTTATCATATATTTATACAGCTTCATACTTTGGGTCTCCGTCCTCGTACCTTATCTACTTTGCTTTGTCCACTACGTTTTAATAAAGATTATTGAAATTGAATTTGGTTTTGAAGAATTTAGAACATATTTAACGTGGACAAAAATCAATTGTCACCAAATATAAGACTTTTAGATTGTTGGATTAATTCAAATCCAATGATGGTTATTTTAACATTATTAAAAATATCTTTAGACTATAATTATGTCAACCATTAGATTTAGTTAAATCTAAAGGCTAATTAGAAGTCTAACATATAAGGATAACTTTCATATATATATATATATATATATATATATATATTTGGGTACTTATCATCAACAATTCTCACCTAAAATTTAAGATTTAAAACATTTTTTTTCTCTTTTTCTTCCTTTTTTTCATCTTCAAGACACTTTGCACAAAATGGATAAGCATTTTGCAGTCAATCAGTCATAGTCACTAGTACTCTTTTCTGGTGTACAACTAATAGCTATGGTTTTTATTTGGAAGATCATTCAAGGTCAAGAAGATGCACAAAACCATTTTTGTTAATGTATTTTGAAAATGCTTTATATATAATGCTTTGATTTGGCCAAAAAAAAAATGCCCAACACTCAAAAACATGTACCTAATTTAATTGTTTGAAAGAAACATGGAAGCATCCGAAATAAATAAACTTTTTTTAAATTATTTTTAAAGAAAAAAAAAAGGGAATAAAGAACCAAATATAAAATCGTTCTTATAGAGAAAAGAAAAATTTGTTCGTTATTTTTAGAACGAAAGAAGATCTGCCTATCACAGAAATAAGATAAAAATAGAGAAATATCTCCTTGACGAGAAAAAAATGGAAAAAAGAGAGAAAAAATATATTGAGTCAAATAAAGATGTATTAATAAATTCAAAACAGTCGCTATTGGATTTGAATTAATCTAGGAAGGTATTCTTCCAAATTTTCTTTTTTCCTCTTCTTTTCTATCTTTTCAAACTTTCAAACAATAATTAATTAAAATATTTAAAAGTCTTAAACGATATCTATCTATACATTTTATATTGGATATGACATTTGTTGATGTGACATCATATATAATTTTTTTTAATTTTTAAACTTTTAATTAATGATTTTTTTATGAATTTAAATCAAACAATTATATGTTTATTTATGTATCTTTCATTTTTTTCTTTAATAGAGATGAATCAATCTATTACATCAATTGATTTTTTTAATATAAAAACCAAAAAAGTGAGTCATTGTATAATCACACATTAGTTAAAAATGGAAAATGATGTTTATGTTTTCATTATGAAAAAGAAAGTGAAGATTGGAAAATGCATGATCCATCCGAGATAAATGTGAATGGGTTATCTTTGGAGATAAAAATTGTGAGATTATGTCTATCCTAAAATCTATTTGCGTCCAAATTTTTATTTGAGGTTTTAAAGTCCTTTTTTTTTTTTTTATAGTGGACTCCTAATATAAAATATTTATTCAAAAATTTTCATTTTTAAGAATTTTTTTATTTCTTTTAAAGTTTCATGGTAAGCTTCAATATAAGTTTCCTATTTCTTTCTTTTGAGATTTTATGATCTAAAATATATATTTTTTAATCTCACACTGTGCGAGGAGTTGTTAAATAATCTTATATTGCCTAGGAATGACAATAGAGTTTATGTCTTTGCTATATAAAGAGAAAGTGATAGTTAATAAAAGCATGATCCTCTGAGCCATGAATAATATATGTGACTGAGTCATCTTTTGCAATAAAAATTGTGAAACGCTGTTTACTCCAAAACCTTAGTTAGATCTCAATCCAAATTTTATTTGAGTTTTCAAGGTTCTATCTTTTGAGTTGAAATTTCATAATCCAATATATATATTAATTTTGCACATAGTGCGGGGGTTGTTATATAATCCAACATCGACTAGGAATGAACAATAGGGTTTTTCATCTTCGATATACAAAGAGAAAGTAATGGTCAATAAAAGTGTAATCCTCCCTGAATGATATATTTGAATAATGTTTTCATAGATGAAGGCGTTGGACTAAGTGTTTTACCTTTTGTGAGGCGAGATGTAAACTCGAAACATTGGGACGTATGTGTTTTAGGTAATTATTTTTAAATTTTAAAAAATAATAAATAATTAAAAAATATTAATATTAAATATTAAATATTAAATTTCTTAAAAAAATAATTAACTGAATAAGATCCAAATATTTTGATTTCTCAGGATATTGTCATTTTGTTCTCTTATTTTTATCTATTATTAATACTCTAATTTTGTTTAGATATTGCGCTAAATTTTGTGCTTTTGATTGCTTATCCTTTGTCCTCCACTGACAAAAACATGCACAATTTAAATCTTGATCCAAAATTTCTTTTAATCTCGTGCATAGGCGGAGACTGTGCCAGTGGAGAAGTAAAGCTAACCCACCAAATCCTCTCATTTCCATTAGCAAAAACTCCCAAACAACAACAATAATTTTATTACTTTTTATGACATTTTCTTTATTACTTACTTCAAAACCCTAATTCAAGGGAGTTTTGTGTGGGAACATTGCTGAGGCATGACATATACAAGTTGGGGCAAGTGATTCAGCTGCCAGAATTTTATTACTTTCTTGCTTTCTTGCTTCTGGAAGTAACAACAAAAGTATCCAATCCAACTTCTAAACATAGCCCCAACAATGGATAGCATCAAAATCAGATTAACTGCATTAATAAACCAAATAATTATTCCATACAAGAACATACATACATATTGAATGACACTTATGGTACAAGGTCACATTAAATCAAATGACAAACGAATTATACAATCAAAATCCAAGAATCCATCAGCCAATTAAGCAGTTTAATTGAATCCATACCCTAAAAAAGAAACCACCGAAGCTTTAGTGAGATAGTTGAGACTCAGCTCTCCTCGTCAAGCGCTTGGGTTCAAGCCCTCGAGATGAGATCTAGCTTGAATCAACCTAATTGTTAACCCACATGTAAAGACACTCACAGCATGTTGATACGGATATCAACGGACTCCACTGTGTCACTCCAAACTTCTTTTCAACAAAAAAAAATTGCTTAAAAATTAATACCTTAAACTACATGCATGAGCTCCCTCCAAAGAGTAATTATTCCACATCTGAGAACATTGATCTTCTTCCTGATCATGAGCTTCCTTGTTTTTTCCCCTCATAGACAGGAAACCAAATGCAGAGCTTGGTGCCTGCATGAGATCTAACGTTATGTGAGAGCCACTTTCATGGAACCTGCTGCAGTCCCAATTACCCTGTGGCTCATGATGATCAGCAGGTAACAACTGCTGCTGTTGTGTGTGCGCAGTACTACCACCACCCGGTTGGGCATGATCTCCGAGATTCCATTCTCGGTCGAGTATTAACTGCCGAGCAAGGATGGCGGCACGGTTTTCTGCGATTAGTTCACTGAGTGCAGCACTTGACCTGGAGGAGAGATCAGATGGAGAAACCCAAGATTCAGCCTTAGATGACAGAAGAGAGAGAGCACCTCCTCTCGGTGAAGATGATGATGATGATAAGTATGGGAATCCCCCAGTAATCAACTTGTTATCTGCAAGAAATTAGTTATGTGTTTCTGATTTTTAAGTGTGGAAATTCAGATTAAGAGAAGAATAAAATGAAAAAAATCCATCTAATCTTATATTTTGATATACGAATCAACATGAAAATGATCATATCTTCTTCATTTATAAAAACTATTTCTTCAGATTTTCCTCTTAATCATATCATCATTTTAATTTGGTGCATCAAACATGCACTAAGATTATTTTGCACTTCGCAATTCGTGTTTGAGAGAATTCACTAAGACAGAAAATAAATCACATATATAGCCAATGGCAGTATGCCAATTTTTTTTTTGTCCTTTATGAACTAGTAGTGCAAACTATAATTTTTCCAAAATGCAAGTTCACTGAACACAAACTCATTGACAGAAAGTTGCAGAGAAAATTCTGGAGACAATTTTTAAAACACAAAACAAAAATGATCTGATCAACACCCTCATGATAAAGAATATCGACATGCAAGACAACAGTCTTATGATACCCCATTACAGCTTGATTTTGAGTTAGGATCCTGAAAAATTTGACGAAAAAGAAAGTTGGAAGAAATATTGAAAGGAAAACAAAAAAAGAAAATGAGTTTCAAACGAAATTTTGTTTTCTTTCCTTTTTCATTTTCCTTCACATTTTTTAGGATCCAAACATACCATATGGAATTAATCTTATGAAAGGGAGAAAGTAAAAGCTTTGATGAGTTTTTTTTTGTTGCTGTTTTTAAGAATCCTAAAATGACTCGATATGCATCTTTACCATTTGACTAAAATGTTTTAACTTCCCCTCCCCCTGCTTATCTTGTATTTTTTATTTGGATAGAAGAGGAGTTACTTCCTCTAGACTCGTTAGTTTCTAGTTTCTTGGTTTGGCTTAGTTTTTTCAACAACAAAAAATGTTTTAACTAGGACTGTCTTGTTTCCATTGTTTAAGAGCCATCAACCTGCCGGGAGAGTAGAGAAGAGTAAAGGATGTGGTGTGTATCATCCCCCTTGTTTGACTATGACTTTTTCAGATGACAAGAGGGGATTTGGAGAGATACACTTACCCTTTCAAATCCCCTCAAGACCCGATTTTGTCAATTCTTCCATATTGGAGGAATAAGGATGGACTACTACTCTCCTTTATATAAACCATCCAAACAATACATGATTGTTTTATCTATCAAGCAAAATCTAAGCAAAAATTACTCGAGATCTCAAGTATACTGTTTTATAACAGAATATCTTCAACAATCATATGCTGATCAGTTTTTTTGCAAACCCCAAATTTTCACCAGAGCCCTAGCAGTACTTTTTTTAAAATGCAAAAGAAATTTATTTAAGGTGTGTTCAGTGGGAGAGTAGAGAAGAGTAAAGGATGTGGTGTGTATCATCCCCCTTGTTTGACTATGACTTTTTCAGATGACAAGAGGGGATTTGGAGAGATACACTTACCCTTTCAAATCCCCTCAAGACCCGATTTTGTCAATTCTTCCATATTGGAGGAATAAGGATGGACTACTACTCTCCTTTATATAAACCATCCAAACAATACATGATTGTTTTATCTATCAAGCAAAATCTAAGCAAAAATTACTCGAGATCTCAAGTATACTGTTTTATAACAGAATATCTTCAACAATCATATGCTGATCAGTTTTTTTGCAAACCCCAAATTTTCACCAGAGCCCTAGCAGTACTTTTTTTAAAATGCAAAAGAAATTTATTTAAGGTGTGTTCAGTAGGAGAGAAAAATGAGAGAAAATAAAAGTAAGGGGAAAGAAAAGTGCGTAGAATGAACTTTTCTCTTGTTTAATAGGAGAGAAAAGTTAGGGGAAAAAACTAAGATGACTAATGTTTTCTTCTTACATGTGCAAATCATAATCCTCCATAACTGGGAGGATTTGAGAATAGAAGATAAAGAGAGAAAGAAAAAAAGATTATCAATTTACTAATTAATCCCCGTCAAATCTCTCACATTAATATTCATTAACATTATGAAAGATATAATGATAAAAATAATACTACTACATTTTCTTTCCTCTCACTTTTCCACTCAAGATTTAGGAGAAAAAATATTTTCTTTCTTTTTAGTTTTCTATCATCTCAATTAAACACATAAAAAAAAATACTTATCTTCTTAGTTTTCTTTCTTCGCTTTTCTTTTCTACTAGACACCCTTACGATTGAAGAAATTCAAAAGTACAATTAACTCTGAAAAAAACGACCCAAAATACAAGCACAAATAATGCCAACAAAGAAAGCAATAAAGGAAACAATGCTTGATCCCTTACCTTATGTTAAAGGGCCAAAATTTAATGGAATACTCCACTACAATGTTGTTTCCCAAATTTGTACAGTTTGAAAGATATAACTTAATCGTAAATAACGCATGCAATGTAGTTCATTTTCATGTCTTAGTAAATAATAATCTTGTACTAATTTATTTTGATTGACTTAATACATAAATTTTAATTTAGTCAACTGTTGTTGGGTATATATGCGAGTTGAATCAAGGAAATTGAAAGTAAACAAAAAAAGTTAGGTATTGATATCAATAACTTTAGAGTGATTTAAAAAAGTTTGGTGGCTTTAGCCCCAAAGTGTGTGGGGTTTCATCTAAAGAGACATCCTAACCCAAGTGAGTGGGGCTTGCCATTAGGCCTGTCAATGCATAAGATTTTAATTTGAATCCTATTCATATAGTACATATGGATAGGGGTTTTGATTCAATAATCCAATTTCAATCCGAATCTGTTAATTCGTTTAACTGAATTTATCTTGATACACTCAAATAATAACTTGAAATTCCAGCCACTCCAAATTTATAACCTCTTTGATCTTACGAAGAATACCCACAGTGCTGTGTGTATTCTTCGTAAGAACAAAGATATTATAAATTTTAAGGCTAGTATTTTAAGGGGAGGAAATGCTGCTTTTTCTTGTGTCCCAATGGGAGGTTCAAAGGTTCTTTCTTTCAACAGTAAGGAATCCATGATGAAGCGTTTAAAGCAGGAAAGTTCATGATTTAATCAATGGTTCGAGCAGATTGAACCTTCGTGTTCTGAAGTGCAAAATGATGATCATTTTGTTTGGATTAGTTGTGAGAATGTACCTCTTCAAGTTTGGGATGCCAATTGTCTTGTGGTAAGAGGATATGGGGAAAATATGTTGCAATGGATGAAAACACTATATTTAAAAAACGGTTGGATGTTGTTAAAATCTTGACCGTTGGATATCAAACATCTATTTAAAAAGTAAAAAAGAGAAGATGGAAAGCTATTAAAAAATCAGGTGAGCTTGGGTCTCGTATGGTGAAGAATTCTAAAAGAATGGTTGGGGCTGAAAAAAAGGGCTTTGCTACTACCGAAGTGCCAAATTCTACTTTTCTTTTGAGTTTTGTCTCATCCTCCATAGATGAGGCGGCAATAAAAACGTTGAAGGTGGGCAAAGAGTTGGGTTTATCATATGTGTGCGAAAAGATGTTGCTTGATCAGTTCTATCAAAAGGAATTAAGAGACTGAAAGGACTACGATAGGTTGATGAAAAGTAGATCTTGGCCATTGGTAGAATTTTGGGTCAAACATGTGTATTTCCTGTCCTCCACTTGAGCTTCTTGTGCGGTAGGGTAGTTGTTTTGTCTTGCTTTAATTTGTATTTGTTGGTCTGTCATCATAGTTTTGGCTTTCGTGTTTCCTAATTCAGTTGTGGTTCGGTGCGGAACTAGCTGTTTTGGTTTGCTTAAAAAATATAAAAAAAAAAATTAGGGAAAAAAAGGTAAAATTGTCCCTTAAAAAATTAAAGTATTAGAAAGACATGTAAAAAATTTTAATTCATATAGATATAGTTTTTTTAGGGAAAAAAGTAAAATTGTCCCTTAAAAAATGTATGGCTTTATAGTTGAATAGGTTTTAGAATATTTATTAAGTAATCCGATAATTCGATTATAATCTGAACAATGATGGATTCGAATATTAATTAAATTTTAAAATATTTTATTAATAATTTGATCTAAATATGTTTAATAAATTTTTAACAAATGAATTTGAATGTTCTTTTAATTCAAATCAAATCCGACAAACCTACCAATTAAATATAATAACAGAGTTTAACAACTTCACCTCTCTTTAAAGTTATAATTAAATATTATTTGTTTTTGCCATTGATTACTTATTTTTTTATTGGATTTGCCTAAAAGGTAAGACCAGCAACAAGAAAAGTCAAGGATTTATAATTAAATACAAAGATAAGATGAAATTATTTCTTAAATACCCAGAATTTAAGAAAATAAGTATAAACAATCAATGCAAATTCCAATACAAGTTAAATCCAAAGCAGAATTGATTTGTCCCAGACATGAAGCCATGTGCATCTCCAAAAAGAACATTTATCTTCTGCTAATTAAAGTAGTAATAAAAAGAAGAAGAATTGTTTACTAATTACTTACCTTGAGAAGAGTTCCTTGCAATAGAATCGTGAGAGCTCTTTCTTCTTCGCTCATTGTGCCCTGCTAATCTCCTCCTGCAACTCCTCTTCGAGTCGTCAAACTCTGACACTACATGAAACCTACACCAATATTTTATCTCCATCAGCCACTTTTATTTCTTAATTTATTCTCAATTACTTTTACAAAAAAAGATTAACCATTTATATATTAAATCTTAATCACACTTATCGTCAACCAAAATTGACCGAAAGACTAAATGTGATAAAAGGGTAGAAGAAAAAAAAAATCGAATCTTGAAATTTAAAATTTTGAAATAGAAATGAAAATGATAGCGTTACCTGCTACACTGTTGACAGAACCGCTGCTCTAACCCTAAAACCACAACCTTAGGGGACTTAGAGTGCATCTCGCAGACTTTATGCCTCCGGTGATACTCCTTGGCGTTAACCAGCGCCACGTGGCATCCCTCCACCTGACACCTAGGCACAATAGCTGTAGACCCCACCACCGACGACGACGACGGTCCCGCTCCACCAGCAGTACCAATACCGTCGTTAAGGCCATAGTAAGGTCTACCTCTCTTACCTATAGAGAAACCGGAAAACCCGCCCACGTGTCGCTCAACGAGTGGGGCTGTAGCGTCCTCGAAATAGTGCCTCTTCCCCAGCTTCAAGCACATTAGGTGCGGGTCAGGGTGCAAGTGGGACCCATCTCCGGCGTAGAGAGAGTGCAGCTGCTGGTCATGATGATGATCGTAGTGATGCTGCAAGCTGTTAGTGAACAACAGCGCGTGGGCTGCACTCACCTCCGGGAGCGGGGAGTTCGAGGTCTCCGCCGTGGTGGTGGTGTTTGCGGCGATTGTGTTAACGTATAGGTTGTCGTCACTAGTACTACCACCATTGCTCCAATCAAATCTTGAAGTATTGAACTCCCAAATATCCCAACCAAGATTATTGTTCGTGTTATTATTATTATCATTATTACCACTTTGCCCTCTGTTAACGTTGCTGTGACCACTAAAAAAATTCCCGCCAATTTCCATCTCTCTCTTTCTCTTCCTCTCGCAGTGGTGCTAGTAGTCAGCTTTGATAAGTTAATAATTTGCTGGTTTTGCCCATACAAAAAGGCCTGTGGCGATGAATAGGAGAAGAGATTCGCAGGCTATTTTTGGCCAAAGAGGAAGAGAAGAAGTACTTGAGAGAGGGAGAGAGAGAGAGGGAGAGAGGGAGAGAGAGAGAGTGAGAGAGGAAGGGGGGTCTTTGTTGTTGTACACCGAATGGGCAATCGAGGGATAAGAGAATGAGAACAAATTAAGCTGCAATATTACAGTGAGATTGGCACGTGAGAGGGGGGAAAACACACGTGTGAATGGTGATAGTGGGGCCAGTTCCCAAGTGGGTTAAAGTGATTTGATAGAAGAATCTGGGCTGTGTGTATGTGAACTTCAATAAGTGAGAGAGAGAGAGAGAGGGAAAATCTGATATGACCAAGTAAATCAGAATAAGATGTACGTCACAAGACTAAAAAGGATTGTTGTAAATTTTCATTCCATATTTAATTTGTCCCTTTGGTAAAAATTCAATTAAAAAGTATTTAAAGAAGTGACTAACGGAGTTTATAAATAGTGCTGTTTTTAAATAATTGACAGTTAAAATTAATAAACTTTGGAAGAAAATGAATAAAAATGAAAATACGATCATAATTCAAGGACAGAAATGAAATTAACCCTCATATTTAATATGAGTTCCTTACTTAGTCTACACGCAGCAAAAGAGACGGGTGCTACACTTTCCCGTAACAGCGAATTTGCATGCACTTCCCACGTAATAAACCCCGAAGTATACCTTGATACACGCAACTTATCTTGCATGAACGGGGCGTGTGAACAACGCGCTTACGTTGCTTTATTTTCTGTTTTGAAGCATCAAATCTTTGTTCCATTTAAAATATCATGTGATTTTGATGCCATAATAGACCAAACCAACGTGCATGAATTTGGATGGAATTCCATAACTCAAAAGACAAATCCCTAAATAATAATTTATGGAGACTTTTCATTTTTTTATAATAAAATAAAACCAATGAGTTATCTCTGTATGATAAGCACGAAGTGCCCAACAATTCTTTCTTACTCGATCATTGCGTTTCGAGGTGGCAATTCAGGTTACGGGTTCAACCTAATTCATAGTTTGGGTGAGTTAGAGTTTAGTTTGTGGGTAAAAAAATATATTTCGTGTTCACGAGTTAAATCAAATTTAAATTTTAATTGAGTTTTTTGAAATAAAATAATAAATATATTTTTTAAAATTAAATATTTTTTATAATATATTAAATATATTATATAATATTTATTTAATGTATTAATTAAATCAAGCTATTCGTGAGCCCAACAAATCGAGTTTGACATAACTCAAGGTCGACTCGATAACTTAACTGAATCAAAATCATAGTTCGAGTTCGATTTAATCGAATTTTTCGAATCAAATCTCTTAAACAAACTAAACTATTCGACTTAGTTTCACCTTTACATAATTATGAAAATAACATAACTGATTAAATTGAAAGCATTTCACCAAAATACGTTAATATGGTAATATATAAAACTGCTGTTAAGTTAAAAGTTACAGACGAAATTTATTTTTAAAATATTATCAATTTCTTTTTCTTTTTCAAAATCAATTGTTTTGTTATCGTTTTTGTTTCACCCCCTTAAAAGCAAAAAATTATAAAAGTTGTTTGATTACAGAATCACGCTATTTTTTAGTAAAGAATCTAGCTATTGAAACTAGATAAAACAGAATATCAAGAAGAAGTAAAGTAACTCAAAAAAAAAGGAAGAAAATGAAAAAGTAAGATTAATGTTTTTCACGTGGTGCAAATAATAACAAATGTTAGAAAAGTGAAAAAAAACAATTAGCCTATTTAAAAAAAAGATTTATTTTAATTTTTACTTATGATTTGCATGGTTAATTTTAAGGTTTTTTTAATTATTTAGGAAGAATCGTAACTTTTATCATAAAACGATTCGATTATCACGAATTTATATTAAATTATTATAAATATAAAAATAAATATTTTATCACAAAATAATACCAATTACTGTAAAATGATTCTAAATTACTATACAATATATATTTTTTCATTTTACTCTGCTCTAAATATAGTACGCCCATTCTTTATTCAATGCAACACAGACTGTAAAGTGTTGATAGAGTCTCCAATTAGGATAAGCCATACACGTGTATCAAAATGGGCTCCACCCCCAATTATCGCCCTTTAAATACAGCAAAGATCGACCAGATTAACCTGACTGTGACCACACCTTCGCTATCTTTTTGAACGGTTGGTAAATAAAGGAAATACAGTTGGAAATGGCATTGTTGTAAATAAATGGTAACATGGAGACCTGTTACGTTGCGTTGAGCTTCTGAAGAGAATTAAAAAGCCTGAGACATTTATTCACTAGGAACTGATCAACAGACTGTAGCAAGTCTGCAATTAGCAAAAAAAAGTTTTGCCCATATCGATTGCCGACCCTTTTGCTTGTGGTAAAATGGTAAATTAAATAGTTACAAATAGTAGCTCAAAATATGCCTGATACACTAATTCCACGCGCCGTTTTTTACTTGAGCGCGCCCGTCTTTTGAAATATCTGTACTTAAAGGCATGTAAAACAAACACTTTTTTTATCAAGTTATCTGTGCCTTGGATAAAAAGAGCAAAATATTGGCCTGCCTGACATCGATGGACACTTGACAATATATACGATGAGAGAATTGAACTTTCTTAAAGAGCTCCTTTAATCCATGTATTAAAGTTGAGAGAATATTTAATATTTATTATTGTTATTCACGTGTGTGTGGTTTCGTTTTTATTTTTTTATCTTTTCAAATTATTTCTGTAAAAAAAAAAAAAAAAAAAAAAAAATTAGTGACAGGCTATATTTGAAAACTGTTTTCAATTTTTAAAAATTAAAAACAATTTTCAAAATTTTTTATGTTTAATAAACAATTTTTAAAAACATTTTTTAAAAAATTATTTTTTAAAAATTATTTTTTGAAAACTCCGTATTGATGTTTTTTGACTTAATTTTTGAAAAATAACCCTAAAATCAGTGTTCACTTATCTACTTCATTCTGCATTCATGATATATAAAAATATTAAAATTTTAAAAATAAAATAATATTAATTATTTTTAAATATTTATTAAATATGATAAATAAAATTAATATAAATTTTAAATTTAAGCTCAAAACTAAAAATAATTACAAGCTGTAGCAAAACAGTTTTCAAAATAAAATTATCCTAACAACATTTCATTGTTTTCTGTTTTGGCAACAGTTTTCGAGTTACAGTTATCTCAACATGTTTTTTTTTCTTCATAAAACTGTTACCCAAATATACCCTAACACTTTTATAGTTTTTCTTCTCGTACAGTATTTCTTATTTTAATATTTTATTAATGTAAAATTAAAAATAAAATTTACTAGTTAGAGAAATTTTAAAACAAATTTACTTACTATTGTTTTAGAATATATTAAAAAAATATAAGATTTTAAGAAAACAAAATGATTATATGTAAAATTGACAAAAGAAAAAACATCAACATCCAAAAGATACACAAAAGTTTTATTGATTTTATGTAAAATTGATAATTTATATCAGAAAGAGGACATGTAAATCGAGACATGGATATTATAATTATAATTATGATATGTTAGTAATATATTTCTTTTAATATATACTTTTTAATTGAAGAAAATATTTTTTTCTTAAGAAAGTATTTCTTATAACCTTCAATATGTTTTTCAAAAAAAACAATCTTAATTTTTGGGTAATACAGTAATGGTAATAATTTGCTGAACATTCAAAAGGCAACGCAGTTCTCTCAAATGCTGACAACCTGGTTCGGTCCCTCATAAAGATGTGTGGTTAAAGGCTGATGAAACCTGTTTTGGAAGTAGGTATCCAAAGTTATTAGGGGTCCCACACCAATAAAGGAAGGTCTGACAAATTCTACACCTGCCACGTGTACGGCCACTATAGTCCAACTTGGTGAAGGATGGCATCTTCGATTGGAAGTTGCTACAGAGCAAAACAACTTTTGAAAGTAAAATAAATCATTTTGCTGAAATTTAAAATTAAGTTCCTGAAAAGCAGGGAGAGAGAGAGGGGAAACTATCACTTTGTACTTGTTTAGTGGGTATTTGACACGTGTAAATCAACAAACCAGGGGTTCCAAATTCTCTTCCCGTACTCCAAAACAGAGCAAGTTGGGCAAGTAAGAGACATAGAGAAGTCTGTGACTACATTGTTCCTTTTAATGAAACACAAAAAAAAGGATTACAAATGAGATTGAGGAAGGATATGAAAGGAGAAGGGGACCATATTTTTCATTTTTTCTAAGCGTTTTTTTTGGTGTTATAAGATGGGGGACCATTTCGTCTTTGATTGAAAGATTGATCCTCGATAATTTTGCGATAACTAGAAAAGAAAACAAATAAATCTACCCATTTCAATAAATTCATTTTTTGATTATCTTAATGTTGTTGTTATTATTTTTATTAATTCACCGTATAATATCACAGGAAGAAACGGGCATGAGATGAAAAAATCACTCGATCATCTTAATGTTTTGTTGTGTCTATCAAATGTACATGTATTAACGTGCGTGAAATAATGGAAGATTGCAAATTGTACATTATTAATATAGTTCAATCCCTCGAAATTCTGAATGATATTTTTTTCAAAATTGAATAATGAGTAATAAATTTTGAGTAGCAACACAAAAGAACAAAAAAATAAAGGTAAAAATCAAGTTGATATAATGCGCTTTCCATACTCCAAAACAGAGCAAATTGGGCAAGTAAGAGACCATTTTTTTTTCATTTTTTCTAGGCTTTTTTGGTGTTATAAGATGGGGGACCATTTCGTCTTTGATTGAAAGATTGATCCTCGAGAATTTTGCGGTAACTAGAAAAGAAAATAAATAAACCTATCCATTTCAATAAATTCATTTCTTGATTATCTTAATATTATTGTTATTATTTTTATTAATTCATCGTATAATATCACAGGAAGAAACGAAATGAGATGAAAAATTCACTCGATTATCTTAATGTTTTATTGCGTCTATCAAATGTACATGTATCAACGTGCGTGAAATAATGAAGGATTGCAAATTGTACACTATTAATGTAGTTCGATCCCTCAAAACTCCAAATGATATTTTTTTCAAAACTGAATAATGAGTAATAAATTTTGAGTAGCAACGCAAAAGAACAAAAAAATAAATGTAAAAATCGAGCTGATATAATACGTTTTGATCGAAGAAGATTGCGTATCTACGTTTATGGTGTGTAAATGTACGATCACTCAATAATAACTCTTTTGATATATAATTAAAAGTGATAATAACATTAAAAAATTATAATTTTATTTTAATTTCAAATTTCACAACCGACATTTAGGAAATGATTGAAAGTTGAAAAATGAGGATATTAGATCATTATTTTGCAATAAAAGATGAGACCCAGCAGTGATGCGTTTCAATCAAAGCTGAGTCACGATGGGACCCTTCCCAATGCAGGCCTCACTCAGCTGTCTCTCATGACTCATAAAAGAAACATGTGAACTGGATTTGAGCCTTTTATGGGCCCAACCCCTAATAACCCTTTCCTCAGTCCTTACTGTCAACTCCCATAAAGGAAGTGCAATGACTCCATTATTTTTCACAGAATTGGCTACCTTTGTACGGTCAACGATATACTCTTGTTGGAGTCTTAAAAGTTAACGTTTTAAATCTGTTGTTAATATGAATGTAAAGTTTAAAAAATAATATTATTAATATTTTAAATCTGAACCAATCAAATTATTTTTCTGTCACACAACAATTTTCAACCAATGAAGATGGACCCATCAAAATGTAAGGTTTTGAAGGTCAACTATTTGAAATTTAAAAAAAAAAACACGTGAGTGGACCCATAAGTGAACTTTAATCATTGACTCTATTGTTTTTCTATGAAGCTTAATCATTGAATTGAATTACCTAATTTGTTGATTTTGATTCACCGAAGCCTAAGAAGTAAGAACTTCACCGTGAACCTCAAAGAACTGCGGAAAAGCAAAATGCTCTATAAGTATTTATTTTTATATTTTGGATTTTTTTAATAATAAAATAAATACTATGGTATGTCTCCATTAACATAAAAAGTTAACATAGTTAAATTACAAAAAATAAAATACCATTTTATGTTTAATCATCTATCACCAGCACTAAACCTAAGCCCATTAACCCACGTAAGTTTTAACCGAACAATCAACGTTTGGACACAACCTAAACAATTATGGGTAAAATGATATTTTAATTTTATAATTTAATGGTGTTAACCTCTTACGAGATATAAAAACTCATGGTATAAAATGAAAGTCAAGCAAACTATGAGGTATTTCATGAAATTAAGCTTTTTTTTTTAAATTACTTCTGGCAACAATGTTTATTTTCCGAAGAAATTTATAAGGTCCAACATTCATGGGCCAAACTAATCAAAAATAATTATGGGCCAAAAATCAAAAAACTTGTGAGCCGAACAACCAAAGGCCCAGACGTAGTCTATTTTTCAGATAACCCAATCCATCGACTCTCGGTCGGGAGCGAAGAGAAGCTGAAAGGTTTTTTTGATCAGTGAAGTTGAAAGAGTTGTGTTGTGAATTGTGATCCATTCACTTTTCTTTCCATTTTTACTTAAAATAAACTATAATCGTGTTATATAATTCCATTAACAGTTCTGCGGCTTGTGAGAGTTCTGACTCAGAAGCAGGAAGAAACTTATGGAAGTTAACAGTTCATGGAAATTTTGCTTTTCAAGTTCCTGACTGAGTTGTATCAGTTAACTTAACCATCATAAAAGGAGTCCCAATTTGAATAGAGTGTTAGGGGGAGGGGATAATTTGCCAACTCTCCCTAGTGCCATGCCTACAAAGGGTAGCGCGCAGCATTCCCTGTTGTTTGAGAAGGAAATACACTTTTCTGATGTCTTCCGTAACATCATTTTGCTATAGAATGCCAGGCTGCCAGCTTTTCTATTGTGGAATCCTGCTTTGATTTATTGAAGAATAACCTTAGGAATCAATAAAATGTTGACTTTGTCCGATGAAAGGGCACGTTTTTTGTGACACGCAGAAAACCATGTGACCAAGATGGAGAGGTAGTACGAGCTGATCATGTTCCTGTAGGTAGGTGCAAATGGGTTATGTGACCTCTTCTAAGACTGGATATAATATAAGACTGCCTCATTTTTATGGACGTCTCAATATTTGGTTAGGAGATTTTGACAGGGTTTCAAGGTTGATTGTTTACCTTAAAGATCGGTAGGTTAACATCTTTGATTTTTGGTTAAGGAGAATCATCTCTTTTATTTCATGAAAAAATGGTATCACTTAGATAATTCTTATATGGGTGACACTTCTTTAGTGTTTTTTTATATTATTATTTTTTTTCTTATAAAAAAATTAAGAACGTTTTAATAAACCAATAAAAGTCAATTAAACCATCACCATAACATGTGGTGTTTTCTTTTAAAAAAATAATAATATAATCTATAAAAAAAAAATGTATATTAGACACTAGATTAATTGATTTTTCAATTTATCCCCATGTCCATCAAGTTTCAGACATTTTGACAAAAATATTTTTCATCCAGTCCCTTGATAAGTATAATTCACGTAATCAAAATAAAAGTTATCCAAATCTTGCTCATGGGAAATACTTATCTGCATCAAATGTAAAATGTCATTTTTTGCTTCGACTGTAAATTTTATTGATAATTTTAAAAAATTTCATTGGTAACATCTATATAACCACTATTTATGTTACCAATGAAGTTGACTATCAACTACCAATAAAATTTCAGATTCGATACAAAAATTTAGTTTTTTACTCGATCCACAGAAGAATTTCACAAAACGGTTTTGGCTTCAGGAGTCATGCAACCAACTCGATAAGCTATCTCCTTTTTCTTGTCTCTTGTAAATTTAAATTTTGAAACAAAGCATCAAACTAATCATTTGTACATGTACATCAAAGAATTATTTATTAATGAATGTGCCGGGCTCTCAAAAGTAAGGATGTAAATTTCGTTTTGTTTCGGTTTCGCAATCAAAACGATGTATTGAACTTTTTGTTTTGCTTCTTTGTCTGTTTCGGATTATTTCAGTATGTTTCGATCTGTTTCGGCTATACTTAATTCTATGAGTATTTGATAGTTTTAATGACAAATTGAAATACTTCAGAATTAAAATATTTATTTGTCTATCTCTTTATCAGTACTTTTTTCATGATTCAAGAGTTTTTCAATATTCAAAAATCAATATTAGGTCTTTTGAATTATAAATAATTTAATGTTGGTTATTTCATTACATTTTTCATTTTATGTTTGAATAGGGATGTTTTTATTATGATTTATTTATGTACGTGTGTGTATATATATATATTAAAATTATATAATTTAATAAATACGTATTTAAATATATTGTCAAATTCGAAACAGAATGCCAAAACAAATTGAAACTAAAACTTTACATTCAAACAATAAAAATGAAAATCGTCCCAGGCGATATTAACGACCTTACTCCCAAGATACATAGAGCATCACACAAACTTTCCACTCTTTTACTAAGCTCCAAACATAGTAAGGAAAAAAGAAATCCACTTGAACATACCAACCGGGTGTTTGCTAGGTCACAGATTCGCGTCAGACCAAAGGCATTTTTCTGTGTGGATAATAACGAAAAGGATAATGCTAGCAAACTTTATATATATATATATATATATATATGTGTGAGTATTTTGGGTAATCTTGCTGCAACAGAAAATAGAACAAATTAAGCAACTACGTGACTGTATAAAGTGGGCTAAGATGGCAGGTGAGCTTTGAACATTTGAGTCTTTTACACGTCCCAAAGCAACAGAAATCACTTGTGTTTCATGACTTTCTCAGAATTGACACGTTGAGTCATCTACACGTCTAAAAATAAATGAGACAGAGAGATAACAACAGCAGCAATGATAAATCCTAACGACCACTACTGCTACCTGCTCCAAACACTTGGCCTTAGCGTTTCCTTTAATTTCCTCACCCTCAAGGCTTGAACTTGAAGAGACAACAAAACAATACTAGGTAGAGTTTGTTAGACCTTGTCCACTTTGAAAGTTACCAAATTTAGCAACTATTCTTTTTACTTAAAATATAATTAATTAAAGCATTTGATTATAATTTAAATTGAAATAAAAAGCTAAGTTAAAACAGAACCTATACTTTATTTTAATGGTATTGTTTGGTTTAGCAGTAGTTTCAGTTTATGATTTACCAAACGGTTTTTTAAAACTAATACTAAAACTAAAACTTTCTTTTATTGTTTCATAAAACAATCGCGAAAATAATTTTTTTAATATAAAGTTAATTTTTTAAATATATTTTTTAATAAACCGTTTTTAAAAGTATTTGACATATAATTTTTATACCAATTCATATACTCTCACTTTAGGGTTTGAGTAAATGAGTTTTTATTAACTGTGATAATCCATTATGAATGTAAGTTTTCGGAATCTCACATCGCATTTTGATACATGTGATTAAACTGTTTATATGTGATTCTCACATCTATTTACATAACATATTTTAAAATCATGAAGTCTGGTGTGCCATAACGAATAATATTATTCTTTTTGGGAAGTCGAATCGTTACAAATATATTTTTTTAACCCAAAAGAAAATAAAAATTAAGAAAGAACTAAATTAATATACACCAACTAAATTAGTATACACCAACTTTTAGAAACAACAAAATTAAAATAGAATTGCCAAAGATTTTCCACATCTTTATCCTCTAGTAAGTAATCATAAAGCTGAAGAACCAAAGATCATCAATCTATGAATGCATCATATCTTAATAACCAAATAAAAAAATAATGATTTTAAGTTTTAACCACCACCATCAAATACCCTTAAAAAGTCAGAATCTAGCCACCAAATTGAAATATCCAACTTATAGAATATTCTTCCAATTTGCTTCTCATTATTTCACTTCACTATCATCTTTGTACATTTCAAATCCTAATTATATTTATTAACCAACTCATAATTGCAACTTTGACCCTTTCTTTATAATAAACCTTCCACCCTCCGCTCACCAGCAATCCAAAAACCTCAAAACGTCTGATCAGTTATCATGCTCCTACCATGCACACACCATCTCTCTTTAGTCCTCCTCATCTTCCTCCATCTCTCACCGCCGCCATTTGCCGTCGCACGGATAATAGCCGAATTTACAATAAAGCCCCTACCCAAAATAACTGTTAATAACTACCAAAACAACGACAATCAATGGAATAGTAATGACGATAAATTCCTCGATTCGCGAGGAAGCCACGTCAGCATCGACACGGAGGACAAGATTCCTATGTCGTTTCATGCAACGGAAAACTTTGTGTATTTCCCGGGGAAACCTCGATGGGATCGAAACATACCAATGACGCTTACGTATGCGTTCTCGCCAGAGAATACGATCAACTACTTGAACTCATCAGAGATCAAAAGCGTGTTCAAACGCGCGTTCGCGAGATGGGCATCGGTCATCCCCGTGAATTTCGTGGAAATTGATGATTACGGGTTTGCGGACATCAAGGTGGGGTTCTACAGCGGGGATCACGGGGACGGGGAACCGTTCGATGGGGTTTTGGGGATATTGGCCCACTCGTTCTCCCCCGAGAGCGGGAAGTTCCACCTAGACGCGGCGGAGACGTGGGCCGTTGATTTCGAGGAGGAGAAATCGCCTGTGGCCGTTGATTTGGAATCGGTTGCATTGCATGAGATCGGGCATTTGCTTGGGCTGGCCCACACCCCGGTTAAAGAGGCCGTGATGTACCCGAGCTTGAAACCTAGAGATAAGAAAGTGGATTTGGCGGTTGATGATATCAAAGGAGTGCAAGCTCTCTATGGATCGAACCGTAATTTTACGTTCGGTGCTTTGTCGGAGTCTGATACTTCTGCAAATCGAGCCGTTCATTTGCGGATGGAACGGGTTCCATTGATGCTAGTTTTCATAGTTTTGCTTCTGCATGCTATATAAATCGTCATGAACACTACAATATTTTTTCTTCATATTTTTGGGGGAGTGGGGAATCCAGTGATATACATTCTACTGCAAGGAGCACCATAGGCCCTTTGATTAGGATAGAAGAACTCGTGGAGCCCGGAATCATGCGGTGCTGAATGACTTTTGTTTAACAAATAGGGTTCCAATATTTTTTTAATTAGGTGTTCCATTAATGTCAGTAGTCCGAAAAATTCTTACATGATCTTGACATTGATATATGATCGAATTCATATGTCAAGTGACTGAATGTTCATGACTATTGTATGAAATTAGTGTTCAAAACAAATACGTACACTATTTTCATCAAATTTTGTACATATTAATAAAAACGAAGATTAAACCCGAACTTTCTATACAAAAATCCAAATATGGCCACCATCAATTTCATTCACACACATTATATTCTCTCTAAATTTTAAAAGCTTTTTTCATTTATCATTTTATTTTCTTTTCCTATCTGATAAGATTTGAATAGTGAGAAAGTAAGTTGTCTTATGACATATATGATGCCCTACTTCAGAAGGCGCGTCTCCATTCAAGTGGTTGAAATGAAATTGGCTCACAACTGCTTTAGTACCAAGCAGAGCAGCCAGCACAAACAAGTCAATGTCAATGGCAAAATCAAAGTCAATTCGGTCATCACCGTGACTTGCATGGGCGGCCTTGATTTTGATGGGCTTGACTTGGATGGCCGATGTTAGCGTAAGGATCCACGTTCATTATCAACAACAACTACCACCATTCTTAATAAACACATTTTAGGACACGTGTATATATATATATATATATTATCTTTTTTTATATATATATATAATTTACATATTCTCAACATATTTTGAAAACAAACATTTATTTGTTTTTCGGCTTTTCAACATAATATTGAAAAAGTGAGAAACAAAAAAACATTATTTTTTCAAATTATGCTGTTATTCCCAACGCCATGTTGATCATTAATTGTCCAATTTGTATTAGCGTGGGTTATTTTTCCATGGTATTGTTATTTTCTCCCATCATAAATGGGTTGAGTTAGCACTGTGATGTTCTATATAGGTTAGTGATAATACTATGAGATTATATTGTGATCAAATCAATGATTATAATTGTATATATCATCGTTTCAATAAAAAAAAATGAAAAACAAAGAAGTTTTGCTTTTCCAAAGTTTATTAAGATTGAAAGTGCAAATACTTGAGGAATATGTTAAAGAATATAGAAACAAAAAATGAAAAATGTTTTCCACAACTAAACAATGCCTGAATTTTCCATCATGAGTTTGATAAATTAAAAAGATGTAAGAATAAAAAAAAACAAAAAATAGCTTATTTAGCTTTAACTCTTCAATCCGCTCAATTTAAAAAGATTCTGACTTGCAAATAAAAAATTAATCCTCTCACTCTTTTTTACCAAATGAAAAACCGTTTTCTATTCATTTTTCTTAATTTCTTCCCATTAATCTTTTCTCTATTTTCTTCCCTTTTTCCTTCATTTTATTTTTTATTTATCAGTCATAGCCTAAATTTACTCCACAAGGCTGCATATGGAAACATCAAGAATTAAGCATGCTAACTATTGATAACCTACCTACTGCCATCCTCAGCATAAATATTTGGTAAAATTTTGTCTGTCCAAGCTACTCTCTTCTGTTTTTTGTCTGTTATATATATAAGACCAAACAATATATATATATTCCAATCCAGCTGCATGTGATATTGTTTCATAAATACTGGGATGTAATTGGGAACACATTGTTATCAAAGAATAAATATTTAAAGAGAGAATATGGAGTTGCACCAAACAAATTAGTATATTAAAAAAATTTGATTAGTATTATTCTTTAATAGGTGATTAAAGGTAAAGGTAATACGTAGTAATAGATAATAGCAATTTTTTTATCATTTGATAAGAAAAAAGAAAAAAAAAATTAGATGATTGATGTTTTCTGATTACCACATGCATACAAATCAAAATTCTCTAATGCATGTGAAAATTAAAATGTTAAATCTGAATTTTTCATAGTGATATTCAATTTCGTTATGAATTTAACATTTATTTTAATTCTCAAATGAAGAGAATACATCTCAATCTCATTTTAAAAATCCAAATCTAACATCAGTCACACTCTTCCTACCAGAACTCTTCCTTTTTATTTTGATGATTTTAAGCATTGACATCAAAGGAATAACCATCACTATCATTTTCTAAGACCATCCCCTCAAATTATGGAAACTTAATTAATCCCCAAAATTCAAAGATTGCACGCTATCTTTACGATGATAGTTCTTCTTATACTTACTCCTTCGATTATATTTGACGATATTGATTGAAAGAAAATCGATGTCCACCTTCAAGTCAGAATCATCCGTAATGTTTTTGCATTTTATTTTTACATCATCTTTACTAAACATATGATTGAAAATATCATCTTTTAAATTTTTTTAATCATCTCTTTCTTATTTTTTATTTATCAAAACTTTATTGTCCGAAACTTTATCTGTATGATTAAGCAACTTGATTGATAATATTATTTTTTTGGTCTCACATTTATATTAACGTTACCAATAATTTTTTTAAAATTATCAATTAAATCTCTAAAGGATTAATATTTTAGATTCAATTTAACAAAAAAAATATGCTCTTTTGATTTGCTTATAATAAGGTTAACAGTTTGTGTTATTATATGTGAATAATAATTAATATATCACTGCATGGTAATCTGTGTTAATTAATATGTTATCACATTGTTAAAAAAAAAAAAGTTGCTTGTGAGTTGGATAACGAAAGGTAAAAATTATAAGGCCAAACAGCAACCATGTGACTCTTTGAGGACAGTTTGAAAAGAAAGGAAAGTTGCGGACAGATAGGAACCGCTATTGGGTCATAGACTCATAATGCGTTAATTTATTTATACTCAGTTTGCTTCATCTTCAAATTATCTTCACATGTAGACGGTCAGACGACAAGCTGCCTAATTATGTGAAAGAGAAAAGTACAGCATTAACAAGGATAACAGCCAGATTGAGGAAGAAAGAGATTGACAGAAGAAGAGATATTTTGGTGGAGAAATTAAACATTTTTATTAATGAATGATATTCCTTAGGAGTAATGAAATGAGAATTCAACTGGGTTAATTCGTTAGGACAAGTCAAGATAAACGTTTTTAAAGTTTTAAGTTTTGGGTTAATTTGATTTTTCACTTTAAGTTAAAGATCGGTAAAAAAGAAAAATAAAAAAAATTAATTTTAAATTTTATTAAACATGATGATTTACATGTAATCAATGATTAATAGAATCAAAAGCCTGTATTTCTGACAAAAGAAGGAAAATAAATGGATAGATATAAGTTCTGCTTCGTTGTCACTTCACTTGAAGAGCCCCAATGAGAAGGGATTTGTTGGTTTCTCATAAATGGCCAAAACAGATGCAGTATATGCAACCTCATCAGCTTCTGTACTTTGGATATATTACACACAACTATGGGTCAACAGTCAACACAGTACAACAAAGAGCTCAGGACTTGAGTGAAAGCCCTACGCTAATCTTGTTAAAATTGTAACACCTACTAATATTAATATTTTCCAAGTAATAATTTTTGTCATGTTTCATAATTCCTCTAATTAAATAATAAATTATTTGGTTAATATTAAACTAATAAAATATCTTTTTAAAATATAACAGTCCATAAGTTTCTAAAATTACTTTTTCATAATTTTAAATTAATTAAATATCAAAAAATAAATTAAAATTAAAATTGTTTTAAAAGTTGAAATGGGCAAAAAGTTATGAAACTAAAGGAATATTTTTTCCTTATATAAAACCCATCAAGCAGAAGAAGAAAAGAAAATTCTTTGTTTTTTATTTTTATTTTTTTGACCTTTCCGAAAATAATAATAATAGAGGGGCCTAGCTATTAAAGACCTTTCAATGAATCTTTAAAAGTTAGCAGCTTTAGGTACTATGAATTTCTTTGGCCTAAAGGGACCCAATTAAGTATTGCATTGAATTCTCCTTAAGAGACTCAACAAAGCAAATGAGAGTGCAACTGATCCTCCCAAGAACCCTGCAGTGACAGAAACAAACCCTACACAAGAAACTCATTAATATATGTAACTGATACGAACAGTCAACACTTACCTAGTTACCTATGATTCTAGCTGCTATTATTATTGGAGAAGCATAGTTAGAAATGCAAAAATTATTCTTCACTCGAACTTTCATTGATAATTTTTAAATGTTTCATATGTAATGCCTACTTGTTTGGCTTAAATTTGTCTAAAATAAATTACTACAATTAGTAGTATAGTACTCCAGCTAGTAATCAGCACAAACAAAGAGTAGAGAGACCAGGAATTGACGAAGAAAAAGACTTGAAAACTTGTGCCACCGATCCGATAGATAAAAAGCTGTACATTATTTTATTAACAACCTACAAGAAAGCCACAAAGGAAAAAGGAGAAGAAAAAAAACTCTTTTGACGGAGTTTCATGGAGTAGTAATTAAAAGGAAACAGTTAACAGTCGTATTAAACATGCATAAAATAATTTAGCCTATGAACAAAACCCACGAACAGAACTGATCATATTAAAAACTTGCTAATATGAACACACGCTTTAAATTTCCTTTCTTCTTTTTTTGAAAGCCACCCTTTTGATCTTTATTCTCCATGTCTTTTTAACACATGACGTCCTTGAGAAGCTTGTACCTGCGCGTAGTGGGCCGTGGAGAAGGCGCACCACTAGGGCTGCTGCTCTTTCCCTTCTCGCCCGGCGGTGTGATGATCATCTGACCTTCTCGATCTTGTTGCTTGATTTTGTCAACTGAATACTCAGATCGGTTTGTAATTGTGATCCCGCTTTCGTTTCCTGTTGAGGATTTCTTTGAAGAACCCCCATGTCTTGATGAGCTTCTTCTCTCTTCACTTTGGCACCAATCACACACTTCAATTGGCTCCGCATACTCACTGTACTGATTACTACAATACCTATGAATATTTAAAATCAAGAAAACCATTTTAAGTATGTGAAAATATTCTATCATATTTTAAAAAATAGTTAAAATTCTTATAAAAAAAACTCATGGAGCATATATTGTTGGGCACCCGAGGACACCTGGCATACAAATATATATATATATATATATATATATATATATATATATATATATATATGAATTAAAAATTTAAGCTTATGAGTACATGTAAGAAAGGTTTTTTTTTTATATGAAACTGTTAAATCACATTTCACTTACTTTTCCTTTGATAACTTTGGAATCGTATTTGAAATTAAAATTAAAGTGGAATCATAATAACTCTTAGATTCATGCTACATGATTTTAATTATAATAACATGATGATGATGTTGTGTGGTGGTTGTTGGGGTACGTGGTTGCTTGGTGGTAATGGGTATCTTATACCTGTTATGATGGAAGAGATGGAGATTCAGATATGGGTACCGATCAAATTAAGGCGATTATATATTACCACATATATGTATATATGTATGTATATGCCACATATATAAATGGTGATGATCATTGTAATGATGGTGATGAATGATGATGATGATGATGGTGGGTGAGGGGTGATGGTAAAATTCATACGAGTGTTGAAAGCGGTTGCGGCATTTGTTGCAGCGGAAGAGCTTTTCAGGAAAACCAACGTCGCCGCACATGCAACACACAGTTTGAAGATCCACCATTGTTGTTGTTTGAAGCCTGCTTGCTGCTTTGATTTGACTTTTTGAGAGGAAAAATAACTAACACAGATATAGAATATATGAAGATGAAGGGAGAAACCCAATTAGAAGGGGATCGGAGAAAGAGAACTAGAAGAGAGACATAATTTATATTAAAAGAAAGAAAGAAATTAAAAGAGTAAATGGATTCAGTCGGTGTATAAATCTCATACATGTATATATAATTCTATATATATATATATATACAGAGAGACACACAGGCAGACCACAGGTTGCCCACAGTCGTTTTCAGTTAAGGAGAGAGAGAGAGAGAGAAACATACTGAAAGAGGGAGTAGGAGAGGGAGTTGTGATTAATAAGGAAAAATGACAGTTGTGTCCTGCGCTGAACTTGTTTGATTTTTCAGTTCTTACCTATTCTTTTCCAATATTTTGTCCTTTTCTAGTTTCGATCTTTGCCATATTACCATCTATAATTGGCAACTATAAAGTAATATCCCACTCTCATTAAAGGAGTGTGGTCTACACTTCCTTTGTCCATCGTGACTTACTACAATTTCAAACTTATTCTTAAAACACGGATAACGATATTAACACTCCGTGAATAGTTATTTGTATTTTATTTAGTTATTTAACTGTTAAAACTTATAATAATATCTCTAATGTTAAATCATTTTTTAACTTTTAAAATACAAAATACTACTATTTACTTTATTCTCAAATTTTTATAATACAAAACATTCTATTAATACTTTTTTCTTCCTTTTATATTTTTCACTTTGCAACCACATCTTATTTTTTTTTACATTTTTACAGCAATAGATGTTAATTCTAAAGAAATTTTAAAACTGGAAGAGCTTCATGATCTTTTGAATATAAATTGTTTCAATAATTCATTCTCATGCTTGAACACAACTAATATTGATAATTTTTTTTAAATTTTTATCACATTTATTTTAATTAAATTTTATAATGTGTTGATACAATTAAATACATTTATTTGTTTTCTGATTTATTTATGTGATATACCAGAATATAAAATTAATTCTTCTCAAAACAAGTTGCAAAATCCTTCGAAAAGTTATGGATGAGAATTTTAACACTTGTCGTCCCCTCTTCTTCAAGCAACTATATCGTTGTATCATTTGTTTAAGTTACATCATTTGTTTAGAACTTATGTACAAACACTGAAATATTGAAAAGAATCTTGTTAGCTAGAAATAAGATCAAATCGGAATATTTGAGTTCATAGAATGATCACCTTTCGAATCTCACCTTACCTCAAATAGCTCTATCTGCTTATCCAATATGATTGATTAGCTTGTCACGGCTTATTGTTATTCTAAGGAGAACAACAGTAAAAACTTCAAAGGCATTCTTTAACTTTGCTAAAAGGATAGTATTGTACATAACTTTAAAACAAATGTAGTTTTAAACTACAAAATACTATAGTGTTGTAAATAAGTTTTAAATTGCGCAAACTCTATATTGCCTCATGGTAAAACAAACCAGAAAAAAATAAGTAAAATCAATGAGGAAAAGTTTTGGTTGCAAAAGTGAAGATGGTAAAGATTTAGAGATGAAGAAAAGTATTAAAAGAAAGTTTCATGTTCTAGAAACTTGTGAAATGAATAAATGATATTATTTTGTATTTCAAAAGTCAAAAGATGATATAATATTAATTAAGGGTATTATTGTAAGGTTTAGCAATTAAAAAATTAAGTGGAGTGTCAATAACTATTTGTGGAGTGTCAATATCATTATCCATCAAACATTAGCATGAAAGGACAATTTTTTGGTACCACGGTTCTAATATGTCATCGTAATGAATCACAAGGAAAAAAAAAAAAAGACAACCTTGATTTAACTCAACCCGATCAATGGTTAAAATAATATATTTCTCAAATTGATAATCCGTCAGAGATAAATTTTTCTACTATAAAAGTTTGTGCGGTAAATCATGCAGTACACATAAATTTTGATTAACAAGTGTGTAGTTATGCAATGAACACATATATCAATTTTACTTATGAAATACATGAATTAACTGTTATAAATAAAAATTAAAAAGTGATTAAAATTTACAAACTTAGCTTATAGTCAAATTTCTCTTTCGGTGAAGCTATGTTTTCAGTTCAATATCTATTGCCAATTATCGTCATAAAAAAAGTTCTAAAATTCTACTTAACAAAATTGTTAAAGTTGTTTAATAAAATGAATTTATGTTGCCACTTTAATCCATCAAATTATTTATTCAATTCAACACTTTTAGTGAATGAATATGACCTAATTGCTAAAGGATTACTTGGTGTTAAAAACATTCCATAATTGTATATAGGTTAAATACATTACTAAATAGATGATCAAATAATCAAAATACCATATTGCATAAAGAGCAACTCACTTAAGTCATTAAGTGGCTTTCTTTGTTATATTAAAATTTTCATTGCCAATATTTTTTTAAAAATGTAAATGATATTAGCACTTTAAAATCAGTTTTCTAGTAATTTTTTTGTAAGAAAAAATAGAGAGTTAATTTTAGAGTGTCAACTAATTTCATAGCTCTAATACTAGGAATGACAACAGATAGGTTACCCGTGAAATTTGACATATCCATCACTGTATCCATTTAACTACCATGTTATTCAAATCTAAAATCATGAATACTATCCGTAATCGTTGAAAACCTATTTATTTCCATTCATCCATGTTTAAACGGATACAATTTGGATAACTGCGAAAAAACTGTGAATTACCATCTCTATTTAATTAAAAATGACAACGAATAAGTTACTCGTAAAATTTGACAAATCTATAACTTGTTGTCTAAATTCAAATTCAAAATCATTAAAACTATAAAATACTATTCATAACCATAAAAAAAAAATCCATTTATCTTTAAAAAAAAAAACAAATAAGCGAATTAGCATTCCCTTCCAATACTATCTTTCAAAAGGAAAAAACGAAATCACACAAAATGAATACAGATGATAAAATTCCTAAAAAGGTAGGGGGGGCGCGACAGACAGTACGCGCATTTGGAGAAAGTGGGTTAGTTTTCTTGGGAGTGGTGAAGTGGTAAAACTGTAAAAAGATACAAATTTCTTCAAATAGAAAATGTGGTCAACTTCGTACGGCTCCTGTAGTAACGAAGGCGGGACGCAGATGTCATTAAAATAGTTGTGGTGGGCAATTGAGAAATGTTAGCAATCCAAAGTACAGTACTGTTTAGTTCACCTTTAAACAATGTCTACAACACCATAATTAAAAGCGGAAAGAGAAAAGCGGAAAGCGGAAAGCGGAACTGATCAGGTTATCACATGGGGCGCCGCAGCAATACATGGGTTGCAGCAGATCAATAATCCAGACCGTCTATTGGATTTAAAATCAGCATTCTGAAAAACAGGGCTTATCCTAGGTTTTTTTGGGGACAGTTTGACCAAGTTGTTTGCCCATCTAACGGTCAGTAGTGGTGTAGTTGAATCAAGTGATCTTTTTGTTTAAGAGGTTTTACCCGAACTTGATTAAATTGAATTTCGACGTATAATTTTGATTTGATTTTTGATTAATTTATCGAGTTGAAGTGAAGTTTTGTCAAACTCGATTTGTTTAGCTAACGAGTTAGTTTAATTTAATTAATAAATTAAATAAGTATTATATATTTATTATATATTATAATTTTTTATTTTAAAAATATAAAATTATTTATTTTATTTTTTAAAAAAATATATTTATTATTTTATTTAAAAAAACAAAATTGAAACTCAAGTTAGCTCGTGAGTTGAATTTATATATAAATTTTACCATATGAATCTAACTCTAGTTTAATTTTACTCACAAATCGGCTCAACATGAATCCACCCTAATCAATGCGGAAGTAGATAATATAAATACAGTGTAAGCAAAAAATGATAACATTATTACTAAGTTTTCTAGAATTAACGATGATCCAATCCCATCAAAAATCTCTGATAAGCACCATGTGGGGTCAGGCCTGCTGCTTTTGATTTAAGAATTCACATACAGGAGAAAGAGAAGGATGATGATTGAGGATCTTCTGGGCCTCCAGTTCCTCCTCAGCCATATCTTTCAATTCAAAGACGTGTAATTTTTTTTTTATATATAAGAATTGTTGGATTTGGTTTTAGTGGAACCCATGATTTTGTACTTGATAGCTATACTAAATTCTTAAACCTCAATTAGTATAATCTTGAAGTGAATAAATTAGTGGGCATTTGGAGATTTTTATGTTAGTCAGCTCCATTAAAATTTAATGCCATAACTTCTTTACCTCTTTTATATAAATTAGTGGGCATTTGCTTTTAAAATTTATTGTTAATTTTCGAAAACTTCGTTAATAACATAAAAAGATTGAAAGAAAATTTTTTCATTTCATGTTTGCATGTCATGTTACCTTCAACCGAACGAGAGAATGTCAAATTTGTTGTCCCGAACGAATGTTTTTTTATTTTATCTTTTTAATTATCATCCCATCACTTAAAATATGATATTTTCTTATTTTTTTGCAATAAAAAGCATGTAGCGCATGATAATTATCACGGGATATATTTTTATTGTCATTAGCATGGTTGAAGATCGAAAAACTCGGAAGTGACCAATGAATCAAACAAACTTAAATTATAATACACAATAATCATAGTTTAAATTTAATTTAAGTTGTCAGTACGATCGTAAAGAAAAAAAAAAAAGAAATTTGGTTTTAAATTTGTGGCCTAGGATTGAAGAGATGAAGGAATGTATCTAGTTAGAAAAATTCATGCTCAAATTTCACGTCAACATTTGTAGTCTATAATCTAAATGCCAAGGTGGGTTCCCACGAATTACAGACTATTTTAATCAAGGAAGAATATATGCATTTATCATCATGTGGATTAGCTTATATCCACATGGCCTCATTTTAATCACTTATATAGCTTATACTAACGAGAAAAAAATATTATATATATATATATATATATATTTTTTTTTTCTTGGTGGACTCTCACTTCAAGAGATATGAGCAATCCTATAAAAAAGAGAGACATGAGCACTGAGACTTTGTTTCAATTTTCAGTAGTGTCTAATTTTTTTTTCCTCTTTTAGAAATATATTATTTTGAAAATAAGATTTTAAAAAACAAGAGCTTGTAAAATTAAGAAGAAATAGAAATATAAAATAGTCATAACTTTGTTACGATTAAAAAAAATATTATGAATAGTTTATGTTAAATACTGTTTGATTTAGAGATAGTTTTGGTTAATAAAAAATAATTAAAAAATGATTAACTTAAATATTTATATTTATAAAAATTAAAATCATTTTATAAACTCTAACTACCTAAACTGCAGGTAAACCAACTGATTAGTGTGAACTAAAATTTGCGAAGTGTCTTTAAAAGTACTCATATGATTAATGGGCGCACTTTAAATTTTTCAAAAGGTGGCAATAATATTGAATACTGAATTTCCCTTTTTTCTATTTTGTATTTGAAATTTTATAAACATCCAAATTCGTAGTTCAACATCTGGCACGTGACACCTCCGACTAGAAACACTAAACTCTTGACAAGTTAAAGCGATAAATAGTAATTCCATGTGTGACATAGGCTTATTAATGGATAAGTCATGCTGACGAATGACCAAGTTTTAAGGAAAAAAATTGTAAAAAAAAAAAGTCTGTTTTATTTCTGGAAGGATCTTTGGATACTGATATATGGTTATGAATTAATTATTATAAAAAGAACTTTTATTTGTAAGGTTTGAAAATGATAAAATTACTAGTAAATCAATTTATGTTCTTGAGGATTACCAAGTATCAAACTTCGATATAGTGATACATTTTGCCCAGATTACTTCTTATTCGTAATTTTAATATATCAAATGAATATAATTTTTTAGATAAAATTATCAGGTACCAGAAACTAATTAATCAATTTTAGAATATTACAATACTTGTTAAGTTGGTTCAACTTAAAGTTAATATTAAATAGAGCTTTAATTAAAGAAAATTGACAAATTTACGTTATTAAGAGATAAAATTATTACATCCATTTGCGGTGATAAAAATATTTAATCATAAATTTTTCAGACATCATTTTATTTTACTTTCATCTTCATTATGCTTAAAAAATATATTTGATATTAAGTTAAAATTAAAAAATTATAATTATAATTAAAATTATTTTATGTGTTTAATAAAATAGTTGTGAAGACGGTTGTTAAAAATGTTTTAGTATAATTTTTTCCTCTAAAAAGGGGAGCCATTTTTTTTTAAAAGGCATTTTATGTACCCAACTCAATAGGACACGGCAAGTTTAGTGGTCCTTAACCACACGCAAGTGTTTCCCGAAAGAATAACACTTTCCTTTTAACACTTGCACACCATTTCTTTTCGTGGTACCCAAGAACCATGGATCATTGGGACCACCAGAGATCTGCACCGGAATTCCATAAGCTGGATCGTCTACAATCTGATCTACTCAGATATTATCTTTGCAATGTACTTTACAGGGATCGCCACCGTCCACGTGGAAGAAGTTTAGGTCCCTAGCACATGAATTTCTGTACGTGGTGTTTGGTTGGGAATCTAAAACACATGGGGAAGTTAATTAGTGCGTGAGTTGGGCTCACATGACTTTTTGATACGAATAAGTTAAAGCATAAGAGTACAGTGGGAAATTGGGAATTTACTAAAATTGGTATAGTTAGGTCTAGCAATTATTTCGGATTAAGATCTATAAAATGATTTTTAATAAAATAACCGTAGAGTTAAAAGATTTTTATTATTTTATAAAATAATTTTAAAAATAATTTTCTTTTATATAAATTCTATTTTTTTAAAAATATTTTTTATTTTTTAATTCTTTCCATAAACAGTTTTTAAAAGTGTTTAACATAAGATTACAAAATTCGGGTCGGATAGAGTTTCGGTTTAACAATTTAAATGGAACGTCTCAATTTCATTTTAATTATTTGTATAATCTTCTAAAATTGAGATAATTGGACAGTGAAAATTAAAAAAAAAAATTATCAATTTTTTTTTGTTTCTCTCGTATTTTATCATCTTCAAGATATAGATAATAAGGAAATGGATAGATATTATCCATATTTTGAAATTCAAATAAACAGTTATCAGGGGTCATGATGAGGCTGGAAGCTGGATCATTCTCATATTTCGACACTCAAAAATTATGCAAGTATCAGTCTTCATCGGAGCCCCTAACATATCCTTTACCACTTTTCTTAGTTCATATTTTTATTTCCAGAATCCAAATAAGAAATCTAAACATTTGGTAGAGAAGAAACAAGAAAAAGAAAGAAAAGTGACATGATTTGACTTTTTTTTTCCACATTAACTTGTCAAATTAGGCTGATTGTGAGGTGAAAGCTAAAATAAATTGTCTTTTTATTATTTTTTTTCTCTCATTTTTTATTATCTTTACAAACAAAAAAAATATAATAAAAAATATCAATCTCCTTACTTTTCCATCATTTCCTCCTCCTTTCTTCTTTCTCATCTTTCTTTTTATTTTTCTTCTCTACCCATCAGAACCTGAAAATTTTAAAATTAAACCCAAAAGAAGAGGTTTTTTATAAGACAAAAGGAGGGTTTTAAGTACAAACCAAAGTTTATACAAATACAAATAAGGGTAGGTCATATATTACCAATGGACTTGCTTGATGAAATTGGTTGCTCGAGCAACGTGTACATTTTAATGTACTCTCAGCATTGCAGTGAAATGATACAAATCTTATCTTATAATTGAACAAACACTTACACCTGCTAACTCCCACGTAATGAAAACACTCACATGGTCAACTTCTTTCCTGTCATATTCGAAGTTATCTTCTTCATCAATCTTTCCATTATGTATGCCACTTTTTAGATATTTTTTAAGCATACCAAAGATCATATTATTGCCTGGGCGGTATTTTACTATTTATTCCTTCTCTATCCCTTTTCGCCCGTCAACTTTTAACTTTTTTTTATTACTTTTTTAAAAAAAAATTTATTTTATTATTGATCATATATAAAAAACTGAATAATAATTAATATAATACTAATTTAGTTTAACATCTGGTTAAGATAAACTCGTACAAATAAATATTTTCGTTAGAGCATTCACAAGTCGAGCAATTCTTGAAAACTGAACTCGACTTAACTCTTTTCGAGTCAAATATGACAGCTATTCAATTTGTTAACTCTCGAGTTTGATTGAAGAAGTAAAAATTTATATAGTCATACTAAAAAGTTAATAAATTCAAAAAGCATAAGATAATGAATACAAACTGAATATGAGTTTAATTTTTTATACTCGACTTGGATTTAAAAGATTATAAATAACAATTTCAGTCAAACTCGAATATTTAAAAGCTCATAGACTCGACATTTCCTTCCTTGATTTTAATTACGACCTTACATGTTTTTGAAGCGTAAAACATGAAATATTGGGATGCGTAGTTCTAGCTAACAAGCCTCTTCATATTTAAGTCATTATAAGAAATACAAATAATTTACGAGTAGAATCAAGCTTGAAGCACCCTGTCGGAATCTGAGAGCTCTCTGCCACCTATCCAGTGATGAGACCGAACAACATAAGGCTGATACGCAACATGGTCCCACGCAAAGTCCGTCCCTCCCTGCCTGCCAGGCCTCATCCATGGTCCCAAATTCACCCACCACTTTTCTTCACTTAAACTATGATGTGCCCACGGGCCCAACATCCAGCCTTTTTGCCTATCCAATTTTAGGGGACTGTATTCCGTACAGCAACCTATTTTTCTACAAATTGTACTGGCTAATGATAAGCAGATACAAATAACATGTAAAGACATCAATTTATACATTTTAAATTTTAATTAATTAAATTAAAAATTTTATTTTGAGTCTCACAGTATAATTAATTAAACTTTGAGAAATTATTAAAAATATTTAAAAAATTATCAATAAAATTTTAAAATGAAATAAATATATGTTATATTGCATGTACATACATGTATCAGTACTCAATTATGATACAGCAAGTTTTGATTGTTGATAGGGCCCACAGTATCCACCATCGAAAATTGATGACCCAAAACAAAGAATTCAATGAAAGTTTTATGAACAACTTGGCTCATGACCCGCATTACATGTGAATCAAGCCACCTAGTGGGAGATAGCCAGATCTGAATAGCGATGGCTGGGGTCGGACACTGATTCTACGTACGATTTTGTGTCGAAAAAGTTTATTGTCTAACGTGTGGAAAACATATTCAGCCGTGATCCATCTCTTTCGCGGAAGAACTGGTGATGGGAATGATCTGCATAAATTACAGGTTGAGTTTGGAACAAACAAATCTTATAAATTCATTGGGAATTCTACCTGTAATTTTTTGAAGGATGAAAGATTATAAAATTTATTTTTTACTGTAAAATTTAGTTATTTTGTTGTAAATTCTATTAAGATTGATAGTACTTATAAATGAATTCCACAAAATGAAAAGTAAAAAGTTATATTAAGTAAAATATTTTCTTTCTTTCTCTATCTCCTCCCCACCCCACTCTCCCTCATTTTTCGGATTCTTCGGTATTCCAAACATTTTAAATATAAAAATACAAATGAATTCTATAATTTAATATAAAAAAACCAAATATAAAAATTCGTTTTGGAATAAATTATTTTTCAGTTCATTTAAAAATGAAAAGAATTCTATTTTCATTTCGTTTTAAACAATGTAATCTTCGTAAAGTTAAACCTAAAGTTCAAGTGTTACTTGTGCTTGGAAACCAGAATAAAAAACAAATGCTATGCTTTGTGTTTAATAGAATAACAATTGAAATTTTTTTTTTAAAAAAAGGATTAGGATTCTCTCCATTTAAGATTTGAAATAAAGGTCAAATTTATGGTAAGATTAAATGTTACATTGATGAATTTGAATTTATATATTCTCCATTTGATGATGCGACATTCAATATTATCATAAATTTGATCCCATTTCAATTTTTAAATGAAGAGGATCGTGATATTTTCTAAAATAAATTCAGATTTTTAAAAATTATTTTTTGATTCTTTTTATGAAATCGTTTTTTTAAGGATGATTGACCTATCACCAATTTTTAGGAACAGAAACCAATCATAAAATCTCCCAAACAACATTCAGTATATAAGACACCCCCTAGCCACCAGTGAGCACAGAAGGCTACAAAAAACCCAAAAAGATCAGTTGATATTGTATATCCAAGATAAACATCTCGCAGTAGTGTAAATCTTATAATTCGATTTCCCACCCAGTTACGAGTCATGCTCGCGGAATTTACACCTAACACAAAAAGTTGTGCGATGTGTCAAATCACAGATGATTGAGAGATTTTTTGATTTAATGTGATTGTATCTCACCCTTGCATGATGTGCAACACATTGCTAATTTAAAGTGAAGTGTTTGATGGAAAATATAAAAGAAAAACAGTAAATTGTATAAAGGATAAATGCTAAGAAAAGATAAATTTACAATGAAAATAATGATTAGTCAAATATAGAAGTTGTGAATGTGATTAGTGGTCATGATATAGGAGTTGAGAATGAGATCATTCCTATTTTTTCACTTTTTTCATCAAAATGGTTAGGTTCTATCACTTAATCCAAAAGCTTGTGAGATGAAGAAGGATAAGAAATTAGTGGACAAAAAGCTTGCCAAGTTCATCCTTTCAAACACCATTTTTTTTATCAATTTTGTTAAGGATGTAGCTAATTTTTGGTCTCATTATGAACTTTCAGATGAAAAAACACTTAACGAGGAATTGATTCAAGAATCTCGAGAGTGATATGGAGAAGTACATTGAAGATGTCAGTAAATTTATAAGATTCAAGTTGGTCGTTAAAGATGATGGAGAGATTTAAAGCTTTGGAAATGCAGATGTCAGAGGCAGTTGATCTTGACAAACTTAGTGGACTTGAATGGGTTGATCGACATGAATCTCTCCAATTTTTTGAAATCCTTTGGATTCGTGAATCTCTCCGTGCTTTTGTTAAAGAACGATACAATCTTTTATAGCTCAGCCAAACTATGTTAGTATTAAAAATAACAACTGATATTTCATAAAATTTTAATCGCTTTAATCTAATACATAAACTTTTAAAATCATCCAAATCAAATCATTCCGATAATTTTATAATCTTATTATATAAGGGGTTAATTAAGATTTAAGAGTGTCTCAACTCACTGTAGGATTTTGTGGCTCAATCTCCAGCAGCCATTATTGACTCTCTCTCCAGCAGCCATTGTTGACTCTCTCTCTTAGCAGCCATGAGATTTCAATCCACCTTTCGGTGGAAAAGAAATGAGTCCATGTGATAGGCTCTTGTTTTTTCCTCTCTATGATTCCCCTTCTTCATGTATAAATAGAGAGATGATTTTGCATTTCTGTATAAGAAAGAAAGATAGAGCAACTGAGTGATCATTATACTTAGTAGAGAGCGAGTGAGGTGTAGTGTGAGAGTTCTTTTTGTAATTCCTCCTCAATATACAAAAATCAACTGGCTTTGCTCAAAGATGTAGGTAAATTGTCGAACCTCATAAATTATTGTGTTTGTGTGTTTAGTGTGTGTTAGATTAGTCATGGGCATAACACTCACAAGCTTTTTTTTTTGTCTTCTTAAATCTTCTTTTAAGGTAATTCCTTTTTTTATTTACACTGATAATTTATAATAAAAAATTATAAAATTCTTTCTTAAAATGAAAATTACTCCACAAATCTCTTACGTAATTGTCACACTGTTGACTGATCGTGATTAGGCTCCTCAGCTGTGTCGTATAGCAAGCGATACAGCTCTCTTTATACGAATCATATACCACCTCTACAAACAAAGCAGCGCACACACACACACGAGAAAAACAAGCACCCCAATAACTGGAAAAATGAATCTTTACAGTCTCTTTCAAAAGAGCTATTTTTATACAATGAATAAATACCATGAAAAGTGAATATCTTTTTCTTTTTTTTTAACTTTTAAGGAGAAGAGATACATTTCTAAACAAATATGACATTCATGCAGAGAATACAATGTACCTAATGCTTGACAGATGAACCCTCTGCAATTGTGCATTTAAAATATATATGCACCATAGCAAATGATAACCTTATTTGCATCATAAAGGACAAAAATGAAAAAATTACACAACAAATAAAGACGAAAAGACTGCATGTAGCCATGTAGGACTTGTGCATGAAATACTTCGATATACAAATAAAATAAGTCACTTGTTAAAGGGAAATAAAAGTAAGAAATCCCAACTTATAGGAAAAAGGATAAAAGAGAATATAAAATTAATAAGGATATAAAAATAAAAAATTACATCGCAAATATAAAAATGATATTCATACGTAAATAAAACAATCAATATTTTCGATCAACATACCGATTAATCAATGATAAAACCTCGCTATGAAAACACGCAGCACCAAATAGCTTCCCCATACTCATCATTTCGCTTATCATATGGATCTTGGTTGCTTGAGATTATGGACACGTGGCGACAAGTAATCGGTACAAATATAATTGGCTTTTGTGGACACATGGAGACATTTCATTGAGCTGGTAAAATTAAGGTGTAAACAATGCCCCCTCCCTCGATTTCCTTTAGGTTTGGCCAATCAAGCTTGAAAGGAATTGCACATGTAAGAAATTAACGACTAATCACTTGATTTCTTTTGGCTTCCATGCAATTAAGAAACCAACTGTCAGCCATTTGACTTCTTCTGGTTTATACCTTTTGACTTACTCTTTCTGGCTTACTCATTTTGTGAGAATTACTCTTTGACTTACCCCTTCTGGTTTGCGCCTTCCGTGAGAGTCGTTCACTATCAATATAAGCTTCCACGCCTTCTCGTAAGCTTCCAGGCCAATCAAAGCAAGATTAATTGACAGCCTTAATATCACAAAAACTTTGGATTCTTGATCCAGAATGAGTCAATATTGGTTTTTTCTCCATAAAACCATGACCGTACATGCGACTTTTTTCTTTATGTGGAAGCCACTCACTATTAAAATCATAGGCTTCAAGGCTTGAAATCGTAGGCTTTAAGGCCATTCGAAACGAGATTGACAGACTTAATAATAGAAAATCACGGCTTCTTGTCTTTTTAAAAGCCACTTGGGAAACCATGAATGGAAACCATACATGCTTGGAACCATAAGCTTCTAGGCAATCACATGCAATACTGATGGCCTACTGAATCATTTACTAACCCTCTACATCGACTCTAATTCATTGCGAATTGATTCACATGACTTATCATGTTTAAATTAGGCATAGAGAATATATCTTTGGCCATAAATTGGGTTTTTCCATATGGAAAGCCATTATGTTGTTGTGGAGTCAACAAACTGAGTCCCCCATAGGGCCTCCTCCAAGATGTTAATGGTTCTAATATCACATTAGGGTTCTGCAGACATTTAGTTGTAGAGTTCTGCCATAATCGAGAGTCGAAATTCTGCTAACATTTGATTGCAGGGTTCTGCCACATTCCTGGAATCAATAGGCTTCCTTATGCATGATTTTGTCACACTAAGTAGGCTTCCAGTTGCAAGGTTCTCTCAGATTTGAAACATTACAGTTTTGCATTAAAAATAATTTTGATGCCTCAGTCTTTCTTTGAATAAAATCAACAATTAGACCCACTAGTCATTCCAATTTGTTTGCGTTGAATTTTTTCTGAGATTGATTGATGTGCAAACGTGTCAGATCACAATAATCAAAGAGATGAAATCTAATGTTCAAACGATCCTTGTTACATTTAGGTCTCTTACATAAAGTGCATCAATTTTCTGATTCGAAGTTAAGTGTATGATGGAAATCTACCTCAATTCTACTCTTAGAGCAAAAAAGTAAGGGCTGAAATATATATATATATATATATATATATATATATATATATATATATATATATATAAACAGTATATTACAATAAAGGATAATTGCATGAAAAGATAAATTTGCATTGAAAATAAAAATTAAATGGAGCCAAGACAAAGTTTTTTCACTATTTATACAAGAACAAATCAATAAATGCTCTGAATCAAGGACCCCAATGGCTGCACCACACAAGTCCCATAATTTGTATTCAATAACTTCCATAAACATGCTGGTTAAAAAATGGCAACAAACCACTTTGCCACATTACTTGACATCCGTCGCAAGAATAAGCCTGAAAAGCCGTCCATGATGTCCACTAACTTAGCAACCATTTTCTTTCCATAGCTCTTTTATCTTAGTTAGCAAACTCGATTGCCATGTGGCACTTTCTTAGAGGGCTGGTAGAAAGGGTGTAAACAGAACCCTTGTCAAGCATGCAATCAAAGACCAAATCTCACATCATATCTCAGAACTTATATTCTTTGATTTGCCGGTGAGAATTAGAAAAATATGGAATAAAGACAATGATTGTGGTCAGCAAAGACTACAATAAACCAACAGAAACAAAATAAAACTGATTAATTTATAAAATGTGGAACTCGTGCACAAGAATGGGTCCCAAATCAAAGTATTTAGAAATTAGAATTAACAAAAATTCACAAATTAATGGCGACACGTGATGGTCCAAAGCTATTGGAACCGAGATTTGCTCACCTACCTACTTTTAGTGCGTAATCATAACAGGCCTCGCAACTTTGGTCGTTCGCTTACATCATCCTTCATCTCTTTCTTCTCGTTGGGACGGCAATGGAATGTTATCCTAACCCAAAATTTCAACCCACTTAATTAAAAGTGTTCATTAAAATACTGAAATAAAATCTTAACCATGATCCATATGACTCAAGTCAAAGCTAACATGAAAGCACAGCATAATTAGAGGAGAAAATGTTCAATGCCTATTTTTTTCCAAACAGCATTAACTCCTGGGTAAATAACCAATGAAATTAGACAAATAAATGGCAGTAGATGAATGTAACTCTATCCAGAGAGGTGAAGATAAACCAGTAACAGAGAAACATTTACTCGATGAACTTCGGTAATCAGGAAGCAGATATACCCTTGTTATGATACCGCTACACAGTGAAATGAGCTTAGTTAACGATCTGACTGAGAGAACTTTGCCGATTTCCTCCATGAAAAAGACTCCACACCTAGAAGGCTAGGAACATGCTGGCAGACCAAGAAGAACAACTTTTAAAATTTTCAGATGCACGTACTAAATCACAATATAAACAGAATTTGAATGTCTTGATGTCATTAATTAAAAATAATTTATTTAAGTAGTATACGACTAATGAGATTTGCATTGCCAGCTTGTTCACAAGAGAGCGACAACTAAAGAAACTGCCTCTCCCAAAATCTCACAGGCAGTAAGTGTAGCATTAGTTCCAAAGAGCAATTGATCAATATTAATACTTGAATTGAGCCATATATAATATACAGAATACGAAGGTTGAAACACAAGAATCTGATGAATGAAGTGTGATGAAAGCCATTATAATTCTTCACCACAAGGAATTTCCAAAGCTGATTTCCAGGAGCCAAATGTACCCTCTTATGAGAAACTTGAAAGGAAGGGGGAGCGAAAGGGGATTCAGGGAAATAAAACATTGGATGCAACCAATGAAAGCAAAAAACATATTTGGATGGTGGGGCTAATTTATCAGAGAACATGGAGAAAGGATTGCACTGACATAATAACGATTAAAAATGCAAAGATAGTGAGAGTTTTTTGCTACAGAAGAGGGATAAACACCTCGTTCCTTCCAACTATAGGGAGCATGATCAACAATTAAATAAGCTCCACGAATATCCTTTGCAACTCAAATGTCATCATCTACGTATACGGATTCAAACCTGCAGATATTAACATATTTCCAATTACTTGACAGACTTTATGGAGCTTCAAGAAATTAGAAAACTAGGAGCATGCAGTCACTGAATCCCCTAGGTGAAGGCCCTGTTATGATATCCAGATAGAGGATTGGTCATTATAAAACTGCAGAAACATATGGATTTACTAAATAAGTAGAAATGTGGTTGTATCAGTTCAAGAGTTGAGACAAACCAGGAGGGGAAAATAAATGTTACCCAAAGAATGGCTATCTGATTTTCACTTTTCAGGAGCTCAACAAGTAAACTTACATATGAGGTAATATTTTTTTACAAGTACAAGTATATATTAACAAGGCACCAAGAGGGTGCCAATCCAAATACAAAGGCTATACTTACAAGACAAAAAATCATAACTACAAGACAAAAATCAATGAACTTTAAAAGATCTTCCTCATGTGCAAAAAGACATTGTTAAACCAAAAATTGAGGGTATTTAGCCACCCATCCTTGAGAGTGGCAATCATCCTCTTCTCCCCATTTATTTCATTCCACACTAGTCAAAAATTGGAGAGGAGAATCAATTTAATGGGTCTTCTTATCTCCTTAGATCCAAGCCCAAAGCTCTTCTTCAATAGACCCGGCTACAATCCATGATAGACCTTGTCAATGGATGGCAAAGTCCATATTCTTTTCTTTAATTAAGGTCACTAACTATTCCACTTCACCCACACTTGCCATATATTCATCATTGTTTTAAGGCTTACTTTAGGCCATGTTTCCTTCCTTGTTTTAAGACTTACTTTAGGCCATGTTTCCTTCCTTGTTTTAAGGCTTACTTTAGGCCATGTTTTCTTCCTTATTTTAAGGAATGTCTTTTTCCTTTAACAACCTATATATACTCTTAATTGTATTCTCAATAATAAGAACTCAAGTAAGCATTTGTACAATCTCTTTACTCTCTTCAATTCTCACATCTCTTTACTCTCTTAAATTCTAACATGGTATCAGAGCCGGTTGCTTAGGTTCTTTTCTCGCTTGTAATTTTTCTCGGTTTCGTGTTTCGGCGTGTTCTGTATTGTTCTCGGTGAACTCGACGTGAAAGTTTTTTTTTTGTTGTTTTTCAGTCTTCTCTTTTTGGGTTGGTGTTGTCGGCACCTCTTATTTTTTTGGTTTGAGCAGTTTCGGCATTCTTGACATCCTCTATTTTCAGAGATTTTCAGAGAGGTGTTTTGTGGCTTTGGGTCTCAGATTTCTCGGTGTTTTTTTTTTGTTCTCAGATCTCTTTGGCAGTTTGTTTTTTTTCTGCTTTGGGTGGTTTCGGCATTTTTTTTTTGTCAGGCTATTTTTTTTGCACTTATTTGCAATGGATTCTGCACCTGTGTATGTCAAATTTACGGGCAAAAATTACTCTACATTGGCCTTTCAGTTTGAAATTTTCCTCAAGGGAAAAGAACTTTGGAGCCATATCGATGGCACAGATGTTGCACAAACATCCAATACAGACCAATCGAAGGATGTTGGGTATTCTCCTTCTTGGACTGTGCTTGATGCTCGGATCATGTTTTGGCTTCTTGGTTCGATGGAGCCACATATTGTCACCAACTTGCGTACTCATCGCTCTGCTCAATCCATGTGGACTTATCTGAAAAAGGTTTATCATCAAAATAATGATGCTTATCGCTTTCAGTTAGAGCATGCAATTGCCACCTTTCAACATGACAGTCTTTCCATCCAAGACTATTACTCGGCCTTTCTGATTCTTTGGACTGACTATACTGATCTTGTTACAGCGGCTGTTCCTGTTGCCACTCTTTCGACTATTCAGCAATTCCACGAGACTAGATGGCGTGATCAATTTCTTATGAAACTACGCCCGGAATATGAATCTATTCGCTCCTCTCTGCTGAATAGATCTCCTGTTCCTTCTCTTGATGTTTGTTTTGGTGAGTTACTTCGTGAAGAACAACGTCTTAGTACTCAAGCCACTCTGAAGCAATCTTATGGTAGTCCAAGAACTGTTGCTTATGCTGCCCAAGGACGCGGATCGCCTACGCATTCTAAAAACTTGCAGTGTTTTTGCTGCAAGGAATATGGGCATATTGCTGCCAATTGTCCCAAGAAATATTGCTCTTATTGTAAGAAGAAGGGTCACATCATCAAAGAATGTCGTCTCCGCCCACAGAATCGTCAGGCTCAAGCATTTCAGACTTCTGTTATTGTACCCTCCGCAGCTCCTAGCTCTTCTTCCAGTGCCTCCCCAGTTTCAGCACCTCCTGCAGCGAATTACTGCATACCCCAAATGGTGCAACAGATGCTAATTTCAGCATTATCTGCAATGGGGTTTCAAGGTAAAAATTCTACCAAACTCTGGTACGTAGACTCGGGGGCCTCTAATCACATGACGAATACTCCCACCGCTCTGTGTCATGTTCGACCCTATGTTGGTCCATCTGCCATTCAGACTGCCAATGGCAGTTCTTTACCAATCGCTGCTGTCGGAGATGCCTCTTCTAAATTCACTGATGTGTTTCTTGCTCCTAAACTTTCCACGAATCTTATTTCTGTTGGTCAATTAGTTGATAACAATTGTGTTGTTAACTTTTCTGGTGATGGTTGTGTTGTACAGAACCAGGTAACGGGAGAGCTGATCGCGAAGGGACCTAAAGTGGGGCGCTTGTTTCCACTATTTTTATCTGTCCCAGCAATTTCTCCAGTTTCGTCTATTAAGTCTCTTGCTTGCAATAATGTTCCAAATCTGAGTATGGTGTGGCATCGTCGTTTAGGCCATCCCAATACTCAGATCTTATCTCATGTATTGCACTCTGGTTTTCTTGATAAAGAAGAACGTTCTTCTTCATCTCTTAAGTGTGATTCTTGCAAACTTGATAAAAGCAAAATTCTTCCCTTTCCTTTACATGCTAGTAGAGCTTCTCACTGCTTTGATCTTATCCATAGTGATGTTTGGGGACCTTCCCCCGTTAGTTCACATGAAAAATTTAAATATTATGTGACTTTCATTGATGATTATAGCAGATTCACTTGGGTTTGTTTTCTTCGCTCTAAATCTGAGGTTTTTCGTACTTTCACTAATTTTTTAGCGTATGTTGACAATCAATTTTCTGTGACTATTAAGATATTACGCACAGATTCTGATGGTGAATATTTGTCTACTGAGTTTCAGGAATTCTTGGCTTCTAAAGGTATTATTCATCAACGTTCATGTCCTGCTACTCCCCAACAGAATGGAGTAGCCGAACGCAAAAATTGTCATCTTCTTGATGTGGTACGTACTCTCTTGTTAGAATCATCTGTTCCATCAATGTTCTGGGTCGAGGCTTTGCAAACTGCTACTCACTTGATTAATCGTTTACCTTCCCAAATCTTACACATGGAGTCTCCCTATTTCCGCTTGTTTGCTAAACAACCTAGTTATGATAATCTCCGTATCTTTGGTTGTGTATGTTTTGTCTATTTACCTCCCCATGAGCGACATAAATTATCTGCTCAATCTGTTAGATGTGCATTCTTGGGATATAATGTGTGTCAAAAGGGATTTGTTTACTATGATCCTACCTTACATCGTACACATATTTCTAGAAATGTTATTTTCTTTGAAAATCAACATTTCTTTCCTATGCCCTCTGAGCCCTCTTCTTCTACGGTGGTCCTCCCCTCCTTTGAGCAACAATTTTCAGATCTTCATCAAATCAGCTCTCGCTTTAAACCAGGTGTTGTATATACGAGACGCTCCCGCCCACAGTCTCTTCCGACGGCTCAATCGATATCTGATCCTACCATGCTCCAGTCAGTTGCAGCACCTTCAGAACACTTGGTACGTTGCTCTTCTCGAATATCTTTACCTCCAGATAGGTATGGGTTTGCTTATGCTCTTACTGCTGCATTGTCTAATTTTGATATTCCCACATGCTACTCACATGCTGTCAAGCATGATTGTTGGCGACAAGCTATGCAGGAAGAAATTGCTGCTTTAGAGGCCAATCACACCTGGGACATTGCACCTTGTCCTTCCACTATAGTCCTCCTGGGTTGCAAATGGGTTTACCCCATCAAGGTTCGATCTGATGGAAGTTTGGATCGTTATAAAGCTCGGCTTGTTGCACTTGGAAATAAACAGGAATATGGTGTTAATTATGAAGAAACCTTTGCTCCTGTGGCTATGATGACCACTGTTCGTACGATTCTAGCTCTTGCTGCTTCCAATGATTGGCCACTACATCAGATGGATGTCAAGAATGCTTTTCTTCATGGGGATCTTAAAGAGTGTATTTTTATGAAGCCACCCCCGGGATTGTTTCCTTCTCCAAACTCACATGTGTGTAAGCTTCGTCGCTCCCTTTATGGTCTCAAACAAGCTCCAAGGGCTTGGTTTGATAAATTTCGAACTAATTTATTACAATTCCCATTCAAGCAGAGCAAGTATAACACTTCTTTGTTTCTTCTAAAATCAGACATGGGTATTGTTGTTCTTTTAGTTTATGTTGATGATATTGTGATTACTGGTTCCGATTCTGTTTTACTTGGCCAGCTCAAGACCCATCTCTCCGAGTCCTTTCATATGAAAGATCTTGGGTCTCTTACATATTTTCTCGGTCTTGAGGTGCATCGTAGTCCGTCGGGTATTTCACTCAATCAACATAAGTATGCTAGTGACCTGGTCGCTACAGCTGGCCTACAGGAGGCTACTTCTGTTGATACTCCCATGGAATTGAATGTCAAGCTTCGCAAAGAGGAGGGTGATTTACTTGCTGATCCTAGTTTATACCGAAAGTTGGTGGGCAGTCTTGTCTACCTCACCATTACTAGACCGGACATTTCCTTTGCAGTACAACAAGTCAGCCAGTTTCTTCAGACCCCTCGTCACCTTCATTTGGTTGCTGTCCGTAGGATCATACGCTATGTTCAGGGCACTTCTGCCCGTGGCTTATTCTTTCCTGCAGGCAATTCTCCTCGACTTGCCGCTTATAGCGACGCTGATTGGGCTGGTTGTGCTGATACACGTCGCTCCATTACTGGTTGGTGTGTGTTCTTAGGTGATGCATTGATCTCATGGAAGAGTAAGAAGCAAGACAGAGTTTCTAAGTCATCTACAGAATCTGAGTATCGGGCGATGTCTCTTGCTTGTTCCGAAATTATTTGGCTTCGAGGTTTGCTTACTGAGCTAGATTTTTCTGCAACCGATCCTACACCTCTACATGCTGATAATACAAGTGCTATTCAGATCACGGCCAATCCTGTCTATCATGAGCGCACGAAGCATATTGAAGTCGACTGTCACTCTATCCGCGAAGCATTTGAAGCTTGTGTTATCACTCTTCCACATGTTTTCACTGACCTACAAATTGCTGATATCTTCACCAAAGCGCTCACTCGCCATCGACATTGCTTCTTAAGCAGCAAATTGATGCTTATTGATCAACCTGCATCAATTTGAGGGGGGCTGTCAATGGATGGCAAAGTCCATATTCTTTTCTTTAATTAAGGTCACTAACTATTCCACTTCACCCACACTTGCCATATATTCATCCTTATTTTAAGACTTACTTTAGGCCATGTTTCCTTCCTTGTTTTAAGGCTTACTTTAGGCCATGTTTCCTTCCTTGTTTTAAGGAATGTCTTTTTCCTTTAACAACCTATATATACTCTTAATTGTATTCTCAATAATAAGAACTCAAGTAAGCATTTGTACAATCTCTTTACTCTCTTCAATTCTCACATCTCTTTACTCTCTTAAATTCTAACAGACCTAACACCGTATGAGCCATTTCCAATAACTCAATAAGTGAACAACATGACAAAAGATGATGGGCTAAAACTTTTCCTCTTTTGGATATTGTCAATGTTTTGACCCTACTCGCAAGGGCCTCCCCCGAGTGCGCACACGCACACAAAAAAAAAAGCGTCTTAACAACCAACTTGTTAAAATTGAGGCAAAGAAACAGTTGAGGAGGAGGGGAAAGAATATACCAGAGCTGCCTCAGATGGAAAGGTAATTAGACTAACATTCAATGAAAATTGAGCTCACAAGGTAAACAAAAAGAATAGACTTACAGTCTCCCTCCATTTGAAGATATTAGTGTTATCAGTTAGCAGAGTCTACAATCGCAGTATTTTAATGCTCTCCTCTACCTTGAAAAGCAATTCAATGTACATTTGAAGGAAATATGGCAAACAAGATAGAAGTCCTTGAGCCAAAAAAGGGCATAAAAGTTAAGTATGACAGACAAGATAAAATCTTCCTCACTAAAATCCAAAACTTCATGAATTCCACCAACGGTTGATGCTTATATCAACTAATTACCTATCTAAAATGGAGTTATATGGGGGACGATATTTACATAATAAATTGAAAAATATAAACAGGCTGATCAATTAGAATAAAACTAAAGGTAAAAGTTTTCATATAAGCACATCTCTGCAGAGTATCAAAAGAGGATGGTAGAACTGATCATTTTTGCATGCATTTGGTCATTCTGAGATTAAAAAGAAAAAAGAAGCTAATGGGAGAATGTGAGTTTCTGTATTCCTTCATGACAAGAACAATTGCCAGACCACGAATTTACCCATTGTCTCCATTATGAAACAAGCTATCTCAAATCATACAAACCCAAGTTCTAAGACTATTCATTTTTTTAAATAAGTTTTAAAATCATTCATATAAAGGTGCAAAAGACAAAACATGTGGGCACATTTAACCGACAGAAATAGAAACCCACAAGATTTCATTTCACGAATCATGACCCTAACTCCACTTTCTGATCTGCAACGCCTTATGTGCCCATGTCTACTCTAGTATACCTGGAAAGCTAACACTATCTGGCCCACACTTTGACCAGCAAAAATTTCCTTTCAGAAACAGATTTTATGATAAACAGAAGTGTTTAGAAAAGAAAAGTGAGTAGCCAAGGACAAAAGGTTGAAGTAGTTGACACTTAATGGGTTGTTAAGTACCCTTTTTGGCAACAAAATATTCATGTAGCCAACCCCAAGTAGCTGGGATCTAAGGCCTGATTAAAAATCAAGGTGTTCTACGTAGTATAAGGCAAACATATACCTCAAACAGAATGAACAATCTGTTATTGCGCCTCTTGAAACAGACACTAGTCCGCAAGTTTGTTTTATTCATGTTTCAAGTATCATATTATGTACACACATGCACCCCCCACACATATAGGGGCTGAGGCCTATCCATAGAGTGACAGCACCTATGAGACAAGACATGCAACCTATTTTTCCTCAGATAGGCGGTAGGAAATAGGATTATGTTCATGAAAATAAAAGAGTATGCAGCTATCATTTTTAGCACTACATATAAAAGGAAACGAAAGTATCACCAGAGGAGAAAAATATGGAAGAAAAAAAGAATATTTTCGATGATAGGCAGAGCATCCTTTAGTTGGCCAGAAAGTTGGACCAGATTCTTAACAAACAATCAGGATTTTTTTTTAATTAAAAACAGGTTTATGAATTATAAACAAGTGAACTCACATTCAATCATTGCAATAGTGAAGTAGAGCAGTAGTATTGCCTTCATGCTTTCCAAGTATAGGGAGCACAGTCAACAACTAAATAGTCTCCCTGATATCCTTCACAACTCGAATTTCGTCATCAAGTTAAACAGACTCAAACCTATATAATCAAGGTCCTCTTAATACCACATAAGCATGAAAGGAAAATAAAATAGAAAAAAAGTACTCCTTTCCCATTCTTATGCATCAGAATGCAAAAAGCATATGAAATGATAGAGAGTAATCAAGGACAAGAAATTATCATAAAAAAGTAACCAAAATTAGACGAGAACAAACCTGTTTTGCTATGGGTTTCACCAATGACAGATAAACATGTAAGGCTACAAAACTTTTATTTGCAAACCTTCTATGAGGCTTAAAAGTGCCTTGCCTACCTTAACTAATATCCCGTGACCAAATATTGTCAATCACATCGCAAGAGGTTGCAAAAGTTTTCTTCCTTTTTTTTTATTTTGGCCCGAAGAATGTTAAATATTTTTTGATCATTTTCTCTTGCTTAAAAAATGTAAATAACAAAAACAGCAAATCTATCCTAAAGCCAAGAATCTTAATTCCAAGGAGAATATGTCTTATACTAGATAACAAATGTACCTTGCAATAACAAGTGTCTAACAGAATATGAAATTGGCAGTTAATTAGCCGCGAGAATAACCACCACCAACTCTTGGACATTTTTTTACTAACAATGATGGCAATGAAGATGAAAAATCAACTAAGAACCAGGGATAGCATGATCATGATAACATAACTCCTTTAGAATCCAAGATCCAAGGTATGCTTTATCATCTTACCTCAGATGAATAGCCAAGCCAACCGATTTCTATCGATGCCTGTACGAATATATGTCTAACCACTTATAATTTATTGATTTTACAGTTACCAATCAATATTTTATGGCACATTTAATGAACAACTGAAAAATTAAAGCACTCACTAACCCTGCCCAAATGGTGGCAATGGGATCTCCCAGTTTCTTCCCCGTAGAAGCGCACTCGTAAATCTAACACAACCCAAATAATAATAAAAATAATTAGCCGCTAAATCTTCAGATATAAAATTAAATATTCTAGAACTCGGTTTAGTTGCACGTAGTTAAATCTAATTTGGAACTCCAAATTACTCGGCATTCACTTGTAATATCACAATTGAACTTATTTTCAGTACTCAACGTCTATAAAAAATCAAATTGAAACTATAAAGCATTTGTTCGGAAAATATTCAGGTAAATTTGCCCATAATTTATAGCTGTAAATATCTTTTAACCCAATTGAGGATACCACACAAATACCTGAAATTTACTCTCCCCATCAGGTGGAAAGTGATCACATTATTCAGTGTCCGTTTCTCAACATCTATCACCTGCAACACGCCACCGGATTGTGTACCAAACAAATACGCTTCCTCAATGATGAATAGCTCCTCCTCCTCCGTGGTCCAGAGCAGCCGCCACGTGGCGGATAGCGAGTCGTCGGTGGTGACCATATCACTGCCCAGAACAGCCATCGCGTTGATGGCTTTGATTATCTCGTCTCGCTTGCTAGGGTCCTTCTGGGTTTTGAGGCCTCGGTCTTGCTTGGCTAGTAGTGATTGGGCTCTGACGGAGAAGCAGGTGAAATTAGAGTGGTGGAGTTTGTTAGGGTTGGGTTTTAGAGACTTGAAAGGAGTGGGGATGAGAAAGCATGTGACCATGGGTTTATGCCGTTGGTGAGAGAATGCGATAGCTTGAGAACTGTGGGTGTCATGCTTGTGAGATGGAAACTTGGCGGTTGAGGTAGGAGATGATAGTAGCTGCAGCGTGCATTGCACGTGATTTTTCTTTTTTTTCTCTCCCTATGATATCTTTTTATATTTTCTTTTCTTTTTATGTTAAAACAAAAATTGGTTTTAATTATTGTAACCAAATTACATCAATTTTATGTCTTTAAATAATTTTTAATATAATATTTCTAACTAACATGTAAATATTTTAAAACATCAAAATTGAGCACGTGTAGATTGCATTATTGAAAAATGACTATTAATAAATATATTTATATTTAAGTAAATCTAATTATTTAACACAATTAAAAAAAGAAAAAGAAAAACATTTTTTTTGTTTTTTGCACAGATTAATAGTCACATGTGTGCTTAATTTTAATTTTTTAAAATATTTTAAAATGAGAAAGGTTTATTGAAGATTATATAAAAATACGAAATTGAAATTGATGTAATTGAAAAATATATGGTGCAAATTAAGATTAAACCTGAAATATAATATTGTAATGAGATAAAATCTCTTTTTTTTAAAAAAATATTGGACAAATCTATTGATGTTGTTGAATAAATTAGTCTGAATAATCATTTAACTTGATGCTTTAATATGTTGGAATAAATTATGGAATCATTTCATTGATTCATTAAATATTCTATTTTTTGTACTAAACCTTTAAAATTAGTCTAATATATCCAATATAACTATTGAGGCAATGATTGATTATTACTAGTATAAAATGAAACTTGGATTGCACATTCCTCAATTATATATGAAAATGTTTTTTAAAAAATACTTTTTTTTTATTTTAAATATGTAAAATTGTTAGTAATACTCTATAATTTTTTTTGAGGAGTTTATGAAATGGTTTATGATTTTTATAAACAAAATCTAAAGTAAATACTTTTTTTTTAATGAATCAAAGATGAAAAATAGTTTTGAGAAACTAAAATTTGTGTCGGAATAGTTGTTTTTGCAACTGTTTTAGCTTTTACCGACTTTAGCTTCGCAACTATTTTATCAAAAATTATTTAAAAGAATCACTTTTACAATCATAAATCAAAACTGCAACTAAACCAAACGATAAACACGAGTTGTTCTCAATGGAATTGTAATCGGTAAAATAAACTATAAAAAAATGTGTCCTTCAAAATATGAAATTCATAGCTTGCTCATCGTATAATATATTAAATTTTCAATATTTTTCATTGTGAACTCAACACAACATGACTTTTATTTTAGTTTTTATTTGATCCACTGTATAAAATGCATACACTATCAAATAACCATACGACATATCCCACATAGTTGTTGTGGTAAATTTAACACTATCAAGTTCTTATAAATATATATAATATATTAAGATTAACTAATTAAAGAAAATTCTCGATTTAAACAAGTTAAGACTTTCTAATTTTTTTCCCTCTTTAGAGTTAGACGTTATTTTTTATTTTATCTTTTCCTATTTTTCCTAAGATATTAGAGTTTCAAACTCATATCTTATTCCTTCCTTCTCAAATCCTTTCTTACAACAATTAATTTCACAAAAGTTTATCACATGTTTTACTGTTTTGTCCACGTGTATTTCACAATTGTGTTATAACTTGCATTTTGTGCTAAGGATGCATTAGCTTTTATTTCTTTAATTAAATAGAAAAAAATTTGGAAATAAAATAACCGTGAAGATTTTCAAATAAGCTATACTTTCTAAAGTTTTTTTGAAAAAGGTAGAATTGTATAGAGTATTGTTGACTAGCATTGTACCTAGTTTTTTTTTTTTGTTTTTTTATTTATAATTCCCTTGTATTTTCTTGATATTGTATATATGCATAAATTGTTGTGAGTTCCTTGAAACTTTATATATAGCCACTCATTAAGGAAGTGAAATGTGTATATATAGGGAAATCTCATATCATTTGTAACAAAAGTTGAGCATAAGATAACATTTAAAGAGTTTTTTATAACACGTTTTATTTTTATGTGTGAGTTATCTAAAAAGTCATGATCAAAAAGCACGTGAGCGAGTAAAGTTGAACTTGAGGTACATATCCAAATAAGGTAAGCGTAAGTGCTACGTGGATTGACTTTAGTTAATGTGTGATACTATAAGTGCGCGAAAATAGCATAAACAAATAGAACATATCATTAAACATCTCAATTAGCATGTAATACACTTTTAATCCAGCAAGATGACAAAAGAAGCTCCATAAAACAATAAGATCTTGCAAATACGTTTTTTTGTCACAAATAGCCTACAATGCCTCGCGCAATTGGGTCGATTAGACACATAAAGGTTTATTTCAATTGATATGGGTTGTCTGGATGCATAAGGGGTTATTTATGCTGTTCTTGGTGCATCGGTTATTGTTCATCAAGAAAATGATCATTTTTCGATATTCGTCACAATTACGATAATGAAATGAGACTACGATTAATGTAAATGATATTCATTTTCTAATTAAGTGCGGATAGATCATGATGGTTGTTGGATTAAGAAACTTAATATTCAAAACTGGATATCATAAAAAAATTTACATATTTGATAAACTAAGTTTATTTTAAGTTGTGATCCAAATGAGGCCGACCAAAGCCATTACACTTGTCAGATTTGGTTCAATTATCTCAAGTAAGGGTTGGGTGTTAAGATTTATATTCGAGTCCCATTGTTTAAGTTAGTTTTTATTTAATCCATTCGAGTAGTATTAAGATCTTGAAAGAATTATACTCAATGATTATAAAGAATAACATCACGTGTCTAACAAATGAGTCTTACATCAAATTTCATAAAGGATGAATATTCATAGTTCTTTTTTATTGTGTCGAATATTCATGTTAGTAATGTGAATAATGTAATAATGTGGCGCAATCACACTTAAACTCAATTGGTAGAGGTCAATCGTGCAATTGTGACCACCAACGTAGGATAGAAGCTAGTATAATGTCAATGCACAGGCTCGTTGAGTATACTTTATAATGAAGGTTTATTAATGATGTGTTTAGAGTAGACATAACTTCTATCTATAGAAATCCAAACCCATCCAAACCAATAAGTTAGGAGAACTTAAATAGAGCCTCTCACGTCAGCTATAATATCTTAGCTACTATAATATTTATTGAAATAAAGAAACATTAATACTTTAAATGATGCAGTCAATATGTAAATCACAGTTATTGATGATTTATTTGATTACACAAAAAAAAAAACGCATAAATAAAAATAAATCATTAAATTAATTAATTATACGGAGAAAAACTGAAACTAAAAGATAACAAATAAAATCTCTAGATTTGGAATCAAAGGAAAAATACATGATAAAGATTCAAAGTGAATTTTAAAAATGGTTAAACCACAGGGGTGTGCTTATAATTAAGCGAAGAAAAGACAAGGGGACAAGGTTAGGTTGGTAGTTGTCTTGGAGCGACGTCGTCTCGCTTCAAACCCTTGTCATTTGAATCGCTTCGCAATTCCCACTTTCGAAATCTCAAAACCCGCAGTCTTTTAACCAGGCAAAGGTCCCATTGTCTCTGAAGAAGATTCGAGAGACGTTTTTCCCACTCTCCAGCTCATTCACTTCCTGAGGAGCAGCAAGTCTCATCTCTTAACTTCGCTCTCCACTCGTAGATCTCCGATTTAGGGTTTTATTTTGCTCTCTTACTCTCTCTCCATCGAGAACCAGACATGGGAATCACATCCCAGACTCCTGATATTTTAGGTGACCGACAATATGGCCAAGACGTTCGTACTCAAAACGGTACTCTATCTTTCTCTCACTTTCTTTTTATCTTTCTATTTACATATGTGTGCGTGTAACTTAATATCGGGGATTGATTTTTCTTTTTTGGGTCTTTATTTTCCCGGAAAGTTTATATGTTTTTTCGTCTTTTGTTGGTATTTGGTGATGGATTGGGGGTTGTAGTGATGGCGTGTCAAGCAGTTGCCAACATAGTCAAGTCCTCACTTGGTCCCGTTGGGCTCGACAAGGTATCATCTATTAATCTCTCTCTCTTTGTGTTTATGCAAAATAATGTTTTATTTGAGTGGTGGGCGGAGGAGGCACAAGAACATCCCTTCACCTTAGTTACACACGACAGTATTATAGTGCTTTTCATGGCTTGTATAATGTTCTATTGAAATGTAAACTGGCTGACGAATTTGTAATAAAATTTATACTGCCATTGGTGACTTGTACTTTGCTTTTTTAGCACTTAACTTCTACTTTGGTGTCTGTATCTGTAACTTCTATTTTGGTGTCTGTATCTGTTTTATAGGATTTACTCCAACAAAAAAAATTATCTGTCAATTGATTTCAGATGTTAGTTGATGATATTGGAGATGTGACAATCACTAATGACGGTGCCACGATTCTTAAGATGTTAGAAGTTGATCACCCAGCTGCCAAGGTGAATGAGTTACATGATTCTCAAAATTGTAGTATGACTTTGTTCGAATGTTTTATTTTGTAATCCTTCTGCCATCATTATTCCTGTTTGATCCCCCCACCCTTCTACCCTTTTGAGGTGACAGGTACTTGTGGAGTTGGCTGAGCTTCAAGATAGGGAAGTCGGAGATGGAACAACATCAGTTGTCATCGTAGCTGCAGAGTTGCTCAAGGTAACTGCAGCTTCAAGCATACATGTTTAAATTGATTATTTTATCCTCATATTTTGTGAATAAACTCGCTGATATTTCGAGGGATGATGATTGCTTGATAATCTATGGTTCATTACTTTTGCAGAGAGCAAATGATTTGGTTAGAAATAAGATCCATCCAACATCTATAATCAGTGGATACAGGGTGAGAGTTTATTTATTTTTGTTTTCATCTAATGTAGTGGCCAATTATATGGAAACTTTCACTTTGAATTTATCTCCTGCATTTATATTTGCTTTTAAACATGGACAGCTTGCCATGAGAGAAGCATGCAAATATGTTGAAGACAAGTTGGCAGTTAAGGTGAGGCTCCCTCACTCAATTTATCTTTGGAAAGTGGTTGGAGAGTATGCAATCTCTAAATGAAATTATGCACGTGGAACTTGACACCCCAATTTCATTATCTTTTGTGATGAATATGTCTTTTTGATTTGCATCATCCATTATGTGTACAAAGGTATGCTTTGTTGTATGCGCATACAAGACCTGATTCTTAGTTTGTTTGTGGCAAATTTTAAACCCAGTATCGATATACCAATTGAAATACATGTGGTTTCATAGACAAGCATAATATGTCTCACAATCTGCTCAGCTTGTGGGCGTATCTTACTTCTTTGGTCTGTTCTTACAAATAGTTTCAATTTATGAAAAATCATCTGGAAAGAAGTTTATAGCTTCAGTTGTTATATTGAATTTCACCTGGATTTCTACATCATCTTTTAAACATGGTTATGGCATCTGTTCCTTAATTTTTCCTTTTTCAATATTTACGGAAAGTCTCTTGCTCAGCTATTTGTGTATTCCTTTCTTAATTTGGATGTTTCCTTTATTTTTATAGGTTGAGAAGCTTGGGAAAGATTCTTTGGTAAACTGTGCAAAGACTAGCATGTCCTCGAAGTTGATAGCTGGTGACAGTGACTTCTTTGCAAATTTGGTATGCTTCTAAGTTGGCTAAGTAGCATTAAATTATTTTTCCCAAAGAATGTTTATATTAGTTGAAAATTATGCATTTCCACTTTTTGATATTTTGCTACTTAGTTATATTATTGTGAAGAAATTTTTGTCCAGTACAGTTGGCTCTTCTTAGTTTTAGTTTGGTCCGATCTGTATCTTATACCTTCTTGGATGGAAAACTAATAGTGATTTTTTTTCTTTCTGCTGATAAAAAGCCTCAAACCATTTGTGTGCTTGATTAATTTATGTACTAAGTTTGTCTTTTTAGGTTGTAGATGCTGTACAAGCAGTGAAGATGACAAATGTACGAGGGGAAGTTAAATACCCTATAAAGGTGGGTTGCTGCCCATTTTTCAATATTTTTCCCATAAAAGATTCTTAAGTGTGCTCATATTTTGGAATGAAATATGATGTATTATTTATCTGTGTTTGGAGCTTCCTTTTCTCATAAATTACGAAACTAATGGCTTATGAAATCAATAGTTTTATATTTTCTCTTCTGCTTTTTACCGGAAATTTTTTGATGCCCTAAGTACACTTTCCATACTGCAGGGAATTAATATTTTGAAAGCTCATGGAAAAAGTGCAAGAGATAGCTTTTTGCTGAATGGATACGCTCTTAATACTGGCCGTGCTGCTCAAGGAATGCCTTTGAGGGTTGCTCCAGCAAAGATTGCCTGTCTTGATTTTAATCTTCAGAAGACAAAAATGCAATTAGGTGTCCAAGTCCTAGTCTCTGATCCCAGGGAACTCGAGAAAATTCGTCAAAGGTGATCAGATATGATCGAAACTTGGCTTCACAGACATTGAATCATGAAATACCTAAAATACCTATCTAGAACAACTTTCTGTGGTTAAATGTACTGATTTAGAAGTTGGTTATCTGGTGATAGCATGCCTGTTGAAAACCTGATTAGGTTTCCGTAAGCATCAAGGATACGAGCCTAGTCTGAAGGTCTCTTAAACCAAATTTTTACTAAGCATATTCTGTAGATTAAGTTATTAGGGACAGAAGCAATCTATACAGATTCTTATATTTTTCCTGGATTAAGTATAATAAAAAGAACTATTTGTTCATTGGCTGTGCAATTGATAGGAGGCATTAAAAATTTTGATAATCGATTTTCTTGTTAAAAAAATTTGCCCTGTATTGCCTGAAAGCAATTAGGTGGTGGTGGTGGTAGATATGTGAGGTTGAAACTGTTCAATCACCTTTCTTTAATACATGTTTTGCACAATCAAAAGTTTTTGTTCATTTTCATGCTTGTGAACTTTAGGGGGCAATTTTAGTGACTTTTCTATGGCATAGTGAAACAAAAATCACCATGTAAAGTTTGTAATTGTGTTTTGCTAATCTCTCATCGATGATGGCTATGTTTTCACAGAGAAGCTGATATGACGAAAGAACGTATAGAAAAACTTCTCAAAGCTGGAGCCAATGTTGTGCTGACTACCAAAGGGATTGATGACATGGCACTCAAGGTGAGCTTCTTGAATATTTGTTTTTCCTACTGCTTTTTAAGGTTGCAAATGAACCGGACGTTTGTGAACATGCTTGTGTTCGAGCTCGTTAAGGGCTCGTTTAGTTAGGTAATCGAACAAATATGAACACCAATTTAATATTTGGTTGATAAACGAACTGAGCTTGTTGTGATGCTCGGCTCAATTAGGTTCATGAACGTGTTCGTTAGTGCGTTCGTTAAGATGCTTGCTGTTCGTTTACATGACTCATTTATGAGCTCGTATGTTCATTTATGTAAAGGAGGTATTGTTTGTGGTGTTTATTTGTTTGGTCATCTGCTATATTAAAAATTAAAGGTCGTTTATAGTTTGTTTGTTTAGGTGTTTGAGTTCTTTTCATTTAAAACAAAAAGACAAACACAAACTCTGTAAAAAGTTAAACGAACGAACACGAACTCTCTAAAAAGTGAAACGAATGAACACGAACAACTCCTTAAAAGGTCGATTTGTTAATGAACGAACACGAACAACTCCTTAAAAGGTCAATTTGTTAATGAACGAACACAAACAAAGCTTTCAAGTCATGGCACTACTCGGGCTCGTTAGGTTCGTTTGCTGCCCTACTGCTTTTAGCTAAGTCATGGCTGGCATGGGTTTGGAGAACACTGAATTGGATTGCATAATCGTATGGAATCCTGCAATGTTACCATCCTTGTCTGCTCTGATGCTTATCTTGCTTAATTAATCATACCTTAATGGTGGATGACTAATGGTAATGATGATTTTTGTTTCCTCTGCTGGTTATTGCTAATCTCATGGGCTTGGATATATGTGTTGGATTTGATGTTATGTTTAGGACCTGATACTTGCGAACTTCAAACAATAGGACATAAAAATGGCAAACATTTTGGTCCAATGTTCTTCCCCACCTAAATTCACAGTAAAGTGAAGCATCTCAGAAGGATGGTCTGATTTATGTGGATATAGCACTCATTTTGAGACGTTGATCTAATATGGGAAAGAATTGAGGAAGTATCTTGGTTCCTTAGTATTTGGACGTTCATGCCTGTACTATTTGGTGTTTTTTTATAGAAGGAAATTTCAAGTGTTGTAGTGTCCATGATCTTAGGCTTGTTGTGCCTATAGTGGGTGGTGACTGGCAATCTAGCTAATAAAATTTTTGGTACTTCTATGTTTTACTCCTTGTTGATGCTGTGATTGTATTACTTTGTAATGAACCGTGGTGTTGTTTGAGTAGATTGTGGAGTGCTGCGCAGTTAGTCTTTTATGATACGCTTAAGATGTGAAACTATCTGCCTAGATTGTTTTACTTTGTTTGCTTTGCACCTAGTTATCATTCACTTTAGCAGCTATACATTTGCTCATAAGACTGATTTCATCATGTAAATAATGGTTCTCTTTTGTGGATTTCTTTATTGTTACTTCAGTACTTTGTGGAGGCTGGGGCTATTGCTGTGAGACGTGTTCGGAAAGAGGATATGCGACATGTTGCTAAAGCAACTGGTGCGACCATGGTAATTTCCTGCTCGACTTAATTGATGATATTGACGGTCAGACAATCTACACCTGCTGTCAACATTTGCTAATAGTTGAGCTATCATGGATAGATTAGGAATGTTTATTATAAATCAAACAGGTTTCATATCTTGCTAATCATTTCCCCCATTGATCTGCAGGTTTCAACATTTGCTGACATGGAAGGGGAGGAAACGTTTCAGCCATCATTTCTTGGATACGCAGATGAAGTAGTGGAGGAGCGAATTTCTGATGACGATGTGATAATGATAAAGGGAACTAAAACTTCAAGTGCAGTATGTCATTAATTTTTATTAAAATGTTTTATTACTTTTCAGAAATGGATTTTAATTGCTTTAGATCCTTGTAGAATTCCAGTATCTACCAACATGACATCTGTATAATATGAACTAAAACCTGGGTCAGCAGCCCTATGTTGCACTTCTATTAAGCTATGCAAAAATTTAAAAAGCTGAGATAATTAATTTGAAGTTGTATGAATTTTTTTTGTCTGATCATCACAGAATCATAATAAAAATGTTGGTACACGATTACCTTCCGATTTTTAATTCTCTTAATCTTATGGTTTTCTAGGTTTCCTTGATCCTTAGAGGTGCAAATGACTATATGCTTGATGAGATGGAGAGGGCTCTGCATGATGCTTTATGTATTGTCAAGAGGACCCTTGACTCCAGTACGGTAATGTTCACCTTTTTATTCTTCTTTAAAAAATGTTAGTCTTCTTGTGATTGTTCTATTTCGTAGTTATTTCATTGTGGTTATTGCAAAGCAGGTGGTAGCGGGTGGAGGTGCAGTTGAAGCCGCCTTATCCATGTATTTGGAGTATCTTGCAACAACTTTAGGTTCCAGGGAGCAGTTGGCAATTACAGAGTTTGCAGAGTCTTTATTAATTATACCAAAGGTCAAGTATATGTCATGGGAGATGATGTGATCCCCTCTTTTTTATTATGTGATTAGTTGTAACATTTATTCTTTGCAGGTGTTAGCTGTCAATGCTGCTAAGGATGCCACTGACTTGGTTGCCAAACTACGGGCTTACTACCACACTGCACAAACCTTGGCTGATAAGAAGCATTTCTCAAGGTACTATAATTTATAAATTATAGGTTGTTTAATCTGGTTGTACTTAACAGTTGGGAAAATGGCTTAGCACATACATACAGAGTTGCAAAAGGAATGGTATCTTCCAACCTTCTGAATACAATGATAAAATAAATTTAGCCGTGGCACCCTCCCCTCCCCCTTACAATGCCCAAGTGACTCACAAAATGAGAAGGTGCGGGGGGTGAGGTGTGGGCATCAATGAAGGACTAGGGAATGTTGTTGGTGGTTTTCAGACCTTTTCTGTTACTTATTTGGTTTTACCTCTTCCTAAATTGTTGCAGTATGGGACTTGACCTTTTAAAAGGAACCATTCGTAACAACTTAGAAGCTGGAGTTATTGAGCCTGCAATGAGCAAAGTGAAGATCATTCAGGTACTCATGGAACATACCAAAGCAGTGAACAGCTTATGATTTTGTTTTACACACCCTCCTAATATTTTTTTTGCTATAATTCTGTTTGCCAGTTTGCAACTGAAGCAGCCATAACAATTCTTCGAATCGATGATATGATCAAGCTTGTCAAAGATGAGAGTCAGAATGGTGAGGACTAGGATCAGTTTTGAGTGGTAGTCGCCTTTTTGGGGAGGTTTGTCTTCGAGTAGCATGAAGAGAAAACGCTTTTTGCTGTTTCATGTTGGCTCTTTATGCTGCTCATGAATTAAATGTATTTGTTTTACGATTTTATTCAGCGACGAGCGTGTTAAAAACTTGGGGAGGATTCTAGGTGAAGAGTTCTCAAAACCTTGCTTTGATCGGTTCCAAATTAACCAATGCATGCAGACAGACAGGAAGAATCTTTGAGCCAAAAACTCATTCGGTTTCAAGGCTTCTACCGATCTTTGCTTTCATGCTTTTCCAATCAATATCAAACGTGTTTAGCCTAAGAAGAAAGCAAAGCATGACCCTTTTACGTAACTGTAACTTGTGCGTTAGACATCATTTGGGCGAGACTTCCTAATATGAATAATGCTAAAAAGGATTCAACGGTCATTATTGGAATAGCAATTACTCAAAAATGCACGTTAAGGCATGTGAGGCAACGTGCAGGCAGACGTGCGTTGCTTAGCCAATTACAGTAAGGAGTAAGGGACCTGCGTGGCCTCTACAATTTCCTGATGAGGACCATATGGTAAATGAATGGTATTTCTGTGTGAAGATTTGGGAATTCTTTTTTAACTTATCTCAAATTTAAAATAAAATAAAATAAATCGAGTTAAACAAAAATCTTTTCTCAAATTCTCTAAGTGTGCCAAGCCACGTTGCATGTGAAAGACCCGACCAAATTAGTAAGTTCCCTAGGTGAGAATCGTGGGATCATAAAGGGATGTTACCTGCCCTACAAAAGGACAACCAATGAGATTCCGTGATCATAAATCATGCTTTATATAATCCTCGATGCCTTTATGGGCACATGACCACACACGTGCCCTGCTGTTGCTTTGGGATCATCATCCTCTGTCTCGTCACGTGATTCGAGGTCCCTCTCATCAGCTCCCACACAAATGCCAAAACCTAGCCGATTTCTCTAAAATGGATTATACAATTACATAAGTACTCTGCTTAATCAGACTCCGACACCTATATGCTTTCTCTTTAATCTTTCTAAACTTTTGTTTATCAATTTTTTTTAAGTTATAATTATCATAATTAGGTTGAACACCAAATGAGTCATTAGTTCATTTTAGAGCATAAAAACATTTTTATCATTAAATAAAATAAAAATATATTTTTTATTAAATAATTAAAAATATTTTTATAACGGGATATTACATTAACAAGTGATTAGGAAAGAATTTTTGTCATACTAAAATAGACAGTCCAGCCGGGCACTAGGCTCCCTTCTCTCGTATTAGTTAAATTTTTTTTTTTGATTTGAGTTTAAAAAATTAATTAAAAATTTTAAAAAACTTTATTGATAATGTCATTATTTGAATTTTACGTTAATGATAGATTCGAGTCGAGCTTTTATAAACTCAGTCAAAACTCGACTCGAGTATAAAAATTAAACGCAAAAAATTTATAAAATTGAATTCGTATATTTTAAAATTCGTCTCGAAAAATTATCAAACGATTCATTAAAATATTATCAAATTTATATTAATATTTGTATTAAAATAATATTTTTATTTATAAAAATTAAAATTCAAACTCCAACTTTTGGACAATTCAGATTAATCAAACTCTTACCTCACGAAAGAGAAAATAAGAGTAACATTAACCATTTCTCTCACCGTACGATAAGTACTTTGGTTTTTGGCAATTCCCCACCCCCACCCAAAAAACATCACAAATCTTTCTCTTCTCCGATGGTCCCACCTCCCACCGACGCCTTCCCCTTACACGTGCCCTGCAATTTTTATTCTCCGCTTTTAAGTACTCCGTATTTAGATTTCTAGAGTATACATACATATGGTGAAGAAGAGAGAGAGAGCGGCAGCTGGAAAAGTTGTCGGTAGCAAGTAATTACTCTCTCTCTCTCTCTCTCTCTTACGGTGTTTTAATAATTTGAAGGTGTGAGACGGTGGATGGTGGCGTGTCTGCGTGATTGTAATAAAAGCTGAACGAACATATTATTACACGTCCCGTTTCTTTCTCTCTTTTTATCTTTTTAAAATTTTCCGTTACACGACCTTTTTCTTAGTTTTCTCTTTTGACGACAATGGAATTTGTTGTCTCTACAGGAGCTTCTATAGCACCCAAGTTTTTTTTTTATCTCTTTTTCATTTGAGTGAATTCAAGAAATAAAAAAAATTAAGAGGCAGAATTTTTTTTTCTTCTCCTTGTGTATAATTAGAGATGATGAAAATTTAAAAGGAAGTATATTATTTTTTTCCTATATTTATTGAGCAGAGTAAAAAAGTCGTAGGAAAGAAAATATAAACAATATTATTTTTATCATTATATCTTTCGTAATGTTGATGGATATTAATGTAAAAAATTAATTGGTAAATTTATAATTTCGTTTTTTTTTTTTGATTATCCCAATTTTGAAGCATTATGATTTGTACTTGTAAGACACAAACTCTTACTATCATCTTAGTTTTTTTTCTTACTTTTCTTTCATATCAAATAAGAAAAAATATTTTAATTAATTTTTTAATCTCACTTTTCTCTCATAGTTGAATTTGATCAATATTCAAGAACTCGAGTTCTGTAAGAAATTTTTCTATCAATGAGATCAACTTTTCTACTGTAAAAAATTGTAAAATAAAGCTTGTAGTACACATAAATTTAGATTATAAAATAGTTTTAACTGCATTACAAAATTTAAAAAATTTAAATTTATATATAAAAATAATATATTATATATTTTATTTCATAATTTTTACCATACTCTCGATCAATTATACTCGATATAATTAAAAATTTGCATGCATGATTATGAAAATGTTAATCTTGTAGTTGAACTTTTATGGTGGCTCTCAAGCCTGATGATCACTAGCTTCAATAATTGAAAGTAAGTACAATTTTGAAGAGTAGTAATATATAAACCAACCAAAAGTAGTAGAAATAAATGGGTAATTTGCCTTGCCTTAAAGAAAATTTTCCGACTGACTTCAGCGATAAATACAAAATACAAGAATGAGCTTGACTGCTTGTGAGTCTACTGCAGGTAAATGCAACAATGCCACATGACAGAAAACGTGAGTTACAGAGATGAGTTAATTTCTCTATTTTTTATGTAGAGGAGAGGAGATGATGATGAGAGGAGTACGTAACATGCATACTGATAACATACAGTAGTATATAATACTCTACCAGATAACTTGCATGTGAATAACTATTCGATCAACGGTGACAATAATATATATAACCATATCATCTTTTAAAAAGAATTGAATAAATTATTTATTATGATTAAAAAATTATGTTTATAAAATTATAATTAATAAATCATGTAATTAATTCTATTGAGATATTATGAAAAATATCTTGCTTGAAGCAAGACTTATATACTATGCACTCAATCTAATCAATTAACGTAAGAGTTTCTTAATACTATATATGTCATTGATTTTTTTTATTGAAATGTTATTTTATCAATGTTATTGTATTGACTCGGATATTTTTTTGTTTAGAGATTACTTGAGTTTATAAAATCGAGTCGAGTTCGATCTCACTCTTCACAATTAAAAAAAAAAAAAACTTTATCCATAAAAAATGTTGAGGTACATGGGGCATGTATGCCAAAATTGCCCATAGTATAATAAAAGGGAAGTGCATGTGGAGCCATTTGTCCATGATTGCATTAAATTAAAGCATCCATGCACTTGGACATACCAATATCATCAATTATAAATTCAAAAATAAAGAAAAAGAAAAAAAGAAAGAGAGAGTTCACTCACTCAACCTCACACTGCATGATCACTCCTTGCACGTTCCTTTGCCCCCTCCTGCCATCAATATATCAATCCCCTTTCCCACCTTCACACTCCTCCCTCTGCTCTCTCTCTCTCTGGCTAAATACTTACTACTAATAGTGAGAGGGAGTGAACCAGAGAGAGACCCACCATTAGAGAGGGATAGAGAGAGAAATGGATATGTACGGATTATCCTCTCCGGACTTATTTCGCATCGATGATCTTCTAGATTTCTCCAACGATGATTTCTTTTCTTCCTCCACTAGCTCTTCCTCCGTCAACACCGCCACTTCCTCCTCCTCCCTTCCGAAGGAAAACCCCTTTAACCATTGCCCCTCCGCCCCCTTCAATCCTTCTCTCTCCACTGACTTCACCAACGACCTCTGCGTCCCTGTAATTCTTAACACCCCTTCTTTTTCTTTTGAAATCTCTTTTTTAATGTTTTTTTCCTAAAATTATTTTGGTGGTAATTTGTTGGTTCTTTGGTTTTGTTTGTATAATAGAGTGATGACGCAGCTGAGCTGGAGTGGTTGTCGCAATTCGTGGACGATTCCTTCTCTGATTTCCCAACTAACTCGCTAGCCGGAACCCCTCCCACCGTCCGATCTGACACGTCATTTTCTGGCAGAGCACGCACCAAGCGCTCAAAAGCACCAACGGCAACGGCAACTGCAAGAAGCTGGACATCTCTGCCGGAATCCGAATCACCAGCGACTGGAAAAGCGAAGCCGAAGAAGGACGGCCACTACCGGCAACAGTCACCGGCACAGGAGGGAGAGTTTCGCAGGTGCACGCACTGCTCCTCCGAGAAGACGCCGCAGTGGCGCACGGGCCCCCTGGGACCCAAGACCCTTTGCAACGCCTGTGGGGTCCGGTACAAGTCGGGCCGGCTCGTCCCCGAGTACCGACCCGCCGCTAGCCCGACCTTCATGCTGACTCAGCACTCGAACTCGCACCGCAAGGTGTTGGAGCTCCGGAGGCAGAAGGAACTGTTGAGGCAGCAACAGCAGCTCCAGCAACACCAAAACCAGCAGCAGCAGGAGCAAATCTATCGTCACCACCTTGATTTTGAAGTCTGCTGACGTGTCACGATCGATATGTTGCGATCATGTTTCAATTAATAGTGATATTTTGCTCATGTTATCAAATTCTCTTGATTAGTGTTTTTTTTTCTCTTAATTGTTACTCTCTATAATTTTAGTTTTTTTTTTTTTTTTTATTTAAATATAATTTTGATTATTTAAATATATATTATTTTAAATATATAAACATATTTTAATTTTTTTTAAACTCTATTTATACGTAAAAAATTTTAATTTTTCTTAATGATTTAATAATAAAAAATTATTAATTTAATCAATTAAATAGTAAATAAGATAAAAATTATAGGATATTTCCTCCAAAATAAACAGAAAAAAGAAAAATATTGTGATTTTAATTTTTTCCTTTCTGTTTCGGTTTTAAAATTTCAACTACCATGGCGTAATCTTTCGTAACGCTATTTGTGTGATGAGAGTGACTTCCCACGTGATATTACTGCCCGATGAGACGGAGTGAATATTTTCATTTGGGAGTTTACTCACATGGATAGTGACCTATAATATTTTCATCTGTGAAAATATAACTGAAGAAAGAGGAGAATTCATGAGGAATTCTTGCCTGAGGTATAAATGTTAGGTTCAGTTCTGTTGAAAATTTTATCTATAATTTTTAAAATTTTATTAGTAATGTTAATTTTTAAGTTTTACATTTATATTGATGTTATTAATAATTTTTTTTTAAATTATTGATAAATTTTTAACTAATCTAAGTAATTAAATTTAATCTCAAATAAACCAAATTTTTTTGAGAATCCGAAGAGTGAGAACATGATATGATTACAGTATTATAAATTTTTAAGTTGATCAGAGAGCTCACAATTGTTGGATAAGATGGTAGCTAGCAATACGGGCCCAGTACAATGTCAATTCCTTAATGTGATTCTGACACGAGATCAGATGGTAGCTGGCAATATGGATCGTAAATGTTATTAATAGAAAGGCTTGAATGGAAGAAAGGAGGAAATGAGGGTAAAACATATGGGCTATAATGAGTTGATTGTAAAATGCAAAACCATCAAATGTAGATCAACTCAATATGTCATACAACGGGCCCAAGACTATAAAGTCCCAACAGTCCAAGTTTCCTCCAATCAGTAACCCTATTAAACATTTTACTCGAAATGATTCTGACAAAGTGTAAACCAATGTTCTTTCTCTAGTTGCGGCTTGTTAAATAAAGTACAAAATTGGTCCTCCAATGACAATCACAACTAAACTATGACAAATAGAAGGGAAATGTGAGATGAAAGGTAAGTAAAACGATAGAAAAATGAAAAGAAAATTTTGACTTTCATTTAGTAGAGATTATGGAACAGTTAAAATAAAAAAAAAACATTTATTTTATCTTCCACTCTCCAAACCTCTCAATTTATAATGATTAGGATTTACACGTATGGAAAGAATAACAACCAACGTCTTTGGTTAAGAATATCAGAAGCCAAATTTTTGCATTGCAAATCAAACATATAACTCACTAGTGCAGGTACCAAACGAAGGCCCATAAGCATGACAGCCACTGGACTTCGTTCCTGCTGCTTTATTAGCATTAGAGAATTCACATGGTACACTGACCCAACCATAGACAATCCCCCCTCCCCCAAAAGAAAGGGTAAATAAATTAGATCTATGTCAGACGCACAAAGAAATAGTTGTAAGCAAAAGGGTAAACCTAAACATATACCAAGATTAAGCGAGTCTGAATGTTAATGCGAATTTGGGAAGACAGCAAGGCCCATAAATACATCACAAAATGTAAACTAAAATGGATATAAACTGTAAGTCCAATAGCTATTTTATCCCCATGCAGAGCAAACCTTCCATGTCTGCACAGTCATCATCACATGCCCAATTATGCGCATTTCCACGAAGCTCCCCACCAAATATGTATAATTGTTGGTGCCCTTAATTCCAACCAAATTCAGAATCGAAAATCTCAAAAACTGTACTTACAGAAGAAAACATGAGAAGGGAATGTAACCTTAAAACTCCAGTGCATAGGCAACAAAAGAGTGCAGGCAAGAGAATTCTCAGACTGAAATTCCGTAATTACTTATTTTGTTAACTTCCTTGGATAAAGCATTCCTTTCTTGCTTTGCTTCAGAAGCAAGGTTGGAAACCTGACAAGTAAATGATGCAAAGTAAGCATTATCTTCTGAATAGCAGTACAAACACAACATAGTTATCCATGTTCACCGTTCAGCATGTGCTTACAAGATATGTGAAAAAACCTAAGCACTTGTTAGCTTATAAAATCCTATCAAAGAGCTTCTTTAGAACCTAAAGAGAATCTTCCAATGGATGAGACAGCTGTGGGATTTCGCACTTTTGGTGGTTGGTATTTCTTGAACAGTTTTGGGGTCTATTGAGGAGGAGGTTTGGGCTTGGAGGGGTATTCATACTGCAAAAGAGAAGTATGAAGTTTTGGCTTTAATCCTACTTGCTATTTTTTGGTTGGTATGGTGGGAAAGGAATAGAAGAGCTTTTGAAGAGATGGAAACTCCAATTCATACTCTCTTTTTATAAGTAACTCCAATTCATACTATAAAGGATAGATGGTTACCTACATTTAACTTTTTGATTTAAAGGAAAGGTTGATGTAAATAAACGATGTTCTTGATTGCTTTGAGATTTTAAATTGTAAGTAAAGCTTTTATACTTGGGTTGGCATCCCTTGATGACCTTATTAATATATGCTTTCTGTTTCTATCAGAAAAACAAAGAAAAAAGAAAATCTCCCAACCTCCTAAAGTTAAAAAGAAGCATTATATCTTGTTTTGGACCATTGCTAGTTCCTATATTATGTTCACTATTAATGATCATATTCAAGCATACTTCTTCAAAACTGGAAAGGTTTGATCAAACTTCTAAACACTGCCCACTAGTTCATGCATATATCACATCTATAAAATTGTCATAACAGATAATGAAGTGTATGGATCTGTAATGCCTTCAATTTATTATAATGTTTCCTAATTCTCACAAGTGAATATCATCAGAAGGGAATATCCCTTCAATAGATTAGTGTTCTTGGCTTAGTATGGTTTTGTTAGCAACCAAAACTCACATCCAAAAAAATATACAAGACCATGACCATCGTTTGGTTTAGCTTATTTTCAACTTATAACATTATAATCAGGTGCTTTTATTGATTATGCCTTACGCTGATTTAGTGTCATTTGATTTTGTGATTGGGTAACTAAGTGCTTAATGTGTTGCTTAAGAGAGCATCAAGTAGTAGTTCCTGTATTTTTCAATTCCTAAAGTGGAGGCATAAACATCTCAAACTAATAGTGGCAATGAAAAGTTAAAAAAGTTTTGAGAACTCCAATTTTGTGTTGATACCCCCCCGTCCCAAAAAAAAAAAAGGACTTACTTGTGACCGGAATTGAGACGCTTCTCTCCTAGGAAGTTCCCCAAGGATATCTTTCAGGCCTGATGACAGTACAAATTGAAATAGCATGAACATTGATTTTTATTCTTTCTTTTCTTATATGGTAAGTCATGCCCAATGCAAAAAACTTTGAGAGAAGCAGTATAGATATACCTGCTGCTTGTCTTTCAATCTTATAGGCTGAGCGAATCACACCTTGGATCTGCTTGCCTGCTTGCCTGTAACAATATTGAAAAAGTGACTTGAAAAATTATCACAGGGAGAAGAAGAGAGTTTTAAAGTTTAAACTACCCTTCATCTGAAATAACAAACCTGAGTTTCGTCCTTCCTCGCATCAACTCCTCTTCAGCTACTGATGAACTTCTCTGAAAACAATCATTTATATATCATGAATTGCAATCCATGAATGATTTCCATCTGATAAGTTGATGAAGGAGCAGCCACTAACATATAATTTAAAAGTTCATGTACTAACGTGTATCAAGGAAGGTTACTGCCAAGTTAGAAATTAATAAGCTTTTAGAAGGACCGCAGTTCTTGGCAAACCTATATTACTTTCTCAAACGAGTTTTCTGTCAAAATATTTCCTTTTTATTTCTTTTGGTTTGAAGTAAAACAAAGTTCAGGACATTAGATCCTCATCAGATAGAAGTTAGTGAGAATAATCAAAAAGGCTCTATGCATTGAATTTCTTATAGTCCCTAGAACTAACTTTCAAGCTTTTCCTTGACCACATCACCTTGTAAGCTACAGTTCATAAAAGGCTCACTCAATTCTATTCATTCCTCTTGATTTAAACAATGATGGAACTAAAAAGCTCTCACGAAAATAATTGACTACATTGAAGAAAAATATAAGATATAAAATTCCCTTACAGATGCACACGCACACTCAATTCCAGTCATTCATCTTAATTTAAACAACAACAGAAGTTCAAAGTTCATATCACAACCAATTCTTTGTTTTAAAATGATTGAATAAATCGAAGAAAAGGAATATATTAGTTAAAGTATTCAGAGCCAGCTAAATAGAAAAAAGAGTCCCTTACCCCACACAAAATGATAAAAGGAAGTGGTTCATGAAATGAAAAAAAACCTATTCATCTATTAAACGATCCAGAAGATTCCTCATCATCAATTAAAATTGACAAACAAGAGAATATCTACCTCCAACTTTTCACTTTCTGCCTTCAAGCGATCAATTGATTGTCGCAACTCCTTTACTCTAACATCAGCTCGGGAAAGCAAGGCCTGCAACAAGAAATAGTCTTAAAAGTAAAATTTCAATATAAATACACAAACACCAGTGAGCCCACTGCAATTGATTATGGCATTCAAGGAATATTGCACAAGAATAGGTGACTACCCTGACTTTCATTCTACATGTAGCATACAAGCTCTTACTACTACAAAGCAGAAATGGCAGTCTCTACATTGGCATCATAAGCTATTCTGATTAATGCATGACGTTTCAAGTTCATTAATCATAAATACAAGGCACTTAGAAAAATCCACAAGGACAGTGGAGAGAGATTCCAAAACTGTTATTCAGGCTACTTACAAGTCAGCTTAACCACACTCAGAGCTAAAAGGCTTCTTATTAGGGATATTTCCTTCTAGCATTGCAAACTTAGGCTCAGGCATTAAACATAAATGCATAACCATATTTCATTTAAGTTCTTGCTACCAAATTTCAAAAAAGTTATAAGTGGAGGAAGTCTCAAGTTTGTGATCCAAGCTTACTCATGGTCACATTAGAAGGTACTAGACCTTAAGACCTATCATTCGGAATATCTTCACTCAGCATAACTCAATTTTAAAATCCTTTTTAATTTATATTTTGACTGGAGATGCTCTTATTGGTAGGGGTCATTGTTCATACTCCTTCAAGATGCAGATGATTAGACTCCCTGTGAACTTCATTCTTTTACCTTGCCAAAATAATTTACTAAAGAAATTCTTTTTCTTCTAACAAAAAAAGGACGTTGATTTATGTTCTCGCACTACGGACTTTTAAAGGCCAAGAGTACCAAAAGTTCCCAAACAATGTCATAAATTGGGGGAAAAGGTTATCTCCCAGTTCTGAACAAAAAAACAATACATTGGCTATCCATGCAGACATGCAGTACCTAGGTCACCAAAAACTTAAAGAACTTTGCGTGCTGCTTCAAACCCCCAATGCAGATATCCTTACTGCAGCTCCTAACCCACAACATAATTCAATGTGATCCATTTGAATCTATTATCAAGTTCCACTTTTGTATAATAATATGATCCGCTCAAAAAGTGTAGCTTCTACCTCTCTCCTTCTTATATAACTGTGAACATTATCCACTCAGAGTGTGAAGCCTCAACATTCAAAATGAACAGTCAGATTAATCGATTGATTGATATCCACTATGCATGCAAATATACATATAAAAACTATCTATCACTGAAACAAACTAAAGAAAAAAAGCAATATAAATCAGAACATCCACATGTAATACTCACCTCTTCACTCACGAACAAGCGCAACGTGCTGTAGTATAAGAAACGTCTTTGCCCTGTGTTGTAAATTATGACAAACACGAGTAATTACATGGTCATGAATTTAAATTAAAGCACCAAAGATCAGAATGTATGGAGCGCTTATTACATAAAACATATCTATGCATGCTCAAGTCATGACACAGCCCAAAAATCACAAATATATGAGCTATCTAAGAGGTGATCTTAGAGAGCTTTATTGAACTTATCATACCAAAGAAGAACTATGCTAAAACTATGTATAAAAGATGTTAAAATAATTAACATCTCTCATTCACTTCTAAAAGAACTATTAAGAGAGATAAACAGACAGAGCAAGAAAGAGAGAAGGGAATAAGACGTGAAACATCCACATATCACTATAAAGCATGATGACCAAATTCATAGATACTTTAGAATAGTACTTTTCAGAGCAAGAAATCCCAAGCCAAAAGCAACCCCGCCTGTAATCAATGGATGTGAAGCTGCAACGTTAATACCCTCTGCAAGGAAAATGTCAAAAGAGAGAGAGAGAGAGAGAGAGAGTTAATAGTCAGAAAATAAATAAGAAATTGAAACTATAAGAAACATTTGAGTGTCAGCTTCAAGTGTAGGTTAATAGAATTATAAAAGATACCTTTCATCTTTCCAAAGAGTATATCCTCATAAACACCATACTCAGCCTTCAAGTCTCGCAGAGAATCCTACATTCAAATACCAATCCAGTTCAATGTTATGAAAAGGGGAAAAGAAAAAAAAACAAACACACAAACACGTGAACCATAAATAACAAAAAGCTCTATTCAATTGCTAAAAATGTAAGAAATACAAAGATGCTACTGTAAGTATTCAAATGCAACCTTCAAGAATCCGGTATGAAATATAAATCGATAATAACATTTCTAATTTTACTCTATTTTCTTGGCAACCAAACAGATTAATGAAATTGAGCGAGAATCGAGAATCTTACGATGGTTTGGTTGAAGTGAGCCGAAGAAGTGGAGCGGATTTGGGAGAGACGAGATCTGGAGGCTTCAACGGCGGACTCCATGGTCTCTTCGATGGTCTTCTGGTAGAGAAGAGCTTGTTGCACCGCGTAGTCCATCCAGGGAGCCACATCTTCTAGGGTTTTCGATTCGATATTTGTACGGAAATCGCTTGGTGGTGGTGGTATGTTTGGCTTCTCCTCTGCTGATTCTGCAGCTGTTGCCATTAGAATTACAATCGAGATTTGCTTGTTTGGTCAGGTGCGACGGTCTTCGCTATCTCCAAGCGCAAGACCTTTCTGCTACGATTTGATCAAACTTTCCCGTTTCATGGATCCGACAGTTTTATTTCTTCGGGTCGTAAAGCTCATGGTTTCTCAGTATCCAAATCCTGATCCGAGCTTTCACCGGATGCCCAGGCCCAGCATTGGGCCAATTTTTTCTGTTTGTTTTACCGAAATCATTAATAAAAATGATAATCGATTAAGCATTTTACATAGAAAGCTATTACGAAAGAAAATGATTTATAAATTTTTTTGTTGTAGGTTATTTTATTAATAATTGAAAAATAACTTTTTTTTATAAAAAAACTTATTTTTTTTTTATTTTTTTACATGTTACACTATTAATTATTATTTATTTATTTATTTTTTACATTTTATTTTTTTTAAACTTCAATCAAAAAGAAAAATTAATGAAAAAATAGTTGTTGCGCTCTAACTTGGGGAAAAAGTAAAGAGAATGAGAAAAAAAACTCAAAACAGAACTCAAGAGTTCTACAGTAAATCAAATCATTCAGTTTTATCTATTTTATTGAGTATTATAAATTAAAGGGTTTTTTTTTTTATTTGACAACTTAATAACCTAATTAATTGAAAAAAAAACAATGAAGTCTTTAGACGCGACATTCTGTTTTGCTCACGTTCGTATTTATAAATTACTTGAGTTTTTATTCGAAATAAAAGATTTTACTTCGTAATATTTAAAAGTATTGTTTAGTAAAATGATTAAAATCAATTTTCACCTAACAATATTAAACTAAAAAAAAATAAACAAACAATAATATTTACCATGTGTTATTGTAAAAAGAAAAAAAATGCACTCATACAGTTAAGTATATAAAATATTTGTTTAGAAATATTAAAACTTGTTAAAAACATGAAAAAAAATTCAACCAAGCTATCTATGAATAAACGGTAATAAAGACACCAATTAATATATTTGTTCGATTTGATCAAGTTTTTTTGCAATTTAAAAAAAAGCATTTGATTAAATTTGGATGAAATTTAACCTGTCATTAAAGTGCAAAAAGCAACGACAATCAAGCACATCAACATCCACGTCGCTTCGGGTAATGCGACGGCCTTTCATTTTAGTGTGACTCGTATGTCACTGGCCCATTTCCCACCCAAATACGAAAACGCTTCCTACGAATAAAATACAATTCATGAGGCAAAGTCTTACCTTTCTCACAATTCTCGTTCTAGCAATCTCCAAAACCCCCAACCAAATCTCCTCCGTCTCTCAATCTTTCCGTGTCTCAGTCTCTGTGTCTATATCGAATCCCTAGCGCTGCTCTATCTGTCTTCGTTGAAACCCTAGCATTGAATCCCTTGTCACCATGCTTAAGCTTTCTTCGACGATCTCGAGTCAGGTCCGGTTCCTGCTCCAGAGCTTGAACGAAACCAACGCAGACTCTGTTATTCAAGAGTTCTGTCAGGTACTCTCTCCATTTATCTTAACACGTGCACATGTATGTCTCCGTTTTTGTGATCCAACTTTTGCTTTTAATTCTCTTTACCTTTTGTTAATCGTCACTCCGGGAACCCTAGAATTTCTCTTACAATTTGGGGATTTTAGGTGGATTGCGTAACTGTTGCTTTATTCTGGTTGTCGATACTCATAGATTAACGGTTATTTATCTTCAAATGTGCGGATTTTCGATAAATATGAATGTATACGGGATTTTATCAACACGAGTGTTTTAACTTAGGGACAGTTATTCTCTAAAAAAAAAAACTTAGGGACAGTTAGTGATAACTAAACACAGTTGCTATAGCGGTTCTGGTCGAGTTTTTTGGTATCTGGTATGATTTTTGTGAACTTTGTACTAAAGATTTCATGCAAATGAAGGGAGCCCTCTGGAAATGATAGCGAAGGTCTAGATAACTTCTCACTGTGATGGACTCAAATTAATGACTTTGGAATAGTAATAGAATAAGTAATCATGGTAGCAAAGCCTGGGAATTACAGCCTATTAACTTAAGAGAACCTTTTTTTTTTTATCTTTAGAATTAGTATTTTTGATATTTGAAAGATGCGATTCGCCCTAAGCCGTATGATTGTTCTACCAGGGAGTCATATATGCAATATTTTTCCTGTAAAAGAGGAGCCTTATCAACTTTGCATTCATATTGGAGACTTAAACTAAGGCTTCTGTGGCACTAGTTGATAATGCTTCTGTGGCACTAGTTGATATGTTTTATGTGCTAATAAAGTGTAGAACAGGAATATTCTCATGATAATATCAGTATAAGATGAATAGGATATGGTTGATCCTAAAAAATGCTTAGGATATGGGAGAAGACATATATAATCTTTTTGTGGGTTGGGGAAAGACGTCCATGTGGTTGATCTAAGTACCTTATTAATTTCTTGTAGTTCGCTGGGGTACTTGCTAATATAGTCTGTTTCTTATTTGCAGTGTGTTGATTTTGGAGTCGAGGGAAGTATTCTGGTGCTACAAACCTGCTTAGATTACCTGACTTTTCAAAAGACTGACGTGAACTTGCAGCTTGAACCAGTTGTATCTTCAATATTTAGATATGTTGTGGACAAACCAAATTTCAGTACTGTGTTTTGTCAGTCACTAAGGAGTACAGAGATCAGTGAAGACTTAATGGAAACTCTATCAAATGTGTTAAACTTATCAGCATCTGAAAAAATTGGCATTGGTCTTGCTTTGTCTGATTCTGAAAATCTTGACACAAGAATGTGTGGTAAGCTGCAGTGTTTTAGGTTGTGTTGTTTGTTGAACTGGTGTTTTCTTGCTTCATTAACTATGTTGCACTAATCGATTTCTCATGTCATTTGTGGTGTCTCTGATATGATGGATTTCAATATCTTACGTCTTTGTAGGGAGGAACTTTTGTATGGCTCAGATCGAGAAATTATGTGCTAACCCTGTCCCTATAAATTCTACTGAGACAATTCAGAATATTGTTATGTTCCTCCAGCGGTCTGAGGGCTTTTCCAAGCATGTAGATTCATTTATGCAGATCCTATCTTTAGTGCAATCGAAAGATGTGTTCCAGTTTGCTTTAACTCCAATGATTTCAGAGGAATTGCGTGAGGATAACTTTTTAAGGTCTGAATTCTTTTCAGTTGGCTTTATTCTGGAAATTGCTGTGCAATTTTTTTTTTGGTTTGGAGGCATCATCTTTTGATAGCTTTCCTTTTCTGCTCCAGGACTTTGGATTTGCTACACAACTGCAGAGAAAATGATTTTGATGCAATTTTAGCAGAAATGGAGACGGAGATGAGCGTGGGAGATATCATGAAAGAAATAGGTTATGGATGCACTGTTGATGCCACACAGTGTAGAGAGATTTTATTTCGCTTTTTACCCCTCACTGAGGTTACCGTCTCTAGAATACTTGGGACAATTGTCTGTACCCATGCTGGTCTCGAGGACAACCAGAACACTTTTTCAACCTTTGGTTTGGCCCTTGGTTGCGGTACTTCATCTGATCTGCCACCGTTAAGCTCATGGAATGTTGATGTCCTCATAAAAACGATCAATCAGCTTGTGAGTCCTTCTTTTGTTTTTTCTGGTTATTTAGCTTTCGTCACTGAATATGGTAATTGCTACTTTGTGAAGAAAGGTGCGACCTTTTTCCTAAATATGTATGCTGAATACAGGCTCCTAGTATCAACTGGATACAAGTTATTGAAAATCTGGATCATGATGGATTTGAGATTCCTGATGAGGAGGCATTCTCTTTTTTCATGTCTGTATATAGACATGCATGCCAGGTATACTTTCAGTAACATGTAAAGTTCTTTTTATTAGTACTTTCAGCAACGTGTAAAGTTTTTGTTTATTAGTACTTTCAGTAACGTGTAAAGTTACAATGCACGACTGATATGTTTTGAGAACTACATGAGAATTCTTCCTCTTTTTTTTTCTTGTTTTTGTTTGTGTATGTTAGTTTTGAATCTGTGGAATGGAGTTGTGCAGGATCCTTTCCCTATTCATGCCATATGTGGGTCTGTTTGGAAGAATACTGAGGGTCAGCTATCTTTTCTAAAATATGCTGTATCAGCACCACCAGAAGTATTTACGTTTGCCCATTCTGCAAGGCAGCTGGTATGATGCTTCCCATATCCAGTTAGTGCTTCGCTTCTGATGTAATCTATGATTGTTCTGATGATCAATTACTCTTGCAGGCATATGTTGATGCAGTGCATGGCCATAAGCTTCAGCCTGGACATGCAAATCATGCTTGGTTGTGTCTTGACCTTTTAGACGTGCTGTGTCAACTAGCTGAGAGGGGACATGCTAGTTCTGTTCGGTCATTGCTCGAGTATCCTCTTAAACACTGTCCTGAAGACTTGCTTCTTGGATTGGCACATATTAATGTACTCTTCTATAATTTTCCTTTTCTAGTAATGCTTATATTATTGTCAATCTTGTCATGCATTGTTTTTCGTTTGATAAATTTTGAATCTGTTTTTCAGACCGCTTATAACCTCCTCCAGCATGAAGTGGCTTTCACTGTTTTCCCAATGATAGTTAAAAATGCTATGGGTAATGGCGTGATTCTTCATCTCTGGCATGTGAATCCAAATCTCGTTTTGCGGGGGTTCGTAGATGTTCACAATGTTGAGCCAGACAGCATGGCTAGAATATTGGACATCTGTCAAGAGCTGAAGGTAAATATGAGTAATTTTGCTTTTGCATTATATTGCTTTATCACTTAATAGAGAAAATATACCTAATGATTTTGTTTGTATCGCAAAAAGTATAAAAGAAGTATCAATTTGGGGAGATTTTTGTTGTTTCTTTTATGAGAAAAATTGGTTCTGGGTTATCTGTTTATACGTTTGTACAACGTGTAAATAATTTTTAAACTGGTTGATTTGTTCTCTCATTAATAACATGTCTTCTATATTTTTTTTTCAGATTCTATCGTCTGTGCTAGAGATGATTCCTTTTTCTTTCGGTATTCGATTGGTAGTCCTTGCTTCTCGCAAAGAGCTTGTGGACTTTGAGAAGTGGTTGAGCAATAATTTAAACACATATAAAGATATTTTCTTTGAGGTAATATTTGGTTGTACCCTGGATTTGTTTATGAATAACTTTTATTGTTGTTATGCCTTTTAATTTGAATGAAACAAAATGGTAAGAAATTACAAGCTGACATTCATGGTGCAACTTTTTAGGAGTGCCTCAAATTCTTGAAGGAAATTCATTTTGGTGGGTCACAGGATTTTTCCACCAAACCTTTCCATCATTCCGGTGCTATCTTGAATCTTTATCTGGAGACAAGTTCTACTCTATTGAAGGTTCTGCTTCTCCGACTTGGTTGTTTATGCCATTCAAATACAATTTTGGCTTTCAATAATACGGAATTCATTATTTGCATTTGTATCATGCAGGTTCTCAAAGCTCATGCTGGTCTGTTTACCTCTACCCAGCTTTCTGTAGAAATGGAAAGGTTGCATGCCACAGTTCTAGATTCTAATCTGAAGCTGCAGAATGGGGGGTCTACACAGTCGTCAACCTCTGATGGATATGGGGATGATGTTGAGGCAGAAGCAAACTCTTACTTCCATCAAATGTTCTCTGGTCAATTGAGCATTGATGCAATGGTTCAAATGCTTGCGCGATTCAAGGAATCTTCTGTTAGAAGGTATAGCACTTTTAAAAACTTTTTGGTGTAGTTGCTCCATACCATGTCTTCTATCATTTTTGGTTGTTTCAACCCATTTCAGCTTTGGTAGTTCACACTGTCCATTTTGTTAAGTTTAAGTCCTTGATCTTGTCATACAGTGACAGCAAAGTACATCATATCCGGGATTTTTATTTATTTAAACTAGATTTTGGTCTTATGAAATATCATATTTTTGTGCTCATTTTTGTCTCATTGACCCTATAATTCTGTGGTCCTTCAATGAAGTATCCAAATGATGTTTGTTTGTAACCAGCTGATCTCTATATATTTACGGCTAGAAGAAAACTTCAATATCCATGTTCGAAATTCTATGTGTTTGTTTGTAATCTTGTCATTACTCAAAAGTGTATCTGAGCTGAATTGTTTAATATATTTGGCGCTTTGAGGAAATTATATTAAACTTATCTATTGTCGGTTGCAGTTTTGTTTTGTCAGTTTCAGTGTTTTGACATATTATTGCTCAATAGATTAAAAATAATAATGGGATTCTTTAGCTGCGCCTATTGAGCCTCCAAATTTGCTAGTGTTTGATATGTGAATGATGTTAGAGTCTTTTTGTATTTGACAGGGAACAATCAATTTTTGAGTGCATGATTGCCAATCTGTTTGAGGAGTACAGATTCTTCCCCAAATATCCTGACAAGCAGCTTAAAATTGCTGCTCTCCTCTTTGGTGAGTTTATGATACCCTATAATGTAATCACTGCAAATCATATTTGTGTTTATCTGTCTGATGCTTGCTCATCTATTTTCACACCTGGGAGCTTTTTCAGTTTTGTGTACTACAATTTTCAAACTCCACTATCATTTTTCTTCTTCTTTGTTTTTGGTATGCTGTACCAAATCTTTCCATCTCATCATAATGTAATACTACTAAGTGTTCTAGCAAGTTCAGGGGGTTGGTTCAGAATCAAGCTAAGTCAGTTCACAGGTTTTTCTCACCCTGGAACTCTGTTTTGGTCTGTTAGTGGAGCTGCAACGTATTGAAAGGTTCCCCCTTCCATATCATATCTTGGAGTGCTGCTCCTTTTTCATGCTTTCTCTATTTCCCTAAATGATATTGAAGGGTAACCTTTCAATTATTTTTCTTCTTAGAAGTAGCTATTGTTTAGACCAACCTGTATTCCCTCCCACCAAGCTTCCAACTATTATCTACCTTGTTAATATCCATGTGTTTCCCGTGAACAAAGCTCATGGCTAAATGGTGTTCAACATGTCCCTTGGAACTTGCTCTTTTAGGCATTGTCTCTCTTTGGCGCTTGAGTAATCCCAGGTCATTTGGCTAACTGTGATGCAAGTTTTATACCATGGGTGTTGTCATAGAGGTTGAAGGAAGCTATCGAATATCAGGGGATTTTATTGTGGAAGTTTGTTTTTGATAAAAAGAAGAATATTGAATTAATTGAAATCTCAACTTTACAGGCCATTTCTTGGCTATCTATATACAAGCTCAAAAATAGAGAGAGAAATCGGGAATAACTATGATAGATCAGGAAACTAACTCTTCCTAAATCAAATCCCTTTGACAGAGGGATTTCCCTAACTACTCGTGATTATGGGTTTACAGTATTTACATGATTCCTAAAATAACCAATCAACCAATCAGTCCTAGAATTGAGGACTAAATCGTGTATTTCTAACACTTCCCCTCAAGCTGGTGAATAGGTGTCTTCCATTCCCAGCTTGGAAATAATCTCTTGAAATCGTGCATTGTGTAGTCCTTTCGTAAACACATCTGCCAACTGATCCTCCGTGGACACACATGGAGTATAGATCAGGCTGCTGTCTAATTTTTCTTTTATGAAATGTCTGTCTACCTCAATATGTTTTGTATTGTCATGTTGCACAGGGTTGTGTGCAATGTTTATTGCAGACTTGTTATCACAATAAAGTCTCTTAGGTTCATCTCTTCTGATCTTCAAATCTTCAAGAAGGATTTTTAACCACAATAGCTCGCATATTCCTTGTGCCATCACTTTGAATTCTGCCTCCGCACTCGATCTTGCTACCACATTCTGCTTCTTACTCCTCCATGTAACGAGATTGCCCCCAAGAAAAGTGCAGTATCCCGAGGTGGATGTCCTATTCACTGGTGAACCTGCATAGTCGGCATCAGTATAGTCTTCAAGCACGGCTCCTGTGTTTCTTTGGAACAAAATTCCCTTCCCCGGATTAGCCTTCAAATAGTGTAGGATTCGATAGACAGCCTGTAGGTGAACTTCCCTCGGATCATGCATGGATTGGCTTATTATACTTACAGCATATGCTATATCGGGCCTTGTATGTGCGAGATAAATGAGTCTTCCAACTAACCTCTGGTACATCTGTTTGTCCACAGTAGGGTCTTCCTTTGCTTCTCCAAGTTTGTGATTCGGATCAGTTGGTGTATATGCAGGTTTACACACCAGCTTTCCTATTTCCTTTAAGAGATCAATGACATACTTTTGTTGTGAAATAAAGATACCCTGTCTTGAGTGAGCCACCTCAATTCTTAGGAAATACTTCAGTCTTCCCAACTGCTTTATCTCAAATTCTTTGATTAGACACTGCTTCAGAGACTCCTTTTCATGTTCATCATTCCCAGTTACAATTATATCATCAACGTACACTAATAAAACTGTAACTCCCCCTGCATCTGAATGTTTAATGAATAAAGTGTGATCGCCCTGATTTAGCTTGTACCTTTGGCTAACATCACCTTTGAAAATCTGCCAAACCAAGCTCTAGGCGACTGTTTGAGACCGTACAACGCCTTTTTTAGTTTGCAAAATTTGTTGATGCCTAGTTTTCCTCCAAAACCAGGTGGAATATCCATATACATCTCCTCCTCCAAATCACCATGAAGAAATGCATTCTTGACATCGAATTGTTGCAAGTCCCAATGGAAGTTGGCAGCTAATGACAGTAAGACCCTTACTGTATTCATTTTTGCAACTGGAGCGAAAGTTTCCTAGTAATCCACTCCATAAGTTTGAGTGTAACCCTTAGCCACCAATCTAGCTTTATATCTCTCAAGAACTCCATCTGCCCTATGCTTCACAGTAAACACCCATTTACACCCCACCGAATTTTTTCCCTCTAGGCAACTCCATGATTTCCCATGTTCTGTTTTTCTCCAATGCCTCCATTTCCACTCTCATAGCTTTCCTCCATTCTTCTTTGGACAACGCCTCAGATAGAGTCTTAGGAATTGAAATGGTGTTTAGACTTACAAGAAAGGTTTTATGAGATGGTGAGAATTTTTTGAATGACACAAAGTGAGACAGTGGATATACTGGATGTTTAGTACACTCTTGTGTTTTTTCGAATAGCTATTGGTAGGTCAAGATCATGGTTTTCACTCTCAGTTAGTACTGTAATTACCTCATTTTCAGAGTTTGGAGGAGAATCTTTGACTTGCATTGGTTCTGGAACTAGAGCTCGACCTCTTGAATACACCTGCTCATATCTCCAAGTGTCACTAATTGGAATTTCTGGGTTGTGAGAAGATGGAGGAACTGGCTGCAAAGGCTGTGTTTGAGGCTCATGGGCAGATAAGGGAGATGTGGTTATTTGAGAATTAGAGAACGGACTGGACGAGGAGGAAGGGTGGAGGAACTGGCTGCAAAGGCTGTGTTTGAGGCTCATGGGCAGATAAGGGAGATGTGGTTGTTTGAGGATTAGGAAACGGACTGGACGAGGAGGAAGGCAAATCTAGCAAGAAAAAGTCTTTATCCTTATCTTCCACTAATGAGTACTCCCCTTGAAGATACGGTTGAGTGAAGTACGGTTTCCTTCTTCGAAAGTAACATTTGCTGAAACAAAGAATCTTTTAGTAGGTGGGTGCCAACACTTGTATCCTTTTTGGGTTGACGAGTATCCAACAAAGACACTTGATTGCTCTAGGATCCAACTTCCCTCTGTTAGTACTATGGATTTGGACAAAGGAAGTACAACCAAATACTCGTAGTGTGAGATTATTTGTGAGACTCAAATCAGGATAAAACTGAGAGAGTATTTATATCGTGTTTTGAACTCAAGAACCCTAGAAGGCAGTCTATTTATGATGCGAGTGGCTGTAAGAACAGCCTCTCCCCAATATGATTTTGGTACGTTTTGTTGGAATAAGAACGCTCGAGTTGTAGCTAATAAACGACAATTTTTCCTTTCCGCAACTCTATTTTGTTGTGGGGTATTAACACACGAAGATTCATGAATTATTCCCTCTTTTTGAAAATAAGGAGACAAGACTTGGTTAAAGTAATCCTTAACATTGTCCGATCGGAATTTTTTTATCTTCACTTCGAATTGATTCTGGATCATATTATGAAAGCTAGGAAAAACAGTACTCACATCTGATTTGAATTTGAGTAGGAAAATCCAAGAAACCCTAGTGCAATCATCAATGAAAGAGACAAACCACCTAGAACCCGTCACATTTGGAATGGTAGAGGGACCCCATATGTCACTATGAATCAAATAAAAAAGAATAGAGCTTCTCTTATTGCTAACTGGAAAAGACACGTTTATGTTTGGCAAATTCACAAACATCACAATGAAAATTCTCAACATCAAATCCCTTAAACAAAGAAGGAAACATAGTTTTCAAAACTCCAAATGAAGGATGACCAAGGCGTTGGTGATTGAGCCAGATTATGTCTTTATTGGAAGAGGAAAGAAATGACAAAGGTAGATTATCCTTGACACTGTTTGAATTACTTGATGTTTCAAGGTGGTAGAGTCCGTCCTTCTCCTTAGCAAGTCCAATCTTCTTCCGAGTGCTCCGGTCCTGAAATGTACAGTAAGTGGGATAAAAGGTCACGTTACAATTCATATCATGAGTAAGCTTTTGTATAGATACTAGATTAGTGGATAGCTTAGGAACATGAAGGACATTTTTAAGGACAAACAATGGATTAATTTGGATTTCCCCTATGCCTGCCACCGTGGTGAAAGAACCATCTGCAACTGAAACTTTCCTATTGCTTGGACACGGAGAATAAGTGCTAAACTTTGATGAAGAAGGGGTCATGTGATCAGTAGCTCCCGAATCAATGATTCAAGAGTCTATGATGAATCTATTTGAGACATTTAGCCCACGAGAAAGAACAAACTTACCTGAGAGCGCCAAGGAACATGCACCATTGGTTTTGGGCTTTCCTAACACCCCTAACAAGTCTCTGAGTCTCTCAATCTCCTCGGTCTAGAGTTGTTTATGAGTTTGCTTGAGTTGTAGTCATGTGTGTCTGACTTTGATTCCTCTACTGTCCTCCTCGGTATCCCCATTCTCTGCTTGCAGTGGTAGGCTTGCCATTCAATTTCCAACATTTCTCTCTAATATGCCTTGATTTCTTGCAGTGGGTACACCAGAGAGAATCTTTGTTGTCTCATCCAGAAGATCTTGACAAATCTGTCTTCCCACTTTCTTGGATTGGCTGTTTTGTCTTTGTCACTATAGTTCAACCTTCCGTGACTTGAGTTTCAAGCATAACCCCCCAGCGACTCTCCTTTGCCCGAATCAGAGAGATGGTCTCATTGAGAGATGGTACCTCTTCTTTGCTGAGAATCTAGACCCTAACTTGATCAAACTCATCATTTAGTCCCGCCAGGAAATCGTAGACTCGATCCTTTTCAATAAAGGTCTCAAGATTGCAGCATCTTCAGGGCATTTAGTCTTAATGCACAGATGATGTTCAAGCTCTTGCCTCAGGTTCTGTTGTAAATTTGCATTCTCAGTAACAAATTTACTGCCTTGTTTCATCAAACCAGTCTTGACTTTAATTTCATACCCTTGTGCTGCATCACGAGCCTTCAAATACGTCTGTTGAACAGCATTCTAAACCTCTTTAGCCGTGGACAAAAACATGCAGGTGTCGTTGATTTCAGGATTCATCGAGTTCCATAACCACGACATGATCATGGAATCTGCTTTGTCCCACCCATCAAACCTTGGATCTTCCTTCTTTGGACCTGTACCAAGGAGATGGCTGAGCTTTCCTTTTCCCTTCAAATAGGTTTGAACAAATTGAGACCACTTCAAGAAATTTTTTCCATTTAGTCTATATACTGCTTGGATATTCTACAGGTCACCAAATGCTTGATGCAATATGGTTTCCTCAGAAGATGCTTTGGTCTCAGACATATTGGATTGGGTTTAAGAGAAGGGTACACAGAAAAAAAAAAAATATATATGGCAATGAAGGCCAGAGAAATACTCTGTTCTGACCTCAGAAAAGAGAGGAAAAACAGAGTATGAAAAACAGAGAAAACGATATCTCTTCGGCAATTAAGGTTGAGGAGACTATGGCTATGAAGGCTAGAGGTTGTGATTCCCAGAAAAGAGCCTAAAGCTCTGATACCATGATAAAAAGAAGAATATTGAATTAATTGAAATCTCAACTTTACAGGCCATTTCTTGGCTATCTATATACAAGCTGAAAAATAGAGAGAGAAATCGGGAAAAACTATGATAGATAAGGAAACTAACTCTTCCTAAATCAAATCCCTTTGACAGAGGGATTTCCCTAACTACTCGTGATTATGGGTTTACAATATTTACATGATTCCTAAAATAACCAATCAGTCTTAGAATTAAGGACTAAATCATGTATTTCCAACAGTTTTCAACTTGATGGTCATACTTGTTTGGCTTAGACTGCACAATAGTACTTGGTACAGTAGATGAAACTTCTGTCACTGCATGCTCTACTTGTGGGGTGCGCAGGGATTTGGTGATTTCAAATGTGTGATCTTGCACAGTATGTAATTTGCAAATTGTATTCCATTGAATATCATCAGATTTTTGAATTTCTTCCGTCTCTTCCCCCCTCCTTCTAGACTAATTTTATATCGTTATGTTGATATTTGCAGTCTGAATTATTTTGTGGTTATTCTGAACCAAATTTCAGGCTCTGTTATCAAGCACCAGCTTGTAACTCATCTCACACTTGGGATTGCTCTGCGCGGTGTGTTAGATGCATTACGTAAACCTGCAGATTCAAAAGTATTCATCTTTTTGTGAGTGACATTTCTTAATTGGTTTAGACGTTGTACAGTATTGCTGATGGCCTTTTGCATACAGATGTTTGGGTTTGGGACCAAGGCTTTGGAGCAGTTTGTGGATCGTCTAATTGAGTGGCCGCAGTATTGCAACCATATTTTACAAATATCTCATCTGCGAAATACACATTCAGAGCTAGTTACTTTCATTGAACGAGCTCTTGCAAGGATCTCATCTGGCCATTTAGAATTAGATGGAGGCAACAATGCTTCTTCTGTTCATCACCATGGTTCCTCTCAGGCTGCTTTTGGAAATGGGGAGGTAAGTAGTGTTTTGTGCTATCTTCTCACCTCCCTACCGCTGATTAGTTATTCTTTATTCTCATCATTATCAGTATGTGAATCAAGCTTTTGCGATGATTATAGCCATGTTTGGTACCTTGCTTAAAGCCACTTAAAGCAACCACTTTTGCCTAAAACTGGTTGCTTTAAGTGGCTTTAAGCAAGGTACCAAACATGACCAATATTTCAGAGTAACTTGTTTATCTGGTCCTTTAATTTCTTTAGATCTGTATGCGTATATGTCACTATTATATACTTATGGTCCTTTTATTTATATATGTATTTTTAATTGTTTTCCTATGTAATATGTATCTACAGTGAACAATTTTTTATTTTATTTTTATATATATATCTGGTGGCAAGCCAGTTGTTCAATCATTATATGCTTTCAGAAAAATTGATGTCCTTTTTGTTTCTAAATGTCGGGTAATTGTTGCAGTTGAGTGGCTCTAGCATTGCCCAGCCTGGACAACATATTTCTTCTCAACTCCAGCTTCAACAGAGAAATGAAAGTGCTCTTGATGACCGTAATAAAGTATTTACTGCTTCATCTAATGATGTGAAACCACTTCTATCTTCCACGGGGCAACCTTCAGTTGTCCCCTCAGGTGATGGTTCTAGTATTCAGAAGGTATGCCCAATTACTCGTCCCAGTCTTTTCAACTATATCGGAAGCAGCCATTTCATCCACTTTTTTCTCCTAATATTATTGCTAAATTGTATTCACAGAATGTGGTCAGTGCTCCAGCAATGCTATCTATATCGCCTGGTTTTGTTCGTCCTTCCCGTGGAGCTAGTTCTACCAGTAATTTTCAGTAGCTTGTATAGAATATATGTCATTCTGTTTGGTTTTCATTACGATAATATGTAGTCATTTTCTATCAAACTCATAAGGTCTGTAGGTTTACTTACATATTGCTATCTGATATAGGATTTGGTTCTGCTCTGAACATTGAAACTCTAGTTGCTGCAGCCGAAAGGAGAGAGACTCCAATAGAGGTACTGTATTATATTACAACTATCTGTTGTAAAGATTGTATCATAGCTATCTTATAACATGTAGAGTGTTTCTTGGGTGGTTGCCGGTTCTGTGAATGATTAAGTGTGGGTTTTGTGCTTTTAAGGACCTTAAGATGTCTTACTGATCGATTCCCCCTCTATCTTTTGGCTTGTTTGAAATGAGAGGAATAAAAAAGCTTTTGAGGGGGAGGAGAGTGCTTTAAAAGTGATTAGAGATAGATGGTCCGATACTCTTGGTTAACGAAGAAGACCTTATAGATTTTGTGGATTACTATCGTGTAGATAGTTTTGTAATTGGGTTGCAACCCTTGGTTCCTTTTTATACAATTTTCTTATAGATAAAAACCTATAAGCAGTGGGGCTTAATCATGTGTTTTTAATAATAAATGGAATCAGAGTATTTGATCATGCTCTGTAAAATATGGAGGCTCTCGTTAGAAGACACTGGAGTTTTTACATTGAGTAAATTTCTATTTGTCACTGTCATAAGGCTTAAGTAACCTCTTGCAGATCCTTTTGTACATGGGAGGCACCCCCTTGGTAACCATATATACTATTCTTTTTCTTATAAAAAAAACTTGTGTTTTCAGTTGGGCAGGCATGTGTCCTGGATTATTTTTTTTGTTGATAAGTATAATCATCCGAATATTTAATATTGCATAAATGAAATTATCACCTTTTGTAAATATTTGGGTCGCTTATCCTGCATGATGCGTATTTAAAGTTTTCCGTAAGTGATGGAGTATATTGTATGACAGCTGCAATTTGATCCGCTTGTATGTCTCCTTCCTGTTTTCAGGCTCCAGCATCAGAGGTTCAGGACAAAATATCTTTTATAATAAATAATATTTCAGTTGCAAATATTGAAGCTAAAGCAAAAGAATTCATTGAAATATTTAAGGAGCAGTTCTATCCTTGGTTTGCACAGTATATGGTTATGAAAAGGTACTTTCTAATATACTGTTTTTGTGTCTGTGCTAGTGTGAAATTATCTGTCCATATGTATGGGTTTGTATGACTTGTCATCACTGTTCTGTCCCATTTCACATCCTGCAAACTTCTTTGCAGAGCAAGTATTGAGCCAAATTTTCATGACTTGTACTTGAAGTTCCTGGACAAAGTTAATTCTAAAGCTTTGAATAAGGAGATTGTCCAAGCTACGTATGAGAACTGCAAGGTTAATATTTTAAGTAGTTTTACGAAGTATTAGTGTATTTACCTGAAAAGGAAAAAGAAATAACATTTGCGATCTATATGTTCTTTCAGGTTCTTTTAGGATCAGAGCTTATAAAATCAAGCTCAGAAGAGCGGTCCTTGCTAAAAAATTTGGGTAGCTGGCTTGGGAAGTTAACCATTGGAAGGAATCAAGTTTTAAGGGCTCGAGAAATAGATCCCAAATCCTTGATTATAGAGGTTCTTGTTTTTCCCCTTTGTTTTCTTTTATTACCGTTCCTCATTCAGCTTTTCTTTTCTGTCTTCCAGATATCCTTCAAGAGTTCATGTTGTATTTCCTCTTCTTTTGCAGGCATATGAAAAAGGGTTGATGATTGCAGTTATTCCATTTACTTCTAAGGTATTCTAGCTCTGTTGATCATAAAAATAAGCTCTCGACTTAAATGCTGTGATTCTAACTCCTAATATCTTGCTGCAGGTTCTGGAGCCGTGTCAAAGCAGTCTTGCATATCAACCTCCTAATCCATGGACAATGGGTATACTGGGATTACTTGCTGAGATCTATTCAATGCCAAACTTGAAAATGAACCTAAAATTTGATATAGAGGTATGTGGATATTGTATGCTCTCACACACCTACTGTCTGTGTGTGTGTTTTTCTTTTCCCCACTGTTGGAGCAGTTCTGTATCTGATCCTATCATATTTCTTTTTGGCATTTCAGGTTTTGTTCAAGAACCTTGGGGTTGATATGAAGGACATAACGCCAACTTCTCTTCTCAAGGACCGGAAAAGAGAAATCGAAGGGAATCCTGATTTTTCTAATAAAGATATTGGAGTTTCTCAATCGCAGATAATTCCTGAGGTTAAATCAGGAATAATCTCTCCACTAAATCAATCTGAACTACCTCTTGAGGTTGCCAGTCCACCTAATTCTGGTGGCCACACGCATTTATTATCTCAGGTTTGTGTTGGTTTGGTTTGTTGTTGTTTGATGTGAGCTGTTAATGGCGTGTATCTTAATTTATTTTCCTTTTTTGACGGTTCCAGTATGCTGCTCCTCTTCTTCTGTCTTCTGGTACGTTGATGGAGGATGAAAAACTAGCAGCATTAAGCCTGAGTGATCAGCTTCCTTCTGCTCAAGGACTGTTTCAATCTACACCATCCCAGTCACCTTTTTCTGTTAGTCAGGTGCATCTGTGCTTTCTTACTTATTTGGTATTGCAAGAATCAATTAACTGTTATTTTACAATATTATGACCCCCAAAAGAAATACTATTTGTTGCTTGTTGTGTCTGCAGCTTTCGACGCCATTTCCTAACATCGGAACGCATGTTATTATCAACCAGAAGCTCAGTACATTGGGCTTGCACTTGCATTTTCAGAGGTTTGGAACTGTTTCCGTATTTATAATTTTCAGCTTATTTTGCATAGTGGTCGGTAGTTCTATGATGACTCCCATTGTTTATGTATTACAGAGTGGTTCCAGTGGCAATGGACAGAGCTATAAAAGAGATAGTTTCTAGTATTGTTCAGCGTAGTGTTTCTATAGCAAGTCAAACAACAAAGGAGCTTGTTTTAAAGGTTTGCAGACTTATCTCAGCAAACCTTTATGTAGTTTTATTGTGAGAATTCTTTTCCCATTTTCTTCTGACTTGATCGCCTGCCTCTGGATGTTTGTCATCTTGCATTGTTCCACTACCTCCCATATTTTTGGTGTTCTTGTGACACTTCCAACTTAAAACAAATCTCTCCTTTCTTTAGATGCATCAATTGGTTTTGTTTACCCGTGCATAGCTATAATGTCTTTCATTTGATGTCTCTTCAATTGTTTCTACCTCTAGCTTCACCATTCTTTTTCGGGGAGGAGGGGGGTTAGTCATTTTGAATTCTTGTTGTATCCTGACTACTCAGCAATTGGCATGTTGTTTACTAACACATAGTAACCTTATTGTTGATTGATTTATATTTTAAGTTTCCCATTATATAAATGTTTTAATATTGCATGATTCGTTACAATCTTTTATCAACTTCAACTTGTTTATCCTTTGGTGGGCACTGTACTACCTAATATTACTTATGGTTATCTGACACTAGAAAGTGGAAACAGTCACTTTTTGTAAGCTCATGATTTTCAAATTATTTATATTTGTACTCGTAATTGCGAGATACTTAACCCGACATTATATATAAAAAGAAACTTTTTTTATAAGTAATATAAAAAGAAGATAGTTAATCCCACATTAAAATAATTGCACAAGTTTCTGTTTCTGTATTTCAAATTTAAAGTTATCTCCTTGTATATTTGTATTGAAAAATACATGGCGTGAGGCATCTTCACGAATATTTAGCCATTTATGAAAGTGACAATTTTGTATTCCAGTAATTTCAAGATGGTTACTGCACCTGTAGACTCGTCCCTTTGTCATCAATATACCCTCTTGGCCTTTAATTTCCTAAGCACACCACAGTACCCTTTCATTTATTCTTTTGAAGAAATGTGACATATGATGGAGGTCTTCCAAAACATATCATGTAGTGTCCCACCTCCACTATGGCTTACTGATGGAAGTTCTTTTTGAATGACCTTACGAATCACTAAATCTTATTTTATTTTTTTCTTCAATTACTTCACAATGGCAGGATTATGCCATGGAATCCGATGAGACACGTATATATAATGCAGCGCACTTGATGGTTGCAAGTTTGGCTGGTAGTTTAGCTCATGTCACATGCAAGGTTTGTTCTTACGTCAAAAACTACTCGAGTTTGGCTGGTAGTTTTGATTTCTTATATAATATCTTGTATGGTGTCAGATTCTGTTATCTAATTTTTTTTATCATGTTTATGGCTCGCTAGGAACCCTTACGAAGTTCTATATCAAGTCAACTGAGGAATTCACTTCAGGGTTTGAATATTGCAAGTGAACATCTAGAACAAGCTGTGCAACTTGTTACCAATGATAACCTTGATCTTGGTTGTGCAGTCATTGAACAGGCTGCTACAGATAAGGTTGGAGTGTTACCTTTACACATTTTCTTAATTTTGAGCGTTTGTGTAGTCAATGAATGGACTTCCTTGAATACAATTTACTTTCTTTGTGCATGCATGTGTGTTTATGCTAGCTTTCTTGCTTATAAGTTGACTATATTTTATTGGCAATCCTATTAATTTATATTCTTAGTCACTTGAATTTTTAGGCTTTCTATAAGTTTCTGATAGTTGTTCTAGGTGAGGATAAAAACTTTATGTTTTGCTGTCCTGGAGGTAACCTAATTCAGAATTTTTTTTGAACTTTTCCGCAATGACATGAATTTCACTTGGTGCTACTTTTAGGCAATACAAACTATTGATGGGGAAATAGCTCATCAGCTTTCTTTAAGAAGAAAGCATAGAGATGGTGTTGGACCCTCATTTTTTGATCCAAACATGTATGCACAAGGTTCTATTGGTGTTGTACCTGAGTCCCTCCTCCCGAAACCTGGTCACTTGTCCCTTTCTCAACAACGAGTTTATGAGGTAGGTACTAAGCATTTTTATGAGGTTTGATTTAGTATTAAGAAGAAAGACACGTAAATTTGATCATTGCTTTTTTAGGACTTTGTTCGGCTTCCATGGCAAAACCAATCTAGCCAGAGCTCACATTCCTTGTCTAGTGGTTCTTCAACTTCAATTAGTGATACTGGTCTGGCTGGTGCATATGGTTCAGTATCAGGACAACTAAATGCTGGCTACTCGTCTGTCTCTGGAAACACGGGATTTGAACAAGTCTCTCGGCCATTGGATGTTGTTTCTGAGGCAAATGAATCAAATTCAGCTGCGCTTTTAAGGTTCTTTATCTTTATGCTTTAAAGTGCTACTTCAGTTTTCTACAATTCATTGCTAACACGTTACACCTTCTACATGTGTCAGTGCATCCTCAATTCGTATTGGGGAAGCTGACGGTGTCGTCCAGCATGTTTCTGAAACGGATTCTGTCAGTGCTTCATTTCCTCAAACTGCTTTGCTTTCCGATTTACATTCAACTGATCCTGCTGATGCTGTAAAAGTGAGACAAGTTGTATGTACTCAAGTCGTTATGCTTCTAAGAATTCATTCTTTAATGTTGACACTTGCTTCCTTTCTGTTGCAAGGAAACGGGAGGTTCTTCACTGGCATTAGCTTCGTCTGCTGCCACTGAGCGTCTTGGAAGTAGCATCCCGGAACCTTCACTAACCACAAGAGATGCATTGGATAAATACCAGATTGTCGCTCAGAAGGTTGCAAATCAAACTTGTAGCAACTAGTTTTCTATTCCCTTGGTTTGGTGAGGGGATGGGGAAATATGGGGGCTGTGGGCATCTGTTCTTAATTACTTTTTTTCTTATCTCTCTCTCTATTTGGTTTTTCCTTTGTTTGGGGGGGGGGGGTGAGGGAGGTTTTTAAGTATACAGTCTAATCCAGACTGGGTTAAGGGCTAAGCACACCTACGCGTCCTATAGGGGCTGTCACTAATTATGAGACCCCAGAAAAGTAGAGGACTCTGGCATGTGAAAGGAACTATGGTCTTCCACATGGGAGTGTAGTTTGGGTACCATTCAGTGAAATAGCTGAATGGTCTTTTAATGACGGAAATTCTTTAATTTAAAACAGCCGTCTGTTTCTTTTTCTGTTATTAATTGAAATCAAAATCATTTAGCTAACATCTCATTTGAAATTATTTCAGCTGGAGCTGTTGGTAACAAATGATTCTAGAGAAGGTGAAATTCAGGTATTGTTTAATTTTCATCCTCTTGGAAAGTCTTCCAACCAAAGTTTACATTCTTGAAAATGTCTTCGCCAAATATATCTATATTGATGCTTGCTGGTCTTGCCAATTTCTTCTTCATCCTTTTTGTGGTTCGTCTTTTTCATTTTAAGTTTGTTTAGGATATACATTCAGCTAAAGATGTATATCATTGGCATGCTTTTATTCTCAGGGAGTAGTTTCCGAGGTTCCTGAAATCATTCTTAGATGTGTAAGTCGAGACGAGGCTGCCTTGGCTGTGGCTCAAAAGGCTTTCAAGGGCCTATATGAGAATGCATCGAACAGTCTCCATGTTAGTGCTAATCTTGCGATTCTCACTGCTGTTCGTGATGTTTGCAAGCTTGTGGTTAAGGAGCTCACTAGTTGGGTATGCTCTATTGAACTATTTCTTTTATTTGATACATGTTAGTGTAGAAAGTCTAGTTTTCCTTTGTATGTGACAGTTTGATGCATTTTTGCTTTTCAGTACTTGTGCTTTGCCTTAATTTTATTTTTATTTAAGATAAACTTGTTTTCTTCTATGTATAGTTTTCGAAGTAGTAGCCTTCATATAAGACATTTATGGAAACTATTGTTCCTTGCTTCCATGAAATGAAGTCATCATCTAGTTGTGTTTATATGTGGCATTATCTAGATAAGTAAGAAACTGTGAGGGGGCTCGAAACCATGACCCTTACAAACTATGTAGGCACCATTGCAGTCACATTTCTTAAAGAAAGTGAGTTTTTGTTGTTGGGAAGCCTCTTTGGAAAAGATTCTAACGATTGATAATTTGCAAAGGAGGGCGAGGGTGTTGGTGAACCGATGTTTCATTTGCGAAGGATGTGGTGAGTCCATCTTTCATCTCTTCATGGAGTGCTTTTAGGCTAGAGCCTTATGAGAAATGGCATATAAGGTTTTGGGGGTTTCTTGGGTGTGCGCCGGATCGGTGTTAGATGAAGTGTGGGCTTGGAGTGGGTTTCGGACCTCAAAGACCCTCAAGAAAGCTTACTCTATTATCCCACTCTCTATCTTTTGGATGGTTTGAAATGAGAGGAATAGTAGAGTTTTTGAAGGCATTGAGAGACCTATTGATGTAATTAGGGAAAGGTGATTCAATGGTCATATTTTTTGGGTCAGAGGGAATTCTTTTGTAAATGATATTGATATAGTAAATTTTTTGGAGTTTCTCCTTAAAAAAAAGGATAAGTAAGAAACTGAGGACTGAGCTTGCAACTAGGTGGAATGTTTTGCATTGCAAATGAAAGTAAGACTTATGGACATTTTGTCTCTTCCTCTTATTGGCTCAGTCAGAAACTTCCATTGCTATAGTTATCAATTCAGTATCTTAATGTTTTAGGTGCCTTTCCTATTGAAATTTCTATTTGTTGTCTGTCTTACATATTCCAATTGTTCATTATTATAAATCATTAGATCATTTTGCAACCACTTGTTTCAGGTGATTTACTCAGATGAGGAGCGGAAGTTCAACAATGATATTACTGTTGGCCTTATTCGCAGTGAATTGCTTAACCTTGCAGAGTACAACGTTCATATGGCAAAACTTATCGATGGGGGAAGGAATAGTATGTATAAGGAATATCCCTTTTATTTAGTTGATTCCATAGCAATTTACATAATACTTAATTCCTCAGCAGTTATGGTAACTAACTACTTCAATGTGCAGAGGGTGCAACAGAGTTTGCCATTTCCCTTCTCCAATCTTTGGTCAGTGATGAATCCAGAGTTATATCTGAACTCCATAATCTCGTTGATGCATTGTCAAAGGTTGCATTCGTTCTTTTCTTTGTGCACCCATTTTTTAGTTAGTTCCTTATTTGGCTGTCCCATAATATTTATCACGTTTTAATGGATTTTCTTGAACTTTGTGCTACTTCAACCTGGACAAAGACTTTGGGACAAAGGGAAGTATCTGCTGATTTGCATGCGCTGTTTCTTACTGTACTTGACTTGCAGCTTGCCACAAAACCTGGATCTCCTGAGTCATTGCAACAGCTGATTGAGATTATCAGGAATCCTGTTGCTATTGCCACTCTCTCTGGTGCTACAGTTGGAAAAGAGGATAAGGCTAGACAGTCAAGAGACAAAAAGGTTACTGGAGATGTATTGGTCTAATATTTACTTAAGGTCATATGATAATTTCATCTGATCATTAAACCTTTTGTTAAAACAGGCTCCTGGTCACTCAACTGCAAACAGGGAGGAGAATAGCAGTATTGAGCCTGTGGACCTGGATCCTGTTGGTTTTCGGGATCAGGTATGTTGGCCTTATTTTACTTGATATTTTCTGCTGTTTTTTCCTAGGTTAGGAAAATTTGGTCGAATGCTGCCTAGACTGTTTTGGTTGGGATAAAAATTGTAAGTTGCAAATATTGTAATGGATTAGTAAATTGAGGATTCAGAAGGATATCATGGCTTCATGAACTAAAGCTAGCCAATACATGGAGAAAAATGGATCTGCTTTTTGCTGGGAATGAACCTTCAAGCGACCACCTGCATGAATGACTATTGTGCTACACTTTGTTGAACTACACCAGAATGTTGTAGATGTCTCATTAGCTACACCAGGAACTCCCTCGTCAATAGTGCCAACCAACTATATTTCCATTTTGGTCCAAGCTTCAATCCGTTGCACATAATTGTCATCATCTTTATGATCATCATCATTACTGGAAGTAATTAGAAAGCAACTGAAGTGATATTTTTGTATCTATTATTTGTACTGGTTTTACTTATCAAAAAAAATTATTTGTACTGGTTTTACGTATCAAGAAAAATTATATGGACTGGTTTCTTTGTAGGTCAACATGCTGTTTGGAGATTGGTACCAGATATGTGAACTTCCTGGTGCAAACGAAGTGGCTTGTACACATTACATTTTACAATTGCATCAAAATGGACTACTTAAGGGGGATGATATGACCGATCACTTTTTCCGCCTTCTCACGGTTATTCTTCATTCTTCTTTGTATCAGTATTTTCAGAATAGGAGTCAGGAGTCTCATAGACATAACTTTTTTTCTCATTTTAGGAACTTTCTGTTGGACACTGCCTATCTTATGAGATGATGAATTCTGGCACACTGCAATTACCTCAGCAAGCGCAGAGTCTTTCCTTCCTTGCCATTGATATTTATGCAAAACTTGTGTTTTCAACCTTGAAGGTAAATATGTTTTTATGAATTGGTATTAACGTGGTCTACTTTTCATTAAAAAAAACATGGTCTCCTTTACATTCAGATATACATTGCTTTAACTCTTTTGTTATAATTTTGTTAGTATTGTCCCATGGAGCAGGGATCGAGCAAACTCATTCTTCTGTCAAAGGTGACTGACATAATTAACATTGATCCCTTTTTCATCCATTTCATTGAACAGAGGTCCATTTACTGGCTGTGATAATTTATGTTGATCTTTATGACAGATTTTGACTGTGACTGTGAGATTTATTCAAAAGGATGCAGAGGAGAAGAAAGCATCTTTTAATCCAAGACCATATTTCAGATTGTTTATTAACTGGCTGTTAGACCTGGGTTCCTTAGACCCTGTTACTGATGGTGCAAACTTTCAGGTATGGTTTCCTTTTCATCCACTTAATCATCGTTATTTGTAGTGAATGACTAACACTGTTGTGTATGGCCAGATTTTGACAGCTTTTGCAAATGCATTCCATGCTTTGCAGCCCCTTAAAGTTCCTGCATTGAGGTTAGCACATGAATTTGTTTTATCATCAGCTAATGGTGAGATGTGATGAAATTTTATCAGGGAGCTAAGATAATAGAAAACTATTTTAATTCCCGAGGAATGATAGACAAGTTATTTATAAGCCCACAGTATTATTGGCAACTTTGGTTTAAGATGTAATACAATCAAGTCTGAGTAAAAGCCCTTGGGTTTTTTTTCCAGTTTGTCAGAATTCTCTTCGATGTCTTTGTCAACCCTTTGAATATTCCTTAGTGAAGATTTTGGAGATTGAATCCATTAGAGTAACTGAACAGAAATAACTTGACGATGGCCATCATTTTTTGCGCATAGACATTCTACATTTGAAAGATTTAATTTGTGAATTATGTTGATTCAGTTTATACATCATTCATTGCTAACTTGGTTGAAATGCGTCTTCAGCTTTGCATGGCTTGAGTTAGTGAGTCACAGGAGTTTCATGCCGAAATTGCTCACAGGAAATGGTCAGAAAGGTTGGCCTTATGTCCAACGTCTACTTGTAGACTTGCTCCAGTTCCTGGAGCCATTTCTGAGAAACGCTGAATTAGGAGGGCCGGTTTGTCTTACTCAACTGTTTGTTATTGTTTGGTGCCTTTGAGGACCTGAGGTATGATGATTCACTTATTCTTGTGGCTTTTCTACGTAGGTCCACTTTCTTTACAAAGGTACGCTGAGGGTGCTGCTGGTGCTGCTTCATGACTTCCCGGAGTTCCTCTGTGATTATCATTTTACATTCTGTGATGTGATTCCTCCAAGCTGCATACAAATGCGTAATATTATTCTCAGTGCATTTCCCCGCAATATGAGGCTACCAGACCCATCTACACCCAACTTGAAGGTGACCATAAATCATAGTTAATAATTTGGAAATTGTTTAGACATAAAAACTAATCCTATAATGGGTTTCTCTGCAGATTGATTTGCTTCCTGAGATAAGAGAACCCCCTCGTATTCTCTCTGAGGTTGATGCTGCTCTTAAAGCCAAGCAGATGAAGACTGATGTAGATGAGTTTCTCAAGGTACTTGAAATTCACCCCTTGTATGTGGAAAATGTTTTCTATTTTCCATTTCCATATTTCTTAACACTTTCTTCAATAATTTGCACATTCTAATCATAGTTTGAAAAACAACGCTTCTCATTCCAACATAATATTAGAAAAGTTAGGAAACATTCCCAACTTTTCCAATAATATGTTGGAAATATATGTTTTATTTTCCAAATTAAGAATGTGCAATTTGTTGAGGAAAATGTTAAGGAAAACGGAAAACATTTTATGCAACTAAACGCACCTTAATTGGTTTTTTCTTTTCTTTTGGGATCTCTCCTCTTAGTTGGCTCCAGTATTTTAATACAATGAATCTTTTGATCTCAGCATTCTTTCCTTTATACACATTTTTTCCTATAATCTGGAGTTATCAACTTTTAAATTTCTGTCATCCTTTTTTATTATATTATTCATTTATATTTTGAAATTCTCTGCAGACAAGGCAGCAGGTTTCTTTTCTGACTGAACTGAAGGAGAGACTGCTCCTCTCACCAAGTGAAGCTACTTCTGCAGGCACACGTTATAATGTACCTTTGATCAACTCTCTCGTTCTTTACGTTGGAATGCAGGTATGCTTTGGTTCTTACACTGCTATTATCACCCCAAATTTACCTGTTGGAATGCATATATTTTTTAACAGTTGTTATTTCTCTATCTAGAGTAATTGTTTAAATTTCACAAATTATTCTAAAATTAAATCCAGATTCACTGCTTTTTAATTAAATTGTCATTGGTTTTACCCCATCTCTGACCCTTATTTGTTAACGATATTTTCATGTATGATTCCTTAATTGTTATGAACATTGAACTTTGACTTTTTATCCATTGAAATGGTAACTATGGATCGGTCCATCTGTGCGGCTCAGAGAATGTAGTTGAATGCTTTTCTTTGGTATTTATTCTACAGGCCATTCAACAGCTGCAGGCAAGAACCCCTCATGCACAGTCAACTGCAAATGCTGTTCCACTGGCTGTAGTCTTGGTTAGTGCTGCCTTGGAAATTTTTCAGACTCTAATTCTTGACCTTGACACGGAAGGGCGCTACCTCTTTCTAAATGCCATTGCTAATCAACTACGCTATCCAAACAACCATACGCATTACTTTTCGTTCATCCTACTTTACCTATTTGCCGAATCGAACCAGGTTAGAACTTTTTATTCATGCTATTTTAGATATTGTTTCATATGTTTATATTGCTATAGATAGATGGAGAGGGGATGGGATCTTGTTCTTTTGGCTAGTCCCATAATTGTACTAGTGTAGCTTTCTCAGTCTCTCATACGTTTAAAAAATTGAAAACTGTGCTACATGTTCAAGTATTTCATGACCTTATAGGTCCATCGTAGAATATATTATCTCGTTCATAAAATTATTTGAACACAATGAATGCATTTCCTTCTCTGCTCCTCTTTTAAATGGTTTAAATTGATTGCACATTCTTTTGTTACTGAAAATTGTTGGGGTATGGTATTAAGGTGTCTGTCGTTTTATTATGTGGTCCTGAGATTGAAGATCATCTAAATTGGCATTTGTTTTCTTTAGAGATGAATCTGGATCTAAGATCTGATTGCATATTTAATTGACAATATATTTTTGCCTTGGGCAGGAAATTATCCAGGATCAAATAACAAGAGTATTGTTGGAACGCCTTATTGTTAATCGACCTCATCCATGGGGCCTTCTTATTACTTTCATTGAGCTCATCAAGGTGACAGTTAACTTCTTAATCTTGAACTTGGCAGTCTGCCATGTTTGCAGGTTCTCATTTAAATTAATAATATGTGAAAATATTGCAGAATCCTAGGTACAACTTCTGGAACAGAGCATTCATAAGGTGTGCCCCAGAGATTGAGAAACTCTTTGAATCTGTTGCAAGGTCATGTGGGGGCCTAAAACCTGTGGATGAGAGTATGGTCTCAGGCTGGGTGTCCGACAACACGCACTAAGACCTGCTAATGCTATTAGTGTCTGTCTTGTCTCATTTATGGAATTTACTCATAAAGTCCCCATTGTATTCTAATGTATTATAGCAGTAGTTTGAGTTATTTATTTAGTGTGTTATAGCATAGACAGCAGTTGGAGCAAAATGTAAAGTTGTATATAAGATATGAATTTGTTTCAAAATTTTGAATACGTTGTTGCCTTCATTAATTCGATATTTATCAGCTTGATCTACTTGAGATTTTCATGGCTCAAGTATTTTCTGTTACGTTTGGTTGTATGGAATTGTGGTAAAATCATATTTTTTTTAACATAAAAATTATTTAAAAAGATCATGATTTTATTTTAATTTCAATTCTAAATTTTAATTTCATGCTACCAAACGTATTGAGATTTTCGAGATTGATGATATTTACCTCATCTTTGATTGTCTGGCCTTTGCCTTCTCTGTTAGCTACTTGGGCTCTGTTGATTCTGTTTTGTCTTCTCTTTTGCTATAGCATATCTTCTAGCCTTCTTTTAATCCTACGTCGACCAATTACCATTTAATATAGTTTTGCATTTAGTACGTGTTTAAATTTTTAACTAGTTCTCCATCTAAAAATAATTAGGTAGTTTGGTTAGCAATTCACTGTGATGATAGCTTGAAGGATTATGTCAAAATAGGATCCTGCAGCCATTCGAGGTGATGAGAGCTTGAAGGATTGTGTCAAAATAGTGAGGGCTAAAACACCATTTTGGTTTTCAAGCTATTAAATCAAATTATTTTTAGTTTACGGACGGTTTTGGGTTAATTTATTTTTTGGTTTTTGTGTATTATAAATAGAAATTAATCCACTCTTAAAAAAAGGTTTTTGTTTAAAAAAATCTGAATTTTTTTAGAAAATTGTTTTTATCATTGTTTTATTAAACCGTAAATCGTTTATAACTCTCGTTATTTTAATATGAATCGTTTCAAAAATCTTAAATTAAATCATAAATCGTTTTTATTGCTCAAGTTAAACATAGTAACATTTTTTTGGTCCCAATCAAGTGAAATGGGAAGCCAAGTGACCATTGTTGTGAGTCTATGAAACTTAGACTTCATTTTTCGATTTGAATTTACTTTATCTGATAATGTGATACTCAATCTCATAAAAAACTCGATTTCATTTTAATTTTTAAATGTAAAAGATTCAAATCCCTCAAGCTTCTGTACTACGTTTAAGTCTTATTTCATAATAAAATTCTTGAAATATAGAAGAGAAAATTCTGACATTTTAATCAATTTTTTTTCTCTTCATACAAAATTTGATAAGTTTTAAGTTATTGATAAAATATGACTTAAGCAATAATCTAAAGTGGCATTTTTTTTTGTTGAATTTTTTTCTATTTGAACTATTATACGAGTTTTATTGAATTGTAAAATTCAATCTAAGATTTTATTTGTTAAAAGAGAATTTTATGAACTTTCCTTAATTTTTTATCGAAGGGAATTCTTTTTCTTTTAATAAAAAAGTACGCATAGATCAAAGACTAAGATTTAACCATGTCTCCTCGATCCTCAATCTTCAATACTCAAAAGAGGCTCCATTAACTCTCCTCTGTTCATCTCCCTGATTTCCTTTCAAATCTTCTCTTATCATTTTTACTTTCAGTTTTTTTTCCTCTCTCCAAATGGAACATGGTGACCAAGGCTGTGAAATTACCACACACACTCTGAATATAATTTCACAGTCTTGGTAACCTTGTTTTATGTGAGAGAGATAAAAAGAGATTTGAATGAAAGAAAAGAAAAAGCTGAAAGAAGAAATGATAAGAAAAGAATATTTCAAAGGAAGTAATGGAGAAGAAGAGAGGAGATAAACAAAAACATCTCATCTTTAACTGATTTTTTTTTTTCATGTCATTTAATAATGAAAAATATATTTGATTTCGAGAATATTTCACAAAGAAACTTGAGGCATGTTTGGGTAACAGTTTTCGAAAATAAAAACTAAAAACAGTTTTTGATGAGAAAACATGTTTGGATAACTCTAACTCGAAATCTGTTTTCAAAATAGAATACAATGAAATGTTGTTTAGATAATTTTATTTTGAAAACTGTTTTGATACCCTTTGTAATTATTTTTAGTTTTGAGTTTAAATTTAAATTCTAGATTAATTTTATTTCTCATATTTACTAAATCCTTAAAAATAATTAATATTATTTTATTTTTAAAATTTTAATATTTTTTATATACCATGAAAAAAAAAATGAAACAGAGAAGTAAACACTGATTTTAAAATTATTTTTCGAAAATTATGTCAAAAAACACCAATTTGGAGTTTTCAAAAAACAGTTTTTAAAAACTGATTTTTTTAAAACCATTTTAAAAAATTTCTTTTGAAAACTGTTTGTCTATAAAAAAAAATTTTGAAAACTAAAAATCCGCGTTATATTTCATTTGGATCAATTGAAGAAGTACCACAAAATTCTTGATACTGGCCATGTTGATGTGGTAAGGGCTTTGATTGATGGTCCTAAGGAATCTCCTTCAATGGTTGCATTCCAGTTTTTAAAATTAAAAGCTCGTTTTTCAGCCTAGTATATAGCATAACACTAAAAAAAAGAAAAGTGAAAGCCCTTTTTCCTTTTTTCTTTTTCTATGTTGTGCGAGCCTGCGAGGCAAAAGTGAAAAATGTTAACCTGTGGCAAATGTACGTTTGACATATATCAACATCTGGGTATTCACGCATGATCATCGAATAGTTTTGCATCAAATGCAACTATTTTCATCAATCAAACTGCTTTATGTTATTATCAACTTTATCAAAACGTTTGTTTCTTTTTAACTTTCTAGTTGGTGCCACCTAAGCAGATGGCTGCCACAGCCCAACTTTATCATAAATAATATTTTTTTATTTATTTTTTAAGTGACGTTTGGGAAGGGATTTAAACACTCCCAAACGAAACCTTGATCCTTTACCAATCACATAAAGGATACTGGAATCTTATTTTTTCACCTCTCATTTATCTCATACCAATTATAGTATGTTTGATTGTCTATGTAAAAGAAAATACTCCTGTTGTTTATACCAATGTAATACGTAGTGTAAGGCTTAAGACCTTTTTTATCTTTTCATTTTTTTGAAATTTTTATTTATTTTAATACGTTCGGGTCGAATTTTTTTCCATTTCAAAAAAAGTTTTTTTAGAAAAAAGAGAAATTATAAAAATGATAAGTGCTACATTTTTGTATTATTTTATTCATTTTAATAAATTGATAGGGGTTAGGTTAAATCTCCCCCCACCTCTGAGAGGTTTTTTAAAAAAAATAAAATATAAAAAAAAAATTATCTCATCACACATTTGCGTTTTAAGTTTAGTTTTAATTTGCACCATGTGTTTTCAACTGCATCAATTTTAATCTCCGATAATCTCAAATGAGTTGTTTTGGTTTGAAAATACAATTCAAAAATCCAAATTGATCGCACACACTTGACATCATGTGATCATAAATATGAGTGAAAATAATAATTAAAAAATGTGTTTAAATAAATACAATAATATAGACACTATTGATAAGGATTTTGGCTATGACACATACCAATGACATTTGTCAAAAGAAAGGAAGTTGGCTATTACTATTTCGAATCAGTGATGAGCTCTCAGAGTATTCTGAATGAATTACTTTTGAAAATTCTTATTCAATGATTGATATCTCCAGTTACAGGGTATTTATAGAGTTATACAACCCTTAGTCCTCACAGTTAAGTTGGCTACAATTACTAAAGTCACTGAAAGAAAATATATCGTAAGATACTGTATAGCTCATTTTGGTGTCTGCAGCCTACAGGCAATGGTGAATGCAACAAGAGTTGGGAGTTGGAACAAATTTGAGTCTATTGTCTGAAAAACATGTTTTGTTGTTTGGTTAGACCGGACGTATATGTTCATCTAATAGAAATAAAGAACAATTTTTTAAATTTTGAAGAGAATCTGCACCCAATAATAGAATGCTGCCTCCAAACTGGGTGTCCAGTCCACCGCAACACTTTCAAACAAACAAACAAATAAAATAAATTATAAATGTTGTCATCTACAAGTATAGAAAGTTTGAAAAGAAAATTCATTTTTTTATTATATAAATAATATATATTTTGTTAGGATATTCATATCTGGGTTATCTCACATTAGAAAAAAATAACTATATACATTGTTTAGGTCCAAAATTTATAAGTTTAAATTTTTTAATTATGTTGGTGTTCATTTATGTATATCAAGATAGTGTTCGTCTGATCTCTCGCCATGTGAAGTACTCTTTATCTTGTGCATTTATATTGAGTATGTGAATAAGAAGAATTTGTGTGTCTACGATTTTTTAAAAGACTGTCATGTGTGCCTTGTGATACAATCTGCTATGTGAAATTTCTCGTGATTAAATCTATCATATATGAGTTATCTCATATAAAAAAACTAAAAATAAATTATATACATAGTTTAAATTTAAAATTCATAAAATTAAATTTTTGAATTATAACAGTGTTAGGCCAACGAGCTTTTTTCATTTATTATTCTTTAATGCAACTCTTATGCAATTAACTAGGCATTAACGAGTAGCTAGGGCAGCTGATAAATACGAGCATGATGATTGAGAGAAAGTGTAGAAAGTACAAATGTCTAGGCAGCGAAGAAGCCAGATTTTTTATAAAGAAAGGAAAAAAAAAACTCAGATTTCTATTTATACTAAAAAAAAAAAAAGACCTTAGACCTTCAATATAAAGCATGTGGTGAGCTTTTTGCTAGGTGTTTCCTTCCTTCTCCAATGATACGCGTAAGTATCTCTTATCGTTAGAGAAAATCCACCCATAAGTGTGGGTACTGGCCGGGTAGCTATCACATTCACTCCCACTCCCACTCCCACTCAAAGATTGATGGATGTTGCTGCTTATAACAAGTTGTAAAGTATGTTGGGGTCCCATTATCTAAGAAAAGGGTATCAGGGCTCACTCTTTTTTTTCCTTCAATTTTGGATGTGGGAGAATTTTTTTCCCAACGTTCAATAAAGATAACATAGACATTATTCATTTATTGGCTTTCTCTATTTCTTTCTTTCATTTGTATGGATGCTCATTGAACCGATGGGCTTTATAAGAGCAGATAACTCTCTCTTATATCTTATGGTCTATAATTTTTAGTGCGAATGAAATTCAATTTTAAATCATTTATACGACGATGCGTGACTTTATTAATTAAATTAGTTAACACTAATCAATCACCACTGCAAGAAAAAAGTGTTTTGGTGATCTCTTTTAATCACTATCATTAATGAGTTGTCATTAAATAGTATAATTAATGAGTAGAAATTATGACCTTCATCAAAACGAACACTTTTAGTGATGATCACTAATAAGTTGTCATTAAATAGTGTTTTATAGTCGCAATAAAAAATGATCATCACAAAAGTAACACTTTCAATGACAATCATATGAAGTTGTTACAGTTTCATAATGGGTTTGGTTAGCGGGTGCTCTAAAAGCACTTGTTAACTAGCAATAAATACACAGACAAGTGTATTGGGATTTTAAATTTGTATTTGTAGAGACAATATTTCATGTGAATAGAATTTTAATTATTTTTTATGTCTATTTTACTTTGACGAGAAATAAATGTTGCATCGAAATTTCAGGTCATGAAATAGATAAATGGTTATGGTTATTATGTTGGTTTTAGTGATGCCAAAACTTGCTTGTTGTAAATTACGTGAGCTTTTAGTCACAAAAACATGGTATTGCTAAAACATGAGTATCGTTGCTAATACACTAAGTCATCACTAAAACCTTGTATTAAATTGCTTAAAAAAGTCTTTTAGTGACAAGTTTATTTGTCACTAATAATGACTTTTAATCATGAGTCTTCCGCTTGTTATTAATTGTTATAACAATTAGTCACAAGCATACAAATTTTTGCTACTGAGCATTAGCAATAAGCTTATTAGTGACAACAAGCAACAGATACAAAACTTGTCACTAAAAACTTTTAGTAACAAGTTTATCTATTTTTAATCGCAAGTCGCAACTAAAAAGCCTATTTTTTTGTAATGCACCATTTAAAGGCTTTTTTTTTTATCTTATATATGAAGATGTCAAAGTTTTGAATATAATCCATGAGGTAATTTTGGAGTTCATTTACAAAATGTTAATGCTATATACCATCAATAATGAAACAAAATTTCAATTTAGATTTAAAAAAAATCAAATTTTTTAAGAGAATTTTTCATCTTCAAAATATTTTCTATTTTTATTTTTAGAACATATATATAATACAAACTTTCAAATTTAAATGAATTCTACTGGAATCAAAACACAAAATGGTGATGGTCGATTACCATTAGTAGAATAAAATAAGAATCCAATGAGGGTGTTAAGCAAAGAAAGTATGAATTACCAGCTTAATTAAGACCCCAAGATAATAATTAATTTCGTATATAAAAACCATAATAATTAACTTAATGAAGACGCTTTCCTTCTGAACAGTATTTTTACAAAAAAACATAATTAACACAATTTTTAGATATAATTCAATTATAATTTACATTTGTGAATTGCAGGCATGCAATGCATGAATAAATCATAATCGTCAATTGCTTCAATCATCACAGACGTTAACACTTCATTTGCAAGATATTTCAAAAGATAAATTTCTATTTTTTTACACTTAAATAGAACCAATCAAGAAACATTTGGACAAGACAACGTTATATTGGGAAACATTTAAATTGTGAAGATTTGAGAACATGGCTAATACAATCAAGGTCAAAATCAGAATAGGAAAATTTGAAAAACAAAAAAATATTTTATTTTTGTTTATAATTGTGAATTGAAGATTTGAAGTTGAAATTTACTCTATAAAATAAAAAGTGATTAGCAATTAGATTATGCCCATGGAGAAGAAGAAAAAAATCTCTTCTTAGGTCATTAAAATTAACATTTTATGGTGCTTTTTTTTATGTAAAAGGCCAAATTGTTGTTATTATATGATGTGGCAATTTTTTTTTTTTAAAAAGGAAACCCTTTGGATGAACGTCTGGTGACCCGTTAATCCATGTTGACCAATGAACATCCAATCATTTAGAAGCTCATCTTTTAGCAAACATTGCATGTTAGTTGTCTCCATGAAGCATTAACGTTGACAATAACTTGCCGGAAACTGTCGTGGGCATTAATCGATGTACGTACGCTTGTATTTAATTGGTGTCGGTAAAAGTCACTTTTTAATGAACATCGAAAGGAAACTATCATTTACATCCACCACTATTGTTCATCCGAATAATTTTATTATTTAGGATAATAATTTTGAAAAACTCAATTAATAATGAACATAAATGAGTAGAGAAAACGAAAAACTTGTGCGATATGATGGGTTCTCATTCATTAAACCCGTTGATTGACATTTTTTGTGATTTTTTTTATTTATCCCAATTTTTATTCATTAAAAGATCAGAAAATCTCAATAATAATTACAGAGGAACGAAACCCATATACATAACTTATCAGTTATCATTATTAAGATTGATTTTTTCAGTGGTGAAGTTAATTGGTAAATGTGATGACAACTATTTTAAAGTTATCATTAATAGAATGATAATCAAATAGTATCACCTATGTGAACTCTTGTAAGGCTTGCATTCGATTATTTGCTTAAAACGGTTAAATATTTTGATTAATAAAATTATTAAACGTAATCGATTGAATAGATTAATTTGACAAAAAAAATCGATAAATTTGGTTAAATCTTGATCAACCAAAGCTATACTAAAAAAAATATTCTTTACCCAAAAGAATGAAGTTTAAACCAAAAATACAACACTTCATACTAAACCAAGCAACAATCCAACATCAAAGGAAAAAAAACTCATTTTTATGGCTAAGTTTTTAAAAATACAAATATAATCAGCAAAATAATAAAATAAGAATACAATTCAATTAATTTAACTAAATCCATAAATGATATTCAAAATCGTAACCAGAAGGATTAGCAATAATAATTGGGCAACCAAACCATTTTAACCGAAACCATAACCAAGCCGCTTTGGTTAATTCAGTTAAAACCAAATTTTGCACAGCCCTAAACCCTTGTTTGGATTAAAGAAAAAATTGAATAGAAAATAAATGATGGAAACATTCAATCCCTTATTTGGAAAATTCTCAAGTCAAAGGAAAGGAAAAGTAGGGTGAACATGTACCTTTCCATTTTCCTCTACTCTTTTTTATTTATTTAAAAGAGATCAATTGAATTGATAAACCACACATGGGAGGTAATCTTCTCATATTTCTCATCTTTCTAATTCTTAGTGTTAGTGAGATTTGATCTCTGATCTCAAGTACAATAATAAGTGACTCTATCAATTAAATTATTTGACATTAATTATATTATTTTTTATTTTTAAAAAATTGAGAGGATTTGGAAAAAGATTGCAAGATTTTTATAATTTTTTACTGTAATGAAAATTATACCCTTTATTTTTATAAGAAAAAAATATTAATGAAAGGTAAACTAGTAAACCACCTTATATGCTTTCCTTTCTTTTTCTTTCTTGTCCTCCTTTGTTAGAATAATGTAATTCTGCTTAGGTTTTGTTGATCTGCATGGATTAATTGCAGATAGAACCTAGCTATTAGGCAAAGCTTGGAAAAGAACAACAATTTGATTAAATTAAAACTGAGAAAATAAAATTGCACAAAGAAGGCAGAGCAAAGGCACAATTAATTCAAGCTTCTTGCTCATTGTAGCTATGATGTATTACCACAAATTCAAAGAAAATATTCGCACAAAACTTTATACACTTGTAAGCAAATACTATACCACTACATATATTTGGCCGCATCCACAAGTAGCAAGCAATGAGACGTATATGAGGGTCTAGCTCTTTGAACAAGAAGCTGGGGGTTGTTGCAGCTGTTGGTACATGGCGGCCATCCTGCTGTAAGCATCCATGGTCATCGGCTGCAAAAGAGAAATTAATCGATATTATTGAACAAGAAAAAGCTAGACAGATTTCCTGAATTTCGAATAAAATTTGTATAATTATATACAACAAGGGCAATCAATCTATCCCCATGTTTTGTTCCTGTCTTGAAAATGAATATACTAGCTTTATGCTAAATTTAATATGATTTGACTTGACAATGTTTTTCAACAAAATTACAACTCACTGAATCACAACTGTGTGGCTCAATAATAAGATCAGATTTGTGTTGATGTGACACAAGCGTGTACAATACCAAATCAGTAGGTGCAAACAATGGGTGCATGTACAAATGCTCTAAAACTAAAAAAATCTGAAATTATATGGGAGTATATGTTATGCAACCATTAGATTGACATGTCCAAGTTATAAAACCAGCCAAGTTAATAATCTAACATAACAGAAAGGGTATGCATATGCCACCTGTGGTTGGCAAGCGAGGAATGCCGATAAGGGGTCTGCCATTATAGTTGCTGGGGCAGCTTGCATTCGATCGCCGGAGCCATCCCACGAGGTCATCGGCATGAAAGGATTAGGTAGCACCGGAGAGATGCCCATGATATTGGGGCGGCCCATGGTGTTGATGTCCATGACACCCATTCCCATCCCCATCCCCATGCCCATTGGAGCCATCATAGACATTTGGAGTTGTTGTTGCATGGCCAATGGCAACATCATTGGTGACATGTTCATTCTACTCATCATATGAACTTGAGCTTGCAATTGTTTCAAATACTCGATCACTTCATCGAGCATCGAAGCTTTATCAGTCTGTAATACGTCAAGAAAGCAAAGTTTGGAAATATAATTAACAGATACTTGAAAGCGATAAACAAATTTTTATTGATGTAATTAATTACTCTAAATAGCTTACATGAATGCATGGTTAATTAAACACAGGAGTATTGTCTCCTACGTAGATTAATCAATACCAATTAATTATTGTTCGGTCACTATTACATGCCTGACAAACTACGTCGCACGCCAATCATGAAAGAAGATCTAATGGAAAGCATCATGTACAGCTAAGTTATTTACTTGAACTAGATTCAATTACTAATAGTAGATCCAACTTCACAAAGATGGCTGATTTTAGACAAGTATAAAGCATCAGGGCCTACCATAAATGGTATTTATATGGAAGCAAGTGATCGTCTCCACGACAAGCTTCTGTCAAGTTGTCCCCATGGCGAAATTGGGTTTGTGGACTAGGATCACTAGAATCAGTCCCAATATACCCACACCCATTTGAATGCAAATTGTTTAGGACCACATTTATATCATTCTCTGTCTGCTGTCCATTTTAAGTGTTTTAAGGCTTTGGTGGGTTTGATCAGAGGTTGTTCAAGTTCAGAGAATGGTATTTATTAGTAGTCTTCACACTTCTTTATGAAAGCAATACATCAAAAAAAAAAAAAAAAAGATTCACTATGAAAGCAAGATACATAGCCAATATTAAGTAAAAAAAACGGATAGCTCAATTAGAATCAAATACAAGTGGCTTCTATTGAAAAGGCAATGTGTGATTTTAAGAAAAATCTAAAAGACATAAACAAAGAAGAAAAAAATAACTACGGATAAGGGATTTAACATATAATTCATCGTATGTAATGATATAATGAATCAAATGATAATTTTCACTCAAAAGTATCTAGTCAATGAATAATGGATAAGGCCAAAAATAGATACTTTTAGTTATTGCATTATTTAGTGAGTGATACTGTTATAGTGCAGCCAGGAGGATTTCTGTAACAGGAAATAATTATTCCTTAGCTTCTTCTTCTTTCTTTTTTTTATCATTCTATAGCTTAAGTGGGTCCCCCTCAGTGATCTCTTGCAGATAGACCTAACAATCTGTTCAGCTTTTAAGTTGGAAGAATAAAAAGAGAGGATTTAAGAAAGCCAAAGACATCATCTATTCCACTAGCTAATAATCAGACATAATAAAGGTTGGCATGATATGAATAAAGGCCAAAGACATCATCTATGAGGGTAAGAGGAAAATATAATAGAGACCATAAAGCTTAGCATGATATAATAATCAGACGTCATTTTTTTAGTCAAAAATAGATGGCCATAGAAGCATGAAAGTGGCAGAACATTATATGATCGATCTCTATTAACACTAACGACATTGCTTAATCAAGTCGAATTTTTGTAGGCTGCAATAACTTGCTAGGGACTTTAAACACTGGAAGGAGCAAATTAATTACCGCTAAACCGGTTTAATTTGCATGGATTAATTATTTGAAACAGAATGCATTAATACAGAAATTCTACCAGTGAAACTTCGTACCTTACTGGAATTAGGGACCAGCTTCTGCAAAGTCTTCATTTTTTGATTTATCTTATCCCTCCTTTTCTGTGGAAAAAAATAAAAACTTAGATAAATCATTAATGAACTTAAAAAGAGAATTACACCTATGGTCTATGAAAAATTAAGTAATTATCTAACCAAATTTAAGAGAAAAATCAAATTGTCTACCCATTGATTGTATTCAATTTTAAACTATAACCCAGTTGGGATTTAATCCACCAAGCAAAAGCATTATACTTTAATCATCTTTTCTTATAAAATTGAGAGAGAGAGAGAGAGAGAGAGAGGGAGCATACTCGTTCAGATTGGTTATGAATATCAGCAGCCCTACTCCTTTTAGTTGAAACTGATGATTTTCTGGTTCCTTTCTTCTTGGCCTCCTCATTACCTGCCTCCCTCTTTAAAAAATAACACAAAAGTTATAAGAAAAATCAATCACTTTCCATTAAACCATAAGAGAAATTAAAAATCAAATCATATTTTATGCCAAAAAAAAAAACTTAGAATTAAGGAGATTTGCCTGTGGTCTACTGTGACAAACAGAGTCATGATCATCAGCCGTGGTGGTTGCCTTGGTGTTTTCTGGTGAACCCATCGAAGTAGAGGTAAAACCCACACCAAAATCCCTCTCGTACGTGTCGAGAGTCACGTGCTGGCTGTCTCTGCCAAACGTGGCGCTACCGCTCACGCTTTGATCCCTGCTCCGTTCTGGTGCTACAGAAACACGCGCCACCGCCGCTGCCACCCTGGGGCGTTTCCCCACATCCTCGTCCTGGCGAGTCCCTGCAGTAACGGGACCACTACAGGACCCCACACGAGTAGAGCAGTCCACCACGCACGTGACCGGCACGGAGTCCATCATGTGCGTGGTCGCCGTGTTCCGGTCTTCGGATCGATTCGAGCAAGGGACTAAAGCATCCATAGTCATTGTAGCCGATGCAGTAGTGGCGGCGCTGGCAGCTGCAGCCACAACAGCAGCCGCAGCACGTTGGTGGTCGAACCATGGGGCGAGTTCGTCTCCGTTTCCGCCGTCGCCGTCGCCGCCGCTGCCGCTGTCGAAATGGGGTTTGGGATTGGGCAAGCGAGTGGCTTGGTTGACTATTGACTCTAGGGTACCACTAGCGCGTGGCTTTTCCCAAGTGTACTTGGAGTGAGACGTGGAAGATGCTAATGGTTTGGCCGGCACGCGCGGTGGACCTAGGCCGTGCAAAGCTAGTTGACCGTTTTCCCATGTTAGCTCTGCTACTTCATAATCTAACCTGCAGCAGTACCATACAGTTGAATAAAACCAGCATTAATACCACAATGACCCTATACACAAATACAGAAAGAAAGAGAGTATACATGGGAACATCAGGCGCCGTGGTATTGGAGTGGGGGCGGAGAGAAACGCGCGCAGGGGTAGAATTGTCATCGAGATCCCAACTAGGAACACACTGGCTCATTTTGAATAACGTACAGAGTAGTAGCAGTTTGTGCTATGGAAGGAGAAGGGACTGTTATAACTATATTTTCTTAAACTATTTATTTCATGTTTTTTTTTTTCTTTTTTTGGATTTAAAAAGAAAGTTTACCTTATCCGTAAAAAAATATACCACGCAGATTTTTTTTTTTTGTGGAGAATAAGGTGAAAAGAATTAGTTGTGAGACAGATAGATTATGGTCCATGGTCCATATGTAGTAAAAATGACCAAACGAGGGAGTTGCTCAAATGATCCGCGAGCTGTAACTGTCTATGCAAATGAAAACAACATAGTAATAAAATCTCTCAATTAAAAGAAAAAAAGTAAAATAATTTAACGGGTTTGAGTTTGTGATAATTATCGCAAAATTTTATTCCGTAAATTTAACAGATTTTGATTTTTTCATTTAAAAATTTAAATAAAAATTAAGTTTATAATAAGATTTGATAATGTCATTTGGTCACACCATGAATTTGATTTAATTTTAATTCTTAAATAGAGAGAAACCAAATTTAATGCGTGCAGTTCACCGTTATATAATTTTAGATTTAAAACATGTTGCATCAATAATTCGTGATAATTAATCCATGAATCTAACCTATGAGATGAAGATTAAAAAAAAATATTACTCTTACAAAGATAAAGGCTTAATTATAAAAAATATCCGGTGATTGATTACATTTTCAAAAAATATATTTAAGTTTTTTTGTGAAAAAAAAACTGTGATATATTTTTGTTAGAAAAAAATATTTTATGGTTGACTAAAAAAAACATTTGACAGTGTATTTTTATTAATATAAACATACCACATGGTATTTTTTGCTAACAGAAACATCCCGCAAAGTATTTTTTACCACAAAAAAATTTTAAGGTATTTTTTGAAAATAGAGTCAACCATAGAGTATTTTTTACCATAAAAAAATATCGAAGTATTTTTTAAAAATATAATCAAGTACATAGTATTTTTTGTAATTAAACCAAGAATAAATGTTACAAATACATTAAGGATTAATGATGCTGCTAAAGAGCTGTCTTGGTCTGTAAAAGTAAGTTAATTGAACTCAATTTTTAAAAGAATTAAATATATAAGATAGCAATTAGAGTAATTTTTTTTATTAAAAATATTTTTTATTTATTTGAATAAAAAACTTAGACCGCATTTAGTATTGAAAAATATTTTTTGTTTTTCTTAATATTTTTTTAATAATTTAATATAATTTTTTAAATTATATTAAGAATTATCCAAATTATTGAAAAAATATTAGAGATAATAAAAATAAAAATATTTTTCCTTTTTTAAGAAAAGAAAAATAATTTTCAATACTAAACTAAACTAAACCCACTCTTACTTTTTTTTCTGAAAATTCCTTTTTTTATTTTCCTTCTTTCATCTGCAGACAAAATCCTGTTTCTAAAATGCATATGAGAGAAGCAAAAATGCAAGTGAAAGAGGGAAATTTTATATGGCAGAGAGAAACAATTAATCAGACAATGAGAAGGCTGAAAACAATGAAATCTCAAGCGAATCATGGTGAAGGATTGTGTGGGACCCTTAACGATAGTAGTAGGGACGCAATAGAAAGACCGCGCGTGTGGAACTGGATTGTTGGACTGATGGAGTGTTTGACGTGGATATACGTGCCGAGATATTAGAAAGGCAAGTCCGGCTTGCGCCACATGCCATCGCCACGCATTCTCCCCTCAAGCGGTCAAGCTAACTCTAAATCGTTCTCTCTTATTTATTTAGTAACGATTAGTGTACAATAAAAATGGACGGTTCGAGTATGGTTACGTGGTAATTTTGTTTTTGTCTTCACGTGTTGGTTAAATTTATTGGTTGCTTTTGTTGCACACGTGTCATTACTGGTTTTTCTTATCATGAACATGATATTTTATTATTGAATAGATTAAAAAACATACATGAGATTATGCGTTAATTATACAAACCTACTTGAGATATGTACTTTCGTTAGTACTTCAGTCGGTCAAACGTGATACTTGTAATTTACTCTTTACTGTTATTGTTCTAGTTTGGATTTATAATTATCAAAATGGTTTTGGTGACTACTACAATGCTTTTGTAAGAGAAAATAATAATTTGACTTATGTAGTAAATATATTTTTTTTGTGATAAAATTTATACTTTTAATGATAAAATATATATTTTATATAATAAAATTATTTTTGTTTTTATTATCAAAAGTATAAATTTACCATCAATAACATACTCTCTCTGTCTCAATTTATGTTTCACAATTTACTATTCATTCAATTAAATGATTAATTTTTGTATAAATTTACCATTAACTTATAAGGAATTAATTGTGTATTGGGCATTGTGTCGGTCGGCGGGGTGGGAAAAATAAGAAATTGTGGTGTTTGTCGTAGTGTGGCATCGTAGGGAAGACGGTGTGTGAGACTGGGTGCTGTAGGAAATTGATAAGTCTGTGGAGAATAAGTGGCGGGTGAGAGGGAGAGTGAGGAACTGAGTGCTAGAGGGAGAGTGACCAAGTGAGAGAGATAATGTTGATGGGAGGTGATTGGTGTGGGACCAAGTGTTGTAGGGAGAGTAGGACAGTTGGCAGGTGAGAAGAAGAGTGAGGAACCAAGTGAATGATCGACTGTAGAAACAAGTGAAGGACCGACTGTCGGTGTAGGTATGATTATGACAAGACCAACTGATGGAACAGAGGGGACTGAGGAGTCATGTGCAATGCTAGGCACATGGGTGACATCAATCGTGATGCTACTAGGGACCATAACAGGGTAGGGTATTTCAGTGAAGGGGGAGGTAATTGGAGCAGTGTTTTTCATGATTTTGGATTTAGAGAGAGAGAAACAAATTTTTAGGGTTTTTGGATCTTACTATTCTGATACCATGAAGAGATTGAAATGAAAATTTAGGGTTTGTATATTCTGAGTACTTAATATTACAGTATTAAAAACTTATATTTATATGGTGTTTATATAAGAGTGTCATAATAAGACTATGGTATATTAGAGTGTTCTAATATGACTAATGTTTTCTATTTACAGTAGACTAGAAATTTCTAATATTATTTACATTAGGAGTAGCATTTACAATATTCATAAAAATTTAAAATCAAAATTACTTCAAAAAATCAATTGTAATATATAGATTGAGACATAGAGAATATGATTTACCACAAAATATATAAGTAAGAAAACTTTTTTTTTCCTAAAAGGCACCGTATGACCATAGACCTTGCCAATAGTTTTTGGTACTCTTTGGTTTAGTTTCGGTTTATAGTTAATAAAATAGTTTTGAGTTATTATCACTGAATACTTCTATATTTAGCTTTGTTTTTCAATGCCCTATTGTTAAAAAAAAAGAGATTAATTTGCCTCTTATATTTTAGACATATGTCTAATAAATTTTTTTAGTGATAGCCAGTATCAACTTTAATTAAGATTTTTACGTGCTTCGGGATCAATTTCATCGAAATTATCACTAGAATGATTTATTGAACACATATCTAAAATGTAAGAAATAAATTTATCATTTTTAAAATGTAAGAAGATATTAAAACACAAAATGAAAATATAAATATGTTTGGTGATAATAACTCAAATATTTGTAAAATTCAAATTATTTTATATTTAATAAAAGAGCTCTAAAAATATATATATATATATATATATATTTTTTACATAAAATGTCAATTTATTAATAAAACCCCAAAAAATTAGTGACAAAAGCTCCTAATAATGTCGATAGAGTATTTTTTTTTTATAGAATTGATGAATTACTTCTATTTTCACTAATGAGGATTAATCTTCATTCGTCTTTTCGAGGTCAAAATTATGCTGCTCCAAATTGAGCAGTTTTTGACAGGTGATAGTCGTTGTATGTTGAAACGTCGCTTTGTACGTCTAGACAATTCTGGGGTCCTCCTAAATGTGAACGTACGTTTGAAAGGAAATGGCTCATGCACTTGATAGGCTTGAAATTTGCAATATACCACGGTACATATTACCTAACTGCATTTAATGCTTTCAGACAAAGCAATTCTAAACCAGACAATTGTTTTTCAAGGAAAAAACAAAAGAAAAAAACAATAAATTAATCAATTAAAGTAATTCTATTTTTGATTTTTGACTAGCATTAGAAACTAAATTTTATTTACATCAATGTGAATGCATTTAGTATAGTGGATAACGTTTACTCGAGTTAAATCGAGTTTAAATATTAAAGTATTTTAATATTAGTTTAAAAGTAAATTATTATTTTAATAAATAAAAATATTAAATAAATTGTATGAAAGTTTTCTTGAATTGAACCTTATAACTCGATAAAAACTTTATTAAATTCTAACCCTAGTAATGTGAGCTTGTAATCCAGCATATAATTAAAATGAATACATTTAGTATTATTACTATCTCATTAATTTAGTGTTTGCAACACGTTTTAATAGAATTATATGTAAATTATTATATTTGCATAAAGAAATGTTTTTAGAGCTCATTAAGACAACACACATATATATATATATATATATATATATATATATATATATATATATATAGTACTTATCAATTAAATATGAAACAAACATTTAAAGTAATTTGGTGATTCTTTTTAATTGAAAAAATTAAACAAATACCAAAAGCAATAATAGATTTTTTTTATTAATAACATTTTAAAGGTTTTTTTTTTATTAATAACATGATTAAGATAAAAATGTTAAGAGTTAATTGTAATTATACTTCTTGCGGTTACCTTAACTTGTGGTTTAAAATGGAATGATTGAGTTTGATTTATGTCTTAACATAATTTGTGAACTTCAAGTAACGTGGTTGATGACAATGAGACGTGCCATTTTGTCTATCATAACGTCACAACATTTCAAATTTCATATTTAACTCATTTGTGATAACATAAAAATCACAAGTATGTATGATTGTTTTGATCGAACCAAAAAAATGAAAGATAAAGATAACTAAACCAAATATTTAAATGCTTTTGAGGTTTTAGTTACCGAATAATATAAATATAACACTATTATCATTCATTATCACCCTAATGTCAAATCATTTGTACCTACGTGTTTTTTTTTATATATATAGCTAATTATTTTAATTAAAATTAACATACTTTAAAATTTCTGTTAATAAACCATATTGAAAATAAACCAAACACTATAATAATACAATCATCTATTTTTGAACCAATGAAGATCATTGAAAATTCGATTTATTTAGAATAAAAAATAAAAGCGCATTGGAAAATTACTTTAATTTTTGTTGTTGAAAAAATCAGTATAATATATGTTAAACAATTACATAATTGAAAATTTAACTTAGAATAAATCAAAAAAAGAGTTATTGATATTTTTAAAATTGTTATTAACACTTCTCATATTTTATTTTGATACTTAAATCGATGTTTTACACTTGTTGATTTAGACAGCGTGGACAGATTCTTGTATTTTGGGCCAACCTAAGAAGATAGCAAATCGCCCCAACAGCAAGCAACACTTATAGGATCAGTCTGGCCCGATATTTATTCGCCTAATCAAAGTCCATCTATCCTCCATGGGCTTCTTGTGAAAGGAATTAACTTTAATGGGCTTATTAAGCTCTTTTATTTATTTAAAATGAAAAACAAAAATGTTTTTGTTATTCTAATTGTGAGAATCGAAGTTCGATGTCATAATTCAATTATCCTCTAATAAGAAAAATGTAATAATTCAACTAAATTAATATTCTTAAAAAGTTTAATAAAATTTTAGAAAACGATATCACCGGAGTATGATTTGTTAATGTCAGACTGATATTGTTTGTATTGAAAAAATTATCTAAGAGAATTTTTTTTTATTATAAAGATAATTTTATTACAGTTTAGCATTGTTGCTCTAGCATCGACAAGCAATGCTTCGACAATATTGCAGCCCAATATTTTTAAAGAAATTTGTTTGAATTTACTTATCGAAGACGAAGCAACTTATATTAGTTGTAGGATTTATCGGAGACTTAAATTGAAGGTCAATTATTTAATGAAGTTCATTGACATAATATTCAAAGCTATTTTGGTCTAACTATGGAAACAATTTATGGTTTAATTTATAGTTTTTAAAATGATTTATAGTAAAATAATAATAAATTATTTAATATTTAATAAAATAATAGTTAAAATTACTTTTTTTAAATTTAAAAAATTCATCTAGTTGTAACCCGACCCGTTTTCGGTTAATATGCTTTGTTATCCGCTCCGGCAGTTTCTCTTATTAGTCTTTTTCAAGACTCTCACAGTTGCAGATACAGATGATATGAGAAGATTCACTAGAGACAGCGTTTAAAGCTTACTTAACTCTCATAGTACTGATTATTTCGATAACGAAGGAGCCCAAATAGAGTCTAGATTCACTGCACAATTATATTTAACTACCAAGTATATGTACATATAGAACCGCTCCACATCATCGAAAGATGATATGAGAAGATTACACCTCCCTCCTAACCGATGAGCTCCTCCTCAACGTCTTCTCCAAGCGCCCAATCTCCGAGCACGTCTCCAACTCCCTGGTGTGCAAGCGCTGGTTGTACCTTCACGGCCGCTTGGTACAATCTCTCAGGCTCAACAATTGGTCCTTTCTTCAGGTCGGGCGTTTTCACGCTTCCCGAATATCACCGATATTGATATCGTCCGTTCCTGTGTCTGTGTCCCGCAAAACTTCGGTATTTTAGTGACCCACATGTCCTTATCGTTTCATATGGATAGCCATTTAACACCAGACGGGTTTATCGACGAACCCGATATGTTACCCTCGAGTCGATTGATCATGGGCTCGAAATGATTGCTAAAACGTACCCAAATTTGCGGAGAATTGTAACAATTGGTGCAGGCGTAGATGAGTTATCTAGTATAGCTAATGAGTGTCACACATTGCAAGAATTGGAGCTGCATTGTTGTGGGGATATTTCTTTGAAGGGAATTTCAGGGTGTAGGAATTTGCAGGTAGTGAAATTGATTGCCCTCGTTGATGGATTTTATAATTCGGCGGTATCAGATATTGGGTTAACGATATTGGCACAAGGGTGTAAGAGGTTAGTGAAGCTTGAGCTATGGGGATGCGAAGGGAGCTATGATGGGATCAAAGCCATTGGGAAGTGTTGCCAAATGCTCGAGGAATTGACGCTCTCTGATCACAGGATGGATGGTGGGTGGTTGGCAGCGCTGTCTTTTTGTGGGAATTTGAAGTCTTTGAGGCTCCAGTCCTGCAAGAATATCGATTCGAGTCCTGGCCCTGATGAGCATTTGGGCTCTTGTTTGACTCTCGAGGAGTTGCATTTGCAGCGGTGTCAATTAAGGGATAAGAGGAGCGTTAAAGCGTTGTTTTTGGTTTGCGAGACTGTAAGGGATATTGCTCTGCAGAACTGTTGGGGATTGGAGGGCGATGTATTTGGCATGTCGAGTATCCGTAGGTTAGAGGTTTTTGTTATCGTGATTATTGTGATATGAGGATGGCTGATATCTCATAGAATTGGCTGGAAATAAGTTTTGTGCTACGAAAAATGAATGTATGTGAGCATGATTCATATGCTTATCGAGATTATGGAGAATTTGGAAATTTAGAGAACTGAAATTCGTAATGGCGGATTAATGTAATGCCAATGGAAGGAATACGTGTGTTTTGAATAGTTGACAAAGCTAGTTAGTGAAAGGATTGCGTTTTTCATACTCTGGACCGTTTAGTATATGATATTGAAAAAGAGAGAAAAGTTAATACTTTATAGTACTTGGTTCCAGGCTCTGTTATCTGATTTCTATTAAAACAAAAAAAGTTATTATAGTAGTCGGTTGGAGGCTCTGTTATCCTATTTGTTTAGAGCCGGTTGCCTCCAAAGTGGAATTAAATATCATCCAACTGAAACTTTGGTCCAAATAAAAAATGAGTTAATCAAGAAAATTTGATTATACCTTCAAAAAGTTTTACTTGTTTAGAAAATTTTATTTCTAAACTATCTCATTTTTCACTTGTATCAAAATGTATTTCACTTAAATTATGTTTAATTCCACTTTGGAGGTAACCAGCTATGAAAAAATTGGATAAAAGTTCATTATAAATTGTAGGAAAGAGGGAGAGAATTCGATTAACATGAGCAAGACTTATTGAGGGTATAATTTGGCTTTCGGGGCTTCGTTTTGGAAATGATCCGTTTGATTTTTACATAAATTTTTGAAACCTACATCGTGAAAAAATTTCAAAGGAAATGATCATCGTAACTATTTTAGCGAAAATGCACAAAAAAACATGACTATAAAAAATAGTTAGTTTGTTTCAAAACTTGATTTTTCTAGACAATCCCATTTTTCACTCGGACCAAAGCATATTCTCTTAGATCATGATAATTTCCAATTTTGATGTCACCGGCCATAAAAAAAAAGCATAAAAGTGCATTACAAATTGTAGGAAAAAAGAATAAGAGAATCTATATAATACGAGTAAAACTTCTTGAGGATATAATTTGGCCTTCAAGACTCCGTTTTGGGAAATGATCATTTTGGTTCTTACATAACTTTTTGAAACCTAGTTCATGGCAAGTTTTCGAAGGAAATGACCATCTTAATTATTTTAACGAAAATGCATGAAAAACATGAGCTATAACCTCCGAAAATAGTCAATTTATTCCAAAATTTGATTTTTGGTGACTATCCCATTTTTCACTTGGACCAAATGGTATTTCACTTATATCATTTAAAATACCACTTTCGAGGTCACTTGTCATCATAAAATTGGATTAAAGTGCATTACAAACTTTAGGAAAGAGGAAGAGAATTCGATTAACACAAGCAAAATTTCTTGAGGGTATAATTTGGCCATCAGGGCTCTGCTTTGGAAAATTATCCATTTGATTTTGATACAACTTTTTGAAACCTAGTTCGTCGAAAATTTTCAAAGGAAATGACCAATGTAATTATTTTAGCGAAAATGCACTAAAAACGTGAGTATAACCTTCGAAAATGGTCAGTTTCTTTTAAATTTTGATTTTTCTAGACTATCTCCTTTTTCACTTGGACCAATGGGTATTTCACTTAGATCATGCTAAATTCCACTTTCGAGGCAACCAGCTCTAAAAAAAGAGGATAAAAGTGCATTGAAAAATGTAGGAAAGAGGGAGAGAATTCGATTAACATGAGCAAGACTTCTTGAGGGTATAATTTGGCGTTCAATGCTCTGTTTTGGGAAATGATCTGTTTGATTTTTATATAAGTTTTTGAAACCTACTTTGTGAAAAAACTTCAAAGGAAATGATCATCGTAACTCTTTTAGCGAAAATGCATAAGAAAGTGAGCTATAACCTTAAAAAATGGTTAGTTTCTTTCAAAATTTGATTTTTCTAGACAATCACATTTTTCACTTGGACCAAAGCATGTTTCTCTTATATCACAAAAATTTCGAATTTCAAGATCACCAGGCATCAAAAAATAGGATAAAAGTGCATTACAAATTGTAAGAAAAATGAATAAGAGAATTCAATTAACATGAGCAAAACTTATTGGAGATATAATTTGGCCTTCACGGCTCCTTTTTGAGAAATGATCCTGTTGGATTTTACATAACTTTTGGAAACCTAGTTCATGGTCAATTTTTGAAGGAAATGACTGTCGTAAGTATTTTAGCAAAAATGAACGAAAAACGTGAGCTATATAACCTTGGAAGATGGCCAGTTTCTTCCAAAATTTGATTTTTTCTGACCCTCCAATTTTTCACTTGGACCAAAATGTATTTCACTTGTATCATTAAAAATTCCACTTTTGAGGTCACTAGACATCATAAAATAGGATTAAAGTGCATTACAAATTGTAGGAAAGAGGAAGAGAATTCAATTAGCTAGAGAAAAACTTCTTGAGGGTATAATTTGGCCTTTAGGGCTTCGCTTTGGAAAATTATCTATTTAATTTTGATGTAACTTTTTGAAACATTGTTCAGGAAAATTTTTCCAAGAAAATGACAAGCGTAACTATTTTAGCCAAAATTCACAAAAAAAACGTGAGTTATATACCTACGAAAATTGCCAGTTTATTCTAAATTTTAATTTTTCTAAACTGTCTCAATTTTCTCCTGGACCAAAGTATATTTCACTTAAATCATGTTTAATTCCACTTTGGAGGCAACCAGCTCTAAAAAAAATAGGATAAAAGTGCATTATAAATTGTAGCGAAGAGGGAGAGAATTCGATTAGCACGAGCAAGACTTCTTGAAGGTATAATTTGGCTTTCAGGTCTCCGATTTGGGAAATGATCCGTTTCGTTTTCACATAAATTTTTGAAACATACTTCATGAAAAAACTTTAAAGCAAATGATCATCGTAACTATTTTAGCAAAAATTCACAAAAAAAAAAATGAGCTACAACCTTAAAAAACGGTCAGTTTCTTTCAAAATTTGATTTTTCTAGATAATCCCATTTTCACTCGAACCAAAGTGTATTTCAATTAGATCACGATAATTTCTAATTTCAGGGTCACAAGGCTTAAAAAAATAGGATAAAAGTGCATTAAAAATTGTAGGAAAAAGGAATAAGAGAAATAGATTACACGAGCAAAACTTCTAGAGGATATAATTTGGCCTTCACGGCTCCGATTTGGGAAATGATCCCTTTGGATTTTACTTAACTTTTTGAAACCTAGCTGGTGGTAAATTTTCGAAGAAAATGACCGTCGTAAATATTTTAGCGAAAATGCACGAAAAACGTGAGCTATACCTTCGAAAATATCCAGTTTCTTCCAAAATTTGATTTTTCCTGAACATCCCATTTTCACTTGGACCAAAATGTATTTCACTTATATCATTAAAAATTCCACTTTCGAGGTCACTAGCCATATTAAAATAGGATTAAAGTGCATTACAAACTGTAAGAAAGAGGAAGAGAATTCGATTAGCAAGAGAAAAACTTCTTAAGGGTATAATTTTGTCTTAAGGGCTTTGCTTTGGAAATTTATCTGTTTAATCTTGATGTAACTTTTTGAAACTAGTTCATGAAAAAGTTTCCAAGAAAATGACCAGCGTAACTATTTTAGCCATAATTCACAAAAAAAACGTGAGTTATATAACCTACGAAAATTGCTAGTTGCTTCCAAATTTTGATTTTTCTAAACCGTCTCATTTTTCACTTGGACCAAACTGTATTTCACTTAAATCATGTTTAATTCTACTTTGGAGACAACTAGGTCTAAAAAAAGAGGATAAAAGTGCATTATAAATTATAGGAAAGAAAGAGAGAATTCGATTAACATGAGCAAGACTTCTTGAAGGTATAATTTCGCCAAGGGGCTCCGTTTTGGGAAATGATCTTTTTGATTTTTACATAAGTTTTTGAAACCTACTTCGTGAAAAAACTTCAAAGGAAATGATCATCATAACTATTTTAGCGAAAATGCACAAAAAAGTGAGCTACAACCTTAAAAAATTGTTAGATTCTTTTAAAATTTGATTTTTTATGCAATCCCATTTTACACTCAGAACGAAGCATATTTTACTTAGATTATGATAATTTCAAATTTCTAGGTCACTAGTCAGCAAAAAATAGGATAAAAGTGCATTATAAATTGCAGGGAAAATGAATAAGAGAATTCGATTAACACAAGCAAAACTTCTTGAGGATATAATTTGGCCTTCATGGCTCTATTTTGGGAAATGATCCTTTTGGATTTTACGTAACTTTTTGAAACCTTCTTCATGTAAAATGTTCGAAGGAAATGACCATCATAAGTATTTTAGCCAAAATGCACGAAAAAACGTGAGCTATAACATTCGAAAATGGCGAGTTTCTTCCTAATTTTGATTTTTGTAGACTATCTCATTTTTCACTTGGACCAAAGTGTATTTCACTTAGATAATGTTCAATTCCACTTTGCAGGAAACTAGCTCTAAAAAAATAGGATAAAAGTACATTATAAATTGTAGGAAAGAGGGAGAGAATTCGATTAACATGAGCAAGACTTCTTGAGGGCATAATTTGGCCTTCAAGGCTCCGTTTTGGAAAGTGATCTATTTGGTTTTTATATAAGTTTTTACAACCTACTTCGTAATTTTTTTTTTTTAAAGAAATGATCATTGTAACTATTTTAGTGAAAATGCACAAAAAACGTGAGCTATAACCTTAAAAAATGGTCAGTTTCTTTCAAAATTTGATTTTTCTAGACAATCCCATTTTTCACTCGGACCAAAGCATATTTTACTTAGATCATGATAATGTCCAATTTCAAGGTCACCAGCCATAAAAAAAGAAGAAGGATAAAAGTGCATTTCAAATTGTAGGAAAAAAGAATAAAAGAATTCGATTAACACGAGCAAAATGTCTTGAAGATATAATTTGGCCTTTACGGCTCCGTTTTGGGAAATAATCCTTTTGGATTTTACAGAAATTTTTGAAATCTAGTTCGTGGTAAATTTTTGAAGGAAATGACCGTCGTAAGTATTTTAGCGAAAATGCCCGAAAAACATGAGCTACCTTAAAAAAATGTCAGTTTCTTCCAAAATTTGATTTTTCCTGACCATCATATTTTTTAGTTGGACCAAAATGTATTTCACTTATATCATTAAAAATTCCACTTTCAAAGTCACTAGCCATCATAAAATAGGATTAACATGCGTTACAAACTGTAGGAAAGAGGTATAGAATTCGATTAACACGAACAAAACTTCTTGAAGGTATAATTTGGCTTTCAGGGCTCCGTTTTGGGAAATGATGCATATAGTTTTTATGTAAGTTTTTGAAACCTAATTCGTGAAAAAATTTCAAAGGAAATGATCATTGTAACTATTTTAGAAAAAAATACCCAAAAAACGTGAGCTATAACCTTAAAAAATGGTCAGTTTCTTTCAAAATTTGATTTTTCAAGACAATCCCATTTTTCATTCGGACCAAAGAATATTTAACTTAGATCATGATAATTTCCAATATCAAGGTCACCGACCATCAAAAATAGGATAAAAGTGCGTTATAAATTGTAGGAAAAAGGAATGAGAGAATTCGATTAACACAAACAAAGCTTTTTGAGTATATAATTTGGCCTTCATGGATCTGTTTTGGTAAATGGTCCTTTTGGTTTTATGTAACTTTTTGAAACCTAGTTTGTGGAAAATTTTGGAAGGAAATGATCATCGTAAGTATTTTAGCCAAAATGGACGAAAAGCGTGAACCTTAGAAAATAGCCAGTTTCTTCCAAAATTTGATTTTTCCTGACCATCCTATTTTTTACTTGGACCAAAATATATTTCACTTATATCATTGAAAATTCCAGTTTCGAGGTCACTAGCCATCATAAAATAGGATAAAAGTGCATTACAAACTGTAGGAAAGAGGTATAGAATTTGATTAACATGAACAAAACTTCTTCTAGGTATAATTTGGTCTTCAAGGCTTTGTTTTGGAAAATGATCTGTTTAGTTTTTACATAAGTTTTTGAGACCTAATTCTTGAAAAATTTGCAAAGGAAATGATCATTGTAACTATTTTAGCAAAAATGCCCAAAAAACGTGAGCTATAACCTTAAAAAATGGACAGTTTCTTTCAAATTTTGATTTTTCAAGACAATCCCATTTTTCACTTGGACCAAAGTATATTTAACTTAGATCATGATAATTTCCAATATCAAGGTCACCGACCATCAAAAAGTAGGATAAAAGTGCATTACAAATTGTCGGAAAAAGGAATAAGAGAATTTGATTAACACAAACAAAACTTCTTGAGTATATAATTTGGCCTTCATGGATCTGTTTTGGTAAATGATCTTTTTGGTTTTACGTAACATTTTGAAACCTAGTTTGTGAAAAAATTTGGAAGGAAATGACCATCGTAAGTATTTTAGTAAAAATGGACGAAAAGCGTGAGTAACCTTAGAAAATGGCCAGTTTCTTCCAAAATTTGATTTTTCCTGACCATTCTATTTTTCACTTGAACCAAAATATATTTCACTTATATCATTAAAAATTCTAGTTTCAAGGTCACTAGCCATCATAAAATAGGATTAAAGTGCATTACAAACTATAGGAAAGAGGTATAGAATTCGATTAACACGAACAAAACTTCTTGAAGGTATAATTTGGCCTTCAGTGCTCTGTTTTGGGAAATGATCTGTTTAGTTTTTACATAAGTTTTTGAAACCTAATTCTTGAAAAAATTTCAAAGGAAATGATCATTGTAACTATTTTAGCAAAAATGCCCAAAAAACGTGAGCTATAACCTTAAAAAATGGACAGATTTTTTCAAAATTTGATTTTTTAAGATAATCCCATTTTTCACTCGGACCAAGGAATATTTAACTTAGATCATGATAATTTCCAATATCAAGGTCACCAACCATAAAAAATATGATAAAAGTGCATTACAAATTGTAGGCAAAAGGAATGAGAGAATTCGATTAACACAAACAAAGCTTCTTGAGTATATAATTTGGCCTTCATGGATCTGTTTTGGGAAATAATCCTGTTGGTTTTATATAACTTTTTGAAACCTAGTTTGTGAATTTTTTTTGAAGAAAATGACCATCGTAAGTATTTTAGCCAAAATGGACGAAAAGCGTGAGCTATTATCTAAGAAAATGGTCAGTTTCTTCCAAAATTTGATTTTTCTTGACCATCCTATTTTTCACATGGACCAAAATATATTTCACTTATATTATTAAAAATTCCAGTTTCGAGGTCACTAGGAATCATAAAAGTAGGATTAAAGTGCATTACAAACAATAGGAAAAAGGTATAGAATTCGATTAACATGAACAAAACTTCTTGAATGTATAATTTGGCTTTCAAGGCTCCGTTTTGGGAAATGATCCATTTAGTTTTTACATAAGTTTTTGAAACCCAATTCTTGAAAAAAAATTCAAAGGAAATGATTATTGTAACTATTTTAGCAAAAATGCCCAAAAAACGTGAGCTATAACCTTAAAAAATGGTCAGTTTCTCTCAAAATTTGATTTTTCAAGACAATCCCATTTTTCACTTGGACTAAAGCATATTTAACTTAGATCATGATAATTTCCAATATCACGGTCACCGACCATAAAAAAAATAGGATAAAAGTGCATTACAAATTGTAGGAAAAAGGAATAAGAGAATTCGATTAACACAAACAAAACTTCTTGAGTATATAATTTGGCCTTGATGGATCTGTTTTTGGAAATGATCCTTTTGGTTTTACGTAACTTTTTGAAACCTAGTTTGTGAAAAAGTTTCGAAGGAAATAACCATCGTAAATATTTTAGCCAAAATAGACGAAAAGCGTGAGCTATACCTTAGAAAATGGCCAGTTTCTTCGAAAATTTGATTTTTCCTAACCCTCAAAATTTTCACTTGGACCAAAACATATTTCACTTATAACATTAAAAATTCCACTTTCGAGGTCACTAGCCATCATAAAAAAGGATTAAAGTGCATTACAAACGGTAGAAAAGAGGAATAGAATTCGATTAACATGAACAAAACTTCTTGAGGGTATAATTTGGCCTTCATTGCTCCATTTTTGAAAATTATCTGTTTGATTTTGATGTAACATTTTGAAATCTAGTTCGTGGAAAACTTTCCAAGGAAATGACCAGCGTAACTATTTTAGCGAAAATGCCCAAAAAATGTGAGTTTTTTTTAACCTTCGAAAATGGTGAGTTTTTTTTTCTTCCAAATTCTGAATTTTGTAGACTATCTCATTTTTCACTTGGACTAAAGCATATTTCACATAGATGATGTTTAATTCCACTTTGGAAGCAACCATCTCTTAAAAAAAGAGATAAAAATGCATTATAAATTGTAAGAAAGAGGAAGAGAATTCAATTAACATGTGCAAGACTTCTTGAATGTATAATTTGGCCTTTCGGGCTTCGTTATGATCCGTTGGGTTTTTACATAAGTTTTTGAAACTTACTTCATGAGAAATTTCAAAGGAAATGATCATCGTAACTATTTTAGAAAAAATACACAAAAACGTTTAGCTATAACCTTAAAAAATGATTAGTTTCTTTCAAAATTTGATTTTTCTAGACAATCCCATTTTTAACTTAGACCAATGCATATTTCACTTAGATCATGATACTTTCCAATTTCGAGGTCATCGACCATCAAAAAATAGGATAAGAGTGCATTACAAATTGTAGGAAAATGGAATAAGAGAATTTGATTAACAAGAATAAAACTTCTTGAGTAATATAATTTGGTCTTCATGGATCCGTTTTGAAAAATAATCCTTTTGGTTTTACGTAACTTTTTGAAACCTAGTTCGTGGAAATTTTTTGAAGGAAATGACCATCGTAAGTATTTTAGCCAAAATGAATGAATAACCTTCGAAATGGCAAGTTTTTACAAACTTTGATTTTTCCTGACCATCCCATTTTTCACTTGGACCAAAACGTATTTCACTTATATCATTAAATATTTTGCTTTTGAGGTCACTAGCCATCATAAAGTAGGATTAAAGTGCATTGCAAAGTGTAGGAAAGAGGAAAAGAATTCGATTAGCAAGAGAAAAACTTCTTAAGGATATAATTTAGCCTTCAAGGCTTTGCGTTGGAAAATTATTCATTTAATTTTGATATAAAATTTTGAAACCTTGTTCAAGAAAAATTTTCCAAGGAAATGACCAGCGTAACTATTTTAGTGAAAATACTCAAAACACGTGAGTTATATAACCTATGAAAATTGTCAGTTTCTTCAAAATTTTGATTTTTCTAATCTGTCTAATTTCTCACTTGGACCAAAGCGTATTTCACTTAAATCATGTTTAATTCCACTTTGGAGGCAACCAACTCTAAAAAAATAGTATAAAAGTGAATTATAAATTGTAGGAAAGAGTGAGAGAATTTGATTAACATGAGCAAGACTTCTTGAGGGTATAATTTAGCCTTCAGGGCTCCATTTTGGGAAATGATCCGTTTGGTTTTTATATAAGTTTTTGAAACCTACTTCATGAAAGAATTTCAAAGGAAATAATCATTGTAACTATTTAAGCAAAAATGCCCAAAAAACGTGAGCTATAACCTTAAAAAATGGTAAGTTTTTTTCTAAATTTGTTTTTTCAAGACAATTCCATTTTTCACTCGAGCCAAAGTATATTTAACTTAGATCATGATAATTTCTAATTTCAAGGTCACTGGCCAGCAAAAAATAAGATAAAAATGCATTACAAATAGTAGGGAAAGAGAATTCGTTTAACACGAGTAAAACTTCTTCAGAATATAATTTGGCCTGCACGGGTCCGTTTTGGGAAATGATTTGTTTGGATTTTACGTAACATTTTGAAACCTTGTTTGTGGCAAATGTTCAAAGGTAATGACCATCGTAAGTATTTTAGCCAAAATTTACAAAAAATGTGAGTTCGAAAATGGCCATTTTCTTTCAAAATTTGATTTTTTCTGACCATTCCATTTTTCACTTGGACCAAAATGTAATTCAATTATATCATTAAAAATTCAAATTTCGAGGTCACTAGCCATCATAAAAGAGGATTAAAGTGCATTACCAACAAAAAGAAAGATGAAAAGAATTCGATTAACACGAGTAAAACTTCTTGAGGGTATAATTTGGCCTTCAAGACATCGCTTTGGAAAATAATCCATTTGATTTTAATGTAACTGTTTAAAACTTAATTCATTGAAAATTTTCAAAGGAAATGACCAGCGTAATTATTTTAGCGAAAATGCACAAAAACGTGAGTTATAACCATCGAAGATGGCGAGTTTCTTCTAAATTTTAATTTTTGGAGGCTATCTCATTTTTCACTTGGACCAAAGCATATTTCACTTAAATCATGTTTAATTCCACTTTGGAGGGAACCAGCTCTAAAAAAAATAGTATAAAAGTGAATTATAAATTGTAGGAAAGAGTGAGAGAATTTGATTAACATGAGCAAGACTTCTTGAGGGTATAATTTGGCCTTTAGGGCTCCATTTTGGGAAATGATCAATTTGGTTTTTATACAAGTTTTTACAACCTACTTCGTGAAAAAATTTCAAAGGAAATGTTTATGTTAAATATTTTAGCAATAATGCCTAAAAAAGGTGAGCTATAACCCTAAAAAATGTCAGTTTTTTTTTTAAAATTTGATTTTTCTAGACATTCCCATTTTTCACTCTGACCAAAGCATATTTCACTTAGATCATGATAATTTCTAATTTCAAGGTCAGTAGCCATAACAAAAAATAGAATAAAATTGCATTACAAATTGTAGGAAAAAAGAATAAGAGAATTCGATTAACACGAGCAAAACTTCTTGAGGATATAATTTGGCTTTCACGACTCAGATTTGGGAAATGATCCATTTGGATTTTACTTAACTTTTTAAAAACCTAGTTCATGTAAATTTTCGAAGGAAATAACCGTCGTAAATATTTTAGCGAAAATGCACGAAAATGTGAGCTATAACCTTAAAAAATAGCCAATTTCTTCTAAAATTTGATTTTTCCTGAACATCCCTCTTTTCACTTGGACCAAAATGTATTTCACTTATATCATTAAAATTTCCACTTTCGAGGTCACTAGCCATATTAAAATAGGATTAAAGTGCATTACAAACCGTAGGAAAGAGGAAGAGAATTTGATTAGCAAGAGAAAAACTTCTTGAGGGTATAATTTGACATTCAAGGCTTCGCTTTGGAAATTTATCTGTTTAATTTTGATGTAATTTTTTGAAACCTATTTCAAGGAAAATTTTCCAAGAAAATGACCAGCATAACTATTTTAGTAAAAATTCACAAAAAACATAAGAACCTACGAAAATTTCCAGTTTCTTCTAAATTTTGATTTTTCCAAACCGATTCATTTTTCACTTGGACCAACGTGTATTTCACTTAAATCATGTTTAATTCCACTTTGGAGGCAACCAGCTCTAAAAAAAGGATAAAAGTGCATTATAAATTATAGGTAAGAGGGAGAAAATTTGATTAACATGAGCAAGACTTCTTGAAAGTATAATTTTGCCTTTAGGGCTCTGTTTTGGGAAATTATCTTTTTTGATTTTTACATAAGTTTTTGAAACCTACATCATGAAAAAACTTTAAAGGAAATGATCATCATAACTATTTTAGCGAAAATGCACAAAAAATGTGAGCTATAACCTTAAAAAATGGTCAGATTCTTTTAAAATTTGGTTTTTTTTAGACAATCCCATTTTTCACTAGAACCGAAGCATATTTCACTTAGATTATGATAATTTCCAATTTCAATGTCACTGGCCAGCAAAAAATAGGATAAAAGTGCATTACAAGTTGTAGGGAAAAGGAATAAGAGAATTTGATTAACACGAGCAAAACTTCGTGAGGATATAATTTGGCCTGCACGGCTCCGTTTTGGGAAATGATCCTTTTGGATTTTATGTAACTTTTTGAAACCTTATTCATGGAAAATGTTCTAAAGAAATGACAATCGTAAGTATTTTAGCCAAAATGCACGAAAAACGTAAGCTATAACCTTCGAAAATGGCCAGTTTCTTCCAAAATTTGATTTTTCCTGACCATCCCATTTTTCACTTGGACCGAAAACCTATTTCTCTTATATCATTAAAAATTTCGCTCTCGTGGTCACTCGTCATTATAAAAATAGGATTAAAGTGCATTACAAACTGTAGGAAAAAGTAAGAGAATTCGATTAACACGAACAAAACTTCTAGAGCGTATAATTTGGCCTTCAGGGCGCTGCTTTGAAAAATTATCCATTTGATCTTGATGTAAATTTTTGAAACCTAGTTGATTGAAAATTTTCCAAGGAAATGATTAGAGTAACTATTTTAGCAAAAATACACAAAAAAACGTGAGTTATAACCTTCGAAAATAGCGAGTTTCTTCCTAATTTTGATTTTTGTAGACTATCTCATTTTTCACTTGGACCAAAGTGTATTTCACTTAGATAATGTTTAATTCCACTTTGGAGGAACCAGCTCTAAAAAAGTAGTATAAAGGTGCATTACAAATTGTTGGAAAGAGAGAGAGAATTCGATTAATATGAACAAGACTTCTTGAGGGCATAATTTGGCCTTTAGGGCTTCGTTTTGAGAAATGATCCATTTAGTTTTTATATAATTTTTTTCAACCTACTTCGTGAAAAAGTTCAAAGGAAATGATCATCGTAACTATTTTAGCGAAAATGTACAAAAAACGTGAGCAATAACCTTAGAAAATGGCCCGTTTCTTTCAAAATTTAATTTTTCTAGACAATCCATATTTTTCACTCAGACCAAAACATATTTCACTTAGATCATGATAATTTCCAATTTCAAGGTCACCAGCCATAAAAAAAAATAGGATAAAGTGCATTACAAATTGTAATAAAAAGGAATAAGACAATTCGATTAACATGAGCAAAACTTTTTGAGGATATAATTTGGCCTTCACGGCTCTGTTTTGGGAAATGATCCTATTAGATTATATGTAACTTTTAGAAACCTAGTTCGTGGTCACTTTTCGATGGAAATGATTGTCGTAAGAATTTTAGCGAAAATGAACGAAAAATGTGAGCTATATAACCTTCGAAAATGGCTAGTTTCTTCCAAAATTTGATTTTTCTTGACCATCTCATTTTTCGCTTGGACCAAAATGTATTTCACTTGTATCATTAAAAATTCCACTTTCGAGGTCACTAGTCATCATAAAATAGGATTAAAGTGAATTACAAACTGTAGAAAAGAGGAAAAGATTTCGATTAGCTAGAGAAAAATTTCTTGAGGGTATAATTTGGCCTCTAGGGCTTCGCTTTGGAAAATTATATGTTTAATTTTGTTGTAACTTTTTGAAACCTAGTTTATGAATATTTTTCCAAGAAAATGACAAGCGTAACTATTTTTGCGAAAATTCACAAAAAAAAAAGTGAGTTATAACCTATGAAAATTGCCAGTTTCTTCGAAATTTTGATTTTTCTAAACCGTCTCATTTTTCATTTGGATCAAAGAGTATTTCACTTAAATCATGTTTAATTCCACTTTGGAGGCAACCAGCTCTAAAAAAAAATAGGATAAAAGTGCATTATAAATTGTAGCAAAGAGGAAGAAATTCGATTAACATGAGCACAACTTCTTGAAGGTATAATTTCACCTTCAGGGCTCTGATTTGAAAATGATTTGTTTAGTTTTTACATAAGTTTCTGAAACCACAAAAAACGTGGTATAATCCTAAAAAATGTCAGTTTCTTTAAAAATTTGATTTTTCTAGACAATCCCATTTTTCACTCAGACTAAAGCATATTTCACTTAGATCATGATAATTTCCAATTTCAAGGTCACTAGCAATCAAAAAATAGGATAAAAGTGCATTACAAATTGTAAGAAAAAGGAATAGGAGAATTCAATTAACACGAGCAAAACTTCTTGAGGATATAATTTAGCCTTTACGGCTACATTTTGGGAAGCGATCCCTTTAGATCTTATATAACTTTTTGAAACCTAGTTCGTGGTAAATTTTTGAAGGAATTTTAGCAAAAATACCCGAAAAACATGAGCTATAACCTTCAAAAATGGCCAATTTCTTCCAAAATTTGATTTTTCCTTACCATCCTATTTTCAACTTGGACCAAAATATATTTCACTTATATCATTAAAAATTCCACTATCGAGGTCACTAGCCATCATAAAATAGGATTAAAGTGCATTACAAACTGTAGGTAAGAGGAAGAGAATTCGATTAGCAAGAGAAAAACTTCTTAAGGGTATAATTTGGCCTTCAGGGCGTCACTTTGGAAAATTATTCGTTTAATTATGATGTAACTTTTTGAAACTTATTTCATGGAAAATTTTCCAAGAAAATGACTAGCATAATTATTTTAGCAAAAATTCACAAAAAACGTGTGTAACCTACAAAAATTGCCAGTTTCTTCCAAATTTTGATATTTCTAAACTATCTTATTTTTCACTTGGACCAAAGTGTATTTCACTTAAACCATGTTTAGTTCCACTTTGGAGGCAACCAAATCTAAAAAAAAAAAAAAGAGGATAAAAGTGCATTATAAATTATAGGAAAGAGGGAGAGAATTTGATTAACATGAGCAAGACTTCTTGAGGGTATAATTTAGTCTTCAGGGCTCCGTTTTGGAAAATGATCTATTTGGTTTTTATATGTGTTTTTGAAAGCTACTTATGAAAAATTTTCAAGGGAAATAATCATCGAAAATTTTTAGAGAAAATGCAAAAAAAACGTGAGCTATATAACCCTTAAAAAATAGTCACTTTATTTCAAAATTTGATTTTTCTAGACAATCACATTTTTCACTCGGACCAAAGTATATTTCACTTAGATCATGATAATTTTCATTTTTGGGGTCACCAGCCATCAAAATATAGGATAAAAGTGCATTACAAATTGTAGGAAAAAGGAATAAGAGAATTTGATTAACACGAACAAAATTTCTTGAGGATATAATTTGGTCTTCACGGCTCCGTTTTGGGAAATTTTCCCTTTAGTTTTTTCGTAACTTTTTGAAACCTACTTCATACCAAATTTTTGAAGGAAATGACCATCATAAGTATTTTAGAGAAAATGCACAAAAATGTGAGCTATAACCTTCGAAAATGATCAGTTTCTTCAAAATTTTGATTTTTCCTAACCATTCCATTTTTAACTTGGATCAAAACTTATTTCACTTAAATCATAAAAAAAGTCCACTTTGTAGTTCACTAGTCATCATAAAATAGGATTAAAGTGCATTAAAAACTGTAAGAAAGAGGAAGAAAATTCGATTAACACGAACAAAACTTCTTGAGGGTATAATTTGGCCTTCAGCGCTCCGCTTTGGAAAATTATCCGCTTGATTTTTATGTAACTTTTTTAAACCTAGTTTATGGAAAATTTTCCAAGGAAATGACCAGCGTAACTATTTTAGCGAAAGTGCACAAAAAAGTGAGTTATAACCATCGAAAATGGTGAGTTTCTTCCAAATTTTGATTTTTGAAGACTGTCTCATTTTTCACTTGGACCAAAGTGTATTTCACTTAGATCATGTTTAATTTCACTTTGGAGGGAGCCGCTCTAAAAAAAAAGGATAAAAGTGCATTATAAATTGTAGGAAAGAATGAGAGAATTCGATTAACATGAGCATGACTTCTTGAGGGTATAATTTGGCCTTCAGGGCTCTATTTTGGGAAATGATCCTTTTAGATTTTACATAACTTTTTGAAATCTAGTTCATGGTAAATTTGCGAAGGAAATGACCATCGTAAGTATTTTAGCAAAAATGCACAAAAAACATGAACTAACCTTTGAAAATGGCCAGTTTCGTCCAAAATTTGATTTTTACTGACTATCCAAATTTTAATTTTTGTAGACTGTCTCATTTTTCACTTGGACCAAAGTGTATTTCACTTAGATCATGTTTAATTTCACTTTGGAGGGAGCCAGCTCTAAAAAAAAGGATAAAAGTGTATTATAAATTGTAGGAAAGAATAAGAGAATTCGATTAACAAGAGCATGACTTCTTGAGGGTATAATTTGGCCTTCAGGGCTCCATTTTGGGAAATGATTCTTTTAGATTTTACGTAACTTTTTGAAACCTACTTCATGAAAAATTTCAAAGGAAATGATCATTATAACTGTTTTAGCAAAAATGCCCAAAAAAGTGATACCTTAAAAAATGGTCAATTTCTTTCAAAATTTGATTTTTCAAGACAATCCCATGTTTCACTTGGACCAAAGCATATTTAACTTAGATCATGATAATTTCCAATTTCAAGCTCACTAGACATCAAAAAATAGGATAAAAGTGCCTTACAAATTGTAAGAAAAAGGAAGTAGAGAATTCGATTAATACAAACGAAACTTCTTGAGTATATAATTTGGCCTTCATGGATCCATTTTGCAAAATGATCCTTTTGGTTTTACGTAACTTTTTGAAACCTAGCTCGTGAAAAATTTTCAAAGGAAATGATCATCGTAATTATTTTAGCCAAAATGGACGAAAAACGTGAGCTATACCTTCGAAAATGACCAGTTTATTCCAAAATTTGATTTTTTTCTGACCATCAAATTTTTCACTTGGACCAAAACGTATTTCACTTATATCATTAAAAATTCCACTTTCAAGGTCACTAGTCATCATAAAAAAGAATTAAAGTGCATTACAAACGGTAGGAAAGGAATAGAATTCGATTAACACGAACAAAATTTCTTAAGGTATAATTTGGCCATCATGGCTCTGCTTTGGAAAATTATTTGTTTGATTTTGATGTAACTTTTTGAAACCTAGTTCGTGGAAAATTTTCTAAGGAAATGACCAGCGTAACTATTTTAGCGAAAATACACACAAAAAAACATGAGTTATATAACCTTCGAAAATGGCGAGTTTCTTCCAAATTTTGATTTTTGTAGACCATCTCATTTTTTACTTGGACTAAAGCGTATTTCACTTAGATGATGCTTAATTACACTTTAGAGGCAACCAGCTCTAAAAAAAGGATAAAAGTGCATTATAAATTATAGACAAGGGGGAGAGAATTCGATTAACATGTGCAAGACATCTTGAATGTATAATTTGGCCTTTTGGAAAAACTTCGTGAAGGTATAATTTGGCCTTTAGGGTCTGCTTTGGAAAATTATTTGTTTGATTTTGAGGTAACTTTTTGAAACCTAGTTGGTGGAAAATTTTCAAAGGAAAGGACTAGCGTAACTATTTTAACGAAAATGCACAAAAAACATGAGTTATATAACCTTCGAAAATGGCTAGTTTCTTCCCCATTTTGACTTTGATAGATGATCTCATTTTTCACTTGGATCAAAGCGTATTTCATTTAGATCATGTTTAATTCCATTTTGGATTCAATCAGCTAAAAAAAATAGAATAAAAGGGCATTATAAATTGTAGGAAAGAGGTAGAGAATTCGATTAACATGTGTAAGACTTCTTAAGAGTATAATTTGGCCTTTAGAGCTCCATTTTTGGAAATGATCCGTTAGGTTTTTACATAAGTTTTTGAAGCCTACTTCGTGAAAAAATTTCAAAGGAAATGATCATCGTAACTATTTTAGCGAAGATTCACAAAAAATGTGAGCTATACCTTAAAAAATGGTCAGTTTCTTTCAAAATTTGATTTTTCCAGACAATCCCATTTTTCACTCGGACCAAAGTATATTTCACTTAGATCATGATAATTCAAATTTCGAGGTCACCAGCTATCAAAAAATAGGATAAAAGTGCATTGCAAATAATAGGAAAAATGAATAAGAGAATTCGATTAACACGAGCAAAACTTCTTGAGGATATAATTTGGCCTTCACGACTCCATTTTGGGAAATGATCAATTTGGTTTTTATGTAACACCTTCGAAAATGCCTAGTTTCTTCCAAATTTTGATTTTTCATGACCATCCCATTTTTCTCTTGGACCAAAACGTATTTCACTTACATCATTAAAAATTTCACTTTCGAGGTCACTAGCCATCATAAATTATGATTAAAGTGCATTGCAAACTGTAGAAAAGAGGAAGAGAATTCGATTAACACGAGCAAAACTTAATTTAGCCTTCAAAGTTTCGCTTTGAAAAATTATCCATTTGATTTTGATATAACTTTTTGAAATCTAGTTCGTGGAAAATTTTCGAAGGAAATTACCAGCGTAACTATTTTAGCAATAACGCACAAAAAACGTGAGTAACCTTCGAAAATGGCCAATTTCTTCAAAATTTTGATTTTTCTAAACTATCTCATTTTTCACTTGGACCAAAGCGTATTTCACTTAGATTATGTTTAATTCCACTTTGGAGGCAACTAGCTGTAAAACAAATAGGATAAAAGTGCATTATAAATTGTAGGAAAGATTGAGAGAATTCGATTAACATGAGCAAGACTTCTTGAGGGTATAATTTGGCCTTCAGATCTCCGCTTTGGGAAATGATCCGTTCGGTTTTTACATAAGTTTTTAAGCCTATTTCGTGAAAAAGTTTCAAAGGAAATGATTATCGTAACTATTTTAGCGAAAATGCACAAAAAACGTGAGCTATAAAGTTAAAAAATTGGCAATTTCTTTCAAAATTTGATTTTTCTAGACAATCTCATTTTTCACTTGGACCAAAGCACATTTCACTTAGATCGTGATAATTCCAATTTCGAGGTCACCAGCCATCAAAAAATAGGATAAAAGTGCATTACAAATCGTAGGAAAAATGAATAAGAGAATTCGATAAATACGAGCAAAACTTCATAAGGATATAATTTGGTCTTCACGGTTCCATTTTGGGAAATGATCCTTTTGGTTTTTACGTAACTTTTTGAAAGCTAGTTCATGGCAAAGTTTTGAAGGAAATGACCATTGTAAGTATTTTAACGAAAATGCACGGAAAATGTTAGCTATAACCTTCGAAAATGCCTAGTTTCTTCCAAATTTTGATTTTTCCTAACCATCCCATTTTTCACTTAGAGCAAAATGTATTTCACTTATATCATTAAAAATTACACTTTCGAGGTCATTAGCCATCATAAATTATGATTAAACTGCATTACAAACTGTAGGAATCAGAAATAGAATTCAATTAACACGAGAAAAACTTCTTGATGGTATAATTTAGCCTTCAGAGCTCTGCTTTGGAAAATTATCCGTTTGATTTTGAGGTAAATTTTTGAAACCTAGTTCGTGAAAAAAATTTGAAAGAAATTACCAGCGTAACTATTTAGTGAAAATGCATAAAAAACGTGAGTACCTTAGAAAATGGCTAGTTTTTTCCAAATTTTGATTTTTCTAAACTATTTCATTTTTCACTTTGACCAAAGTGTATTTCACTTAGGTCATGCTTAATTCTACTTTGGACGCAACCAACTCTAAGAAAAACAAGGATAAAAGTGCATTATAAATTGTAGGAAAGAGGGACAGAATTAGATCAACATAAGCAAGACTTCTTGAGGGTATAATTTGGCCTTCAGGGCTCTGCTTTGGGAATGATCCATTTGGTTTTTATATAAGTTTTTGAAACCTACTTCGTGAAAAAAAAATTCAAAGAAAATGATTATCGTAACTATTTTAGCGAAAATGCACAGAAAAACTTGAGCTATAAAGTTAAAAATTTGTCAATTTCTTTTAAAATTTGATTTCTATACAATCTCAATTTTCACTCGGACCAAAGTATATTTCACTTATATCATGATAATTCCAATTTCGAGGTCACCAGCCATAAAAAAAAAAGGATAAAAGTGAATTATAAATCGTAGGAAAAATGAATAAGAGAATTTGATTAACACAAGCAAAACTTCTTGAGGATATAATTTGGCTTTCACGGCTCCGTTTTTGGAAATGATCTTTCTGGTTTTTATGGAACTTTTTGAAACCTAGTTCATCGCAAATTTTCGAAGGGAATGACCATCTTAAGTATTTTAGTGAAATTGCACGAAAATGTTAGCTATGTAACCTTCGAAAATAGCCAGTTTCTTCCAAAATTTGATTTTTCATTACCATCCAATTTTTCAGTTTGACCAAAATAAATTTCACTTATATCATTAAAATTTTCACTTTCCAGGTCACTAACCATAATAAAATAGGATTAAAGTGCATTACAAACTGTAGGAAAGAGGAAGAGAATTCGATTAACACAGACAAAACTTCTTGAGGGTATAATTTGGCCTTCAGGGCTCCACTTTGGAAAATTATCCGTTTAATTTTAATGTAACTTTTTGAAACCTAGTTTGTGAAAAAAATTCAAGGAAATGACCAACGTAACTATTTTAGCGAAAATGCACAAAAAAACGTGAGTTATAACCTTCGAAAATTGTTAGTTTCTTCCAAATTTTGATTTTTCTAGACTATCTCATTTTTCACTTGGACGAAAGCGTATTTCACTTAGATCATGTTTAATTCCACTTTGGAGGCAATAAGCTCTAAAAAATAGGATGAAAGTGCATTATAAATTGTAGGAAAAAGGGGGAGAATTCGATTAACATGAGCAAGACTTCTTGAGTGTATAATTTGGCCTCTAAGGCTCTGTTTTGAAAAATGATCAATTTGATTTTTACCAAAGTTTTTGAAACCTACTTTGTGAAAAAAATCAAAGAAAATGTTCATTGTAACTATTTTAGCAAAAATGCACAAATACATAAGCTATAACTTTAAAAAATACTCATTTTTTTTCAAATTTTGATTTTTATAGACAATCTCATTTTTCACTCACACCAAAGCATATTTCATTTTGATCATTATAATTTCTAATTTCGATGTCATCAACCATAAAAAAATTAGGATAAAAGTAGATTACAAATTATAGAAAAAAAATATGAGAATTTGATTAACATGAGCCAAACTTCTTGAGAATATAAGTGGTTTTTTTTTTTTTTTTTTTTTTTTTTACATTTGTTGATTTAGACAATGTTTTAGTTTGGGTAGATTCTCGTATTTTGGGCCAACCTTAGAAGATAGCAAATCGCCTCAACAGCAAGCAACACTTGTAGGATCAGTGTGGCCCGATATTTATTCGCCTTATCAAAGTCCATCTATTTGCCATGGGCTTGTTGCGAAAGAAATTAAATTTAATGGGCTTATTAAGCTCTTTTATTTATTTAAAATGAAAAACAAAAATGTTGTTGTTATTCGAGAATTGATGTCCAATGTCATAATTCAATTATCCTCTCATAAGGAAAATATAATAATTCAACTAAATTAATATTCTTAAAATACATTTTTAAATGTCATACTAATATTGTATGTATTGACAAATTTATATTAAATAAAAGAAAATTTTAGTATAAAGATAATTTTATCACAGTTTAGCATTGTTGCGTTAGTATGAAGGGTAGCTCAACAATTTTAGTATAAAGATAATTATTTAATATTTGATAAAATAATAGTAAATAGTTTTTTTTTAAAATAATTTCAGTTAAAAAAAACAAAAACAATTCTATAAACAAATTTAAAGTGATGTTTGACCTATTTTTTAAAATAAAATGTATAAATCATTTCGTAAACTCTATCAATCAAATTATGATCAATGGCTTGTAAAATATTTTTATGATTTTGAGAAAATTTTATTTTAAAATGATGTTTCTATGAAAAATTTGAAAATTTTAAATTTTTACAAGAGACTCTATTCTCTATCTCAATGTTTTTTCAATTAGTGTTACTTCAAACACATTCGAAACAAGACGCGCAACATAATTTTTTTAGTTTAAGAATTAAATAGTGATTTCATAAAAATCAAGTTGTAAAAAAGAGTTTGATGATAAATTTTTATTTGTATTAGGTATAAAATTTAATTTTATATTAAAATAAAAAATTTATTAATAAATTTTTAAAATTTTATTGATAATATTAATTATATATATATATATTACTAACTAAATTCTTTAAAATTATTAATCATTTTTTCAATCAAATTGTAAAAATGAGTTTTTCACTGGAAACGAGAATTTCTCGAGTTTGGCATGTTTTCTGTTGACATATGCTATGATATCCGTTCGGCTGTTTCTCATGTTACACAGTTGCATATAAAGATGATACGAGAAGATTCACAAGAGAGCTTTCTTAACTGCTAATCATTTCGATAACGAAGACCCCAAATAGAGTCTAGATTCACTGCACAATTATATTTAACTACCAAGTATATGAACCTATAGAACCACTCCACGTCATTGAAAGTACAGAAAATCTTTCTACCCTGCTACCGTGGCACAATTAATATCTTTATTTCATATAGAAACGTAGATTCTGCCGCACTTGATCTTCACCATCCTAGAGAAATCATCAGGAAATGAATTTGAGAAAAATTGTTCACCCTACAAATCTAACAAATCCAGAACAGCTTTTCTGTTCAGTGATGGAAACCATGAAGAAAAAGAAAAACTACTCATGTTAGTTGGAGTATCTATGTTTTTTTTTACGGTAATAAATTAGGAAACCATAATCCTTGATAAATGTCATATTCACCAGAAAAGAGAAACCCTAACCCTAATTTTAACCAAAACTTGAAGACACCACAATCGAAGAAACTCGGACCTCTAAGCTTACCAGATATTTTGTACCAAGAACATGCTCTAAAGCATGTCGTTCTTAAGATGCATCTCCATCACCAATCGTTGTCGCCCAGGCCATCGCCTTCTCCTCCCTCGGAGTCCGATTGTTCGCTCCATTCGCTTACTCTAGACCCGCCAGCACCCGATTACACCTCCCTCCTCTCCGATGAGCTCCTCCTCAACGTCTTCTCGAAGCTCCCAATCTCCGAGCACGTCTCCTACTCCCTAGTGTGCAAGCGCTGGTTGTACCTTCACGGCCGCTTGGTACAATCTCTCAAGCTCAACAATTGGTCCTTCCTCGATTCGGGTCGGGCGTTTTCACGCTTCCCGAATATCACTGATATTGATATTGTCCGTTCCTGTATCTGTGTCCCGCGAAACTTCGGTATTTTAGTGACCCACATGTCCTTATCGTTTCATATCGATAGCCATTTAACACCAGACGGGTTTATCGACGAACGCGATATGTTACCCTCGAGTTCGATTGATCATGGGCTCGAAATGATTGCTAAAAAGTACCCAAATTTGCGGAGAATTGTAGCAATTGGTGCAGGCGTAGATGGGTTATCTAGTATAGCTAATGAGTGTCACACATTGCAAGAATTGGAGCTGCATTGTTGTGGGGATATTTCCTTGAAGGGAATTTCAGGCTGTAGGAATTTGCAGGTAGTGAAATTGATTGGTGTCGTTGATGGATTTTATAATTCGGTGGTATCAGATATTGGGTTAACGATATTGGCACAAGGGTGTAAGAGGTTAGTGAAGCTTGAGCTATGCGGATGCGAAGGGAGCTATGATGGGATCAAAGCCATTGGGAAGTGTTGCCAAATGCTCGAGGAATTGACGCTCTCTGATCACAGGATGGATGGTGGGTGGTTGGCAGCGCTGTCTTTTTGTGGGAATTTGAAGTCTTTGAGGCTCCAGTCCTGCAAGACTATCGATTCAAGTCCTGGCCCTGATGAGCATTTGGGGTCCTGTTTGACTCTCGAGGAGTTGCATATGCGGCGGTGTCAATTAAGGGATAAGAGGAGCGTTAAAGCGTTGTTTTTGGTTTGCCAGACTGTAAGGGAGATTGTTCTGCAGAACTGTTGGGGATTGGAGGACGATGTATTTGGCATTTCGAGTATCTGTAGGTAAGAGGTTTTTGTTATTGTGATTATTGTGATTGGAGGATGGCTGATATCTCATAGAATTGGCTGGAAATAAGTTTTGTGCTACGAAAATAAATGTATGTGAGCATGATTCATATGCTTATCGAGATTATGGAGAATTTGGAAATTTAGAGAACTGAAATTCGTAATGGTGGATTAATGTAATTCCAATGGAAGGAATATGTGTGTTTTGAATAGTTAACAAAGCTAGTTAGTGAAAGAATTGTGTTTTTCATACCATGGAACGTTTAGTATATGATATTGAAAAAGAAAGAAAAGTTAATACTTTATAGTACTTGGTTCGAGGCTCTGTTATCTGATTTCTATTAAAACAAAGAAGAGTTATTATAGTACTTGGTTGGAGGCTCTGTTATCCTATTTCTATTAAACAAAGAAAAAGTTCCATACTGTTAGATATATCTCATAAGAGTGACATGCAATGCTCTTCAATAGGGGGTTTCATTACTTATCTGGGGCGTGGTGTCATTTTTTTAAATGTTTGAGGTAATGAAGTTTGTGAAACATCAGCTGAGCTTACAAAGAGATATCGAAAAAGGCTTTAAAATTGATGATAACATCTCGTGTGGTTTTCCTTATCATTATCATGTTCCATTCAAGTTCAAACTTTTGCCGATTTTCACACTTCTGTGTGCGCATCATATCTCGTACAACAGTAGTGTGCCAATAATAACAATTTAGTCCATGAATTCTTCCATGGTCCAAATTCTATCGATTGCATTATTGCAGCCAGTGCTGTGCTAAAATGGAAACTGGTTTTTGAGTTCAGTTTATTACTTGAAGTTTTGATGACGAAAGTTTTATCTCAGGAGGGTGACGTTGCTCTCTTTGGAACGCTGCTCTTTGCTGACAACTGGAGGTTTGGAGGCAGTAATTCTTTCTTGGAAGGAGCTTCAGAGACTAATAGTAGTTTCATGTAACAGCATAAAGGATAGTGAAGTAACTCTTGAACTGGCGTCCTTGTTTTCTGTTCTTAAAGAACTGAAGTGGAGACCAGATTCTGGATCTCTTCTGTCAGAAAATCTTGCGGGGACTCGAATGGGAAAGAAGGGTGGTAAATTTTTCACAAGGTTAAAGGCTTGAATATGCCACTGGATGCTGCAAATCTAGCTTTCTTTTCAGTGAATGCTTAGACAAGTTACACAGGCTGCAAGAGGATTTAGCAGATACATCACATATGTTTTAGGAATTCTGGAATCATCACCATATCTAATTTAGACCATTGGCTTGGTTATAAGAGATCATGATTTGCCTCTATGCTTCTGACGAGCCTGCCACAGGGAGCTGCGGCATGAAGCATCTAGTTCATCTGATCCCATGCTGTAAATGGGGTAACTTGTACACCCCAATTTCAATGACAGGCTAAAATAACTTTGTTCATGTACTCTAATGTTGTTACTGTCGTTAGCATTTAACAAGGTTAGATATCTAAATTAATTAGGGTAGTTATCTGACTTGCTGATTTAGTGTGAGCTCAAGCAATAATACAGTTACTGACAGGGGAATCTTCCTTTTATATCCACATTTAGTCTCAGAATTTTTGCAGTTTTTTTTTTTTAACAAATTCATTGACATTTATGTGACTGTTACTGCAAAAATGGGTAGACTGATTTGTTTATAAATTTATTGTTTGTTAAGTTATATAGACTATGACACCGGTATATTGACTTCTACTGATTCTTTTCTTTCTTTTCCATATGGTGTGTGCCTGTGTGGTGATGCTGTAGTTCATATAGCTGCAATGTATTCTTTATTCTATGGAAGCACAATTGCATTGCGGAGTTGTCATCAAATCTTGTAAGACTTCGGCTGCTTTTTTCTTATTTCTTGTCTTGCAGTATTGTCTGACCTTAGCAGAGGCAAGCGGAAAAAAAAAAATCTGCTGGATGTCAGTGGAGACCAATGACCAAGATATCCTTATTCTTCCAGGTAGCTCCTTCAAAATTCCTTGCCTCGCTTTTCATATTTAAATTATATTTTTTATGCTACCGGGAGCTTCAAGAAGACATTTATCTATGAATCTGAACAAAGTGGATGAAATGGGGCAGTGCATATCCTATGATCTGAAAACTTAATGAAACTAGGTCAAAATTTACATACAAACATAAATTTCTTTGTAGTACAGCATTGTTTGGGATTGCCAGCTCCTTTGAATACATTGTGGCTAAAATGTGGACGTTGAGATGGATGAATGGTAACTGGTAAAGAAACAGAGGCCAGAAGAGGAACTCATGCATCTATGGTAACTTAAGGGTAGCACCAGTTTTGGAATAAACAAGGATGATCTTTGTTGTGCATAAATATAAACCGTGATTGTACTTTCAAGGCTTTGATGCATCGAATCATCTCTATTTACCCATTTGGTCTGCGAATTGTTGAAGTATTTTATCTGTATTGTTGGCTATTTTATTTGTGGATGGTGAAACTCTAATTCAATGTTTCTTCAGCCTTCTCTTTGTTGAATTCAGTTACTGTTCTCTGTATTGAATAAATTAGCTGAAATATGGGATTTGTATGCAATCTGCTAATTAATTCACTGTTAGTACTTATCCTGAATCATTTTGGTGGAATGAGGCTCTCTTTCTCCCATACCTGTCATATCATCCATTTCCTCTTCCTCACACCCGCTCTCTCCCCCCATCACCTTTCTCTTTTCTCTCACCAAAACTCTCGAAGACAACTCCCTCACGCCCCAAACCCTCTGCTCTCCTTCACCTCAGACCAGCCCCCAAACGCAATCAAGGGGTAAAATTTCTTCTTTTTTGTTTTTAATTTTCTGATTGTTTCTCCTAATTGTTCTTCTTTAATTTCTTCTGTTCATGGATTTCATATTGGTTCGAATTGTCGATAGTCGCCGATGAAAGCAAGGAGTGAGTCTTCTCTAATGGGAATTTGGACGGAGTAGGTCAATGTTTGCTACGAAAAACGAGAGTTGTGGCTGATTTGTTCCTCGGGCAGGGTTGATAGATCTGGAGCTGGGTATTGTGGACAGCGTCAGATTCCGGCAGATTTTTAGACCTGACAACGTCATCTTGGGTCTATCAGGTGTGGGTAATAACTGGGATAGTGGGTACTGTATGGAGGGGTCTAATTGACTATGGTCTGAACTTAAATGATGAGGGGGACAATTGAAAAGAGAGAATTGAAGTAAGGTTATATTTTGATTTTCAAATTTAGTTGTATTTGATCAAAATTTAGATAGTTGACTATCAGAAAAATTGTTGGGGAGAATTTTTGTAAGAAAATTCTTAAATTAAAATAAAACAAAATAGGTTTTTGTGATTTTTTAAACAATTTGTAAACAAATTAAGAGATTTCAAAACTTAGATAGGTTTATGTAATTTACTCAAAATGAAATAATTTCTATTTTGGACTAGGTTAAAAACCCATGATCGCATGTAGACATTGTAACATTGATAATTTGCTGTACGAACCATTAACAACGTTATCATTCCGATTTTATTTTTGTAACAACACTTAATCTAACTTATCTCACTTTTTTATTAATATCACAATGATTTTGTTTTCTATAAAGGAGTGATTGATATAATGTTTTTGAGATATAAGACATTTAAATATTTAAAATTTGAAACAATAACTAATGAACTAAAAGTTAATGATTTATTCCAATTTTGAGTTTGATCTAATTACTTTCGTGTTTTAATAGAGTCAAATTCAACCCAATACAATTTAAAAAAATGAATTCATGTTCATAACAGTTGAGGACTGAGGAGTCACTAGAAAAAGAAAAGAAAAATTGAGGAATCAAACAAGACATGTCGTGAACAAATTAATCAGAGATTGGGGAAAACAATAACAAGTTATTTAATAAACTGTCAATTTATCCTTAGAAAAACGGTCGATTTATCCTTTTAAAAATCTGTCAATTTAATTTTAGAATAATTTGTAAAAGATATAAAAACAAACATGATGACAAATAACAGCCATGTAATTTAATGCATGAGATAATAACTGACATGACAAATTATATCTTCTCTTTCAGTTCTCTTTGATTTGATCAATTCTGTTTTTTTTCTTTTTAAGTGTTATTCTTTCATAGCCTCCACGTACCTCTTGCTTTAGTTCAGGTAATGGTGACTTCTTTCTTTTTACTCATTCCGTCTCTCTCAATTCTCTCTTCGGTTTGGTGACATTTTCTCTTTTTCTTTCCTGCTTTCCGATCTACCCAAAATCTCCTGATTTGGTGCTTTAAGATCTGCTCAAACCGCCTGTTATTCTCTTTTTTTTTTCTTTTCTTTTTTTTGGGGTGTTTTGTGATAACAGTGATGTCGTAAACAACGGAAAACATATTACTCTTTGTGAAGTGTTCTTGAGAGCAGTTTTTGAGGTTTTGGATCTGAGAAAATTCCTTGAAAATTACTGTTTACGAAAGATTTATGTTGATGCTTTCACGAAAGTTTTCTTTTATGTTAACAACGTGAAAGCAAACTTATCACTGGTGCTTGTTTTATTCTATTTTATATGAAATTTGATGTGCCTTCATTGATATTAAGTGGAGGGTAATATTGATAGTAAATAACCGAGTTTAGCTTGTGCTGTATATTGTTATATTTAATATATAAACTTTTCCCATTGCCTTTGTGGAGATGTGTGTGTAAAAAAAGGTGTTGAAAAGTTGAATTGGCATCTCTCAAACTTCAGGTGGTTATCATACAGAAATGGTCTCGAGCGGAGGTCCCACAAGGGGTGGTGCCGCAGCTGCTGCAAGCAAGCGGAGGAGGAGGACAGCTAGTGGTGGAGCTTACTCAGAACGTTCAACTGAGACAATGTTCCAGTTTTACAATGATGATGAGCAAGGACTCAAGATCTCTCCAAATCTCGTGCTTGTTATGAGCATTGGATTCATAACTTTGGTTGCCCTTCTCCATGTCGTGAATAAGCTGTACTTGCGAAGGGAGACTTGAAAAATGTATTGATAATAAGAAACTTAATTTGATTCTAAAAATAATTTGGACTCATTAAGGTTCGGTAGCACGAGCTCGTTTAGGCTCGTAACTCTCTTTATTAATGAGCTCGAGTTAAATCGAGTACGAGCTTCTTAAATACTAACCAAATCAAATCAAAATTGTTTTTCATTTCGATTCGAGTACTAAGTCGAGCTTCTTGTATTTTAGTCGAAGCGAGCTCGAGTGTCTATATATTTGACTCGTATCCACCTCTAATTATTAATCATTAGTTTTGATATTATATTATTGAATTAAATTGATGCAGTTGAAAAATTAAGATTCAAACTTAATATTAAGGTTTGCTTTTTGTTTGGAATCAAATAAAATACGAAAACCTGCAAAAAAATCTATTAATTTTGATAGTATTGCTATAAGATTTTTCAATTTCATAGTAAATTCATATACAAATAAATTTTAAAAGTTTATTAATTTTTCAAATATAATAAATTATGAAACCGCAAATAAAATCCATAAATTTTGTAGAATTTATTTATATAGATAAGAGAAAAGATGAAGTGTTTCATCTTATCTCTTAAAACCGAATGACTCTATTTTGTTATTGTGTTTCATCCTCTCTTTTATACTGTCAATCAAATCACTCATAAAATAAAAATCATTTCATCTTATCTACCAAACATGCCTTTAAAGGTAACATTCAAGTTTTTTTTTTTCCCTTACTAACAAGAAGCTTGTTATGAACTATTAAGGGATTTAATGCTGATATTTGGAGAAAATTTTGTGGATTAGATTGGAAGAAAAAAAACGTACGTAGTCATACACTCGTACTGTGCAATGGCTGGTCCAGCAGAGATCTTGTTGTTTTCAGCAAACCGGGCATTGGGCCTATTTGAATCATGGTCTCAGGCCTCACACTAAAGGTTGTAAATTTTGTGTCTGGTTGCGTTTCGCTTTACTCGTTTTTTTCAATACGTTTCGCTTCGTTTCGTTTCGTCGTTTCGGGTTTAATAGCATTTAAATGTATATAGGTTAAATTACATATATTTTAAAAAATATATAAATATATAACGATATATCATAATAAAATCATCTATCATTCCAACATCAAATGATAAAAATATAATATCACCCACATCATATAAAATTCAAATACCAATACAACATTCAAATCCAAATAAACAAGGCATTTTTTTTCTTCAACTTCCTCTTTTTAGCATTGATCTCTCCCCTTATATTTTGACTACTAATTTGTTTCACTTTATGGTTAATAGATTCTTTTTCACTTAAAAAATAAATGAACATATACACAGGGCTTTGTTTTTCAATTTCCTCGTTTTTTATTTCAAATCAACTTATTAACATATACAGAAGATGGGTCATGTTCTTGCATGGACCATTGGTAAACTCTTGCCCTTCTGTCTTTAATGAGTTGCCCTTACTCTTCTTCTCTTATCAGGTTACCAATGAGTTGTCATGGTTAGGCTGAAGCATTTTATTGGCACAAATTTGTTGTAAATGTGCTGACTATACTGATATACATTCGTTGAAGATACAAGCATATAACTCTAGAGGCTAACAAGTAACAAGACAAAAGCTGTTTTTTTGGAAGCCAAAACACAATCAAGTAAACAATAATAAAAGAAAACAGAGTTCAGTTTCCATATACTATTACCCATGCTCGATTCACTGTTACAAAAATATATGATACAAGGGATGATGAATAGCAAGGTCATAGGAAAGCTAAAAATTTGGAACAAAAATGTAAAGCCCAGGCCACACCAAACGAGGAGAGAACGAGAGAAAATTTTACCTCTAATTATTTGAAAATGAAAAGTTTAAAGCTATTGAACATGAACCCAGAGCGAAGAATTCTTCATTTTTTTGCAATCTTACTTCAATTTTTACACTGAGAGAGAGAGAGAACAGAGATAAAAAGCAAACTTTGGTACAAAATGAAAACAAAAAACGCCCTAATCGTGTAAGAATAGAGGAGATAATGGAGAGGAAAAGTGAAAGTGCTGAAATATTCTTTTTAAAACTAAAAAAAACAAATTTACCATTGTTGGAGTATTTCGATCGAAACGGATGAAACACCCAAAATATTCTGAAACAGACCGAAATATAAATCGGAACAAAGTATTGAAACTTTTCGCTTTGTTTTACTTATAGTATCAAAACGTTCCGGTTGAAACGAAACAAAATTCACAGCTTTGCTCACACCACATGTTTGGACTAAGAATGAAATGGATCAGTAGATGTGTATTAATGTGTTGGTTCAATAGACATGTAATTTGATGTTGAACGCCTAACCACCAAAAAAAAATCTAAAATTATTGGACACATAATACTTCAATTGGACTAAGAAAAAAATTTCAATCGTATATTTGGTTAGATATTTAATTCGGCGGACCTATAGCCTTTAAAACAACTGGGATGTTAACTTGTGACTCTTAAAAAGGCACGAATTAAATTTAATTTTAGCATTATGCTCGAATTGAATTGGGTCAAAATTATTTTTGGCACCTCATTAAATTAATTTTTTTTTACATATTTCAAAATCTCTCTCTCTTTTAAACAGAAAAAAACTTATACCTAAACCACTTTACGGGCAACTGGAAACCCATGCAGTCAGTGCAACATAACCCTGTAGAGTTAGACCGTCCATTGGGAAAAAATTATCAAAAAAAATTTGGTGGTTAATAAATAGATAAATAAGTTTTATTGTATTATTCTATTGTTTTTATAGTTTCTTTACATAAAAATAAATATTGGGATGTATTTTGGTTAAAATAAATATAAGGATGCAATATTAATTTGTCTTTGAAGTGTAGCAAATTAGTATTCTTATCTTTTTTTTCAAAAATAGAAAAAACATGAACCACTGCGCAAACAGAGAGCAGTTCTCTCCTATCCATTATCCCTTCTGTTCTTGGTGTGAGTGAGATTGGATTCCTGATCATTTGTGCAATGACAAACAACTCTACCAACTAAGATAATTAGCACCCACCCTCTCAAAACAACTTGTTAATTATTTTAATTTTCAACATTATTTGAGTAACAACAATTTGGATTTGAATTCTCTTTTGTTAAGATTCTTGATGGTTAATATTTTTTTATGATGAAATAGTATGTCATTTTATTTAAAAATAAAATAAACAATTATTGTTAATTTTATTTTTTAAATGATGTGATTTATTATCTAATGATGAAAACACCAATCATAGAACTATGGAATATACAACCGATGATTCAAATCTCAATAATTTAATGGTTATCCGTACATATGGTCCACATTTTTTCCGTGTATAATCATACCATTTCTAATAATATATAATCATAATTTGAAAAACTTCGATTTAGATTCTAAAAGTTAGAGGATCGATGTTTCAATTGACACACATACTAATAATTATTTATTGAAAATGATTATACCGTTGTATGAGATTTTCTTTTGGTATAATGGCAAGAAGAAATATCAAATACGAATATTTTACATGAAAAATTCAGAGATGGCTATTAAATCAAAAAAATCTAAGTCAACATTTCACGAGATTATGGTTAATATGTATGGTAAAATTTTATTTTATTTCTAAAATTTGATAATAATTATAATTTAATTTCAAATTTTTAAAAAATAATATTTTTTTCAAAAGTTTTAATTAACGTAACAATTACATTCCAAATAATTAAGGCTGAAAACAAACATTAATGCAATTTCTGCTTTGGTTAACAGCATAATATGAGATATGAACAGTAATAAATTACTTGGTATCCATGTATAACGGATATTAGTTGATAGACATTAATATTTTGTTGTTATAATTGGTAAAAAGATGTAATTTGTTTTACATTTTCTTTTATACAATTTCAGTTTTAACTTGGTCCATTTTCATATATAAAATAAGAAGATTTCAGTCTTCATTGCCTACATACATTAATAATTTTGTGAATGAAAATCTTTCAAGATTGATTTTGGTGTCAAGAACTAATGATTTTTTTTTTTTCCTATCAAAATGGCAATGCCATAATTTCAGATCCTGAGGATCCGAATTGTCCAAATAAGTAACTGCACGTACTACAAGCAAGTTGCAAAAACCAAGATTTGATGATTCGATAAGTCAAGCTCATTGCACGTGTAGGTAGTACTAACTGGTCTACGTGCCACGAATCTCTAGACCCAAACGCCAAGCAGTCAAGTACTACTCTGTTTTTGAGGCCCAAACAACAACCTAAGGCCCTACCAGGCGAGCACTGAACTCCTTCACAAATCATGCCCTTTCTTATCCCTTCAACACACTGTCGGCGGAGCTTAATTTTATGGAGAGAGGGATTTTTTATTTTTATTTTTTCTTAATTTGGAGAGAGGGTTATTAGGGAGGAATAGGATTTGATTTGTGTAATGAAAGAAGGCTTAGCTGGTTTGTCTGTACTTTGGGTTTACAAAGAGGACGCACCCAAATCTTATGATATCATATTATCTTTGTTTCCACCCACCTTCCAAATGGCCCAAACCAATGTCATTTCTCTATTTCTTTATTCACTATCACAGCTGTGTATCTCAACCAAGTCTCTTGTTTTTTTATTTCATCCTAAAATATTCACTCTTGAGAGTACCCCTAGTATAAATTTTCATAAACCCCTGGTCCATGAAAGGCTAAATAGCAATACCCCACAAGCCCAGGTCTCTCTTAGTGTAAATCCTTTTCAAAGCCTTCATTTTCCTTAACAAACCCCTTTTCTTCCGATCTCTCTTTCTCTCCCTCCAGTCATTTTCTCACTTATGGCTTCTTCATCTTCTCTTGCAATCTCTCCAAGAAAACTCCGATCAGATCTATACTCATACTCCTACCAGAATGACTCAAAAACCCCTTTAGTCATTTCGGTTCTTGCTTCTCTCATTGAGAGAACCATGGCTAGAAATGAGAGAATCACCAAAAACTGCACATGGGCATTGTCAAAAGACATCAAGACTCGAATTTTTGATTGTCATGAAGCTCCAGACATGACTATTCAATCATATTTAGAGAGGATTTTCCGTTACACTCGAGCAGGGCCATCGGTTTATGTTGTTGCTTACGTTTATATTGATCGATTTTGCAAAGCAAATCCAGGATTTAAGATCAATTCCAGAAATGTTCATAGGCTTCTTATCACCACTATAATGGTGGCATCCAAGTATGTTGAGGACATGTAAGTATTATCTTCTTTAAGAATTGTTTTATTTTTCTCTCTATTTGAGGACAGAAAGTGCATGATTCAGAAAAAAAAATTCATAAACTGGGTTTAAACAAGAATCTATCTGTAAAAGATAAAAAGTGAAAAGTTTAAGAATTTTCAAAGAAAGTTACTATCTTGTAAAATTTGCTAATGTGGGTTCTTTTTTTTAAACAGGAATTACAGGAATTCTTACTTTGCAAGAGTTGGGGGCTTAACAACAGATGAGTTGAACAAACTGGAGACGGAGTTTTTGTTCTTGATGAGCTTCAAATTTCATGTGAACTTGAGCGTTTTTGAGAGTTACTGTTGTCATTTGGAGAGAGAAGTGAGTATTGGAGGAGGGTACCAGATAGAGAAGACTTTACGGTGTGCTGAAGAGATCAAATCAAGACAAAAGGAAGAAAAAACATACAATCAAATTTCTCGAATTATGTTATAGAACAAAATGTCAGTAGCCTTTATTTTCCTTCTCATTTTCCCGTACAGATTGATGTATAAGCACTATATATGGTTTCTTGATCAAGGAAATACTTCAATTCGTTTCATATGATCATAGTTTCTTGAATCTAGACAGTCCTAACGTAGGTGGGGATTCGGATTAAATTTCCGCATCTATTACCATAATAAATTGGAAGTTTGTAACCCTTTACTCTCAATCACTAACACAATTAAATGGCATTTGCTGACAAAAAGAAAATCATTTACCCAGCAATGTTAAAATCCACATCTTTTTGTGGAGGACATTGATTTATGAATAGTTTGGTGTAAAGTTTGAATTTTGATTACCAAATTGATAGGATGAGCATAGAAAAAGTGTTTAGCTGGCCTCCAATATTTAAGGATCAACAACAAAAAATTATTTAATATTTTAAATGTGTTGTTTTTTTTTTTACATTCACGTGAGTTTTACTCATTAGTTTTTCGATCAACACATATAATAGAATATTAATCTCTTGGTAACTAAAAAATCCCAGCACAGTAATAAAATGCGGTTAATCTAAAAAAGCATTATGTGCTAAAACCAGAATATGACTATTTACGACGTCTTTTTAGAATGACTTTCATGGCAAGTTTGAGGTGCAATTTCATTCTCATTTATCAGCTTATTCAATGTGATATTTACTACTAGAGACCGGTTCTCTCTGGAAAATGATTTGTATATATCTTTAAAAAAAAATGCTGCAATTGATTCTATTAACGAGTCAAAATCTAATGGTTTGGTTTATTATTTGTTGAATTAGGCAAAACCTTGATTTCATCAAACAACGTTGTTCGCTTTTGAAGCCGGTGGAATAAATGGCCTGCAACACCAAATTACACAAGTACTACTAAGAGAATTGAAAGAGTGAACGATACACGTAATAGTAATCTCTTGATCTAACCCTTATTTTTGTAAAGATTTGAATTTAATTTTTTTATTAATTGTTATAAAAAAATGATAGTTATAAAATTAAAATATCAAATTTAAAATTAATGCTTTAAATTTATTTAAAATTTTATTGATAATATTGTTTTTTTGTTTCGTATTTATATTAACATTATATATAAAATTTTCAAAAAATTATTAATGAAAAAAATGAATCAACATAGACATCTTTACCATTTAGACAAAACAATAGTAATAGAAATTTATAATTATATAAACGCACATCAAGGTTGATTAAAATGTATTACCAACGGTAGACAGCTCCTATCAAGGAAAAGAGGAAAAGAAAGGGATCTAAAAAAGTAGTTGATATGAGAGGCATCTTGTACTTTATGAATAAAGTTAGGAAATTATTAATAATCCATTGATACTTCGTATAAAATAACTCTATTTCGTTGTCAACCTTTATAATGTTTCTCAACGTCATCTCTTTGGTGCTAATTTTTATGCCTAATAAGATACATTTTTTTATATTAAAAGTGGCTACATTACCTACAGAAATGCATCTGAATAAAATTCGTACGAAAATGCAGAATATGGTATTCAATTTTTTCATTTGAGATATCTTGCATTCTTATTTAATTAGAAGATTTGTTTCAATTTGAAATAATTTAAAACAATTTTTTTAAAAAAAATTTGAAATTTAGTTTACGGAACAAAAAATTATGTATTTTTTATCTGTTTTATAGCTTAAATATAAAGATTTTTATTAAAGTACGTTTAAAAGGTAAACAATTTAGATGATTTTTGTACTTTTTATATTTGATAGTGAATTTTTTTATTCTCTATCATGAATGTAGATCTAATCAATTGAACCACGTGTGTTTTATTTTTGTATGTTGTTTTTATAATTTATTCACTATTTTTTTATTATTTTTATCGATCTAATTATAACAATTACTTTAACTTAAAATAATATTATTTTTTATTTTATTTTAAAGACCTATAAAGAGTTTTTCTATATAATTTTAGGTGAGATTAGAAAATAATAAATAAATAAAACGGAGCTAGCTTTAGCTATATTTTTGCAAAGAAATTGCACAAATTGGCTAAACTATTTGATTCCCACGCGTGTTCAATATGATTATCCTCCCATCTTTTCATTACCTATCACTATTATAAAATGAACATCAACATGCATTATTGCATATATATTTGGTGGCGAAAGGAATCACTTTTTGGATAAATAATGAAGAATGCTGTAGTTGTTGAAAAGAGTTAGTCTTACTCTCGATGATGTTGATGTACGGATTCCCTAAAGATAGAAATGGAAAATGCTTTAAGATGGAAGGGTGGGCACCGATGATCATGGCCATTGAATTTGTGGGACCTGTATGACATTATGATAATAGCCGTCCAAACAGTAGTCCATCCTAATTTATTCTACTAGCTAATAGAAGAAGACACAGTTCATAATCCCAACACAGTATTTATTAAAGAAACATTGTACGGTAGGGAGTGGACATATCACTATAAAAAAAAAAAAAAAAAAAGGTTGGAAGCAACAAGAATACCCAAATCACATTTTCAACTAGCTCATATTAAAGTATTACATATATTCATTCAAAAAATAAATAAAAAGACTAATATTTAAGTTAAAATAAGTGGGATTGTCATTGTAGTCAATTTTGGTGTTTTTGATTTCTTTACATCACATTTTCATCTAGCTAGCTATTAACTTATTGTATTATTTTGTTATTTTTATTTATAAACAACTTAATACTGACCCCTCTTAAGCTCTCAAAACCCAGCTAACTATTTTATATGCTATTATAAATTAATAAATAATGCTTTGAGATGATTATTAATAATGAATATGCCTCTTGACCAAACCTCCTTTACCCCAAAAATTTCCTCCCTCCTCAACTTTAGATCACTATCATGCATGTGTACACTGCCTTCTCTGTTGTTTCTTCAACATAGAATTGCATTTTGCTAAAATGTACTTAAAAATTACTTGGTCATGAGGAAGCCATACTTAATTAAGTTCGATTTTTGTCACCACCCATATCTCTGTGTGTCATTGTTTTTTTATTAGTTACAATATTACAAAGGGCCGAGGGATTTAGACTCTATGCTTGAGATGTCTAATCACTACGCTTTTACAAAGGAAAATGTGTGGATCGATGTTCTTAAAAACGAAAGCGTTAAGTAAAAAAAATTTCTTTTATGGTTGACATCCAAGTGCCACGAAGGGCTGGTGAGGGATTTGGACCCTATGTGTCCAACCACTACGCTTCTGCTAATGAAAAAGTACGTGGATCAATGTTCTTGAAAAGAATGAGTTTAGTGAAAAATCAATGAATTTTTTTCATCACAAAGGGCATTTTCAGAACGCCTTATCACCATGGGTACGTCCCTACTCCCATCAACATTTTCTATTACATTGGTGTGAATTACTCTCTAGCATTACATAATTATTATATTATTAACAATCTTACATTTTCTTTACGTATCCTGCATAATATTATTATATTATTTTTTTTGTATATAAATTATTTTTATTTTTATTTTTTAAATTAAAAATAATACAGGAGGCTCTAATTTGTTTTCATAATGTTCCCTTCCCCCCTGCCTCTCCCTCCCTCCATTTGGTACCATCGAAGAACGCATCAATAATACGGAGTATAATATTTAATTGGTTAAATGAACATGTATTTTGTTTTATTACAGATTTTTGTTGTCATATTATTGAGCATTCACTTAACTCAAACATCTATCTGTTCAGTCCATGTTCACTATCTCTTATTAATAAAATGGAAATTAGGATACGGACATTGATTTTATGTCCAATTATTGTTTCGTGTGAGATCCTCAAAAGTATCTTTATATTGAAAAAAAATGTTTAATATGATAGAGTTGCCAGTGAGTTGTATATTGCCAGATTTGTTGTCTGCTAGGGAGTAGTGCCTATGCATTGCGACCTTGTAACTCTATGGCATGTTCCATCGCGCCTGCTGCCATTTTCCTGTGGAACTTAGGGTATGGGCTACCAATCACGACTGCAGTGTATACCAATAAAAAAAATATAGGGAGGAACAGAAACTCCCAAGCAAACGCCGTCTTAATGCAATATCCCTGTACGCTTTAAGGCCCAACCCAGTGATGCTCTTTTATATATTGCTCAGCCCAATGAAGGATTTAATTGTAGCTATAAAAAATTAGGCCCAATTCTCTAGACTTGAGCATCACTGCAATGGCCTAGCTTTTAATCCAATTGATCTTAAACCTGAACTACCATTATTAGCCCCTCTAAAGGCAGTTTAGCCACCTATCACACGTTGATATACATGAATAAAGATCAATATGAATCATAAGTTTAACATTCATGAGTCTTGAATGGAACCACCGGTCACTTGACCAACAAGAAAAACTAAACCAAACTCAACCATAAGAGAGGTAACCCACTTGAACCAGGTGTTGATACTAATTGTTAGTCATGAGTATTTCATACGAATACGAACTTGATATACATAGATGTACAACAATATGACTCAAAAGCTTAGCACTTATGAGTTTTGAATGGAACCACCGGTCACTCAATCAATCGGAAAAGTCAAACCAAACTCAACTATGATATATGCAACCCACTTGAATCAGGCTCTGGTACCAATTTGTTAAAGTCGGGAGTACTTCATACGAATACAAGCTTGATATACATAGATGTACACCAATATGATTCAAAAGTTTAAGTTAATGAGTTTTGGACCCAAACCGTTTATAAAGCCCACTCTTATTTATTTATTTTTTTCGATATGAGATAACATACATGTGAATATCTTAACACGAACTTCTAAAGTTCAATATTAAGGTGTGAGAGAATTTTAACAAGTGACTAAATTGTTCTTAACAATAATGAAATCCGAAAGATTTGAGAATTTAAAACTAATTTATCGCAATTGAAAGTCCATAGATTAATTTGTTTGAGAGGGCAATAATGTTATTTAAGCTTTTATTTTGCTTTGAGAATTTGTAATAAATCCAGGATAAAAATTATCTTTAACAAGCAGTATTTAGCTCAATATATATTATTCCAAGCCTAATGTATTTGGATTCTTTGAGATCTTGAGATCGATTTTTTAAATTAATAATTAAGATAAAAATAATTATTGTGCGGACGAATGGGATTTAAACATAAATTAGATTATCGCAATAAAAAAATTGTCTTCAAAGAGGAACCAGAAACCTGAATTACCATTTTCATGTTTTTAATGACAAATGGGCATAGTGAAGACTTGGCGTAAATTACGGGACTTATAATTCGTATTCTGAAAAATGAAACAAAGAGATAATTATGGAAGCATCGAACAGAGCAAGAAAATAAATGAAGAATTAGTCTTAACACATTCTGTTCTTGCTTAAGTCTTTGTGAGATCAAAATGATGTAATTTGCAATCCTTTTCGCTAAATAGTAATGCATCATTTTCAATTCCTATATTTATGCTTTTAATTCTAAGAATTTAACATATTTTCTACGCCCCCATGTGCAACACTGTAATAAAAATAGAATTCTAGACATTTTTGTATTAATCATCAGTCATGTAATATACGTGCCAAAAGTTAATCACTAGTCATGACTGAGGATGACAATACTCTTCTTGCTATGAATACCAAGTCCACTCTACATTTGAACTTCTCTCCCCCTGTGAAAGTGAAGGCCACGTGGAGTCTTAGTCACCCTGTCGAAAATTGAGGACTCATTCTTTCACTGTGATAGTGATAACCATGTGGGTACGGATCCTTGTATTAGCTAAGCCTCCTTGATTAATACTACAATTAGTCAAAAAAGCATTTGTTATTACAATTTCCTGCCCTTTTCCTTTGACTAATAACAACTGATTATTTGCTAAATACTACCCTTACCGTAATCAATGTCTCCTGTTTTCTTTTTTTTCCCCTCAATTCGGGTCCAAATAATCAAAGAGCTTTAACACCGTGAAAAACATGCATACAAAATCATGCACAAAAAACCCAATCCCCGCCAAGAATTACGAGCCGTTGTTTTTGAATGATGTAGACTTTCGAACCGTTCGATCAACGTGAAGGGCGGTATTCAACGGCCAGTAACCACCATCAACGGCAACATTAACGAACTGGTTTCGCTATCAATTACAACCGCAAAATCTTATACGAGACAAAAACGTATCCCCTTCAATTTTGGGGGGTCAAATACGACAACATAAAGGGGCCCATATTGTATGGTGGGCCTATTGGTAACCGTCAATGGGGCCTCCTAACCGTCGGCAATCGCGCGCTCTCTGATTGACCAGTTAAGTTAATTGCACATGCAGAACAAGAAAAAGAAGATGAGCATAATTAAACGTCCATATAGAGTTAAAAAAGAGAGAAAAAATGAAATCTGGAAATTGATTACTTGTTAGAATATTCAACAATTAGGAAGGTCAATTAAATATTTTTTAGGGTGAAAATTAGGAAAATGCACGTGAAATTTGACGCTTGCTTTATATATGGGTTAAGGTAGTTGATTGAAAAGAAGAAGAAGATATGTCTAGTATGAATTATACAATCTGAAGTAACTTTATTTTTAAGTTTATGAGTTATACAATAAGTGATAACATTATATTTTTTTATTCTTCAATTTTTTGTGTGAGTGAGATTTATTTAAAAATTTTATTTATTAAAATTATAGCTTAAGTTCGAGTTTGAATTCAAATGGATAATTCAAAGTTCAAGTTCAAACTCAAACTCGAGCTCAAATGAATAATTTAAAGCTCACGTTCAAGCTCGAGCTTAAGCTCAAATGAATAATTTAAGGCTTACACTTAGGCTTTCGAATAGGTTTGTTTGCTATCGAACTTGAGTCATTATAAAATTTATCGAATTCGAGCAACCTGTTCATTTTAAATCAAGTCAAATTCAAATACCTTAATATTCGGGATTGATTTGACTTAAGTACACCCCTACACATACCCAACAAGTAGCTTAGATAGTCAACTGTTCTATAAAAAATAAAAAAAATAAAAACAAAGATAGGACTTAGGAGTAATTTATTAGTATTGAAGTACATTTTCCTTCAAATAATAGATATGTAAATATTGATTTATATCCCCCCAAAATCAAAACCACGGTGGTGTTTTGAAGAAATGAAGCTATGTTTTCCTCCAAGAAAAAAAAAATAGTAAAAGAGAAAAATGGGATATAACTAAAAGTTATTGCTAAATGCTATATAGGCAACATATATAAAGATTAAATAGTAACATTTGCAACTTTATTGGAGGAGTAGGGTTCTTAACTTCTTATAATCTTATTTATCTCGAGGAAAGTACAATTTCATAGGCAATTGTATATACTACCAAAAAGGAATTAGTAAGGTACCCTAGGAATGGAGGTTGACGTGGAGTAAACGTCTAAGTGTTCATATTTTCTTTTCTTCTCTTTTTTAAAATTCTTTCCTCATTTTTCTGATAATAAATAATAATAAATCATTTTCTTTTCCAAATAACTGATAGAAGAATATATACCATATATGAATTTTTAATAAAATACGAATTTCATACGTAGTATTTACTTTTATTTTAACATTAATTCCCTTAGAACTTAAAGACCAAGATGTCCTAAATTTTTGCTGATGTCAAAAGTAAATCTATGATTTAGGCTAATTAAATTCTTGAATTTTGTTCTCCTTACAAGAAATTCAAACTACTAAAAAAATTATCTTCATGCTGACACGTGCATGGGCTCAGCTAAGTGGATGCATTAGGAGCCATGCACTCCCCTTCCCTCTATAAATACCAAGCTATAGATTCACTAATCTTATCAACCCAGCCTACCTATACTCCAAATCTAAGTTATAAGCACAAATTCAAACAGTTTGATCACTATGGCTTTCATTCTTAAACACCCATTTTCTCTATTCAGTTTTCTTGTCATATTTTCTCTGTTATTGAACTCCTGTTACTGCTTCTACCCCAAGCTGCTTAATGTTTCAATGGCAGAATCCGATTCTGGTTGGTCACCGGCTGGTGCTACGTGGTATGGTAGCCCCTCTGGTGCTGGGAGCGATGGTAATTGAGTTATTTAATTTCTTTTTAAGTCATTGAAGAAATTTAGACGTATAAGATTTAAGGGATCAATTATTTCAAAAGCGTAAACTGATTAAACGGCACTATTATTTATTTGGGGTTCGTAGGTGGAGCTTGTGGATATGGAAACGCTGTGGAGCAAGCCCCATTCTCTTCAATGATATCAGCTGGAGGCCCTTCTTTGTTCAAATCAGGCAAAGGATGTGGAGCCTGTTATCAGGTGAGGACACCTTCATATTGCTCTTATTATTTACTACTAACTGAGTGAAAGAAAAAAAGAAGAAGAAAAATGATATTTATAGAAAGAATTAATTTCTGTGGGATTAATTTTTTTCTCATTAATAACGTTTATTGACAATTATCAGCACGTACGTACCCTTAATTAGTGGATTGGGTTTTGAAATATTTGACATAATTCTTCCTTTGATTTTGACGTATTCTCCAATATTTTGCCTTATATTTCTCTATTGTTTCAAAATGTTTCTTTTATTCCTCCTTTCCTTATCCTTATCTGGTCGGTCCAATTTCAGATTAAGTGCACATCAAATTCAGCATGCTCAGGAAATGCAGCGACTGTAGTAATCACTGATGAATGCCCAGGGGGTCCTTGCGCTTCGGATTCGGTTCATTTTGATTTAAGCGGTACTTCTTTTGGGGCAATGGCGATTTCTGGCCAGGCTGATGAACTGCGTAATGCTGGAGTCTTGCAGATTCAATATAAAAAGTAATTAAACCTCTCTTTTTTCCCTGGATGGTGATTGTTAATGGCAAAGCAATAGAATTTGAAATGAAAAAATTATAACAATTTATACTGTTCTGGTAATATTATCACATTTTTTGTCCTATTTAATCACGTTGTTTAATGTTTTCATAATTATGTCTTGCAGAGTCGAGTGTAATTATCCAGGTAAAACCCTGGTCTTTCGTGTTGATTCTGGATCAAACCCTAACTATTTTGCAACCCTAATCGAATACGAGGACGGAGATGGTGAACTTGCTTCAGTTGATCTCAAACAAGCTTTAGATTCAGATTCATGGCTTCCCATGAAACAATCATGGGGTGCAGTATGGAAACTCGACTACGGTTCGACATTGCGCGCTCCTTTCTCTCTCCGGTTAACTGCACTTGAATCCGGCAAGACTATTGTAGCCAGTGGTGTGATTCCTTCTGGTTGGCAGCCTGGACAAACTTATCGTTCAATCATCAATTTTAATGTCTAATTAATAATTATAAGTAGTATATTATGGTATTGTATGGGTAATGCTTAGTGTGGTTTTAACAGAGCTGAGTATGTAAGTCAATATGATGATGAACTTGTCTTTGCCTACTTAATTAGAGTGATTATAAATTAATTAATTAAGTAGAGTTTCCATTGTCTGGTCCATTTATTATTTTCTTTCCTTAGAAAAGTCAGAATTAATTACATTCGCTTGTCTGATCATAATAGCAGGTAATTTGATGGAGAATTAAGGGCTAACTTAATGACTTATTGGTCATATCACATGTGATATGAAACCTTGAACTAATTTGGTCTATATGTCCATGGACTAAATTTTGATGGAATAAAAATCACAATATTTAGTCATGGCTAGTAAGAAACTTGAGTTGACCCAAACGTGATTTTAACCCGACTTAAATCTTGAAGTAATCAAAATTAGTTTATTTTTTCAAAAATGTAATTATCTGTTAAACTGAAAGTAGCCAAATAGAAAAGTTGATGTTATATATATATATATTGATTGTTGTGTAAGAGGAGCTTGTGGCTTTGGTGATTCTGTACAAAAAGAACCATTCTCTTCAATGGTATCAGCTGGAGGCCCTTCCCTATTCATATCAGGCAAAAGATGTGGAGCTTGTTATCAAGTGCATGCATTACGTCGTTAATTTCTTTTTGTACATTGACGTGGAGGAGGAAGGGAATATCAAATCCGAATCTACTAAAATAGAAAGCCTAGAGGTGACAGCTAATTCAGGAGGGTTCAATCACATAATTTTTGTTTTTTATTTTTAAACTTTTCAAAACAATTTTGATTCTTGTTTTTTCATTTATTTCATAGACTTAAAATTATGGAAAAATAATTTTAAAAATGTAAACTTTAAAACGGTATATTTGAAGATTCTTGAATAATTTATTAATTTAACATTAACAAAAAAAAATTAATCATTTAATTAATTAAATAATGTAAAATGAGAAAAACTATATGACAAAGAGTAATCAATTGCATGCTTTGATATTCTAACTGATAAATGATTAATTAATTGGTCTGTTTTATACCCATCTGAGTATGGGATTTGAATTTTATATTTTAAGTGTTTTAAAAAATTTCAAAAATAAAACTTTCCCAGAAAAATTGTATAATTTTTTACAATTTTCTAGGTGAAGAGGATTGGCCAAATGGAGTCAGTTAAAAGGTCCATTTTCCATCAGGCTCGCTGCAGCTGATTGGCCAAATTTACAGATCACTTGTTAATTTTAAGGTCGTGTAATTGCTGAACATAAATTTTTCTTATGTATTTTTAAAAAGAACAAAATATTGGACCTTTCAGGGCCTGAGATTTGCTTTCTTGGCCCAAAATGTTCTATTTCTATTAAGCCTAAATTTTTATTGGGCCCATCAAATAAGGTCTTTAAAAATATTAATGGGCCAAGATTGGTTTCTGGAATCCAGACTGAGAATTTCTTTTGCAAAGTTTAATGAACTTAATTTACTAGAGCCCGTCTTTGATAACTTCTTCCCAAATTAGACAAACAAATTTTATTTTTACAATTCTCAATAATTATAGCTTTAAGTCAAATTTAAAAGACTGTATTTTCATAAATTTTGAATTTTCTTGTGTTATATATATTTTTTCTTGTGGTAAATTTTGAAGTAATACCCTCCCATTTCTTATTAATTCTATTTTTTATGTGAACGAAATTTAATCTTTAACATTTTATTATGCGATGACAAATAATTTTACTATTTAAGCTAGTAATCACATTCATTCTTTGACCTTCTCAAATATAAAATTTTAGCCTATAACCGGGTGAGATTGAAAAATTAAGCAATGCATTATCACAAATCATTTTCTTTACTAAGTTGCGTGAGTGTCTTCATATGTGAGTTAGATACAAATATTGATTCATGTCAGATCATCGAGTAAGGTTAACCTTACACCGCGACAAGGGGTAGGCTTAAACCCAAACAAAGTTTATAAAAAAACGAACCTCAACCGGTGCCCATTACCTTACTAAAACTTGATTGTAAAAATAATTAAAGATTTTCACATCTAATTAACACAAAAAAGTCATTAGCTAGTTTTAATCACTCCCAATGAATTCATAGTAGGTAGTTGTCATCGTCAAAATGAATCATAATTATTTAGAAGGTCGACCTCAGTGAACTATCTCAATCGTGTGACACTCTTTTTGCAGGTTGGATATAAGTTAAGTAGAGACTGGTTGCTTCAACTTTGCCACTACTTGTCAAGCATACTCTTTACTTAATCACCATCACAGCTACTTAATTAATTAAGTTGTTAGCTAGCTGGTCTAGTGAATGCTTTGAATCAAAGCAAAAGAATTGTAATCGAATGACTAGAGACTAAACCCACTTCAATGATGGAAGCAACTTTTTTGCTTAGCCAATGTTTCACTGATTAGTCGGTATCGTAAGTGCAGCTTACCCACTAATTAATAATTTTTCCTATTATTCTCATCTAAGTATTTAAGAAACCCTTTAAAAATTACGAGAAAAAAAATTATGTGGCTTCAATCTATTCATGATAAAACCCATTGCATGCGTTTTATAAACCAAACCTCAGTCCATAGAACACTTTGATACCTGTTTAGTCATAAGCTAACTCTCCCAAGTTTGTCGGATCAGGGAAGATAAAATGAGATGATTCTTATCAAATTTTATATTTGATAAAAAAAAATTATATTTCTCTCATTTTATGAAATTATTTTATCATATTCTCCTCATAATTTTATTATCTTCTTAATTCAGTGTATCAAACCCACATCATCTATGGCTTATAACTAAGTATATATAAAAAAAACTCATAATTTTCTTAATTAAATTTGTTTTTAAGAGTGCATATCAGTTTATCAATTAAAGAATATCTCAATTCTCAAGTACAAAGAGCGAAGTAAGTTTTATTCGATAATCTGATATGAATCAATATTTGTGTATATTGATATTTGTGTATAAATAACATTGATAAAGATATCATCTTCTCGGTTCAAATTTTTTTCTAAGTATAAAGAATAATATGGCATTCATGAAATCCCAATGCAACTTTTGGGAGCATCTTAATTTTCTTTTTTTTGGGTAAATAATGTAGCATAAAAAGCTAAAATTACACAACAAAATAGGGATAATGACAATTATAGGCAATAATAATACTCTATTACAGCATAAAATAAAATTTGTGTGGAAAGCAGCTTGAACCTACCGACAGACAAGGAGAAGCATAAGTTAGTTTTCTTGGCTTGGAATTGAAGGGATATGAATAGGTATGGCAGTTAGAACCACTCTCTTCTCTTTCATTCCCTCACTCTCTCTCTCTCTCTCTCTCTCTCTTCTTTTTATCTCTCACACAGATGGGAGTTCATAGTACATGCATACTCACGCACACACTTCCATTTGGTTGTACGGATCTCCCTATGTTTGTTTGACCGGCGGCGCCACCACCACAACAATGAGTCTTAGAAAAAGTCTCTCACCCTCTCTCCCTCCTACCACTTGTCACTCTTCAAAAACTCTCTTTCATCCACAAAAAATAAAAATTTTAAAATAAAAAAAAAAACACTATTAACCATTACTCTTTTAACTAAAAACTAGGACTCACAAACACCCATCTTCACCCATATAATAACCTTCAACAGCTTTAAGACAAACTCCCCTCTCTCTTATTTCTCTTAGCTTAATTCTAACAAGATAGTAAGCTTAATTACTCTCCTCCATCTCTTTTGAATATTCCTACCTATCCCCTTTTTATCCTTTGTATGGCTTTCATTTTGGATGAACAGCAACAACAATATAAGTACTTCTGTAAAATTTGCAAGAAGGGATTTTGGTGTGGAAGAGCTCTTGGGGGGCATATGGGTGCACATGGGATAGGCGACGAGAGCGGCCACATTTATGAAGATGATGATCAAGAACCTGCAGCAAGTGATTGGGAGGAGAACGGCAACAACACGAAGCTAATTGCAGCCAATATTGTACCTGTGCCGCCTACCAACAGGCGAATGTATGCATTGAGAACAAACCCCAATAGATTAAAGAGTTGTCGCGTCTGCAAAAACTGTGGTAAAGAGTTCCTGTCATGGAAATCTTTTCTTAAGCATGGTAATGGTAAATGTAGCTGTGATGATCAGACCTTCCTCGTGTCCTCACCAGAATCAAACGGTGATGATGATGATGATGACAACGCTGTTTTGGCACGTCGAGGGTGTGGAAATTGGTTTAAAAGGAAAAGATCATTCAGGGCTAAAGTGGGTAATTTCAATTACTCTAATAATTGCCCATCAAGCGAAGAGGAAGAGCTCGCGAATTGCCTAATGATGTTGTCCAATGCTGCAGCAACCGCGGCTGATGATCATCAGCCTGAAGAGTCTTGTGCATGGGCTAGTAAAGTTGAGGCAGAGAAAAGGAACATTAACACAATGAATTTTATCAATCATGCTCCTATTTCAAGTAGAATACCTGTGGAATATGATCAGAAGAAAAAGGCTAATAACGGTACTCTTGTTGGCAAAGGGTTGTTCGAGTGCAAGGCTTGCAAGAAAGTTTTCCCTTCTCATCAAGCCTTAGGTGGACATAGAGCTAGTCACAAGAAGGTTAAAGGGTGTTTCGCGGCGAGGCTAGATCAGATTAATCATGATCATGATGTGATCACTGATCATGAGGAGTTCATATTCTCTGCTAAATCGCAGTTCGATCAAGGCACGAGTAGTAGTATTCCATTGAAAAGGAAATCAAAAGTTCATGAATGTTCGATTTGTTATCGGGTTTTCTCATCAGGACAAGCATTGGGTGGTCACAAAAGGTGTCATTGGCTCACGTCGAATAATAATTCAGTGCTGGACAGTACTACTTCTGCGTTGGCTAAGTTCCAAAAGCTTGATCAAAACCATCGTGTCGAGCAAATTAGACACGAGTTCATCGACAACTCTGAGCCGCTTGATCTTAATCTTGATCTCAATCTTCCTGCTCCGCAGACGCCTGATCATCAAGTAAACCCATCAACAGAGATTTATATACAGTCTTGGATAGGAGTTGATGCCAAAGATAAGAAGTACAATAATAATATTGATGATGGGCAGCAAAAGTACCCAACTGACATTGTGGATGATGAAGCAGACAGTAAGGTGAAGTTAGCTAAGCTAAGTGAACTAAAAGAAATGAACATGAGCTGTGAAGGTTCATCTCCATGGTTGCAAGTGGGGATTGGTTCAACTACTGCATTGGGTGCAGATCCATAAATCTTTTGAAGCAATGTAGGGATATTAATTCCCATTTTATTCCTTTTAATTTTTCTTTTGTAATTTTTTTTGCTTTAAAAAGCAACTGTAATTACAAATTCAACTAGTTTCTATAATGGTTCGATATTATGTTAAGCGCACATAACTTGAAGATTAAATTTTGTAAGTAATTTATTTAGAAAAGAAAAAAGGGTAATCTTGCGCATCATCGTTCACCACATTTGAACATACCAACCAAAGTTATCCAATCATTTGACTCAGCTGATAAAGGGAGATTCTTGGTTAGATTGGAACAATGAGAAATGCCTTTTTTTTAAAGTATCTAGCACCGACTAGAAAAAATATAATCAACCAATGGTAATCAAAGCTGATAAATGAGTTTTTTTTTCATTGATTGAGTTTGTTTGAGTTTTAAATACAAAAGAATTAAATGAAAACTTCTTTTCGATAACATTAAATATCATTTTGACTGTATTTTACTCTTAAAATAAATTACAATTATGTTATTCAGATCTAATCATAAACACAACTACATCTTAAATTTTAAAAAAACAATAATTGTATCCTATCGTTTAAGAACATAAGCTGAAAATATGGGAATTATATTTCTTTCAACACGTTGAAAATTCAAGTATGAGTTACTTCTTAATTTAAACTGATAAGGGTATTAATTAGTTATTTATTTATTTATTTAATTGGTATTATTTACAAGTGGTACGACAATTGGTTTGATTATAACTCGGACAAGTAACTCAAATAGCGTGCGAATCAGACTTAAGATCTTGAAGTTTCAGGACTTCAAATTTGACCACTATATCTGAACCTCGTCGACAACCTTAATTGGTTCTAAGACTATTACAAAGCCTTTATTTTAAGAAATTTTATTGTCTTTGAGCACTCGAGGAATTCATGTATTCCAATAAGAAACATTTACAACCACTGATATGAGGAATAAAAATTTATTGTTTTCTTTTTCTCCATCAACGATTACAAATCTCTTATGATATGAGTTTTTTATATGCTCTTGTTACATGAGTTATTATAGTATGAAATTCGTGATCAAAATCCTTTATGATACTACCCTAAATTGTTTAAGTATGAATTAATCTCCTAGTAATTAAAGATAAATTAACTCAAGATTTTTTTTATAAAAAAAATAAAGTTTAATTAGGAAATACTATTGTTATATATGTACGGTCCATAGCCCATGCCATCCTACTATTATTAAACCAAGATTTATAAGAAAATATCAACTAAGTTCATAAAATCTCCAAAATACTACCAAAAAAATAAAAGATTTGCATGAAAGAATGGGCTTTTAGGTCAATAAGCATTATTGAAAAGGGCAAAAATCTCATAACTGCTAACTCTACTCTATGACAAACGTGGAAAGATGCACGAAACTGCCCGCTCTATGAAAAGAGACCAACTTCCCTGCAATAAAAATTACAAAATAAAACTGTAGTGTAATATTTTTTCAAAAGACATGCAATTATTAACTTTTATTAATGATAAGAAGATTAAAGATACAACCAAAATTAGCTCCCCACCAAAAACCATAAACAATGGCATAACAAGAGAACAAACGTAATAGATTAGTAGGCTCGTAACAAATTTAACAAAATAATGATAAATAAAAATTAGATATTGCATATCTATTTACATTTTGATTTTTCTCGATCATTTCATCGATTAGTAGACGCGACCATTTTTGTTATCTGGCCCAATATCACTATATAGCTTTGAATTCAATTCGGTTAGAGCACAACGTGTTATATACCCAACTTTAGCATATAAATGCACTTCTCTTGTGAGATAAGGTATTAGTAACATCGCACTCAAATCATTCTCATCCGGGTCTTGTATAAATTCTTTAATACAAGCTAAAAATTCCTCCTTCAAAACACTGGGATCAATATGTTTTGAGATAAAACAAACCTACAATACAAATTTTACCGGACAAAAAAGAAGAAGCATGTTGAGCACAAATAACGGATGCCAACCAAACAAGAGAAAAAACACCATCGCAAAAACAAGAAACAAAAGGGTAATTACAAACCCTAAAACACCCAACTTTGAAGTATTCCTTGCTAGATCAACCTTGTTGATTTCATTTTTTCTGAGAGCGTTTCCTATTATCTCCATCAAATCTTGATCCATTATTATAGTAAAAGATTTATGATCAGAATCAGAATGATCTTTTCTTTGTGAATCAATATCATTCTTTATGGTAAAAAAACAAAAAAAAATAGAAAGCAAGAAAGGTGTTCAGAATAAACTGAAATAAAATGAAACTGTTCTCATCTTAGAATAATTAGGATTTAGAGTATTTTTTATTATAAATTTGTGCACGAACAAAAGAACTAAAGTGGCTACACTAAAACATAATAAACCATTCACCAACTTAGGGTGATAATCCAAGCTTTTACATGATCTTGAAACTTATCAAGTTCGACATCATGTTCCTCATCCTCATTGATCCTTAAATTCTATACTCAACTAACCTTAGAATTTTATCTGAGAAACTCAATAGTTATGTGCCCAAAAACATTATAATTTTACTCGTAATTTTTTTCAAGAAACTCATATTAAAGAAAAAAAAAGATAGGAAATTCTAGGGTTGCTATGTACAGTCCATAACCCATAGGTAATACGAGCAAAATTCACGATTTCTTTCATAAATATTGTACTTTATAATTTCTTTTTAGTCTGTACATACTTTCTTTATAATTTCACAGCCGATTGACATAAAATTATTAGAGAAATTATTAAAGGGTAACGATATTGTCAGATCACAAAATGTTAAGGTGAGTGATGTGTAAATTTTTTGGTGTCCTCGTACGAAACTACTTTTTTTCTTATATTAATTAATTTTTTCATCTTTTATTTTTTGAAATAATCTGATTATTAATTACCTCTTGTTGTGGTATAGATCAATGAATTTCTCATCCCACATCGTTGAATAATCGAGAAAGCTTATAGTTTATAAAACAATGGATCAACCTCACCCAATCCTCTTAGCCAAATCAAGCAATACCTCACATGAATGGAACACAAACTTTCGATTGCAACTAATCTCAAAAAACGAAAACAAATCAATCCAAAATCTATTATGGTTCAATTTCTATTTTGAGCTTTTTTCTTCATTATGGCTGCCTGATTGCTCTCTCTCTCTCTCTCTTTAAACTCATTATACTATCACAAAAAAGAAAAATATGTATCTATCATAGTATTGATGTGATCGAGGTTATATGAATGTATCTATCACCATGGATTGCCATGATTCAAGATATGGCAACGATTTAATGTACAAAGAAAAAGAAATTGTAAACAAAAAATTAAAAGAAAAATAAAAACTAAAATGCCTACTTTTTTTCTTTATAAAATCCAGATTGAATGATTAAATTGGATTAGACTTCTTGTCATATTGGTTCCCCTGTCTCATCCACATGACGAGTATTTAACAATTTATCTATAAAACCATTTATAAGCGTTAATGATTAGAATTTAAAACATAAATTTTTTCTCATAAAATTTAAATCGGAGGTTCAAATTGGATTGAGTTTGTTCCCAAAACTCACATTCGACGTTACAGACATGCCAGTACTTCTGGTTCGTCCACAGGACGAGAATTTTACATTTTTATTCTTAAAATCACTAGGTTAACGGTTAGAACATAAAAAACTTATTTTTTTCTCATGAAATCCAAAACCGACAATCCAAATTAGATTATGTTTGTTACCATAACTAACTTTCGACGTTACAGACATGCAAGTACCCCGACTTATCCACGGGACGAGTATTTTACAATTTTACTTCTAAAACCATTAAATGTTAACTTTTGAAACTAAATTTGTTTTCACCACTCATATTCATCACTATGGACATGTATATCATGCACATAGAATAAAATTTTAAGTCTAACCTTTTGATATTACACTTAAAAAGTGTTTACTTACGGTGAATGGTGGAAATGAAGGATATACTTATCTTCTGCTAAAAGCGTTGCTTTATCTATTGTACCCGCTACCCACTTGTGTTTGGATCTGCTACTCCATAACCACTACGTCATGAAAGGAGGGATTTGGAACCTTTGAATAAGCAGGAGTGGAGGAATAATAGCGTCCTAGTGACTTGCTGAGCACTTTACGAGGGTCCACCAGATCGCTCAAGCCATATAATTGTCCCTTTTTAGACCCATCTTATGCTTTCAACTACTGCTTGTCGTCCAACTCCTGCTGTGAAGATATATCATCACCAAATTTTGCATTCATAACATGTCAATATGACTCCAATAATCTAAATTAATACATTAGTGTGACATTGGATACAACTGACTAAAAAGATTTCACTAATTAAGCTAACTGATGTATCACTAATCAAACTTAATTACATGCATTTGTGCAATTTCAAGATTTACATATAATCCATACAATCATAGATAAATCGTCGTTTATACTTACACTCACTTGCTTAGACTTCCGATCAACATATTATATGCTCATACATATGTGAAAGTTTTTGAATCTTCTGGTCATACTTGTAAATTCAAGTCAAACTTTATGTTAATTATGCTACAACTATCATTGATTAGTTTCTTGGTGTGATCTTTTTGATAGGCAATGAAGGCTTACATTGTGTATTTAATATTTAATAATTTCTTAAATGACTTAAAATTTTGAATGAAAATATAAATATTATCTTATTTATTTCGGCCCTAGTTAGACCAAATTCTTGGCTTCGCCCCGACTAGCATAAACATTTTTTAGAGCTAAATCATGATTTTATTTAGAGCCTTCGATTTTTGTCACCCTCTGATGTCTTCCAAAAGTTGGACTAGTAACTATCTAATATTTGTATAACTTGACTAATAAAATGAAAAATTTACCATTACAAATTTACCATAACAAGTGTATTTATTAGTTTTAATTACGTGACTGAAATAGGTGGATACTTAATTGGAATGTCACCTAACAAAACTATTTTATTTATATTAATCAACAGTAGAACATATCATCATACAAACACCAGAAACGACATCAACCTCTAATTCCTTATAAAAGCCAAAGCTATACTCTTTCCCCACACGATAACGTAAGCCCCCTAATTCCTTATAAAAGCCATTATTGTCGTAAATCCACTTTTCCATGTCTTCCAGTTTCCACCCCCATGATGTTTGCCTCCCTTAAAGTGTGCTTAATTAAATTACACTCGACAAAAATCTCTCTTTTTGCTTCTCTCTCCTTTGGTTAAGTGGCTTTGTTTTCTTTCGAAGAAAGAGATAATGGGTGAAATTGGGGAATTAAATTGTCAGACATTTCATCGAAAAATTGAGCTTTCCCCGTCCATTTTAGCGTTAAGGTGGGTTTCTGTTAAGTTTTAACAGAAGAAATAAACTATAAAAAACTTTTATGTTGTGTAACTATTAGAAATTGTACGTAAAAATTGAAAATGTGATACTAAAATAATATTTATTAAATAATTGTCCAATGAATCGAAATAAAAAAACAAAACAAAATAAATAAATGTTTCGTTTTGATTTAGTGTTAAAATTAACCGTCGAAACGGAACAAAATTCATAACTTCATTTGGTGGATATACAAGGGTTGCTATAGTTAAATAAACTAAGATTAAATCTCTACATAGTTTATCATTTTACTCTTCTTCAATCTTCTTCTTTGTAAACTAACTATGGCCCATCACATATCATTTATGTTGCCCTGACCAAAATTTGGGAAAACATGCAAAAAAAAAAATTAAGATGACTAAAAATAAAAATGAATAAGATAGTTTTAAGGTTAAATTTACCTAGTTTAAAATATAAATATAATTTATTCTTCGAGATATATAATGGTAAAATACAATTACATTCTTTGGTTTAATAGTTTACAATTTGGTTTCAAGTTTTTGAAAAATAATATTTTTCCTCAGAAGTTTTAGTCGACATAACAGTGTTTATATATGAATTATTTTTCTACAAGTCACGTAACTCTATGTTGTTTCGTTGTGTTGTGAGTTGCATGTTACACATATGATAGATATTAATTGAAGAATATATTTATATATTTACATAATTGTAAAATTCTCTTTTAAGTTTAAGGTTAAATAACAGTTTATTCCACGAATTTTCAAAATGGGCAATTTAATCATCGATTTGTCAATTTGGAACAATTCAACCAATTAGTTTGATTTCAACTAAATTTTGACCAAAATATTACTGAAAATTTTTAATATATTTACTAACTTGTCACGTCAGATGACAAATATGTTAAGTTTTTTAGTAATCTTAACCTTTGACGTGTTAAGTTAGCAAATATATTAAGTTTTCGGATGATTTTTTGGCTAGAATTTGACCGAAATTAGACCAATGGATTGAATGGCTCCAAATTGATAAAATGAGGGGTTAAATTGCTTTTGTTTTTAAATTAAAGGGGCAAACTGCTAATTAACCCTAAACTTAAGGGGAATTTTACAATTACGCCTTTTGTTTTTCTTATTTTTTTATTAAATAATTTAAATAGTGATATGACTTTGTCAGTTTTTAAATGTTTATGATTAAATTATAATTACTAATTTTACTTATACGTATTAGGTGATTTTTTTTTTTACTGAGCATTATACTTTGCAAATCACATGCACCTAATTGGCCCTATTTAGTAGTACTGGCTACATTAGTATTCTAAGCTTGGATTATCATGTATGAACCTAATCGTCTGACATATAATTGTGTGCTGTTTAGTGCACTTCTGTCATGGGGAAATAGTGTTCGTAAATTATAATACTGCATTTAGAAAATAGAATTGAATGAAAATTGAGACTTTCCTCTTTTATAGAAAAGAATCAATTCCGTTTAATTCTAATTTTAAGATTTTAATTTTATATTATCAAACACAATATAAAAACATTTTTATATATTTTTTTAATATAATTAATTTATATTCCGAAAATTTTACAGATCACCAATTTAATTCAACAATTTTATCCAAAATCGTAAATTTCGCATCGGACAGAGTTTCATTTTAACTATTTAAATTGAATGTTTCAGTTTCGGTCCGTTTTGATGTGCCAGATTTATACATGTTAAATTATATATATCTTTAAAAATATATATATAATTATAAATATAAATTATAATAAAACAATCAACATTCAAATATACAAATTAATCATACATACATTTTTACTTTACAATCAACTATAAATCATTTTTTGTTAAATCCAAATTAGGACATTTTCCTACTATCAAATTCAATACCTTATATATAATTATAAAAACATGTCATAATAAAAAAAATTATCATTCCAATATCAAATAATAAATATATTGTATCACCCACATTATCCAATAGAAGAGAAATAGTGAAAATTCTCAAATTACCTTTTTTAAATTTTAAAAAATATATAAAAAAATTGCATTGTAATAGACCAAAACAAAAGACAAAATAAAATGTAGAGGTGTTTCGTTTCGGTTTAGTGTTAAAATCAAAATATTTAGTCTGTTTCGATTGAAACGTAACAAAACTTACAATTATGGTTATATCTCTCTAAAAAAAAAAAAATCGGTGAACCCAACAAAGAATCTAAAATCAAACCGATAGAAGAATCCTTACTTCTTCTTTGTAGTATTGAAACAAATTTTCCAACAAGAACGTGACTGTGTAATGTCAATTGGGTGGCAGTGTAGGGGACTGGGTCTACCAAAACCCCTAACAAAACGGCATTTACTCACTCAACATAGAAAAAACTCCCCTTCTCAAAAGGGATGGGAGGTTAGTTTCTTGCTCATTTCCCACCCTTCATTTTCCCCTCAGACATTTCAACAAAAGATCCAAAATTAAAGGAAATAAAAAAAGAGTTGAATTTTAACTTTTATTAACAAATAATTAATTTATTTAGAAATTTTTAATGATAGGGACAAAATAGATCCAGCCGGCACGCTAAAGCTACCAACACTGACGGTTGGCCCATATATCACCGGTAAAGAGGTTACAGAAATCTGAAAATAAATATTCCGTAACAAAAACTTTCTTTCAGTTTTTATTGAGGTGAAAATACAATTACACAATTAACAAATATAAAATAACAAAATATAGCACTGTTTTAGGTTGGTTGAAGAGCTGGGGCCCTGAGAATAACACGTCGACACGCAGCTTACGTGTAGAAATTTTATTTGTTCTTTTATGGTTGTCACTTTTGCTATGCTCACAGCCCTGGGAGTTTAACTAATTAAATTGGGTCAATTCCTTCATGAAGGACATAATTGTGGTTTTTTTTTTTTTTATTTAAATTTGTTGTTCGTCGTTACAACAAACCCAGCAGTTTTCTTGACTTGTACAAACAAACCCACCACCGGTTTAATCTTGTAACCTCCCTAAAATTTCTAAAATACCCTCACATATTTTTCACAAAATTCAACATATTTGAGATAAATATATAAAATCAAAACTTATTACAGAGCATAAACGTTCGATTTTTATCTTATTAAACAAACTTTTAACTATTTTTAAAGATAAATGAGAAAGGGCAATTTAGGAAGAAGGGAGAAGAGAAGAAGTGAGGAATAAATACAGAAACGCGCTAGGCTTGCATGTTACATGTTGCTCTTTCTGCCTTCATTCATACGCTAATTAGATTTTTATTTATTGCTATTTGCCGTTTTAAGGGAAAAATAAATTACTCCCCAAATAAAAAAAAAATCTATTTCCATTTTTAATTCCAAATTATTTTTCTTTTCTTCATCTTTGTTATATATCTCTTGGTGGAGGAATGCTTGTTGCCTACTCCTTTTTAGTTTTCATTTTCTCTCTCCCTATGCTTCTTTAAAAACTTCTCCTTGAAAATTCAGAGCTCACAGCCTTTTTGCTCTGTTTTTCTTCATTTTGTGATCTTTTGTAATGGAGAGACACAAGTGTAAGCTATGTTTCAAGAGCTTCTCAAATGGAAGAGCTTTAGGGGGTCACATGAGGTCTCACATGTTGAATCTTCCAATTCCACCAAAACCAGAAGAAGAGGAGGAAGAAGAAGAACAACAACAACCCAATCAACTCAGTGAAGAGACCGAGTCAGCTTCATCATCATCATCTTCATCAGAAGAAGAAGGAGGAGGTGAAGAAGAAGAAGAAGATGAAAAGGGTCAGTTTTACGAATTAAGAGAGAAACCAATGAGAAGCATTCGCTTGGTGGATCCTGAGTTCTCTTTTGCTGTTGATGCTGGGTCCATTGTCCTTCAAGACAGAGAAAGCGAGACCGAGTCATCCAAAAATCCAACTCGGAGACGATCCAAGCGGACTCGGAAATCGGTTCTTTTAGAGCAGTATCACCACCATCACCACCACCAAGGCCAGCAAAGACAAGAACAAGACAAACTTAAGAAGCTGAAATTGAACCAACTCAGTACTAAGACCGAGTCATGGGCAGAGCCTGAACCGGTGAGTTCGATCTCTGACACAACTACTGAAGAACATGTCGCTTTCTGTCTCATGATGCTTTCAAGAGACAAATGGAAGAAAAAGGAAAAACAACAGCAACTAGAAGAAGGAGATGATCAAGAGCAAGAACATGAAGAAGTTGAGAAGTCTATTGAAGAAACCGATGAATATGATGAGTTCAAATTCTCTACTAAAAATCGAGTTCGAGCAAAATATAGATGTGAAACATGCAACAAAGTGTTTAAATCTTATCAAGCATTGGGTGGACACAGAGCGAGTCACAAGAAGATGAAAGCTTGCACACAAACTCGTAAAAATGAACAAGAGCAAGAAAATGCTGCTGGTACTTCTTCTTCAGTAGTGGCAGAGAAGAAGATTCATGAATGCCCAGTTTGTTTTAGGATATTCTCATCTGGGCAAGCACTCGGTGGGCATAAAAGATCTCATGGAACTGGATTAGTTGAAGCTGCTACCACTGCTCCTAAAAGTTCAATTAAGTTTGGAGATAGTTTGATAGATCTTAATCTTCCTGCTCCAATCGATGACGATGATATTAGCCAAATTGAGCTCTCGGCTGTCTCTTATGCTGAATTTGTGAATCACGTCAAGCAATGAATGCAATATTATTTGTGTGGTCTGAAGTCTGATCCAAAGGTAAAAAAACACATTCGGTTGCCTTTTTAGCGTAATTTTTGGATCAAAATTATGCAATTTTGTGATGGTCAACTGCCTTATCATGACTTAAAATCTATTTTTACATGTTCTAACTGTAATTTTCTCCCTTGAATTGCGTTTGCTTTCATTTTATGTTTATGTACAACTAATTTAAGAACATCCATGAATGAAACAAGCACGTGTTTATTTAAATTTGCTTCTTTTCTTCTTTAACATATCTGGGTTTTAGTTAATTTCTGGTTAAGCTAATGTATTGAGTAGTTAACTACACTACTTGGGGTCTCTAGCTATAAGCATTTTTGCAGTTTATGAGGAAGAAGATAATTCTCTCTAATCTGCCCATTGTTTTCTCTTTTCTTTTCTGTCTCTGTCTGAAACTGTTTCATACCTTTATTCACAGAGGCTATTTAAACCGGTAGAGATTGGAGAGGGAGAGAGAGGATTAAATGACTTTAATAGCCTTGATGCTGTATCTGATTTCCAATCAATAGAATACCATATGTGGGAAAATTGGAAAAAGGTAATTGAGTAAATAAGCAAAATCCATTGTTTTTACTGGAGAGAATAACATGTTTGATTTGGCGTGACAAACGGATCAGGCTGATTCCAACCCAGTGGAAACTTTCTATTAAAAAAAGAAAGAAACTTTCAGCCACATTCATTGAATTTTGTTATTAATGAAAGAAAAAGGTAATTTCACAAATTTTTTAATCTTTTGCTTAATTTGGATATTTTACAAAAACATTTGCTAATACAGCACTAGATTAGGGACTGTTTTATCTTTATAGGAGTACTCATTAAGTACCATTTACAGTTTCAAGTTTTAGCTGTCAAGGTGATTTTGGAAATTTACTTTGGTTAAATCGGGTCTAAATATTTATCTTTAGATCATTTCAAAATTTCACTTAAAAACATATTTTACTATATGAAATCAAAAATATTTGGTTAGAACGAATCTAAACATTTGTTTTTAGATCATTTCGAAATTTTATTAGTAATTTTAAAAAATTTTATTAGTAACGTCAGTATAAATGTGAGATTCAAAAAATAATGTTATCAATAAAAAATTTTAAAATTACTAATAGAGTTTCAAGTTGATCTAAATCATTGATTTTAGACTTGATCTAGCCAAAAAATCTTCGTATGAATTATTAAAATTTAAGTTTTTAATTTTAAAATTTTAATGATTTAAAGCCAAACAAAGTCTTAAATTTTACTGATTTAAACTCAAAAGTCTTAATCTTATATTCTTATTATGTGCACCGGAATAGACCGTTTTGTCTTCAGAGGAGAGCTTGTTAAGTACTTAAAACATACTCCGTAGTCCGTACTTACTACCGTATAAAACAGAGTACTTAGTAGTATAATATATAGCTAAACAACCAAAGTAGATTAGTAGCTGTCTTTAGAAAGAGTAGGTTCTGTCTTTCGAGCAGGGCTAGCGTAACAGGTTGTTGCCAATCTGACAGACGACAGCTAAATCATGCTCATGATCAGTAAAGTCAGATAGCATGTATTCGGGTTCTGGTCACTTGAAACAGAAAGTGAAGGACTCTGCCATTTGTAAGATCAAATATTCTAATGGACCTTGTCTTGTCTTCCTTAATTACTATATTTTTGTTCCAACTCAGATGTTTTTTCTTACGCTACAATAATTTTATTTTTTTTTTACTAATCGAGTTTGCAGAGCGTTTTGAAAGTGTTTTAATTGAGTGTATGACAGACTTTATTCTTTTTTATAGTGACCAGAAAATTCTGTACGAATAGATTATATAGAACATGCTTTTGTGCGTGTGAGTATAGGCTTCTCTTACCCAACCTTATCTTTTGGTATGTTTAAGTTAGATTTTGATTACCCTAATAAGGGTGCAAATTGTTGTGGATTGCATTAATCAAAGAATGGCATGTTTTCATGGAAAAATTCTTAGATGCACTCTATTTTTTTAAACGGTCTAGATATATTCAATGTATACTCTTTTGGTTTGAACCGAATACAATCAACAATTCATCGTTTTTATATTTATGTGAGTTTTTTTTAAAAAAAATGAAAAAAAATAAGAGTGGATTGTTGATATGACCTCTCTCTACACCAAAATGTTCCCAAAATTAGGTCATCTTGTTTGTATGCCATGGTTTGGAATATTTGTAATGTCTTGATTTTTTATTATTATTAAGGTATCATTTTGTAAAGTTCTTAAAACAGTTTTTATTTTTAAGAGACAAAAATTAATTTAAACATCCAAAGAAAACAAATTGGTTTTTAAAGAAAATAAGAAAATGAAAAATAGATTTTAAGAAACTGAAATTTGAACCAAAAAGCACACTCAATTTTACATGTAAACTAGTTTGATGGTTGTTTTAATAGTTATTTTATCAAACATTAAACAATATTTAATTTTACAATTGTTTTATTAAAATTTGTTTCAAAAACCATTTTCGCGTTTAAAAATTGAAACTATAATTAGAACAACGAATACGTTTTTTGTACTCCAGTAATCCTTAGAAATAAAACCCTGACATGTTCTTTTCAAAGAGAGAGTTTCAAATTTCAATCTATCACCCTCTTTTGTAATTGAAAGTAAAAGAAAAAAAAAATAAAAATCTATGACTCTATGCATGAGATGATGAAGTGGATTACCCACTGCAGCAAGGTTAGAAACTGTTGATTTACTTGGTTGGAAGATTGGAGGTTTAATACAATTTAGCTTTAAAAAGAAATAAAAATACTTAAAATCCAACAAACCATTCCTAACCATCCAATTTGCTTATATGTTGCTAACTTTTTTCCTTTTTTTCACCCTTACCTTTTGGCTTGGTTAGGGAAAGCCAACATGCCTTTGCCTCCTGCAATCCCAAGTGGAATATGCTTCAGCGCTTGAGCAAACATCTTTTAATGGGAATTTTGTTCAGGTGTAGTTAAAGTTTAGGAGAGTTTAGCGGGAATATGATATGTTTCTAACTATTGATCATGTTCTTTGTCACCGTGAATTTAATCCAACGATTATATTTTTATATTTAAGAAAACAATATCTTGAGTTTAATTTGAATTACTATGTTATAGTAAAAAAAAATCCATATCATTTGTTAATGTATTATAGTTAATGTATTATATCCCACATTGGTTGTGTATAGCTTTGTCTCTGCTATTGACTTGTATAAATATGATAGTTCCCTTGTAAGTAAATTACATCATTCAATACAATTCTTCTCTTTGTATTGTCTCACTTCCTCTCTTAAATTCAACATGGTATCAGAGCCATAATGGTTTTCAGTATTTTAAGAGTTGAGTATGCTCTGTGATTGCCACTATTAGTGGATCCTTCACATCAGAAATTCACATCTTTTAATAGGAATTTTGTTGAGGTGTAGTTAAAGTTTAGGAGAGTTTAATTGGAATATAGTATGTTTCTAACTATTGATCATATTCTTTGTCACCGTGAATTTAATCCAACGATTATATTTTTATATTTAAGAAAACAATATTTTGAGTTTAATTTGAATTACTATGTTATAGTAAAAAAAATCCAAATCATTAAGGTGGAGTCAAAAATATTTTTTTAATTGCCCTTTATCTCCTTTTACCCAAGATTAGGGAAAAAGTCAATTATTTATTTAATTTAATATTATATTGAATGAGAGTTTGTTTACAAAGTATTTTCAATCCTTTTCACAATTATTAATTAGATTTCTCTTACTATCTAATTTAATTCAAGACTTGATCATCGTATAAATTACTTTAGTGGTGGAAAAGTTATCATATTCCATCAAGTTTTATGGGTTCTCTTTCAATGTGTATCATGTGTGTGGGGTATGTTTAAATCTCTTTTAAAGAAAAATATGTTTTTATCAGATTTAAACAAATTGATTTAAATTTGTTTAAATCTAACCCCAAACAACGTCAATGTTAATGATGAAAATTCACTTTTTTTTATCTTCTCTATTTTCGGTTGTTTTTTTGTTCTAGATCCCTATAGTATTACTTGAGCTATTAAATTATACAAATACTTTTAAAATACTATCCAAGCGTTATGTAAACTTCTACCATGTGTGTGAATCTCTAAGATTAGATAACATTTTTTTTTTTTTGCTTAAAGTTGAACTTAAAGTAAATCATAAACCGCGTTGAATCTTTTTTGCATGGCATCTTAGTTCTCTAGTCATGTTCTATTTTTGCATAATAGCTTGTATTCCTGCTTCTTTAAGTCAGAATCACCATATTAATATTCTTTGGTTGATGCCAAATAATGTTCTCATGCTGATCTGTCTCTTTAATCCCTCTTTTTGCTTACACAAAAGTGGTAAAACAAACAAATGAAGCCATTAGAAATGGAGTACCAATTACCATTAATATTAGCAAGCAGTGGAATATCCTGCATGCCTATAATTTCTTTGCTTCCATTTCTTACTTTTTATCCTCTTTAGCTTTCTTTCTTCTTCTTTTTCCATGATGTGATAATGTGGTCATGTTAATTAAGGAGTGATTTTAGCCCAGTGGATCTTGAGGGATGCCTACCCTTCAAGGAGAGCCTTTTTCTCAAAGTACATATTACATTACCACTCAAATTACCACCCATGTAAAATTTAAAGGTAAATTATAATCATATCACTCAAGTTTGATTATAATTACAACTTCATCTCAATTTTTATAAAAAAAACAATTGCATCCCATTACTTAAAATAAGTAGTTATCAGGAAATTTGAAAAGACAAAAAATACCCATCGTTTCTAAATATGACAATCACTTATCTTGTGGTTTATTTTGTAGCTTATTTCCATATTAGTCTCAATTTCACCCAAAGCTTAGTTTTCGATTCATTTTTTTATAGATTAAATGGATAAATAATGGGTGATGTAAACTGAACAGCAATTAATGTTTTAATTTTATAAGGTCATTTCGATCATTAATGTGCTTGTCAAGTGATGCTACATAATCACTGATATGTTACGTGTAGCATTTTATTCGTTCCTTTGAGATGTAGTGGCAATGTTCAAATAAAGTTTTGGATGATATTTTTGAAAACATAAATTAAATTATTGTCCTCTAGTAACTAGATCTTTAAATTATAAATTTAACATCAAAAGTCTTCAAACTTTCAATAAGTTATAATGTTATTAATTGCATCAATATATAATACTTGCTTCTTCTTTTTTTTTTTCATGTTGAGATGGTTAAATAATGGTTCCAATAAACCCTATAAACTATTTAGAGATCATTCAACAATTTTTTAGAATTTTTCACTTGGTAATTTTTTTTTTGTGATTTATCAATATTTAATAAGAATAAATAATTTCAGCATTAAAAAAATCTTTTATTTTTTCTCACAACATATCACATTTATCTTTACATGTGTACAAAAAATCATGACCAAATTCTTTATATTGTTAAGTTTTTAAGATAAATTCATTAAATAATAATTCAAAAATATATTACATTGTAATTAATTGAAGGTTTAAAGACTTTTAATGTCAAATTCATAGTTTAAGAATCTAAATATTAAATGAATAATAGTTTAAATACTTCCTAATGTAAATATCTTTTTTTGATAACTTTGTACTTGTTATCAAATTTGGAGATGTTGGTAAGTATCATTTAACTAAAATTTAATTGGTTCCTATGGTGCACCTTTAAATCTTTTATGCTTTTTTCAGTATCTTATGATGGATGTTTATCTCTAAAAGCTGACCTAATCATCATCTAAACACAATCACAAAAACTTTAGGAACAGCAATGGCAGGACAGCTTGTTTTGGTTGGGTGGCCTTTATAGTTGAGGATTAGAGAGAGATGCCCATATGAGTCGGTGGGTCGGTTCTTGTTTCCATTCAAAAGATTATTAAAGAAAAGGAATCAAAACGAAAGGAAGTAATAGAAAGAGGTAAAGGGTAAAAGGTCTTGTGAGAGTGAGTGCCACTTCATATTTACAACTGACAACACTTCCAAGTGGTGGGGTTTTTCTAGAAGTTTGAATGAAAAAAGGAGAGAGAACCAAACAAAACTGCCTTAATTTGCAGGCTTATGACTTAAAAAAAAGACACATCTAAAGAAAAGAATGACTCAACAATATGGTCTTTTTTTTCTTCTTCAAAGTTCTAACAAACACTACATCGTCATCGTTGAAAAGCACTTTTGTCACTTTTTAATTTCTGGGTGTAAAAATTATGGAGTTTGTTGGGTCATGGTGTTTTGGAGACTCAGGTTAAGACAAAGTCACGGTAAAAATATAGTGTTTGTGTTACTATTTAGTTTAAGTAATTTGAATTATATTTTTATTATTAATTATAATTTTTAACACAATAATAAACGTTCGTCAAAATCATGATTCTCAAATGTGCAATTGCTGAGAGAGATTGTTGGGCTGGGCAGAATGGTTGACTCTTAGATGAAAACTGAAAGCCATGGGTTAGTTAATTGAAGGACTAGCATTCGTTTTGGCGTGATTTTCGCTATGTGGTTTTCTATTGAAAGGCAATGCTCAATCTTGCATTTATTTTCTATGTTTTCGGATTTAGTTTCTGCCCTCTTTTTAATGGATAATTGCATAAAAATCCTTAAATTAATTACTGTGCAGAACTTAAATCATCAACCTATCAATTGGTTGCCACTGTGTCCTCACATTGGCACTAAACTTCCAAACAAATTCTACCTCTCTACACAACGACATCTGCTCGATAGTATTACAAAACTCCTGACTTATTATTTTTTTTTAATCTTGATATGGCCTTAATTCCATCCAACAGTCTCATTCGAGGGGGAGCAAAAGAATTAAATGATACTAAATCCCTTACAGAAATTTTAAATATAAAAAATAAAATTTGTTTCATATTATTCTTTTATGTGTCATCACGTTGATTAGGTTAAGGTCGACGTGTCTCACGATATTATTTGCTTTGGGTTTGAGCCCATTTGAATTTAAAAGGCCTTGTGAGTGAGTGAAAACTCTCGTCTTTATAAAGACGTTAGTCTTTCCATTACTCACCTTCTGCCCCGAGTAACAAAAAGATTAGTTATCGCGTGGTCGGTATTCCTACAGATGACGCCATTGTTGATGTCAGAGTCAATGCGGCACAAGATATTATCCGTTTTGGGTTTGAACCCGCATGAGTTTAAAAGGCATTGTGAGGGAGTGAGGAATCCCGATCTTATAAGGACGTTAGTCTTCCTATTATTCAACGATATATGATTTGAATCACACTAAAATTAGATTGAATATGAAGTCAAAAACTTAATTGCAACAAATTAGTAATTCAAGAAATTGTGAACTAAATTGATAATTAAATTGAGATCCTAAGTGCCACAAACTTAATTAGTTTAGGGACCTCAAGCTCATCTTCAATGACCAAATGATCAATACTTTGATTAATGGATCCCACATTAACCATGAAAATGACGTTGTATTCATCAATTAGAGCAGTGATCATCGATCTGGTCACTACAGAAGATCATAAGGTGGTGGTTGAATTATTTTTTATTAATAATTTTTTTTAGAATTTAGATACTCTCTATTTAAGAATTAAAATAAAAATCAAGTTCATGGTGATGAATTTAAATCCTCTTAATTTATGAATTAAAATGGAGATTAAGTTTATTGTTAGACTGAATACTACCATGACAAATTTGAATTTAAATCATTTCCATTCAATCTCACTATGAATTTGACTTTCATTTCAATTCTCAAATAGAGATAGTAACGACTATATTCTTTCAAACGGCTCATTATTGAGAGTGACTCCAAAACCATTGTTGACTGGTTTAGAGCGGGTAGGTGCACCTTATGGTATTTATGGGACTTTTGGTATGAGTGTTTTAAAGAGATGCAAGGGATGAATGTTCGGATTGTTCATCAATTACGTGAAAGTAATCAAGCGACAGATTTCTTGGCTAAGATCGGTGAATGAGACAATAATGGAACATATGAAAATTTACATGAGCTACCGAGGTTATTAAATGGTATTCTTCGTATTGATAAGTCTGGTTTGCCGGCTATTAGACATTAGGTTGCTTTTGTTTATTGTAAGTTTTTTTAGGCTTGTTTAGAGGTTGTTTTTCTACATAGGCATGTTTAGACTTGTTTGATTTTTTTTTGTCTAGTTTATTTTCTTTATGTTTTGTTTGGTCTATGTTTGGGAGGGTTTGTTTTGGTCTTATTGTAATCTCCCAGCTACTTTACTTGTAATCACGGTTTTCCTCCGCCATAAGTGAAGGCTTATCAATAAGCTTGGGATGGGGTCGCTACGAGAGTGGTTAGTGGCTCTTCATAAAAAAAAAAAAAATGGAGATGGTCTCAATCTTATGGTAAGATCGAATGGCACAATGATAAATTTGGATTTAAATCTTCTCTATTTGATGGTGTGAAATTCAATCTCATCGTAAACTTGACTAAATTTCAATTTTCAAATAGAGAGATTCCAAATCCATAATGCAAAGCTCACAGTATGGTCACCAATTAAGTGTTAATATTGATATATGTCGAGATTAATTCTTTCACCGGCCAAGCACAGGCAACATGGGGATTGGTTTGATGAGGAATGTGTCATGTCTCGATCCACTGTTGTTAATAATAATAGTACATGAAATACAGATTTCTCTATACTAAGGCCTTTTAAAAGATTGGAAAGTAGTAGCTTTATGTGCAGCAAATTATTACCGTAGCAATCGGCTGATGAATTAGTGTAAAATCTGCAAGTTATGATGTTGACTTATTTTTTGGCCACTGGATTGTGCAAAAACAGAGCAAGGGAGAAAGTAAAAAAAAAAAGATTTCACTAAACATTGTGTTGTTAGGAAAAAAAAAAGGATATGGATCTTTTCCGGTAATTGAAGAGAAATTTTTTTTTATTGTATCATTGGATAAATATCACATCATCTATAATGTTGACGTGACATTCATCTAATGATGCATTTGGAAGAAATTTTTCTTAAATATACGTTTTTTCAATTTAAATAAAAGTAGTACACTTTGCAACAAAAAAAAAAAGAGTACATTTTTGTCAACCCAATTCTCTAAATTGTAAGCTAACTCCATAGGTAATTTATTTCAATGATTAAATTTATGAAAATAGTGTTGTTTAGGCCTTAGTATGGAGATATTTTATTTAGATTGTTAATATTTGAAATATTTTCAACCTCTTAAAGCACTTAGAAATTTATTAGAGGCTTTTAGAATTTAATTTTTTCATATTTTTATGATCCTTATTATGTTATTTAATTATTATCTTTTGTTAAAATTAAAATATATACCGGAGAGCCATACGTCATAAGGCTTAGGGCATATATCTCACTCATTAAAAGAAAAAAGCTTCGTTTTATACTTTCACCTCTAAAAAAAATTGAGAAGAGGATACCCCCCGAATTTTCTTTCATGGTGCTCCATTTTCTTAGAAAACAGACCGAGTGTTAGAATGTCAATGCTTGGCTTGTGAGTTGGGCAGAAAAGTTGGTTCTAAGTAGACTCCTTTTTCTTTGGGATGCAATCTTCCACACATTTTCTTCTCTTTTCTTTATTTGTGGGTTCTCTATATAGACTATGTTCTATATATGTGAACTTTACCTTTGGTTCACGCTACAAACACCATGATTCCATGGCCTTTCCTGTAAAAGTCATATAACACACTCAAACGCCTCACACTAAGTACCATAGCAGTTTGTGTCTCTCACTCACATGTGATCTCCAACCTGGTCACCGCTAAACAGCAACTACTACCCATTACACAAGGTGCTTCCTCTTGTCCTCTAATACTTGCATATTCACATTTCACAAGCTTATAGTTAATGTAAAAAATGTTAAAAATAAAAATAAATATGGTTCCATGAAATTTTTTAATTAAAAGTATATTTGAATGTCGAAAAAACTGAAATAAAGGAAAACAAAAAAAAATATTTTGTTTGGATGTCAAAATAAAAGTTTTGGTGTAAAAATAACACAGTTTTAAAAAATAAGTTTCAAATGAAAATTGCAATTGTGGGGTGTGCGTCGTGAGAAATGAAAAATATGTGACAATAGTATGAAAAGAAAGTGAGAGAAAAAATGAAAAATTGATATAAAAGAAAATATTGATTTTTTTTTTATTGTCTTTAATAGAAATAACAAAGATAAAACTGAAAATCTATTGACAATGTGACTTTTATTTCTTATTTCTCATAGCTAAAACTGAAAATTTTAGTTCATTTTCACCACCCAATTGTTACATAAACTTTTCAAAGCTATACACATTTTTCATGTTAATTTCATATGAGGCTGTCTACACATTTTTCATGTTAAAGTTAGGCTGCCAACTATATTGCTCTTTTATGATAAGTTCTATGTGGTCTTTGCCATAGATTGCCTCCATCGGAAATGCTTTCACCTTGACATAAGTAATTAAATTAAGATTTAGAGTACCATTGTTAATAGTTTTTTTTTTCAATACTTTTAAAAAAAATTGATGTGACAGTTTTAACATTTTTTTTTTAAAATAAATATTAAATTAAACTCGAGCATGCATGTTATGCTATAGTCTCTTCAACTATTCACAAAATTCATGTCGGTCTCACATGAAATCTAATATTGTATGGGATTCACAAAACTTTATTATATATTGTGGTGTTTAATAAATAAATAATAAGCAAATGGTTTTTGCAAAATAAATAAATAAATAACTGAAAGGGCCTTCATTTGAAAGAAATAATTGGGCCAAGAAGCTTTGGGGAGCTCTAATTTCAATCTCCTTGCCTGCTAATCCATCTCATGAGGGATACTGTCGGTTAGGCCTAGACCAATACCATTGGCCTCTGGTCCACGAAGCTCTGCATGAAAACGTAGCAGCCCAACAACCAATTTGGCAATTGAAGTGAGACTTCTTTTGAGAACCCTCTTAAAAAAGATTAAAGCAATATTTTCTTAAGAAAATGTTATAGATATATTATCAAAAATGGCATGAGAAGGTAAAGGAATTTATGGTTTATTCATACGATTATTACATATTATCATTTTGACTGTTAGGCCTTTTTATTAAAAATAGCCTTGAGCCTTTCCACTTCAGCTTTACTAATGGAAGTAGTCTTTTCTATTAACGCAGAATCCAAATCGTTTCCAAACAATGAATAATCCATGATTTGGACACTAGGATTAGGGTTATTAAAGAAAAAAACACCTTCTGCTTGCTGGTCATCGGCGGCATTCATTACGAAATGAAACAATCCTTGCGGTAAAACCATGAGATCTCCCTTTTGAAGTGTCTTCATGAAAACGGTGTTAGCCGAAGAAATGAATCCGGCAATGGATGAACCACTCATTTGGTATATAACCTCAGTTGCATCTGGGTGACTGTGCATCGGGAAGAAACCACCAGGTGCCGAGGTTGCAAGGCCTATGCTCAAATCCAACCCATTTAAGCCCGGAAATCGAGAAACAAATGCAACAGTCACGTTACTATTATTCAAGGAGATTCCGGGTGAATTTAGGGTTGAAGACACGAAATCATCGACCGTGATATCTTCAAGACTTTTACAGGGGTATCCTGATGGGCTATCAGGGGCCTTCAAATCCGCTACACAAAAATCTCTGGCAGATGCGTCATGAGCGAAAGTGAAGAGGGAAGTTAAGAGAAAGAGAATGTGAAGCATTTTTTTTGGCGTGATTTTTCTCTTGATGGGGTTTTGGTTAGGTTATCTATATATATGTGGAGGGAACTTGGAAGTAAATGGGATTTTGTGGTGTAAATCATATAGATTTTATTTTTTAGGAATAAAATTATATTGTACTTAATTATAAGGCAATATAATTGTAAAGATTACCTAAATTTTTCGTATAAAATCTCGTAGTTATTATATCAAGAAGATTTTGTAAATATTAGTTGATTAAAATATATTTTAAATCCAATTTTTAAAGAACTTCCTTTTTTATGAATAAATTTCTTAAATCATGTATATATATACACACTTTTTTATTTGTTTGCTAAAATAATATATCTAATACAATAAGATTACCTAATTTTTTGGTATAAAATTGCATATTTTTATTATATCATCAAGAACATTTTTGTAAATATTAGCTGATTAAAAGATATTTTAAATCCATTTTTTAAAGAACTTCCAATTTTTATGAATAAATTACATAAATCATGTATTTTTTTTATTTGTTTGATAAAATAACTTATCAATACTGTATTGTTTTACAAGTTGACTATGTGACATCATCGAATGACATAAAATATACCATCCAATAGAAAGCTAACATGTGATAATTTTCAAAGGCCATATAAGTATTTTCACACCTACAATATAATTATCATAGATGACATTTATCACCAATTAAAGATCAGATTATACCTTATTAAGAATAAAAAGGTACGTAATTTCACATCTGACAAATGATTCATAACTTTTCTCATTATGTTAAGATTCTATCTTTTTTACTTATTTCTCTCTTTCCAGTATTCTCCCTTCTTTCAAAAAGTATAGTATTGACTTCAACATTAGAGAACCTCCTAAAGAATAAAACTTTATTTGTCCTTTTTTTTTCAAGTGCAATGCTCAGTTTGACGTGTCAACGGTCTATAGTTGACATAAGTTCATCCTAATGGACTTAGTTATCAATGCTTGTATTTTAAATAATTAATCTTTTGTATCAATGTCTTTTAATAACTTCATATAGCATGTTTTTGAAGAGTAAGCTTATAAAATATGACTATATATTTTTCTATACTATAAAATAATCATATATTATTATAAAAACATATATATGATACAAAGAAAATATTATTATATCATATACATAATAACATTTTCTTTTTAAGAAGGCCTATACTATTATTTTCCTTTCCAAAAAAAAAAAACATGAAAGTGTTCTTTTATTCTTCAATTCCATTTTCTTGTCAGAAAGATCACAAATCTGTTCTGAAGTGATAGTTTCTATTTCATGTTGTAGCCTAAATTCGATCCCAAAGCACATTAGGTGGAGTATTTATTATGTAGGCCCAAACTATTAAGAAATGGATACCGCCGTGATAAAGCCCAAACCCAAGCTATTTCTTAATGGCCCATCCCAGTAAAGAGAACTCTCGCCACATGTTCACACATTGTGACAAAAATTGTCGAATCGTAAAAGAAAGTCAAACATTTTGTGATCTTAATTCGTTACCCACCTAAACAGGTGAGGACCTAGTCACTTGCCACATTATCTCGATTTATCTAATTACATTATTGATCCCTAAAATTTGATTCAAATTTAAATTAATCTCTACTTTTTTTTAGCAGTGATTTAATCATTTTAATCTCCGTTTATCCATGCAACTACTTTTTTTATCATAAAATAATTATTAACATAAATAAATGAACACACAAATACGTTAAACTTTGAACGATAACCATTGAATCAAAAACTGGTGATTAATAAAAGATATTGGTTAATTAATCTTTAAAGTTTCAATTGTAATATTTAAGTTGTTAAAATTTTAAAGATAAATTATATAAACCTCCTCGAGATTTGGAGTTAGTTACACTTATTTATCCATTATTTGGGAAACGACTAAAACTTTTTTAATTGATATTTAACCATTTAAAATTTGTTAACCCAGAGAAATTGAAGATATTTAAATTTTGTCATATCTATCATAATAATAAAAGATGCTATGTGATATATCAATTTTTTGTAAAAACATTTTAAGAAAACAAAAAAAAATAAGGTGAAGGTGGCGTGGAGTATGGGTAATATGTGGGTCCGACACTAATATGAACATTAAATGGAATATATTGAAGTCATTTGTAACTTATTTTATCTCCATCTTTATTTTTTTTTTCATGTTTATACCAAAATGAGCTACAATTGATTTTAATCCATTTCATGATAGTGTTTAATAAATAAATAATAAGCAAATGGTTTTTGCAAAATAAATAAATAAATAACTGAAAGGGCCTTCATTTGAAAGAAATAATTGGGCCAAGAAGCTTTGGGGAGCTCTAATTTCAATCTCCTTGCCTGCTAATCCATCTCACGAGGGATACTGTCGGCTAGGCCTAGACCAATAGCATTGGCCTCTGGTCCACGAAGCTCTGCATGTAAACGTAGCAGCCCAACAACCAATTTGGCAATTGAAGTGACACTTCTTTTGAGAACCCTCTTAAAAAGGATTAAAGCAATATTTTCTTAAGAAAATGTTATAGATATATTATCAAAAATGGCATGAGAAGGTGAAGGAATTTATGGTTTATTCATTCGATTATTACATATTATCATTTTGACTGTTAGGCCTTTTTATTAAAAATAGCTTTGAGTCTTTCCACTTCAGCTTTACTAATGGAAGTAGTCTTTTCTATTAACGCAGAATCCAAATCGTTTCCAAACAATGAATAATCCATGATTTGGACACTAGGATTAGGGTTATTAAAGAAAAAAACACCTTCTGCTTGCTGGTCATCGGCGGCATTCATTACGAAATGAAACAATCCTTGCGGTAAAACCATGAGATCTCCCTTTTGAAGTGTCTTAATGAAAACAGTGTTAGCCGAAGAAATGAATCCGGCAATGAATGAACCACTCATCTGGTATATAACCTCAGTTGCATCTGGGTGACTGTGCATCGGGAAGAAACCACCAGGTGCCGAGGTTGCATGGCCTATGCTCAAATCCAACCCATTTAAGCCCGGAAATCGAGAAACAAATGCAGCAGTCACGTTACTATTATTCAAGGAGATTCCGGGTGAATTTAGGGTTGAAGACACGAAATCATCGACCGTGATATCTTTAAGACTTTTACAGGGGTATCCTGATGGGCTATCAGGGCCCTTCAAATCCGCTACACAGAAATCTTTGGCAGATGCGTCATGAGCGAAAGTGAAGAGGGAAGTTAAGAGAAAGAGAATGTGAAGCATTTTTTTTGGCGTGATTTTTCTCTTGATGGGGTTTTGGTACGTTAGGTTATCTATATATATGTAGGGGGAACTTGGAAGTAATTAAATGGGATTTTATGGTGTAAATCGTATAGATTTTATTTTTTAGGAATAAAATTATATTGTACTTAATTATAAGGCAATATAATTGTAAAGATTACCTAAATTATATTGTATGGTGAATTGATCTCAAAAGATGCTATGTGATATTTCAATTTTTTGTAAAAACATTTTAAGAAAACAAAGAAAAATCAGGTGAAGGTGGCGTGGAGTCTGGGTAATGTGTGGGTCCGACACTAGTATGAACATTAAATGAAATATATTGAAGTCATTTGTAACTTATTTTCTCTCCATCTTTATTTTTTTTTCAAGTTTATACCAAAATGAGCTACAATTGTTTTTAATCCATTTCATGATCGTGTTTAAGTATTTTTCACATCTCCTTTAAGAATTAGTTAATTTGGATAAATGTCTAAATTTTTCATATAAAGCATATGAATTAAAGGGAAGAAAAAACACTAAAAGAGTTTTAATTTTGTTTTCCAATTTCTTTATTTTTTTATAACTTAATTTAATTGAGATTGAAGATCATTTTGAATGAAATTAAGATGGTTTAAGCGAATTTTTCTCATCAAATAATAATCAATTGTCATTCTATATGAAAAAAATCAATAGATGTCATATTTAATTAATTTTGTTAGTTTTAAATTGATATAGGGATAATATTGAAAAAAATTGAAAATTGGGATTTAAATGTTATAATTAAAACTCATAGAAATCAATTTAAATCTCAAAGCAAATCTTAAGGACGAATGATGAATTTAAACTTTTTTATTTTAGTTCAACATTTTTACTCCAATAGTCTTATCACGTGCACTTGGAAAAGTCTATGCAATGTTGGCAATATATAAATACAAACAAACCAAACTATATAAAGCATGGACCCTTCTGTGGGTGCGGTGATCTGTCTACGCGAAAAATCCACCTCTTGTCTCAATTCTCTCCCTTTCTTCGATTCTCAAAATCCTAATTTCGCTTACCGGTAAGTCGATCTCTCCCTTTACATCTCCTGTTAAGTACGTTTCATTAATCAAATTCAATTGTTTTTAGTTTTGAGAAGCAGGAGTATCCATTTAATGCTTGAATAATAAGCCACAATATATCTACAATCTCCTTCTCCACTCAAAATTATTAATGTAGCAGAGATGTTGAAAACCCTGGATCATTTCTGTCCTGAGTTTCACTTCTTGATTGACTTTTTAAAACCCTAATTTTTCTCTTTAATTATTTATTTAAAATTGCCAAATGTTTCATTTGGGAGCTAAATGGAGTATAGTTATAGTCTCAGCTTTGATAAGCAATATGTAGAATTAGACGTGATTGTGTTTTGACATTGATAGGATATGTTAGAGTTTTGATGTAGATGGCGTCTTCTCCATTTGAGGTAGATGATCAGACGGACGAGGATTTTTTCGACAAATTGGTCAATGATGATGACGAGCTTGATTACTCGGGATCTAGTCATACACATGGTGATGTTTCTGATGAGGCAAAAGCATTTTCTAATCTAAGTATTAGTGAAGTGGGTCCCAACGGAGAAGAGTCCGGTGGCAGTGACACTGGTTTTAACATTGAAGAAGCTGAAGAGGGTGGTCAAGATGACAGTGGTATGGGATCGTTGGATTCTAGAGAGGCCAAATTGGTTGCTAAGGAGAGCAATTTAGTGATACCTGGTAATGTAAATGAGTCCAGTGAAATGGGAATAGGAGCTAAAGAGAGCAATGCGGTTATACCCAGTAACGCAAATGAGTCTATTGAGACCAATGCGGTAATAATACCCAATAATGTGAATGAGACTAGTGAAGTTGGGATAGTGGAGGAAATTGGCACAGTGCACACGAGTAGTGTTGCTTCTGGAACTATTGAGAGCAATGCAGTCGTAATACCCAGTAATGTGAATGAGCCTAGTGAAGTTGGGATAGTGGAGGAAACTGGCACAGTGCACACGAGTAGCGTTGCTTCTGGAACTGGTGTGAAAGAGGTTCAGTGGACCTCATTTAACTCTTCTGATTCAGATGTTCACCAAGGCATTCGATTTGGGTCATACTCTGACCTTTTCAATGAATTAGGGGATAATTCAGAAGACCCATTTGCAGACGTGGTGAATAAGGTTGATACAGAGGCTGAACATAATGTTATTGGTGGTGTATCTGGAAATTCAGTTGCTGATTTGAGTTCGACTAGTTACAGCCAAAATCATGACTTTTGCCATGGTGTGGGATCAGAACAGATAGCAGATGGGCAGGATCTGAGTAGCACTCCGTATTGGGAAAATCTTTATCCTGGATGGAGGTATGACCCAAACACTGCGCAATGGTATCAGCTGGATGGATATGATGCAAATGCGAATGTAACTGCAACTGTGGACACTAATGTGACTGTGAATGCAAATGTGAACACTCAGGAAAATTTTGATGTGAAGGCCCAGTCAGTTACTGATGGGGTTGTTTCAGACCGAAATTCATATGTTAATTATTTGCAGCAAACGGCTCAGTCTGTTGTGGGTAGCGTGGCTGAGGGATGCACTAATGCTAGTGTCTCTAATTGGAATTCAATTTTGCAAGGAAACACAGAATACCCAGCACATATGGTATTTGATCCCCAGTACCCTGGTTGGTACTACGACACAATTGCCCAAGAATGGAGATCATTGGAGTCCTATACTTCAGCTATGAATCTGTCAACAATTATAGATTATAGTCAGCAATATCAAATTAAGAATATTGAAACTCATGGGGACCAAGGCTTAGGTAGTCAAGACCACATCATGAACTGGGGTGGCGTTTCCAGCAGTTACAAACTGCAAACTACAAATACGTGGCAAGCTCAGCCTGTTCTTAACAGAGAGGCTACTGGTTTTCTAGAAAACAAGCAATTGGGTCACCCATATGGTTCCACCGGCCATGTAGACAATTCTGCAGAACAACAAATACGATCCGAACCGTCTGGATCAGTTGCTGCATATGAACAGGCAAGTCAAAGCACTGATTGGAGTGATGGGGTTTCTGGATCTCAAGGTTTTGTCTCTACTGAAAAATTTCATCAACGTTATAATCAAAATAAGTTGGAACCAAGCCTACCAATGCATTTCAAACCTGCTTACTTTGATAGTCAGAAATCAGCAAGTTTTCCAGAGCATCTGCTCCAGACTAGTACTCAGTTCTCTTATGCTCCCAGTGAAGGGAGATCATCTGCAGGACGCCCTCCACATACTCTAGTTACCTTTGGATTTGGTGGAAAAATTGTAGTCTTGGAAAATAACAGTTCATTTCAGACAAACTCTGTGTACGGAAGCCAGGTTAGATAGTACCGCACTTGACTCCACTTGCAACATAGTTTATTGTTCCTTTTTTTTGTGTATAATTGCTTCTTCTATTGATTGTTACTATATTAGGCTTCAAGTTAATGTTTGTTTTATATGAAGGACTCGGCAGGACGTATGATCAATGTCCTCAATTTGGTGGAAGTTGTCATGGGAAAAACTGATACTTCAACCTGTGCATTGGGTGTCTCTGATTACTTCCATGCATTGTGCCAGCAATCTTTCCCTGGCCCGTTGGTTGGTGGGAATGTTGGAAATAAAGAGATAAATAAGTGGATTGATGAGAGGGTCGCGAGCTGTGAATCTTTAAACATGAATGATAGAAAAGCTGAAGTTTTGAGGTTGTTTTTCTCTTTGCTGAAAATAGCTTGTCAGTACTATGGAAAACTTCGATCTCCCTTTGGCGCTGACCAGGCATTGAAGGTAAGCTACTCCTAAATGTGTGCATTCATCTAGTTTATAATGGTTGTTTCGTCTTTCTTCCTGTTCATATGAAGATAAGGAAAGTGGCCTTACTCTTTCGAATGCCATACATTTATCTTCCATCTGCAGTATGCTGCATTGGTGTCATGCTTATATTACCTTTTGGCTGCCACCCTACATTATTATATAATCCCATTAATTCTTCCTGAAAATCTAGTGTTGGTGCTTTACTGGTTTTATGGAGCATGTTTCTTTTAAGATAAAGCACATATATTTTAGCCGTCATTGCTTGTTAATCGAATGGCGCATATGATAGATCATAAAGTTTGGTTTCAGTGCATTCCATCAATTTCACTATTATAGACGCTCTCATGGGATTTCTTGAGTGAGCTTTGAGCTGTGAGCTTTTATTTTCTTTTTCCTTTTTTAATTTGAAATCAGGAAAGTGATTGCCCGGAGTCAGCTGTGGCTAAGCTATTTGCCTCTGCAAATGGATCGAGGGAGGATGGTGCTCTTACACATTGCTTGCAGAACTTACCTTCTGATGCCCAAATTCAGGTATGTTATGTCCCCTCTTCCATCTTACAATAATTTCCACCGGATTTTTCTGTTTTTTGGCTATAGAATTTCATAGATGCCTTCTGTAATAGGCATTCATTATTGGTTTAGGCTACTGCCCTAGAGGTCCAGAAGCTTCTTGTCTCTGGTAGAAAAAAGGAAGCTTTAGAATGTGCCCAAGAAGGTCAACTGTGGGGACTGGCGCTTGTTCTTGCTTCCCAACTTGGTGATCAGGTTCTTGCCATCGCATTTAACTTTTTCTTACGATCTCCTGTACATGCTGACAATGGTTTGTGACTGACCCATGTTAGATTATCATGAAGGATTTAGGACCTGATTTTTTTCTTGCTGATACTTCTCTATCTCTCTCTCTCTCTTTCTATCTCTTTCAATGCATGCAGTTTTATGTTGATACTGTGAAGCAAATGGCACTTAAGCAGCTAGTAGCTGGATCACCATTGAGGACATTGTGTCTGCTAATTGCAAGGCAACCTGCAGATGTGTTTTCCAATGCCACCTCTAATAGCAGCTTTTCTGGTTATGTAAACTCCTCTCAACAACCTGTGCAGGTGTATATTAATTTTTGAGTATTTATGCTGAAAATATTTTTTCGTCATCTTGTCCATGAATTACACTTCTTTGCCTTTTCTATGTTATGTGTTTTCACTTGTATTGCTATATTGTGCCATGTAAAGTTTGCTGTAGTTTGGAACTTTGTGCCTTGTCTCTTATCTCACTTGCTAGTTTCCTCTCAACTGATACTATTTTGATGCTAATGAGCTGATATTTTTTGTTATCTGTTTGATATGTATGTTAATACAGTATGGGTAAGTATCTATCTATTATAGAAGCTTTGAAACATAAATCTATAAAGACCCAATGTAATAAACTTCAACCAAAAAAAGACCCAAGGTAAAAATTCTAATAAAGTGAAGTGGTGAACTAACTTAAAATAAATCTTAAATAAAATTCAAATTATAAGATTTATATTTAAAAAGAGAAAAAAATTGAATTTAGATGGCTTTTTTTTTTTAGCACAACATGATTTTGGTTTGGTATTTGTGGTTATGTAGGCTATATAAAGCTCAACTAATAAACCCTATGAAGGTCTAAATTAGTAAAGTATAGTTTATAAAAGGTTTAAAGTAAAAACTACAATAATATTAAGTAGTAAAGTTACTTAAATTAGATATCAAAATAATTGAATTTGTAAGATCATAATCTGAAAATATCTGTAGTTATGTGGGCCATATAAAACCTAATCTATATATTATCCGAAAACCCAAAAATAATAAAGCTTACCCCTCCAAATGTAGTTTTGGTATTTCTAATTATGCAGGCCTTATACAACTCTAGGGTGGAGATGAATAGAGAGGACTTGCCTAGATGGAATCTGTCTTTGGAAGGTGGGTTTTAGGTGAAATCTCTCTACAGGATCCTTCTTGATACCCCTTATTCGGATGGCTCTACGAACTTTCCGTGTAAATCTGATTGGTACTTTGGTGTCCTAGAGCGCCTAAGCGAGTTAGTTTTTTTTTGTCTGGTAGGCCACTTGGGTGAAAATTCTGACTGTAAAAAAAGGAAAAGTTCTAGTAAATAGGTGCTATATTTGCAAAGGATGTGCCGAATCCATTTTCCATATTTTACTGGATTGCTCTCTTGCTAGAAGCTTACAGGAGATGACTTGCAGTATTTTGGGAGTTTCGTGGGTAAGGGTGGGATCTGTGAGAGACGAGCTATGGGCATGGAGGGGTTTAAGAGTGTCAAAGGAGGTCAAAAAAGTTTACTTGATGATCCCGCACTCTATCTTTTGGTTGGTTTGGAATGAAAGGAATAGAATAGCTTTTAAAGGAGATGAAAGAGGCATTGCTACTATTAGAGATAGATGGTTCAATACCCACAATTTTTGGCTAAAGGGGATTTTTTTTGTAAACAATAGTGATCTTTTAGACTTTATTGATTTTCTTTTTTGTAATTAGCCTTTGCAGCTTTGAGTTGCACTTTCTTGTGCCTTCTATAATATTTTTTTTATAAGAAAATTATGTGGGCTATATAAAGATAAATTTTTAACCTTACCAAGACCAAAATATAAAGCTAAATCTATAAAAGGCCTAAAATAAAGAATATAATCGAGTTAAATAATAAACTAATTGAATTTATAAGCTTGTATTCTTAAAAAGAAAGGGGGAAGGAGATTTCATGCCACAAACTCATTTTCTTTTAACTCCGTCAATAGATTGATACTTTATTATGAACGCCAACCTATAAGCCATGAAAAATTATATCCTTGACCAGTGGTGTGAAGTGAGCTTGATTTTGATTTACATGGAACTATCAGTTTTGATATATGCTCGATTTATATCTTTTAACCTTAACATTTCCTAACTTATAGCATGATGTAAAGAGAAAGCCTTTTGATCTGTCTGCAAGTTATGATCCGGGGAGTCATTTGATTTTTGAGAGAAATCGGGGAGAAAAACATAAAACCCAAATCAGGAAGTAAAGTTTTATGTATAAATTCAGCATTTAAGTAACCTAAAATCTTTAGTTACACAGCCAGAAACTGCCAACAGTTGCAACTTTTTACACAATCACAGCACAAAGACTTACATCCTAATCTCCAAGTAAAAGAACGCAATGCCCAAATCGGTAAACATAAGCAATATATAAGGGGTGATAAAATCATAAAACCCAAATCAGTAAGTAGAGTTTTATGTATAAATTCAGCATTTAAGCAACCTGAAAGCTTTATTTACATAGCCAGAAATTGCTTAACAGTTACAATTTACACAATTGCGGCACAAAAACTTACATCATAATCTCTAAGCAAAACAACGTAAACCCAAATCGGTAAACATAGGCAAATATATCATCACATCACAGAATTGAGCAATTTTTTTTGATAAGATCACAGAACTGAGCATTTAAACAAACCCAACCAAAAAAGAAGAAAAATAATTTTCTCTAAAAGAAAAGAAAGATAAGAATTTTCTTCAGCAACTTGTTAAAAAAAGAGATTTTTCTTAATCAACACTCAAAAGCGATAATTTCCACAATCAACCTAGATCATGTTCATTTATGACGTAAGCAAGCAAATGCACAAAGTTTCTAGTTAGAGCTAAGAGCCGTAATATTATAATTTTTTAATTCAACTAATGGTAAAACTTACCTTATCTCCACAAAAAAGAGCAGCTCAATCCATTTGGGTGGCGATTATAGTGCCTAAGTTACACCTATAAAGAATAAGATGGTAGATTTTTTGGTTTGCCAAAGAATGGCTGACAAGACAGTGATTGAGAGCGGGTGTACTTTGAGTAAGGTGACTATGTCTCTGAAGTGAAGGAGCAGGTAGAGAAGAGTCATTTCACGAGAAAGGGAAAAGAATCTGAAGATACACAGATCCGTTTGGCAAGGGACTGATATGGTCAAAGTATGGTTCATCATTGCATGGATATTTTTTAGATTTTTTTATGATCTCTTAATGCACTGCCCTTATCTGAACTATATATTTTAAACCAAAAGATGAGACGAAAACATGCATATTTTATGATTGAGTATAAAAATATGAAAGAAATTTATATTGGCTTTGGGGGGCCAATATGAAAAAGATGGCTTACTGAAGCAGTATATATATTTTAGAGAAAAAAAGTTTTTGTTCTGGGTAGGCCAATAAGGAACCGGATGACCTCCCTCCAATGCTGTGCCATATATATGTATTTGGGGGGGGGGGGGGGGTCTGGGCTCTCGGGGGTAGCCTTGTTTCTGCCTATTCATGAATGGAGAGAAGATTAATTTTAATTGTATGGATGGGATTAATTTTAATTGTATGGATGGTTTTGCTCCCAATGTAATTTCATACTCCCACATTATGCATTTCTTACTATTATTATTTCTATTTTATAAATTGGGTCTCTGGAATGTTTATTCTAGTGAGCTTTATTAAAGAACATTGGGCCATTCAAAGAGTAGTTTGTTAATTTACAACCAAGAAAGTGACTTTCCCAGTGAAAATCAAATAAAGGAATTTAAATTTTCCACAATTCAGTTATTACTTTTCTTGAAAAATAAAGCATTGAAATTGCACAATCCAAGTAATAGAATGTCTTGATCTCTAGAAAGTTGGATTCTCAAACTTTCTAGAAATCAGATGGCCCCTAAATGTTTTGGAATCTTATTGAAATATAGTTGCCTCTCGTTTGTTCCATTATTTGTGTTTTTTTCCCTGTGGACTACAGATTGCAGCTAACTCTATGTTAGATGAATGGGAAGATAACTTAGCCATCATAACTGCAAACAGAACAAAAGATGACGAATGTGTTATTATTCATCTTAGTGATTGCCTGTGGAAGGAGAGGGGTGAGGTAGGTTGCTTATATTTTCTTCTTGGGACTTCTTTCCTTTCCTTTTCCCCATTTCTCTCCATCCCTCATCCAAAAAATGTTTATACTTGGCTTCTTCTAACTCCTAACCAAAAAGCAATTGGGCAGGTTATTGCTGCACATATAGGATATTTAGTTGCAGAAGCCAACCTGGAGCCATATTCAGACAGTGCAAGACTTTGTCTTCTTGGTGCAGATCATTGGAAATTTCCACGGACATATGCTAGTCCTGAGGCCATTCAGGTGACTAACATGACCCTTCTCATGGTGATTATAAACCCGGAAAATTTTGAATGCATGATGCAGAGTTCAGTATTCATACCATGCTTGATGTTATTATAATCTTTGTTCAGATTAAACTTCTTGTTATAGCTTGTAAAATTTTTTATTTTCAAATTATGTTACCAAACCCACCAGGATTTAAGTAATGCAACTGAACTAGCTTCTGATTATCTGGGCAGAGGACAGAATTATATGAATATTCGAAGGTGCTTGGAAATTCTCAGTTTCTTCTCCTACCTTTTCAGCCGTATAAGCTTATTTATGCCTACATGCTAGCTGAAGTTGGAAAAGTTTCCGAATCTTTGAAGTAAGTGTGGTGTACTTATATTTAAATGAAATTTTTCTCCAGCTTATATACATGATATGTTGGGTCAGGTACTGTCAGGCGATTTTGAAGTCTCTGAAAACTGGTCGATTACCAGAAATTGAAACATGGAGACAATTAGTGGTTTCTCTTGAAGAGCGGTTAAGGACCCACCAGCAGGTATCTCTCTGAAATTTGATTTCTTTATCTGTACAACCATTTTCATTGTTTCTGATGATGTTAATTTGATTTACAGGGTGGTTATAGTACGAACTTGGCTCCAACCAAACTAGTGGGTAAATTGCTGACCTTCTTTGATAGTACTGCTCAACGTGTTGTTGGAGGCCTACCTCCCCCTGTGCCTTCAGCATCACATAGCAGTGCTCATCATAATGAATTTGCTAACCAAGCAGGAGGCTTACCTCCACCTGTGCCTTCAGCATCACGTAGCAGTGCTCAACATAATGACTTTTTTAGCCAACCAGGAGGCCCAAAAGTATCTGGCAGCCAATCAACAATGGAAATGTCTTCGTTAATGCCTTCTGTATCAGTAGAACCCATAAGTGGGAGGACTGGTGAGACCAGTCAAATGGTGATGCATAATAGAAGCATCTCAGAGCCAGACTTTGGTAGAACACCAGTTCAGGTAGATATTTATATTCCTTGCCTACTATTATTTTGTTATTATGACTACTTTAGTGTTAATTGCTATGGCCAAATAGTCCCTCCCTTGACCCTGTTTTAAAAAACCATCAGCCACCCCAAATCCATTGTGAATGCATAATGGAGTGAGGTGGGTGGATTGGGATAACAAACTTTGACTGAGCGGGGTATTTGCTTCATCAGGTATCTGAAGTATAAATCAGTTTTTCACTAATATATGCAGTACATCAATGCATGTGCATGAATGTTAACATGGTACGAGCAACTAAAGAGCATGATCTTCTGTACATGGAAAGGCTGAAAGCTCTCTCTTAAGTTTCTGATGTGGGAAAAACCATACGAGTTTTATGGATGTTTTCTTGTCTTACCACATCAATTTTAGCATTCTGTTCCTGGTGCCTGTAATTAGAGTATTTTTTCTTGCTTGAGAGAAATAATGGCCAATAGTTGAAGTAGCAAGGGGCCTTGTATGGCTAGGTGAAGGAATGTTGCTTTTTTTTTTTTTTTCTCTCCTTATTTGACTTTTTCTAATGTAGAATTTGAAAACGATGGCAAGTTAATGCTTCTATTGGTAAAAAGATTGCACAAAATGAGTGATGATAATGAAAAGCGCTATAGGTCAAAACTAATTTTGAGTGGAAGGGTGTGAGGGAAGAGATCTAATATCAGATTCTTTCTACCCAATCAGGTTGATTCATCCAAGGAGGTAAACTCATCTGATGCACAAGAAAAAGCTTCAGTTTCGGGTGGGTATTCTCGTTTTGGTCGTTTTGGCTCACAGCTGTTTCAAAAGACTGTGGGGTTGGTCTTAAGATCCCGTACAGACCGCCAGGTACTTTCTGGAGTTGATTATATCTTTGAAGAGATTTGCTCCATATGGATCATATTCTTTTTTACAGTTTAGCTTGAGCATTCCTTGTATTCTATGTTTGTTGTGAAGGCTAAATTGGGTGAGAGGAATAAATTCTATTATGATGAAAAGCTTAAAAGATGGGTGGAAGAAGGAGCTGAACCTCCAGCTGAGGAAACAGCCTTGCTGCCACCACCAACTGCAGCTTTCATGGGTGGAATGCCTGATAAAAATGCAAATGTTGCATCTAAAAATGAAAACTTTCACTCGAATAGTGGATCAGAAAATAAAAGCCCAGTTTCTTCTGAAAGGAGTTCTGGGTTCCCACCCATTTCTCCAAGTTCAAATCAGTTCTCTGCTCATGGACGGATGAGTGTTCGCTCAAGGTATATAGGCATTTGTAAAACTTATGCTGCAACCTCAAAATGTGTGTATGTGAGCATATGCTCGCATGATGAGTGCATGCATGTGTGTGTTTGTGTTTGCAAGAGTCGGGGGTCATAACACGCAATGTCTGGTAACTGAATATACTGATGGCATTTCAGGTATGTTGATACATTCAACAAGGGTGGTGGGACCCCAACAAACTTATTCCAGGCACCTTTTGTTTCACCTGCTAAACCACCTGGGAGTGCATCTAATCCCAAGTTTTTCATCCCCACTCCAGTTGCTCCAGGTGAGGAAACAGTTGAAACAACCGGAGGAAGTAAGCAGGAAACTGTAGTGACCAATGAAAATCCGCCTATATCTGTTAAGGAGAATTCATCGTTATCTTCACCAGCATCAACATCATCATTGCCAATGACTATGCAACGGCATCCTAGCGTGGATAATATTATGCATGAGAGAACAGGAGCAGTGGCAGATGACAATAATTCACTTCCACCTCACTCCCGACGAACAGCTTCATGGGGTGGAAGCGTTAGCGATGCTTGTAGTCCTTCTACAGTGAAGGAAATAAAACCTCTTGGAGAAGCGTTAGGTATGCCTCCATTATTGTATGCTGGCCCTCCTTCAAATCAATCTTCAACAAAGGGCAGTACTTTTGGGGATGACCTTCATGAAGTTGAACTTTGAGGCAGCAGGGAAGAGTTGTAAATGGTATAATTTGCCCAACAATTGTTATGTCAAGTCAGAACTCGCAGTCACCTTATTTTGCTGCAAGGATAGGTGAAGGTAATTGCAGGGAGTTACAATTTTTAATGGAACTCCCTCCTTAAATTGAGATATAATACACACTCAAGGCCAAGAATAGGTCTGAATGTGACCAGTTCTGCCATTACTTGTTGAGAACACTGTTGCCCTTGAAGCGAAATGGGCATGTTATGGTTTTTCTGCTTTGTTGATATATTAGATGGCCTGCCACGATGAAGACAAAGGAAGCCCCCCTAAGATTACATTCCTTTTGTATACACTAAAAGAGTTAGATTGCTGACTGGAACTTCAAGTATGGTATTTTTTGGGCTCGTTTATAGTATATGTTAGAATTTGTTCAGTCACACTGAAATGCTGGAAATGAGAGTGAAACATTAGACTTTCTGCTGAGATAAGGTGGGATGCTGTTCCCCCCAAAAGTTGGCATCTTCTGCCCGACATAAATTTCAATAAACAAATGGTTACATGTAAGAGATATATGGAAATTTTGGGAAGTTTTATTCTTATTCTATTTCATGTTTTCAATGCGTAATAAGCTTTTATTCTGATGCCTACAATTCTGTGTAAGGCACGTGTGTGATCGTGCAATAAAAATAATTTCTATAATCAGACGCTTCAATCGTAGGTAATGATAAAATCTCATTTTTTTTCTTGTAAGTATGAGGTTGGTATACCTTCGTTTGAGAAGATGATGTTCAACCGTTTATATGTTAAAGCAAACATTTTTTTAATGGACTAAACAAGCATTTTTTAAACTTGAGTAAACGGCTTCATGGAATAGATAAACCGATCTGGGAGCGTAACGGACTAGTTAGGACTAAGGGCATATCAATCGGAATAATGCAATAGATAAGGGAGTGAAATGCAATTTCTCGATAGTACAGAAGAATTACAGCGCACGAAATATATATACGTTTTGGAGATTTCACGCTCTGCATGTGCAATCCTCATCACTGTAAAAAAAATATAATAAAGGAAAAAGGGGTAAGGGTAGGGAGGAAAGGAACAGCATAAAACCGAAAAGAGTAGGAAAAAGCAGCTGCGTCACTCGTAATAAAACAGGACCCAAACACAAAACAGGCTCTCGCTTGCTCGCAGAGAGAAAGGCCAACAGCTATGGATTACTCCGCAGAGCAAAATCAATATCAGCAATACTACAATCAATATCAACAACAACAGGCAGCTTATGACCCATCAGCATCATCGTCGTCATCTCAAGTTCAATCCTATGATCAATCAGCAGCAACCCAAGCTTATTATGCCTATAACAATCAACAATACGCGTATTACCCTCCTCAAGATTACTCCAATTCTTATCCACAACAAACCCAACACCAATACCTCCAAGAACCCACTTCGATCCACCCTCCTGGGGTCCCAATCCCCCACGACCCGACCCACAACACTGCGGCTCACGAGCAGACCCATTTGCAGAATCAGCAGAATGCTTATTACGCACAAGGGGCTGTGGAGAATCAACCGCAACAGCAAGCGAATCTGGGTATGGATTCGGGTGGGTTGAATCCGGCTGCTTCAGCCGCGGTGGCTGTGCTTTCGCAGCTTACGCAATTCACGGGGAATATGGATGCAGCACAAAGGGCTGTGCATCCTCAGGTAAATGCTTTTTTCCCTTTTAATTATATTGCGTGTAGTTTGCTGGCATTTGTGTATGTCATATATCGTTTAATTATGGGAGCTTGATTGATTTTTTCATGGGCTCTTTTTTTTCCCGTGTATATAGATATTCTTGCCTCTTTTTATAATAATTTCCCTGCAAAACATTTTATTTAAATTGACGAGTAAAATGATCAGATGAAAATCTGATTTTTTTTTTGTGTGCAATTTATAAGAGAGACCTTTGTCCTTGCATACCTAAATTGCTAATATTTTGATCTCATCTTGTATTTTAATTGTATATAGAATTTTGTTGCATGAATCACGCCCAGTCGAAGCATATAATGAGTGTATTATGACATTCATGTAGTGTGTTTTACTATTTTATTAATTGTTATATACACTTGAAATATTAAGGTAATCTGCTTCATAAGACATTGGATTTTAAAAGAATGAGTTACCTGACCTTGTCTTAGTTGATATTAAGCCTGTTTGCCTAGCTGAACGAGCCAAGCTTAAGCAGCTACATCTGATGATGGTTATATACAGGGAGCAATGCCACATTTGACTTTGCAGTGGGTGCTCCTTTCACGGACCTTCGTTTTTTATATCAATAAAAGGGAGGTTTGCCAAACAGCCTATACAGGAGTCGGGCTAAGTCCAGTTGAGTTTAGCTCAAACAGGACGCATTACGTTGGCTCTAGCTTGGGATGATCTTGAATTCGATTGTACTTCAAGAGTAGCTCAAAGCCTGCTGCTAGGCATGGCTCGGCTCAGCTTGTTTACTGCTTAAATTTGATGTCTGCTTTCCTTTCTTAGATAAAGGATTTTTTGGATAAAATTGGATAGAGGATTTTGTAATTGTTTTGCATGATTTTGACATTTTGTTTTTGTTTCTGTTGGAAGTATATGTCTTGTGCTCCCTCAGGATTATATGGGAATGTCATTGGAAGAACAAAGCTGATAGGTATTGAATTCTTGGCACTTATTCCTTCAAACAGATAAGAAGCTAGATCTGTTAACTTGGGACCACATATCCCTAGAGCAACCAGATAAAGACTATGATGTCTAAGTCTCTAAGACAATAGTCTACACAGTAGTTGTGGCTTCATTACCACATCGTTTGATGCATAATGATGGATCTTTGCTGGTTGCTTTAGAGTTTGTGTGGTATGTTGGCATCCTTTACTGATGTGCTCTTTCAGATCAAATGATTTCTTTCTTTCTCCAACTTTTCTGTGTCTTAAAAGTGTTTTAGACTAAGATTGTTGGGTTTGATTGTTATCATTTGGTTTAGTTTGTCATTCACTATATTGAGGCACCTAGGTGCTTCTTCCGCTGCTTAACTGTCTAGCGTTTTTAACTGAATCATTTGGTGCACCATACAGTCAAGGATGCGGTAGAAACTTCTTTTATTGGTCTATTTTTTGAGTAAGGTACTTTGTTCTCTATTTTGGATTTAGGTGAGCATTGAGCTTTTGTTCTGGGCCTTCAATTGAAAATTCGCAAGGACTAGATCATCTTTTATCTTGGCACTGGCCAAATTTTGTGGACGGAGATTGATGCTTTGACATTTTCTCATGGTGAATCTCTGGTGGGTATTTTTATTTTTCAAGATATTGTGATCATTGAAGAACTGGTCACTGAACCATGAAACATATCTTAGCGTAATGAGGGAGTGCCTTTTGTCTCTAAATGTCCTATTAGTTGAAAAGTAATTGTTTTGTTCTGTGCTGTAATAACTTGATGAGAGGAGGATATCATGTTAACATGTCAAAGGATGTGAAAAGTTTAGGGAGGTTGAAGGTACTAGTACTTGCAAATACATGTCAGGGTTTCTTTTGGATCTGCTAATGAGATGTGCCTTGGGAAAGCAGCTGCATGTTCTCAGTTTTGAGAGTTCGTATTTCATGATCTCCATAGGCGTACCAACTTTTTACATTAGATGCTTCAAAAAATTTCTCTGCATATTAGTTTTGCTGACTTGGTTGCAGCATGCACGTATTATTTTAAGTGAAGGTGTGTGTCTCCTGTAATGTGTTTGTTAGATATGATTTAGTATGAGTACTGTTATGGTTCTAATTGTTGTTTAGATTGGACACATCAGACACGCTAATATGCATATTGGTCAGTGATGTGATTTTTACCACCTTTTGTTTTGTTCTTGGGGAAAAGATTATTTTTTGTTTCTCTTGATAAATTCTTTTTGATAAGTTCTCTTGATAAATTCTTGAAGTTGATGTCAGACACATTCAGTAATTATGTTTCAGTTATGTTGTTATTGACCACAATTTATTACAGACTAGGGTATTTCCTCCCTGGTTCCTTTTTAACTTTTGCTTTGATTATGAGCTAAGTACATTCTTTGGTGGGTCTCTAGTCTACATGAGATTAGCTGTAGTTTTTTGGAGATTGTAACATCATAAATCTGTACAAATTCTGTGCTCAAGTTTGGAGCTTACTGGTTGGCTGACAGCTTGACATTCCATGGTTTAACATGATTGGTTTGTCTTCTGGGAATGTGATATTTGTCCATGTAGTGGTTGCCCATCTCCTGCCACAGTTTACTTATAAAAATCATTAACTTATCTGTCTGATCTTCTTTCTAGGCCAGTCATCTATATATTTTAGTTCCATTTTAGAATATAATTAACCTTGTCATTCCTGTTGTATTTTATCGTGTCAAAATTTACCGATCATATCGTTATATAGTGCACCTTATCTTTGAATCTATTCTGCAGATTGTTGGGCAATCTGCCTATAGAGGTGGAGGTAGAAGTGGTGGTAGGCCCTTCCGAGGGGGTCGCCGTGGTCCTTTTGGTAATCGTGGCACCAGACCAGATGGCTCAGCTCCTCCTTATGTCAATGGACGTGGCCGTGGTGGTGGGAGACACTTCTTACCACATGGTGCTGCATCAGCACCTCCAAATTCTGTATTGGCACCGGCTGAAGGTGCTGCTGCTTCAATGCCACCTTCAGCATCATTTCCTGGTCAAGCACCATCACTAGTACCTGCTGCTCCATCATGGCCACCTCCACGTATGGCATGGTGTGAACTTTGTAGGGTTGATTGCAACACACTAGAGATACTGGAACAGCATAAGAATGGAAAGCGGCACAAAAAGAATTTGCAGATACAGGAAGAGTTTAAGAATCTTAACAAGATCGTAACTGGACAACAAAATGTGCAAATGCCCAATTCTGTATTTAAATCGGAAGTTGTTCACCCAGAGAAAGTAGAGGGTTCTAAGGAATTAATAAGCCAGGTGGATGGTTCAACCTCCCTAGCAGTTGATGATAATAGAAATGAGACAGAGCAGCAGGAAGATCCAGGGGAGAAGTCTGAAGTATCTCTTGTGAATTCAGTAGAATCTAAAAGGAAGTCAAGGGATCCCTTTGAATCCTGGGGGCTTGGTCCCAAACGCAAGATGAGGGGTGGTCGTGGGGGTAAGTACATAAGACCTAATAAAGGGCCTAGAAGGCCAGTTGAGCCTCCGAAACACAAGGAGGTGATTCCGTTCATATGTGAATTGTGCAATGTCAAGTGCGAATCACAGGTTGTCTTTGACAGTCATTTGACTGGTAAAAAGCATCTCTCAAACCTTAAGCGGTTTCATGGCCACCAGGCTATATATGGAGAAGCAGGGCTTCAAGCACTTTACCCATCTAACTTCAATGCTCCATCATCTTCCTCCATTCCTCAAGTCCAACAAGGCATTAGTGACCCTCAGGTACTTTTGGCTCAGCTGTTGAATTATGTGCTCTCCCAAGCCCAAGCACCAGGACTTGTACCCCCTCAGGTGCCAGGACTAGTTGTCCCGCCAGCACTAGCACCACCATCGGCACCAACGTCAGGACCAAGCTTGGGAGCCCGGTATCATCATATCTCTCAAACTCAAGAATCACAAGTCCTATCAGAAGCTGGGAGCCAAACTGCTACTACAGTGGAAGTTGAAAATCACTGTGTATCTACTAACGCCCAGTTTGAAGCCCCTTTACCTGGAAATATTGACACCAAAACTGAGGATGTCACTTTAGCATCTAAAGCAGAGGATGTGAATCATCTTCAGGATAACTCCAGCGTAGTACCGGCCGAGAATGCAGAAGTAGGAACTGATTAAGTTCCTTCTGCAACAGCATCACTGTGCCAGAAAGTGAAGCTGCCTCCCGAAATCAAGTTGTTCAGTAAGTACCTAGAAACATTATGGAGGATCAAGAATCCGAAAATGGAAGTTTTAACTGAGTAGTATGGTACAGTTTTAAAATTTCTTCTGATTGCCTGAAACCAGGTTTCCAGTCTGGATTTCATTTTATGGGGTTTTGTTTTGAATGTAATATGTGCAAGGAACTTAGGTTCAAGTTGCTTAAATGTTTAAATTTCTTCTGAGTGCATGAAACCAGGTTTTTATTCTGGATCTCATTTCACAGGGTTGTTTTGAATGTAGTATGTTTAAGCGAACTTTGTTAGATGAGACACCTTTGTAATTTGAATTCTCTTTGGAAGAAGAGTAAATTACATGTCTTCTTATGTCAGGGAGTTAATTATTGCTTAGTCATTGCAAGCAGTTTACTTGTAGAACCTTCCATGGCATAAATTTATCTTGTATGGTGGATAAAAACTAACAGTAATTCTTATTACAAATTTCTCTTATGAGTCTTGGGTCTTCTCAAAGTTAATATGGACTTTAAAAAAAATAGTTGCAGAGATAACAGCGTTTCATATATGCTCCTAAAATGAAAAAAGTAAATAGTAGCAAAAAGTAACCTGAACCATGGTAAAATGGCCATAGTTACTGTTGTTCGTGTTGGAAGTGGGCAGGTCTTAGGTGCGATGATGTCAATGGTTAGATTCCAGGTGATGGTTGAAGCTTAGGCTGTCGTTGAGGGAATTCTTATGGCTTGGCAGCTTGAGAATTAACGACAGCTTTTAAATATCTCTTATCGACCAAAAGAATCAAGAACCGACAAACAATTGAGTAATATGACAAGTGTGTACTTCGCGACAAGTGTGCATTTTCAACTTGTAAATTATAAAATTTAAAAGTATTTTTTTTTATATAAAAAAAACAAAGATATCTAACCGATAGGTGAGCTTAAGAAATGAAAATAAAATTCCACCCGAGCCCACGAACTTAGATTTAACCCTTATGGACCTAATGGCCTTGATAAACTAAGTAGCTCAAGGGATCAAAACGTTAATCTCAATTTTCATTACTTTTTACGTTAATATCTTTTATGTTCAAATTATGTATATAAATTATTATTTTTTAATTTATTTTTGACGTGAGATTGATTTTTCAGTCATATTTTTACTCATACATGAATATTTTCAATAAAATATAATTTTGATTGACAACTATTATATAGTTTTTATATAAAAAAGCTAGAGTAATTTAAAAATACATTATTATGGTTTAACCATAATTACAATCTACTTCACTAATATCAAACACTTGATAACTCAAGCTATCATATGACTCGCACAAATAGAATATACACAAAATCAAATTTATAATTTGTAGTATCAACTCTTGCAAACGTGAGTGATAAGGAAAACGACCAAAAACCCTTTAAAAGCCATCATACTTTTAAATCTTAGTCTTTTATACGATTTGGATATATTTTTTTTTCTTCTTTCTATCTCCAAAACTTTAGAAAAATTTGAGTATCCTCAAAAAGACACAATTGTTAGTTTGTTTTCTTTCATCATGTAAAATCACATCTCTTCATTTCATACAAAAGATAATCTTGATATTTTTAAAGCCATATGATTGATGCATACTACCACATTGTCATTTTTTTCACGGTGGTGAGTATCGTACACTACAAAGTAAATATTTGAAAAAAATATAAGTTTTTGTTATTAGTTAAAACAAATTAATCTAAAAGAATTATTCACATAGTTAAGAAGGTTCAAGGAGAACTTTTTGTAGTTTGAAGGACCAAGAAGTCATTCTCTCCCTTCATACTTTTGTGAGATAGAGACTAATCTCCTTGATTATTACTTTATTAGCGTTGGAAACAGCAGACAAGACGATAACAAATCTTCTTGTCGCTCTGCTTTCTTCGATAAACTCAAATGAAAAAAACAATGTGAAATGTGTCTTAAGCGGACATGGAATTATTGCAGTGGTCACTCGAAAATACTGTAAATAGTTCACCGGAGAGAACCAGCAAATGCAAACCCACTTCAACATCACATTACCCGCAAATTCCTCGACAGATTCTTCGTCATTTTTTCTCTTCCGTTGTCATGGTCTCTTGACCCTCTGTAACAGAACCTGTAATAAACAAGCAATTTTAGAAAAAATGTCCAAAAAGCTAAACCCTAATTTCCCCACTAAATCATTACCCGATTCTCTCTCCAACTCGTTTATGGCTCAGAACCAACTCATTGACTCGCTCACCTCTCATATATCCCTCTACCACTCTCATTCTCTTTCCCCAACTCCAAACCCTAACTCTAACCTAAGGTCTGCGATCCTTAAATGGTTCTCATCTCTCACCGTCCATCAACGTCAAGCTCACCTCACCACCGTCGATTCGAAGTTCACGCGAATCCTCATACAAATGCTAGGCAAAGTCCGTACTTATGGCCATGGTTGCTTCATAATCTTGCCAGACCTCCCATCATGTGACCCGCTGCACCTCCCCAGCCTCTGCTACAAGAAGTCGCGTGGGCTCCTCTCTAGAGTTGCCCAGTCGAACGAGTCTGAGCGGTGGATTTTCGAGTCGCTTAGGCTTTTCTGTTCAAGAGAAGGTGAAAAGATGGAGGAGTGTTCTTGCTCGGTGAATTGCCTGGATTCGATCACGGTGAGCGAAGAGTTCATCGATAATGTGGATCGGTTTGTTGAGACGATGGATAAGGTATCAAATGGGGCATTTTTGAGGGGCGAGGAGACTGAATTAGGGTCGGATTGGGTGGAATTAAACTGGTTAAAAGCAAAAGGGTATTATAGTATGGAGGCCTTTATCGCTAATAGGTTAGAGGTGGGCTTGAGGTTAGCCTGGCTGAATTGTAATAATGGGAAGAAGAGAGGGCTTAAGTTGAAAGAGAAATTGAATGCAACAAGCGTGGCGTCCAATGTGTATTGGAGGAAGAAGGGGTGTGTGGATTGGTGGGCGAATTTAGATGCTGCAATGAGGAGGAAGGTCTTCAGCGCGGTATTGGGAAAAGCAGCAAAATCCCTGGTATTGTCTGGTAACTTAGCTTTAGCAATGTAAATTTAATGGTTGACAATGCAGAGACTTTATTGTGGATCTTTTTGAATAATTTTCTATGGGTAGAAAACAACAATAAATTGGGAAAATGAGTTGAACATATGTTTATTGAATGCACTAATGATTAGTACTTTGAGAAGTAAGAAATAATTTGTTGGTTAGTATTGAATGATGGAAATGATTAGCACTTTGAGATTAAGATCCCAATTCGGTGAGCTCGAGTTTCCTAAGTTGGATCAAGAGAATATTAGCTGGAGGGGTTATCTTTTGAGGCTGGACTGGGTAAGCTACTTATAGACTAAAACATAAGTTATACGGTTCTTGTCTTTGTTTCATTGCGTTTTCTTTCCTTCTTTTGGGCTTCTCTTGCATACCTCCTTTATAATGAGAAATTGTTAGATAGGACTTTTTACACGATGCCAGTCATTTGACTAAACAATGTGCAACGGTGGCCTAAAATCATTGACAGTAACCCTTGTAAATGTCGCTTGGAGCACGAGGCTGGTACAACTTGAGTTGTATGAAGTGTGAACTTGTAGGCCTATTAACATTCTGTTAAAAAAATCTGAGAATGGTTAACATGGAAAGGCTATGTGGGAGAAGGAAAAATTAGAACTACTAAAAGTTTTTTTTGGAGAACTACTTTGGAAAATGTTCCATTTTCCTCGACACTTTTCTTCAATAATTTGGACATTCTTAACATAATTTAGAAAATAACATTTTTCTTTTCAACATAATATTGAAAAAGTTGGGAAACAATTTTTTTTTTTTGTTTTCCATCTTTACCATTTTTTGTTGGAAAGCAAGTGTTGTTTTTCAAACTATGTTTTTTTATAATTAATTAATTTTTTATTAAAGAGCAAAAATAGGTTGCTACTCAAAGCCAAAAGGCTAATTACAATGAAGAAAATCCACTAAATCTAGAAGATCTTCATTATTTACAAAAAAATTCCGTCCAAAAAGAAAATTGAGGGTATTGAACCACCTATCTCTAATAGATCTAATAAGTATTTCGATTCCATCAAAAGCCCTTTGGTTCTTTTATCTCCACACGGTAAAAAAAAATAGTGTAGAATCAATAAATAAACCTTCTTAACCTCCTTGGAAGCCGTCAAACCACTCCAAGCTCAAATTTCATCTTTCACGGATCTCGCAACCACCCAATTATGTTAAGAATGTGCAAATTGTTGAAAAAAATAGAATGGAATATGAAAAACATTTTCCATAACTAAACGCATGCTAACGGTTTCCATTAATGAGAAATTTACATTTAAGGGTATAGCTTTCCGAAAATAACAAATTATGTACATATGCTGCAAAGGGAGATGGACCGTTTCACCAAGAAATATAAATTTTATCTAAAATAAGTTAGAAATTAGCTCCTAGGTTCCTTTATTGAAACTAAAAAATTAATTTTCATATGATATATGTCATATAATTTTCTATTCTAAGTAACTAATGCTGTATAAAGGCATTTTCCAAACTTCCTAGTTATTATATTTTATTAAGGTCTATTTCCATGGTAATTCTCGCTGCATCCGAACAGAGACCTTTTCCAGAACTTTAATTACTAGTGCAGCAAAATGGAAATTTACATTTAAGGGTATAGCTTTCCGAAAATAACAAATTATGTACATATGCTACAAGGGTGATGGAAAGTTTCACCAAGAAATATAAATTTTATCTAATACAAGTTAGAAATTAGTTCCTAGGTTCCTTTATTGTAACTAAAAAATTTATTTTCATGTGATATATGTCATGTAATTTTCTATTCTAAGTAACTAATGCTGTATAAAGGAATTTTCCAAACTTCCTAGTTATTATCTTTTATTAAAGGTCTATTTCCATGGTAATTCTCGCTGCATCCGAACAGAGACCTTTTCCAGAACTTTAATTACTAGTGCAGCAAAATGGAACCTTGAAAATAGGTTCATCCATTTACAAAATATCAGTCGTTCACTGTGTAACAGAACTGGTGCCTTGGTAATTCTATAATTGTAATTTTTTATTAGTAATTTTGTCACTCCCTTTGTGCCACAATGATCATTTCATTCCCTATATATCCATTTAAATGATTATTTTTTTTTATAAAATCACTAAAATAATAAAAAAATTCTGATTATACATTAGTAGAGTTTAGAGGTTTTTAAAGATTATTTTTTCATAATTTTAAAATGATAAAAATATATAAAACAACAGAGTCAAAATTTCTTCAAAAGGTCAAATGTGAGAATCGTTTTGAGACGGATAATTTATTAGTGATTACCGAATTCTGAAACAGCAGATACTGGTACCTACCTTGATACAAGAACTCTTTTAAAGTAGATTTCATTGAGCAATACTGTAACTACTAACTCACATCATTTGTGTTTTGATTTAAATAGAGTCAATTCAAGTGTTTGTGCTGAAGCTGCATAATTTTGTGTATTGATTTTAGTAGATTTCATCGACATGTAACTACTGGGTCAGATCTTGTGTGTTTTGATTTAAACAGATTCATCCAGAAGGAATTGTTTTAAACATTATCTTTTGAGTTTTGATGTGTTACAAAAAATCATTTCAACTTAAATTGTAAAGGATCACGTACTGAATTGAGAGATATTTTGGAGAATGATTCCTTGATTCTCAATTTGTCATTTATTATTCATCAGAAAAGGAAAATGTTGTCAGTGTGTCATCGGTTCCAGTGCCACAAGGGCTTTAGGGTTGGAATTGTTTTTTCTGTGTCAGGATAATAGAGAGGTATTAATTGCTTTAATGTTATCTGCATAGATTTGAATCCTTTCCATAGATAATGTGGCCTAACATTTGATTGTCACAAGATACAGACACGTGAGATTCTGAGGGGGGCAAGTCATGCGTTGGAGGATGAGATGTGGCTCTTCAGTGCAGGAGTGGAACCTTTGAGTTACCATTATGCTAAATCATTTCAGAGGACGGTTTCAACACTTTCAGCTGACATAGAATTTGGCTTGACCCTTATACCAGCTTCTGTTTCTAGAAAATCTAGTTCCTTAGCCAACGTCTTGAATGCCTTACTTGTGCTTCAGGATATTACTACTTTGATTGTATCATGTCAATGTAATGAATATGATACGGGGAAAGTATTTTTTAGCACATTGAGTTCTGTCAGTACCGTTCTTGATTGTATATTAAGAAAATTGAGAGGATTGCTTATGGTTATTTCACTTGATTGTACAAAAGTTGAACTTCTTGAAGACAGAAATTGTAAATCTCTACCAAATAGATCCAAGGAAAAACTTGGTTCATCTAGCCATAGAAAAAAGGGGAGGTGCCGTAATGTGAAAAGGCCAAATCCTGTGTCAAAGTCATGTATGGATGGGCATTTGTTGGACAAACCTCTTGAGGTACTTTTATTTATTGACGATTTTGTAGAAGCCTTTTCATTTTTAAATGTCTATTTGAAAACATTTAAGTTAAATTGTTTCAAATGATATTCCAGGATCATCACTCTACTTTGGATGATACCAAGGAGGTAGATTTGATGGAGTCCAACAAGATGCCTGGTATATCTCATGGGAAGGACATTCATACAGAGGATTCGTATGCAGTGAAAATGGTTACACGTCTTTTCATTTGGATAATATTCTCTCTCTTTTTATAACTTAAATGGCTTGTAACTTGTAGCCTGTATCAGGAACATGGCCAAGGATTGGTTGTTGGGAAAGGAAGAACTACTGCAAGGAAGAGTAGGAAGAGAAAGAACAAAAAGAACTCAAGCTCTAACGGTCCTGCTAAAGTGAAAAATTCTGAAAGACCAGTTACAGAAGCAGGGAAGTTTGATGGGGTATCTGATGATTCAGTTGTCCAGAATGTTTCAAACGATAATTTAAATTGTGGTGACATCCTTCCATTGAATTCAAGTCCTTGTATTTCTCCTAATCAGCTTACTAGGGACGACGTTAATGACCAAACTATTCAAGAAGATAACTTAGTTTTCTCTACTGAAGGCTTCCATCATATGGGTCCTGAGTGTAACCAGTCCTCATATGGTGCAATTGAAAATCAATCTCTACCTTCCAAAGGAGAAACTTTAGACTGTAAGGTAAATTGTAATGTGATTCCTCCTAATTTACCTGCATTGGAGCTCAATGGTCTTGTCAGCAATGAAGATGTTAACTTCCAGAATTCTTTTCGTACAAATGAATATGGTGTAAAAGCAATTTTGTCTGACAAATCAATTAGAGCTTTTGAGGTAAAAGGGGAATCTGCCATTAATCGGAAGCAAGAGAAAGGAGATCTTTGTGATGCTGCCCCCACTAGCTCTACAGAATATCTTTCATATGAGTGGCCTAGTGTAGCTCCTATTTATTTTTCATCGGTTAATTCGCATCTTCCAGCTGCTACTGATCGATTGCATCTGGATGTTGGACACAATTGGCATAATCATGTCCGCCAACCTTTTGTACCCACAGGGCATCAGGGAAGAAATCCCCCTGTTGAAGTTGGGTGCAACCAAATCCTGTCTCGACCAATGCCAATGAGTTTAGATTGGCCCCCTATGGTTCGAAGTGCTTGCGGATTGGCAGCATCACTGACCTGTAAATATGATTCTGGATTTATCTCAAAGATTCAGTCTGCTTTTCAGCACAGTGTGCAGTTTAATGCAAAAGCCATTGATGATGAGAGGAAGTTTTCGGGGGATTTCATGGACTTGCCTGAACAGAAAAATACACAGGAACTAGGGGATGAATGTGACAGTCACTGGATATCAGAGGAAGAATTTGAGGTGCATGCAGTTTCTGGGAGAGATTATAATCAATACTTTGGGGGTGGTGTGATGTACTGGAATCCTTCTGATCATCCTGGGACGGGCTTCTCTCGACCTCCTTCACTTAGTTCTGATGATAGTTCATGGGCTTGGCATGATGCTGATATTAACAGGACTGTTGATGACATGGTTGCCTCCTCTTCTTCTTATAGCACAAATGGTTTGAATTCTCCAACTGCAGCTTCATTCTGTTCTCCTTTTGATCCTTTGGGCCCTGGACACCAGCCACTTGGTTATGTTGTGGCAGGAAATGAAATACCTGGCAAAGTGCTGCATTCTTCATCAACAACGACAGAAGCAGCGGTGGAGGAGGAATTCTCTGGATCTTTGGCCGGTTTATCTGGTGATGGGGAAGGAAATGTGGGAGATTCACTTTCTTACCCCATTTTGCGTCCTATCATAATTCCAAATATGTCAAGGGAAAGATCAAGATCTGAATTCAAGCGTGGATACGATCTTAAAAGCCCATGTGTTCCTCCTATTAGGCATGAGCAACCTCGGATAAAGCGGCCGCCATCACCTGTAGTGCTATGTGTTCCACACGCTCCACATCCTCCCCCACCATCTCCTGTGGGTGACTCCAGAAAGCACAGGGGTTTTCCAACTGTTAGATCTGGTAGCTCCAGCCCAAGACATTGGGGTATGAGAGGTTGGTACAATGATGGAACTAACTCAGAGGAAGCTTGTCTACGCATGGATGGTGCTGAAGTTGTTTGGCCTTCTTGGAGAAAAAAAAATCTTTCAGCCTCTCCAATGATTCAGCCTCTCCCTGGAACTTTGCTACAAGATCGTCTGATGGCAATTACCCAGCTAGCTCGTGATCAGGAACATGTGGGTCTAACATCTATATTATATCATTTTAAATGTAATGGTTTCTGAACTGCGCTGATAATACTATTGTGCAGCCAGATGTGGCGTTTCCTCTACAACCACCTGAGTTAGTGAACTGCCCTACACGAAAGGCATCTCTCTCTTTGATGCACAACCTCCTTCATGATGAAATTGACTCTTTCTGCAAGCAGGTAAAGAGCTTGAGATCTTCTTCATCTATTTCTCTCATTGTCTGCAGGATCTGCATTTAAAATTTTCATTTATCCATGGATGTTGCGAAATCATTGATTGTTTGTATGAAATGATGATATCCCAGGTTGCTGCAGAGAACGCGGCTCGTAAACCATACATTAAATGGGCCGTCAAGCGGGTTACCCGGTCCCTCCATGTCCTATGGCCTAGGTCTAGGACAAACATATTTGGTTCAAATGCAACTGGTTTGTCCCTTCCTTCAAGTGATGTGGACCTTGTGGTTTGTCTCCCCCCTGTGAGGAACCTTGTAAGCGCCTCAGTTTATCCTTATGCTCTTGTTTACTTCTTCACAAGGCACACATATTTTATGGGGAGAAACTAATCTATAGACACTTATTTTAGGAACCCATTAAAGAAGCCGGGATTTTAGAGGGTCGTAATGGTATTAAAGAAACTTGCCTTCAGGTACATTCTTAGTGTTGTATATTGGTGTTGTGGTTGAGGCTGTTGTTGCATGACTGTTGATTATATTTTTTGTTGTCTGTTATAGGAATTTGTATTTTCTTAAAATGAAACTGTTTGAAGTCGAATCCATCATTGTAATTGTATATGTTATAAGAAAGCTGAAGAGTGCTTTTCAAACTATTGACTATATGTATATGCGTTATTTATTTGAACTCGGCCTTTTTCTAAAAGCACATCAAATTATTAATTTGCATTTATTCTGAAATACTTCTCTTCTGTTGTCATCCTTCCATTGACTAGAATTGGAATGTTAGAAGTGGGACTGTTCCTAGCAATTATCTGTCATTGTTTTAGACTCCGCCTGTTAATCAAGTTGTAAACTTATTATTACCTTGTCACATTAGTGTGTATCATGTTGCTTTTGTTCTTTATTTCACTTTTAACTGTTAATTACCAAAATTGAAGTTTTCTGGTTGGCACCACCTTGGTGCTCTTTAATGCATTTTTGTTTTTATCAAAGAAATTACTAAAATTGGAGATATAGAATAGGTGATCTTACTTGAGGTCCAGCATCGATATTTATCTGTTTAGCATAATAATAAACCTTGGTTCTTTGGCAACCCCTTTTTAGCATGCTTATAATAGTAGAAGAATCTTGATGCACGACATACCATAATAGAAAACCCTAGTCTGTTTTTCTGAAATCGATCATCGTTATTGGCATTATCATTTCATCAAGATTATCTTTGTCATTCACCCTTGATTATTAGCTTATGTGGGAATATAAAAATTAGATTTGCATTGTCTTTTTTGTAAGACACTTCCCTTATTGAGCATGAAAGAAAGGATGTACATGCAAAGTTTTCCAATGTAGGTTCAAAATTTGGTACTGGGCACAGTGAAATTGATTAAATTTACAACTTATTAGTGCTCAGCTCTTGGAGGAAGAGATAATTTCAAAAGATTGGAAACTATTCAACACTATAGGTTTGGTGAAATCATTTAGAAAGAAAATGGGGGAAAGAAAAAGAGAAATATAGTTTAGATAACAAATCAATTCTGTTTATGTTTATGTTGATGTAGATTTTATTTTTCTTTTACTTATAAAAAGATTTTATTTTTTCATTACATAAACATCATATACTTGCTTCTCTCTGCAATGAATTCTAATGCATTCACGGCACCTTAATCTTTTGAGTTTGTTGTATTTTTTTCCTAGCCAGGACACTTGTCACATATAAATGTTGGATTCTTTGTACTTGCTATTATGTTTGACGAATTCAAATCGTATTCTGATTAGTTGTGAATTCAACATAGAATTTTTGGAAGAGGCTGCTTAAGCTTAGTTACCCATGAATTTGATTACCCCCCACCCCTAAACTGAAACGAAAAAAAAAATATCGTTCCCTAGTCAAGCTGTGGTATTTGCTGAGCTGCAAATATGATTTTGTTTTCCCTTCTGTTAAGCTCTTGAGAAATTGCTTTTGTGTCATCGTTGTATTGCCGGGCCTCCTCGAAAATTCATTTTTATATTTGTCTCTCAGCATGCAGCCAGGTACCTTGCCAATCAGGAATGGGTAAAAAATGATTCTCTGAAGGCTGTGGAAAATACAGCTGTAATACCTCATCTTTTTGAACTCCATCACTTTCTCTTCTTTTTCATCACAGCCTATTTCTTTTCATGCCTCTTCTCATGGGGGTACTTCATTTGCTTTTAGATACCTATTATCATGCTTGTGGTCGAAGTTCCCTGTGATCTGGTTTCCTCTGCTGCTTCAAAGATGCAATCACCTAAAGAGGAGTCAACTTCTACAGTCATTGATCGTGGCAACCATGTTCACTCCGTTATGGTTGGTTTAGAAGACTCTGCTTCACCAAAGTGTTCACAGATAACTTATGATAATATGAGAGATGTGAAATCAGTTCGTCTCGACATCAGTTTCAAGACTCCATCACATACAGGACTCCAAACTACAGAACTGGTATCTATTGACATGAATTTAGTAACTTTTTCATGAATTTTGACCTTTTAGGTGATTTTAAATTCAAAATATTATTTGCTTCATGGTTATCATTGAGTTTTATTTCCAAATTGTTGTTTTGCAGGTCAAAGAGCTGACCGAGCAGTTCCCAGCTGCTACACCCCTTGCTTTGGTACTAAAACAGTTCTTGGCAGATCGTAGCCTTGACCAATCCTACTCCGGTGGTTTAAGTTCTTATTGCCTGGTGAGTTATGCCATTCCATGGCATAATGCCTAACCTCTGAACAATGACGTGGTTTAGCTGTAGAGCTTTAAACTTTCCCATGTATCTTGTCCTGATATGAGTAGAAGAACAGAGTTAGATATGCATTTGTTATCTTTCTTAGACAGTTGGATTTACTCAGTCTGCCTTTACACTTCTAGAAAATAAATACTCTATATCTGCACTTCAAATTAGGAGAGAGTAAAATGGCATAAATCGCATTCACAGTCATTGGTACTCTAATTTTCATGTTGAATCTGAAAATCCATTGCTTGAATCTCAAAATCAGCTCATCAACAACTCAATTCAGCTGGACAAAGCCTTAATTTCATTTAACTGGGGTCGTTTGTGTTAAACTTTTTTCTCTATGCATTCCTGTCAATATAGTTAGGTGTTTAGAGAAAAGGAGTGGGAAATCTGGAATGAACTCACCATTTGTTTGTTATTATCAATTGCAATAAAGTATCATAAGTTATTTATTCGTATGCAGTTAGCTTCAGCAATCTTCTAGGTAGTTTATCTCCTATCAGGCCTGATGTTGGCTAATGTGGCATGATTGATGTGGTTCCTTGAAAGGAACATATTTAAATATGAATCAACGTATGATATTTTTCTAAAAAAACTACAATCTGATTCTTCATTTTAATGTTTTAACTTGGACATAATTTAAATAAGTTGGACTTTATGTTAAAGTGCTATGGTTCGTCTACCACCAGGCAACACATTGATTTATATCAGCATGTTTCACAAATAACCAAAGCCCTTGCACAGACATTTTATGATTCTATGACAATAGCTGATTTTTACTTGGTTGTTTGTTTTATATGCCCCCTTTTCAAAGATATAAATGAATTAAGTTTGTTGGAATTCTGCATTTCATAGCTTTGCTATTCCACTCTTCTCGCAGGTGTTACTGATTACACGTTTTCTGCAGCATGAACATCATCTTGGCAGGCATATTAACCAAGTAAAGTTTTCCGTACAATGCTATTTTGTTCTCTATTCAAGCAGATAATATATTGAACTACTATTCTTTTTCTATTTAGTTAATGATTACTTAACCACTTAACAAAGAAATGCCACCATGTTATGAAAATTTAGGCTTTTAGTCCAATGCAACAGATCTTATTACCTTTGCATGCGAAACATACTAATCTTAAAAACTTGAATGCCCCTTGGAGTGATGCTCTAACCTTTTTGGCTTCTTGGGACCTATACTTTCAAAGGGCCCAAAATAAGGCCAGTTATGTCTACTTTAATGGCACATTGGACACCAGGTCTCAAAAGCATCTTTACAATGATGGAACCTTTATAGTTCATTACAAATTACAATAACATTGAGCTGATTTGGATGCCAAACATGAAGATGTGTTTTGCAAACATTTGACTATTGCTGTGTCATTTCTTGCCAGAAATTCTGAGGAAAAGAATAGAAAATATTATATTTGATCTTATGCTGTTATTTTGGTCTCATAAAAATGAAAAACTGTTCACTGAAACAGAAAAGTTGCATCATGCTTAGTAATATAAGTGGTTGTCGATCCATGATCCTAACTTCTAACAGCTTTATGCCATTGGGCCAAGGGGGTTTGATGGAAATACAAAAAGCTAATATGTCTATTCCTGCCATTTTATGACAGTCTAGTAGAGAATTGAAGTGTGGTTTTCTTTTTGTATAGAAAGAATATACAGCGTTGATGTGGTGTGGTTCTGTTAGGAGTTCATATTGGAGTCTTGTTTTAACTAATCTTTTTTTCTCATTTACTATTATACCAGTGGTTGATGGAAAAAGCACTTTTGCCTAACTGTAACTTTTTCTTTTTGCAGAATTTTGGTAGCCTTCTGATGGATTTTCTTTACTTCTTTGGGTAAGTCAGAAGTTGATAATATAATTTTTTAGTGGTTAAAAGTGGTTATCGCAACTGAGTTTCCACTGAATTCATAAAATAATTTATTCTATTAAAATATATTTTTTCTAATTCTTTAGTGTATAATTATACAGGGATGTATTTGATCCTCGCCAGATCCGTATATCAGTGCAAGGAAGTGGAGTCTATATAAATCGGGAAAGGGGTTATAGGTAATAATATTTCGGGCTTTCTCATCTCAAGATCTGCATATGACATGGCTTTGCCTCTCTATCATTTGTTGATGATTAACTACTTAATGTTGTAGCATTGATCCAATACACATTGATGATCCTCTTTTTCCAACAAATAACGTGGGGAGAAATTGCTTCCGGATACATCAATGTATCAAGGTCAGCCTGTGGTCCATGTTGAATTTACTATCCTCTGATAGAAAACTTATTATGATTTTAACATTAGGATTTTTCCAGATTTAAAATTAACATGTGGAGTAATATGTTGAACCAATTTTTTTAGAGTAACCATTAAATAAAAATGCAAAATATTTAACGTGCTTCCAAGGAAGAACAAGTCCAGTTCCAACGTAGTCATTTTTGATTTGGCACATATTTTTCCTTTTTTGAAAATATAAGATACAATACTTGGGGAAATATTGGCATATATAGCATGCTACGCCTAAAACTTGGTAACAATCAAGATCAAGTGAAAAGAATAAGTCACTTCTTGTAACAGACGCAAACCAGTTGGGAACAATGGGCTAAAAGTAATACTACATGAATATTCAGAACAGTGGTGTGCTTCTTTTTCAAAAAAATAAAAATAAAAATGGCAAAACTTTTGGAAACTGAAGCAGGGGACTTTATGCATCTCAGGATAGGAAGCAATGAACCCGTTAATTGAGATGGGTAATAATCTCATCAGAAAAAAGTTATGTTTTGAATAAAATAGTTTGGGATACCAAATATAAATTTTAAGGGTTTTATTATATGGTAATATGTTGCTTATAAAACAATTTCATGGTTATATGTGAAACTAAGGCATGTGAACCCAAAACTATTTACCACACATGACATCATTAATGTTTGTTTCTGTAAACTCTCACTTTCTGTTATTACTAATTTTCTAGTAGTGACTTGTAAAAAAATACTAATTTAGTAGTGACGGACCTTTCACCTTCTGCAATCATTAGTATTTCTTTAATGTTTCTCTAATACAAAAAATATTAAAATGTTTATGTGGTCCAGGCATTTTCTGAAGCCTATTCAATTATGGAGAATGAGCTCACATGCCTTCCAAATAGTAGCGATTCATGTTCAAGGCCACCATACAGACTTCTTCCGAAAATCATCCCAAGTATCAGTTTATAATAGAAATCCAGATTTTTTTTATCTGGTATGTATTCTTAGTTAAGGCTAGCTACTTTGTTACTGCTTAGCTGAGAAATAAAACTTAGGCTCATCATCAAGACTTAGCTTTCAGTATAATCGTTTTTTTTTTTCAATTATATCATAATATAAATAACATCTAAAGTAGAGAAATGTAACTAAGGGATTCCTTCTTTGATTTGATTTCTCTAGAGAGAATGCATTTTTTTACTTTTGATGACATGCAAATAAATATGTGACCGTATTTGATTCTTCTGTAACGTTTTCACTACTGATAGTGTTAAAGATTTTACAGCTGAGATAGTGATGCCGGACAGATAATTAGAGAGAAACAGATTGAGAAAAGGGGAGAAACAGGGAGATTAACCAAGAGAAAATAGAAAGAAATAGACTAGGTAGAAAAAAAAACATAACAAAAGGGGAACAGAACAAGCTGAGAAACAAACAAAGATAGGCAAAAAGGTTCTCAATTTTCAATTCATAATCCAGTATAAGGTGCTTATATAAGCACCAAGCACATTAAAAAATCCTACTAATTAATAACATCCCTAACATAAAAGGAAATAAATCAAAACATAATAACTCCCAAATAAAATCTCCAACATAATAGGAAATAAATCAAAACATAATAATTCCCTAATATCCAAAAAATCTTAGAAAACATAATTCTTTTCCTTTTGTACGTCATTCTCCCCCACTTACAACAAACTCGACCACGAGTTTTGAAGTGAAGTACCAAAACTTGTGATTTGTGAAGTTGCATGACAAATACTAGTAATTTTCAAGATGTAGCATTCTCGATCGAGCAGAAGAAAGATATCAAGAGGAGTTGTTGAGGAGCTTTAATCCAGTGCGCGAGGACAAAATCAATTTAAGGAAGGTCACACTCACAAATCTTGCCCTCATCTTGGTTTTGTCCTTGTTCGTTTTGAAGTGACTCAACAATTACATCCTCACAATAAATGGTAGAGCTTTCTTCAATGATTTGTTCGTTCTTTACAAAGTACTCGTCTTGAATAGAATCAATATTGGTAGAAATTTTGGTGAAAGCTGCTTCCACTTATGTTTCACTTGTTCAAGGAGTTGTTGCATCTTGAGAATTCGAGTCTCAAAGGTAGAATACTCGATCTCCAATTGACAACAATTAGCATAAATACACTGACCATCGAACTTGGTTTTAGCCCAAATAGCATCTTGAGGCCAATAGTATTGCACGAGAGCTTGAAATTCTATGGAGTTGGAGAAAAGACTAATTTTCTCCACATGGCCAAATGGACCAAAAACTTGATTGAGGACATCTTCTGTAATGGGATACTGTACAGAACGAACTGTAACCAAAAGATCTCGATTAAACTCACGCATTCCTCACAAGTGACTCTAATTTGATGTAAATAAAAAAACATAAATAAAACAAAAAAATGATTTTGAGTTTTTTTTTTGAATTTGGGTTTAAAGATAGAATTTGTTGTGATTGAGGGAAGGATTCGACTCTATACCACTTGATGCCGGATAGATAGGTAGAAAGAGAAGCAGAATAGAAAATGGGAGAAACAACAGAGAAAGCAAGGGGATAACCAATTTTCAATTCATAATCCAGTCTACCAAAATTAACATAATAAGGTGTTTATATAAGCACCAAACACACTAGAAAATCCTACTAATTAATAACATCCCTAAAATAAAAGGAAATAAATCAAAACATAATAACTCCCAAATGAAATCCCAAACATAAAGGGAAATAAATCAAAACATAATAACTCCCAAATAAAATCCCCAACATAATAGAAAATAAATTAAAACATAATAATTTCCTAATATCCCATAAATCCTAGAATAGTACATAATTTCCTTCCTTTTCTGCATCAGATAGGTTTTCCCCATATCACATTCTCTGTAGTTCATTTATAGAGTTTAGGTTTGAAGCTATGAGTTGCAGCTTTGTTCATTAAACAAATTGAGAAAACGGAGAAAGAAAGCTGTAATTTGAATCTTGAAGTTGCAGTGGATCAGCAGTCGTAGGAAGTCCATCCTGCAAGAATGAGTAATTCCTCCCAAGTTGACCCTGGATAATATCATGCAGAAAGTGTAAATATGTAAATTCTCAGTGTACTTATCACTTAAAGCCATCTAGTTTGTGGATGACTTGGCTCTTTGATTGTTTTGGAGGTTTATCGTAATTTTAATATATAGGCTCTAATATATATTGCCCCAAGTTTTAATCTCCTATTGGAATATGGCCTTTCGGGTTTTGGGATTCTCTTGGGTTTGTGCCAGATTTGGGCTTGGAGTGGTATTAAAACTTCTAAAGAGAGGAGTAAAGTCATTGTTTTGATCCCCCTTTTCATCTTGTCAATTGCTTGAATGGAAAGAAACAAAAGAGCTTTTGAGGGTGTGGAAAGAGCAATTACTTCTATTAAGGAGTGGTGGTTTAATATATTTATTTTTTGGTTAGAAGGACCTTTTTTTTAGTAATTGAGCTACATTTTATAGAGTTCTAGAGACACTATTGTAGATGGTCCCTTCTGTAAATGGTGCCTTTATATTTAAACACTTTGCTTATCAAAGTGAAAAATTTAATCTCCTATCACCAAGTATTGTTTAAGTGTATAAGTTACAATCTTATCCTTAATTGAGTCCTATTCACTAACCTGTAATAGTCTTGGCTGTTTGTGAAAGATGTCTACACTGTTCTTTGAGGTCTGGTTAGATGATGTTGTAGAATCACATTTGGTAAACCTTAGTGTTTCAATTCGTTGAAAGGTTCTCTTTTTAAATTTGTCTACTTTTGACTTTAGCTTTTGAACATATAGACATTATTCGTTGAAAGGAGTATGAGAGCATTGATATGCTATTAACTCTTCTGCCTAATAAAAATCTTCTTATTCGCCCCTAAGGGGACTGTAAGTTATGCATTCATGTTTACATTTTGAACTTTATTTACCACCATTTCCCTCACGTTTTGGGCTTTAATTGAAGGTGAACTACTGTAATGGGTTAAATAATTTGGAATGTACCTAGCTTATGAATTTGATTTTCGGGGGTAGCTGGTGAACGAGCTAACAGGGATTGTGCATTAATGTCCAGGAGTGTTCCCATCAGATTTGGGGCTGCCTTTATCATTCAGAAGATGCTGCAAGCTAGCTATGAGTCCATCTGGTGAGGAGCCCTTTTGGTATTATGATAATATATCTCTGAATTTATTGCTATGTCCCTCAGGTTCTTTCTTCTTGTGTCGACGGGTTCAGCTTTGAAAAAAATGATAAGGCAATTAAATGTTTGCAGTTTTGCTTTGAAGTTTATGTTCTATTATCTTACTTTCTACGTGTTGCTGTTCTGTCTTAATAGGTTTTTGAATTTATTTTTATTTTTGAAATTTAAGTCAGCAGTGATAGTCCATCAAAACCAATTTTCTATGACTTACCTTGTAGTAATGATGTTTATTTTGCAACTCTTATCATATTGGTGTTTAGAATCCTAACATTATGACTAATAATTCTAAAATAGGGTTTAGGGTTCTGATCATGTTGGAATTTATAAACTATTGTGTTAACGTATACTCTCTTATTTCCATGGTTATGTGAATGAATCTACTAGTCTTCTCGAGAAAATGGGATCTTAACTGGTGAGGGACTCTCTGATGATCTACCGTTCATGAAGCCTGGTGTGTTTTTCGTAAGTGAAGCTGTCAAAATTGTGGACCACTTGGTGATACTGAAGGGACAAGGTGTGTCTCACCAAAATAAGATGATATCACTAAATCATTAGTTTTGCATATTACAACAATGTATGACTCCTATTTACTTTTCTCTTCAAAAGTTTCTTCCCCTTCTTGGTCTGTGGATAAGAAGACCATGGTGTAAGTAGTCAAAAGTGCCACCTGGGTATTTTCTTCCCTGTATGGAGATGCTTAATCAGTTCAATGGCAGTTGTTGGTGCTTTTCTTTCCACTAAACTCTGTATGGTTAATGAGATGGAAGAAAGAAACGAGAATTCATATTTCTTTTCACTGCTTTTGGGTTAGCATGGCTGAATTGAACTTTTCCTTGTTTCTATAAGGCATAAGCTGGTCAAGTCACTTCTCTCTCTCTCTCTCTCTCTTTGTTTTTTAAGTTTTAGCCCATGCAAGACGTGCATAGTCGGACTTCTTGCTAATAGGTTGCACCAGATTTGCAAGAATTGAACTCTTGCTAAATCTCTCAGCTGGTTCAGTTTCAGGACTCTAGCATCAAGTTACAACTTTAATCGGCACAGAGATTGGCTTTAAATTATTTGTGGAACTTTGGACTGAGCTGATTAATACTGCTGCCTGGATACGATATAGAAGACAACTTTTGCCAAGTTCAGAGAGCAATACAAGATTGTCGTGTCCATCCCTGTACATTTTTATACCTTGGTTTTAAGGTATTGTATAGAAGATAATCAAGTGTTTTCTTTTCCTTTTATGTATGTTATTGTCTTGCTCTTTGTTTGGTTCTTTCTAGTTACAGGTTAGTTGATTCAATTTAAGTTTGATAGCTTTATTATGTAGTAGATTAAAGGGATGGGCTGGAGTCTGGAGTCTATTAATATGCATGTAAGTCTGACTACGGAGATAGTTCCATACAGTAGCAGAGCTTGTAGGTTGGGATTTTCTTTTCTTGTTTCTTTTAGAGTAATCTTTGAGTGTTCTCTAATTGATCTGTTGTTAACACGGATAATCAGTAATGCCGGATGTTGAGCTGAGATGAAGCTTATGACAAGAAAACAGAAGGTTGGTTGCGGTAGGCTGGCCCTCTGACCCAAAAGAAGAAACATAGCTATCTGTTCTCTGTATATTGATGGTGGTTGGGTGCTGTACTAAAAAAGCTGTCGTTAGTCTAAATTTTAGAAAGACAGATTCCTCAATAAAGGAGATGTAATACAGCTTTTGCGTATGAGTTTTCTTGAAAAGCTGAGGAAAATTTTGTAAGACCTGGTATAATGAAAAGTAATTTTATCAATTAAAAAATCTATCGTATTTCAACTATTCAATTCAAGTAAATTAGATTTTTGTTCTCTCATATATCTCTCTAAAACATATTAAGAAGTTGAAAAAATCTTTTCAAGTTACTTTTTTTTTTATATGTTGGTTAAAGACTGCTTAATCTTTTTAAAAGTTACTTTTCTAAAGCCACGTTTGTCAAGGATTTAAAAATCCCTCTCCAAACGACCCCTAAATCCATCCTAATCGGATTGTATCTGAGGTTTTAGAAACAATCCGAACCTGCAAAAAATATCAGCGGAGTGGGTCCTGTTGGAGTGTGCTCTGGTAGAGTGGCCCTCAATGGAATGGGCTCTGGAATCTTGACACAGAGAGAGATATGCTTTAGGGAATGTTTTTTCCGTATGAAAATACAAGAAAAAAGGGTTTAATTTACTTCAGAAAAAACTGACAAATAAAGGTCCAGAAAGAGAGATTGTTCTTTAGTTTAGCTTCTCGATTAACATAATATTAAAAAAGACAAAAGACAAATTAAATCTGCACGTATTATGCACTTGGATAACATGTATGCAATACGTGCATAAATATGTACACAATACGTGCACAACATATGGTTTTTTTTTTATGTGAATTTTGATTGAACTATGTCATGTAATTGCAGATTGATAATGAGATTAAAAGTATAATAAAATCATATAATAATGTTAAATGTATTTAAATAAAGTTTATGAAATGAATTGAATCCTTGTTGATTCCAATGCGTGCATAAATATGTACGCAATACGTGCACAACATCTGAGTTTTTTTTAATGTGAATTTTGACTGAACTATGTCATTTAATTGTAGATTGACAATGAGATTAAAAGTATAATAAAATCATATGATAATGTTAAATGTATTTAAGTAAAGTTTATGAAATGAATTAAATCCTTGTTGATTCCAAATATGCTTTAGGGAATGTTTTTTCCGTATGAAAATACAAGAAAAAAGGGTTTAATTTACTTCAAAAAAAACTGACAAACAAAGGTCCAGAAAGAGATTGTTCATTAGTTTAGCTTCTCGATTAGCATAATCTTAAAAAAAGACAAAAGACAAATTAAATCTGCACGTATTATGTATGTGCACAACATGTGTGCAATACGTGCATAAACATGTATGCAATACGTGCAGAACATCTGATTTTTTTTATGTGAATTTTGACTGAACTATGTCATTTAATTGCAGATTGACAATGAAATTAAAAGTATAATAAAATCATATAATAATATTAAATGTATTTAAATAAAATTTACAAAATGAATTGAATCCCAATTGATTCCAAATATAAAAGAAATGGAGAACAACCTAAACACGGCTTTAGTAAAAACAAGTACTAAACGTATTGTTGGTAAACCTCAATAATGTGGGAACAAAGCAATTAATTATCAGAACTTAATTGAAGGTACAAGAATAAAATACAACAACATTATCATCAACAAGTTCTACATCCCCAAAAGAGACTAATACAAATCAACAACAAAATTGGACATCTACAACTTGCATACCCAAATCAAATCTACATCTTCACTATTTATTGGTCACCTCCAACTTTCAACTTTACGCAAGTAAATTAAGCTACACTGGCTGTTGATTAGGCTCCTCAACAGTGTTGTATAACAAGTGATATAGCTCAATGGACATATCATATGTTACCTTTACCAACCAAACAGCCCATAACAGAAAAACCAACATCCCAAAAACCGGGACAAGAATGAATAGAAGTAAAACCGCATCAAGAGCTCCAGATAAGAGACTAATGTTACCGACAGTTACGTGGTAATTCAAGTTTTGATTTCGGAGCTTAACTTTGGCCACCCATCCCATCACATATATGAACAAAGCAACAAAAAAAGTGACCATAATAACATTTTGTGTGTCAAATGGTGACACATCCATTGACTGATACTTCAATTGGAGGAGAGCAGCTTCTTCTGTAATAACGAATGCAATTAGCATGTGGAATTCCGTGGAGAAACTCATTCCTCGCTCATTTGTGCTGCATAGTAAAGGAAATTACTTTAGAAAACGTAAAATCAAATTAATATGGTAAAATTATAAATAGATCTTCTACCTTTGAACATGAGTGCATAAATAACTAAAACAAAAGGAAAAAAAATGGGGAAGGATTAAAGAGGGTTGGAGTGAGCAAGAACATATGTGTTAAACGAAAAGCACAGGGGAGAGCATCCAACTTATTACCTCTCAGAGCCATGATCATTGACATTGTTAGGCATTTCGTTGTGTTCTCTTTCTCTTTTGAACTGATGTTGTGTTCTCATTCTCTTTTGAACTGATATATTTATAGAGGAAGTATTAGAGGGAAAACGAGTGATGTATTAAACGTACTTTAAGGAATTTTTTACACGGACGTATTTTTTGTTGAGTCAATTTTCTCAATCTGAATTTCGCATTCTTTTTATTATCTTTAATATTTTGGTCAGGGGTAGGCCCCATCTATCACAGCCTCAACCTTAGTCCAGTATAAACTTCCACATGCGTTTATTATCTTTGATATATATAATTTATTTATTTTTATTAAAAAAATATATTTATTAAAAATTATTAAGTTATCAATTATCACAAATATTTTTTAAATTTAAAACTTCAAGTAAGCAAATAATATGTCTGATGTTAATTGAGTACTCAAAAACTCGAAATCGAAATTTTATAATTTAATATCAAATTAAAAAATAATTGAATTAGGCAATGAAAAATTGACACAATTTTTTTTTATTTTATATTCTAACAGTACGTAATGGAATCTACTCGACTAATAATATCTGTCAACCTAGTAGACTGGATGAACATAGCGTATCGTCCGCAAGGTTTTTTTGTATCAAACGTATCTTTGATGATGGAGGATCTAATGTGCCTCTTCTTGACCAAACACCTGTCTCCATTTTTACATTTCAGCAATTTGTAACCTCAACTACTTATTAAAGACAAGTGGGTCATGGGGTGGTTGAAATTTCGCTTTTTTTTTGTTAAAAGTATTTAATTTCGAATCTTTTCGTTGCGGTAGAAGGAGATAAGTTTTAATTCGGTAATATAACGTAATACAATATTTGTGTTTAACTCATTGTGCGGAGACATTTAAACACTATTAATAAAATTTATTGAAAAAATTGGCTTTAAGTTGTGACCAAATCACTTTCCTTAGGTTTATATTTGCTCTCAACAATTTTAGCGTGCGGTGGGTTGCAGAAAAATACACTCTAAGACACAAATGAAGCACTCTGTTGTTCAGCGTCTACACAATGATGAACATCTGATATACTCTTTTTTGGGTTCAGAATAATCAGGACTTCAAGAATTATTTGCTGTTGACAAATAGTATTATAGGAGATGGAAATAAGAGAGAGGAGGAAAAAATCTGTATTTTTTAAATGAATGTGACTTGGGTATTTATATACCCATTCATGCCCTTCCAAAGAGATCAGATTCGAATTTGAGTTTAAAGTCAACTGCTGAATTAATTATAATCATAAGATTTTTTATATTTAATTTTATTTGTTAAATCAAAATAGAAGTGAAGAGTTGATTATAATCACTTTCTGGATCAGAATCCTCCTATCTTTTTCGTTTAGGTGTCCATTTATAGTATTTATCCCCCTCAATGATTTTTACTCTTTTATTTGTATTGTTCTTGATTTTTAGTTCTTGATGTTTCTTAATTTAGATTTGAAATTTTGTTTTTTATTTTTTATTAAAAAATATATTTCTATTATCCATTGAAATTATTTAATAAACTTGATTAAAATGTTCAATTTATGTAAAATTAATTTAGAACATTGTGAGTGCCTATTAAATTGAGTGATAGTGTCATTTGTTATCGTTAAAAAAAAATTACATACATATTGTGGGATGTGCGTTCTAGGCTCCACGCGCTAGGGAATTCTTTAAATCCTCCAACCTCAATAATTTACAAGAGACATGTGGGGCCATAACCCCACAACCTTTGAAATTGTTTTTTTTGGATAAATATTTTTTTAAACTATGATATTATTTACAGTATTAATAGTAATAAAATGAAAAATTTTATGTGTGACTTTCCAAATTAAATTTTAGACATGTAAATCACATAATGTCACCTAAATTATTAATTATATATTAAATTTTAAATATGTAGCAATTAATTTTAATTTTAAATTTTTATTCATATATTTTATATTCTAATATTAAATTAAAAAAATAATTGAATTACACAATAATAAATTACCGCAATTATTTTATTTTTATATTGTAACAGTACCTAATGGAATCGACCGTCAGGTTTTATTGTATTAAACGTATCTTTGATGAAAAGAGGATCTAATATTCCAATCTTGACCAAACACCTCTGTCTCTAAGAAGTTTTGTAGGGAGTTTCTTATATCTCAGCAAAATCACTTAGAAAAGACAAGTGGGGTCATGGCGGACTTTGGTGGTGACATGGCGCTAACGGACACTAACGTGGCACTGGCTGGGTGATTAAGTGCCATATAAATGTTGTTGATGTCTTGGTTGTTTTACATTTTTTTTAAAAATGGGTTAAATATTTTTATTCATAATGTCACCTAAATTATCAAATTATATCTTAAATTTACCATTCTTGAGAAAAATGGCAATGAAGAAAGCTAAAGAAACAAAATAAATAAATAAAACTTTTATCTTTGAGGTCTCGATATTGTGAATAAATATTTCGGATGCAAAAGCAGTTTTACATGATTCAAAAGTAAGTTTACATCAACAAACATAATGTCCTTAAAGTTGCAAAATTCTCATTTAGTTGGTTTGTTTTACAATGTATTGAGACATTCATATATATGTGGTGAAAATATAAAATATTATGAAACAAAATATTTCAAATTAATTACTTAGGAGAAAAATGCTCTTGATTTGATTGAAGAGATCAATTTGTTAACTCTTGATTGATATTTAATAATTATTAAAAAATCATGTAAAATAAAAAAAAATAGTCAATTACTAAGTCATGTTTAGTCATCGATTCATAATTATACCATATGAATTTGTATTTATAATATTGATGTGATATTTATTTAATAATGCATTTGAAAAAACAAATCTCAATAATTACTGAAGATTGTCTTAATCTTTTTTCATGTTGCCTTATCACGTAACTTCTATTACCTCCAAAATAGAAACATTAAACGAAAAAGTGAAGTCCATGTAAAACACCAAATGGTTATTGAAATTTTGTAAAAGAAAATCATCTTTCTTCTTCCCTTTAATAAAACTAGCCCTAGAACACAAACGATGTGCATATTGCATTATTTTTTTAAATAACTATTTTTATAAATTTATGTTCAAATCAATAAAAGAGAGCATGCTTCATTTTGAAAATAATTTATGTACGTTAAGTTGACAAAATTCAAATAACTTAAAGACATTAAATGTACTTAAGCATGATATTTGGATATATACAAACCTATTCAAATTCTAGTAAGTAAAAAGTTTAAGGTCTAAAATAACCCATTAAAATTTCAAGCTCATCCAAAATTGAGTAAAACCATAAAAAATTTCAAATTCAATAAATTTTTATGTGTTTTTACTTAAACCATCGCGTTCTAGTCTTTGAAATTTAAACATTTTCAGAGCATGTACTAATGACAAGAACAACGAACACAAATAATGAACGACAAAAGTAACAATATCACAATATTGCACAATTTATTTTTACCTTCCTGAATGAAAATTCTATTGGAATTTTACCTCTAAAATCTGGCAATTCAAATTTTAAGCAAAAATCACAATCACAACAATTAAATAGACAAAACAAACAAGGAGCAAGAACAACAATAATTAATGTGGTTCGACAACTTTTTTGCCTACGTCCACCAACAAACCCACCGATTAATTTATTAATTTTCAATTACAACTTTAGGAAGAGCAAAGTTGCTAAATTCTTACTACCTCACAACTCAAAAGCCTTAGTACAACAAAAGCTCTTAACCTAACAATAATACCCTTCATTATTACTTTAACTACTAGTGATTTGAATGTAATTAATGTACTTTCTTAATTTTTGAGCTTTTTCAAAGGGGACATCTAAAGTGTGACGGATGAAGTATATATTATAGATAAAGATTTGCAAGTGTTATATATATAAAAAAAACTAGTATCGATCTAACCAAAAAATGTTTTGCTATATGTTGATACTGAAAATTTGTTTGACGATTGCATTTATACGTGCATAAGAGCATGTAAACTAGACAATTTCTTGGAGTGAGACTTTCTAACGCCAAAATCAATACTCAATTAAAGATTTTGAGAGTATTATGTAGAAAGTAGAGAATGAGATATTTGCTATGTGATAGGAGCCCTTTTATATAGGATTGGACTAGTGTCCAATTAGGAAAATATGAATCATTGGTCTCTCAATTAAGAGAAAGAACCTTAGACTAAATTTAGGCTCATCTCAATCTTTTAAATATATTGAACGAACAAGATTAAGCCACGTCAAAAACTTATACCACATCATCATTTAGGTTATTTAATATTTTTTTAATGGATTTAACATAAACTTATTGAAATGCAAATCACAAAGAGTCATGTCCAATTAAGATTTGTGAGAACAATATATCCAGATTTCCAAATTATGGTGGAAAATGTTGGGATCTAATGAATTACTTCGTGAAAGCATTGGTTTCAATGGAGACATATAATACTGAAAAATGAAATTTGCAAACAAAGATAACAGTTTGAAATCACTTTTTGAACAAACTTGATGTAAGAGAAAATTCTCCAACCAATAACATAACGACACATGACACTTTGCAAAGGCGAAAAGGAAACTTCACAAGTAAGACAAATTTACTAGTAAAACGTCTACATATGGCAAAGACAAATTTACCAGTAAAATGTCTATGGAAAAAGGGCAAGATGGTAATTTCACACTATGAACTCTAATTCTGTTAAAACACTAATGCCTATGGAAACCCTAGCCAAATCCTAGTCCTACTAGGACACTCCAGCTCATTGAAAACTAATATTATCATTAAGCACTTTCTTATTGGGATTCTACCTCTAATATTATAAAATGGAGCTCTCACCATCAAAGGTACACATTCACAATTCATTCTAAAAAAACTCTCTAGATTTCTTGCTCTTTAAGCATTATCTTAACTTAGGCATCAAAGAGTCCCCCCAAAGACAAAATCTCACTAGTCCTCCGATGACTTCTTAGGTTTCACTATTAGGTCAATTTGACCTTAGGTTTTTTAAAAGTGTCAATTTTCCCCTAAGAATTGCAAAAACGTACCAATCGACCCTTCCATCCATTTAAAACGTCTAGAGGAGTCATATTTTAACAGGAGTTACACGTGCTTCACACGCCACATGGGCATTTTGTCATTTCCTTTTAGTTCTATAGAAGGGTACTAACCACTGCCCATTTCACCTTCTTGTAACCTAACTTCCCAATCAAAGGTGCATAAACCTTATTAAGATCCACTCCATTTCTAAAGAACCGATCAAACCACAAATACCCACCTCCTCTCAACACCCTATCCACATCAAACAACAAGAACTCGATCATCATGATGGGTATCCACCGATTCACTGCGTGCCTATACCGCACCAGATCCACCACCCCATCGAACATTGATAACCTTTACTTTAACAGTACATTCAGTGGCACCAGACTTCTCAAAGCCACAACCTCACTATATGGGTCATTAACGTTCATCGTTGATGTCACCATTCAAGGGTACATTCGACGACAATTTCCTTATCGGCGACTCAACGTGTCATCGACCTTGAGACAAGGCTCGAGGCAAGAATTCAAAGTAGCTCACCTGGTTCCTCCTCCTTAAGGCTCACCATGTTGTCGGTTACCTTACATCCATTGGCTCAACGTTGATTGCCTTTAGCTCCGTCATTTGTCACCGCATTGCATCATACTGCACTGACACCAACTCAAACCCAGATACTTTTGGAAGGGTTTAGGAAATAGAAAACCCAACTGTGAAAACCTGGTTCTACTCCTGCATCAAAGTATTTATCTGGTTATCTGTCTTTTTATCGATTCTTCTTCCTCAAGGCTTACTGCACCACCGGATGCCTTATATCTATTGGCTCAACATTGATCCCTCTAAGCTTCTCATTTCATCACCGCATTGCATCAAGTCGCACCAACACAAATACTGACACTAAATCAGACCTAGATACTTTTGGAGGGGTCTGAGAAACAAAAAACCCAACTGTGAAGTCCCGGCTCTACTTCTACATCAAAGCATTACTCTGGTTATCTATGCTTTTGCTGATGTTCAAAGTTGTTGCCTCTGTGAGAGGGTTATTGAGAGATAATAAGGAATGAGATGATAAGAAGAGAAAACAGACGTGAGAGAGAGGAAATGATGTGAGAGGTAGGTGAGGAAAGGGGATTGCAAAAAAAAAAAAAAAAAAAAAAAAAGGTGAATAGAGAGGGCAAATCATGTTTTAGATTGCAGAGAAGGCTGGAGAAAAGAAATAGGGGTTAGAAGAAAAGTAAAAGAGGCCACAAAATGGTGACAATAGACAAAACAGTATCGTAATTACGCGGGTGGACTAAGACTACTGGTTTTGCCCTTGTTTATGAGGTCGTATATTCATTTCACGTGTCTCTTAACGTTTTAAATGGATGGAAGGGTCATTGGTATGTTTTGTAATTCTTATAACACTCTCATTAAACTTAAGGTCAAATTGACCCAATGGTGAAACCTCAGGGATAAATTTGTCTTCTCCACCCCCCCCCCCCCCCCCCCCCCCCCCCAAAAAAATTACCCAATGAAGAACATGAACAAGTTGTTGGGAAGGGTGAGACAATGATAATCGTTGATGGGATGAGATCAAGCTGACATATAAGAATGAGCGTGGTGAGACGATAAGGAAGAGATGATGAAATGAAAAGAAAAAAAAAAAATCAAAGAAAGCCATTACGGGATATAAGATCAAGCTAAAGAAGAGATTTGGATTTGAAATTGTGAGGAAGAAGATGTTAGGTTGAAATAAATAAATAAATTAAATTAAATGATATTGTTAGGTTGAAAAACAAGATAGGATGGGTCGAAAGGGTATTCTTGTGTTTATAGACATATTTATTGAGCTGAACTTCAGTTTGACTAAAATCTAATGAGTTGAAAGACGAAAATCTTCACGGATGAGGGGTTTCTACCCAAAAATTGTGACAGTCGAACAAGACAAATGAAACTTTTATCATTTCCCAAACAATAGAGAGGTAACTGAAAAACGAACCAAAACTCAAGGAGGTTAATGTAATTATCCCTGATAAAATTATGTACCATGCTAGAACTTTATGTTTGGATTTTTTACACCCAAAATCCGCTCAAAATTCACTTGCTTAATATTTAATTTTTTAATTTCACAAAAACACCAAACAAAATATAAAGTAATAAAAGCAAAGAAAAAGTAAAAGATAAAAATACCAAAATTTTAATGTGATTCGATCTCAAATATCTACTCCATGAAAATTGTCAATGTTTAGTTATCTGCTAATTGACCATTAATTACAATTTACAAGTTTTGAAAGAGAAAACTTGAATAAAACTTTCACCTTCACTCTAACTCCAATTTTTTTTTTCAAAAAAAAAAATCCTATTTTTTGTTATAACTTATAAGGGACTAAAGCATATTTCTCACTTAATTGCGCCAAGCCCCCTCTCCGCCTTTGAGCTAGACTCATTCTTTGGGCAAAACTCCACTTGCTTTGAGTAAGTCCTTTCTCACTTTGGGCTAAAACAAACATATGAACTTCTTCGATCAACCTTATATTTATAAGAGTCAATCCTCAGTGCTCTTTGGTTTATTTTTGATGTGAAATTTAACTCTTCAAATTGCTATTCTTTGTTGATGTGAGAATTGACTTACACATATATCCAACACTTTCATTAATATATATTTTCAAAAATATTCAGTTTTTATTTACAAGGATGATATAACCTATCCCTAATAATTATTCTCCCATATAACAATCATTTTTATTCATAAGAGAGTTATTGACTTGAAGAATCAAACTTATGACTTCGCGGCACCCAAATACATACACTTGAGGAGATAATCATTGAGTAAAAGACTACTGATTTTCTAAATAGATTTATTATTTGATTAAAAAGACGTTATAAAAAAACTGTAAGTTAGACTAACAATTTCATGAAAATGGTATATAATAATAATCCTAATGGCTTATTTTTTCTAAGAACATTGTGGATGCTAACTAGCTTAAGTTAAAGTAACTTGGAATCGCAGAAAAAAATCAATGATCAAACTCTGTTTACACTACACTAAAACGAGAAAAATAAAGAATGGAGTAGAATTACATTCTATTGTGTAATTTATATGCTTAATAAAATTGTTTGAAAAAAAAAAGAAAAAAAAAAGAGTTTTCATTGATAGATAATAGACAGCCAATATGCCAAATTAAAAAATAAGGTGGACTTGAATTCCTAGTCCCTTCGTTCCAAATCTCTTTTTCAGACTACAACTCAAGGACTGGACTTAAAGCATATCGTCCGCCACGTATTATTGTACCAAACGTATTTTTGATAAAGGAGGACCTAATGTTCGTTCTAGGCTTCTCCAACCAACACATACTCTGTCTCGCCACGCACTAGGGAATTCTTTAAATCCTCGAATCTCAGCAAGTTGTAACCTAAATAATTTAGACAAGTGGGGCCATACTCCCACAAACCTTTGGAATTTGGATAAATAGTTTTTGGACGTTTTTCTATAAACAACTTTTGGATTTTTTTAAAACTATTTTATTATTTACAGTATTAATAGTAATAAAATGAAAAATTATATGTGTGACCTTTAGACCTGTAAATCACATAAAGTCACCTAAATTATTAATTATATATTAAAATTTTAAATATGTAGTAATTAATTTTAATTTTTATTCATACATTTTTTTTAAAAAAAAATGTGGTTAAATAACTTGACTTTTAGTCCCTCTCTCAATGCTCTTTCAGACCACCCACGCAATAACTGGAAGCCCGTATTAAACGTCTGTTAACGTTTTGTGGTACCTAACCTTGACTGGAACATTTCTCTTTTCGACCCAAAGAAATCCTTACTCCCAGACTTCACTCTCTCTATCCAAAAGCCTATTGAAGCCTTTGGATAGTAGTTAATTCTGCTTGTGCTGCTTGAATAGTAGTTAATTCTGTTTTTTGAGTCTTTAATTAGCTTAAAGGGCCATTTATTAGAATTACAATTGCAATATGTTAGAATATGAAGTTAACTCCGGAGAGGGATCTCGTTATGTCCTCTCCCTTGCTCTCATTTATCTTCACTAGCTTACCATCATTTCTCTTCAACGTTTTAGCCAATCCCTGTTGAACAAGAATGTCTTTCACCATTTTTTGTGAAAGAGCAATTTTTTTCCATTAAATTGCTCCAGAGTGAACCATTGGTTGATATATATTTACTATCATAGTGCATAAATAACAATTAAATCTCAACTCAAACCTTGTGACTTTGATACCATTTTATTGGGAAAAATGCGAATACACGGAAATGACTTGATATCGAGATTTAATTGAACTATAAATACACACGAATTTAATGAAAAAAAATAAAAATAAAAAAGCAAGTGAACACACAAGATGAAGAAAATAAACAAAGATGGCTCATGTTCTTGACAGAGGACCCTAGAAACTTGAATATGAAGTCTTTTTTGACTTGGAGACTGAGTATCTTGAGGAATAAGTTTTGAGTGGCTATATATATATATACACATACACACACACACATTGAGAATATGAGGACAACACGTAAGGCACAAGGTAGAGAGTATTCTTTGGATTGAGAGAGTGTGTATAAAGGTTCTTTAGATTGGGTTTTGGGGATAAAAACAAGATCAATATTTTTCTTGTAATTCTCTCGTAGTAAAAACAAATTTATTCTTATCATGGATGTAAGTAGGATTGTGTCAAACCACGTAAATCTTATGTGTTCACTTATTTTTTATCTTTATTTATTTTATTTTCATTAAATTCGTGTGTGTTCGTGGTTCAATTAAGTCTCGGTATCAAGTTGCTTCCGTATATTCATGTTTTCCCAACACAATAAATAAAATAGCATAATTAATTACACAAAATCATTAGAAATAATTTTGGTTTATCACTGTCAAAATGGTTTTTGAGACGGGATTTGTAAAACAATAATAAAACTAAAATTATTTTGTGTTTGTAAAACAATTGTGAAAGTTTATCTAACAATTATTTAGTTTTAGATCTATTTCAGAAACCATTTCCTTAAGAGTGTTTGGTCTAACTTCTATTTATAGGAAACAAAAATCATTTCACATAATGTTTTTTAGTCTTTATTTATCTTGGAAGGTACTTCAATAGAGTTAGAAAAAAAAGAAATGAAATAGGTCAATAAATTATGAGCAAAAGAATAAGATTTAGAAAAATTAATTTTGTCATGATTGAAATATCTTAGAAATGGTTTGTTTTGAAAGCTCCTTGGATCCTTAAGAACTCCGAATGTGTAAATGTATTTTTTTTTTTACCTTTTTGCTTAACATAATCGATTAAAAGCAAATAATCCTTTTGTGTTTGTGGTGTTATCTCATGCCATTATTAGATGATGTTTTATGATAATTCTATGTGGACACAATTTAATTCCTTTTTTAGTTTATTATTATTTTCCATTTTCGTTTTGAATGAGAAGATAAAGCTAATAAGCAGTCCATACTATATTCTAGGGAATACTAAATCTACTTCTTTTTAATGTTTCATTGGACATAGGATTATTAACAAGAAAATATGGTTAGAAAGCAAGATCCATTTTGGGAGCATGTAGAAACTTTGGCAAATGGTCGTGTTCGTTGTAGATTTTGTGCAGAGGAGTTTGTTGGGGGTAGCTCGAGGATTAAATCACATTTGTCTGGGAAAAAATGAGGTGGGATTAAAATTTGTCCAAAAGTACCCAGAGTTGTTCAATCTAAGGTGTTGCAATCGATTGAAGCTCATAATATAGAAATTGAGCATGTGATTGGTTCTGATCATAATATAAAAGTGGAGAATGTTGATGCTCATGATACAGAAGTCGAGAATGGGATTGTAATTCACAATATTGAAGTTAAGGAAGATTAGACCATCTCTTCTTCCTCACCTTCTTCATCAAAAGGTTTATGTTCATCATCCAATCCAAAAGTCTGCAAGGTGAAGAAGGATAAGGGATTAGTGGACAAAAACCTTACTAAGTTCATTGTTGCAGATGCCAAGTCATGGAATGCTATTATATCACGATTTTTCATTGATTTTGTTAAGGATGTGGTTAACTTTGGGCCTCATTATGAACTACCAGATCAAACGACATTTTTGGAGCAATTAATTCCAGATCTCAAGGGCGAAGTTAAGGAGTACTATAAAGATGTCATGAATTCTTTACCCAAATCAGGTTGTACAATGATATTTGACAGAAGACAGAAGTGGGATGGGCGCAATGACAGAAAACGGGTATATTATAGAGGTTTAAGTGCATATACCCCAAAGGGAGTCATACTGTTTTCATGTCCCCCTCGTCAAATTCAATTTTCCGATGTATCTCTCAGAGCAGAGTTTGAGTATTCAGAACTTGATTGGTTCCAGTACATCTCAAGACATATTGATGAAATTGGGGGTCGACATGTTATCCAGTTTCTCACTCGTGGTGAAACTATAGATTCTGTTAGGAGGAGTCTTACTAGCAGGTATCCTTGGATGAATGCGGGTCCATGCCCTGTCGAAGTGATTGCGAAGCTTTTGATACATATATGCTGCCAGCTTCCTTCGCAGTATTATACATTTGCTTGTGCAGATGTAATTGCCAAATTTGTTCACATCCGTTACCCAGATGTTTACTTTAAACAAGGTTGGACCAGAATCAAGAAACCTGGTGTTTCTTCTTCGAATTTCTTAGACAATTTTGCTGATCATTACATTCTTCACAGTGCAGCCAAGTTTTGGACATTGAAATCACTTTTGGAGTTTGAAAATAAATTACAGGCTTTGCAAATATCTACTTGTGATGAAGACCAAGATGCAAAATTTGTTGATTGTGTTATTCACTGTAGAGAATTTTGGACTCAAGCGAAAGAATTGGTATCAATTTTACAGCCACTATTCCAAGCTCTCTCTTTAGCTTCTCTCGATGGTCCAAGCATAGGATATTTATTTCAAATACTGGAGAGGGCAAAAGCTGCGATCAGCCAGTGCTGTGATAACAATCAAGTCCAATACAAGAAAATTTTGGAGTTGTTTGATACAGCTCGAGGAGAAATAATCCATCCTATACATGAAGCTGCAGCTTTTCTAAATCCTGCCTACAACCGCAAGGCGAATGTTATGCAAGGAATCATTTTTATTTCTGATTTCTTCGTTTCTCTTGATGAAAAGGAAGTATTCAGTATTCAACTGGAAGCCTATTCACTTATGTTCGCAGAGTCAGCAATGAAGAGTTTAAAATCAATCCATCCACGTAAGTATTGTAAGTTATTCCCCTTGTTTCTTTTAACAAATCTTGTGTGTTTTACTATCATCCTATGGTGTGTAGGGATTTGGTGGGACAAATATGGAAATTGTCTTCCTGTACTACAAAAGTATGCCGTTCGAATTTTGAGCCAGCCTTGTAATTCTCATTTTTCAAATCAATCAGCTTTTATGTTGTGTACAAAAAAAAAAATGATTGAGAGATTTAAAGCTTTGAAAATGCAGATGTTAGAAGCAATCGATTTTAATAAATTTAGTGGACTTGAATGGGTTGATCAACAGGAATTTGAAGAGGGACTCCAACATTTTGAAGTTGGTACGGCTGACAAAAATTCTTATGCGGTTCCTCGAGATCTCTTTTTGTTCATTGAAGATCAATACAAGCTCGTCGTTGTTTAATAACTCACCCAATAAACTTTGTTGGTTTTTATTCTAATTATTGTTAATCATTTGTTTCTATGTGATGTATTTGATAAAGTTATTTTGAATTAATTTGATTTCACCCTATCCTTCTTTTTTCCATATAATTGGGTTAAAGAAAATATCAAAATTTCTATAAAATTAATAATCATTTTACACGCATATTCTTTACCTTATTTATTCTTAGTCACGCATATTAAACTTGGAGGTTTATTAAAATATATGTAACAAGTGGTCTTTATGAGCTATGTTTCGGTATGTTGTTACATTCTTTTCGTCTTGATATGTTGTTGATGTCTTGGAATGTTGTTTTACATTTCTTTAAGCCGCGAATTTTCAAACTACTATCTGGTCACTCTCTGATCTTCATTCATCTTGAAAATTTGCATATTTGTAGTTCTCGACATGGTGAGTCTTATAGTGCAGTCTTTTTTTTTGTCGTTGACTACCAGATTTGCGTAGATCTGATAGTGAAGATCTAGTTTTTCGACAAGCTTTGACAACGATTTTGGAGGGCTTTCTGACATCTGTTTCCCCTGAAATTTTGTAAGATTTTATTATTGACGTGATGAGTCTGGTGGTGTGATCAGTTTTAACCATTGACAGTTAGATTGTCATGGATCTATTGGTAAAGACTTGATTTTTGACAATATTTGCGATGACACGTGGATGGTTTTATTAGATTTGGTGAGATTTTGTATTTTTTTCTAATGGTAGATCGGTGGCTCATTTATAACGGTATCATCAGATGATATTTATTATCGTTTCTCAATCGAGCTCATGGACCCCTGCACACATAAAAAAACACATAAACTAAAAAGGTGGTAACTAAAAAGTCCCTCGGATAGTACCTCAGAGGGATTATTCGATGCCTAAGTCAGTAATCTAAAAGAAGAATCAAAGAATGAAAAAGCTTGAGAGTTATGTGATACTTGTGAGGTGTGAGAGTCCCATTTATATGATGCTTTGGAGTAAATTCCGTTTAAAAAAATAACTATAGATGATATACTTATTAGATTTAAAAAAAAAAAATTATTAGAGATGATGTTACCCTTGTTGCATGTGACTTTACAAATTCCTGTTTGGCATCAATTTTCTCCGTAAGAAAATGGGCGGGATGTATTCGGTTCTGCAACGTGTAATTTCGTTGACAGTACAGATCTACAAAGCTTTATTTTCATATATTCCTATTAGTCAAGCCCTCATATGACATCCTTTTATTTAATGCCATAGTACATGGACAGTCGTAGGATGATTGGTATATAGATGACAAATAGATCTATCAACAGACTGCCATGAAATATGCGTATAAAACGAAGCAAAAATAATTTAGCAATAAAAAAAAATTTCACACTTATTTTTTATTTTATTTTCATAAATTCGATTTAATAAGAATTATTATGAAATCGAACATTTTTATTAATAATTAAAAAAAATTACAATAATAATTAAGTATTTTATTTTTTTAATTTAATTATCACTACAATTTTCTATAATTATTTATAAAATTTTCCATGCGTATCAAAAATCTTTTTTCTTCATCCCTAATGTTGCTCATTGATTTTAGAGAGAAAAACGGGAGGGAGATGCCTTTGATTTGGGCTTTTCAGCTCTTTCAAATCTCGGAACCAATAGCCCAGAAGTAAGAAAGAAAAACATAAGCCCGTTTGATTGGCTGCATAAGCCCGTTTGATTGGCTGCGAGTGTATAAGAGCCTTGATTAAGTTCAGTCTTTTCCCATTCGGGACATGCGAAGTCCAGTGTCATCTTAACCCTATATCCTAACAAGCAAGAATTAACGTCTGCCTGAGAAAAGGGTTAAACATTTCACGACTAGAGAAGCAACGCTCGTGTAGTTTTGTAGTTTGATTTTCCAAGAGGTAAATTCAAATCCCGTGTTTTAATTTCAATTTATTTTTATCATTTTCTCATTATTTTTGCCTTTTGTTTATGTTTGGCTTCCGAGAATCACAAGGAAAAGAAAAGATGTAATCATCAAAGGGAAAAAAAGAAGAACATTCTACTCTATAAATTGCTATTTCATAGAAAACTTCTCTAACGAAATACGAGAAATTATGCAGTTGTATATAATCTAGGGTTTTCAGGTTTAGGGTATTGATAATTATAACTCACACACGAAGTGTAAATTTTTTCATTCATGCTTGCTTACAAAGATGCATTTTTTTTTATGTAAGATTTCTTTAATGAAGTGCCAAAAAGCTAAGATTTATTTAGAAGAATCTTTCACCAAAGTGTTCACAGGCAACTTACGATAATATGATAGATGTGAAATTAGTTCGCCTTGACATCACTTTCAAGACTATCAAATACAGGACTTCAAACTACAGAACTGGTATTTATTGACATGAATTTAGTACATTTTTCATGAATTTTTACCTTTAGGTGATGTATTCAAAATATTATTTGCTTTTATTAGTTATCACAAAAAATATTTGCTTTTATTGTTATCCTTGAATTCTATTTTCCAAAATGTTGTTTTGCAGGTCAAAGAGCTGACTGAGGAATTTTCAGCTGCTACACCCCTTGCTTTGGTACTAAAACTCTCCCATTTATCTTGTGCTAATATGAGTTGAAGAACAGAGTAATATATGCATTTTTCATTTCTTAGACTGTTGGATTTACTCTATCTGCATTTACCCTTCTATAAAATAATACTCTAAATCTGCTGCACTTAAATTACAGGAGAGAGTAAAATGACAGAAATGGGATGTACACAGTCCTTGCCACTCTTCTAATATTTATTCTGAACTTGAAAATTCATTGCTTGAATATCAAAATGAGCTCATCAACAACTTAATTCGGCTAGAAAGCCTTCGATTCATTTAACTGGGTCGTCTATGTTAAACCTTTTTCTCCATGCATTTCTGTCAAAGCCATAGGAAAATGATTTAATACTACATGACATAGTTAGGCTCATTTAAGCCTTTTAAAGCTCGTGAGCTCAAGCTCGTTTAGGCTTGAACTTGAGCCTATTTTTGAGTTCGACTGGAGCCTCTTAAATTTGAGTCGAGCTGACTCGACTCGGCTCGAGTCCACCCCTAATCCCAAGCCCTTGCACATACTTTTATGATTCAATGAAACTAGCTGATTTTTATTTCAGTTGCTTATTTTACATTTTCCCGTTTCAAAGATGTAAGTGAATAAGTTTGTAGGAAGTCTGCATTTCTTAGCTTTGCTATTCCACTCTTCTTGCAGTTGTTACCCATTACACGTTTCTGCAGCATGAGCATCATATTGGCAGGCCTATTAACCAAGTAAAGTTTTTTTTCCAATGCTATTTTGTTTTCTATTCAAACTGATAATATATTGAATGAGTATTATTTTTCTATTTAGTTAATGATTACTTAGCCACTTAACCAATAAATGCCACCTACTTCTGAAGTCTGCATTTCATTTTGATGTCATATGCAAATCAATCTTTGAAAATGTCATGGCCCTTGGAAGATTTTTTGTGATTACTGTTCATTTCTTTAATTCTTCTGTATCTTTTTCACTACTGATAATGTTAAAAATTTTACATCTGTGATAGGTTTTCCCTATTATATCACATTCCCTGATAGTTCATTGATTGAGTCTAGGTTTGAAGTTATGAGTTGCAGCTTTGTTCATCAAACAACTTGAAAAACGAAGAAAGTTCCAATTTGAATCTTGAACTTACATTGGATCAGCAGCAGTAGGAAGTCCATCCTGCAACCATGAGTAATTCCTTCCAAGTTGACCCTGGATAATACCATGCAGAATGCGATAAATATGCAAGTTCTGTGTGTAGTTATCTCTTAAAGCCTTCTAATTTGTGGATGACATTTCTCTTTCATTCTTTTGGAGGTTCATCATATTTTTAAAGATACGGTCTGCGGCTATATTGCTTTTTAAGTTTTAATCTCCCACTGGGATATGGCCTTTTAGGTTTTGGGACGCTCTTGGGTTTGTGCCAGATCTGTCGATTTGCACTTTGAATGGTATTCAAACTTCTAAAGAGAGGAGGAAAGTCATTGCTTGTATCCCACTCTTTTTCTTGTGGATGGGTTGGATGAAAAGAAACAAGAGATCTTTCGAGAGTGTGGAAAAATCAACTACTTCTATTAAGGAGTTGTTTAGTATCCTTATTTTTTGTTGAGGGGGGAACGTTTTCATAAATGAGCTACATCTTATAGAGTTCTAGAAACACTTATTTTGTAAATAGTCCCTTTTGTAAATGGGTGGCAAGCTGGCACTCCCTTGGTGTCTTTATATATGAACACTTTGCTTATAAAAAAAGTCTCAATCTCCTTTCATTAAATGAAGTCTGCATATGTATTTCTTAAGTGTATAATTGACTTTAATCTTATTCTTAATTGAGTCCTATCTCCCAATCTTGAGTTTTTAAATAATTTGTTCACTAACCTGTAATAATCTTGGCTCTTACTGAAAGATGTCTACACCTTTTTATGGGGTCTGGTTAGATATTGTAGAATCACATTTGGTAGACTTTAGTGCTTCGATTGGTTGCAAAACTATTACAGGTTTTAGTGGAATCTATCCATTACCTTGAAGTACGAATAGCTCATAAAATAATTAAAACCAAAAAGAAATGGAGGGGATAGGTGGTGAGCAACCTAAACACGGCTTTTAGTAAAAGTAAGTACTAAACGTATTTTTCGTAAACCTCAATAATGTGGGAAGGTAAGTTGGGATATGTGTTCATAAACTAGCTACAAAGCAATTAATTATTAGAACTTAATTAAAGGCACAAGAATAAAATACAACAACAAAAGAGACACTAATACAAATCAACAACAAAATTGGACATCTACAACTTGCATACCCAAATCAAATCTATATCTTCACTATTTATTGGTCACGTCAACTGTCAACTTTATGCAAGTAAATTAAGCTACACTGGCTGTTGATTAGGCTCCTCAACAGTGTTGTATAACAAGGGATATAGCTCATTGGACATATCATATATTACCTTTAGCAACCAAACAGCCCATAACAGAAAAATCAACATCCCAAAAACCGGCACAAGAATGAATAGAAGTAAAACCGCAGCAAGAGCTCCAGATAAGAGACTAATGTGACCGACAGTTACGTGGTAATTCAAGTTTCGATTTCGGAGCTTAATTTTGGCCACCCATCCTATCACATAGATGAACAAAGCAACAAAAAAAGTGACCATAATAACATGCTGTGTGTCAAATGGTGATACACCCATTGACTGGTACTTCAATTGGAGGAGACCAGCATGTACTGTAATAGCGAATGCAATTAGCATGTGGAATTCCGTGGAGAAACTCCTTCCTTGCTCATTTGTGCTACAGAGTAAAGGAAATTGCTTTAGAAAACGTAAAATCAAATTAATATGATAAAACTATAAATAGATCTTATATATCCATTACCTTTGAACATGAGTGCATAAATAACTAAAATAAAAGGAAAAAAAAAATGGGGAAGGACTAAAGAGGGTTGGAGTGAGCAAGAACAAATGTTAAAGGAAAAGCACAGGGGAGAGCATCCAACTTATTACCTCTCAGAGCCATGATCAGCGACATTGTTGTTAGGCATTTCGTTTTGTTCTCTTTCTCTCAAAGATTCCTACCTAGTTCTCTTTTGAACTGCTATTTATAGAGGTTTTTTGAATAAGATAAAAGTAGACATCACGATTGTTCCTTAAAAGATAGAAGCATCTATTATGCAAATAAGTGTGATGTATTAAACGTACTTTTAGGATTTTTTACATGGACGTATTTTTTGTTGAGTCAATTATCTGGCTGTGTAAAGCAATCAATCTGAAATTTCACATTCTTTTATAATCTTCAATATTTTGGTCAGGGGTAGGCCCCATCTCTCACAGCCTCAGCCTTAGTGCACGAACAAAGCGTATCGTCCGTATGAAACGTATCTTTGATGGAGGAGGATCTAATGTGCCTCTTCCTGACTAGACACCTGTCTCCATTCTTACATCTCAGCAATTTGTAACCTCAGCTACTTATAATAGACAAGTGGGCCATGCGAGGATCTAAAGTGCCAGTCTTGACCAAACACACCTCTGTCTCCAAGAATTTTTGCAGGGAGTTTCTTAATCTCAACAAGTTTACAGCCGGATTCCTCTGCTCTTGGGAATTGTGTCTTTTTTTTTATTTATAAATTTGTAGCTTAATTAATTGAACTTACTACTGCCCAATTGTTATTATATTCCCTACCCACGTTTAAGCACGGTGGTTACAGCTCAGCTTAATTGAAATAACGGTCTTGATCACATCCACGTGGCTTTCTGGGGATTTTTCGCTTTTAATTTTCCCCATTTCTATAATAAAAACGAAAGGCTAATGTTATAATTTTAGTTGGTTTCATTTTTCCCTTCTCCTAGCAAAACTATGTAAGGTTAAAAATTATGTGCTACTCTCTCTATGATTCATGATTTGTCTTGTTATACTATTTATTTAATTAAATAATTAATTTTCTTGTTATTTTTTTTAATTAATACATTATCCAAAAATAATTATTTTCAAAATTTTAATTTAAGAAAATATCTAAAAAATAAAGATCAAAATTATATTAAAATGTAAAAAATGAACAAATAGTGTGTGATAAAGAGAATAAGTTGTTTAAACGAGATTTGAAGAATAATATAAATTAGTATTGCGTTTAACTTAATTACATCAAGAGCGATCTTAATTAAACTTTTGATAGTAATAGTCCAAAAATGAAATTTGTTTACATTATATTTCTTTTGTGTATCATATAAAATCTTCCATGCAATATCATATTATTTTTTTTCTTCTTATATTTCATATGTTAATAGCAATATTATTCATAAATGAATTAAACTTTAAATGGTCTAATTACTGGTTTTTTAGTCTCAAAACCAAAAATCTTTGATTGGTTCAAGTTTAAATCCAATGATTTAAATCAATTGAAAATTTTATTGATAATTTTCACACCTCTGTCTACAAAAGATAATTGCAGTCATGCCCCACAAACTTTTGGAATTTGTTTTCCATAAATAACTTTTGGAATTTTTTATTCACATAAAGTTTAATATGAATTTTGTTACTTTCAAATCACATTAGTTGAATTAAATACATGTAGATCTTGTAAGAGTTATATGAGATATAGAAGGAATTGATTAAGTTATACTTATAAAGTCATTGTTTTTTATACCTTATTTAAGAAAAATAAACAAATAATATGAGATATCCATTTTAAAAAAGATTGACTAAAAATATGGAATGTAGAGAATATAAGTTTTTACTGTTGATGGACCTTTCAAATTAAATTTTAGTGTTGATGGTAAAAAAAAATTCAAATCATCAATAGATAATAATAGTATGTCGCATTAAAAGGTACGTGAGACTTGATTTCTTAGTTCCTTTTTTTTCTTCCAAAGGTAAGTCGTATTAATAGTATCGTTCGTCCGGTTTTATTGAACTAAACATATCTTTGATGAAAGAGGATCTAAAGTGCCCGCACCGCACCAGATCCACCATCCCATCGAACATCGATAACCTCTACTGTAACAGTACATGCAGTGGCACCAGACTTCTCAAAGCCACAACCTCATTATATGGGTAATTAACACTCATCATTATTGTCACCATTCAAGGGTACATTTGAAGATGATTTCTTTATCGACGACTCAGCGTATCATCGACCTTGAGACAAGGCTCAAGGCAACAATGAGAAGTAGCTCACCTGGGTCCTCTTCCTCAGGCTCACCACGTCGTCGGTTGCCTTACATCCATTGGCTCAACGTTGATCTCCCTCAGCTCTGTCATTCGTTGCCACATTGCATCAGGCCACACTGACACCAACTCGAACCCAAATACTTTTGGAGGAGTCTAGGAAACAGAAAACCCGACCATGAAAACCCAGTTCTTCTCCTGCATCAAAGCATTTATCTGGTTATCTGTCCTTTTGTCGATTCTTCCTCCTCAAGGCTTACTGCACCGCCAACTGCCTTATATCTATTGGCTCAACATTGATCGCTCTAGGCTACACCTTTCATCGCTGCATTGCATCAGGTCGCATCGACACAGACACAGACACTGACTAGGACCTAGATACTTTTGGAGGGGTCTAAGAAACAGAAAACTGGACCATGAAGACCCGACTCTACTACTACATCAAAGTATTTCTCTGGTTATCTATGCTTTTGCTGATTTTCGAAGTTGCTGCCTCTGTGAGAGAGTTGATGAGAGAGAATAAGGAATGAGGTGATAGGGAGAGGGGATTGCAAAAAAAGGTGAAGGGAGAGGGGAAATCGTGTTTTAGATTGCAGAGAAGGCTGGAGAAAAGAAACAAGGGTTAGAAGAAAAGTAAAAGAGGCCACAAAATGGTGAAAATAGACAAAACAATCTTGTAATTACGCGGGTGGACTAGGATTACTGGTTTTGCCCTTGTTTGTGAGGTTGGATATTCCTTTCATGTGTCTCTTAACGTTTTTAAGGGCAAATTGACACTCTCATTAAACTTAAGGTCAAATTGACCCAATGGTGAAATCTCAAGGATAAATTTGTCTTTTCCTCTCTAAAAAAATTATCCATTGAAGAACACGAACGAGTTGTTAGGAAGGGTGAGACAATGAGAGTCGTAGATGGGATGAGGTCGAGCTGATAGGTAAGATAAAGTGTGGTGAGACGATGAGGAAGAGATCATGAAATGAAAGGAAAAAATAAAAATCAAAGAGAGCCATTATGGGAGATAAGATCAAGCTGAAGAAGAGATTTGAAATTGTGAGGAAGAAGATGTTAGGTTGAAATAAATAAAGTAATTAAATTAAATGATATTGTTAGGTTGAAAAATAAGAAGGGATGGGTTGGAAGGGTATTATTGGGTCTATAGACATATTTATTGAGCTGAACTTCAATTTTGATTAAAATCTAATGAGTAGACAGACGAAAATCTTTACGGATGAAGGGTTTCTATCCAAAAATTGTGACAGTCGAACAGACAAATAGAGTTTTAATCATTTCCCAAACAATAGGGAGGTAACTGAAAAACGAACCAAAACTCAAGGAGGTTAATGGAATTATCCCTGATAAAATTATGTACCATACTAGAACTTTCTGTTGGGATTTTTGCACCAAAAATCCGCTCAAAACTCACTTGCTTAAAATTTAATTTTTTAATTTCAAAAATGCACCAAACAAAATATAAAGTAATAAGAGCAAAGAAAAAGTAAAAGATAAATATACCAAAATTTTTAATGTGATTTGATCTCCAATACCTACTCCACGAAAATTGCCACTGTTTAGTTATCCACTTATAATACAAGTTTTGAAAGAGAAAACTTGAATAAAACTTTCACCTTCACTATAACTCTTTAATCCGAATACACTCGAGTTTCTAATTCTCTCCAATTTTTTTTTTTAAATATCCTTTTTTGTGTTATAACTTATAAGAGACTAAAGCATATTTCTCACTTAATTGCACCAAGCCTCCTCTCCCCCTTTGAGCTAAACTCCTTTGGGAAAAACTCCACTCGTTTTGTGTAAGTCCTCCTGTCTCACTTTGAACTAAAACAAACATAAAAACTTCTTCGATCAACCTTATATATATAAGTCAATCCTCAGTGCTCTTTAGTTTATTTTCGATGTGGAATTTGACTCTTCAAATTGCTATTATTTGTTGATGTGGGAAATGACTTACATATATATCCAACACTTTCATTAATATTTTTTCAAAAACATTCAGTTTTTATTTACAATGATGATATAATCTACCCCTAATAATTATTCTCCATATAACAATCATCTTTATTTATAAGAGAGTTATTGACCTAAAGAATCAAACTTATGACTTCGAAGCACCCAAATACATATACTTGAGGTGATAATCATTGAGTAAAAGAATATTGATTTTCTAAATACATTTATTATTTGATTAAAAAGATGTGATAAAAAAATTGTCATGTTAGACTAACAATTTCATGAAAATGGTATATATTGATAATCCTAATTGCATATTTTTTCTAAGAAGGAAAAAATATTGGAAGCAAACTTGCTAAATAGTGCATCGAAGCAACCAATAAAAATCCCTTTAGTAAACTTGGGCTCTTGGCTTAATATATTACTTCATTGGAGATTTAGGTTGGATCTATTTTTCATTAATGTACTAAAAAAAGTTATTAATAAATATAGATTATGTGTCAAATGTTTTGTTTATAAACTTGAAAGTTTAAAACATTGTGGATGGTAACTTATTATCGAAAAAAAAATCAATAATCAAACTTCATTTACAATAAAAACAAGAGAAATAAAGAATGGAATAGAATTACTTTTTATCGTGTAATTCATATGCTTAATAAATATTTTTTAAATAAAAAAATAAAAAAATAGTTCGATTCATTGATAGATAATAGACAGCCAATATGCCAAATTAAAAAATAATGTGCGTTCCAGTGTCCCAAACGTTCGTCCCAAACGTATTATTGTCCCAAACGTGACTTGAATTCCTAGTTCCTTCTTTTCCAAATCTCTTTTTCAGACAACAACTCAAGAGCTGGACTTAACGCATATCGTCCGCCACGTATTATTGTACCAAACGTATTTTTGATAAAGGAGGACCTAATGTGCGTTCTAGTCTTCTCCACCAAACACATACTCTGTCTCTCCACGCACTAGGGAATTCTTTAAATCCTCCAACCTCAGCAATTTGTTAACTAAATAATTTAGAAGAGACAAGAGGGGCCATAACCCCATACAACCTTTGGAATTGTTTTTTTGGATAAATAGTTTTTGGACGTTTTTCAATAAACAACTTTTGGATTTTTTTTTAACTATGTTATTATTTACAGTATTAATAGTAATAAAATGAAAAATTATATGGGTGACCATCCAAATTAAATTTTAGACCTATAAATCACATAATGTCACCTAAATTATTAATTATATATTAAAATTTTAAATATGTAGTAATTAATTTTAATTTTAAATTTTTATTCATACATTTTATACTCTATTATCAAATTAAAAAATAATTGAATTACGTAATAATAAATTGCCGTAATTATTTTATTTTTATATTGTAACAGTACCTAATGGAATCGTCCGTCAGGTTTTATTGTATCAACCGTATCTTTGATGAAGGAGGATCTAATGTGCCTCTTGACCAAAGACCCCTGTCCCCATTTTTACGTCTCAGCAATTTGTAACCTTAGCTACTTATAAAAGACAAGTGGGCCATGGCCCCACAAACTTTTGGAATTTGGTTTTGATAAATAACTTTCGGATATTCTTTTAAAATGTTAATTATTCAATTTCATATATTTAGTTATTTTTTTATTATAGAAAGTTTAATATAAATATTGTTTTGTCTGAAATACATTTAAAAGATAAGGTTTTGTTAATAATTTTTTTGAATAAACTTTTCTTTCTCATTAATATATCAAAAAAAACTTTAAATAAACATAAATGTAAAATTAATTTAAATCATTATGAGTGTTTATTTATTTAATTGATAATGTCATTTATTATTGTACAAAAAATTTGTGATCGAAATACTTACTTACATATTGTGGAATCCATCAAACTAATAATTTATAAAAAATATTCAAATATTCAATAAATAATAATAACACGTCGTATTAAAAGGTAAGTGAGACTTGTTTTCCTAATTCCTTTTTTTCCAAAGCTATTTCGTACAACCTACTCACAGCGCATTGTCCGTCGGGTTTTATTGTATTAAACGTATCTTTGATGAAAGAGGATCTAATATGCCAATCTTGACCAAACACCTCTCTCTCCAATAATTTTTGCAGGGGTTTTTATATGTCAGCAATTTGTAACCTCAAATTACTTAGAAAAGATAAGTGGGGTCATGGCCGACTTTGGTGGTGACATAGCGCTAACGGACACTAACGTGGCACTGGCTGGGTGATAAAGTGGCATTGGCTCGTTTTCTCTCTCTAATATGCTACATGTAGGTTATTGAAATTTTGTAAATCAAAATCATCTTTCTTATTCCCTTTAATAAAAACTAGACCTAGAACGTAAATGATGTGCATATTGCATTATTTTTTTAAATAATTATTTTTATAAATTTGTGTTCAAATCAATAAAAGAGAGAGCATGCTTCATTTTGAAAATAATTTATGTACGTTAAGTTGACGAAATTCATATAACTTAAAGACATCAAATGTACTTAAACATGATATTTGGATATATATACCCACCTCCTCTTAACACCCTATCCACATCAAAGAACAAGAACTCGATCATCATAATGGGTATCTACCGATTCACTTCGTGCCTGCACCGCACCAGATCCACCACCCCATAGAACATCGATAACCTCTACTGCAACAGTACATGCAGTGGCACTAGACTTCTCAAAGCCACAACCTCACTATATGGGTCATTAATGTTCATCGTCGTTGTCACCATTCAAGGGTACATTCGAGGATGATTTCCTTATCGGCGACTCAGCGTGTCATCGACCTTGAGACAAGGCTCGAGGCAAGAATGAGAAGTAGCTCACCTGGGTCCTTCTCCTCAAAGCTCACCACGTCGTCGGCTGCCTTACATCCATTGGCTCAACATTGATCACCCTCAGCTCCGTCATTCGTCGTCGCGTTGCATCAGGCCACACTAACACCAACTAGAACCCAAATACTTTTGAAGGGCTCTAGGAAAAAAAAAATCCGACCGTGAAAACCCGGTTCTACTCCTGCATCAAAGCATTTATCTGGTTATATGTTCTTTTGTCGATTCTTCCTCCTCAAGGCTTACTGCACCGCCAGCTGCCTTATATCTATTGGCTCAACATTGGTTGCTTTAGGCTTCGCTTTTCATTGCCGCATTGCATCAAGTCGCACCGACACAAACACTGACGAGGACCTAAATACTTTTAGAGGGATCCGAGAAACATGTTGGAAATCACCTTGACAAGATGCCCAGATGGTGATCTTTCAAACACTCAAGTCTAGAATGACTTATAAAAAGAAATTCAGCAATCGAAAGCAAGAAAGAAAAGAACACAAGCGATTTGTTATCGAGGTTTGGTAATAGCCTACGTCCTCGTGAGTTCCTCTGAACTCTCTGCACTAAATCAATGGTTCTTTACAATACAGCAACCCCTCTCCAAGAAACCTCAAGTTCTTGAAGAAACCAAGAAGAGAATAAAGAAGATGATAAGAACTATTACAATGCTCTCTATCTATACTACTCTCTCTTCTTTACAACCAGCCTCTCTACAATGAGTCCCTCTTGTATGTATGTGTCTTTGCACTCTCACACAATTCTCTCATTCAGACACATGTCTCACAAGTTACATTACATCTTACTCGCTTGTCACTCTCTTGAGATTGAACCTAGGTGACCCTTTATATAGTGCACCACTTCTTGAACCTATCTTGAAGTAAATCTCCACCCTTCGATCTTGATGGGCAATCAACCTTAGCCGTCCATCTATTCTAAGTGATCCTATACATTTTGAGCAAGTCTTACAAACCAAAAAAGTGGTCCACACATGTGTGCCTTAGTGTGCTTGGCGCCTAGGCACTGAATAAGGCATGCTGCGGCACTAGGCAAAACACCATTTTCACCACTTGCTAGGCGCCGTGCCTTTGGTGAGGGAGAGGTATGGCGCTACCCCTCCTCTAGCACCTCCCTTGCTAGGCATTGCACCCTTGGTGAGGGAAAGGTGAGGCGCACACTAGTGCTGGCCCCTTCACAGCTGTGCGCACTTCTTTGGCTTGCTGAATGGAGGTGTGCACACACACCCAAAGTGATGCACACACTTGTGTGCACTCCTTTAACATGCTGAAATTTATTCTTCTAACATTGTTTAAACCTTAAACCAAGTTTAAACCATGTTTAAACCTTAGACAAATATCAACAATCTCTACCTTTGTCTAAGCGTTTAAACCCGAACCATTGTGGAGAGAACTTCAGGATCCAAACTCATCTTGAGTCATCATTCAACCGACTCCAATCCTAAGAAGTCCAAGGCAATGATTAGACCTTCTTAGAGGTAGTACCTTGGTGCCTAAATCTACAGGACTTTCTTCCGTGGCTACCTTATCCATGTGTTTTGTTCTCCCATGGAACACTGGATTCCTACACAAGTGCCACACACTTTGGTTAACCGAATACACCACCACCTGCTCTTTTAGGACCATCCACTCATCCAACAACCCTTTGCACCATATAGCCTCCTTTATGGCTTCCATAGCTACTATGTACACAGCCTCGGTTGTTAAGAGTGGTACTGTCGGCTGCCACTGAGCCTTCAAATACCTCAGCAACCACTTCATCTCAAACCAATGCTTCTTTTCGAGATTACTCACAAATTTACTGAGAACACTCATTGCCTGAGAAATATCTGGTCTAGTGCTCACCATTATGCACATGACTGGTCCATCCGCACTACAGTAAGGGACCTTATCTATTTTTTTCTTCTCTTCATCCATTCTAGGACATCTTTTGCTGGAGAACTTGAAATGACCAGCAAGGGAAATCTTCACTGGTTCATTTTTCTCGAATTTTTCTTATCTCAAGGATTTTTTGTGTAAGGCTGAGATCTTTCCTCTCGAACTCCTCACTGAGTTGATATGTAAACCTTTTCATCCTCTTCCTGTTGTTCCGAACCAACAGCATATCAACGACATAGATAAATATACTCACCATTTTCTCCACCTTGTGTTCAGGTGAGAAAGTTTTTCTGAAATCTATGTCTTCTCTTCTCGTGAACCCATTCGCCACCAGCTTAGCCTTGTTCCAGACTTCATCTCCTAGAGGGTACCCTTCTTTGACCTTGTAAGTCCACTTACAATCCACAACTCTCTGATTTCCCGGAATGTGCACCAATTCCCAGAAGTTGTTATTCCTCAAAGAATCCATTTCTTCCTCCATATCAAGCTTCTATCTTAGCGAATCCTTACATCCCATGGCATTAATATAAGTCTCTCGTTCACTCATCTCTCCTTCTGTCCAAGGAGCTATTGCATCCGCAGCATCTGCAAACCCATATCTTGAAGGTGGTCCGACCAGCCTTCTTTCCTAGTCTCTTGTGAACTGATAGTCCTTCTAACTTGTTGCATCATCCTTTTCTAGTTCAGCCTCCTCATGAGTGTCATGAGCTTGGCATTCATTAAAGGGCTCTACCTGGTCTGAACCCTCTTTCCTTCCTTGCTCTACCTGAACTGAATCTTCCTTGATGTTATGCTTCATAAATACTGAACTAGTTTGCTCACTAGCCCCTGCAGGGTTAGTTTTCTCTAAGTAGGGAAATAACAATTCATTAAAAATAACATCCCTACTTATTATGAGTTTCAATCCTTCTTTCTCTAAGGACCACAACCTATACCCCTTAGCCCTTTCCCCATATCCTAGAAACACACACTTTATAGATCCTGGGCTAAGTCTATCATCCTTTTGTTGTGCATACACGGCACACCCAAAAGTCCTAAGGTTGTTCGACTCAGGGGGTTTTCCACTCCATATCTCTTCGGGAGTCTTATGGTACACAACCCTAGAGGGTGATCTATTAACTAAATACGTAGTAGTAGACACAGTTTTCCCCCAAAAACATTTGGGTAATCCAGATCCATTTAACATACACCTAATCTTTTCTATAAGGGTCTTATTCATCAACTCAGCAACTCCACTTTGCTGAGGGGTTTTCACAACCATTCTATGTCTTAAAATCCCATTTAACTTACAGAATTGATCAAGTTCTTGGTTAAAAATTTCTAAGCCATTATCGGTTCTTATCCCTTTAACTACCCTGCCCATTTGAGTCTCTACCAGCCTTTCCACACCACTAATTTATTCAAAGCATCTAATTTATTTTTAACCAAATAAACCCAAACCTTTCTTGAATAATCATCAATTAAAGACAGAAAGTAAATGTTACCTCCCTGTGTTGGTGTCTTTGCTGGTCCCCAAAGGTACGTGTAGACTGATGTTTCAACCCAAGAGGGGGGTGAATTGGGTATTAAAAAATTAAATACTTTTTGCAATCTCAAATATCAAAATATATGCGGAATTAAATCTTTCTAAATTACTAGCACAAAGATGAGAGAGTTTATTGCTTAATATAGAAATGATAATTGAATTATAGAATAATTAAGCAATCAATCTCATTTACTTGAATAATAAATAATTATAAGCAAGTAATTATGAAAGTAATTAAAGAGATAGAGTTAGAGAGATGCAAACTCAGTTTATAGTGGTTCGGCAATATCGGATTCGTTCCGACCCTACGTCCACTCTCTTCAAGGAACCTCCTTGAAGTAATCCACTAAGAAACTTAGTCGTACAACTTCACCGGTGTTGTACAAACCTTACAATCCCTTCCTCTCGGAAGCTATCCCCTTCCTCTCGGAAGTAATCCCCTTCCTCTCGGAAGTAATCCCTTTACAATAAATGCTGTAAAGTAAACGGTAGAGAGATAACAATGGAAGCTTATACAACTGAATAATATCTCTCTTTTAAAGTAAAGCTTGAAGAATGGCTCAACATGAGTATTTCAAAGCTTTTTGAGTTTCAAGGAATGAATGACTTGATTGTGTGTGCTCTACTCTTTTTGAATGTCATCTCCTTCTTGTTGAATGTTGAATTGAGTGGGTTTATATAGCCATCAATTAATATGGCCGTTGGGACTTTAATTTGAAAAAGATTTGCTTTAAAACGTTCAGATTTAGTGTCCAACGGTCATATTTTTGAACTACCAGTCGACTGGGTCGTGATACCAGTCGACTAGATCCTCTTTAAAAATCACATTTTTGCTGCTACAGTGTTACCAGTCGACTGGTATGACTTACCAGTCGACTAGGAACCTTCTGCCCATTTTACCAGTCGACTATATTATTCACCCGGTCGATTGGGTCACTGTTTGAGCGCTGCTACAGTGTTTTCAGGATGAACAGTATTTTTAGCATCAATTTTCTTCATATCTCTTTATTCTTTTTGGATTTTTGAGTTCCAAAAATCTCCTAATTGAATCAAACTTTCTTGAACATTAAACACACGAGTTAAAGACTTCAAAAGTATTTTGTTATCATCAAAATTAATCTAATCAATTTCTTGATTAAGGCATTTTTGGTGATGACAAAACATATTACAAATTTAAGCATAATATGTGTGCAAGATATATGAAGAATGATATATTACAAATGCTCAAGTAATTTTCTATGTCAACATGAATTCTTCTTAAATTCAATTAGAGAATGTTAAGTATTGAGCCCAATTAATTTATTTGCATTTAATAGAATCACTTGGAGATTTTATATCTTCAATTAATTAAGTCTATATAATAAAATGTAATAAAAATATAATTAGCTCTTAAAAATTGAAATGCTTTCAAAGTGTATCTTAGGATTCAAACCTATAATTTATCCCTATTGACTTTGAAGTTGCATTTAAATTGTTCTCCTTGAATTTGATTTTTTGGAGAGCTTATTGACTTTTGAGATCATCAACTTTGATTCACCAATTTCTATAATCTTGATCTCCTTTGATGTATAAGCACTATTAACAATCTGTATTACTCAAGTAATATTCATTAGTGCTTAATTAAGATTTTTGTCACTATCAAAATCATTCAGGGTCAACAATCTCCCCATTTTTTGTGGTGACAAAAATCTTAAGAATAAGGTCTAACAAGATCTTTAATATTCTTATTTTTCTCTCTTTTTTTGTAGTAATAAAAAAAGGTGGATTTCAAAGAAGAGCTCCCCTTCAAAATATGCTATTGAAAATATTTTGATGAAACATTTTGAGAAAAGAATCATTTTACAAGATATCAAGAAATATAAAACAATTTTCAAGCATTATAAATCTTCAAAATAACCTCAATGCTTAGAGTATCTTACACTTAATCAATAAAGGACAAGAGTTTGAACTCATTGCTTGATTTACCAATAGGTTTTCTCCTTTACCAATAAATCAGATTTTCTCCACCTTTCAAAAAGTCTAAAGTAATTATTTTTAACTTTTAAGAGAAATAAAATTGGATAAAACTTAACAAGCCTTATTGGTAGTTGATTATCAATTTAATGCAAAGATAATCATCATTTTCAATATTCTTTGGAGCAGTACTCCCCCTAAATCTATGCATTGGTTTCTGTTTACTTAGTTTTTTTCGTTTTTCTCATTTTTCTCCCCCGTTTTGACAACAGCAACCAAAGGGGTCAGAAATCAAAAAATAAGTTATCTAGACACTATAGTCAACTAGAGTATACTTAAACAAACTTGTATGCGAAAATGTGGTTTCATTTGGAGTTCGGAAGCCTTCCCGGGAAGAACCGAAAGTTTTCATACAAGCATAACCAGTTTCAAAGCATATTCTTGAATAAAAGTAGTTTGAAACTATGCAAATGATGAATTATGAAGCAATCAGACATTCAGTTTATCACAATCCAGCAATCCTATTAACATTCTTATCTTACAGAAACTAGTTTCACCTAGAGGTTTTGTAAGAATGACAGTTATTTGATCTTCTGAAGGTATGAATTCTAGTCTTATATCACCTTTTTTAGCATGGTCTCTTAAGAAATGATGTCTTATTTCTATGCGCTTTGTTCTAGAGTGCTGAATAGGGTTCTTGGTTAGGTTGATAGCACTAGTATTATCACAAAATATTGGGATGTTTTTGAGGTCCATGCCATAGTCTTCTAGTTGTTGTTTCATACATAATACTTGGGCACAACAACTTCCGGCTGCAATGTATTCTGCCTCAGCGGTTGATAGTGCAACGAAATTTTGTTTTTTAGAAAACCAAGAGGTTAACATTGTACCTAAGAATTGGCATGTACCACTTATGCTTTTTCTATCTAACCTACATCCAGCAAAATCAGCATCTGAATATCATACAAGCTCAAAAGATGAATCTCTAGAGTACCATAATCCTATGGTTTGGGTTCTTTGTAGATATCTAAGGATTCTTTTTACTGCAACTACATGTGATTCCTTAGGATTAGCCTGAAATCTAGCACACATGCATACACTGAACATAATATCAGGTCTACTTGCAGTTAAATAAAGTAAAGCACATATCATGCTTCTATAATATTTAATATCTACAGTTTTACCTCCTTCATCAAGATCAAGTTTTATAGTTGTGCTCATAGGAGTTCCAAGAGACTTTGAGCTTTCCATCTCGAACCTCTTTAGTAGGTCCTTAATGTACTTTGATTGATTGATGAAGATTCCTCCTTTTAGTTGCTTGATTTAAAGTCCAAGGAAGTAAATAAGCTCTCCCATCATGCTCATTTCAAATTCACCTTGCATGCACTTTGCAAACTCTTGATACATAGATTCATTAGTAGCACCAAATATAATATCATCAACATATATTTGGACTATAAGAATGTCATTTTTGTGAGTTTTTGTGAAGAGAGTTGTGTCTATTCTACCTCTTACAAAATCATTGTCAATCAAAAATTTACTTAGTCTTTCATACCATGCTCTTGGAGCTTGCTTCAACCCATATAGAGCCTTAGAAAGCTTGTAGACATGATTTGGAAGACTAGGATTTTCAAATCCAAGAGGTTGCTCAACATAAACTTCTTCTTCTATAAAGCCATTTAAAAAGGCACTTTTTACATCCATTTGAAATAGCTTGAATTTATTAAAGCATGCAAAGGCTAATAACATTCGAATAGCTTCTAATCTAGCTACGAGAACATAGGTTTCATCAAAGTCTATTTCTTCTTCTTGATTATATCCCTTAGCAACTAGTCTAGCCTTGTTTCTAGTTACTATTCCATTTTCATCCATCTTATTTCTATATACCCATTTAGTTCCAATTATTGAATGATTCTTAGGTCTTGGAACTAGTTTCCAAACACTGTTTCTCTCAAATTGATTTATTTCTTCCTGCATTGCAATTATCCAATCATTATCTTTTTCAGCTTCTATAAATGTCTTAGGTTCTACTTGAGACAAATAAGCTACAAAATTGCAAATATTTCTAAGTGAAGAGCGAGTTCTTACCCCTTGTGAAGGATCACCAATCACTTGATCAATTGGGTGATAATTTACATACCTCCAATCTTTGGGTAGACTTTCCTCTTGTTGGCTTGAGGATGGTTGGTCCAAATTGGGAGTTTCCATCTCTTCATTTGCTTGAGGTGGACTCTCTTTTAGGTCAACAATGGGAGTAGGAGTTTCCATTCTTGGAATAAAATCTGCATCATCATTAAAGGAAACTTCTCTACTACTAATTGGGTTAGACTCATCAAGAGTTACATGTACAGATTCTTCTACCACTAGAGTTCTTTTATTGAAAACTCTATAAGCCTTACTAGATGTTGAATATCCTAAAAATATCCCTTCATCTGTCTTAGAGTCAAATTTACCTAAGTTAGTTTTATTGTTATTTAGGATGAAACATTAACAACCAAATGTATGAAAATAGGAGATATTAGGCTTTCTTCCTTTCCATAGTTCATATGGAGTTTTATCAAGCAGAGGCCTAATTAAAATTCTATTTAAGATATAGCAAGAAGTGTTCATGGCTTCAGCCCAAAAGTATTTTGGTAAACTATTTTCACAAAACATAGTTCTTGAAAATTCTTCTAGAACTCTGTTTGTCCTCTCAACAACTCCATTTTGTTGAGGAGTTCTAGGAGCTAAAAAGTTGTGATTAATTCCATTTTCATCACAAAATCTTGAAAAGCTTTGATTTTCAAATCCTTTGCCATGATCACTTCTTATGCTTGAAATACAAATTCCTTTTTCATTTTGAACCTTTTTGCAAAACTTTTCAAATCCTTTGAAAGCTTCATCCTTGTAAGCAATAAAAATAACAAAGGTATATCTTGAATAGTCATCAACAATAACAAAAGCATATTGATGGCCACCTAGACTAATGGCACTAATTGGACCAAATAAGTCCATATGCAGAAGTTTCAAAGGTCTAGTAGTTGAGACTACATTTTTTGCTTTAAAAGAAATTCTAGTTTGTTTTCCCATTTGACAAGCATCACATACTTTGTCTTTTTCAAAATTGATTTTAGGAAGTCCAATGACTAAATCTTTTCTTGAAACGATTTTTAGCAAGTTCATGTTTACATGACCAAGCCTTCTATGCCATAGATGGATTTTCACTAAAAGCGGGAAAACATTTTTCATTTTCAGAATGCAAGGATTTCAAATCAACTATGTAGACATTTTCATGTCTATGGCCAATAAATTTGATCTTGTTGCTATTGATGTCTATAACTAGACAACAAGAGGCCTCAAATGTGACTTTGTTGCCTTTGTCACAAAGTTGACTAATACTTAGTAAATTTGGCTTAAGGCCTTGTACTAGCAATACATTATCTATAGTTGAGAAATCATTACCAACTTTTCCATGCCCGATGATCTTTATTTTTGTGTTGTCTCCAATGGTGACAAATCCACCATCTCTTAGAGTTAGCTCATTGAATACACTTTTATCACCGGTCATGTGCTTCGAGCATCCACTATCAAGGTACCAACAGTTACCTTTTTCTTTGGTGTGGAGACATATCTACATCATACAAGGATACACGATTGCACTTTTGGGTACCCAAAATTTCTTGGGTCCTTTGGGGTTAGTCCTTGAAAACACGGTTCCTTTTGGGACCCATACTTTCTTAACAACATATGGAGTTTTCTAGACATGATGATGCACAATCCTAGGATAATAGTTATTGAAATTTCTAGGATTTCTTAGATGTGCATTTCTATAATTCTTAGGATAGGAGTTCTTAGGATACATGTTTCTATTGTGAGGAATATGAATATGCATGTCATTTCTAGAAAATGTATGATGATGATTTCTAGGATACATGCTTGCATTATTATGAGTATGCATATTATTTCTAGGACAACTATGATGGTAATTCCTAGGATATGCACGTGCAGTGTGCATATTGTTTCTAGGATGCACAAGATGGTTATTCCTAGGATGTGTATAAGCATTTCTTGAATGAGCATAAATATAAGCATGAGTATTTCTACGATGCTTTATTCTTGTATATACATTAGAATTAGTATTTCTACACCTACTAGCATTCATTGAGGGAATTCTTTTGACCTTGTTAGTGGTCTTTGAAGTAGAGGCTTCATTCACACATGATGCTTTCATGAATAAGCTATCTTTTGATTTTTGCTTGCCTAATGGAGAATAACCTAACCCGAATTTTTCTCCGTTTAATCTTTGGCAAGATAGCACTTCATCTAGCTTTTCTTTTCCAAGCATAAGTCTAGATATTATGCCATTCAATTCTATTATCTTCTTCTTTAAGTTTTCATTTTCATCTTTAAGAAGATCTTGAGAAGAATCATAAAGTAATGAAGATAGTTTATCTTTTTCTTCTCTTAGACCTACCTTCTCTTTAGAAAGAGATGACACATCTTTTTTAAGAATGGTGTTCCTAGAATCGAATTGCTTCAATTCTTCATACATTTCATTTATAACTTCTACCAATTCTTCACTACTACTAACAATGTTATTTTTTGAAGAGGAAGAAGTCGATACCTCACTTTCGTCGTCGATTGCCATAAGATATAAGTTGACAATTTCCTCGTATCCGATCTCTTTATTCGAGGAGTCTTCTTTTTCTTCATCACCATCATGATTAACATTTTTAATTTCCATAAGAGGTAAGGATGTGGTAGAACCATCAATTTTGTAATCCAAGTAGCTTTCATGCTTCTTGAGGGATTCCACAAGCTCTTCTAAACTTTCACTTGTAGAATGCTTTGTCAAAATAATTTTCCATTGATTTGACAAAGACCTAAGAAATATTCTCACAAGTTCAAGGTTAGAATAAATTTTACCCATTAAAGATAAAGTTTTAACAAGTATGGTAAAACGAGTTTGCAAATAAAAAATTGATCCATTTTCATTCATTTTAAAATGCTCTAAGTCATTAACAAAGTTTTTTAATTTGAAATTCTTTTCTTGCTCATTTCCTCCATATATGACTTCCAATAAATCTCAAATTTCTTTTGCAGTCTTACATGAGGAAATTTGATCAACTTCGTTTTGATCAAGAGAACTATAAAACATGTTCATAACTTTAGTATTTAGTTGAATGAATTTACTATCATTTATATCAAAGTCATTTTCATTTTCAAGAATGAAATACCAAGCATAATAATCATGTGCTTGATTAAAAATGTTCATTTGAGCTTTCCAATAGGTGAAATTTGTTCTATGGAGAAGAGGAGGACTAGAAGGATCTCTTCCTTCTAAAAATATAGTTGCCATAGGATCAAATATAGGATGTTAAGCTTAAAATAGAGAACGAGGCTCTGATACCAATTATAGATTGAGGTTTCAATCCAAGAGGGGGGTGAATTGGGTATTAAAAAATTAAATACTTTTTGCAATCTCAAATATCAAAATATATGCGGAATTAAATCTTTCTAAATTACTAGCACAAAGATGAGAGAGTTTATTGCTTAATATAGAAATGATAATTGAATTATAAAATAATTAAGCAATCAATCTCATTTACTTGAATAATAAATAATTATAAGCAAGTAATTATGAAAGTAATTAAGGGGATAGAGTTAGAGAGATGCAAACTCAGTTTATAGTGGTTCGGCAATATCGGATTCGTTCCGACCTTACGTCCACTCTCTTCAAGGAACCTCCTTGAAGTAATCCACTAAGAAACTTAGTTGTACAACTTCACTAGTGTTGTACAAACCTTACAATCCCTTCCTCTCAGAAGCTATCCTCTTCCTCTCGGAAGTAATCTCCTTCCTCTCAGAAGTAATCCCCTTCCTTTCGGAAGTAATCCTTTTACAATAAATGCTGTAAAGTAAATGGTAGAGAGATAACAATGGAAGCTTATACAACTGAATAATATCTCTCTTTCAAAGTAAAGCTTGAAGAATGGCTCAAAATGAGTATTTCAAAGCTTTTTGAGTTTCAAGGAATAAATGACTTGATTGTGTGTGCTCTACTCTTTTTGAATGTCATCTCCTTCTTGTTGAATGCTAAATTGAGTGGGTTTATTTAGCCATCAATTAATATGGCCGTTGGGACTTTAATTTGGAAAAAATTTGCTTTAAAACGTTCAGATTTTGTATCCAACGGTCATATTTTTGAACTATTAGTCGACTGGGTCGTGATACCAGTCGACTGAATCCTCTTTAAAAATCATGTTTTTGCTACTATAGTGTTACCAGTCGACTTTACTATTCACCCGGTCGACTGGGTCACTGTTTGAGTGCCGCTACAGTGTTTTCAGGAAGAACAGTGTTTTTAGCATCAATTTTCTTCATATCTCTTTATTCTTTTTGGATTTTTGAGTTCCAAAAATCTCCTAATTGAATCAAACTTTCTTGCACATTAAACAAACGAGTTAAACACTTCAAAAGTGTTTTGTTATCATCAAAATTAATCTAATCAATTTCTTGATTAAGGCATTTTTGGTGATGACAAAACATATTACAAATTTAAGCATAATATGTGTGCAAGATATATGAAGAATGATATATTACAAATGCTCAAGTAATTTTCTATGTCAACATGAATTCTTCTTAAATTCAATTAGAGAATGTTAAGTATTGAGCCCAATTAATTTATTTGCATTTAATAGAATCACTTCGAGATTTTATATCTTCAATTAATTAAGACTATATAATAAAATGTAATGCAAATATAATTAGCTCTTAAAAATTGAAATGCTTTCAAAGTGTATCTTAGGATTCAAATCTATAATTTATCCCTATTGACTTTGAAGTTGCATTTAAATTATTCTCCTTGAATTTGATTTTTTGGAGAGCTTATTGACTTTTGAGATCATCAACTTTGATTCACCAATTTCTATAATCTTGATCTCCTTTGATGTATAAGCACTATTAACATTCTGTATTACTCAAGTAATATTCATTAGTGCTTAATTAAGATTTTTGTCACTATCAAAATCATTCAGGGTCAACAGTACGCATGAATGTAGTCAAGAATGCCCTTAGACTTATGCACTCCGGTGTTGAAGCTGACCCGTTGTTGCTTCTCAAGAACACAACACTCGTAGAAATCAAATTCCTCTACTTTGTTTCCACCAAGTAGGCCATCCTTGCTAAGAACTTGCAGGCCCTTTTCGCTCATATGTCCCAAGCAAGTGTGCCAAAGGGTTGCCTCATCTATCTCAGCCATCAAGCTTGCTGCTTGATCCTTGATTTTCATGTCTCTGATCATCTCATAGAGTCTATCCTTCATTACTGCTTTGATCACTACCAAAGATCTCTTAGCTACCTTGATCTTTCCTCCCTCTATCTTGCATGTGTATCCCATGGAATCCAACTGCCCCAATGAGATCAAATTCTTCCGTAAATCCGAGAGATACCTCACATTCTCCATTAGTCTTGTCATTCCATCAAATATCCTCACCTGGATGTCTCTCGTGCCCCTCACTTGGTAAGAAATATCATTCCCCAAGAAAACATTTTCATCATTGGTTTCCTTGAAATTCTTGAACCAACTCCGGTGAGGGTACATGTGATGAGTGCACCCGAGATCCAAGATCTACTGCCTTCTTACTCCTTGCTCACACTTGAGCACACAACAAGAACATCATGATCTTACTGATCTGTCTTGGTAATCGAAGTCTCTCCATTCTTGGTATGCCTTCTTCCTCGATCCCTTGTCATCTTCTTGCAATTTTTCTTGATATGACCCTCCTTATAGCAGTAGTAACAACTCTTCCCTCCAAATCTCGGTTTGGAGTGCTCTCTCCCATGGCTCTCTTCTCTACCTCTGTCCTGGTAGTAGCCATGCATGCTGCTATGCACTCTCCCATGGCTCTCTCCTCTACCTCTGTCCTGATAGTAGCCATGCATGTTGCTGTGCAATCTTCCATGGCTCTCTCCTCTACTTCTGTCCTGATAATAGCCATGTATGTTGCTGTGCACTCTCCCATGGCTTTCTCTTCTACCTCTGTCCTGGTAGCAGTCATGGTTGCAGCCATACCGAGTTGTTGGCCTTCTTTTAAAGAACAACCCTTTACCACTTGATGCATTCCTTATCTTGGCACCAAGATTATCTTGCAACTCTTTATTAGGATCAAATTTAAAAGCAAAGATTCATTTACAAAGATACCTATTATTAGGGAGAGTCTTGGCAAGAAACAACTCATCTAGTTTCTTCCAAATTGCAGCTTGATCTTTCGAGTCTCCGCACTCCCTTGTGATATTATCTGACATGTGCAAGAAGATGGTGTTGTAAGCCATCTTTTTCATCTTAATCCGTTGGTCCTCCGTGACACTTGCTGGAAAAGCATCATCTTCTCCAATAGCCAAGTCCACCTTTTGTTGCACAAGAACCTCCTTAATCTTCCGCTTCCATAAGGAAAAATCTCCCTTTCCATCAAACTTCCCAATATCGAAATTTGAACCCATCTTATGGAGAAGATCCCTTGATTTATACAGCACCCACAAATGCTTTCCAACTTCTTCTAAACCTCAAGAACACAGATCGAAGATGGATCTTAATATCGTTCTTGAATCACCCTCAAGAACACGATCAGGTCTTGATCTTTACACCATTCTTGAATCACCCTCAATAACACGATCAGATATTGATCTTAACTCTGTTATTGATTTACCTCAAGAACACGATCAGATATAGATCTTAACTCCGTTCTTGAATCACCCAAGAAGTTGACCTTTGGAGTCTTGCTCTGATACCCAGCTGTGCAAGCTCTGATACTACTGTTGTGGTATCTCCTCTAGCTCTGATATCACTATTGAAAATTACCTTAACAAGATGCCTAGGTGGTGATCTTCCAAACACCCAAGTCTAGAATGATTTGTAGAAAGAAATACAACAATCGAAAGCAAGAAAGAAAAGAACACAAGCGATCGATTTGTTATCGAGGTTCAACAATAGCCTACGTCCTCGTGAGTTCCTCTGAACTCTCTGCACTAAATCAATGGTTCTTTACAATACAACAACCCCTCTCCAAGAAACCTCAAGTTCTTGAAGAAACCAAGAAGAGAAGAAAGAAGATGATAAGAACTATTACAATTCTCTTTATCTATACTACTATCTCTTCTTTACAACCAGTCTCTCTACAATGAGTCCCTCTTGTATGTCTGTGTCTTTGCACTCTCATACAATTCTCTCATTCACACACATGTCTCACAAGTTACATCACATCTTACTTGCTTGTCACTCTCTTGAGATTGAACCTAGGTGACCCTTTATATAGTGCACCACTTCTTGAACCTATCTTGAAGTCAATCTCCATCCTTAGATCTTGATGGGCAATCAACCTTAGCCATCCATCAATTCTAAGTGATCCTATGCGTTTTGAGCATGTCTCACGAACCAACAAAGTGGTCCACACATGTGTGCCTTAGTGTGCTTGGCGCCTAGGCACTGAACAAGGCATGTTGCGGCGCTAGGCAAAACACCCTTTTCACCACTTGCTGGGCGCCGCGCCCTTGGTGAGGCAGAGGTGTGGTGTTACCCCTCCTCCAGCACTTCCCTTGCTGGGCACTACACCCTTGGTAAGGGAGATGTGCAGTGCACACTAGTGCTGGCCCCCTCACAGCTGTGTGCACTTCTTTGCCTTGCTGAATAGAGGTGTGCACACACACCTAAAGTGATGCGCACACTTGTGTGCACTCCTTCAACATGCTAAAATTTATTCTTCCAACATTTTTAAACCTTAAACCAAGTTTAAACCATGTTTAAACCTTAAACCAAGTTTAAACCATGTTTAAACCTTAGACAAATATCAACAAAACAGAAAACCCGATCGTGAAGAGTCGGCTCTACTCCTGCATCAAAGTATTTCTCTGGTTATCTATGCTTTTGCTGATTTTGCTGCCTCTGTGAGAGGGTTGGTGAGAGAGAATAAGGAATAAGGTGATAGGGAGAAGGGATTGAAAAAAAAGGTGAAATGAGAGGGGAAATCGTGTTTAAGATTGCAGAGAAGGCTGGAGAAAAGAAACAGGGGTTAGAAGAAAAGTAAAAGAGGCCACAAAATGGTGACAATAGACAAAACGGGGTCGTAATTACACGGGGGGACTAGGATTACTGGTTTTGGCCTTGTTTGTGAGGCTGAATATTCCTTTCACGTGTCTCTTAACGTTTTAAATGGACAGAAGGGTCAATTAGTATGTTTTGTAATTCTTAAGGGCAAATTGACACTCTAATTAAGTGAAGGTTAAATTGACCCAATAGTGAAACCTCAAGGATAAATTTATCTTTCCCTCCAAAAAAATTACCCACTGAAGAACATGAACAAGTTGTTAGGAAGGGTGAGACAATGAGAGCCGTTGATAAGATAAGATCGAGCGTGGTGAGACGATGAGGAAGAGATGATGAAATGAATGGAAAAAAGAAAAATCAAAGAGAGCCATTACGAGAGATAAGATCAAGCTGAAAAAAAGATTCGAAATTGTGAGGAAGAAGATGCTAGGCTGAAATAAATAAAGTAATTAAATCAAATGATATTCTTAGGTTGAAAAGTAAGAGGGGATGGGTTAGAAGGGTATGCTTGGGTTTATAGACATATTTATTGAGTTGAACTTCAGTTTTGACTAGAATCTAATGAGTTGACAGACGAAAATCTTCACGGATGAAGGGTTTCTATCCAAAAATTGTGATTGTCAAACAAGACAAATGAAGTTTTTATCATTTCCCAAACAATAGGGAGGTAACAGAAAAACGAACCAAAACTCAAGAAGGTTAATGTAATTATCCCGGATAAAATTATGTACCATACTAGAACTTTCTATTGGGATGTTTACACCAAAAATCCGCTCAAAATTCACTTGCTTAAAATTTAATTTTTTAATTTCACAGGAACACCAAAAAATATTAAGTAATAAAAGCAAAGAAAAAGTAAAAGATATAAATACCAAAATTTTAATGTGATTCGATCTCCCATACCTACTCCATGAAAATTGCCACTGTTTAGTTATCCATTTATTGACCATTAATTACAATTTACAAGTTTTGAAAGAGAAAACTTGAATAAAACTTTTACTTTCACTCTAACTCTTTAATCCGAATACACTCGAGTTTCTAATTCTCTCAATTTTTTTATTTATTTAAAATATCCTATTTTGTGTTATAACTTATTAGTGACAAAAGCATATTTCTCACTTAATTGCGCCAAGCCTTCTCTCCCCCTTTGAGCTAGATTCCTTCTTTTTGCAAAACTCCACTCGTTTTGATTTTTTTCCATAATCTTAATTGCATATTTTTCTTAAGAACGAAAAAATCAATAATCAAACTCCACTTACACTAAAACAAGAGAGATAAAGAATGGAATAGAATTACTTTCTATTGTGTAATTCATATGCTTAATAAAATTTTTTGAAAAAAAAAGGAGTTCGATTCATTGATAGATAATAGACAGCCAATATGACAAATTAAAAAAATAAGGCGGACTTGAATTCCTAGTCCCTTCTTTTCCAAATCTCTTTTTCAGTTCAGACAACAACTCAAGAGCTGGACTTAAAGCGTATCGTCCGCCACGCATTATTGTACCAAACGTATTTTTGATAAAGGAGGACCTAATGTGCGTTCTAGTCTTCTCCACCAAACACCTACTCTGTCTCTCCACCCTCAGCAATTTGTTAACTAAATAATTTAGAAGAGACAAGCGGGGCCATAACCCCATACAACCTTTGGAATTGTTTTTTCGGATAAATAGTTTTTGGACGTTCTTCTATATATAACTTTTGGATTTTTTTTAAACTATGTTATTATTTACAGTATTAATAGTAATAAAATGAAAAATTATATGTATGACCTTCCAAATTAAATTTTAGACCTGTAAATCACATAATGTCACCTAAATTATTAATTATATATTAAAATTTTAAATATGTAGTAATTAATTTTAATTTTTTTCATACATTTTTTTTATAAAAAAAATTGGGTTAAATATCTTGACTTTTAGTCCCTCTCTCAATGCTCTTTCAGACCACCCACGCAATAACTGGAAGCCCGTATTAAACGTCTGTTAACGTTTTGTGGTACCTAACCTTGAGTGGAATATTTCTCTTTTCGACCCAAAGAAATCCTTACTCCCAGACTTCACTCTTTCTATCCAAAAGCCTGGTGTAGCTAACCTTTCTCTCTCCTCATTCAAGAAGAGCTCAGTCTCTCTCTTCTCGATCCTGATCTCTCTAAGTCTTTTATTGGGGTAAGATTTTTGGCAATCATCATCTAATTTATGTTTCATGACTTCATCGATCTATGTTTTTTTTTTTAATAACTATTTTGCATTAATAGTGTTATTTATTTACTTTAGTTTTATAGATCAATTCTTCTGCGTTTGTTTTAGGATCTCGCATGTTTCTTTAGTTTTTGCTTTAAGGTTCTTAGTAGTACAGTAGTTATTATTATTTTTTTTCTATTTTTGATGGATGTTATGGTTCTTACTTCTCAGCTGTTCTGCTTGTGCTGCTTGAATGGTAGTTAATTCTGTTTTTTTGAGTCTTTAATTAGCTTAAAGGGCCATTTATTAGAATTACAATTGCAATATGTTAGAATATGAAGTTAACTCTGGAGAGGGATCTCGTTATGTCCTCTCCCTTACTCTCGTTTATCTTCTCTAGCTTACCGTCATTTCTTTTCAAAGTTTTAACCAAACCCTGTTGAACAAGAATGTCTTTCATCATTCTTTGCGAAAGAGCAATTTTTTCCCATTAAATTGCTCCAGAGTGAACTATTGGTTGATATATATTTACTATCATGGTGCATAAATAATAATTAAATCTCAACTCAAACCGTGACTTTGATACCAGTCTATTGGGAAGAAAGCGAATACACGAAAACGATTTGATATTGAGATTTAATTAAACTATAAATACACACGAATTTAACGAAAAAAATAAAAAAAAAATTGAAAAAAGTAAGTGAACACACGAGATGAAGAAAATAAACAAAGATGGCTCATGTTGCGCGCGCGCGCACACACACAAAATATTTTGTGTTTGTAAAACAATTGTCACACACACAATATTTTGTGTTTGTAAAACAATTGTGAAAGTTTGTGTTTGTAAAACAATTGTGAAAGTTTATCTAACAAATATTTAGTTTCAGATCTATTTTAGAAACACACACAATAATTATTTTGTGTTTGTAAAACAATTGTGAAAGTTTATCTAACAATTATTTAGTTTCAGATCTATTTCAGAAACACACACAATAATTATTTTGTGTTTGTAAAACAATTGTGAAAGTTTATCTAACAATTATTTAGTTTCAGATCTATTTGAGAAACCATTTCTTTAAGAGTGTTTGGTCTAACTTCTATTTATAAGAAACAAATATTATTTCACATAATGTTTTTTAGTCTTTATTTATCTTGAAAGGTACTTCAATAGAGTTAGAAAAAAAAGAAATGAAATAGCACAATAAATTATGAGCAAAAGAATAAGATTTAGAAAAATTAATTTTGTCATGATTGAAATATCTTAGAAATGGTTTGTTTTGAAAGCTCCTTGGATCCTTAAGAACTCCGAATGTGTTAATGTATTTTTTTTTGGGACCTTTTTGCTTAACATAATCGATTAAAAGCAAATAATCCTTTTTTGTTTGTGGTGTTATCTCATGCCATTATTAGATGATGTTTTATGATAATTCTATGTGGACACAATTTAATTCCTTTTTTAGTTTATTATTATTTTCTATTTCCCATTTTGAATGAGAAGATAAAGCTAATAAGCAGTCCATACTATATTCTGGGGAATACTAAATCTACTTCTTGTTAATGTTTCATTGGACATAGGATTATTAACAAGAAAATATGGTTAGAAAGAAAGATCCATTTTGGGAGCATGTAGAAACTTTGGCAAATGGTCGTGTTCGTTGTAGATTTTGTGCAGAGGAGTTTGCTGGGGGTAGCTCGAGGATTAAATCACATTTGTCTGGAAAAAAGGGGGGTGGGATTAAAATTTGTCCGAAAGTACCCAGAGTTGTTCAATCTAAGGTGTTGCAATCGATTGAAGCTCATAATATAGAAATTGAGCATGTGATTGGTTCTGATCATAATATAAAAGTGGAGAATGTTGATGCTCATAATACAGAAGTTGAGAATGGGGTTGTAATTCACAATATTGAAGTTAAGGAAGATCAGACCATCTCTTCTTCCTCACCTTCTTCATCAAAAGGTTTATGTTCATCATCCAATCCAAAAGTCTGCAAGGTGAAGAAGGATAAGGGATTAGTGGACAAAAACCTTACTAAGTTCATTGTTGCAGATGCTAAGTCATGGAATGCTATTATATCACGATTTTTCATTGATTTTGTTAAGGATGTGGTTAACTTTGGGCCTCATTATGAACTACCAGATCAAACAACATTTTTGGAGCAATTGATTCCAGATCTCAAGGGCGAAGTTAAGGAGTACTATGAAGATGTCATGAATTCTTTACCCAAATCAGGTTGTACAATGATATTTGACAGAAGACAGAAGTGGGATGGGCGCAATGACAGAAAACGGGTATATTATAGAGGTTTAAGCGCATATACGCCAAAGGGAGTCATATTGTTTTCATGTCCCCCTCGTCAAATTCAATTTTCCGATGTATCTCTCAGAGCAGAATTTGAGTATTCAGAACTTGATTGGTTCCAGTACATCTCAAGACATATTGATGAAATTGGGGGTAGACATGTTATCCAGTTTCTCACTCGTGGTGAAACTATAGATTCTGTTAGGAGGAGTCTTACTAGCAGGTATCCTTGGATGAATGTGGGTCCATGCCCTGTCGAAGTGATTGCGAAGCTTTTGATATATATATGCTGCCAGCTTCCTTCGCAGTATTATACATTTGCTTGTGCAGATGTAATTGCCAAATTTGTTCACATCCATTACCCAGATGTTTACTTTAAACAAGGTTGGACCAGAATCAAGAAACCTGGTGTTTCTTCTTCGAATTTCTTAGACAATTTTGCTGATCATTACATTCTTCACAGTGCCGCCAAGTTTTGGACCTTGAAATCACTTTTGGAGTTTGAAAATAAATTACAGGCTTTGCAAATATCTACTTGTGATGAAGACCAAGATGCAAAATTTGTTGATTGTGTTATTCACTGTAGAGAATTTTGGACTCAAGCGAAAGAATTGGTATCAATTTTACAGCCACTATTCCAAGCTCTATCTTTAGCTTCTCTCGATGGTCCAAGCATAGGATATTTATTTCAAATACTGGAGATGGCAAAAGCTGCGATCAGCCAGTGCTGTGATAACAATCAAGTCAAATACAAGAAAATTTTGGAGTTGTTTGATACAGCTCGAGGAGAAATAATCCATCCTATACATGAAGCTGCAGCTTTTCTAAATCCTGCCTACAACCGCAAGGCGAATGTTATGCAAGGAATCATTTTTATTTCTGATTTCTTCGTTTCTCTTGATGAAAAGGAAGTATTCAGTATTCAACTGGAAGCCTATTACTCGAAAGGTTCACTTATGTTCGCAGAGTCAGCAATGAAGAGTTTAAAATCAATCCATCCACGTAAGTATTGTAAGTTATTCCCCTTGTTTCTTTTAATAAATCTTGTGTGTTTTACTATCATCCTATGGTGTGCAGGGATTTGGTGGGACAAATATGGAAATTGTCTTCCTGTACTACAAAAGTACGCCGTTCGAATTTTGAGTCAGCCTTGTAATTCTTATTGTTCGAATCAACCAGATTTTACGTTGTGTACAAAAGTAAAGATGATGGAGAGATTTAAAGCTTTGGAAATGCAGATGCCAGAAGCAGTTGATATTGACAAACTTAGTGGACTTGAATGGGTTGATCAACAGGAATTTGAAGAGGGACTCCAACATTTTGAAGTCGGTACTGCTGACAAAAATTCTTATTCGATTCCTCGAGAGCTCTTTTTGTTCATTGAAGATCAATACAAGCTCGTCGTTGTTTAATAGCTCACCTAATAAACTTTGTTGGTATTTATTTTAATTATTGTTAATCATTTGTTTTTATGTGATGTATTGGACAAAGTTATTTTGAATTAGTTTGATTTCACCCTATCTTTCTTTTTTCCATATAATTGGGTTAAAGAAAATATCAAAATTCCTGTAAAATTAATAATCATTTCACACGCATGGTCTTCACCTTATTTATTCTTAGACACACGCATATTAAACTTGGAGGTTTATTAAAATATATGTAACAAGTGGTCTTTATGAGCTATGTTTCTGCATGTTGTTACATTCTTTTCGTCTTGATATGTTGTTGATGTCTCGGAATGTTGTTTTACATTTCTTTAAGCTGCGAATTTTCAAATCACTATCTAGTCACTCTTTGATCTTCATTCATCTTGAAAATTTGCATATTTGTAGTTCTCGACATGGTGAGTCTTATAGTGCAGTCTTTTTTTCGCTGTTGACTACTAGACTTGCGCAGATTTGATAGTGAAGATCCAGTTTTTCGACAAACTTTGGCAACGATTTTGGAGGGCTTTCTGACATCTGTTTCCCCTGAAATTTTGTAAGATTCTATTATTGACGTGACGAGTCTGGTGGTGTGATCGGTTTTAACCATTGACAGTTAGATTGTCATGGATCTATTGGTAAAGACTTGATTTTTGACAATATTTGCGATGGCACGTGGATGGTTTTATTAGATTTGGTGAGATTTTGTATTTTTTTCTAATGGTCGATCAGTGGCTCATCTATAACGGTATCATCAGACGATATTTATTATCGTTTCTCACAGACGACACCAATCAAATACCAATCCATTGATGCCAAAAATCTGCCTCATGGACCCCTGCACACATAAAAAACACGTAAGCTAAAAAGGTGGTAACTAAAAAGTTCCTCAAGGTGGTATCTCAGAGGGACTCTTCGATGCCTAAGTCAATAATCTAAAAGAAGAATCAAAGAATGAAAAAGCTAGAGAGTTGTGTGATACTTGTGAGGTGTGAGAGTCCCATTTATATAATGCTTTGGAGTAAAATCCGTTTAAGAAAGTAACTCAAAAGTGAGTGTTCTAGTAGAATTAAGATTTTTGTTGACTAGGGATTAGGAGTGAAATTACCATTTACCATTTGCCACTAGAAACCATCTTATTTATTGTATTTTTTAGCCTATGTGCTTATCTTGTGGTGCCACATGTCGTTATCTGATTAATCGAAAAAAATAACCCCACATCAGTTTCACTCGACTGGACAAATATTAAAATTCAAAATATATATGTTTGTTTCAATAGGTTAAAAAATTTCTGTATGTCTTTGTCACAAATACTTTTCATCTTGTGATACATTAATTAATTGGTTTACCAAGTTTAATTGATATCTCATGCAATCCTGTTTTATTGCATAGGATTATGATCATTTTTAATAATTTGAAAAAAAATTTCTCAAATATATTATTAAATGAATGTCGTATTAACATTATAGATGATGTATCATTAGATTTAAAAAAAAAAGAAGTTATTAGAGATGATGTTACCCTTGTTGCAATGTGTAATTTACTTTCGGCAATATCATTGACAGTGCAGATCTACAAAACTTTATTTTCAAATATTCCTATTAGTGAAGCCCTCATATGACATCCTATTATTGAATGCCATAGTACATGGACCGTCGTAAGATGATTGGTACATAGATGACATATAGATCTATCAACAGACTACCATAAATGGGGTAGATGTACTAGAATCATGCATTCTAAAGTAAATAAGCCGACATGACTAGAGAATAAAATAAAAATTTAATGGGTATAATGAAACGTCTTGCCGCCGGAGAGGCGGCGGAGACGGAAAGGCAAGCCCCAGAGAGAAAGTGTGTGTCTGCGGCGGCGAGAAAGAAGATTTAATGGGTATAATGGAAGAGGGGTCGAACTGGGTCAGGTGCCCGGGATACTGTCGCCATCTCCGGCAATGTTTTCGCCGGTGCCGACAATGCATCCAAGGGTAGTATGGGTATTTAAAAAGAATCTGATGCATGATATATCCAATTTTGTCCATGTGGCTAACGGAAGACAAAATAAAAAGGATATTTATCGTATGCCCAAAAAAAAGGGCGGCGATTATAAATTACCCGAAAAAAATTGCTCGTAGAAAAAAGGCAAGGACGTACGTCTTTATTTAGTAAGCACATGTCTTATGTTTCTTATAGATTTTAACTTATATTTTGATAGATTTTAGATTTTAACTCGGCCTGACTCCAAGTATCATTTTTTCAGGCAAAATTGATCCACATAAATATTGCACCAGAAAATCCATTTCTCCATTTCTTAATGGCAATAAGTTTTAGACAAATGATTATTCTAAGAGACAAATGATTATATTTCGTAGTAAAAAAATATTTATAATAGATAGTAAAACTCTTATTTTTTAATTAATTACTAATAAATATATTGGTCTATAAAAAAATATAAAAATAAGATATGATTTCTTCTTTTTTTCCCCTTCAAAAGTCATAATAGAATCTTTCTTTGTAACTACATCATACAAAGTGATGTAACTAGAGGTGATCAAAAGCAACTTGATCCAATTGATTGGCCGTTCGAAAATAACGGTTATAATTTGAATTTCAGAAGGACATTCATAGCATTAAATACTCTAAATCACTTCAAAACAGGATTATTTTGTGACTAATGACTATATGAGTTTAAGATTATATAAACCTATTATAAATGAGCAAACCCAATATTTAAATAACAATTAAATTATTTTTAATCTCATTTATAACTTATTAAAGCTTTCAAAAATCTTCTTGAACCAATCTTAAAGCTTTATACTTGAAAGAAAGATAATATTTACTTGTAATGCATTGATTGCAAATATCTGTTGTACCAAAACTTCAATTCCAATCATTGTAAGAGAAAGAATTGTTATAACTCTTAGATGTGTTTAGGATTTAAACACCTTCTTGTACACTTCCTTTTGGAAGAAAACCTTGTAAGGTTTGGACAACACGTATGAAGTTGTTTGACTATTATTACTAGAGTACTTCAAAGATGTTCTTTGAAGAAAATAGACGTAGGGTTTGAAAATTTTCAATATTCCCGAACCACTATAAACAGAGTTTGCATTTTCTTCTCCTTACTCCTTCAATGTAAGTTTATAATTTACTGTGCTTGCTTGTTTTTATAACTGTTTTAAAACTTGTTTATTAATTTTTAAAAAAATTTAAAACTCAATTCATCTCTCTTGGGTTGCACTTTGATTTACATTTAGAAAGAAACATCCATTTTGAGAGAATTTAGAAATCCTATCAGATGTTCCTCCGGTGTTCATTGTAAATTTTGTGCAAATGAGTTTACTGGGAATAATTCTAGGATTAAATCACAATTGTCTAGAAAAAAGGAAGGTGGGATTAAAATTTGTCGAAAAGTACCCTTGTTCAATCTAAAGTGTTGAAAGCGATTTGGAGCTATATAATATATAAGTTGAGAATGAGACCATGTCTACTTCCTCAACTTCTTAATCAAAAGGTTTTAGTTCATCACTTGATCCGAAGGTCTGCGAGCCGAAGAAGGATATGGGATTAGTGTACAAAAAGCTTGCCATTTGGTACTCATAATTTTAGAAACTCTCTAAAAAAATTAAAAAGTTTTGGGACAGTGGTGCACTAAGTTAGATCCATCCATGTCGTTTGGTTTAAGAGTAAAAATAACTTAAGATTTATACTCATTCTAACTTTTATTTATAAAAAATACAAAATATTTTATAAATTCTCCAAACTAATTACTTTTTAATAAAATAATAGTAAAAACAGTTTTTATATTATTTCTTTTATAATATAAACGTAATGAATTAAATTTGAATAATAAATTGTAATTTTTTTTCTTTCCTATTTTCCCTGTCCCTCCGATATAAAATGTTTTGTGTGATAGTTTATGGTAAAATAGTAATAAAACTAAAATTTATTTTGTGTGAATGATTCAAGACATATTAATCACATGAATTATAACTGAAAGAAAAGAAAACAGGATTTACATAGGTTCACCCAAGAATAGGGCTATGTTCTGCAAGAAGTTTCTTATTATCAACCTCACAAATCTCTCTGTATGCTCAGTACATAAAGAATATTTATATGCAACTTAAGACCTCTTAATTACGGTCTAATTAAGTTTCTATTATGCTGCAGAACTACGGTCTATTCTGAGCGTGACCCCCGTGTTCATCCAGGGTTCTACAGATCTGATCTCGTGAAGTATGTACCAACTCTAACATTTTGTTTGGTAAAACAGTTATAAAACCGGTTTATCTAACAATTTTTTAGTTTTGGATTTTTTTTTCTTACAAAATTGTTTCTTTAAAAGTGTTTAGTCAAGCTTCTATGTATAGAAAACAAAAATCATTTCACATAATGTTGTTTTATTCTTTATTTACCTTGAGAGGTACTTTAATAGAGTTACGAAAAAAAGAAATTAAATAGCACAATATATAAACTATGAGTAAAAGAGAAAGAATTAGAAAAATTAATTTTGCTACATTTGAAATATCTTAGAAATGATTCTTTTTTTGAAAGCTCATTCGATCCTTAATCATAACTTAGAATGTGTTAATGTATTTTTTGCCCTTTCCATGTCACATAATCCAATAATCGGTTAAAAGAACATATTCTTTTTGTGTTTGTGATGTTTTCTGATAATTCTATGTTGACACAATTTAATTCCTTTTTTAGTCCGTTTTATTTATTATTGTTTTTCATTTCCAATTTTGATTGAGAAGATAAAGCTAAATAACTAGCATCATATTCTGCTGAATACTAATTAAATCTACTTCTTGTTAATGTTTCATTGGACTTAGGATTATTAACAAGATAATATGGTTAGGGAGAGAGAGATCCATTTTGGGAGCATGTAGAAATCTTAGCAAATGGTCACGTTCGTTGTAAATTTTGTGCTGAGGAGTTTGTTGGTGTAGTTCAAGAATTAAATCACATTTGTAAGGTACAAAAGACGATGGGATTAAAATTTTTCCAAAAACACCAAGAGTTGTTCAATTTAAAGTGTTGGAAGCGACTGAAGCTCATAATATAGAAGTTGATAGTGGAATTGGAGCTCAGAATATTGAAGTTGTGAATGTGATTGGTAGTCATGATATAGAAGTTGAGAATGAGACCATCCCTGCTTCCTCACCTTCTTTATCAAAACGTTTATGTTCATCACTTAATCCAAAGACCTGTGAGACGAAGAAGGATAAGGGATTAGTGGACAAAAAGCTTGATTAAGGGTGTGGCTAATTTTGGGCATGATTATGAGCTACCAGATCTTGCAACACTCTATAGGCAATTGATTCCAGATTTCAAGAATGAAGTTAAGGAGTACTATGAAGATGTCAAGAATTTTATCCAACTCAAGTTGTACAATAATACTTGGGAGAAGATAAAAGTTAGGATCACGTAATCAAAATCACACTAGTTTAAGTGCATATACACAGAATGGGGTATTATTATTATTAGTTACGAGTAGCCCACCTGAGAAATTGCTAAGTTATTTGTTTGAATATATTTCAAATCAAATTGATACAATTGAGGTAGACGTGTTATCTAATTTCTCAATCGTGAAAATATACATTCTGTTAAGAAAGAGTAGTTTTTTTTTTCAAGTATCATTGAATAAATATGAGTCCATGCCCTGTTGAATTGATTGCTATGCTTGTGGAAAATATACACGACGAGCTTCTTTGGTTGGATCATATATTTTATTGTGTAAATTTAATTGTTGGATCAAAAATTCGTTATCTTAATGTTTCTTCTGGGTATAAGCAAAGGCTTTCATAAAATTAATTAGATGCGTTTGAGATATATGTATGGTGTCAAATAAATTTATTTCCCCTGTCAATGTATAAAAAGCATATCTATAAAAATAAAAAAATAAAAAAACAATTAAGCCAAAGGAAGCAGTGAACTGTAGGCATTTTAGTAATAGAGTCAAATATTAGGACCAAAACAAGAAGTCAAAAAATATTAGTGTGCTATCCATACGTTAAGATGTGATTGGTTGAGAGGGCGTGAGGTCCCTTGATTCACTCTCACACGTATAATTCTGTAATAAAAATAAATGAATTTTACACACTTCATTAATTTGCTATCAAACGGATTATAAACATGTTGTCCTTGACTTTCTTCGCTTAATTAAATTTTTAATTAGTTTTTTTTAACAAAAAATAATAGTAAATTTTTTTTTATTAGAATACAAACTTTGGTTCCTATTTAACTTTTTTATTAGAATAAAATGGCAATTTTTCACTTAAAAAAAGTATTGTTAACGAAAAAAAAATGTATTTATATCCTTAAATTATGCATGTGGTCTAATATTTCCTAAAATTATGCATGACATGGAACAGTTGCTCCCATATCATCTAACAAAAAAAATGATAATAAAATTAAATCTATACATATTAGCACATACATAATATGTGCACAACATGTGTGCAATATATGTATGAATGCGTAATAAGAGCACAACGTACATATAATATTATTTATTTAATTTAATTTTTATTTGATTTATTAAAATTAATGTGATTAAAGTGTAAGATGGATTTTAAAGACAATTATTTTTTATTCAAGTCTTTTGATTATGCTAAAAATTGCTTCCCAATGCGAATTGATAAAGGGACAAGAATAAAGCATAACAAAAAGATAACAAATAATAAATAAATAAAAAAAACCTTTATGCAAATAAAGCTTCACTGGAGACTGATCTTCAGTTGTGTTATATGGTAAGCCATACAGCTCTTTGTACGAATCATATGCTACCTTTACGAACCAAGCTGCCCATCCTTATTCTAGATGAGCCTTTTAACGTAAAATTTTTGGCTGATTATGCCATCAATATTTCTATTTGTTTTTTTTATGTGAATTTTGATTGAATTATGTCATTTAATTGTAAATTGATAATGAGATATAATAAAATTATATAATAATATTAAAAATATTTAAATAAAATTTATGAAATAAATTAAATTATTGTTAATTTCAAATATAAAATTCATTCAAATCTTATAATTTAAGTAAACTTATACCAAATATAAAAATTCATTTAAGTTTATTTGCAGGTGAATTCTAGTTTTAATTCATTTAAAATTGAAATGTGAATTCATTTGTACCTAAATTCTAATTTCAATTCATTTGAAAATAAATTGAATTCCATCTATTGAAATATAAAAAAATATTTTTTTTTATAAAAAAAAAATCTCGGAACCAATAGCCCAAAAGTAAGAAAAACAACAACATTAGCCCGTTTGATTGGCTGCGAGTGTATAAGAGCCCTGATTAAGTTCAGTCTTTTCCCATTCGAGACATGCGAAGTCCGGTGTGGTGATGACTCTATATCCTAACAGTCAAGAATTAACGTCTCCCTGAGAAAGGGTGAAAAATTTCACGACTAGGGAAGCAACACTCGTGTAACGAACGTTTTGTAGTTTGATTTTCGAAGAGGTAAATCCAAATCCCGTGTTTTAATTTCAATTTATTTTTATCATTTTCTCATTATTTTTGCCTTTTGTTTATGTTTGGCTTCCGAGAATCACAAGGAAAGGAAAGGAAAAGAAAAGATGTAATCATCAAAGGGAAAAAAAAGAAGAACATTCTACTCTATAAATTGCTATTTCATAGAAAACTTCTCTAACGAAATATGAGAAATTATGCAATTATATATAATCTAGGGTTTTCAGGTTTAGGGTATTGATAATTATAACTCAACACTAAGTGTAAATTTTTTCATTCATGCTTGCTTACAAAGATGCATTTTTTTTTTTTGTAAGATTTCTTTAATGAAGTGCCAAAAAGCTAAGATTTATTTAGAAGAATCTTTCACGAAAGTGTTCACGGCCAACTTACGATAATATGATAGATGTGAAATTAGTTCGCCTTGACATCACTTTCAAGACTCCATCAAATACAGGACTTTAAACTACAGAACTGGTATTTATTGACATGAATTTAGTACATTTTTCATGAATTTTTACCTTTAGGTGATCTATTCAAAATATTATTTGCTTTTATTAGTTATCACAAAAAATATTTGCTTTTATTGTTATCCTTGAATTCTATTTTCCAAAATGTTGTTTTGCAGGTCAAAGAGCTGACTGAGGAATTTTCAGCTGCTACACCCCTTTGCTTTGGTACTACAACAGTTTTTGGCAGATCGTAGCCTAGACCAGTCCTACTATGCTGGCTTAAGTTCTTATTGCCTGGTGAGTTATGCCTCTCTTTCCATGGTATAGTGCCTAACCTCTGAACAGTGACGCAGTTTCGCAGTAGAGCTTTAAACTCTCCCATTTATCTTGTGCTAATATGAGTTGAAGAACAAAGTAATATATGCATTTGTCATTTCTTAGACTGTTGGATTTACTCAATCTGCATTTACCCTTCTATAAAATAATACTCTAAATCTGCACTTAAATTACAGGAGAGAGTAAAATGACGGAAATGGCATGTACACAGTCCTTGCCACTCTTCTAATATTTATTCTGAACTTGAAAATTCATTGCTTGAATATCAAAATGAGCTCATCAACAACTTAATTCGGCTAGAAAGCCTTCGATTCATTTAACTGGGTCGTCTATGTTAAACCTTTTCCTCCATGCATTTCTGTCAAAGCCATAGGAAAATGATTTAATACTACATGATATAGTTAGGCTCATTTAAGTCTTTTAAAGCTTGTGCGCTCGAGCTCGTTTAGGCTTGAACTTGAGCCTATTTTTGAGTTCGACTCGAGCCTCTTATTCCACCCCTAATCCCAAGCCCTTGCACATACTTTTTATGATTCAATGAAACTAGCTGATTTTTATTTCAATTGCTTATTACACATTTTCCCGTTTCAAAGATATAAGTGAATAAGTTTGTAGGAAGTCTGCATTTCTTAGCTTTGCTATTCCACTCTTCTTGCAGTTGTTACCCATTACACGTTTTCTGCAGCATGAGCATCATCTTGGCAGGCCTATTAACCAAGTAAGGTTTTTTTTCCAATACTATTTTGTTTTCTATTCAAACTGATAATATATTGAATGAGTATTATTTTTCTATTTAGTTAATGATTTACATAGCCACTTAACCAATAAATGCCACCTACTTATGAAGTCTGCATTTCATTTTGATGTCATATGCAAATCAATCTTTGAAAATGTCATGGCCCTTGGAAGATTTTTTGTGATTACTGTTCATTTCTTTAATTCTTCTGTATCTTTTTCACTACTGATAATGTTAAAAAATTTACATCTGTGATAGGTTTTCCCTATTTTATCACATTCCCTGATAGTTCATTGATTGAGTCTAGGTTTGAAGTTCTGAGTTGCAGTCTGTTCATCAGACAACTTGAAAAATGCAGAAAGTTCCAATTTGAATCTTGAACTTACATTGGATCAGCACAGTAGGAAGTCCATCCTGCAACCATGAGTAATTCCTTCCAAGTTGACCCTGGATAATATCATGCAGAATACGATAAATATGCAAGTTCTCTGTGTAGTTATCTCTTAAAGCCTTCTAATTTGTGGATGACTTTGCTCTTTCATTGTTTTTGGAGGTGCATCATATTTTTAAAGATACGGTCTGATGTCTATTGCTTTTAAGTTTTAATCTCCTATTGGGATATGGCCTTTTAGGTTTTGGGATGCTCTTGGTTTTGTGCCAGATCTGTTGATTTGCACTTTGAATGGTATTCAAACTTCTAAAGAGAGGAGGAAAATCATTGCTTGGATCCGACTCTTTTTCTTTTGGATGGGTTGGATGGAAAGAAACAATAGAACTTTTGATGGTGTGGAAAGATCAATTACTTCTATTAAGGAGTGGTCGTTTCATATCCTTATTTTTTGGTTAGGGGAACGTTTTCATAAATGAGCTACATCTTATAGAGTTCTAGAAACACTATTTTGTAAATAGTCCCTTTTGTAAATGGGTAGCATGCTGGCACTCCCTTGGTCTCTTTATATATGAACACTTTGCTTATAAAAAAAGTCATTAAATGAAGTCCGCATATGCATTTCTTAAGTGTATAATTTACTTTAATCTTATTCTTAATTGAGTCAAGTCTGCCAATCTTGAGTTTTTAAATAATTTGTTCACTAACCCGTAATAGACTTGGCTGTTACTGAAAGATGTCTACACCTTTCTATGGGGTCTGGTTAGATGTTGTAGAATCACATTTGGTAGACCTTAGTGTTTCGATTGGTTGCAAGGTTCTCCTTTTCAATTTGTTTACTTTTGACCCCTTAGCTTTTGAACATATTGACATTATTTATCTAGGAGTATGAGAGCATTAATATGCTATTAACTCTTCTGCCTAATAAAAATTTTCCTCTTTGGAACCAAGAGTACTGTAAGTTATGCATTCGTGTTTACATTTTGAACTTCAGTTTCCACCATTGCCACTTTATAGCATCGTTTGAGCTTTGTTTGTCTTCTTTGGAAATAATGTCCAGATGGAGATTTTTATTTTTTTTGCAAGTTACTTTCCTTGAATCTTCCAATATTTAGTGGAATCTACCCATTACCTTGAAGTACGAGTAGCTCATAAAATAATTAAAACCAAAAAGAAATGGAGGGGATAGGTGGTGAGCAGCCTAAACATGGCTTTTAGTAAAAGTAAGTACGAAACGTATTTTTCGTAAACCTCAATAATGTGGGAAGGTAAGTTGGGATATGTGTTCATAACTAGCTACAAAGCAATTAATTATTAGAACTTAATTAAAGGTACAAGAATAAAATACAACAAAAGAGACACTATTACAAATCAACAACAAAATTGGACATCTACAACTTGCATACCCAAATCAAATCTATATCTTCACTATTTATTGGTCACGTCAACTGTCAACTTTATGCAAGTAAATTAAGCTACACTGGCAGTTGATTCGGCTCCTCAACAGTGTTGTATAACAAGTGATATAGCTCATTGGACATATCATATATTACCTTTACCAACCAAACAGCCCATAACAGAAAAATCAACATCCCAAAACCCGGCACAAGAACGAATAGAAGTAAAACCGCAGCAAGAGCTCCAGATAAGAGACTAATGTTACCGACAGTTATGTGATAATTCAAGTTTCGATTTCGGAGCTTAATTTTGGCCACCCATCCTATCACATAGATGAACAAAGCAACAAAAAAAGTGACCATAATAACAAGTTGTGTGTCAAATGGTGAGACACCCATTGACTGGTACTTCAATTGGATGAGACCAGCTTCTTCTGTCATAACGAATGCAATTAGCATGTGGAATTCCGTGGAGAAACTCCTTCCTTGGTCATTTGTGCTACATTAGTAAAGGAAATTGCTTTAGAAAACGTAAAATCAAATTAATATGATAAAATTATATATCCATTACCTTTGAACATGAGTGCATAAATAACTAAAATAAAAGGAAAAAAATGGGGAAGGACTAAAGAGGGTTGGAGTGAGCAAGAACATGTGTTAAACGAAAAGCACAGGGGAGAGCATCCAACTTATTACCTCTCAGAGACATGATCAGCGACATTGTTGTTAGGCATTTCGTTGTGTTCTCTTTCTCTCAAAGATTTCTCTCTTTTGAACTGATATTTATAGAGGGTTTCTGAATAAGATAAAAGTAAACATCACGATCGTTCCTTAAAAGATAGAAGCATCTATTATGCAAATACGTGTGATGTATTAAACGTACTTGTAGGATTTTTTACATGGACGTATTTTTCTGACTGTGTAAAGCAATCAATCTGAAATTTCACATTCTTTTGAACTTGATTTCCTAGTTCCTTTTTTTTCCCAAAGGTAAGTCATATGAATAGTATCCTCCGTCCACGTATCTTTGATGAAAGAGGATATAAAGTGCCAATCTGGCAACTCAAGGTATCTCAGTGTCAACAACGTGTTATCTGATAACTCAGCATCATCTGACTCGGATCCTCCTGCATCAATATGTTAATAGCAATATTATTCATAAATGAATTAAACTTTAAATGGTCTAATTACCGGTTTTTAGTCTCAAAACCAAAAATCTTTGATTGGTTCAAGTTTAAATCCAATGATTTAAATCAGTTGAAAATTTTATTGATAATTTTCACACATCTATCTACAAAAGATAATTGCGGTCATGCCCCACAAACTTTTGGAATTTGTTTTCCATAAATAACTTTTGGAATTTTTTATTCACGTAAAGTTTAATATGAATTTTGTTACTTTCAAATCACATTAGTTGAATTAAGTACATGTAGATTTTGTAAGAGTTATATGAGATATAGAAGGAATTGATTAAGGTATACTTATAAAGTCATTGATTTTTATACCTTATTTAAGAAAAATAAACAAATAATATGAGACATCCACTTTAAAAAATATCGACTAAAAATATGGGATGTAGAGAATATAAGTTTTTAGTGTTGATGGTAATAAAATGAAAAATTATATAGTGTGACTTTTCAAATTAAATTTTAGTGTTGATGGTAAAAAAAAAAAAAAATTCAAATCATCAATAGATAATAATAGTATGTCTCATTAGAAGGTAAGTGGGACTTGATTTCCTAGTTCCTTTCTTTTTTTAACAAAGGTAAGTCGTGTTAATAGTATCGTCTGTCCAGTTTTATTGAACTAAACGTATCTTTGATGAAAAAGAATCTAAAGTGCCCGCACCGCACCAGATCCACCATCCAATCGAACATCAATAACCTCTACTGTAACAGTACATGCAGTGGCACTAGACTTCTCAAAGCCACAACCTCACTATATGGGTAATTAACACTCATCATCGTTGTCACCATTCAAGGGTACATTTGAAGACGATTTCCTTATCGGCGACTCAGCGTGTCATCGACCTTGAGACAAGGCTCGAGGCAACAATGAGAAGTAGCTCACCTGGGTCCTCCTCCTCAAGGCTCACCAAGTCGTCGGTTGCCTTACATCAATTGGCTCAACGTTGATCGCCCTCAGCTCTGTCATTCGTTGCCGCATTGCATCAAGCCACACTGACACCAACTCGAACCCAGATACTTTTGGAGGGGTCTAGGAAACAGAAAACACGACCGTGAAAACCTAGTTCTTCTCCTACATCAAAGCATTTATTTGGTTTTCTGTCCTTTTGCCGATTCTTCCTCCTCAAGGCTTACTGCACCGCCAACTGCCTTATATATATTGGTTCAACATTGATCGCTCTAGGCTACGCCTTTCATCGCTGCATTGCATCATGTCACACCGACACTGACACTGACTAGGACCTAGATACTTTTGGAGGGGTCCGAGAAACAGAAAATTGGACCAGGAAGCCCCGACTCTACTACTACATCAAAGAATTTCTCTGGTTATCTATGCTTTTGCTGATTTTCGAAGTTGCTGCCTCTGTGAGACGGTTGGTGAGAGAGAATAAGGAATGAGATGATAGGGAGAGGGGATTGCAAAAAAAGGTGAAGGGAGAGGGGAAATCGTGTTTTAGATTGCAGAGAAGGCTGGAGAAAAGTAAAAGAGGCCACAAAATGGTGAAAATAGACAAAATGATATTGTAATTACGCGGGTGGACTAGGATTACTGGTTTTGCCCTTGTTTGTGAGGTTGGATATTCCTTTCACGTGTCTCTTAACGTTTTTAGAGGCAAATTGACACTCTCATTAAAGTTAAGGTCAAATTGATCCAATGGTGAAACCTTAGTGATAAATTTGTCTTTCCCCCCAAAAACAATTTGCCCACCGAAGAACACAAACGAGTTGTTGGGAAGGGTGAGACAATGAAAGTCGTTGATGGGATGAGATCAAGTTGATCGGTAAGATTGAGCATGGTGAGACGATGAGGAAGAGATGATGAAATGAAAGTAAAAAAGAAAAATCAAAGAGAGTCATTACGAGAGATAAGATCAAGCTGAAGAGGAGATTTGAAATTTTGAGGAAGAAGATGTTAGGTTGAAATAAATAAAGTAATTAAATTAAATGATATTGTTAGGCTGAAAAATAAGAGGGGATGGGTCGAAAGGGTATTATTGGGTTTATAGACATATTTATTGAGCTGAACTTCAGTTTTGACTAGAATCTAATGAGTTGAGAGACGAAAATCTTCACGGATGAGAGGTTTCTATCCAAAAATTGTGACAGTCGAACAAGACAAATGGAGTTTTTATCATTTCCCAAACAATAGGGAAGTAACTGAAAAACGAACCAAAACTCAAGGAGGTTAATGTAATTATCCCTGATAAAATTATATACCATACTAGAACTTTTTGTTGGGATTTTTTACACCAAACAAAATATAAAGTAACAAGAGCAAAGAAAAAGTAAAAGATAAAAATACCAAAATTTTAATGTGATTCGATCTCTAATACCTACTCCACAAAAATGACCACTGTTTAGTTATCCACTTATTGACCATTAATTACAATTTACAAGTTTTGAAAGAGAAAACTTGAATAAAACTTTCACTTTCACTTTCACCTTCATTCTAACTCTTTAATCTGAATACACTCGAGTTTCTAATTCTCTCCAATTCTTTTTTTTTTTTTTAAATATTTTATTTTGTGTTATAACTTATAACTTATAAGAGACTACAACATATTTCTCACTTAATTGCGCCAAGCCCCCTCTCCCCCCTTTGAGCTAGACTCCTTCTTTGGGCAAAACTCCACTTGCATTGAGTAAGTCCTTTCTCACTTTGGGCTAAAACAAACACATAAACTTCTTCGATCATCCTTATATTTATAAGAGTCAATCCTCAGTGCTCTTTGGTTTATTTTTTATGTGGAATTTAACTCTTCAAATTGCTATTCTTTGTTGATGTTGGAATTGACTTACACATATATCCAACACTTTCATTAATATATTATTCAAAAACATTAAGTTTTTATTTACAATGATGATATAACCTACCCGTAATAATTATTCTCCCATATAAAAATCCTCTTTATTCATAAGAGAGTTGTTGACCTGAAGAATCAAACTTAGGGGTGGCAATTTTGGAGACGACACGTGAACCCGACACGACACGACACGAAATAAAGCGTGTTAGTGTTGAGTATAATCGGGTTCGTGTCGTAATCGTGTCGACACGATTATGAAACGAAATAACACGATTAAATTCACGGGTTTGATGGGTTGTGTTGACACGATTATGACCCATGACCCATTTTAAAAAAATTATATTAAATTTAAAAAAATCTTAGTATATATATAAATAAACCCTAATTTTACAAACCTACCCAAAAAGCCAAAACGCACTGCCGTCTCTCTTGTTATTATTTCAGGTTGTACTAAAATAGATATGTTATGGACATCTCTCTCTCTCTCTCTCTCTCTCTCTCTCTACAGACGGATGCCACATTCTCTAATTGATCTGTATTTTGTTAAGAGTCTTATGTATTACAAGCTAGAGTATTTACTTTATCTCTGTGTCTCTGTTCATACATTTTTACCACACTCGCAATCACAAAATTCATGTGTTAGGACATCAAGTCAATTGTAGATGATAAGAAGGAAAAAATGTCTGTATATGTTTGTTTTTGTTTGATATATGTATCAGCTTAATGGGTACAAATGTAGACTTTGATAAGTACTCAGACAGCTCATTTGAGGTTCCAAAGTGATTTAGTAATTTTGATTGAATTGTTTTATGAAACAGATCGATGGGGGATAAATATGACATTATTGTTGAGGCTTGTGATAGCATGGATGTGTTTGATGAAGAAGATGATGATGTAGCTGAGTTAGAGGAAGTTGTTGCTGCTATAGATTCTAAAAAAAAGGTGGAAAAGGGTAAAAGAAAACTTATCTCACCAGTGTGGAAGTTTTTTGACATGCTTCCTCTTGGAGATGATAAGAAAAAGAGATGCAAGTACAAGAGGTGTGGAATAACATACATTTGTGATAGTAGGTTCGGAACAGGTAATATGAAACGTCATATGAAGACATGTGCTAGATTAGATACATGAGATGTGGGTCAGTTACTTTTATCACAAAGTAATGGTTCCATATCTTTATCTAATGATTCATTTGATCATGAGAAGTTTAAGGAGTTACTAACAACAGCTATTATCATGCATGAATTACCTTTTCAATTCACTGAATGGGTGGGACTTAGAGTTTTTTTTCACTATTTGCGTGATGATTTGCATATTGTGAGTATGAATACTTGTAAGGCTGATTGTCTTAAGATGTATAAGAGGGAGAAGTGTAGAATACAAGCAATGTTAGAGGCAACACCGGGAAGGGTTAGTTTAACATCTGATTGTTGGTCTTCCATCACCACAGATGGGTATATTTGCTTGACAACTCATTTTATTGATAAAGATTGGAACCTAGAAAAAAGGATTCTAAATTTTAGCTTTATGCCACCTCCTCATAATAACATATCTTTGGCTGAAAAGATCCATACTTTTCTGACTGATTGGGGGATAGATAAGAGAGTGTTTTCAATCACTTTGGATAATGCATCTGCAAATGATAAATCTATTGAGCGTTTACAAGATCAGTTGTTATTGGGGGGTGATTTGTTGTGTGATGGAGAATTTCTTCACCTTTGTTGTTGTGCTCATATATTAAATTTAGTTGTTCAAGATGGGTTAAAAGAGATAGATGAGTCTATCCACAAGATCTGTGAGTGTCAAGTATGTGAAAGGGTCACAAGTTAGGAAACAAATTTTTTTGGAATGTGTAGCTCATAGATCTCTTGATGCTAAAAGAGGTTTAAGGCAAGATGTCCCAACTAGATAGAATTCTACTTTCATTATGCGTGCTCTTTACTATAGCCATGCTTTTATGCATCTAGAGTGATTCAAATTACAAGCATTGTCCAACTAGAAATGAATGGGATAAGGTTGGAAAGATTTGTATGTTCTTGTCACTTTTTTATGAAATCACTTGTATCTTCTCTGGCTCTAAATATCCAACTGCAAATTTATATTTTCCTTCGGTGTTTTCGACAAATATGAAATTGAAGGAAATAATGGGGAGTGAGGATGACTATTTGAGAAAAATGGAAGTTAATATGTATGCAAAGTTTGAGAAGTATTGGTCTGATTTTAGCATGATATTAGCTATAGCAGTTATTTTGGATCCTCGTTACAAATTGAGTTTTGTTGAGTGGTGCTACTCAAAACTCTATGGTGATGAAGGGTTTTATGAGTCTTTGCGTGTGAAAGAAAAGTTGATACAACTTTTTAATGAGTATGTCAATGTTGAAAATCCTTTGCAAAGTCAATCTTCATCGGGCTCGATAGGGAACAAGCCAACTCATAATCCTCATTGTTCTTCTTCTCACAACATTGGAAAATCTTTTTGTGGAGGTACCCGAGATATGCTAAAGGTATGTTGATTTTAGATTATTATTATAAGATTTATATAGCTGTCCATGTGGTTTAATTAATGTTTTGAACATGTTGTCCATGTGATTTAATGTTTCATTATTGTAGTTTTTCAATTGTTGTCCATTTGGTTTTGTATCTTTTTTATAGGAATTTATTTCATATCGAAGTCAAGAAGCTATCCCACAGAAATCACAGCTTGAGCTTTATTTAGATGAGCCAATTTTAAATAGCAATGTTTCACTGGATGTGTTGCAATATTGGAAAGCAAATCAATTTCGATATCCTGAAGTTGCTGCAATGGCTCGTGATGTTTTAAGCATACCTATTTCAACTGTTGCATCAGAAAGTGCTTTTCGTGTTGGTGGGAGGGTGCTTGATCAGTATCAGAGTGCGCTTAAGCCTGACACAGTGGAGGCTTTGGTTTGCACAAGAGATTGGTTGTGTGGAGAACAAGGTAACAAGTAATCACAAATAATATTATTGAATTGACCATGCTAATATCTTTATTTATATTTCTAATTTCTCTTTGAGCATTTTTTTTGTTATGCCTTATATTATATTCAGATTTGCAAAGACTCATAGCTTTCTTGTTTTAACATTTGTTTTATTTTTTTCTTTGTAGAAATGGCCGCAAAAGCAATGGAGGGGCTTACTTCTGATGTAATGGATATGAATATGCATAAGAATGAATCATTTCCACCTTCATCTGAGGGTTCTGCTGCTAATTTGGTTGGCTAATGTTGTAATATTGTGTACTTGTAATTGGATGACTTATGAGTTATGACTTATGGTGTTATTGTTTTTTTTTTTTGGATTATGGTTGAACTGATATGGATAATAGTTGACAATATAATGTTTATGTTATTAATTGGATTTTCTTTATGTATATTTGGATCATGAATATGTTGAAATTTGAATTATGAATGATTAGATGATAACTTATACTTGCTTATGTAATAAACCGGTCATGGCAGGTTAATCGTGTCGTGTTGTCGTGTCGTGTCGTGTCGGATTATGAAAACTTAGGCGTGTCGTGTTGTCGTATCGGGTCTAACACGACTCGTTTATTAAACGGGTTACGCGTGTCGTGTCATGTCGTGTCGGGTGTAACACGACCCGTTTATTAAACAGGTTAAGTGTGTCGTGTCGTGTTACCCGTTTAATAATCGTGTTTGTGTTCGTGTTGGGTTTTTCTGACACGATTAATAATCGTGTCGTGTTCGTGTCGACACATTTAGTGTTTTACCCAACTTCGACACGACACGAACACGACCCGTCAACCCGAATTGCCACCCTTAATCAAACTCATGACTTCGAGACACCGAAATATATATACTTAAAGTGATAATCATTGAGTAAAAAACTACTAATTTTCTAAATATATTTATAATTTGATTAAAAAGACTTTATAAAAAATTGTCATGTTATACTAACAATTTTATGAAAATGGTATATACTGATAATCCTAATTGCATAATTTTTCTAAGAACGAAAAAATCAATGATCAAAGTTCACTTACACTAAAACAAGAGAGATAAATAAAATTACTTTGTATTGTGTAATTCATATGCTTAATAAATTTTTTTGAGAAAAAAAAAAGAGTTCGATTCATTGATAGATAACAGACAGCCAATATGCCAAATTAAAAAATAAGGTGGACTTGAATTCCTAGTTCCTTATTTTCCAAATCTCTTTTTCAGACCACAACTCAAGAACTGGAGGCCACGTATTCTTGTACCAAACGTATTTTTGATAAAGGAGGACCTATGAAAATGGTATAGATGCCAAATTAAATAGTTTTTGGATGTTTTTCTATAAACAACTTTTGTATTTTTTTAAACTATTTTATTATTTACAGTATTAATAGTAATAAAATGAAGAATTATATGGGTGACCTTCCGAATTAAATTTTAGACCTGTAAATCACATAATGTCACCTAAATTATTAATTATATACTAAAATTTTAAATATGTAGTAATTAATTTTAATTTTTATTCATAAATTTTATACTCTAATTTTAAATTAAAAAATAATTGAATTACACAATAAAAAATTACCACAATTATTTTTTTTATATTCTAACAGTACCTAATGGAATCTACTCGACTAATAATTTCTGTCAACCTAGTAGACTGGATGAACAAAGCGTATCGTCCGTCAGGTTTTATTGTATGAAACGTATATTTGATGAAGGAGGATCTAAGTGCCTCTTCTTGACCAAACACCTGTCTCTATTTTTACATCTCAGCAATTTGTACCTCAGCTACTTATAAAAGACAAGCGAGCCATCGCCCCACAAACTTTTGGAACTTGGTTTTCATAACTTTCGGATATTCTTTTAAAATGTTAATTATTCAATTTCATATATTTAGTTATTTTTTTATAAAAAATTTAATATAAATATTGCTTTGTCCGAAATACATTTAAAAGTTAAAGTTTTGCTAATAATTTTTTTTAATAAACTTAGACCTTCTTTCTCACTAATATATCAAAAAATAAAAATAAAAACTTTAAATAAACATAAATGTTATTATTGCATAAAAATTTGTTATCAAAACCGAAATACTTACATACATATTGTGGAATCCATCAAACCAATAATTATATATATATATATATATATATATATATATATATATATATATATATATATATATCATCAATAGATAATAATAGCACGTCGTATTAAAAGGTAAGTGGGACTTGATTTCCTAATTCCTTTTTTTCCAAAGCTATTTCGTACAACCTACCACTCAAGAACTGGACTCAAAGCGCATCGTCCGTCAGGTTTTATTGTATTAAACGTATCTTTGATGAAAGAGGATCTAATATTCCAATCTTGACCAAACACCTCCGTCTCCAAGAATTTTTGCAGGGACTTTCTTATATCTCAGCAATTTGTAACCTCAATCACTTAGAAAAGATAAGTGGGGTCATGGCCGACTTTGTTTTACTTTTTTTATTTTTAAAATGAGTTAAATATTTTTATTCATAATGTCACCTAAATTATCTAATTATATCTTAAATTTACCATTCTTGAGAAGAATGGCAATGAAGAACGCTAAAAAGACAAAATAAATAAAAAAAAACTTTTATCTTGGAGATCATGATATTGTGAATAAATATTTTGGATGCAAAAGCAGTTTTACATACTTCAGAAGTAAAATTGCATCAACGGACACAATGTCCTTGAAGTTGCAAAATTCTCATTTAGTTAGTGTGTTTTACAATGTATTGAGATATTCATATAAATGTGGTGAAAATATAAAATATTATGAAAAAATATTTTAAATTAATTAATTAAGAGAAGATGCTCTTGATTTGATTAAGGAGATCTATTTATTAACTCTTGGTTGATCTTTAACAAATATTAAAAATCATGTAAAATAAAAAAAAAAAATTGTGATCAATTACTAAGTCATGTTTAGCCATCGATTCATGATTATACCATATGAATTTGTATTTATAATATTGATGTGATATTTATTCAATAGTGCATTTGAAAAAAAAATCAATAATTACTGAAAATCATCGTAATCTTTTTTCATGTTGCCTTATCAAGTAACTTCTATTAACCTCCAAAATAGAAACATTAAATGAAAAAGTGAAGTCCACCAAATAGTTATTGAAATTTTGTTAAAGAAAATCATCTTTCTTCTTCCCTTTAATAAAACTAGCCCTAGAACACAAACGATGTGCATATTGCATTATTTTTTTAAAATTAATATTTTTATAAATTTATGTTCAAATCAATAAAAGAGAGCATGCTTCATTTTGAAAATAATTTATGTACATTAAGTTGACGAAATTCAAATAACTTAAAGACATTAAATGTACTTAAGCATGATATTTGGATATATATATATATATATATATATATATATATATATATATATATATATATATATATATATATATATATATATATATACAAACCTATTCAAATCCTAGTAAGTAAAAAGTTTAAGGTCTAAAATAACCCATTAAAACTTCAAACTCATTCAAAATTGAGTAAACCATAAAAAATTTCAACTTCAATAAATTTTTATGTGTTTTTGCTTAAACCATCACATTCTAGTCTTTGGAATTTAAACATTTTCAGAGCATGTACTAATCACAAAAACAACGAACACAAATAAAAAAACGACAAAAGTAACGATATCACAATATTGCACAATTTATTTTTACCTTCCTGAATGAAAATTCTATTGGAATTTTACCTCTAAAATCTATCTATTCAAATTTTAGGCAAAAATCACGATCACAATAATTAAATAGGCAAAACAAACAAAGAGCAAGAACAACAATAATTAATGTGGTTCGACTACTTTTTTGCCTATGTCTACCATCAAACCCCACCGATTAATTTATTAATCTTCAATTACAACTTTAGAAAGAGCAAAGTTATTAAACTCTTACTATCTCACAACCCAAAAGCCCCGGTACAACCAAATGTCTCAACCTAACAATAATACCCTTTATTATTACTTTAACTACACATGATTTGAATGTAATTAATGCATTTTTTGTATAGCAAAATTGGTATTTTAATACTCATATTAAGTGGTTTGCATGTAATTAATGTACTTTCTTAATTTTTGAGCATTTTCAAAGGGGACATCTAAAGTGTAACAGATGGAGTACATATTATTTGCAAGTGTTATATATATATATATATATATATATATATATATATATATATATATATATATATATATATATATATATATATATATAACCAAAAAATGTTTTGCTATATGTTGATACCAAAAATTTGTTTGACGATTGCATTTATACTTGCATAAGAGCATGTAAACTAGACAATTTCTCATAGTGAGACTTTCTAACGCCAAAATTAGTACTCAATTAAAGATTTTGAGAGTATTATATAGAAAGTAGAGAATGAGATATTTGCTATGTGATAGGAGCCCTTTTATATAGGATTGGACTAGTGTCCAAATAGGAAAAAATGAATAATTGTTCTCTCAATTTAGAGAAAGAACCTTAGACTCAATTTAGGCTCATCTCAATCTTTTAAATATATTGATCGAAAAAGATTAAGCCACGTCAAAAACTTATACCATATCATCGTTTAGGTTATTTAACATGTTTTTTTAATGGATTTAACATAAACTTATTGAAATGCAAATCACAAAGAGTCATGTCCATTTAAGATTTACGAGAACAATATATCCATATTTCCAAATTATGGTGGAAAATGTTGGGATCTAATGAATTACTTCGTGAAAGCATCAGTTTCAATGGAGACATATAATATGAAAAAAAGAAATTTGCAAACAAAGATAACAGTTTGAAATCACTTTTTGAACAAACTTGATGTAAGGGAAAATTCCTCGACCAATAACATAACGACATATGACAACTTACAAAGGCAAAAGGGCAACTTCACAAGTAAGACAAATTTACCAGTAAAACGTCTATATGTGGCAAAAAGGACAAGATGGTAATTTCACACTAGAAACTCTAATTCTGTTAAAACACTCCTGCCTATGAAAACCTTAGTCAAATCCTAGTCCTACTAGGACACTCTAGCTCATTGAAAACTAATATTATCATTAAGCACTTTCTTATTGGTATTCTACCTCTAACAATATATAATGGGGCTCTCACCATCAAAGGTATATATTCACAATTCATTCTAAAAAACTATCTAGCTTTCTTGCTCTTATAGCCTTATATTAACTTAGGCATCAAAGAGTCCCCCCGGAGGCAAAATCTCACTAGTCCTCCGGTGACTCCTTAGGTTTCACTATGAGGTCAATTTGACTTTAAGTTTTATAAAAGTGTCTATTTTCCCCCTCAGAATTACAAAAACGTATCAATTGACCCTTCCGTCTATTTAAAATGTCTAGAGAAGTTCTATTTTAACAAGAGTTACATGTGCTTCACATGCTACATGAGTATTTCGTCATTTCCTTTCAGTTCTACATAGGGGTACTAACCACGGCCCACTTCACCTTCTTGTAACCTAACTTCCCAATCAAAGGTCCATAAACCTTATCAAGATCCACTTCATTGCTAAAGAACCGATCAAATCAAAAATACCTACCTCCTCTCAACACCCTATCCACATCAAACAACAAGAACTCGATCATCATAATAGGTATCCACCGATTCACTGCGTGCCTACACCGCACCAGATCCACAACCCCATCGAACATCGATAACCTTTACTTTAACAGTACACTCAATGGCACCAGACTTCTCAAAGCCACGACCTCACTATATGGGTCATTAACGCTCATCGTCCTTGTCACCATTCAAGGGTACATTCGAGGATGATTTCCTTATCAGTGACTCAACGTGTCATCGACCTTGAGACAAGGCTCGAGGCAAGAATGCGAAGTAGCTCACCTGAGTCCTCCTCTTTAAGACTCACCACGTTGTCGGCTGCCTTACATCCCTTGGCTCAACGTTGATCGCCCTTAGCTCCGTCATTCGTCACCATGTTGCATCAGGTCGCACTGACACCAACTCGAACCCAGATACTTCTGGAGGGGTCTAGGAAACAGAAAACCCGACTACGAAAACCTGGTTCTACTCCTGCATCAAAGTATTTATCTGGTTATCTGTCCTTTTGTCGATTCTTCTTCGTCAAGGCTTACTATACTGTCAGATTCCTTATATCTATTGGCTCAACATTGATCGCTCTAGGCTTTGCCTTTCATCACCGCATTGCATCAAGTCGTACCAACACAAACACTGACACTGAATCGGACCTAGATACTTTTGGAGGGGTCCGAGAAACAGAAAACCCAGCCATGAAGACCCGACTCTACTTCTACATCAAAGAGTTTCTCTGGTTATCTATGCTTTTGTTGATTTTCGAAGTTGCTGCCTCTGTGAGAGGGTTGGTGAGAGAGAATAACGAATGAAGTGATAGGAAGAGAAAGCAGAAATGAGGGAGAGGGAAGGGTGTGAGAGGTAGGTGAAGAGAGGGGATTGCAAAAAAAAAAAAGGTGAAGGGATAGGAGAAATCGTGTTTTAGATTGTAAAGAAGGCTGGAGAAAAGAAACAGAGATTAGAAGAAAAGTAAAAGAGGCCACAAAATGGTGACAATAAACAAAACGTATCGTAATTATGCGGGTGGACTAGGATTACTGGTTTTGCCCTTGTTTGTAAGGTTGAATATTCCTTTCATGTGTCTCTTAACGTTTTAAATGGATGGAAGGGTCAATTAGTATGTTTTGTAATTCTTAGGGGCAAATTAACACTCTCATTAAACTTAAGATCAAATTGATCCAATGAAAAAACCTCAAGGATAAATTTGTCTTTCCTCCCTCCCAAAAAAAAAAAAATTACCCACTGAAGAACACGAACGAGTTGTTGGGAAGGATGAGACAATAAGAGTCAGTGATGGGATGAGATCGAGCTATTAGGTAAGATCGAGTGTGATGAGACGATGAGTAAGAGATGATGAAATGAAAGGAAAAAAGAAAAATCAAAGAGAGCCATTACGGGAGATAAGATTAAGCTGTAGAAGAGATTTGAAATTGTGAGGAAGAAGATTTTAGGTTGAAATAAATAAAGTAATTAAATTAAATGATATTGTTAGGTTGAAAAATAAGAGGGGATGGGTCAGAAGGGTATTCTTGGGTTTTAGACATATTTATTGAGTTGAACTTCAGTTTTGACTATAATATAATGAGTTGACAGACGAAAATCTTCATGGATGAGGGGTTTCTATCCAAAAATTGTGACAATCGAACAAGACAAATGGAGTTTTTATCATTTCCCAAACAATAGGGAGGTAATTGAAAAATGAACCAAAACTCAAGGAGGTTAATGTAATTATCCCTGATAAAATTATGTACCATACTAGAACTTTCTGTTGGGATTTTTACACCAAAAATTCGCTCAAAATTCACTTGCTTAAAATTTAATTTTTTAATTTCACAAAAACACCAAACAAAATATAAAGTAATAAGAGCAAAGAAAAAGTAAAAGATAAAAATACCAAAATTTTAATGTGATTCAATCACGAATACCTACTCCACAAAAATTGCCGCTCTTAAGTTATCCACTTATTGACCATTAATTACAATTTACAACTTTTGAAAGAGAAAACTTGAATAAAACTTTCACCTTCACTCTAATTCTTTAATCCGATTACACTCGATTTTCTAATTCTCTCCAATTTTTTTATTAAAAAAAAATCCTATTTTGTGTTATAACTTATAAGAGACTAAAGCATATTTCTCACTTAATTGCGCCAAGCGCCCTCTCCCTCTTTAAGCTAGACTCCTTCTTTGGGCAAAACTCCACTTGTTTTGAGTAAGTCCTTTCTCACTTTGGGCTCAAACAAATATATAAATTTCTTCGATCAACCTTATATTTATAAGAGTCAATCCTCAGTGCTCTTGGCTTAATATATTACTTCATTTTCGTTAATGTACAGTTTTTAATAAATATAGATTACGTGTTAAATGTTTTGTTCATAAACATGAAAGTTTAAAACATTGTGGATGCTAACTAGCTTAAGGTAAAGTAACTTGGAATCGCAGAAAAAAATCAACGATCAAACTCCGCTTATACTAAAACGAGAGAAATAAAGAATGAAGAAGAATTATTTTCTATTGTGTAATTTATATGCCTAATAAATATTTTTGAAATAAAAAACAAAAAAAAAAAGAGTTCGATCCATTGAGAGATATCAGACAGCCAATATGCCAAATTAAAAAATAATGTGCGTTCTAGTGTGCGTTCGTCCACGTATTATTGTCCCAAACGTGACTTGAATTCCTAGCTCCTTCTTTTCCAAATCTCTTTTTCAGACTACAACTCAAGAACTGGACTTAAAGCATTTCGTCCGCCACGTATTATTGTACCAAACGTATTTTTGATAAAGGAGGACCTAATGTGCGTTATAGTCTTCTCCACCAAATACCTGCTCTGTCTATCCACGCACTAGGGAATTCTTTAAATCCTCCAACCTCAGCAATTTGTTAACTAAATGATTTAGAAGAGACAAGCGGGGCCATAACCCCATACAACCTTTGGAATTGTTTTTTTGGATAAATAATTGTTGGACGTTTTTCTATAAACAACTTTTGGATTTTTTTAAACTATTTTATTATTTACAGTATCACTAGTAATAAAATGAAAAATTATATGTGTGACCTTTAGACCTGTAAATCACATAAAGTCACCTAAATTATTAATTATATATTAAAATTTTAAATATGTAGTAATAAATTTTAATTTGTATTCATACATTTTTTATAAAAAAATTGGGTTAAATATCTTGACTTTTAGTCCCTCTCTCAATGCTCTTTCAGACCACCCACGCAATAACTGGAAGTCCGTATTAAACGTCTGTTAACGTTTTGTGGTACCTAACCTTGACTGGAATATTTCTCTTTTCGACCCAAAGAAATCCTTACTCCCAGACTTCACTCTTTCTATCCAAAAACATGGTGTAGCTACCCTTTCTCTCTCCTTATTCAAGAAGAGTTCAGTCTCTCTTCTCGATCTCTAAGTCTTTTACTGGGGTAAGATTTTTGTCAATCATCATCTAATTTATGTTTCATGACTTCATCGATCTATGTTTTTTTTTTTTTTTATAACTATTTTGCGTTAATAGTGTTATTTATTTACTTTAGTTTTATAGATCAATTCCTCTGCGTTTGTTTTAGGATCTCGCATGTTTCTTTAGTTTTTGCTTTAAGGTTCTTAGTTGTACAGTAGTTATTATTATTTTTTTCTCTTTTTGATGGATGTTATGGTTCTTACTTCTCAGCTGTTCTGCTTGTGCTGCTTGAATAGTTGTTAATTCTGATTTTTGAGTCTTTAATTAGCTTAAAGGGCGATTTATTAGAATTACAATTGCAATATGTTAGAATATGAAGTTAACTCCGGAGAGGGATCTCGTTATGTCATCTCCCTTACTCTCGTTTATCTTTTTTTAGCTTACAATCATTTCTCTTCAACGTATTAGCCAAGTCTTGTTGAACAAGAATATTCTTTACCATTTTTTGCGAAAGAGTAATTTTTTTTCATTAAATTGCTCCAGAGTGAACTATTGGTTGATATATATTTACTATCATGGTGCGTAAATAACAATTAAATCTCAACTCAAACCTTGTGACTTTGATATCAGTTTATTGGGAAAAATGCGAATACACGGAAACGGCTTGATATCAAGATTTAATTAATCCACAAATACACACGAATTTAATGAAATTTTTTTTTAAAAAAAATGAAAAAAGCAAGTGAACACACAAAATGAAGAAAATAAACAAAGATGGCTCATGTTCTTGACATAGGACCCTAGAAACTTGAATATGAAGTCCTTTTTGACTTGGAGACTGAGTATCTTGAGGAATAAGTTTTAAGTGGCTATATGTACATTGAGAATATGAGGACAACATGTAAGGCACAAGGTAGAGAATATTCTTTGGATTGAGAGGGTGTGTATAAAGGTTCTTGAGATTGGGTTTTGGTGATAAAAACACAATCAATATTTTTCTTGTAATTCTCTCATAGTAAAAAAACGAATTTATTCTCACCGTGGATGTAAGCAGAATTGTGTCAAACCACATAAATCTTATGTGTTCACTTACCTCTCATTTTTATTTATTTTATTTGCATTAAATTCGTGTGTGTGTGGTTCAATTAAGTCTTGGTATCAAGTCGCTTCCGTGTATTCATGTTTTCCCAACACAATAAATAAAATAGCATAATTAATTACAGAAAATCATTAGCAAAAATTTTGGTTTATGACTGTTAAAATGGTTTTTGAGACGGTTTTTGTAAAACAATAATAAAACTAAAATTATTTTGTGTTTGTAAAACAATTGTGAAATCAGTTTATCTAACAATTTTTTAGTTTCTGATCTTTTTTCAGAAACCATTTCCTTAAGAGTGTTTGGTCTACCTTCTGTTTCTAGGAAACAAAAATCCTTTCACATAATGTTTTTTTAGTCTTTATTTATCTTGAAAGGTACTTCAATAGAGTTAGAAAAAAAAAATTTCAATAGCACAATAAATTATGAGCAAAAGAATAAGATTAAGAAAAATTAATTTTGTCATGACTGAAATATCTTAGAAATGGTTTGTTTTGAAAGCTCCTTGGATCCTTAATCAGAACTCCCAATGTGTTATGTATGTTTTTTTTTTGACCTTTTTGCTTAACATAATCGATTAAAAGCAAATAATCCTTTTGTGTTTGTGGTATTATCTCATGCCATTATTAGATGATGTTTTATGATAATTCTATGTGGACACAATTTAATTCCTTTTTTAGTTTATTATTATTTTTTATTTCCCATTTTGAATGAGAAGATAAAGCTAATAAGCAGTCCATACTATATTCTGGGGAATACTAAATCTACTTCTTGTTAATGTTTCATTGGACGTAGTATTATTAACAAGAAAAAATGGTTAGAAAGAAAGATCCATTTTGGGAGCATGTAGAAACCTTGGCAAATGGTCGTGTTCGTTGTAGATTTTGTGCAGAGGAGTTTGTTGGGGGTAGCTCGAGGATTAAATCACATTTGTCCAAAAGTTCCCAGAGTTGTTCAATCTAAGGTGTTGCAATCGATTGGAGCTCATAATATAAAAATTGAGCATGTGATTGATACTGATCATAATATAAAAGTGGAGGATGTTGATACTCATAATACAGAAGTCGAGAACGGGATTGTAATTCACAATATTGAAGTTAAGGAAGATCAGACCATCTCTTCTTCCTCACCTTCTTCATCAAAAGGTTTATGTTCATCATCCAATCCAAAAGTCTGCAAGGTGAAGAAGGATAAGGGATTAGTGGACAAAAACCTTACTAAGTTCATTGTTGCAGATGCCAAGTCATGGAATGCTATTATATCACGATTTTTCATTGATTTTGTTAAGGACGTTGCTAACTTTGGGTCTCATTATGAACTACCAGATCAAACAACATTTTTGGAGCAATTGATTCCAGATCTCAAGAGTGAAGTTAAGGAGTACTATGAAGATGTCATGAATTCTTTACCCAAATCAGGTTGTACAATGATATTTGACAGAAGGCAGAAGTGGGATGGGCGCAATGACAGAAAACGGGTATATTATAGAGGTTTAAGTGCATATACGCCAAAGGGAGTCATACTGTTTTCATGTCCCCCTCGTCAAATTCAATTTTCCGATGTATCTCTCAGAGCAGAGTTTGAGTATTCAGAACTTGATTGGTTCCAGTACATCTCAAGACATATTGATGAAATTGGGGGTCGACATGTTATCCAGTTTCTCACTCGTGGTGAAACTATAGATTCTGTTAGGAGGAGTCTTACTAGCAGGTATCCTTGGATGAATGCGGGTCCATGCCCTGTCGAAGTGATTGCGAAGCTTTTGATACATATATGCTGCCAGCTTCCTTCGCAGTATTATACATTTTCCTGTGCAGATGTAATTGCCAAATTTGTTCACATCCGTTACCCAGATGTTTACTTTAAACAAGGTTGGACCAGAATCAAGAAACCTGGTGTTTCTTCTTCGAATTTCTTAGACAATTTTGCTGATCATTACATTCTTCACAGTGCAGCCAAGTTTTGGACATTGAAATCACTTTTGGAGTTTGAAAATAAATTACAGGCTTTGCAAATATCTACTTGTGATGAAGACCAAGATGCAAAATTTGTTGATTGTGTTATTCACTGTAGAGAATTTTGGACTCAAGCGAAAGAATTGGTATCAATTTTACAGCCACTATTCCAAGCTCTCTCTTTAGCTTCTCTCGATGGTCCAAGCATAGGATATTTATTTCAAATACTGGAGAGGGCAAAAGCTGCGATCAGCCAGTGCTGTGATAACAATCAAGTCCAATACAAGAAAATTTTGGAGTTGTTTGATACAGCTCGAGGAGAAATAATCCATCCTATACATGAAGCTGCAGCTTTTCTAAATCCTGCCTACAACCGCAAGGCGAATGTTATGCAAGGAATCATTTTTATTTCTGATTTCTTCGTTTCTCTTGATGAAAAGGAAGTATTCAGTATTCAACTGGAAGCCTATTCACTTATGTTCGCAGAGTCAGCAATGAAGAGTTTAAAATCAATCCATCCACGTAAGTATTGTAAGTTATTCCCCTTGTTTCTTTTAACAAATCTTGTGTGTTTTACTATCATCCTATGGTGTGTAGGGATTTGGTGGGACAAATATGGAAATTGTCTTCCTGTACTACAAAAGTACGCCGTTCGAATTTTGAGCCAGCCTTGTAATTCTTATTATTCTTATTGTTCGAATCAATCAGATTTTACGTTGTGTACAAAAATAAAGATGATGGAGAGATTTAAAGCTTTGGAAATGCAGATGCCAGAAGCAGTTGATTTTAACAAACTTAGTGGTCTTGAATGGGTTGATCAACAGGAATTTGAGGAGGGACTCCAACATTTTGAAGTTGGTACGGCTGACAAAAATTCTTATGCGGTTCCTCGAGATCTCTTTTTTTTCATTGAAGATCAATACAAGCTCGTCGTTGTTTAATAACTCACCCAATAAACTTTGTTGGTTTTTATTCTAATTATTGTTAATTATTTGTTTCTATGTGATGTATTGGATAAAGTTATTTTGAATTAGTTTGATTTCACCCTATCTTTCTTTTTTCCATATAATTGGGTTAAAGAAAATATCAAAATTCCTATAAAATTAATAATCATTTTACACGCATATTCTTTACCTTATTTATTCTTAGTCACGCATATTAAACTTGGAGGTTTATTAAAATATATGTAACAAGTGGTCTTTATGAGCTATGTTTCGGTATGTTGTTACATTCTTTTTGTCTTGATATGTTGTTGATGTCTTGGAATGTTGTTTTACATTTCTTTAAGCCGTGAATTTTCAAATTACTATCTGGTCACTCTCTGATCTTCATTCATCTTGAAAATTTGCATATTTGTAGTTCTAGACATGGTGAGTCTTATAGTGCAGTCTTTTTTTTTTTTGTCGTTGACTACCAGATTTGCGTAGATATGATAGTGAAGATCTAGTTTTTCGACAAACTTTGACAACGATTTTGGAGGGATTTCTGACATCTGTTTCCTCTGAAATTTTGTAAGATTTTATTATTGACATGATGAGTCTGGTGGTGTGATCAGTTTTAACCATTGACAGTTAGATTGTCATGGATCTATTGGTAAAGACTTGATTTTTGACAATATTTGCGATGACACGTGGATGGTTTTATTAGATTTGGTGAGATTTTGTATTTTTTTCTAATGGTAGATCGGTGGCTCATTTATAACGGTATCATCAGATGATATTTATTATCGTTTCTCAATCGAGCTCATGGACCCCTGCACACATAAAAAAACACATAAACTAAAAAGGTGGTAACTAAAAAGTCCATCGGGTAGTACCTCAGAGGGATTATTCGATGTCTAAGTCAGTAATCTAAAAGAAGAATCAAAGAATGAAAATACTAGAGAATTATGTGATACTTGTGAGGTGTGAGAGTCCCATTTATATGATGCTTTGGAGTAAAATCCGTTTAAAAAAATAACTATAGATGATATACTTATTAGATTTTAAAAAAAAAAATTATTAGAGATGATGTTACCCTTGTTGCATGTGACTTTACAAATTGCTGTTCGGTTCTGCAACGTGTAATCTCGTTGACAGTACAGATCTACAAAGCTTTATTTTCATATATTCCTATTAGTCAAGCCCTCATATGACATCCTATTATTTAATGCCATAGTACATGGACAGTCGTAGGATGATTGGTATATAGATGACAAATAGATCTATCAAAAGACTGCCATAAAATATGCGTGCACAGAATTATAAAACGAAGCAAAAATAATTTAGCAATAAAAAAAAATTTCACACTTATTTTTTATTTTATTTTCATAGATTCGATTTAATAAGAATTATTATGAAATCGAACAGTTTTATTAATAATTAAAAAAAATTGCAATAATAATTAAATATTTTATTTTTTTAATTTAATTATCACTACAATTTTCTATAATTATTTATAAAATTTTCCATGCGTATCAAAATTCTTTTTTCTTCATCCCTAATGTTGCTCATTGATTTTAGAGAGAAAAAGGGAGGAAGATGCCTTTGATTTGGGCTTTTCAGCTCTTTCAAATCTCGGAACCAATAGCCCAGAAGTAAGAAAGAAAAACATAAGCCCGTTTGATTGGCTGCGAGTGTATAAGAGCCTTGATTAAGTTCAGTCTTTTCCCATTCGGGACATGCGAAGTCCAGTGTCATCTTAACCCTATATCCTAACAAGCAAGAATTAACGTCTGCCTGAGAAAAGGGTGAAAAATTTCACGACTAGAGAAGCAACGCTCGTGTAGTTTTGTAGTTTGATTTTCCAAGAGGTAAATTCAAATCCCGTGTTTTAATTTCAATTTATTTTTATCATTTTCTCATTATTTTTGCCTTTTGTTTATGTTTGGCTTCCGAGAATCACAAGGAAAAGAAAAGATGTAATCATCAAAGGGAAAAAAAGAAGAACATTCTACTCTATAAATTGCTATTTCATAGAAAACTTCTCTAACGAAATATGAGAAATTATGCAGTTGTATATAATCTAGGGTTTTCAGGTTTAGGGTATTGATAATTATAACTCACACACGAAGTGTAAATTTTTTCATTCATGCTTGCTTACAAAGATGCATTTTTTTTTATGTAAGATTTCTTTAATGAAGTGCCAAAAAGCTAAGATTTATTTAGAAGAATCTTTCACCAAAGTGTTCACAGGCAACTTACGATAATATGATAGATGTGAAATTAGTTCGCCTTGACATCACTTTCAAGACTATCAAATACAGGACTTCAAACTACAGAACTGGTGTTTATTGACATGAATTTAGTACATTTTTCATGAATTTTTACCTTTAGGTGATCTATTCAAAATATTATTTGCTTTTATTAGTTATCACAAAAAATATTTGCTTTTATTGTTATCCTTGAATTCTATTTTCAAAAATGTTGTTTTGCAGGTCAAAGAGCTGACTGAGGAATTTTCAGCTGCTACACCCCTTGCTTTGGTACTAAAACTCTCCCATTTATCTTGTGCTAATATGAGTTGAAGAACAGAGTAATATATGCATTTTTCATTTCTTAGACTGTTGGATTTACTCTATCTGCATTTACCCTTCTATAAAATAATACTCTAAATCTGCTGCACTTAAATTACAGGAGAGAGTAAAATGACAGAAATGGGATGTACACAGTCCTTGCCACTCTTCTAATATTTATTCTGAACTTGAAAATTCATTGCTTGAATATCAAAATGAGCTCATCAACAACTTAATTCGGCTAGAAAGCCTTCGATTCATTTAACTGGGTCGTCTATGTTAAACCTTTTTCTCCATGCATTTCTGTCAAAGCCATAGGAAAATGATTTAATACTACATGACATAGTTAGGCTCATTTAAGCCTTTTAAAGCTCGTGAGCTCAAGCTCGTTTAGGCTTGAACTTGAGCCTATTTTTGAGTTCGACTGGAGCCTCTTAAATTTGAGTCGAGCTGACTCGACTCGGCTCGAGTCCACCCCTAATCCCAAGCCCTTGCACATACTTTTATGATTCAATGAAACTAGCTGATTTTTATTTCAGTTGCTTATTTTACATTTTCCCGTTTCAAAGATGTAAGTGAATAAGTTTGTAGGAAGTCTGCATTTCTTAGCTTTGCTATTCCACTCTTCTTGCAGTTGTTACCCATTACACGTTTCTGCAGCATGAGCATCATCTTGGCAGGCCTATTAACCAAGTAAAGTTTTTTTTCCAATGCTATTTTGTTTTCTATTCAAACTGATAATATATTGAATGAGTATTATTTTTCTATTTAGTTAATGATTACTTAGCCACTTAACCAATAAATGCCACCTACTTCTGAAGTCTGCATTTCATTTTGATTTCATATGCAAATCAATCTTTAAAAATGTCATGGCCCTTGGAAGATTTTTTGTGATTACTGTTCATTTCTTTAATTCTTCTGTATCTTTTTCACTACTGATAATGTTAAAAATTTTACATCTGTGATAGGTTTTCCCTATTATATCACATTCCCTGATAGTTCATTGATTGAGTCTAGGTTTGAAGTTATGAGTTGCAGCTTTGTTCATCAAACAACTTGAAAAACGAAGAAAGTTCCAATTTGAATCTTGAACTTACATTGGATCAGCAGCAGTAGGAAGTCCATCCTGCAACCATTAGTAATTCCTTCCAAGTTGACCCTGGATAATACCATGCAGAATGCGATAAATATGCAAGTTCTGTGTGTAGTTATCTCTTAAAGCCTTCTAATTTGTGGATGACATTTCTCTTTCATTCTTTTGGAGGTTCATCATATTTTTAAAGATACGGTCTGCGGCTATATTGCTTTTAAGTTTTAATCTCCCACTGGGATATGGCCTTTTAGGTTTTGGGACGCTCTTGGGTTTGTGCCAGATCTGTTGATTTGCACTTTGAATGGTATTCAAACTTCTAAAGAGAGGAGGAAAGTCATTGCTTGTATCCCACTCTTTTTCTTGTGGATGAGTTGGATGAAAAGAAACAAGAGATCTTTCGAGAGTGTGGAAAAATCAACTACTTCTATTAAGGAGTTGTTGTTTAGTATCCTTATTTTTTGTTGAGGGGGGAACGTTTTCATAAATGAGCTACATCTTATAGAGTTCTAGAAACACTTATTTTGTAAATAGTCCCTTTTGTAAATGGGTGGCAAGCTGGCACTCCCTTGGTGTCTTTATATATGAACACTTTGCTTATAAAAAAAGTCTCAATCTCCTTTCATTAAATGAAGTCTGCATATGTATTTCTTAAGTGTATAATTGACTTTAATCTTATTCTTAATTGAGTCCTATCTCCCAATCTTGAGTTTTTAAATAATTTGTTCACTAACCTGTAATAATCTTGGCTGTTACTGAAAGATGTCTACACCTTTCTATGGGGTCTGGTTAGATGTTGTAGAATCACATTCTGGTAGAACTTAGTGTTTCGATTGATTGCAAAACTATTACAGGTTTTAGTGGAATCTACCCATTACCTTGAAGTACGAATAGTTCATAAAATAATTAAAACCAAAAAGAAATGGAGGGGATAGTTGGGTGAGCAACCTAAACACGGCTTTTAGTAAAAGTAAGTACTAAACGTATTTTTCGTAAACCTCAATAATGTGGGAAGGTAAGTTGGGATATGTGTTCATAACTGGCTACAAAGCAATTAATTATTAGAACTTAATTAAAGGTACAAGAATAAAATACAACAACAAAAGAGACACTAATACAAATCAACAACAAAATTGGACATCTACAACTTAGCATACCCAAATCAAATCTATATCTTCACTATTTATTGGTCATCTCCTAATACCTCAACTGTCAACTTTATGCAAGTAAATTAAGCTACACTGGCTGTTGATTTGGCTCCTCAACAGTGTTGTATAACAAGTGATATAGCTCATTGGACATATCATATGTTACCTTTACCAACCAAACGGCCCATAACAGAAAAATCAACATCCCAAAAACCGGGACAAGAATGAATAGAAGTAAAACCGCAGCAAGAGCTCCAGATAGGAGACTAATGTTACCGACAGTTACGTGATAATTCAAGTTTCGATTTCGGAGCTTAATTTTGGCCACCCACCCTATCACATATATGAACAAAGCAACAAAAAAAAGTGACCATAATAACATGTTGTGTGTCAAATGGTGATACATCCATTGACTGATACTTCAATTGAAGGAGAGCAGCTTCTTCTGTAATTACGAATGCAATTAGCATGTGGAATTCCGTGGACAAACTCCTTCCTTGCTCATTTGTGCTACAGAGTAAAGGAAATTGCTTTAGAAAACGTAAAATCAAATTAATATGATAAAACTATAAATAGATCTTATATATCCATTTGTGCATAAATAACTAAAATAAAAGGAAAAAAAATGGGGAAGGACTAAAGAGGGTTGGAGTGAGCAAGAACGAATGTTAAAGGAAATTGTTGTTAGGCATCCAACTTATTACCTCTCAGAGTCATGATCAGCGACATTGTTGTTAGGCATTTCGTTGTGTTCTCTCTCTCTCAAAGATTCCTACCTAGTTCTCTTTTGAACTGATATTTATTGAGGGTTTCTGAATAAGATAAAAGTAGACATCACGGTCGCTCCTTAAAAGATAGAAGCATCTATCGTGCAAATACGTGTGATGTATTAAACGTACTTTAGGATTTTTTACATGGACGTATTTTTTGTTGAGTCAATTATCTGGCTGTGTAAAGCAGTCAGTCTGAAATTTCACATTCTTTTTATAATCTTTAATATTTTGGTCAGGGGTAGGCCCCATCTCTCACAGCCTCAACCTTAGTGCACTATGAACTTCGTAGACTGGATGAACAAAGCGTATCGTCCGTAAGGTTTTATTGTATCAAACGTATCTTTGATGAAGGAGTATCAAATGTGCCACTGCTTGACCAAACACCTGTCTCCATTCTTACATCTCAGCAATTTGCAACCTCAGCTACTTATAATAGACAAGTGGGCCATGGCCCCACAAACTTTCGATTTCCTAGTTCCCTTTTTCTCCAGGGGTAAGTCGCATCGATGGTATCGTCCGTCAGGTTTTATTGAATTAAACGTATCTTTGATGAAAGAGGATCTAAAGTGCCAATCTTGACCAAACACACCTCTGTCTCCATGAATTTTTGCAGGGAGTTTCTTAATCTCAGCAATTTGTAACCTCAATCATTTACAAAAGATAAGTGCTGTCATGGCCCCACAAACTTTTGGAATTTGTTTTCCATAAATAACTTTTGGAATTTTTTATTCACAGTAAAGTTTAATATGAATTTTGTTACTGGCGTGGGATGTAGAGAATATAAGTTTTTAATGTTGATGGTAATAAAATGAAAAATTATATAGTGTGACCTTTCAAATTAAATTTTAGACATGTAACTCACATAATGTCACCTAAATTATCAATTATATATTAATTTTTTAAATAATTATTTTCTTATATAACAATCTTTTTTATTCATAAGAAAGTTGTTGACCTGAAAAATCAAACTCATGACTATGAAACACCCAAGTACATATACTTGAGGTGATAATCATTGAGTAAAAGACTATTAATTTTTTGACACGATTAATAATCGTGTCGTGTTCTTGTCGACCCATTTAGTGTTTTACCCAATTTCGATACGACACGAACACGACCCATCAACCCGAATTGCCACCCCTAATCAAACTCATGACTTCGAGACATCCAAATACATATACTTGAGGTGATAATCATTGAGTAAAAGATTACTGATTTTCTAAATAGATTTATTATTTGATTAAAAAGACGTTATAAAAAATTATCATGTTAGACTAACAATTTCATGAAAATGGTATATACTGACAATCCTAATTGCGTATTTTTTCTAAGAGCAAAAAAATCAATGATCAAACTCCAAATACATTAAAACAAGAGAGATAAAGAATGGAATAGAATTACTTTGTATTGTGTAATTCATATGCTTAATAAAAAATTTTGAGAAAAAAAAAAAAGAGTTCGATTCATTGATAGATAATAGACAGCCAATATGCCAAATTAAAAAATAAGGTGGACTTGAATTCCTAGATCCTTCTTTTCCAAATCTCTTTTTCAGCCCACAACTCAAGAACTGGAGGCCACGTATTCTTGTACCAAACGTATTTTTGACAAAGGAGGACCTATGTGCGTTCTAGTCTTCTCGACCAAACACCTACTCTCTCTCCACGCACTAGGGAATTCTTTAAACCCTCCAACCTCAGCAATTTGTAGCCTAAATAATTTAGAAGAGACAAGTGGGGCCATACGCCCACAAACCTTTGGATTTGTTTTTTTGGATAAATAGTTTTTGGACGTTTTTCTATAAACAACTTTTGTATTTTTTAAACTATTTTATTATTTACAGTATTAATAGTAATAAAATGAAAAATTATATGGGTGACCTTCCAAATTAAATTTTAGACCTGTAAATCACATAATGTCACCTAAATTATTAATTATATATTAAAATTTTAAATATGTAGTAATTAATTTTAATTTTAAATTTTTATTCATACATTTTATACTCTAACATCAAATTAAAAAATAACTGAATTACGTAATAATAAATTGCCGCAATTATTTTATTTTTATATTGTAACAGTACCTAATGGAATCGTCCGTAAGGTTTTATTGTGTCAACCGTATCTTTGATGAAGGAGGATCTAATGTGCCTCTTGACCAAACACCTCTGTCTCCATTTTTACATCTCAGCAATTTGTAACCTTAACTACTTATAAAAGACAAGTGGGCCATGGCCCCACAAACTTTTGGAATTTGGTTTTGATAAATAACTTTCGGATAATCTTTTAAAATGTTAATTATTCAATTTCATATATTTAGTTTTTTTTTTATAGAAAGTTTAATATAAATATTATTTTATCCGAAATACATTTAAAAGTTAAGGTTTTGTTAATAATTTTTTTAATAAACTTTTCTTTCTCATTAATATATCAAAAAAAACTTAAAATAAACATAAATATAAAATTAATTTAAATTATTATGAGTGTCACTAATTTAATTGATCATATCATTTATTATTGTACAAAAAATTTATTATCAAAACCGAAATACTTACTTACATATTGTGGAATCCATCAAGCTAATAATTTACAATAACAAGCTGTGTTAAGAGGTAAGTGGGACTTGTTTTCCTAATTCTTTCTTATCCAAAGTTATTTCGTACAACCTACCACTCAAGAACTGGACTCACAGCGCATTGTCCGTCGGGTTTTATTGTATTAAACGTATCTTTGATGAAAGAGGATCTAATATGCCAATCTTGACCAAACACCTCTCTCTCCAATAATTTTTGCAGGGGTTTTTATATGTCAGCAATTTGTAACCTCAAATCACTTAGAAAAGATAAGTGGGGTCATGGCCGACTTTGGTGGTGACATAGCGCTAAGGGACACTAACGTGGCACTGGCTGGGTGATAAAGTAGCATTGACGTGGCACTGGCTCGTTTTCTCTCTCTAATATGCTACATGTAGGTTATTGAAATTTTGTAAATCAAAATCATCTTTCTTCTTCCCTTTAATAAAAACTAGACCTAGAACGCAAATGATGTGCATATTGCATTATTTTTTAAAATAATTATTTTTATAAATTTGTGTTCAAATCAATAAAAGAGAGAGCATGCTTCATTTTGAAAATAATTTATGTACGTTAAGTTGACAAAATTCATATAACTTAAAGACATCGAATGTACTTAAACATGATATTTGGATATATATACCCACCTCCTCTTAACACCCTATCCACATCAAACAACAAGAACTCGATCATCATAATGGGTATCCATCGATTCACTTCGTGCCCGCACCGCACTAGATCCACCACCCCATCGAACATCGATAACCTCTACTGCAACAGTACATGCAGTGGCATTAGACTTCTCAAAGCCACAACCTCACTATTTGGGTCATTAATGTTCATCGTCGTTGTCACCATTCAAGGGTACATTCGAGGACGATTTCCTTATCGGCGACTCAGCGTGTCATCGACCTTGAGACAAGACTTGAGGCAACAATGAGAAGTAGCTCACCTGGGTCCTTATCCTCAAATCTCACCACGTCGTCGGCTGCCTTACATCCATTGGCTCAACATTGATCACCCTCAGCTCCGTCATTCGTCGTCGCGTTGCATCAGGCCACACTGACACCAACTAGAACCCAAATACTTTTGAAGGGGTCTAGGAAAAAGAAAATTCGACCGTGAAAACCCGGTTCTACTCCTGCATCAAAGCATTTATCTGGTTATATGTTCTTTTGTCGATTCATCCTCCTCAAGGCTTACTGCACCGCCAGCTGCCTTATATCTATTGGCTCAACATTGGTTGTTTTAGGCTTCGCTTTTCATTGCCGCATTGCATCAAGTCGCATCGATACAGACACTGACGAGGACCTAAATACTTTTAGAGGGGTCCGAGAAACATGTTGGAAATCACCTTGACAAGATACTCAGGTGGTGATCTTCCAAACACTCAAGTCTAGAATGACTTGTAGAAAGAAATTCAGCAATCGAAAGCAAGAAAGAAAAGAACACAAGCGATTTGTTATCGAGGTTTGGCAATAGCCTACGTCCTCGTGAGTTCCTTTGAACTCTCTGCACTAAATCAATGGTTCTTTACAATACAACAACTCCTCTCCAAGAAACCTCAAGTTCTTGAAGAAACCAAGAAGAGAAGAAAGAAGATGATAAGAACTATTACAATGCTCTCTATCTATACTACTCTCTCTTCTTTACAACCAGCCTCTTTACAATGAGTCCCTCTTATATGTATATGTCTTTGCACTCTCACATAATTTTCTCATTCACACGCATGTCTCACAAGTTACATTACATCTTACTTGTTTGTCACTCTCTTGAGATTGAACCTAGGTGACCCTTTATATAGTGCACCACTTCTTGAACCTATCTTGAAGTAAATCTCCACCCTTAGATCTTGATGGGCAATCAACCTTAGCCATCCATTAATTCTAAGTGATCCTATGCATTTTGAGCAAGTCTCACGAACCAACAAAGTGGTCCACACATGTGTGCCTTAGTGTGCTTGGCGCCTAGGCACTGAATAAGGCATGCTGCAGCGCTAGGCAAAACACCCTTTTCACCACTTGTTGGGCGCCGCGCCCTTGGTGAGGGAGAGGTGTGGCGCTGCCCCTCCTCTAGCACCTCCCTTGCTAGGCATTGCGCCCTTGGTGAGGGAAAGGTGAGGCGCACACTAGTGTTGGCCCCCTCACAGCTGTGCGCACTTCTTTGCCTTGCTGAATAGAGGTGTGCACACACACCCAAAGTGATGCGCACACTTGTGTGCACTCCTTTAACATGCTGAAATTTATTCTTCCAACATTGTTTAAACCTTAAACCAAGTTTAAACCATATTTAAACCTTAGACAAATATCAACAATCTCTACCTTTGTCTAAGCGTTTAAACCCGAACCATTGTGGAGAGAACTTCAGGATCCAAACTCATCTTGAGTCATCATTCAACCGACTCCAATCCTAAGAAGTCCAAGGCAATGATTGGACCTTCTTAGAGGTAGTACCTTGGTGCCTAAATCTGCAGGACTTTCTTCCGTGGCTACCTTATCCATATGTTTTGTCCTCCCATGGAACACTGGATTCCTACACAAGTGCCACACACTTTGGTTAACCGAATACACCACCACCTACTCTTTTAGGACCATCCACTCATCCAACAACCATTTGCACTATATAACCTCCTTTATGGCTTTCATAGCTACTATGTACACAGCCTCGGTTGTTAAGAGTGGTACCACCGGCTGCCACTGAGCCTTCAAATACCTCAGCAACCACTTCATCCCAAACTAATACTTCTTTTCGGGATTACTCACAAATTTATTGAGAACACTCATTGCCTGAGAAATTTCTAGTCTAGTGCTCACCATCATGCACATGACTGGTCCATCCACATTACAGTAAGGAACCTTATCCATTTCCTTCTTCTCTTCATCCATTCTAGGACATCTTTTGCTGGAGAACTTGAAATGACCAGCAAGGAAAATCTTCACTGGTTCCTTTTTCTCGAATTCTTCTCATCTCAATGATTTTTTATGTAAGGCTGAGATCCTTCCTCTCGAACTCCTCACTGAGTTGAGATGTAAACCTTTTCTGCTGTTACAAACCAACAGCATATCAACGACATAGATGAGGATACTCACCATTTTCTCCACCTTGTGTCCAGGTGAGAAAGTTTCTCTGAAATCTATATCTTCTTTTCTCGTGAACCCATTCGCCACCAGCTTAGCCTTGTTCCGGACTTCATCTCCTAGAGGGTACCCTTCTTTGACCTTGTAAGTCTACTTACAATCCACAACTCTCTGATTTCTCAGAATGTGCATCAATTCCCAGAAGTTATTATTCCTCAAAGAATTCATTTCTTCCTCCATATCAAGCTTCTATCTTGGTGAATCCTTACATCCTATGGCATCAATGTAAGTCTCTTGTTCACTCATCTCTCCTTCTGTCCAAGGAGCTGTTGCATCCGCAGCATCCGTAAATCCATATCTTGAAGGTGGTCCGACCAGCCTTCTTTCCCGGTCTCTTATGAACTGATAGTCCTTCTGACTTGTTGCATCATCCTTTTCTAGTTCAGCCTCCTCATGAGTGTCCTGAGCTTGGCATTCATTAAAGAGCTCTACCTAGTTTGAACCCTCTTGTCTTCCTTGCTCTACCTGAACTGAATCTTCCTTGATGCTATGCTCCATAAATACCGAACTAGTTTGCTCACTAGTCCCTGCAGGGCTAGTTTTCTCTAAGTAGGGAAATAACAATTCATTAAAAATAACATCCCTACTTATTATGAGTTTCAATCCTTCTTTCTCTAAGGATCACAACCTATACCCCTTAGCCCCTTCCCCATATCCTAGAAACACACACTTTCTAGATCCTGGGCTAAGTCTATCATCCTTTTGTTGTGCATACGCGACACACCCAAAAGTTCTAAGGTTGTCCGACTCAGGGGGTTTTCCATTCCACATATCTTCGGGAGTCTTATGGTACACAACCCTAGAGGGTGATCTATTAACCAAATACATAGCAGTAGACACAGCTTCCCCCCAAAAACATTTGGGTAATCCGGATCCATTTAACATGCACCTAATCTTTTCTATAAGGGTCTTATTCATCTACTCAGCAACTCCACTTTGCTGAGGGATTTTCACAACCGTTCTATGTCTTAGAATCCCATTTAACTTACAGAATTGATCAAGTTCTTAGCTAAAAATTTCTAAGCCATTATCGGTTCTTATCCCTTTAACTACCCTGCCCATTTGAGTCTCTACCAGCCCTTTCTACACCACTAATTTATTCAAAGCATCTAATTTATTTTTAACCAAATAAACCCAAACCTTTCTTGAATAATCATCAATTAAAGACAGAAAGTAAATGCTACCTCCCTGTGTTGGTGTCCTTGCTGGTCCCCAAAAGTACGCATGAATGTAGTCAAGATTGCCCTTAGACTTGTGCACTCCGGTGTTGAAGCTGACCCGATGTTGCTTTTCAAGAACACAACACTCACAAAAATCAAGTTCCTCTACTTTATTTCCACCAAGTAGGTCATCCTTGCTAAGAACTTGGAGGTCCTCTTCGCTCATATATCCCAAGCGAGTGTTCCAAAGGGTTGCCTCATCTATCTCAGCCATCAAGCTTGCTGCTTGATCCTTGATTTTCATGTCTTTGATCATCTCATAGAGTCCATCCTTCATTACTGCTTTGATCACTACCAAAGATCCCTTAGCTACCTTGATATTTCCTCCTTCTATCTTGCATGTGTATCCCATGAAATCCAACTGCCCTAATGAGATCAAATTCTTCCTTAAAACCGAGAGATACCTCACATTCTCCAGTAGCCTTTTCATTCCATCAAACATCCTCACCTGGATGTCTCTCGTGCCCTTCACTTGGTAAGAAATATCATTCCTCAAGAAAATACTTTCATCATTGGTTTCCTTGAAATTCTTGAACCAACTCCGGTGAGGGCACATGTGATGAATGCACCCGATATCCAAGATCCATTTCCCGCTGCCTTCTTACCCGTTGCTCACACTTGAGCACACAACAAGAACATCATCATCTTGCTGTTCTATCTTGGCAACCGAAGCCTCTCCATTCTTGGTATGGTTTCCTCCTCTATCCCTTGTCATCTTCTTGCAATCTTTCTTGACATGACCCTCCTTATAGCAGTAGTAACAACTCTTTCATCTAAATCTCGGTTTGGAGTGCTCTCTCCTATGACTCTCTCCTCTACCTCTGTCCTGGTAGTAGCCATGGATGCTGCTATGCACTCTCCCATGGCTCTCTCCTCTACCTCTGTCCTGGTAGTAGCCATGCATGTTGCTGTGCACTCTCCCATGGCTCTCTCCTCTACCTCTATCTCGGTAGTAGCCATGCATGTTGCTGTGCACTCTTCCATGGCTCTCTCCTCTACCTCTGTCCTGGTAGTAACCATGTATATTGCTGTGCTCTCTCCCATGGCTCTCTCTTCTACCTCTGTCCCGGTAGTAGTCATGGTTGCAGCCATACCGAGTTGTTGGCCTTCTTTTAAAGAACAACCCTTTACCACTTGATGCATTCCTTATCTTGGTACCAAGATTATCTTGCAACTCTTTATTAGGATCAAATTTAAAAGCAAAGATTCATTTACGAAGATACCTATTATTAGGGAGAGTCTTGGCAAGAAACAACTCATTTAGTTTCTTCCAAATTGCAGCTTGATCTTTCGAGTCTCCGCACTCCCTTGTGATATTATCTGACATGTGCAAGAAGATGGTTCTGTAAGCCATTTTCTTCATCTCAATCCGCTGGTCCTCCGTGACACTTGCTGGAAAAGTATCATTTTCTCCAATAGCCAAGTCCACCTTTTGTTGCACAAGAACCTCTTTGATCTTCCGCTTCCACAGAGAAAAATCTCCATTTCCATCAAACTTCTCAATACCGAAATTTGAACCCATCTTGCGAAGAAGATCCCTTGATTTATACAGCACCCACAAATGCTTTCCAACTTCTTCTAAACCTTAAGAACACAGATCGAAGATGGATCTTAATACTGTTCTTGAATCACCCTCAAGAACACGATCAGATCTTGATCTTTACACCATTCTTGAATCACCCTCAAGAACATGATCAGATATTGATCTTAACTCTGTTATTGATTTACCTCAAAAACACGATCAGATATAGATCTTAACTCCGTTCTTGAATCACCCAAGAAGTTGACCTTTGGAGTCTTACTCTGATACCCAGCTGTGCAAACTCTGATACCACTGTTGTGGTATCTCCTCTAGCTCTGATACCACTGTTGGAAATTACCTTGACAAGATGCCCAGGTGGTGATCTTCCAAACACCCAAGTCTAGAATGACTTGTAGAAAGAAATACAGCAATCGAAAGCAAGAAAAAAAAGAACACAAGCGATTTGTTATCGAGGTTCAACAATAGCCTACGTCCCCGTGAGTTCCTCTGAACTCTCTGCGCTAAATCAATGGTTCTTTACAATATAACAACCCCTCTCCAAGAAACCTCAAGTTCTTGAAGAAACCAAGAAGAGAAGAAAGAAGATGATAAGAACTATTACAATTCTCTCTTCTTTACAACCAGTCTCTCTACAATGAGTCCCTCTTGTATGTCTGTGTCTTTGCACTCTTATACAATTCTCTCATTCACACACATGTCTCACAAGTTACATCACATCTTACTTGCTTGTCACTCTCTTGAGATTGAACCTAGGTGACCCTTTATATAGTGCACCCCTTCTTGAACCTATCTTGAAGTCAATCTCCATCCTTAGATCTTGATGGGCAATCAACCTTAGCCATCCATCAATTCTAAGTGATCCTATGTGTTTTGAGCATGTCTCACGAACCAACAAAGTGGTTAACACATGTGTGCCTTAGTGTGTTTGGCGCCTAGGCATTGAACAAGGCATGTTGCGGCGCTAGGCAAAACACCCTTTTCACCACTTGCTGGGCGCCGCACCCTTGGTGAGGCAGAGGTGTGGCACTGCCCCTCCTCTAGCACTTCCCTTGCTGGGCACTACACCCTTGGTAAGGGAGATGTGCGGCGCACACTGGTGCTGGCCCCCTCACAGCTGTGCGCACTTCTTTGCCTTGCTAAATGAAGGTGTGCACACACACCTAAAGTGATGCGCAAACTTGTGTGCACTCCTTCAACATGCTAAAATTTATTCTTCCAACATTTTTTAAACCTTAAACCAAGTTTAAACCATGTTTAAACCTTAGACAAATATCAACAAAACAGAAAACCCGATCGTGAAGAGCCGGCTCTACTCCTGCATCAAATCTCTGGTTATCTATGCTTTCGCTAATTTTCAAAGTTGCTGCCTCTGTGAGAGGGTTGGTGAGAGAGAATAAGGAATGAGGTGATAGGGAGAGGGGATTAAAAAAAAGGTGAAGGGAGAGGGGAAATCGTGTTTAAGATTGCAGAGAAGGCTGGAGAAAAGAAACAGGGGTTAGAAGAAAAGTAAAAAAGGCCACAAAATGGTGACAATAGACAAAACGGGATCGTAATTACACGGGAGGACTAAGATTACTGGTTTTGGCCTTGTTTGTGAGGCTGAATATTCCTTTCACGTGTCTCTTAACGTTTTAAATGGACAGAAGGGTTAATTGGTATGTTTTGTAATTCTTAGGGGCAAATTGACACTCTCATTAAACTGAAGGTTAAATTGACCCAATAGTGAAACCTCAAGGATAAATTTATCTTTCCCTCCAAAAAAATTACCCACTGAAGAACATGAACGAGTTGTTAGGAAGGGTGAGACAATGAGAGCCGTTGATAGGATAAGATCGAGCGTGGTGAGACGATGAGGAAGAGATGATGAAATGAATGGAAAAAAGAAAAATCAAAGAGAACCATTACGAGAGATAAGATCAAGCTGAAAAAGAGATTTGAAATTGTGAGGAAGAAGATGTTAGGCTAAAATAAATAAAGTAATTAAATCAAATGATATTCTTAGGTTGAAAAGTAAGAGGGGATGGGTTAGAAGGGTATGCTTGGGTTTATAGACATATTTATTGAGTTGAACTTCAGTTTTGACTAGAATCTAATGAGTTGACAGACGAAAATCTTCACGGATGAAGGGTTTCTATCCAAAAATTGTGACAGTCGAACAAGACAAATGGAGTTTTTATCATTTCCCAAACAATAGAGAGGTAACTGAAAAACGAACCAAAACTCAAGGAGGTTAATGTAATTATCCCTGATAAAATTATGTACCATACTAGAACTTTCTATTGGGATTTTTACACCAAAAATCTGCTCAAAATTCACTTGCTTAAAATTTAATTTTTTAATTTCACAGAAACACCAAAAAAATATAAAGTAATAAGAGCAAAGAAAAAGTAAAAGATAAAAATACCAAAATTTTAATGTGATTCGATCTCCAATACCTACTCCACGAAAATTGCCACTGTTTAGTTATCCACTTATTGACCATTAATTACAATTTACAAGTTTTGAAAGAGAAAACTTGAATAAAACTTTTACTTTCACTCTAACTCTTTAATCCGAATACACTCGAGTTTCTAATTCTCTCAATTTTTTTATTTATTTAAAATATCATATTTTGTGTTATAACTTATAAGTGACAAAAGCATATTTCTCACTTAATTGCGCCAAGCCTTCTCTCCCCTTTTGAGCTAGATTCCTTCTTTGTGCAAAACTCCACTCATTTTGATTTTTTTTCCATAATCTTAATTGCATATTTTTCCTAGGAACGAAAAAATCAATAATCAAACTCCACTTACACTAAAACGAAAAAATCAATAATCAATAATCTATTGTGTAATTCATATGCTTAATAAATTTTTTTGGAAAAAAAAGAGTTCGATTCAATGATAGATAATAGACAGCCAATATGCTAAATTAAAAAATAAGGTGTACTTGAATTCCTAGTCCCTTCTTTTCCAAATCTCTTTTTCAGACTACAACTCCAAAACTGGACTTAAAGCATATCGTCCGCCACGTATTATCGTACCAAACGTATTTTTGATAAAGGAGGACCTAATGTGCGTTCTAGTCTTCTCGACCAAACAGCTACTCTCTCTCTCTCCACGCACTAGGGAATTCTTTAATTCCTCGAACCTCAGCAATTTGTTAACTAAATAATTTAGAAGAGACAAGCGGGGCCATAACCCCATGCAACCTTTGGAATTGTTTTTTTGGATAAATAGTTTTTGGACGTTTTTCTATAAACAACTTTTGAATTTTTTTTTAAAACTATGTTATTATTTACAGTATTAATAGTAATAAAATGAAAATTATATGGGTGACCTTCCAAATTAAATTTTAGCCCTATAAATCACATAATGTCACCTAAATTATTAATTTTATATTAAAATTTTAAATATGTAGTAATTAATTTTAATTTTTATTCATACATTTTTAAAAAAAAAATTTGGGTTAAATATCTTGACTTTTAGTCCCTCTCTCAATGCTCTTTCAGACCACCCACGCAATAACTGGAAGTCCGTATTTAACGTTTTGTGGTACCTAACCCTGAGTGGAATATTTCTCTTTTCGACCCAAAGAAATCCTTACTCCCAGACTTGACTCTCTCTATCCAAAAGCCTGGTGTAGCTACCCTTTCTCTCTCCTCATTCAAGAAGAGCTCAGTCTCTCTCTTCTCGATCCTGATCTCTCTGAGTCTTTTATTGAGGTAAGATTTTTGTCAATCATAATCTAATTTATGTTTCATGACTTCATCGATCTATGTTGTTTTTTTTTTTTTTTTAAAACTATTTTGCGTTAATAGTGTTATTTATTTACTTTAGTTTTATAGATCAATTCTTCTGCGTTTCTTTTAGGATCTCGCATGTTTCTTTAGTTTTTGCTTTAAGGTTCTTAGTAGTACAGTAATTATTTTTTTTTCTCTTTTTGATGGATGTTGTGGTTCTTACTTCTCAGCTGTTCTGCTTGTACTGCTTGAATAGTAGTTAATTCTGTTTTTTGAGTCTTTAATTAGCTTAAAGGGTAATTTATTAGAATTACAATTGCAGTATGTTAGAACGTGAGTTATGCCATAACAAATCTTCACATTGGCACTGCCATATTAAAAATTACTTCACTTGGATCAAACAAAACCATTGGTCTTCAAGTCTACGAACTATATACAATCTGAATCAGCAAACAATCATGATTCCATTTGATTCAAAAATGTGATCAATACACATGTGTAGTTACCCCGAGTCAACTCCGTTAGTTAACTCCAGAGAGGGATCTCGATATGTCTTCCCTTACTCTCGTTTATCTTCTCTAGCTTACCATCATTTCTCTTCAACGTTTTAGCCAAGCCCTGTTGAGCAAGAATATCCTTCACCATTCTTTGCCAAAGAGCAATTTTTTTCCATTAAATTGCTCAACAGTGATCTATTGGTTGATATATATTTACTATCATGGTGCATAAATAACAATTAAATCTCAACTCGAACCTTGTGACTTTGATACTAGTTTATTGGGAAAAATGCGAATACATGGAAACGATTTGATATCGAGATTTAATTAAACCACAAATATACACAAATTTAATAAAAAAATAATAAATAAAATTGAAAAAGCAAGTGAACACACAAGATGAAGAAAATAAACAAAGATGGCTCATGTTCTTGATATAGGACCCTAGAAACTTGAATATGAAGTCTTTTTTGACTTGGAGTCTGACTATCTTGAGGAATAAGTTTTGAGTGGCTATATATATATGTTCATTGAGAATACGAGGACAACACGTAAGGCACAAGGTAGAGAATATTCTTTGGATTGAGATAGTGTGTATAAAGGTTCTTGAGATTGGGTTTTGGGGATAAAAACACAATTAATATTTTTCTTGTAATTCTCTCATAGTAAATAGCAAATTTATTCTCACCATGGATGTAAGTAGGATTGTGTCAAACCACGTAAATCTTATGTGTTTACTTACCTCTCATCTTTATTTATTTTATTTTCATTAAATTCGTGTGTGTTCGTGGTTCAATTAAGTCTCGGTATCAAGTCGCTTTTGTGTATTCATGTCTTCCCAACACAATAAATAAAATAGTATAATTAATTACACAAAATTATTAGCAACAATTTTGGTTTATGATTGTCAAAATGGTTTTTGAGATGGTTTTTGTAAAGCAATAATAAAACTAAAATTATTTTGTGTTTGTAAAACAATTTTGAAATCAGTTTATCTATCAATTTTTTAGTTTTGGATCTTTTTTTCAGAAACCATTTCCTTAAGAGTGTTTGGTCTAACTTCTATTTATAGGAAATAAAAATCATTTCATTTAATGTTTTTTAATCTTTATTTATCTTGAAAGGTACTTCAATAGAGTTAGAAAAAAAAGAAATGAAATAGCACAATAAATTATGAGCAAAAGAATAAGATTAAGAAAAAATAATTTTGTCACCATTGAAATATCTTAGAAATGGTTTGTTTTGAAAGCTCCTTGGATCCTTAAGAACTCCGAATGTGTTAATGTATTTTTTTTTTGGACCTTTTTGCTTAACATAATCGATTAAAAGCAAATAATCCTTTTGTGTTTGTGGTGTTATCTCATGCCATTATTAGATGATGTTTTATGATAATTTTATGTGGACACAATTTAATTCCTTTTTTAGTTTATTATTTCCATTTCCCATTTTGAATGAGAAGATAAAGCTAATAAGCAGTCCATACTATATTCTGGGGAATACTAAGTCTACTTTTTGTTAATGTTTCATTGGAGGTAGGATTATTAACAAGAAAATATGGTTAGAAAGAAAGATCCATTTTGGGAGCATGTAGAAACCTTGGCAAATGGTCGTGTTCGTTGTAGATTTTGTGCAGAGGAGTTTGCTGGGGGTAGCTCAAGGATTAAATCACATTTGTCTGGAAAAAAGGGCGGTGGGATTAAAATTTGTCTAAAAGTACCCAGAGTTGTTCAATCTAAGGTGTTGCAATCGATTGAAGCTCATAATATAGAAATTGAGCATGTGATTGGTACTGATCATAATATAAAAGTGGAGAATGTTGATACTCAGAATACAGAAGTCGAGAATGGGATTGTAATTCACAAAATTGAAGTTAAGGAAGATCAGACCATCTCTTCTTCTTCACCTTCTTCATCAAAAGGTTTATGTTCGTCATCCAATCCAAAACTCTGCAAGGTTAAGAAGGATAAGGGATTAGTGGACAAAAACCTTACTAAGTTCATTGTTGCAGATGCCAAGTCATGGAATGCTATTATATCACGATTTTTCATTGATTTTGTTAAGGACGTGGCTAACTTTGGGCCTAATTATGAACTACCAGATCAAACAACATTTTTGGAGCAATTGATTCCAGATCTCAAGAGCGAAGTTAAGGAGTACTATGAAGATGTCATGAATTCTTTACCCAAATCAGGTTGTACAATGATATTTGACAGAAGGCAGAAGTGGGATGGGCGCAATGACAGAAAACGAGTATTTTATAGAGGTTTAAGCGCATATACGCCAAAGGGAGTCATATTGTTTTCATGTCCCCCTCGTCAAATTCAATTTTCCGATGTATCTCTCAGAGCAGAGTTTGAGTATTCAGAACTTGATTGGTTCCAGTACATCTCAAGACATATTGATGAAATTGGGGGTAGACATGTTATCCAGTTTCTCACTCGTGGTGAAACTATAGATTCTGTTAGGAGGAGTCTTACTAGCAGGTATCCTTGGATGAATGTGGGTCCATGCCCTGTCGAAGTGATTGCCAAGCTTTTGATACATATATGCTGCCAGCTTCCTTCGCAGTATTATACATTTGCTTGTGCAGATGTAATTGCCAAATTTGTTCACATCCATTACCCAGATGTTTACTTTAAACAAGGTTGGACCAGAATCAAGAAACCTGGTGTTTCTTCTTCGAATTTCTTAGACAATTTTGCTGATCATTACATTCTTCACTGTGCCGCCAAGTTTTGGACGTTGAAATCACTTATGGAGTTCGAAAATAAATTACAGGCTTTGCAAATATCTACTTGTGATGAAGACCAAGATGCAAAATTTGTTGATTGTGTTATTCACTGTAGAGAATTTTGGACTCAAGCGAAAGAATTGGTATCAATTTTACAGCCACTATTCCAAGCTCTATCTTTAGCTTCTCTCGATGGTCCAAGCATAGGATATTTATTTCAAATACTGGAGATGGCAAAAGCTGCGATCAGCCAGTGCTGTGATAACAATCAAGTCCAATACAAGAAAATTTTGGAGTTGTTTGATACAGCTCGAGGAGAAATAATCCATCCTATACATGAAGCTGCAGCTTTTCTAAATCCTGCCTACAACCGCAAGGCGAATGTTATGCAAGGAATCATTTTTATTTCTGATTTCTTCGTTTCTCTTGATGAAAAGGAAGTATTCAGTATTCAACTGGAAGCCTATTTAACGAAAGGTTCACTTATGTTCGCAGAGTCAGCAATGAAGAGTTTAAAATCAATCCATCCACGTAAGTATTGTAAGTTATTCCCCTTGTTTCTTTTAACAAATCTTGTGTTTTACCATCATCCTATGGTGTGCAGGGATTTGGTGGGACAAATATGGAAATTGTCTTCCTGTACTACAAAAGTATGCCGTTCGAATTTTGAGCCAGCCTTGTAATTCTTACTGTTCGAATCAACCAGATTTTACGTTGTGTACAAAAGTAAAAATGATGGAGAGATTTAAAGCTTTGGAAATGCAGATACTGGAGGCGGTTGATCTTGACAAACTTAGTGGACTTGAATGGGTTGATCGACAGGAATTTGAAGAGGGACTCCAACATTTTGAAGTCCCTACGACTGACCAAAATTTTTATTCAGTTCCTCGAGATCTCTTTTTGTTCATTGAAGATCAATACAAGCTCGTAGTAGTTTAATAGCTCACCCAATAAATTTTGTTGGTATTTATTCTAATTATTGTTAATCATTTGTTTCTATGTGATGTATTGGACAAAGTTATTTTGAATTAGTTTGATTTCACCCTATCCTTCTTTTTTCAATATAATTGGGTTAAAGAAAATATCAAAATTCCTATAAAATTAATAATCATTTCGCACGCATGTTCTTCACCTTATTTATTCTAAGTCACACGCATATTAAATTTGGAGGTTTATTAAAATATATGTAACAAGTGGTCTTTATGAGCTATGTTTCTGCATTTTGTTACATTCTTTTCGTCCTTGTAGTAAAAACTTAAATTTCGAAAATTTATGTAATTTATTCCATGAAAGAACATGCCATACAAGTTGCCACCTCATGATAATATGAAACAAAATTTTCACAAGCCCTAGTTAACAAATATTATCAAGAAAAAGTACTAACTATATATTTTACTTTCTTAATTAATTAACTTATTTATTTATTTACATAACGTGATATTTTGACAATAAACATTATATCCGAATGGTTCTCTACATTTAGAAAACTTGAATCTTGTTGATAATTTTCTAAAGCATGATTTTATATTTGGGAAGTTTTAGAATATTAAAAGAAAAGAGAATAAAAAAGGAAATTAAATTAGTGCAAAGCCAGTTGATCGGACCCCCTGGTGGTTGAATGTCCAAATTGAGTAGAAAGAGCCTGGTGAAAAAATATAAGGCCTAGTCGACTAGAGCTTGGTCTCTGTTGATACCGAAAATCTTTCAGGCCAGCTCACGAATCCTTACATACTTGAAAAACATGTAGACTAGAAATTCCCCTAGAGTAAGACTCTTCGATGCCTAAATTAGTAATATGAAATAAGAGTCAGAGACTAAATAGGCTAGCGAGTTGTGTGATACCTATGAGGTGTGAGAGCCCCCTTTATATAATGCTTTGGAGTAGAATCCGTTTATGAAAGTAACTCAAAGGTGAGTGTTTATGAAGAATTAAGATTTCTATTGATTAGGGTTTAGGAGTGAAATTATCATTTACCTTTTGCCACGTTTAACCATCTTATTAGTTGTATTTTTTGGCTTGTGGGCTTACCCTAGGATACCCCATGTCGCCATCTGATTAATTGAAGAAAATAACTCTCATCACATGCCCCCCATTTCCTTGAAATTCTGAGACCAGTTCTTGAAAGATCGAGTACGCTGAAAAACCTTGTGAACCAGTTTCGTCAATTCCAAAACCGAGCTTCAAGTAGGTGAACTGGTTGGTCAAATGTGAATCAAAGAAGATGGTTTATGAACAAACTCATATGTTAAAGCATAATCTTAAGATTCTGAGTCTGAATTTGAATAAAGCACGCAAAAAAATCTTAAGAACCAGTCTTGTTTGATTTGAAATCGCATGAAATAACAAACTGATTAGTCAAAGATGTGAACCGAAAGATCAAAATTGTTGGATCAACTGGATTGAGTCAACTTTTATGGTACTAAGTGGCGTTGACTGGATACTATGGTGGCAGTGATGCGGTGGTGACGTGCGGTGGTGTTGTGGTGACATAGCGCTAACTGGACACTAATGTGGCACTGATTGGGTGATTAAGTGGCACTGACTGGGCATTTAAATGTTGTTGATGTCTTGGAATGTTGTTTTACATTTCTTTACGCTGTGAATTTTCAAATCACTATCTGGTCATTGTCTGATCTTCATTCATCTTGAAAATCTGCATATTTGTAGTTTTCGACATGGCGAGTCTTATAGTGCAGTCTATTTTTGCCGTTGACTACCAAATTTACGTAGATCTGATGGTGAAGATCTAGTTTTTTGACAAACTTTGGCAATTACTTTGGAGGGCTTTTTGACATCTGTTTTCCCTGAAATTTTGTAGGATTCTATTCTTGACATGACGAGTCCGGTTGTGTGATCAGTTTTAACCATCGACCGTTGGATTGTCATGGATCTATTGATAAAGCCCTGATTTTTGACAATATTTGCGGTGGCACGTGGATGGTTTTATTAGATTTGGTGAGATTTTGTATTTTTTTTTCTAGTGGTAGATCTGGCTCATCTATTTATGCCAAAAATCTGCATAAGTCAGTAATCTGAAAGAAGAATAATCAGAAAGAAGAATCAGATAATGAAAAGGCTAGAGAGTTGTGTGATACTTGTGAGGTATGAGAGTTCCATTTATATAATGTTTTTGGAGTAGAATCCGTTTAGGAAAGTAACTCGAAAGTGAGTGTTCTAGTAGAATTAGGATTTCTATTAACTAGGGTTTAGGAGTGAAATTACCATGTACCCTTTGCCACTAGAAACCATCTCATTTATTGTATTTTTTGGCATGCGTGTTTATCTTATGGTGTCACGTGTCGTTATCTGATTAATCCGGAAAAATAACCCCACATCAGTTTTACTTGATTGGACAAACACTAAAATTCAAAATATTTATGTTCATTTCAATAGGTTAAAAAGTTTCCATATGTCTTTGTCACAAATACTTTTCATCTTGTGATACATTAATTAATTGGTTTGCCAAGTTTAATTGGTATCTCATGCAATCATGTTTTATTGTATAGGATTATGATCGTTTTTAATAATTTGGAGAAATTTTTTCTCAAATACATTATGAAATAAATATCATATTAACATTATAAATGATGTGTTATTGGATTTAAAAAAAATAGTTATTAGAGATGATGTTACCCTTGTTGCATGCGACTTTACAAGTTGCTGTTTGGCATCAATTTTCTCCATAAGAAAATGGGCAGGATGTATTCGGTTTGCAATGTGTAATTTACTTTGGGCAATATCATTGACAGTACAGATCAACAAAGTTTTATTTTTAAATATTCTTATTAGTAAAGCCCTCATATGACATTCTATTATTGAATGCTATAGTACATGGACCGTCGTAGGATGATTGGTACATAGATGACAAATAGATCTATCAACGGACTGCCATAAATGGGGTACAGGTACTAGAATCATGCATTCTAAGTAAATAAGCCGACGTGACTAGAGAATAAAATAAGCGCGCACAGAATTATAAAACGAAGAAAAAATAATTTAACAATAACATAAGCACTTATTCTTAATTTTATTTTCATGGATTCGGTTTAATAAAAATTATTATGTAATCAAATAATTTTTTTGATAATTAAATAATTAAATATTTATTTTTAATTATTACTACAATTTTCTATAATTACCGATTTTCTCCATACCTAATGTTGCCCTCTGATTTTAGAGAGAAATAGGGAGGAAGATGACTCCTTCGTCAGATCCGGCCGGATCTGAAACGTCTTGCCGTCGGAGACGGAAAGGCAAGCCCCAGAGAGAAAGTGTGTGTCTGCAGCGGCGAGAAAGAAGACGTAATGGGTATAATGGAAGAGGGGTGGAACTGGGTCAGGTGCCCCGGATACTGTCGCCATCTCCGGCAATGTTTACGCCGGTGCCGACATTTGCATCCAAGGGTAGTATGGGTATTTAAAAAGAATCTGATGCATGACATATGCAATTTTGTCCATGTATGCCCAAAACAAAGGGGGCGATTATAATTTACCCGAAAAAAATTGCTCGTAGAAAAAAGACAAGTACGTACGTCTTTATTTAGTAAGCACGTGTCTGATGTTTCTTATAGATTTTAACTTATTTTTTGATAGATTTTATATTTTAACTCGACCTGACTCCAAAAATCATTTTTTTTTCAGGCAAAATTGATCCACATAAATATTGCACCAGAAAATCCATTTCTCCATTTCTTAATGGCAATAAGTTTTAGACAAATGATTATGCTAAGAGACTTCTTCGTTTTTATTTTTTTGATAACCATGCAAGAGACCTTTTTTATTATGCCAAAAATAGATTCATCAAATCTCAAAATGATATTTTTATGTTTTCATGTAATGTTTTTAATTCATTATTTTTTTATGATCTACACAAAAATTTCTCTAAGCAATAAAGGTACACCAGCACATCTCCCACTACTCTCCACTAACAATATTTATATTTATACCAAAGACAGTTCAAAAACAAATCCATTCCTTCATGCCTTTTTTTTTTTAAAGAAAAGTGATAAAATAATATATTTCGTAGTAAAAAATATTTATAATAGATAACAAAAATCTTATTTTTTTAATAAATTACTAATAAATATATTGGTTTATCATAAAATATAAAAATAAGATATGATTTCTTCTTCTTCTTTTTTTCCCTCAAAAATCATCATAGCATCTATGTTTCTTCATAACTACATTATACAGAGTAAAAGTAACTTGATCCAGTCGATTGGACATTTGAAAATAACAGTTATAATTGGAATTTCAAAAGACTGTTCATAGCATTAAATACTCCAAACCCCTTCCAAACGGGATTATTTTGTGAGTAATGACTATATGAGTTTAAGACTATATATTATAAATGAGCAAACCCAATATTCAAAGAACAATTAATTTATTTTTAATCTCATTTATAACTTATTAAAGCTTTCAAAAATCTTCTTGAACCAATCTTAAAGCTTTATACTTCAAAGAAGAATAATGTTTACTTGTAATGCATTGATTACAAATATCTGTTGTACCAAAACTTTAATTCCAATCATTGTAAAATAAAAAATTGGTGTAACTCTTAGAGGTGTTTAGCATTTAAACACCTTCTTGTACACTTCCTTTTGGAAGAAAACTTTGTAAGGTTTGGGCAACACCTATGAAATTGTTTGACTATTATTAATGGAGTACTTCAAAGATGTTCTTTGAAGAGAGTAGACGTAGGGTTTGAGAAATTTCGATATTGTTGAACCACTATAAACGGAGTTTGTATTTTCTTCTCCTTACTCCTTCAAATTTAAGCTTTATAATTTGTTGTGCTTGCTTTTTTTTAAGTGTTTTAAAACTTGTTTATTAATTGTTAAAAAAAATTAAAACTCAATTCACCTCTCTTGGGTTGCACTTTGATTTACATTTAAAAAGAAAGATCCGTTTTGAGAGAATTTAGAAATCATATCAGATGTTCCTCCGGTGTTCATTGTAAATTTTGTGCAAATGAGTTTACTAGGAATAATTCTTGGATTAAATCACAATTGTCTAGAAAAAAGGAAGGTGGGATTAAAATTTGTCGAAAAATACCCTTGTTCAATCTAAAGTGTTAAAAGCAATTGGAGCTATATAAATATAATATAGAAGTTGAGAATGAGACCATCTTTACTTCCTCACCTTCTTCATCAAAAGGTTTTAGTTCATCACTTGATCTTAAGGTCTGCGAGGCGAAGAAGGATAAGGGATTAGTGTACAAAAAGTTTGCCATTTGGTGCTCATAATTTTAGAAACTCTCTAAAAAAATTAAAAAAACTTTGGGACAGTGGTGCACTAAGTTAGATCCATCCGTGTCGTTTGGTTTAAGAGTAAAAATAACTTAAGATTTATACTCATTCTAACTTTTATTTATAAAAAATATAAAATATTTCATAAATTCTCCAAACTAATTAATTTTTAATAAAATAATAGTAAAAACAGTTTTTCTATTATTTCTTTTATAATATAAACGTAATGAATTAAATTTGAATAATAATATTATTTCTTTTATAATATAAACATAATGAATTAAATTTGAATAATAAATCGTAATTTTTTTTCTTTCCTATTTTCCTTGTCCCTCCGATATAAAATGGTTTGTGTGACAGCTTCTGGTAAAACAGTAATAAAACTAAAATTTATTTTGTGTGAACGATTCAAGATATATTAATCACACAAATTATAATTGAAAGAAAAGAAAATAAGATTTGCCCAGGTTCACCCAAGAATAGGGCTACACCTTGCCAAAAGTTTCTTATCATTAACCTCACAAATCTCTCTGTTATAATGTATGCTCAGTATGTAAAAAGTATTTATATGCAACTTAACACGTCCTAATTAGGGTCTAATTAGGTTACTATTCTGCTTTAGAACTATGGTCTATTCTGAGTGAGACATTCGTGTTCGTCCAGGGTTTTATAGATCTGGTCTCGTGAAGTATATACCAACTCTAACATTATGTTTGGTAAAACAATTATGAAACTAGTTTATCTAACAATTTTTTAGTTTTGGATTTTTTTTTTCTTCAGAAATTATTTCTTTAAAAGTGTTAGTCAAGCTTTTATGTATAGAAAACAAAAATCATTTCACATAATGTTGTTTTAGTCTTTATTTACCTTGAGAGGTACTTTAATAGAGTTAGGAAAAAAAGAAATTAAACAGCACAATATATAAATTATGAGTAAAAGAAAAAGAATTAGAAAAATTAATTTTGCTACATTTGAAATATCTTAGAAATAATTCTTTTTTTGAAAGCTCATTCGATCCTTAATCAGAACTTAGAATGTGTTAATGTATTTTTTTCCCTTTCTGTGTCACATAATCCAATAATCGGTTAAAAGAACATATTCTTTTTGCATTTGTGATGTTTTATGATAATTCTATACTGATACAATTTAATTCTTTTTTTAGTCTGTTTTATTTATTATTGTTTTTCATTTCCAATTTTGATTGAGAAGATAAAGCTAAATAACCAGCATCATATTCTGCTGAATACTAATTAAATCTACTTCTTGTTAAGGTTTCATTAGACTTAGGATTATTAACAAGATAATATGGTTAGAGAGAGAGATCCATTTTGTGAGCATGTAGAAATCTTAGCAATTGGTCATGTTCGTTGAAAATTTTGTGCAGAGTAGTTTGCTGGGGTAGTTCAAGAATTAAATCACATTTGTTAGGTAAAAAAGACGGTGGGATTAAAATTTGTCGAAAAACACCAAGAGTTGTTCAATTTAAAGTGTTGGAGGCGACTGGAGCTCATAATATAGAAGTTGATAGTGGGATTGGAGCTCTGAATATTGAAGTTGTGAATGTGATTGGTAGTCATGATATAGAAGTTGAGAATGAGACCATCCCTGCTTCCTCACCTTCTTTATCAAAATGTTTATGTTCATCACTTAATTCAAAGACCTGTGAGACGAAGAAAAATAAGGGATTAGTGGACAAAAAGCTTGATTAAAGGTGTGGCTAATTTTGGTCATGATTATGAGCTACCAGATCTTGCAAAACTCTATAGGCAATTGATTCAAGATTTCAAAAATGAAGTTAAGGAGTACTATGAAGATGTCGAACATGAGTGCGTAAATAACTAAAATGAAAGGGAAAAAAATGGGTTGGAGTGAGCAAGAACATATGAGTTAAACGAAAAGCACAAGGGGAGAACATCCAACTTATTACCTCTCAGAGCCATGATCATCGACATTGTTGTTAGGCATTTTGTTGTGTTCTTTTTTCTCTCAAAGATTACTACCTAGTTCTCTTTTGAACTGATAGTAATGATGGTTTGCTACGAATTTATAGAGGCTTTCTGAATAAGATAAAAGTAGACATTACGGTCGTCCTTATATAGAAGCAATCAATCTGAAATTTTAGGATTTTTTTCCATGTGACGTATTAAACGTACTTTTAGGATTTTTTACATGTGCCTCAAATCACTTAGAAAAGTGGGGTCATGGACGTATTAAACTTACTTTTAGGATTTTTTATATGGACGTATTTTTTGTTGAGTCAGTGGTAGGCCCCATCTCTCACAGCCTCAACCTTAGTCCACTCCTGGATATGAACAGAGCGTATCGTCCGTCTGGTTTTATTGTATCAAACGTATCTTTGATGAAGGAGGATCTAAGTGGCTCTTCTTGATAAAAGACAAGTGGGCCATGGCCCCACGAACTTTTGGAATTTGGTTTTGATAAATAACTTTCGGATATTCTTTTAAAATGTTAATTATTCAATTTAATGTATTTAGTTTTTTTTTTTTATAAAAAGTTTAATATAAATATTGTTTTGTCCTAAATATATTTAAAACTTAAAGTTGTGTTAATCAATTTTTTTTTTAAATAAACTTAGACCTTTTGATTTAATAGTTATTTTCAATTTTTCTATGTTAGAGATATTGTTTGATCTTCTTTCTCATTAATATATCAAAAAATAAAAATAAATTTAAATAAATATAAATATAAATATAAAATTAATTTAAATCATTATGAGTGTTTATTAACTTAATTGATAACGTTATTTATTATCGTATAAAAAATTTGTTATCAAAACCGAAAAACTTACATACATATTGTGGAGTCTATCGAGCCAATAAATTTTAAATCATTAATAAATAATAATAATATATCGTATTAAAAGGTAAGTGGGACTTGATTTCCTATTTCCTTTCTTTCCAAAGCTATTTCGTACAGCCTCCTGCTCAAGAACGTATCTTTGATGAAAGAGGATATTTGACCAAACACCTCTGTCTCCAAGAATTTTTGCAGGGGGTTTCTTATATGGGTCATGGCCGACTTTGGTGGTGACATAGCGCTAACGGACACTAACGTGGCACTGGCATTTAAATGTGGTTGATGTCTTGGAACGTTGTTTTACATTTTTTTATGCAGTGAATTTTTATATCATTGTTTGGCCACCGTCCGGTCTTTATTCGTTTTGAAAATTTGCATCTATGTAATTTTCTATGTGGTGAGTCTTATATTACAGTCTGATTTTACCCTTGATCACCAGATTTGCCGTTGTCACCTAAATTATTAATTATATCATAAATTTTTTAAATATGTAAGAATTAATTTTAAGTTTTATTCATATATATATTTTTTAAAAAAATGGGTTAAATATTTTTATTCATAATGTCACCTAAATTATCAAATTATATCTTAAATTTACCATTTTTGAGAAGAATGGCAATGAAGAAAGCTAAAATAAACAAAATAAATAAAAAAATTTATCTTTGAGGTCACGATATTGTGAATATTTTGGATGCAAAAGCAGTTTTACGTGGTTCAGAAGTAAATTTACATCAACAGACATAATGTCTTTAAGTTACAAAATTCTCGTTTAGTTGGTTGGTGTGTATTATAATGTATTGAGACATTCGTATATATGTGGTGAAAATATAAAATATTATGAAAAAAAATATTTCAAATTAATTAATTAAGAGAAAATGCTATTGATTTAATTGAGAAGACCAATTTGTTAACTCTTGATTGATTTTTAATAAATGTTAAAAAAAACCATGTAAAATAAAAAAAAGTTGTGGTTATATATCATGTTTAGTCATCGATTCATAATTATATTATATAAATTTGTATTTATAATATTGATGTGATATTTATTTAATGATGCATTTAAAAAAAAAATCTCAATGATTGCTAAAGATCATCCTAATCTTTTTTTTTTTTCATGTTGCCTTATCACGTAACTTCTACTAACCTCCAAAATAGAAACATTAAATGAAAAGGTGAAGTCCACGTAAAACACCAAATGGTTATTGGAATTTTGTAAAAGAAAATCATCTTTCTTCTGCCCTTTAATAAAACTAGCCCTAGAACACAAAAGATGTGCATATTGCATTATTTTTTAAAATAATTATTTTTATAAATTTATGTTCAAATCAATAAAAGAGAACATGCTTCATTTTAAAAATAATTTATACACGGTAAATTGACGAAATTCAAATAACTTAAAGACATCAAATGTAGCAAGTCAAAAGTTTAAGGTTTAAAATAACCTATTAAAACTTCAAACTTATTCAAAATTGAGTAAAACCATAAAAAAAAAGTCAATAAATTTTTAAGCTTATGGAAATCCTAGTCAAATCCTAGTCCGACTAAAACACTCCAGCTCATTGAAAACTAATATTATAATTAAGCACTTTCTTATTGGGATTCTACCTCTAACATTAGATAATGGGCTCTCACCATTAAAGGTATACATTCACAATTCATTCTAAAAAACTCTCTAGCTTTCTTGCTCTTTAAGCTTTATATTAACTTAGGCATCAAAGAATCCCCCTGGAGACAAAATCTCATTAGTACTCCGATGACTCCTTAGGTTTCACTATTGGGTCAGTTCGACCTTAAGTTTTATAAAAGTGTCAATTTCCCCCTCAGAATTACAAAAACGTACCAATTGACCATTCAGTCCATTTAAAACGTTTAGAGGAGTCATATTTTAACAGAAGTTACACGTGCTTCACATAGGGGTGGCAATTTTGGACACGACACGTGAACCCGACACGACACGACACGAAATAAAGCGTGTTAGTGTTGAGTATAATCGGGTTCGTGTCGTAATCGTGTCGACACGATTATGACACGGAATAATCGTGTTGTGTCGCGGGTTGACCCACCAACCCGAAATGACACGATTATAACACGATTAATGGGTCGCGGGTTGATGGGTCGTGTTGACACGGTTATGACCCATGACCTATTTATGACCCATTTAAAAAAAATATCTATTAAATTAAAAAAAAAATCTTAATATATATATATATATATAAATAAACCCTAATACTAATTTTACAATCCACAGACACAGAAATGGGTTAAGCGTGTCGTGTCGTGTCGGGTCTAACACGACCCGTTTATTATATGGGTTAAACGTGTCGTGTCGTGTTGTGTCGGGTCTAACACGACCCGTTTATTAAACGGGTTAAGCATGTCGTGTCGTGTTACCCGTTTAATAATCGTGTCGTGTTCGTGTCGACCCATTAATAATTGTGTCGTATTCGTGTCGACACGAACACGACCCGCCAACCCGAATTGCCACCCCTAGCTTCACACACCACATGGGCATTTTGTCATTTCCTTTCAGTTCTACATAGGGGTACTAACCACTGCCCACTTCACCTTCTTGTAACCTAACTTCCCAATCAAAGGTCCATAAACCTTATCAAGATCCACTCCATTGCTAAAGAACCGATCAAACCACAAATACCCACCTCCTTTCAACACCCTATCCACATCAAACAACAAGAACTCGATCATCATAATGGATATCCACCGATTCATTGAGTGCCTGCACCGCACCAGATCCACCACCCCATTGAACATCGTTAACCTTTACTTCAACAATACATGCAGTGGCACTAGACTTCTCAAAGCCACAACCTCACTATAGAGGTCATTAACATTCATCGTCATTGTCACCATTCAAGGGTACATTTGAGGATGATTTCCTTATCGGCGACTCAACATGTCATCGACCTTGAGACAAGGCTCGAGGCAAGAATGCGAAGTAGCTCACCTGGGTCCTCCTCCTTAAGGCTCACCATGTTGTCGGCTGCCTTACATCCATTGGCTCAACGTTGATCTCCCTCAGCTCCGTCATTCGTCACCGCATTGCATCAGGCCGCATTGACACCAGCTCGAACTCAGATACTTTTGGAGGGGTCTAGGAAACAGAAAATCCGACTGTGAAAACCCGGTTCTACTCCTGTATCAAAGTATTTCTCTAGTTATCTGTCCTTTTGTTGATTCTTCTTCCTCAAGGCTTACTGCGCTACCGGATGCCTTATATCTATTAGTTCAACATTGATCACTCTAGGCTTCGCCTTTCATCGCCGTATTGCATCAAGTTGCACCAACACAGACACTGACACTGAATCGAACCTAGATACTTTTGGAGGGGTCCAAGAAACAGAAAACCCAACCATGAAGACCCACTCTACTTCTACATCAAAGTGTTTATTTGATTATCTATGCTTTTGCTGATTTTCGAAGTTGCTGCCTCTGCGAGAGGGCTGGTGAGAAAGAATAAGAAATGAGGTGATAGGAAGAGAAAGCAGACGTGAGGGAGAGCGAAGGGTTTGAGAGGTAGGTGAGGAGAGGGATTGCAAAAAATTAGGTGAAGGGATAGGGGAAATCATGTTTTAGATTGCAGAGAAGGCTGGAGAAAAGAAACAGGGATTAGAAAAAAAGTAAAAGAGGCCACAAAATGGTAACAATAGACAAAACGGTATCGTAATTACGCGGGTGGACTAGGATTACTGGTTTTGCCCTTGTTTGTGAGGCTGAATATTCCTTTTACGTGTCTCTTAACATTTTAAATGGACAGAAGGGTCAATTAGTATATTTTCTAATTCTTAGGGGCAAATTGACACTCTTATTAAACTTAAGGTCAAATTGACCCAATGGTAAAACCTCAGGGATAAATTTGTCTTTCCCTCCAAAACAATTACTTACTGAAGAACATGAACGAGTTGTTTTGAAGGGTAAGACAATTAGAGTCGTTAATGGGATAAGATCAAGCTGAAAGGTAAGATCGAGTGTAGTGAGACGATGAGGAAGAGATGATGAAATGATAGGAAAAAAGAAAAATCAAAGAAAGCCATTACGGGAGATAAGATCAAGCTGAAGAAGAGATTTGAAATTGTGAGGAACAAGATGCTAGGTTGAAATAAATAAAGTAATTAAATTAAATGATTAGGTTGAAAAATAAGAGCGGATGGGTCAAAAGGGTATTCTTGGGTTTATAGACATATTTATTGAGCTGAACTTCAGTTTTGACTAGAATCTAATGAGTTAATAGACGAAAATCTTCATGGATGAGGGGTTTCTATCCAAAAATTGTGACAGTTGAACAAGACAAATGGAGTTTTTATCATTTCCCAAACAACAGGGAGGTAATTGAAAAATGAATGAAAACACAAAGAGGTAAATGTAATTATCCTAGATAAAATTATGTACCATACTAGAACTTTCTGATGGGATTTTTACACCAAAAATCCGCTCAAAATTCACTTGCTTAAAATTTAATTTTTTAATTTCACAAAAACACCAAACAAAATATAAAGTAATAAGAGCAAAGAAAAAGTAAAAATAAAAATACCAAAATTTTAATGTGATTCGATCTCCAATACCTACTCCACAAAAATTGCCACCATTTAATTATCCACTTATTGACCATTAATTACAATTTACAAGTTTTGAAAGAGAAAACTCGAATTAAACTTTCATCTTCACTCTAACTCTTTAATTCGAATACACTCGAGTTTCTAATTCTCTCCAATTTTTTTTATATAAAAAATATCCTATTTTGTGTTATAATTTATAAGAGACTAAAGCATATTTCTCACTTAATTGCGCCAAGCCCCCTCTCCCCCTTTGAGCTAGACTCCTTCTTTGGGCAAAACTCCACTCGTTTTGAGTAAGTCCTTTCTCACTTTGGGCTAAAACAAACATATAAACTTCTTCGATCAACCTTATGTTTATAAGAGTCAATCATCAGTGCTCTTTGGTTTATTTTCGATGTGGAATTTGACTCTTCAAATTGCTATTCTTTGTTGATGTGGGAATTGACTTACACATATATCCAACACTTTCATTAGTATTTTTTTAAAAAAACATTCGATTTTTATTTACAATGATGATATAACCTACCCCTAATAATTATTCTCTCATATAACAATAATTTTTATTCATAAGAGAGTTGTTGACCTGAAGAATCAAACTCATGACTTCGAGGCACCCAAATACATATACTTGAGGTGATAATTATTGAGTAAAAGACTACTGATTTTCTAAATAGATTTATTATTTGATTAAAAAGAAGTTAAAAAAAAATTGTCATGTTAGACTAACAATTTCATGAAAATGGTATATACTGATAATCCTAATTGCATATTTTTTCTAAGAAGGAAAAAATATTGGAAGCAAACTTGCTAAATAGTGCATCGAAGCAACCAATAAAAATCCCTTTAGTAAACTTGGGCTCTTGGCTTAATATATTACTTCATTGGAGATTTAGGTTGGATCTATTTTTCCTTAATGTACTAAAAAAAAGTTATTAATAAATATAGATTATGTGTTAAATGTTTTGTTTATAAACTTGAAAGTTTAAAACATTGTGGATGGTAACTTATTATCGTAAAAAAAATCAATAATCAAACTTTATTTACAATAAAACAAGAGAAATAAAGAATGGAATAGAATTACTTTTTATTATGTAATTCATATGCTTAATAAATATTTTTTAAATAAAAAAACAAAAAAATAGTTCGATTCATTGATAGATAATAGACAGCCAATATGCCAAATTAAAAAATAATGTGCGTTCCAGTGTCCCAAACGTTCGTGACTTGAATTCCTAGCTCCTTCTTTTCCAAATCTCTTTTTCAGACTACAACTCAAGAACTGGACTTAAAGCATTTCGTCCGCCACGTATTATTGTACCAAACGTATTTTTGATAAAGGAGGACCTAATGTGCGTTATAGTCTTCTCCACCAAATACCTGCTCTGTCTATCCACGCACTAGGGAATTCTTTAAATCCTCCAACCTCAGCAATTTGTTAACTAAATAATTTAGAAGAGACAAGAGGGGCCATAACCCCGTACAACCTTTGGAATTGTTTTTTTGGATAAATAGTTTTTGGACGTTTTTCTATAAACAACTTTTGAATTTTTTTTAAACTATGTTATTATTTACTGTATTAATAGTAATAAAATGAAAAATTATATGGGTGACCTTTCAAATTAAATTTTAGACCTGTAAATCACATAATGTCACCTAAATTATTAATTATATATTAAAATTTTAAATATGTAGTAATTAATTTTAATTTTTATACATATATTTTTTTTAAAAAAATTTGGGTTAAATATCTCGACTTTTAGTCCCTCTCTCAATACTCTTTCAGACCTCCCACGCAATAACTGGAAGTCCGTATTAAATGTCTGTTAACGTTCACAAATATTATTGCCATATTAAAAATTAGTTGTAACTTCACTTGGATCAAACAAAACCATTGGTCTTCAAGTCTACCAGCTACATACAATCTGAATCAGCAAATAATCATGATTCTATTTGATTAGAAAACGCGATCAATACACATATGTAGTTACCTTGAGTCAGCTCCGTTAGTTAACTCTGGAGAGGGATCTCGATATGTCCTCTCTTACTTTTTTTATCTTCTCTAGCTTACCATCATTTCTCTTCAATGTTTTAGCTAAACCCTGTTGAACAAGAATGCCATTCACCATTCTTTGTGACTGAGTAATTTTTTTCCATTAAATTGCTCCACAGTGAACTATTGGTTGATATATATTTACTATCATGGTGCATAAATAACAATTAAATCTCAACTCGAACCTTGTGACTTTGATACCAGTTTATTGGAAAAAATGCTAATACACTGAAACGACTTGATATCGAGATTTAATTGAACCACAAATACACACGAATTTAATGAAAAAAATAAAAATAAAAATGAAAAAAGCTAGTGAACACACAAGATGAAGAAAATAAACAAAGATGGCTCATTTTCTTGATATAGGACCCTCGAAACTTGAATATGAAGTCTTTTTTGAATTAGAGACTGAGTATCTTGAGGAATAAGTTTTGAGTGGCTATATATGTATGTATGTGTGTGTGTATATATATATATGAGGACAACACGTATGGCACAAGGTAGAGAGTATTCTTTGGATTGAGAGAGTGTGTATAAAGGTTCTTGGGATTGGGTTTTGGGGATAAAAACACAATCAATGTTTTTCTTGTAATTCTCTCATAGTAAAGAACGAATTTATTCTCACCGTAAATATAAGCAGGATTATGCCAAATCACTTAAATCTTATGTGTTCACTTACATCTCATCTTTATTTATTTTATTTTCATTAAATTTATGTGTGTGCGTGGTTCAATTAAGTCTTGGTATCAAGTCGCTTCCGTGTATTCATGTTTTCCCAACACAATAAATAAAATAGCATAATTAATTACACAAAATCGTTAGAACCAATTTTGATTTATTATTGTCAAAATGGTTTTTGAGACGGTTTTTGTAAAACAATAATAAAACTAAAATTATTTTGTGTTTGTAAAACAATTGTGAAATCAGTTTATCTAACAATTTTTTAGTTTCAGATCTTTTTCAGAAACCATCTCCTTAAGAGTGTTTGGTCTAACTTCTACTTATAGGAAACAAAAATCATTTCACATAATGTTTTTTAATCTTTATTTATCTTGAAAGGTACTTCAATAGAGTTAGAAAAAAAAAGAAATTAAATAGCACAATAAATTATGAGCAAAAGAATAAGATTTAGAAAAATTAATTTTGTCATGATTGAAATATCTTAGAAATGGTTTGTTTTGAAAGCTCCTTGGGTCCTTAAGAACTCGGAATGTGTTCATGTATTTTTTTTTTGACCTTTTTGCTTAACATCATCGATTAAAAGCAAATAATCCTTTTGTGTTTGTGGTGTTATCTCATGCCATTATTAGATGATGTTTTATGATAATTCTATGTGGACACAATTTAATTCCTTTTTTAGTTTATTATTATTTTCCATTTCCCATTTTGAATGAGAAGATAAAGCTAATAAGCAATCCATACCATATTATGGGGAATACTAAATCTACTTCTTGTTAATGTTTCATTGGACATAGGATTATTAACAAGAAAATATGGTTAGAAAGAAAGATCCATTTTGGGAGCATGTAGAAACCTTGGCAAATGATCGTGTTCGTTGTAGATTTTGTGCAGAGGAGTTTGCAGGGATAGTTCGAGAATTAAATCACATTTGTCCGGAAAAAAGGGTTGTAGGATTAAAATTTGTCCAAAAGTACCCAGAGTTGTTCAATCTAAGGTGTTGCAATCGATGGAAGCTCATAATATAGAAATTGAGCATGTGATTGGTACTGATAATAATATAAAAGTGGAGAATGTTGATGCTCATAATACAGAAGTTGAGAATGGGATTGTAATTCACAATATTGAAGTTAAGGAAGATCTGACCATCTCTACTTCCCCACATTCTTCAACAAAAGGTTTATGTTCATCATCCAATCCAAAGGTCTGCAAGGTGAAGAAGGATAAGGGATTAGTGGACAAAAACCTTACTAAGTTCATTGTTGCAAGTGCCAAGTCATGGAATGCTATTATATCACGATTTTTCATTGATTTTGTCAAGGACGTGGCTAACTTTGAGCCTCATTATGAACTACCAGATCAAACAACATTTTTGGAGCAATTGATTCCAGATCTCAAGAGCTGATGCAGGAGGATCCGAGTCAGATGATGCTGAGTTGTCAGATAACACGTTGTTGGCACTAAGATACCTTGAGTTGGCAGGTTAGCACAAAGATGGCAGGTGGACTACCTAGAACGGTTACATCATTTTATGTGCCACGGGCTCGGATCGGGCCCCGGAGACCCTAGTCTGATTGGAAACGGGCCCCCGATCAAAACTCAGGTATTCTGAGCGTCGCGGGTTTTTAGCCAAAAAAACGATGTTTAGGCCTTCAATTTTGTAATTTTTAGTTTTTAGGAAACTTTCCATTTGCAATTTCTTTTCAGAATTAGTATTTTCCATAATTGTTCCCCAAATTTATGTTTTTGGGGATTTTTTCCTTTTTTAATTTTGGCCTTATAAATAAGGAGGCCACGTACGGAAAGCAGAATATTATTGGATTGCATAATTTTAAATTGAACATTAGAGATGTTTCTTTGTGTTTTTTTAGGGTTTTTCTTGTGTGTTTCCCTGTGAAATATCTGTTGAACTAGCCTGCAGAATAATCGCTATTCTGTCCGGTGTCAGTTGGTATTAGAGCTTCAACATCTTCCTATGGTGAAATTTCATTAGTTTCCATGGCTAGTGGTCGTGGTCATGGTCATCGCGGGCAGGTTCTGAACGAGGATGCCCCACACTATGATCGTAACGTTTAGGATGCGATGATTGAGGATTTATAGAGGCAAGTTGCAGAGTTAACCCAGCGTCTAACAGTGCAAAATTTCAGTGATCGTGAGATAGAAGATCACGATTCTAATTCCAGTTTTGAAAACCTGTATCACAATCCTGCTCGATTCAGGGAGCACCGTGGTATGGAGGATCGTTATGGAAACCTCGGTTTCAGAGTGGATCTGCCCTAGTTTTTTGGTACGTTGTAGGCCGAAGGATTCGTCGATTAGTTGAATGAAGTAGAGTGTATTTTCGAGTATAAGAAAGTCCCAGATCGTGTCAAAGTGAAACTGGTCGCCATCAAACTCAAAAACAGAGCATCTGCGTGGTGGGAGCAGTTGAGGCACTCACACGACCGACAGGGCAAGGCTAAGATCACTGACTGGGAGAGGATGAAGAAAAAGATGAAGGGTCACTTCCTTCCTTTCGGCTACACTCAAACCTTGTTTCAGCGACTTCATTCGTTGAGGCAAGGCACAAGATCGGTTGATGATTACACGGAGGAGTTCTATCAATTTATAGCCTGGAATGATTTATCCGAGACGGAAGAGCAGATGATGGCACGGTATTTGGGGAGATTACGATAACCCCTGCAGGATGTCCTCAGCCTTCACTCGCTGTGGACCGTTTCTGAAGCATACCAGCGTGCACTTGCGGTGGAAAAACAGCAGAACAGAAGGCCAATGATCATAAGCTATCAAAGTAGTCGGCCAGTTCGCCCTCAAGAATCTCGTCTTGCCCAGCAGCCACCCCAAGGTAACTCTCACTCAAATATTAGATGTTTCAGATATGGTGAACAGAGATATAAATCGACTGAGTGCAGGAAGCCTACTAGTCAGAAGGGCAAAAATCTCATGATTGAGGATGACATGGTAGACGAAACTGAGAAGATTGGAGAGCCTATGTCTAACGATGCTAAAGATGAAGATGTGTTGTATGGAGAAGGCCATGAGACTCTGGTCATTCGTAAGAGTCTACTGACCCCCAAGGGCGATTCAGGGGACGATTGGTTGAGAACTAATATTTTTCACACGACCTGCCCAGTTGCAGATAAAGTCTGCAAGATGATCATTGACAGTGGTAGTTGTGAGAACGTAGTGTCTGAAGAAACTGTCCAGAAATTGTAGTTGAAGACAAATTGTCATCTCAAGCCGTATAAATTATCGTGGCTGAATAAAGGCAGTGAGGTAACAGTAGATAGGCGATGCCTAGTGTCTTTTTCGATTGGTAGGAAATATTTTGATAATGCTTGGTGTGATGTTGTGTTTATGGATGTTTGTCATGTATTGTTAGGCAGACCTTGGCAGTATGATCGTAGTGTTATTCATGATGGGCAAAAAAATACATATTCCCTTAGCATCAAAGGGAAGAAGATTGTGCTGACACCTTGTCGGGAAGGAACCACTCCTACCCCGGTAGCCAATAATATTAATCTGCTTTCTATATCCAGGTTTTTAGCTGAGATTGAGCGTGGAGACGTGGTCTATACTCTGCTGCCTTGTGGGAATAGTGCAGTAGACGTGAATCCAGATTTACCAGCAGAGGTGCAGCAGCTGCTGGGAGAATTTTCTGACCTGATACCAGAGGATCTTCCTTCTGGGTTGTCGCCTATGAGGGATATTCAGCATCAGATCGACCTTGTTTCGGGGTCCAGTTTGCCTAATCGATCGGTGTATTGTCTCAGTCCCAAGGAATCTGAAGAATTATAGCGACAGGTGGTAGAGTTGTTGGAGAGGGGCTACGTCCATGAGAGTATGAGCCCATACGCAGTTCCTACCCTACTAGTGTAGAAGAAAGATGGCTCTTGGCATATATGTGTTGATAACAGAGCAATCAACAAGATTACAGTGAAATATAGGTTTCCAATTCCTCACCTAGATGATATGTTGGACTAGTTGTTCGGTTCTAGGGTCTTCTAAAAAATTGACCTTAGAAGCAGATACCACCAGATCAGAATAAGGCATGGAGATGAGTGGAAGATAGTGTTTATAACGTAGAATGGGTTGTATGAGTGGACGGTCATGCCTTTTGGGCTGTCCAATGTGCCCAGCACATTTATGAGATTTATGCATCAGGTTTTACGGCCTTTCATGGGGAAATTTGTTGTAGTTTACTTCGACGACATCCTCATTTATAGCCCGACGTGGGCGTAACATTTTGATCACCTCAATGTTGTTTTTGATATATTGAGGACGGAGAGCCTATTCGTCAATCAGAAGAAGTGTTCTTTCTTCACTACTTCTGTGACTTTTCTGGGTTTTGTTGTGTCTACTGATGGTGTTCATACAGACCAGTCGAAGATAGATGCGGTCTTGGAGTGGCCCAAACCGAAGACCTTACACGATGTCAGAAGTTTCCATAGATTGGCCTTCCTTCTACCGTCGGTTCATCAGAAATTTCAGCACTCTGATTGCTCCTATCACTGAGTGCCTTAAGGGACGTGATTTTCAGTGATCCGAAGAGGTGGAAACCAGTTTTCAACTGGTCAAGCAGAAGATGACAGAAGCACCACTTTTGGCACTTCCTGATTTTGAAAAAGTGTTTGAGGTAAACTGTGATGCATCTAAGGTTGGTATTGGTGGTGTTCTGAGCCAGGAGGGGTTCCCCATAGCTTTTTTCAGTGAGAAGCTATCAAGATGAAAGAAGAATTATTCCACCTATAATCTGGATTTTTATACCATAGTTCAGTCCCTGAAGCATTGGCGTCACTACCTAGTGCAGAGGGAGTTCATTTTTATCATTGATCATGAGGCCTTGAAGTACATCAATGGCCAACACAAGCTGAGTAGACAACATGCCAAGTGGGTGGCGTACTTACAAGAGCTCACGTTTGTGCTGAGGCACCAAGCAGGTAGTCTGAACCGTGTTGCAGATGCATTGAGCCGTCGTACATTACTCTTCACCACCATGAGCACCAGAATTGTAGGATTTGAGGTTTTCTCTGATATATATGCTGCAGATCCTTCCTTCGAGAAGATAATTCAGGAGGTAACTGATGGTCAACGACATGATTTTATTTTGCATAATGGTTATATGTTTCATGGATTACAGTTGTGCGTTCCAGATTGTTCACTAAGGCAGCAGATTATTAGTGAACTTCATAATGGGGGTCAGTTTGGGCGAGATAAGACATTGGCTTTGTAGCTCGAGGTTTCAACCCAAGAGGGGGGGTGAATTGGGTTTTTGAAAACTTTTGCGGAATTTATACAAGTTTATAAAAACTGATTAGCAGCAAATAATTAATACAAGTAATAAGCTGTAAATAAAGAGTTTAAGGAAAGAGGATGCAAACACAGTTATAGTGGTTCGGCAATATCGGATTCGTTCCGACCCAACGTCCACTCTCTTCAAGGAACTCCTTGAAGTAATCCACTAAGAAAACTTAGTCGCACAACTTAGCCGGGTGTTGCACAAACCGTACACAAGCAATTTACAGGAATTGCTTAAACCGAAAAATCCCCTTCCTTTCGGAAGTTTCTCCTTCCTCTCGGAAGTAATCTCTTTACAAAGATGGTGTAAAGTAAAAGGTAGAGAGACAGCAAATGAAAGCTTATTACAACAGAAATGTCTCTCTTTCAAAGTAAAGCTTGAAGAAATGGCTCAATAAGATTATTTCAAAGCTTTTTGTACTTCAAGAGTATAAAAACTTGATTATATGAGATCAACTCTTTTTGAATATATGCTTCTTGTTATTGAATGCTTTTTTGAATGGGTTTATATAGCAATCAATTAATATGGCCGTTTTGGACTTTAATTTGAAAAAGATTTACTTTAAAACGTTCAGATTTGGAGTCCAACGGTCATATTTTTGAATTACCAGTTGACTGGGTCGAGATACCAGTCGACTGGGTTCACTTGAAAAATACTCGTTTTCAGACCTTCTGGGTATCCAGACGACTGGTATATATCACCCAGTCGACTGGGGACTTTCTGTCCATTTCACCAGTCGACTGGGTTGATTCATCCAATCGACTGGTAAATTACTGGTCAAAGTACCAGTCGACTGGGTTAATTCATCCAGTCGACTGGGTACCTTCTGACCCATATACCAGTCGACTGGTATATGTACCCAGTCGACTGGGTTGTCTTCCAACCCAGTTTTTCTTCTGTTTTTCATCAAAAACATTTAAAAATAATGGTTTTAGAAAAACTTTTTGTGTTTGAGCCATTGAACAAGCTAATACAATGTATGAGTGAGACTTACATTGGTTCTAAACCTTAAGACCTATTCTAGATCTTCAGTCTTCACTTGATACTTGATTTGGTTCGAGTTTTTGCACTTTGTTCCTTGGTTGAATGTGTTTGATCCTTAATACAACTTAGTTTAAACATGTTAGTTAAATAATAGTTGTGTTTTGCCATCATTAAAATACGGGCGAGAGTCAACAATCTCCCTCTTTTTGATGATGACAAAACTAATAATGTAAAAACAGTTTTAAAAACTAAGTGTTAAGATTTTACAAAAATTTGGACAGAGTCTCCTCTGTTTTTCGAGTAAAACCACCCTGTAAACAAGCAAACACAGTTTATATATCTTTCAACCAATCCAAAATTAAACTCAACCAATCAATAAACATTTTTACAAAGATATGGAGCAATGCTCCCCCTAAATCTATGCATTGGTTGCGTTTTACTTAGATTTTCTCGTTTTTCTCATTTTTCTCCCCCGTTTTGAAAACAGTAATCAAAGGGGGCATAACATAAAAAATAAGCTACTTAGCCAATACAGTCAGATAGGTTAGAAGAATACAAAGATGTATGCGAAGATTTGGTTTCATTCGAATTTCAGAAGCCTTCCCGGGAAGAACCGGAAGTTTTTCAAGCATATAAGTATTTTATAGCAGTTTTAGTGACCAAACAGAGTTTTAAAACAGTTCTAACATATCACAAATAGCGTAAATAAATGCAAGAAATATGGCTAATAGAATTACATCATCATAGAGAAAAATTTAATACAAGTAGGGCCTCACAGAGCCATAACTAAGAAAAACATACATGAGATGTCCGTGCTATGTGACAAAAACTGGAAAAGCGCTAAGAACATATAAAAGATAGAGACTCATGGTGCGGGAGAGTCCGAGCTGTCACGAAGAAGTTCCCTAATCTCAGCTAGGGAACCCTCGGTGTGCTCTTGATGTAACTCGAAGTCGTCTCGTAGGTGGTCTATGGAGGAGCTCAGCCTCTGGTAATCGGACTGCATGGACTGAAAACCGGACTCCGTCGTCATCTGAAGACTCGTGATAGCTCGTAGGATGTCACCATAACCAGTCTGACCAGTACTCGAGTCACCAATGGGAGGTGCTCGGGTATCCGTCTCCATCTCAGCAGCCGTATCAGCATCCTCATCACTGTCACTCGCATCCTCTCGGATCCTTAGGCGCTTTCCAGCCTTTGGATAGAGAAACCCTTCACGAACAGTACATCCCATCTTCTTCAGAGATGAGATGTTGATGATATCCGTCAATCCGATATCCTGAGCCTCGGAGGCAGGCAAAGGTACCCGGAAGTGCTGGAAGATGAGCGTAATGAGCATCCCATAAGGAAGACACCCGGAGTCGTTTGCTTCGTCGTTTATCATGTTGGCGAGCAGCAGAGGATATATATTGAAGTGGTGCTCAGATTTTAGGCACCAAATCAATACCGTATCTATTTTAGATAGATACCCTCGACTCCCGAGTCTCGAGTGGATGGTCCAACTGACAATCAATTGAAACATCTTTGAGTCGAGGGGCAAGTCACTACATGTGTGAAATGTAGTGGGTCTGTACACATAGTTAGGGTCGCCCCTGACTATCCGACAGGCCTCCTCAACCTCAAAGTTGTCTGGCCATCCATCCAGACTCCATTGAACCCCCCTTATAGGGATTCTCAGAATGCTCATCAAGAGATCAGTGTTGACCTCAAACTCCACACCGCTAACTCTGGTTCTGAATCTCAGAGCCAGAGGACTGGGTTTCACCAAGTTCGCATAGAACTGGTGAATCAGTCGCGGGTAATATTTTTCATGAATTCTGACCAGTGGGGTCAGATTTATTGCCTCAAAGGGTGGTAGAATATCGAAATTACCATGGCGAATAGAGTCGAAATCAACGACTCTACCCGTCATGATTTTCTTGTGACGGATTATAGAATTATACCTCTTATGAGCCGCTGGGCTGTAAAACAGAGTCTGCTCCAACTCTGTTCTGGGCTCCTTGCTGGATGACCCTGCTGCTCCCTTCCCTTTCGACTCCGAAGCCGAAGGTTTTGAAGACCTTGGATTTTTGGGCGCAGTAGGTCCACTAGTTGTGAGTTTTATACGGATTTTGTCACTCATTTTGGAGAAATTTGAAGTTTTTGGAAAAAGAAAATTTGGTAAAAATGAGAGATTTTAACCGTAGAAAGTTAAAAATCTCTTTAGGAATGAGCAGATCGGTGTGTTTAGAAGGGATTTGGATGATTTTTAGATCAAAAAGATGAATTTTTCTAGAAAGAGAAAGCTTGGGCTCTTTGAAAATGGCGTAAAAATGGCGAAAATGAACAGTCCCTTTTATAGACTCGCGATACCAGTCGACTGGGGTCGATATACCAGTCGATTGGGTCCCTTTGAAAAGATGAACAGTTTCTTTACCAGTCCACTGGGTAAACGTACCAGTCGACTGGGTCAACTGACAGTGAGTTACCAGTCGACTGGGCTATCTTTACCAGTCGACTAGAGGACAAAGGGTATTCAAAAAATTGTCTCCAAACAAGATTTGATCTTGTAGACGACTGGAGAAGACTTACCAGTCGTCTGGAAGTTTTGACAGAGAGTTACCAGTCGACTGGGTCAAAATTACCAGTCGACTGGAAGATCAGGCAGAGACTTACCAGTCGACTGGAGCATATTTACCAGTCGATTGGATCCTGAGTAAAATTTCCAGTCCTGAATTTTTTAGCACGATTTTGTTTATCTCTGACATTTTTGAGTGAAGGGAATAATTAAACATGGATTAATACTCTATCACTCAATGTCAAAAATGCAAATGATGAAATGAGATGCAATCAAACATTCAGTTTATCAAAATCAAGCAAGCCCATCAACATTCTAATCTTACAAAAACTAGCTTCACTTAAGGGTTTTGTAAGAATATCAGCTATTTGATCTTCTGAAGGTATAAATTCTAATCTTATATCACCTTTTTGAGCATGATCTCTTAGGAAATGATGTCTAATCTCTATATGCTTGGTTCTAGAGTGCTGAATAGGATTTTTGGTTAGGTTGATGGCACTAGTATTATCACAAAATATAGGAATATTTTTGAGACTCATGTCATAGTCTTCTAGTTGTTGTTTCATCCATAGTACTTGGGCACAACAACTGCCAGCTGCTACATATTTCGCCTCAGCGGTTGATAGTGCAACTGAATTCTATTTCTTGGAGAACCAATAAGTTAACATAGCACCTAAGAATTGGCATGTTCCACTTGTGCTTTTTCTATCTAACCTACATCCAGCAAAATCAGCATCCGAATATCCTACTAGCTCAAAAGATGATTCTCTAGAATACCATAATCCTATGGTCTGGGTCCCTTGTAGATATCTAAGGATTCTTTTTACTGCTACTACATGTGATTCCTTAGGATTAGATTGAAATCTAGCACACATGCATACACTGAACATTATATCAGGTCTACTTGCAGTCAAGTACAGTAAAGCACCTATCATGCTTCTATAATATTTAGAATCTACAGTTTTACCTCCTTCATCAAGATCAAGTTTGGTGGTTGTGCTCATAGGCGTTCCAATTGGCTTTGAGCTTTCCATCCCGAACCTCTTTAGTAGATCTTTGATGTACTTTTGTTGATTGATGAAGATACCTCCTTTTAGTTGCTTGATTTGCAGTCCAATGAAGTAGGTAAGTTCTCCCATCATGCTCATTTCAAATTCACCTTGCATGCACTTTGCAAACTCTTGACACATAGATTCATTAGTAGCACCAAATATAATATCATCAACATATATTTGAACTATCAAAGTGTCATTTTTGTGAAGAGAGTTGTATCTATTCTACCTCTTACAAAATCATTATCAATCAAAAATTTACTTAGTCTTTCATACCATGCCCTTGGAGCTTGCTTCAACCCATATAGAGCTTTAGAAAGTTTATAGAAATGATTTGGAAGACTTGGATTTTCAAATCCAAGAGGTTGTTCAACATAAACCTCTTATTCTATAAAGCCATTTAAAAAGGCACTTTTCACATCCATTTGAAATAACTTGAATTTATTAAAGCATGCAAAGGCTAATAACATTCGAATAGCTTCTAATCTAGCTACGGGAGCATAGGTTTCATCAAAATCTATTCCTTCCTCTTGGTTATATCCCTTAGCAACTAGTCTAGCCTTATTTCTAGTTACTATACCATTTTCATCCATTTTATTTCTATATACACATTTAGTTCCAATAATTGAATGATCTTTAGGTCTTGGAACTAGTTCCCAAACATGGTTTCTCTCAAATTGATTTATCTCTTCCTGCATTGCAATTATCCAATCATTATCTTTTTCAGCTTCTATAAATGTCTTAGGTTCTACTTGAGACAAATAAGCTACAAAATTGCAAATATTTCTAACAGAAGAGCGACTTCTTACCCCTTGTGAAGGATCACCAATTACTTGATCAATTGGATGATGATTTACATACCTCCAATCCTTGGGTAGATTTTCCTCTTGTTGACTTGTGGATGGTTGGTCCAAATTTGGAGTTGCCATCCCTTCATTTGTTTGAGTAGAACTCACTTTTGGGTCAACAATGGAAGTAGGAGTTTCCATTCTTAGAATAAAATCTGCATCATCTTTAAAGGAAACTTCTCCACTACTCATTGGGTTAGATTCATCAATAGTTACATGCACAGATTCTTCTACTACTAGAGTTCTCTTATTGAAAACTCTATAAGCCTTACTAGTAGTTGAATATCCTAAAAATATCCCTTCATCGGTCTTAGAATCAAATTTACCCAAGTTAGTTTTATTGTTATTTAAGATGAAGCACTTACTACCAAAGGCACGAAAATAGGAGATATTGGGCTTTCTCCCTTTCCATAGTTCATATGGTGTTTTATCAAGCAAGGGCCTTATCAAAATTCTATTTAAAATATAGCAAGAAGTATTCACGGCTTCAGCCCAAAAATATTTTGGTAAATTAATTTCACAAAGCATTGTTCTTGAAAATTCTTCTAGAACTCTATTTTTCCTCTCAACAACTCCATTTTGTTGAGGAGTTCTAGGAGGTGAAAAGTTGCGATTAATTCCATTTTCATCACAAAATTTTGAAAAGCTTTGATTTTCAAATTCTTTGCCATGATCACTTCTTATGCTTGAAATACAAATTCCTTTTTCATTTTGTACCTTTTTGCAAAACTTTTCAAAGCCTTTGAAAGCTTCATCCTTATAAGCAATAAAAATAACAAAGGTATATCTTGAATAGTCATCAACAATAACAAGAGCATATTGATGGCCACCTAGACTAATGGTACTAATTGGACCAAATAAGTCCATATGCAAAAGTTCCAAAGGTCTAGTAGTTGAGACTACATTTTTTGCTTTAAAAGATATCCTAGATTGTTTTCCCATTTGACAAGCATTGTAAATTTTGTTTTTCTCAAAATTGATTTTAGGAAGTCCAATAACTAAATCTTTTCTTGAAACAATTTTTAGCAAGTTCATGTTTACATGACCAAGCCTTCTATGCCATAGCCATTGATTTTCATTAAAGGCAGGAAAACATTTTTCATTAACGGAATGCAAAGATTTCAAATCAACTATATAGACATTTTCATGTCTATGGCCAATGAATTTGATCTTGTTGCTCTTGATGTCTATAACTAGACAATGAGAGGTCTCAAATGTGACTTTATATCCTTTGTCACATAATTGACTAATGCTAAGTAAATTTGGCTTAAGGCCTTGCACTAGCAAAACATTATCTAAGGTTGAGAAATCATTACCGACTTTTCCATGCCCGATGATCTTTATTTTAGTATTGTCTCCAATGGTCACAAGTCCATCATCTCTTAGAGTTAGCTCATTGAATACGCTTTTATCACCGGTCATATGCTTCGAGAAACCGCTATCAAGGTACCAACAGTTACCTTTCTCTTTGGTGTGAAGACAAATCTACATCACACAAGGATATACGATAGCACTTTTAGGTACCCAAAATTTCTTGGGTCCTTTGGGGTTAGTCCTGGAAAATACGGTTCCTTTTGGGACCCATACTTTCTTAATATGTGGTACTCTATGAACAAGTTGATGATGTACAATCCTAGGATTATAGTCATAGAAATTTCTAGGAAATCTTACATGTGCATTCCTATAATCCTTAGGATGATGTGCAATCCTAGCATTATAGTCATAGAAATTTCTAGGAAATCTTACATGTGCATTCCTATAATCCTTAGGATGATAGTTCCTAGGATACATGTTTCTATGGTAAGGAGTATGAAAACGCATGTCATTTCCAGAAAATGAATGATGATGCATTCTAGGATACATGCTAGCATATGTATGCAAGTTATTTCTAGAATAGCCATGATGGTGATTCCTAGGATGAGCAGAATGCATTCTTTGATTATACACATTGTTCCTAGAATGAGCATGATGATTATTTCTAGGGTGTGTATGAGCATTTCTAGAATGAGCATACAAATAAGCATGAGTATTTTTAGGATGCTTCAATTTAGTATGATCATTTAAGTTTCTAGACTTCCTAGGATTTATCGAGGGAGTGCTTTTAACAATGCTAGGAGCTTTTGAAGTAGAAGCTCCATCTACACAAGAGGCTTTCATGAATAAGCTCTCTTTTGTTTTTTGTTTTCCCAATGGAGAATATCCTACACCAGATTTTCCTCCACTTAATCTTTGGGAAGAAAGCACTTCATCAAGTTTTTCTTTACCAAGCATAAGTCTAGATATAGTGCTGTTTAATTCAGAAATTTTATTTTTCAAATTCTCATTTTCATCTTTAAGAAAATCTTGAGACGAATCATACAGTAAAGATGATAATTTTTCTTTTTCTTCTCTAAGAACTATCGTTTCTTTAGAAAGAGATGATACTTCTTTCTTAAGAACAGAATTTCTAGAATCAAATTTCTTTAATTCTTCATGCATTTCATTTATGACTTCTAGCAGTTCTTCACTACTAGTAACAATATTATTTTTTGAAGAGGGAGAAGATGTTACCTCACTTTCATCATTGATTGCCATCAAACAAAGGTTGGCAATTTCTTCGTATCCGATTTCTTTGTCTGATGACTCATCTTCTTCGTCATCGCTCCAGGTAGTTGCTACCATAGCTTTCTTTTTGAAGCCCTTGTATGGTTTGCTTGAAACCGTACAGTCAACTTTTATATGTCCTGGCTTCTTGCAGCCATAGCACATAAGTGGTTCCCTTTTTGAGGTGGGATCCTTTGAGTAAGGTTTCTTGCTTTTCTTCAAGAACCTATGGAATCGTCTGGTGATTAAAGCCATTTCACCATCCTCTTCACTGCTCTCTGCTTCTTGTTCTAATTCATTTTCTTTGTTGCTCGTAGAAGCTTTGAGAGCAATTTGCTTTTTCTTCTTCTCATCATCATTGACGATGGGAGTCATTTCTTCCATCTCGTATGTCAATAATGACCCAAGCAGCGTCTCAACATCAAGTTTGTCAAGATTTTTGGCCTCCTGAATGGCTGTCCTCTTTGGTTTCCATTCTGGTGGCAGAGATCTTAAGATTTTTCTGGTTAGTTCAACTTCCTCAATATTCTTGCCAAGCAATTTTAAACCATTTATAATAGTAGTGAATCGTGAGTGCATTTCGAAAATGGTTTCGTTAGGAGACATCTTAAAAGATTCATACTCAGAAATTAGCATATAAATTTTAGACTTTTTTACTTCACTTGTTCCTTCATATGTGACTTGCAATTTATCCCATATTTCTTTAGCAGAAACACATGCAGATATTTTGCTATATTCAGAAATATCTAATGCACAATATAGCATGCTTGTTGCTCTGCTATTGAGAGACATCGTTCTACAATCCTCGTCAGTAAACTCAGTTTTGAGTTTAGGCATTGTATGAAAAGTCTCTCCAATAACTATTTCTTTTGAGGGAATTTTAGGTCCCTCTTCTATAATTCTCCATAGATTGTAATCTTGTCCTTCGACAATGATTTTCATTCTATTTTTCCAATAGTTATAATTTGAGCCATTGAACAATGGTGGTCTAGTATAAGAGTGTCCCTCAGAGTAGCTATTTGCTTCCATTGGATCAACTCTAGGAATTTAAGCCTAATAAAGAGAATGAAGCTCTGATACCAATTGTAGCTCGAGGTTTCAACCCAAGAGGGGGGTGAATTGGGTTTTTGAAAACTTTTGCGGAATTTATACAAGTTTATAAAAACTGATTAGCAGCAAATAATTAATACAAGTAATAAGCTGTAAATAAAGAGTTTAAGGAAAGAGGATGCAAACACAGTTATAGTGGTTCGGCAATATCAGATTCGTTCCGACCCTACGTCCACTCTCTTCAAGGAACTCCTTGAAGTAATCCACTAAGAAAACTTAGTCGCACAACTTAGCCGGGTGTTGCACAAACCGTACACAAGCAATTTACAGGAATCGCTTAAACCGAAAAATCCCCTTCCTTTCGGAAGTTTCCCCTTCCTCTCGGAAGTAATCTCTTTACAAAGATGGTGTAAAGTAAAAGATAGAGAGACAGCAAATGAAAGCTTATTACAACAGAAATGTCTCTCTTTCAAAGTAAAGCTTGAAGAAATGGCTCAATAAGATTATTTCAAAGCTTTTTGTGTTTCAAGAGTATAAAAACTTGATTATATGAGATCAACTCTTTTTGAATATATGCTTCTTGTTATTGAATGCTTTTTTGAATGGGTTTATATAGCAATCAATTAATATGGCCGTTTTGGACTTTAATTTGAAAAAAAATTTACTTTAAAACGTTCAGATTTGGAGTCAAACGGTCATATTTTTGAATTACCAGTCGACTGGGTTCACTTGAAAAATACTCGTTTTCAGACCTTCTGGGTATCCAGTCGACTGGTATATATCACTCAGTCGACTGGGGACTTTCTGTCCATTTCACCAGTCGACTGGGTTGATTCATCCAGTCGAATGGGAAATTACTGGTCAAAGTACCAGTCAACTGGGTTAATTCATCCAGTCGACTGGGTACCTTCTGACCCATATACCAGTCGACTGGTATATGTACCCAGTCGACTGGGTTGTCTTCCAACCCAGTTTTTCTTCTGTTTTTCATCAAAAACATTTAAAAATAATGGTTTTAGAAAAACCTTTTGTGTTTGAGCCATTGAACAAGCTAATACAATGTACGAGTGAGACTTACATTGGTTCTAAACCTTAAGACCTATTCTAGATCTTCAGCCTTCACTTGATACTTGATTTGGTTCGAGTTTTTGCACTTTGTTCCTTGGTTGAATGTGTTTGATCCTTAATACAACTTAGTTTAAACATGTTAGTTAAATAATAGTTGTGTTTTGCCATCATTAAAATACGGGCGAGGGTCAACAATCTCCCCCTTTTTGATGATGACAAAACTAATAATGTAAAAACAGTTTTAAAAACTAAGTGTTAAGATTTTACAAAAATTTGGACAGAGTCTCCTCTGTTTTTCGAGTAAAACCACCCTGTAAACAAGCAAACACAGTTTATATATCTTTCAACCAATCCAAAATTAAACTCAACCAATCAATAAACATTTTTACAAAGATATGGAGCAATGCTCCCCCTAAATCTATGCATTGGTTGCGTTTTACTTAGATTTTCTAATTTTTCTCATTTTTCTCCCCCGTTTTGACAACAGTAATCAAAGGGGGCATAACATAAAAAATAAGCTACTTAGCTAATACATCAGATAGGTTAGAAGAATACAAAGATGTATGCGAAGATTTGGCTTCATTCGAATTTCAGAAGCCTTCCTGGGAAGAACCGGAAGTTTTTCAAGCATATAAGTATTTTATAGCAGTTTTAGTGACCAAACAGAGTTTTAAAACAGTTCTAACATATCACAAATAGCGTAAATAAATGCAAGAAATATGGCTAATAGAATTACATCATCATAGAGAAAAATTTAATACAAGTAGGGCCTCACAGAGCCATAACTAAGAAAAACATACATGAGATGTCCGTGCTATGTGACAAAAACTGGAAAAGCGCTAAGAACATATAAAAGATAGAGACTCATGGTGCGGGAGAGTCCGAGCTGTCACGAAGAAGTTCCCTAATCTCAGCTAGGGAACCCTCGGTGTGCTCTTGATGTAACTCGAAGTCGTCCCGTAGGTGGTCTATGGAGGAGCTCAGCCTCTGGTAATCGGACTGCATGGACTGAAAACCAGACTCCATCGTCATCTGAAGACTCGTGATAGCTCGTAGGATGTCACCATAACCAGTCTGACCAGTACTCGAGTCACCAATGAGAGGTGCTCGTGTATCCGTCTCCATCTCAGCAGCCGTATCAGCGTCCTCATCGCTGTCACTCGCATCCTCTCGGATCCTTAGGCGCTTTCCGGCCTTTGGATAGAGAAACCCTTCACGAACAGTACATCCCATCTTCTTCAGAGATGAGATGTTGATGATATCCGTCAATCCGATATCCTGAGCCTCGGAGGCAGGCAAAGGTACCCGGAAGTGCTGGAGGATGAGCGTAATGAGCATCCCATAAGGAAGACACCCGGAGTCGTTTGCTTCGCCGTTTATCATGTTGGCGAGCAGCAGAGGATATATATTGAAGTGGTGCTCAGATTTTAGGCACCAAATCAATACCGTATCTATTTTAGATAGATACCCTCGACTCCCGAGTCTCGAGTGGATGGTCCAACTGACAATCAATTGAAACATCTTTGAGTCGAGGGGCAAGTCACTACATGTGTGAAATGTAGTGGGTCTGTACACATAGTTAGGGTCGCCCCTGACTATCCGACAGGCCTCCTCAACCTCAAAGTTGTCTGGCCATCCATCCAGACTCCATTGAACCCCCCTTATAGGGATTCTCAGAATGCTCATCAAGAGATCAGTGTTGACCTCAAACTCCACACCGCTAACTCTGGTTCTGAATCTCAGAGCCAGAGGACTGGGTTTCACCAAGTTCGCATAGAACTGGTGAATCAGTCGCGGGTAATATTTTTCATGAATTCTGACCAGCGGGGTCAGATTTATTGCCTCAAAGGCTGGTAGAATATCGAAATTACCATGGTGAATAGAGTCGAAATCAACAACTCTACCCGTCATGATTTTTTTGTGACGGATTATAGAATTATACCTCTTATGAGCCGCTGGGCTGTAAAACAGAGTCTGCTCCAACTCTGTTCTGGGCTCCTTGCTGGATGACCCTGCTGCTCCCTTCCCTTTCGACTCCGAAGCCGAAGGTTTTGAAGACCTTGGATTTTTGGGCGCATTAGGTCCACTAGTTGTGAGTTTTATACGGATTTTGTCACTCATTTTGGAGAAATTTGAAGTTTTTGGAAAAAGAAAATTTGGTAAAAATGAGAGATTTTAACCGTAGAAAGTTAAAAATCTCTTTAGGAATGAGCAGATCGGTGTGTTTAGAAGGGATTTGGATGATTTTTAGATCAAAAAGATGAATTTTTCTAGAGAGAGAAAGCTTGGGCTCTTTGAAAATGGCGTAAAAATGACGAAAATGAACAGTCCCTTTTATAGACTCGCGATACCAGTCGACTGGGGTCGATACACCAGTCGACTGGGTCCCTTTGAAAAGATGAACAGTTTTTTTACCAGTCGACTGGGTAAACGTACCAGGCAACTGACAGTGAGTTACCAGTAGACTGGGCTATCTTTACCAGTCGACTGGAGGACAAAGGGTATTCAAAAAATTGGATCCAAACAAGATTTGATCTTGTAGACGACTGGAGAAGACTTACCAGTCGTCTGGAAGTTTTGACAGAGAGTTACCAGTCGACTGGGTCAAAATTACCAGTCGACTGGAAGATCAGGCAGAGACTTACCAGTCGACTGGAGCATATTTACCAGTCGATTGGATCCTGAGTAAAATTTCCAGTCCTGAATTTTTTAGCACGATTTTGTTTATCTCTGACATTTTTGAGTGAAGGGAATAATTAAACATGGATTAATACTCTATCACTCAATGTCAAAAATGCAAATGATGAAATGAGATGCAATCAAACATTCAGTTTATCAAAATCAAGCAAGCCCATCAACATTCTAATCTTACAAAAACTAGCTTCACTTAAGGGTTTTGTAAGAATATCAGCTATTTGATCTTCTGAAGGTATAAATTCTAATCTTATATCACCTTTTTGAGCATGATCTCTTAGGAAATGATGTCTAATCTCTATATGCTTGGTTCTAGAGTGCTGAATAGGATTTTTGGTTAGGTTGATGGCACTAGTATTATCACAAAATATAGGAATATTTTTGAGACTCATGTCATAGTCTTCTAGTTGTTGTTTCATCCATAGTACTTGGGCACAACAACTGCCAGCTGCTACATATTTCGCCTCAGCGGTTGATAGTGCAACTGAATTCTGTTTCTTGGAGAACCAATAAGTTAACATAGCACCTAAGAATTGGCATGTTCCACTTGTGCTTTTTCTATCTAACCTACATCCAGCAAAATCAGCATCCGAATATCCTACTAGCTCAAAAGATGATTCTCTAGAATACCATAATCCTATGGTCTGGGTCCCTTGTAGATATCTAAGGATTCATTTTACTGCAACTACATGTGATTCCTTAGGACTAGATTGAAATCTAGCACACATGCATACACTGAACATTATATCAGGTCTACTTGCAGTCAAGTACAGTAAAGCACCTATCATGCTTCTATAATATTTAGAATCTACAGTTTTACCTCCTTCATCAAGATCAAGTTTGGTGGTTGTGCTCATAGGCGTTCCAATTGGCTTTGAGCTTTCCATCCCGAACCTCTTTAGTAGATCTTTGATGTACTTTTGTTGATTGATGAAGATACCTCCTTTTAGTTGCTTGATTTGCAGTCCAAGGAAGTAGGTAAGTTCTCCCATCATGCTCATTTCAAATTCACCTTGCATGCACTTTGCAAACTCTTGACACATAGATTCATTAGTAGCACCAAATATAATATCATCAACATATATTTGAACTATCAAAGTGTCATTTTTGTGAAGAGAGTTGTATCTATTCTACCTCTTACAAAATCATTATCAATCAAAAATTTACTTAGTCTTTCATACCATGCCCTTGGAGCTTGCTTCAACCCATATAGAGCTTTAGAAAGTTTATAGAAATGATTTGGAAGACTTGGATTTTCAAATCCAAGAGGTTGTTCAACATAAACCTCTTATTCTATAAAGCCATTTAAAAAGGCACTTTTCACATCCATTTGAAATAACTTGAATTTATTAAAGCATGCAAAGGCTAATAACATTCGAATAGCTTCTAATCTAGCTACGGGAGCATAGGTTTCATCAAAATCTATTCCTTCCTCTTGGTTATATCCCTTAGCAACTAGTCTAGCCTTATTTCTAGTTACTATACCATTTTCATCCATTTTATTTCTATATACACATTTAGTTCCAATAATTGAATGATCTTTAGGTCTTGGAACTAGTTCCCAAACATGGTTTCTCTCAAATTGATTTATCTCTTCCTGCATTGCAATTATCCAATCATTATCTTTTTCAGCTTCTATAAATGTCTTAGGTTCTACTTGAGACAAATAAGCTACAAAATTGCAAATATTTCTAACAGAAGAGCGACTTCTTACCCCTTGTGAAGGATCACCAATTACTTGATCAATTGGATGATGATTTACATACCTCCAATCCTTGGGTAGATTTTCCTCTTGTTGACTTGTGGATGGTTGGTCCAAATTTGGAGTTGCCATCCCTTCATTTGTTTGAGTAGAACTCACTTTTGGGTCAACAATGGAAGTAGGAGTTTCCATTCTTAGAATAAAAACTGATTAGCAGCAAATAATTAATACAAGTAATAAGCTGTAAATAAAGAGTTTAAGGAAAGAGGATGCAAACACAGTTATAGTGGTTCGGCAATATCGGATTCGTTCCGACCCTACGTCCACTCTTTTCAAGGAACTCCTTGAAGTAATCCACTAAGAAAACTTAGTCGCACAACTTAGCCGGGTGTTGCACAAACCGTACACAAGCAATTTACAGGAATTGCTTAAACCGAAAAATCCCTTTCCTTTCGGAAGTTTCCCCTTCCTCTCGGAAGTAATCTTTTTACAAATATGGTGTAAAGTAAAAGGTAGAGAGACAGCAAATGAAAGCTTATTACAACATAAATGTCTCTCTTTCAAAGTAAAGCTTGAAGAAATGGCTCAATAAGTTTATTTCAAAGCTTTTTGTGTTTCAAGAGTATAAAAACTTGATTATATGAGATCGACTCTTTTTGAATATATGCTTCTTGTTATTGAATGCTTTTCTGAATGGGTTTATATAGCAATCAATTAATATGGCCGTTTTGGACTTTAATTTGAAAAAGATTTACTTTAAAACGTTCAGATTTGGAGTCCAACGGTCATATTTTTGAATTACCAGTCGATTGGGTCGAGATACCAGTCGACTGGGTTCACTTGAAAAATACTCGTTTTCAGACCTTCTGGGTATCCAGTCGACTGGTATATATCACCCAGTCGACTGGGGACTTTCTGTCCATTTCACCAGTCGACTGGGTTGATTCATCCAGTCGATTGGGAAATTACTGGTCAAAGTACCAGTCGACTGGGTACCTTCTGACCCATATACCAGTCGACTGGTATATGTACCCAGTCGACTGGGTTGTCTTTCAACCCAGTTTTTCTTCTGTTTTTCATCAAAAACATTTAAAAATAATGGTTTTAGAAAAACCTTTTGTGTTTGAGCCATTGAACAAGCTAATACAATGTATGAGTGAGACTTACATTGGTTCTAAACCTTAAGACCTATTCTAGATCTTCAGTCTTCACTTGATACTTGATTTGGTTCGAGTTTTTGCACTTTGTTCCTTGGTTGAATGTGTTTGATCCTTAATACAACTTAGTTTAAACATGTTAGTTAAATAACAGTTGTGTTTTGCCATCATTAAAATACGGGCGAGGGTCAACAGGCTTTGATCTCTTTTAACTATTATTAGCCCAAATTGACCAGTGACATGGCTCATTATGTGGAGCGTTGTTATGTGTGTCAGCGATCTAAGGGAGTTCTCACTAATGCGGGCTTGTACACACTTTTACCTGTACCTGAAGCCCCTTGGTTTGATGTCAGTATGGACTTTGTGTTGGGTTTACCACGTACCCGATGAGGCTTGGATTCTATTTTGGTTGTGGTTGACAGGTTTTTCAAGATGACCCATTTTGTACCTTGCAATAAAACAATGGATGCTGCCCGGATCGCCCATCTTTACTTCAGGGAGATTATGCGTTTACACGGTGTTCCCTGATCTATTGATTCAGATCGTGACACCAAGTTCATGAGTCAGTTCTGGAAGAGTTTATGGGAGAAACTGGGGACGAAGTTGAATTTTAGCAGTGCATACCATCCCCAGACAGATGGTCAGACCGATGTGGTGAACCGGAGTTTGGGGAACCTTTTGACGAGCTTGACAGAAACTAAACCGAAGCAGGGGGATTTGTTGTTACCCCAAGCAGAATTTGCCTATAACAGGTCAAAAAACAGGACCACGGGAATGAACCCATTTGAGATTGTCTATGGTCAGAATCCCTCCGGGGTACTTGACTTAGCCCCTATTCCACGTGTGGGACGTTTGAATCACAAGGCAGATGAGATGGCAGAACATCTTCGGGGTATCCATGAGCAGGTGAAGCTGGCCATTCATGAGAGTAATGCCAAGTACAAGGTTCAGCGCGACAGTCACCGTCGTCAGATACTTTTTGATGTTGGTGATTTTGTTTGGGCAGTATTATCATTTTCCTGTGGGAGAGTATAATAAGCTTAAGGAGCGAAAGATTGGACCTTGTGAGATCCTATAGAAGATCAATGATAACACCTACAGACTACGCCTCCCCAATCATTTGAGGATTTCTGATGTCTTTAATGTGAAACACCTGAGTCCTTGTTTTGTGGATTCTGATGAAGCTATTGTGAACTCGAGGACGAGTTTTTTCCAACCCGAGGAGACTGATGCAGGAGGATCCGAGTCAGATGATGCTGAGTTGTCAGATAGCACGTTGTTGGCACTGAGATACCTTGAGTTGGCATATTAGTGCAAAGATGGCAAGTGGACTACCTAAAACAGTTACATTGTTTTGCGTGCCACAAGCTCAGATTGGGCCCCAGAGACCCTAGTTTGATTGGAAACGGGCCCCCGATCAAAACTCAAATTTTAAGCATAGCGGGTTTTTAGCCAAAAAATGACATTTAGGCCTTCAATTTTGTAGTTTTCAGTTTTTAGGAAACTTTCCATTTGCAATTTCTTTTCAGAATTAGTATTTTCCATAATTGTTCCCCAAATTTATGTTTTCGGGGATTTTTGCCTTTTCTAGTTTTGGCCTTATAAATAAGAAGGCCACGTACGGAAAGCAGAATATTATTGGATTGCATAATTTTAAATTGAACATCAGAGGTGTTTCTCTGTGTTTTTTTAGGGTTTCTTTTATGTGTTTCCCTATGAAATATCTGTTGAACTAGCCTGTAGAATAATCGCTATTCTGTCCAGCGTCAAAAGCGAAGTTAAGGAGTACTATGAAGATGTCATGAATTCTTTACCCAAATCAGGTTGTACAATGACAGAAAACGGGTATATTATAGAGGTTTAAGCGAATATACGCCAAAAGGAGTCATATTGTTTTCATGTCATGTCCCTCTCGTCAAATTCAATTTTTCGATGCATCTCTCAGAGCAGAGTTTGAGTATACATGAAGCTGCACCTTTTCTAAATCTTGTTTACAACCGCAAGGCAAATGTTATGCAAGGAATCATTTTTATTTCTGATTTCTTCATTTCTCTTGATGAAAAAGAAGTATTCAGTATTCAACTAGAAGCCTATTACTCGAAAGATTCACTTATGTTCGCAGAGTCAGCAATGAAGAGTTTAAAATCAATCCATCCACGTAAGTATTGCAAGTTATTCCCCTTGTTTCTTTTAACAAATTTGTGTGTTTAAGTATCATCCTATGGTGTGCAGGGATTTGGTGGGACAAATATGGAAATTGTCTTCCTGTACTACAAAAGTATGCCGTTGGAATTTTGAGCCAGCCTTGTAATTCTTATTGTTCAAATCAACCAGATTTTACGTTGTGTACAAAAGTAAAGATGATGGAGAGATTTAAAGCTTTGGAAATGCATATGCTAGAAGCAATTGATCTTGACAAACTTAGTGGACATGAATGGGTTGATCAATAGGAATTTGAAGAGGGACTCCAACATTTTGAAGTCCGTACAGCTGACAAAAATTCTTATTCGGTTCTTTAAGATCTCTTTTTGTTTGTTGAAGATCAATACAAGCTCGTCGTTGTTTAATAGCTCACACAATAAACTTTGTTGGTATTTATTCTAATTATTGTTAATCATTTGTTTCTATGTGATGTATTGGACAAAGTTATTTTGAATTAGTTTGATTTCACCCAATCCTTTTTTTTCTCCATATAATTGGGTTAAAGAAAATATCAAAATTCCTATAAAATTAATAATCATTTCGCACGCATGTTCTTCACCTTATTTATTCTAAGTCACACGCATATTAAACAAGTGGTCTTTATGAGCTATGTTTCTACATATTGTTACATTCTTTTCGTCCTTATAGCATAAACTTAAATTTCAAAAATTTAGGTATTTTATTCCATGAAAGAACATGCCATACAAGTTGCCACCTCATCATAATATGAAACTAAATTTTTACAAGCCCTAGTTAACAAATATTATCAAGGAAAAGTACTAACTATATATTTTACTTTCTTAATTAATTAATTAATTAATTAATTTATATAACATGATATTTTGACTATAAACATTATATCCGAATGGTTCTCTACATTTAGAAAACTTGAATCTTGTTGATAATTTTCGAATTAAAGCATGATTTTATATTTGGGAAGTTTTAGAAAATTAAAAGAAAAGAGAATAAAAAAGGAAATTAAATTAGTGCAAGGCCAGTCGATTGGACCTCCTGGTGCTCGAATGTCCAAATTGAGTTGAAAGAGCCTGTCCTGGTGAAAAAATACAAGGCCAAGTCGACTAGAGCTTAGTCTCTATTGATGCCGAAAATCTTCTAGGCCAGCTCACAAATCCCTACACACTTGAAAAACACATAGACTAGAAAGTCCTCTAGAGCGAGACTCTTCGATGCCTAAGTTAGTAATATGAAATAAGAGTCAGAGATTGAATAGGATAGAGAGTTACGTGATACCTATGAGGTGTGAGAGCCCCCTTTATATAATGCTTTGGAGTAGAATCTGTTTATGAAAGTAACTCAAAGGTGAGTGTTTCTAAAGAATTAGAATTCTATTGATTAGGGTTTAGGAGTGATATTATCGTTTACCTTCTGCCACGTATAACCATTTTATTGGTTGTATTTTTTGGCATGTGGACTTACCCTAGGATACCCCATGTCGCCATTTTATTAATTTAAGAAAATAACTCTCATCATATGCCCCCCACTTCATTGAAATTCTTAGACCAGTTTTTGAAAGATCTAGTAGGCTGAAAAACCTTGGGAACTAGTTTCATCAATTCTGAAACCGAGCTTCAAGTAGGTGAACTAGTTGGTCAAATGTGAATCAAAGTAGATGGTTTGTGAATCAACTCATATGTTAAAGCATAATCTTAAGATTCTGAGTCCAAACTTGAATAAAGCACGCAAAAATTTCTTAAGAACCAGTCTTGTTCGATTTGAAATCGGGTCTGAAATAACTAAACCGATTGGTCAAAGATGTGAACCGAACGATCAAAATTGGTTGGATTGACTGGATTGAGTCACCTTTTATGGCACTAGGTGGCGTTGACTAGATACTAAGGTGGCAGTGATGCGGTGGTGACGTGCGGTGGCGTGGTGGTGACATATCACTAACTGGACACTAATGTGGCACTGATTAGGTGATTAAGTGGCACCAACTGGGCATTTAAATGTTGTTGATGTCTTGGAATGTTGTTTTACATTTCTTTACGCCGTGAATTTTCAAATCGCTATCTAGTCACTGTTTGATCTTCATTTATCTTGAAAATTTGCATATTTTTAGTTCTCGACGTCGTTAGTCTTATAGTGCAATATGTTTTTGCCGTTGACTACCAGATTTGCGTAGATCTGATGGTGAAGATCCAGTTTTTCAACAAACTTTGGCAATGATTTTGGAGGGCTTTCTGACATCTGTTTCCCCTGTAGGATTCTATTATTGACGTGACGAGTCTGGTGGTGTGATCGGTTTTAACCATTGACAGTTGGATTGTCATGGATCTATTGGTAAAGACTTTATTTTTGACAATATTTGCAATGGTACGTTGATGGTTTTATTAGATTTGGTGAGATTTTGTATTTTTTTTCTAGTAGTACCAAAAATCTGTCAAACGAGCTCATGGACCTCTGCAAACATAAAAAACACTAAAAAGTCCCTCGGGGGTGGTACCTCAGAGGGACTCTTCGATTCATAAGTCAGTAATCTGAAAGAAGAAACATAAGTCAGTACCTCAGAGAATGAAGTCGTCTTTATTTAGTAAGCACATGTCTTATGTTTCTTATAGATTTTAACTTATTTTTTGATAGATTTTATATTTTAACTCGGCCTGACTCCAAGTATCATTTTTTCAGGCAAAATTGATCCACATAAATATTGCACCAGAAAATCCATTTCTCCATTTCTTAATGGCAATAAGTTTTAGACAAATGATTATGCTAAGAGACTTCTTCGTTTTTTTTTTTTTGATAACCATGCAAGTGACCTTTTTTATTATGCCAAAAATAGCTTCATCAAATCTCAAAATGATATTTTTATGTTTTCATGTAATGTTTTTAATTCATTATTTTTTTTTATGATCTACACAAAAATTTCTCTAAGCAATAAAGGTACACCAATACATCTCCCACCACTCTCCACTAACAATATTTATATTTATACCAACGACAGGTCAAAAACAAATCCATTTCTTCATGCCTTTTTTTTAAAAAAAAGTGATAAAATAATATATTTCGTAGTAAAAAAATATTTATAATAGATAGTAAAACTCTTATTTTTTAATTAATTACTAATAAATATATTGGTCTATAAAAAAATATAAAAATAAGATATGATTTCTTCTTTTTTTTTCTCACTCAAAAGTCATAATAGAATCAATTTTTCTTTGTAACTACATTATACAGAGTAATGTAACTAGAGGTGATCAAACGAACTTGATCCAGTCGATTGGACGTTCGAAAATAACGGTTATAATTTGAATTTCAAAAGACTGTTTATAGCATTAAATACTCCAAACCACTTCAAAACAGGATTATTTTGTGAGTAATCAAGATTATATAAACCCATTATAAATGAGCAAACCCAATATTTAAATAACAATTAATTTATTTTTAATCTCATTTATAACTTATTAAAGCTTTCAAAAATCTTCTTGAACCAATCTTAAAGCTTTATACTTGAAAGAAAGATAATATTTACTTGTAATGCATTGATTGCAAATATATGTTTATACCAAAACTTCAATTTCAATCATTGTAAGAGAAAGAATTGCTGTAACTCTTAGATGTGTTTAGGATTTAAGCACCTTCTTGTACACTTCCTTTTGGAAGAAAACCTTGTAAGGTTTGGGCAACACCTATGAAGTTGTTTGACTATTATTAATGGAGTACTTCAAAGATGTTCTTTGAAGAAAGTAGACGTAGGGTTTGAGAAATTTTGATATTGCCGAACCACTATAAATGGAGTTTGCATTTTCTTCTCCTTACTCCTTCAAATTTAAGCTTTATAATTTATTGTGCTTGCTTGTTTTTATAAGTGCTTTAAAACTTGTTTATTAATTGTTAAAAAAATTTAAAACTCAATTCACCTCTCTTGGGTTGCAATTTGATTTACATTTAGAAAGAAACATCCATTTTGAGAGAATTTAGAAATCCTATCAGATGTTCCTCCGGTGTTCATTGTAAATTTTGTGCAAATGAGTTTACTGGGAATAATTCTAGGATTAAATCACAATTGTCTAGAAAAAAGGAAGGTGGGATTAAAATTTGTCGAAAAGTACACTTGTTCAATCTAAAGTGTTGAAAGCAATTGGAGCTATATAATATATAAGTTGAGAATGAGACCATCTCTACTTCCTCACCTTCTTCGTCAAAAGGTTTTAGTTCATCACTTGATTCGAAGGTCTGCGAGGCGAAGAAGGATAAGGGATTAGTGTACAAAAAGCTTGCCATTTGGTGCTCATAATTTTGGAAACTCTCTAAAAAAATTAAAATGTTTTGGGACAGTGGTGCACTAAGTTAGATCCATCCCTGTCGTTTGGTTTAAGAGTAAAAATAACTTAAGATTTATACTCATTCTAACTTTTATTTATAAAAAAATATAAAATATTTCATAAATTCTCCAAACTAATTAATTTTTAATAAAATAATAGTAAAAAAAGTTTTTCTATTATTTTTTTTATAATATAAACGTAATGAATTAAATTTGAATAATAAATCGTAATTTTTTTTCTTTCCTATTTTCCCTGTCCCTCCGATATAAAATGGTTTGTGTGACAGCTTATGGTAAAACAGTAATAAAACTAAAATTTATTTTGTGTGAACGATTCGAGACATATTAATCACATGAATTATAACTGAAAGAAAAGAAGATAAGATTTACACAGGTTCACCCAAGAATAGGGCTATATTCTGCCAGAAGTTTCTTATTATCAACCTCACAAATCTCTCTGTTATAATGTATGCTTAGTACATAAAGAGTATTTATATGCAACTTAAGACCTCCTAAGTACGGTCTAATTAGGTTTCTATTCTGCTGCAGAACTACGGTCTATTTTGAGCGAGACCCCCATGTTTGTCCAGGGTTCTACAGATCTAGTCTCGTGAAGTATATACCAACTCTAACATTGTGTTTGGTAAAATAGTTATGAAACCGGTTTATCTAACAATTTTTTAGTTTTTGATTTTTTTTTCTTCCAAAATTGTTTCTTTAAAAGTGTTTAGTCAAGCTTCTATGTATAGAAAACAAAAATCATTTCACATAATGTTGTTTTATTCTTTATTTACCTTGAGAGGTACTTTAATAGAGTTAGGAAAAAAAAGAAATTAAATAGCACAATACATAAACTATGAGTAAAAGAGAAAGAATTAGAAAAATTAATTTTGCTACATTTGAAATATCTTAGAAATGATTCTTTTTTTGAAAGCTCATTCGATCCTTAATCAGAACTTAGAATGTGTTAATGTATTTTTTTCCCTTTCCGTGTCACATAATCCAATAATCAATTAAAAGAACATATTCTTTTTGCGTTTGTGATGTTTTCTGATAATTCTATGTTGACACAATTTAATTCCTTTTTTAGTCAGTTTTATTTATTATTGTTTTTCATTTCTAATTTTGATTGAGAAGATAAAACTAAATAACTAGCATCATATTCTGCTGAATACTAATTAAATCTACTTCTTGTTAATGTTTCATTGGACTTAGGATTATTAACAAGATAATATGGTTAGAGAAAGAGAGATCCATTATGGCTTCTCTCGATGGTCCCAGTATCGGATATTTATTTGAAATACTGGAGATGGCACAAATCTTGTCCTCATCTTGGCTTTGTCTTTGTTCGTTTTGAAGTGACTCAACAACTACATCCTCACAATAAATGGTAGAGCTTTCTTCAATGATTTGTTCGTTCTTTACAAAGTACTCGTCTTGAATAGAATCAAGATTGGTAGAAGTTTTGGTGAAAGCTGCTTCCACTTATTGTTTCACTTGTTCAAGGAGTTGTTGCATCTTGAGAATTCGAGTCTCAAAGGTGGAATACTCGATCTCCAATTGACAACAATTAGCATAAATACACTGACCATCGAACTCGGTTTTAGCCCAAATAGCATCTTGAGGCCAATAATATTGCACAAGAGCTTGAAATTCTATTGAGTTGGAGAAAATACTAATTTTCTCCACATGGCCAAATGGACCAAAAACTTGATTGAGCACATCTTCTGTAATGGGATAAAGTACATAATGAACTGTAACCAAAAGATCTCGACTAAACTAACGCATTCCTCACAAGTGATTCCAATTTGATGTAAATAAAAAAACATAAATAAAACAAAAAAATGATTTTGAGTTTTTTTTTTTGAATTTGGGTTTAAGGATAGAATTTGTTGTGACAGATGGAGAGATTCGACTCTATACCACTTGATGCCGGATAGATAGGTAGAAAGAGAAGTAGAATAGAAAAGAGGGGAAACAACAGAGAAAGCAAGGGGATAACCAATTTTTAAATCATAATCCAGTCTATCAAAATTAACATAATAAGGTGTTTATATAAGCACCAAATACACTAAAAAATCCTACTAATTAACAACGTCCCTAACGTAAAAGAAAATAAATCAAAACATAATAACTCCTAAATAAAATCTTAAACATAAAGGGAAATAAATCAAAACATAATAACTCCCAAATAAAATCCCCAACATAATAGGAAATAAATCAAAAAATAATAATTCCCTAATATCCCATAAATCCTAGAATAATACATAATTCCTTTCTTTTTCTGCATCAGATAGGTTTTCCCCATATCACATTCTATGTAGTTCATTGATAGAGTTTAGGTTTGAAGCTATGAGTTGCAACTTTTTTTATTAAACAAATTGAGAAAACGGAGCAAGAAAGCTGTAATTTGAATCTTGAAGTTGCAGTGGATCAGTAGTCGTAGGAAGTCCATACTGCAACCGTGAGTAATTCCTCCCAAATTGACCCTTGGATAATATCATGCAGAAAGCGTTAATATGTAAGTTCTCAGTGTACTTATCACTTAAAGCCATCTAGTTTGTGGATAACTTGGCTCTTTGATTGTTTTGAAGGTTTATCATACTTTTAATATATAGGCTATGATATATATTGCCCCAAGTTTTAATCTCCTATTGAGATATGGCCTTTCGAGTTTTGGGACTCTCTTAGGTTTGTGCCAGATACGTTCATGAGAAGATTTGGGTTTGGAGTGATATTAAAACTTCTAAAAAGAGGAGTAAAGTCATTGCTTTGATCCCCCTTTTCATCTTGTCAATTGCTTGGATGGAAAGAAACAAGAGAGCTTTTGAGGGTGTGGAAAGAGCAATTACTTTTATTAAGGAGTGGTGGTTTAATATATTTAATTTTTGGTTAGAATGACCTATTTTTGTAATTGAGCTACATTTTATAGAGTTCTAGAAACACTATTTGTAGATAGCCCCTTCTTTAAATGGTGCTTTTATATTTAAACACTTTGCTTATTAGAATGAAAAATTTAATCTCCTATCACCAAGTATTGTTTAAGTGTATAATTTACAATCTTATGCTTAATTGAGTCCTATCTGCCAATCTTGAGTTTTAGATAATTTGTTCACTAACCTGTAATAGTCTTGGCTGTTTGTGAAAGATGTCTACACTGTTCCTTGAGGTCTGGTTAGATGATGTTGTAGAATCACATTTGGTAAACCTTAGTGTTTCAATTCGTTGAAAGGCTCTCTTTTTAAATTTGTCTACTTTTGAGAGAGATATGCTTTAGGGAATGTTTTTTCGGTATGAAAATACAAGAAAAAAAGAGTTTAATTTACTTCAGAAAAAACTGACAAACAAAGGTCCAGAAAGAGATTGTTCTTTAGTTTAGCTTCTCGGTTTGCTTCCTTACCACCTCAACCATGTTTAAAGGTAAAATTGAAAATAAAGAGAAATTAACATAATCTTAAAAAAGAGAAAAGACAAAAATTAAATCTGCACGTATTATGCACGTGCACAACATGTGTGCAATACATGGTGCATAAATATGTACGCAATACGTGCACAACATATGTACAATATTGTCTTTTTAATTTTATTTTTCTCTGATTTATTAAAATTTGTGTGATGAAAGTGTAAGACGGATTTTAAAGACAATTATTTTTTATGCAACACTTTTGATTATGCTAAAAATTGCTTCATGCAATCCCAATGGTTTTTTTTTTAACTATTGCGTTAATATGCTATATATTTTCTTTAGTTTTGTTAATCAATTCTTCTAAGTATGTTTCAGGATCTCTCCTGTTGCTTTGTAGTTTTGCTTTATGGTTCTTAGTAGTACAGTAGTTAATTCTTATTTTTGAGTCATTAACTAGCTTAAAGGGAAATTTATTAGAAATACAATTGTATTAAATGAAATTGCATAACTAATTACACAAAATAATTAGCAACCCTTCAATTTATGGTTGTCAAAATGGTTTGTGTGACAGTTTCTGGTAAAACAGTAATAAAACTAAAAATTATTTTGTGTTTGGTAAAACAGATATGAAACCGGTTTATCTAACAATTTTTTAGTTTTTGTTTTTTTTTCTTTCAGAAATTGTGTTCTTTAGAATTGTTTAGTCAAGCCTCTACGTATAGAAAATAAAAATCATTTCACATAATGTTGTTTTAGTCTTTATTTACCTTGAGAGGTACTTTAATAGAGTTAGGAAAAAAAGAAATTAAATAGCACAATATATAAATTATGAGTAAAAGAAAAAGAATTAGAAAAATTAATTTTGCTACATTTGAAATGTCTTAGAAATGATTCTTTTTTTTGAAAGCTCATTCAATCCTTAATCAGAACTTAGAATGTGTTAATGCATTGTTTCTGCATCACATAATCCAATAATCAGTTAAAAGAACATATTCATTTTGCGTTTGTGATGTTTTCTGATAATTCTATGTTGATTTAATTCCTTTTTAGTCCGTTTTATTTATCATTGTTTTCCATTTCCAATTTTGATTGAAAGGATAAAGCTAAATAACCAGCATCATATTCTGCTGAATACTAATTAAATCTACTTCTTGTTAATGTTTCATTGGACTTGGGTTTATTAACAAGATAATATGGTTAGATAGAGAGATCCATTTTGGAAGCATGTAGAAATCTTAGCAAATGGTCACGTTCGTTGTAAATTTTGTGCAGAGGAGTTTACTGGGGCAGTTCAAGGATTAAATCACATTTGTAAGGTAAAAAAGACGGTGGGATTAAAATTTGTCAAAAAACACCAAGAGTTGTTCAATTTAAGGTGTTCTGAAGCAAATGGAGCTCATGATATAGAAGTCAATAATGGGATTGGAGCTAAGAATATTGAAGTTGTGAATGTGATTGGTAGTCATGATATAGAAGTTGAGAATGAGACTATCTCTGCTTCCTCACCTTCTTCATCAAAACGTTTATGTTCATTACTTAATCCAAAGACCTGTGAGATGAAGAATGATAAGGGATTAGTGGACAAAAAGCTTGCCAAGTTCATCTTTTCAGTAAAGTCACGTGATGTTGCTGAATAACCAATTTTCATTGATTTTGTTAAGGGTGTGGCTAATTTTGGGCATGATTATGAACTACCAGATCTTGCAACACTCTATAGGCAATTGATTCCAAATTTCAAGAATGAAGTTAAGGAGTACTATGAAGATGTCAAGAATTTTATCCAAGTCAAGTTGTACAATAATACTTGGGAGAAGGAATAAGTCAGGATCACGTAATCAAAGTCACACAAGTTTAAGTGCATATACACAGAATGAGGTATTATTATTATTAGTTACGAGTAGCCTACCTGAGAAATTGCTAAGTTATTTGTTTGAATACATTTCAAATCAAATTGATACAATTGAGGTAGACATGTTATCTAATTTCTCAATCGTGAAAATATACATTCTGTTAAGAGTAGTTTTATTTTCAAGTATCATTGAATAAATATGGGTCCATGCACCGTTGAAGTGATTGCTATGCTTTTGGAAAATATACACGACAAGCTTCTTTGGTTGGATCGTATATCTCATTGTGGAAATTTGATTGTTCAATTTGTTCACAATCATTATTCTAATGATTACTTTAAAAGAGGTTGAACCAAAAATCCGTTATCCTAATGTTTCTTCACTTGGGTAATAAGGTTTTCATCAGATTAATTAGATGCGTTTGAGATATATGTATGGTGTCAAATAAATTTATTTCCCGTGTCAATGTATAAAAAGCATATCTATAAAAAAAAAAACAATTAAGCCAAAGGAAGTAGTGAACTGTAGGCATTTTAGTAATAGAGTCAAATATTAGGATCAAAACAAGAAGTCAAAAAATATTAGTGTGTTATCCATACGTTAGCAGAGGCGTAGAGAGAGAGAGAGAGAGAGAGAGAGAGAGAGAGAATCTAAGGTTAAATGAACGGAGAGATGTGATTGGTTGAGAAGGCGTGAGGTCCCATGATTCACTCTCACACGTATGATTCTGTAATAAAAATAAATGAATTTTACACCCTTCATTAATTTGCTATCAAACAGATTATAAACATGTTATCCTTGACTTTCTTCGCTTAATTAAATTTTTAATTAGTTTTTTTTAACAAAAAATAATAGATAAAAAAATTATTATTAAAATACAAGTTTTGGTTCCTATTTAACTTTTATTGCATGAAATATGTTCTAGCATAGGAATAAAATGAAAAATTTTCACTAAAAAAAAGATAATGTTATTCCATGATATGAAATAGTTATTTTCATATTATTTAATGAAAAACAAATAATTTTATTTATGATAATAAATTACGTATTATGCACATACACAACATGTATAAAATATGTACATAAATATGTACACAATATGTACATAAGATACGTACAATATTGTCTATTTAATTTTATTTTTTTCTAATTTATTAAAATTGATGTGATTAGAGTGTAAGACGGATTTTAAAAACAATTATTTTTTATGCAGGACTTTTGATTATGCTAAAAATTGCTACATCCAATCCCAATGCGAATTGATAAAGGTACAAGAATAAAGCATAACCTCGTGCATTATCATCAACAACTACTACCAATCAATAATAAAAATAAAAAAAACCTTTATGCAAATAAAGCTTCACTGGAGACTGATCTTCAGTTGTGTTGTATGGTAAGCCATACAGCTCTTTGTAAGAATCATATGCTACCTTTACGAACCAAGCGGCCCATCCTTATTCTAGATGAACCTTTTACCGTAAAATTTTTGGCTGATTATGCCATCAACATTTCCATCTGTTTTTTTTAATGTGAATTTTGACTTAATTATGTCATTTAATTGCAGATTGACAATGGGATTAAAAGTATAATAAAATCATATATTAATGTTAAAGATATTTAAATTCATTTACAAATAAATTTTAGTTTCAACTCATTTAAAATTAAAATATGAATTCATTTGAAAATAAATCTTAATTTTAACTTATTTGAAAATGAATTGAATTTTATATTTAACATCGTACAAAACGAAACGTTAGATTAATTTCTTGATTTCATTGAAATATAAAGGAAAAAATTCTCGGAACCAATAGCCCAAAAGTAAGAAAAAAAAATTAGCCCATTTGATTGGCTGCGAGTGTATAAGACCCTGATTAAGTTCAGTCTTTTCCCATTCGAGACATGCGAAGTCCGGTGTCATCATAAACTATATCCTAACAAGCAAGAATTAACGTCTCCCTGAGAAAAGGGTAAAAAATTTCACGACTAGAGAAGCAACGCTCGTGTAACGAACGTTTTGTAGTTTGATTTTCGAATAGGTAAATTCAAATCTCATGTTTTAATTTCAATTTATTTTTACCATTTTCTCATTATTTTTGCCTTTTGTTTATGTTTGGCTTCCGAGAATCACAAGGAAAAGAAAAGATGTAATCATCAAAGGGAAAAAAAGAACATTCTACTCTATAAATTGCTATTTCATAGAAAACTTCTCTAACGAAATATGAGAAATTATGCAATTATATATAATCTAGGGTTTTCAAGTTTCACCAAAGTGTTCACAGGCAACTTACGATAATTTGATAGATGTTGTTGATGCAAAAAATGTGTTTTGGTGAGTTGGAGGCTAGGACTCAGAGGTATCTGCACAGAGAGAGGAAGGTGAGCTAGGGGGTCGCTGGAGGGGGTGACTCCGGGGATGCTCCGAAGCTTTAGTTAGAGTCAGGGCAAAAATATGTAGGGGACGAGCCCTCTCCTTTTCAGTTGAGCAAAAAAGTTCACCCCTTTGGTGTGCATACCTGACCCTTTTTATAGGGCTTTGGAGGCGGTATTTGACCTAGGGCGGCAGTGATATGTTCCCCAAACTGGGTTGGGTAATGATGCCTAGGAGGCCCAGCTAGGTGGCTGGGGCGTCCGTTATGGTTTTGCCTTGCTGTCTTGATCGGGAGTCGTCTATGCGTTAAGGCGGTTTGACGACTTGACGTCCCAACCTGGAGGTAATGATGGCCTGGAGGGCGGTGGTGACGTGGAGGCCCAGCTGGGGGGCAATGATGCCTTGAAGGGCGGTCATGACCTGGAGGCCCAACTGTCCGAGCCTGGGTCTTCCGCGTGTCTCCTTGCAGCCTGGGGTCAAGATGATCCACGTGTCGTCGTCTTGTTGGAGAGGTGTATTTTGGCAGTATCAGATGTGAAATTAGTTCGTCTTGACACCACTTTCAAGACTCCATCAAATACAGTACTTCAAACTACAGAACTGGTATTTATTGACATGAATTTAGTACATTTTTCATGATTTTTTACCTTTAGGTGATCTATTCAAAATATTATTTGCAATTATTAGTTATCACCAAAAATATTTGCTTTTATTGTTATCCTTGAATTCTATTTTCCAAAATGTTGTTTTGCAGGTCAAAGAGCTGACTGAGGAATTTTCAGCTGCTTACACCCCTTGCTTTGGTACTAAAACAGTTCTTGGCAGATCGTAGCCTAGAACAGTCCTACTATGCTGGCTTAAGTTCTTATTGCCTGGTGAGTTATGCCTCTCTTTCCATGGCATAATGCCTAACCTCTGAACAGTGATGCAGTTTCGCTGTAGAGCTTTAAACTCTCCCATTTATCTTGTGCTAATATGAGTTGAAGAACAGAGTGATATATGCATTTGTCATTTCTTAGACTGTTGGATTTACTCAATCTGCATTTACCCTTCTATAAATTAATACTCTAAATCTGCACTTAAATTACACGAGAGAGTAAAATGACAGAAATGGCACGTACACGGTCCTTGCCACTCTTCTAATATTTATTCTGAACTTGAAAATTCATTGCTTGAATATCAAAATGGGCTCATCAACAACTTAATTCGGCTAGAAAGCCTTCGATTCATTTAACTGGGTCGTCTATGTTAAACCTTTTCCTCCATGCATTTCTGTCAAAGCCATAGGAAAATGATTTAATACTACATGATATAGTTAGGCTCATTTAAGTCTTTTAAAGCTCATGAGCTCGAGCTCGTTTAGGCTTGAACTTGAGCCTATTTTTGAGTTCGACTCGAGTCGAGTCTCTTAAATTTGAGTCGAGTTGACTCGACTCGGCTCAAGTCCACCCCTAATCCCAAGCCCTTGCACATACTTTTTATGATTCAATGAAACTAGCTGATTTTTATTTCAATTGCTTATCTTACATTTTCCCATTTCAAAGATACAAGTGAAAAAGTTTGTAGGAAGTCTGCATTTTTTAGCTTTACTATTCCACTCTTCTTGCAGTTGTTACCCATTACACGTTTTCTGCAGCATGACCATCATCTTGGCAGGCCTATTAACCAAGTAAAGTTTTTTTTCCGATGCTATTTTATTTTCTATTCAAACTGATAATATATTGAATGAGTATTATTTTTCTATTTAGTTAATGATTGCTTAGCCACTTAACCAATAAATGCCACCTACTTATGAAGTCTGCATTTCATTTCGATGTCATATGCAAATCAATCTTTGAAAGTGTCATGGCCTTTGGAATATTTTTGTGATTACTGTTCTTTTCTTTGATTCTTCTGTATCTTTTTCACTACTGATAATGTTAAAAAATTTACATCTGTGATAGGTTTTCCCTATAATATCACATTCCCTTATAGTTCATTGATTGCGTCTAGGTTTGAAGTTATGAGTTGAAGCTTTGTTCATTAAACAACTTGAAAAACGAAGAAAGCTCCAATTTGAATCTTGAACTTATATTGGATCAGCAGCAGTAGGAAGTCCATCCTGCAACCATGAGTAATTCCTTCCAAGTTGACCCTGGATAATATCATGCAGAATGCGATAAATATGCAAGTTCTCTGTGTAGTTATTTCTTAAAGCCTTCTAATTTGTGGATGACTTTGCTCTTTCATTCTTTTGGAGGTTCATCATATTTTTAAAGATACACTCTGATGTATACTGCTTTTAAGTTTTAATCTCCTATTGGGATATGGCCTTTTAGGTTTTGGGACGCTCTTGGGTTTGTGCCAGATCTGTTGATTTGCACTTTGAATGGTATTCAAACTTCTCAAGAGAGGAGAAAAGTCATTGCTTGGATCCCACTTTTTTTTCTTGTGGATGGAAAGAAACAATAGAGCTTTTGAGGGTGTGGAAAGATCAATTACTTCTGTTAAGGAGTGGTCGTTTCATATCCTTATTTTTTGGTGAGGGGGGAACGTTTTCATAAATGAGCTACATCTTATAGAGTTCTAGAAACACTATTTTGTAAATGGGTGGCATGCTGGCACTCCCTTGGTCTCTTTATATATGAACACTTTGCTTATAAAAAAAGTCTTAATCTCCTTTCATTAAATGAAGTCTGCATATGTATTTCTTAAGTGTATAATTTACTTTAATCTTATTCTTAATTGAGCCATATCTGCCAATCTTGAGTTTTTAAATAATTTGTTCACTAACCTGTAATAGTCTTGGCTGTTACTGGAAGATGTCTACACCTTTCTATGGGGTCTGGTTAGATGTAGAATCACATTTGGTAGACCTTAGTGTTTCGATTCGTTGCAAGGTTCTCCTTTTCAATTTGTTTACTTTTGACCCCTTTGCTTTTGAACATATTGACATTATTTATATAGGAGTATGAGAGCATCAATATGCTATTAACTCTTCTGCCTAATAAAAATTTTCCTCTTTGGAACCAAGGGTACTGTAAGTTATGCATTTGTGTTTACATTTTGAACTTCAATTTCCACTATTGCCGCTTTATAGCATTGTTTAAGCTTTGTTTGTCTTCTTTGGAAATAATGTCCAGATGGAGATTTTTATTTTTTTTGCAAGTTACTTTCCTCAAATCTTTCAATATTTAGTGGAATCTACTTCGGTGTTTTGAAAATGGATAAATTTTTCCCTTAACTTCTTTGCAAGGATTTGAGAGGTTTTCTTTGATATACATGGGGGTTTAATTTTTATGAGAAAAATTGAAGTTGTCCGGTAGTTTTTACAATAGAAAACTGTAAAGTTGATTAAAAGAGGCTAGCCACTTCAAAATTTATGTTCTTTTTTTCTCTTTATTGCTTGAAGTTGCCTTGTGCCTTTGTGTGTTTGATCTTCCTTAATTACATCATTTTTTCGTAGAGAATGGTGATGCCTTTCTTGCTTGCTATTATTGTTATTGATGAATGTTCTTAGAAAAAATTAAAAAGAAAATTCTATCGAATGAAGCTCCCAAAAGGATTAAAATATAAAACCGGTTGGATCATGCATGCACAGGCTTGCTGATAATAACGTCAGTAACAGGCCTCCTGGTTGACTTGGGCAACAAGAAAAACTCTTTTGAGGGTACAATTAATATATAATCACCCTATTTTTGTTTTTCTCAGATTTTATTCAGATGTGAAATGGACCCAAAATCTTTGAAGTAGTGTCATCGACCTTGAGACAAGGCTCGAGGCAAGAATGAGAAGTAGCTCACGGCTTGATACCCATTGGCCATTACCTTGAAGTACGAGTAGTTCATAAAATAATTAAAACCAAAAAGAAATGGGGAGGGGATAGTTGGTGATCAACCTAAACACGGCTTTCTAGTAAAAGCAAGTACAAAACGTATTTTTCGTAAACCTCAATAAGGTGGGAACAAAGCAATTAATTATCAGAACTTAATTGAAGGTACAAGAATAAAATACAACAACATTATCATCAACAAGTTCTACATCCCCAAAAGAGACACTAATACAAATCAACAGCAAAATTAGACATCTACAACTTGCATGCCCAAATCAAATCTATATCTTCACTATTTATTGGTCACGTCAACTGTCAACTTTATGCAAGTAAATTAAGCTACGCTGGCTGTTGATTAGGCTCTTCAACAATGTTGTGTAACAAGCGATATAGCTCATTGGACATATCATATATTACCTTTACCAACCAAACAGCCCATAACAGAAAAATCAACATCCCAAAAACCGGCACAAGAATGAATAGAATTAAAACCGCAGCAAGAGCTCCAGATAAGAGACTAATGTTACCGACAGTTACGTGGTAATTCAAGTTTCGATTTCGGAGCTTAACTTTGGCCACCCATCCTATCACATATATGAACAAAGCAACAAAAAAAGTGACCATGATAACATGTTGCGTGTCAAATGGTGATACACCCATTGACTGGTACTTCAATTGGAGGAGACCAGCTTGTACTGTAATAGCGAATGCAATTAGCATGTGGAATTCCATGGAGAAACTCCTTCCTTGCTCATTTGTGCTACATAGTAAAGGAAATTGCTTTAGAAAACGTAAAATCAAATTAATATGATAAAACTATAAATAGATCTTATATATCCATTACCTCTGAACATGAGTGCATAAATAACTAAAATAAAAGAAAAAAATGGGGAAGGACTTGTTACCTCTCAGAGCCATGATCATCGACATTGTTGTTGGGCATTTTGTTGTGTTCTCTTTCTCTCAAAGATTTCTACCTAGTTCTCTTTTGAACTGATCAGTAATGACTAAGGATGGCATACTACGTATTTATAGAGGGTTTCTGAATAAAATAAAAGTAAACATCACGGTTGTTCTATAAAAGGTAGAAGCAATATGTGATATATTTTTTAAGATTTTTTGCATGGTAGTATTTTTTGTTGAGTCAATTTTCCGGCTGTGTATCCGGGGAGTCAGTATGAAATTTCAACTCTTTGCCTTATAATTAAAGAAAGCAAACTTTATAATTTTTAATATTTTGGTCAAGGGGTAGGTCTAATCTCTCAGAGCCTCAATCTTAGTGCACTATGACCTTCGTAGACTGGACGAACAAAGCGTATCGTCCGTATGAAACTTACCTTTGATTAGTGTTTTCAGAGGTGAGAACGTTGGGTAAGGCGTTTTGTCTCAATGAGGTGAGGCGTAAGCCCTGAGGCGTTGGGGTGTAAGCCTTTTGAAACGTTGGGGTGTTTTGAATAAAATAATATTAATTAAATTATAAAAAAATTAAAAAATTTAAATAAATTAATTATCAATAAACTTTACTAACTTAAGACCTATGAATGAATATTTATCAAAATATTTTTACACAAATATCAAACAATTTGATGAAAATTTTAATCACATATGATATTAGAGGTATGCTATCGTTTGTTGCACATGTATCCATCAATTTATACTATCGTCCTTCAATATAATGGTTCCATTAATAATGATGTCCAATCAAAATGTTGAAAATTTAAAATTCTGACCTAAAAGGTTGAAAATCCAGGTAAGTCTTTTGAATTTTTTGGGGTGTTTTGAAATTTTAATAAAATCATATTAATTAATTAATTAGAATAGTAAAATAAAAATAATTTAATTTGTAATTATTTAATTTTTATCAAAGTTTAATACTTTACTAACTCTCTATAATCTAATAATTATAATTTTATAAATATTAATATATAAATTATATGAAGTATAACTTATATTTTTATATTGTTGTAATTTGTAAGTGATTAATTAAATAATTTGTAATTATTATTAAACTAGATAATATGTATTATATATTTATGAAGTGAAATAATATCACATCATCATTGTTAGCTCAGTGGTAATGTCAATGGTTCTTTAGGTAATAGGTTCGAGCCGCAGGGAAGAAAAGAAAACTTGTGTCTGATTTTAATTCGAAAATGGAACGACCTCGTTTTGAGGTGTAGAGGCAAAAAAAAAAATATTACTGGGTGTTCGCCCCAGGTCGCCCTGAACACCCGGACCCAAAAAGTGAACGCCTAAGGATAGAAACGCCCCAACAATCACACCTTCATCAATTTTTTCGTGATTTCGCCTTGGGACGCGCCCCAAAAACGTTTTTAAAAACATTGCCTTTGATGAAGGAGGATCTAATGTGCGAAGAAAAGAAAACTTGTATCTGATTTAATTCGAAAATGGAACGACCTCGTTTTGAGGTGTAGAGGCAAAAAAAAATATATTACTGGGTGTTCGCCCCGGGTCGCCCTGAACACCTGGACCCAAAAAGTGAACGTCCAAGGATAGAAACGCCCCAACAATCACACCTTCATCCATTTTTTCGTGATTTCGCCTCGGGACGTGCCCAAAAACGTTTTTAAAAACATTGCCTTTGATGAAGGAGGATCTAATGTGCCACTTCTTGACCAAACACCTGTCTCCATTCTTACATCTTAGCAATTTGTAACCTCAGCTACTTATAATAGACAAGTGGGCCATGGCCCCCACAAACTTTTGGAATTTGGTTTTGATAAATAACTTTCGGATTTTTTTTAAAATGCTAATTATTCAATTTCATATATTTAAATTTTTTGTTTAAAAAAAGTTTATTATAAATATTGTTTTGTCCGAAATACATTTAAAAGTTAAAGTTGAGTTAATAAAATTTCCTTTAATAAACTTAGACATTTTGATTTAATAGTTATTTTCAAATTTTCTATATTAAAGATATAGTTTGATTTTTTTCTTGTTAATATATTAAAAAATATAAATAAAAAATTTTAAATAAATATAAATATAAAATTAATTTAAATCATTATGATTGTTTATTAACTTGATTGATAGTGTCCATTATTATTGCCAAAAAAAAATTATCAAAACCTTATTTCCAATAGAAAAAACTTACATACATATTGTGTTTTTATTAAAAAAAAAAATTCAAATCATCAATAGATAAAAATAGTATGTCGCATTAAATGGTAGGTGGGACTTGACCAAACACACACCTGTCTCCAAGATTTTTTCCAGGGAGTTTCTTAATCTCAGCAAGTTTACAGCCGGATTCCTCTTCTCTTAATAATTAATTGAACTTACTACTGCCCAATTGTTATTATATTCCCTACCCACGTTTAACCACGGTGGTTACAGCTCAACTTAATTGAAATAACGGTCTTGATCACATCCACGTGGCTTTCTGGGGGATTTTTCGCTTTTAATTTTCCCCATTTCTATAATAAAAACGAAAGGCTAATGTGATAATTTTAGTTGGTTTCATTTTTCACTTCTCCTAGCAAAACTATGTGCCACTCTCTCTATGATTCATGATTTGTCTTGTTATACTATTTATTTAATTAAATAATTAACTTTCTTGGTTATTTTTTAATTAATACATTATCCAAAAATTATTATTTCCAAAATTTTAAATATGTAAGAATCAATTTTAAGTTTTATTCATACATATATTTTTTTTAAAATGGGTTAAATATTTTTATTCAAATGTCATCTAAATTATCTTAAATTATATCTTAAATTTACAATTCTTGAGAAGAATGGCAATGAAGAAAGCTAAAAAAAACAAAATAAATAAAAAAACTTTTATTTTTGAGGTCACGATATTATGAATAAATATTTTGGATGCAAAAACAGTTTTACATGGTTCAAATTAATTAATTAGGAGAAGGTGCTCTTGATTTGATTGAAGAGATCAATTTATTAACTCTGGATTGATTTTTAACAAATATTAAAAAAAATATAAAATAAAAAAATTGTGATCAATTACTAAGTCATGTTTAGCCATCGATTCATGTTTATACCATATGAATTTGTATTTAGTTGGACAGTAGAATCATTTTTTATAAGATAATAAAAACGTAAATATATGCACAAGCATTAGTATTATAACTTTGGAAAAAAGTTTGGCACTCCCAAAGTATTTCTCAAGATTCGCCGTTTTCAATAACATTTGTTATTTATCTATATACTGTATCTTTTAGAATTATTTGGATGTTACCTATGAGTTTTACACAGGGAGAAGAGAGAAAAATTTTCTTTAAATATATCAGTGGATGAATGTTGCATTATTTGTAACGTTGATGTGATATTTATTTAATAATAAATTTAAAAAAAATCTCTTTAAATTACTGAAAATTATCTTAATCTTTTTTTCATATTGCCTTATCACATAACTTCTATTAACCTCCAAAATAGAAACATTAAATGAAAAAGTGAAGTCCACTTAAAACACCAAATGGATAGCAATAGTGATTTTCTTTCTCGTTTTTTCTCTCTCTCTAATATGCTACATGTAGGTTATTGAAATTGTGTAAAAGAAAATCATATTTCTTCTAACCTTTAATAAAAGTAGCCCTAGAACGCAAACGATGTGCATATTGCATTATTTTTTTAAATAATTATTTTTATAAATTTATGTTTAAATCAATAAAAGAGAGCATGCTTCATTTTGAAAATAATTTATGTATGTTAAGTTGACGAAATTCAAATAACTTAAAAACATCAAATGTACTTAAGCATGATATTTGGATATATACCCACCTCCTCTCAACACCATATCCACATCAAACAACAAGAACTCGATCATCATAATGGGTATCCACCGATTCACCGCGTGCTCGCACCGCACTAGATCCACTACCCCATCGAACATCAATAACCTCTACTATAACAGTACATGCAATGGCACCAGACTTCTCAAAGCCACAACCTCACTATATGGGTCATTAACGTTCATCGTCGTTGTCACCATTCAAGGGTACATTCGAGGATGATTTCCTTATCGGCGACTCACCATGTCATCGACCTTGAGACAAGGCTCGAGACAAGAATGAGAAGTAGCTCACCTAGGTCCTCCTCTTCAAGGCTTACCATGTCGTCGACTGCCTTACATCCATTGGCTCAACGTTGATCGCCATCAGCTCCGTCATTCATCGCTGCATTGCATCAGACCACATTGATACCAACTCGAGCCTATATACTTTTGGAGGGGTCTAGTAAACAGAAAACTCGACCGTGAAAACCCGGTTCTACTCCTGCATCAAAGTATTTTTTTGGTTATCTGTCCTTTTGCCGATTCTTCCTCCTCAAGGTTTACTGCACCACTGGCTGTCTTATATCTATTGGCTCAACATTGATTGCTCTAAGCTTCGCCTTTCATCACCGCATTGCATCAGGTTGCATTGACACTGACTAGGACCTAGATACTTTTGGAGGGGTTCAAGAAACAGAAAACCCGACCATGAAAACCTGACTCTACTCCTACATCAAAGCATTTCTCTGGTTATCTATACTTTTATTGATTTTCGTAGTTACTGCCTCTGTGAGAGGGTTGGTGAGAGAGAATAAGGAATGAGGTGATAGGGAGAGAGGATTGCAAAAAAAGGTGAAAGGAGAGGGGAAATCGTGTTTTAGATTGCAGAGAAGGCTGGAGAAAAGAAACAAGGGTTAGAAGAAAAGTAAAAGAGGCCACAAAATGGTGACAATAGACAAAACAGTATCGTAATTACGCAGGTGGACTAGGATTACTAGTTTTGCCCTTGTTTGTGAGACTGGATATTCCTTTCACGTGTCTCTTAACGTTTTAAATGGACAGAAAGGTCAATTAGTATGTTTTGTAATTCTTAGGGCAAAATTGACACTCTCATTAAACTTATGGTCAAATTGACCCAATGTTAAAACCTCAGGGATAAATTTGTCTTTCCCCCCCAAAAAAATTATCCATTGAAGAACATGAATGAGTTATTGGGAAGGGTGAGACAATAAGAGTCGTTGATGGGATGAGATCAAGTTAACAGGTAAGATCGAGTGTGGTGAGACGACGAGGAAGAGATGATGAAATGAAAGGAAAAAGAAAAATCAAAGAGAGCCATTACAGGAGATAAGATCAAGCTGAAGAAGAGATTTGAAATTGTGAGTGTTGACCCTCATCTAAATTTTAATGATGACAAAACACAAGTTTAAATATACTAACAGTGTTATCTAAGTGTTTTAAATGATAAAAGCATACAGCCAATAATCAAGATGCAAGAACTCAACCCGAATCAGACACCAAGTCAAAACAGAAGATCTAATATAGGATTAAGGTATTGAAACAAGTTGTAAATCTCACTTGTTCAGGTAACAAGCTTATCTTATGACTCCTTTTGAAAAAACATTTTAACAAAACTATTCATTCAAACGTTTATAAGTCAAAAACATATAAAAGAATGAAAAACTAGGTTGAAGGGCAACCCAGTCGACTGGGTACTTATACCAGAAGACTGGTATATGGGACAGTGTGTCTCCAGTCGATTAGGTGCTTCATACCAGTCGACTGGTATATTGGACAGAATGTCCCAGTCGACTGGTACTATTTATAGCCTTAAAAGTGAGACTTTTCACTTAAGCCAGTCGACTGGTACTAAGACCCAGTCGATTGGTAATTCAAAAAATATGACCACTAAGATGCGAGAGTTGAGCACTAAATGCACCAAAACATTCCAAGTCAGTACAAAAAGGCCATATTAATTCAAGGCTATATAAACCCACTCCAATGAGCATCTAAGAAGAAGAGATTACACATTCATTTAGTTTTTTCTCATTAATACACAAAAGCTTTGAAATATTTATTGTTAAGCCATTCTACAAGCTTTACCTTGAAAGAGAGATATTATTCAGTTGTATAAGCATTTATTGTTGTCTCTCTACCATTTACTTTACAGCAACTCATATTTATTGTAAAGGGATTAGCTTCCGAAAGGAAGAGATTAGCTTTCAAAAGGAAGAGATTAGCTTCCGAGAGGAAGGGATAAGCTTCCAAGTGGAAATGATCGTTTGTAAGGTTTGTGCAACACCTGTGAAGTTGTACGACTAAGAGTTTTAGTGGATTACTTCAAGGAGGTTCCTTGAAGATAGTGGACGTAGGGTCGGAACGAATATGATATTGCCGAACCACTATAAACTGAGTTTGCATCTTCCATTCCTTAAGCTCTTTTGTTTGCAGCACATTACTTGTTTACATGCTTGTGGATTTATCTGTTTTTATAAACCTGCAATTAATTAACTAAAGTTTTTATAAACCCAATTCACTCCCCTCTTGGGTTGAAGCCTCAGTCTACAGCAAGGAATAAGATGTTAGGTTGAAATAAATAAAGTAATTAAATTAAATGATATTGTTAGGTTGAAAAATAAGAGGGGATGGGTCGAAAGGATATTCTTGGGTTTATAGACATATTTATTGAGCTGAACTTCAGTTTTGACTAGAATCTAATGAGTTGACAGACGAAAATCTTCCCAGATGAGGGGTTTCTATCCAAAAATTGTGATAGTCAAACAAGACAAATGGAGTTTTTATCATTTCTCAAACAATAAGGAGATAACTGAAAAAGGAACCAAAACTCAATGAGGTTAATGTAATTATCCCTAATAAAATTATGTACCATGCTAGAACTTTCTATTGGGATTTTTACACCAAAAATCTACTCACTTGCTTAAAATTTAATTTTTTAATTTCACAAAAAACACCAAACAAAATATAAAGTAATAAGAGCAAAGAAAAAGCAAAAGATAAAAATACCAAAATTTTAATGTGATTCGATCTCCAATACCTACTCCACGAAAATTGCCAATGTTTACTTATCCACTTATTGACCATTAATTACAATTTACAAGTTTTGAAAGAGAAAACTTGAACAAAACTTTCACCTTCACTCTAACTCTTTAATCCGAATACACTCGAGTTTCTAATTCTCTCCAATTTTTTTTTTTAATATCCAATTTTGTGTTATAACTTATAACGAACTAAAGCATATTTCTCACTTATTTGCGCCAAGCCTCCTCTCCCTCTTTGAGCTAGACTCCTTCTTTGGGCAAAACTCCACTCGTTTTGAGTAAGTCCTTTCTCACTTTGGGCTAAAACAAACACATAAACTTCTTCGATCAACCTTATATTTATATGAGTCAATCATCATTGCTCTTTAGTTTATTTTCGATGTGGAATTTGACTCTTCAAATTGCTATTCTTTGTTGATGTGGAAATTGATTTTCACATATATCCAACACTTTCATTAACATTTTTTTCAAAAACATTCAGTTTTTATTTACAATAATGATATAACCTACCCCTAATAATTATTCTTTCATATAACAACCCTCTTTATTCATAAGAAAGTTGTTGACCTGAAGAATCAAACTCATGACTTCGAGGCACTCAAGTACATATATTAAGGTGATAATCATTGAGTAAAAAACTACTAATTTTCTAAATAGATTTATTATTTGATTAAAAAGATGTTATAAAAAATTGTCATGTTAGACTAACAATTTCATGAAAATGGTATACACTGATAATCCTAATTGCATATTTTTTCTAAGAAGGAAAAAATAATGGAAGTAAACTTGCTAAATAGTGCATCGAAGCAACCAATAAAAACCCCTTTAATAAACTTGCGCTCTTGGCTTAATATATTACTTCACTGGAGATTTAGGTTGGATCTATTTTTCGTTACTAAAAAAAGGATTTTAATATATATAGATTACGTGTTAAATGTTTTGTTCATAAACATGAAAGTTTAAAACATTGTGGATGTTAACTAGCTTAAGGTAAAGTAACTTATCATCGTAGAAAAAATCAATAATCAAACTCCACTTACACTAAAACAAGAGAGATATAGAATGGAATAAAATTACTTTTTATTATGTAATTTATATGCTTAATAAATATTTTTTAAATAAAAAACAAAACAAAAAATAGTTTGATTCATTGATAGATAATAGACAGCCAATATGCCAAATTAAAAAATAAGGTGGACTTGAATTCCTAGTTCCTTCTTTTCCAAATCTCTTTTTCAAACTACAACTCAAGAACTAGACTTAAAGCATATCGTCCGCCACGTCTTCAAGTCTACCAACTACATACAATCTGAATCAGCAAACAATCATGATTCTATTTGATTCGAAAACACGATCAATACACGTGTTGTCCGAGTCAACTCCGTTAGTTAACTCCGGAGAGGGATCTCGATATGTCCTCACTTACTCTCGTTTATCTTCTCTAGCTTACCATCATTTCTCTTCAACGTTTTAGCCAAACCCTGTTGAACAAGAATGTCTGTCCTTCACTATTCTTTGTGAAAGAGCAATTTTTTTCCATTAAATTGGTCTACAATGAACTATTGGTTGATATACATTTACTATCATGGTATATAAATAACAATAAATCTCAACTCGAACCTTGTGACTTTGATACCAGTTTATTGGAAAAAATGCGAATATACGGAAACGACTTGATATGAGATTTAACTGAACCACAAATACACACGAATTTAATAAAAAAATAAAAATAAAAATGAAAAAAGCAAGTGAACACACAAGATGAAGAAAATAAACAAAGATGGCTCATGTTCTTGATATAGGACCCTAGAAACTTGAATATGAAGTCTTTTTTGACTTGGAGACTGAGTATCTTGAGGAATAAGTTTTGAGTGGCTATATATATATATATATATACATTGAGAATATGAGGACAACACGTAAGGCACAAGGTAGAGAGTATTCTTTGGATTGAGAGAATGTGTATAAACGTTCTTGGGATTGGGTTTTGGAGATAAAAACACAATCAATATTTTTCTTGTAATTCTCTCATAGTAAATAACGAATTTATTCTCACCATGGATGTAAGCAAGATTGTGCCAAACCATGTAAATCTTATGTGTTCACTTACCTCTCATCTTTATTTATTTTATTTTCATTAAATTTGTGTGTGTGCGTGGTTCAATTAAGTCTTGGTATCAAGTCACCTCCATATATTCATATTTTCCCAACACAATAAATAAAATAGCATAATTAATTACACAAAATCAGTAGCAACAATTTTGGTTTATGACTGTCAAAATGGTTTTTGAGACGTTTTTTGTAAAACAATAATAAAACTAAAATTATTTTGTGTTTGTAAAACAATTGTGAAATCAGTTTATCTAACAATTTTTTAGTTTTAGATCCATTTCGAAAACCATTTCCTTTAAGAGTGTTTGGCCTAACTTCTATTTATAGGAAACAAAAATCATTTCACATAATGTTTTTTTGTCTTTATTTATCTTCAAAGGTACTTCAATAGAGTTAGAAAAAAAAGAAATTAAATAGCACAATAAATTATGAGCAAAAGAATAAGATTAAGAAAAATTAATTTTGTCATGATTGAAATATCTTAGAAATTGTTTGTTTTAAAAGCTCCTTGGATCCTTAAGAACTCCGAATGTGTTAATGTATTTTTTTTTAATACCTTTTTGCTTAACATAATCGATTAAAAGCAAATAATCCTTTTGTGTTTGTGGTGTTATCTCATACCATTATTAGATGATGTTTTAGGATAATTCTATGTGGACACAATTTAATTCCTTTTTCAGTTTATTATTATTTTCCATTTCCCATTTTGAATAAGAAGATAAAGCTAATAAGCAGTCCATACTATATTATGGGGAATACTAAATCTACTTCTTGTTAATGTTTCATTGGACGTAGGATTATTAACAAGAAAATATGGTTAGAAAGAAAGAGCCATTTTGGGAGCATGTAGAAACCTTGGCAAATGGTTGTGTTCGTCGTAGATTTTGTGCTGAGGAGTTTGCTGGGGGTCGTTTGAGGATTAAATCACATTTATCTAGAAAAAAAGGCGGTGGGATTAAAATTTATCCAAAAGTATCCAGAGTTGTTCAATCTAAGGTGTTGCAATCCACTGAAGCTCATAATATAGAAATTGAGCATGTGATTGGTACTGATCATAATATAAAAGTGGAGAATGCTGATGCTCATAATACAGAAGTCAAGAATGGGATTGTAATTCACAATATTAAAGTTAAGGAAGATCAGACCATCTCTTCTTCCTCACCTTCTTCATCAAAAGGTTTATGTTCATCATCCAATCCAAAAGTCTGCAAGGTGAAGAAAGATAAGGGATTAGTGGACAAAAACCTTACTAAGTTCATTGTTGCAGATGCTAAGTCATGGAATGCTATTATATCACGATTTTTCATTGATTTTGTTAAGGATGTGGCTAACTTTGGGCCTCATTATGAACTACCAGATCAAACAACATTTTTGGAGCAATTGATTCCAGATCTCAAGAGCGAAGTTAAGGAGTACTATGAAGATGTCATGAATTCTTTACCCAAATCAGGTTGTACAATGATATTTGACAGAAGGCAGAAGTGGGATGGGTGCAATGACAGAAAACGGGTATATTATAGAGGTTTAAGCGCATATACGCCAAAGGGAGTCATATTGTTTTCATGTCCCCCTCGTCAAATTCAATTTTCCGATGTATCTCTCAGAGCAGAGTTTGAGTATTCAGAACTTGATTGGTTCCAGTACATCTCAAGACATATTGATGAAATTGGGGGTAGACATGTTATCCAGTTTCTCACTCGTGGTGAAACTATAGATTCTGTTATGAGGAGTCTTACTAGCAGGTATCCTTGGATGAATGTGGGTCCATGCCCTGTCGAAGTGATTGCGAAGCTTTTGATGAATATATGCTGCCAGCTTCCTTCGCAGTATTATACATTTGCTTGTGCAGATGAAATTGCCAAATTTGTTCACATCCATTACCCAGATGTTTACTTTAAACAAGGTTGGACCAGAATTAAGAAACCTGATGTTTCTTCTTCGAATTTCTTAGACAATTTTGCTGATCATTACATTCTTTACAGTGCCGCCAACTTTTTGAAATTGAAATCACTTTTGGAGTTTGAAAATAAATTACAGGCTTTGCAAATATCTACTTGTGATGAAGACCAAGATGCAGAATTTGTTGATTGTGTTATTCACTGTAGAGAATTTTGGACTCAAGCGAAAGAATTGGTATCAATTGTCTTCCTGTACTACAAAAGTATGTCGTTCGAATTTTGAGCCAGCCTTGTAATTCTTATTGTTCGAATCAATCAGATTTTACGTTGTGTACAAAAGTAAAGATGATGGAAAGATTTAAAGCTTTGAAAATGCAGATGTCAGAGACAGCTGATTTTGACAAACTTAATGGATTTGAATGGGTTGATCAACAGGAATTTGAAGACGGACTCTAACATTTTGAAGTCCATACAGCTGACCAAAATTCTTATTCGGTTCCTCAAGATCTCTTTTTGTTCATTGAAGATCAACACAAGCTCGTCGTTGTTTAATAGCTCACCCAATAAACTTTGTTGGTATTTATTTTAATTATTGTTAATCATTTGTTTCTATGTGATGTATTGGACAAAGTTATTTTGAATTAGTTTGATTTCACTCTATCCTTCTTTTTTCCATATAATTGGGTTAAAGAAATTATCGAATTCCTATAAAATTAATAATCATTTCACATGCATGTTCTTCACCTTATTTATTCTTAGTCACACGGATATTAAACTTGGAGGTTTATTAAAATATATGTAACAAGTTGTCTTTATGAGCTATGTTTCTGCATGTTGTTACATTATTTTCGTCCTTATAGCAAAAACTTAAATTTCGAAAATTTAGGTATTTTATTCCATGAAAGAACATGCCATACAAGTTGCCACCTCATCATAATATGAAACTAAATTTTTACAAGCCCTAGTTAACAAATATTATCAAGGAAATGTACTAACTATATATTTTACTTTCTTAATTAATTAATTAATTAACTTATTTATTTATTTACGTAACGTGATATTTTGACTATAAACATTATGTCCGAATGGTTCTCTACATTTAGAAAACTTGAATCTTGTTGATAATTTTCAAATTAAAGCATGAGTTTATATTTGGGAAGTTTTAGAAAATTAAAAGAAGAGAATAAAGAAGGAAATTGAATTAGTGCAAGGCCAGTTAATTGGACCTCATGGTGGTCGAATGTCCAAATTGACTAGAAAGAGCATGTCTTGGTGAAAAAAATACAAGGCCTAGTCGACTAGAGCTTGGTCTCGGTTGATGCCGAAAATCTTCCAGGCCAGCTCACGAATCCCTGCACACTTGAAAAACATGTAGACTAGAAAGTCTCATGGAGCGAGACTCTTTGATGCCTAAATTAGTAACATGAAATAAGAGTCAAAGACTGAATAGGCTAGAGAGTTGTGTGATACCTATGAGGTGTGAGAGCCCCCTTTATATAATACTTTGGAGTAGAATCCATTTATGAAAGTAACTCAAAGGTGAGTGTTTCTAAAGAATTGGGATTTCTATTGATTAGGGTTTAGGAGTGAAATTATCATTTACCTTTTGCCACGTATAACCATCTTATTGGTTGTATTTTTTGGTCTGTGGGCTTACCCTAGGATGATACCCCATGTCGCCATATGATTAATTGAAGAAAATAACTCCCATCATATGCCTCCCACTTCCTTGAAATTCTGATACCAGTTCTTGAAAGATCGAGTAGGCAGAAAAACCTTGAGAACTAGTTTTGTCAATTCCAAAACCGAGCTTCAAGTAGGTGAACTGGTTTGTCAAATGTGAATCAAAGTAGATGGTTTGTGAATAAACTCATATGTTAAAGCATAATCTTAAGATTTTGAGTCCGAATTTGAATAGAGCACGCAAAAAAAAAAAAAATTTAAGAACCAGTCTTGTTCGATTTGAAATCGAGTATGAAATAACTAAACCGATTGGTCAAAGATGTGAACCGAACGATCAAAATTGGTTGGATCGATTGGATTGAGTCAACTTTCATGGCACTAAGTGGTGTTGACTGGATACTAAGGTGGCAGTGATGCGGTGGTGACGTGCGGTGGCGTGGTGGTGACATAGCGGTAACTGGACACTAATGTGGCACTGATTGGGTGATTAAGTAGCACTGACTGGGCATTTAAATGCTATTGATGTCTTGGAATGTTGTTTTACATTTCTTTACTAATGTGGCACTATCCGGTCACTGTTTGATCTTCATTCATCTTGAAAATTTGCATATTTGTAGTTCTCGATGTGATGAGTTTTTGCCGTTGACAACCAGATTTACCAGATTTGCATAGATCTGATGGTGAAGATCTAGTTTTTCGACAAACTTTGGAAATGATTTTGGAGGGCTTTCTGACATCTATTTCCCCTGAAATTTTGTAGGATTCTATTCTTGACATGACGAGTCTAGTGGTGTGATCGGTTTTAACCATTAACAGTTGGATTGTCATGGATCTATTGGTAAAGACCTGATTTTTGACAATATTTGCGGTGGCACGTGGATGATTTTATTAGATTTGGTGAGATTTTGTATTTTTTTTCTAGTGGTAGATCGGTGGCTCATATATAACGGTATCATCAGACGATATTTATTATCGTTTCTCACTAGATAGATATTAAAATTCAAAATATATATGTCTGTTTCAATAGGTTAAAAAGTTTCCTTATGTCTTTGTCACAAATACTTTTCATCTTGTGATACATTAATTCATTGGTTTGCCAAGTTTAATTGGTATCTAATGCAAATCTGTTTTATTGCATAGGATTATGATCATATCCAATAATGTGAAGAAATTTGTTCTCAAACACATTATTGAATGAATATCACATTAACATTATAGATGATGTGTCATTAGATTTAAAAAAAAATAAGTTATTAGAGATGATGTTACCCTTGTTGCATGTGACTTTACAAATTGTTGTTTGGCATCAATTTTCTCCATAAGAAAATAGGCAGGATGTATTCGATTTTGGAATGTGTAATTTACTTTGGGCAACATCATTGACAGTACAGATCTACAAAGCTTTATTTTCAAATATTCCTATTAGTTAAGCCCTCATATGACATCCTATTATTGAATGCCATAGTACATGGACCCATTGTATTAAAAAAACGTTTTCTGGGCGCGTCCAGGGTGAAATCCGGAAAAAACGTTTAGAGGCGTAATTGTCAGGGCGTAACTTGCACTGGGCGTACGCCTTTTCAGGTGGAGTGTTTGGGGCGACCCACTTCTCTCTGATTCAGAAAGTCAGAACAGAAAACACTCACTTCTCTCTGTGCTCTCTGCGTGAAGCTTTCAAGTTACACAGGCAGCAAGCTCTCAAGTTACACAGGCCACGGAAGTAACACCGAACCCGCAAAACGACAAGAACCCAGCAACGGCAAGGAAGAGGAAAGTAGCCACAGAGACCCATATCGGGCTAAAGAGAATGATCAAAGGCGTGAAAAAGATGATGCCCAAGATTGTTGCGGTGACGGTGAGGCTAGTGAGGACAATGAGAATGGAACCAGAGATTAATAGAGTCAAGAAACCAATGAGTTTGGTGAATGGGCTTGGAGATTACGTAGAAATGCGGTGGTGGGGAGGTTGGGTCTTGGGGATCTCTGCTGGCTAGGCATACGGTCAGCCATTGTTGAGAGCTCAAGATTACGGAGAGAGAGACAGGGAATGTTTCGAGGGAGGTGATTTAGTGAAGTAGCTAGAGTGGGATGGGTGGCAGGTGTGAGGAAGATCTGCTTTTGGAGACACACAAGGGAACACGTGTAGTGGGGATGGAGGATTACTAGTCCTAGTTATGGGTGTGGACTTGACTTTTTCTTCCCCAGAAAAGGAAAACCTTTCTTTTGTTTTGGTGGGAATGTTGTGTCAAGGATTGGGAATAATTGGTGTGAAATGGATGTGGTTTAAAGCAAACTGTTAAAATATTATGTTATTCTTAATTTTCTGTGTTTGAAAGGTTAAAAAAAAACTCAAATACAATTGTATACCCAAAAGTTAACTATTAGAATGTTTCGGTGTTGTGATGTTAACGTGTGTTTGTGAAATATTTTGATAAATATTTATTTATAGGGCTTAAGTTAGTAAAGTTTATAGATAATTAATTTATTTATATTTTTTTAATTTTTTAATATTTTGATAATTTAATTAATATTGTTTTATTTAAAACGCTTCAACGTTTCAAAAAGCTTACGGCCTAACGCCTCGAGACTTACATCTCGTCTCATTAGACAAAATGTCTCACCCAACATTCTTACCTCTAAAAACACTGCATGGACCGTCGTAGGATGATTGATACATAAATGACAAATAGATCTATCAACAGACTGCCATAAATGGGGTACATGTACTAGAATCATGCATTCTAAGTAAATAAGCCGACGTGACTAGAGAATAAAACAAGCGTGCACAGAATTATAAGACGAAGCAAAAATAATTTAACAATAAAAAATTTCTCCCCATTTATTCATAATTTTATTTTCATGGATTCGATTTAATAAGAAACATTATGTAATTGAATAATTTTATTGATAATTAACAAATTTATAATAATAATTAAATTTTTTAATTTTTAATTATTATTACAATTTTTTATATTTACCATAAAAAATCTTTTTTCTCCATCCCTAATGTTGCCCTTTGATTTTAGAGAAAAAAAGGGAGGAAGATGCCCGGGGTACTGTCGCCATCTCCGGCAATGTTTTCGCCAGTACCGACAAATGCATCCAAGGGTAGTATGGGTATTTAAAAAGAATCTGATGCATGACATATGCAATTTTGTCCATGTGGCTAACGGAAGACAAAATAAAAAGGATACTTATCGTATGCCCAAAAATTGTTCGTAGAAAAAAGACAAGTACGGACGTCTTCATTTAGTAAGCACGTGTCCTATGTTTCTTATAGATTATAACTTATTTTTTGATAGATTTTATATTTTAACTCGGCCTGACTCCAAGTGTCATTTTTTTTAGGCAAAATTGATCCAAATAAATATTGCACCAGAAAATCCATTTCTCCATTTCTTAATGGCAATAAGTTTTAGACAAATGATTATGCTAAGAGACTTCTTCAATTTTTTTTTTTGATAACCATACAAGAGACCTTATTGATTATGCCAAAAATAGCTTCATCAAATCTCAAAATGATATTTTTATGTTTTCATGTAATGTTTTTAATTCATTATTTTTTTATGATCTACACAAAAATTTCTCTAAGCAATAAAGGTACACCAATATATCTCACACCACTCTCCACTAACAATATTTATATTTATACCGAAACAGGTCAAAAACAAATCCATTCCTTCATGCCTTTTTTTTTTTTTTAAGAAAAGTGATAAAATAATTTATTTCTTAGTAAAAAATATTTATAATAAATAGTAAAAATCTTATTTTTTAATTAATTACTAATAAATATATTGGTTTATCATAAAATATAAAAATAAGATTCGATTTCTTCCTTTTTTTTTCCCCCTCAAAAGTCATCATAGTATCTATCTTTCTTCATAACTACATTATACAGAGTGTCGTAGCTAGAGGTGATCAAAAATAATTTGATCCAGTCGATTGGACTTTCGAAAATAACAATTATAATTTGAATTTCAAAACGTCATTCATAGCATTAAATACTCCAAATCACTTCAAAACGATATTATTTTGTGAGTAATGACTATATGAGTTTAAGACTATATAAACCCATTATAAATGAGCAAACCCAATATTCATAGAACAATTAATTTATTTTTAATCTCATTTATAACTTATCAAAGTTTTTAAAAATCTTACTTGAACTAATCTTAAAGCTTTGTACTTGAAAGAAATATAATTTTTACTTGTAATGCATTGATTGCAAATATCTGTTGTACCAAAACTTCAATTCCAATCATTGTAAGAAAAAAAGTTGGTGTAACTCTGAGAGGTGTTTAGGATTTAAACACTTTCTTGTACACTTCCTTTTTGAAGAAAATCTTGTAAGGTTTGGACAACACCTATAAAGTTATTTGGCTATTATTAGTGGAGTACTTCAAAGAGGTTTCTTGAAGAGAGTAGACATAAGGTTGAAAAAATTCTGATATTACTGAACCACTATAAACGGAGTTTACATTTTCTCCAACTTACTCTTTCAAATTTAAGCTTTATAATTTGTTGTGCTTGCTTGTTTTATAAGTGTTTTAAAACTTATTTATTAATTGTTAAAAGTTCTAAAACTCAATTCACCTCTCTTAGGTTGCACTTTGATTTACATTTAGAAAAAAAAATTAATTTTGAGAAAATTTAGAAATCATGTCAAATGTTCCTCCAGTGTTCATTGTAAATTTTGTGCAAATGAGTTTACTGGGAGTAAATCTAGGATTAAATCACAATTGTTTAGAAAAAAAAGAAGGTGGGATTAAAATTTGTCGAAACGTACCATTGTTCAATCTAGGGTGTTGAAAGCGAATGATGCTATATAATATAGAAGTTGAGAATGAGACCATATCTACTTCCTCCTTATTCGTCAAAAGGTTTAAGTTCATCACTTGGTCCGAAGGTCTGCAAGGCGAAGAAGAATAAGGGATTAGTGAACAAAAAGCTTGCCATTTGGTGCTCATAATTTTAGAAACTCTCTAAAAAAAAATTAGAAAGTTTTGGGACAGTGGTGCACTAAATTAGATCCTTTGGTTTAAGAGTAAAAATAACTTAAGATTTATACTCATTCTAATTTTTATTTATAAAAAATATAAAATATTTTATAAACTCTCCAAACGAATTAATTTTTAATAAAATAATAATAAAAATAGTTTTTCTATTATATCTTTCTATAATATAAACGTAATGAATTAAATTTGAATAATAAATTGTAATTTTTTTTCTTTCCTATTTTCCCTGTCCCTCCAATATAGAATGACACCAGCCAGTACGAAAGCAAGTCAACCAACCAATAAAAAAAAATCCTTTAATAAACGTTGAAATTGATAAAAAAAAAAAAAAAAAATCATCAGACTACGTACGCAAGAACTGGATTCAAAAGCTCCGTCAACACATTTTTGATGGAGGAGGATCTAATGGGTAATGCCTTTTCTTCGGCCCAAGGTACGTGGTGAAGATGGGCCAATTTGGGTTAGATTGTCTTAAAAATTAATCCAGTCTAATTATATTTGGTTGAAATTTTTTTTTATCCCAAGTAGACCCATTCAGTACCAATCCAACCCATTTTATTAAAATTGGTTTGAATTATCGGTTTAATATTTTTTTTCACTTAAAAAGTAATACAAACATATTACGTAAGAAAAAAATATTTTATTACAGTTATTCATCATTCATTATATATAATATCAAATTCATACAAGAATTTATTAAATCTTACAAACCATCATTTACAAATTAAGTAACTTAAATACTTTACACAAAGTTCAAACAAGCTTAATTTAATACAATCATGCAAATGTAAATAAAAACTATATTTTAAAGGAGTTTGATCCTTCAAATTCTTTAAAACTTCAACATTAGCATAAACTTGGTTCTAGACTCTTCATAACCAAGTTTCACTGTATCAAAAACATAAAGTGAATGAACATGTATAGGATAAACAAATCAATTCAACAAGCCTTTTAAAAGCATATTGAAAGTCCAAAAGAAATACTTTCACGAGAACAAACAATCATTTTCGACTAAGAAGTATTAAAAAGGAACATGTTCTTCACATATTTAAATTCTAATTGACCTTTTTTTTTTATGAAAACTAACATTTTTTATTGAAAAGTGTCTAAGAAAGAAAAATGAGGATATATATATATATATATATATATATATATATATTGCAATCCAAATCAAATTACCAAAACATAAATATAGTTTATCAATTCTCGAAGTAGGTATATTTTAAATATATATAAAATATAATTATATAATGGTTAAGTTACCGATTTGGATCGGATTAAAACTTTTTAACCTATGACTCAACATAACTCATCAGATTTAAAAAATTCTCAACTCAAAACCAATCCAACCCATTATATCAATTTAGATCGGATTCGTGGATAAACTGATTTTTAAACTCATCCCTTTCCAAAAGGCATACTCCCTATTCCCAAACTTGACTTTTTGTCCCTCAATGCTCTTTCAGACCACGTCGTCGGTCACGCATTTAACGTCTGGTGTTAGCTAGCCTTGAATGGAATATTAAATGGGTAATGTCTCTTCTCCACGAAAAGAAATACTTACTCCCAGACTTGGCTCTTTCCGTCTAAAAGGTCTGGTGTAGCTAGCCTTTCTCTCTCCTTATTCAAGAAGAAGCTGTCTCTCTCTTCTCTATATCTCTAAGTCTTTTATTGGGGTAAGATTTCTGTCAATCATATTCTAATTTATGTTTCATGACTTCATCGATCTTTGTGGTTTTTTTTAAACTATTACGTTAATATGCTATCTATTTTCTTTAGTTTTGTTAATCAATTCTTCTAAGTATGTTTCAGGATCTCTCATGTTGCTTTGTAGTTTTGCTTTATGGTTCTCAGTAGTGCAGTAGTTAATTCTGATTTTTGAGTCTTTAACTAGCTTAAAGGGCAATTTATTAGAATTACAATTGTATTAAATGAAAGAGCATAACTAATTACACAAAATAATTAGCAACCCTTTAATTTATGGTTGTCAAAAGGGTCTGTGTGACAGTTTCTGGTAAAACAGTAATAAAACTAAAAATTATTTTGTATTTGGTAAAACAGTTATGAAACCGATTTATCTAACAATTTTTTAGTTTTAGATTTTTTTTCAAAAATTATTTCTTTAAAATCATTTAGTCAAGTTTCTATGTATAGAAAACAAAAATCATTTCACATAATGCTGTTTTAGTCTTTATTTACCTTGAGAGGTACTTTAATAGAGTTAGGAAAAAAAGAAATTAAATAGCACAATATATAAATTATGAGTAAAATAAAAAGAATTAGAAAAATTAATTTTGCTACAATTGAAATATCTTAGAAATGATTCTTTTTTTGAAAGCTCATTCGATCCTTAATCAGAACTTAGAACGTGTTAATGTATTTTTTGTCCTTTCTGCGTCACATAATCCAATAATCGGTTAAAAGAATATATTCTTTTTGCGTTTGTGATGTTGTTTTGACAATTATATGTTGACATAATTTAATTCCTTTTTTAGTCTGTTTTATTTATTATTGTTTTCCATTTCGAATTTTGATTGAGAAAATAAAGCTAAATAACCAGCATCATATTATGCTGAATACTAATTAAATCTACTTCTTGTTAATGTTTCATTGGACTTAGGATTATTAACAAGATAATATGGTTAGAGAGAGAGGTCCATTTTGGGAGCATTTAGAAATCTTAGCAAATGGTCACGTTCGTTGTAAATTTTGTGGTGAAGAATTTGTTGGGGTAGTTCAAGGATTAAATCATATTTGTAGTAAAAAAGCTGGTGGAATTAAAATTTGTCGAAAAACACCAAAAGTTGTTCAATTTAAGGTGCTGAAAGTGATTGGAGCTTATAATATAAAAATTGATAGTGGGATTGAAGCTCAGAATATTGAAGTTGTGAATGTGATTGGTAGTCATAGAGAATGAGACCATCCTTGCTTCCTCACATTCTTCATCAAAACGTTTATGTTCATCACTTAACCCAAAGACCTGTGAGACGAAGAAGGATAAGGGATTAGTGGACAAAAAGCTTGCCAAGTTCATCATTTCAGTAAAGTCAGGTGATGTTGCTGAATCACCAATTTTCATTGATTTTGTTAAGGGTGTGGCTAATTTTGGGCATGATTATGAACTACTAGATCTTGCAACACTCTATAGGCAAATGATTACAGATTTCAAGAATGAAGTTAAGGAGTACTATGAAGATGTCAAGAATTTTATCCAAGTTAGGTTACTTGAGAGAAGGTATAAGTCAGGAAAGCTTGCCCACAGTGCGCACACTATGCGCACAGCGCGCACACTATGCACACAGCACGCACACATCGCGCACACAACCCGCACATAGCACGCACATAATGCGCACACTGAGGGTTTTGGTGGGCATAATGTGCACAGCGCAATCTGTGCACACGCTAAGCGCACGGCCCGCACAGTGAGCACACAATACGCCCACTAAGGCCTTTTAGGGGGCACAATGCGCACAGACTACGTAATCCGCGCACACTATGCGCACAGTCCGCACACAGCCCCACACAGCGAGCACACTGTACCCACAATGTGTCCACTAAGTCCTTTTAGCGGGCACAATGCGCACAGATTGCACAATCTACACTATGCTCAAAGCTCAGGCGCAAGGAAGCTGATTGGTGGGATCCCTCGTGGGTGCACCGCCGACCGACCTTGATCTTTTGAGAAGGGTTCGAGTGTGAGCATGCCTGCCAAGACCCGAAAGATGATCACGTAACAAAATCACACAAGTTTAAGTGCTTATACATTGAAGGGGGTATTATTATCATTGGTTACGAGTAGCCCACCTTAGAAATTCCCGAGTTATTTGTTTGAATACATTTCAAATCAAATTGATACAATTGAGATAGACATGTTATCTAATTTCTCACTCGTGAAAATATACATTCTATTAAGAGTAGTTTTATTTTCAAGTATCTTTGAATGAATATGGGTCCATGCACAGTTGAAGTGATTGCTAAGCTTTTGGAAAATATACACGATGAGCTTATTTGGTTGGATCGTATATTTTATTATGCAGATCTAATTGTTCAATTTGTTCACATCTGTTATCCTAATGATTACTTTAAAAGAAGTTGGACCAGAATCGAGAAAATTGGTACTTATTTCTTGCCTTGGTATTTTTTATTCGCAACTACTGAAATGGCCGCTAACTTTTGGAAATTGAAATCACTTTTAGAATTTGAAAATGGATTACAGAATCTGCAAGTATCTACTTGTTATGAAGACCAAGATGAAAAATTAATTGATTGTGTTATGCTATGTACATAATTTTGGAATGACGCCAAGGAGTTGTATCAATTTTACAGCCACTATTCCAAGCTCTCACTATGACCTCTCTCGATGGTCCAAGTATAGGATATTTATTTGAAATACTGGAGAGGGCAAAAGCTGCCATCAGTCAGTGCTTTGATAACAATGAAGACCGATACAAGGATGTGTTGGAGTCGTTTAATGAAGCTCAGGAGAAATAATCCATTCTGTACATGCAGCTGCAGCTTTTCTAAATCCTGTTTGCATGCTCGCTGAGAGCTGCAAGGTGGATGTTGAAGAACTGAGACATGGTATGCGATTTATTTCGGAAAACTTGGTCCCTGTTGATGAAAAGGAAGCATTTAATACTCACCTGCAACGCTATTATCACTTAAAAGGTTCAATTATGTTCACAAAGGCAACAATGATGAGTTTTAAATCAATCCACCCACGTAAGTATTGTAACTTAATTTTAATTAATTGAAGTGTTTTACCTTTTTCTTCTTCTTTCGTTTGACAAATTTTGCTTATTATTCGTGTACTGAGATTTGGTGGGACAAATATGGTGATTGTTTTCTTGTATTACAATTGTATGTCATTCGAATTTTGAGCCAGTATTGTAATTCTTTTTGGTTGATCAATCAGATTTTGATGATCATTCTATAAAATTAAAGAATGATGGACAGATTTAAAGCTGTAGAAATGTAAATATTAGAGACAATTGATCTTAATAAACTTAGTGAATTTGAATGGATTGAACAATAGAGATTTGAGGAGGAACTCCGAGATTGATTATTCGATTCATGAGTCTCCCTTTGCTTTCGTCAAATAACAATATAATCTTATCATCTATTAATAATTCAGTCAAACTGTGTTAATATTTATATTTGAATTATTGTTATTCATATGTTTCTAGGTGCCATATCAAACAAAATCTCTTTTATGTACTTTTGCTATTTGATTTCATCACACTGGTTTATGTTACCATGTTAGTGTGCTATTTACTGTATTTTGGTTACTCTTCTATTTGTTGTCAGAGCTTATCCTCATTTCTTCCCGTTCTTCTGGGTAAAATGAATTAACCTCTCTTTTTTCTACACTCCATTTTTCCCTTTACTTTTCTTAATAAAGTCTGGTTAGAATATCAATCCAACTGACCAATCAAGTACCCAACAACTACCAAATTTGCCAAAATTCAGCAGAATTTGCAATTTTTTTTCTAATAAAATTAATATATATAATTTTTAAATTGAGTATTATGTATAAAAAATTTGAGTTAAAATTGTCTAAAAATATCAAACGTGAAATGAGGGAGTAAAAAATTGAATAATTTATTAGTCCGTTGACCATGATCGGAATGATGATAAAAAAGCGCCGTCAATGATTAATCTAGACTATATTCGGCAAAACCGACTTTATTTACAGTGTGCGACACTGAGATTGTTGACCAGAGAAAAGACAATATTGCCCCTAAGTGGAACCGAACAGACCGTAAATCCTGGTACCGGAAACAACATCAAACGCAAAACGAAACAAAACAAACGAAGACAACAAAGTAGCAAGCATCACTGTCCCACGCTGTTGTGTACTTTGCTCTCTCTCTCTACTTCGACGACCAGTCTACGGGAAGTTGAAACTCTTTTTCTCTTTGTTGCTGGTAAACCGGACTTAGCCCTAAGCCAAGCATCGGGAAACCGCTTTGGGATCACCGGAAACGGCCAATTGCATATATCTCGGGGATTGTATCAGGATGAGTACGGGCGAGCTCCTTAGTATCGAGCCTCAAGACCTACAGTTTCCTTGTAAGCTTTTCTAAAACACTTTCACTTGTTCTTTATGTTTTACAAAACTGTTTTGTTCTGTTTTTAGATCAATGTTTTTGTTTTTTCGTGATTCGAGTGTTTCTGATTTTGTATCCGTTCTATTTTCTTTTTGGAAATGGAAAAGTTGAATTGAGGAAGCAGATCTCGAGTTCTCTACAGTTGTCTAATAAGACCGACAATTATGTTGCTTTCAAGGTGATGATGCTATTTTATGAATTTCATTTATCCTCTCCTTCCTTTTTTTTTATTGATTTTTATTTCAAATTATATAACTCTCTCTAGAGATTTGTAATCTGATTTATGGGTTTGTGCATGTGAAATTGGTCTCTTTTTAGGTTAAGACGACGAATCCAAAGAAGTATTGCGTTAGGCCTAACACTGGGGTTGTCTTGCCCAGGTCTTCATGTGATGTTATAGGTCTCTTTTCTCTCCTTTCTCTCTCTCTCATACATTGTGCACTTAATTATTATCTCTTTATCATTAGTTTTTTGTTTAGTTGATCTCTTGCATCTATTTTCTGTTTCATTATCATTTATCTTGAATTTATTTTGTGGGTAATTATTAGTAGGAGAAATTTTTGCTTAGACTTCGGTTAATAGATTAAATCAATCACTAGTTGACACCTCAGATATTTTGAAAATTTATTAGATTGTTGAGATTTTGAAACCTGTAATTTTTTTTAAATGGTGAAACATGATTGATTTAGTCTACAATCCACATTTTAGGCAGAGTCTAAGAATTTCTTGTATTAGTACCTCTTTCTTATCCACTTTGTAATCACTCTCTCCAAATTATCTAGTGGTTAATTGCTAGTTTATTTATTAATCAGTTACTATGCAAGCGCAAAAGGAGGGGCCTCCTGATATGCAATGTAAGGACAAGTTCTTACTTCAGTGTGTCATTGCAAGTCCTGGAGCCACAACAAAGGATATAACCCCAGAGATGGTATTACTATAATGACTGTTGCGGCTTTTTTAGCTCTATAATATATATTTTTTATAATTGGGGGTTGGGGATTTCGAACTTGGGACTTCTCTAAAGAGAGGTGTGGTTCCTGATACTGTTATGCCCATGCCCAAGCGACCAAGCCACTTTCGAGCTCTATTATTAGCACAATTTGTGGCTTAGACAAATGGGTTTCTGTTTTATTTTATTTTTCTAGTTCAATAAGGAGGCGGGACATAATGTTGAAGAGTCCAAACTGAGGGTTGTTTATGTTGCCCCGCCTCGACCACCATCACCAGTACGAGAAGGATCAGAGGAAGGTTCTTCACCTAGGGCTTCAGTGTCAGACAATGGGAGCTTGAATGCTTCTGAATTTACATCTGTAAGTATTTCATGGGTTGGTATTTAATTTCAAATTAGTTCTTCTATTTTTGTATCTCCTTTTCATGTTAATTAATAGATTGTGTCATGACTACGTGAATGTGCCTCTAGGTTCCAAAATTTTATGTTGAGCGAGTCGAGCCTCAAGATAACTCATTTGAGGTATTTCTCTATGCTCTTTTATTCTATCTTTTTTTTAAGCATCTAGCATTGAATTTTAGAGGTGTACGAGATAATTGGTTTCTAGATATTATTTGGACAGAACATGTCCTAGTGCATTAGTCATGTTTTCACTTTTTTAATATTTGGCATGGTTTGAATAATGTGACAATTGACTTTGAAAAACTTACAGGTAAAAGTTTTGGTTATTTGTTGCCAATTAATAAATCTTCCAGAATCCATAAATATTGATATATAAGGCTTAATAGTAGCTTGGAGTGCTTAGTGGATGTATTGCAAAGTTTAGAGTCAAAGACATAATTAATAACATTGGTATCATAAAACATTAATGCATCTCTGGTCAAGGAATCATTTCAATTTGGGTTACTTACTGGATGACATAATTTCTTGCAAATAGTGCATTTAGGAACACCAATTTGGTTGGTATTGAACATCTAGGGAAATTTGCTTCTTTTTGAATTGAAACCGGACCGTCAATCATCTCTCTCCTTTAAGGAGAGATTAGTGCCAATTGAATTAAAGCATCATTTGCCTCTTTGCTGGTCATATATGACAAGATAAATAGGCCAATGACATGTAAGTGATGTTATTCTGTCGTTAGAGAATGACCCCTGAATATATCTTTATGATAAACTTCCAATTGCTTGGGTGCAATTCTCTGATTCTTTGAAGTGCTGTGCTTGCCCCTTTTCTAATGCAGTGAAGATCATGAAAGTAAAATCCATTAGACCATATTTGAGAGTTTGTGTCTTGTTTCTAAATGGAAACCTCAAGTTCTCTATATATCTTGCATGACCAGTGATGGGATACGGTAACATGGTTCAGGCTGAGTTGTTAATTTTCTGTACTTTGGGCTGTAATAGATCATGGTGATCCTTTTTCCAAATTTGGTTGCACATAAACAGAATATTTCTAACACTTTTTTGTTAGGAATTCTTGCATTAATCAGAATCCCTTTTTCATTTTTTTTTTTGTGTGGGGGTAAAGTACCCCTGTTCCCTCTCAGCTTGAAAATTCAATGTCTATAATGTTATTAACATGCCCGTATATGGGTTTTTTTTACCTTCTTTCTGGTCCATTGTATGAGGTAATTAACATTTCGCTCATTAGAGTGATGGTCTCTGTAAAACAACGTCCAATGAGCTTGATTACTATTGCAACTAGTACATGCAGTCATCCTATATGCAATTTAGCAATCAGTTACTATATGAACTCATTATGTACCATTTGATAACAATTCTATGGTGGAACATAGTCTCAAATTTTGCTCATCAGAATGGTTAGAACTTGATGGGTTATTAATTAGATAATGGTGGTAGGACCTAGTATTCTGTGCTGAGTAATACTTGTAATTTCAGGCAAGGGCTCTCATTTTGAAGTTGACTGCAGAAAAGAATTCTTCTATTCAACAAAATAACAAGCTTCAACAAGAACTGGTAAGGGACTTTGATACTAATCCATCTTCTAATATTTTGTTTCTTATTGTTTCTTAGGTATTGAAGTATATAGTAATGAATATAAGAGGAAATTTCCAAAGTTCTTCACTATATAAACTGAATTTATATTTATAAATGAAAGCATTTCGGCTCATCTCTAAGCATAATCTTTTAGCCTTGATTATTTTCACTCGGGAATGGAAGAGTTGGGAGTTTTCATCAGTTTATATTTGCTGTATTAGAGGATGAAGCCAGCTTCTGTCTGTGTTTTTCTTTTATCTTTTAATTGTTTTAAGAACAGGGTGTTGGAGAGGGGGTGGATTCAGGGAAGCTTTTCTTTTCTCTCTCTTAATTGTGACATTTAGCGTAACAACGATGTAGGATGAGTAGGAGACATGGAGCACATACTAAAATCTTTTATAGATCCTAAGATCTCTTATAGGATGGCTAGAAGAACTTTTTTTTATTAGGAGAATGACTAGAAGAGCTAATGACCCCAATTCTTTTCATTTTCCTTTGACCTAGACCATATAAGTTCCATTGGGCCCACCCTAAAAGATATCATGCATCAATGAATTATATTTAAGATTTGGTTTCATGATGTTTCATGCGACATGGGAGTAGAACATGTATGTCTTTTCGGATCAGCCTTGAAAATGCTACAGACAAGTAGTTACATGCTAATTCTGAAACTTTGGAATAACTATTCATTGCATTAGTTTCCCAGATAAAAAAGTCGTAATGGAGTTCATTAGTCGAGGCCAGAGTAATGATAGCCCTTTTACTTGGCCTTTGCCATTAGTGGTTTTATTGCAGCATTTTTCTTTATCATGGACTTACTTCGGAATAATAATATGCAGGAGCTTCTGAGGCGTGAAGCCAGCAGAAACCGTGGTGGTATCCCACTCATATATGTTGTTCTTGTTGGCTTGCTCGGTATCATTTTGGGATACCTTGTGAAGAGGACATGACCAAAGGGGTTGCCTTGTGTACCTTCTCGTCGCTTCCCTAGCTGGAAAAATGAAATGTAGAAAGTTGAAAAGCCAAATGCTAGACTAATTAGTGGGATCTTTTCTTCAGTGTATTATTTACTTGCACGCTAGAGAAGCATGTCAAACGTGCAACGGATAAGAGGCAACTTTTGTTCATTCTGTTACCAATTTACTGTATGATGGTGGAGAAACCAACCCAGATGGCTTTCGGTGGCCTTTGTAATTGCAAAATATCCATGATCATTCATGGTATGACCAACTACTTTGTAAACATTCTTCTTTTGATGCCTTTATGTTTGTGCCTATTTTCACCCTGTGATGCGTGTAGAATCTTGAAAGGTGCTTGAACCATGGAGGCTGCTCTCAAGAAAAATACACACTCAACTCCCCATTTGAAGCCAACCTCAACTCCGTCCTTGCATCAGTTGTTAGCTTATCCTCACAAGCAAATTACAACAGCTTTGCAATTGGAAATGGAAATAGAACCTCATCATCAACACCAGAGGGCACCATTTACAAATCTGGTGCATCCTATTAGCAAAAGGTCCAACAATGCACATCTCACATGGGGCTAAAAATGAAAAACAAAGAGAAAGAAGTAATTTGATCAATTATGCTCTGGTAGTAGCCATGCCAACCCAAAAGCAGTAAAAATAAATACAAATTCTCTTCTTTTCGGCCATCTCATTAACAATACAAAGCATAATAGAAAAATATAGCACCAACAACTGCTCATGTTAAACTAGAAATAGTTGGGATTAGACTAAAAATATTATTAAACGGTATAAAAAGGTCGATTGAAACTTGGAGATCTTAATTGGGTGGAGGTAAACCTAACCTAAGGGATTTTTTTGGCTCATAATTTTTTGTTCTGGATCCCAAAACTTCGTGTGAATAATAAACTATTTGGTGAGCAAGTTCTTAAAACTAAGTATTGACATCGAGAGAGATTTCCCATCATATTCTTTAAGTAGAAATAGTTGGTTATATATAGATTATAATAATAAAAAACTAACATATATTATAAAAGAGAGATTTACAATGATCCAATGATCAAGTGAATATTGGATATATTGAAATTTTGGATCGTACGATTTATGGAGAGATTTCACACGGTTTTTGCTAGAAAAATTTGGTGCGATTTATATAGTGGGTTTTATGGATTTTCTCCATTCAAAAGCAAAGAGATGTAATCTCACATTTTCTCTCTCTATTTTCCCAATAAAAATTATAGCCTCGGGTATATTCTCTTTAGAAATTTAAAGATATTTTAGAGGGAGAAGAAAGATAGTTTCAATTCTTCATTTTCAAATATTCTTTTAAACACGAGAATTCGCTTGAATTTTATAATTTGATATAAAAATATTATACATGAGATTTCATTTCAATTTATTTACAAATGAATCATTTTTTCAATTTAATGTTAGTCTTTTTTACGTTTTTCATGTTTATGAGAGTAATTTAATACATATAAGTCGTGTGTTCTTTTAATCAGGAAGTTCTTCATAAATCCATAGAACTTAAGCCATTTGACATAAATCTTGATCAGTGGAGAAAACACACCAAAAAAAAATTACCTAACGACAAGCAAAAATTGGATTGCCTCACAGAATTTCAAACGCCCATTTTATCTTGAGCTCTTCCTGCTGTATCACTTGCTGTACGACACAGCTAAGGAGCCTAATCACGTTCAGTCACGAAAGTGACATTTACATAAGGGATTGATCGAGAGAATTTCATTTTAAGAAATAATTTTATAATTTTTTTAAAATAAAATTCTTAGAATAAGTTAAATAATTATCACCGTAAATATTCATTAAGCCCTTATATGATAGGGTTATATAACGGACGAAATGGCATGGTTTTACATATATATGTAAATTAAAGATTATTTCCATCAAAAAGTAATAAAGATTAAGATTGATGAATAAATTCATTTATAATTTATTGGAGTGGAAAATTTGAACAAGAGAATTTAAATCTAATATACGAAAATCTACACAAGCCCTTGTCTCGGAAGGACCATCATCCTATAAGGGACCTGTTTTACCCGGAAGAGATTCCCTTCAGATAAGCCTTCTCTTGCTCCATAAGCCCAGACAGAACAAAAGTGGATCCTTCAAAAAGTAGGATCTATTGATAGGAAGATCTTCGTCTAATACCGGACTTTGCCTTTTTTTTTAGGAATTTCTCATATCCAAGGCAGCTTACCACAAGAACCCCACATGTTAAATTATTGTTGTAAATAAAAATAAAAAATTATCTTAAAAAATTAAACTAACAAAAAAAAAGAGGGCTTAAGAGTTGAGACACTCTTAAATCTTAATTAAGCCCTTATCTAAAAGATTATAAAATTATCAGAATGGTTTGATTCAAATAATTTTAAAAGTTTATTAATTAGATTGAAGCTACTAAAATTTTATGGAGTAAAATAATCCTACCTAAAATACAGAGAATAAATTCATAATTTAGCCTAATATGCCGAAGCTAGGAACATAACTCAGAAATACCACTTGTATTTGTGTGAGTAAGAATAAATGAGTACGGTGAAGAGAATGCCTAAACTATAAGAAAAAAGACGTCTATCGGATTATAATCCCATTTGACACATACAATGGGATTATGATTGCAGCTTATGTTGCTATCATAATACATTTCATAGGATGGAGGGTAAAATATTTGCTCAAAATCAGAGCCAAATAAATATTGTTGGTGATATTAGTGTCTTATCTGGAGCTCTTTCTGCTGGTTTACTCGTGTTCATCATTTTTCCAGTTATTGGGGTGCTGGTTTGTTTGTAAAGGTGGTATATGATTCGTATAAAGAGTTGTATCACTTGCTATACGACACAGCTAATTAAGGAGCTTAATCATGATCCGTCAACAGTGTGACATTAACATAAGAGATTTGTTGAGAAGATTTCGTTTTAAGAAAGAATTTTATATTTTTTTCTATTTGTAAAAAATTCTTAGAATACGTTAAATAATTATCACTGTAAATATTCATTAAGCCCATATATGATAGGCTTACATAATTTGGTACTTCAATTTAATTGATGTTTTGGGTGCAAAATCAAGCCTTATAATCTATACTATTAATAAAGCTATAACACTTTTTTGGTGTTTTTCCTTTTGAAATGTCAAAAATATCACCGCATAATTATAAATTCATGTTATTAGGTATAAAAATGTAAAACTAATCACCCATCGTTTGCCTAATCAATAACAACTTCGTGTTTCAAAAACTACTTATCTACAAAAACCATCTAAACAGTTACATAGTACCCACTACTCACTAATTAACTCCTACCTATACATATTCTCTTATCCTCTTATTTGTTTCTCTATTAACTATTGGTAATTAATTCGTTAAACTTAATTTGCTATGTCTATGTTTATTTTTTAGGTGAAATTCTTTTCAATTCTCTTTATTCACAGTTGATTTTTTTCATTAATTAAATTATGTTTTCTTTCTTAGGTTTTTTAATTCAATAGAAGAGCATATCAACACGCGTTAACGCGTATTGAGATGCCAGTATGTATTGAGAGAGAAGTCTTACGGACGAATAATTAATGACATGGTTTTATGTAGGTAAATAAAAGAAAAATTCCATAAAAAAATAATAAAGATTAAGATTGCTTTTCTAAAATGATCCACTTATAATGCTTGTAGTTTGGTGGAAATGTCATTCATTATTGGAGCTATACATAGAATGTCCGTGCCATTAATTATTCATCCAATAAAATCAACTTTTGTTAGAAATTGGCTATTTTCGAAGGTTATAGCTAACTTTTTTTTGTGCATTTTCATTTAAATATTTATGATGGTCATTTTCTTTGAAAGTTTGCCCCAAACTATGCCTCAAAATGTTATATCAAAACTAAAAGGATAATTTTCCACAACGGAGCATTGAAGGCCAAATTATACCCTCTAGAAATTTTGCTCGTGCTAACTGAATTATCTGTCTCTTTCCTACCCTTTGTAATGGACTTTTATCATTTTTTTTTAATTGTTGGTGACTTTGAAAGTAGAATTTAACATGTTCTAAGTAAAATATGGTCCAATTGAAAAATGGGATTGTCTAGAAAAATCAAATTTTGGAATAAACTCACCATTTTCGAAGGGCTAATGTTTTTTTTTGTGCATTTTTCGCTAAAATAGTTACAATAGTTATTATCTTTTAAAATTTTCCATGAACTAGATTTCACAATGATACATCAAAACTAACGGGATCATTTCCCAAAACGGATCTTGAAGGCCAAATTATACCGTCTAAAAGTTTTGCTCGTGTTGATTGAATTCTCTCACTCTTTCCAACAATTTCTAATGCACTTTTATCCAATTGTTTGATAGCTAGTGACCTTGAAAGTATAAATTAACATGATCTAAGTGAAATACAGCTGGGTTGAATTGAAAAATGGGATGATAAAGAAAAATTAAATTTTGTAAGAAAATTGCCATTTTTGAATGTTATATAGCTCATATTTTTGTGGATTTTTGCTAAATTAGTTACTATGGTAATTTCCTTTGAAAAGTTTCCTGGAACTAGGTTTTAAAAAGTTACATCAAAACCAAACAAATCATTTCTCAAAATGGAGCCCTGAAGGCCAAATTATACCCAATAGAAGTTTAGCTCATTTTAATCGAATTCTCTCTCTTTCCTACAATTTGTAATGCACTTTTATCCCTTTTTTTATGGCATGTGACCTCGAAAGGGGAAATTAACATGATCTATATGAAATACGCTTTGACGAAAGTGAAAAATATGATGGTTAAGAAAAAATAAATTTTGGAAGAAACTGACCACTTTCGAATGTTATAACTCTCTTTTTGTTCACTTTCACTAACATTGTTATGACGGTCAGTTCCTTTGAAAATCTGCCCCGAACTATGCCTAAAAAATTTACAGTAAAACTAAAAGGATAATTTCCCAAAACGAAGCCGTGAAGGCCAAATTATACCCTTTAGAAGTTTTGCTCGTGTTAATCGAATTCTTTAACTTTTTCCTACCATTTGTATTGCACTTTTATCATTCTTTTTTTATCAGAGGAGACCTCAAAATTTCAATTTGTCATGATCTAAGTGAAAATGCTTTGGTCCATGTGAAAAATAGGATGACAATAAAATTTAAAAATTGAAAGAAAGTGACCATTTTCAAAAGTTATAGCTCATGTTTTTATGCATTTTCACAAAAATAGTTATGATGATCATTTCTTTTGAATTTTTTGCCACGAACTAAATTTTAAAATGTTATATCAAAACCAAAAGGATCATTTCCCAAAACCGAGCCCAAAAAGCCAAATTATACTAGCAAGAAATTTTGATCATGTTAATCGAATTCTCTTCCTCTTTTCTACAATTTGTAATGTACTTTTATACTAGTTGTTGATGGCTTGTAACCTCGAAAGTGGATTTGAACAAGATCTAAGTTATATACGCTTTGGACCAAGTGAAAAATATGATGGTCATAAAAAATCAAATTTTGGAAGAAACTGGTCATTTTCGAAGTTTATAACTCACTTTTTGTGCATTTTTGCTAAAATAGTTATGATGGTCATTTCCTTCGAAAATCTGCCCCCAAACTGTGCCTCAAAAATTTAAATTGAAACCAAAAGAATAATTTCACAAAACGGATCCTTGAAAGCCAAATTATACTATCCATAAGTTTTGCTCGTATTAATCGAATTCTCTTATTCTTTCTTAAAAATTTTAATGCACTTTAATCCTAGTTTTTGAAGGTTGGTGACCTCGAAATTGGAATTTAAGATGAGCTAAGTGAAATACACTTTGGTCCAAGTGAAAAATGGGATGGTCAATAAAAAAAATCAAAATTTGGAAGAAAGTGGCCATTTTCGAAGGTTACACGTTTTTTGTGCATTTTCGCTTAAATAGTTACAATGGTAATTTCCTTTGAATAATTTTCATGAAATAGGATTCAAAAAGTTACATCAAAACTAAAAGAATCATTTCTCAAAACGGAGCACTGAATGCCAAATTATACCCTCCAAAAGTTTTGCTCGTATTAATCAAATTCCCTAAGTGTTTCCTACAATTTGTATTTTACTTTTATCCTATTTTTTTGATGGTAGGAGACCCAAAAATTTGAATTTAACATGATCTAAGTGAAATACGATTTGGTCCAAGTGAAAAAATTGGATGGTAAAAAATATCAAAATTCTGAAGAAAATGACCATTTTCAAAGGTTATAGCTCACGTTTTTTGTGCATTTTTACTAAAATAGTTATGATGATCGTTTTCTTTGAAATTGTTTAGAAGAATTAAATTTAAAAATTAATATCAAAACCAAAAGGATCATTTCCCAAAACGGAGCTCAGAAAACAAAATTTTACTTGCTAGAAGTTTTGCTCCTGTTAATTGAATTCTCTTCTTCTTTCCAACAATTTGTAATGCAATTTTATCCTATTTTTTTATGGCTATTTACCCCGAAAGCAGATTTTAAAAAGACCAAAGTGATATAAGCTTCAGACCAAGTTAAAATAGGATTGTCATGAAAAATCAAGCTTTGAAAAAAACATGCCAATTTCAAAGGTTACAGCTCACTTTTTTTGTGTGCATTTTCCTTAAAATAGTTATGATTGTTATTTCCTTCAAAAATCTGCCATGAACTATGCCTCAGAAAGTTACATCAAAACCAAAAGGATAATTTCCAAAAATAGATCCATGAAAGAAAAATTATACCATCCAGAAGTTTTGCTCGTGTTAATCGAATTCTCTCATTCTTTCTTACAATTTTTAATGCACTTTAATCCTAGTTTTTCAAAGTTGGTGACCTCAAAAGTGGAATTTAAGATGAGCTAAGTGAAATACACTTTGGTCCAAGTGACAAATCGGTTTGTCAATAAAAAATCAAAATTTGGAAGAAATTGACAATTTTCGAAGGTTATAGCTCCCGTTTTTTGTGCATTTTCGCTAAAATGGTTATGATGGTAATTTCCTTTGAAACTTTTTCACGAAATCGGATTCAAAAAGTTACATCAAAACCAAAAGAATCATTTCTCAAAACAGAGCAATGAAGTCCAAATTATACCCTCTAGAAGTATTGCTCCTATTAATCGAATTCCCTAACTCTTTCCTACAATTTTTATTCCCTAATTCTAAGTTATATAAGCTTTGGACCAAGTGAAAAAATATGATAGTCATGAAAAATCAAAATTTGGAAAAAAATTGGCCAATTTTGAAGGTTATAACTCATTTTTTTGTGCATTTTCGCTAAAATAGTCATGATGGTCATTTCCTTTGAAAATATGCCCTGAATTATGCTTAAAAAATTTACATCAAAACCAAAAGAATAATTTCTTAATCGGGCCCTTAAAAGCCAAATCATACCATCCATAAGTTTTGCTTGTGTTAAACGAATTCTCTCATTCTTTCTTTCAATTTGTAATGCACTTTAATCCTAGTTTTTGAAGGTTGATGACCTCAAAAGTGTAATTTAAGATGATCTAAGTTAAATACATTTTGGTCCAAGTGAAAAATGGAATGGTCAATAAAAAAAATAAAAATTTGGAAAAAACTGGCCATTTTCGAAGGTGCTCACGTTTTTTATGCATTTTCGCTAAAATGGTTATGATGGTAATTTCCTTTGAAATTTTTTCACAAAATTGGAATAAAAAAGTTACATCAAAATCAAGAGAATCATTTCTCAAAACGGAGCACTGAAGGCAAAATTATTCCCTCCAGAATTTCTGTTCGTATTAATCGAATTCTCTAACTCTTTCATATAATTTGTATTGCACTTTTATCATTATGTTTTTTTATCAGAGGAGACCTTGAAAATTTATCATAGTCTAAGTGAAATACACTTTGGTCCATGTGAAAATATGGGATGGTAAAAAAATTAAAATAGAATGGGCATTTTAAAAGGTTATGGCTCACGTTTTTTGTGCATTTTCACAAAAATAGTTATGGTGGTCATATCCTTTGAGACTTTTACCACGAACTAAATTTCAAAAAGTTGTATCAAAACCAAAATGATATTTTCCCAAATCTGAGCTTAGAAAGCCAAATTACACTTGCTAGAAGTTTTGCTCGTGTTAATCGAATTCTCTTCCTCTTTTTTACAATTTGTAATGTACTTTTATCGTAGATGTTGATGGCTTGTGACCTTGAAATTGGATTTACTCCAAGGTGAAAAATGGGATGGTCAATAAAAAATCCAAATTTTGAAGAAACTGGCAATTTTCGAAGGTTATTACTCACTTTTTTGTACATTTTTGCTAAAATGGTTACGATGGTAATTTCCTTTGAAAAATTTTCACAAAATTGTATTCAAAAAGTTATACCAAAACCAAAAGAATCATTTCTCAAAACAGAGCAGTGAAGGCTAAATTATACTCTTCAGAAGTTTTGCTCGTATTAATCGACTTCCCTAACTCTTTCCTACAATTTGTATTTTACTGTTATCCTATTTTTTGATGGAAGGGGACCCCAAAATTTGAATTTAACATGATCTAAGTGAAATATGATTTTGTCCAAATGAAAAAAGGAGATAGTAAAAAAAATAAAATTTGACAGAAAATGACCATTTTCAAAGTTTCTCACGTTTTTTGTGCATTCTCACTAAAATAGTTATGATGGTCATTTTCTTTGAAAATTTTGTCAAGAACTCAATTTCAAAAATTTATATCAAAACCGAAAGGATCATTTCCCAAAACAGACCTCAGAAAGCCAAATTTTACCCGCCAGCAGTTTTTCTCGTGTTAATCGAATTCTCTTCCTCTTTCCAACAATTTGTAATGCACTTTTGTCCTAGTTTTTTTTATGGCTAGTGACCTAGAAAGTATATTTTAAAAATGTCTAAGTGATATATGCTTTGGACCAAGTGAAAATGGGATCACTATGAAAAATCAAGTTTTGAAAGAAACAGGCCATTTTCGTAGGTTATAGCTCACTTTTTTGTTCATTTTCCCAAAAATAGTTATGATGGTTATTTCCTTTAAAAATATGCCATGAACTATGCCTCAAAAATTTACATCAAAACCAAAAGGATAATTTCCCAAAATGGATCCATGAAAGCAAAATTATACTATCCAGAAGTTTTGCTCGTTTTATTCGAATTCTCTTATTCTTTTCTACAATTTTTAATGCACTTTAATCCTTGTTTTTCAAGGTTGGTGACCTTGAAAGTGTAATTTAAGATGTGCTAAGTTAAAAATGGGATATTCAATTAAAAAAAATCAAAATTTGGAAGAAATTGCCCATTTTCAAAGGTTATAGCTCACGTTTTTGTGCATTTTGGCTAAAATGGTTACGATGGTAATTTCCTTTGAAATTTTTTCATGAAATCAGATTCAAAAGATTACATTGAAACTAAACAAATCATTTCTCAGAACGGAGCACTAAAGGCCAATTTACACCGACAGAAGTTTTGTTCATATTAATCGAATTCTCCAACTCTTTCCTACAATATGTATTGCACTTTTATAGTTCCTTTTTTATAACAGGAGACCTCGAAATTTTAATTTATCATCATCTAAGTGAAATACGCTTTGGTCTAAGTGAAAATATGGGATGGTAAAAAATATAAAAAAAATTGAAAGAAGATGTCATTTCCTTTGAGAATTTTGCCACGAACTAAATTTCAAAAAAGTTATATCAAAAACAAAACGATCATTTCCAAAAACTGAGCCCAGAAAGTCAAATTATACCCGCTAGAAGTTTTTCTCATGTTAATCGAATTCTCTTCCTCTTTTCTACAATTTGTAATGTACTTTTATCCTAGTTGTTGACGGATTGTGACTTCGAAATTGGATTTGAGTAAGATCTAAGTTATATATGCTTTGGACCAAGGGAAAAATAGGATTGTCAGGAAAATTAAATTTTGGAAGAAACTAGCCATTTTGGAAGGTTATAACTCACTTTTTGGTGCATTTTAGCTAAAATAGTTATTATGGTCTTTCCTTTGAAAATGTACCCCGAACTATGCCTAAAACATTTGCGTCAAAACCAAAAGAATAATTTCCCAAAACAGATCCTTGAAAGCTAAATTATACCATCCATATGTTTTGCTCCAGTTAATCGAATTCTTTCATTCATTCTTACAATTTGTAATGCACTTTAATCCTAGTTTTTGAAGGTTGGTGACCTCAAAAATGGAATTTAAGATGAGCTAAGTGAAATACATTTTGCTCCAAGTGAAAAATGGGATGGTCAATTAAAAATCAAAATTTGGAAGAAACTGGCCATTTTCGAAGGTTATAACTCATTTTTTGTGCATTTTCACTAAAACAGTTATGATGACAATTTCCTTTGAACATTTTTCATGAAATTGGATTCAAGAATTTATATCAAAATCAATAGAATCATTTCTCAAAACTGAGTACTAAAGTCCAAATTATACCCTTTAGAAGTTTTGCTCGTATTAATTGACTTCCTTAACTCTTTCCTACAATTTATATTTTACTGTTATCCTATTTTTTTGATAGAAGAAGACCCCAAAATTTGAATTTAACATGATCTAAATGAAAAACAATGTTGTCCAAGTGAAAAATTGGGATAGTAAAAAAATCAAAATTTTGAAGAAAATGGCCATTTTCAAAGGTTCTCATTTTTTTTTTTGCATTTTTGCTAAAGCAGTTATAATGGTCATTTATTTTGAAAATTTTGCCATGAACTAAATTTCAAAAATTTAAATCAAAACAAAAATGATCATTTTCCAAAAGAGAGCTCAAAAAGCCAAATTTTACCCACCATAAGTTTTGCTTATGTTAATCGAATTCTCTTCCTCTTTCCAACAATTTGTAATGCACTTTTACCCTAGTTTTTTTATGGCTGGTGACCTCAAAAGTGGATTTTAAAAAGATTTAAGTGATATATGCTTTGGACCAAGTGAAAATGGGATCGTCATGAAAAATCAAGTTTTGGAAGAAACAGACCATTTTTGAAGGTTATAGCTCACTTTTTTTGCGTATTTTCCCTAAAATAGCTATGATAGTTATTTCCTTTGAAAATCTGCCATGAACTGTCTCAAAAAGTTACATAAAAACCAAAAAGATAATTTCCAAAATGGAGTCATGAAGGCAAAATTATACCGTCCAGAATTTTTGCTAGTGTTAATCAAATTCTCGTATTCCTTCCTACAATTTGTTTTGCACTTTAATCCTAGTTTTTCAATGTTGGTGACTTTGAAAGTGGAATTTAAGATGAGCTAAGTTAAATATGTTTTGGTCCAAGTGAAAAATAGGATGGTCAATAAAAAATCAAAATTTGGAAGAAACTGGCCATTTTTCGAAAGCTCATGTTTTTGTGCATTATGGCTAAAATGGTTACGATTGTAATTTCATTTGAAATTTTTTCATGAAATCGGATTCAAAAAGTTACATCGAAACCGAAAGAATAATTTCTCAAAACGGAGCACTGAAGGCCAATTTACACCTGCCAGAAGTTTTGTTCGTATTAATAGAATTCTCCAAGTCTTTCCTACAGTTTGTATTACACTTTTATTGTTCTTTTTTTTTATAATAGGAGACCTAAAAATTTGAATTTATCACCATCTAAGTGAAACAAGCTTTGGTCCATGTGAAAATGTGGGATGGTAAAAAAAAATAAAAAATTCAAAGAAAATGGCCATTATCAAAGGTATAGCTCACGTTTTTTTTTTTTTTTTTTTTTGCATTTTCGCAAAAATAGTTAGATGGTCATTTCCTTTGAGAATTTTACCACGAACTAAATTTCAAAAATTTATATCAAAACTAAAAAGATAATTTCCCAAAACCGAGCCTAGGAAGCCAAATTATAGAAGTTTTGCTCATATTAATCAAATTCTCTTCCTCTTTTCTACAATTTGTAATGTACTTTTATCCTAGCTGTTGATGGCTTATGACTTTGAAATTGGATTCGAATAAGATCTAAGTTATATACGCTTTAGACCAAGTGAAAAATATGATGGTCATGAAAAATCAAATTTTGAAAGAAACTGGCCACTTTCAAAGGTTATAACTCACTTTTTTGTGCATTTTCGCTAAAATAGTTAGTATTGTCATTTCCTTTGAAAGTCTACCCCGAACTATGCCTAAAAAACGTAACTATGCCTAAAAAATTTACATCAAAACCAAAAGAATAATTTCCCAAAACGGATCCTTGAAAGCCAAATTATACCATCCATAAGTTTTGCTCATATTAATCGAAATCTCTCTTTCATTCTTACAATTTGTAATGCACAATGACCTCGAAATTGGAATTTAAGATCAGCTAAGTGAAATACACTTTGGTCCAAGTGAAAAATAGGATGGTCAATAAAAAATCAAAATTTGGAAGAAATTGGCCATTTTAGAAGGTTATAGCTCACGTTTTTTTTTGTGTATTTTCGCTAAAATGGTTACGATGGTAATTTCATTTGAAATTGTTTCACAAAATCGGATTCAAAAGGTTACGTCAAGACCAAAAGAATCATTTCTCAAAACGGAGCACTGAAGGCCAAATTATGCCCTCCAGACATTTTGCTAATATTAATCGAATTCTCTAACTCTTTCATACAATTTGTATTGCACTTTTATCTTTATTTTTTTTATACAAGAAACCTCAAAATTTGAATTTATCATGATCTAAGTGAAATACACTTTGGTCCATATGAAATTAAGGGATGGTAAAAAAATAAAAAGTTGAAAGAAAATGGCCATTTTCAAAGGTTATAACTCATGTTTTTTGTGCATTTTCACAAAAATAGTTATGGTGGTCAATTCCTTTGAGATTTTTGCCACAAAACAAATTTAAAAAAGTTATATCAAAACCAAAAGGATCGTTTCCCAAAACTGAGCCCATAAAGCCAAATCACACCCGCTAGAATTTTTGCTCGTGTTAATCGAAATCTCTTCCTTTTTCCTACAATTTGTAATGTATTTTTATCCTAGTTGTTGATGGCTTGTGACCTCGAAATTGGATTTGAACAAGATTTAAGTTATATACGCTTTGGACCAAGTGAAAAATAGGATGGTCGTGAAAAATCAAAATTTGGAAGAAACGGGCCTTTTTTGAAGGTTATAACTCACTTTTTTGTGCATTTTCGCTAAAATAGTTATGATGGTCATTTGCTTTGAAAATATGCCCTAAACTATGCCTCAAAATATTACATCAAAACCAAAAGAATAATTTCCTAAAACAGATCATTGAAAGCCAAATTATACCATCCATAAGTTTTGCTTGTGTTAATCAAATTCTCTCATTCTTTCTTACAATTTGTAATGCACTTTAATCCTAGTTTTTGAAGTTTGGTGATCTCAAAAGTGGAATTTAAGATGAGCTAAGTGAAATACGCTTTAGTCCAAGTGAAAAATAGGATGGTCAATAAAAATCAAAATTTCGAAGAAACGGGCCATTTTCGAAGGTTATAGCCGACTTTTTTGTGCATTTTCACTAAAATGGTTATGATGGTAATATCCTTTGAATTTTTTTCATGAAATAAGATTCAAAAAGTTATATCAAAATCAAAAGAATCATTTCTCAAAACGAAGCACTGAAGTCCAAATTATACCCTTCAGAAGTTTTGCGTACTAATCGACTTCCCTAACTCTTTTCTACAATTTGTATTTTACTGTTATCCTATTTTTTGATGGCAGGAAACCCCAAAATTGAATTTAATGTGATCTAAGTGAAATATGATTTGGTCTAAGTGAAAAATTGGGATAGTAAAAAAAATCAAAATTTGGAAGAACATGGCTATTTTCAAAGGTTCTCACGTGTTTTTGTGCATTTTCGCTAAAATAGTTATGATGGTCTTTTCCTTTGAAATTTTTGCCATGAACTAAATTTAAAAAATTTAAATCAAAACCAAAAGGATCATTTCCTAAAACAGATCTTAGAAAGCCAAATTTTACCCGCCATAAGTTTTGTTCATGTTAATCGAATTCTCTTCCTCTTTCCAACAATTTGCAATGCACTTTTATATTAGTTTTTCTTCCTACAATTTGTAATGCACTTTAATCCTAGTTTTTCAATGTTGGTGACTCGGAAAGTGGAATTTAAGATGAGTTAAGAGAAATGCACTTTGTTCCAAATGAAAAATGAGATGGTCAATAAAAAATCAAAATTTGGAAGAAACTGGTCATTTTTTAAGGTTCTCACATTTTTGTGCATTTTGGCTAAAATGGTTACAATTATAATCTTCTTTGAAAATTTTTCACGAAATCAGATTCAAAAAGTTACATCAAAACCAAAAGAATAATTTCACATAACAAAGCACTAAAGGTCAAATTTCACCTACCAGAAGTTTTGTTCGTATGAATCAAATTCTCTAACTCTTTCCTACAATTTGGATTGATTTTCTCTATCTTTTTTATAACAGGAGATCTCAAAATTTGAATTTATCATCATCTAAGTGAAATATGCTTTAGTCCATGTAAAATATGGGATGGTAAAAAATAATAAAAAATAGAATGAAAATGGTCATTTTCAAATGTTATAGGTCACAATTTTTTTTGGCATTTTCACAAAAATAGTTATGATGGTCATTTCCTTTGAGACTTTTGCTATGAACTAAATTTCAAAAAGTTATATCAAAACCAGAAGGATCATTTTCCAAAACTGAGCCTAGAAAGCCATATTATACCTGCTAGAAGTTTTGCTTGTGTTTATCGAATTCTCTTCTCTTTTTCTACAATATTTAATGTACTTTTATCCAAGTTGTTGGTGGCTTGTGACTTCGAAATTCAATTTGAACAATATTTAAGTTATATACGCTTTGGACCAAGTGAAAAATAGGATGGTCATGAAAAATCAAATTTTGGAAGAAACTGGCCATTTTTTAAGGTTATAACTCACTTTTTGTGCATTTTCTCTAAAATAGTTTTGATGGTCATTTCCATTGAAAATCTGCCCCGAACTATGCCTAAAAAATTTACATCAAAACCAAAAGAATAATTTCCTGAAACAGACCATTAAAAGCCAAATTATACCATCCATAAGTTTTGCTCGTGTTAATCGAATTCTCTAACTTTTTCTTACAATTTGTAATGCACTTTAACCCAAGTTTTGAAGATCAGTGACCTCGAAAGTGGAATTTAAAATGATCTAAGTGAAATACACTTTGGTCCAAGTGAAAAATAGGATGGTCAATAAAAATCAAAATTTGGAAGAAACTGGCCATTTTTTAAGGTTATAGCTCACGTTTTTTTATGCTTTTTCACTAAAATAGTTATGATGGTAATTTCCTTGGAAATTTTTTCACAAAATAGGATTCAAAAAGTTGAATCAAAACCAACAGAATAATTTCTCAAAACAGAGCACTGAAGGTCAAATTATACCGTCCAGAAGTTTTGTTCGTACTAATCGACTTCCCTAACTCTTTCCTACAATTTGTATTGCACTTTTATCCTTTTTTTTATGGCAGGAGGCCCCAAAATTTGAATTTAACATGATCTAACTCAAATAAAACTTGGTCTAATTTAAAAAATGGGATGGTAAAAAAATCAAATTTTGGAAGAAAATGACCATTTTCAAAGGTTATATCTCACGGTTTTGATGAATTTTCGCAAAAATAGTCATGATGGCCATTAGCTTTGAAATTTTTGCCATGAACTAAATTTAAAAAATTTACATTAAAATTGAAAGGATCATTTCCCAAAACGAAGCTTAGAAAGCCAAATTTTACCACCCAAAAGTTTTGCTTGTGTTAATCGAATTCTCTTCCTCTGTCTAACAATTTGTAATGCACTTTTACCCTAGTTTTTTAAAGTTGTTGAACTCAAAAGTGGATTTTAAAAAGATTGAAGTAAAATAAGCTTTGGACCAAGTGAAAAATGGGATCGTCTTCAAAAATCAAGTTTTGGACGAAACAGGCCATTTTCAACGGTTATATCTCACTTTTTATGTGCATTTTCCCTAAAATAGTATTGATGGTTGTTTCCTTTCCAAATCTTCCATAAACTATGCCTCAAAAATTACATCAAAACCAAAAGGGTAATTTCCCAAAATGGATCCATGAAAGCAAAATTATACCATCCATAAATTTTGCTCATGTTAATCGAATTCTCTCATTCTTTCCTACAATTTGTAATGCACTTTAATCCTAGTTTTTAAAGGTTGGTGACCTTGAAAGTGGAATTTAAGATGAACTAAGTGAAATACACTTTGGTCCAACTGAAAAATGGGATTGTCAATAAAAAAATCAAATTTAGAAGAAACTGGCCATTTTCGAAGGTAGCTCACTTTTTTTGTGCATTTTCGCTAAAATAGTTAAAATTGTAATTTCCCTTGGAAATTTTTCATTAAATCGGACTCAAAAAGTTACATTCAAACCAAAAGAATAATTTCTCAAAACGGAGCATTGAAGGCCAAATTATACCCTCCAGAAGTTTTGCTCATATTAATCGAATTCTCTAACATTTTGTATTGCACTTTTATCGTTCTTTTTTATCAGAAGAGACCTCGAAATTTGAATTTATCATGATATAAGTGAAATATTCTTTGGTCCATGTGAAAATATAGGATGGTAAAACAAATAAAAAATTGAAAGAAAATGGCAATTTTGAAAGGTTATATATAGCTCATGTTTTTTTTTTTTTTTGCATTTTCACAAAAAAAAATAGTTATGATGGTCATTTCCTTTGTGAATTTTTCCACAAACTAAATCTCAAAAAGTTATATTAAAACCAAACGGATCATTTCCTAAAACAAAGCCCAGAAAGCCAAATTATACCCGCTAGAAGTTTTGCTCATGTTAATCGAATTCTCTTCCTCTTTTCTACAATTTGTAATGTACTTTTATCCTAGTTGTTGATGGCTTGTAACTTTGAAATTGGATTTAAACAAAATCTAAGATATATACGCTTTGGACCAAGTGAAAAATAGGATGGTCATGAAAACTCAAATTTTGGAAGAAACTAGCCATTTTCGAAGGTAATAACTCATTTTTTGTGCATTTTCACTAAAATAGTTATTATAGTTATTTCCTTGAAAATCTGCCCCAAACTATGCCTAAAAAATTTACATCAAAACCAAAAGAATAATTTTCCAAATTGGATCCTTGAAAGCCAAACTATACCATCCTTGCTCGTGTTAATCGAAATCTCTCATTCTTTCTTACAATTTGTAATACAATTTAGTCCTAGTTTTTTGAGGTTGGTAACCTCGAAAGTGGAATTAAAGATGAGTTAAGTGAAATTTGCTTTGGTCCAAGTGAAAAATGAGATGGTCGATAAAAAATAAAAAATTGGAAAAACCTGACCATTTTCGAAGGTTATAGCTCACGTTTTTTATGCATTTTCGCTAAAATGGTTACAGTGGTAATTTTATTTGAAAATTTTTCACAAAATCGGATTCAAAAAGTTACATCAAGACCAAAAGAATCATTTCTCAAAACGGAGCACTGAAGGCAAAAAATTATACCCTTCAAACATTTTGCTCGTATTAATCGAATTTTCTAACTCTTTAATATAATTTGTATTGCACTTTTTTCTTTATTTTTTTTATTACAAGAGACCTCAAAATTTGAATTTATCATGATCTAATTGAAATATGCTTTGGTCTATACCCTCCAAAAAAAATTACTCGTGTTAACTACATTCTCTCCCTTTTTCCTACACTTTGTAATGCACTTTTATCATATTTTTGATTGTTTGTGACCTTGAAAGTATAATTTAACATGATCTAAGTGAAATACGTTTTGGTCCAATTGAAAATTTGGATGGTCAAGAAAAATCAAATTTTGGAATAAATTGATCATTTTTCGAAGGTTATAAGCTAATGTTTTTTTGTGTATTTTTATTAAAATAGTTACGATGGTCACTACCTTTGAAAATTTGCCACGAACCTAATTTCAAAATGATACATCAAAACTAAAGGGATTATTTCCCAAAACTGATCATGAAGGCCAAATTATACCCTCTAAAAGTTTTGCTCGTGTTAATTGAATTCTTTTTTTTTTTGTAATGCACTTTTATCTTCTAAAACTATATACCCTCTAAAACTATATTTCACAGTTTGTAATGCACTTTTATCTTCTTTTTTTATGGGTGGTGACCTCGAAAGTAAACTTTAACATAATCTAAGTGACATATAGTTTGGTCGAATTGAAAAATGGGATGGTAAAGAAAAATCATATTTTGTAAGAACTTTAACATATAGCTCACGTTTTTTTGTGGATTTTCGCTAAAATAGTTATGATGGTCTTTTCTTTTGAAAAGTTTCTAGGAACTAGATTTCAAAATTTTACATCAAAACCAAACAAATCATTTCCAAAAATGGATCCCTGAAGTCCAAATTGTACCCTCTATAAGTTTAGCTCGTTTTAATCAAATTCTCTCTCTTTTTCATACAATTTACAATGCACTTTTAACTTATTTTTTATGGCAGGTAATCTCAAAAGTGGAAATTAACATTATCTATGTGAAATACGCTTTAGCGAAAGTGAAAAATGAGATGATGGTCAAAAAAATCAAATTTTGGAAGAAACTGATTATTGTCGAATGTTATAGCTCAGTTTTTTTGTGCATTTTCAGTTATGATGGTCAATTTATTTGAAAATTTTCCCTGAACTATGCTTCAAAATTTTAAAGCAAAACTATAAGGATAATTTCATAAAACGAAGCCTTGAAGGTCAAATTATACCTTCTAGAAGTTATGCTTGTGTTAATCAAATTCTCTAACTCTTTCCCACAATTTGTATTGAACTTTAATCATTCTTTTTATCATAGGAGACCTCAAAATTTGAATTTAACATGATCTAAGTGAAATACACTTTGGTTCAATTAAAAAATGGGATGGATAAGAAAAATCAAATTTTGGAAGAAATAGCCATTTTTGAAGGTTATAGCTCAATCTTTTTGTGGTCTTTTCGCTAAAATAATTATGATGGTCATTTTTCCTTTTAAAATTTTCTAAGAACTCAAATTCAAAAAGTTACATCAAAACCAAAAGGATCGTTTTTCAAAACGGAGCACTGAAGGCAAATTATACCCTCCAGAAGTATTGCTCGTGTTAATCGAATTCTCTAACTCTTTCTTACAATTTTTATAGCACTTTTATCCTAATTTTTTATGGCTGGTGACCTCAAAATTGGATTTGAACAAGATCTAAGTGAAATATGTTTTAATCTATGTGAAAAAATGTGATGGTAAAAAAAAATCAAAATTTGGAAGAAAATGGCCATTTTCAAAGGTTATATAGCTCACTTTTTTTGTATATTTTCATTAAAATAGTTATAATGGTCATTTCCTTTGAAACTTTTGCTACAAACCAAATTTCAAAAAGTTATATGAAAACAAAGGGGATCATTTCCCAAAACAGAGTCCAGAAAGCCAAATTATACCCGTCAGAAGTTTTGCTCATGTTAATCGAATTCTCTTCTTTTTTCATGAACTTTTATCCTCTTTTTTTATGGTGGGTGACCAAAAGAGTGGACTTGAACAAGATTTAAGTGGTATACACTTTGGACAAAGTGAAAAATAGGATGGTCATGAAAAATCAAATTATGGAAGAAACTGGTCATTTTCGAAGGTTATTGCTCACTTGTTTTTGTGCATTTTTGCTAAAATAGTTATGATGATCATTTCTTTGGAAAATCTAGCATGAAATTTGCCTCAAAAAATTACATCAAAACTAAAAGGATAATTTCCCAAAACAGATCCCTAGAGGCCAAATTATACCTTCAAGATGTTTTGCTCGTGATTATTGAAGGTTATAGCTTAAGTTTTTTATGCATTTTCGCTAAAATAGTTACGATGATCAGTTCCTTTGAAAATTTACCACGAAATAGGTTCCAAAATGTTACATCAAAATCAAACATATCATTTCCCAAAATGGAGGCCTGAAGGTCATTTTATACTATCTACAAGTTTTGCTCGTGTTAATCGAATTTTCCCCATTTTTCCTATAATTTGAAATGCACATTTATCCTCTTTTTTTTATGGCTGATACCACGAAAGTGTAAATTAATATGATTTAAGTGAAATACGATTTGGTGCAAGTGAAAGATGGGATGGTAAAGAAAAATCAACTTTTGTTAGAAACTAACCATTTTTTTTAAGGTTATAGCTAACCTTTTTTTTGCACTTTCACTTAAATATTTTTTTTTTGAGAGACCCTCTCCCAGTTCATTAAAAGCCCTCACTTATGGTGGAGGAACACCATGAAAACAAACTGAAAGCCAATGCCAACGCCCAAAAACCAATCTAAACAAACCTATAACCAAAACCAAAAGATAAAAAAGAGAAACAAAACAATACAATCCAAACAAAAACTTCTATTAACATCGTAAGTAAGGTAAGCCCAGCTTATCTAACCTGATGATACCCCTCAAATGCCCTATTAACATCGTAAGTAAGGTAAGCCCAGCTTGTCTAACCTGATGATACCCCTTAAATGCCTAGGCATAGAATCTTCCCCCTCGAATCGACATGTAAATCCTTCCTCGCCTCGACGTGCCAAAAAATCTGCAGCTTGGTTTGCTTCTCAAAACTGATGTCGAATCGAGAAAGTAATGCCTTGTGATGCCTGAAAAGCTTCCTCCCAAAAATCCCAAAGATACCAGACAGAACAACTCTCAGCAATAACCTAGTCCACCATTAATTGCGAGTCATACTCAATTTCCAGAAAACAAAAACCCATAGATTTACATAGAGCCACCCCCTCTTTGAGGGCTCTAAGTTCAGCTTCATTATTTGTTCCGTTCCCAAAATAAGCAGAGAAACCCCCCAAAACAGAGCCACCACTTTCGCTTAAATACTTATGATGACCATTTTCTTTGAAAATTTGCCTCAAACTATACCTCAAAAAGTAACATCTAAACCAAAATGATTATTTCCCAAAACGAATCATGAAGGCCAAATTATACCCTCCAAAAGTTTTGCTCTTGTTAATTGAATTCTCTCACTCTTTCCTAAAATTTGTAATGCACTTTTATCTTATTTTTTTAATGGCTGGTGACTTCGAAAGTAGACTTTAACATAATCTAAGTGAAATATGGTTTGGTCGTATTGAAAAATGGGATGGTCAAGAAAAATCAAATTTTGGAATAAACTGACCATATTCAAAGGTATAGCTCATGTTTTTTTGTGGATTTTCGCTAAAATAGTTACGATGGCCATTTCTTTTGAAAAGTTACTAGGAACTAGGTTTCAAAAATTTACATCAAAACCAAACTAATCATTTCTCAAAATGGATCCCTAAAGTCCAAATTATACCCTCTAAAATTTTAGCTCGTTTTAATCGAATTCTCTCTCTTTCCTACAATTTGTAATGCACTTTTATCCGATTTTTATGGTAGGTGATCTCGAAAGTGAAAATTAACATGATCTATGTGAAATACGCTTAGACGAAAGTGAAAAATAGAATGGTCAAGAAAAATCAAATTTGGGAAGAAACCGACCCTTTTCGAATGTATAGCTCACTGTTTTTGTGCATTTTCACTAAAATAGTTATGATGGTCAGTTCCTTTGAAAATTTTCCCCGAACTATGCTTCAAAATTTTACAGCAAAACTAAAAGGATAATTTCAAAAAATGGAGCCCTGATGGCCAAATTATACCCTCTAGAAGTTTTTCTCGTGTTAATCGAATTATCTAACTCTTTCCTACAATTTGTGTTGCACTTTAATCATTCTTTTTTATCACGTGAGACCTCGAAATTTGAATTTCACATGATCTAAGTGAAATACACTTTGGTCCGATTAAAAAATGGGAGATCAAAAATTGGAAGAACTAGCCATTTTCGAAGGTTATAACTTAAATGTTTTGGGCCTTTTCGCTAAAATAGTTACGATGGTCATTTTACCTTTGAAAATTTTCTAGGAGCTCGGATTCAAAAAGTTACATCAAAACCAAAAGGATCATTTCTCAAAACGGAACACTGAAGGCCAAATTATACCCTCGAGAAGTTTTGCTCGTGTTAATCTAATTCTCTAACTCTTTCCGACAATTTTAATCATATTTGTGATTGCAAAAGACCTCGAAAGTGGATTTGAACAAAATCTAACTAAAATACGATTTGGTCCAAGTGAAAAAATGATATGGTAAAAAAAAATCAAAATTTGGAAGAAAATGGCCATTTTCAAAGCTATAGCTCACGTTTTTTGTGTATTTTTACTAAAATATTTATGATGGTCATTTCCTTTGAAAATTTTGCCGCAAACTAAATTTCAAAAAATTATTTCAAAACAAAAGGGATCATTTCCCAAAACAGAGTCCAGAATGCCAAATTATACCCGCCATAAGTTTTGCTCGTGTTAATCGAATTCTCTTCCTCTTTCCTACTATTTGTAATACACTTTTATCCTATTTTTTAATGGTGGGTGAGCACGAAAGTGGATTTGAATGAGATATAAGTGATATACACTTTGGACCAAGTAAAAAATATGATGGTCATGAAAAATCAAATTTTGGAAGAAATTGGTCATTTTCGAAGGTATAGCTCACTTATTTTTCTGCATTTTCGCTAAAATAGTTATGATGATCATTTCTTTTGAAAATCTGCCATGAACTCTTCGTCAAAAAGTTACATCAAAGCCAAAATGATAATTTTCCAAAACGGATCCCTGAAGGCCAAATTATACCATCAAGATGTTTAGCTCGTGATAATTGAATTCTCGTCTTCTTTCCTACAATTTATAATGCACTTTTATCCTTCTTCTTTTTTTTATAGATGGTGACCTCAAAACTAGAATTTAACATAATCTAATTGAAATATGCTTTGGTCTAATTGAAAAATGAGAAGGTCAAGAAAAATCAAATTTTGGAGGAAGCTGACCATTTTTGAAGGTTATAGCTAAATGTTTTTGTGCATTTTCAATAAAATAATTATGATGATCATTTTCTTTGAAAATTTACCACAAAATAGGTTTCAAAATGCTACATCAAAACCAAACGGATCATTTCCCAAAACGGAGCCCTAAAGGTTACATTATTCCAAGTTTTGCTCATGATAATCGAATTCTCTCCCTCTTTCCTACAATTTGTAATTCGCATTTATCCTATTTTTTATGGTTAATACCACGAAAGTGTAAATTAACATGATTTAAATGAAATATTATTTGGCGCAAGTGAAAATGGGATGGTAAATAAAAATAAATTTTTGTTAGAAACTGGTCATTTTCAAAGGTTATAACTCATTTTTTTGTGTATTTTCGCTAAAATACTTATGATTGTTATTTTCTTTGAAAATCTGCCCAAACTATGCCTCAAAAAGTTACATCAAAACCAAAAGGATAATTTCCCATAACTAAGCATTGAAGACCAAATTATACCCTCTATAAATTTTGCTCATGTAAACTAAATTGTCTCCTTCTTTCCAACACTCTGTAATGCATTTTTATTCTATTTTTTTTATTGTTGGTGACCTTGAAAATAGAATTTAACATGATCTAAGTGAAATAAGTTTTGGTTAATTGAAAAATGGGATGGTCTAGAAAAATCAAATTTTGGAATAAACTAACCATTTTCGAAAGTTATAGCTAATTTTTTTATGCATTTTCGTTAAAATAGTAACGATCGTCATTACCTTTGAAAATTTGCCATGAACTAGATATCAAAATGATACATCAAAACTAAAGGGATCATATCACAAAACGGATCACTGAAGTCCAAATTGTACCTTCCAAAAGTTTTGCTCGTGTTAATCGAATTCTCCAACTCTTTCTTACAATTTGTATTGTATTTTTGTCCTATTTTTTAATGGCAAGAGATCTCAGAATTTGAATTTAACATGATCTAAGTTAAATACAATTTGGTCCAAGTGAAAAAATGGGATGGTAAAAAAATCAAAATTTGGGAGAAAATGGCCATTTTCAAAAGTTATAGCTCGTATTTTTTGTGCATTTTCTCTAAAATAGTTATAATGGTCATTTCATTTGAAAATTATGCCACGAACTAAATTTCAAAAATTATATCAAAACCAAAAATATCATTTCCCAAAACAAAGCCCAGAAATCCAAATTATACCTGTTAGAAGTTTTGTTGGTGTTAAACGAATTCTCTTCATCTTTCCCATAATTTGTAATGCACTTTTATTTTAGTTTTTTATGGCTAGTGATCTCGAAAGTGGATTTTAACAATATCTAAGTTATATATATTTGGACCAAGAAAAAAATGGGATGGTTATGAAAAATCAAATTTGAAAGAAACTGGCCATTTTTTAAGGTTCTCACTTTTTTTGTGCATTTTCGCTAAAATAGTTATGATAGTAATTTCTTTTAAAAATCTGCCCCAAACTATGCCTCAAAAGGTTATATCAAAACCAAAAGAATAATTTCTGAAAACGGATTCCTGAAGGCCAAATTATACCCTCCATGTGTTTTGCTCGTGATAATTGAATTCTCGTCTTCCTTCCTACAATTTATAATGGACTTTTGTCCTTTTTTTTATGGTCACTAACCTCAAAAGTAAAAGTTAACATAATCTAAGTGAAATACGCTTTGGTCTAATTGAAAAATGAGATGGTCAAGAAAAATCAAATTTTGGAAGAAACTGGCTATTTTCGAAGGTTATAGTTAAAGTTTTTTGTATATTTAAACTAAAATAGTTATGATGATCATTTTCTTTGAAAATTTACCATGAAATAGGTTTCAAAATGTTACATTAAAACCAAATGGATCATTTGCCAAAACAAAGCCCTGAAGGTTACATTATACCCTCCAAAAATTTTGCTCTTGTTAATCGAATTTCTCCCTCTTTCCTACAATTTGTAATGCACATTTATCCTTTTTTTTATGGTTAGTACCACGAAGGTGTAAATTAACATAATTTAAATGAAATAAGATTTGGTGCAAGTGAAAAATGGTATGCTAAATAAAAATCAATTTTTGTTAGAAACTGGCCATTTTCGAAGGTTATAACTCACTTTTTTGTACATTTTTACTAAAATACTTATAATGGTCATTTTCTTTGAAAATTTGCCCAAAACTATGCCTCAAAAAGTTATATCAAAACCAAAAGGGTAATCTCCCAGAACAAAGCATTGAAGGCCAAATTATACCTTCTATAATTTTGCTTGTGTTAACTGAATTCTCTCCTTCTTTCCTACACTTTGTGTTGCACTTTTATCCTATTTTTTTATTACCGGTGACCTTGAAAGTGGAATTTAACATGATCTAAATAAAATACGCTTTGATCCAATTGAAAAATACGATGGTCTTGAAAAATCAAATTTTTGAATAAACTGACCATTTTGAAGGTTATATAGCTAATGTTTTTTGTGCATTTTCGCTAAAATAGTTACGATGGTCATTACCTTTGAAAATTTACCACGAACTAGATTTCAAAATGATACATCAAACTAAAGGGATCATTTCATAAAACAATTCACTGAAGTCCAAATTATACTCTTCAAAAGTTTTGCTCGTGCTAATCGAAATCTCTCTCTTTTATTATCCTCTTGAAGAAGGGAGCTGATACTGCATTTGCATCTCTACCAGATCCTCATTGTTCACACCCGAATAAGAGAATCCATTGCTTATAAGCTTTCAAAATTAGATGAGATGAGTTATACTTGTCAGGCTAATTCTGCCTGAGGGACATCTGAGATAAACATGGATTCATGTTGATCTCTAAAATAGCCACTTTTGGCATTGAATGTTGTTGTTCCTTTCCATAAGGCCAATTGTTCTTTTTGCTGTTGATGTTCTTTGTAGAAATAATCATGAAATCAACCATTTAAATGCCAAGTCCATTCATGACTTAGGAATCCAATATTGAATATTGGGACAGTACAGATCTCAATTTCAGCAGGGTAGTTTTCCAGCTTCAAGATATGAATATTCCTATGGCATGAAATCTTAAATGAATTTGCTTAGGGATTACATTTTCAGTTGTTGCACTATATCTGAAAGCAAACAGATTTGACGCCCCCGTCAATTTTGGGGATTTGTTATTTTTTTATGTGTATATATATATAAGGGATTTGTTATTTTTAATTATTTCTTGTGCAGTGTTTTTATCTGCCTTCGTTAAACATGTTGGATAAGATTTTTGTTCCAATCTCTTTGTTTTAACAGCTCTCACTAATAAAAAAAAATGTAAAAATACTTAGTTAGATCGGGTCTAAAATTTAGTTTTAGATCAACTCGAAACTTCATTGTTAATTTGGATAATTTTATTAGTAATGTCGGTATAAGTGTGAGATCCAAAAAATAATGTTATCAGTAAAATATTTTAAAATTATTAATAAAATTTTGAATTGATTTAAAACATTAGTTTTAGATCCTGTCTAATCAAAAATTCTTCCATAAAGAATATGTACGTTGTCTGTTCTTGACATGCCTCAATTATTACTGAAAAATATATATATATCAAAATTATAGTATTTCTCAAGGCAACAACCACTTAAAAAACATGTCCTAAAAAGATTACAAGTTGCCTAACCTTTCAGTTTCACGTGGACCTGCTGTTTAATTTCACTTAAACTTAAATGTTCGTCTTCTAATATCTAATCATCGACAACAAGTCGATCCAACAATGTGTCACCAACACGAGATACATCCACTTCTTCAAAATCATCATTTTTTTCATAGATCAAATTAAAATCATGACTTCAATCATCAAATAAAAAAGTTATTACTTTAACTTCTTGGGATCTTGAGTAAACTTAGTTTAACCATTTATCACATCTATTTTCTTGTGCAGACATGTTTTGAGTTCGATTGCAGACACTAGCCAAATATAAACTTGGGAAATTCTGTAATTCAAAATAAATGGATTTCATTGCCAAAAAGAATATTTTTTTTAAAAGAAAGTTATTTGGTGAGATGGGTACTGACTAAAAGGATAAATTTAGAACAAACAAAATATATGGACTTAAATTAATTTGATATCTTATTGAGGGTTATAATTAGAAGAAAAATTAAAGGAAAAGCAAAACAAGAAAGAGACACGGGAAGTAAATGTTTGGTTGACCTATAGGTAGATGAGATTTCCATAATACAAAAAGAAAAAGATAAGAAAAGAAGATTGGGATAGAAAGAAACAACACCCTGGTTTTGGTGGGTAGCTACCCAACTCATCCCATGCAAAGTCCTGTGGCGCCAAACCTCCACCAAATTAACCAAATATATATGTGTGTGAGAGAGAGAGGCTTGAGCATGAAGAGAAGGAGAGAAGATGAATAGACCAACGAGGATGTTGTGCTTGTTCTTGGGAGGACCTACCATAATTGGCTTTTGACAATTGCATGAGTGCTTACTTTTGGACTTTTATTATTGTCAAAGAAACAAAAAAGGGAAAAAAAAAGTGTGGGGTGCAAAATAAGGCGTTGTTTCTAAGCTGACTAACAAGAAAATGGAGAAAGAAAAAGATAGAAAGAGAAAATAAAAACAATGAAGGAAACTTAAAGAAGAGTTTGGAGAAGATATGGTGGGCAAGCATCTATTAAAATTGAGAAAGAGAGAGGGAAGCAAAAAATTGTCTGATGATCAAAACCCTAACTTTTATTGCACACGGACACCCATATGTATCAGCTGGCTCTCCACCTCTTTCCACCTTTTGCTTTTCTTGTAGCCATGACTTTGGATGCTCACAAGGTTTTTTGCTTTAGCCCTATTTATTTCCCTTTTTAACTTTTAGAAATGGATCCGTGGTGTTATAGGTTCTGTCTTTCGTTAATTATACGTAAGGATCCAAGATTTTTTATCAATAGGGACAAAGTTATTAAAGAATATTCATTTATAATTTGAAAGAAAATATAAAGACAATTTCATAAAATACATTTAAAAAAATATCATTTTTTTAATGTTTTTTCTTTTGTCTTTACTTTATACCTTTATCATATTTTTATTTTTTGTGAACCGGTTAAAAATTGGAGATAACTTTTCACTTTTCAAATGTAATTTTTCACTTGATTATTTGTGAGATGGGGACAAATTGAAAATACTAGTGAGAGCATTTTAAAATCTCTTTTACAATTTATAAAATTTCAAAGGTTATTGAGATTTCAGTTGAGGCATGTGTCCTCACTGGACCCAATATGCATCTGTCTCTGATTGATTGTATGTAGTCATAGCATATAACCCATGCAAAATATACACAAGTATAATTGCATATATATAATATTTATTTTAAATCACTGTCAAATGGATATATAGAGATGTTTAATATTGAAGTTAGTTAATTTATTAGCATTAAATAATCTTCAAGAGATCTCTCTTCACTACTAAGGAAACATCAACTTCAAGAGATCGAATCCTTAAGAGAAATTTCATTCTTTTTTGGAACTTTTTAGAAGGCATGCAATACAAGTTCCAGCTAATGAATTTTCAGGGATCCTATCCTTAAAAGAGAATTTTCAGTCTTGTTTTATTTTTCAGTCTCTTTCTATTATTAATAAAGTTTCTCAATATAACTAATGAATTTTCAAAGAGTTATCAATAAAAAATTTGAAACAAAAAAACGTTAAAACTTGTTGTCATCAACAAATGTACCCTTGTTAGCACTACGGACAAAAAAAGCTTCTTGTCTTTAGAGCATATCTGTGTTCTTTCCAAATTAATAACTGAATCCCTCACTCTTAGGAGAAACTTCTTCAAGACAAAAGTGCTTACCTCAAATTCCTTAAATCAAAAGTTCTTCATTGATATACACACTTTCCATGAAAGGCCCTTATATTTTATTTTTTTTCTAAAGGGCTTCAAAAAAAAAGCATGCTACTTTTATGGGCTTCCATTTCTAAAAGATGTTCAAATTGTGCCCTCTCTTCTCTCTCTCTCTTTCTCTCTTTCTCTCTCTGAAACTGGAATCTGCTTTCAATTGTTTAGGTGACTAAAGGCAAACCATATGGCATGCCTCATCCAACAAGGGCTTTGAATTTGGTTTTGTGAAATTGGTAAGGAAAAAAAATACTTTTCAATACATTGGCTTGTGTTCTTTCGCTTTTTTCTTTAAAAAAAAAAGTTATGCATAAGAGCCGCGTGGTTGTAAACCAAACAAATAAAAATGTAACACTTTATTAATACCATAATTTATTTCTGTAAAATTAACATTTCAAGTGAAACTCTCTTACCATCGTTTAAATAGGTAAGATGCATTCGATCAGAAGTATCGAATCTCTTCGGTGGCACACCCTCAAGTTAATTTTGTAAAGGGCAAGGGTACCCACCAATTCTCCCAAGCCAAGGCCCTTACAGCCTGAAAATAACTCTACATTTGCCTTTTAGAAAGGAAATTCTCTTTGCTCCTGGCCTGCTAGACCTTACACCATGCAGGTGCCTTTCAATTGTGTGAAACTTAAATATCCGGTGGCTGTTTCTGTGCGTTTGCAAAGGAAAAAAAAGTAATTTTTTATGTGATAAAAACATATTTTTATAATAAAATTTATATTTTTAATGGTAAAACACATATTTTTATGATAAAATTTTTAATTTATTTTGTTTTTAATATTAATATAATGTTTTTAATACTTTAAATGGTAAAACACCTTTTTTTCTACCGTGCAGCAGTTTCAAATGTTGTCACGTGACAGAGGAGTGTTAGCTTCCACGAAGGAAAAGAACAAAAGAGATGAGAAATAAAAGAAAATTTTGGTTCTATGCGAGAGAACTATTTCAATTGTATTAATTTTTAAAATACAAATGAAAAAAAAAACAAAAAATAAATAAATAGAACTCACAAATTTGAAGAGAACTCAATTATTCAATCATCCATTTAATATCAACCTACTTTCGAATAATCAGTCGGTGATCGTCAATATATCTAGTAGTGAGAATTGCTTCATCTTACTTGATAAAGACAATTCACTAGGGAGGTATGTAGCTGATTGGAAGGGAGGCATGTTCCCATGTTCTTGAACTGCCGCATCCCATTCATGGTCAGGCAAGCGGGCCACATCATTACTTTCATTAGTGTCCATAGATGTTTGGATTTGAATCAAATGGTTGTACACTGTCAAAGTCATGTTACGGATCAGCCGTACGCGTGGCACTAAGTAAGTCTATGACCATTCATTCTTCTGGAGCCATCATCAATCACTGTTGCCGACTACGCAACCATGATTGTAAGATGATCTTCGTGATTAAGCTTTTTATGACTGACTGTGATTGAAGCTTGTAAATTGCTTTTGGGTCCCGGTAATGTTAATCCATTGCATGCGAGCCACGTGTTCTTACAAGATGTTAGGACAGATTTTCCTCATACACTAACTACACTCTAGTAATGCTTTTGCTTTGAACACTCATCACTATGCTATTTGCGCACTCATACAGTAAGGATAATTTTCCAACTAGACACATTTATGTTGTCAGCTCTTACTTGTCCGGATGTTTCTAAAACTTGTTTACAGGTTTTAAGAGACTGTTTAATGACCAAGATTTTTTGGGATCATGTTATCATTCTTGTTGTTCTCATCCTCTCTTTAGAAAAACTTTTTTTTCTATTGGTTATATGAGAATCTTACGTCTTCTTTTCTTTTTTCTCATAAAATTCTTTGGAATTGTTTTTTTGCTTTCGAGATCTGGAACCTTCGGCTTGCTAGAGCTTGTGAATTTGCCAACCTCTTTTGCCTTGGATTGAAAAACCAATTTTCTGAGATTTCGATCCATTGGTCCCCTCCTAAGGCTAGATGGGTCAAATTGAACACAGATAGTTCTGCCTCTGGTAATCCGAGTCTCTGTAGTGATGATGGGTTACTCCAGGATGAGAGAGGTCTTTGGATCAGAGGTTTTTCTAGGAATATTGGCTTTGGTTCTAGCGTGACTATGGAATTATGAGCCTTGAGAGATGATCTTATTTTGGCTTGTGATCTTGGCATTCAACGCTTTCATGTTGAACTTGATACCCAGATTGTGTTGGATACGATTATTAATAATGTGTCGGAGGACCACCCGTATAAGTCTCTCATTTTTTTATTGTAAGTCATTACTTAGGGTTTTCACGGAGTTCTCACTTCACCATGTTTTCAGAGAGGCCAATCAGACTACTGACTTGCTGGCTAAGCAAAGGAGGACAAATAGTTTTGATTTTGTTGTTTTTCTTTCTACTCCATCTTAATTATCTTGTATTCTAGATATGGACTTTAGAGGAGTTTCTTTCTCAATGACTATTTGTACTTCCGTTTAATTTATGAATCTACTATTTTCCACCAAAGAAAAAGATATATATTTTAAAGGATAGAATATAATGATATCCTCGAGATTCAAGTTTTTTAAAAATGATGTTTCTCTCAAATACTTGGTTAATATAATTATTACATTAGTAACTAATCACGTGGATATCACTAGTTTAATTGATAAAATTATTTGTCATCACAAAAGACCCTAAAAATCAAACTTCATTCAACTAAAAATGAAAAGAAAAAAGGATGAAAGAATGCTACCTCCCATTATGTATTCCATAGATCCATTCTATAAACTAAAAAATAGCAACTAATCATCAAAGCAAAAATTAATGAAAATTATTTTCTTACAATCATAGAACATTGAGTTTGGGTTGCTTTGTTGAAGTGTGAGTTACCTATTATATAGGTGTGATGGACATTGATCGAAGGGCATGGGGGCTTCTATCCAATTTTTGTTCAATTTCTCAATAGTGAGAACAGTCTGGTTTTTTTTTCTTTCTTTTTTTTTAAATTGTTAGTAAATTATAGCGACCATCAAACTTAATTAATGTATTTATATTTTATCCAATTTTAAAAGACATATTTTTGTTGAAACCAAAGAGTTTAAGAATGGCAAAAATCCCCGCTCTAATATCGCTCTGAATCTCTGATAATCTGTCTAAATCTCTGATAATCTGTCTATTTGGGATGAGTTCAAGAAAGATTTTGTCCCACAAGATGGAGACACTAATGGATTTTACTTCTCCATCGAGTTTAAGGTTAGGATTGAAAATTACATTCCCCACAGAGAAGGAGACGAGAGAACACGTGGGTAAACGGGGACAAAAAATGCATCCTCCGTCCCAAATCCACCGCAACATTACTGATAAATCAATTATAACAATTTTTTTGTAAAAAAACACTTTAATTTATTTGTTGAGGGGAAATTGTACATGGAGAAAGGTTTAAAAAAAACATCTAGAAAAGGTCATTGCCAATCAATCCATTAAAAGAAGGCTGAAGAAGCCACGATTTGAATGAAATAGGTACGGACATGGTGCAAAAACATGTGACGTTAATTTTTAGCCATAATTTTTGACCCATTAGTCAAAAGGCTTTAGCGATGATGATGTATTATCACACGCACAAGCAAAGAGCCTTAAAAGTGACATGAAATCAATTATTGGAGATAAATCCTATCCAAGTCCTGCATGTTAATAACAAATAAATTATATTTATTAATATGAGCCAAAAGTCTCTTATCTCTTTCATGCATGCAACCATGGCCTTTATCCTTAATTAAACCAATAATGTGGGGTTCCAATGGTACAAGACCCATGTGATTTCTCAAAAGGAAAGCATAAAAAAGTAGCCAAACAACAGCTTATTAAGTGTATTATAATGCAAGTGTTGGCATACATAACTACCTTAATGATACACGAATCTTAAACAAATGTAACCATGTAATAAAAAAAATAGACTATAATTATCTATTGCAGCCATCAGATATTAAAAAAAATTAATAATAATAATATGAGGGGAAATGAAGCTTTTAACTAATGCATGTACTCGAGGGAATTTAGGCCAACATCTCATCCTATCGATGAGACCTTCATGCCATGAATTATGAACTTAATAGCAATTATATGAAAGCAAATTAGAAAGCGTAACCACCCTAACCTGAAAGCGTAACAGACATTGCAAGATGAAGTTCATTGTCAAGATCAAAGGCCTATTACTATGCCAAAAGTTATAGCTGATTGTCAAAGTACAACTCAAAGCTATAGCAGACTTGGTTCCAACTTGTGTTTCCGCTACCTGACAATTGCTGTCAATACCTGACCCAACAATCTCTCCCTAACAATTGCAGCACTAGGAATCAAACCTGTAACCTTGACTCTGACACCAATTATCAAGATCGAGCACCTACCACTGCTCCAAAAGCTATATTTTTTGACGTAGTGGTAAGCGCTTGATCCTGACACTCACAACATGAAAGCAACAAATACCCCATCTAACAAAAAGAAAATAATCATCACATCTTAAGATAATCCAAAATCCTCATTTAACCTCAAATCCAACCATAACAAATCAAAGCAAGTGCCATGACGTAAAATTCAAATGTTCGAGTAGACAAGAACGAAACTTAATAAAAAGTTGAACAACTAATTCTTGTATAATTACCCCTACTAAATTATGATTCAGCGTTCACACCCCGAATTCTGGCACGCAGAGACTTCAAGTTCAGAATCTGAAAAAGGAGGTAATAAAAGGTGAGCTCAACAACTCAATAAGTAACAATCTTCTCCCTTAAGAAAATGTTGGTCATAATTTTGACAATAATATAGCAAAATATGAATCATGACTGACGATAACAATAGTCTCAAAATTTCTAAAAACAAGATACATACATAAATAGTGAATGAACAAAAACACCTTTTGTTCTAAAACTCAATTATCATTCAAAAAATTCAAAATTTTCACAAACTCTTAAAATAGCATAAACACAAACAAAATCAAGTAGTCCCCAGTAATATTACGGCTACACTTAACCCTAGGCACAAAAGACGTCTATTATCGAAAAGCACGCTACTCTCTATCATCGATGACACGATGTCAAAACTATTTCCAAAAATCACATCACAAATAACATATCTCATATTCTAAACATGTCAACAAGGCCAAACCCCCACTGCAGGGTTAGAAGATACAGATCACACCTTAGCTTACTGTAAGAGAACAAAAATATAATTTTACAAGTATAAACAACCAATCACAATTTCAAATTTAATTCATCTCAAAACGAAATTAATGAGCATCAAACCAAATTTAGTCATAACTCTTACTTATGTACTCAATTCTCATATTCTCATAAATCTCAAAGTAATCAAACGTTGTAAATGAGTAGAAAAGCATGAACAATAACAATTCCACAAGTTATAACACGGAAACACATGTTTGGCACGCTTAACCCTATTTTATCAAAATGGGTGAGTATCCAAGAACACATTTTTTAATTTATAAAAAATCTAAGCTAATTGCATACCTAGGTGGGTTGGGGAAGAATCACTAAAGGGGAAGAAGATTAAACCCAAACGCAAAATCCAAGATTAAGCCCCTAAATTTCACACAAAATTAGGGGAAAAAATATCTAAGCATGCTAGATGCATATCCTTCTAACTTCCTTAGTGTTAAAACATATATAAGCTTGATATACATTGTTGGCCCATTTCTTATAAGCTTAAGCTTTTGGGATCAATGGTAGTTAACATGATATCAGAGCCAAAAGTCTTATGTTCGAATATTGATAGCTCTCGCTTGGTTTGATCTCTGACTATGTTTTGGATTTCACGTACTAGACCCATATCGTCTCTGGAGCTGCACGTGAGCTGGAGTGTTAAAATGTATATGAGCTTGATATACATTGTTGGCCCACTTCCTATGAGCTTTTAAGCTTTTGGGATCAATGGTATTTAACATTTGGGTCATAAACAAGTGTCCAACCTTACACAAATATAGATATGTGTATTCCTAATAAAGGTACATAACACAATTAACAAAACATAATTTAAATAATTAGCAAACAACCACAAAAAAGCCAAAATTTTACTAACAAACAGAACATGTGCTGAAATCAATGTTTAAATTTTTCAGTATTTTCATAGTTTTCTGTAACGAAAAAATAATGTTTACTTGAATTCAAAAATAATAGATTGCAAAAATCTAATTTTTTTATAAAAAAAAATGAAATTTTCCAAAAATGTACAAAATATAGGTGTACACATTTATTCAAGTATCAAAGCAATCCAACATCTAGAGTGCAACTAGAGTGTGCGTGACCACTTGCACATCGTTGGAATGTAGGTAATCCAAATCTGGTTACTCAAAACACTATTTATGCACCGAGTGAAAAATTCAGTGGTAATTTTTAGGTATTTTCATTAGTAATGTTTGTACAATCACTATTCATATTACCAATGAAGTTACCTAACAATTATCAGTGAAGTTTTCACCCGATACATAAATGGTGTTTTGCACAGAGTGCATGTAAGAATTCCTCCGTACTTTGACCAAGCGTATCTAACATAATACTAGCATTTTGGAGGCAATCCACCTATGGATGGAAAGTTTGCACAACAAACTACAGAATGGACACCTTACCCAACACGATTGGTGGCTGGATAAGCACTTTCCAATGACAATATATAGGCCCCTTAACTCAGTTTTCGACCCATATCACTACAACTTTGACTGACCATAATTCTCACAACAGATAGTTACGTGATGATCCAATGGAAAGCTCTCGGCAAGAGCTTTCTGGTGATAGCAATAGTCACCAAAACCGACAAGACAAGCAACGGTATCACTGGAAAGTTACATGATTATAACTAACTATATGTAAAACCACAAAACATGCATTTTTCAATAAGAAAACCCCAAAATGTGCTCTCTCTCTCTCTCTCTCCCCCTCTCCCCCTCTCTCCCCCTCCCGCTCTCCCTCTCCCTCTCCCTCTCCCTCTCCCTCCCCCTCCCCCTCTCTCTCTCTCTCTCTCTCTCTCTCTCTCTCCCTCTCCCTCTCCCCCTCTCTCTCCCGCTCCCGCTCCCGCTCCCGCTCCCTCTCTCCCCCTCCCGCTCTCCCTCTCTCCCGCTCCCTCTCTCCCCCTCCCGCTCTCCCTCTCTCCCTCTCCCTCTCCCCCTCTTTGTAACTTACTGAGAAAGATGGGTGTTAGGGTTTTAAAGATGACACTGCCAATAAATCTTTCCCCAAAAGATATTTGCTAAACACACACCCCTTCAAGATAAACTTTATACAAAAGGACACCTACTGGGGTACAAAGCATAAATAATATTTATATCACATTATAATGTCTCAATTGATAGTAAAACCCCAAAATGTGCTCTCTCTCTCTCTCCCTCTCCCTCTCCCCCTCTCTCTCCCGCTCCCTCTCCCCCTCCCCCTCCCGCTCTCCCTCTCCCTCTCCCTCTCCCCCTCCCGCTCTCCCCCTCCCGCTCTCTCTCTCCCCCTCTCTCTCCCGCTCCCCCTCTCTCTCCCGCTCCCTCTGCCTCTCCCTCTCCCTCTCTCTCTCTCTCTCTCTCTCTCTCTCTCTCTCTCTCTCCCCCTCTCCCCCTCTCCCCCTCTCTCTCCCGCTCCCGCTCCCGCTCCCCGCTCCCGCTCCCCCTCCCGCTCCCTCTCTCCCTCTCCCTCTCCCCCTCTTTGTAACTTACTGAGAAAGATGGGTGTTAGGGTTTTAAAGATGACACTGCCAATAAATCTTTCCCCAAAAGATATTTGCTAAACACACACCCCTTCAAGATAAACTTTATACAAAAGGACACCTACTGGGGTACAAAGCATAAATAATATTTATATCACATTATAATGTCTCAATTGATAGTAAAAGATACACAAACCACAGAAGTGTATCTGCTCTGCAAATCTATAGGAGATGCAAACAGAAGATGTCTAAACAACCCCCAATCAATCAAGTGTAATGTGAATGCAGACAGTAGCAACACTGATGTCTAGGCTAAAACTAAATGTTTAATTTGATTGAGTTAATATGGGGATATACGGGCACCAACATGATGTTTATATGATTTTGAGTTTTGAACTTCTCAAACTCAGAGATCAAAAAATACCTTTCGTGGAATTCTTTTCACAAACCACATAAGTGCAAATTGATAACTTAGAAGGTAGACTGTTCTCTCTCAAATCAATTCCAAAACTATACCAAAGTTGGGATATCAGCAAGACAACAAATTTAGTAAAAACAGCAGGATAGCTAAGAATAACATTCAAGAATGCCTAAAAGGAAATAACTCACTCACTCCAGTAAGCATCAAATACCAAACTATTTGGGATTAGCTAACTAAATCAATTTTCTCCAATCCAGGGAGGCGACAGACTTATGTTAGCATCCCCAGAATAATTCTGGAACTTCACATACAATTTAAGCTTCATTAAAACTATTTCCAGATTTTTAGGTGTATAATTCATGAATTGTTGAATGACATGCAAGAAACTTTTTAAAAAGTAGGAGAGTTCACAAAAACAATTTTTGAAGGGTTAAAATCTTCTATCAAAATTCTTTTTTCATAACTCGTTTTGCCTAGTTGTCAAGTGTACAACAAACAGTCACCACCTTAAATAAAAAAAAAAACACCATAGAAATTATCCCCACATTAAAAGTAAGCTGCTTGAAAAATAATAAAACTGTACAAATCCATCAAGTTGCTAAAATGTTTTCAGTTTTTGGATTGGAAACAATAGGCCTAAAGCACAATAGGCACTTAGCATAAGCGAACCACAGTCAGCAACAAAAATTCAAATGAAAATCAAAAGCTAAAGCAGAGTATGTTATAAGGCACCTTCAGGACGAGAACAGGATCCTCAGCACCTCCAAGCTGAAGCCGAGACAAGCTCTTTCCGCTGCCAATAAAGAACAAGCGAAGACTGTCTCTTCTCCACATGGAACCCCCTGATGGGAGCCCTTTGCACCAAACACTCAGCTTGTGACTCTGCAAAGTTACTGAATGTCAATGGTGAGAACCCAGATTGCATAAACAGACTCCTCCATGGAGGCATCCTCTCAATGGACCGGTGGCGACCCAACACAATTTTCTCAATGCCCGGTTGCAGCAACAACCTCTCAATCTTTTGGAGGGCATCAAGGTTCATATTCACAGCATCAAGGGATTCAAGCAAGCCCGAATAAGACTGCAAGGCATGAATCATATGGTGAGGAAACGGGACATCGGTTCGGTCACAGCCTCTATCTAAAGAGACTACAATTTTGGGTGAAAGCTGCTTCACAAAACGGAGAACCAAAGGCAAGAACGATGGGTAATTGGAAAAGGAACCAACTGGGAGATTCACTGCAATTGCTTCACTCTCTGAAACATGGAGAGGTACTGGCCAAGAAGCAGAATTCATTGACTCGAGGCTTACAATTTCAATCTCAAATGCCATATTGATTTCACTAGCAAAATGTCTAAGACTTTCTCGAGTAAAACCGAGCTCCAGCTCATCATGAGTCGATGGAGAAGCAAACGCAGTGATTTTCAACGACGGGGCACCCCCATTCCTCAAAACAAGCTCCTGCATCAGAGAAGCCCATTGCCCACCGTATCCAATATCAAAATCTATAATGTGGATTCTATCAAACCCATCAAAGACTTCAAGCAGGGCTTGATTACATGTAAAATTGGCGAACTGAAGAATTGGCGAGATTTCAGAGAAAGACTTGTAAGCACCAATCTTAAAAAGCAGACTATAGGAAGACAAAGCAGACTGATTTGCAGTGTTCATATGAAGAAGCAACTGAAAGGCCTCCTTGAAATAGAAAGCAGCCCTTTGAAAAGGCTTACCAATAGGGGAGAGCTGTTGATTGAGCCGCGCCAATATCTCTTGCGCGAGTATCTGATTGCCGGTTTCGATCAGCTCTGCAGTCCTGAATAGCTGGTCGATTATGGCTTGTTGAAGCTGCTGGCTTGCCAATTCATCGCTCAGCATTCTCGGCTTCGCCGTAGCCATAGCCATTGTTGTCGTCGTTGGTGGTGCTGTTGACTTCTGTTGAAGCAACTGAAGCTGCTGTTGCTGTCGTCGAAGAAACAGCTCTTGCCCTGAATCTGAAAAGGGAACCTTTGGAACTTGATTAAAGTTGGGTCCAACTGGTGACCCAGAATTAAGCCGCTTTGGTGGTGGTGGCGATAAAGGGTAATGCTTTTGCAATTGAGTGTATGATAATGGCAAGAACAAAGCTGGATTCTGGGTGAAAAGAGATTGATTTTGGTTGACTGTCACTTGTGGATTGAAAACCTGCGGCTTCTCATCCAACGCATCAATTGATTGTTGTTGAAACAGACCTTGAGGGAGCGAAACAGGGAATATATTGCTAGCTGAGGATGAGAACATGGGATTTGGGCTAGAAATTGAAGCGACCCTTGCATTGCTTGCATTCTGGCTTTGAATTTCATGACTACCAACAGGAAAATCAGAAAAAGTACTGTCAATGTTGTTGCTCACCAGATTATTGGGTTCAAAACCAAAACCTTGATCCACAACACCAAACCCTGCATTGAACTCCAAATCATGAGACACATTTCCAGGCTGCAAAATCTTGTTCAATCCAACAGATGGGTCCTCAACATCACCCATAATAAGCCTCAAAATGGACTGTTCTTGGCTAGGAGATCCAGACAACACGCTCTCCCAATCCTCCATCCCCATCCCGCATTTTTCTGTTCCCGCGTCTACCGATTGGTTTCCGGAGACAGAAGCCGCCACGCCGGTGGTGTCGGTGGAGGTGCCGCTGCTTCCGCCTCCGCCGTGAGAGGAAGAGGTTAGTGGGCTTGGGGGGCTTCTTCTGCTGTCAAGTACAGAGGTGGGCTCAGTGCTTCCCACATAGCAGCAACCTTCTCCTCCTTCGTTGTTGTTTTTCCACTTATTATGTTGTGGTTCTTGTTGGTATTGGTAGTGTTGTAGTGGTAATAGCGATGAATCTGAACAAGAAGAAGATGAAGAAGAAAAGAAATCTAACACCCCCTTCCCTTGAAAGTTCTCAAAGGGTAGGGGCATGGCCTTCATCTAAGGAAATCAAGAACAACAAGGATACCCAAAAACCCAAGAGAACTCTCCAGTTTCCATACAAGGAAAAAAAAACAAAAAAACAACCCACAGGCTGAAGTACAGAAAAAATAAAGAGGAAGTGAGTTAGTATTTAGTTTTGAATAATATTACAAACGAGCAAGAGACAAAAAAATTGAATGGGTAAAAATTAAAATCAGATTTTGGAGGAGGATGGACTTGTTGATAAATACATGCAGACAGCTCAAGGAAAAAACCCAACTCAGCACAGACACAAGCCAAAAACACACCTTATGGACTACTTGTTTGCCACTCTCTGAAATCTTTGTATGGTACCTCGAGACCTATTTTTGGTACAATCTTTTTCCTTCTTCTTGTTGTTCTGTGGCTAAACTTTGGAGGGTTTTCTTTTTTCCTTTTTTTCCAACCTCTTCTCTTCTCTGTTTTTCTTGGGTCTTTGGGTGGTACCGTGCCTTCCTTCTGTATTTTGCTATGGATGCGTGCAACATATAAAAGTGGTAAAGTGCCCTAATTAATTAATCCCTCCCTCTAATCTCTCTTTTCTTTTTCTTTGTTTTTCTTTTCTTTCTTATTTACAATTTTTTTATGTGGCTTTTGTCTATAGACGCAGTTATCTCCCTTGCAGGGTTCTTGTCAATCATGCCACCGCTACTTTCAGCAACAGCGCGTAAAGACAACTCTCCAAAAGAAAATAATCACCTTATTATCTATTTTTGAGTAATTGTAATTTCAAATTAATGTTCTAAATTATTAATAATCTTAATTTATTGCATATCCGATAAATGTAATTTTTTTGTTTGATATGTTATAATTTTATTATTTTTATATTTTTTATCTATTTATTATGTTTTATATAATTATAGTATTATACTCCATATTTAGTTTATTATAATATTATTTAATTAATACATATTATTTTAGTTAATATTATGGTATTATAATTTTTTTTTTCCAAAAAACATGCATAAAAACACATTAAGTGACCACAGAAACAGCTCCAGAGAAAACAATTCCTCTAAAATCCATGCCCATCACATTTTTCCAAATTGTTAGCAGCTCTATTTATCGCGGTATTCATATTTAAAAAAATATATGATAGACTTGATTACAATATAAACTTACACTATCATCTAATACAAAAGCCGTAATACTATAACACAGTCCACTTAAAATGAGAAGTATACCAATATTATAGACATTTGAGGTATTGGTGATAAAAGATTGATACAATAATCTTCGTGTCAAAGATTGTTGATAAAACATCTCAATTTAAAAAATCAAGATATAGCAACACTAGTACATAAATCAGATCGTAACTAATGAGATACAACCAATGACGAGAATATCAATTTCCGTTTTTGTCTTGATTTTTTGCGTATTATTATTGGTAACGTTTGGGTATCTCTTAATGGAGATCAAATCAATCTAGTTTTAATCAATCACTTAATTTGTCTTCTAATGTGACATGAAAAAAAATACTAATTTACTCTTCAGCTTTTCAGATAATCAAAAGCTCATATTTTCTAATATGATCTTTTTGGTTATTTGACAATCAAAAGTTTTATTTAATCACACAATCCAAACTTCGCCTTAAATCTTTAATTCATTTTAAAAAAAATTGATTTAATCACTATTTAAGTAGTACCCAACCAAGTCTATATATATAAAAATCAGACAAATAACTTACAAATTATAAGAATCAAACATGAGATCTTGTAATTTTATGATCTCAACCTTCACCACCAAATCAAGATTTCATCGATAATATATTTAAGACAGATTTTGAAAAAAAAAAAAAATTTACAAGACTTTTGATTTGGCTAAAAATGACTTTTTTTGTCAAAAAGAAAAGTAAAGTCACATATTAAACACATTTTTTATTAGCGAGTAATGCCGCTTCTTTTTTTAATCTTTAACCAAAGAAATACTTCCATTCCAGAAGTAGAAACGGTACGTTTAAGTCTATAAAACGGTTTTTGAAACGATTCATTGTAAACCAAGAATAAAGCTATTTTTACTATTTGACTTAATAATAGAGATGATTTAAGATTTATAAAATATTTTATTGTAAAATATCAATGGAGTTACAAATTGTTTAATAAAACAATTATGAATTCAGTTTATATTTTAAAAATATAAATTATTTCATAAACTCTCTTAAGCAGTAATAAAAACATTTTCTCTCTTATATACTTTATAATATGAATGTAATTAGTTAAATTTGGATAAATTGGTAAATGGTAACTTATTTTTTTCTTTCCTATTTTTCTTTTAATCCATCCAATTTAGAGTGACTATGATTTTTTTTTTTTTAAGAAAACCACAATATTTTTAGTTTTCTTCGCTTATATTAAACAATATAAAAGCCACAAAATTTTTTCATATTTTTTTATATTTGATAAAAAAAGATACTATAAACAAATCATCGAGTATTGCATGAGACTCGTAAATTTATAAGAATAACATATAATTATATATTGGTAAAAGATGGACAATCCCGATTGCATCATATTTTTCTAAGAACCAAAAAAAAACAAGTCAGACTTGGTAATTTGGTCAGACAATCAACGTCCCTGTTAGTATACATTCAACAATTAACAAGGTCGTTTAATTGCAAGGATTTTTATAGGAGTTATTTTTCAACGAAATCGACTTTTGTTGCTGTTAATTTATTTTAAGAGAATAAAATATAATAAAAAAAACAAATAAACCGCCATTACTTAATCGTTGTTGTTGTCTATACTTGGCATTTTCTCGTCAATTTTGTAGTTAATATAAGATTATTTTATCTTTCTATAACTATGATTAATATTATAATCTTAACGTGAAATTAATTAATTCATTGACATAGACTATCTTGGCTTTCAAATAACTTTTCAGCACTTAAAAATAAGATTAAAGAAAGCACCTTCGAAATGAAAACTAATCAAACATGACCCGTGTGGCTTGATTAGTAGATATCCAATAACTAATCAGGAAATATATATATATATATATATATATATATATATATATATGTATGGCAAATTCAATGTACCATATTACAACTAAACACTCCCTAAAAAACACTCCAATTAAAAGAATTGAACTCTAAACCTACTCGAAACCCACTCTACTCTTGTCATTAGATCAAAAGCATATGTTTAATGTTTGGCAAATCAATTGTAAAGTTTTTAGGAATAAAATAAATCCAGTTTTTGAATTTTTAGATATTTGATCAGTTTTTCTTTTGAAAACAAAATTTATGATAATGGAAACATACTATCATGTAACGACAATTGTGATCTTAAAACAATTTTTATGTATACTTTTTAGTTTGTTATATACATATATAGTCTGTTTGGTTTACAGTCATGATTACAATGAGATATCATTAAAGGTTTAAAAAAAATTAAAAAGGTACATCTTAATACTATATTCAGTTCATGAAATTTTTAAATTGTAAATAAATTAAGATAACATGTATAAATACCAAAATGCAATTGCAATTTCTCTCACATATTTGTCTTCACGATAGACCTTCTCTTTCTCAACGTAAAATCAACATTGTCTTCCACTCTATATGTCTCTAACAATCCATAAAATCATCACAAAATCCAGAAAATCAACACAAACTGGAAAAAATATCCAACAATCAACACAAACCCACAGGTAATCTATTTCTCAACACAAAATCCAATAATCAACAAACACAATGCAAAATAATCTGAAAAAAAAAATGAACAAACCTAGAAAGAGGAGTAGGTCGGGCGATGCGAACCAGAAAGGAGAAGTGGTCGCACGATATGGCGAAGAAAGAAGAGAAAAAGGGAGGAAGGATGAGGAGAAGAAGAAGAGAGGAAGAAGGAGGATGAGAAGCGGCGCGATGTGAACTAGAGAGGAAGAAAAGGTTATACGATCTGGGGAAGAATGAGGAGGAACAAGAAGGAGGGAAGAATGAGGAGGAACAGGAAAAAGGAGGAGAGGCGACGCGATGCGAACTATAGAGGAAGAAGAGGTTGCGCGGCATGGAGAAGATAAGAAGGAGGAGAAGGAATGAGAGAGGAAGATGGTGGAGGAGAGAGAAAGAATAAAAAAAATAAAGAAGAAGAGAAAAAAATGAAGAATCCAAGAAGAAGAAGGAGATGAGATATGGTCTGTTTTTTTTTATTTTTTATTAAGAGATATGCTATCTATTTTAGCAAGGGCAAAATTTGAAAGAAGAAAAAAATAGGATCCCAACAAGTGGGACAAGTTTTTTCCGTGTGGAACAGGAAAATGGAAATTAAAATTAAATTTACTTTAATATAATCTTATATAAACAGTTAATTTTTTAAATCAAACGTAAAATAAATTATTTATATGAGATTAATTAGTCCAATCTCATTTGCATACTCCAAACCAAACGGCATCGTACGGAACTATAGATAGATATCCATAAAGTATGTAAGGCCCAGAGCTCCAAGCCTAATCCCAGGGTGAACCTTTTTATGGAGCCTAGCTGTGAGCCATTCAAAGTGGTTTGGGTGCGCAAGTGGTCCAGCCCAGCTAATTGAGGGAACTACTAGGTCGTGAATTGACTGTCTTTTTTGAAAAGATAACCCCCTTTTCAGTCTTTTAACCATTTTTGTGTGGGTTTTCTCCCTTTCACTGTGTATGTGAGCGAGGGATTAAAGGGGAGGGAACAAAATTGAGGGAGTTGGTTATAGTTATTATACCCTTTTGAGAGTGTTTTTTTTTTTTAAAAAGGAAAGGATAGAGGTGATTTAATCTCACTTTATTCCTGACCTCATTGAATTCCAAATTTGCCCCTCCAGAATTTTTCAAGAGGAAACGACCGTTCAAACTCTGATCAAAGTGATAGTGACTGATCGTTCCATATGCTGCACAGTAAGATGAAAATGACTTGAGATCTCTTTAAGTGGGACCCTTTGTATGTGTGGTCCTTATGATGTCATGCCACGTGTACGGTTTTGAAGATAGAAGCAATCAAGCAAAGAGCATTTAACATGATGACGTGTCTTTGTCGAGGACATATCCCATGTTCAATTTTCCCCTTAAGCCTATGCCTCTATATCATATCGCTATTTTACACTTTCAGCGAAATACTAATGTACACTGTCATTTTATGTTTACAAATTTTGATCCACATTTTGTTTCAATACTTATAAAATCATATCATATATAATTAAAGTTAAAATTAATAGAAATTCTTTGTATATACAATTCGTGGGTAAGTTCAAACACGTTGCACACGTTATTTCAGGATTTACAAGAAAAATTAAAATATCATACTAAATAAGTTTTATTTTTTTCCATTAAAAAATAAATGTCACTTTATGTATTACGAAATCCGTTAATTCTGATTATATTATGAATGATAAAATATTATTGGGTATTAAGTCAAAATGCAAAGTAAACATTGTAACAATTGAAATAATAGAATACTAATTGACATTTGATTAAAAACACAGAGTGCATGTATAATTAAACTGGTTAAGTTCATGGTAATAGTTTGCACTGACAATGATTCCTCGCAAATCAATTACTTGTAAGTGGATTTTAAGATTCTTTATTTGAAAACAAATTAAACATTATAACTTGATAATATATTTGATAATAAAATTCATATATTTGAATTTTTGTTGTAAATGTGGGTAAAATGGAATTCATGGTTATATATTTTTTTTATAAAAAAATTGCATCTACAATAACATAATTTTGGACGCGATGCAAAGTCATTTATCCGATTCTGTATGTTGGGTTAGGATACACATTTTCAAAAGGCACCAAGAAATATTTTAGAGAGAAAGAAAGGTATAATTATCTCATGCTTTGAAGCGAAGGGTTCCTTGTTAACATACGTCCTTCTAAAAAACCTCAGTAATTACAATAGCTCTTGCATTGTTTAGTTTTAGCTTGATACTATTGATATCGAAAATCTGTTGTTGAGTTGGAGGTCCGTTATTTCATGGTCTACATAAAAAAAGAAGGATGAACTAAAGAGTCTGAGGAGGAAAGGGGGTGGTTCCTCCAAGGACTATCTGATGCCTTTATCAGTATAAGATCTTGAGAAAATAGTGAGAGTTGTGATAGTTTTTCAAGAGTGGACTTGAATATGAATTGAGATTTATATACTTTGAGCTTTTTATAGTGGTTCAGGCGCAGGTTGACAACGTGCTAGGGATAGTGTGATCCCTGAGATCCTACTTCTCTACCGAAGGATCTTGTTGCGTGTTCAGAGATGTCGCAGTCCCTGAAATATCACATCTACTTTTGCGTGTGAAAAGCCCATGAATGGTGACAGTTTCGTCACCTGCTCAATCACGTGTCGTCTGATCATTAAAAAAAATTATCCACATGTCATCAAGTGATTAAAAAATGTATATGTTATTGATACGGTCATTTGTCATCCGATCAATAGAAAAATCAAATACCATGCTTGAGCCCTCGAAAGAAATAGAAACCGAATAGAAAAGAAGAAAAAAAGTTCCATTGACTACTGTAGATAATGATTTTCTAAAGAAGTCAACATAAAAATTGACTTATTATTAATTACGTTGTTACAAATTGTTGCTTGGTGAGTGGTGACAACTAAGTTGACACCAAAAGTATTCAAGCATAAAACTGCTGCTAGTTGACTCAAAATTTCCCCAACCACCAATAATGAGACCATGTGGGTCGGTCCAATTTCTTAGTCGAGGAAAATAATGTCCAACAAGTGATGAGTTAGTTTATTGATTCGTAGAAAAATGTCATTATTGTCTATTTTATATAAAATAAAAAAAATTGATGAGAAAAGGAAGATGATGATTCTATTAATACCGCGTAAACATGTTTACATAACTAAATACAAGTTTATATTAAATCATTAAACAAGACATGTCTCACTTCAATATATCTAGAGAATTTGAATTTAAACACTTTTCATCAGAAGAAAAAAATTGGATACCCTACATAAATTCCAGTAAGTGTCGTACCAAATAAAAAGAACATATTCTGTTATAGCTTCGATAGGGTAAATCTAGATCGAATAACATTTTAAATCAAATGTCATATATATTTAGACAGAGATCGATGAGACCTTGCATGTGAGCTTTTTGCAATATGATGAGAAACTATTCCTACCAAAACAAGATGATCAAAATCTTCCACATCCCACGTGAGATTTGCATATTGAACTTTTGTGATTAATCTATAAGAGTCGGATACACGTTCTAGGATCATATACTAACTCGTATTACGATATATTTGAAAGTTAAATTGAAATTTAGAATTAAAATTAGAGTTGAGTTATATATTTTTTTATTGTTGAAAAAGATCACGATACCCCAATTTCAATTCCATGTCACTACCAAACATAATAAATATAAAATATATCAAAGTTAATACGAGTCATTTTTGAAAGAAATAAATAAATTTCAAACTTTTTACATAGGTTACTATATTTTATTTTATTTTATTTTATTTTATTTTTTTTGTGTGATTGCTGTTAAACGTCTCATTTTACTTACCCGTTGATATTCTCAACCCATATTTACATGCATACACATCTTTAAAATTTCATACGAGACAAGAAAAAGAAACAATTATCCATTCCATAGATAGCTTGTTCAAGTAAATTAGTTTCACCTGAATATATGTATACACTTAATTAATTTATCATTATCATCAACTCGTGTTACTACCAGCTAGATTCATAATCCACGTGCTAGGCACTTGTCAAACTCAAAATCATTTAAATCCTTGCTGAACTTTACCCAGACCTGAGATATTAACAAATTCTGGGCAGAGCACTTAAAGCAACAAACTTTTTTCTCAAGCTATAAAAGCACCTTCCCCGTGAAAAAGTATATTGATAAAACCACTTTTCAATATAAGTGGTGAAAATACTTTTGTCATCAAGAAGCCTCTCCTAGGAGTGAGGGATTTAGTTTGGACAACACAGATATATATATATATATATATATATATATATATATATATATATATATATATTCTCTCATGAGACATGAACCAGCTTTTGGCTCTGCTTCAATATGTTGGGCAAGGCAATGGTGAGTGGGTCATCACCAATCAACACCTACTTCCCAAATACTACTCTTTTCATTTTTTTTTCTTAACCAAGAAAGCTATATAAATTTAATATTCCCAAGAAGTAATTTCTAAATGCAAAGCTTCCGTTACATCAACATAATAGTAAACTCTCACTTCTTTACCTATTTTTAGTTTAACATAAATATTTACCCAGCATAGCGAAATTAGAGTTATACTGGTCCCAAACTAAAGCTAAGCCAAGTGGAAACATGCATGTAGATCATGATAGTAACTCTCACTGCATTAACTTGCCTAGGTTGTAGTCGAGTTGGGGAGTCAATCCAGTACCCTACGTAGCACTGCAGCCAATTGGTCCATCAGTAGTTAATTATCATGATCCAGTCATGAGTATAGAAGTCTATGATCAATATACCAAATCTGGAAAATAAAGTGACTATGCATTAGGAACGTGAAAGTTTTGAACTCAAATATTAAAATTCACAAGAATGTAATCAAATCAAATGGATATTTTTCAATCAAAATGATGATTCAAAGTTTAAGATTAATAACACAAGACCAACAACCATGCATGTGGATGCTTTGAGGCAAATGGCTAAAGTTAAAAAAGTAGAGAGAAAGCTGACTTGATTGGTGTGCGTGTGCAAGAAAAGTTAGGGTTGTCATCACACAACCTTTTGTTTCCGTCTTTTATAGATGCTTAGCCACTATATCTTCTCCAGACAGTCTTCTCAAGTTTTTCTTTTCCATTTTTTCGATCTCCTTTTGGTATGTGTAATTAGTTAGCGTAAAAAAAACGCGTTCCTTGATTTCTTTTATACCAAAACCCCAAAAGTAAGCACTCATGCATATCAAAAGCCATTAAAAGATAGGACTAGGAGCCAAGAAAAACCATGCCTTCCCTCTCATTTTCCCATTTGGGTCCCAAAAGCCATTAAAAGATATGTTGGACCAATTTTCTTTTCCTTTGGACCATACAACTAAGTGGAACTCTGGTTCCACAAAACTCTTACTTGGACAACTTGGGTGGCTTCTAAATCTGGCTTCTTCTTCCTATCTTTTTATCTACTGTTCTTTTCTATAGTTTTCTTATCTTGTCTTTACAATTTGATGTGATTTCTTCATAAGGTCAACCAAGCATTTACAACCCATCTTTCATGTTATTTTCATTTGAAATATATCAAAACCATAAAATTTAGTCAACTCCACATTTAACACCAATTGCTATAAAATACACGGAAAGTTAATTCAAAGCAAGAAGAAAAACTCCACCTAGCTTGTCTCTAATGCATCATTTAATAACATAAATATCATTTAAGTAACTATGACATGAGAATTTAATAATTAGATAAAGATCTGGTAACTATTACCTAACAAAAACAACGTATCTGCAATACTATAAGAAGATAAGCCACGTTAAATTTCATCAGGCTGTCAAAAAGAGATTATTGTAACACTCTAATGTCAGATTCAGTGCTAATCAAGAAAGGGATCTATTAGGTTTTTAATGTACCAAGGGATGAGTGATCAAACCATTTCGCTCAACAATGATATGTACCATTATGTATGTTTCTTTTATAGTAAATTTGCCTAAAGACATAAATAAAGAGAGAAGCCAGACAATGAAATCCACTACGGGTTGGTTGGTATAGGGTTGACTCCCCCGAGTGCAAGCTATATCTCCTGCACTTGTTGCAGAGAAAAGGTACTATAGAGGCTTATTTTATATCAACTTTCTTTCGGTTGTGGGATAAAAAGAGGCGCTTCTCTTCTGGCCCAGGGTGTGAAGAAACAAATGACAAGTTGCGATGATAGATGATAATTATAACTACTTTCGGCTAATTATCAGGCATTTGCTCTCACTGTCTCTAAAGTGATGCAGAGTTACTGGACTACTTTGATGTTTTTCAAGCCGAGAAATTTTTTACTGGCTCGGGTCTAAATCCTTGGGTTTAGATAGTTGGAAACTCTATTGATAATCTTAGAAATTTTATTAGTAATATTAATTTTTGGGTCCTATATTGACGTTATCAATGAAGCTCTTTAAAATTACTAGTGAAGTTTTCAGCTGGTCCAAACCATTGAGTTTAAACCTGAGCCAGCCAAGAATTTTTGTTTCTTGCACACCAAGTGAACATCCAGATAAAACTTTCAAGATAACTCAGAATCTAATCTGTCACTTATTGATTAATTGTCAATCTTTAAATTCCTTAGACTACTAACAACACCCAAGAGGCCAAAAAACACCCTCACACAAAAGTAATGCATACATCATGTATATTTGTTGGAGTACGAATCAAATGAAAGGGAATAAGTTTTCAACTACTTAAAAGAAGTTAAGCAAATGTGGAAAGTTTTAGAAATGAAAACATCAAAACAAGTATTCAGAGCCATGAACTTAAAGGATAGAGATAAGCAAAAATGTGGACATCAAGACCGGTGTATCCATCAAAACAGATGCGGAACCATAAAATTCTTGAGAAAAAACCTCACGATTCATAATTTTCAAAGAAATGGAAAAGTGATGGTTAAAATATGTATATTTATAAAATTTATGTCGAGTCCGTGTTTCATTTTGTCGTAGAGTGTCCATTGCTTAGGAGCTTATGGATTATGGCTTAATGTATTTTGGGGATTTCTTGTGTGGTGTTCGGGTTCGTAAGTGAGGAAGTTTGAGATTGGGGATGCAAGCTTCTAAGGAGTTAAAAAAAAGACTTATTCTTTGATCCTCCTTTTTTTTTGGTTTGATAAGGATGAGAGGTATAGAGGGGTCTTTGATGGTAAGAAATGTCTTTCGATATAATTGAAGATAGTCAGATCAATACTCTTATTTTTTGGTTTAAGGATAGATAATTTGTGAATAAAAAAACCTCATTGATTTTGTGGACTTACTTCCATGTAGATAATCAAGCACCGAGTGGGTGCTTTATTTATACAGTTTTATGGAAGGAAAAAAGATTATTATTACAAGCACCTTTATATTTTGTCATGTGTGTCAATATTCATTTTAAATTTTAAAAACGATCAATTTACCTCTTATATTTTAAGTATGTTTCAAATAAATCCTTATGATAATAATTTCAACGAAATTGATACTAAGCACACAAAAATCTTGATCAAAATAGATACCAACGTACACAAAAATCTTGACACATGATATTATTTTATCTTGTGTATCAATATTCACCTTGCATTTTAAAAAAGATCAACTTACTCTTTATATTTTTTGTATTCATGCCATTAAGTTAATTTGATATATAATGGAGGGTGGGAGAAAAATATATAAAAGGAAAAGAAAAACAGGAAAGAGACGAGAAATGAATGTTGTGTTGACCTCAAGCTAGATGAGATTTTCCATAATACAAAGAGCAACAAAAAGATAAAGAATAAAAAGAAAGAAACGAGACTTTGGTTTTGGAGGCTAGCTAGCCAACTCATCCATGCAAAGTCCTGTGGAGCCAAACCTCCACCAAACCAATATTTATAATATATATGAGAGAGAGAGAGAGAGAGAGAGGCTTGAGCATGAAGATGAGTAGACCAATGAAGATGTTTTGTTTGCACTGGAGGGCCTACCATAAGTTGGCTTTTGACAATTACATGAGTGCTTACTTTTTGGGTTTTTTCGTATTATTAATTAAATAAACAAATTAAAACATATAAAAATGTATGGGATGCAAAGAACGCGTTGTTTTTAAGCTGACTAACAAGAAAATGGAGAAGAAAAAGGTTGAAAGAGAAAGAGAAAATAAAAACAATGAAGGAAACTTAAAGAATATAGCTTGGAGAAGATGTATATGGTGGGCAAGCATCCGTAAAAGTTATGATAGAGAGAGGAGCAAAACAAAACCGTAACTTTTGTTGCATACACACACGGCACACCCATGTATCTCAGCGACTCTCCACCTCACACTACCTTTTGTTCCTTTTTAGGTAGATTTTATGGTGCCTTAAAAAAAGTAATCTGCTTTTCATGGCAACCATTTATATTTATTTGTAAATTATTATTTTTTTATAAAGTAAAAATATTGATAATAAAAACAAAAGAAACAATTTTACTAATGTAATATTTTATCATGAAAATAAAAAATTTTCCGTGTTGTCATCAAAAGCAAACTGTTTATTTTTTTAAGGCACCGAAGTACCATTTTTCTTTTTTAATTAGATTAGCTGTGGCTTTGGATGCTCACAAGGTTTTTGGCCTTAACCCTATTTTTTTAAGAAAAAATTACGAAAACACTCGTTACAATTTAGTATAAACTACAATTACATATTTTTTAAATTAAAAATATACAAGTCACGTGAAGAGATGGTGATTTATTCCGATAAAATTTTTTTTAAATTAAGATTTCTCCATTGAATCGGTATCAAAAAAATAAAATTAAAAGGTTATGATTAAAGGTGAATCATTGTATCCAATTAATTTTACGTGGCTAGAACCATTTTTTAGGACTCGAGCATATCAAACTAAAACAAATAACTAGTACCCCGGATTAATAATTTTTATACTAAAGTATTCTTTTTTCTTTATATAAATATATTTAAATACTCTTGATAAAGCTGAACTTTTTATTAGTTAATAAGGTACTGATACCAAACCAATATTACAGCGTATCTATGGGAAAGATGCTAGAAAAAACAATGGAAAATAATATAGCCAATTAATTAAAATCAGTACGTCAAATGGATATATATAGACTTCAGGAGATCTCTTCACAAGTAAGGAAACATCAACTTCAAGAGGTCGTATCCTTCAGAGAATCTTCAACCTTTTTTGTAATACAAGTTCTAGCTAGGGATATGTTTCTAGCAAGTAACTATCATGAACCGATCGATAACACATGATTTTGATCGATCCAATGCATCCAAATAATTGTGCACATTATACTTCATAAGCTGAAAAGCGTAAGATCATCTCTCAATAGACATAGTATTTGATAATTGATATGGATAGAAATATCTGATACAATAAAACTCGAACACGCAGTTGCAAGACATTGATGGCTAACAAACTTAAAACAACGTATGGGTAAAACTTTGCAAGTGTGATGATGGGCTTGCAGATCTAAAGACTTGGGATATCGTCGGTAAGAGTGCACTCATACACTCCAAAACATTAAGATCACATCTGACATGCCTAAAGACATGGAGATACTATCATTGACGATTAACTCAAGCACTTAAAAGACGTATAAGTCATATCTGGCATAACTAAAGATATGAGATAACATCATCAGTGGAAGTCATCTTGAGGCAGTGCTTAGTTGCTTATAACCCATGAGAACAAGTTTTAACAACAAAAACTACTTTGGCCTCGTCACTCTTTCACTTTGGTTTTTCTTTAACCTTTCTTTTTACATCATCTCGGAACACTTATTAATTTTATTATCAGAGGATCCTTTCAGAATAACTAATCTCCAAATGGTTTTTCTTCTGAAATTTGTGTACCAAACTGACGTGAATATAAAAACATAACCGGTTCTTTTACTTACCAATAAAATTTTTTTTTTTAACATCAACAATAATCATTTACATTTGTGTCCGTTAGAAAAATACAGTGACAGTGGATCATACAAAAAAATCTATAAAAAGATTTTGTGATCTATGATACATGTGATAAACAATATATAACAATCTCACGACGATATTACACTCTTGTGTATTTCGACCTTTTTAATTTATCAAAGATTATACTATTATATATAAATTTAAATAATTAAGAGAATATATATAAATATATTCTAATTAACCCTAATGGCTTAGATTCTTGTTAAAATTCTAGATGCACTAACTAATTGCAGTGAATCATTAAAAAAATTAAAAAGTATAAAGAAAGGGTTAATTTATTAGTTTTTCAAACACTTTCAATAATTCATTACCAAGCAAGCAATAGAACCCCATTTATTTTTCTGTTTTTTTTTTTGTTGATAATTTCTAGAAGATACTATATAAGTTGCAATGTGATCATTGTGGCTTTAACTGTAGAATTTGGCTTTAGTCACCCGATAATTTTGAAAGTTTGAAAGAGGACAAACTTTGTTCTCTTAAAAATTCAAATAATAATAACCGAAAGAGGACAAACTAAAGTATCAGTTTATTTATTTGAAGTTTTTTTATTACATTTATTTGACTCTTAGTTTTCAATAAGTGATAATTTATTCATGAACGCTTTATTTTAAATCAATTAAAATTTTTATTTAAATATATTTGTTAAAATTTATGTAAAATAATGAGAATGGACGACAGATAACGTATAAATTTGGACGGAATGTTCAATTAGACTGAAGCAAAACTTCAAAGGTAAATTGACACTAATTAAAAACTGAGGGTCAAATAGATACAACAGTAAAACTTCGAAAATGGATTTGTTTTTTTTTCCAATCAAATTTTATAAATTTAAGTTTTTAAGATAATTGATAATTCAATTATTTTTAATATGATACTAAAATTTAAAGTTTTGGTTTTGAATCATGAAAATATTCTTTTTTCGTTATAAAGTATAAAAATTTAATCATACTTTTTTCGTAAACTTCATTTTTTAATATGATTGATAACTCAATTAATTTTAATACCTTTCAAGCTAATAAACAAACTTAATCACTACATGAGCTCATTTGGTAGGTTTGGAGACAATATAAGTGTTAAGTTAATGATCCTACCATTATTGGGAAAAACCAAAATAATAGCATGAGCAAACATAATTGAAATTGAAAAAGGCCAAATGTTGTGAAATCCGTGGTCTTAGTTGCATTGCAAAATGTTAATTGCCTGATAAGGAAACAAAATCAAAGACAACTCAATTATTATTTGACATCAACCGACTTTGAACAATCGTACGGTGGTCGTCCATAAATAGCTTCGATCTAATGGTAAGGATTGCATAATCGTAGTTTATAAAGACATTTCACTAGGGAGGTATGTAGCTGATTGGTAGGGGGACGTGTTCCCATGTTCATCAACTGCCTCATCCTATTCATGGTCAGGAACTCCGTAGAATTTTGGATTATGTATCATAAGGGTACGTAATGATCAACTAACGTTACCCATCATTCGTCCACGTGGAACAGGGTAAGACTACGACCATTCATTAATCTTCTGGGGCCCATCATCAAGTTGCTTGAGCAAGAAGTATTCATACAGTATAAATGTATCTATCTATCTATCTACTTGTCATTTTCTATCGCTGTCCCCAGCAGCGCAACACATGAGACAATCAGTCAAAATCGCTGTAAGATGATCTTCGTGATTGGAGTTTGAAGTGGCTTGTGGGTCCCGGTCATGAAATTTACCACCTTGCACTGTACACCCGTTATTATGCTATTTGAGGAATAATGGATTTAATCTTTTTTTTCCCTTTATTTCATCATACTTTTCTGCCCTACCAATCATACCTTATAAGAAATGAAATTACCGAATGTAAACATTAAACTGTTCCTTTCCCCAACACTAGTCTATCAGTTAATCAACCAATCCAGTGAGTGATTTGCATACACGTGATGTGCTTTACACAAAAAGTCCAAGCCCACATTCTTTAATCACAAAAGTTCATGCCCATATGTTTCAATCACACTTGACTGAGCTTAAGAAAATTAAAGCAAAACCAACATGTCACCATCTCCTGTATGACCCTCTTTAACACAAGTTCAAAAACTTAAAGAGAGCAACTTAAAACCATTTCAACTTCAAGGCTGCGTTTGGACATCCCATGAGAATAACATACCTTTGCAAGTAAATTTGGGACAGACCAAGAAATGAAAAAAAAGAGGCAAATAATCGGGAAAAAAAAAACAAGACGTGTTCGGCTTTCTTTCTAGCTTATAAATTATGATTATCATAACTATTTTTTAATAACTAAGCCAAGAGTCTCTCTATCTCTTTCATGCAACATGTCCTTCATCCTTAATTATTAAAACTGTGTTTGATAAATAGTAGTTTAATTTAATTATAAATGAAGAGCTTGGATGATGAAAAAGAATGGAGCATAATTAAACTAATAATGTGGGGGGTCCAAGGTACAGGACCCATGTGATTTCTCAAAAGAGAGGGCATAAAAAAGTAGCCAAACAACAGCAAATTCAGTGTACTATAATACAAGTGTTGGCATATATAAATATCTTAATAATACACTAGGTTTTAAACAAATATAGCCATGTAATGAAAAAGATTATAAATTTCAATCATCTATTTCACCCACCATAATGAACATAGTTTGAGGGAAAATGAAGCTTAACTAATGCATGTACTAGAGGGAATTGAGGCCAACACCCCAGCCTTCAATGTATATGAAAATATGAAATCAAGCAAGTGCACTCTAAGAGCTTCTATGTGATGGTTTTGAGTTTCAAACTTTTCAAACTCAGGAGATCACAAAATGCTTCGTGTAGAATTCTTTCCCCAAACCACAGAGATGCAAATTCATAATATAGGAGCTACACTGTTCTATCTCAATTCAAGTTCTAAAACTAGTACACTACAACTTTAGGTACCGTTCGGTAAAGTTTCTAAAACGGTTTTTGTTACCAAGAAACAGAAGCGAGGCCAAACACCAAAAGGAAATTGTTTCTTGGAAGAATCAAAAGATTGAAAACGGTTTCTAAGAAGCTGAATTTGTGCAAAACAGTAGTTTTACCAAGCATAGCTCCAAAACTGCTTTACCAAATACTGTTTCAAAACCCAAGTTGACATTCAAGAACGTGGGGAAGCAACAAAATTCAGAAAAAACACAGGATAGGTAAGAATTAACATTCAAGAATACCTAGATGGAAATAAACTCACTCACTCAACTAAGTATCAAATCCCAAACTACTTAGGATCAGCTACATAAATAATTTTTCTCTGATCCATGAAAGTCACCACGGAGCTTATGTTAGTATCCCCAGAATAATTCTGGAACTCCACAAACAATTGAAGCTTCATTGAAACTATCCCCGGAATTTTAGGTTGTATAACTCATGACATGTAGAATGACAAGCAATAAACTCGTTAAATGAAGGGAGAGTTCATTAAACAATTTTTGAAAGGGTTAAATCTTCAAATCTTTTTTTCTTTTTTCATAACTTGTTTTGCCTTGTTGTCAAAGTGTACAACAAACAATCACCACCTTAAACAAGAAAAACATCATAACAGTTATCCCCACACCAAAAGTAAGCTGACTGAAAAGTAAATAAGACTGTACTACAAAGCCATCAAATTACTAAAATGTTTTCTGTTTCTGGCTTGGATACAATAGGCCTCGAGCACACAATAGGCCTCAAGCACAATAGGCAATTAGCATAAGAGAACCACAGGCAGCAACCAAAATTCAAAAGAAGATAAAAAAACTAAAGCAGAGTATGTTATGGGGCACCTTCACGACGAGAAATGGATCCTCTATCAGAACCTCCAAGCTGAAGTCAAGATGAGCTCTATTTGCTGCCAACAAATAACAAGCGAGTACCGTCTCTTCTCCCCCTGGAATCCCCTAACCGGAGTCCACTGCACCAAACACTCAGCTTGTAACTCTCAATTACTTTGATTCAACTAATTTTCGTTTATATAAACAAGATTGAAAAACCTGCACGCACCAGCATTCACTTTTCTTCTATGCCTACTAAGAGAAAGTAAAAGCTTCAATTGGATGATTATATGGTTGAATTTTAAACTTCTCAAACATTGACAAAAAAATAGTTTGTGGAATTCTTTCCCCAAACCACAGAGATGCAGATTCAAAATTTAGGAGCTAGACTGCTCTCTCTCAATTCAAGTTCCAAAACTAGTAAACTAATACTTGGTGGAAGTGAAGATGTTGGCGAATCGGTAGGGTAACAAAATTCAGCAAAAACATCAGGATAGCTAAGAATAACATTAAAGAATGCCTAAATGAAACAAACTTATTCACTTAACAAAGTATCTAATCCAAAACTAATTGGGATCAACTACATAAATCATTTTTCTCTGATCCAGGGAAGAGACAGAGCTTACCTTTGCGACCCCGGAATAGTTCTAGAACTTCACAAACATTTTAAGCTTCATTTGAAACTATTCGCAGATTTATAGAAGTACTATTCATGAATTGTTGCATAACATGCAATGAACTCTTTAGGAGAGTTCAAAAAACAATTTTTCTTTATTCATAACTCGTTTTGCGTTGTGGTCAAGTGTACAACAAACAATCACTACCCTAAACGGAAAAAACACCATAACAATTATCTCCACATCAAAATTCAAAAGTAATTGGACTGAAAAATAATAAGACTGTACAAAATCCATTAAGTTACTAAATCTTTTCAGTTTCTTGATTGGCAACAATAGACCTAAAAAGCACAATAGACAATTAGCATAAGAGAACCACAGACAGGAACAAAAATTCAAAAGAGCATCAAAAGCTAAAGGATAGTATGTTATGAGGCACCTTCACGAGGCACCTTCACGACGATAACTCAATCCTCAGCACCTCCAAGCTGAAGCCGATATGAGCTCTTTTCGCTGCCAGTAAAGAACAAGCGAAGACTGTCTTTTCTCCACATGGAATCCCCTAACCGGAGTCCGCTGCACCAAACACTCAGCTTGTGACTCTGTGAAGTTACTGAATGTCAATGGTGAGAACCCAGATTGCAAAAACAGACTCCTCCATGGAAGGGTCCTTGCAATGGACCGGTGACGGCCCAATACAATTTTCTCAATACCCGGTTGCAGCAAAAACCTCTCAATCTTTTGCAGGATATCAAGGTTCATATTCACAGCATCAAGGGATTCAAGCAAGCCCGAATAAGACTGCAGGGCATGAATCATATGGTGAGGAAACGGCATATCAGTTCGGTCACAGCCTCTATCTAAAGAGACCACGATTTTTGGTGAAAGCTGTTTTACAAAGCGGAGGACCAAAGGAAGGGACGACGGGTTATTGGAAAAGGAGCCAATTGGAAGATTCACTGCAAGTGCTTCAATCTCTGATACATGGAAAGGCAGTGACAAAGACGCAGAATTCAAGGACTCGAGGCTTAGAATTTCAATCTCAAATGCCATCTCGATTTCACAAGCAAAATGTTTAAGACTCTCTCGAGTAAAACCAAGCTCGAGCTCATTATGAGTCGATGGAGAAGCAAACGCGGTAATTTTCAACGAAGGGGCACCCCCATTCCTCAAAACAAGCTCCTGCATCACAGAAGCCCATTGCCCACCGTACCCAATATCAAAATCTATAATGTGAATTCTATCAAACCCCTCAAAAACCTCAAGCAGAGCCTGATTACATGTGAAATTTGCAAACTGAAGAATCGGAGAGATCTCAGAGAAAGACTTATAAGCACCAATCTTGAAAATCAGACTATACGAGGACAAAGCCGACGGATTGGCAGAGTTCAGATGGAGAAGCAACTGAAAGGCCTCCTTGAAATAGAAAGCAGCCCTTTGAAAAGGCTTACCACTAGAGGAGAGCTGTTGATTGAGCCGCGCCAATATCTCTTGCGCGAGTATCGTGTTGCCGGTTTCGATCAGCTCTGCGGCCTTGTATAGCTGGTCGATTATGGCTTGTTGAAACTGCTGCTGACTTGCCAATTCATCGCTGACCATTCTCGGCTTCGCTGTAGCCATTGCCATTGTTGGTGGTAGTGGTAGCGGCCTCTGCTGAAGCGACTGAAGCTGCTGTTGTTGCTGACGTAGTTGCTGACGTCGAAGAAACAGCTCTTGCCCTGAATCCAAAAAAGGAACCTTTGGGACTTTATGATAGTTGGATCCAATTGGAGCACTAGAATTAAGCCGCTTTGGTGGTAGTGGCGATAAAGGGTAATGTTCTTGCAATTGAGCGTGTGATAATGGGAAGAACAAAGCCGGATTCTGCGTGAAATTAGCTTGATTTTGGTTGATTATCACCTGTGGATTGAAAATCTGCGGCTTCTCATCCAAGGATTCAATTGGTTGTTGTTGAAACAGGCCTTGAGGGAGCGAGACTGGGAAAAGATTGCTAGCTGAAGATGAAAACATAGTATTTGGGCTAGAAATTGAACCGAGCCTCGCATTGCTTGCATTCTGGCTTTGAATTTCATGACTACCAACAGGAAAACCAGAACAAGTTAGAGCAGAGCTGTCAATGTTGTTGCTCACCAGATTATTGGGTGATTCAAAACCAAAACCTTGATCCACAACACCAAACCCCGCATTGAACTCCAAATCATGAGACCCATTTCCAGACTGCAAAATCTTGTTCAATCCCACAGATGGATCCTCAACATCACCCATAATAAGCCTCAAAATAGACTGTTCTTGAATAGGAGACCCAGACAACACGCTCTCCCAGTCCTCCATTCCAAGTCCCCATGTTTCCGTACCCGCGTCTACAGAGGGGTTGCCGGAGACGGCAGCCGCCACGCCTGTGGTGTCGGTGGAGGCGCCGCCGCTGGCGCCACCGCCGTGAGAGGAAGACAGTGTTGAGGAAGAGGTTAGTGGGCTTGGGCTTCTTCTGTTATCAAGAACAGAGGTGGGCTCAGTACTGCCCACATAGCAGCAACCTTCTTCTTTGTTGTTGTTTTTCCACTTATTATGTTGTGGTTCTTGTTGGTATTGGTGGTGCTGTTGTAGAAATAATGATGAATCTGAACAAGAAGAAGATGAAGAAGAAGAGAAATCTAACACCCCCTTCCCTTGAAAGTCCTCAAAGGGTAGGGGCATGGCCTTCATCTAAGGAAACCAAAAACAAAGAAGAATACCCAAAAACCCAAGAGCCCAAAACTCTCCAGTTTCCACAAAAATCAAGTAACCTGAGTGCAAAAAATTAATAAAAGAGGAAGTGAGTTAGTATTTAGCTTCGAGTAAAATTTCAAATTAACAAGAGACAAAACTGAAAGGGTAAAAAATGAAAATAGATTTTGGAAGATGGACTTGCTGTTAAATACATGTAGACTGTAGAGAGCTCAAGAGAAAGAAAAAAAAACACCTTATGGATATTAGTTTGCCACTCTCTTCTTCCCTCTTTATTTAGCTCTGATATGGTGTACCTGAAGACCCATTTTTGGTACAATCTTTTTCCCTTCTTGTTGTTCTGTGGCCATCCTTGGTGGGTTTTCTTTTAATTTTCTCCTCCTCTCCTCCTCTCCTCCTCTTCTTCTGTCTGTGTAGTACTGTCTTTCTTCTGTTTTCTCCTATGGATGCGTGCAACATATAAAAGTGGAAAAGTGCCCTCCATAATCTCTCTCTAGTTTTTCTAAATTTTTCTTTTTTATTTTTACAAATTTTTTATGTGGTTTTTGTCTATAGACGTAGTTATCTCCCTTTTACGGTTCTTATCAATCCTGTCACCCCCACTTTCAGAAACAGCGCGTAACAATAACTCTCCAAAAGATAATTACTCCCTCGTTCCATCTCCAACTAAAAGAGTAAAAATGAAACAATGGTTTATTATATTATTTTCCTCCTTTTACAGAGACCAACGCTGCAGAGAAAAAAGGTAAACTGGTTTATTTTGTTGTATCTGAAATCCCTATATTACCCTTAATGTTCATCTCATATTCATGATCACCTCCTTCTAAGGATGAGCAAACACAAGGGTATTATAGTAATTAAAGAAGAACAGCCTCTGCTGGCCTGGTTATCGAAACTGAATCTGACGACACGAGATAATGAGTGTGGGTTTTAGAGTTTTGAAAATATCGAGACAGTTTTAACGGTTGAGATATTTTGTGTGGATAAAATTGTGTGGCTGTGATTTAGAGTTTGTATTTTAACCCACAGCCCACAAAGAGGAAATATCAGTCTAGAAACTGAGTTCGACACTGGTGGACCAATGGGTTTCCATTCATTTCATCAAACGTCCCTTTCTGGTGCCGGTAAATAGTAAAAGAGAGTAGTAAAAAGCAGCTAATTACGGCCCAATTATGATTACAAGCTTTTTGACATTTAAAGTTAGGATAAAGATGGCGCAAAAGCGCAACACCAATGCTTAATTAATAAATCCAGTCATGGAAGTGTGGAAGGAAAAATTTATTTTCAATTGGTTGTTATTACCGTTCAATTTTTATGTTAAAAAAAGTAAAATAAATTTCTTTTTTTAATATTGACAATACTTAATTCAATAGAACAAAAGCTCAAAAGGTTAGTCTTAATGATTCATAAATTTAGTGATGTTATTTTTCTTTTATAAATATAACCCAATAACATTAACAAAAATTTTAACTATAAATCAAAGGATTAAATTCCACACAGTGAAAGAAAATTCTCACTTTATAAACTGAATCAATGGAAAAGTAATAAATACTATAATACAAAAATAAAATTTCAAATATCAATATAAATATGTGACATTCAAAACATCATGATAAATCACATACGATTATTTTCATCGATTTGATACATTTACTAATAAATCTCTTTCAGATAAATCAGAGCATATAAAAGAATAAAATAAAAGCACACAAATTTGATAGAAACGACACTAAAAATACAAATAATCAAATAACATTGTTTGCCTTTATGTGTTTTAACGCAATAGTATGATACTTTAAACTCTTATCTATAGGTAAAGGTTTGAATCTCTCACCATATTGTAACGTAATAATAATAAAAAAAACATAACGTAAGATCGTTTAGTGATATCGTAAAAATTACTTGTTGAAGATAAATTATATATATATATATATATATATATTTAGATTTACAATATAAAAAAAGAAAAAAAATTAGAATTGGCTTAATGATACAGGTATTCTCCATTAAATTCAATAAGCAGGATTGTGTGAGGAAATATTACCATCACTCAACCAGTCATATCATGAAGAAACAAACCTTTAAAAGGTGGGACATAATGTAGGACACCTTTTAAGCCTTTGGTATGTTTTCTATATCTTTTCAACCACCATTCTTCAAAATATTAATTACTTATAGCCTTCATTAACATGTTTCATCTCAAAGTTGCTTTCAACTTTCTATATTTTCTCATTGCACCTCTTCGAGTGTAGATGGGTTGTTGCCTAGATTTGTAAAGGGTCATTCTTTATGTAGAATGAATGGTGTCAACTTCATGTGAATAAAATGAATACGAAAGTTACATTGTTAGTGTGAGACAATAATGGAAATTAACCCAAAAGGGCATGAAGGAAATTTGAATGGGAGTGGGTAGTTTCGATGTCTAAACAAGATTGAAAATTTGGGTATTTATGTGGTAAGGAAAGGGAGACATGCTTAGGTTTGCTATGAATTGTTTAGTAAAACCATGATTTGGACATGTCAGGGAGAAAGCTTAGTTAAGCCCCTCAACCCCATGTGATTGCAAGCAACTACTTCCTTCTTCTCTCTCTCATATGAAGTGTAAAGTGACCCCAAAGCTAGTTCAATCTCTAGTTGCTTGCCTTTCTCTTCCCTCTCTTGATTTTCTATTCAAATCTCCAAAATTTTATATATCCCTCTTGTTTTGTTATCTAATATGAATACCATCTTTTTCTATCTTTGTTGGCTAAAAAGGGGTTGTGGTGACAAGTTCTTTTCTCTCTTCTCAAGACACCCTACACCTCAAGCAACAAGAACATAAAATTGGCTAATCTAAAACCAATTTAACAGAACTTAAATGTGCATTTTTAATCCCATATAACTTTTTCATGGATTAATTAAAACAATTCGGTTAGTTTTTATTTAAGCCCACATGATTAATTAAAACAATTCAGTTAGTCATCCCGGTAATAGTTTTAAGGGTTAATTACATTTTTAATCCTTAATTATTAGTTGAATTTTATTTTGACATTTTTTTAAAGTGTATTATTTTAACCTTCAATTATTTGAAAGTTTTCATGTGATTTTCAAATAAAAAGACACATGGCAAATAATTATTTATTTAATATATGCAATTTATAAAAAAAAAATTGAAAAAACGTTGAATCATTTTCATTAATCTATAAGAAAGAAATAAAATATGTGAGGTGTCATTTTATTTGAAAATCACGTGAAAATCATTTTTTTTATCGTACACAATTAAACAGTAACGTTTTAAAAGTTAAGTATACATGGATATATAGGTGAGAAGAATCGATTATTTATAACATACTATACACCATGCAAGATTAAAATACACGTCAAAATAAAGCTTATTGAAACTTAATCAAATAATGATCATCCTCCATGACATACTATTATAAAAAAACTTCTTATTGGTGACGGAGCATGATTAAAATACACGTCAAAATAATCAATTTATTCATTGAACCACATGTAACATGAAAAAAAAGAAAGGGTTGATTAGGGCCGAAGGCGACTCAATGACAGGTGCCGCCAGTTCCGGATGATGGGGTTGATTAATTGTAACTACTGATGAGAGGAGAGAAAATAATCAAAAATGAAGTGAATCATGAAATTGATAAACGTACATGAATATTTGCAATGTCTTTTGACTTTTAATGTATTATGTTGGTTTAATTTTCACAATGTCTTTATCGTACCATTGATTTCATAATGTGATGGGTAATTAAGCTAATACCAACCACATATACGTGAATGTGATGGAATTATGACGTTAGCAATTAAAGCTTTGCCATCTTGCATCACTTATTTAGGACTGTAGTACCATATGCTAATATGTTGAATCTAGGCCTCCCTTCATACAGATTGTAAGATACAATGTGTCCATTAAGGCCAGACTTATTAATGTCAATTCTAAATTGACTGTGTACTTTATATTTTTATGTAGTATTTTTTATTTTGAAGGATGATTAATCTCGCAGTTTTAAAACATGACTGAACGTAGGTGTCATGCCCACGAATTTTAAAAAAATCATACTCGAGTCTCTCTTGTAATTTTTGTTTTTTCCTTGACTTTCTTCCGGTATAAAAATATAATCAAATTTTGCATAGGAAAACTTAAACACATGAATATTCATGGATTCAGTGACTTATGCTTCATTTGGTGTGAATTTTTTTTTATTAGCATAGTATCATGAGAGACATATAGAACAAATGTTCATTTTACTTTTGAATGAAAATAAAATATCTGTTTTTTCTTTCTTTTTCATATCATTTAACAATGAGGTGGACTATTATATTATGTATCTCTCATGATACTGTCTCAAGCAAAAACTTCTCTTTGGTAAAGGCTTTATTCAATTACAACCACCGTTGATGGTAGCTTTACCAACCCATTCATAAATGTAGCTAATTATTCATCAATATCTACAATATCGATAAAGGAAAGAAAACCAAAAAGAAAAAGGCAAGTGATGTTGAACAAAAAAATAGAAATCGAGCTACTCTGAAAGTTGAGAAGACATTGATATCTAGTATCAGTAATTTTTATTTCATTTAAAAGTAAACTACTGAAAATTGATATATAAAGATCTCTCTTAAATTGATATTTTTAGGAATCTTAATCATACTCTAACACTTTAACTAAAAAAAATTAATAATAATAAAATATTATGTTTTAATTTTATATTAAGAAATTTAAATTCTAATTAAATACTGTGTCCTAAGATTCATATTAAAATATAATTTTTTATGATTACAAAATTATAAATTTATCCCCGTATCTTTTTATACACCATCAACAAATTATTATTTTATTCATCTCAATCAATCATTAAAAATGTTTATGACACATAAATATTTTGTGTGTTCGACACCAATTTTTTATATGTTTTTTTTTTCTTTTTGCTTTACTGGACCTCAGGTAATGGCCAATAGACTCAACAGTTAAATCTTGAAGAATTAATAAGCTGGGCCTAGCTCATGAACTGTTCGGCTGATTAAAGCCAAGTTCTAGTAGCTTATGGGCTAACTTTATTGGTACTAGGTCTTGACTCTTGAAGGTAGTGATGGGCTGTATCTTGCTGTTGTCTATACTTGGAATCTAAAATTGGGCCATGCAGCATGGATCCAGGAATCGGATGTAAGGTTTTGTTTGTTACAATTAAAGGTGGTAAAAAGACCGGTCGGATATCGGTGATTTTTATTTATTTATGAGAAAAAAAACAATCAAAATCGAATGTAAGTTAAATCTTACAGATAACAAATATAAATTAAAAATATTTATTTTTTAACGAGTTTTATTTTTCATACTCATATTCATATTTTAATTGACGAATAATATATAAAAAACGGGTACAAATTAAAAATCTCATCTCTATGTATAATTTATGTTTTTCAATAAATGCAAATTAGGTCAACAATTTTTTAAAAAAATAAAAACTTATTTTTTGTAAAAAAAACCTATTTTAATAATTGTTTTATTAAATATTAAATAAATTTTAGTTTTATAATTGTTTGACCAAAATTAAAATTTAGCAAAATTGTTAGGAACTAATGGATTGAGCATTGTTGACCATGTAGAGTGAAATTTTTCTTGGAGAGAAAGCAAAGCTTATTTAAATTGAGAATAACTTAAAGGCACATCGTTGGTCAATTTGCACCGAAAACATCAATTAAGCTTTTTCTATTTGATACGATCGTTTGACTATTTCTCCATAAGCGTGAGGGGTCACTCTATCAATACATAATTATTCAAAAGGTTACAAATTTATGTGGACAATTACAAGACATATACTACACAATTACATAAAGTTGACAAGTCCTAATCCATGAAATAGTCTTTTTTTTAATTGATAAATTACATAATTTATTTTTAAAAATTATTATATTTTAATATTTAGATCCTTAAATTATAAATTCAATATAAAAATTCAAACTTTTTATAAATGGTAATTACCCTTTTATCCTTTTTTGTTTGCAACAATAGTAACCTGTCGAGGTTTCATTGGTCAGTTAACCATACTTGACCCAAGCACACCGGAGGAGAAGCCAAAATCTTATTAAAATAGTACCGTGTTCATCATACTTCAATCTCGTAGACAACTCAGCAGATCCTATCGTTGGTGCTTTGGGTTCATCTTCGTTTTTATCCAATTCAATCGTCCTGTAAGTCTTTGTTAAAACTCCTGTCTTTTCGAATTATTATCTGTCCTCTGGTATATAGCATGGTCTGTTTTGTTGCTAAGAAAAGTAAAAAAAAGAAACGAAGTTCTTTCCTGTCCCATTTAATTTCTTTCATCGGCAATTGAACAGGATTTTGGGTAATTTACGGCTTACTCTATCTTCTTTTTGGCTCTGACAAAGGGTTTATACGATATTGGTTAGTTTATTATTATTATTTTTTCTTTGGGGGGGGGATTTTTTTTGTAATTGATAGGTTGTTGTGATCACTTGAGACATGCTTGAAGTTCTTTTGTGTATGAATTGATTGCAAAGTTTGTTGCTTTGATTTTCATTTTAATTTTAATTCCCTTGGTTTGATCGAAGTTTTCATGTGATCTTTGATCCTTTGCTTTCTTGTTTGATCTTTCAAAACTGTTGTGTATTATTTGGTGGGAGAAGGGTGTCTATTGGCATTAGCATTAAAGTGCTTGTTCTTATTCTGCAGTAATTTCAACAAAAAGATGGCCAACAGCTGCTTCAAGCTAGAGCATGATTTTGGTATGTTATTGATGATCTTGTACAACTATTTATGCCTAAATTATAGTCCACTATAATAGAACCCAATCATGTACAACTACTTTTGGGTTTTGGTTTAATGGGAATATTTTTTAAATGATGAAGATATCATAGACCTTTGAGATTCTATCTTGTAAATAGTTTTTTGTACTTGGTGGCTTTGATTTATATACTTCTTTTTACTTGCCAAAAAAAAAAAATATTAGAACCCGATTATTATTTATTTTTTGTTCTTTATCCACTCTTGGTTATATGTGGTTATTTATCGTGTCATCTGCAGAAAAGAGGCGTGCTGAGGCTGCAAGAATTAGGGAGAAGTACCCAGATAGAATTCCAGTGAGAATTTATCTTTAATCTTTGTTCTCAAATTCTTTTGCATGTTCCCTCTGTTTTTGTGATCAATTTGCTGGTTGTGAAATGTGAATGTTTTAGTACTGTTTTATGTGGTTCAGACTTTCAGTGGTATATTGATTTCTAAATATCTACTCAAGTCATTTATCGAAAAACAAATTTACTGACATGGAGTCATATATGTCAAAGTCTTAACATTTCACCGTGATAGCTTGTACATCCCTTCATACACATTGAATAATTTTCAGTTGAATGAATAAATTTATGTTAGCATGTTTGCATTGGCATAAAATATGGGTATAGCCTTCTTGCAATTGAGATTAGATAGGCAACTGTATCAGGAATATGGTTATTTGCAGTTGTTTTGTTGAGCCCTAGTACATATTGGCAGTGGTATATTGGATGACCATAATAGGCTTTTAAATATCTTCATGTTAGCATTTTTTGTTCCTAAAACAGTATTAGTCAAATGAGTTGTGTATTTGATGACTGAGTTGCCTTCCATATTGGGTTTTAACTAAATGATTTCTTTCCTACCAGCTGTCATTTGTAAATTAAAGCTCATTTTGCGATTGATCGAACAACTTGTCTCTTTCTTTTTGGGGTGTTGCTGATAAATACATGACCTCAAGTTTTAGATGGGATTCTCTTGTTGGCCCCTGCTATTTTTCTGTTGTAATGCAACAATTTATAGAATTTAGTTAATTAAATTCCTCAAAGCATGATATATTAGCTCGATAACATGTCATTTGAGGGGCTTCATAGTGTCTTCTGCCTACATGGTTGTGATTATTGTACTACTTATCTACCAACATTTAGGTTTTCTTTACCTTACCACGAAAGAAAAGGCCATATTTTTGCGAGTAATTTTCCCTTATTCTGCGATGTTCACATATCATCTTGTCTAGTAATGATAATAAACAAACACAAAGTTAATTGGATCAACCCAACAAAGTGATATAGAACAGTAACTGAAGAAGTAGAAATAGATTGAAGGAGAAGTAGAAGAGGAAGAATAAACACAGAGAACGGAAGAAAAGGGAGAGAAATAGAGGAAATTAGTGAGAATAAGAACCTGACTTTAAAAGGGAAGGAGAAGTATAGAGGAAATAGGAGGAAGAGATAGAAAAAACTAGGAGAAGAGAAAAGAAGAACAAGAGAGAGGAGAGATAAAGAGATAAAGAGACATGAGATACCAAAATAAAATATCTTATTCAATAGTCAAAGTCTTCCTAAAACCATAATAAAGTTGATCTTATATAGGCAGCACTAATAACTAAATACACAAATAAAATCAAACCCTAAATACAATTCATGATTTCCTAAACCTAAAATCCTAGAATATTACCACTTGGTTCCCAAGAAATGTACAATTACATGGTAATCTCACAAATAACCCAAAATTACAAGTTAACATAAATCTTGATTTTTCTTGCCACTTCATCACAAAGCCTTTGTCCCATTGGCTCAGGGTTGGCAAAATAAACTTTGTGTGTTATTTTTCTCATTTGAGGGGGGAAAGGAAACATCTTACACTTGTCTTTATTAAGTATGTAGTCTTAAAGTACATACAATTTTAGACACTCCATTGTTACCTCCTGAACTCTAATGGATGTCGTTAGCCCGGGCGGCTAGTTCTGCCATTTGATGGTGTTGTGATTGTTGGAAATGCATGTATGGAGTGGGATCCATAAAAAATATGCATGTGCTCTTTGAAATGTGATGTTTTATTCCGAATTTCCAATGATAACCACTGTTTGAGAGATGAAAAATTTCTATATGCAGTTTTGGAAGGGTTCTCTCAAGAGATACTGTTATTATTGATGTTTGTAGGTGATTGTGGAGAAGGCAGAAAGAAGTGATATTCCTAACATTGACAAGAAAAAGTAAGCATCTGTTTCATGCTGCGAGTTACCTTTATGTTAGAGCAATATTGTTTAAAACTTATAACAATTAGTCCCTTTATGTTGTTAATTGTGATTCCTCACCTTCATCGTAATCAATGTTCTAACTGTGATAATTATTACTGATAACAATTAGTCCCTTTATGTGTGGCTTTCGTTGTCTTATTCTCCTATATTAAGTAGGAGCAAAGAGAACGAAAAGGTAACCTGCACTACTTTGGGGACCAATCCATTTGATATAAGTGATATATGCTCAAAAGTAGTGAACTTGAAAACCCTATATACATTGACTTGGTTAAAATTTATTTGCAGATACCTTGTCCCAGCCGACCTGACAGTAGGCCAATTTGTCTATGTTATCCGTAAGAGAATTAAACTTAGTGCAGAAAAGGCAATCTTCATATTTGTGGACAATGTCCTTCCACCCACAGGTACAGATTATGCAAATTCCATGTTTTCCCTCACTTCCTTCAATCCTTTTTTTTTATCTTTCCCTCGTCTCCTTTAACTATGCTGCTTCTATGCATTTTAACACTGGATAGCGCAATAATATTTGAATATCATTGAAACTAAAACATGTCTTATGCTTTCTAATATCTTTTAAGTAATCAATTAGTTTAATATTTTGCAGGAGCAATAATGTCGACCATCTATGATGAAAAGAAAGATGAAGATGGCTTTCTCTATGTTACATACAGTGGAGAAAACACTTTTGGGTAGAGGGGATTCTGTTGTGGCCTGAGCTTCCTGTTAAGATCTTCAGTCATTGCATATTTAGCCTTACTTCTTTCCTTGCCTTAAATTTGTTCTGGCAATTTGCTTAAAAAAATATAGCCTTGCCCGAATTTACATGTACAGTCGTACATATGTATATAGATCCGCTACGTGTTATATGATGTCAGACTGATGAATAATTAAAATTCCATTCAAGTGGTATATTCCTGCCAATTGCTGGTTATCGATTTATTTGACTAGCTGTGGAGATGAGAATTGATTGTTCCTTCGATAATCTGCGGAGATCTGCAATATTCAAGGGATCCTCAACATGTTTAATGAAGGTGGTTGTGTTTTGTATTTTTTTTATTATGGTATACTGTTTGAGAGGAAGTTATGACATGGAGTTTGTGATGATCAGACCATTGTTTGCTTTCATGGCTTCGTTTTCTTTTATGCAAGTAAAATGGAGGCAGTAATCCATTTGATGGTGCTCAAATACCCAGAAATTGATCAATTTCCGGGTATTATGTAGATTTCTGCTAGAGCTAAAGCAAAGATTAAACCATAAATGGTTCAAAGTTTAGACCAACTTGACATGCCTGCGCTCTGCAGCAATGTTTATGCACAATTTATTACTATGGTTCCCACCTTGGGCTGTTCGGCTCGTTTGGTCTAACTAGAAATTTTTGCGGGCTTGAAAGAAAAAACTGGTTAGTGAATAGGGTCCGATTTAGAAATGAGTTGGGTTTGAAAAATTTAAAAATAAAATATGTTGGTTTATTTAAATATATTATATTTAATTATTTATATATTAATAAATAATATATATTTCATGTATAGTTTGATGTTAATATTAAGATTTTTTTAGCTTTTCACATGTAATATTATATTTTAAATTAATATAAAAAAAATAAAAATTGAAACTTGAGCTTAGTCTAACTTATTAACGTCGGACTTCGACAAGAATTATCTTCTCTTAATTTCACATATTCTATTAGCTTAACATTCTTATATTCCTAACTTATCTTAATTACAGACACAAAGGCTACTTGCCTAAACCTTAACTATGTCCTCCTTTCAAATGCAAAAAAAAAAAATCTTGAAGAACTCTCAGGCCAGAATCATTGCTGCCGCCTTCACCTAACATGAACCCATGATGCGTAGATTAAGCTAAAACTTGCGTGGGGACAACGGAACCGAGCCGACCGAGATTGCTCGGCTTTTTCAAGACACCCATCTGGCTGACCTGATTTGTCAACTCACAAGCCCGAATCCCCAGCCGCCTTGGGAACCGAGCCTGTCGCGCCGTCACTCTTACCCAACAAAAACACCCCATGAGATGAGACCATCAACGCGTATAAATACAAATGCATGATACAAAATGTACCTTACCAATTACCATATCAACACAATAAAAATACCTCATAAAAAAACACACAAAAGAAGAAAAGTGTAAAAAGTAAAAAATCAGAGAAAAAGGGATAAGAATTAAAATGAGAATTTCTTTGAATGTTGATTTTATGGTCTCGGTTTTGTGCTGGTGATATATCTTATTGATTCGATTATATAAATTATCATGAAACTGAGAAAGTTTATTTATAATTATAAAAAAATTAAATAATAATTATTTAAAAATTTTAAATATCCAAATTATTACTTAATTTTTTTAATTATTAATGAACTTTGCTAATTTTGTGGTAGTTACCACGGAACCGATTTTTTCTTATTACCACCCAGTTTCTTTCCTTTGGTTTGGTGAAAAGATATTTAGGTAATACTTATTTATCTGTAGTGTAAGAACTAACTTCACTATTTTGAAAATTTTAATTTGACTTAAAATGTTTGGTTAATTACATTTTTGGTTGAACTATGGGTCAAGTTTTATTTTGATTATTTTTTTTCAAATGCTGCTTTTTTAACTTTTAAAAGTCCAAATGTTTTAACATTATTTTTTAATAATGTCATCGGCTGGATCAACGATAATGTCACACGATTTTCACACCAAAAAATACATCGTTGTTTGTTATTAATTAATGTACAAATTTTACTAAGAAAATTGAAAAAATAAGAAATGGTTGTTGTTTGAACGAGAGACAACAATGAAAAGTTTGACTAGTTTAAGGTTAAAATTAAGATTAAAATACATATATAATTATGTGATTTGGTCCATTTTTATAATAAATTATATTTTTTTGTGGTTTGAATTATAAGCCATTTGGAAATCATTCAATAATTTTAAAGAATTTTTCACTCGCGTGTTATTTTTTTTTATAATTTTTCAATTTTTAATAGTAAGAAAAAAACATTTTTAATAGAAAAAATTTCTTATATTTTTCCTCATAGTAGATCACACTTATCTTTGCATGTGTACAAAAAATCATGATCAAATTTTTTGTATTACTAATTTTTTAAGATAATTTTATTTATGAATAATACTGAAAAAAAAATTACATTATAACTAATTGAAACCACATGGTTTGTTATATACCGAAAAAAAAACTCAGTATTTATTATGAAAATGAGACAAATCACATAGTTATGCATGTATTTTAACCTAAAAATTTTACACTTTAAAAAATATTGACCAAAATGAAACTCGTCCATAATTCAGAGATAAAAATGTAATTAAAATTTTCTTATAATTTTTTTTAAGAATATAACAGAAGCATAAGTACTAATAGCATTTTTTTTCCCTAATCAGTAGGATAAATATATTTTAATAAAAACCAAAACGTAAAATAGTTGGCGTCGCCCGGGTTCGAACCGGAGACCTTCAGTGTGTTAGACTGACGTGATAACCAACTACACCACGACACCAGCTTGTTGTGAACTCACGTTTCTATATTATTATCAAGAACGGATTATGTGGACCAGAAGCATGAGTTCTTAAGGCGGCCGAAAGTGGGGACCAGTTCCACGTGGTGAATGAATGAATCACATGGGCAATTCCACGTGTCACATATGGCCGGTATTGACGGTTAGAGCACAACCATCGTGTTTCGCGCAACATGAACACATAGGGGGTGGTCCATGCACTGTTGTCTCCTCATGTATGTTAGCCCCACCCTCACACTCTGTATTGTAGGCCCCACGTGTGCTTCACTGTTCAGCCTGGTCCCATGACTGGGTTTTACGCAAAATTTATCAAGCAAATCTTCAAAGAGATGGTGAACTATATATATTACCAATTTTGTTAATTATATTGTATTTCAAATAAATACTGATTGACTGAGTAATATATCAATGAGTGAAACTTTACGATGATGAAATTGTTGATTTTGATTGTGTTTTTATTGCTAAGGTTTATTTAAAAAAGAAATTTTTTGTTTTCAGATATGATAGAATTAATATCTAATTTTTAGGTCCAAACAACATAAAATGAAAAAAAAATTACTTCGCATTCGTCTATGAAAAACACATCGCACACAATATTTTTTATTATGAGATAAAAAATAAATTTTTTTTTATCTCTCACCTCTTATACTATCTAACGATGAGAAATACTTTTTTATCATATTATGGTCTCTACAAAACGATACTTTAATTATATACATGGGATAACTTTTTTTTTTCTTTTAGAATAAACTAATAATAAGTTGTCAATTTTTTTTATAGATAATTAATATTTTGAAATCTACAACTTTTTGAATTTCGGCCCTCTCAATTTTGAGACAAAACTTTAAACTCAATTTAAATTTATTTTAACCTTTTAATTATTTTAGATGGATACAATTTTATCACCAAGCAAAAACAATAACATATTTGCGAAGAATTTCTAGTCTTTCCACTCTAATCACTTTAATTTCAAGTACACTAGCTAATTAAAGAGATTTGAAAGCAACTTGTTGAAGAGTTATACTCCAAATAATTAAAGCATTAATTCTACTAACAACCACCTATTTCTTTGGTGGTTGTGAGTCACTATAAGCTAAAGGCAAATTGATTCAAATTGTTTTCTGTTTTTATTTTTGCATTATGGTTAAGAAAAAGGAAAGTTAACTGTTCATCATGAAACAAATTAACCAGGAAATCAGAATGAAAGATACATAGTCTTATATGAATTTCCCGGAAAATACTAACCCAATGCTCAGCACCCCGCCCCCCCCCCCCCCCCCCCCCAACCCAAAAAAAATGGATCAAGTGCGGATTTAGCTGGCTACATTACTGGATTTCCAAACTTAATACACATGGATTCAAAGATTCAATATTCTACTTCCTCAAAGTATATAGGACAAGGGCATAACAGTCGTATAAAAGATGATTTTGTTAGGGATGTTTGGTGTCCCCTTTTATACCACAAACAGGCTAATTCCTACACTTTTCAACATTAGAATATTCATATAGGAAGAATTTTTCCAAGGTAAAAAAAAGGTGGGCAAAATTCAAGCAACGAGGAGGCACAAACCAAGCAAATTGTGAAAACTAGCACAAAGACAAGGAATGGAGCTCCTCGGAAGAAACAATTAGGCATGCATTAGCTTTCTTTAAAACTTGTTTGTTTGTGAAATGTTTTACTTGTCACATGGCGTTAATTAATTAATTTTCTTTGTTTTTTTTTATAAATTTTATATTTTAGTACTACAATATTTCAAAGGAAAATCTCTCTTTTGGACTCCCCTTATAAATGCCACAAAAGGCTCTCTGTTGATTCTCTTTTTCCCTGGTGGGAGTCTATATCTATTGGGGACCCAATTGATTGAAATGTGAAAGAAAAAGGGACAAAAAGGAGGCAAACCCATATCTTCAACTTCTTTTCTTACTTCTCCTCACCCATACATTTGCATGTTCTGTGAGATAAACCTCTTTACTCTCCTCAGATACTTGCATTTATTTCTCTTACTACAAATATACCATACCACAAGCAATCTTGCACCCCCAACATTGCAAAGAATTTCTCTTGCTATCTAATTTGCAAGTCTTCAAAGTTCAACCTGGGATCTTATAACTCCTTTAACATGTCAATCACATCTTGTCTTCTTCTTTTCGTTCTTTGCCTTTCCCTGCATTATTCGTGTAATGCTCGGCGTCTTGGTTTCGTTGACAAGAAGTTTGAAAAGAAATATCAGCTTTTTGTTAATAAGGTATGTACCAAGCATTTTCATCTTCATTAACTATGTACAATTATTTTTACTATTATTATCGTTATCACTATTATCTTTATAATTAGTCATCGTTAATACTTTTCTTTTTTATGATTTTCCATTAAAAGCAGATAGGATGAGATAATTTTAAAAAGGAGAGAACTAGAGTCATTTTATCCTCTTCTCAATATCCTATGTTATTCTTAATCTGATTCGGGTGTACTATAATTGATAAAAACAATAATTTAAAATTTTAAGTAGTACCATATTAATTGATTTTGTGCATGCAGAATGATGAAAAAAAGGGTTCTCATGAAAAGATTCCAGTTCTACCAAAGATGAGACCTTCCTTGTCAAATGAAGTTGAAGCAACCGAGGGAGATAGCACGAAGAAGGGTACTCGTTTGGATGCTAATACTCAAAAACCAAAAGTAACAAAGACCGATGAGAATATTGAATCAAAAGGTGAAAGAGGAAAATTATCTTCAAATGCAGTCAAGCCCGCCGAGTCTCTTGTTGCCGTTTCTTGGCGTGTGCCTCAGAAGAAACGTGGCGAGAAACATCCTGGTTTTAACTTGGATTACTCACCACCAAAGACACACCCTCCTTCTCACAACTGATATCATCACAACACTAATATTCCTTTTCTTTCTCTTGCTTGTAATCCCTAGCTAGGCCTTAAGGGCAATCTATATATTTTGACCTTCATCATCTAAAAAGTTCTGAAAGATAAAAACTTAGTTTACGAAGAGCTTTGCGGGGCCAAGATCTTAGGGCTCAATGCATGGGTTACCTTTGCCGGCCAGCATAAGCATGTATAACAAGTAATGTACGTATGTCTACTTTATAACACAGGCTGATGGATTTAATTATGAGTTACATATCTCCTTATATCTCTTATAGTGTACATGCATTAATTATATTGTTTGTTAGTGAAAAGTGTTTCTTCCCATCAAGAATGAATCTCCTGCAGTAAAATCAATGTAGTTAAGCTTGAGTACACTAAATAGCATGGCTATATATGCTCATTTTTTTTTTTTACATTAACCGATAGAGATCAAACCCAAATTTTCTAAATGAAATATCTGAAAGTATTGATCGTTAGGTCAAGAAGTTGCAGTTGAATACATGCTCACTTAAGGAATTTAAAAAAAAAAACTACTTTGTAATTTGAATGAGCTTGTAAGCATATGATATTCTATGTGCATATTTGGATTTATATGTATCAATGTATGTATGGTGTGAATCCTCATTATCATGATCAGCTTGTTCAAAACCATTACTAGTTTGTTAATTATTCTTCCTTAAAGAAAAATTTGGCTGGAAATTTCAAATTATCAGTCTAAAAAATTATTAACAACTATTGGATTAAAACCCCTTCATCCTTAGTAAAGTGATGAGGATTGTGGAATAATTTCAAAGCATTAAAGGTACGTATCTAAGACATTGATGGGTGAGCATATACATACACATAGGTAATGTGATGGTTGATCCTTCTTAAACGAAGGATGGGGGCCGGGTTTCTAAAGTTCCCATACTTTCCCATCCATGTTCGGATCTTCTCTTCCACATGGCATTTAGTAATTTTGATGGAGAAATGTTTAAGAGAAGATACTTTTTGTCGACGTGATGATCAGATATATATGCATGACTGGTCTAATATACCGTCCGTGTGTTGTGTTAGATAGAATCTATACAAGATCGATTTTCCCGAGGAAGATAAACAAATAGAGGTTAACGTTTCTGTTCTGTGAAGATTTTCTGTGTCATTTTAAAGGTCCCCTCTGGAAAATGGAGAAGGATGGATGACATTGGTGTAGGCCCTGTATTTGATCAATAAACTCACTATAATAAGAAAACATCTTTATCAGTAGCTTCGTATATGAAAAATACATAAACGATGTGGGATTAAAATAATTTACAATAACATTCTTCTCCGATGAGATTTGAAGAATATCTCAACATAGAACGTAAAGAATATAATTTAATAGCTTTCAAAATGAACCGAACTTTCAAATGCAGATAAAAGAATTCAATAGCTTTTGATATAGACTGAGGATAGTAATGTTTTGGTGCCATAGATTATTTAGAAAATTGTCTGTAACTGTGATTGGGATAGGATTCAATCTAGTTCTGGATTCTGATAGTATAATTTCTTTCTTGGTCTATGAATTCTGATTCAATAATCAACTAAGATATGCAATTTGGAAATCGTGCAGTCTTTTCTATATTAGTGTGGAACTTTTTGGCCAATGGTTTAGATAGATGTTGTGATGTTGAATGACTTATCTTTTCGGTAGTGATGGTTAATATATTTTCAACCGCAGGGCCTGTAAGAGTTGAAGCTTTTTCCTTTGTTCCCCAAAGAGAAAAATGAAGAAGAAAAACAACCTAAAACCTCCTATTATAAGCACCCATGGGGCATTCATGGGCCTGAGGACCATTCAAGAGGCCCATGTAAATTGTCCATCATCATTTGTCCTTTGCACAAACCTAAAGAATTTTAACGCCTGCCTCAAATATCAAATCTGCTGAAGTGTAAAGCTCAACTAATGTCCCTTGCCCACCAACACCAAAGACTACGAAGAACCCTACATTGAAATCAGAAACAGAAATTCTTGTATTGAGTGTATTCTCTACGAATTAATATTCATTAGGCACAAAATTCTACAGCATATTCAAATAAAGTACTAGTTTTGCCTAACAGTAATAATGGCTCATGGATTATAAAATAGCTTTTGAAACGGGTTATAAAATAGCTTTTGATCGGTAAAATAACAGTGATAATAATTTTTTATATAAATTTAATTTTTTGAAAACAAAAATAGATGCACGAATCATTTTTTTTACAAAGTGTTTTAACCTAAATTTCGTTTATAAGAAACATAAATCATTTTATAAACTTTTCCAAACAGGCAACACATGTTAATGGTTCAATCAATCTTCCAAAACTATTTTTCAATCGGTTATTTTTCTCATTATTTTTAGGTTATGATAGTTTTATGAGTTTTTATATGACTAATGAGTTAGTACGAGTTTATTGTAATCAAATTAATTATTATACTATCATGACCTGTATAGAAAATTGTCAAGGTGTTAAATAAAATTTTATTTTTTATTTTTTAAAGTTATGATTAATAAAAAGAAAAAGTAAAGAAAAAAAAGGAACATGACCCAGACATGTTATTCTCACTTACTGCTGATCTTCACATGTTCTACTATTTTTCTATCAAACAAATTAAGGATTAAGACAAGAAAGGAAAAAAAAATCAAATAAAAAAGATTTAGGAAGTTCACATGAGTCCTCAAAACTGTAAATGAGATTTCCAACAAGAATTTTAAATATTACCGCCTGAAAAATATATATATTGGTAGATTTACTAATAAATTTTTATTTTTGACAATAAAAACAAAAATATTGATGATTTTTGCACCAGAAATAAAAATTTTACTGCTAAATATGTGTTTATCATTAAAAATAATTTTTTTTTATAGAAATCGGAGTACTCACCGTATATATTGAGTCGGAGAAAAACCACTTAAAACAAATAGAAATTAGTGTCAATTTGTTTGTGATTCATATTATGTTGGAAGAGTTGGGTATACTAATTTCAACTTTGAGGAGCTTGTTAAGCAGGGTGACTTAATTGATAATGGATTGTAAATTTCGTTAAGCTAATTAAACAGTATTTGTCTACCAAATTCTCCGATACAAGAAGAGTAATAGTTAAAAATAATATTGGCAGGCAAGCCAAAATAAAACTATAAATTGGGTAGCAGGGCTCAAACTAGTAATCTAGTACTGCATGAAGACCCGTAACACAAAATTATAAGCAGCCCTAATTCAATATAATAATGGATAAAAATAAGGTCACATGGGTTAAAATTCTGTCCATGGCCATTAGTTCAAGTTGCACCGCCAGCTAGGGCTAGATTTGATCCAATATTCCAATGTGCTCACATGGGTTAAATTTTGTCCTTTTTTTAAACTAAATAATATCATCAACTTCATCTATAAAAACCCTAACCTTGTTCCATTAATCTACCAACCATCTTAATTATAACCCTACAAAAACACACACACAATCTTCTTAGCGTGTGTTTCTCAAAATGGCTTGCAAGGCTACAGCAACAATTGCTCTTCTCCTCTCCCTTAACCTTCTTTTTTTCACTTTGGTCAGCTCAACTAGTAGTGTCCCTTGCCCACCAACCCCAAAGACGCCAAAGACACCACCAAGTAAGAGCCCACCAGCACCAAAGACCCCAAAGACACCACCAAGTAAGAGCCCACCAGCTAGTACGCAGCCCAGTTGCCCAAGGGATACCCTAAAGCTAGGGGTATGTGTTAATTTGTTAAATGACTTACTACACCTTGTTGTGGGTACCCCACCAAAGACACCTTGCTGCCCTCTCATCCAAGGCCTTGTTGATCTTGAAGCTGCTGTTTGCCTTTGCACTGCCATTAAGGCCAACATATTGGGGATTAACCTCAATGTTCCAGCAGTCTCCTTGAGCTTGCTCTTAAATTACTGTGGAAAGAAGGTTCCACGTGAATTCCAATGCGCCTAGTGATGGTTTGCTTAATTTCCAGTTTCATTTTTAGTACATAACTTATGTACTTTAAAGCCTTTTGAATTAGCCTTCTCAGTGACAATGGCCTTCAACATGAAACAATTAAGGCTATTGATTGCAGCTTTAGTTATAGATCACTTCAACTTCTCATAGATCCGAATTCGATCATCTTTCTGCTAATAATTAAGGTTATTGTTAGTGAATGAATAAAATTATGAATCGTTTAAAAATGTACTGCATCTCTTGATGAATTAATTTTCTTTGTTGTGCGGATTTTGATTGTGATTTTGGTTAGTGACCATCGTTAAAAAGAAGTTCAATTAATCATCCTTTGTTCTTATGACTTAAATTACATGAATTTGATGAATAGCCAGCCATACAAAAACAACTCTATTGTTATGATTTTGATTTAAAATTATTTAATACTTAAAAGAGTATTGCTTTTTTTATGTCACATTCAAATAGTGTTCACTTAATAATATTTTATATAGAAAAATGTTAGCGGTAGAGAAGAAATATATAATTTCTTGATCTTTAGTAATAAAGTTTTAGGTGTACATACATAATTACTTGATCTTATTAAACAAGTGACCAGCAATATGCTTATCACATGGAAATTAGAGGCATAATAATATGGTGTTTTGCATTTTAAATAGTTAGATCTTACATGTTTGGATCTGATAGTCCGATTGATTGAACCGTGAATTAAAAACCAAACCAGTCTACTTCTTTAATCGAATTGTTGTTACAGTTTGAACCGGTAATAACCAACTGATTCAATCAATACAACCAAGGACCGAATAAAATACGAGCCATAATTAATTGATGAAAAATAAAATTTACTCTTACCCTTTTAGAAGAGGCATTCAACTTCCTAACATAATAACATGCATGGAACTTAGAACAGCATAAATTCCCCCTGCTTTCCCATCTCAACTTTATGAGAACAATGGTGTTTAAGTATCTTACTCATTAATACATGATAGGTTTATTGGCTACCTACCACCTATAGTGAGTGTGATGCGGACGGTAAAACTTACAAGACATTTTGGTTCTAACTAAAATTTAGCACACTTTGGGAAAGGATACATTTCCACAACTCAGAGATTCAGGTTCGATGCACCTCTCCACCAAGGTACCAAAAAAAAAACAAAAGGAAACACTAGACAAACTGAAAATAGAAGTTCCCCATAAGTCAATTTCCAGAAGAATAATTTCAAGTCCTACAACCAATACCAACCCTAAATTTTCTATTATAAAACCAAAAGCAAGCTAGACAATATCTTGAAGCAGGATCAGAATATATTACATTGTGAAATGAAGAAAAATTGAGAGTCGAAAACAATGGAATCATGCAAGGTAATACAAACTGATCCATTACTGACAGTCAGCAAAATATAATCATTAGATGAGCTAGAGTTTGCTACTCGCCACTGAACTGAAAAGCATCTTGTTCAAACACGGATGATTCAATCATTTGGACGTGATCATTACATAAGGGGGACTACAATTTTTACACACTAAAAGGTAAGATCCTAAAAAGTTTTTAGTAAAATTTTGGAACAACGCAAAACATTGACCCTCATAGCCAATTAATGAATGATGGATTTCTTGAACAGCATGTCCTATGTTCTCTTCATAAAATAGCCAATCAGGACGCCAAGGATAGCAACCAGCACCACAAATAATAAAGAGAAACCACCAGCACGACTTTTGGTTATTTGTTTTCTCATAAGTTCCTGATTATGAAAAGATAAAAGTAACCATCATCATAAATGAACAAAAATCAAGGAATTACACATTTTAGTACACAGCAAATAGAGAAACAGAAGCCCATGGGCAGCTTCCATAACACAAGGAATAATACAGGGGGGAAAAAACATCTTATTAGAATTAAGAGCAAGTATAAAGGCCAAAAATAAAACTGAACTTAATCCAACTAAAGCTTAAGCCCAAAATAATTAAGGTCAGCTACATGAATCATTCTTATACAAACTGCCTGGTTTTAAGGCCATACCTTTATTAAAACAGATATGTAGTAGTTAATATGAGACAAAGAGAAGGAAGATGGACGAGGGGTAGAGTCAATTTTTGGATCATGAATCGATGAAATACATTGGAAAACATGTAATATTAAAGGTCCGACTTTAAGGTACAACACCAAAGACAATCAAGCAACTAATTATAACTTTTAATTTCCAGTCTTCCATTAATCAATGAGAAACATCCATCCATTCACAAAAAATTTTGCCCACACCAGAGAAAGAAACGGCAAACAAAAAACTTATCTTCCTAGAGTCTATATATTAGGGCATGTTTGGTTCATCTGAAGAAATCATCTTATCACTTATTAGTAACAAATTATAATTTGGTGCTTAAAATTATTTTTAGGAAATAAGTTGTTTAGCGTCTGAGTATCTTGCTTAAAGTTTTAAATAAGCTGTGGAGGTGTTTGATAAAAAAAGTGTTGAAATCAACTTAAAACTGTCAAAATGACCATATTATAATCTGAAATTATGTTTTAGAATATGGGCAAATAGAGATTTTTGAGAGCCCAAAGATAAGGACATTGATCAAAATCAAACCATATTATAATATGGGGCTGATTTGAGAAGATGTTGTACCCTCAAAATTCAATTATTTTCCCCTTAAATTATAAATCTCCCTAGAATATAAGTTGAACCAAACAGACAAGTATAGTGAAATATAAACTGGTTTGACCAGCTTATAAACTGAACCAAACATACTCTTAATCTCTTACTCCCACCCTGCTTCATTTTCCATAAGAAATTAGAGCAAGTACTGATTGAAAGAAAAAGAATGCAAATAAACAAACTCTCATGGATGCCTTAGACAGGTTCAATATATTCTAGATTTGAAAGATGATACAACTCAATTTTTAATTAAATCGATCAAGTGCAGCAGGGATTTTAACGCTAGCAACATAAAGAAGGTGTGCGCATCAAGAGTTCAGGCAGACTAACAGACAATGTCACTGGGCCCAAAATTTAAAGAATGATAAAGATTTCTTTTTATAAATATAATCATCATGAAGATATTTGAGACATACCAGTTCCTGAACTAGCTTTTGATTTTGCTGAATGGCGGAAGTTTTCTCCTCAGTCAACTTAGAAATCATAGACCATGCCTGAAGAATGAAGTACATTTGAAATTGAATTTTGCAATATGAAAGGTAATGAATAATTAAACAATCTGAAAACATAGAAATTAGCAGTACGCATACATGACCAGTTAATGGGCCAAAGAAGTCAACCAAGGCAAGGACCAAACGATCTCAACCATCAAAATACTACAATGTCACCAATGGAATTTTCTACAAGTAAACACTTGCCTTTCATTTCAATCTCAAAACAAAAACTTTCAGTAAGCACATTATGCATTTTGACTTGACTTTCAAAAAGAAATTCTAAAACTACATTTGAATTACATGGTATGACAACCGCAGCAGACACGACTTCTTAAATATTCAGTAATAACAGAGATAGAATTAAGCTCCGACAGAGACAAAATCGCAAAGCATGCCATTTTGAGAACTGTTTCTCTACCCTGACTGCAGGCTTCAAATAGGGAATGCCTTAAATTGAGAAAGACTGATAAAACAACCTTAGTCCCCTAAATAATTCCAAAACCAAAATAATAAATCTGTGAGTGGCATCTCATTCAATGCCTTGCTTGGTAGTCCATTAAGTTCTAAATGTCTCACATTTTTACTGGACAAGCCACACACCACGAAATCTTAAAAGGGAACTGAGCCAACAATCTCTAAGTTGTTTCAACTGAGGTGAGCATACCATCACACTCTGAACTCCACAAAAGTAATTGTAGTGGAACAATCACTGACAGAGTAAGGTATATATTCTCAAGTTTCTAGGAAGAGAACAGTGTTTTAAAAGATGAAGGCTAGCTCAGTTCTTCAGCAGAAAACCATTGGACCTGACTGTAAGAGTTACCGTTAGTATCAAGTATCTTAAACTTCATACTACAAACATAGAGAAAATATCAATATATCTGTCCCAATGTAATATAGCATCCATCATTTTGGGGTTCAAGAGTACAAATTAGATGACAACGACAAAAAATAAATAAAAAGAAGCAAAAGAAGAAACAAAGACAAATTTAAACGTGAAATGTCAATGCCATCAATGATTTAACTACATTGTTAGTGGTGAATATTCTGGAAAAATCAAATGCTCAAACATGCATTTCAAATTTCTAAAAAATGAATTACTTGAGCAGCATATCAGAGTAAATACTTATATCGTAGCATATATACAATACACGGAGCAAGTTATTTTAACACAAAAAGCATTATGGACCAAGGAAGCCTAATATTTTCAAAATAATTCTATCTTACATTGAATTCCCCAGGAATTTCAAGCAAAGACTATGGACATAACACTCTTAAACCAAAATATTTGACTACTGCCGAAACAAAATTAACTTCACCATCAAAGTTAGATATTCTAAACAAAAAGGTAAATAAAGAGATAGTCTACCGCTGAAGACTTCTCTTTGGGCTCTTCTAAAGATCTTGATACCTGAAAATCGTAATATGTGATGTGAACATACAAAACTGCATGCAAAACAAATTGCCTAAATGTCTTGTCAACAGTGTTTGTCATTTTCTTCTCTTTTTAAGCAAAATCAGATATAAGCACGGCAAGAGATTCTTACATCAACAAATAGTTGATCATTTTGATTCCCATTTTCATGCCCAGATGCCCTAGGGGAGGATCCTTCTTCAGATCCTTCAGGGACAGGCGAGGGAGGATTAGCAGGAATGTACACAACCCGTAATTTGAACTCCTCCACAACCTTACCAGCCTCCTTGTTAAACTACAAACCAATAACACTATGTCTGAGTCTGAGAATGATAAAACCCAAACACTATCTTAACAAACGAATCAGTAAAAAGTAGCAGCAAAACCACCTACCATTTCAGCATTTATGTCTTTAGTAGTTGCGCCATCTGCAGCAACAGCGCTCTGGAGGAGGAACTTGTCTTTGCACTGCATGTCGAGAGGTGCCTCCTTCTGGGCTTGCATAGTAACTGACAGAAACATCCCAGAGCAAGAAGCCATTACAGAAATATTAAGTTTAATAAATCCATCAAAAAGCAATTTGATGTTCAAAGGGGGATACAAATTCAACAAAATTTAAATCAATACTCGAGATTACTGCCACTTTACCTGTAACATTGCATGTTGATCCAGGCAAAACGATACCGGTGTTGGGACGCACACAGTACTTTTTAGGGTTGGTTGTTTTAACCTGTTTAATTACAACGAGCACCAATGTAAACAATAGAAACATAATGAATTAACTCTAATTCGTAATTAAACCAAACTAGCATCTAAATCAATGAGATCTCAAAAGATTTACCTTGAAGGCAACATACTTATCGGTCTTGTTGGTCAACTGCATAGAACATGAACTCTGCTTCCTCAATTCAACTTTATCATCACATTCCAGAGAATCCAGTATGAAAAAATCAGAACAGATGAGCATAATAAACTAAAACAGACCATAAGGCCAAACAACGAAACATCAGGTAAGTATATAGCTATGTTTTTTCAAGTAAAAACAGGTATATATCAAGCCCTAGTTTTCCACTGTTTTAAATCCGATAAAACTGATACTTCCAGTCAAGTGATTAATAAACCCGAAATTAAATATTTAATGATGTTCAAGATTTTAATTTTTTTCAAATACTTCTTATCAAACTCGCCATACAGGGTAAATCATACGATCCATATTCATCTTTCCCATTTCTCCACTTTAATTTTATCGCCAACAAAACAGAAAAGTAGGGCAAATCATAAATGCTATAACAAGACAAATCAACTTACGACCTAAGACAACTAATCTGCTTCCTTGATGTGATCCACACGTAACTTCAAAACGGATAAAGCATCAAAAATGATACCTGAAGCTTTCTTTTCTTCTATGTTTCTCGGGGAAAAAAAAAGGAAAATCATGAGAGAAAAGAACTTACATGGGAATTTGAGCTCTGTGGGGTGAATGTTGAGAAGATCTCCAGTACTCATGGCTCTTTATCAACAAAATGTTAAATATTCTTCTTCTTTTTTGTTGCAAAATACTCCGTATGAATTTGTGAAATTTTTGGAAAATTAGAATTAGGGTTTACTGAAAAATGAAACCTTGTGATATGAGAGAAATGGAAGCAGAAATAGCCGAAAACAGTTCCCAGTTTTTCTGAATTCCTTAAGGAATAAGATTTCAAGACTAGGAGCTCTGTAGCGATTATAAGCCGTGAGATTGTGATAAGAGGGTCAAACATGTGGTGATCCAAAGTAAGTACTCGCTTTCGGCAGTTATTAGTGGGTTGTTTTTTCAGTGGCGATAATACCTGTTACGGTAATGTGAGGATTTAATTTCTCACTTTTTTAGGTGGAGCGTGGTGTACAGCGACATTATGACTCAAATACCCCTGTGATCTTGGCTTTTATAGTAAGCTCTTATTTTTAACTAGTGCATTTATGAAGGGTAGAGAGGGAATGACAGGAAGAGGTGGACGATAGCTTTTAATGGTGGCATTCTGTGAAGTGAAGACGGGTGGGTGGGTGGGTTGGCTAAAACTGCAGTCACTGCCAACTGCGACTGCAACAATGGGCGTTAAGGTCCAAATTCTTTGCTCTTAGATAATTAAATTTAAATGGGTAATAAATTATTACAAACTGCAGGTATCTACTTCACAGCTCGGATTACAATTACCAAGTTACTCCATTTAACATATTTTATTGAGAAGTAAAGTTTTTGGTTGAATGATTATTACCTCAAGGCTGGACGGGGCTGGACGTGTTGAGAACAGGCCAACAAATTACAAGATCGAGTCCATTGGACGAGTTTGTGCGTTGGCCCATTTCCATTTCTGGGTTCCAGCGTTAACATCCAACATGGGCTACAAGCAAGAAGAGATTCGATGTCCATAATTGGGTAGAGAAATTTTCAACTTGGGTCATTAACAAAGTTAACAAGGGGAGAGACCACATTGCGAGCATCTCCTTCAAAGATAAATCAGAGACAACTTCCATTTCAGCCAATAAAGGGTCACAAGTTTGGACTCAAACGATCATCACGGTCACTAGCTGGGTGATACAATTGACAACCTACAAACAAGCTGCTTTAGAAATCAATAATCTATAATTAATTATGATTCCCCTCCAAACCCATCACTCGTTGACCTCATCTGAGGCTTGGAAAAAAAATCTTGTCTCTGAAATATTTCCCTTTCAGATCTTCGTGTAAAAGAAGGACGTAATCTTTCTGTGTTTTTTTAATGAAGATGGACGTACACTTAATATTATTCGTTGAAGCATTGATAAGTCAAAAGGTTCAACGGCCATGTTCATATGAACTTGTCGGAATATACATCAAACAAGCAAGGAGTCAAAATTTGAAAGAAATGAGGGCTCTGTTTAACAACTTCTCTAACCGGCAGCTCATTGTCCGTGATGCAGATGAGCGCCAACGCTTCTCTGAGCGTATCATTGTCCTCCTCCTCATTGTTGATGCCATAGAGGTACTGTCCTTCACCCCTTTTTGGATTCAAAATTTCACTTGCTGTTACTATTGATTTCACTAATGACTAAGGCAATAGAAAAAGCTTCCTATGCAGTGATCGAAATAGATGGGTATTTTCCTGGTTGAATACGAAGCTCCCGAATTCAGTGTATTCTCATTTTCCATCAAATTGGCGGGTCATGTCTTAAGGAAATTGTTTTGTTGTTTGCAATTTTGTATAGTTTGATTCCATTGCTTCTTTTGAAACGTTACCTCACTGAAGTTTGCAGTCTTTAAAGCATATTCGATGAATTTGGAGTTTGCAGTAAACAGGGTAAAAGTTTTATATCCATGCAAATACGCAATATCTTTTTCAGTGTGCTATGAATAAGTTTTTTCAAGTGTTTTGTTTACTTAAAAGGGCTTTTAAACTTAGGTCAAGAGGATGAGTTTGAAGTTTGTGTTTTGGGCTCTATATATTTTGGGAAGGCTTAATGGGTCTCCCATGAGCAGTGAGCCCATTTGTGGGAAAGCCTACTGTACAACTATCCTCTTGAGCCAAGAAATATTTGGTTCAAAAGAGATCCATCAAGCTTATGACTTTCATAATAAGAAATAGCTCTCGCTTTTATTTTTTTTAATTTTTTATGTAAATAATGTTTGATCGTTAATTTTTTATACAACAATAAATAACTTTATCAATTAAATGAACTTGCAGGTTTGGTTTTCCAAACTTAAATTGTAAGCTGACCATCCATGTAAGTTACACTACATGTTGCATGGTTATAATCCCAATTTTTTTGGTCCTTTCGCCAACCAGGCAAATATGGATGTAACCTTACTACTGCCTCTGGGCCCCATTCAGATCATGTTAATGAAGAAAATCTTACTCCCTTCTTCCTTCATTTTCCCTGTCAGAGATTTTTTCATAAAAAAATCTCAAAAAGCACTCAATATTGTCAACAAAGTTGTTCAAAAGGCATTAATTACATTGAAATCTATTAAAGCAAAATGATTCACGATCGTGTGTATATATATATATATATATATATATATATATATATATATAGAAATTCTCTAGGTAGCGTTCAGTACTGGATAAGTCGAGGAAAATACGGGAGAAAATATATGTTAAACGGATGGATGGGATGAGAGTAGACACGATAAAATCATCAAACTTCAAAGAACAGAATGAAACATCACAATTTTTTATAATTTTTTCTTTTGATTACAAACGCACCATTAAGTAGATTGTGTTTGTAAGATCAATCGTATAAGTCTGTCAAATAGTTCTCATTTATAAAATGAGATTTAATTAACTATGGTTAAACACTTAAACAGAAAAATAGTCACAAATCAAGTAAAGTAATTCATGTGTGATTCATTTAGGTTCGACTCAATTTGGTGTTCCCGAGCCACGAGTTTGAGTAATGAAATGTTCGATTTGTTTGATTTGTGGGCTGATTCGATTAATTATAAAAAATATATATATATTTTAACTCTTGAAGTTTTAATTTGCTTAAATCGACATTTTATATTGAGACATTGTTTTAATTCTGACTTTTGTTTATATTTGTGAGGATTCTCCCGTTAAGTATGCACGTGTTTAACACATGGATGGACAAATCGTATCAACCAATGACAAATTCATATCATCGTCCCTCAAATTATCCTTCTCAAATACTTTTCTTTGATTTTTTTCTTGTTTCCCAAACACCTATAACTTCTCATTTTTTCGCTCTAATTGAATCAATAGAAATAGAGAGAGAAGATTCATTATTTATGCAGAATTTCTTTCAAAAAAATATAATAAAAAAGGGTTCAGTTGATCTACGTCAAAACAGAAAACTTTTTTCTTCGTTTCTTTCTTGCCAAACACTTCAGATCCTCTCATTTTTTTTCATTTAATCCTAAAAAACTCAAATATCGCAAGAGAGAGGAGATTCATTTTTCTTGAAGCTTTACTAAATCACAATCACCCAAATACACAAAAAGCTCACAATTCAATCACCCAAATACACGAAAAGCATTAGTGCAAAATTTATTTTTATACTGAGGTGAAAATTTGATTGATAATTTTAAAAATTTTATTAATAATATATATAGATATTTAATTAATGTTATTAATAAATTTTTTGTGAATTATCAATCAGATATTTACTGTATTAAAAAAAAATTACACCCGACGCTTATAGAAATCTCTCACGTGAAAATATATACTGACCAAAACAAAAGAGTGTCGTGGTCCCAGTGCACCAAGAAGAGCTTCGTGGTCCTGTTGCATTGCACAAGACAGTAACATGAAATAACCATTAAAATTGTTTTTAAGGTATTGTCGAGGAAACACGACTGAATAATAATACTATTTGCTTCCTTAATTACAAAAACGGCCTTTGTTTCACTTCAATTGTACACAAAACAAATGTATATGGACACATGTTGAGACGTGGCAGAAACCCACAGCAATTAATGCCAGACACTTGTCCTGACATCAGGTGACAAGATATATCCAAACAAACACCTCCTAAAACAAAGATATTAGAGGAGTTTAAGAAACCGTTTGGTCAAGCTTTGTAGTTTTGATCTTTGTCGGACAAAATAGTTTTTAAAATATTTTTTATAAGATAATTGGAAAATTAAAAATTATTTAATATTTAATATAATAATTATTAAATTTATTTATATATTATATAAAATTGAATGTGTTTTTAACATAAAATTTCAAAATTTGAAAATTTTTATTGACCAAATTGTTGTTTCATGAGAATATAGACCGTTTTAAAAATTTTACAGAGTGGTGCTCAAGTTATTAAACGAAAAATAATAAAATGTAGCATAAAGATATTTATTAAGTTATAAAACTAAAAATTATATGATTTTTTTTCACGTGTAAAAAATAAAATAATTAAATATCAATGCAAAAGAGTATCTAATTTATAAAACTATAAAATAGTATTTATATATAATTCTACTTAAAGTAATTCTTTTCAATTTATGATGATGGTTATTCAATTATTTATTTTTTTTTATTTTTTTTTTGTTGAAAATTGTCAAATACACCAAAGAAGGTGAGGGTTAATTTGAATGGCTTTGAGAATTGCCGAATACACGAAGGAGAAGTGATAAGTTTGGTATGACGCATTTAATGTAACCGACCGCAACAAAATCCAAATCCAGAAATTGAATTGTCCAATCCACCATTATTGATTGCAACCGTCAAAGTTACTCCTCATAAAGGGTCGTGTCTAAAAGATTTTAATGTCGTTACTTTTAATTTTTATATATATTAATAATTATTATTTATTTTGCAAACTTTTTTAAAAGTGTAAATGATTTCTTTTTTTGTTCTTTCGAAAAAAATATTATATAAATTGATTTATCACATTATTTTTTTAATCGAAAAAACGATTTAAACCTCATTCATTTTTTAACGCACCTTAAATATATTATTTTATTGTTAAAAAATATTCTTAAGAAAAATCAAATCTTACACGTGCATTTTTTTGCTTTGAATTGAATTAAATACCTAAATATCATGATATTCGTATCATATGATTAATTGTATCAATTGTTATTAATGATTAAAATATATTAATAAAAAATAAATTAAATTTCATAAACATTAAATTTCAAAAAGAAATTATTATAACTTGTTCTGCAGTCGTCCATTTGAGATTATTATACATGAAAAAAAAAATATTAATCACTTCTTTTCTTTTATTTTTTTACTAAACTATTTAAAAAATACTCTCCATATGTTTTTATTTCCTGCCCCTCTTTTATCTCTGCTTATCACCTTTCCTTGACAATCATACCCAAAAACTGTAAATCGACGATTATTTATATTTTTTCTCAAATAAAATTTGTTTTATCAAATTTAAATAAATTGATTTAATTTTTTAAAATCAGACTTAAATTCAATCTTTTATTTTGAAGAGAAAAAACTGAATTCAAATTGAATTAAACCCAACATTAAACTGTACAGAATGTATATCTTAATCTTTCAAAAGGCTTGTTTGGAATGTGCATTAATCCCACTCCAAAATACTAAAAAAAAAAAAAAAGTCACAAGTTTCCAAGATATTAATACTCAGTACTACAATATAATAATATCCATAGGAGAAGACTTCTCAAATGAAGAGACATCGGGAGGGGAAAACAGTAAATAATTGAATATCATTGCACACTTCAAATTGGTCGCCATACTCTCCGCCTAGGGAAGTAGAAAAGGAAGAGAAAACAAAAGAGAAGCGTAATTGGGTTTGAAATTCTAAGGAACCGACTCAAGATTGATGGTTTAGTTTATGATTTATGATAAAATTAGTAAATATATTATCTCCATAAATAATGGGGGAGGAAGCAATGGAACAGTCAAACAGTCACTCTTGTCACCATCAATCGCTGTAAATATGAGGGAGAAAAGGAAAAAGAAAAAGTCATTGAACAGTTTGAATTGGAAAGAATCCCACCCATTACACAAAGATTGAACAAAATTGGGAGAATTCTTTTTGTATCCTTCATCAATTCAATTACCTTCCATATCAAAATACCTACTACTATATCCCGTAATTGGCGATCAATCTTACCTTTCCGTAAACAAATTCAATAAAGCGGAGCTCGATGTGGAGTTTTCTTCCTACGATTCATCAAGCTCGCCGAAATTTCGGAGACTGGAGAAAAAATCGGCCGACACGCCGACAAGCTACTCCTTTTCTTTCTCACAATCTCCGTTGTAGCAGTAGAGGCAAGTGCCCTGCACCACACATCACCATTCCCACCAGACCCGGATGACGTACGGGTCGAACCAGACGTTTCAAGGACCGAGTCGGGGGTCATCAAACAATCTTCTGAACCTGGTTCAGGTAAAGGTAAGAACTTGCAGTCGAAGAGAAAATTTGAGAGCCCACCTTGTGTTCTTATGAGATAATCAATCTGCAGAAAAAAGAAGCATAGAATTAGAGAGAAATGAGAGACCCATGTGAGAAAAAGTGCAAACTTGAACTGGGTAAGTGAGAGAATTGAAGATGGTGGAAAAGTGAAACTGGTTTTTGGGTGTATACGTTAGTGAAACTTAAAAAAGAATAAAAAAGGGACCTTGCAGGAGAGAGAGCAGAAGAGGTAAGGTTCTTGCAGGCTTCTATCGCAAGTGCTGCATATGTTGCCGGAGCCTCTAAACTGCCTTGTCTGTGGCCTTTGGTTTATGAATACCACTTTTGCACTGTTTGTTGTGTAGGACTACGAACACAGAGAGACACAGATCCATTAAAGACTTACAAAAAGTTCATAGGGCACGAAATAATATAATCAAACATGGGTATTTCTTAATTCTCAGTTTTTTTACTATACTACTTACTGTGGAAACACTATTAAGCTGCTAATTCAACAAAGGCACAGTTGATAAACGAAAGAAACCAAATTGGTGCTGGTGCAAGAACAATTAATTCATAAGCTTAATTTCCTTTTCTTTGCTCTCTTAAACCTTTTTTTGACAATTAAGTTAATAAATTTTCAGCATGCAGAGCTAGAGTGAGCTGTCTATTCAAGCATGCTTTTCAATTTCTTTTTTGCTTCTTGTTCATAATACCTATCAACAATAATTATGAAATTTCTTAGGTAAATCACAACAATTATGACTTACTTGGACAAAGGCACAGTCCATTAACTTTGCAGCAGCATCCAACTTTACAACATCGTTGTAAACGTACCTTCTTATCTGAAACACAACACAAAAGGCTCAAATTCAACATAAAATTAACACTGCCAAGTACTAATAAGGGATTCCCAAATGTTTTTTTTTTATTATTTGGTGAGCATTAATTTCTTGAAGAGGGACCTGTAAAAGTCGGTGAGAGTTGTGAGGAGAGACGCAGTGAGGGCAAATACTGATGCAACAGTCCAAGCAAAAAATGTTTTTCTCATTCTTCTTTGCCTCCTGATGAATTATACAAGCGTTGAAGAACTTCTCTGTGAGGAGAACTTGAAGCCAGCGAGGTAGCAGATGCGAAGAAACCAACTGATAATACAAAGAACAATTAATCAATCAGATAAAGAGAACTAAAGCTGCGACAAGAGAAAGAAAAAGAAAGATAATAAAAGGAACTCACCATGATTTTCTTATGTCGCTTGATATTGATGAGTGAGAGAGAGATTGGTCACAGTTTATGAGCTTTGTGGTGGTCTAGTCTTTAACCATTATTGCAGAGAGAGAGAGAGAAACGGCGCCTGGCAACTGATACGTAGGGTGCTGTTGCTGTTGCAATTGCTGTTACCAATGAAAAAACAGGGGGGAGAGAGTGGTCTTATTAAAAGTAGGGTGAACGTGGATCGGGTCGGATAAAATCAACCCAATCCGATATAATAGGGGTGGAAAAATTGAGTTCGATCCATTCTAATTAATTTAGATCATTTTATTTAAAAATTAACGTAAATATATTTTGTAAAAAAATATTTTATTATAATAATTCATTAGTCATTAAATTAAAAATCAAATTTGTATAAAAATTTATTAAATTATACAAATAATAATTTACAAATTAAGTAATTTAAATAATTGTACACAAAATTCAAATAATATTAATTTAATATAAACCATACGAAAGTAAATAAAATCTAGATTTTTAGGGTATTTGATCAATCAAACTATTCAAAACTTCAATGCTAGTATAAACTTGGTCCTAGAATTTCCATATCCAAGTTCTATTATACCAAAAACATAAAATCGTGAAAATATGATAGCAAATCAAATCAATAAATTTTTAGAAAGTTCAAAAAAAATATTTTCAAGAGAACAAATGATCTTCTTCAACTAGAAAGTATTAAAAAAAAAATATGTTCTTCACATTTTTAAATTTTAATTGATATTTTTAATGGAAACTAACATTTTTTGTTGAAAAGTTTCTAAAAAAAAAAAAAAATTAAATGAGAATATATGCATAAACAAAATATATATTGCAATTTAAATTAATTTATTAAAATATAAATATAATCTATTAAATATACAAATATAAATATATATATATATATATTACAATACAGACTAATTTATTAAAATATAAATATAATTCATCAATTATTAAAATAAATATATTTTAAATATATAATATAATTATATAATTATTAAGTTACCGGTTCAAAACTTTGCCCTTCTATGCTCTTTATTGTGAGCCCATGTCCCGAAAACCCCAAACGCTAACCAATCGGTTCTCTACCTAAGGTTGGTTTGCTCTCTATCTCCCTATCTGTCTCTGTCCTCTACTGTGCTAAGTGCTAAATGACAAGACCTTAACAGTGACTTTTCTCAGTTCTCTGTGGGAAACGGTAAAAAAAGTGGCAAGTGGAATTAACCAATTGGGGTTAAAAAGTGACCCATTTCTTTTGCTGTGTGGAGTGTCAGTTTTATAGGATGTGTCCAAAATTTTCCCAAGTATAATGCAAACAAAAGTGGAGCATGATGTATGTGAATTTAATTTTGTGAGTGACCAGTTTTCGACATTTTCCCACTCAGCTCTTCCAAGCTAGGCTACTGTTAATGAGAGTATTTTCAGCCATTTGAGAAGGAAAAAAATTTGGAGGATTAATTATTTTTTATATATAAATAGTAATACTTTCAAATGTTTTTCAATGCAGGTAAGCATTGTTCTTCTCTTTCTTATTCATTCTGTGTTTACTTAAAAAAAAAATTATGTAATTAGATCCGTTTAGGTGTGAGAATAAGAATTCGAACTTATTTGATAGGGTTTTTGAAATGGTTAATAGGTTATTTTTATAATTTTTAAAATATAGTTTATAATAAATTAATAAATTAATAATAAAATTATAAATTATTTTACATTTTTAAAATAGTTGTTAAATTGATTCATGTTGCCCTTTGATAATAAATAAATTAAAAAAGTGATTAAAGAAAGAAACGCAAGAGGTGATCGAAAAATTTCACCTTTTTTTTTTTATGTTGTGAATTTAACTTTGAGCATCCCAAAGACTGCCTGTGCCAACCCCAATGATTTTTGTATTGGGAATATATTAACTTAATTACTCAACCTATGGCTTCTAAATAGTATACACCATAAGCTTAAATCACCTCAACAATATGCTTGAAAAACAGCAAACTTGATGGGCAAACCAGTTAAATACCATTGTTTAGAGTTTTATTTAGAGAGAAGCCAACTCAAAGTGAACAACTTCTGTGTCAAAATAATTACTATAATTAATTCAATATGTTAGGATACGACAAATTGTTTCATTCAACAATCTCTTAATAATTTTGAAATTTTTTATCGAAAATGTTATTTTTTATTTTTACATTTTTATTAACGTTATTAATGAAATTATTTAAAATTATAATAAAGAGATCACCGAAGTTTTATACCCAGCAATATTCACTTAGACAAAAGAAGGAGATCATCTTGCAAAAATTTTATTCGTAGAATTTTGATTGTCACACAAAAGGATTATGATACGGTTTGGTCTAATTGTAATTACTGTTTATGATAATTAAATACACGGTTTTGGGTAATAAGATTTGTGGAGCTAAAAATTATTTCGTTTTTTTGGGTAAAACGATTGTTTTTTCAACTGTTAAAAATAAATTCAAATTACTCTTTTTGATTTTTGATTCTTTTTATAAATTATTTTTGACATTTTTACTTAACTTCTGTTTAAAAAAACCAGAAATCATTTCTTAAACACTTCCAAAAAGACCTCAATAAACAAAGGCAGCAACCACAAATCCAAAATAACAGGCGATTAGCTTCTCAGGGTGCAGAATTTGTTATAAAAATTAGAACTGAAACAGTTTGGAAATGAATGCATATATTATATGTGATAATTATAAGAAAAGCAAGGGGTGTTTTAGGTATTTAGGGAGTACAAGAGAACTAGCAAGGAGATACTTTGCAGACAAAAGAGGGGTTAGTACGTAAAGAAAATGGGTATGAAGAGACCGTACGCATTAGCAACAGCAACAGGCAGCAGTAGTAACAGCTGCTGCTGCCGCTGCTGCTCTGAGCTGAGCTGCCCAATATGAAGACAGAGCAGAGCCATCATCATCAGTCATCAGCTAATAAGCTAAAGGCAATTGTAGAATTTTTAATAGAGAGTATTATTATTATATCCCACACACAAGGGGCACTCCTCAGAAGATCCTCCTTTATTGCCAAGAATTGTCTAATGTGTTACTATATGCTCCATTTTTGCCATGTTTTCGCTCATATAAAGGGCAAATTCACGCGTGAGTAAGTGAGCAAATGAGGGATCCTTTTTTTTTTACATGAATTTGATGTTTCTCCCAATAAATGGCAACTTTGACCAGTCGATGCATTTGTTTTTTCGTGACATTTGATGTGGCAAATTCAAATTTAAAACTTTGGAGAACTAAATTATTTACCCTTTTTGAGTGGATTTGGAGGGTACCATCACAATCCCTTGTTACTTTTAGAAAACACTATTTTATCATTTTACTTCAATAAAAAATTTCACTATTTTGTTGTTTAAAAAAAATATAGTTCATGTAAATCCCTTTTCATTTAATTTGCCTCATTCTCGATGACCTCGTATATATTAACTCGATAATAAAGATAATTTAACGTGTGCTATTTAACATATATATATATATTAATAATAAAATCATAAGCTTACTTTTCAGAATGTCTCATAAACTCTTACTTAAATATATAAAGCAAATACTTAAATAAGGTTATATGTAACTCAGTTGATCTAATCTACACACAAAAAATGAGACAGACGTATTTCACAGATGTATCTACATTCTAATGCATATTCAAAAGAGTATATGTGCTTTAATATATATTCGAATGAAATATCTATATATTTTGAATCGAAAAATAAAAAAAAACTGTAAAAATTAAAAGAATTGGTTATTTTTTTTGGGTTTTCACTCTTCACATGTAATAAATAAATTTAAAGCCCAAAACTTACCCTCTTATTGACTGAATTATGGGCCTTCTCCTCCACTGATCCAGCCCATTAATTAGCTCAGGGATTTTTTAGGCCCAAAGTTCTACTCAGGAACCTTTTATCCGTTTCTTTTAGTGCAAGAGAAAGTGAGTCATGTCAAATTGTTAATCCAAGAAAGCCTGGTCCATGAGCATGGTGACAACACAAGTGAGGGGAAAAAAAATTTCCCCAAATGTTTAAATATACAGCTTAAAAATAAAAGACAGTCCTTTTAATAAAATCGATAAATTACATTACATTTTTTTTAAATTTATTGAAATAATATTGATATACCAAACAGTTTTAAAACACATAATTCACTCAAAAATAAAAATTTTCATCATTAAATAATATCAAAATAATTTTTTTAATTAAAATTTTTATTTTTTTTAAATATATCGATTACCTTTTTAATTTTTCATATTTATTACTTCACATTTATCCAAATAGGCAAAAAGATGAACAATTCCAGTGGATACGTATCACCACTTGTTTGCTAGCTATTATCTCTTTTGGGTTCAATCTGACTTCATCAGTTCATTTAAAAGGTCACAACCTCTAACCTACTCTTTCTCAATCATGGCGCCAATTTCCAACTACCAAAATATTCCCCATTGGCCCCTTCTCTGTATGGGTCAACTTCCAATCTACTATTAAAAGGCTATCTTGGGACACGGTACTTGCAAGATTGTGACACAAATTGTCTTATGTAAAACTGCTACAAATAATTTTTCAACTTGGTAGTTCTCTTCCGACAAATTTTTTTAATTAACTTTTGTTCATGAAATACACATTATATGAATGTTTATTTTATTATTAAATATAAAAATATATATTTTATTATTTTTATTATTATTTAATGATAAAATAAATATTTATATCATATATCTTTTATAGATCGATGTTTAAAAAAAACTTTTCATCTTTAAAACATTATATTCGTATATATTTTCTTTCATAATAAAAATTGAAATATACCTAAGCATAAATTTTGAAACTTTCATTTCTGTCTCTACATATTACTACTTAAATTTTGTGAGAAACTATACTACTCATGCTTCACAAAGTTACTATTCAAATTTCAAGAAATTATCACTTAAGTTTCAAAAAATATACATGTTGGGTGTCTCCCTATCACAATTATTCTTGTGTACTCATATATTAAGCCCCAAAATATTCATCATGATGATGATAAAGATCACAAGTTATAACAATCCAACATAATAACTCAGATTGTCCATGTATGAAACTCATGAACATAAGCCTTTAACCACAAGAAAGGAGTAATACGTGGAATTAACCACATTTGTTTGGGGGAGTGATGTACAAAGGCACAGGACATCCGCTTGTGAAGGAACCACTACAAAATGTTTGCTAAAAGCATCACAGACACTTGAAAAGTGCAAAAAGCTAGCATGATAGCACTCCAAAATAAGAATCAACAAGGTGGGAAACTTGGACGACATGCAAAGCCACTTTGAAGCGATGATGATTACAGCTCATCAAGGCTTTTCTCTAAAGCTTGGACCATGGAATATGCAACTGCAGTGACAAAAACAGCTACAGTAGTATATAAACAACACGGCTTAGGAATTAATCCTCCTCTGGTTTACTAAGCTAGGGTACATCACCTAGCTAGTTGTAGTTTCGATTTATGTCTATGAAAATAGTTTTTGAGACCGTGTTTAGTAAAATAATTGTAGTTAAAATTTAGTTTGTATTTAAAAAATAATTGTAAAAATAAGTAATTTATCGTTATTCTTTTTCTCTTCAACTATACCGTAAAACCTTAAATTTTCTCTCTGCAACTATACTGTAAAACTTTAAACCTTCCATTGATCTTTTTCAACCTTGTTCTTCGATTTTTGGCCTTTATAACCTCTTTTGTGTAAGTCCTTTGCTTTTATGAAAATGTAAAATGAAAGCTTACTTTTGCGTTAATTCAATTTTTTAGTTTTATGAAAGATATTGATTCGATTATCTTTCACCGAAGTACCTAAAAAAGGAAAGCTGATTTTCATGCTACCACAACCACCTCCCTTGTCATTCTAGCATTTTCCTTATTACCGTTAACCAAATTCTAAAAAGTCAGCGGAACTAGAGGACCAAAAAAATAGAGAAAAGGAATTAAAATAGAAGAAAAGAAGAGAGAAGAAAAACGACCCAAAGGAAAAGTCCAGCAAGCCCCCAACTCACATTCCTTCCTTCAAAGACATCCAAAGCACAACGCAAAACAGGCTAAGCAGCAGTAGAACTCAAGATTCCTCTCTCTCCCTCTCAAGATCTTTGTATAGTATACTGACAAACTTTAGTTGAGTTGAAATCCCAAAAGAAAATTTTGCATTTTTCCATGACAGAAATGGAAAACTTATCAACAACAACAAAACCACCGCAGATATCCGAAATGTTCCAGAAATTCGCGTTGGCTTTCAAGACCAAAACCTTCGAATTCTTTGCCGACGACGACAACAACGACCCCTCCGATTCGGATGGATTCACCCTCGACTCTGCCGAGGACTTCATCCCTGACCAGAAGGTTGTCGTCATCAAGCCAGACAGGCCTCCCCAGGCCAAAACCCCGTCGCCAGGATCACCGACAAACTCTCCGTCAATCGCTATCCAAACCCAAAATTTACCTCAAAAGTCAACAGTGAACTCTTTGGGGCGGACCCGGATAAGGACTCCCAGTAGCCAGATGACCCAGAGCTTGATTTCTTCTGTTTTCGCTAATGTTTCGTCTTTCGAGGCCTCTTATCTTCAGTTGCAGACCGCCCATGTGCCTTTAGTGGAGGAGTGCGTGCAGGCGGCTGATAGGGCTCTGGTTTCTCATCTCCAGAGGTTATCTGATTTAAAGCAGTTATATAGGGATTATTGTTGGAATCCCGATTTTGGTAATGATTTGCCTCTTGGGTCTTGCTTGGAAGCTCAGGTGCAAGAAAATCAGAGCAAGCTTAGAGCACTGGAGAACGTTTCAAATCGGTTACAAGAAGAGATTGATCAAAAGGACGCAGAAGTTTCCGCTTTGAGGAAGAAATTGGGTGAGATTCAAAGGTCTAATTCAAAGTTATCAAAGAAATTGTCCGGTAATTTGAGTTCATCTACTGATGTTCTGTTATCTGTTAGGGTTTTTGATTCTGTGTTGCATGATGCTTGTAGGGTAACGCATAAGTTTAGTAAAATTTTAATTGATTTGATGGGGAAAGCTGGGTGGGATTTGGATTTGGCAGCGAATTCAGTTCATCCTGATATTGATTATGCTAAAAAAGGCCATAACCGTTATGCATTTTTGTCTTATGTTTGTTTGGGGATGTTTCGAGGTTTTGATCTAGAAGGGTTTGGTTTGAGTGAAAGTAAAGGTGCATGTAATGGGCATATTTCAGATTCTGGTAAGAGTAATAGTTCATTGAACCAATTACTTGAGCATGTGTCAATCAGTCCTATGGAGTTGCTAAGCTGGAATCATAACTGTGAGTTCTCAAGATTTTGTGAAAAGAAGTATCAAGAACTTATTCACCCTACCATGGAGTCATCAATGTTTAGCAACTTGGATCAAAATGAAGTCATTTTGAACTCCTGGAGGTCGCTAAGCGTATTCTATGAGTCCTTTGTCATCATGGCTAGTTCAATATGGACACTCCATAAGCTGGCCTTTTCATTTGATCCTGTGGTTGAGATTTTTCAAGTGGAAAGGGGAGTTGATTTTTCAATGGTTTACATGGAAGATGTCACAAGAAGATGTAACATGCCGAGTAAAACTAGGGCGAAGGTGGCGTTCACTGTTGTTCCGGGGTTTAAAATTGGCGGTACAGTGATTCAGTGTCAGGTTTATTTAAGTGGCTTGAAATGTACATAATAGTTGTTCATGGTTCCTCTGTATAGAAACTTTAGTAATAACGAGGCTTCTCCATGTGGACATCAGGGGAAGGGAAAACAGGGTTATTTTTGTTTTGGTTTTAATCGTTGAAGGGTTGGGATTGTTGATAAACCATAATGACGCAGGAATCCTAAGGATTCATATTGGAGTGTAAGCGAATGTCTTATAATTTACTGAGTGCAAGAAGGAATATTTGGTATAAAGAGTTGGATGCTTAAAGGATGCTACCTACTTGCTTCACTGGACACTGGGAGTGAGTGTGGTATGGAAGTTCCTCAGCTATCAGGCGATAAGTTGCCAATAACATCATATTTCTGTCTGGGTTGTGTTTTTTTTTTTTTAAATTTCTCCCATTTCTTAGGGTTCTTATGTTGAGTCCAATGCATAAATGGCTGTAAAGTAGTTTTTGTTAGTTCTTCTGACACAAAAAATACAATACCAAACTGTGTATCTACATTAGGTGTTCTAATATATAACAGTTTGACTTTGAAATGAAGATCGTTCAATGCTTCTAAGTTGTGTGTTGAGATTTCTTTAATTTACATCAAAATGATTTGATTGAAGTTGCATTGCCATTTCAACGAATTGTCATTTGAGATTTTTTTCATCACATCGGGGTTATGGATGGAAGATCAGCTGGCTTTGAATTTTCCATTTGGTTATGGATACCATCATCACAACACTACATAAAAAGATTAGGTCCAGAATCTAGCTGCCCATAGCAATTGTTTTTAATTAATAACTAACGTTCTTGCTTTTGAAGTTTTGCGTTTGTGTTACTTTTTCCTTGTATTAATACATATTGTCTTCTACTCCATTTTATGTTGAGAAGTATAATGACATGAAATAGACTCCAACGATGCTAGCTTTTCATTTTGCTGCAGATCTTATATTATTGTGGTCTGGTTGTTCTCCAAGCTATCTTGTGAATTCGTTTTTCCTTTTCTGTGGGTTTCTCTTTTGATCCATGTCGAGATGGCTGTATATATGTTTCTTTCTGGTTTCTTCTGCTATATTTTATGTCTCTGCACTGTATTTAAATAAGTTTTCTCTTGAGGCATAACCATGGCTGAACTTCCTATTGTAAATTGTTCAATCAATGATTTCTGTATACAGAATTTTGCTCTGTGGATATGGAGGCTAGTTAGGATATAGTATGCTTGTATTGGTTGGTTAAATGATGTCTTTTTGTTCATTTTAATACTGCAAATTTGTCTTTGGTTCCACTTGATAAAACTTCATTTTGTGCTGTCCTCTCTCTCTCTCTCCATAAAATTTCCTTTCTGTGTGTTGCCTGAGGAAGGACAAAGAGGTTCGAACATGGGTTCTCTGAAGGGAAATTTCTGAGAAACTACCTTTATCAACATTGAGCTATATCTAACCCTGTTTTATAGAGGTTCAAAATTCAGCTTAAAGTTGCAACCTTTTTTTTTTTTATAGAGGTATATCTAACCCTGTTTGTAGTGGGTGATTTGATTTTTTTACTAGTTTTACTTTATTTCTTTTTATGGTAGAAAATCTTTGACTAATTAATCATCAAGATTTTGTTGTTGAGAAGTTAGTCTTTGCTTTAGTGCTTGGGATACCACTTAAAAGTTGAAGTCACCAATAAAAGAATATTTGCAATTTGCTTCCTATTTGCAGCTTGTTTCCTAACTTTCCGATAAAGAATTCATTTGAATTTATATTTAATGTATGCATTTTAAGTACATAGAAATACAAATACAGAACCCTTATGCTGAATCCAAACAATGTACTTGAATTTGGGCCCTCTAAATTCAAATTCAAGAGCCCAAATTCAAATTGTCCAATGGACCATCAAGGTTATTCACTCAAGGTTATCATTTATCAATGACGAAACGTTTCAGTTTCATATGTAAATGGCACATTGAAAACTTTTCTCGCATTCTGTTTTCGTTGTTTTGATTGGATTGGTTTCAAATCATTTCAATTAATATTTAATTTAGTAGTTATTTTTAATTTTTGATAAACACGTTTATCTTTTTGAGATTTGACAAAACTACATTTATTTTCTCGTAGTTTTAAAAATGACAATCACTTTAACATTGATCAAATAAATTCTGTTACCTTTTTCTTCCAACAGGTTGCACTTCTTCTTCTTCCCCTAGCTTTCTAACTGTAATATGTCAGGTGACTCAGGTCCCAAAATTTGCGATGAGGCCCTTCTTTAATGATTCTTAATTGGGAAGTGTATCATTAGTATGAAACCAGGAACCAAATAGGCAAAGCCACTTTGAAAAACATTGAATTGTTTCCCGATGAGCCTTTGGGGAGAAGACTTTAGCCATCGATCCTAACCATACTTGGCATTTATAATTTGCCTCCATAGTGCTTCTTCATCAAGTCCAAATCACCAAATCCATTTCCTCAAAAGAGCTGAATTTTTGTGAAGTATATTGAAAACTTTCAATTCCCCCCAAACTTACTTGGTAGACGAACTCTCTCATGAACATTGCTGCCAACTCTCCCACACGAAGAACCTTATAATTTCTTTCATGCTAGCTGCAACACCTTTTGGAATTCTGAGCAATGACATGTATTATAGAGGAAGGATAATCAATTAAGGTGGCTTGAATCAGTCTTGCAATTAATTAATAATAATTTTCTTTTTTCAAGGGGCCAATTTCTTCTCAAATTTAATGATCACCGGCTTCCATGCACGTGCTGATCAATGCAGGATTTCCCCAAGATTGGTGCCAAGATAAGGAATGAGTAAAACACTGCAAGAACTATTAACTGCCATGGCCCAAGAGGCTAGCTGAATCTCCTCTGTATTAATATACCCACCAAACAACTTTTGTAAAGTTTATCTACTACCCAGAAGCTTTTTCAAAGCAATGCAGAATACTCTTGATTACAAGTATTCTGTGCTCTGGCTAAAATTAATTTTGCTGCAAAATTTTGATGCTAATTGTAATATTTGTTGTAGTGATAGCACTTTACAGTTGAAAACAAATACTTGGAAAAAAATTAGAATTAAATATCTAACATTAATTAATCGCTTATATAATCTTAAGAATCAGTTTGATATATTAGATTGAAAGGAGGATAAGATGATAAAATGAGATGATTTCATTCAATATATCATAGCAACAAACAAAAATAAATTTATTCTAATATTATAAAATTTTTCCTTCATATAATCATCTTTTTAATCCTATTTGGCCTTCTTTTATTATGGTATACTAATAGGGCACAAAGACCATTACATCATACATAGAAAATTTTCATCCTTTACATAAAATGAATATTTGATATAAGGGGAAAAAAATATTGAAGAACTAAAACAATATTATAAATATAAAATTAATTAACATCGAGGAAATTGGATGCATGGGTAGGTTACTTGTAATGTTGATCATGCAGCAGCACCAAATATTACTATAAAAAAGCCTTCATTTTCACCAACCCAATTAAGATTAAGGAATATAGTTGTTAGGGTTAACAAGCATTTTAAACTCCAAAATCGTCTCCCATTAATTGTTTTTACTAACCTAATTAAACAAACCCAAACTTTAAAACAGTCTCCTAATATAATTAAAACTTAAAACTAATTAAGACCCTAATAAGAACAGTTAAAAAGTAAAAGAGAGGGAAAAGAACACATAATTAAACCCTAACAGTACTTTTTCAACTTCTTAGTTTAGTAGGGGGTGACACCCACATTTGCAGGAGCATAAAACCCTTCTTTCATCAGCACATCCTCTCCTTCCTACAGAAAAATCAACAATACTACAGTGTTGAATTACCATAGATTAATATAAATTAATTACTACTATAGTATACTAAGTATCGAGTGAGTTCTCAAAACGATTTGTGTTTCCAAAATATTATAGAATTTAAACCAAACACCGTGCCATATATATAGTTTTTAAGAAGATTCAAAGGCTAAAAAATAGATTGTAAAAAAGTGAATTAGTCTCAAATTTAACCAAAAAGCATGTGAATTTAGGTATTGTTTGGCATGTAGTAAAAGTTTCGGTTTATTATTTACAAAAATGTTTTTTGAATTAATTTTTGGTTAAAACAAGAGTTGAGCTAAAAACAGTTTTGTTTTAATAAAACAACAATAAAAACAGTTATTTTTACACAAATTAAGTTTTTTAAAATCTATTTTCATTTTTCAATTTCATTCATAAACTTTTTTTTAAGAGTTTTCGGTTTAAATAATTTTAATTAAAAATAAAAATCATTTCACAAACAACATAAATAGGTATTTTATAAAGTCTTTTCAAACAGTATATGAACACAAACAGATTAATTGACAATTAAGTAATTTTTAGGTTTTAAAAGTACCTGTTGGCGCACGCCAGTTTTCTTCACGGGTTGGTCAGGCATAAGTCCGAAATGTATATGAGGGAAGTGGGCCCACTGCAAAACATATTGTACCAAAAACCTTTCAAGAAAACTTTGAATCAAACAGAAAAAAAACATGTACAAGCAGTAAACCCTAGTCATTCTCTGGTTTATATTTGCTTTACAATTGAAACAATAAAAAAAAAACTTTAATTGATTAAGGGAAATAACACTATTACCCACAAAAAAAATTAAAAAAAAAAGAAGAAGAAAAGGAACCCTAAAAGGCAACAAGGCATAGTAATTTTTGTAGGATCTTTACATTCTTTGCTGCGGCACTAAAGGCCTCTCTGTGGCTGATATCAGGATTCCCAGCTTTGATACGTTGGATTTCGTCCCTGCAAATTGGTAAAATAATGTCAAGTTCATGGAATTTACAGTATGGATAAAAAAAAACATTCCTTTTATTCTCTTCAAAGATTAATATAAAATGAAAGATAAGTTAATCAGAAATTCTCAAAAAAAGAAGAAGATAAATCACATAGTAATTATCATTAATTGATCAATGGAAGATTAGTACTCACTTGATGAAGCGGTTATAAGCAGATGGGACTCTCTGTCTCTTTTCCGGAGCTGGACAATGGAAGCAGAAAGACAAAGACAAAGACAAAACAGACAGACAGACAAATTAATTAGAACTCACTTCGCTGACTTTATGCAATAACAATCTCTCTCTCTCTCCATCATTACTTCATCATTATCTTTTCAACATATCCATGGATTGTTTCGACTATATCTATATTTCCGGGGGATAAACTGATCTCTCTTTTATCTACTTCACTTATATCCAGTCAAATAGGCATGGGCAATTATTTATAATTGTTGGCTTATTAGCTGTAGCTCAGATGCTCGACGGTAATGTCTCCCCCAAAACGGTGGAAGGTCTTGGATTCAAGTGCCCTCTATCATTCACTCAAAAGAAAAGAAGAAAGAAAGAAAGGAAGTGTACTATACATATAGGTTAGGCACCCATGGAGAGGGCTTGATCAGGTTTTGAAAATTAATTTATTACCATATTTGCAAACCTGAAATGGGCTTTATGGTATTGCTACTACTGCTATTTAAATATGGAAAGACATGAAGAAGAAGAAGAAGAAGACGAAGCATGAAATAAAGGTGCTAAAGATTCTTGTCACTTGTAACAAACCTAGAAAGTAGAAACCTTTGATAGACTGTTGATGGGAAAGCTTACATAGTAAACGCGATAGCTATTATATCTAACTTTGTTTCTGCTTTTATTGGCTAAAAGACTACAGTGCGCTGAAAAGGCAAATGTTGCAACAAAAGTATTTGCGAGATCTCAAGTTTTTCAAGAGAAAAATACCTAAAAGTTGGACATGTAAAAGACATATTGACCATGTGATGAGGAATCAGAATAATTAAGAAATGAAGAAATAGTAAATGTGGAGAAATCTCACGTCTGTTAGCAACTGGGGGTTTAGGGATCTCCTCAACTCCTCCTCGAATCGGCATAACAGACTGATGATCATTTGGGTTAGGCTGATTGATCATCAGCATATTCGACGGTGCATTTCGGATCTCTTCCTGGTATATTAGCACACAAATTTAAATTTCCCAAATTTATTACTACTAGTAAAAAGCCAATTCATTTCGTAAATAATAAAAAAATATGTAAATAAAGAAAAAGAGAAAAAGAAGAAGAAGAAGATTGTGATCTTTATAAAAACCCTAATAGATAAAAAAAAAAATGTGTTTTTCAGTCATATGAAACCATCTCCTTTCTCCCTCTCATGTGTGTGTTTGTTTCTGAAATAAATTCTTAAAAAAAACCTAATTTCTTATACCAGTAGATTTTGAGGGGTAGTAGTAAAGAAAGAGTGGCCCAAGTGAAGCTGGTTCCCCCCGGGAAGAAGAAGGCCATGCGTATTCACAGAGAGAAGATTAGTGCAGTGACCGCATCGAACCGTCACAGTCTTGAACAAGCTAGAGCAAGGAACACTCACCTAGAACACACAAATACAATTAATACGAAGAAAACCCAAAACATGAAAAATTAAGCCAACGAAGGAGTAGAAGTAGAAGAAAAAGAGTATAATTTATTAATTAAGGGGACACAAAAGATAAGGAGATGATGGGGACAATAGAGAGAGAGAGAAAGAAAACGATATTACCGCGAGAACAGTGTCACAAAAGTTGCAATGGACGTAACAGAGCTGGTCGGAGGGAGAGAGGTGGTCCGGTGAAAAAGCAGCTGATGAGGAGGTCATCATGAATCCTTAAAAAAAAATTTCTTTTGAATCTCTTTTGAAGTCGTCTCTCTGATTTGATTGATTGATTGACTTATCAGTTGATTTTTTTTATGAGAGACAGATATGTAAAGATCCCACACACCTTGATCTGATCTTCTTGATTGTTGAGTTACTACAGTTATAGAGGAGAAGAAGGGAGATAGAGAAAGGAGAGGGATAGAGAGAGAGAGAGAATGGAAAGAAAGAGATAGAGATATATACCAAAATATACCACTAATATAGTAGGAGATAGAAAAGCCCGTCAGAAAGTGTTTCCTCTCACTATATATATCTTTTTTAAATTGATAATGTTATAGATAAATGAGTATATTTTATTATTGTAGGCTTGTAGCTCAAATACATGACTACGTAGTAGTTTGTACAAAGCTGGTGATGTATCATAAAAAGTTCACACAGTAAATTGAGGAGAGAGATGAAAATGTAAGAAGTACGGACTAGTGGTAATAAACGGCTGAGGTTAAAGGGCAAAAGAAAATGAATAGTTGATATTCCCAATGGATGTGTGTGTGAGAGAGAGAGAGAGAAAACAGAGGCGGCAGATGTGGGGGAGAGGGAGAGGAAAGGGACGTGTGCATGGGAGTGATTACCTTTGGCTCATTCACCTGTTGTTTTCATAGTTAGGAGGGTTTGCTGCCTTCCCTCGATTCTCTACAATTCCATGCTCCCCTCACTTTTCCACGCCAAAAAGTTCAAATAAAATTGAAGTATATCGTCTGGTACCATATACCTCTTGAACAAAACAGTTTGCAAAATGATTTGTGTTTTTCTATACTACTTTTTTACTGCTGGTAAAAAAAATCATACAATGAAAAGGAGTTCCTCGAAAAAATTTAAATTTGTGTCAATTTGGTTTTAAAAGTGTTTTATTAAATATAAATTAATTTTTAACTCCACAGGTCACAATTGTTTTACAAAAACTATTCCGACATTGATAAACTGAAATTGATAAAACTATGCCAAACCATCCTTAGTTGAATCCCAAGCCAAAAACTAAAGCTAATGTGCAACTTTGTTACTTTACTTACTCTTTAGTTAAAACTACTCCATTTATAATACTCCATATGAGGGGCTATGACTAAAGTTAAAGAAAGCCAGCTAGGAAGACGGTGAGGAAAGAAAAGTAGGTGGAAATTATTATTTTTTATTGTTTAATAAAAAAATTAGTTAGTTACGATTAAATGTTTTCTTTTTTAAAAAACAAATTAGAAACGTACCAAATTTAAATGATTGAAAAATAAGACTCTAATTGATAGAGAAGAAAATTGAGAAAAATGAAGAGAAAACAAGATGGAAATGATGGAAAGTAAGAATATTGATACTTTCCATCATGCACATGATAAAGATGATGAAAAAGTGAAAAGAATAAAGAAAATGACAAAAAATAGCTTATTTTAGTTTTTACTCTCAAACCATTCCAATATGAAAAAATTATACGTGATTTGTTTATGTGAGAAAAAAAATCAATCATCTCTCTTCTATCTTCTTACTTTTTTCTTTATCAAACGATAAAAAACTGTTCTCCTTTCATCTTCTTTTTCTTTTCTCTTATTTTTCTTCTTTACCAATCTTAGTCTGAAAACTAATATAAACTCAATTTTTCATTATTTTCACCAAACTCATGATAGAAAACATTGGCCTTTTTTTTTTTTAATCTTTTTATCCTCTTCGCATTTTACTCTAATCTTTGTCCCCCAATCTTCTCTTGAAGCCTCCATCTCTGTTAATGTGTTCTCTCAATGTAGGGAAAAAGGAGATTTTATTTTTTATTTTACTTATAAGCTGCTTAATAATATTTATTTAGGATATAAACGGTTACAGTACATCAGCAATCCAAATGAAGGTTAAACTCTACTTATTTCGTACATGAACAGTACATTAAATTCATTTTATCTATACGAATTTTCAAACTCTTAAATTATGTCTATACGAAAATTACTAAAAGGAGAACGTTGTATATCCCTAAATTAAAGTTGGGATGGCCCGATTGGGTTAAGTTGTTGGGATCTTCAATATACTGTAATAAAAAGAGCGCTGCTAGAGGACCCATTTTTATCACTCTTTTCTATCACTTGAAAACGATACATACTTATGAAAGTTTGACCGATAAATTATTGTTTTAATTTTAAAAAACTTCTAATGAATGGAGTTGAATTTTTTTTACTGATTGATGATGTAAGTGTTCTAAAGAACTGAGAGAAAGGGTTTCAATATTTTTACCGTTAAAAAAATATAAGAATGATATAATTGCTAACTTAATTTCATTTTTTTAAAAATAAACACAAACTTTATTGATGATAAGATTCAATATGTCAGATTAAATAAACAACCCAGCTGTAGCATCATCAAGAATTTACATCGGACTGAAAAAATTAAGCAACTCAACTCTGCTTGGATTCCTAAGGCTACGTTTAGTTGTCTGAAGCTGAAGTTTTGAATTAAAATTAAGGTGAAATCATAGTTTTTTTCAACCATTTTAATATTGAAAAGAAGCATGATTTCATCTTAATTTTAATTTCAAACTTTAATTCCAGACAACTAAATATAACATAAATATAATTGTGATTAGTAAATCAATTTTTTGAACACCAAAGCCCAAAAACCCTCTGCCTCAAAAAATACAAATATATAAAACCAACACGGATAGAGCAGCTTCCCGACCACAAAGATGTTGCATCAAAGTCTTTCGCTTTGACAAACGCCCAACATGATCTTAAATGAAATATGTATGAAATTTGTAATTGTTAGAGTATAAAAGAATAACAGAATCTGTTTTCATCGATATAAGTTTTTTAGATAATTTGTTACACAATTATCTTTCTAATATGATTTCAAAATTTTGATTTTTCCTATCGTTTCTCATTTATGTGAGTGTAAAGCCGTTAGTCTTTCACTTGGATTTACACGTTAGTGTGTTAGAGAATAAAAAAACAATTAGACCGTCTTTCATCAAATTTAAAATTTAAAATTAATTAATCAACTAACTATCTTTTTAAAAATATTCCATCGAATATATATGACCCATGTATATATATGACCCATTTTACATGTGATAGTATAGCTCCATATCTATGGTAGGTGCACTGATTCGGGTACATCAAAAGAAGAGAACAAATTTTAACATTTTTTTCTTGAAAACTACACTAATAACTGCCTTAAAATTTATTGATAACACGTAAAAACACAGTGATTTTATTGTTTGAAAGACTGAAATTTACAGATTGTTATCATCTCTTGCTATGCATTTTCCAAAACTCATATGGTAGATCTTAAAAGAGAGATTAATTCCTCGACAGTAAATGTTATAAAATAAAATCTACGGTAAACATAAATTTAATACTACCCAAAATGACTCGTTCCATAAATAAAATATTAACCTGAAATTCACCGTCCAATTTATTATAGCAATAATAACAAAATCAAACAAAAAGCATTAAAGCTTTGCATTTTTACAAATTTGACCACTTACAAATCTCGCCCTCTCTCTCTCATATGTACAGAGATAGGTAGTTGTCAGCGACAACAGAAGACACAGATCCTTTAATTAAATTTTCTTTACTTTGTCCTTTGCATGCATAGATTTTGTAAATTTTAAATACAAGTATTTCTCTTTGCTAATTTAGTTAGGCCTCTAGCTATATACTGTTATATATAGAGGTAGGGTTTACTTTTTGCTGCCAAGATGTTTGCAATTAAATGTAAACCCTAACTTTGTTGAAAAAGATGGCTATGAATTTCTCTAACATTACTCTTTTTGAAAACTATCACCATCCAATCTTCATTTGTGCAAAAGGGTTTCCTCATCCCAAAAAATTTCCCTTTAAAAGTTAAAATTGTTAACCAACTAAATTACAAATGACCGTGGGTCGTGTGTAAATTTTTGGGTGGCTTTGAAAGCTGTATGTAGTTAAGGCATGACTGGGCTTTGCAGGTTTTGTTCAAACTTAAAATGGGTGTATGTGGAATCACGCTCAACAGAAAACTGGCTTAAATGAATTGAAAGTAATATTTGGAATTTTTAAGGGCTTATTTGGAGAGAGAAACTGGAAAGAAATATTCAAAAATATTGATCTTTCTCTCTCTATATGCGGTAAAAGGATACTTTTGTTGTAAAAAAATCGATCTTATAGATCAAGTTTAGACAAAGTTCTCCTATCTGAAAAATAATTTACAATATATCTACTAAAAACATGCAAACAGTAAAGTATGTATACCATTTCATTTCGATAATCACATTTCTCTTTACAATTCTTATGTTCCTTTGTAATTCCCATCAATTCATTAATTAACAAAGGTAAAACTTAAAAACACTTAAAAAGTTATCTACGCGATACTTAAATCAACTTTAACCTGAAGCTTATTTTTTAAAATTTATCTAAAACTTAGTTAAATTAAATAAAATCTTACTAACTTTCATTAAATAATAATTAAAACATCAATTAATAAGAGGTTTGAAGAAAAAAAATTGAGAAAAAAATACCTCCAAACAATCCTTTTATTTTCTCTCTTTTACTTTCCATTCAAACTCTGAAACAACTGAATTAAAAGTAATATTTGGAGTTTTGAAGAAATTATTTGGAGAGATAAAATGAAAAGAATGATTCAAATTAAATTCTCTTTCTCATTATCTGGCTGTAAAAAATACCTTCATTTTAAGAAATCGACCTCATGAATCAAGTTTAGATAAAAATCTCTCAATTGAAAAAATGACCTCTCATATTTATTAAAAACTCGTAAACTATAAGGCATTTGTAACTTTTCATATCTTTAATCTCATCTCATTTCCCTTTATAATTCCCATCAATTCATTAATTAACAAATGGTAAAGCTTAAAAACACTTAGAAAGTTATCAGTGAGATAGTAAGTTTGGTAATGTTTACATCAGTTTTAAGCCATGTTTAAACTGGAGGTGTTTTTATAAATGGCTCGTTCATGGCCTGTGCAATGGCTAGACCTTCAATATACAATTATACTGCTAAAAATAACCATCAATGAACATTGGCCTACCACCTTGTATAATTTCTTCGGTTTCTGTTTGCGTTACTCTCCTACTATGCATTTTTTTATGGTTCACACGACTTGTGATACTGTCGTAGTTTAAAAAAAAAATTTGTGGATCTCCACATTTCACAATAAAAAAATTGCAGTAGTAATTAAAGTCACAATTAATATAGTTTGGTCTGTAATTTCGATTTATGGTTTATAAAATAGTTTTTGTATAGTTTTTATAAAATAACTAGCACTGGAGTTAATTTTTTTTTTTTTTTGTAAAACAGCCGTAAAACAATTTTTTAGCAACTATACATGTGATTTTGTTTTTAACAGCAAAAAGACACAAATTTATTGATAATAAAATAGTCAAAATAACTAAAACCCCACTTAAAAAGGAATTAAAGAGAACAGATCACGATCTAACAACAACATCTATTATACAAACTAAATTAAAACCAACTACACAGCCAATATCAAATTATGCATAGGCAATAAAACTCATGCCTTGCAATTATATAACCCCGAGGACTTTTCAAGAACAACAATTATATGTTCATAGAACGCTAAACCCAACACTAGTCTTCCTCAAATAATCAGGGTGTTGCATGAAGCTTTATAATTAGACTCATTTCAGTAATTGAAGGATCAATATTCAGTCAATGATTGTCATGTTATATTAGCATTATGGTTGATATGGCATTCATCATTTAGAACATTCATTATTTCTCTAAAATGGTCACAATAATTACATAAATATATCTTTAAAATTAATTCAATAATCCTATTCCTACAATAGATGGAGGCGTTCAAAACAAACACACAAAATTACCAGTGAGAGTTTCTTAATGATTACTAATAGAGTTACTTGTATCCCATTTGCTACAGTGATTTCATTAATGAAAAATGATAAATTACTTGGTAAGAGTTTTCTGATGATTACCATTAGAGCTGCTTGATGTTCCAAATACTCCAAAAATAGGGTGTATGTATAGTTGTTTTCTTAAAAATTACTACTGCATATTATTCTCTAGCATAAAGCTTAAAAGTTTACGAAAAATAACTTTTTCCCACTGTAGTTTGAAAAAATCTCCAGATAAGGATCATAATTTCAAAACTTACACTTAGCCCCTTAACCTGTGTTGACTGTCAAATAACCAATGAGTTGATTGAAAGACTAAAATTAAATGAACCTTATAAAAAAATTCCATGTAAAGTTTCAAAACCTATACTCTTTCTCTCTCCATCTAACAAACCCTAATCACATTAAATCCCTCTCCTCAAACATTTATTTCTCTCTCTTAGCTTCTTTTCATTGGTAGAGAAAAATACAAAACCCGGAACACAGTCCAAAAGAAATGCATTTTTTTTTTCAAAAACAATGTGGGCTACGACGAAGCAGCCTCTGTGGAATGAACGAGTACTCTGTTGGGTTTCTGTCTTCCTCGTGCTGGTCTGGTGCTGGCAAATCCGAACGTCCGTTCAACATCCCTCAACTGTTTATCATACTCCTTATGCAATGATGCAAAAATCCTCCAATCTCACCAGTGCTTTCTATATATCCATTTCCTTCTCCACTTGATCTGGGTATAATCTCATTTTTGGATATGGGTAATCTTCAATCAGGTCGAAGAGACTGCTAATGGAGAAATTCTTGGGTCTGCTAGGGGCTTAAGGGACCGAAAAAGGAAGTAAGTTCTTTTGATGGTGTTGGGGATGGATTGGGATTATGTGGTCTTGCCTTTAGGCTTGTTCAAATGAAGAAATCGGGCATCAAATTCTGTTTGGAGTTGGGATTCAGTTGGTGAAGGATATAGGATAGGAGATAATTGGGTATTTTTTTCATATTTGGATCCATTTTAATTACTAGAGCTATTTTTGCATCTCGAGTCCCATAAGGACTCATCTATAGAATTAGAGACAACAAGATCTGTTGGACGTGAAGAACTATATCATTGAAATGAAAACATTAGCTCTTTGTAGATGATAAGAGAAATATTGAGAAACTAGCTAGAATTTATTGGATGAGAACATGCAGAATTCACACTATTGTATGCCCATCTAAAAAATCCAGTACATTTCTCTTGTGCATCCCATACTTTTACCTGTGTAATGGCCAAAGGAAATTTAATTGGTTGAGTTTTTGAAGCTGAAACTTATCTTATGTTCTAACCTCTCTGCAGCTCATGCAGTTTTAGAAGTTCATCTTTAAAAAAAAACATGCTATGGTTTTTTAGCAGACAGATATTGGAGTGTTGGGTTCTATTTGTTCCATGAAAGTTGGAACTTGTGGTACCCAACTTATTGCTCCAAATTTGTTTGTTTCTGATTATGAGATTTTTGGTTTGTTTAATTCACTGTACGCTTTCATAGTCAAGAAGCTTCAAAAGAACCATCAAATTGTCCTTTGTATATTGAAATGATAAGCTGAGGAAATCAAAATCTATAAATCTTTCACCAATTTTCTTAACAATTAAGATTTACTATGGGTTCGAAAATATAAGAAGTAAAATTGGATAAAGAATGTTTTAGAGTTATTTTGAGTTAATTGCTTACCTTTATTGCTTTTTGACAGGAGTTATCAGAGTTGACTAACATAAAGTTAACGGGATTTCATTAAACTATAGGAGGGTAAAAGTAAATCTTTCAAGGTGTGACTGAGATTTTAGCTAGGGCTAGTCCATTTGGTTATATATATTCAGATCGTATAAATATGGAAGTGTACTGAGATTTTAGCTGGCAATGACGTGATATAACCTTATTGCTGTGGAAATTAATTAAAGGCTCAAAAACAAAGCAAAGATTACTCCGATGCGGCTAGGCTGCTGCCTGCTTTGTAGGGCTGAATATTAAGGCTTGCTGAAAATCCAAATGATTCCAAGTTTTAGAAAATTTTGCAGAGTACTACAACAATATCGAACTATTCTTGGATTGTATCTGAACTATTTCTCATGCATATGTTCGGTGGAGGGATGAAAAACTGTAATAAAAAAATAGTTTTATTTTATTTTTGTTTAATAAAGTGAAAAAAATGATATAAAAAAAATATAAATAGATTATATCGTTCATAATGTTAATAAATATTAATTTAAGAAATTAATAAATTGATAATCTTGTCTTTTTCTCTTCTATTATTCCACTCTATATAAAAAAATATCAATATTATATTCTCTTAGTTTTTTTTTTTTCCATTTTTTTCTTAATAAAATAAGAAAAACATTTATTCCAGACACTTCTTCTTTACCTTTTTTTTTTTTTTTCATTTTTCTCTGAACACACTCCAAAAATTAATAGTCATTCAAACATATGCTTAAACAAGGTGTGACATTGTTGTAATTTAAAAAAAAAAATCTTAGGTCTAAAAAAATGTAAAAGGATAAAGGTGTTTTTTCATAAAGAAAAAAGCTCAAAGATCTGTGGCCAATTTACATATCTAAAGCAAAAGAGGCCATCGCATCCAATTACATTAGTTAGTTCATGCAAGAAAAAAAAAACATTCACCTACTTTTGAATTTGAATTTTTTATATTTTTTATTTTCGTGATAAGATAATATATTATTATATTTAAAAATTAAATCGATGATATATTATTATTAAAACATTTTCATGAATATTTAACAAAAATAAATGATAGATGTGACACACTATTTATAGATTAGATATATTACTTTGTCAATTAAAATGTATAATACGAAAAATTATTGTTTATATCATTATCATAAGTTTTAGATGAAAAAACAAATTATTTTATAAATTTAAATTAAAAATAATAATAATAATAATTCGAATCAAACTAAGTAAAGAAGAATTTTTATTTTTAGTACTCTATCCATCTAAATGGGTTAGAAATCCAATAAAGACGATAAATATTTATGGAGGTGGGTGATGTATTTATATAGAGCTGTGTGGCTTCTTTTGGCATCTGAAGCGGAGCTGTGTATGGCGCAGCAGCGTACACTTTCACTGCGACAGCAAATTAAGTACTACGTACTTTGATGGGCTAAGCTGATCTATGCATCCCACAAACCTCTGTAGCCCTCCAGGCACGCTGCAGAAGACATTAAAGTAAAGACGCATGCCTTCGTCGTTTTCATTGTGCAGCACTGCCACGTGTTTTGACTCTCCAAATAATTAATTATCATTTTGTAAGAAAAGCTAAACAAATTAAAAAATTTCTCAACGTATATTTATAACCAGTCAACAAAACATATATTTATTTTTTTAAAGCCACACTAGTGATTTTTTAAAATTAAATTATAATTTTCTGAAAGAATTTTCATTTAACACTTACATTATGCAAGTTACACATGTAGGGGTATAAATCAAAACCCACAAAATCTTACGAGTGAACACACAAAAAATACTACAACCGTGCGTTCGGTAGAAACAAATCCGGAGTAAATTTTATTAATTTTGTTTCAACTACATAACTAAAGAATTGAGATTGAAAAAAAAAAAATATATATATATATATATATATATATATATATATATATATATATATATAATTGAAAGAAAAAAAAAAGAAGAGAAAAGATTAAAGTAAGAGACATGCCAGAACTGGATCCTAACAAAAGAAAGCTTGACGGGCTAGCTTATGGTTAGTACATGAACACTATTTAGGAACACAACTACGACAACATCAAGACATGTATGGACCATTCAGCTATTGAAAAACCAACGAGACAACAACACAGCAAGCAAAATACCTGACAATCACATGCACCCACCAAGCCAATTTAGTGCACATTGAAAAACTATCCCAAGCAATAAAAAAAAGAAGAAAAAAAGGTCATTGCACATGAAAATCGTTGATTGATATGATTCAGGTAAACATCCTATGCAGCAAGGTAAAGGACAGCTCAAACTAGGCCACACCCTGTAGACCACGAGTGAAATTTAAGCACCTTGACTAATTTACAACCCTCTTTTCATTTTGATAATATCTCATTCTTCCCTTGTCAATCCATTGCATTATAGTAATACATAGGAGTATATTTTCAGCTATAAGTGTTAGTGAGAAAAATGGCATTTGAAACGAATTAGATACACAGAAAACTTTATTTGTCTTAACAAATTATAGAAGTAAATTCCCTTGGAAAAGTGCCATCAATTTGATATTTGTATTTCAATATATCCCATCCCGTGCTATTTTGAGAGCCAATAGATAATGAGAAATAACGTACAGCCGGCAATGACAGCGGACAGTATAAGGGTGTCTCTTGAACGCCTTCTTCTGATTGAACCTACAAAGTAAGGGACAAGGTTAATGATAAAGCTATATGAAGAAAGAAAACTCGGTAATATATATATAGCTCCATGAAGTACCAAGTAAACCACGAATTATGGGGAACTTGTCACTTAGAAACTTTACTTTCCCTTGGACATCTCCTAACAAAGCCCTTTGAGAGCCCAAGACTGCTCTTGTCGTTTGAGCTTGATTAATCACATCGTCTATCTGCACAGAAGTGAACCCAGTATTGTCATATAGATAAATACCAAAGAAGACTTACTCCCTCCCCACAAGTCAGTAACCCCACTTCATGCGAGGAAAATAGAAGTGCAATTCTTGAAAGATGTAAAACAAATAAAAACAAATAGTGTAAATCAAAGATAAATCAAATTGTACCATAACAAACACACAAAATTTAAGATGCTTTAAGCGTTCTTCTCTACATGGCATCGAAGTCAACAAGTAAATAAAAAAGCCTAGGGAGCTTGAAGCATTCTTCTATGTGAAACTTCAATGTAAGTATAAACCACCTAAATCACTTACAAAAAGAGCCATAAAAAAAATATGCATTTGCATGCCCAAGCACGCATGTGTGTGTGCACGAGTGTAAAAGTCTGCGTGTACGCACGCATGCAATGTGTGTGTGGGTGGGGATGTGTGAGAGAGAGAGCTCTTAACTTTCAGGCTATGATTGATAAAGAGAAAAAGTGAGAGGAGTAAAGATTGATCTTTTTTTCATTTGGTAGAAAAGAAAAGTGAGACGAAAGAAGACTGGGATGATTGGCCTTTTTCCCACGTGAACAAATCACAATCCTCCCAAATTGTGTGATTGGGGAGCAGAAGCTAAAATAAGCTATTTTCTTTGTTTTTTTTCTTCTTTCCTCTCATTTATCCATCATCTTTACCAAAAAGAAGATGGAAGACATCAATCATCTCATTTTTCCATCTTCTCCCTCTTTCTTTCCTCTCATTTTTCCTCTACCAATCAGAGCCTCAATGTCAAAACTTTTTCAGATAGTTTTGGCATTTAAATGAGCTTAAAATATGGACCATTGCATATCAAACAACCAAGTGCTAGTGCTATAAACAACCACAGCATTCAATTAGCTCATAACATGACCACCAACAGTTGACCATTAGCAATCAAATCACCAGGTCTTAAAAGTAGATAGGTTGCCTAGTAGCTTTCAAATGGCCAAGGAAACCAGATCTTCAGATGGGGCCACAACAAAGAGATCAATGCCACTGTGACTTGATGCTAAATATGACCAAAGAGAGGACGAGGCTCCCCTAAAAACTATTTTCTGATAAAAGAGGTTAAGAAAGCTGGAAATAAAACTTCACACAAACTCGAATTCTGTAAATTTGAATTCCTTCCATTTCCGGAAGTCAACCAGAAGCATTTTTAAGTTCATTTCTTCTTCTGTTTGAACTTTTTTATAAATCAATAAATCTTTAGAGATTTTGTATACTAATTAATGTTGTTATGTTTACTAAATTGAGATTGGCGGAAAAATAAAATGTGGCCATATTTCAGCCAAATTTTCAATAATACTACCAATACCTTTCAGCTCATAATTATGCTCCTTTCATTTAGGGTTCTCTATGTCAACTATGTGCAACAAGCCATTAGAATAGATTAACAGAGTTAATACAGAATAACTTGATTGTAATTTTTTGAGTAATTTACTCAATTGAGAACACAACAAGACCTAAAGTCCTTACCCTGGATTGATTAAATATATCATCTACAGCAACGTTTTTCAATCTACGGCCAGATCCGCCAATGAAGTCACGCACACAAATATATTTTTCTCATGGCTTCAACACGTCCTTCATGTGCTTCCTTGGATCCTCTTAGCACAATCAACATGCATCAAATCACTCTTTGAGAATTGCCGTTCCATGTAATCTAATCGTATCAACAACTTTTCTGGCATTACCTCTACCTTCTAACTTATGAATTCATTTCTTATTCTATGTTTTGCTACATGGTGCCACACATCCATATCAACAACCTCTCTTAACCCATCAGTTTAATATGATATAAGAAAACACCTTGCAAATGCATAGGAAAACGTTTTCCTTCCAAAGCGTGCAATAAGATAGTATATGATTATGAAGTTTTACTTACATGAGATATGCTTCCATGAATGGCAGCTCTTTCTCGTAGTAACTGCACTCTTGGTGACATACTCCCAGATGCCTGCATCAAGGCAGATACCATAAACTCAACTTCCTCAGGTTTGACAAAAATAAGAGAATTTACTCTCTTCATTTCTACAAGATTAATTACAATGATTATAACATAATTTGGACTTTAAATCGCACTCACCTTATACTCACTGATATCATCCCTGACAGAACTCAGAAGCTCTGCATGCTCTCTCATTGAGTTCATGGTTCCTTTGATTCGTCTAAATTCCTAAAAATTAAAATTAAAAAATAGAGACAACCAATAGAACGGAAACCATTAATTAACTGATTCATATGAAGTCTTTAATAAAAACAGTGAGCACATCATGAGTTCATGATTATAATGCAAGCAACAGATTGAAGGTGACTAAATAAAACATTGAATATAAAAGCAATTGTGTTATCTTACAACATATTCTCTCCATCGCACTCCAAATGTCACACTTTCCTTTTTTGACTATCCCGAATTGAATTTGCAAAAAATTAAATTGCTTGGATAAGCTTATTTTGATAAATTTGCAAAAAGAACTTGGTCAAATCAAATGAAACCACATAGTAGCTTTTCTAGTGATAAGCAACATTTGATTTGACTCTTTTTTTTGTACGAAAATTTTTAAAAATAAACACCGGCTTAAAGCACCAATAAGCTTAGCCAAACATAGTAGTGTTTATTGTATGGCCTAGAAGTAGAATTGGTCTATGGTTTAGTTTATGATTTTTTAAACGGTTTATACTAAAACAACGGTGGAACTACAAACAGTTGAGAGCCCGTTTGACACTGTTTCTGGCTTTTGGCCACTACTTCTGCGGTGGACAAACTGAAGCTAAGCCAAACATGCACATAATAAAATAATGAACTAATAACTTTGCTCTCCTATTAGTGTGGTGTTATTGGCACTCCATTGTTTGTTTAACTTACAATAATATTCTTAATTGACGTTACATGCTTTTGGGAATGCAATTTAATTAGGGGCATTATGATAAATTTAGTACCAAAACAAAATAAGAGAGTTAATAAGAACTTTTGGAGTGCCAATAACATCACCCCTCCTATTACCCTGACTTTAATTCAAACTCAAATTTCATTTCTTATAGTTTAGTGGTATTTAAAGAAAACAATCTATTGAGATTTGTGGCACTGTAAAAGTTAAATCTCCTTAATATTTGTATTTAGTCAAAGCTGACACATAAATTGGGACAAAGATGAGTACTGATTTTGCAGACAAACTGTTGAATGAAACCTTAACTTGCACTTAAAATACTTGTGGAATGCAACTGAGGAGATATAATATTACATTTAAGAAATTGTGAGTGGATAATTTTATTTTATTTTTATTAAGCAAAGGCAGCAAACAGAAGGGACACCACCCACCCCGCACAAGGGGCATGCAGCATATCTCAACTGAGTGAAGACAAAGAGCTACGTGTAGCAAAAAAATCATAGTAATAGAAAGTAAACCTGGGTAAACTCATGAAGTATGTCTCTGTGCCTTGCTAGCTTTTGAGTTACTGAAGTAGTTGGTGCAGCAGATGCAGCACATCTACTCATAGCATCATTTATATCTAGCAGCTTCTCAAGCAATGATTGGATTTCAATTTCCATGGACTTCCATGACCTGCTGGAACCAACAGTTGGAGACCCAGTTTCTACATAACCTGAGCCCAAAGTATATAATATCAAAAAGGGAAAGAGCCTTGTCATTGACTGATCTGGACTCATGCAAGGGGTTCCAAGATGCCACCTCTGTTGTAGCAATAATATATAATGTTGAACCAGGAAAAAAATTTGGGGTACGATTTAGAAAGAGAACATATAGATAAAAAAAACAAATTATTTGGAAATATCAACAGACCAAGAAGGAAACCACAGAGTTAGCATACACTGCAACACAAACCTAAACATCCCAATATTCTCTAAAGAGAGGCAGAACCTTCAGATCTTAACCACAAAATTAAAACTCGTTTACAACAATCTAAAAGAATTGCCGCCAAAGCCTTCCAAAGTAAATATGTGGTGTCAAGGACAAAACCCTACTGAAATCAGATCATGTTTTCTAATCAAGACCATTCAAATTCAAAACTGTAATGGCAAGTCAAGACTAGCACAATTTCAAGTAACGTAAAAATAAAAATAAAAACTGCAAACCCTCCTCCGGAAGAGCAAAAAAAGACACTGAAAAATAACAAAAAGTACTATAAGGTTTAAGGACGCTGCTATAAGGACTGCAAAAGCCTTCACTCACAACCATATTAAGTACATGATAGAGTCCATGTCTAGAAACTTTTTTTAATAAGCAGCATTGCTTGGATCAACATGTACAAGAATTACTTCATAATTAAGATAATGATGACCAACGTGAAAATCAATCTTCATATGCTTTATTCATTCATGGAAAACAGGGTAGTAAATATAATGAATAGCATTTCTGTTGTTGCCACGCTGGACAACACATCTCTTGTTGTCAAAAAGGAGACCAGTGATTTCTGAAATCAATTTTTTTAGTTGTACGGGAGAGCACAATGAAGGATTACAACTTAAAAGTTCAAGGAAATACAGAAATGTCATAAAGAGATAGGATCAAGTGAGGCAAAGTTTCATTTGCAGGTGGGTACATGTGTAGTCGACTGTGCAAATGATATGGACAAGTAGATGAGAGAATTGGGTTAGTCAAGTGTACAAGCAGGATAGCTCGCATCCAGGGAAAAATTGAGGGTGCCAACTGATAATAATAAAATTTATATGGAACCTATACTAAGACTTAATATATTCCCCATACATTCAAGTATCAGATTGTATGCAAACTTCCATTCTTTTGCGCAATTAGTGAAAATCAAACAAAAAGCAAGAGAAATGACACCATAAAGCAACAAAATGGGCAAAAAATAAATCAAACAAGTATAAAGCACAAGAAGATTTACATGGAACATACAAGAGCTCCTGAATACTCAAGAGACAATTAGCATAAAAAATTAATCAAATCTACACCAACCACCAAATGTAAGTAACAGATACTAATTCAAGCACTTCAAAAAATAAAAGTAATTAAATTCTCGAAATGATACTCCGATTCTATCCAATTCACTGCAATTTTCTCAATAAATGACTTTCTCTTAATTTCTAAATTTCGAACTTGGGATCCAAAATACCCCATATCTACCACTCACCATCAATCCAAACAGCCCAAATTCCACTTCTATACTTCACGTTTATTGAAATGCAATGCATATAACAATTATAAACAACAATGGAAATAAGCACAAAGAGAGCGAACCTCCTTGGGTGAACCTTGCGCCAAGCTTAGCATACGAAGATAGCTTCACATCGAGATCTCCCTCGACCTTACGAGCTTCCTTCCTTAGTTCCTCCCAACCCGATTCCTGCAGATCCAGGTTCGAATCCGCCATTGGGATCATCGCTGTTCAAATCCGGATCCTTCTGTTTCCACTTCGGGTGCGGTTCCTCGGCGATCCAACGGTAGATATTGGAACGGTTATTACTGTTAAGATTTGCATTCAAATTGCAGCGGTGCAGGTTTGGTTTCTTTGCCTTCGATCCTCTGTTCTTTTCTCGGGTTCTGTGGGCTGACACCTGAAAGTGAGTGAGGGAGAAAGAGAGAGAGGATCTTCTACGGTCACTCCATATGTTTTGTTTTATCTGGGCCGTTTAAACAATCTCATTACAGGTTACAATATTTATGGGCTTATCGCTTATGAGGATTAAGAGATTGGGTTATAGCTGGATTCTATAGATCATAGTTCGGCTTAAACTTGAGCCTATTTTTGCCCAGTTATAAACTTGTAATACAATAACCAAAACGTCGTCATTTTCAAATCCAGCCCCATTTCAAAACGGCCCAACTGTGTAGACCCATAGATACAGCCTTGTTGGGGGAAATAGTTATATTAGGGGTCTGACTTTTGAGACAGCCTGAAATACCAAGAAGTTAGAAACTGTCAGGTAGTGTTGGTATAGGTTGGGTTTTATTTTTTATTTTTATATTCATGTTTTAATAAGTGGGTAAAAGAGTAAAAAACAGATACAAGCAAAAATTCTCTTATTTTGATGAGAAAATGGTGATTCTGACCGAATATGAGTTGGGTCTTACACGTGACTGGTCAACGAATACAAGTTAAAAATATCTATTTCTTAACAAGTATTATTTTTCATGCTAATAACCATGTTTTAATTGACGGATACCGGATTAAAAATGGCCCGGTCAAAAAGTTTCACCACTAAAAATACCCAAGATAATGTTTCATTGTTGGCAGATCTAGCTGAAATTTTTCATTTTGTTGTAAACTTTCAGCTTGTTTAATATAACAGATTAAGAGGAGAATAATATAAAATAAATTTATATGCATGAGAAAGATAAGATCAGGTTTATATTTATTTTTATATCAAAATAAAAATGAATCAAAATTAACTAATTTTATTTTTCTCATAATCTTATAATTTTAATGCAATATACAAAACACATACTTAGCGGAAACATAAATTTTGAACATTCTTACTTTTGATTTATTTTCACTCAAAAACAATGACAATCACTATTGACTGATCTTACAGATTGTGTGATTGACGATCATCCTGCCTTGTAATTGTTATAAAATAACTTTTGACTCCCAGTATTTAAAGTTATAATTAAGCTAATTGGCTTTTTAATTGCGCTTTGATTTTACTTATTTTGAACTTAAAATTTTAATTGTGTTTTAATCATTAAAGATTTAAATTGATTTTAATATTTAGATGAATGAATATTTAAAATGTTGTTTATTACTATGAAATAAGCAAATTATAAAGCGTTAACTGTCAAATGAAGATCATATTTTTTTACTTATATATCACACGAATATAAAGATTAGTTTATCTAATTGTATTCTGACAATATTGATTTTGTTTGAATACTTTCTGAAAATTTAAATAATACGTGAGTTTCACTTATCAAACTCTGGACGATGAGTTACAAAATATCAAAAAATAAAACAAGTATGTAAGCGGATTTTAATGAGTCACATGTTACAAAACAAGTGGGTGCAACATTTTTTTTTTGTTTCCTTTATAGTTTTGGACCTAAACTCGATCACCAATTTTTAAACATCATGTGTTGGCGTGCATATTGACTATATGAAATGCGTAAACAATGAATAAATGTGTTACTTTAATCACCAATCGGGACACTATTTTGAGTTTTTAATAAAACATCAAAAACTGATAAAAAGCAAATAGTAATAGTTTTCGACTAAGTGTCATAACACTTTCCCTTTGCATGAATGATTTTTCGAACCCATATATTAATTTCATAGATTAATTTGTCGGGGTGAGAGAAATGCTAACACCAAATACTGTGTAAAATGTTCAATCGACTTTAAAATAGGTTGATGTCAAATCCATTTTTTATAATTGATTTTCTTTAATAAAACTATTTTTTAACGAGTTATAAAAAAAAATTTATTTTTATCTGTCAATTTAATTGATTAGTTGTTTCTATATTATAGAGTTTCTTTACGATGATTGTTTCACGTGTACATGATATTAAAGTATTATTATTTATTATTTATTAATTATAAATAAAAATAAAAAATTTTATGTATAATATATAATCAACATAAATTAAATTTATTTAATAAATCAAGAGGTGAAACACACGTGCAACTATCCGTACAAATCACGACAAAAAATGTATAAGAAAATTAGTTACTGATTATTATATACTATTGCTTAGATATTTTATCATTATATAACTTACTTAAACCGGTGTACCACTCAATTGCTTCCATTTAAATTTCTTTCCTGAGCTTTGTTCTTCTTTTTTATATAGAACTTGTTATCCTTGAGTTAAACTTGCGTGATTAGCGTGAAAGAGGTCTACAAGACGGTTCGTTTTATATCATTTTTTTTTATTAATAGAGGCAATTAAAAAAACTAAACAATGGAATAATCCTTAATTAATTGGAGTGATACTTAAATAAAGTTCAATAGGGTAACTTATTTGAAGTGGGTCTAAAATCCTATTATGTCTTACTTGGGTTATTTAGTGTGGGTTTTAGTAAGCTTTTCGATCTTTGGCAATTTATTGTATTACTATATAAAAGGTTTAAGTTATGTCTACTCTTTCATTCTCTCTACAAACACTACTTGGATTTATGCATCTCTCCCATTAAGTGTTAATGACTAAGAGAATCAGGGAGAAAAAGCACATAATGCACCGTTTGAAACTCCGTTTCAGTTACGTTTTATATAGATCTCACGTGTTGTTATGAATTCTGTTACGCTAATCGACATGACGTTTAAAATCAAATAAATATATACTTTCTATTTATTAATTATATTAGGTGTTTTATATCTCATCTATTGTGTTATTGAGATCAAAGTTGTTCTGACAAATTTTATAAATAAAACTCATGTAATAGATCAAATATATAAAATTTTAACTAAAAACTATTACTTTAGTGTATAATTTAACTCATATTTCAACAACAATTAAAAATTTACCAAATTTTGTACGAAAAACCAAAACATAGATTGTAGGTTAAAATTTATCAAAACATGTTGAATTTTTGTAACTCTAAAATTCTCATGTATGTATGATAGATGATAGGTTACGATAATTGTTATTATTTTTTGTTGTAAAAATGAAATTTTCAAAGGGATTCACGAATTTCATGTCAAGAATATCTTTAAGCCTTTCCCATAATTTTTCATATTCATGATTGGATCCAATTTAAGTACAATACTTTAGTTTTCTCCCCTCTTTTCTTTTTGTTTTCTGGGTAGTTATTTTTTTTCTCTTCAACAACAAACTTACCTCTCTTCAACAACAATTACAATAGATGTAATTGTCAAGTTTGTCTTATGAGATGAATTTTCATGGCACTTCATGGAAATTGCTACTGGACAATAAATTTTGCATATTATTTTGTTATGACTTGCATTGTTAAAGACCTCATAAAATTCAAGGATTTGAATAATAGTTAAAGAAAAAATAGTTTTATAAAATAAGTCTCTGAGAATAATACACAGCTAGGAAAATGAACTTTGTGTTCATACCATGAAACATCTAGAAGATAACTCACTTTGAAAAATATACGCCAAAATTTTTAGAGACAGCCAAGAAAGATTTTTTTAAGTGAAAGAAAGTGACCGATAAATAGTCTGTGTCCATAGAAATTAAACCTTTCGGGCTGGGCGACTGATTATTCTCACAGCCCGGTCCAACGCTTAAAAAATATGTTTGCAGGCGTTACACGTCTTGACTTGTCACCATTTTTGGAATTGTCAAGTGCAATTCGCGTCAGTTGGGCCCACAAATTCCGTCAGCAAATTGAAGTTATACGGTAGAGTACAACCGTACGGTTTGTTTTGTTCTCCCCACAAACATTGCGCACTTGCTAGTTGCCACACGATTTTTCCCCTCTACAGAGAAATGCTACTGTGTGAAGAGTGTACACGCTTATTGTGTTCTACTCATTTACATAATAGAACAAATCAAGCTTATGATCATGTTTAACTAAATGAAATATTTTAAAATTTTATTAAAAATTAAAAGATAACGTAATATTTTAGTATAATTTTTTTTATTATTATTGATAACTCAATATGAATGTTAATTAATTTGTTAACATTTGATTGATATAATTTTAAATGAAATGATGTATGTATCTTTTAAATATCAAACAATAAATACAACAAAAAAGATAAGTTAGCATTTTGAAAAAGTATAAAGGTAAGAGTTCCGAGCACCATACTTAAAGACGAATTTTGAGGAGTATCGGCATAAAAAAAATTATGTCACAAATATTTTCAATCATTGATGAAAAAAGAGAAAACTGTAAGTTTTATTTTTCTTTCTTATCAATGCTCGAAATAGTTTGTAACATATATTTATCTTGTGTGCTCAATACTCATAAAAAATTATTATGCTTGAGAGAACAAAATATATTTATCTTCTTTTTTATTTACCAATTATCAAAAATGTTTTATACAAATATATAAATCTTGGTGTTTTTTTTTTAATTTTGTGTAAGTCAAAAAAGACGTTTGGAATAAAAGATATAACAAAGCGTTCTTACATATGAATCCACCACTAATATTAATTTATGTCAAACTAATCATGAGATAATCTAAAGTAATATTAATACCTGTTTAAATCCATTAAAACATTATGAAACACTTCGCTTCTAAGTTAATTATTCAAATAATCAATGATATGTGTGAGAATTATTCAAGCCAAAATTTATGCATAGTCTTAAAATTGAATAGTGATTTACTTTTTTTTTCTTTTGCATAATAACGTGAGCGACCCTCTTACTTATTCAATGTATTTTTTTTTATTGTATACGTCAAATTGGCATGAATTTTTTACATATTTTAACAATAAAAATTTTAAATTTATTAATTAAAATAAATCTTTGATAAATTCTTACACACATGAAAATAAATTCACAATCGTAAAATCAAATGAATCATAAATTTTTCAGGTTTATATTTATCTTTTTTATTCACTGGATGATAAAAATTTCATTGGAAGCAGCAGTTATAAGTGTGAATTTAGCTTCTCCCTTATTAAAAAAAGAAAAAAAAAAAAAGAAAGTAGTACAATTGTTTGTACAAATCTCAAGGGCGTACGTGTCTGACCCAACAATTTCTTGGAAACAACATGGTTTTTAAGTGCTCTAAATTCAGCTTGAACTTTATACCAATCCACCATCGAAGAGAGAGCGGATACGTTGACCTAAACACTACAAAATAAAAATCTAACTGTCCAATCAAAATCCCACAACTCCCAACTGGAGTCAATATTAAGGAACCGTACATCAATCTAACGGTGTAAAATAACTGGCATCTTTGAAAATCAAACGGTCAACATCAGTACTAGTATTAATTTTAATCACAACAATTCTCTCTCCGTGTTCTCCACAATCTCGTGCGGACCAATTCAAAATCCTAACCCAATTATTTTTAATTCTATCCTTTCCACCTCGCTATAAATTCCCATCGTTTTCTCTTTTTCTTTTGCTGATTCTTCAGGTTTCTCTTTTTAAACAACCCCTCATTTCCTCACCCAAACACCTGCTACCTATATTCTCCATTAACCATCACCAAAGCCTAGAATCAGTTTTCTTAAAGTTTCTTTGTGCTAATTGTTCGATTTTTTTTTTTAAAAAGGTTTTTAATTGAATCAACAAAAACAGAGTTTCGAATGAAATTCTTAATTTCTGATCGAGATCATCAAGATGTCAAATATACCCACTTCTTTATCTGAAGTGTGCCTTACTCTCTTCCGTCTTAATTTGTCCATCGCTGATCCATGGCCCTTTCCATGAACCTTACCTAACTTTAATAAAAACCCTCCAAAATCCGATTTAACCCATATTCAAAAACTACATACCCGAAAGATTTTCGCTTCTTAATCTCTCGCCGATCAAGTCATGGCAAAGATTAGAGGCTTCAAGATAGGGAAACGGTTAATCCGGATCTCAAAATGGATTGTCCGGAAAACTCGGGTTACGCCCAGGTACCACAGGCTTAATCAATTGGAACCTGCATGCAAGCCGAAGCCCATCTCTAAACTCATCAGTTGGGGTCGCCGCTTGACAAACGGGGCCAAGTTGCTCTGTTCTGCTAAACCTGGATCCGGGAATATGCCCGTGCGTCAGGACTCTGTTAAGGAAAAACCGGTGTCAGTACCAAAAGGGCACTTAGCTGTTTACGTGGGGCAAAAAGACGGTGATTTTCATAGGGTGTTGGTGCCTGTGATTTACTTCAATCACCCTCTGTTTGGTCAGCTGTTGAAAGAAGCAGAGGAGGAGTATGGGTTCAATCAGCAAGGTGGGATCACGATCCCTTGCAGGTTCTCGGAGTTTGAGAGGGTCCAAACTCGGATAGAGTCCGGGTCGGGTGGCCGGAAGCTGTCCTTGAGGCGCCACCATTGAGGGTGGTTGTTGATCGTGATAAAAATGACGATGACGACAATTTATTCCATCACATGATTGTGCGACGACCATGTTGATGATGGTTTTAGGATTTTTGATCAGGTGTAATGGTTTTTTTTTACTATTTTTTAGGAATGGTGTGATAGTGATGTAGATGTACATTTAGAGATTTTTATTTTCCCGAATAAACTATGCTTTTGTTTTTAGTGATAATGATGTTAATGCTTGTGGTTTTGCAGTGATGTTTTTGTGTTTCGATAATTTCTGCTTTTAATACTATGATGGCGACGGTGATACTAATTCTGCAATTTCTTTTTATATTTCTGTTTATTTATATCCTCTTATTTTTTCATAAGTTAGGATTTCTTACTGAGTTTTGTTAGCATCGGGCAATTGATTGAAGTATCTTAATTCTATAAATACTCTACTCATGTGTATGTAATATATAATTACTCGTGCACATAAAAGTATTGAAGGTTGAAATGTGTAAACTTTGATTAACTCTAGTAACTTACTTTCTCTTGTGTGTATGATTGGTGATAAACATACAATAAATACAGTTAACACAATTTGATAACATGATCGTTTAAAAATTTGAACTGTAATTATAAAAAGATCGAATTATAATTGTCAGTTCGGGTGTAGTAAGAAAAAAATACTCACTTTTTAAAGGTTATGTAGCGTTTTTTTATTGAATGATCGATATGTTTGTTGAAAATGCTGATTGTTTTTTTATGTATGAATATTATTTTTGTATTTGTAATATAAATTTTATTTTTATGTTCTTAATGATTATATATTCTCTTTTATCCTTTTTTTCCTATAAGTTGGGATTTCCTATTTTTATTTTTCCTTTGTTAAGGTCACTCGTTTACAAGTGACGTATCTTGTCTGTATATCGAAGTATTTCATGCACAAGTCCTACATGGCTACATGCAGTCTTTTTGTCCTTATTTGTTGTGTAATTTCTTTATTTTTGTCCTTTATTATTCAAATAAGCTTATCATTTGCTATGGTACATATATTATTGCAGAGGGTTCATTTGTCAAGCATTAGGTTTCTTGTATTCTGTGCATGAATGGTATATTTGTTTGGAAATGTATGTCTTCTCCTTAAAAGTTAAAAAAAGATATTCTCTTTTCATGGTATTTATTCATTGTATTTAGAGAGAAAAGTGTAAAATTAAATTATTTACCGCCATAGTGATTATCGTCGTTAATGTCCTTATCAGTCACATTCAATTGATAATATATTATTTAATGGAGAATCTCATAGTTGCAATCACTGGTAATTTTTAGGGCTCTGCAGCCACAACTTAACGGGCAAAATTGGCTCATTTGAACAAGTAAACAGCCTGTGCCACATAAAAATGGCTCTTTTGAAAGATAGTGGAAATAGCCTGTATTACATGAAACTCCTTAACTGGACCACATGTGATTATATATTATAATTGGCTTAGTCAATTTTTTTATAAAAAAATCTTACATATAGAAGTATTTTATCACAAAAAATGCAGAGTCTTATCTGGAACCCTTGCTGTTGGCTTTCTCGTATATATCATTTTTCCAGTTATTGGGGTGCTGGTTTTTCTCATGTGCTGCTTCGTTTGTAAAGGTGGCATATGATTCGCATAAAGAGCTAATCACGATCAGTCAACGTAAGAGATTTGTGGAGTAATTTTCATTTTAAGAAAGAATTTTATAATTTTTTTGATAAATTATCAGTGTAAATAAAAAAGAAGGCTTGAGAGTTGAGTCACTCTTAAATCTTAATTAACTCCTTATATAATAAGGTTATAAAATTATTGAAATGATTTGATTTGAATGATTTTAAAAGTTCATGAATTAGATTAAAACAATTAAAATTTTATGAAATATCATTTGTTATATTTAATTAAACCTCAAAGTTTAATATGTGAGTAAGAATAAATGAGTAAGGTCAAAACCATGCCAAAAAAATAATTTTTATAGGAATTTTGATATTTGTTATAACCCAATTACATGAAAAAAAGAGCTAGATAGGATAAATTGTCCTATAAGAAAAAAAATAAAAATATAAGATAAGATAAAATCAAATTAAATTGATCAAAGTAATTTTGTCTGATACATCATCGAAAAATATATGAATAACAAAAATTAAAATATAAATACCAACACAGTTTGACGGAGCTATCAATCGATGATAATATTATATTGTTCTTTAAAAAAAGCAAAGTCAAATTTATCCATCTGAAAGTTGTGAAAGACATGTGCCTCAAATTCCATTCGATTAATCCATTCAAGTCCATTAAGTTTGTCAAGATCAATTGCTTCTGACATCTGTATTTCCAAAGATTTAAATTTCTCCATCATTTAGGAGGGCCATCAAAATCTGATTGATCGAGCAACCAAAAAGACTGACAGGGCTGGCTCAAAATTCGAATGGCATACTTTTATAATACAGAAAAACAATCGCCATTTTTGTCCCACCAAATCCCTATACATCATAGAATGATAAGCAAAATTTGTCAAACCAAAGAACGGGAAAAAGGTAAAACACTTTAATTAATTAAAATTAAGTTACAATACTTACGTGGGTGGATTGATTTAGAACTCATCATTGCTGCCTTTGTGAACATAGGTGAACCTTTTAAGTGACGATATTGTTGCAGTTCAGTATCGAATGCTTCCCCTTCATAAAAAAGGACCAAGTTTTGCGAAATAAATTGCATACCATCTTTCAGTTCTTCAACATCCACCTTGCAAGCAGGATTTAGAAAAGCTGCAGCTTCATGTACAGGATGAATTATTTTTCCCCGAGCTTCATTAAACAACTCCAACACATCCTTGTATCGATCCTGATTGTTATCACAACACTGACTGATAGCAGCTTTTGCCCTCTCCAGTATTTCAAATAAATATCCTATACTTGGACTATCGTGAGAAGCCACAGTGACAGCTTGGAATAGTGGCTGTAAAATTGATACCAACTCCTTGGTGTCATTCCAAAATTCTTTACAGTCTATAACACGATCAATTAATTTTTTATCTCGGTCTTCACAACAAAGAGATACTGACAGATTCTGTAATTTATTTTCCAATTCCAAAAGTGATTTCAATTTCCAAAAGCTAGCGGCATTTTTAATACAATCTCTGAAAAACTTAAAAGGCAACGAACGAGTACCAATTCTAGTCCAACCTCTTTTAAAATAATCATTAGGACAATGGATGTGAACAAATCGGAAAATTTGATCTGCACAACTAAGTATGCCATGATGCTTGGCACATATTTTATCCAAAAAGTCTACAATCTCGCCAATGGCGCATGAATCCGTCACATTCATCCAAGGATACTTGTTAATAAGACTACTCCTAACGGAACCTAAATCGACACTAGTTAAAAATTGGATAACATGCCTATTCCCAATTTTATCAATCTGATTTGAGATGATTTCAAACCCATCACATAGGATTTTCTCAGATTCACATGTCTCATATAATAATAATACTCTATTCGGTGTATATGCACTTATTCTGTAATTTGAAAAACGATTGACATTCCACCAAATCATTTTATGAAATATTATTGTACAACCTGACTTGGGTAATAAATTCTTGACATTTTTATAGTATTTTTTAATTTCGTACCTGAGATCTGGAATCAATCTATAATTAAGTATTTCTTCATCTGGAAGTTCATAATCATGCCCAAAATCAGCCACACCCTTAACAAAATCAATGAAAATTGGCGATTCAGCAACACCACGTGACTCTACTGAAAGGATGAACTTGGCAAGCTTTTTGTCCACTAATTCCTTATCCTTCTTCGTCTTACATGCCTTTGGATTAAGTGATGAACATAAAGGTTTTGATGAAGAAGGTGAGAAAGTAGAGATGGTCTCATTGTCAACTTCTTTATCGTGACCACCAATCACATTTACAACTTCCATATTATGATTATCAATCCCATTATCAACTTCTATATTTTGAGCTCCAATCGCTTCCAACACCTTAAATTGAACAACTCTTGGTATTTTTTGACAAATTTTAATCCCACCGCCCTTTTTTCCTGACAAATGTGATTTATTTCTCGAACTACCCCCAGCAAACTCCTCTGCACAAAATTTACAATGAACACGACCATTTGCTAAGATTTCTACATGCTCCCAAAATGGATCTCTCTTTCTAACCATACTATCTTGTTAATAATCCTACGTCCAGTGAAACATTAACAAGAAGTAGATTTAATTAGTATTAGCAGAATATGATACTGGTTATATTCTAATTCAAAATTGGAAATGGAAAACGATAATAAATAAAACTGACTAAAAAATGAATTAAATTGTGCCCACATAGAATTATTAGAAAACATCACAAACGCCAAAAAAAAAAGAAAAGAATATGTGCTTTTAACCAATTATGTGAAGTAGAAACGACAAGAAATACATTTACACATTCTAAGTTCTCATTAAGAATCCAATGAGCTTTCAAAAAAAAGAATCATTTCTAAGATATTTCAAATGTAGCGAAAATAATTTTTCTAATTCTTTTTCTTTTACTCATAATTGATATATTGTGCTATTTAATTTCTTCAATTTTTCCTAACCCTATTAAAGTACCTCTCAAGGTAAATAAAGACTAAAGATATATTATGTGAAATGATATTTGTTTTCTATAAATAAAGACTAAACAATTTCTGAAAAAAAAATCCAAAACTAAACATAAATAATTTTTAGTTTTATCACTGTTTTACAAAAAAACTGTAAAAAAAACTATTATGACAACCATAAATTGAACGGTTGCTAATGATTTTGTGTAATTAATTATGCTATTTCATTTAATACAATTGTAATTACAATAAATTTCACTTTAAGCTATTTTTTAAAGAGAGTTGCCCTTCAAGCTACTTAGAGACTCAAAAATCAGAATAATCTACTGTACTACTAAGAAACATAAAGCAAAAATTAAAACAGCATAAGAGATCCTGAAACATACTGAGAAGAATTGATCAACAAAACTAAAATAAATAGATAGCACTTTGTATTAACGCAAACTAGTTAAAAAAAACCACACAGATCGATGAAGTCGTGAAACATAAATTAGATGACGATTGGCAGAAATCTTACCCCAATAAAAGACTTAGAGAGATCGAGAAAAGAGAGAGAGAGCTTTTTCTTGAACTTGAATGATGAGAGAGAAAGACTAGCTACCACCAGGCTTGTGGATGGAGAGAGTCAAGTCTGGTACAGAGAGTAAGTATTTCTTTTTCGTGGAGAAGAGTCGTTACACATTTAATAGTTAGTACTCCAGCCAAGCCTAGCAAGCACCAGACGTTAAATGCGTAACGGACGTTTAATACGTGACGGACGTGGTCTGAAAGAGCAATGAGAGGGACAGAAAGTCGTGAAACATAAAAAATAAAATTTTATTTTTTTTAATTTTGTATAAATCAAAAGAGACGTTTGTAATAAAAGAATATAAAATTTTTATTAACATTGTATGACGTTTTTACGTATTAATCCACCATCAATATTAATTTATGGTTGACCAATAATGAAATAATCTAAAATATTATTAATACCCGTTATGCGCCCGTGGGTCAGGACTCGGTTAAGGAAAAACCAGTGGCACTACAAAAAGGGCACTTAGCTGTTTACGTGGGGCAAAAAGACGGTGAATTTCATAGGGTGTTGGTGCCTGTGATTTACTTCAATCACCCTCTGTTTGGTCAGCTGTTGAGAGAAGCAGAGGAGGAGTATGGGTTCAATCAGCAAGGTTCTCGGAGTTTGAGAGGGTCCAAACTCGGATAGAGTCCGGGTCGGGTGGCCGGAAGCTGTCCTTAAGGCGCCACCATTGAGGGTGGTTATTGATCGTGATAAAAATGATGATGGCGATAATTTAATCCATCACATGATTGTGTGACGATCATGATGATGATGGATTATTTTACTTTTGCTTTTTTTTTTTGATACCTTTTGTTACTATTTTTTAGGAATGGTGTGATAGTGATATGGATGTACATTTAGGGATTTTTATTTTCCCGAATAAATAATGCTTTTGTGATAGTGATCAAGTTAAGTATTTTTTTTCGTGGAGAAGAGACATTACCCATTTAATAGTTAATACTCCAGTCAAGCCTAGCAAGCACCAGACGTTAAATGCGTAACGGACGTTTAATACGTGACGGACGTGGTCTGAAAAAGCATTGAGAGGGACAGAAAGTCAAGTTTGGGAGTCTGCCTTTTGGCCAAGGAAAAGGCATTACCCATTAGATCGTCCTTTATCCAAAAATACATTGAATACGTGACGCGTTTAATAAGCTTTTGGGACCAATAGGCCCTTTTCCCATTAGATCGTCCTTTATCAGAAATACGTTGAATACGTGACGCGTTTAATAAGCTTTTGTGTCCAGTTGTTGCCCACTTAGTCTGAAAGAGATCAAGAAAGAAGGAAGAAGTAAGAGATCCCACCTACTTTTTGTTTTGGTTTTTTTTTTTTTATCAAATATATTGAATACGGTATGCGCTTTTCTGTGACTTGATAATTTATGGACTAGGACTATATGGGTAAATAGAGGAGCATAAACCCGAGTCCATTATATTCAGCAAATCGTATAACTTAAAAGTCCTTCCGGCCGAGGGCTCCTTTTGGGCTCTTTAAGACTGACTAAACTATATTTCTTTTCCAATGGCTTGAACGAATAATTTTGTCTCTTGTTTGGGATAGTAACATCTCGGATTTGAAACGACAGTCATATTGGTTTTCGTCGGTATAAACCATTTCCGTCTGTCTTTATTTTCAATGGAGATTTTTGAGAATCTGATTTTTTGTCTCCATTTTCATTTATATATGGGACGAAGATTTCTCATCTTCAAACCGAAGATTCTTTATTAACTCTTTTATATTAAATTTTTTAATTATATTAGATTTAAATAACAAAAATTACTTCAACAAAATTAATCAATTAGTGTGTGGTATTCACCTGGAAGGTGAGAAAAACTTTTAATTATATTAGATTTAAATAATAAAAATTACTCCAACAAAATCAATCAATTAGTGTATGGTATTCATCTGGGAGGCGACAAAAACTTTTATTATTTATATTTCTAATTCATTTTTGACGCCGGGTAGAATGACGATTATTCTGCAGGTTAATCGAACAGATAGTTCATCGGGAGTAACACAAGAAAAACCCTAAAACAATACAGAGAAACTACTCTGATGTTTTATTTTAATTTATTCCAAAAATACAATAACAAATATTACGAAACTCTAAGACCTTATTTATAAAGTCGAAGCTAAAATAGGAAAATTAAATTAAGGTCAAATTTAAATTAAATAAAATAAAAAGTTTCCTAAAAATTAAAAACTGCCAATTTGAAGGTCTAAACTTCGTTTTTTTGCTTAAAAACGATAAGGCTTAATTAAGTTTTTCCCGAAAGCTCGTTTCCAATCAAACTAGGGTCTTCGGGGCCCAATCGGAATCTGTAACCCGCTAAACGATGTAAACCGACTTAGGTAGCCCACTTGACATCTGACAGCTCAGCATCATCTGACTCGAATTCTCTTGCTTCAATTTTTTAACAGTAAAATAATTTGAAAAATGATATTTTAATATCATTTTTCTGTAAAATAAAAGTAATGTTTAGGTTGTGGATACTAAATTCTCTAAGAAAAATAAAGATGAATTAGAAAATATTTTCAGATTTTTGGTGAGCAATGCCGAACAAGATTTACATGTATATTATACATGTGAATAGGTAAACTCTACAAATATACAGGACAAATACATTTCTTTCATCAATTGTGACTAATTAAATAACATTTTCCTCTAAAATAAAACCTTAAAATATCGAGTATGCAGGAAGACTATTTTAGTATTTTTATACTTGTAGGATTGCTCGAACACAAAGTGAATTAGCAAGTAGGATCGTAGAAACAGTACTTTCCCAATTTTATGTGGAGAAGAAAAAATGTGATTGGAAGAGGTGAAGAGACCCTTTTGTTAGGGGGGGCTTTAGAAAGAGATAAAGCTTTAGGAATAATTATGTTGTTGTGGCAGCATTGTTTAAAGTACCGTTTGGCGTAGAAAAAGTTTCGATTTATTGTTGTTGAATTGATTTTTGAAATTCTTTTTAGTAAAACAATAACTAAATATTCTTTTGTGGATGATAAAACAGTTTTAAATATGATTTTTTTGACATGAATTTATTTTCTTAAAAACTATTTTTTTCAGTTTTTTATTTTTTTAAAAGTATTTGGTTTAACTTTTGTTTAGAGGAAATACATCAATCTCTATATATGTTTTTAAAGGAAAATCCATATACAATTAGACATAGTATTAATTTTTATATTGCTTTTGCTTCTTATTCTTCCAACGAGGACCAAATGAGAAAAACAGTTGCTATGATCGTCGGAGCAATAGGCGAACATAAATTAACATTCTTGATTAATCATTTCAATAAATTTTGTTAATTATCAACTTAATTATTGATGAAATGATATTGATTTTTATTTTATTTTGGATGATTAAGAATGAAATTACGGAAATGAAGATAATAATACAATTAGTACGTGCGAGCTAAGAAAGAAAAAGAAGTGATGAAGTTTTTTATTTTTAGATGAATGAAGAAAGAGGTTGAGCTTTGAGTCTCCTTATTGAAAGATTTGAATGTACAAATTGGGTTTTGTTAAAGATCCAAAACGTTTATTTTACTTTTAAATATTCCTGTGGCATCACTATCTCTGCTTTTTGTCCAATAGGTAATTGGTTTTTGGAGAAAAATAAGGTAAATGTTATCTTCTGTTATAAAGTAGCATATAAAAAGTATTAAAATTTTAAAAATAAAATAATATTAATTATTTTTAAATATTTAATAAATTTGATAAATAAAATTAATATAAATTTTAAATTTAAAACTAAAAATAATTAAAAGGTATATCAAATCAATTTTCAAAATAAAATTATTTAAACAACATTTCGTTGTTTTCTGTTTTGAAAACGGTTTTTAAGTTACGGTTATCCAAACATGTGAGAAAATATCAAAAAATTGTTTTTAATTTTAATTTTTAAAAATAGTTTTCAAAAGCTAAAAATAAAAAACTGTTATTCAAACATATCCTAAATTTATGTCAAAACATTTATTTTAATAATTTTTTTACCAAACATAAACAGTTTTTAAAGTACAATTATTCTTTATGTTTAAATTAACCAGAGTTAGTTAAAATTGTGTGATGAGTGCAATTAAATGATTGTTACTCCATTATTTTGTGCATCATAACAAGGTCAATTCCATGCTTAAATGAAGGTATTAATTAGCCCCCACTTTCTTTCAAATATGTGCCATGGTATGCCTTAAAAGCACCATTAAAAGGCCTAGAAGATGTCCAACAAAGAAAAGAAAAAAGTGGAATCTCACTCAAGGCAGTCTTTTCCATGCCTAGATAGTTGAAATTTTTTAGATTGTTCCCCCGTCTTGTTCACAATTCAATGGACCAAAAAGAACAAATTAAAATGTCTTTAAAGATATGAAAGTGGAATTTTTTCCTTGTTCACTTGATTATTCCCTTAGCTTTTGTATGCATAAGTAGCACATCATTGGAAATCTTTTGAATGATAAACTTGAATCTTGATCATTTATTGGAAATCTTAAGCCTTAATCTTCTTAATTAATAGTATAATGTAGGAGGAATACTTGGTCATTCAGATCTAAAACATTAGTTTTTGAATTATTCGAGACCTATCAATCACACAAATTATAAATAGAAAAAAATTAAGATACAACATACATAGGTTCACTCTAGAATAAGACTGTATCCTGTCAGAAGTTTCATTATAATCAACCTCACAAATTTTTCGTTACAATGTGCGCTCAATACATAGAAAATATTTATAAGCAACTTAAGACGCCCTAATTAGAGTTTTCGCTTTGCTGCAAAACCAAGGTTATTTTTGGATCTAAGCTCAAACCGTCAAGCAAAAAACTAGATTCAAAACATGTAGAAAGCTAGATATTTTTATAAACACTATCCCCTAACCTCAATCCATTCATCGAAAAATAAAATCTCATAATCATAAAAGATCCTATAAATTTAAACTCATAAAATATACACCAATTCTAAAGTGTTAAACCCATTCAAAATGTAGACTTTGGAATCAACTGGGGGCAGAGGTAGCAGTATATGGTAATAGCAGGTTTAACCGTTCTAATCATCGCTCTCTCATTTTGACGAAAAACAATAGGTAAACATAAATTAACATTTCTAATTAATCGTTCCAATAAATTTTGTTAATTATCAACTTAATTATTGATGAAACGATACTGATTTTTATATATTTTTTTGGATGGATCAGAATAAAATTATGAAAAATGAAGATAATGATACAATTTGTACGTGGGAGCTAAGAAGAAAAAAAAAGAAATGAAATTTTTGTTTTTTAGATGGATGATGAAAGAGGTTGAACTTTTGAGTCTCCTAATAGGAATAGTTGAATGTAACCGATAGATCAAAAAGCTATTCTCAAACTTGGGCTTTGTTAAAGATCCTAAATGTTGATTTTACTAGCACCGAGCTATGACAGATTTTTTTAAATTAAGTCTCACATAAATCAAAATGGTACAGAAGTTGCTGGTAAGCTTTCTTTAGTTTCTAGTGAAGTTTCTTTTAATTAGGGATTGAATTTCTGACATGATGTCAGACAAAAATCTCTCGTCAATTAAGTAGACCTTGAACCTTAGTCCACTGTACAAATTACAATTTTTAAGTCATGGCCCATGGGTAGTTGCCAATCTAAGGATTTTCTATTGCAAAACTTTCTTGTGGGCCCGTAGTAGATTCACTTTATAGCTCAGCCCATTTGAGGATTGGACTTTTGATCAGAAAGAAATTGCTATTAAGATTTTAGACTCGTTTAACGGACTTGATCCATTTTCCAAACCCAATCCGTTAATGGTCTTAACTTTAGAACTTGGATTTCTTAAAAAAGAAAAGTTAAAAAACCATGGGTGTTTATAAGTTAGCTCTGTAAAAGAGAAAGACGTTGGAGTTTGTTGTGTTTTAAGTAAGTTGCCGGAGCGTTTAACCAAGCTTTGATTTTTCTCTGGACCTTGATGGCCTAGCTTAGTCTTTGATTTATCTTTCTTTTACTATTTTTTTCAACTTATTCTTTGATTTTTCTCTTTAAAAATATATATATTTTTTACAAAAACTTTATATTTGATGTGTGTATATATATATACACAACAATTATTTAACTTACTTTAATCTTTACCCACCCATACATAACTCTTTATTTATAAGAGAGTTGTTGGCAAATGAAATCAAACATAAGACCTTAACATTTATAAGTACACGATAATTCGCTGATCCAAAAGCTGTTATTTAACTTCATTACACTATAATTATATTTGTTATTTTATAGGTGCCAAGTAGATTAGTTGGTAAAATCTTGTTATCGTACAAAAAAAATCAAATATCAAATTTTATTCACACCAGAACTGAAAGTAGCGGTGGATATGAGCCGAGCAGAACTCAAATACTAAGGTGTTCAAGCTCGGTTAGAATTAAAACAACCAGGTCAGAGCTCGAGCTCTAACCTGAACATCGAATTGTCTATTTAGTTCGAACTCAATAATACTATATCGAACTATTCAAGAGTCTTTTGAATCGAACTTTAAGATATTCGAGCTCGACTCGATAAGTTAATCGAGTATAATTTTCATATTTCTATAAGTTCTTTAAGAGTCATGGGTGATGACATTACGTTGAGTTTCATATTTCGAAATTTAAAAACTATTCATATAAAAATAAAAATTAGCCAGTAAACTAATAAGTCATTGATCTGACCGTCTGAGGCAAGGAGAATCAGAACCAGAACCAAAAGCCGGGAGAATGCGAACTGTAACCTACTTGTCAATTTTTTTTTCTTTAATATTTCAAACAATTCGATTGAATTAGGAAGTCTCTGAAGTGAAAAATCAACTATTATTATCTCTTCTAGCATAGAATATTTCTTACTTCATCTTCCAAGTCTAAAATAACAAAAACAAAGATAAGAACAAAATCTTTGGTCAGTCAGTTCCTAAAACTTCAATGTTAAGACATTGATTAATGAACATAATAACCATTTTTAAATGGTCAGAGAAGTACTTAACTACCAAGAAAAATTGCTTGCTGATGTTGATGCCTTAATGAATTCGACTATCTATCTTAGCCTTTATCGAGAAAAAAAAATAGTAATTTTGAAAAAAACTTATCATTTTCGAAGGTTATAATTCAAGATTTTAGTGCATTTTCGCAAAATGGAGCCCTGAAGACCAAATTACATCCTCTAGAAGTTTAGCTCGTTTAATCGAATTTTCTCTATTTCCTATAATTTGTAATGCATATTTATTCTATTTTTTATAGCATGTGATATCGAAAGTAGAAATTAACATGATCTATGTGAATTCTATTTTGGCAAAAGTGAAAAATATAATAGTCAAGAAAAATCAAAATTTGGAAGAAACTGACAATTTTCGAAGTTTATAATTCAAGTTTTTAGTGCATTTTCGCTAAAATAGTTACGGTGGTCATTTCTTTTTAAAACTTGCAATGAACTAGGATTCAAAAAGTGACATAAAAACCAAACGTATCATTTTCCAAAACGGAGCCACAATTATATCATCCAGAAGTTTTGTTCGTGTTAATCAAATTCTCTTATTCTTTCTTTCCTACAATTTGTAATGCACTTTTATTCTATTTTTGGATGGTTGGTGATCTCGAAAGTGGATTTTAACATTCTCCAAGTGAAATACACTTTACTCCAATTAAAAATGGGATAGTTAAGAAAAATCAAATTTTGGAAGAAATTGACAATTTTCGAAGGTTATATAGCTCAATTTTTTTTGTGTTTTTTCGTTAAAATAGTTACGATGGTCATTTCCTTTGAAAATTTGCAAGGAACCAGGATTCAAAAGGTTACATCAAAATCAAACAGATCATTTATTAAAATGGAGTTCCAGAGGCCACATTTTACCCTCTAGAAGTTTTACTCGTGTTAATCAAATTCTCTCCCTCATTCCTATAACTTGTAATGCATTTTTACCCTATTTTTTTAGGGCAGGTGATTTTGAAAGTGGAATTTAACATGATTTAGGTGAAATATGATTTGGCGCAAGTAAAAAATGGGATAGTCAATAAAAATCAAATTTTGGAATAAACTAGCCATTTTCGACAGTTATTGCTCATTTTTTTGGTGCATTTTCGCTAAAATAGTTATGAAGGTAATTTCTTTTGATAATCTACCCTAAATTGTCCCTAAAAAATTTATGTCAGAACCAAAAGGATAATTTTCCAAAACAGAACCATGAAAGCCAAATCATACTATCCATAAGTTTTGCTCGTGTTAATCGAATTCTCTCATTCTTTCCTACAATTCATAATGCACTTTAATCCTAGTTTTTTGAAGGCTGGTGACTGTTTTTGTGCATTTTTCCTAAAATAGTTATGATGGTAATTTCCTTTGAAAATTTGTCACGAACTAGGATGAGAAAAGTTACATCAAAACTAAAATGATCATTTTCCAAAACGGAGCCCTGAAGGCCATATTATACCCTCCAGAAGTTTTCCTTGTGTTAAAAGAATTCTTTACCTTTTTCCTACAATTTGTAATGCACTTTTATTCTTTTTTTTTTAATGGTTGGGGACCTCGAAAGTGTAAATTAACGTGGTCTAAGTGAAATAAGCTTTGGTGCTAGTGAAAAATATGATGGTAAAGAAAAATCAAATTTTGTAAGAATATGCCATTTTCGAAGGTTATAACTCACGTTTTTTGTGCGTTAATTTTCGTCAAAATAGTTACAATGATTATTTCCTTTGAAAATTTGCCACAAACTAGGATTCTAAATGTTACATTAAAACCAAATGGATCATTTCCCAAAATGGAGCCCTGAATGCCACATAATACCCTCTAGAAGTTTTCATTTTGTTAATCAAATTTTCTACCTCATTCCTACAACTTGTAATGCACTTTTATCCTATTTTTTTTTTATTGCTGGGGACCTCGATAGTGTAAATTAACGCGATCTAAGTGAAGTAAACTTTGGCACCAGTGAAAAATGGGATGGTTAAGAAAAATAAAAATTTGGCAGAAACTGGCCATTTTCGAGTGTTATAGCTAACTTTTTTTTATAAGTTTTCTCTAAAATAGTTATATTAGTCATTTCCTAGGAAAATATGCCCCGAACTATGCCTAAAAAAGTTATATCAAAACTAAAAAGATAATTTCCCAAAACGGAGCCCTGAAGGCCAAATTATACCATCCAGAAGTTTTGCTCGTGTTAATTAAATTCTATAACTCGTTCCTACAATTTGTATTGTAATTTATCTTTTTTTTTTAATCGCAGTAGACCTTGAAAGTTGAATTTAACAAGATTTAAGTGAAATACACTTTGACCCAATTGAAAAATGGGATGATCAAGAAAAATCAAAATTTGGAAGAAACTAACCATTTTCGAAGGTTATAGCTCAAGTTTTTTTGTGCATTTTCGTTAAAATAGTTAGGATGGCCATTTCATTTGTAAATTTGCCACGAATTATGTTGCAAAAGTTACATCAAAACCAAAAGGATAATTTTTCAAAACGGATCCCTGAAAGCCAAATTATACCATATAGAAGTTTTGTTTGTTTTAATCGAATTCTCTCATTCTTTTTTTTCTACAATTTGTAATATACTTTTATCCTATTTTTGATTGTTGGTGACCTTGAAAGTAGAATTTAACTTGCTCCAAGTAAAATACAGTTTAGTCCAATTGAAAATAGGATGGTAAAAAAATCAAATTTTGAAAGAAACTGGCCATTTTCGAAGGTTTCAACTCAATTTTTTGTGCATTTTCGCTAAAATAGTTACGAAGGTCATTTCCTTTTAAAATTTGCCAGGAACTAGGATTCAAAAAGTTACATCAAAGTCAAATAGACCATTTCCCAAAATGGAGCCATGTAGGCCACAATTATACCACCCAGAAGTTTCGCTTGTGTTCATTTATTTCATTCTTTCTTTCCTACAATTTGTAATGCACTTTAATCCTAGTTTTTGAAGGTTAGTGACCTTTAAAGTGGAATTTATGATGAGCTAAGTGAAATACATTTTGATCTAAGTGAAAAATGGGATAGTGAAGAAACATCAAATTTTGGAGGAAATTTGTCATTTTGGAAGGTTATAGCTCATTTTTTTTTTGTGCATTTTCGATAAAATGGTTACAATAGTCATTTCCTTTGAAAATTTACCATGAACTAGGACTCAAAAAGTTACATAAAAACCAGATAGATCATTTCCCAAAACAGAGCCCTCGAGGCCACATTTTACCCTCTAGAAATTTTTCTCGTGTTAATCAAATTCTCCCCCTCATTCCTACAATTTGTAATGCAATTTTATTCTATTTTTTATTTTTATTTTTATGGTGGGTGATCTTAAAAGTAGAATTTAACAAGATCTAATTGAACTACGATTTGGCGTAAGTGAAAAATAGAATGGTGAAGAAAAATCAAATTTAAGAAGAAACTGACCATTTTCGAAGGTTATAACTCATATATATATTTTTTTTCTGCATTTTAACTGAAATTGTTATGAAGGTTATTTATTTTGAAAATCTGCTCCGAATTGTGCCTAAAAATTTACATTCAAATCAAAAGGATAATTTCCTAAAACTGATCTATGAAAGCCAAATTATACTATCCATAAGTTTTGCTTGTGTTAATCTAATTCTCTCATTATTTCCTATAATTTGTAATGCACTTTAATCATAGTTTTTGAAGGTTGTTGACCTTAGAAGTGGAATTTAAAATGAGCTAAGTGAAATACTCTTTGGTCCGTATGAAAAATGGGATGGTGAAGAAAAATCCAAATTTGGAAGAAACTAACCATTTTCGAAGGTTATAGGTCATGTTTTTTGTGTATTTTTGCTAAAATAATTACGATGAAAATTTTCTTTGAAAATGTTCCATGAACTTGGATTCAAAAAGTTACATCAAAACCAAATGATCGTTTATCAAAACGAAGCACTGAACGCCAAATTATTCCCTCTAGAAATTTTGCTCGTATTATTTGAATTCTCTAACTCTTTCTTACAATTTTTATTTACTTTTATCTATATTTTGATGGAAGGATATCTTAAAATTTGAATTTAACATGATCTAATTGAAATATGATTTGATCAAATTAAAAAGAATGGCATGGTAAATAAATCAAAATTTGGAAGAAAATGGCCACTTTCCAAGGTTATAGCTCACGTTTTTTGTGCATTTTCATCAATATAGTTATGATGTTCATTTCCTTTGAAAATTTTTCCACGAACTAAATTTCAAAAATTTATATCAAAGCCGAAAGGATCATTTTCCAAAATGGAGCTTAGAAAGCCAAATTTCACCCTCCAAAAGTTTTGCTCATGTTAATCGAATTCTCTTCCTCTTTCCTACAATGTGTAATGCATTATTATTCTAGTTTTTGATGGTTAGTGATCTCAAAAGTGGATTTTAACAATATCAAAGTGATATACACTTTAGACCAAGTTAAAAATGGGATCGTCATGAAAAATCAAGTTTTGGAAGAAACTAACCATTTTCGAAGGTTATAGCTCACTTATTTTTGTACATTTTCCCTAAAATAGTTATGATGGTCATTTCCTTTGAAAATATTCCATGAAATATACCTAAAAAATTTACATCAAAACCAAATGGATAATTTCCCATAACGGATCCCTGAAAGCAAAATTATACCATCAAGAAGATTTACTCGTGTAAATTGAATTCTCTCATTCTTTCTTATAATTTGTAATGCACTTTAATCCTAGTTTTTGAAAGTTGGTAACCTCGAAATTGGAATTTAGGATAAGCCAAGTGAAATACACTTTGGTCTAAGTGAAAAATGGGATGGTCAAGAAAATCAAAATTTGGAAGAAATTGGCCATTTTCGGAGGTTAGCTCAAGTTTTTTTTTTTTTTTTTGTGTATTTTAATTAAAATGGTTATGACAGTAATTTCCTCTGAAAATTTTCTAAGAACTCATATTAAAAAAGTTACATCAAAACCAAAAGGATTATTTCTCAAAATGGAACACTGAAGGCCAAATTATACTATTAAGAAATTTTGCTCGTGTTAATCGAATTCTCTAACTCTTTCTTACAATTTGTATCGCACTTTAATCATATTTTTTTATGGCAGGAGACCTCAAAATTTAAATTTAACATGATCTAAGTGAAATATGATTTGGTCCAAGTGAAAAAATAGAATGGTAAAAAATCAAAATTTGGAAGAAAATGGCAATTTTCAAATGTTATAGCTCACATTTTTTTTATGCATTTTAATACTAAAATAGTTATGATGGTCATTTACTTTGAAAATTTTGCCACGAACTAAATTTAAAAAGTTGTATGAAAACCAAAATGATCATTTCCCAAAACCAATCCCATAAAATCAAATTATACTGGTTTGAAGTTTTGCTCATGTTAATCGAATTCTCTTCATCTTTTCTAAATTTGTAATGTACTTTTATCCGGGTTGTTGATGGCTTGTGACCTCGAAAGTGGATTTGAACAAGATCTAAGTTATAAACGCTTTGGACCAACTGAAAAATAGGATGACATTGAAAAATCAAATTTTGGAAGAAACTTGCCATTTTCGAATGTGCTCACTTTTTTGTGCATTTTCACTAAAATAGTTATGATGGTCATGTTGAAAAAATCAGCTCTAAGAGTTGATTTTAGACCATTTTAAGGTCTTAATTTGAGTTAATTAATGATCAATAAAAACTTTTAATTAGGTGCATTAAATTAAACTCAAGTTGGAGATTTAATGAGTATTTATTTTAATTCAAATGAAATCTTTATGTATGAGCTTAAAATGAGAATAAAAAGGTTGTTTGAAAACCAAAATTGGCTTTGTCCCACATTGATAAGAAAATAAAAAATAAAATTCGTTATAAGCATTTATTTGGTATTCTTATCTACTTCGGTTAAAAGAAAGGATAAATGTGAATGTTCACAACGCGCCGCACCTGTGCCCTAGCCACGGTCCGAGCTCGAGCTTGGGCCTGGCCGTGTCGCACAATCGCATTGCCGCTTTAGGTGCACTTTTTTCGGGTTGTCGCGTCGCTGAGGAGCCCTAGCCTCGAGCCCGTGTCCATTGTTTGGGTTCAGGTATCCAGATCTTGTACAAAAGCCCAGAAGCCCAGGAACTAATCAGAAAAGTGTCTGATTAAATCTAAATGGATTTAATCAGAAAGGTGTCTGATTAAATCTAAATGTCGTGATTTAATCAAAGAGGTATGATTTAAATCCAAATGTCATGACTTAATCAAAAGGGTGCAAGATCATTTAACTATCTTTTTAACAGACACAATTTGGACCGTTTAAAATTAAGAGACATAATCTAGATGCTCATATTAAATCTGAAAAATCATGTCTTTCCAATGACATGTTTGTCCATAATATTTCAATTATTTCAAAGTAGAATAAAATTCAAAATTATTCAGATTTTGTTGTCTTCAAATTAGTTAATTGTCTTTTTAACAAACACGATTTGGACCGTTTAAAATTAAGAGACATGATCTAGAGGCTCATATTAAATATAGAAAATCATATCTTTCCAATGAGATGTTTGTCCATAATATTTAAATTATTTCAAAACAGAATAAAATTCGAAGTTATTCAGATTTTGTTGTCTGCAGACTTCAACCTAGAGACTTACTTGCATCCTAGAGAATTATTCGTCTATACCCATAGCAAACTTGTTTATTCAAGTAGGGACAAATAAAGCCTTAAAAACAGTGATTAATTCACGCATCTAAGTCTTGATTCTCATATTCTGTTCAATTTAGAAAAATATTACAACAGACCATTTCCTTTGAAAATTTGCCCCGAACTATGTTTCAAAAATTTACATCAAAACCAAAACGATAATTTCCCAAAATGGATTCCTGAAAGCTAAATTATACCCTCAAGAAGTTTTGCTCATGTTAATCGAATTCTCTCATTCTTTCCTACAATTTGTAATGCATTTTAATCCTAATTTTTGAATTCTAATGACTTCAAAAGTGGAATTTAAGATGAGGTAAGTGAAATACAATTTCGTCAAAGTGAACAATGGCGCGGTGAGAAAAAATAAAATTTTAGAAGAAACTGGATATTTTCGAAGGTTATAACTCACTTCTTTGGTGCATTTTTGCTAAAATAGTTATGAGGGTATTTTTTTTTTTGAAAATAATGTCATATGAATTTCATTTCAATTTTATTTACCAATGAATCTTCTTTCAATTCATTCTAATTTAATGTTGGTCTTTATTTCATTTTTCAGGTTTATGAATTAAAGTAATTTAATACACATAAGCCAGGTGTTCTTTTAATCAAAGGGTCCTATATAAATCCATAGACCTTAAGCCATTTGACATAAATCTTGATTAGAGAAGAACACACACACACAAAAATTGCCTAACGACCAACAAAAGGTGGATACACTACAAGATAAAAGGTTATCGTCGGTGCCTTTTTTTTTGCATATTTCGGTGCTTTAAATTGCCGGAATATGCATTTCCAGCACTTTTCGCAAGTGCCAGATAAAGCACCAGTATATGAGGTGTCGAAGCACAAATACCGGTGCTTAAAGAAAGCACCGCAATATACCGGCGCTTATATACCGACTCTTTTAAGCGCCGAAATATAGCACTTATATAGTGGTGCTTCTAAACGTCGGTATATTTCGGCTCTTTTCTAAAATATACCGGTACTTAGAAGGGCCGCTTTATAAGTGCTTTAATTGTGTTTTTCACATTATTTTGGTTTAATATTGTACCATAAAATGAACCCTTCAATAAATAAAATGTACCATAAAATTACAAATGTACTTCAATATATAAAATGTACCATAAAATTTTGAAATGTTCTTCAATATATAATATGTACCATAAAATTTCAAAATGTTCTTTAATATATAAAATGTACCATCATCCATAAAAATTAGTACAAAAGTCATCTCATGTAAAAAAAAAAAACAATCATAGTTACCATCACACTTGACATCAATTTTGAGGTCCTCTATTAACCAATTGTTGTAGTAAAGACTTCAGCTCATCCATTTGAGATTGCATACTGTTCATTCGATCATCGTGCTTAGCTGCTATTTCTTGAATCTGATGCACCTGCTATTCAATCTGATGCGCATACTGATTACGCCCAAAGTATAACACGGTAGTTGTAGTACAACTTTGGGGTGCCGATTTCCACAGGGAAACAAGTTAAGTACAAAGGAAAATGTGTGAACCTTAAAAGAACTATAAAAGCTAAACTAAATATTTTTTAGAGTTTTGATGGTGAAATAATGTAAGAAAAATTGCATAATTGTAAATGAAATATAAATGAGAAATAACAAGGTTCCGGGAATCCTCCTTAGGTTCGTTCCCTATTTCCACTCTTGATTCAATTGATTTTATCTCGATTGCAAGTTTCACATCCCAAACAAACAATCGGAATATATTCAATCAAGCACATTTATAACTCTAAAATGTTAACAATTAAGTATTGTTTAGATGCATTTTATGACTCTCATCACAACCCCCAACTAGCTTATTGCTAGTCCCTAGCAATTCAAGCAAAAGGCATGAAATGAATTCTTTATTTAGAAATCGAAACAAAATACAGCAATGCTAGCATTAACCAAGAGTGATTCAAAAATCTGTCTAAAAAATCATGCATAACATATAGCACATAGAATCATTAAATATCACTCAGGTCCAAGAATAATCCAAATGTCAACCTTAAAATCGTTATCGTCTCTTACCATCTATCTTACCACAATACATTAGTCCGAACACCCGGATGATTTTATGCACAACATAGCATGAATACAAGTCTTGGACTCTAAAATTATATTAATTTGCGTGACATCAATCACAAATCAAGCTCCATATGCTCACTTTTCAAATCACTCTCCACTATGTAGAAAAATCACACTTCATCATATCAATAGGTCTTTAATAAGCTTGCAACGTTAGGCTAGGGTAAAGGTCAAGAAAGAACAGAAAAGTTTAAACAAATAAAAGAATTAAGTCTCTTAATTTAAACACAACCACTTTAAGCACAAGATAACCTTACTTCAACACCCAACTCTTTCAACCATTTTTCGAGCATTTCTCGCAACAAATCACCATTTTTTTTTTCTTTTCTTCTTTCTTTGCTATAATTCATTTTTTCTCATTTTTTTTTATATTTTGGCATAAGGCCATTCACCTCCTCTTTCATTCTTTTCTTTTCTTTTCTTTTCCACAACCCCCAACTTATCTCTTTTAATATACTTGGGTTATGGTAGTAATATTTTCTCATATTTCCACCCTTACTCTTTTTAAGTGCTTCTCACAACATGTGTATAACTAAGTTCTTTTAGAAGAGAGGTAAGGATAAAATATTTTTAGGCTCATAAAGGTAAGTAAATGGTTTATCGAAAGAAACAAGGCACAATTTTTCTTTTCAAGAAAAAGGCTCAAATAGGTGACTAGCGATAAATATAACAAGGGCAAGTTCAAAAAGGCTCAAACGGTCCAAAAATGGCCTACATCATATCCTAAGTAGTGTGCATTCTATTATTTTCGCCTCAAGCGATTATCAAATAAGTTCTAGAGCTTGTAGAGACCGCAAAAGTATTCACAAAACAACCGCGCATAAAACTTCTCCAAATGCTTTAGACTAATCATGCAATCTTACCACAAACCAGAGTCTCAAACCAAAGAAAAATTGACACTTAATTTATTCTCAAAGCGAAGCAAGATTTAACTTCTTCTAAATGCTATATGCTATCTCGATTAAGCTTATATCATTGACATGTGAAGATTTAACTTCTTCTAAATGCTATATGCTATCTCGATTAAGCTTATATCATTGACATGTGAATTAACTCCAAGGCTAACACAAAGCATGCTAAAAACAAACAAACATTTTTATTTTTATTTTTATCCTAACATTGAAAAGAAAGAAAGTGACACCAAGCAGTTCAATGAAAAAAAGAAAAGAAATGTGTTTCCTCCACCCCCAACCTAAACATTGCATTGACCTCAATGTAAGAGAAAAAGGAAAAGAAACTCTCTGTGTGGCCAAAAATGCACAGAAGCTGAAAATTGCGCACCACCAATTGAACTGCATACCGTTCTTTTTGCTGAAATCAACTAGAAACTAAAAATTAAAATAGACTTAACACAACCAAAATTCTAAGTTAATAAAGACTTAACAACGAAATATTAATATTTTTTTTTGAAATTTGAACTAAACTAAAAACTAACAATAAAGATTGAATGAAAACTAACTAAAAACAGAACAAAAATTAAAAGGAATAACGTACCTTTGTTGTGTGGTCAAGGTGAATAGACCGGATCCATAAGCGGAATGTCTTCCATCTCCGGATCATGTCTATCAATTAAGATCTTAAGTCGTTGACCATTTACTTTAAAGACCCAACCATCTCTAGTATCCTCAATTTCTACCGCCCCATTTTCAAAAACATTTTTTACTATAAAAGGGCTGGTCCATCTTGACCGAAGTTTTCCAGGATGCTTATGAAGTCTAGAGTCATATAAGAATACCCGATCATTGGGTTTAAATGTTTTCCTCAAAATGTTTTTGTCATGGAATACTTTCATCTTAGCCTTATAGATTCTAGAATTTTCATAAGCATTGTTTCTTAATTCTTCTAACTCGGTCAGCTGATATTTTTGAATTTTACCTGCTTCGCCCATGTCAAAATTAAAAGACTTGATGGCTCAATAAGCTCGATACTCGAGCTCCACGGGTAAGTGATAAGGCTTTCCAAAAACAAGCCGATAGGGCGACATACCTAAGGGAGTTTTAAAGGCTATACGGTAAGCCCAAAGCGCATCAGTTAGTCTCAAAGACCAATCTTTGCGATCGGGGTTAACCGTTTTTTCTAAAATTTGTTTAATCTCCCTATTAGCAAGCTCTACTTGTTCACTAGTCTGAGGATGATAGGCAGTAGAGATTTTATGTAATACCCCAAATTTTTTCATTAAAGCTTCAAAGAAATAGTTGCAAAAATGTGTACCTCGATCACTAATTATAGCACGTGGTGTACCAAATCGAGATAACACCTTTTCTTTAAGGAATTTAATCACCGTTCCATTATCATTGTTTTGACAAGCTGCTGCCTCTACCCACTTGGATACATAATCTATTGCTACAATGATATACTGGTACCCGAAGGAAGGAGGGAAGGGTCCCATGAAATCGATGCCCCAATAATCAAAGATTTCAATCACTAAAATAGGGTTTAGGGGCATCACATTTCGGCGAGACACAGCTCCTAACTTTTGACATATTTCACAAGAGTGACAATAGGTGTTTGTATCTTTAAACAAAGTAGGCCAATAAAATCCACACTGCAAAATTTTTGCAGCGGTTTTTTTCATCGAAAAGTGGCCTCCACAAGCTTGGGAGTGACAAAATTCTAAGACACTCGAAATCTCTTCATTAGGGATGCAAGGCCTTAGAATTTGGTCAGGGCAGTACTTGAAAAGATAGGGGTCATCCCAATAAAAATTATGTACCTCATATAAGAATTTTCTCTTGTCTTGAGCACTCCAATCTATAGGTATCTCACCTGTAGCCAAATAATTTACGATGTGAGTAAACCATGGTAGAGAAGTAATGGAGAGCAATTGCTCACCGGGAAAGTCATCTTTGATTGGCATGTTATCACAAGTGTCCTCAAAAGTGAGTCTGGATAAATGGTCAGCTACTACGTTCTCCACTCCTTTTTTATCCTTGATGGTGATATCAAATTCTTGCAAAAGGAGGATCCATCGGATTAGTTGTGCCTTAGCATCCTTCTTCGTAAGAAGATACTTGAGGGCTGCATGATCTGTAAAAATAAGGATAGGAGAACCAATTAGATGAGCACGAAATTTATCTAAAGCAAATACTACAGCTAGCAACCCTTTTTCAGTTGTAGAGTAATTCATTTGAGCACTATTTAAAGTCTTACTAGTATAGTAAATGACAAAAGGTTTACCTTCCCTTCGCTGTCCAAGAACAACACCTATAGCGTAGTCACTAGCATCGCACATGATTTCAAAAGGTAAAGTCCAATCTAGCGACTGCATTATAGGTGCGGAAGTAAGCTTGCCAATCAACGTTTTAAAGGCCTCTTGACAAGCTTAACTCCACTCAAAGGGGGTATCTTTAACTAGGAGGGCACATAGTGGTCTAGATATTTTTGAAATTTTTTGTATGAACCTCCTATAAAAACCTGCATGACCAAGGAAATATCTCACATCCTTTATTGTCTTAGGGGTAGGCAATTTAGAGATTAACTCAATCTTAGATTGATCAACCTCTATTCCTTTAGAAGAGACAATATGCCCTAAGACAATACCGGATGGTACCATGAAATGACACTTTTCCCAATTTAAAATCAATTCTTTTTCTAGATAGTGAATTAATACTCTTTCTAAATTCATTAAGCATGTTTCAAATGAAGATCCAAAAACAGTTAGGTCATCCATAAAAACCTCTATGCAATTTTCAACCATGTCACTAAAAATGCTCATCATGCAGTGTTGAAAAGTAGCAGGGGCGTTACATAATCCGAATGGCATTCTACGAAAAGCATAGGTGCCAAAGGGACAAGTAAAGGTGGTCTTTTCTTGGTCTTTTAATGCAATTTCTATTTGATAATAACCAGAATAGAAAACAGTAGAAGGGATGACCAGCTACACGCTCAAGAATTTGATCAATAAAAGGGAGTGGGAAGTGGTTTTTCTTGGTGGCAGCATTTAATTTTCTGTAATCAATGCACACACGCCACCCGTTCACAAGTTTGGTAGGGACTAACTCTCCTAGATCATTTTTTATCACAGTGACTCTGGACTTTTTCGGGACGACTTGCGTAGGGCTTACCCACTTACTATCAGCTATGGGATATATAATACCCGCATCTAATAGTTTCAGTACTTCATTTTTCACTACTTCTTTCATAGTGGAGTTAAGCCTACGTTGAGGGTCTCTATGAGGACTGGTTCCTTCATCCAAATTTATTTTTTGGGAGCATATTAGGGGACTAATTCCCTTTAAATCAGCCATGCTCCATCCCAGGGCTGATTTGTGTTCATTTAAAGTTTGAATTAATCTCTTACCTTGGGTCTCAGATAATTCAGAAGAAATAATAACAGGAAAGGTATCACCTGGACCAAGAAAGGCATGTTTTAGACCCTTAGGTAGTGGCTTTAATTCGACTTTAGGTGCTTCCACACTTGAGGGGACTTGAGTCTTGCTTCTTTCGGGTAGCTCCTCAAACCTTGGTTGCCATGCCCGATTTCCATAATCCTGAGATTTGTCAAAAACAACACATATATCAATTATATCAGTTTTATCATCAAATAAATCTATCTCAGAATTAACAAGAAAATTTTCAAGAGGGTTATAATCATGAGTTAAGAAAACTCCCTCATTGACGAGTGACTCGATCATGTAAAGTTGATGGTTTTCATCCTCATCTACGGGCTGTTTTGCAACATTGAAAATATTTACTTCAAGGGTCATGTTGCCAAATGATAGCTTCATGAGACCATTCCTACAATTTATTATAGCATTCGCAATAGCAAGAAAAGGTCTACCCAAAATCAAAGGGATTTTAGAGTTAGTGTCTACAGCAGAAGTAGTATCAAGAATTAAGAAATCAACAGGATAATAAAATTTATCAATTTGAATCAAAACATCCTCAACCACACCTCAGGGTACTTTGACTGAGCGATCAGCCAATTATAATACCACACCAGTTGGTTTGATTTCTCCGAACCCCAGCTGTAAGTAAATGGAAAATGGCATCAGGTTTACACTAGCTCCTAGATCTAGTAAAGCTTGTCCAACCTCATGATTTCCAATGCTACAAGCAATAGTAGGATAGCCCGGATCTTTGTATTTCAGGGGAATTCTTTGCTCAATTAGTGCACTAACTTGCTCAGTTAGGAAAGTTGTTTTCTTGACATGATGTTTCCTCTTAATTGTGCATAAATCTTTGAGAACTTTTGCATAGGTGGGGACTTGTTTAATCACATGCAAAAGGGGGAGATTAAGTTTCACTTGCCTTAAGTTCTCAAGGATTTCATCATTCATTTCTAGATTTTTCTTGTTGGATTTTAAGGCTTGGGGGAATGGGGCCTTAACAGGACTTTTGGTCACTTCAGGGTCTGTAGGCAACTCGATTTCACTACTGGTTTGACCCTTCACATTCTCGGGTTTATTCTCTGGTGGAATATATAGTGACTTACCACTTTGGGTCACAATGGCATTTACATCTTTCACATTTCCTTGTGCCATATGTTGACCGTGAGGTATGGACTGAGCTTGGGCAGGGAACTTACCTCGCTTAGTGACACTCAAGGAGCTCATTAATTTAGACATTTGGCTATTTATTTCTTTGTTTTCCTCAACCAACTGTGTAATTAATGCCTCACACTTTTGGTTTGTCTTGCCTTGTGCTTCTATAAAAGTATGTAAGGAGTCTTCTAAAGAGTTCCTAGAGGATGAGGGTGCATGATAAGGTGCTGGGTACGATCTAGGGGGCTGCATATGCTGCTGATTCTCAGATTTCCAACTAAAGTTGGGGTGATTTCGCCACCCCAGATTATAAGTGTTAGAGAAGGGTGCTGAGGGTTTCTTGTACATGCTTAAGGTATTGCATTGTTCCTCGTACAGCCCTCTCATGTCAACAAATGTGGGACAATCTTGGGCGGGATGATCAACCCCGCCACACACAAAACATGATTCTAAAGGTTCAGCCTGATTAACCATGTGTGTTGGTTTTTTCGTTTTTAATGCCTCCAACTCCCTAGTAAGCATCTCGACATTGGCCTTAAGGTTATCCTCTTCCCTAAGATGGTAGATTCCTCCACCACTAGGTCGTGACCTATTTGTGCTCTCAGTAGCACTAGGTCCAGTCCATGTGTGAGCTTTCTCAACAAGCTCATTGAGGTACTCAATAGCCTCATCAGGGTCTTTTTGCAGAAACTCTCCATTACACATCATCTCGACAAATTGGCGTTCTCTATAGGTAAGACCCTCATAGAAATAGCTCACTAAACACCAATTTTCGTACCCATGATGTGGACACATACTTAACAGCTCTTTAAATTTCTCCCAAGACTGATACAAAGTCTCGTTTTCATTTTGTGCAAAGGTGGAGATTTGTCTTTTCAAAGCATTAATCTTATGTTGAGGGAAGTACTTGTTAAAAAAGACTTGGGTCATCTCATTCCATGGCCCAATTGATCGTGGTCTCAGCGAGTATAACCAACTCTTAGCTTTATCCTTTAAGGAGAAAGGAAAAACTTGAGTCTCACAATATCGTCAGTTGCATCGTGACTATGGAAAGTCGCAACTACTTCCTCAAATTCTCTAATGTGCACATAGGGGTTTTCGTTTTCCATGCCATGAAAAGTAGGGAGAATTTGTATCATCTCTGTTTTAAAATCTTGATGATGGGTATTGGCTGGAAACATAATGCACGATGGTGTGGCTGTCCGACTAGGATGTAGGTAATCTTTAAGTGTCCTAGCGCCATTCTCATTAGGATTTTCAGCTATGTTAACAAAATCATCTAAATTCTCTGATGGGGGTGCACTATGGTTTGATCTAGGCGAGGTTTCACCAACGGAGGTGGAAGGAGAGGGTAACTCTAATTCGGGTCCTCTAATGAATCTACCTTGCGAATCTCTCGGTCTAAGCATGCACCAATTAATTTAGAGGGGGAATAAATAAATAAAACAGAATAATAAACAAATAAATAAAACAGAATAATAAACAAATAATTAAAATAGAGTAATAAACAGATAAATAAAAACAGAATAATAAACAGATAAATAAAACAGAATAATAAAAAAAAATTAGAAAATCAAACAAAAGTAAAGAAATGATATTACCATATTTACAAACTGCTGAAAAAAAAATATTTACGATTTTTTTTTTTTTTTTTACCGTCACTCTCAAAGTTAACAAACAACAGCACCAAAATTTGATTATACCCAAAGTATAACACGGTAGTTGTAGTACAACTTTGGGGTGTCGATTTTCACAGGGAAACAAGTTAAGTACAAAGGAAAATGTGTGAACCTTAAAAGAACGATAAAAGCTAAACTAAATATTTTTTAGAGTTTTGATGGTGAAATAATGTAAGAAAAATTGCATAATTGTAAATGAAATATAAATGAGAAATAACAAGGTTCCGGGAATCCTCCTTAGATTCGTTCCCTATTTCCACTCTTGATTCAATCGATTTTATCTCGATTGCAAGTTTCACATCCCAAACAAACAATCGGAATATATTCAATCAAGCACATTTATAACTCTAATATAATTGCTACAAATTACTCATTGATTTCGGTTCAAGCACACATGACCGATCTTAAAGATTATCAAGAAACGACAATATATCACAATGACAATATCACAGTAATGGACAATCAGTAAAATAAATCTACTGAAATCAATCACATCCAAACAACCTCAATGGAGGAGAAGGATGCAATCACCGGATTAAGAGAATCTAAAAGAAGAAGAATAAAAAGTGCATCTATCACATGAACTCAAATCCTTCTTACTTAATCAATGAATAATTCATAAAACAATATTCAACATTAAATCCGTACAACTGAATCAAGAAGGAAATAAGGAACAATAAATCCCTAAGGATTCATCCTTTTCCCTTGTGTGAAGACTAGTTGGCCATGGAAATCAAGGTGGAAGAACAATAAGGATGCTCTCTCATTGATTTGGCCATGGAGTTCAAGGTGGAAGAACAATATTGATGCTCTCCCCCCTTGATTTCTAGCCCTCAAGAAACTTAGAAATAAAATGGAAGAATGCTGGATTTGGGATCCAATAACCTCTCTGTTTTTCTCTCTTCCTTCCTTCCTTGCTTCCTTTCTCTCTTGAATTATTTGAATGCCCGGCTGCACACTCCTTAAGGAGGTATTTATAGATTACAAGTAGTAGCTAGGGGTATTTTGGTCTTGGAAAAATATCACTTGCTCACCCTAATCAGGTCAAGAGGCGAGTGGGCCGTGCTGTGTGCCTGGGCCTGCTGTGCGTCTGGGCCTGCTGTGCTGGCCTGAACTGTTTCCACTAAAACTGCTATAACTTTCTCTAGAAAAATCTTTTTTATGAACCGTAAAATTCTACAGAAAATAGACTTCTGGATCTTTCTAAGAATATGTGGCTCATCTCCTGGTTCTTCCTACATCAATACAGTTTAATCTGCAAAGATGATTGATCTGTACGGGAAATTTTGGCAATTCAGTGAAACTCCTTCAGCTTGTATGCAGAAGTGCACACACTAGTGTGCCTACCCTTATCTTGCTCCAAAGTGATGCACACACTTGTGTGCAGTCTTTTAACTTACTGTACTTTATTAATCCATCCTTGGTTTTGACTTTAACCATCTTTGAATCATGTTTGGACACGTTTAAACCTTGGACAAAAATGAGCACCGACACCCAAGATCTTTTGGCGCTTTAAACATGGATCGCTTTATTATCTCTTTTGTACTCAAAGTACCTGAAAATGCATCGAATTAAGTCAATGATTTATGAATATCACTTTAGAGTTATCAACATGTAAAAGTGCGATTACGACCGAGATCAACCCTAAAATGTTAACAATTAAGTATTGTTTAGATGCATTTTATGACTCTCATCACAGACTGTTGATTGTTTTCTTCCATTTGTGCTCTCAGACTATTTATCTCTTCAGCATAAGCCTCATGGTATCCCATATCATTCCTCATTTGAGCTGAAAATCCAAACACAGTAGAGGGTGTAACTCCAAAACCCTGACCTCGGACATGACCGGAACTCTCTTCACCCATAAGCTCGGTGAAGACTTCATTTTGTATTGCTAAATTATTACTAGCATCAGAGGATCCTGAAGCTGCAACAAGTTCAGCAACATGAGCTTCAACTGTCACCTACAATTACGAAACAATAAAGATTAAACTCCTCCGAATATTGAGTAACTAATTACAGCGAAATTTACATAAAATAAAAGTTGCTTATCATATTTTATAGAAAAACTGGCAGCATTTCGCTTATTTTTCCATAAAACCTCATGCAAAAGAAAAACAAATATACAATCCAAACAATAATAAAGACTAATTTTCAGCCCCAGTCTTATCAAATTGAGACTGAAGCAATAACATGGCTGCCACTAAATAAAAAGGTCTTACTGAAAAACCTCCTTAAAGCTTCAGTTTTATACATGAGTTCCACTAATACATAAACGAAGAAGAATGAGAAAAACAACATAATTATCAAACATCATAGCAAGAATGCTCTGACACAAAAACAGAAAAAAAAAGAATTTATTTTGTGTATGTTAGGAATACTGAAGGGTGGGAAAGGGAAATTATGGTTGGACCATTGGAAATAGTGATGGGTTAGAGACTATGGGTTCAGGTGAGATGGTTATATAAGTAAATCTTCAAGGTACCATTTTCATTACCATGTTATGCTTATTGGATATAGATCTAAGTGCACTTGCTGTTTACATCCATATTTCAAAAATATTATAGCAAATACGCTGTGACACTAAGGAATGGTTAAAAGTTTGGCAAATGAGCAAATAGAACCTATGAACCAGTTAGCAAAGCCCTTCCAAAAAATGTTGGTTGTGGCTAGAATGAGTAATTTTGGACAAGGTGAGGTGTGGAAGGAAACATGATACTTTCACTATCTAATGAACTTCGATCCCCATTTTGGGGTGCATAAGAAGTCTTTTGATGTATACAACTTACCACCTAAAGGTACCTTCTAAATTAGGTCATGGAGCTACAAACATATGACAATGAAGTGAAACAGATATTTTGCAGAACCCTAAGAGATGATGGCTTAGTGAATCGTGGTGGTGGCTATAAGATGGCACCACAGCACTAACTTGTACAAAAACAAAATGGGATAGTTCTGTCTCTGTAGGGCGTTAAACAATTCTTGATGCATTGCCAAGGAGGCTTGGGTCCTAAAGTTCCCAGATTGAAATGTGTTTGCGCGTGTTTTACAAGTAAAAAAAAATTCTGGATGCATTTTCCACAGGTTTATACTGGTTACTGGTATGCATAAAGGATTAAATTAAAAAACACAAAGGAACATTTTCTCCATACTATTCTATACATCAAACTGAGTATAATAACTCCAACATGAGCCTTAAATGTTTCAATAGAAATTCAAACAAAAAAAAATTCTTTACCATCCCTATAACTTAGCAACCAATTCAGTATCTATAGTCTGAACTCTCCAGCTCAACAAGTCACACCCAGGTGTGAAAAGCAAAAGCTGGTACTACATTAAGGACTGTAATGGGGACACATGAAGGAAAGTTGGTTGAACTAACTGCGCTTGTTTTCAACCAAGCTGGTTTTCATGGGTCAATACGAAGAAAATAAATGTCGCGACACATGAGTATCACACAGATTTGGGGCAGCAAAGATTGGATGCGTTCAGATGACAAATGCAATAATATTGAATATGATATGACCCAAAAAACGAAGGGTGGATTTATTAAAATGCAAAGCTAAGCATCAAGTCACTAAATATGCCAAGTGGGCCAAGTGGAGGAATATTGTAACAATTCCCATATAAGCAACCTCCACTGAAAATTTTATGACCTTGTCTATGAAAACTCCTCAATAATACGAATTCTATCCAGTGGGGTAAGTACCTTCTGCTTGCTTACCCTCAAAAAGGAAAAGACTAAAGCAAAACAGAAAACTTAGTATAATTGGCTGCAATTTGCAGGTAAGGCTCATATCTCAAGCATAAGCGCATAGCTATTACTCTTTTAGTTGTGACAATGATAACTTGAATCAAACTTAGCACATTACGTCCACAAGATGGAAGATATTACTGTTGGATTAAGCTTACGACCACGCTTAACTTTTACTCTAGCAAGTGCAGATTTTGTACATGGCAGCCATAGTGCAAATGATGAAGAAACTACTCTGTGGTTCGAGTAGAAAGACTTCAAGGACAAAGAGACTACCTAACAAGTTTCAGAAGTTCCACACGTGAAGAGAAGGCAATTACAACAGTAGTTAAAACTGTTAGAGTTAGTTAGGCTATTATGTTAAGGAGCAGTTATACAATTCAAGTCATAGTCTTGAACTTGTTTGAATCTTGCTATATGTTAAGGAGCATATAGACTTCTCATTATACATCTATCATGGATAACGCTCAAAAGGAAGGCATGGGGTGAGGAGAAGTTCTAATGGAGTTGCCTTTTCAGGACTTTGGTTGGACTTGATTTCAGTAAAAGAATCTAAATTTACAGTAAAAGATAACCTCAACTTTACAAGAGCAACCATGACAAATAAATGCAATTTTCTTCTTTGATCAACCAACAAATGAGATAGGACTCAAGCATTCCATCATATATGTAAATGAACTTACCACAAATTGTCATGATGGTTCATCGATAAAAGTCCCATCCTTGCATTTATGAGTTTCAGCAAAAAACTCTACGTGCTCGGGCTCATTTCCATGTTTCATTTCCTGCCATTTATGAAAAGAGTTAAAATAGTGACTCAATATAGTACATCTCAATGAAAGATTGGATGATTGAAGCAAATGAACTCACATATTCATTCTGTCTTCTAGCAAAACTCTTTTAACCGGTCGTGTGAGGACATTGTTGTATTTCACGTGCCGCTGTCCCTATAGTAGAATATTTCTACACCAATAATAAACCAACTGAATAATAAGTCATTATTATAAAAATAGAAACAATGGGAATCTAAATGAACATAATATTGAAAATACAACCTCGCTCTGCTCAGAGAACCAGCAGTTCACCAGTTGCTTCCATTGGTCTTGATCTACTCCTTTAGGAACATTATTGTTCAAAACTTGTGCTTTTGTTTTGTTCCTCACGTGGTTCCTTTTAAGCACATATCGGTAGTCTTTTCATTTTTTCCCTATCATCCTCAATAAAATTTTGTCTATTGCCTCAATCATAGGGTAATGAAACTTCCTCTACCACAAAGAAAGGAAATCGATGTCAAATAAGCATTATTGGTGTTATGGATTATGCGTTTACAACACCACAAAAACAAAAAAAAAGTTTGGAGGAAAACTCGAAATTAAGTTGTTACTTACCTGAATCAATAAAACAAGATCCTTCTTGTAGTTAGAAGGGACCTTCTTCCAATCCGTGTAATTAAGCGGATAAAAGTTCCCTCGCTTTGCAACCTTGCCCAACCAGCTACTTAATATTTGGCCACATTTTTTAATAGGCTGGTTACGTGCATTGAAGTGGACCACAATTTTTTCCCCACGTTCAAGAGACCACACTTGTGAGGTTCTCAGGACACTTGTTTGCTTCTTCACCTTCCCTTCAGAATCTAGACATTGAAAAACATAAATTTTAAAATTAGCATAACAATGTGATATCAAACTAGTTATAAAGAGAATGTATTAAAATACAAAAATTATCAATTATCTCATATTGTTCACTATCATTGTTTTCACTTTCCGTTATTATTGGCTCGGGCTCAGAATCATTTTGTGAGTCATGATCATCATTAAGGTGATACTCATGCTCATGTTCAATATCTTCTTGATGGTGTGAAGACTCGGCTGGAGCCTGGTTTGACATGTTATCTCTGACTGAGGGAGGAATATATTTTGACCTATACATTTTGCAATCTGTATACATAGAAACCTAAAAACGGTTATATCTCACACTATCAAGAATGCATAAAGAGTTAACAAGAATTAGAAGAACCACACCTGAAAGTACGGAATGGTCAAGGGCTCGCAGAAAATGCAGCAATCAATAACTGTTGAGAACCTGTGAATAAATGAACAAATAAATGGTTCAAATAGGATTTAAAGAACAAGCAATAATCAATCATACAACTAAAACAGAAATTTACGACATTCTGAAATAACATTTCACAAACTGTACGCAAAAAAAGTTAAAGGACACAAAGCAACAGTAGCCCGAAAGAATACAATAAAACAATACATTCTTCTCTTTGACACACATGTGCATCACATAAATACACATCCAAATACAATTACATGGAAATGCACATAAAACTAGTCGGTATCTTCGTCAATATCCATCCTAGCCCAAGTTGAGATACAATCTAATTGATCGTCTACCACTACATTAGAAGGCATGCACTGATTGTAAGTGTCATCATCCTCTTATTGCGTTTTCCCCCCCATTTCATATAGATCCCTTGGCTTTGTGATCACAACATAATACCATTCCTTTATTGTTAGGTCTTGCACATAAAACACTTGTTTCGCTTGAGATGAAATAACGAACGGGTCATCCTTCAATAACTGACCAGTGCGTATGAACCTATTCAAGCTCACGAGAATGCACCCACTTACATCTTTCTTTAAATCCCTGGGTGAATTAATATCCACTCAATCACAATGGAACAACACAATCTTAAAAGTCCCATAGTAATCCAACTCGATGATATCTTTGAGCACACCATAATACATTTTATCATCTGCTTCAACCATAACTCCTGAATTTTGAGATCGTCTAAACCTCTCACGTTCCTTTGTGTGGAATTTAAAGCACTTTTGTTCGAGACTTTGTATTGGTCGATTGGAACGGTTGGTTAGTCTTTGAGCAGCCAAAAATTCGCTGCAATAATTGATATTTTTATCTAACTTTTATCCATCACAGTGATAATAATAGATAATAACAACTCAATTTAAAAACATGATTACTAAGTTCCTTTATTGATACTAACCTATGAAGGTAAGAAATTTTATCATTATGGAGCAACACATAACGATGTGCTTGAGCCAATGACATGTCATCGAGCTCAACACTTACAATCTTTCCCATTATCTGTCCACCCGAAGAAAACATGTATTCATCCGGATAATTTACAGTATCATTGTTCTTTTGGGGCGGTTGAATTTTGTCTCTACACCTTTGAAGTATTGGGAGCAATATGTTAGACACTCTTCCCCATTGTACCCTTCAGTAATTGACCCCTCAGGTCGACTTCTATTACGTACGCAAGATTTCAAGCGCACTAAATACCTTGCAAAGCCAAAAAATTAAAGATAAATTAAGTAGCCAATAATGTAAAAAAAAACAAAGTGCACAAATTAGCTTTGAACATCTAACCTCTCAACATGATACATCCACCTGTAGTGTACGGGATCACCAAGTCTAGCCTCGGAGGCTAAGTGAATGATAAGATAAACCATAATGGTAAAGAAACTCGGGGGGAATATTTTCTCTAAATAGCAGAGTGTCAAAGCAACACACTATACGTCAAGTTCATGGGGATCAAGGGCTTTAGAGCATAAAGCTTTGAAAAATGATGATAACTCAGAAACAACTGCTATAACATGTCTAGGCAAAGATGCTCTTAAGGCAATCAGATGGATTTTTTGCATCAATACGTGACTGTCATAACTCTTTAAGTTTGACAGCTTACAATCCTTTAGGTTGACACATCTCAAGATGTTTGATGCATACCCATTAGGAACTTTAAGATTTGCCAAAACTATCAAGAAATTCTGCTTCTCCTTCGTGGACATAGTGTAGCATGCTGGAGGCGAGTGCTCTTTTCCATTAGGAAGAACAGCTAAATGGAGGTCTTTCCTAATACCAATTTCCTCGAGATTACGGCGTGTCTTTTTATTATCTTTAGTCTTACCATCTATATTCAATATTGTTCCAATCAAATTATCACATACGTTCTTCTCTATATGCATCACATCTAAATTATGACGCAATAGATTGTCTTTCCAATAAGGTAACTAAAAAAAATGCTTCTTTTTTTCCACGATGTATCTCCACCTCCCTCATCCATGGAATATCCTCATTATCAACATTTTCTAGGAAATTGTCCACACCTCAAAAAGGTTATCAACTTCATCCACTAGTACTTACCCCGTAGAGGTACCGACATCCTCTCTTGCCATCTTCTTTGAAGGCTTTGAGGTTTTGCCATAGATATAATTTCCACTCTCTAGTTGTCTTAAAACATCGTGTCCAGACGATGAAATAGGAGCAGACCCCAACTCTATGGTGCCATCAAACTGATCCTTTTGAAAATGAAACTCATGGTTTTCTGCTAACCATCGACGATGACCCATATAGAAAAACTTTCCCCCGTGCTTTAACCATATAGAATGAGTAGATTCTCCACAACATGGACAAGCAACCCGCCCCTTGGTGCTCCAACCAGATAAGTTTGCATATGCAGGAAAATCATTTTTGGTCCAAAGAAGATAAGTGCGCAGTTTAAAGCTTTGATTGGTGGATGCATCAAACGCATCAACACCATCCTATAATTGTTTCAACTCTTCCATTAGAGGCTTCAAAAAGATATCAATATCACTACCGGAGCTTCTCTCACCAGGAATAACCGTTGAAAGGATGAAAGATGTTTGCTTCATGCAAAGTCACAGTGGCAAGTTGAATGAGACCAAAAAAACGGGCCATGTGAGTTGAACTCATTGTTCGAAAGGGATTGAACCCGTCACTAGCTAGGCCAAGCCTAACACTTCGAGAATCAGCTGCAAAATCGGGATACATAGTATCAAATGCATTCCACACTAATCCATCCGCCGAGTGTCTTAAAATCCCATCCTTTGTCCGCTCTGTATCATGCCATCTCATCAACGAAGCCGTTTTAGATGACATATATATCCTTTTCAATCTTAGTATTAGCGGAAAATAACGCAATACTTTAGCTGGATTTTTCTTTTTAGATTGACCATCCATCTCATTCAACGGATCCTCATCATCAGCATTGTTTATAACCCACCGTGTCACACCACACGCATGACAAAATTCATCATTCACATGCTCACCCCAATACAATGTGCAGTCATTAGGACAAACATGAATCTTCTCATATCCAAGACCCAATCCTTTGATAATCTTCATGGCTTCATAATAATTTGATGGCAATGGAGCACACATCGGAAATGCCATGTTGATAAACTCAAGCAACATAGTAAAAGATTTACCAGACCACCCATTCAAACATTTGAGGTGTAGTAGATATAACATAAAACTTAACTTTGTGAAATTTTGACAATCTGGATAAAGTTCAGTATCATAATCTTTCACCAAATTGCGATACTGAGTCGTCTCATCAATAGCAGAACGAACTGGATGTTCGATGTGTGAAGGATCACTACAATTATTGGACTTAAACCCACCATGAGCCTGTTGCTCTTCACCATTCTCATTTGAAGATCCCACTTCGATTACTAACCTTAACGGTTCATTGTTTAGGTTTTGACAAGCAACCTCGAAGGCACCTCGGAGCAAACCCAACATGTCATCTCGTCCCATGAAGCCAACTGGAACACTAGTGGGTTGTAAACTAGTATGAGTGTGGTCTATACAAGAGACTTTCTCCCCACGAAAAACCCACTGGTGTAACCTAGACTAAACCCATTATACAATAGATGCTCCTGAACAATTTTCGGTTCGGATGAAGAACAATTACCACATCTCCCACATGGACAAACAATACTACCACGACCACAAGCTTTCTGACATGCAAATGTAATGAAGTTTGCAACACCATCCATATAGGCTTTACTCGACCTCAGTTAATCTATCCAACTTTTATCCATTTTTTGACGACGCCAATAGACTTTCCTAAAACAATGTTAAGAAACTCAGAATTGTAATATTTTTTGGTTAAAGAAGGCATAATCACAAATTGATAACAACAAATTCTTAATCACAGGTTAATTAGTACTCCATATATTACAAGTGGTCCCATTCGAAAGTGATTATTTAGTTGTTCTATTGACTTCTCATTAACAAAGAGAAATAACTTATATATATATATATATATATATATATATATATATATATAAATAACTTATAATTGTTTAGTTTCTAACTCAGGAAACATAAACCATTTCTATAGTAAATCCTTACCCCTTTTAAATACAGTTTCAATTAGCAGCAAAAAAATGGTTTAAAGTGAGATAATATTTTTTTTTTTGGGTTTTGAATTTGTAGAATCCAAGAAGAGAACGTGGTGTGGCTACAGAGGGATGACAACTGTTGTATCGATGGTATAAATTATATATAAAGGGAAAAAGACATTAAAAAGTGAATTGGACTATTACTCAGGCAGAGGACTACATTGATTAAAACTTGTCCTAAGTCAAATTTCTGTTGTGTAATAGTACAAAATGACCAATTTCTTTGCTGTGAGCAGTGTTGCCTAGGAAAACGACTAAATTCTTCATTGTTATTTTCCCCATCACCATCACCATCACCATCACCATCACCATAACCAAAACAGTTATTTTACCATCCACAAGTTCTCATAAAATTAACACCACCCAAAATGTAAGATTAATTTAATAACAAAAAGAAAATGAAGAAGCAAAAGCAACCATCAAACTCAAAGAACTCAGTCAAGAAACCTATAAAATGTGAAGGCCAGGTAGAAGAAGTTGATTTATTTAACAAAAGAATTGTATTGGAGTATTACATTTTCATTTGTATGCAAGTCTTTATCATATATATATGATACAAGCAAATACCATATATAAATATATATGAAAGTATGTATGAAGTGATGAAAAGAAAAATGGTTCAATATAGATCAACTTTGTTAAATTCCAAAAGATTACAAAGCACATAGGCATCACAAGAATTGGATGAGAATAAAAGAAAGCCTAAACAAATCCCTATAACCAAACTGTACTTTTTCATTCCCTTTATTCCCTATCCTAGAATTCATGGCATGCACATACAAAAGTTGACAAAGAAAAAAGAAGAATCTTCTGACCTGTAAGAGTACTTTGAAGATCAGCTGAGAATTAAGCTGCATAAACTTGTGCTGCTTACAAGATTGAGAAGAAGAGAAGCAGTAGTAAAGCAAAAAAAAGAAGTCTTTCAATGGAAATGAACAACAGCTCCAAAACTTCAGGCACAACTTTGTTTGATAAAGAAACACCTTGCCTTCACACTCTCCATCCGTATATACTGCAAAAAACAGAAAGTCAAATAAAATAAAAATTGAGGAAGAATTTAAGATTCTCTCTCTTTCACAGACACACAGAAACAAAAGTGTTTATTGCATCTGGGGTTTGAGGCATGGCAAACAAATCTCAGTGCCTTAGCCAATGCCATTAAAGTTTTGTGAATGATAGATGCTCAAACAGGCTCAGCAACGCAGAGTATTTATAAATACACATTTACATATAAAAATCTAAATCTTTAGTATTTATATTTTTTAATAGTAGTTGAGGATCACAAGGGTAAACTCTGCCCCAGACTATAGTAGAGAAAAGGCTTCCAAACTTCTCAACAAAATTGTAAAGCTGGAATCATTATACATTTATACTGGAACCATTTCACATAATCTCCTCTAATTTTATTTAACAGTTACATGCCTCATAAATGAACTAAGATCTGTGGCTTAATAGTAGAGAAAAGGCTTCCAAAGTGACCTTAGGTTGTACTGCATAGCAGGACTCAACGCATGCTAAACTATAACAAGGTTCTAATTAAAAGCCATAACTGTCCCTAACAAAAAATCTGCATCATATTCTATCACAAAACAATATGGATCATCTAAACTACTTTTCTTTCACTATACTCTTTATTCTAAGGCCTAAAGTTCAAAGAAGTGGACAAAATTTACAGTCAATCATTCCAATAACAATGATGCACAACCTGCTCTGTTATAATACTACAAAATATATTAGGTGTATGCCTAAAACGTTACACCCATTAATAAACTCAACTAAACTAAGCATAGTTGGGTTTAGTTGCATTAATCACATTTCCTCTATTTATGTACCAGATCTAAAGTCATATCACTGAAGTAAAGATTTCTGGAGGTCAACTCTTTTCTTGGTTATCTCACTACAACTTGTCAACAAAGTTCACCCAAAAACATAGGAAGAAATTAAAAAAAGAAGAAGAGGGAGAAGGAGAAAAGAAATTAACAATAGAATGTTTGAGCAGGAAAATATTTTTTCAATTTCACAAATGAGAACTAAGATAATCTAAACTGAGAATTACAGCCAAACAAAAATAAATAAATAAATAAAGGATTTAAACCAACTCAATTTCACAATCCATATGTTGACATGTACATTGAATTGTACAATCTGCTAAATGGCATCCAATTGCAAAACCACATCCCACTGTGAAATATAGCTTTTCAGTGTACTCTTAACCAATCTCATCTAATATTTCACAACTAGAGGGGTGTGGTTTAACAGAACACAAAACAACATGCAGAATTGATATTGCAAGAGGAAAAAGCATGATTGAACTAGAATACAAATTACAGGCTTCCTACTAAAAAAGATTATTTTTTACAAGTAACAAAAAAAGTGTACTTAAGAGTATGTGGCATGTAGCCAAATCTTCAGAGATAACAATCACAAATATACAAGTACCAGTCAACGAATGTATCTCCATTTGACACACACAGTGGGATTATGATTACAACTATTGTTGCTACCATAATTCATTTCATAGGAACGGTGGTAAAATATTTGCTCGAAGATCAGAGACAAATAAATATTGTTGGCAATATTAGTGTCTTATCTGGAGCTCTTGCTGTTGGTTTTCTCGTATATATCATTTTTCCAGTTATTGGGGTGCTGGTTTTTCTCGTGTGCTGCTTTGTTTGTAAAGGTGGTATATGATTCGTATAAAGAGCTGTATCGCTTGCTATACGACACAGCTAAGGAGCCTAATCACGATCAGTCACCAGTATGATATTTACGTAAGAGATTTGTGGAGTAATTTTCATTTTAAGAAAGAATTTTATCATTTTTTGTGTGTGTAAATTATCAGTGTAAATAAAAAAAAATTACCTTAAAAGAAGATTTAAGATGACAAAAAAGAAGGCTTGATAGTTGAGACACTCTTAAATCTTAATTATATGATAAGGTTATAAAATTATAGGAATAATTTGATTTGGATGATTTTAAAAGTTTATGAATTAGATTATAGAAATTAAAATTTTATGAAATACCATTTGTTATATTTAATTAAAACTCAAAGTTTAATATGAAGAATAAATGAGTAAGGTCAAAAGCATGCCTACAAAAATCATAATTTTTATAGGAATTTTGATATTTCCTATAACCCAATTACACGGAAAAAAGCTAGATAAGATGAATTGTCCCATAAGAAAACAAATAATAAAAAAAAAAGATAGGATGAAATCAAATTAAATTAATCAAAGCAACTTTGTCTGATACATCACTTAAAAACATATGAGTAACAATAATTAGAATATAAATACCAACACAATTTGGCTGAGCTATCAATCAATGATAAGATTGTATCGTTCTTCTAACAAAGACAAAGGCAGATTCACGGCAAAAAAGTTTAGATCTTGGAGTTCCTCCTTCAATTTCTGTTGATCAATCCATTCAAGTCCACTAAGTTTGTCAAGATCAACTGTTTCTGACATCTGCATTTCCAAAACTTTAAATCTCTCCATCATCTTTAATTTTGTAGATGGGTTACCAAAATTTGGTTGATCGATAAAAAAAGAAGAATTACAAGGCTGGCTCAAAATTCGAATGGCATACTTTTGTAATACAGGAAGACAATCGCCATATTTGTCCCACCAAGTCCCTATACACCATAGAATAATAAGCAAAATTTATCAAACCAAAGAAAGGGAAAAAGTAAAGCACTTTAATTAATTAAAATTAAGTTACAATACTTACGTGGGTGGATTGATTTAAAACTCATCATTGCTACCTTTGTGAACATAATTGAACCTTTTAAGAGATAATAATGTTGCAGTTGAGTATTGAATGCTTCCTTTTCATCAACAGGGACCAAGTTTTCCGAAATAAATTGCATACCACGTTTCAGTTCTTCAACATTCACCTTGCAGTTCTCAGCGAGCATGCAAGCAGGATTTAGAAAAGCTGCAGCTGCATGTACAGGATGGATTATTTCTCCTCGAGCTTTATTAAACGACTCCAACACATCCTTGTATCGGTCTTGATTGTTATCAAAGCACTGACTGATAGCAGCTTTTGCCCTCTCCAGTATTTCAAATAAATATCCTATACTTGGACCAACTAGAGAAGCCACAGTGAGAGCTTGGAATAGTGGCTGTAAAATTGATACCAACTCCTTGGCGTCATTCCAAAATTCTGTACAGTGCATAATACGATGAATTAATTTTTCATCTCCGTCTTCACAACAAGTAGATACTTGCAGATTCTGTAATTCATTTTCAAATTCCAAAAGTGATTTCAATTTCCAAAAGCTAACGGCCATTTCAATAGTTTCATCTGAAAACTGCAAGAAACAAGTACCAATTTTCTCGATTCTGGCCCAACCTCCTTTAAAGTAATCATTAGGATAACGGATGCGAACAAATGTGACAATTAGTTCTGCACAATTAAGTATGTCACCATGCTCATCAGATATTTTAACCAAAAGGTTTTCAATCACTTCAATGGCGCTTGAATCAGCCACATTCATCCAAGGATACTTGTTAATAAGACTACTCCTAACGGAAACTGTATTGTCATTAGTTAGAAATTGGATAACATGTCTATCCCCAATTGTATCAATCTGATTTGAGATGATGTTGAACCAATCACATATGACATTCTTAGATGGATGTGTCTTATATAATAATAATACTCCATTCGGTGTATATGCACTTATTGTGTAACTTGAAAGAAATCTGACATTCCACTCAATCCTTTTATGAAATATTATTGTACAACCTGACTTGGGTAATAAATTCTTGACATCTTCATAGTACTTTTCAATTTTGCGCTCGAGATATGGAATTAATTCCCCATTAAGTGTTTCTTCATCTGGAAGTTTATAATGAGGCCCAAAGTTAGCTACATCCTTAACAAAATCAATAAAAAACGGTGATATAGTAGCATCATGTGAATTGGTGTTTGAAAGGATGAATTTGGCAAGCTTTTTGTCCACTAATTCCGTATCCTTCTTCGTCTCACAGGCCTTTGACGAAGAAGGTGAGGAAGTAGGGATGGTCTCATTCTCAACTTCTGTATCATGACCACCAATCACATTCACAACTTCTATATTATGATTATCAATTCCATTATCAACTTTTATATTTTGAGCTCCAATCGCATCCAACACTTTAAATTGAACAACTTTGGGTACTTTTTGACAAATTTTAATCCCACCGCCCTTTTTTCTTGACAAATGTGATTTAATCCTCGAACTACCCCCAGCAAACTCCTCTGCACAAAATTTACAACGAACACGACCATTTGCTAAGATTTCTACATACTCCCAAAATGGATCTCTCTTTCTAACCATATTATCTTGTTAATAATCCTACGTCAAATGAAACATTAACAAGAAGTAGATTTAATTAGTATTAGCAAAATATGATACTGGTTATTTAGCTTGATCTTCTCATTCAAAATTGGAAATGGAAAACAATAATAAATAAAACGGACTAAAAAAGGAATTAAATTGTGCCCACATAGAATTATTAGAAAACATCACAAAAAAAGAAAGAATATGTGCTTTTAACCAATTATGTGAAATAAAAACGACAAGAAATACATTAACACATTTTAAGTTCTGATTAAGAATCGAATGAGCTTTCAAAAAAAGAACAATTTCTAAGATATTTCAAATGTAGCGAAAATAATTTTTATAATTCTTTTTCTTTTAGTCATAATTGATATATTGTGCTATTTAATTTCTTCAATTTTTCCTAACCCTATTAAAGTACCTCTCAAGGTAAATAAAGACTAAAAAAAGATTATGTGAAATGATATTTGTTTTCTATAAATAACGACTAAACACTTTCAAAGAAACAATTTCTGAAAAAAAAAATCCAAAACTAAAAAATTGTTAGATAAACCAATTTCATAAATGTTTTATCAAACATAAAATAATTTTTAGTTTTATCAAAAATTGTAAAAAAAAAAAAAAAAAAACCTATTATGACAACCATAAATTGAACGGTTGCTATTGATTTTGTGTAATTAATTATGCTATTTCATTTAATACAATTGTAATTACAATAAATTTCCCTTTAAGCTATTTTTTTAAGAGAGTTGCCCTTTAAGCTAATTAGAGACTCAAAAATCAGAATTATCTACTGTACTACTAAGAAACATAAAGCAAAAACTAAAGCAACATCAGAGATCCTGAAACATACTCATAAGAACTGATCAACAAAACTAAAGTAAATAGATAGCACTATGTATTAACGCAAAGTAGTTTAAAAAACCGCACAGATCGATGAAGTCATGAAACAAATTAGATGATGATTGGCAGAAATCTTACAACAATTAAAGACTTAGAAAGATCGAGACCGAGATCGAGATCGAGAAGAGAGAGACAGAGCTTCTTCTTTTAAGAAACATAAAGCAAAAACTAAAGCAACATGAGAGAGTTGCCCTTTAAGCTAATTAGAGACTAAAAAATCAGAATTATCTACAAAACGAGAGATCCTGAAACATACTCAGAAGAATTGATCAACAAAACTAAAGTAAATAGATAGCACGTAAACATACACAGATCGATGAAGTCATGAAACATAAATTAGATGATGATTGGCAGAAATCTTACCCCAATAAAAGACTTAGAGAGATCAAGATCGAGAAGAGAGAGACAGAGCTTCTTCTTGAACTTGAATAATGAGAGAGAAAGGGCTGGCTACCACCAGGCTTTTGGATGGAGAGAGTCAAGTTAAGTATTTCTTTTCGTGGAGAAGAGACATTACCCATTTAATAATTAATACTCCAGTCAAGCCTAGCAATCACCAGACGTTAAATGCCAAAGAGCATTGAGGGACAGAAAGTCAAGTTTGGGAGCAAAAACCAAACTTAAGGTTTAATTTATGGACTAGGACTATAAGGGTAACTAGAGGAGCCTAAACCCAAGTCCAATATATTCGGCAATTGGTACAACTTAAGGTCCTAGGGCCTAGGGCTCCTTTTGGGCTCTTTAAGACGGACTCAACTATATTTCTTTTCCAATGGCTTGAATGAATACTTTTTTCTATCTAGTCAGGGATGGTAACATGTCAGGCGTACATTTAGATTTGTTTCTGATTTTAAAAACAAATAGAAAGCTGTTTTCTGTATTTTTTAAATTAAAAATACGTTTGAGTAACTATTATTTTAAATTATTGTTTTAGTCTATCTTATTACAATAAAATTAAAAATTAACAGAGATGACCACTTTTAAATGTATTTTATCATTATTTTATGAATTATTTTAAAAATAAGTGTAGAAAACATTAAAAAAAATGCTTCCAAAAACAAGTTTGGTTTCAATAATAGTTTTTAATAACTTTTTTTTATATATTTTAAAAATCAGAAAGATGTTCTTCAGTTGTTAAATTATATCACCTCTCTTCCCAATAATATTGTCACAACTTAATTAAGCAAAGCTTCATGAATTTTTCTGTAAGCCCTAATTAATGTCACTACATGGTGGATTTCTGATAAGCCTTCATAAATCCAAGGTGACACATGGCTATAACAGTGGTCCATGTGTTTGCTTCCTTACCGATCTATATAAAGTAAACAAACAGCACTTCACACATTTTAAGTTCACTCTAATTAATTGATGATAGCAAAAATGTCTCTTTGTGTCACCACCTTTCTCCTTCTTCTCTTAGCCATGGCCACCACCACCTCTTGCACTACCCAAGAACTAGAGGTGGTCCAAATGGCTCGAGCCATGGTTTTACAAGCTAGCAACTGGGTTCAGTCCTCAATGATGCCAGATGGGACATTGGACCCAGATTTGATTAACCCTGATCATGTGGTGGCAGCACTAAGGGATTGTGGTAAGCTCCATGATGAGAGTGAGTCAAGACTGTCCAGATTGCTGAGCTCTAACAGTGAGATTAATCACACGGTTGATGATGCTCGTACGTGGCTAAGTGGCGTGCTTGCGAACCATAGGACTTGTTTGGATGGGTTGAGTGAGAAGGCTTTGGTTGATCAAGCTCATGATTATGGAGGGGCTCAAAACTTGACTGTGCTGCTTGGTGAAGCTTTGGCTTTGTTTGGGAGGAAGGGTAGGGGTTTAAGGAGGGGTAAGTTGCTTTCTTTGTCTCACTTGTTGGAGAGTGTGTTAGTGTATTAAGCAATAATTTGCAATATATATATATATATATATATATTATGATCTAATTACTTTATCATGAGGACAAAATTATTTAACATGATTTGAAAAAGTTTGGTTGCTTTTTTAATTGATTTCTAAGATACCTGAATTTTTTTAGCTATAAGTAGCCTAACTTTTCAATTTGATGCCCATTTGTTTATGAGGAAAATTTGATAGGATGATATTTATTTTAATTTATTCCTAATACAAAAATGAGTTTCCAAATTACAAATAAATTTCATAAAATTTGAATTAATGGTGGGAGCTATAAGTAATTTGAGTTACTACATACCAGTATTATTCAACAAGATTATTATATAGACAAAAGATTATGTTTTAGGATGAGAATTTTATTTATTTAAAGTGTGATTATTAATTGATAAAAATAATACTTTTGGTCTCTCCAACACAATGATTGTCACGTTTATTATTTAATTTGTTAAATGATTATTTTTTTAAATATTAAATATTAATTATTTTTTAAAAAATAATTTTTTTATATTTTAAACTTATAAATATTTAAAATAATTAAACTCAAAAAATTAAACGTAACTATTATTGAGTTTTTTTTATCTATAGAATTGGGTCTCATTCACCCTCAAACTAGCCCAATTTGTTTTTATGTTGGGTGCTAACTGCCTAGCCCAAGTTGCATAATGTTTCAAGTTACAACCTTAGAATTAATTCACCTTCACGTATTAAAAAAATCACCCTCTCCAACATACTACAGAATTCTTATTTCTATTTCTATTTAGGAGCACCACCACGTAGATCAAGATTCAACCAAAACGGAGGACTTCTAACGTCGTGGCACCCAGCAACTTCCAGGGCTGACTTTGTGGTTGCAAAAGACGGCTCCGGCTCTCATACAACCATCAATGGAGCATTGGCTGTAGTCGCTAGAATGGGTCGTAGGCGACCCCAAAGAGTAATAATCCACGTTAAATCAGGTGTTTACAACGAGATTGTAGAGATTGAGAAGAACATAAGGAATATTATGTTTGTTGGAGATGACATTGATCGAACCGTTGTTACTGGTAACCGAAATGTCTCGGATGGTGCTACCACCTTTCGCTCAGCTACTTTTGGTAAGATTATTTTTTTTAATGCTTTCACAAATATAAAATATATATATATATATATATATATATATATAGATTTTTTATTATTTAAAAGTAAAATAGTATCACGAATCAGATTAAAAACACTTTACTAAATCCATTTTTTTGAGACAAGTGACAGATCATCCATACTTGATCTAAAGAATTTGTAAAGAAAATATTCTTTTTTTTTTTTTATGTTCACTTGATGTTTAGTTATTTCTACATGTAAATTCGAATGATCAGACCGTAGATCCAACTACCATCAATGCTCTCGAGCTTACTGAATCATCTTTCTTTCTTATAAACTTGGTACTGTCAATTGCAGGTGTTTCAGGGGATGGTTTTTGGGCAAGGCATATGACATTTGAGAACACAGCAGGTCCCCAAAAGCACCAAGCAGTGGCACTAAGAGTAAGCTCAGACCTCTCAGTATTCTACCGATGCAGCTTCAAAGGTTACCAAGACACCCTTTTCGTCCACTCGCTAAGGCAATTTTATAGAGATTGCCACATATACGGCACAATCGATTTTATATTTGGTGATGCCTCAGCAATTTTTCAAAACTGCGACATATTTGTAAAAATACCAATGAACCATCAAGCCAACATGATCACTGCACAAGGCAGAGAAAACCCAAACGAGAACACAGGGATTTCAATACAAGGGTCTCGTGTTCAGCCTGCGCCTGATTTTGTTGCTGAAAAAAATTCGTTCAAGGCTTATTTAGGCAGGCCGTGGAAGAAATATTCGAGGACTGTAATTTTGAAGACGGATCTTGATGGATTGATTGATCCAAAGGGGTGGAGTGAATGGAGGGGGGATTTCGCTCTTTCAACGTTGTATTATGCAGAGTATGTGAATACGGGTAGTGGTGCGTGATGAGTGAAAAATATTGCATATTTTGGCCACTTAATTTACATTTGTTAGCTTAGGAATTTGTTACTTTGAGTTGTTTTCGTTGTTTTTCAGGTTTACAAGCACCAAGAAAGGAGTTTCACTAAATTGCTAGAATTTCCCATACAGATAAATCATTTTTGAAAATTAAACTGTATTGATGCAAGAAGAACCAGGAGATGAGCCATATATGTTTAGAAAGATCCGGAAGTCTATTTTCTGGAGAATTTTACGGCTCGTAAAAATGATTTTTCTAGAGAAAGTTATGGCCATTTTAGTAGACAAAGGTCAGGCTGTGCGGGTTGTGCAGGATTTCAGCGTGAACAGAAGTTTTGAAGGGCATGTGAAGCTTAAATCCCACATCCCACATCGGTTGGAAACACATTTCTATATCCCACATCCCACATCAGATTGGCAACACATTGCACTCATGGTATTTGCCTATATAAGACCCACTTCACTTTAGCTTTAGACACAATTGGATTATCTGAGATCATCAGAAAGTGAATCCAGAGGGCCTTTAGGAGCAATCCAGAGGGCCCTTAGGAGGAATCCGAAGTACAATTCCTGGGCCATTTGGTGTTAACTGGTGGACGTCTGCTAGCATTCTGGTGGATCCCGAAGGCTTTGCTACCACAAGGGAAAGCGTTGTCCATCAGCGAGTGGAATTTCTCCCATGTAAAGTAATTTATTTCTTTTTAGTTTAATGTTTAGCACTTTTATTATGAACCGTAGTTTCATAACTATGAGTGGCTAGAATCTTCAACTAAGGTTGAAGATGAAGCCTCGTCATTGTTTGGCATAGTAGTTCAGATTTGTTTATACAATTCTGACATTTTTTTAGTATAAATGTTTTGTCAATTATTTGAGTAAATCTTGTGATTGATTGAGTTTAAATTGTTCTGTTGGATATTCTTTGTGTTTCATCTGATGGATACATCGAATTGTTTTCGATTAAATTGGATTTCCTTTATGATTTGTTAAAAGCAGATACATTGGATGCTTTTGGCTTAATTGGGATATTCTTTGTTTTTTGTTTAAAAGTTGGATTCATGGAATGTTTTGATAGGCTATTTTTTAGGACATGAAAATATATGCTTAACTTTGGTGGGGTGGATTCGGAAACCTTAGTGTCTTTATTATTAGTTTTAAAATCAATTTAGTTTAGTTTCAATTTGTTTTCCAAAATATCATTCAAAATTTGGAACTAGGTTAAGATAATGTTAGTTTAGATTAAATTATATTTTCACAACGCAATTCTTTATGGATTCGACCTCGCACTTGCACAACACTATATTGCAAACGACTCGTGCGCTTGCGAGTAAATTTAAAACTCACAACAAGTTTTTTGCGCCGTTGCCGAGGAATTGTTTGGTTTGTGAAAATTTTTGGTATGAATTGATTTTATTTTTCTACTAGTTAGTTATCAAAAATAATATATATATATATATATATATGTGTGTGTGTGTGTGTGTGTGTGTGTGTGTGTGTGTGGATGAATCCAGCGCCGGTTTCATAGTCTTTAGAGGACACCATCAAAGAGTACATGAAAATGACCGGCCAGTCCATCAATGCTGCCAACACAGTCAATGTTGATAGTTGTTCCATCTGTGCTAGTCCTATGCATTTAGCACAGAATTGTCCCTCAATGTCGGCTTTTGCCGAGTATCCCATTGAACAAATGAATGCTTTCAATGACTGTTGTTTGCAATCAAATGGATCTTACTCCGAAACATACAATCCAGGGTGGTGAGACCACTCTAATTTTTCATTGACGCAGAACCAACTGAGAAACTAGGGAGGAGACCCTTATCAAGCTCACAATCAATACCCTCCCGAATTTCCTCCACCAGTTCCAAGTTATAGTCACTCAGCCTATCTAGCACCATTACTCGCTTACCAAGCTCCCATTCAAACACCAGTGCTAGTTTCACAGTCACTTGAGGACACCCTTAAGGAGTACATGAAAATGACTAGCCAATCCATGAGCGAAGTGATGAGTTCAACAATAGAAAACACCAAAGCGATTGCCAAGCTAGAGAGTCAAATTGATCAAATCGCAAGTTACGTGGGTGAAGGAGAGGAAGGAAAGTTCCCCAGTCAACCTGATCCTAACCTAAAGGAATAGTTTGCGGTAGGAAATTTATCAACTCCTATGCATTGGCAGGAACAAGTGCAATTGATTGTCCCATTGAGGTCTGGGAGACAAGTGGACAATCAAGTGGAGGAGAACCTTGCTATGCAACAAGGGAAAGAAAGTAGCAACAAGGAAAAGAGAGATGCTGAGCCATCTATAGCCACACCTATTATTAAGGATCTCTCTAGGTCGTTTTTACCTAAAGTGCCTTACCCTGAGAGATTACAAGCGCCCAAGAAAGAAGGGAAGTCTGAGGACATTCTGGAGGCATGCTTTGCTCAATTTGGAGAGGTTTTGGATTTAGATAAATTACTTGAGCAAGCAAATACTATCTTGGAATCTGCTCCTCGGGAGAGTAGTAAGACAGAGGAGACTATGGATGAATCCCGCATTGAGGACCCCCTAAAGGCATGCTTTGCTCAATTTGGAGAGGATTTGGATTTAGATATATTACTTGAGCAAGCGAATGCCATTTTGGAGTCTCTTCCTCAAAAGAGCAGTGAGACGAGGAGACCACAACACCTAAACCCCCCAAGAAGGAACTTAAGCCTTTATTGGACAATTTTAAGTATAAGTTCCTAGGTCCAACAAATTTTTTGCCTACAATTATAGCTTCAGATTTGGTTGATGCTCTAGAGGAGAAATTATTGGACATCTTAAGAGAGTATAAGGAAGCTATAGACTAGACTATTGAGGATATCAGGGGAATCAACCCCTCGGTGGTGATATACAGGATACATTTGGAGGAGGATACTAAGCCATCGAGGGAGCCACAAAGAAGGCTCAACCCTGCTATGCAAGAGGTTGTGAGGGCAGAAGATATTAAGCGGTTAGAGGCAGGGATCATTTATCCCATCTCTGATAACAAGTGGGTGAGCCCGATTCAAGTCATGCCCAAACGTACTGAATTAACGGTAGTGAAGAATAAGGACGACGAGTTGGTGCCAACTCGTGTTCAGTCAGGGTGGAGAGTGTGTATCGACTGCCGTAAACTGAACATTGCCACAAGGACTGATCATTTTCCATTCCCATTTATTGATCAGATGGTGGATTGTTTAGCTGGGCACGATTACTAATGTTGGGTCTGGCTGAAGACGTTAAACTTAGCGCTCATGAGAGGTACCCCACAACTTATCCTTTCTGTTTATTTATTATTCCACATATTTATGATTAATGTTTGTTTCCAGTATTTTTTTGTTTTTCAGTTTTTATTTTTCAGGGACAATGCGTACTTCAGTTCAAGTTTGGGGGTATGCTATGAGCCATACCAGTCCAGATAGTTCTCTATATCTCAGACTCTTTCCATATTAGCCACGCATTGGGGTCAATGTGTAATTTAAGTTTGGGGGTATGGGAGACACATCACACACTTTGTCCTAATTTGTTGTCTTTTCGTGGTAAAGATAAATGCATGTTCATGTTCATCTAAAAATTTTGGTTGATCTGGAAAATTTTGATGTGATTTCATTAGTAAGCTTAAAACTTTGAACACATGATCTGATGATAGAGTTTAAACTTTAGTTACTTACTTTAGGCATTTTTGAGAATTCACATGTTTGATCTAATCTAACACGAGCACAGTAGCACATATTTGTGTGAGGTACGACATGTGATTTTAATGTACGTTTCCTTGTCTTAACTGAAACCGGATGACTTGTTGGATAAACACTTGGGCATATATATATAAAAAAAATAATAATACTACTAATATTTATAATGATCATCATCAATAAACTTTTCACTAAGAAACTGGACCTCTTACCTCAGTAAGCAGTGAGTGTTCATATCAAAAGGTGAGAATTTTATTCATAATGATCATTGCGAAACTTTCCGCTGAGTAACTGGACCTCTTGCCTCAGTAAGCAGTGAGTGTTCACGTCAAAAGGTGAAAATTTTGCTTGGTAGTATTAAGGCCAGTTTAATTTCGTAGCCTTTTTTACTCGAGTTAGTAAGTCCTTAGGGGTGTCTTTACACCTAATGCCCTAAAACCATCTGGTTTGGGAGTCATTGACTCAACACTCGCTACATGGGTCAATTAAAAAGCTTAAGGGAATTAAACATAGCAGAGCCTTATATATGAAAAAAAAAACTATGCCTTCGTTGTTCTTTCCGATGAGAAATTCTGGATCTTGAGACTCGATTACCTTGTACATTGAAGTTATTTGGAAACCTCATCTGTATATGCTAAATCACTTTGCACTGATTCAAGTTTGTGATGTCTCACCATGCCTCTTGTAAGTAATCAGGTTTTAAATTCTTATTCATTGTGAAGATGGGTTGAACTTATTTGAGCTTACTCAAGAATGAATCTCATGGTTTTGAGTTCTCCTTAAATTTTTAGATACCATGAGTGATGAACTTATCTCTATGTTCTTTGTTTTCCATTTAGTTTTTTTTTTTTAATTTTGTTTTGCTAAGGGACTAGCAAAATGTAAGTTTGAGGGTATTTGATGAGTGAAAAATGTTGCATATTTTGGCCATTTAATTTACATTTGTTAGCTTAGGAATTTGTTACTATGAGTTGTTTTCGTTGTTTTTCAGGTTTACAAGCACCAAGAAAGGAGTTTCACTAAATTGCTAGAATTTCCCATACAGATCAATCATCTTTGAAAATTAAACTGTATTGATGCAAGAAGAACCAGGAGATGAGCCATATATGCTTAGAAAAATCCGGAAGTCTATTTTCTGGAGAATTTTACGGGTCGTAAAAATGATTTTTCTAAAGAAAGTTATGGCCGTTTTAGTAGACAAAGGTCAGGCTGTGTGGGCTGTGCGGGATTTCAGCGTGAACAGAAGTTTTGAAGGGCATGTGAAGGCTTAAATCCCACATCCCACATCGGTTGGAAAAACATTTCTATATCCCACATCCCACATCGGATTGGTAACACATTGCACTCATGGTATTTGCCTATATAAGACCCACTCCACTTCAGCTTTAGACACAATTGGATCATCTGAGATCATCAGAAAGTGAATCCAGAGGGCCTTTAGGAGTAATCCAGAGGGCTCTTAGGAGGAATTCGAAGTACAATTCCTGGGCCATTTGGTGTTAACCAGTGGACGTCTGCTAGCATTCTGGTGGATCCTGAAGGCTTTGCTACCACGAGGGTAAGCGCCGCCCATCAGCGAGTGGAATTTCTCCCATGTAAAGTAATTTATTTCTTTTTAGTTTAATGTTTAGCACTTTTATTATGAACTGTAGTTTCATAACTATAAGTGGCTAGAATCTTCAACTAAGGTTGAAGATGAAGCCTCGTCATTGTTTGACATAGTAGTTCAGATTTGTTTATACAATTCTGACATTTTTTTAGTTTAAATGTTCTTTCAATTATTTGAGTAAATCTTGTAATTGATTGAGTTTAAATTGTTCTGTTGGATATTCCTTGTGTTTCATCTGATGGATACATCGAATTGTTTTCGATTAAATTGGATTTCTTTTGTGATTTGTTAAAAGCGGATACATTGAATGCTTTTGGTTTAATTGAGATATTCTTTGTTTTTTGTTTAAAAGTTGGATTCATGGAATGTTTTGATAGGCTATTTTTTAGGATATGAAAATATATGCTTAACTTTGGTGGGGTGGATTCGGAAACCTTAGTGTCTTTATTATTAGTTTTAAAATCAATTTAGTTTAGTTCCAATTTGTTTTCCAAAATATCATTTAAAATTCGGAACTAGGTTAAGATAAAGTTAGTTTAGATTAAATTATATTTTCACAACGCAATTCCCTGTGGATTCGACCTCGCACTTGCACAACACTATATTGCAAACAACTCGTGTGCTTGCGAGTAAATTTAAAACTCACAACAGTGCGAGTACTGAGAGTAGAGTGAAATGGCTTGGTTTTCATGTGCTTAATAGTACTGAACAAGGTAATCTTTTTACGGTGAGTAGGTTTATACAAGGGGAGTCATGGATTCCTGTGACAGGAGTGCCGTTTTGGCTTGGAATTTAGAAGGGGGAGTCATGGCCCTTCTAAATTGATCTGTAATCAATTTTATACTAAAAAGAATACTTGTAAAAGTTTTTTTTAAAAAAAAAAAACATATATGCATGGTCTCGTAAGGAAAGAGAGGGATAATTACCTATAAAACTAATAAAACACGTAAATTTTAAAATATTAATTTTTTGAGTTTCAGACTGATGGTTATATGTAACTCTTTCCAAAGACATTTTTCGTTTTGAAACAATTGTTATTGAAACCCATTATCAAGCTTCATTTGTTTTCTTTTGGATAAATAACTTAATTGAAAGGGTGTGGGAGATGAATTTGGCTCTAAAGATCAATATGAATGAATATATAAAAAAAAATTGAATTTTGGACAAGATTTGATCAATTAAATTCAAACCAAATCAAAAGAGAAATGACCAAAAATTCGATAATAAAGGACTGGACCCAACTTGTCGATTGGGTCATAGGATCGATAGATTGTGTTGATCCATCTTTTTTATGTTTCACCCAAAGCTTCTGAAAATCAGTTTTTTGTTTTTCAAAACCCTATACAAGTCGGCGGAAAATTGAATTTTGAACAAGATTTGATCAATTAAATTCAAATCAAATCAAAAGAGAAATGACCAAAAATCCGATAAATAAAGGACTGGACCCAACTTGTCGATTGGGTCATAGGATCGATAGATTTTGTTGACCCATCTTTTTTATGTTTCACTCAAAACTTTTAGAAATCGGTTTTTTTGGTTCAAAACCCTATACAAGTCGGTGGAAAATTAGTTTTTCTAACTCAATAAGTCAGCTTTATCCTCAAGAAACCACAATTCCTCCACTCTTATATATACCACCCTTACAGACACAAAAAAAAAAGAAAAAAAAAAAGAAAAAAGCAAGGCATACACAAAATTTGAGACTTTAAAGTATCTATAAAAACTCTAGCAAAATTACCAACAATTATTTTTCTTTCTCTAAACCCAAAAACCTCCACAAAATCTCCAAGATTCCATAAACCTTAGCCTAAACCAAAAATCACCACCACTCTAGAAATCCTACAAACACAAATCCTAGTTTTCTTGACAACAAATCTTGATTCAAATCAAAGTTTTTACATTTGTTTATCCATCAACACAAACAATCAAAGCTTTAAGGGCAATCCACATCACACATGAAAATTCATAAGAAATCTAGTAATAATTCTTTGACTTAATCTCTTCACGTGATCGAATTGTCAACAATATTAATTGGTATTATATTTCTAGCAATCTAAATTCATTAGAAACATGATGATTATTTATTTTGAACCTCTATGATTTAATTCAACCATATATGTCATGTAGAGACATGTTTTAGGTTTGCATTTGATTTTTGTGCGTTATGTAGATTAAGGTTCTTATATCTAGATAATTAATTAAAATTGCATGAAAATTAGAAATAAATTTTTAGGTTTGTTTGCACTTTGCATATCAATATGTCATTTAGATTAGGATTTTGTATAATTTTTCGTTGATAAAAAATACATTCAAAATCACTAGAAAACGAAGTTTTTGTCAAAACCTAAAATCACCAGAACCAATAGAAAAGGAGTCGATCGGCTCCTCGCTGAGGCCAGTCGGCCCTAATCCTTGATCTGCTGGACCCAGTCGACTAACTTGATCCCAATTTTTCAGTTTTATGTTTTGTTGAATCCTTTTGATTTTTTAGTGTTTATGACTTTATTCTCCTTTGCGTTAACATGTTTACTTCTGTTGTTAGGTGAAATATATTATTTTATGCTTTTCAATGATATATTTTAGCTATTAAATTGTCTCTTTACATGATTGTTGATTTATTTGGTTGATGTAACTGTTGTTTGCAATATTGATTGATATAACTGCTTTGAGAATTCTTGCGTGATTAATGTGTAGTAAAGATAATTTTTGTTAATTATTAAATATTTTTAAGAGTATGAAGGTTAGGTTTCGACCTAAACAAGAGGGGTAGCTTTAATTCCTTCTTATTTCATACCCCAATCTCTTACCTCGAATTTCTTATTGGCTAATGATAAAAGATTTTGGCATCTTTTAAGGTCAAATTGTGACTCCAATTTACCCATCATATTTATTTTGTGCTTGGATGATACGTCCCTCGGAAAATTTTCCTCGTTAAAACCTAACATCACATAATAATGAAATAGTTGCTAGTTTAATACTTAAAAACACACCTATCATGGGTTTTCTTACTACTCATAAAAACTTATGTTAGGCCTAGTAGGCTTCAATCCTTTCATATATCAACTTACTTCGTTCTGCACCCTCGTCTATTCATTATTTCTCGAAAGAAATGATTTTGGGTATTAAACTTGGAGTCGAGGGATATCATCGAAAAGAATTGATACTTACAATAATAAAATGTGATATCAAACTTTACATTAAAAATATATATTTTTTTAATAAAGTTTCACAAACTTCAGAAATCATTAAAAAATATGAGGTATTGTATAAAGTAAATATTCATTATAACAATGATAATGATAACATGTTATCGTTATCAAATAAAATTGCATAAAGTTTATTTTTTTTAAAGATTTATGTTTAAAAAATTAGATTACACAATAAATAAATTGTGTAATTACCGGAGATATTTAGTTTTCTATTTAAACCAACTCAAAACAAATTGACTTAAATAGACTCAAGACAACTTGATTTAAGTCGACTTAAATAGCAACCAAACAAAGCCTATATGTTTCTTATCACTTTGTATCAAAAGTTCAAAACCCTACATGCTCATTTTGAGCCTAATAATTATCTTAAGGCTGCACTCAAATCATAGGCCTTACAGACAAAAAGCCTGGCAGTAATGGTCCGATCCAATCACCCAAATCCACAGAACATGGAAAAACCCATGAGCCCAAATACATGTAGCACTGAGCACTTGAGCCCTCGTTTCCATCTACGGCTAGTCTATTTCGTCTACTGGTTTTTTCCCCACTAAACTACAAATAAAAACTTGGAAAATTATATTTAATCCTCCATTTCAATTTGCAGAACCCTAGCACCTTGCTTCTTCCTCGCGTACAAACAATCAGAACCCAGAACAAGAAAGAAAAACACTTTGACCACTTTAGTCTAGTCAACACATAAGACGAACAGGGGATTAGCGATCAAGGTTGGAGAATTTATTGATCAAACAAAAAAGATGTTTGTATTCATGCAGGCGTATCACTGATGTTTGTTACTATATTGCAGTGTAATTTGAAGTTAAAAAGAGGGAGAAATTAGGGTTTCTATGGCCGGTGGATCAGATGTCGCGGAGATTACCACTCTATCATGTGCTCAATGTGGCAAACCTGCACATCTCCAGTATGTAATCACTAGTTATACATTAAAATCTCATTCTTTTGTCTTTCCTTGTTTAAGCTAATTGCTATGTTAAGAACTCTATTATATGCATCCTATAGATTATAGTAATTTTTACTTTTTTTTTTAATAATTATAGTAACTTCGCTTTTTGAATTGTTAATGGTTATTGTCCAGTCAATTAAGAATCAATGCTAAGCCTAGGCATCGTTTAGTTACAGTCTGGTAATACTTTGTCAAGTAGTGCCTTGTTTTCTGCTGGAAGTAAGATAAGTGCTTTTGACTTTAATTGAATTTTAGGTGGCCTTTAGTTGTCTCTGTGAGATTGAGGTATGCCTTCTATGGAATAATTGCGTTTTTTTAAGGTTAGAAATGTGTGGAAAAATTATATGCAAAGCAGTGTCTTAAGGCAGATGTTCTGGTAATTGAAGCACAAAGATATATGAAGAAGGAACCACTTAAATCTTATTAACGGTTCTTGATGGTACTGTAATATTTGAAAAGTTTGTTCCTTTTAAAGAAAATATTTTGGAATCTACTTTGAGATGAGAATTTTGAACAATTGAAGTCTGTGGTTACCTAGTCTCTCAGTCCCTGGGGATTGAGCTTCCAGTTTTTCTTTTGTTTTATTTGTACTATTTTTTTTTTTAAATACAATTTTATATACTTATTTGGGAAAGATACGTAGCTTGTTAAGTGATATGTCTATTCAGACAGGGAGAATGATACATTGATGGTTATTATGAATAGGTTAAAAATGCATGCCAAATTCATCGTTTTGCTTTGCTAGCCTTTTATCACATGTGCAATGTTTCGATTAGACAAGCAGTATGTCACATATTTACTTTTCTCATGGAAGAAACAGTCTATTTCTGCAATGTAGATATGTTCTATATATATTGGTATGTATAGAAAATCAAACTTATTAAAGAGACAAAATAATTAATGTTACAACTCATTAAATTATAACCTACTTTACAAAAATGCCCTTATTTAATACATAGATTTTATGGCAGAGTTTTCTAGAAAATCTAAATTTAAGGGCAATTTTGAAAACTTAACTAAAATTGAGTTTTGACTTTTCAGAATGGACAAACAATATGAGACATCCCAAAATGGAATACTTGCCAATATATATGGGACAGAGGGAGTATCTTTTTTGATAAATAAACATTGTATATATATCAACAAGGGTGTGCACCCCTTTTACAAAAGCTATCTACAAGAAAGTAGATCCACAAAATCTAAGAGATCATTCTCTTTTACAAAGTAATTATCCATGAACCAAAAATTAAAGGTATTGAGCCATCCATCTTTATTTTTGGTTTTTTTTGTCAGTTTGAGATATCAAAATTGGAAATCATATATGATTTACTTGATCTTCCTTAGTGTTAACTAGGGTTTTAATTCTTTTTTTTTTTTATAAGTAACTAGGGTTTTAATTCATCTAGAAGCTTATTAGATGGTTAAGTATGTATTTGAAAATGTACTTATAAAAAAAAATATGCATTTGAAAATGCTTTAATATTAAAGCACGTGAAAGCTCCAGCCTGGACAACCAGGCACCAAGTCTCTTATGCTCAGATCACGACCTCATCTTGTCTCTCTTAGCCTCCACACCTAGACATAAATAACTAAGGATCATTGCCCCATCATTCTGTAATTACTTTTCCTTGTTTGCAGGTGTCCCAAATGTATGGAATTGAAGCTTCCTCGTGAAGGTGCTGCTTTCTGGTTTGTAATTACATCCTAATATCAATAAGTATTTCCTTTTGTTTTCATCAACTTTTAGTGCAAGATTAAGAACAAATCTGTGCAATGGATCCTTGTTAGCTCGTGCTTGTAATCGGTGCACATACTTAGAAGTACATTTTGCGCAGCAACCCTTCCTATCTGATAGAAAAGGATCTTATGATCCTGAATTGATTTTACTTGGGATCGTAAATCATAAGTGTGTCTATGAAGAACAAATCTAATTGTATTAGTGTTTATAATTGATTTCTTCAGTGCATACTAATCATGAGGGGCTGAGGGTCTTGTTGATAAGTGAGCAGTCCTTTGACATAGGTTTTGAAACGATTCCACGAATCTTAATTGTTTTAAATCAATTTCTTTGTTCTACTATTCAGGGTGTTATGAGAATGGGGCATAGGGATTTATGTAGCTGAGCCTAATTAATTGGGAGTAAGGCATAGTTGAGCTAGCTGAGTAGAATAAAAATTGCTTCATCAGATCTTGAGTTCAGATCCTTTATAAAATGTAAACAATCCAGCTAATATATATGTCACCATTGACTAAAACATAATTTGTAATAGAACTTTAAATGTCCTGGCCGCTTTGAACTATTGGTAAGGACATCATTGCCAGACTTTGTGGGTTGAGGTTCCAGGCGTGTGTGTGGGTTTGGTACAAAAAAATGAAATTTAAATTCATGTGTGATACATCATACTACTAATGTGATTTTTTAATGGTGATACTTAATTTGGGACATCCCGGAAAGGAAAGAGTGATATATAAAGACGGATGAAAGCATTATTAAATTTCTCTTCTCAATAGTCATCTGTCTTTACTTCTTAACAGCACTCAGGATTGTTTCAAGGCTTCTTGGAGCTCTCACAAATATGTTCATTTGAAGGCAAAGCTGTCCTCACTTGGGACAAGTGCTCTGGGTGAACAAAATTCAGACTTACGTGGTGAAGGTTGGCTATATTGCATGAGGAAAGGACAGGCTCGAACTCCAAAACTTCCTCATTTTGATTGGACGGGGTATTTCTCAAAGATTTAGTTCCTTTTTATGTTCAGTGTTTCTTTTCTTTGTGCTAAGTTGGGGTCAGAGTGTCAGGCAATGATGTCTTTTCTTCATAATTGTGTTTGTGTGTGCATGTGTCCACTTTATTTTCTTTGAGAGGTCATATATATATATATATAATCTGGATAAAACTCGAAGCACTTACTATAAGTCTTCAATATTGCTGACATGGAGGCTTCTTTTAGATTTAAGAGAAGTAGTGCAAAATGTTTAAAATCCCATGGATTTTTCAAATAAATCTCTGATCCAGATTAATTTACTTAGTTTTCTTCCATCGTAATGCATCTCTTATGTGCCCTTTTCTTTGTTTGTTGTTGCATACTCGTGCAACAAAAAATAGTATGCAATTATTACATGGGAAGATAACTAGTTGGGTGGGATTTTTGTACATTGAGTATTCTTTAAAACACGCTCACACATCTCATTAACGATTGGAGTTAAGACTAAGTTGAACCAGTACAAGTAATTGGAAAATCAGTTATGTGCTTGAAACAAGTTAGATAGAGATCCCTAATTAGTCCCTGCTTATTCAACCATTTTCTGAATGCTCCCTGAACTACGGATTATTTCTTTTTATTTTCCTCCATTGTTACATGCTATTATTGTGTACTCGTGTAGGACGTTGAGGCCAAATCCCATATCTGGCAAACGTACTGTCCCTGCTCACATAGATCAACCTGATTGGGCAATTGATGTGAGTTTCTTATCAAAATGTTAATTAGTGGATTTTTTGTCCCTTTTTGTCCTTGTAGCTATTTGAGGGGAAGATTTACTAACAGTTGACCTCGAAGATGGGTATTGTTGGCATATGATCATATAGATTTTATAAATGATGATTTCTTTTTCCAATTTGGTGTATTATGTAGTTCTGCTGTCTGTCTTTTTTAATTTTATTGTCATCTTAGAATACTGGGGAACTAAGCTCTTTTCTTTCCTTTTTGGTGTTTAATTTGTTGTCGGTCTTTTTCTTTTTTAACTTCCTGGGAATCCCAAAAATTGATCCCAATAGTGACCTGCAACATGTTGTTGAGGTCAGTTGGTTCTTGAGAAAATATTCAGTGTTAGGATGATGTCTAATGAATTTGGACTTTCTTTTAAAAGATTGAGTCAGCTTTATTTTCTTTTTTTTCATCACTAAATTGATTTATTTTCTTTTTAGATAAAAACTCCGGATCAAATTGAGAGAATGCGAGAAACTTGTCGAGTAAGTTCCTATTATTGTTTTCTTTTGTTTTTAGTTCTATTCTTATTAACAGTGTATTCATGAAACAAATTTGTCTAGCTAATTTTCATACTGATATTGCATAATCTTTTCACATTTAGTTTGCCTTGCACGATGTGCCAATTGAAGTTGATATTTTGATTGTGCAATCCTAACTTCAAATTCTAAGAATACAAGTCTTTGATGGGGTGACTCTTGGTAGCTTGAGCATGAGCAAAGTTCACTATTCTTGCTGTACTGACGCAGGAGGATTCAAGTCAGATAATGCAGAGTTGGCAGATCAGCGCAGAACTGGAAGGTGGACTACCTAAAACGGGCCACGGGTTCAGATCCGGTCCAAAAGACCCTAGTCTGATTGAAAACGGGCCAACGAACAAAACCTGATTATAATCAGCATGGCAAAATTTTAGCCAAAAAAACGACGTTTAGGCCTCTAAATTGGCAGTTTATACTTTTTAGGAAACTTTTTATTTTAGTTATTTTAATTTTAGCCTTAATTTAATTTTCCTATTTTGTTTCGACCTTATAAATAGGGTCTTAGGGTTTCGTAAACATTATTATTGAATTTGCATAATTTTAAATAAACATCAAAGCTGTTTCTCTGCATTGTTTTTAGGGTTTTTCTTGTGTTACTCTGAACGATCTGTTCGACTAGCCTGCAGAGTAATCGTTATTCTGCCCGGCGTCAAAGTTCACTATTCTTGCTGTACTCTAGGTATGCTGGCATTTTTGCTTATACACAATTGGAGCAGGGAAGAATAACAATTCCTGCAGGGAGTCTCTTGTTCAAAATTTTCACTCTTCCCTTTATCTAAACCTCATTCTCTTTTCCTGGGTTTTCTCTGTTGATACCTAATATTGCCCTGCTCAGTCCTTCTTTGTAACCATAATGTATTGATTACATAGATTTTTGAGATTTTTTGGGATTCAATCCCCTTGTAAAAAAAGAGTTAACAGGAGAGGGAACAAACATAATCTCCTTCCAATTTTATTCTGATTTGCATTTTGTGGAAGTGCTGAGATCCAAAAGAAATGTAGGTAACCTTTTTAATATTTTCTTACGTGATTAACAAGGCAATATTTGAACATGATTCATCACCACTACATCCACCCATATCTCTTATTTACAATTTACATTCTTCAGTTGAACATCATCTATTGTCAGATTTCAAGGGAGGTTTTGGATGCAGCAGCTTGAGCGATTCGTCCTGGTGTGACAACCAATGAAATTGATCGCGTGGTTCACGAGGCAACCATTGCTGCTGGTATATAAATTCATTGAGCATGCCGATCTGCAGAATTTGGTAAATATATGTCTCTTACTTTGACTTTTTTTTAATATAACTTTTTGACTGCACACCATATATAGGGTAGAAAATAATGGTAACTGTATGTGGGGGTAGTTTTGTTGCTGAATCAGACATTTATTCCCTTGTACTCAGTGATTATATTCTGTTGCCCATCCCATTTATTTATGCGGCCAGTCTCTTGACTGTGTTAATCTTTTTATGACATTGATGCTTGCCGGCTTCTTCAATCTATGACTGGAATCTGATGCTCACATTTTGTGGTTAAGAGTTTATGGTGATGCTTAAGATACAAGGCTCTGATGAACCCTATGCATTTTATGCAGTACAGTTGATCTGCGTGGCTTACCTCTGTATAGTTACCTCTTGCGGGAGAGATGATGGTTTTGAGTTAAACCTTTGGCCTTTTCTAATATTGTTGAAAATGTTTTATGAGCATTAGGGTTTGAGTATACTATCTTCACTCTCTCCCCATTTACACATATATCTGCCACATGCTAAACTTCCACAAAAAGGAAAAGGCCAAAGGTTGATCTGCGTGGCTTACCTCTGTATAGTTACCTCTTGTGGGAGAGATGATGGTTTTGAGTTAAACCTTTGGCCTTTTCTAATATTGTTGAAAATGTTTTATGAGCATTAGGGTTTGAGTATACTATCTTCACTCTCTCCCCATTTACACATATATCTCCCACATGCTAAACTTCCACAAAAAGGAAAAGGCATCAAGTTTGAGACACACATGTAAAGAATGTTCTGACACTCTTTAGGAAAAAAATGTTGAATATAACACTTCTGTCAATGGCCAAGAATGCACCATGTTATCATGCAAAGGGTTTCAGTGTAAAATATCTAAAATTGGAAATACTCCTAGAATTGACCTTTTTCTTCAACTCTTAGACTTCTAAGTTTTTTTTTTTTTTTGAAAAATATTTATTATTTTATTTTTAAAACTTTTAGTGGGATTGTTTTTTGCTCATGGAAATCTGTAATGTATCTGTTTGAAATAAACTTTTTGGATTTCTGGATTGATTAAATTGTGTATCTTTAGTTGGCATTGCTAAACTTCTTTGGATTTTGCCTCTTTACAGGAGCGTATCCATCCCCTCTCAACTACCACTTCTTCCCAAAGCCTAGCTGCACGTAGGTAACTTCTTTTGTGTACATTTTCTAGAAACTTGCTTGTTATAATCACATTTTAATTTATTTAAGCACTTCTCTATCTGTCGTTGCAGGTCAGTTAATGAAGTAATATGCCATGGAATTCCCGATGCCAGGTATATTTTAAATTCATTTGTGTGAAATTTTTAATCACCATCCTTTTTAAGAAAATTTGTGAGCATTGTTGAGATCCTTTCTCTCTCTCCATCCCCCACCACCTAAAACAAACAAGCGCAAACTATGGGCAATCTTTCCAATACTGAGAAAATATTACTCCCTCCGTCTCATTTTGTTTGTCCATCTTTTCATTTTTGGAAGTCCCAAAATGATGTCCACTTTGAATGATTAATGCCTTAAAAATTTTCAACTTTCTTGATTTCCCCTTATAAAATAAAACATTTTACACTACTTAAACAGAAAAAGAAAGCCTCGCAATTACCAATAAGGGTAATTTAGGAAAGTTAAGGCCTAGCTTAGCTTTTGATTTTTCTTTCTTTTACTATTTTTTCAACTTAATCTTTGATTTTTCTCCATAAAAATAATTTTTTTTACGAAAATTTTATATATATATATATATATATAGCGATTATTTAACTTACTTTAATCTTTACCCACTCATGCATAACTCTTTATTTATAAGAGAGTTGTTGGCAAATGAAATCATACATAAGATACATAAGATACATAAGTACACGATAATTCACTTATCCAAAAGCTGCTGTTTAACTTCATTACACAATAATTATATTTGTTATTTTATGGGTGCTAGGTAGATTAGTTGGTAGAGTCGCTCGTTATCGCACAAAATATCAAAGATCAAACTCTATTCACACCAGAATTGAAAGTAATGATGGACTCGAGCTGAGCCGAGCTCGAATATTAAGGTGTTCGAGCTCGGCTTGAATTAAAACGACCAGGTCCGAGCTCGAGTTCGAGCTTGAACATTGAATTGTCTATTCGGTTGGAGCTCGATAATACCATATCGAATTATTTGAGAGCTTTTCGAGTCGAACATAAAAATATTCGAACTCGACTCGATAAGCTAATCGAGTTTAAATTAAGACATTGATTAATGAACTTAATAATCATTTTTAAATGGTCAGAGAAGTACTTAACTAACAAGAAAAATTGCTTGCTGATGTTGATGCCTTAACGAACTCTGACTATCTATCTTAGCCTTTATCGAAAAAAATACAGTAATTTTGAAAAAAACTTACAATTTTCGAAGTTTATAGTTTAAGTTTTTAGTGCATTTTCGTTAAAATAGTTACTGTAGTCATTTCTTTTTAAAATTTGCCATGAACTAGGATTCAAAAAGTTACATAAAAACTAAACGTATTATTTCCCAAAACGGAGCCATAATTATATCATCCTGGAGTTTCACTCGTGTTAATCAAATTCTTCAATTCTTTTTTTTTTTTTACAATTTGTAAAACACTTTTATCCTATTTTTGGATGGTTGGTGACCTCGAAAGTGGAATTTAACATTCTCCAAGTGAAATACACTTTGGTCCAATTGAAAATGGGATGGTAAAGAAAAATTAAATTTTAGAAGAAACTGACTATTTTTTAAGGTTATATAGCTCAAGTTTTTTGTATTTTATCGTTAAAATAGTCACGATGGTCATTTCATTTGAAAGTTTGCAAGGAACCAGGATTCAAAATGTTACATCAAAATCAAACGGATCATTTTTCAAAATTGAGTCCTAGAGGCCACATTTTATCCTCTAGATGTTTTACTCCTGTTAATTAAATTCTCTCCCTCATTCCTATAACTTGTAATGCATTTTTATCCTCTTTTTTTTATGGCAGGTGATCTCAAAAGTGAAATTTAACATAATCTAGGTGAAATATGATTTGGTGCAAGTAAAAAAATGGGATAGTCAATAAAAATCAAATTTTGGAAGAAACTAGCCATTTTCGAAAGTTATTGCGTATTTTTTTTGTGTATTTTCGCTAAAATAGTTATGAGAGTCATTTCTTTTGATAATCTACCTTGAATTGTCCCTAAAAAATTTATGTCAGAACCAAAAGGATAATTTTCCAAAATGGAACCATGGAAGCCAAATTATACTATTCATAAGTTTTGCTCGTGTTAATCGAATTCTCTCATTCTTTCGTACAATTCATAATGCACTTTTATATTAGTTTTTGAAGGTTGGTGACCTCGAAAGTGGAATTTAAGATGAGCTAAGTGAAATACGCTTTGGTCCATGAGAAAAATGAGATGGTTAAGAAAAATCAAATTTTGTAAAAAACTTGCCATTTTTGAAGGTTATGTTTTTTGTGCATTTTTACTAAATTAGTTACGATAGTAATTTCTTTTGAAAATATACCACAACCTAGGATTAAAAAAGTTACATCAAAACTAAGAGGATTATTTTCCAAAACGGAGCTCTGAAGGCCACATTATACCTTCCAAAAGTTTTCCTTGTGTTAAAAGAATTCCCTACATTTTTCCTACAATTTATAATGGATTTTTATCCTTTTTTTATGGTTGGGGAAATCGAAAGTGTAAATTAATGTGATCCAAGTGAAACTAGCTTTGGTACTTGTTAAAAATATGACCGTAAAAAAAATCAAATTTAGTAAGAAACTTGTCATTTTCGAAGGTTATAACTCACTTTTTTGTGTGTTAATTTTCGCTAAAATAGTTATGACGGTCATTTCCTTTGAAAATTTGCCACAAACTAGGATTCAAAATATTATATCAAAACCAAATGGATCATTTCCCAAAATGGAGCCCTGAAGGCCATATAATACCTTTAAGAAGTTTTCCTTATGTTAATCAAATTCTCTATCTTATTCTTACAATTTGTAATGCACATTTATCATATTTTTTGATGGTTAGGGACATCGATAGTGTAAATTAACATGATCTAAGTGAAATAAACTTTGGCTCCAGTGAAAAATGAGATGGTTAAGAAAAATAAAAATTTAGCAGAAACTGGCCATTTTTTAGTGTTATAGCTCATTTTTTTGTGCATTTTCTCTAAAATAGTTATATTGTTCATTTTCTATGAAAATATGCTCCAAACTATGCCTCAAAAAGTTACATCAAAACTAAAAGGATAATTTCTCAAAACGGAGCCCTGAAGGTCAAATTATACTTTTCAGAAATTTTGCTCGTGTTAATTAAATTCTATAACTCTTTCCTACAATTTGCATTGTACTTTATCCTTTTTTTTTTTATCGCAGTAGAACTTGAAAGTTGAATTTAATAAGATCTAAGTCAAATATACTTTGATCCAATTGAAAAATAGGATGATCAAGAAAAATTAAAATTTGAAAGAAACTGACCATTTTCGAAGGTTATAGCTCAAGTTTTTTTGTGTCTTTTCGCTAAAATAGTTACGATGGTCATTTCCTTTGTAAATTTGCCATGAACTATGTTGTAAAAAGTTACCTCAAAACCAAAAGGATAATTTTTCAAAACGGATCCCTGGTAGCCAAATTATACCATATAGAAGTTTTGTTTGTTTTAATCGAATTCTTTCTTTTTTTCTTACAATTTGTAATATACTTTTATCCTATTTTTTTATGGTTGGTGACCTTGAAAGTAGAATTTAACATGCTCCAAGTAAAATACAGTTTGATCCAATTAAAAATGGGATGGTAAAAAAAATCAAATTTTGAAAGTAACTGGCCATTTTCGAAGGTTTCAACTCAATTGTTTTGTGCATTTTCATTAAAATAGTTACGAATGTCATTTCCTTTTAAAATTTGCCAGGAATTAGGATTCAAAAAGTTATATCAAAGCCAAATAGACCATTTCCCAAAATGGAGCCATATGTAGGCTACAGTTGTACTACCCAGAAGTTTTGCTTGTGTTAATTTCTCTCATTCTTTCTTTCTTACAATTTTTAATGCACTAATCCAAGTTTTTGAAAGTTGGTGACCTTGAAAGTGGAATTTGTGATGAGTTAAGTGAAATACGCTTTGATCCAAGTGAAAAATAGGATGGTTAAGAAACATCAAATTTCGGAGGAAACTGACCATTTTGGAAGGTTATAGCTCATCTTTTTATGCATTTTCGGTAAAATGGTTACGATAGTTATTTTTTTTGAAAATTTACCACGAACTAGGATTCAAAAAGTTATATAAAAACCAGACAAATCGTTTCCCAAAACGGAGCCCTTGATGCCACATTTTACCAGGTAGAAGTTTTTCTCGCATTAATAAAATTCTCCCCCTCATTCCTACAGTTTGTAATATACTTTTATTCTATTTTTTTTATGGTGGGTGATCTCGAAAGTAGAATTTAACAAGATCTAATTAAAATACGATTTGACGCAGGTGAAAAATAGATTGGTAAAGAAAAATCAAATTTAGGAAGAAACTAGCAATTTTCGAAGGTTATAGCTCTTTTTTTTTTTTTTTTTTTTTTTTTTTGCATTTTAACTAAAATTGTTATGAATGTCATTTCTTTTGAAAATATGCCCCGAATTGTGCCTAAAAATTTACATTCAAACCAAAAGGATAATTTCCTAAAACAAATCCATGAAAGCCAAATTATACCATCCATAAGTTTTGCTCATGTTAATCTAATTCTCATTATTTCCTATAATTTGAAATGCACTTTAATCCTAGTTTTTGAAGGTTGGTGACCTCGGAAGTGGAATTTAAAATGAGCTAAGTGAAATACGCTTTGGTCTATGTGAAAAATGGGATGGTGAAAAAAAATCCAAATTTGGAAGAAACTGATCATTTTCGAAGGTTATAGGTCATTTTTTTGTGCATTTTTGCTAAAATGGTTACGATGGTAATTTTCTTTGAAAATTTTCCACAAGCTCGAATTCAAAAAGTTACATCAAAACTAAATGATCGTTTCTCAAAATGGAGCACTAAAAGCCAAATTATTCCCTCTAGAAATTTTACTCGTATTAATCGAATTATCTAACTCTTTTTTACAATTTATCACCCAAATCCAAATTTGGAAGAAACTGATCATTTTCGAAGGTTATAGGTCATGTTTTTTTTTGTGTATTTTTGCTAAAATGGTTACGATGGTAATTTTCTTTGAAAATTTTCCACAAGCTCGGATTCAAAAAGTTACTTCAAAACCAAATGATCGTTTCTCAAAATGGAGCACTAAAGGTCAAATTATTCCCTCTAGAAATTTTACTCGTATTAATCGAATTATCTAACTCTTTCTTACAATTTATCACCCAAGTCACTTTTATCCTATTTTTTGATGGAAGGAGACCTCAAAATTTGAATTTAACATGATCTAATTGAAATACGATTTGGTCCAATTGAAAAGAATGACATGGTAAATAAATCAAAATTTGGAAGAAAATGGCCACTTTCAAAGGTTATAACTCACTTTTTTTTGTGCATTTTCATTAATATAGTTATGATGGTCATTTCCCCTTGAAAAATTTTCTGCAAACTAAATTTTAAAAATTTATCTTAAAGCCGAAAGGATAATTTTCCAAAACGGAGCTCAGAAAGCCAAATTTCACGCTTCATAAGTTTTGCTCATGTTAATTGAATTCTCTTTCTCTTTCTTACAATTTGTAAAGCACTATTATCATAGTTTTTGATGGTTGGTGACCTTAAAAGTGGATTTTAACAAGATCAAAGGACCAAGTGAAAAATAGGATCGTCATGAAAAATCAAGTTTTAGAAGAAACTAATCATTTTCGAAGGTTATAGCTCACTTATTTGTGTACATTTTCTCTAAAATAGTTATGATGGTCATTTCCTTTGAAAATCTACCATGAAATATACCTAAAAAATTTACATCAAAACCAAATGGATAATTTCTCAAAATGGATCCCTGAAAGCAAAATTATACAATCCAGAAGATTTATTCGTGTTAATCGAATCCTCTCATTCTTTCTTACAATTTGTAATGCACTTTAATCTTAGTTTTTGAAAGTTTGTAACCTTGAAATTGGAATTTAGGATGAGCTAAGTGAAATACATTTTGGTCTAAATGAAAAATGGGATGGTCAAGAAAATCAAAATTTGGAAGAAACTGACCATTTTCGAAGTTTAGCTCAAGTTTTTTTTGTGTATTCATTAAAATAGCTATGATGGTAATTTCATTTGAAAATTTTCTAAGAACTTAGATTCAAAAAGTTACATCAAAACTAAAAAGATTGTTTCCCAAAACGGAACACTGAAGGCCAAATTATACCATTCGAAAATTTTGCTCGTGTTAATCGAATTCTCTAACTCTTTCCTACAATTTGTATCGCACTTTAATCATATTTTTTTGATGGTAGGTGACCTCATAATTTGAATTTAACATGATCTAAGTGAAATATGATTTGGTCCAATTGAAAAAATAGAATGGTAAAAAATCAAAATTTGGAAGAAAATGACAATTTTCAAATGTTATAACTCACGTTTTTTGTGCATTTTAACGCTAAAAAAGTAATGATGATCATTTGCTTTGAAAATTTTGCCACGAACTAAATTTCAAAATGTTATATGAAAACCAAAAGGATCATTTCCAAAAACCAATCCCATAAAATCAAATTATACTCGTTAGAAGTTTTGCTCGTGTTAATCGAATTCTTTTCCTATTTTGTACAATTTGTAATGTACTTTTATTCTGGTTGTTAATGGCTTGTGACCTCGAAAGTGGATTTGAACAAGATCTAAGTTATATACACTTTGGACTAAACGAAAAATAGAATGATCATAAAAAATCAAATTTTGGAAGAAACTGATCATTTTCAAATATTATAGCTCATTTTTTTGTGCATTTTCACTAAAATAGTTATGATGGTCATGTTGAACAAATCAGCTCTTAGAGTTGATTTTAGATGATTTTAAGGTCTTAATTTGAGCTAATTAATGGTCATTAAAAAACCTTTAATTAGGTGCATTAAATTAAACTCAAATTAGAGATTTAATCGGTATGTATTTTAATTCAAACGAAATATTAATGTATGAGCTTAAAATGAGAATAAAAATGTTGTTTGAAAACCCAAATTGGCTTTGTCCCACATTGATAAGAAAAAGAAAAATAAAATGCTTTATAAGCATTTATTTGGGATTCTTATTTACTTCGGTTAAAAGAAATGATAAATGTAAAAGTTCGCAACGCACCGTGCCCGTGCCTTGGCCCTGACCAGAGCCTGAGCTTGGGCCTAGTCGCGTCGCAAAGTCGCATTATCGCTTTAGATGCACTTTGTTCGGGTTATCACCTTGCTAAGAAGCCCTTGCCCCGAGCTCGTGTCCGTTGTTCGGGTTTGGGTATCCAGATGATTAAATCTAAATGGATCTAATCAGAAAGGTGTCTGATTAGATCTAGAGGCTCTTATTATTTATGGAAAATCATGTCTTTCCAATGACATATTTGTCCATAATATTACAATTATTTCAAAGCAGAATAAAATTTGAAGTTATTCAGATTTTGCTGTCTCCAAATTAGTTAATTGTCTTTTTACCAGACACGATTTGAACCGTTTAAAATTAATAGAGATGATCTAGAGGCTCATATTAAATATGGAAAATCATGTCTTTCCAATGACATGTTTGTCCATAATATTTAAATTATTTCAAAACAGAATAAAATTTGAAGTTATTCAGATTTTGTTGTCTGAAGACTTCAACCTAGAGACTTATCTGTACTCATAGCAAACTTGTTTATTCAAGTAGGGACAAATAAAGCTTTAAAAACAGTGATTAATTCTCGCCTCTAAGTCTTGATTCTAATATTCTGTTCAATTTAGAAAAATATTACAACATACCATTTCCTTTGAAAATTTGCCTCGAACTATGCTTCAAAAATTTACATCAAAACAAAAACGATAATTTCCCAAAAATGATCCCTGAAAAATAAATTATACCCTCCAGAAGTTTTGCTCATGTTAATCGAATTCTCTCATTATTTTTTACAAGTTGTAATGCATTTTAATCCTAGTTTTTGAATACTAATGACCTCGAAAGTTGAATTTAAGATGAGGTAAGTGAAATACCATTTGGTCAAGGTGAAAAATGGGACGGTAATAAACTGGCTATTTTCGAAGGTTATAGCTCACTTCTTTTGTGCATTTTCGTTAAAATAGTTATGATTTTTTTTTTTTTTTTTTTGAAAATCTACCTCGAACTATGCCTAAAAAAGTTACATCAAAACCGAAAGGATAATTTCCCGAAACGGATCCTTGAAAGCTAAATTATACCATCCATAATTTTTACTCATGTTAATAGAATTCTCTTATTATTTCCTACAATTTATAATGCACTTTAATCCTAGTTTTTGAAGGTTGGTGAAAGTAGAATTTAAGATGAGCTAAGTGAAATACGTTTTGGTCCAAGTGAAAAATTGGATGGTCAATAAAAAATCATATTTTGGAAGAAACTGACCATTTTCGAAGATTATAGCTCACTTTTTTGTGCATTTTCGCTTGTAATTTCCTTTGAAAATTTTATCGAAATCGGATTTAAAAAGTTACATTAAAACCAAAATAGTTATTTCTCAAAACGGAGCACTAAAGATCAAATTATACCCTCTAGAAATTTTACTCGTATTAATCAAATTCTCTAACTCTTCCTACAATTTTTATTTTTATTTTTTTTATGGTAGGAGACCTTGAAATTTGAATTTAAGATGATCTAAGTGAAATATAATTTGGTCAAAATGAAAAAATTGGATGGTAAAAAAAATCAAAATTTGGAAGAAAATTGCCATTTTCAAAGGTTATAACTCATGTTTTTGGTGCATTTTTGCTAAAGGAGTTATGTTCGCCTAAGCGAGTATGGATAAAAAAAAAGAATTTTTCGCGGTTACGGATAGTATTTCACGATTTTTAACGTTTTCGAATTTGGATTCGGATAGCAGAGTATATAAACAGATATGATTATGGATACATAAAATTTCGAGGGTAATCTACCTGTTGCCTTTCCAAGGGAAATAGAAATGACAATTCACGAGTTTTTTTTTTCGCAATTAAATGATCCAAACTGTATCCGTTTAAGTGGGTATAAAAAGAAATAAATGTGGTTTTCACGGTTACAAATACTATTTCATGGTTTTTCCGATTTGGATAACAAGGTAAATAAACGGAAACAATTATGGATATGTAAAATTTCGTTGGTAACTGTAGAAGATCAAGTGATTTCATCTGAAATCACTGCTGCAAATCAGGAGAATCATTCCAATAAAGATCCTGCCGAAGACTAGGAAATCATGTCTGCTATACCTACATGTAACCGAAGATAATGCAGCAATTATTCCACAAGATTCTTGCTGAAATTTAGAGATAATTGTATAGCTGTATAGACATTTAAACTATGTTCACATGTTGCAAATATTTAGGAAATCGGTCACAATTGTTTTTATATATACTGCTGTAAACAGCAAGCCTGGAAGATCAGAAAATAGAATTCATTCAAACATTTTGTATTCTTTTACATGGTATCAGATTAGCCATCAAAAGACCAACATCTACAAGCTATGTCTTCCTCTTCTTCTGATTCCTTTACCACCGTTAATATTCAACCCTCTCAATCTCCCTCTGTTCTTACTATGTCTAACATAGTAACTATCAAACTTAGCCCTGATAATTACATTCTTTGGAAGGCACAAATGGTGCCATATTTTCTTGGCCAAGACCTCTTTGGATATCTTGATGGTACCATTCCCAAACCTCCTAAATTTGTCTCTGTTTCCCATCCAGAAACTCATGTCATCTTTGAAACACCCAATCCTGCCTACTCTTATTGGATACGCCAGGATAATCTTATCCTTAGTACCCTCATGTCTTCTCTCACTGAGGGAGTGCTTGCTCAAGTAGTAAATCATACTACTTCGTCTGCTGTGTGGCATGCTCTGGATGAAAATTTTTCATCCCGATCTCGTGCATGAACTGTGTAGATCCGAACACAACTAGCAACAGCAACAAAAGGTAGCAAGTCTGCCACAGAATATTTTCTCTTTATTAAGAAACTCACTGATGAATTAGCTGTTGCAGGACAACCTATGAGTTGTGAAGATGTCATCACCTATGTTCTTGCAGGATTAGGCCACGAATATGACAGCTTTGTGGCAGCCATCTCGGCTCGCACTGACAAGGTAACACTGGAGGAAATTTACTCACTTTTGCTCACCACAGAAGCCAGACTTTCTCGCCACCAGATGTCATCTCCCGCTCAACCTACCTCTGTCAATGTTGCCCAACGACAATACAATCCCTCTCAAAATCGTGGCAGAGGCGGCTCTAGGGGACGGGGTCATTTTAATCGTGCTGGTTACAACAATACCACACGTCATACTGATCACAATTCAGTAATCTGTCAGGTTTGTAATAAACCAGGACACTCAGCTCGGAAATGCTATTTTCGGTTTGATCTATCTTACCAGGATCCAAAACCAGAAAATAAACAAGCTATGGTCGCTGCTCCTACTGGCACTTGGGATACCGAATGGCATGCTGACACTGGTGCCACGCATCACGTCACTAATGACCTCAATAATATGAACCTTCATAATGATGACTATCAAGGTACAGATCAGGTTCAAGTAGGCAATGGCCAAGGTTTGCAAATCTCGAAAACTGGTTCCTCTAAAATTTCTACATTCAATTCTACCTTTGTTCTTAATCAAGTGCTTCTAGTTCCTGAAATTCATAAGAACTTGTTATCTGTCTAAAAGTTTTGTATTGATAATCATGTCTATTTTGAGTTTCATGACAAATTCTTTCTTGTAAAGGATTACTCGGGGCAGGTCCATCATCAAGGCCATCTCATTAATGGACTCTACCAATTCACATCTCAGTCTCGCTGTCCACAAGCTTTCTCTACCGTTCGTGTTTCTCATCGTGATTGGCATCGTCGTCTTGGACATGCATCAATACCAGTTGTCAATAAAGTCCTCTCATTCATCAATGTTCCAGTTGAGTCCAATAAAAAGCACTCAGTATGCCCCGAATGTCAAATGGCAAAAAGTCATGACTTGCCAATTTAAGTCCTCTTCCAACGTTTCTTTTTATCCTCTTGATTTAATTTTTATCGATGTATGGGGACCAGCATCCGTTGTTTCTACTAACGGTGCTAAATATTATGTTAGTTTTCTTGATGATTATTCCAAGTTTGTGTGGTTATTTCCAATGAAACTCAAATCAGACGTTGAATCAATATTTCTTCAATTTCAAGTGTATGTTGAAAAACATTTCGAACGTAAAATTAAATCTGTCCAATCTGATTGGGGAGGTGAGTTTCGACGTTTGCACAATTATTTCCAACAAATCGGAATAAATCGTAGACTAGTATGCCCTTACACTCATAAGCAAAATGGTTCTATAGAGCGCAAACACCATCATATTATCGAGGTTGGCCTAAGCATGTTAGCCCACTCAAATTTACCCATGCTTTACTGGGAAAAAGCCTTCCAAACTGCAACCTTCATCATAAACCGGCTACCAACACCTGTTTTAAAGCAAAAATCTCCATTTGAAATTCTTTATAATCGCATGCCAGATTTTTCCTTTATGCGTGTTTTTTGTTGCGCATGTTGGCCTAATCTACACTCTTATAATTCAAACAAGCTGAAATTTCGCTCCAAAACATGTCTCTTCATTGGCTATAGTCTTGGTCATCAAGGTTACAAATGCCTTGATTTATCTACTGGTAAAATCTATGTCTCAATGCATGTAATTTTTGATGAGAATCTCTTCCCTTATACCAAAGAAAACGTTTCTCCACCCTCTCAACACCATGCTATTCCAATGCCTCATAACATCAATATCTCCCCTTCTCTTAGTTCTAGTGATTTGCAATCTAATCATTATCCTATTAGAACTGTCTCTACACCTTGTTTGTCTCTTCCTACAGGTCCAGCTGAAGCAATCACCAATCAGGATGCCACTGTTGCACTACAACATACAGACTTGCTCTCGGATCTGCCACAAAACAGAACATCTTCACCATCCAATGTGCCTACTATCTCCAATCACCATCCGATGACAACAAGATCTACGAACAATATTCACAAACCTCGCAAGCACTCTGATGACTATATTCGACATCCTCTACCTCGAACATTGCTGGCCGAAAGCTCTACTGCCAAAGAACCAACCTGCTTTACAGAAGCATCCAAATCAAATTGTTGGAGAGAAGCCATGAACAAAGAATTCAATGCATTGCTTCAAAATGGAACTTGGTCCTTGGTTCCAAAATCACCAAACGCAAATATTGTTGGTTGTCGGTGGGTTTACCGAGCCAAAAGGAAAATTGATGGAACTATAGAGCGCCACAAAGCTTGACTAGTCGCCAAAGGTTTTCACCAACAAGAAGGTATTGATTTTTCAGAAACCTTTAGTCCGGTTATCAAGCATGCTACAATTAGATTGGTTCTTTCAATTGCGGTCACTCAAGATTGGCCTATACAACAAATTGATGTGCAAAATGCATTTTTGCACGGTGATCTACATGAGGAAGTCTTCATGACACAACCACAAGGTTTTATTCATCCTCAATTTCCAAATCATATCTGTAAGTTGCATAAATCATTGTATGGATTGCGGCAAGCTCCAAGAGCTTGGTTTTCTAAACTCTCAGACAAGCTCAAATCACTACATTTTCATGAAAGCAAAGCTGATACATCATTGTTCATTTTTAAAACAAAAACTGCCACTGTTTATGTTTTAATTTATGTCGATGATATATTAATAACCGGATCGAGTTCAGCTGTCATCAACTGAGTCATTCAAAGCTTGAAGACGGACTTTGCTGTCAAAGAATTGGGGCCGCTTAATTACTTTCTTGGTGTTGAAGCTCTCAGATGCCAAGAAGGTATCTATCTCACACAAAGGAAATACATAGTTGATTTGCTCAAAAAGAGCAACATGGATAAAGCAAAACCATGCTCTAGTCCGATGGCTTCAACTGGCACTCTCACTGCCTCAGATGGCAAACCATGTGCCGATGCAAATCTTTACAGAAGCATGGTTGGCAGTATGCAATATCTTGCTTTTACAAGGCCTGACTTAGCCTTTGCAGTCCACAAAGTTAGCAAGTTTATGCATAATCCTCTTGACACACACTGGCAAGCCGTCAAGCGAATACTTCGCTATCTCAAATATACTGTTTCAACATGTTTGTTAATTGCAAAAGCTGCAAATCTTGATCTTCATGCTTTCTCCGATTCGGACTGGGCAGCAGACCGCGATGACAGAGGATCAGTAGGAGCTCATTGCATTTTTCAAGGACCAAACTTGATCTCATGGAGCTGTAAGCAACAACCAACAGTGGCACGTAGCAGCACTGAGGCTGAATACAAAGCTTTATCAAACACGGCAGCTGAGCTAATGTGGATAAAATCAATTTTACATGAGCTGGGAATTCCACTTCGGCAACCACCTACTCTTTGGTGCGACAATATTGGTGCTACATATCTTACATCAAATCCGGTATTCAATGCCAGAACAAAACACATAGAGATTGACTTCCACTTTGTTCGAGATCAAGTTAATCAAAAACAATTGAAAGTCCAGTTCATTTCAAGCTGTGACCAACTTGCAGATGCACTCACAAAGCCCCTATCACCAAAGAAATTCACAGATGCAAAGAACAATCTGAAATCACTACTGCAAATCAGGAGAATCATTCCAATAAAGATCCTGCCAAAGACTAGGAAATCATGTCTGCAATACCTACATGTAACCGAAGATAATGCAGCAATTATTTCACGAGATTCTTGCTGAAATTTAGAGATAATTGTATAGCTGTATAGACATTTAAACTATGTTCACATGTTGCAAATATTTAGGAAATCGGTCACAATTGTTTTTATATATATTGCTGTAAACAGCAAGCCTGAAAGATCAAAAAATAGAATTCATTCAAACATTTTGTATTTTGTATTCTTTTACGTAACCTACTTGTTGCTATCCGAAAACAAAAAAAAAATATTGATAATATAATCCAGAAATTTCATATTACACTTCCACAAAGAATGACAACTCTATACAGAGAATCATTATGATAAATACAACATATACTCATTTTTTATTTTTTAAAACTGAGAATTTATTCTTTCTGCAACTAGCTAGGAATCACAAAATCAACAGTTGGATGTTACATACACAATTGCAGAACAAATTAAAGGCTGGAAGTGAAAGGAACATTGGTAGCCGGCAACAATGAATTACCGGCGATAAAATTACCGCCGGTAAATTTTGAAGCCTCTGATGCACTAGTAATAACATGGTAACCTCCCCAAGTAATCCTATTTGTCGTTGATGAACCAGGACCTGTGTTCATGCACTCTCCATAATACAATGTCTTTAATGCAAAATTACCACTCCATTCCATCCAACCTGCAAGGTTAATCAAGATATCAAGATAAGTTTTCATAAAAACTGTCCTAGAATATTCCCTCCACAGTCGGCCTAGGTACGTCTTAACCGACGATTAGACCGGCTTCAAATCGGAAGCAGCCGTGACCCTGCAATTGTGAATGATGATTCCAGTGTTTTGGTTAGGGTCAGTCCTGGCTTGAGCAGTTAGGGTATTGATCTTGTTTGGGGGTTTACGTGAGTAAATGTTGCGGTTTTGGAAAACAACTGCAGCATTTCCAAAATTCGAGCTGTAATTATGAAAAAATCGAGTTCTAATTGACAGTTCAGGTGGGATTAAAAAAATTCTCACTTCTTTAACGTTATGTGACGTTTTATCATTGATTGATCGTTATGTTGGTTGAAAATATTGATTGTTTTTTTATGAATGAATATCATTTTTTGTATTTGTGATGTAATTTTTTTTATTTTTATGTCCTTAATGATTCTCTATTCTCTTTTTTCCTTTTTCCTATAAGTTGGGATTTCCTACTTTTATTTTCCCTTAACAAGTGACGTATCCTATCTGTATATGGAAGTATTTCATGCACAAGTCCTACATGGCTACATGCAATCTTTTTGTTCTTATTTGTTGTGTAATTTCTTTATTTTTGTCCTTTATGATCCAAATAAGCTTATTATTTGCTATGGTACATATACTTTAAATGCACAATTGCAGAGGGTTCATCTGTCAAGCATTAGTTACATTGTATTCTCTGCATGAATGGCATATTTGTTTGGAAATGTATCTATTCTTCTTAAAAGTTAAAAAATATATTCACTTTTCATGGTATTTATTGATTGTATTTGGGGGAGAAAAGTGTAAAATTAGATTATTTGACGTCATAGTGATTATCGCCGTTAATGTCCATATCAGCCGCATTCAGTTGATGATATATTATTTAGTGGAGAATCTCATAGTTGCAATCACTGGTAACTTTTAGGGCAAAATTGGCTCCTTTGAACTAGTAGTGTAAAGAGCCTGTACTACATGAAACTCTTTGACGGTTTGAATGTCATTTTCATCTTCATCTTTTTTTATTATATGATTGTGTTAGATTCTCAGTAAAAATGAAATGAGAATATAATCTCATATTTTTTTTCTCCTCAATAAAAATGACAGCCTCATATATATATATTTTGTTTTAGAATTTTATGGATATTTTAAAGAGAAAAAAATTTGAATTCAATTTGTCATTTATTTCAAATATGCTAAAAGTGAGAATTCACTTAAATTTTACCGTTTAATGTAAAAATTGTAATGTTAGTCTTTATTTCTTTTTTTATTTTAATTTAATGTATGGATTTCGTTTCAATTTATTTACCAATGAATCTTCTTTTCAATTCATTTCAATTTAATGTTAGTCTTTATTTCGTTTTTCAGGTTTATGAATTAAAGTAATTCAATACACATAGGCCATGTGTCCTTTTAATCAAAGGGTCCTATATAAATCCATAGACCTTAAGCCATCTGACATAAATCTTGATTAGTGAAGTACACACACAAAATGCCTAACGACCAGCCAAAGGTGGACCTTTGTCATCTCATGGAGTATTATAATATTAATTCTCCTCATCAAATTAAAGTACCAGTCAACGAATGTATCTCCATTTGACACACAGACTGGGATTATGATTACAACTATTGTTGCTACCATAATTCATTTCATAGGATCGGTGGTAAAATATTTGCTCGAAGATCAGAGACAAATAAATATTGTTGGCAATATTAGTGTCTTATGTAATTGCGTGTCATTTTCGTATTCATCTTTTTTTATTATATAATTACGTGTTAGATTCCCCATAAGAATGAAATGAGAATATAATCTCATATTTTTTTCTCTCCCCAATAAAAATGACAGCCTCATATATATATTTTTTGAAATTTTATGGATATTTTAAAGAGAAAAAAATTGAATTCAATTTGTCATTTATATCAAATAAATATTGTTGGCAATATTAGTGTCTTATCTGGAGCTCTTGCTGTTGGTTTTCTCGTATGCATCATTTTTCCAGTTATTGGGCTGCTGTTTTTTCTCGTGTGCTGCTTTGTTTGTAAAGGTGGTATATGATTCGTATAAAGAGCTGTATCGCTTGCCATACGACACAGCTGAGGAGCCTAATCACGATCAGTCAACAGTATGACATTTACGTAAGAGATTTGTGGAGTAATTTTCATTTTAAGAAAGAATTTTATAATTTTTTTTTGTAAATTATTAGTGTAAATAAACAAAAAGGAATTACCTTAAAAGAAGATTTAAGAAAACAAAAAAAGAAGGCTTGAGAGTTGAGACAATCTTAGATCTTAATTAACCCTTTATATAATAAGGTTATAAAATTATCGGAATGATTTGATTTGAATGATTTTAAAAGTTTATAAATTAAATTAAAGGAATTAAAATTTTATGAAATATCATTTGTTATTTTTAATTAAACCTCAAAGTTTAATATGTAAGTAAGAATAAATGAGTAAGGTCAAAAGCATGCCTACAAAAAAATAATTTTTATAGGAATTTTGATATTTCCTATAACCCAATTACATGGAAAAAAGATTAGATAGGATGAATTGTCCTATAAGAAAAAAAATTAAAAATAGATAGAAAGAAATCAAACTAAATTGATCAAAGTAACTTTGTCTGATACGTCACCTGAAAGCATATAAATAATAATAATTAGAATATAAATGCCAACACAGTTTGGTTGAGCTATCAATTAATTAGAATATTGTATTGTTCTTTAACGAAAGCACGGAGAGATTCACGCAACCAAAAGCTTGGTCTTGGAGCATTTCAGAGTTCATTCTCAAATTTTTGTTGATCAACCCATTCAAATCCATTAAGTTTGTCAAGATCAACTGCTTCTGACATCTGTATTTTCAAAGATTTAAATCTCCCTATTATCTTTTAAGTCATCAAAATATAGTTGATCGATCGACTAAAAAAAATTACAAGGCTGGTTCAAAATTCGAATGGCATACTTTTGTAATACAGGAAGACAAACGCCATATATGTCCCACCAAATCCCCTATACACCATAGAAAAAAAGTAAAATTTATCAAACCAAAGAAGGGGAAAAAGGTAAAGCACTTTAATTAATTCAAATTAAGTTACAACACTTACGTGGGTGGATTGATTTAAAACTCATCATTGCTACCTTTGGGAACATATTTGAACCTTTTAAGTGATGATATTGTTGCTGTTGAGTATTGAATGCTTCCTTTTCATCAACAGGGACCAATTTTTCCGAAATAAATTCCATACCATGTTTCAGTTCTTCAACATCCACCTTGCAAGCAGGATTTAGAAAAGCTGCAGCTGCATGTACAGGATGAATTATTTTTCCTCGAGCTTCATTAAACCACTCCAACAAATCCTTTTATCAGTCCTGATCGTTATCACAACACCGACTGATAGCAGCTTTTGCCCTCTCCAGTATTTCAAATAAATATCCTATACTTGGACCATCGAGAGAAGCCACAGTGAGAGCTTGGAATAGTCGCTGTAAAATTGATACCAACTCCTTGGCGTCATTCCATAATTCTGTACAGTGCATAACACGATCAATTAATTTTTCATCTCGGTCTTCACAATAAATAGATACTGGCAGATTCTATAATCTATTTTCAAATTTCAAAAGTGATTTCAATTTCCAAAACTTAGCGGCCATTTTAGTTGTTTTGAATAACAAATACAAAGGCAAGAAACAAGTACCAATTTTCTCGATTCTGGTCCAACCTCATTTGAAGCAATCATTAGGATAACGGATGCAAACAAATCGGGCAATTAGATCTGCACAACTAAGTATGTCTTTATGCTTGCAACATATATCAGTCAAAAGCTCTGCAATCACTTGAATGGCGCATGAATTGGCCACATTCATCCAAGGGTACTTATTAATAAGATGACTACTAACGGAACCTATATTGTTATTAATTACAAATTGGATAACACATCTATCCTCAATTGTATCAATCTGATTTGAGATGATTTCGAACAAATCACGTAAGACTTTATCAGATTCACGTATCTCATATAATAATAATACTCCTTTCGGTGTATATGCACCTATTGTGTAACTTGAAAAAGATCTAACATTCCACTTCATCCTTCTATGAAGTATTATTGTACAACCTAACTTGGGTAATAAATTCTTGACATCTTTATAGTACTTTACAATTTCGCACTTGAGATCTTGAAACAATTCCCCATTAAGTGTTACTTTATCTGGAAGTTCATTATAAGGCCCAAAGTTAGCTACATCCTTAACAAAATCAATGAAAAATTGTGATTCAGCAACATCACATGACTTTACAGAAAGGATGAACTTGGAAAGTTTTTTGTCCACTAATTCCTTATCCTTCTTCGTCTCACAGGCCTTTGGATTAAGTGATGAACATAAATGTTTTGATGAAGAAGGTGAGGAAGTAGGGATGGTCTCATTCTCAACTTCTATATCATGACCACCAATCACATTCACAACTTCTATATTATGATTATCAATTCCATTATCAACTTCTATATTTTGAGCTCCAAGCGCATCCAACACTTTAAATTGAATAACTTTGGGTATTTTTCGGCAAATTTTAATCCCACCGCCCTTTAACTTGCTGCTTTGTTTGTAAAGGTGGCATATGATTCGCATAAAGAGCTGTATCGCTCTGTTCGACACAGCTGAGGAGCCTATCACCATCAGTCAACAGTGTAACATTTACGTAAGAGATTTATGGAGTAAATTTCATTTTAAGAAAGAATTTTATAATTTTTTTGTGTGTAAATTATCAGTGTAAATTAAAAAAAGGAATTACCTTGAAAGAAGATTTAAGAAGACAAAAAAGAAGGCTGGAGAGTTGAGACACTCTTAAATCTTAATTAACCCTTTATATAATAAGGTTTATAAAATTATCGGAATGATTTGAATTTGATGATTTTAAAAGTTTATAAATTAGATTAAAACAATTAAAATTTTATGAAATACCATTTGTTATATTTAATTAAAACTCAAAGTTTAACATGTGAGTAAGAATAAATGAGTAAGGTCAAAAGCATGCCTACAAAAAAAAAATAATAAGAATTTTGATATTTCTTATATCCCAATTACATGGAAAAAAACCTAGATAGGGTGAATTGTCTTATAAGAAGAAAAAAAAGGATGAAATCAATTAAATTTATCAAAGTAACTTTGTCTGATACGTCACCTAAAAACATATGAATAATAACAATTAAAATATAAATACTAACACAGTTTAACAGAGCTATCAATCGATGACAAGATTGTATTGTTCTTTAACGTAAGTAAAGACAGATTCATCAATCAAATCGACTTCAAAATCTTGAAGTTTCTTCTTAAATATCTGTTGATCAACCCATTCAAGTCCATTAAGTTTGTCAAGATCAACTGCCTCTGACATTTGCATTTCCAAAATGTTAAATCTCTCCATCATCTTTAATTTTGTAGAAAGCTCACTAAAAAATGGTAGAGAGGGAGGATGATGGGGATGGGTCGAACAAAGAAAATCACAAGGCTGGCTCAAAATTCGAATGGCATATTTTTGTAATACAGAAAAACAATCGCCAAATTTGTCCCACAAAATCCGTATACACCATAGAATAATAAGCAAAATTTGTCAAACCAAAGAAGGGGAAAAAAGGTAAAGCACTTTAATTAATTAAAATTAAGTTACAATACTTACGTGGGTGGATTGATTTAAAACTCATCATTGCTGCCTTTGTGAACATAATTGAACCTTTTAAGTGATAATAGTGTTGCAGTTGAGTATTGAATGCTTCCTTTTCATCAACAGGGACCAAGTTTTCCGAAATAAATCGCATACCATGTATCAGTTCTTCAACATCCACCTTGCAGTTCTCAGCGAGCATGCAAGAAGGATTTAGAAAAGCTGCAGCAGCATGTACAGGATGAATTATTTTTCCTCGAGCTTCATTAAACCACTCCAACACATCCTTGTATCGGTCCTGATTGTTATCACAACACTGACAAATGGCAGCTTTTGCCCTCTCCAGTATTTCAAATAAATATCCTATACTTGGACCATCGAGAGAAGCCACAGTGAGAGCTTGGTATAGTGGCTGTAAAATTGATACCAACTCCTTGACGTCATTCCAAAATTCTGTACAGTGCATAACACGATCAATTAATTTTTCATCTAGGTCTTCACAACAAGTAGATACTTGCAGATTCTGTAATCTATTTTCAAATTCCAAAAGTGATTTCAATTTCCAAAAACTAGCGGCTATTTCAATAGTTTCGTCTAAAAACAGCAAAATGATGAAACAAGTACCAATTTTCTCGATTTTGGCCCAACCTTCTTTAAAGTAATCATTAGGATAATAGTTGTGAACAAATTGAACAATTAGATCTGCACAACTAAGTATGTCGCCATACTCGGTAGATATTTTATCCAAAAGGTTTTTAATCACTTCAATGACGCTTGAATCTGTCACATTCATCCAATGATACTTGTTAATAAGACTACTTTTAACAGAATCTATATTGTCATTAGTTACAAATTGGATAACATATCTATCCCCAATTGTATCAATCTGATTTGAGATGACTTCGAACAAATCACATGGGACTTTCTCAGATTCACATCTCTCGTAAAATAATAATACTCCCTTCGGCGTATATGCACTTATTGTGTAACTTAAAAGAAGTCTGACATTCCACTTAATCTTTCTCTCAAGTATTATTGTGCAACCTGACTTGGGTAATAAATTCTCAACATCTTCATGGTACTTCTCAATTTCGCCCTTCAGATCTGGAATCAATTTCTCATGAAGTGTTTTTTCATCTGGAAATTCATAATGAGGCCCAAAGTTAACTACATCCTTAACAAAATCTATGAAAATCGGTGATTTAGTAGCATAAAATGAATTGATGCTTGAAATGATGAACTTAGCAAGCTTTTTGTCCACTAATTCCTTATCCTTCTTCGTCTCAGAGGCCTTTTGATTAAGTGATGAACATAAACGTTTTGATGAAGGAGGTGAGGAAGTAGGGATGGTCTCATTCTCAACTTCTATATCATGACCATCAATCACATTCACAACTTCTATATTATGGTTATCAATCCCATTATCAACTTATATATTTTGAGCTCCAATCGCATCCAACACCTTTAATTGAACAACTCTGGGTACTTTTCGACAAATTTTAATCCCATCGTCTTTTTTTCCTGACAAATGGGATTTAATCCTCGAAATACCCCCAGCAAACTTCTCTGCACAAAATTTACAACGAACACAACGATTTGCTAAGATTTCTACATGCTCCCAAAATGGATCTCTCTTTCTAACCATATTATCTTGTTAATAATCCTACGTCAAATGAAACATTAACAAGAATAGATTTAATTAGTACCTCTCAAGGTAAATAAAGACTAAAGAAAGATTATGTGAAATGATAAATAAAGACTAAACAGTTTCAAAGAAACAATTTCTGGAAAAAAAAATCCAAAACTAAACATAAAATAATTTTTAGTTTTATCACTGTTTCACCAAAAACTGTAAAAAAAATATATATTATGACAACCATAAATTGAACGTTTGCTAATGATTTTGTGTAATTAATTATGCTATTTCATTTAATACAATTGTAATTACAATAAATTTCCCTTTTAAGTTATTTTTTAAGAGAGTTGCCCTTTAAGCTAATTAGAGACTCAAAAATCAGAATTATCTACTGTACTACTAAGAAACATAAAACAAAAACTAAAGCAACGTGAGAGATCCTGAAACATACTCAGGAGAATTGATCAACAAAAATAAAGTAAATAGATAGCACTATATATTAACACAAAGTAGTTAAAAAAACCACACAGATCGATGAAGTCATGAAACATAAATTAGATGATAATTGGCAGAAATCTTACCCCAATAAAAGACTTAGAGAGATCGAGATCGAGAAGAGAGAGATAGAACTTTTTCTTGAACTTGAATGATGAGAGAGAAAGGCTAGCTACCACCAGGCTTTTGAATGGAGAGAGTCAAGTTAAGTATCCCTGGAGAAGAGACATTACCCATTTAATAATTAATACTCCAGTCAAGCCTAGCAAGCACCAGATGTTAAATGCGTAATTGACATTTAATACGTGACGGACGTGGTCTGAAAGAGCATTGAGAGGGACAGAAAGTCAAGTTTGGGAGCATAAACCAAACTTAAGGTCCTGCCGGCCTCCTTTTGGGCTCACTAAGACGGACTCAACTATATTTCTTTTCCAATGGCTTGAATGGATAATTTTGTCTATCTAGTCAGGGATGATAACATGTCAGGCGACGATTATCTATTTGTTCTCATCGATCTAAACCATTTTCGTCTTTGTTTTTAGTTGGAGATTTATATATGGGGACGAAGATTTCTCATCAACTAATTTGAGATTCCTTATTAATTATTTATTATTATTATTTTTAATTATATTAGATTTAAATAAAAAAATTACTCCACAAATTCAATCAATTAGTGTGTGGTATTCATCGTGGAGGTGACAAAGACTTGTATCATCCATACTTTTAATTCATTTTTTAACAGTAAAATAATTTGGAAAATGATATTTTAATATCATTTTCTGTAAAATAAAAGCAATGTTTAAGGTGTGGATACTAAATTCTCTAAGAAAATATAGGTGAATTAGAAAATGTTTTCAAATTTTTGGTGAGTAATGCCGAACAAAATTTACATGTATATTACACATGTGAATAGGTGAACTCTACAAATATACAAGATAAATAAATTTCTTCCGTCAATTGTGACTGATTAAATAGCATTTTCCTCTAAAAGAAATAACTTAGGATTGCTCGAACACAAATTGAATTAGCAAGTAGGACAGTAGGAACAGTACTCTCCCAATTTTACGTGGAGAAGAATAAAGGTGATTTGAAGAGGTGAAGAGGCCCTTCTGTTAGGGGGGGCTTTAGGTAGGAAAAGGAACGGAGAAATTATATATTAAATGCTTTATTGGATGACAGAAAGTATATTTGTTGCAGAGTATCCCGCCAACTTGTTCTTTGACTCATATTTTGCTTCAATTATACAATTTAATCTCTGTTTATCTGCTACTTGGTTTTATGGCAGTGGAGAATTTTTTTTCCTCTTAATATTAAAAAGGAACTGTAATATAAACGTAGAAATTTTGTAGAATATAAACGTCGGCAAGTAGACCCATGAAGACCAAATGGGCCCTTTCTTAATAGGAAAGGCACAAACATGAGAACTCAAGAAAGAACAAAAAAAAAAAAAGAGAGTAGCAGTCAGTCTCACTCTCACACTATCAGACCAAAGCACAAAACAAAAACAAATGAAAGCAAAGCCAAATTGAAAGAAAAAAAAAGGAATCAAACCCATAAAGAAAAATGTTGAGAAGCCTTCAATTATACACCACCCACAAACTCTCTTCATCACTACTCCTCTTCCTCTTCTTTTCTCTCGATTACTTTGGCAGTTACATTGTCAAAGCTCATATCTTCATATATGGAGGCTACTCTCAAGAAAAATACACACCCAACTCCCCATTTGAAGCCAACCTCAACTCTTTACTCGCATCAATTGTTAGCTCTGTAAAACTTAAATATAATCTAAACATGCAAAACAATTTAAATAGCATATAGATCAAATGCAGAATTATAAGGACCGTAAACATACCTCCAGCCATTGAAGTTTTTCACTTACACAATCTGGTATCCTCTCAGTATTGGTTTTTCTAGACTCTCAGAACTCTCCAATTTGATGGTGTATGAAAGAAAAATGAGTAGTCCCGAGTCTAGAGACCAAACCTGTATTTATACTTGTTCTCCCATCAAGAACGTCCATTCGTATTCCATACATTTGTTACCACAATTAATGAGTAGCCAAAAGGTTGAGACAGCCAAAAAGTTGAACATGGACCATAAATGGATTGGTTACATTCTCCCACTTGGTCCATACATTTAACCTAACTTAATCCCATTAATTATATTTTAAGAACTAAATACATGAATCATGACGATAAGTCCTCTAAGAGTGAGTAGTATCTTCCATGTATTACGATGCATTTAGTTCCTCAAGTATTATTCTTCATGTGGCAACATTTCTTAATGAATAAACCCTATGTTTATTCTTGGTCTTATACAGATGAATTTTCCCAAAGAAATTAAGGTGCACATGAATATGAGAAAACATCAAAATATATAAGAGTTTCATTAATAAATTGTATGTATACACTTACAAAGTGGAACCAAGTCCCCTTTTCTCTACATGATCCTTGAATTTTAGAGGTGGCATGCCCTTAGTCAAAGAATCAGCGATCATCAATTCAGTGCTAATGTGTTCAATGACCACTTTCTTTTCTTTTACACGTTATCTTATAGCTAAATATTTAATGTCGATGTGTTTACTTCGACTTCCACTTTTATTGTTCTTAGCCATAAAGACAGCAGCTGAATTGTCGCAGAAAATTCTCAATGGCCTAGAAATAGAATCCATGACTCTAAGCCCAGAAATGAAACTCCTAAGTCATATACCATGTGACGTAGTCTCAAAACAGGAGACGAACTAGGCTTCCATAGTAGAAGTAGCAGTCAATGTCTGCTTGACACTTCTCCAAGAAACAACTCCACCGGCCATCAGAAAAATGTACCCTAACGTTTATTTACGTGAATCAACACAGGCAGCAAAGTTTGAATCAGAGTAGCCAATCACATCCAGATTGTCCGTCGGTCTACATATAAGCTTGTAGTCTTTAGTTCCTTAAAGATACCTCATTACTTTTTTTGCAACTCTCTATTGGTCTATACCTGGGTTACTCTGATATCGCCCTAGCATCCCTATAGCAAATGCAATATCAGGTCTAGTGCAGACTTGAGTATACATAAGGCTTCCGACTGCAGAAGCATATAGAATGTTCTTCATGCATTCCCTCTCAAAATCATTCTTCGGGCATTAGTTCAAATTGAACCTATCACCCTTCACAATGGGAGCTACACTTGGTGAACAATCTATCTGAAATCTCTCTAAAAATTTGTTGATATAGGTTTCTTATGACAAACCTAAAGCACCTCGATGTCTATCTCTATGGATCTTAATGCCAATGACATAAGATGCCTCACCCATATCTTTCATATCAATATTTTTAAAGAGAAATTGTTTTACCTCATGCAGCAAGCCCTTATCATTGGTTGCAAGTAAAATATCATCCACATATAAAACAAAAAAACAAATTTTACTTCCACTGACCTTCTGGTATATACATTGATCAATGGGGTTTTCAACAAAACCAAATGAAGAAATTACTTCATGGAATTTGAAATACTATTGATGGGAGACTTGTTTTAAACCGTATATGAATTTCTTAAGCCTGCAAACCAAATGCTCACCATTATTAGAGGAGAAACCTTCAGGTTGTTTCGTATAAACCTTCTCCAGATCTCCATTAAGAAATGCGGTTTTTACATCCATTTATTGTAGCTCAAGGTCAAAATGAGCAACTAATGCCAAAATAATACGAAAAAAATCTTTCTTAGATACATGAGAGAAAGTCTCTGTGTAATCGATTCTTTCTTTTTGAGTAAATCCTTTAGCAACGAGTCTCACTTTGTATCTCTCAATGTTGCCTAATGAATCTTTTTTGGACTTAAAGACCCATTTGCAACCAATGGCCTTCACCCCATTAGGCAACTCTACAAGATCCCAGATTTTGTTGCTCTTCATGGAATTCATCTCTTCCTTCATGGCATCGTGCCATAAGGTTGACCCTTTGCAACTCATGGCTTGTGAAAAGGTTTTAGGATCATTTTCGGCTCCAAAATTATACTCAGATTCTTATAGATACACAATGTAATCACTAGGAATTGCTGATCTCCTGTCTCTAGTAGATTTTCTTAATATTGTACTAATGTCTCCCAAGGGAGCTTGTGGTTCAACTGCTTGTTCAGGAGCTTGTGGTATTTCCTGAACTACTTGATCTATTAGAATGTTGTCAGCAGCTTGTGGAGCCTCAATGATTGATTAGTCAACACGAGCTTGTACTTGAGGTGTGCTATGAACTATAACCAATCTATCATTTGATGAAGGTTGAGATTCTGTATGATTATGTGCAGGTTTTATATGATCATGTGCAGAAACTAAGTTCTTGAGCCGATCCCTCCTACTGATCATGTCATTCTCTATAAACTTAGTGTTTCTTGATTCCACAATCCTAGTAGTATGAGTTGGACAATAGAACCTGTAACTCTTGGACCTTTCGGCATATCCAACAAAATACCCACTAATGGTCATCGGATCCAGTTTCTTCTCTTGTAGGTTATAAATCCTCACCTCAGACGGACATCCCCAAACGCATATATGTCACAAACTCGGTTTCCAACCTTTCCATAATTCAAATGGTGTCTTGGGAACAACCTTGGTTGGAACTCGGTTTAATATATACGCAACTATCTTTAGTGCTTCAGTCCACAAGGATGTAGGAAGGTTGGAGTTGCTAAGCATACTCCACACCATGTCCATCAATGTTCGATTTCTTTTTTCTGCAACACCATTCTGGTCCGGGGAACCAGGCATAGTGTAATGGGCAACATTCCTATGTTCATGAAGAAACTTAGCAAAAAGACCAGGTGCTTATCCACTTTCTGTGTATCTACCATAATATTCTCCACCTCTATCGAATCTCACAATTTGTATTTGCTTTCCGAATTGGTTCTCAACTTTATCCTTAAAGACTTTGAAGGCATTCAATGCTTCATTTTTCTTGTGAAGCAAATAGATATACATATATCATGAGTAATCATCGATAAAAGTGACGAAATATTTATGACCATGTGCGTCCATGTCTGGACAACGTATATCAGTATGAATGATTTTTAATATGTCTGAACTCTTATTAGCACCTTTCTTGGACTTGTTGGTCTGCTTTCCCTTAATGCAGTCCACATAAGTCTCAAAATTAGTATAATCTAGAGTACTAAGTACCCCTTCATTCATTAATCTCTTAATTCTTTCTATGGAGATGTGTCATAATCTCCGGTGTCATAACATAGAGGAGTCCTCGTTAATATTACACCTTTTAATGCCAGTTTGAACACACATTGAACTATAAGTGGCATCATTTTGCAAATAAAGACGATAAAGACCATTAGACAAAATACCATTCCCAACACAATCAGTTTTATAAAATAAACTGAAAGATGTGTCTTGAAAATTAAAGGAATATCCAAATGGTACAAGTCTAGAAATAGAAATCAAGTTTCGTGAAAAACTTGGTACATAAAAGGTCTTTTCTAATTTTAAAATAAAGTCACTACTTAAAGTTAAAATGCAAGTTCCAATCGCTTCCACATGTGAGCCCATCTCGTTGCCTGATAAGATGCTTTGCTCACTTCCCAGTGGCTTCCTTAGGTTTTACATACCCTGCAAGGAGTTTGCGATATGGATTGTAGATCCAGAATCAATCTAACAGGTGTTAATATTAACATTAATCATATTAGATTCATAACAAACAAATGAGGTTGGATTACCTTTCTTCTCAAGCCATTTTTGGAATTTGATGCATTCTTTCTTCATATGTCCCTTTTTTTTACAAAAGAAACACTTTTCTTCCTTCTTAATATCAGTTTGAGGTGGTATTTTATCTTTCCTCTTGTGATTAGCTTTGTGATTGGCTTGAGATTTGATAGGTTTAGCTTTGTCCTTCCCACTGGTAGTAGCCAGCATTGCACTCTCACCCAGTTCCATCACAAGTCTCTCTTCTTCTTGAACACACATGGTCATTAATTGATTGATAGACCATTTGTCTTTATGTGTGTTGTACGAGATTTTGAAAGGTCCGTACTGAGTTGGAAGGGTGTTTAGAATGTAGTGCACCAGGAAGGACTCCGACATATCAACCTCAAGTTTCTTAAGTTGAGCCGCAATGTCACGCATTTGCATTATGTGCTCGCGCACACCTTTTATGCTGGTAAGTCTGAGAGATGATAATTTCATTATCAGGGTGCATGCCAATGCCTTTTCTAAAGTGACGAATTGATCGTCAATGGCTTTCAGCAAATCATGGACTTTCTCATGCTGATCGACAGAACCACGTATACCAGCAGTTATTTTAGTCTTGATAAACATCACGCTGAGCCGGTTGGATCGCTCCTATCGCTCATATAGCGTGACCGCAGCTAGAGTGCTGGTATCAGCGATTGCAGGTGGTTCGTCCTTCCTAATAGTATAATCTATGTCCATCCACCCTATATAGAGGAGAATCCTCTTCTTCCATATCTTATAGTTATCTCCCTTAAGCTCGGGTATGTCACAACGGATATAAGAAAAATTAGTGGGTTGAGTAACTGCATAAAGTCCAAAAGCTTATGTCAAGATTTGATGTCTAATTTTCTAAATTGCATGTTTTACCAATGTAAAAACATACTGAAATTGAATCTAATTTCATTAAAAATTACCTGTGGGCTAAATTTTTAATTCAATAAGATTCTTTATACTTTATGATAGATTTTATCAAACTATTTTTACTAAATTCGTAGTATATATTATGATTACAGTTTGATGTTTTTCTATCTTTAAACTTTATGATAAAACTATTAAATTAATTCTTCCTAACTCATGTGGGTAAATTAAGAAAAACTAATTTTAATATATTATCCTAATTAATTATATAAACATAATAAAATCCCTGTGGGGTAAAATCATTATATTTATATAATTAATTACAATTAATTCCCATTATGTAATCCTAATCCATTTAATATATAATTTTTATATAATTAAAGATGTTGTGGCTACTCTTTAAATATTTAAAATTATATGGTTCACTAGATATTTATATTTACTATATTTTAGGCTCTACTTAATGCCTAAAAACAATTACGTTGTAACATAATAAGCAATCACTAAGAGTGCTATCAGGATAATTGGTCGGGACAAAACCTCATTAAAAACCAGAATCCTTAGACAGAGCATTGTCCCAGATCATGCTGTCTTATGCCAACTACAAATTGTTTATGAATTATTCATAATTTTTAACTTAATTGGTCATACTAATATATTATGAACCTTAATGTGTTATGCACAAATTAAGTTTTATGAGAATAACCTAAGTTTACATAATCTAACAATATCTAAACTTAATAATATGTTATCATATGTAAATAAAATTCTCATAAATTGCATAATTAAACATAATATTATGCACTTAATTTAATTCTATACACAAAATAAACTCATTCTAAAAGCATGAATTGAAAAACAAAAAATCATGCTAAATATGAGCATTTAATCAAATTGCATAAATAGAACTAACATAAATAGTATATATACATAATCTTAACTTGAGCAAAATAATCACAAGTTTGATCCCAGGGGGAATCGAACCCAAGACTGTACGCCTACAACATAGTCTCAAATTTGCCCTTACCACTAGGCTACCCTAAGGGGTTCATAAACATTATTTTTGCAAATAATTACAAATCGTATGTACAATTGTGAAAATCCAAAAAATTAGGCCAAAATCTAAACTTTCATATATATATATATATATATATATATATATATAATATTTATGGAAAGTTACCGAATTTGGAAATTGTAAGATATTTTCCTAAACTAGTAGTCTTCAACCTTCAACCTGGTCGTTTTAGACCCGTTTTCAAAACCCAACTAAATTTTGGCTTCCAAGATACCAAGGCAAGATTTTAAAACTCAAAAATACTAGAAATCAAATTTCCTAATGGTTTCTAACATTATTTTCCATCAAAAAATTCTCAAAAAACAAACTTTGAAATCAAATTATTTTTCGGGTATAAAACGAAAGTTATACAGATTGCTTAATACTTCAAGGCAGAGGCAAACACATGCTCTGATACCAAATGTAAAACTTAAATATAATCTAAACATACTAAACAATTTAAATAGCATATAGATCAAATGCAGAATTATAAAAACCGTAAACATACCTCGGGCGATTGAAGTTTTTTACTTACACAATTTGATGGTGTATGAAAGAAAAATGAGTAGTCCCGAGTTTAGGGACCAAACCTGTATTTATACTTGTTCTCCCATCAAGAACATCCATTCGTATTCCATACATTTGTTACAACAATCAATGGGTAGCCAAAAGGTTGAGGCAGCCAAAGGATCATAGGCAGCCAAAAGGTTCATGGGCAACCAAAAGGTTGAGGCAGCCAAAAGGTTGAACATGGACCATAAATGGATTTGTTACAAGCTCATCCTCACAAGCAAATTACAACAGCTTTGCAATTGGAAATGGAACCTTCTCATCAACACCAGAGGGCACCATTTTTGGCTTGAATCAATGCAGGGGTGATTTGAAAACAGTTGATTGCTCAAAATGCATTGAAAGTTCTGTTAACCAAATTGGTTTGGTTTGTCCTTACTCTTATGGTGCTTCTTTACAACTAGAAGGCTGCTTTTTAAGATATGAACATATGGATTTCTTGGGGAAATTTGATTCAAGCCTTGGGTACAAGAAATGCAGTAAGTGTTAGCAATGATGTTGAGTTCTTTAGGCGAAGAGATGATGTTTTAGATCTGGTATAGGGTTTAAGGTTAGCAGCTCTAGTTTGGTTGAAGGTTTTGCTCAGTGTTTGGGTGATTTGAGTTCAAGTGATTGCTCTTCTTGTCTTGGTGATGCTGTTGGGAAGGAAGACTTTGTGTGGTTCTGCTGCTGCAGCTGATGTGGTCTTGGCTCAGTGTCATGCTAGGTATTGGGCATCTCGGTATTATGATTCCTCTTCAGGTACATTAATTTCTCTTCTCCCTTAATTAAGCTAACTCATTTGAGAACAAATTACATATATTTTCACTAATTAAACATAAAACATTTGTTTTACTTGTTTGTCAATTATGATTATTAATTTGGGTCATTGCAATTTTCAAGCTTTTTGACCTATTGTGATTAACCATTTAGTAGAGTTTCTAAAAAGGTTTTTATTTTAAATTTGGACAAACATTTACAATTCATAACAATAATCAGATTGAAAAGAATGAAAAACTGAAAAATTATTTTCAAAACATCTGTTTCAATAATTATTTTATCAAATACAAACAGTTTTTAATGTACAGTTAACTCAAACTATTACAATTGACCACTTTAGCTCTTTATGAATTGAGAGAAGGAGATCACTTAAATTTTTCGAAGACACAGGTCAACAAGTAAATCTTTATATAGAGTAAAGCATACTTTAGTTGCTTTCTTTTAGGCACCTAGTCATTGCTCCTCTCTTGCACCCTTTCATCTTTTTATAATATTTTATTCTTTATGTTTAAATTAATCAGAGTAAGTTAAAATTGTGTGATGAGTGCAAAAGGGTAGTTACTCTATTATTTTGTGCATCATAACAAGGTCAATTCGATGCTTAAATGAAGGTATTAATTAATTAGCACCCACTTTCTTTCAAATAAGTGCCATGATATCCCTTAAAAGCACCATTAAAAGGTCTAGAAGATGTCCAACAAAGAAAAGAAAAAAGTGGAATCTCAGTCAAGGCAGTCTATTCAAATAAGTGCCATGATAGTTGAAATTTTTTAGATTGTTCCCGTCTTGTTCACAATTCAATGGACCAAAAAGAACAAATTAAAATGTCTTTAAAGATATGAAAGTGGAATTTTTTTCTTGTTCACTCGATTATTCCCTTAGCATTTGTATGCATAAGTAGCACTAGCATATACTATGGTAAATTGAAAGCATGAGAGAGGGAGAGATAAAGCTTTAGGAATAATTACGTTGTTGTGGCAGCTTTGTTTAAGGTACCGTATGGTTCAGAAGAAGTTTCGATTTATAGTTGTTGAATTGATTTTAGTAAAATAATAATTAAATATTCTTTCATGATAAAACAGTTTTAAATGTAATTTTTTGACACAAATTTATTTTCTTAAAAACAATTTTTTTTTTTCAGTTTTTGATTATTTTTTAAAGCATTTGACAAGTTTAGAAGATCGATATACAATTAGACATAGCATTAATCCCTATATTGCTTTTGCTTGTGTTCGTATATTTAGATTCTTCTAACTATGATCAAATGGGAAAAACAATTGCTATAATCGCCGGAGCAATAGCAAGTCTAACCATTCTAATCATCACTTTCTCTTTTTGTCGAAATGCAATGGGTAAACATAAATTAACACTCTTAATTAATCATTCTAATAAATTTTGTTAATTATCAACTTAATTATTTATAAAATGATACTGATTTTTATTCCTTTTTTTTTAATGGTTCAAAATGAAATTACAAAAACGAAGATGATTATACAATTTGTACATGCGAGTTAAGAAAAAAAAAAGAAATAGAAATTTTTGTTTTTAGATTGATAATGAAAGAGGTTGAACTTGAGATTTGAACGTAGATCAAAAAGCAATTCTCGAAATTGGGTTTTGTTAAAGGTCCTAAATGTTGATTTTACTTTTAAATATTCCTGTGGCATCACTATCTCTGCTTTTTGTCCAATAGGTAATTGATTTTTGGAGAAAAAAAGGTAAATGTTATCTTCTGTTATAATGTTATCTTCAATTACAAAAGGGCTGCCGATTCCCTTCATGTGTGCTATCCAACAACCACCCCATCACCCATCTTTAGCATATTTTATTTTTTAAAATACTCCTTTCAAGATCATGTTGATATGATTGTACTTTCTAGATCATGTTGTTATGATTAAACTCATTATATGTTTGTTTAAATGGCCAAGAGGAAGTCTCCTTTCCAAACAAGAAAATTTTAGGTATATATAACTTATAATTTTCAATTTATCAATTTGTTTCACATCAATATAATATATCATAACCTTATTATTTGATTAGTAAAATTGATATAGCTTATTGATTAGTTGATCGGCATGATAGATATTGCCTATTTACAATCTATTCAAAGAAACAAATTACTCATCACAATTCTCAATCAGACGTTGCTATGATAGATTTTTTTAAATTAAGTCTCACATAAATCAAAATGGTATAAATTAATCAAAATGGTAAGCTTTCTTTTAGTTTCTAGTGAAGGTTTTTTTTTTTTTATTAGGGATTGAATTTCTGACGATAAGAATCTCTCGTCAATTAAGTCCACTGTACAAGTTACAATTTTTAAGTCATGCCCCATGAGGAGTTGCCAATCTAAGGATTTTCTATTGCAAAACTTTCTTGTGGGCCTGTAGTAGATTCACTTTATAGTACAGCCCATTTTAAGATTGGACTTTTAACCAGAAAGAAACTACTATTAAGATTTCAGAACCATTTTCCAAACCCAATCCGCTAATGGGCTTAACTTAAGAACTTGGATTTCTTAAAAAAGAAAAGTTAAAAAGCATGGGTGTTTACGATTTAGCTCTGTAAAAGAGAAAGACATTGGACTTTGTTGTGTTTTAAGTAAGTTGCCGAAGCGTTTAACCAAGCTTTGATTTTTCTTTGGACCTTGATGGCCTAGCTTAGTCTTTGATTTTTTTCAATAAAAATAATTTTTTTACGAAAACTTTATATTTGTTATTTAACTTACTTTAATCTCTTACCCACCCATACATAACTCTTTATTTATAAGAGAGTTGTTGGAAAATGAAATCAAACATAAGACCTCAATGTAGTACACGATAATTCACTGATTTAAAAGCTGCTCTTTAACTTCATTACACTATAATTATATTTTTTATTTTATAGGTGCCAAGTAGATTAGTTGGTAGAGTCGTTTGTTATTGCACAAAAAATCAAAAATCAAACTCTTTTCACACCAGAACTTAAGGTATCGGTGGACTCGAGCCCTAGCCGAGCTCGAATTCTAAGGTGTTCGAGCTCGGCTTGAATTAAAATGATCAAGTCCGAGCTCGAGCCAGAACATTGAATTGTTTATTCGGTTCGAGTTCGATAATACCATATCAAACTATTCGAGAGCTTTTCTAACCGAACTTTAAGGTATTCGAACTCAACTTTATAAGCTAATCGAGTCTAATTTTTAAATTAGAATTGAGTTTTAACATTATTTTGATCAAATTCGAACTTAAATAACTCGAGAAATCCACCTAAAAAAAGATAGGGATGAGGGAGAATTATAATTTAAAAAAAAAAAACCTTTGTACTTGATATTCTTTAGGAGAAAATTAGTAAACGTGTGGAATTATGGATCCTACAACAACGTAAGCCACAGACTTTGACAGGAGTAATAATAATAAAATAAAATAAAAAGTTGTTTAAGAGTCATGGGTGATGATAAAAAGCCGGGAGAATGCGAACTCTAACCTACTTGTCAATTATTTATTTATTTTTTAATATTTCAAACAATTCGATTGATTTAGCAAGTCTCTGAAGCGAAAATTCAACTATTATTATCTCTTCTAGCATAGAATATTTCTTCATCTTCCAAGTCTAAAATGACAAAAACAAAGATAAGAACAAAATCTTTGGTCAGTCAGTTCCTAAAACTTCAATGTTAAGACATTGATTAATGAACATAATAACCATTTTTAAATGGTCAGAGAAGTACTTAACTAACAAGAAAAATTGTTTGCTGATGTTGATGCCTTAACGAACTCCTGACTATCTATCTTAGCCTTTATCTGGAAAAAAAAAAAAAAAACAGTAATTTTGAAAAAAACTTACCCTTTTCGAAGTTTATAGTTCAAGTTTTTAGTGCATTTTCGTTAAAATAGTTGCGGTAATCATTTTTTTTTTAAATTTACCGTGAATTAGGATTCAAAAAGTTACATAAAAACTAAACGTATTATTTCTCAAAACGGAGCCACAATTATATCATCCATAAGTTTTGTTCATGTTGATCAAATTCTCTCATTCTTTCTTTCCTACAATTTGTAATATACTTTTATCCTATTTTTGGATAGTTGGTGACCTTGAAAGTGGAATTTAACATTCTCCAAGTGAAATACACTTTGGTCCAATTGAAAATGGTATGGTAAAAAAAATCAAATTTTGGAAGAAACTGACCATTTTCGAAGGTGATATAGCTCAAGCTTTTTTGTGTTTTTCCGTTAAAATAGTTACGACGATAATTTCTTTTGAAAATTTGCAAGGAACCAAGATTCAAAAGGTTACATCAAAATCAAACGGATTATTTCTCAAAATGGAGTCCTAGAGTCCACATTTTACCCTCTAGAAGTTTTACTCGTGTTAATCGAATTCTCTCCCTCATTCCTATAACTTGTAATGCATTTTTATCCCTTTTTTTTTTATGATAGGTGATCTTGAAAGTGGAATTTAACACAATCTAGGTGAAATAAGATTTGGCGCAAGTGAAAAATGGGATAGTCAATAAAAATCAAATTTTGGAAGAAACTAGCCATTTTTGAAAGTTATTGTTCACTTTTTTTGTGCATTTTCGCTAAAATAGTTATGACAGTCATTTCTTTTGATAATCTACCATGAATTGTCGCTAAAAAATTTACATCAGAACCAAAAGAATAATTTTCCAAAACGAAACCATGAAAGCCAAATTATACTATTCATAAGTTTGCTCGTGTTAATCGAATTCTCTCATTCTTTCCTACAATTCGTAATGCACTTTAATCCTAGTTTTTGGCTGGTGATCTTGAAAGTGAAATTTAAGATGAGCTAAGTGAAATACACTTTGGTTCATGTGAAAAATGAGATGGTAAAAAAAAATCAAATTTTATAAAAAACTTGCCATTTTTGAAGGTTATAACTCACGTTTTTTTGTGTATTTTCGCTAAAATAGTTACGATGGTAATTTCCTTTAAAAATTTGCCACAAACTAGGATGAAAAAAGTTACATCAAAATTAAAAATGATCATTTTCTAAAACGGAGCCCTGAATGCCACATTATACCCTCCAGAAGTTTTCTTTATGTTAAAAGAATTCTCTATCTTTTTCCTACAATTTGTAATGCACTTTTATCCTCTTTTTTTTTTTTTTTATGGTTAGGGACCTCAAAAGTGTAAATTTATGTGATCTAAATCAAATAAGCTTTGGTGCTAGTGAAAAATAGGATGGTAAAGAAAAATCGAAATTTGTAAGAAACTTGCCATTTTCGAAGGTTATAACTCATGTTTTTTGTGCGTTAATTTTTACTAAAATAGTTACGATGGTTATTTTCTTTAAAAATTTGCCACAAACTAGGATTCAAAATGTTACATCGAAACCAAATAGATCATTTCCCAAAATGAGGCCACATAATACCCTCAAGAAGTTTTCCTTGTGTTAATCAAATTTTCTACCTCATTCCTACAATTTGTAATGCACTTTTATCCTATTTTTTGATGGCTGGGGACCTTGATAGTGTAAATTAATGTGATCTAAGTGAAATAAACTTTGGCACCAGTAAAAAATAGGATGGTTAAGAAAAATAAAAATTTGGTAGAAACTAGCCATTTTCGAGTGCTATAGCTCACTTTTTAAAGCATTTTCTCTAAAATAATTATATTGGTCATTTCTTATGAATATATGCCCCGAACTATGCCTCAAAAAGTTACATCAAAACTAAAAGGATGATTTCCCAAAACGGAGCCCTGAAGGCCAAATTATACTCTTCAGAAATTTTGCTTATGTTAATCAAATTCTATAACTCTTTCCAACAATTTGTATTGTACTTTATCCTTTTCTTTTTTTTTTATCACAGTAGACCTTGAAAGTTGAATTTAACAAGATCTAAGTGAAATACAATTTGATCCAATTGAAATATAGGATGGTCAAGAAAAATTAAAATTTGGAAGAAACTGACTATTTTCGAAGGTAGCTCAAGTTTTTTGTGTATTTTCATAAAATAGTTACGATGATCATTTCCTTTGTAAAATTACCACGAACTACGTTGCAAAAAGTTACATCAAAACCAAAATGATAATTTTTCAAAATAGATCCTTGAAAGCCAAATTATACCATATAGAAGTTTTGTTTGTTTTAATCAAATTCTCTCATTCTTTTTTTCTTAAAATTTTTAATACACTTTTATCATATTTTTTGATGGTTGGTGACCTTAAATTTAGAATTTAACATGCTCTAAGTAAAATACAATTTGGTCCAATTGAAAATGGGATGGTAAAAAAATCAATTTTTGAAAGAAACTTGCCATTTTCGAAGGTTTCAACTAAATTTTTTGTGCATTTTCGCTAAAATAGTTACGAAGGTCATTTCCTTTTAAAATTTGCTAAGAACTAGATTCAAAAAGTTACATCAAAGCCAAACAGACCATTTCCCAAAATGGAGCCATGTAGGCCACAATTATACCACCCAGAAGTTTTGTTTGTTTTAATTTCTCTCATTCTTTCTTACCTACAATTTGTAATGCACTTTAATCCTAGATTTTGAAGGTTGGTGACCTTGAAAGTGGAATTTATGATGAGCTAAGTGAAATACGCTTTCGTCCAAATGAAAAATGGGATGGTGAATAAACATCAAATTTTGGAGGAAACTAGCCATTTTTGAAGGTTATTGCTCATTTTTTTGTGCATTTTCGGTAAAATAGTCACGATAGTCATTTCCTTTACCACGAACTAGGATTCAAAAAGTTACATAAAAACCAGACGGATCATTTCCCAAAACAAAGCCCTCGATGCCATATTTTACCCTATAGAAGTTTTTCTCGTGTTAATCAAATTATCTCCCTCATTCCTACAATTTGTAATGCAATTTTATCCATTTTTTTTTATGGTGGGTGATCTCGAAAGCAGAATTTAACAAGATTTAATTGAAATATGATTTGGCGCAAGTGAAAAATAGAATAGTGAAGAAAAATCAAATTTAGGAAGAAACTGGCAATTTTCGAAGGTTATAGCTCATATTTTTTCTGTATTTTAACTAAAAATTTTATGAAGGTCATTTCTTTTGAAAATCTGCCCCGAATTGTGCCTGAAAAATTTATATCCAACACAAAAGGATAATTTCCCAAAACAGATCCATGAAAACCAAATTATACCATTCATATGTTTTGCTCGTGTTAATCTAATTCTCTCATTATTTCCTATAATTTGTAATGCACTTTAATCCTACTTTTTGAAGGTTGGTGACCTTAAAAGTGGAATTTATGATGAGCTAAGTGAAATACACTTTGGTCCAAGTGAAAAATGGAATGGTGAAGAAACATCAAATTTTGGAGGAAACTAGCCATTTTCAAAGGTTATTGCTCATTTTTTGTATGCATTTTCAGTAAAATGGTTACGATAGTCATTTCCTTTGAAAATTTACTACAAACTAAGATTCAAAAAGTTACATAAAAACTAGACAGATCATTTCCCAAAACAGAGCCCTCGAGGCCACATTTTACCCTATAGAAGTTTTTCTCGTGTTAATCAAATTCTCTCCCTCATTCCTACAATTTGTAGTGCACTTTTATCCATTTTTTATGGTGGGTGATCTCAAAAGTAGAATTTAACAAGATCTAATTGAAATACGATTTAGTGCAAGTGAAAAATAGGATGGTGAAGAAAAATCAAATTTTTGAAGAAACTAGCCATTTTCAAAAGTTATAGCTCATATTTTTTTCTGGATTTTCACTAAAATTGTTATGAAAGTCATTTCTTTTGAAAATCTATCTCGAATTGTGCCTGAAAAATTACATCCAAACCAGAAGGATAATTTCCCAAAACAGATCAATGAAAGCCAAATTATACCATCCATATGTTTTGCTCATGTTAATCTAATTCTCTCATTATTTCCTATAATTTGTAATGCACTTTAATCCTAGTTTTTGAAGGTTGGTGACCTTGGAAGTGGAATTTAAGATGAGCTAAGTGAAATACACTTTGGTCCATGTAAAAAATGAGATGGTGAAGAAAAATCCAAATTTGGAAGAAACTGACCATTTTCGAAGGTTATAACTCATGTTTTTCGTGCATTTTCGCTAAAATGGTTACGATGGTAATTTTCTTTGAAAATTTTCCACGAACTCGGATTCAAAAAGTTACATCAAAACCAAAATGATCATTTCTCAAAACGGAGCACTGAAGGCCAAATTATTCCCTCTAGAAATTTTGCTCGTATTAATCGAATTCTCTAACTCTTTCTTACAATTTTTATTTTACTTTTACCCTATTTTATTATAGAAGAAGACCTCAAAATTTGAATCTAACATGATCTAATTGAAATATGATGTGGTCCAATTGAAAAGAATAGCATGGTAAAAAAATCAAAATTTGGAAGGAAATTGCCATTTTCAAAGGTTTAGCTCACATTTTTTGTGCATTTTCATTAATATAGTTATGATGGATATTTTCTTTGAAATTTTTTCCACGAACAAAATTTCAAAAATTTATATCAAAGTCGAAAGGATCATTTTCCAAAACGAAGCTCAAAAATTCAAATTTCACCCACCAAAAGTTTTGCTCATGTTAATCGAATTCTCTTCCTCTTTCCTACAATTTGTAATGCACTATTATCCTAGTTTTTTTTTTATGGTTGGTGACCTCAAAAGTGGATTTGAACAAGATCAAAGTGATATACGCTTTAGACCAAGTGAAAAATGGGATTGTCATGAAAAAATCAAGTTTTTGGAAGAAACTAACCATTTTCGAAGGTTATAGCTCACTTATTTTTTTATATTTTCCCTAAAATAGTTATAATGGTCATTTCCTTTGAAAATCTTCCATGAAATATACCTAAAAAATTTACATCAAAACCAAATGGAAAATTTTCCAAAACGGATCCCTGAAAGCAAAATTATACAATCTAGAAGATTTGCTCGTGTTAATCGAATTCTCTCATTCTTTCTTACAATTTATAATGCACTTTAATCCTAGTTTTTGAAGGTTTGTAACCTCAAAATCGGAATTTAGGATGAGCTAAGTGAAATACACTTTCGTCTAGGTGTCAAGAAAATCAAAATTTGGAAGAAACTGGCCATTTTCGAAGGTTAGCTCAAGTTTTTTGTGTATTTTCATTAAAATGGTTATGATGGTAATTTCCTTTGAAAATTTTCTAAGAACTCAGATTCAAAAAGTTACATCAAAACCTAAAGGATTATTTCTCAAAACGGAACACTGAAGGCCAAATTATACCATTCAAAAATTTTGCTCGTGTTAATCGAATTCTCTAACTCTTTCTTGCAATTTGTATCGCACTTTAATCCTATTTTTTGATGGTGGGAGACCTCAGAATTTGAATTTAACATGATCTAAGTGAAATATGATTTGGTCCAAGTTAAAAAATAGAATGGTAAAAAATCAAAATTTGGAAGAAAATGGCCATTTTCAAATGTTATAGCTCACGTTTTTTGTGGATCTTCGCTAAAACAGTTATGATGGTCATTTGCTTTGAAAATTTTTCCACGAACTGAAAAGGTTATATGAAAACCAAAAGGATCATTTCCCAAAACTGATCCCATAAAATCAAATTATACACCAGAAGTTTTGCTCGTGTTAATCGAATTCTCTTCATCTTTTCTACAATTTGTAATGTACTTTTATCCTTGTTGTTGATGGCTTGTGACCTCGAAAGGGGATTTGAACAAGATCTAAGTTATATACGCTTTGGACCAACTGAAAAATAGGATGGTCATGAAAAATCAAATTTTGGAAGAAACTGGTCATTTTCAAATTTTATAGCTCATTTTTTGTGCCTTTTCACTAAAATAGTTATGATGGTCATGTTGAAAAAACCTTTAAAGGTCTTAATTTGAGCTAATTAATGGTCATTAAGAAACCTTTAATTAGGTGCATTAAATTAAACTCAAGTTAGAGATTTAATGGGTACTTATTTTAATTCAAACGGAATCTTAATGTATGAGCTTAAAATGAGAATAAACAGGTTGTTTGAAAACCCAAATTGGCTTTGTCCCACATTGATAAGAAAATGAAAAAATAAAATGCTTTATAAGCATTTATTTGGGATTCTTATCTACTTCGATTAAAAGAAGGGATAAAGGTGAAGGTTCGCAACGCACCATGCCCATGCCTCGGCCCAGGCCGGAGCTTGAGCTTGGGCCTGGTCGCGTCGGAAAGTCGCATTGACGCTTTATATACACTTTATTCGGGTTATCAGAGGAGCTCTCGCCCCGAGCCTGTGTCCATTGTTCGGGTTTAGGTTTCCAGATTTTAGACAAAATCCCAAAAGCCCAGGATCTAATCAGAAAGATGTCTGATTAAATCTAAAGGTTGTGATTTAATCAGAGAGGTATAATTTAAATCCAAATGTTATGACTTAATCAAAATGATACCAGATAAGTTAATTGTCTTTTTAATAGACACAATTTGGACCGATTAAGATTAAGAGACATGATCTAGAGGCTCATATTAAATCTGGAAAATCATGTTTTTCCAATGACATGTTTGTCCATAATATTTCAGTTTTTTCAAAATAGAATAAAATTTGATGTTATTTGGATTTTACTGTCAGCAGACTTCAACTTAGAGACTTATTATATCCTGGAGAACTATTCGTTTGTACCCATAGCAAACTTGTTTATTCAAGTGGGGATGAATAAAGCCTTAAAAACAGTGATTAATTCAAGCCTCTAAGTCTTGATTCTCATATTCTGTTCAATTTAGAAAACTATTACAACATATCATTTCCTTTGAAAATTTGCCCCGAACTATGCTTAAAAAATTTACATCAAAACGAAATAGATAATTACCCAAAACAGATCCCTGAAAACTAAATTATACCCTCCAGAAGTTTTGCTCATGTTAATCGAATTCTCTCATTCTTTCCTACAATTTGTAATGCATTTTAATCCTAGTTTTTGAATACTAATGACCTCGAAAGTGGAATTTAATATGAGGTAAGTGAAATACAATTTAGTCAAAGTGAAAAAGGGGACGGTGAAGAAAAATAAAATTTTAGAAGAAACTGGCTATGCTCGAAGGTTATAGCTCACTTCTTTTGTGTATTTTCGCTAAAATAGTTATAAGAGTAAATTTTTTTTTGAAAATCTGCCTCGAACTATGCCTTAAAAAGTTACATCAAAACCAAAAGGATAATTTTCCGAAACGGATCATTGAAAGCCAAATTATACAAACCATAAGTTTTGCTTGCGTTAACACAATTCTCTCATTATTTCCTATAATTTGTAATGCACTTTAATCCTAGTTTTTGAAGGTTGGTGAGCTCGAAAGTAGAATTTAAGATGAGCTAAGTGAAATACGCTTTGGTCCAAGTGAAAAATTGGATGGTCAATAAAAAATCAAAATCTGAAAGAAATTGACCATTTTCGAAGGTTACAGCACACTTTTTTGTGTATTTTTGCTAAAATGGTTACGATGGTAATTTTCTTTGAAAAATTTAACAAAATTGGATTCAAAAAGTTACATCAAAACTAAAAGAATCATTTATCAAAACGGAGCACTAAAGGCCAAATTTTACTCTCTAGAAGTTTTACTCGTATTAATCGAATTTCTTAACTCTTTCTTACAATTTGTATTTTACTTTTATCCCTTTTTTATGGCAAGAGACCTTGAAATTTGAATTTAACATTATCTAAGTGAAATATTATTTGGTCCAAGTGAAAAAAATTGGATGGTAAAAAAATCAAAATTTGGAAGAAAATTGTCATTTTCAAAAGTTATTGCTCACGTTTTTTTGTGTATTTTCGCTAAAGTAGTTATGTCCACCTAAACGGGTATGGAAAAAAATAAATGGATTTTTCACGGTTACGGATAGTATTTCTTGCTTTTTAACGTTTTCGGGTTTGTATTCGGATAACAGGGTACATAGACGAATACGGTTATGAAAACATAAAATTTCGAGGGTAATCTACCCGTTGCCTTTCCTAGGTAAATAGGGATGATAATTCCCGAGTTTTTCGCAATTAACCGATCCAAATCGTATCCATTTAAGCAGGTATAAAAAGAAATAAATGAGTTTTTCACGATTATGAATACTATTTCATGGTAAAACTTCACTGGTAACTTACTTATTGCTATACGAAAAAAAATAATAATATAATCCAGAAATTTCATATTACACTTCCACAAAGAATGACAACTCTATACAGAGAATCATTATGATAAATACAACATATACTTATTTTTTAAAACTGAAAAATTTATTCTTTCTGCCACTAGCTAGGAATCTCCAAATCGACACTTGGATGTTAAATACACAATTGCAGAACAAATTAAAGGCCGGAGGTGAAAGGAACATTGGTAGTCGGCAACCATGAATTACCAGCGATAAAATTACCGACGGTAAATTTTGAAGCCTCTGATGCACTAGTAATAACATGGTAACCTCCCCAAGTAACCCTATTTGTCGTGGATGAACCAGGACCTGTGTTCATATACTCTCCATAATACAATGTCTTTAATGCAAAATTACCACTCCATTCCATCCAACCTGCAGGGTTAATCAAGCTATCAAGATAAGTTTTCATAAAAACTGTCCTCGAATATTCCCTCCACGGTCGGCCTAGGTACGTCTTAACAGACGATTGGACCGGCTTCAAATCGGAGGCAGCCGTGACCCTGCAATTGTGAATGATTATTCCAGTGTTTTGGTTAGGGTCAGTCCTTGCTTGAGCAGTTAGGGTATTGGTCTTGTTTGGGGGTTTACGTGCGTAAATGTTGCAGTTTTGGAAAACAACCGCAGCATTTCCGAAGATAAAATCGACCGTGCCATAAATGTCACATTCTCTATAAAATTGCCTTTCTGAATGGACATAAAGGGTATCTTGATACCCTTCGAAACTGCATCTGTAGAATACTGAGAGATCAGAGCCTGAACGTAATGCCACGGCTTGGTTATTTTGAGGACCGGCTGTGTTACGGAACGTTATGTCACGTGCGATAAATCCGTCTCCAACCACAGCTGAAATTAAAAGATGAACAAAATTAGATATTTGGTCTCCATGGTTATCAAATAATTATTATAATTTTTAAACTAGTTAGTAAAATATTTCAAAATTTTGCATCATTGGGCCAGATAGCCTGTTAATCAATTTTGTTATGAACCCAGATAGGGGACCTATTAAAAGCTTAATTTGTCAACTTTAAGGCAAAAGACTTTAGCTTCTCTAGCAATCAAGGTAGTGGGGGCATAATCTAAAGATTAATTATTGTCAAAGTGAGTAATTAGTGTGTCTCTTAGCTTTTAAAGCAAACCAACAGAGCCTATTGACCGGCCCTTAGTTTTAAAGACCATCACGGCCCTTAGTTTTAAAGACCATTTATGACAGACATGTTTAATTAAGTTGTTAATTTTGTCGGTTTGTCAAATGACATGCAAAACCGATCACATCCCTTTCTCTGCCAATTTTCTGACACGTGAATATTCAACAGTTACTTTTGAATTTTTATATAAAATATCAAAATTCATTTATTCTTAACGGAGCAGCTTATTGTATATTTTTTTGTCTTCTTTATTTGTAGCTTAACTCTTAAGATAGCTTGACTTCGAATAGTAGCTTACTAGCTTAGGACTTTGGAGATGCTCATTTCTTTCATAATTATTTCCTTCAAGATTTTATCTAAGTTGCATTAAATTTCTAACCAGCTAGCTAGGTCAAAAAGTTGCATTAGTATTATATAGTACTACATACTATACAATATATACTTTTGATAAGTTAATTAATAGTTTGATTAGGTGGGTTTAAAAATGGTTTTAAATTATGTTTATTTTTTAAAATTTGTAAAAATTTTAATCAAATCAAATCAAGGAAACGTACTCTAATTCTAAGTTTTTTAAGTGGAGTACTTAATTAGCCTGTTAATTTATTTCACTCTTGTTATTTACTATATCAATTTTAGCTTAAAGTTGTAAGTAGTTATCTTTGTTTTATTTACGTGTCACCGTGTAGTATTGTAAAATTGAAGAATTCTTTTAAGTATTAAAGATTTTAGTATCTAAAAAAATTAAAATATGTTTTCATAAAGTTCACATGCAAGTTTTAAACAAAATAAATTTTATAGTTTTAATTAGTAATATACAAGAAAATAAAAGTCAAAGTTGTTTTGAAAATTAAACAGTAACCTGTAAAATTAAACGGAGTATCGTTAAATTCGTGGCAAAAAAAAAAGTATGTACGTAAGACTACTAGTAAAATGATGAAGAACGTACATATATAGTAGTAAGTAATATATATATATATATATAGAGAGAGAGAGAGAGAGAGAGAGCGTTAATTGTACTCACCAACAGTGGCTGAATTGAAAGTTGTAGTCCCTCCACCAACACTTTTGCTGCCTGTGATAATAGTCTTCCCAATGCCATCACCCACCAACATGATGTTCTTCACTTTAGTCCCTATCTCAATGTTTTCCTTATAACTCCCTTGTTTCACATAAATCACATACCTACCACTTCCCGACCGTTTCAATGCCGCGGTAATCGCCTCTTTTATCGTCTTATAATCCCCCGACCCATCTTGCGCCACCACGATATTCGCTTGAGAAGCTGGAGACGACGAACTCTGTAAAAGTTTCCGGTCACCGGGCTTAACCCAAGTTGGGAACCCATCTTTGTAGTTAGGCTGACTGTTATTATAAGGTACCTTGTTGATTGCCAAAGTGTTGCTAATTAATTTTGACACATTATTTGACATCAAGGGTAGAACAAAATCAGATACTCCAAGTTCGAAAAACCCGGCCCGACAGGTTTCTAAGTTGGTTAGGGCCGTACTGAGCCATGTTTGGGCATCAACTTTGGTGCATTTGGTGGTTGGGTCTATGGTTTGGTTTAATTTGAGGGTTGTGTACTCATAAAGCTTAAGGCAATCGGCCCATGCAGCCTTTTCACGTTCGTTTCTACACTTTGAGCCAAGTGAGAATGTGTTGGTTTGTGCTCGAACGGCTCGGTCTAGTGCTAGTTTCATGGAGATTTTGAGGAAATCTGGTTCGGTTTTGATGGGTGTATTGTAATTATTTGGGTAATTATGGGTTAAAAAATACTCACATGGTTGTGGGTTAGGTGTTTTGCTACACCATGATTTCACATCTTTGGGATTGTAACCAAAAATGGTTGGAGAAAGAAAAATTAAAGGCAAGAATAAAAATGCAACGAAAAAATGAAATGCCATTGATTGGTATATTTTTGCTTAGAGATCAAAGCCAAAGAGATGATGGACGATGAAGGAGAAGATAGGGTCTGCGGGTTTATATAGACTTTACTTTTTTTTTGTTTGGGGGGGAGGGGGGTTTTGTCAACTTGTCATTGTAGGTTACTAGCAACACAAACTTATTTCTTTTCTGTGTTCTTTTTCCTGATTTGCTTTTTTAATATGTTTCTAGAGGTAAGAGATGCTTACAAGCACGTCATTGAAATTTTCAAATTTCATGTATAATATTAAATTTGAATGCTCATAATTGGCAGACTTATCTTCTTATGAATAAACAGACAGGACATGAATCTTTTGGATTTGTTCTGCAGTGGTTTTATTGATGAGGATATATAAGTTATTTCATTAAATTTAATATTTGATTTAGTTAAAATAGATAAATAAGTAAGTTATTTTACATATCCGTCAATAAACATTAAACCTCAGCACGTAAAGTGAATTTAAAATAATTTTTATTATAATTATATCAAAGTCAAAATTAAAAATCACTTCGCACTTTATGCAATAAAAACTTAAATTTATCAGCAATAAAAACTTGGGAGACTTTTCCCATTGAACCAAGAATTTGTTGGCAATTTTCGATCTTTAATGAAATTGGTTTTAAATTCAATATTTACAAGACTATTATAGGACAGATCACATCGCTACTGCAGATGATCATTACCTCGAATGGTAAGAACCTCTGCCTAAAAAAAGAAAAAAGAAAAAACATGAACAGCCTGCCTCTGCATAGTAATTAAAAGTTTTTAGATTGGCCTTTGTTTTTGTTTTTTTTAATTAAAGCAAGTAAAAGTCAAGAGTGGATTTTGCTTTTTTTTGGGAAGCCACCCAAAATTGAACAAAACTCAGTTTTCAATATACACAGAGATATGATTACACATGAAGCTTGAAACCGTACACAAGTTGGTGTAAGGAAAAACACATGCATTGCAATTTGCATGGGAGTCAATAGGGTAAATTCAACCTTCTCTTGCTTCTTTTCTTTTTTGTACACACAGCTTATATTAGTTTTCAACCCACAGAAAATGTTAGCTTTTTGTCTTTGAATCTTCCAGACTGCAGCCAACTTTTGAAGATTACAGAGATGGATTATATTGAATGAAAATTAACTTTTAGACTAATAATTAATTAATTATATATATTGAATGGTCAGTACTTACTTCTCGGAAGATGATTGCTAAATTAGTAATGTATCTAACCATATAGTTTTAGAAAATTGGTGGTGTACACAACTTTGTTAATTTAATTCATCAAACATGGATCCTATCCAAAAAAGGAACCCATAAAAAAAATATAACTAATAACAAGAAGATATATAGATATATTTGTATATTGCTGTCATCAACTCTTTGCCTTATAATTAAAGAAAGCAAACTTTGGATGTTGGAGGGAATCAAAATTATTATTTTTTCCATCCACAAAATGGACATTCTTCATCAAAATCATTAAGGCTTGATCACATTGCAAGCCACAATTCTCTAATAGCAATTATTCATGTCTATCATATTAACAAATAGTTCATTAATTTGGAAGCTAACAGCCATTTGATATATATAATTTTATTTTCATAATCCTAGTTTAGTTATATATTGCTGTTGATTATTTGGACAAGCTTCATAGAAAAACCCGTGAACATAGATTTGAAGGTATTTATTGACAAAATTTTTATTTGTATCGGGTGTAAAATTTATTTTTGCACCGAGATGAAAACTTGACTAATAATTTTGAGAAACTTCATTAATTAATAACATTTGTACATACTCAATTAATATTACCAGTCAAGTTCAAAAAATTACTAATCAAGTTTTCACTCTATAAAAAATGAGTTTTATACCTGGTACAGATAAAAATCCTTCATTTCGAACGTCTTGAAAACCCTTCAAATTAATTGAAGGATTAATATTTTATACAGTATTTTTCCTCATTGATAATTAAATAATCTATAAAAAATAAATAAAATTAAATAAATAGCATGCTAATGTTGACATAGTAATTAATTAAGCTTTAAATTTATTAACTATTTGTCAATTATTAGTTGGTCCAATTGTTTGACTATTTTTTTCTATTTTTACATAAAATTCAAATAATTAAACTACATTCATTCACAAAATTACAATTATAAATGTGTCTAATCTGACCTTAATTAATAATCATCATTATCAAGTAGTACGTACTTATCATCATCATTTCATCGTTAAGACATTTTAAGATTTGATTTTGACTTCCATTAAATTCTGACCATTCAAAACACGTCTAAGGGGAAAAAAAGAAAAAAAACCATGGACAGGTGGTAGATCACCAACACTGATTTAGGTGACTTTTCAGTTTTTGACTCTTAGCTATAAAGACGGATTGAATGTGATCAACTGCTTTACGTTTCTGAAAAGTACGTAGTTATAGACTAAAATTTCACAACTGTAAAACCATCATCCACTATGATTGTCTGATCTTCAATCTAAGGCTCTGATGCAAAGTTGTGTTCATCTAAAATAATTAAAAAATTAATATAAATTTAACATAAATTTAAATTTTTTTTAAAATTAAGAAAACCAAAATATAAAATTAGATATTCTTGCTTACAATTAATTTATTAGAAACAACACTTTTAGTCCAGTGGTAATTGTATTTCTAGTTTGATCACTTCAAATATTTTCACATAGATATCAGAATTCGATTTTCTTTTAAGTTAATATAAAAAAAAATTAAGTAAATTATAACTATATTTTTCAAGTTTAGTCATAAATACAATTACATTTCAAGATTTTAAAAAACGATAAACACATCTCACTAACAACGTTAGTTGAAATCATGAAAATTATCTTTTTTTCAATAAAATAAAAAAATATGATGTCATATCATCATTTAATTTGATTTTATTATATTTTTAATATTTTTATGCATTAATTAATGTATTTGTAATTTTATATAAAAATAAAAAGAAAAATGATATACTTTTAAAATTTTAGATATAATTATATTAATGAACAAAACTAAGAGATGTAATTATAATTTTTCCAAAAAAAAATCTCTCCCGATGATTCGCAGTTTTTAATGAAGCAATCCGTTTCTTTTAGATAAATGTCGAAAATGCAAAGTTTTGATCTCGCACCTGTCAGTGACGAAGGAAGACACGCTACCATGAAGCCAACTTTCACTTGTTGATAGACTTAGCATAATAAAAAAAATTTAACCATTAATTATTTCAATTTAAATGTCAACCATTTTATTAGCCAATTTAAATATTAATTAAAATAATTTATAATAAAATAATAGTATATTTTTATAATAAATATATGATGCTCAAGAAATAATATTAATGACTTTTTACATGTTTATCACTTTCTAAATAATTCATAGTTAATTAATTATGGTGATTTATTCAAATTATTAAATTTAGTAATAACTTTGCTTAATTTGATATATTACTAATTAGTTTTATTTGATGATTTATAAAATAATCAACTATTAGTTTTATTTGATGATTTAACTTTTAATTTTATTTTTACACTTATTAACAAGAATTTATAAGATTTTTTTTATATATCTACATCATTATTATTATTTATGTAATATAAAACAATAAAAGAATAATATAATATACACCCTCTTGAAATGCTCTTATCTTATCAAAATTTAAAAGATTACGCTTTCACTCTCTCTCTCTCTCTCTCTCTCTCTCTCTCTCTCTCTCTCTCTCTCTCTCTCTCCCTCTCCCCGTTCCACGATCTAATCACTTAAGGTTTACCGCATAGTTATCATCATCACGATAATAATTAGTTTGATTTTATTCATCAAAATTTTCAACCAAAAAATAGACTTCGGTCCTTCTTTAATTCAATTATTTAGTATCATATATATTTATTGAAAATTTGTCATTTTCAAATTTTTGGTAAAAGGTTACATGTCAAAATTTTAAAAATAAAATTCACATTCTTGAAAAATTATATATGATACACAGATTAAGTATAAAAGCTACTAGAACCATTCAATTTAACTAATAAGAATTCAAATTGCATTAGAAGACCCGATATATACAAGTCCAAATTGGATAAGAAGTCCTTATACCGGTGGAAGAATTTGTTTTTTGGCCGATACGATTAACCAAAAGAATCAGAGCAATAAAATTAAAAAAATACTTTTGTCCTTGACAAATTATACGTAAAAGCATATATTTACTATTAATTAATTAATTAATATATGCTAATTATTCAACAAAAGACTAGTGCTTGACATATGTAATTAACAATCCTCACTTTTTAAAGTGATCAAAATGAAATATCTAAGGACATAAACTATAGGTGTTCATATTATATCAAAACGATCATTATAGTTAAAACATAACTCAATTGATACGAACACTAGCTACTCGATAAAATCTCATATTCTTCCTTTTGGTAGAAAAAAATTCATTTAATTGTTAAATTGTGCGGCTTTATCATCGAAAGTATGAACATTGATGTCTATGATGAAAATTAATTATTTTTAATATGAAACATCTTCAAATTTCAAATTTTAAGTATTCAAAATTTTCATGCAAATGGTTAATTTAATGAGTCTCTTTGCAAGCCAAAGGGAAAAAGGGAGAAAAAACGTAAAAGAAATTACGTGGATGAGAAAAGGGGAAGGATGGAAAAATCAACCATATTCATTGATTGGCCCCTTTTTCTTATTTGTTAGTGCCCCAATTCGAAGTAAGGTGGATATATATATATATATATATATATATATATATATATATATATATATATATATATATATTAAAATCCTTTAGCAATAATTACCAAAATTAATTAATAAAAAAGATACTAGCTAAAAATAAAATACCTTGGCTAATATATATATATATATATATATATATATATATATATATTAAAATCCTTTAACAATAATTACCAAAATTAATTAATAAAAAAGATACTAACTAAAAATAAAATACCTTGGCTAATAACTCAAAATATTTCTCGTGTCTAGTTAGAAGGTAACAAAAGGTAGTTTGGCAACGTGTTGAAATTCTGTTTTCTATCAAATGTGTTGGTGACAGTACTAAACATGTAATCCAAACAAGGTGTACGTAAACATGAGTGTTACATGGAGAAGTAACCAACACGTGCCCATTACTTTGCCAAATCACCCACACCTCACTCATCTTCCAAACACATCGTTAGTCAAATACCACGTTTAAAACCCTCGGCTACCAATCTATATATTACAGATTCTCGTCCCATTGAGGTTCAATTTAAGCGAGAAACTGACGATTTTGATCGAATTTTATGGATGGTTGATGAACGAACTAAAAATGTTCGTTTTTAAATAAATTTTATTTTTTTTCATGTTTATATTCCTATTTTAACAAAAGAGTAATTGATAAAAATAAATACATACTAAAAGTTTTACCAAAAATTAATTAACGTATGTTTAGATTTGTTTCTGTTTTTTAAAAAAATAAAAAGCTATTTTCTGCAATTTTTTTAATTAAAAATGCGTTTGAGTAATTATTATTTTAAATTATTGCTTGTCTATCTTATTACAATAGAATTAAAAATTAACAGAGATATCCACTTTTAAATGTATTTTATCATTATTTTACGAATTATTTTTAAAATAAGTGTAGAAAACATTAAAAAAAATGCTTTCAAAAACAAGTTTGGTTTCAATAATAGTTTTTAATAACTTTTTTTTTATATTTTAAAGATCAGAAAGATGTTCTTGTGTTATTAAATTATATCACCTCTCTTCCCAATAATATTGTCACAACTTAATTAAGCAAAGCTTCATGAATTTTTCTGTGAGCCCTAATTAATGTCACTACATGGTGGATCTCTGATAAGCCTTCATAAATCCAAGGTGACACATGGCTATAACAATGGTCCATGTGTTTGCTTCCTCACCGATCTATATAAAGTAAACAAACAGCACTTCACACATTTTAAGTTCACTCTAATTAATTGATGATAGCAAAAATGTCTGTGTCACCACCTTTCTCCTTCTTCTCTTAGCCATGGCCACCACCACCTCTTGCACTACCCAAGAACTAGAGATGGTCCAAATGGCTCGAGCCATGGTTTTACAAGCTAGCAACTGGGTTCAGTCCTCAATGGTGACAGATGGGACATTGGACCCAGACTTGATTAACCCTGATCATGTGGTGGCAGCACTAAGGGATTGTGGTAAGCTCTATGATGAGAGTGAGTCAAGACTGTCCTGATTGCTGAGCTCTAACAGTGAGATTAATCACACGGTTGATGATGCTCGTACTTGGCTAAGTGGCGTGCTCGCGAACCATAGGACTTGTTTGGATGGGTTGAGTGAGAAGGCTTTGGTTGATCAAGCTCGTGATTATGTAGGGGCTCAAAACTTGACTGTGCTGCTTGGTGAATCTTTGGCTTTGTTTGGGAGGAAGGGTAGGGGTTTAAGGAAGGGTAAGTTGCTTTCTTTGTCTCACTTGTTGGAGTGTGTTAGTGAATTAAGCAATAATTTGCAAAATTTTAATATATATATATATATATATATATATATATATATATATATATATATTATGATCTAATTACTTTATCATGAGGACAACATTATTTAAAATGATTTAAATAAGTTTGGTTGCTTTGTTAATTTCTAATTACTCTTCAATTTGATGCCCATTTGTTTATGAGGAAAATTTGATAGGATGATATTTATTTCAATTTATTCCTAATACAAAAATGAGTTTCCAAATAAAATATGTAATTTATTTTATTTATAAATTATATTAATTCGATAGGATTTGTTACCAATTTACTAAACTTATTAACAAATGAATTACTACAAATTTTATTAGCTTTTCAGATATATATAATAAATTACAAAATTACAAATAAATTTCATAAAATTTGAGAAATTCATAATGTAGAATTAATGGTCGGAGCTATAAGTAATTTGAGTTACTACATACCAGTATTATTCAACAAGAATATTATATAGACAAAAGATTATGTTTTGGGATGAGGATTTTATTTATTTAAAGTGTGATTATTAATTGATAAAAATAATACCCCTGGTCTCTCTAAGACAATGATTGTCACGTTTAAAATGATTATTTTTTTGAATATCAATTATTAATTGTTTTTAAATTTTTATTTTTTTTTATATTTTAAACGTAACAATTATTGGGTTTTTTTATCTATAGAATTGGGCCTCATTCACCCTCAAACTAGCCCAATTTATTTTTATGTTGGGTGCTAACTATCTAGCCCAAGTTGCATAATGTTTCAAGTTACAACCTTAGAATTAATTCACCTTCACCTATAAAAACAAATCACCCTCTCCAACATACTACAGAAATTTCTTATTTCTATTTCTTTTTTTTATTTCTAGGTGCAAGATTGAATTTATCTTTTGAATGTTGCTTGTTTAGGAGCACCACCACGTAGATCAAGATTCAACCAAAACGGAGGACTTCTAACCTCGTGGCACCCAGCAACTTCCAGGGCTGACTTTGTGGTTGCAAAAGACGGCTCTGGCTCTAATACAACAATCAATGGAGCATTGGCTGTAGTCACTAGAATGGGTCGTAGGCGACCCCAAAGAGTAATAATCCACGTTAAATCAGGTATTTACAACGAGAGTGCAGAGACTGAGAAGAACATGCGGAATATAATATTTGTTGGAGATAGCATTGATCGAACCATTGTTACTGGTAACCAAAATGTCTCGGATGATCGAAGCAAGCACATCGATATTCGCTATCACTATATAACGGAGTGTGTTGCAAGAAAGGATGTGCAAGTTGAATATGTGAGGTCACAAGATCAAGTTGCTGATATTTTTACCAAGCCACTGACAAGCGAAGACTTCATAAAATTAAGGAACTTACTAGGGGTCACAAGATCAAGTTTAAGAGGGGGTGTTGGATCATAAACTTGATCCATTATGGGAGCCCAAACCTAAACCCAATCAAATTGGAGTCCAAGTCCATAATCAAAGTCCAAAACTACAAGCATTCTACCTAGAATTTTCTAGGTGTGGTAATTGTGCATGTGAATCATTTGGTAACTTAAAATATTGTTAGAACCACCAAGAAAAATGATGTGTATGGTTATTATAATTTTGGATTAGTTTATTTGTGTGGTGTAGGATTGTTCTTAAGTAGTATAAATACCCCTTCCCATTTTGGTTTAAGCATCAAGAAGAAGTAAGAGCTTCTAAGTGAGTAAAGAAACAAAGTCTTATAAGAGTGAGTTCTAATATCTTGTTTTTTGAGTGAGAGTGCTCTTGTAATATTTCTTTGAGTTTGAATATAAGTTGTTTGTGTGAGTGTTTCATTTCCAACATCTATTTAATCTACTGGTTTTTTCCCCACTATACTTCAAATAAAACTTGGAAAATTATATTTAATCCTCCATTTCAATTTGCAAAACCCTAGCACCTTGCTTCTTCCTCGCGTAAAAACAATCAGAACCCAGAACAAGAAAGAACAACACTTTGACCACTTTAGTCTAGTCAACACATAAGACGAACAGGGGATTAGCGATCAAGGTTGGAGAATTTATTGATCAAACTAAAAAGATGTTTGTATTTATGCAGGCGTATCACTGATGTTAGTTACTGTATTGCAGTGTAATTTGAAGTTAAAGAGAGGGAGAAATTAGGGTTTCTATGGCCGGTGGATCAGATGTCGCGGAGATCTCCAGTATGTAATCACTAGTTATACATTAAAATCTCATTTTTTTGTCTTTACTTTTTAAAGCTAATTGCTATGTTGAGAACTCTATTATATGCATCCTACAGATTGTAGTAATTTTTCACTTTTTTTAATAATTATAGTAACTTTAGCTTTTGAATTGTTAATGGTTATTATCCAGTCAATTAAGAATCAATGCTAAGCTTAGGCATCGTTTAGTTACAGTCTGGTAATACTTTGTCAAGTAGTGCCTTGTTTTCTGCTGGAAGTAAGATAAGTACTTTTGACTTTAATTGAATTTTAGGTGGCCTTTAGTCGTCTTTGTGAGATTGAGGTATGCCCTCTATGGAATAATTGCGTTTTTTAAGGTTATAAATGTGTTGAAAAATTATATGCAGAGCAGTGTCTTAAGGCAGATGTTCTGGTAATTGAAGCACAAAGATATATGAAGAAGGAAACACTTAAATCTTATTAACGGTTCTTGATGATACTGTAATATTTGAAAAGTTTGTTCCTTTTAAAGAAAATGTTTTGGAATCTACTTTGAGATGAGAATTTTAAACAATTGAAGTCTGTGGTTACCTAGTCTCTCAGTCCCTGGGGATTGAGCTTCCAGTTTTTCTTTTGTTTTATTTGTACTATTGTTTTTAAATACAATTTTATATACTTATTTGGGAAAGATACGTAGCTTGTTAAGTGATATGTCTATTCAGATAGGGAGAATGATACATTGATGGTTATTATGAATAGGTTAAAAAAGCATGCCAAATTCATCGTTTTGCTTTGCTAGCCTTTTATCGCGCGTGCAATGTTTCGATTAGACAAGCAGTATGTCACATATTTACTTTTCTCATGGAAGAAATAGTCTATTTCTGCAATGTAGGTACTACCTCCGTCTCATATATATTGGTATGTATAGTTAAGGAGACATAATAATTAATGTTACAACTTATTAAATTATAACCTGCTTTATAAAAATAACTTTATTTAATACATAAATTTTATGGTAGAGTTGTCTAGAAAATCTAAATTTAAAGATAATTTTGGAAACTTAACTAAAATTGAGTTTTGACTCTTCAAAATTGACAAATAATATGGGACGTCCCAAAATGGAATACTTGCGAATATATATGGGACGGAGGGAGTATTTTTTTTGATAAATAAACATTGTACATATATCAACAAGGGTATGCACCCCCTTTACAAAAACTATCTACAAGAAAGTAGATCCACAAAATGTAAGAGATCATTCTCATTTACAAAGTAATTACGCTTGAACCAAAAATTAAGGGTATTGAGTCATCCATCTTTATTTTGGTTTTTTTGTCAGTCTTAGTTATCAGAATTGGAAACCACTTCTGATTTACTCGATCTTCCTTAGTGTTAACTAGGGTTTTAATTCTTTTTTTTATAAGTAACTAGGGTTTTAATTCATATGGAAGCTTATTAGGTGGTTAAGTATGTATGCATTTGAAAATGCTTTAATATTAAAGCACGTGAAAGCTCCAGCCTGGAAAACCGGGCACCAAGTCTCTTATGCTCAGATCACCACCTCATCTTGTATCTCTTAGCCTCCACACCTAGACATAAATAACTAAGGATCATTGCCCCATCATTCTGTAATTACTTTTCCTTGTTTGCAGGTGTCCCAAATGTATGGAATTGAAGCTTCCTCGTGTGCTGCTTTCTGGTTTGTAATTACATCCTAATATCAATAAGTATTTCCTTTTGTTTTCATCAACTTTTAGTGCAAGATTAAGAACAAATCTGTGCAATGGATCCTTGTTAGCTCGTGCTGGTAATCGGTGCACATACTTAGAAGTACATTTTGTGCAGCAGTCCTTCCTATATGATAGAAAAAGATCTTATGATCCTGAATTGATTATACCTGGGATCGTAAATCATAAGTTTGTCTATAAAAAACAGATATAATTGTATTAGTGTTTATAATTGATTTCTTCGGTGTATACTAATCATGACGGGCTGAGGGCCTTGTTGATAAGTGAGCAGTCCTTTGACATAGGTTTTGCAACGATTCCACGAATCTTTATTGTTTTAAATCAATTTCTTAGTTCTATTATTCAGGGTGTTATGAGAATGGGGCATAGAGATTTATGTAGCTGAGCCTAATTAATTGGGAGTAACGCAGAGTTAAGCTGGCTGAGTACAATTTTTAAGTCATGGCCCGTGGGTAGTTGCCAATCTAAGGATTTTCTATTGCAAAACTTTCTTGTGGGCCTGTAGTAGATTCACTTTATAGCTCAGCCCATTTGAGGATTGGACTTTTGACCAGAAAGAAATTGCTATTAAGATTTTAGACTCGTTTAACGGACTTGATCCATTTTCCAAACCCAGTCCGCTAATGGTCTTAACTTAAGAACTTGGATTTCTTAAAAAAGAAACGTTAAAAGAGAAAGACGTTGGACTTTGTTGTGTTTTAAGTAAGTTGCCGGAGCGTTTAACCAAGCTTTGATTTTTCTTTGGACCTTGATGGCCGAGCTTAGTCTTTGATTTTTCTTTCTTTTACTAATTTTTCAACTTAATCTTTGATTTTTCTCTATAAAAATAATTTTTTTATGAAAACTTTATATATATATATATATATATATATACACAATGATTATTTAACTTACTTTAATCTTTACCTATCCATACATAACTTTTTATTTATAAGAGAGTTGTTGGCAAATGAAATCAAATATAAGATCTCATCGTACATAAGTACACGATAATTCATTGATTCAAAAGTTAGATGTTTAACTTCATTATACAATAATTATATTTGTTATTTTATAGGTGCCAAGTAGATTAGTTGGTAGAGTCTCTCGTTATCGCACAAAATATCAAAGATCAAACTCTATTCACACCAGAACTGAAAATATTGATGGACTCAAGCCGAGTCGAACTCGAATACTAAGGTGTTCGAGCTCGGCTCGAATTAAAATGACCAAGTCCAAGCTCGAACTTTAGCCTGAACATTGAATTGTATATTCGGTTCGAGCTCGATAATACCATATCGAACTATTCGAGAGCCTTTCGATCCGAACTTTAAAGTATTCAAGCTCGACTAGATAAGCTAATCGAGTCTATTTTTCAAACTTGAACCGAGTTTTGACATTATTTTGATCGAGTTTGAACTCAAATATCTCGAAAAATCCACCCCAAAAAAAGATAAGGGATAAGGGTGATTTATAATTTTTAAAAAAAAAACTTCGTACTTGATATTCATTAGGAGAAAATTAGTAAACATGTGGAATTATGGATCTTACAACAACGTAAGCCAGAGACTTGGACAAGAGTAATAATAATAAAAAAAAAAGTTCTGACTGTCTGAGGCAAGGAGAATCAGAAGCCGGAAGAATGCGAACTGTGACCTACTTGTCAATTTTATTTTTAATATTTCAAACAATTCGATTTAATTAGGAAGTCTCTGAAGTGAAAATTCAACTATTATTATCTCTTCTAGCATAGAATATTTCTTACTTCATCTTCCAAGTCTAAAATGACAAAAACAAAGATAAGAACAAAATCTTTGGTCAGTCTGTTCCTAAAACTTCAATGTTAAGACATTGATTAATGAACATAATAAGCAATTTTAAATGGTTAGAGAAGTACTGAACTAACAAGAAAAATTGCTTGCTGATGTTGATGCCTGATCGAACTCCTGACTATCTTAGCCTTTATCGGAAAAAAACAATAATTTTGGAAAAAAACTTACCATTTTCAAAGTTTATAGTTCAAGTTTTTAGTACATTTTGCTAAAATAGTTACCATAATCATTTCTTTTTAAAATTTGCCATGAACTAGGATTCAAAATGTTACATAAAAACTAAGCATATCATTTCCCAAAACGGAGCAACAATTATATCATCCATAAGTTTTTGAAGGCTGGTAACCTCGAAAGTGGAATTTAAGATGAGCTAAGTGAAATACACTTTGATCCATGTGAAAAATGGGATGGTCAAGAAAAATCAAATCTTGTAAAAAACTTGCTATTTTTTAAGGTTATAATTCACGTTTTTGTGCATTTTTGCTAAAATAGTTACGATGGTAATTTCTTTTGAAAATTTGCCAAGAACTATGATGAGAAAAGTTACATCAAAACTAAAATGATCATTTTCTAAAACAGAGCCCTAAAAGCCACATTATACCCTCCAGAAGTTTTCTTTGTGTTAAAAGAATTCTTTACCTTTTTCCTACAATTTGTACGGCACTTTTATCCTTTTTTTTTTTTTTTTATGGTTGGGGACCTTTAAAGTGTAAATTAATGTGATCTAAGTGAAAAAAGCTTTAGTGCTAGTGAAAAATAGGATGCTAAAGAAAAATAAAATTTGTAAGAAACTTGTCATTTTCGAAGGTTATAACTCACGTTTTTTGTGCGTTAATTTTCGCTAAAATAGTTACGATGGTCATATCATTTGAAAATTTGTCACAAACCAGGATTCAAAATGTTACATCAAAGCTAAATTGATCATTTTCCAAAATGGAGCCCTGAAGGCCACATAATACCCTCAAGAAGTTTTCTTTGTTTTAATCAAATTCTTTACCTCCTACAATTTGTAATGCACTTTTATCTTATTTTCTGAAGGCTGGGGACCTCGATAGTGTAAATTAACATGATCTAAGTGAAATAAACTTTGGCACCAGTAAAAAATGGGATGGTTAATAAAAATAAAAATTTGGCAGAAACTGGCCATTTTCGAGTATTATAAACTCATTTTTTTGTGCATTTTCTCTAAAATAGTTATATTGGTCATTTCCTATGAAAATATGCCCCGAACTATGCCTCAAAAAGTTACATCAAAACTAAAATGATAATTTCCCAAAACGGAGCCCTGAAGGCCAAATTATGTCCTTCAGAAGTTTTGCTCGTGTTAATCAAATTCTATAACTCTTTCCTACAATTTGTATTGTAATTTATCCTATTTTTTTTATCGCAGTAGACCTTGAAAGTTAAATTTAACAAGATCTAAGTGAAATAAACTTTGATCCAATTGAAAAATGAGATGATCAAGAAAAATTAAAATTTGGAAGAAAATGACCATTTTTTAAGGTTATAGCTCAAGTTTTTTTTGTGTCTTTTCACTAAAATAGTTACGATGGTTATTTCCTTTGCAAATTTGCCACGAACTATGTTGCAAAAAGTTACATCAAAACCAAAAGGATAGTTTTCAAAACAGATCTCTGAAAGCCAAATTATACTATACAGAAGTTTTGTTTGTTTTAATCGAATTCTCTCATTCTTTTTTTCCTACAATATGTAATACATTTTTATCCTATTTTTTGATGGTTGGTGACCTCGAAAGTAGAATTTAACTTGCTCCAAGTAAAATACAGTTTGGTCCAATTGAAAATGGGATGGTAAAAAAATCAAATTTTGAAAGAAACTAGCAATTTTCGAAGATTTGAACTCAATTTTTTGTGCATTTTCGCTAAAATAGTTAAGAAGGTCATTTTCGCCAAAAAGTTACATCAAAGCCAAAAAGACCATTTCCCAAAATGGAGCCATGTAGGCCACAATTATACCACCCAGACGTTTTGCTTGTGTTAATTTCTTTCATTCTTTCTTTCCTACAATTTGTAATGCCCTTTAATCCTAGTTTTTGAAGGTTGATGACCTTGAAAGTGGAATTTATGATGAGCTAAGTGAAATAAGCTTTGATCCAAGTGAAAAATGGAATGGTGAAGAAACATCAAATTTTGGAGGAAACTGGCCATTTTCGAAGGTTATAGCTCATTTTTCTTGTGCATTTTCAGTAAAATGGTTACGATAGTCATTTCCTTTGAAAATTTACCATGAACTAGGATTCAAAAAGTTACATAAAAACCAGATGGATCATTTCCCAAAACGGAGCCCTCGAGGCCACATTTTACCCTATAGAAGTTTTTCTCGTGTTAATCAAATTATCTCCCTCATTCCTACAATTTATAATGCACTTTTATCCCTTTTTTTACGGTGTGTGATCTTGAAAGTAGAATTTAACAAGATCTAATTGAAATACGATTTGGCGCAAGTGAAATATAGAATGGTGAAGAAAGATCAAATTTAGGAAAAAACTAGCCATTTTCGAAGGTTATAGCTCATATTTTTCTGTATTTTCACTAAAATTGTTATGAAGGTCATTTGTTTTGAAAATATGCCCCGAATTGTGCCTGAAAAATTCACGTCCAAACCAAAAGGATAATTTCCCAAAACAGATCCATGAAAGCCAAATTATACCATCTATATGTTTTGCTCGTGTTAATCTAATTCTCTCGTTATTTCATATAATTTGTAATGCACTTTAATCCTAGTTTTTTAAGGTTTGTGACCTCGAAAGTGGAATTTAAGATGAGCTAAGTGAAATACGCTTTTGTCCATGTGAAAAATGGGATGGTGAAGAAAAAACCAAATTTGGAAAAAACTGACCATTTTCGAAGGTTATAGGTCACTTTTTTGTGCATTTTCGCTAAAATGGTTACGATGGTAATTTTCTTTGAAATTTTTCCACAAACTCGGATTCAAAAAGTTAAATTAAAACCAAAATGATCATTTCTCAAAACGGAGCACTGAAGGCCAAATTATTCCTTCTAGAAATTTTGCTCGTATTAATCGAATTCTCTAACTCTTTCTTACAATTTTTATTTTACTTTTATCCTATTTTTTAATGGAAAGAGACATCGAAATTTGAATTTAACATGATCTAATTGAAATACGATATGGTCCAATTGAAAAGAATGGCATGGTAATAAAATCATAATTTCGAAGAAAATGGCCACTTTCAAAGGTATAACTCACGTTTTTTTTTTTTTGGTCATAAATATAGTTATGATGGTCATTTACTTTGAAATTTTTTCAGTGAGCTAAATTTCAAAAATTTATATCAAAGCCAAAATTATCATTTTCCAAAATAGAGCTCAGAAAGCCAAATTTCAACTGCCAAAAGTTTTGCTCATTTTAATCGAATTCTCTTCCTCTTTCCTATAATTTGTAATGCACTATTATGCTAATTTTTTTTTTTTTTATGGTTGGTGACCTCAAAAGTGGATTTTAACAAGATCAAAGTGATATACACTTTAGACCAAGTGAAAAATGGGATCATCATGAAAAATCAAGTTTTTGAAGAAACTAACCATTTTCGAAGGTTATAGCTCACTTATTTTTGTATATTTTCCCTAAAATAGTTATGATGGTTATTTCCTTTGAAAATCTACCATGAAATATACCTAAAAAATTTACATCAAAACCAAATGGATAATTTCCCAAAACGGATCCCTGAAAGCAAAATTATATCGTCTAGAAGATTTGCTCGTGTTAATTGAATTCTTTCATTCTTTCTTACAATTTGTAATGCACTTTAATTCTAGTTTTTGAATGTTGGTAACCTCAAAATTGGAATTTTGGATGAGCTAAGTGAAATACACTTTGGTCGAAGTGAAAAATGGGATGGTAAAAAAAAGTCAAAATTTGGAATAAACTAGCCATTTTCGAAAATTAACTCAAGTTTTTTTTGTGTATTTTCATTAAAATGGTTATGATGGTAATTTTTTTTGAAAATTTTCTAAGAACTCAGATTCAAAAAGTTACATCAAAACCAAAAGGATTATTTCTCAAAACGGAACACTGAAGACCAAATTATACCATTCAGAAATTTTGCTCGTGTTAATCGAATTCTCTAACTCTTTCTTACAATTTGTATCGCACTTTAATCCTATTTTTTGATGGTGCGAGACCTCAAAATTTGAATTTAACATGATCTAATTGAAATATGATTTGGTTCAAGTGAAAAAATAGAATGGTAAAAAATCAAAATTTGGAAGAAAATTGCCATTTTCAAATGTTATAGCTCATATTTTTTTATGTATTTTCGCTAAAATAGTTATGATGGTCATCTACTTTGAAAATTTTTACACGAACTAAATTTCAAAAAGTTATATGAAAACAAAAAGAATCATTTTCCAAAACCGATCCCATAAAATCAAATTATACACGCCAAAAGTTTTGTTCGTGTTAATCGAATTCTCTTCCTCTTTTCTATAATTTGTAATGTACCTTATCCTGGTTGTTGATGGCTTGTGACTTCGAACAAGATCTAAGTTATATACACTTTTGACCAACTGAAAAATATGATGGTCATGAAAAATCAAATTTTGAAAGAAACTGGCCATTTTCGAATGTTATAGCTCACTTTTTTTTGTGGGTTTTCACTAAAAAAGTTATGATTGTCATGTTGAAAAAATAAGCTCTATAGCTGATTTTAGACCATTCTAAGGTCTTAATTTGAGCTAATTAATGGTCATTAAAAAACCTTTAATTAGATGTATTAAATTAAACTCAAGTTGGAGATTTAATGGGTATTTATTTTAATTCAAACGGAATCTTAATGTATGAGCTTAAAATCAGAATAAAAGAGTTGTTTGAAAACTCAAATTGGCTTTGCTCCACATTGATAAGAAAATGAGAAATAAAATGTTTTATAAGCATTTATTTGGGATTCTTATCTACTTTGATTAAAAGAAGGGATAAAGGTAAAGGTTCGCAACGCACCGCGCCCGTGCCTCGACCCCGGGCTAAGCCCGAGCTTGGGCTTGGTCGTGTCGCACTGGCACTTTAGACGCACTTTGTTCGGGTTTTCACGTCGCTGAGGAGCTCTCGCCCTTTCCTGTGTCTGTTGTTCAGGTTCAGGTATCTAGATTTTAGACAAAATCCCATAAACCCAGGATCTAATCAGAAAGATGTCTGATTAAATCTAAAGGTTGTGATTTAATCAGAGAGGCATGATTTAAATCCAAATGTTATGACTTAATCAAAAGGGTGTCAGATTAGTTAACTATCATTTTAACAAACACGATTTGGACCGTTTAAAATTAAGTGACATGATCTAGAGGCTCATATTAAATCTAGAAAATCATGTCTTTCCAATGACATGTTTGTCCATAATATTTCAATTATTTCAAAATAGAATAAAATTCGGAGTTATTCAGATTTTGTTGTCTACAGACTTCAACCTAGAGACTTAGTTGTATCCTGGAGACCTATTCGTCTGTACCCATAGCAAACTTGTTTATTCAAGTGGGGACGAATAAATTTTTAAAAACAGTGATTAATTCACACCTCTAAGTCTTGATTCTCATATTCTGTTCAATTTAGAAAATTATTACAACAGATCATTTCCTTTGAAAATTTTCCCCGAACTATGCTTAAAAAATTTACATCAAAACGAAAACGATAATTTCCCAAAACGGATCACTGAAAGCTAAATTATACCATCTGGAAGTTTTGCTCGTATTAATCGAATTCTCTCATTCTTTCCTACAATTTGTAATGCATTTTAATCCTAGTTTTTTTAATACTAATGACCTCGAAAGTGGAATTTAAGATAAGGCAAGTGAAATACAATTTGGTCAAAGTGAAAAATAGGACGGTAAGGAAAAATAAAATTTTAGAAGAAACTGGCTATTTTCGAATGTTATAGCTCACTTCTTTTGTGCATTTTCGCTAAAATAGTTATAAGAGTCATTTTTTTTTTTGAAAATCTGCCTCGAACTATGCCTCAAAAAGTTACTTCAAAACCAAAAGGATAATTTCCCGAAACGGATCATTGAAAGCCAAATTATACCATCCATAAGTTTTGCTCGTGTTAATAGAATTCTCTCATTGTTTCCTACAATTTGTAATACACTTTAATCCTAATTTTTGAAGGGTGGTGAGCTCGAAAGTAGAATTTAAGATGAGCTAAGTGAAATATACTTTGTTCCAAGTGAAAAATGAGACGGTCAATAAAAAAAATTCAAATCTGGAAAAAAACTGGTCATTTTCGAAGGTTATATATAGCTCACGTTTTTTTGTGAATTTTTGCTGAAATAATTACGATGGTAATTTCCTTTGAAAATTTTAACGAAATCGGATTAAAAAAGTTACATCAAAACCAAAAGAATCATTTTTCAAAATGGAGCACTAAAGGCCAAATTATACCCTCTAGAAGTTTTACTCGTATTAATCGAATTTCCTAACTCTTTCCTACAATTTGTATTTTACTTTTGTCCTTTTTTTTTTATGAAATGAGACCTTAAAATTTGAATTTAACATGATCTAAGTGAAATATGATTTGGTCTAAGTGAAAAAATTAGATGGTAAAAAAAATTAAAATTTGGAAGAAAATTGCCATTTTCAAAGGTTATTGCTCATGTTTTTTGTGTATTCTCGCTAAAGTAGTTATGTCCGCCTAAGTGGGTATGGATAAAAAGAAATTGATTTTTCGCGGTTATGGATAGTATTTATTGGTTTTTAACGTTTTCAGGTTTAGATTCGGATAGCATGGTACATAAATGAATGCAGTTATGGATACATAAAATTTCGAAGGTAATCTACCCATTGCCTTTCCTAAGTAAATAAGGATGGCAATTCACGAGTTTTTCGTAATTAACCGATCCAAACCGTATCCGTTTAAACGGATATAAAAAGAAATAAATGAGTTTTTCACGGTTGTGAATATTATTTCATGTTTTTTATATTTGAATAACAGGGTAAATAAACAGATCAATTATTGATATGTAAAATTTCGCTTATAATGCTATACCCAAAAAAAAAAGATAATATAATCCAGAAATTTCATATTACACTTCCACAAAGAATGACAACTCTATACAGAGAATCATTATGATAAATACAACATATGCTTATTTTTGTTAACTGAGAATTTATTCTTTCTGCCACTAACTAGGAATCTCAAAATCAACACTTGATGTTAAATACACAATTGCAGAACAAATTAAAGGCCGGAGGTGAAAGGAACATTGGTAGCCGGCAACCATGAATTACCGGCGATAAAATTACCGACGGTAAATTTTGAAGCCTCTGATGCGCTAGTAATAACATGGTAACCTCCCCAAGTAACCCTATTTGTCGTGGATGAACCAGGACCTGTGTTCATATACTCTCCATAATACAATGTCTTTAATGCAAAATTACCACTCCATTCCATCCAACCTGCAGGGTTAATCAAGCTATCAAGATAAGTTTTCATAAAAACTGTCCTCGAATATTCCCTCCACGGTCGGCCTAGGTACGTCTTAACAGACGATTGGACCGGCTTCAAATCGGAAGCAGCCGTGACCCTGCAATTGTGAATGATTATTCCAGTGTTTTGGTTAGGGTCAGTCCTTGCTTGAGCAGTTAGGGTATTGGTCTTGTTTGGGGGTTTACGTGCGTAAATGTTGCAGTTTTGGAAAACAACCGCAGCATTTCCGAAGATAAAATCGACCGTGCCATAAATGTCACATTCTCTATAAAATTGCCTTTCTGAATGGACATAAAGAGTATCTTGATACCCTTCGAAACTGCATCTGTAGAATACTGAGAGATCAGAGCCTGAACGTAATGCCACTGCTTGGCCATTTTGAGGACCGGCTGTGTTACGGAACGTTATTTCACGTGCGATAAATCCGTCTCCAACCACAGCTGAAATTAAAAGATGAACAAAATTAGATATTTGGTCTCTGGTTATCAAATAATTATTATAATTTTTTAAACTAATTAGTAAATTATTTCAAAATTTTCAAAATTGTTAATCAATTTTGTTATGAACCCAAATGGGGAACCTATCCAAATGCTTAATTTGTCAACTTTAAGGTAGTGGGGGCATAATCTGAAGATTAATAATTATCAAAGTGAGTAATTAGTGTGTCTCTTAGCTTTTAAAGCAAACCCACAGAGCCTATTGACCGACATGTTTTAATTAAGTTATAGATACTGTATGGTCCCATTTATGACAGACATGTTTAATTAAGTTGTTAATTTGTCAGTTTGTCAAATGACATGCAAAACCGATCACAACCCTTTCTTTACCAATTTTCTGACACGTGAATATTCAACAACTCTTATTATCTAAGGTAAGTATGATTACTTTTGAATCTTTTATAAAAAAATATCATTGTTTTGTCTTCTTTATTTGTAACTTAACTCTTATAGAAGCACGAAGTTAAAAACAAACAAAATTAAAAAGAAAAAAAATCATATCTTTTCTTTGGGATTTCAAGTATTTAAGACTTTGGAGATGCATCATTTCTTTCGTAATCATTTCCTTCAAGATTTTATCTAAGTTGCATTAAATTCCTAACTAGCTAGCTTGGTCAAAAAGTTGCATTAGTATTATATAGCACTATATACTACACAATATATATTTTTTATAAGGTTATTAACGGTTTGATTAGATGGGTTTAAAATTAGTTTTAAGTTAATGTTTATTTTTTAAAATCTGTAAAAAAATTCTAAATTTTTTAGTTTGTTAATTTATTTCATTCTTGTTATTTACTATATCACTTTTAGCTATCTCAGTTTTATTTACGTGTCACCATGTAGTTTTGTAAAATTGAAGAATTCTTTTTAAGTATTAAAGGTTTTCATATCTAAAAAAATTAAAATATATTTTTATAAAGTTCACAGGCAAGTTTTAAACAAAATAAATTTTATAGTTTTAAATTAGTAATATACAAGAAAATAAAAGTCAAAGTTGTTTTGAAAATTAAACAGTAACCCGTCAATTAAAACGGAGTATCATTAAATTCGTGGCCAAAAAAAGTCTGTACGTAAGACTACTAGTAAAATGATGAAGAACGTACATATATAGTAGTAAGTAATATATATATATATACAGAGAGAGAGAGAGAAAATTGTACTCACCAACAGTGGCTGAATTGAAGGTTGTAGTCCCTCCACCAACACTTTTGCTACCTGTGATAATAGTCTTCCCAATACCATCACCCACCAACATGATGTTCTTCAATTTAGTCCTTATCTCAATATTTTCCTTATAACTCCCTTGCTTCACATAAATCACATACCTACCACTTCCCGACCGTTTCGACGCCGCGGTAATCGCCTCATTTATCGTCTTATAATTCCCTGACCCATCTTGCGCCACCACGATATTCGCTTGAGAAGCTGGAGACGACGAACTCTGTAAAAGTTTCCGGTCACCCGGCTTAACCCAAGTTGGGAACCCATCTTTGTAGCTAGGCTGACTGTTATCATAAGGTACCTTGTTGATTGCCAAAGTGTTACTAATTAATTTTGACACATTATTTGACATCAAGGGTAGAACAAAATCGGATACTCCAAGTTCGAAAAACCCGGCCCGACAGGTTTCTAAGTTGGTTAGTGCCGTACTGAGCCATGTTTGGGCATCCACTTTGGTGCATTTGGTGGCTGGGTCTATGGTTTGGTTTAATTTGAGGGTTGTGTACTCATAAAGCTTAAGGCAATCGGCCCATGCAGCCTTTTCACGTTCGTTTCTACACTTTGAGCCAAGTGAGAATGTGTTGGTTTGTGCTCGAACGGCTCGGTCTAGTGCTAGTTTCATGGAGATTTTGAGGAAATCTGGTTCGGTTTTGATGGGTGTTTGGTAATTATTCGGGTAATTATGGGTTAAAAAATACTCACATGGTTGTGGGTTGGGTGTTTTGCTACACCATGTTTTCACATCTTTGGGATTGTACCCAAAAATGGTTGGAGAGAGAAAAATTAAAGGCAAGAATAAAAATGTAACGAAAAATGGAAATGCCATTGATTGGTATATTTTTGCTTAGAGATCAAAGCCAAAGAGATGATGGACGACGAAGGAGAAGATAGGGTCTGTGGGTTTATATAGACTTTACTTCTTTTTTTTGTTTTGGGGGGGGGGGGGGGGGGGGGGGGGGGTGTTGTCAACTTGTCATTGTAGGTTACCAGCAATGAAGGTGCACAAACTTATTTCTTTTCTGTGTTCTTTTTCCTGATTTGTTTTTTTTTTTAATACGTTTTTATCCAATTTTAATGAGATTACCTACTCACTGATTGGTAGGCGGTAGCTTGATATATAGGCAATAAAATTTTAATTAGTGGTATTATGGGATTTTTTGGAATTTATTTATTATTGCATATTTTTTATTTTATAAAAATATTTATACGTGTTGACTCTAGAGGTAAGAGATGCTTACAAGGGTAAGAGATGCTTACAAGCACGTCATTGAAATTTTCAAATTTCATGTATAATATTAAATTTGAATGCTCATAATTGGCAGACTTATTTTCTTATTGAGCAAACAGACAGGACATGAATCCTTTGAGATTTGTTCTGCAGTAATTTTGTTGATGGGGATATATAAGTCATTTCATTAAATATAATATTTGATTTAGTTAAAATAGGTAAGCTATTTTATATACTCGTCAATAAGCATTACATCTCAGCACGTAGGGTGAATTTAAAGTAGTTTTCACTGTAATTATATCAAATTCGAAATTAAAAATTACTCCGCGTTTTGTAAAATAAAAACCTAAATTTAACAACAATAAAAACTAATGAGATTTTTACAATTGAACCAAGAATTTGTTGACAATTTTCAATCTTTGATGAAGTTGGTTTTAAAACCTCTGTAACACCCCTCCCCCCTCCCAAAAAAAGAAAAAACATAAAACATAAAACATGAACAGCCTGCCTCTGCATAGTAATTAAAAGTCAAGAGTGGATTTTGCTTTTTTTGGGAAGCCACCCAAAATTGAACAAAACTCAGTTTTCAATATACACAGAGATATGATTACACATGAAGCTTGAAACCGCACACGAGTTGGTGTAAGGAATAACACATGCATTGCAATTTGCATGGGAGTCAATAGGGTAAATTCAACCTTCTCTTGCTTCTTTTCTTTTTTGTCACACAGCTTATATTAGTTTTCAACCCACAGAAAATGTTAGCTTTTTGTCTTTGAATCTTCGAGACTGCAGCCAACTTTTGAAGATTACAGAGATGGATTATATTGAATGAAAATTAACTTTTAGACTAATAATTAATTAATTATATATATTGAATGGTCAGTACTTCTCGGAAGATGATTGCTAAATTAGTAATGTATCTAACCATATAGTTTTAGAAAATTGGTGGTGTACACAACTTTGTTAATTTAATTCATCAAACATGGATCCTATCCAAAAAAAATATAACTAATAACAAGAAGATATATAGATATATTTGTATATTGCTGTCATCAACTCTTTGCCTTATGATTAAAGAAAGCAAACTTTGGATGTTGGAAGGAATTAAATTTTTTTTTTCCATCCACAAAATGGACATTCTTCGTCAAAATCATTAAGGCTTAATTACATTGCAAGCCACAATTCTCTAATAGCAATTTGGAAGCTAACAGCCATTTGATATATATAATTTTATTTTCATAATCTTAGTTTAGTTATATGTTGCTGTTGATTATTTCGACAAGCTTCACAAAAAAAACCCGTGAACATAGATTTGAGGGTATTTATTGACAAAATTTTTGTTTGTATCGGATGTAAAATTTATTTTTGTGCCGAGATGAAAACTTGACTGATAATTTTGAGAAACTTCATTAATTAATAACATCTGTACATACTCAATTAATATTACCAGTGAAATTCAAAAAATTACCAATCAAGTTTTCACTCAATGCAAAAAATGAATTTTATACCCGGTACAAATAAAAATCATTTATTTCGAACATCTTGAAAACCCTTCAAATTAATTGAAGGATTAATGTTTTATCCAGTATTTTCCCTCATTGATAATTAAATAATCTATAAAAAAATAAATAAAATTAAATAAATACCATGCTAATGTTGACATAGTAATTAATTAAGCTTTAAATTTATTAACTATTTGTCAATTATTAGTTGGTCCAATTGTTTGACTATTTTTTTCTATTTTTACATAAAATTCACTAATTAAACTACATTCATTCACAAAATTACAATTATAACTGTGTCTAATCTGACCTTAATTAATAATCATCATTATCAAGTCGTACGTACTTATCAGCATCATTTCATCGTTAAGACATTTTAAGATTGGATTTTGACTTCTATTAAATTCTGACCATTCGAAACACGTCTAAGGGGAAAAAAAGAAAAAAAAACCATGCACGGGTGGTAGATCACCAACACTGATCTAGGTGACTTTTCAGTTTTTGACTCTTAGCTATAAGGACGGATTGAATGTGATCAACTGCCTTACGTTTCTGAAAAGTACGTAGTTATAGACTAAAATTTCACAACTGTAAAACCATCATCCACTATGATTGTCTGATCTTCAATCTAAGGTTCCGATGTAAAATCGTGCTCATCTAAAATAATTAAAAAATTAATATAAATTTAACATAAATTTAAATTTTTTTTTAAAATTAAAACAACCAAAATATAAAATTAGATATTCTTGCTTACAATTAATTAATTAATTAGAAACAACACTTTTAGTCTAGTGGTAATTGTATTTTTAGTTTGATCACTTCAAATATTTTCACGTAGAGATCCGAATTCGATCTTCCTTAAAATTAATATAAAAAAAAAGTTGAGTAAATTACAATTATATTTTTCAAGTTTGATCATAAATACATCCCATTAACAACGTTAGTTGAAATCATGAAAATTATTTTTCTTTCAATGAAATAAAAAAAAATTTTGTAATGTTATATCATCATTTAATTTGATTTTATTATATTTTTTAATATTTTTATGCATTAATTATTGTATTTGTAATTTTATATAAAAATAAGAGGGAAAATAATATCTTTTAAAATTTTAGATGTAATTATATTAATGAGCAAAATTAAGAAATGTAATTATAATTTATCCAAAAAAAAATCTCTCCCGATGATTGAATGAAGCAATCCGTTTCATTTAGATAAATGTCGAAAATGCAAAGTTTTGATCTCGCACCTGGACGTGACGAAAGAAGACACGCTACCATGAAGCCAACTTTCACTTGCTGATAGACTTAGCATATAAAATAAATTTAACCATTAATTATTTCAATTTAAATGTCAACCATTTTATTAACCAATTTAAATATTAATAAATATTAATTAAAATAATTTATAATAAAATAATAGTATATTTTTATAATAAATATATGATGCTCAAGAAATAATATTAATGACTTTTTACATGTTTATCACTTTCTAAATAATTCATAGTTAATTAATTTTGGTGATTTATTCACTCCTCGTTTGCACCCTTTCATTTACTGTAAGAGAGTTAAACCATGCTTTCCACAGGTAAATGGACACTCTTTAGGAATCAAGCGGTGCCAAAACCAGTCATTTCATTGCAGTAAGTCCCCTCTAGATCTAACCACCTCCCATACACTTGCTATCAAGAAACTGTCATCACGTGAAGGAGTCCGGACAAAGATATCCGGGCCAATTTTACCAGCACGCACATTCTGCAAGATTTTTAAAATAGCCTCTGCACCAATCAGATCCGTCAAGAGACCAACATCTCAAGATTAGTCTGCCCAACAAGCCTTAATTTAAAGCTGAGCATTGACTATATCTTCCACCTGCACAGAAAAAAAACCCGAAGCAAACCACTTATCATACCAAAAAGAAGCATTGCCTCCTCGCACCAAAAATTTCGTCACACAGCTTGTGTTAGTTTCAACCCACAGAAAATGTTAGCTTTTTGTCTTTGAATCTTCCAGCTATTGGAAAGATACTTTTGACTGCAGCCAACCCATGAAGTAATCACAGAGATGGATTATATTGAATGAAAATTAACTTTTAGACTAATAATTAATTAGTTACATATATTGAATGGTCAGTACTTACTTCTCGGAAGATGATTGCTAAATTAGTAATGTATCTAACCATATAGTTTTAGAAAATTGGTGGTGTACACGACTTTGTTAATTTAGTTCCTATCCAAAAAAGGAACCCATAAAAAATATAACTAATAACAAGAAGATATATAGATGTATTTGTATATTGCTTTCATCAACTCTTTGCCTTATAATTAAAGAAAGCAAACTTTGGATGTTGGAGGGAATTAAAATTAATTTTTTTTCTTCCAGCCACAACATGGACATTCTTCATCAAAATCATTAAGGCTTGATTACATTGCAAGCCACAATTCTCTAATAGCAATTATTCATGTCTATCTAATAGTTCATTACTTTGGAAGCTAACAGCCATTTGATATATATAATTTCATTTGCATAATCCTAGTTTAGTTATATATTGTTGTTGATTATTTGGACAAGCTTCATAGAAAAACCCGTGAACATAGATTTGAGGGTATTTATTGATAAAATTTTTGTTTGTATCGGATGTAAAATTTATTTTTACACCGGAATAAAAATTTGACAGATAATTCTAGGGAATTTCATTAAATAGTAACATTTGTACATATTCAATTAATATTACTAGTGAAATTTCGAAAAATTATTATTCAAGTTTTTACTCAATGCAAAAAATGAGCTTAAGTTCGGTGCAGATAATAATTTCTCATTTTGAAATACCCTTCAAATTAATTGAAGGATTAATGTTTTATACAATATTTTTCCTCATTGATAATTAAATAATCTATAAAAAATAAAATAAAATAAAATAAATAACATGATAATGTTGACATAGTAATTAATTAAGCTTTAAATTTATTAACTATTTGTCAATTATTAGTTGGTCCAATTGTTTGACTATTTTTTTTTTCTCTTTTTACATAAAATTCACTAATTAAGCTCCATTCATTCACAAAATTACAATTATAAATGTGTCTAATCTGACCTTCATTAATAATCATCATTATCATGTCGTACGTACTTATCATCATCATTTCATCGTTAAGACATTTTAAGATTGGATTTTGACTTCCATTAAATTCTGACCATTCAAAACACATCTAAGGGGAAAAAAAGAAAAAAAAAACCATGGATCACCAACACTGATTTAGGTGACTCTTCAGTTTTTGACTCTTTGCTATAAAGACGGATTGAATGTGATCAACTGCTTTACGTTTCTGAAAAGTAAATAGTTATAGACTAAAATTTCACAACTGTAAAACCATCATCCACTAAGATTGTCTGATCTTCAATTTAAGGTTCCGATGTAAAATCGTATCCATATAAAATAATAAAAAGCTTAATATAAATTTAACATAAACTTAAATTTTTTTTAAAATTAAAAAAACTGAAATATTAAAGTTAGATATTCTTGCTTACTATTAATTAATTAGAAACAACACTTTTAGTCTAATGGTAACTGTATTTTTAGTTTGATCACCTCAAATATTTTCAAGTAAAGATCCGGATTGGATCTTCTTTTAAGTTAATATAAAAAATTGAATAAATTACAATTATATTTTTTAAATTTGATCATTAATATAATTACATTTCAAAGTTTTAAAAAACGAAAAACACATTCCACTAACTATTGAATTTTTGAAAATTACTATTCTTTCAATACATTGAAACCTCACGTATGAATTACTTTTTAAATGAAATCAAAAAATCTATGATGTTATGTCATCATTTAATTTGATTTTATTATATTATATTTTTAAATATTTTTATGTATTAATTAATATATTTGTAATTTTATATAAAAATTAGAAAGAAAAATGACATACTTTTAAGTTTTTTGATGTAATTATATTAATGAGCAAATCTGAAAGATGTAATTATAATTTATCTAAAAAAAATCTCTCTCGATAATACTCTCGATAATACGTAGTTTTTTTTGAAGCAATCCGTTTCATTTAGATAAATGTTGAAAATGCAAAGTTCTCTCGCTACCATGAAGCCAATTTACACTTGTTGATAGACTTAGCATATAAAATAAATTTAACCACTAATTATTTCAACTTAAATGTCAACCATTGTATTAGCCAATTTAACTATTAACAAATATTAATTAAAATAATTTATAATAAAATACTAATAAATAAAATAAAAGCATATTTTTATAATAAATATATGATACTCAAGAAATAATATTAATGACTTTTTATATGTTTATCACTTTCTAAATAATTCATAGTTAATTCATTTTGGTGATTTATTCAAATTATTAAATTTAGTAATAGCTTTGCTTAATTTGATATATTACTAATTAGTTTTATTTGATGATTTATAAAATAATTAACTATTAGTTTTATTTGATAATTTAACTTTTAATTTTATTTTTACAGTTATTAACAAGAATTTATAAGACTTTTTTATATATCTACATCATTATTATTATTTATGTAATATAAAACAATAAAAAATAATATAATATACATCCTATTGAAATACTCTAATCTTATCAAAATTTAAAAGATGACACTTTCACTCTCTCGTTTCCCGTTCCACGATCTGATCACTTAAGGCTTACCGTATAGTTATCATCATCACGATAATAATTAACTCGATTTTATTCATCAAAATTTTCAACCAAAAAATAGACTTCGGTTCCTCTTTAATTCAATTATTTAGTATCATATATATTTATTAGAAATTTGTCATTTTCAGATTTTTGGTAAAAGGTTACATGTCAAAATTTCAAAATTTTTGAAAAATTATATATGATAAACAGATTAAGTATAAAAACTACTAGAACCATTCAATTTAACTAATAAGAATTCAAATTGTATAAGAAGACCCAATATATACAAGTCCAAATTGGACAAGAAGTGCTTATACCGGGGGAAGATTTTGTTTTGGCCGATACGATTAACCAAAAGAATCAGAACAATAAAATTAAAAAAACACTTTTGTCCTTGACAAATTATACGTAAAAATATATATTTACTATTAATTAATTAATTAGTATATGCTAATTATTCAACAAAAGACTAATCCTTGCCATATATAATTAACAATCCTCACTCTTTAAAGTAGTGAAAACGAAATATGATGAAAACGAAATATCTAATGACATAAGTTTGACGTGTCCATATCATATCAAAACTGTCCATTTCAATCATTGACAAATAAAAATACATATAAATAAATAAATAAAATATTAAAAATGACACGAATGCTTAATTACAATTCGTGATCAATAAAAATATTATGGTTAAAACATAACTCAATTGATACGAACACTAGCTACTCGATAAAATCTCATATTCTTTCTTTTGGTAGATAAAAATTCGTTTAATTGTTAAACTGCACGGTGTTATTATCGAAAATATGAACATTGATGTCTATGACGATAATTAATTATTTTTAATATGAAATATCTTCAAATTTCAAATTTTAAGTATTCAAATTTTTCATGCAAATGGTTAATTTAATGAGTCTCTTTGCAAGCCAAAGGGAAAACGGAAATTACGTGGATTAGAAAAGGGGAAGGATGGAAAAATCAACCATATTCATTGATTGGCCACTTTTTCTTATTTGTTAGTGCCCCAATTCTAAGTAAGGTGGATATATATATATATATATATTCAAATCCTTTAGCAATAATTACCAAAATTAATTAATAAAAAAGGTACTAATTAAAAATAAATTACCTTGGCTAATAACTCAAAATATTTCTTGTGTCTAGTTAGAAGGTAACAAAAGGTCGTTTGGCAACGTGTTGAAATTCTGTTTTCTATCAAATGTGTTGGTGACAGTACTAAACACGTAATCCAAACAAGGTGTACGTAAACATGAGTGTTACATGGAGAAGTAACCAACACGTGCCCATTACTTTGCCAAATCACCCACACCTCACTCATCTTCCAAACACATCGTTACTCAAATACCACGTTTAAATCCCTCGGCTACCGATTTACATATTACAAATTTTTGTCACATCGAGGTTCAATTTAAGTGAGAAACTGATGAATGGAGTCAAATTTTATGGGTTATTGGTTAATAGATATGAGTTAAAATTATTTTTTTTTAAATGAATTTTATTTTTTTTTATGTTTATACCTGTGTTTTAACAGGAGAATAACCAATAAAAAATGAGTAACTACTAAAAGTTCTACCTGAAATTAATTAGTGTATATTTAGATTTGTTTCTAATTAAAAAAAATATAAACTTGTTTTCTGTACTTTTTTTTAATTGAAAATACGTTTGAGTAACTATTATTTTAAATTATTGTTTTAGTCTATTTTATTACAATAGAATTAAAAATTAATAGAGATAACCACTTTTAAATGTATTTTATCATTATTTTACGAATTATTTTAAAAATAAGTGTAGAAAACATTAAAAAATGCTTTAAAAAACAAGTTTGGTTTCAATAATAGTTTTTAATAACTTTTTATATATATTTTAAAAATCAGAAAGATGTTCTTCAGTTATTAAATTATATCACCTCTCTTCCCAATAAAAATGTCACAACTTAATTAAGCAAAGCTTCATGAATTTTTCTATGAGCCCTAATTAATGTCACTACATGGTGGATCTCTGATAAGCCTTCATAAATCCAAGGTGACACATGGCTATAGCGATGGTCCATGTGTTTGCTTCCTTACCGATCTATATAAAGTAAACAAACAGCACTTCACACATTTTAAGTTCACTCTAATTAATTGATGACAGCAAAAATGTCTCTGTGTCACCACCTTTCTCCTTCTTCTCTTAGCCATGGCCACCACCACCTCTTGCACTACCCAAGAACTAGAGATGGTCCAAATGGCTCGAGCCATGGTTTTACAAGCTAGCAACTGGGTTCAGTCCTCAATGGTGCCAGATGGGACACTGGACCCAGACATGATTAACCCTGATCATGTGGTGGCAGCACTAAGGGATTGTGGTAAGCTCTATGATGAGAGTGAGTCAAGACTGTCCAGATTGCTGAGCTCTAACAGTGAGATTAATCACACGATTGATGATGCTCGTACTTGGCTAAGTGGCGTGCTCGCGAACCATAGGACTTGTTTGGATGGGTTGAGTGAGAAGGCTTTGGTTGATCAAGCTCATGATTATGGAGGGGCTCAAAACTTGACTGTGCTGCTTGGTGAAGCTTTGGCTTTGTATGGCAGGAAGAACAGGGGTTTAAGGAGGGGTAAGTTGCTTTCTTTGTCTCACTTGTTGGAGAGTGTTAGTGAATTAAGCAATAATTTGCAAAATTTATAAATATATTATTATGATCTAATTACTTTATCATGAGTACAACATTATTTAAAATGATTTAAATAAGTTTGGTTGCTTTGTTAATTTTCTTTTTGATTGATTTCTAAGATACCTGAATTTTTTTAGCTATAAGTAGCCTAATTTTTCAATTTGATGCCCATTTGTTTATGAGGAAAATTTGATAGGATGATTTTATTTCAATTTATTCCTAATACAAAAATGAGTTTCCAAATAAAATATGTAATTTATTTTATTTATAAATTCTATTAATTCGATAGGATTTGTTACCAATTTAATAAACTTATTAACAAATGAATTACTACAAAATTTATTAGCTTTTCAAACATATATAATAAATTACAAATAAATTTCATAAAATTTGAGAAATTCATAGTGTAGAATTAATGGTTAGATCTATAAGTAATTTGAGTTACATCATACCAGTATTATTCAACAAGATTATTGTATAGACAAAAGATTATGTTTTGGGATGAGGATTTTATTTATTTATCTTAAATAGTGTGGATAAAAATAATACTCCTGGTCTCTCTAAGACAATGATTGTCACATTTATTATTTAATTTTTTAAATGATTTTTTTTTAAATATAAATTATTAATTATATTTCTAAAAAAATATTTTTTTATATTTTAAACTTATAAATATTTAAAATAATTAAACGTAACAATTATTGGGTTTTTTTAATCTATAGAATTGGGCCTCATTCACCCTCAAACTAGCCCAATTTGTTTTTATGTTGGGTGCTAACTACCTAGCCCAAGTTGCTTAATGTTTGAAGTTACAACCTTAGAATTAATTCACCTTCACCTATTAAAAAAATACCCTCTCCAACATACTACAGAAATTTCTTATTTCTATTTTTCATTTATAGGTGCAAGATTGAATTTATCTTTTGAATGTTGCTTGTTTAGGAGCACCACCACGTAGATCAAGATTCAACCAAAATGGAGGACTTCTAACCTCGTGGCACCCAGCAACTTATAGGGCTGACTTTGTGGTTGCAAAAGACGGCTCTGGTTCTCATACAACAATCAATGGAGCATTGGTTGTAGTCGCTGGAATGGGTCGTAGGCGACCCCAAAGAGTAATAATTCACGTTAAATCAGGTGTTTACAACGAGTGTAGAGATTGAGAAGAACATACGGAATATAATGTTTGTTGGAGATGACGTTGATCGAACCATTGTTATCGATAACCGAAATGTCCCGGATGGTGCTACCACTTTTCGCTCAGTTATTTTTGGTAAGATTATTTTTTTAATGCTTCAATAAATATAAAAAATATTTTTTTTAATTATTTAAAAGTAAAATAATATAACGAATTAGTTTAAGAATACTTTATTAAATTCATTTTCTTGAGACAGGTGACATATCATCCATACCAGATCTAAAGAATTCATAAAGAAAATATTCTCTTATTTATGTTCACTTGATGTTTAGTTATTTCTACATGTAAATTCGAATGATCAGACCGTAGATCCAACTACCATAAATGCTCTCGAGCTTACTGAATCATCTTCCTTTCTTATAAACTTGATACTGTCAATTGCAGGTGTTTCAGGGGATGGTTTTTGGGCAAGGGATATGACATTTGAGAACACAGCAGGTCCCCAAAAGCACCAAGCAGTGGCACTAAGAGTAAGCTCAGACCTCTCAGTATTCTACCGATGCAGCTTCAAAGGTTACCAAGACACCCTTTTCGTCCACTCGCTAAGGCAATTTTATAGAGATTGCCACATATACGGCACAATCGATTTCATATTTGGTGATGCCTCAGCCATTTTTCAAAACTGCGACATATTTGTAAAAATATCAATGAACCATCAAGCAACATGATCACTGCACAAGGCAGAGAAAACCCAAACGAGAACACAGGGATTTCAATACAAGGGTCTCGTGTTCAGCCTGCGCCTGATTTTGTTGCTGAAAAAAATTCGTTCAAGACTTATTTAGGGAGGCCGTGGAAGAAATATTCGAGGACTGTAATTTTGAAGACGGATCTTGATGGATTGATTGATCCAAAGGGGTGGAGTGAATGGAGGGGGGATTTCGCTCTTTCGACGTTGTATTATGCAGAGTATGTGAATACAGGTAGTGGTGCGAGTACTGAGAGTAGAGTGAAATTGCTTGGTTTTCATGTGCTTAATAGTCCTGAACAAGCTAATCTTTTTACGGTGAGTAGGTTTATACAAGGGGAGTCATGGATTACTGTCACAGGAGTGCCGTTTTGGCTTGGAATTTAGAAGGGGAGTCATGGCCCTTCTAAATTGATTTGTAATCAATTTTATACTAAAAGAATACTTGTAAATTTTTTTTTTTAGAAAAAAAAACATATATGCATGGTAGCATAAGAAAAGAGAGGGATAATCACATATAAAACTAATAAAACACATAAATTTTAAAATATGAATTTTTGGAGTTTCAGACTTATGGTTATATGTAACTCTTTCCAAAGACATTTTTTGATTTGAAACAATTGTTATTGAAACCCTTTATCATGCTTAATTTGTTTTCTTTTTGATGTATAACTTAATTGAAAGGGTGAGGGAAATGATTTTGGCTCTAAAGATCAATGTGGATGAATATATCAAAGAAATTGAATTTTGATCAATTAAATTCAAACCAAATCAAAAGAGAAATCACCAAAAATACAATAAATAAAAGATTGAACCCTTGTCGATTGGGCCATAGGGCCAATCGATCGTGTTCATGATTCTATATACATATATACATATATTATACATATCTATATTATATTATTACTAAAGCCAGATCACTCTTTTGATGCCCTCCATTTTGAAATGACTTTTAAATTAATCATAAATAAAAAATAATTTTATAAACTGTATAAATATCAAAGAGTCAAAAAATATTTTAGTATAAGGAAATCTCAATTACCGTTTCTTTCTTCCCTCTTTTTACTCACTTTCTTTACTTTCCCTCTCCACATTAATAACTACCAACTTTCTCTACTTTCTCACATATCATACAGAGTAAAGAATGAATGACCAAACAATAATACGAGGAATGCTAAAATATTATTATCAAGAGACTAAAATAAACATTTATCATTTATTTGCTACTTCTATGAAAGTAAAAATTGAATCTTAATTGAATAAATGATAGAAGAGTAGATAACATTCGTGTTGAGTTGCTAATATACATATATTATATAAAATGCTAAGATACATATATATTTTTGATGTTTCAATCCATCCATTCTTTTTCAATTATATATATATATATATATATATATATATATATATATATATATATAATGATAGAAGAGTAGATAACATTCGTGTTGAGTTGCTAATATACATATATTATATAAAATGCTAAGATACATATATATTTTTGATGTTTCAATCCATCCATTCTTTTTCAATTATATATATATATATATATATATATATATATAATCCTCAATTGATTGAAGTATCTTAATTGTATAAATATTTTACATATGCGTATGTAACATATAATTACTTATGTACATAAAAATATTGAAGGTTGAAATGCGTAAACCATGATTGATTCTAGTAACTTTCTTTCTCTCATACGTATGAGTGGTGACAGATATACAATAAACACAACCAACACAATTTAACAACATGATCGTTTGAAAATTCAAATTGTAATTATGAATAGATCGAATTGTAATTGTCGATTTGAACGGGTCAATTTTTTTTTCAGTTCTTTAACATTATGTGACGTTTTTCATTAATTGATCAATATGTTGGTTGAAAATATTGATTGTTTTTTTATGTATGAATATCGTTTTTGTATTTTTATGTCTTTAATGATTCTATTTTATCCTTTTTTCTTTAAGTTGGGATTTCTTACTTTTATTTTCCCTTAACAAGTGACGTATCTTATCTGTATATCGAAGTATTTCATGCACAAGTCCTATATGGCTACATGCAGTCTTTTTGTCCTTATTTGTTATGTAATTTCTTTATTTTTGTCCTTTATGATCCAAATAAGCTTATCATTTGCTACGGTGTATATATATATATATATATTTTAAATGCACAATTGCAGAGGTACATTGTATTATCTCCTTAAAAGTTAAAAAAAGATATTCACTTTTCATGGTATTTATTCATTGTATTTGGGGAGAAAAGTGTAAAATTAGATTATTTGCCGCCATAGTGATTATCAGCCACATTCAGTTGATGATATATATTATTTAGTGGAGAATCTCATAGTTGCATTCAGGTTTATGAATTAAAGTAATTTAATACATATAAGCCATGTGTTCTTTTAATCAAGGGGTCTTATTTAAATCCATAGACCTTAAGCCATCTGACATAAATCTTGATCAGAGAAGAACACACATACACACACAAAAAATTGCCTAATGACCAGCAAAAGGTGGATTGCTTCATAGCCATTGTCATCTCATGGATTAGCATAATATTAAGTCTCCTCCTCAAATTAAAGTACCAGTCAACGAATGTATCTGCATTTTTCTTGTGTGCTGCTTTGTATGTAAAGGTGGCATATTATTCGCATAAAGAGCTGTATCGCTTGCTATACGACACAGCTAAGGAGCCTAATCACCATAAGTCAACAGTGTGACATTTACATAAGAGATTTGTGGAGTAATTTTCATTTTAAAAAAGAATTTTATAATTTTTTGTGTGTAAATTATCAATGTAAATAAAAAAAGAATTACCTTAAAAGAAGATTTAAGAAGACAAAAAAGAAGGCTTGAGACTTGAAACACTCTTAAATCTTAATTAACCCTTTATATAATAAGATTTATAAAATTATCGGAATGATTTGATTTGGATGATTTTAAAAATTCGTGAATTAGATTAAAACAATTAAAATTTTATGAAATACCATTTGTTATATTTAATTAAACCTCAAAGTTTAATATGTGAGTTATAAATGAGTAAGGTCAAAAGCATGCTTACAAAAAAATAATTTTTACAGGAATTTAGATATTTCCTATAACCTAATTACACAGAAAAAAGCTAGATAGTATGAATTGTCCTATAAGAAATAAATAATAAAAAAATATATAAGATGAAATCAAACTAAATTGATCAAAGTAACTTTGTCTGATACGTCACCTAGAAACATATGAACAACAATAATAAAAATATAAATACCAACACAGCTTAACTGAGCTATCAATCGATGGCAAGATTGTATTGCTCTTTAACAGATTTACGTAACGAAAAGAGTGAACTATATTGGAGTTTCTCCTCAAATTCATGTTGATCAATCCATTGAAGTCCACTAAATTTATCAAGATCAACTACCTTTTACATATACATTTCTAAAGTTTTAAATCTCTCCATCATCTTTAAGGTCATCAAAATCTGGTTGATCGGTCGAGGAAAAAGAATTACAAGACTGGCTCAAAATTCGAATGGCATACTTTTGTAATACAGGAAAACAATCGTCATATTTGTCCCACCAAATCCCTATACACAATAGAATAAAAGCAAAATTTGTCAAACCAAAGAAGGGGAAAAAGTTAAAGCACTTTAATTAATTAAAATTAAGTTACAATACTTACGTGGGTGGATTGATTTAAAATTCATCATTGCTGCCTTTGTGAACATAATTGAACCTCTTAAGTGATAATAGTGTTGCAATTGAGTATTGAATGCTTCCTTTTCATAAACAGGAACCAAGTTTTCCGAAATAAATTGCACACCATGTTTCAGTTCTTCAACATCCACCTTGCAGTTCTTAGCAAGCATGCAAGCAGGATTTAGAAAAGCTGCAGCTGCATGTACAGGATGAATTATTTTTCCTCGAGCTTCATTAAACCACCCCAACACATCCTTGTATCGGTCCTGATTGTTACTGACTGATAGCAGCTTTTGCCCTCTCCGGCATTTCAAATAAATATCCTATACTTGGACCATCGATAGAAGCCAGAGTGAGAGCTAGGAATAGTGGCTGTAAAATTGATACCAACTCCTTGGCGTCATTCCAAAATTCTGTACAGTGCATAACACGATCAATTAATTTTTCATGTCGGTCTTCACAACAAGTAGATACTTGCAGATTCTGTAATCCATTTTCAAATTCCAAAAATGATTTCAATTTCCAAAAGCTAGCGGTCCTTTTAGTAGTCTTGAATAAAAACCGCGAAGGCAAGAAACAAGTATCAATTTTCTCAATTCTAGTCTGACTTCCTTTAAAATAATCATTAGGATAACGGATGTGAACAAATTGGACAATTTGATCTGAACAAGTAAGTATGTTAACATGCTTGACATACATATCATCCAAAAGCCTTGCAATCACTTGAATGGCGCATGAATCAGCCACATTCATCCGAGGATAATTGTTAATAAAACTACTCCTAACATAATCTATATTGTCATTAGTTACAAATTGGATGACATGTCTATCCCCAATTGTATCAATCTCATCTGAGATGATTTCGAACAAATCAACTAGGACTTCCTCAGATATACGTAGCTTATATAATAATAATAATAATACTCCCTTCGGTGTATATGCATTTATTGTGTAACTTAAAAGATGTTTGGCATTCAACTCAATCATTCTCTCAAATATTATTGTACAACCTGACTTGGGTAATAAATTCTCGACATCTTCATGGTACTTCTCAATTTCGTGCTTGAGATTTGGACTCAATTCCTTATTAAGTGTTTCTTCATCTGGAAGTTCATAATGAGGCCCAAAGTTAGTTACATCCTTACCAAAATCAATGAAAAACCATTTGCTGTGCGTACAGTGTGCATGCTGTGTGCGGGCTGTGCGCACACATCACGCACACTACACGCACAGCCTACACACTGTGTGCACACATTGCGCACACTGAGGCTTTTGGCGGGCACAATGCGCACAGATTGCGCAATCTACGCGCACACTGTTCTGTGCACACAGAGCACAGATTGCTCACTCTGTGCACACACCGCGCACTCATCACGCACAAATCACGCACACAATGCGCACACTGAGGCTTTTGGTGGGCACAATGCGCATAGATTGTGCAATCTGTGCACACACTGCGCGCACAATATGCGCACAGCCCGCACACCGCACACACATCAAATGGTTTTTCATTGGTGTTTGATTTAGTAGCATCATGTGAATTGGTGTTTGAAAGGATGAACTTGGTAGGCTTTTTGTACACTAATTTCTTATCCTTCTTCGTCTCACAGGCCTGATGAACATAAACGTTTTGATGAAGAAGGTGAGGAATTTGGTCTCATTCTCAACTTCTATATCATATATGATGATTATCAATCCCATTATCAACTTTTATATTTTGAGCTCCAATCGCATCCAACACCATAGATTCAACAACTTTGGGTACTTTTCGACAAATTTTAATCCCACTTTCCTTTTTTTCCTGAAAAATGTGATTTAATTCTCGAACTATCCCCAACGAACTCCAGTGCACAAAATTTACAACGAATACGACCATTTGCTAAGATTTCTACATGCTCCCAAAATGGATCGCTCTTTCTAACCATATTATCTGTTAATAATCCTACATCCAATGAAACATTAACAAGAAGTAGATTTGATTAGTATTCAACTGGTCATTTAGCTCTATCTTTCATTCAAAATTGGAAATGGAAAACCATAATGTCTATCCAAAATAATTTTAAAAAAAAAGTTAAGATAAATTTAACATGAACTTAAAATTCCTCTTAAAATTAAAAATACTGAAATATAAAGGTAGATATTCTTGCTTACAATTAATTGATTAAAAACAACGCTTTTAGTCTAGTGGTAATTGTATTTTTAGTTTGATCACCTCAAATATTTTCACGTAGAGATCCAAATTCAATCTTCCTTTAAGTTAATATAAAAAATTGAGTAAATTAAAACTATATTTTTTAAGTTTGATCATAAATACAATTACATTTCAAAGTTTTAAAAAACGATAAACACATCTCACTAACAACTCAAATCATGGAAATCATCCTTCTTTCAATGCGTTGGAATCTCACTTAAAAAATCTGTGATGCCATTTCGTCATTTAATTTGATTTTATTATATTTTTTAATATTTTTATGTATTAATTAATGTATTTGTAATTTTATATAAAAATTAGAGGGGAAAATGATATTCTTTTAAAATTCTGGATGTAATTATATTAATGAACAAAACTCAATTTATCCAAAAAAAAATTTCTCCCGCAGTTTTTAATGAAGAAATCCGTTTCATTTAGACAAATGTCGAAAATGCAAAGTTCTGATCTCGCACCTGTTAGTGACGAAGGAAGACACGCTACCAACTTGCACTTGCTGATAGACTTAGCATACAAAATAAATTTAACCATTAATTATTTCAACTTAAATGCCAACCATTGTATTAGCCAATTTAAATATTAATAAATATTAATTAAAATAATTTATAATAAAATAATAGTATATTTTTATAATAAATATATGATGCTCAAGAAATAATATTAATGACTTTTTATAAGTTTATCACTTTCTAAATAATTCATAGTTAATTAATTTTGGTGATTTATTCAAATTATTAAATTTAGTAATAACTTTGCTTAATTTGATATATTACTAATTAGTTTTATTTGATGATTTATAAAATAATTAACTATTAGTTTTATTTGATGATTTAACTTTTAATTTTATTTTTACACTTATTAACAAGAATTTAAAACATTTTTTTATATATCTACATCATTATTAGTATTTATGTAATATAAACAATAAAAGAATAATATAATATACACTCTCTTGAAACGTTCTCATCTTATCAAAATTTAAAAGATGACGCTTTTACTCTCTTTTTTTCCTCCCCATTCCACGATGTGGTCACTTAAGGCTTACGGCATAGTTATCATCATCACGCTAATAATTAGCTCGATTTTATTCATCAAAATTTTCATTTTTTGGTCCCTCTTTAATTCAATTATTTAGTATCATATATATTTATTGAAAATTTGTCATTTTCAGATTTTTGGTAAAAGGTTACATGTCAAAATTTCAAAAATAAAATTTATATTTTTGAAAAATTATATATGATAAACAGAGTAAGTATAAAAACTACTAGAACCATTCAATTTAACTAATAAGAATTCAAATTGTATAAGAAGACCCAATATATGCAAGTCCAAATTGGATAAGAATAAGAAGTGCTTATACCGGTCGAAGAATTGGTTTTGGCCGATACGATTAACCAAAAGAATCAGAACAATAAAATTTAAAAAAAAAAAAACACTTTCGTCCTTGACAAATTATACGTAAAAGCATATACTTACTATTAATTAATTAATTAGTATATGCTAATTATTCAACAAAAGACTAATCCTTGACATATATAATTAACAATGCTCACTTTTAAAGTGGTGAAAATGAAACATCTAATGACATAAACCAGACGTGTTTATGTCATATCAAAATGGTCCATTTCAACCGTTGACAAATAAAAATACGTATAAATAAATAAATAAAAAGTATTAAAAGTGAAAACGAATACTTAATTGCGGTTCGAGATCAATGAAAAAATTATGGTTAAAACATAACTCATTTGATACGAAGACTAGCTACTCGACAAAATCTCATATTCTTCATTTTGGTAGAAAAAATCGTTCAATTGTTAAATTGTGCGGTGTTATTATCGAAAGTGTGAACATTTATGTCTATGATGGTAATTAATTATTTTTAATATGAAATATTTTCAAATTTTAAGTATTGAATTATCATGGACACGATATCTCATAGGTATCATAAAACTATCCGTAAACTCTCATTTTCACACACACACACACACATATATATATATATATATATTGAAATCCTTTAACAATAATTACCAAAATTAATTAATAAAAAAGGCACTAATTAAAAATAAAATTCCTGGCTAATAACTCAAAATATTTCTTGTGTCTAGCTATAAGGTAACAAAAGGGTAGTTTGGCAACGTGTTGAAATTTTGTTTTCTATCAAATGTGTCAGACAGTACTAAATACGTAATCCAAACAAGGTGTACGTAAACATGAGCTTTACATGGAGAAGTAACCCACGCGTACCCATTACTTTGCCAAATCACGCACACCTCACTTGTCTTCCAAACACTTCGTTACTCAAATACCACGTTTAAATCCCTCGGCTACCGAGCTGTATTACAGATTTCTGTCAACCTGATGTTCAATTTAGGTTAGCAAATGACGATTCAAATTGGATCTTATGAATTGTGGGTCTAACGGATATAAATTAATATTGTTCGTTTTCAAATGAATTTTTTTTTTATATTTATATTCGTATTTTAACTTAAAGATAACTGATAAAAAATAAATACTTACTAAAAATTTCATCTGAAATTAATTAGTGTATCTTTAGATTTGTTTCTGTTTAAAAAAAATAGAAACCTGTTTTCTATACATTTTTAATTAAAAATACATTTGAGTAACTATTATTTTAAATTATTGTTTTAATCTTTCATATTACAATAGAATTAAAAATTAACAGAGATAACCACTTTTAAATGTATTTTATCATTATTTTCTGAATTATTTTAAAAATAAATGTAGAAAACATTAAAAAAATGCTTTTAAAAACAAGTTTGGTTTCAATAATAGTTTTTAATAACTTTTTATATATATTTTTTAAAAAAATGCTTTCAAAAACAAGTTTGGATCTTTGATAAGCCTTCATAAATCCAAGGTGACACATGGCTATAACAATGGTCCATGTGTTTGCTTCCTTACCGATCTACATAAAGTAAACAAACAGCACTTCACACATTTTAAGTTCACTCTAATTAATTGATGATAGCAAAAATGTCTCTTTGTGTCACCACCTTTCTCCTTCTTCTCTTAGCCATGGCCACCACCACCTCTTGCACTACCCAAGAACTAGAGATGGTCCAAATGGCTCGAGCCATGGTTTTACAAGCTAGCAACTGGGTTCAGTCCTCAATGGTGCCAGATAGGACATTGGACCCAGATTTGATTAACCCTGATCATGTGGTGGCAGCACTGAGGGATTGTGGTAATCTCTATGATGAGAGTGAGTCAAGACTGTCCAGATTACTGAGCTCTAACAGTGAGATTAATCACACAGTTGATGATGCTCGTACGTGGCTAAGTGGCGTGCTTGCGAACCATAGGACTTGTTTGGATGGGTTGAGTGAGAAGGCTTTGGTTGATCAAGCTCATGATTATGAAGGGGCTCAAAACTTGACTCTGCTGCTTGGTGAAGCTTTGGCTTTGTTTAGGAGGAAGGGTAGGGGTTTAAGGAGGGGTAAGTTGCTTTCTTTGTCTCACTTGTTGGTAGAGTGTGTCAGTGAATTAAGCAATAATTTGCAAAATTTATATATAATTTAAATACCAATTATTAATTATTTTTTAAAAAAATAATTTTTTTGTACTTTAAACTTATAAATATTTAAAATAATTAAAAGCAAAAAATTAAACGTAACAATTATTGGGGTTTTTTTTTCTCTATAGAATTGGGCCTCATTCACCCTCAAACTAGCCCAATTTGTTTTTATGTTGGGTGCTAACTACCTAGCCCAAGTTGCTTAATGTTTCAAGTTACAACCTTAGAATTAATTCACCTTCACCTATAAAAAAAATCACCCTCTCCAGCATACTACAGAAATTTCTTATTTCTATTTCTATTTAGGAGCACCACCACGTAGATCAAGATTCAACCAAAACGGAGGACTTCTAACCTCATGGCACCCAGCAACTTCCAGGGCTGACTTTGTGGTTGCAAAAGACGGCTCCGGCTCTCATACAACCATCAATGGAGCATTGGCTGTAGTCACTAGAATGGGTCGTAGGCGACCCCAAAGAGTAATAATCCACGTTAAATCAAGTGTTTACAACGAGATTGTAGAGATTGAGAAGAACACGAGGAATATAATGTTTGTTGGAGATGACATTGATCGTTACCGGTAATCGAAATGTCCCGGATGGTGCTACCACCTTTCGCTCAGCTACTTTTGGTAAGATTATTTTTTTAATGCTTCAACAAATATAATATATATATATATATATGTATAGATTTTTTATTATTTAAAAGTAAAATGGTGACAGATTATCCCGATCTAAAGAATTCATAAAGAAAATATTCTCTTTTTTATGTTCACTTGATGTTTAGCTATTTCTACATGTAAATTCCAATGATCAGACCGTAGATCCAACTACCATCAATGCTCTCGAGCTTACTGAATCATCTTCCTTTCTTATAAACTTGATACTGTCAATTCCAGGTGTTTCAGGGGATGGTTTTTGGGCAAGGGATATGACATTTGAAAACACAGCAGGTCCCCAAAAGCACCAAGCAGTGGCACTAAGAGTAAGCTCAGACCTCTCAGTATTCTACCGATGCAGCTTCAAAGGTTACCAAGACACCCTTTTCGTCCACTCGCTAAGGCAATTTTATAGAGATTGCCACATATACGGCACAATCGATTTCATATTTGGTGATGCCTCAGCAATTTTTCAAAACTGCGACATATTTGTAAAAAGACCAATGAACCATCAAGCCAACATGATCACTGCACAAGGCAGAGGAAACCCAAACGAGAACACAGGGATTTCAATACAAGGGTCTCGTGTTCAGCCTGCGCCTGATTTTGTTGCTGAAAAAAATTCGTTCAAGACTTATTTAGGCAGGCCGTGGAAGAAATATTCGAGGACTGTAATTTTGAAGACTGATCTTGATGGATTGATTGATCCAAAGGGGTGGAGTGAATGGAGGGGGGATTTCGCTCTTTCGACGTTGTATTATGCAGAGTATGTGAATACGGGTAGTGGTGCGAGTACTGAGAGTAGAGTGAAATGGCTTGGTTTTCATGTGCTTAATAGTCCTGAACAAGCTAATCTTTTTACGGTGAGTAGGTTTATACAAGGGGAGTCATGGATTCCTGTGACAGGAGTGCCGTTTTGGCTTGGAATTTAGAAGGGGGAGTCATGGCCCTTCTAAATTGATCTGTAATCAATTTTATACTAAAAAGAATACTTGTAAAAGTTTTTTTTAAAAAAAAAAACCATATATGCAAGGTCTCTTAAGAAAAGAGAGGGATAATTATCTATAAAACTAATAAAACACTTAAATTTTAAAATATTAATTTTTTGAGTTTCAGATTGATTATATGTAATTCTTTCCAAAGACATTTTTTGTTTTGAAACAATTGTTATTGTAACCCATTATCAACCTTCATTTGTTTCTTTTTGATAAATAACTTAATTGAAAGGGTGTTGAGGATGATTTTGGCTCTAAAGATCAATATGAATGAATATATAAAAAAAAATATTGAATTTTGGACAAGATTTGATAAATGAAATTCAAACCAAATCAAAAGAGAAATGACCAAAAATTTGATAAATAAAGGATTGGACTCAACTTGTCGATTGGGTCATAGGATCGATAGATTATGTTGACCTATCCTTTTTATGTTTCACCCAAAACTTCTGAAAATCAGTTTTTTTTTTGTTCAAAACTCTATACAACTCGGCGGAAAATTAATTTTTCTAACCCAATAAGTCAGCTTTATCCTCAAGAAACCACAATTCCTCCACTCTTATATATAACACCCTTACAGACACAAAAAAAAAAAAAAAAAAAAAAAAAGGCAAGGCAAGGCATACACAAAATTTGCAGAGACACCAAAATATCTATAAAAACTCTAGCAAAATTACCAACAATTATTTTTCTTTCTCTAAACCCAAAAACCTCCACAAAATCTTCAAGATTCCATAAACCCTAGCCTAAACCAAAAATCACCACCACTCTAGAAATCCTACAAACACAAATCTTAGTTTTGTTGACAACAAATCTTGATTCAAATCAAAGTTTTTACGTTTGATTATCCATCAACACAAACAATCAAAGATTTAAGGGCGATCCACACCACACATGAAAATTCACAAGAAATCTAGTATTAATTCTTTGACTTAATCTCTTCACGTGATCGAATTGTCAACAATATTAATTGGTATTATATTTCTAGCAATCTAAATTCATTAGAAACATGATGATTATTTATTTTGAACCTCTATGATTTAATTTAACCATATATGTCATGGAGAGACATGTTTTAGGTTTGCATTTGATTTTTGTGCGTTATGTAGATTAAGGTTCTTAATTAATTAAAATTGTATGAAAATTAGAAATAAATTTTTAGCTTTGTTTGCATATCAATATGTCATTTAGATTAAGATTTTGTATAATTTTTCGTTGATAAAAACTACATTCAAAATCACTTGAAAATGAAGTTTTCGTCAAAACTTGAAGTCACCAGAACCAATAAAAAGGGAGTTGGTCGGCTCCTCAGTGAGGTGGTCGGCCCTGATCCCTGATTGGTTGGACCCAGTCGACTAACTTGATCCCAATTTTTCAGTTTTATGTTTTGTTGAATCCTTTTGATTTTTTAGTGTTTGACTTTATTCTCATTTGCCTTAACACTTCTGTTGTAAGGTGAAATATATTATTTTATGCTTTTCAATGATGTATTTTAGCTATTAAATTGTCTCTATACATAATTGTTAATTTATTTGGTTGATGTAACTGTTGTTTGCAATATTGATTGATATAACTGCTTTGAGAATTCTCGCATGATTAATGTGTAGTAAAGATAATTTTTGTTAATTATTAAATATTTTTAAGAGCACGAGGGTTAGGTTTTGACCTAGATGAGAGGGGAAGCTTAAATTCCTTCTTATTTCGTACCCCAATCTCTTACCTCGAATTTCTTGTTGACCAATGATAATGGATTTTTTTAAGGTCAAATTGTGATTCCGATTTACCCATCATATTTATTTTATGCTTGGATGATACGTCCCTCGGAAAATGTCCCTCGATAAAGCCTAACATCACATAATAATGAAATAGTTGCTAGTTTAATACTTAAAAACGCACCTTTCATGGGTTTTCTTACTACTCATAAAAAGTTATGTTAGACCTAGTAGGCTTCAATCCTTTCATATATCAACCTACTTCGTTTTGCACCCTCGTCTATTCATTATTTCTCGAAAGAAATGATTTTGGATATTAAACTCGGAGTCGAGGGATATCATCGAAAAAAAGTGATACCTACAATAATAAAATATGATATCGAACTTTACATTAAAAATATATATTTTTTAATAAAGCTTCACAAACTTCATATCAAGAACTTCATTTAAGTCTTGGTCATTTCCTAAGTCCCTAATTGGATTTTACATGGTTAGCAAATTCACTAGTCTGATCACTAATCTTATTTTCAGAAATCATTAAAAAATATGGGGTATTGGATAAAGTAAATATTCATTATAACAATGATGATGATAATGTTATGGTTATCAAATAAAATTGCATAAAGTTTCTATTTTTTTTTTAAGATTTATGTTTTAAAAAATTAGATTACACAATAAATAAATTGTGTAATTACCGGAGATATTTGGTTTTCTATATAAACCAACTCAAACAAATTGACTTAAATAGACTCAAGACAACTTGATTTAAGTCGACTTAAATAGCAACCAAACAAAGCCTATATGTTTCTTATCACTTTGTATCAAAAGTTCAAAATCCCTACATGCTCATTTTGAGCCTAATAATTATCTTAAGGCTGCACTCAAATCGTAGGCCATACGGACAAAAAGCCTGGCAGTAAAGGTCCGATCCAATCACCCAAATCCACAGAACATGGATCAACCCATGAGCCCAAATACATGTAGCGCTGAGTACTTGAGCCCTCGTTTCCATCTACGGCATGTTTTGTTGACTATTTCGTCTATTTCGTCTACTGGTTTTTTCCCCACTAAACTACAAATAAAAACTTGGAAAATTATATTTAATCCTCCATTTCAATTTGCAAAACCCTAGCACCTTGCTTCTTCCTCGCGTAAAAACAATCAGAACCCAGAACAAGAAAGAACAACACTTTGACCACTTTAGTCTAGTCAACACATAAGACGAACAGGGGATTAGCGATCAAGGTTGGAGAATTTATTGATCAAACAAAAAAGATGTTTTTATTCATGCAGGCGTATCACTGATGTTAGTTACTGTATTGCAGTGTAATTTGAAGCTAAAGAGAGGGAGAAATTAGGGTTCTATGGCCGGTGGATCAGATGTCGCGGAGATTACCACTCTATCATGTGCTCAATGTGGCAAACCTGCACATCTCCAGTATGTAATCACTAGTTATACATTAAAATCTTATTCTTTTGTCTTTACTTTTTTAAGTTAATTGCTATGTTGAGAACTCTATTATATGCATCCTACAGATTATAGTAATTTTTCACTTTTTTTAATAATTATAGTAACTTTACCTTTTGAATTGTTAATGGTTATTGTCCAGTCAATTAAGAATCAATGCTAAGCTTAGGCATCGTTTAGTTACAGCCTGGTAATACTTTGTCAAGTAGTGTCTTGTTTTAGGCTGGAAGTAAGATAAGTACTTTTGACTTTAATTGAATTTTAGGTGGCCTTTAGTCGTCTTTGTGAGATTGAGGTATGCCTTCTATGGAATAATTGCGTTTTTTAAGGTTATAAATGTGTGGAAAAATTATATGCAAAGCATTGTCTTAAGGCAGATGTTCTGGTAATTGAAGCACAAAGACATATGAAGAAGGAACCACTTAAATCTTATTAGCGGTTCTTGATGATACTGTAATATTTGAAAAGTTTGTTCCTTTTAAAGAAAATATTTTGGAATCTGCTTTGAGATGAGAATTTTGAACAATTGAAGTCTGTGGTTACCTAGTCTCTTAGTCCCTGGGGATTGAGCTTCCAGTTTTTCTTTTGTTTTATTTGTACTATTTTTTTTAAATACAATTTTATATTCTTATTTGGGAAAGATACGTAGCTTGTTAAGTGATATGTCTATTCAAATAGGGAGAATGATACATTGATGGTTATTCTGAATAGGTTAAAAATGCATGCCACATTCATCGTTTTGCTTTGCTAGCCTTTTATCTCGTGTGCAATGTTTCGAGTAGACAAGCAGTATGTCACTTATTTACTTTTCTCATGGAAGAAACAGTCTATTTCTGCAATGTAGGTACTACCTCCGTCCAATATATATTGGTATGTATAGAAAATCCAACTTTTTAAGGAGACATAATAATTAATGTTACAACTCATTAAATTATAACCTACTTTACAAAAATACCCTTATTTAATACATAGACTTTGTGGTAGAGTTGTCTAGGAAATCTAAATTTAAGGGTAATTTTGGAAACTTAACTAAAATTGAGTTTTGACTTTTCAAAATAGAAAAACAATATGGGACATCCCAAAATGGAATACTTGCCAATATATATGGGACGGAGGGAGTATCTTTTTTGATAAATAAACATTGTATTTATTTCAACAAAGGTGTGCACCCCATTTACAAAAGCTATCAACAAGAAAGTAGATCCACAAAATCTAAGAGATCATTCTCATTTACAAAGTAATTACCCTTGAACCAAAAATTAAGGGTATTGAGCCATCCATCCTTATTTTGGTTTTTTTGTCAGTCTGAGATATCAAAATTGGAAATCAAGTATGATTTTCTTGATCTTCCTTAGTGTTAACTAGGGTTTTAATTCTTTTTTTTTTTATAAGTAACTAGGGTTTAATTCATCTGGAAGCTTATTAAATGGTTAAGTATGTATTTGAAAATGTTCTTATAAAAAAAGTATGCATTTGAAAATGCTTTAATATTAAAACACGTGAAAGCTCCAGCCTGGACAATCAGGCACCAAGTCTCTTATGCTCAGATCACGACCTCGTCTTGTCTCTCTTAGCCTCCACACCTAGACATAAATAACTAAGGATCATTGCCCCATCATTCTGTAATTCAATTTCCTTGTTTGCAGGTGTCCCAAATGTATGGAATTGAAGCTTCCTCGTGGAGGTGCTGCTTTCTGGTTTGTAATTACATCCTAATACCAATAAGTATTTCCTTTTGTTTTCATCAACTTTTAGTGCAAGATTAAAAACAAATCAGTGCAATGGATACTTGTTAGCTCGTGCTGGTAATCAGTGCACATACTTAGAAGTACATTTTGTGCGGCAGCCCTTCCTATATGATAGAAAAGGATCTTAGGATCCTGAATTGATTTTACCTGGGATCGTAAATCAGAAGTTTGTCTATGAAGAAAAGATCTAATTGTATTAGTGTCTATAATTGATTTCCTCAGTGTATACTAATCATTAGGGGCTTAGGGTCTTGTTGATAAGTGAGCAGTCCTTTGACATAGGTTTTGCAACGATTCCACGAATCTTAATTTTTTTAAATCAATTTCTTAGTTCTACTATTCAGGGTGTTATGAGAATGGGGCATAGGGATTTATGTAGCTGAGCCTAATTAATTGGGAGAAAGGCATAGTTGAGCTAGCTGAGTAGAATAAAAATTACTTCATCAGATCGTGAGTTCAGATCCTTTATAAAATGTAAACAATCCAGCTAATGTCTTTGTATGACTTGGAGGTCCTTAATATTTAGCTACAGTTATAACCTCTTGCTTGACATATTTCACAATGCTCTTATCTTATTTAGATTTGATGACAATTATATTTATACAGGTTAGTCATAAGCCCTCCATCCCAATATATTTCACCATTGACTAAAACATAATTTGTAATAGAACTTTAAATGTCCTGCCCGCTTTGAACTATTGGTAAGGACATCATTGCCAGACTTTGTGGGTTGAGGTTCCAGGCGTGTGTGTGGGTTTGGTACAATAAAATGAAATTTAAATTCCTGTGTGACACATCATACTACTAATGTGATTTTTAATGGTGATACTTAATTTGGGACATCCCGGAAAGGAAAGAGTGATATATAAAGACGGATGAAAGCATTATTAAATTTCTCTTCTCAATATTCATCTGTCTTTACTTCTTAACAGCACTCAGGATTGTTTCAAGGCTTCTTGGAGCTCTCACAAATCTGTTCATTTGAAGGCAAAGCTGTCCTCACCTGGGACAGGTGCTCTGGGTGAACAAAATTCAGACTTACGTGTTGAAGGTTGGCTATATTGCATGAGGAAAGGACAGGCTCGAACTCCAAAACTTCCTCATTTTGATTGGACCGGGTATTTCTCAAAGATTTAGTTCATCTTATGTTCAGTATTTCTTTGGTTTGTGCTAAGTTGGGGTCAGAGTGTCAGGCAATGATGTCTTTTCTTCATAATCGTGTTTGTGTGTGCATGTGTCCAAGTTATTTTCTTTGAGAGGTCATATATATATAATATCTCTGGCTAAAAGCTCGAAGCACTTACTATAAGTCTTCAATATTGCTGACATGGAGGCTTCGAGAAGTAGTGCAAAATGTTTAAAATCCCATGGATTTTTCAAATAAATCTCTGATCCAGATTAATTTACATGGTTTTCTTCCATCATAATGCATCTCTTTTGTGCCCTTTTGCTTGTTTATTGTTGCATACTCGTGCAACAACAAATAGTATGCAATTATTACATGGGAAGATAACTAGTTGGGTGGGATTTTTGGACATTGAGTATTCTTTAAAACACGCGCACACATCTCATTAATGATTGGAGTTAAGACTAAGTTGAACCAGTACAAGTAATTGGAAAATCAGTCATGTGCTTGACACAAGTTAGATAAAGATCCCTAATTAGTCCCTGCTTATGCAAACATTTTCTGAATGCTCCCTGAACTATGGATTATTTCTTTTTATTTTCTTCCGTTGTTACAAGCTATTATTGTTTACTCGTGTAGGACGTTGAGGCCAAATCCCATATCTGGCAAACGTACTGTACCTGCTCACATAGATCAACCTGATTGGGCAGTTGATGTGAGTTTCTTGAATGATTTCTAACAAAATGTTAATTGCTGGATTTTTTTGTCCCTTTTTGTCCTTGTGGCTATTTGAGGGGAAGATTTACTAACGGTTGACCTTGAAGATGGGTTTTTGTTGGCATATGATCATATGGATTTTATAAATGATGATTTCTTTTTCCAATTTGGTGTATTTTGTAGTTTTGCTGTCTGTCTTTTTTATTTTTATTATCATCTTAGAATATTGGGGAACTAAGCTCTTTTCTTTCCTTTTTGGTGTATAATTTGTCGTCAGTCTTCTTCTTTTTTAACTTGCAGGGAATCCCAAAAATTGAGCCCAATAGTGACCTGCAACATGTTGTTGAGGTCAGTTGGTTCTTCAGAAAATATTCACTGTTAGGATAATGTCTAATGAATTTGGACTTTCTTTTAAAAGATTGAGTCAGCTTTATTTTCTCTTTTTTCATTATTAAATTGATTTATTTTCTTTTTAGATAAAAACTCCGGATCAAATTGAGAGAATGCGAGAAACTTGTCGAGTAAGTTCGTATTATTGTTTTCTTTTGTTTTTAGTTCTATTCTTATTAACAGTGTATTCATGAAACAAATTTGTCTGGCTAATTTGCATACTGATATTGCATAATCTTTTCACATTTAGTCTGCCTTGCATGATGTGCCAATTGAAGTTTATCTTTTGATTGTGCAATCCTAACTTCAAATTCTAAGAATACAAGTCTTTGATGGGGTTACCCTTGGTTGTATGCCGGTATTTTTGCTTAAACACGATTGGAGCAGGGAGTCTCTTGTTCAAAATTTTCACTCTTCTCCCTTTATTTAAACCTCACTTTCTCTTTTCTTGGGTTGTCTCTGTTGATGATACCTAATATTGCCATGCTCCGTGCTTCTTTGTAACCATAATGTATTGATTACACAGATTTTTGAGATTTTGTGGGATTCAATCCCCTTGTAAAAAAAGAGTTAACAGGAGAGGGAACAAATTTTCTGATTTGCATTTTGTGGAAGTGCTTAGATCCAAAAGAAATGTAGGTAACCTTTTTAATATTTTCTTACATGATTAACAAGGCAATATTTGAACATGATTCATCACCAATACATCCACCCAGGTCTCTTATTTACAATTTACATTCTTCACATCTATTGTCAGATTTCAAGGGAGGTTTTGGATGCAGCAGCTCGAGCAATTCGTCCTGGTGTGACAACCGATGAAATTGATCGCGTGGTTCACGAGGCAACTATTGCTGCTGGTATGTAAATTCATTGAGCATGCCGATCTGCAGAATTTGTTAAATATATTTCTCTCTTAATTTGCTTTTTTTTTTTTCAAATATAACTTTTTGACTGCACACCATATATAGGGTAGAAAATAATGGTAACTGTATGTGGGGGTAGTTTTGTTGCTGAATCAGACATTTATTCCCTTGTACTCAGTGATTATATTCTGATGCCCATCCCATTTATTTATGCGGCCAGTCTCTTGACTGTGTTAATCTTTTTATGACATTGATGATTGCCGGCTTCTTCAATCTATGACTGAAATCAGATGCTCACATTTTGTGGGTAAGAGTTTATGGTGATGCTTAAGATACAAGGGTCTGATGAACCTTATGCATTTTATGCAATACAGTTGATCTGCGTGGCTTACCTCTGTATAGTTCCCTCTTGTGGGAGAGATGGTTGTTTTGAGTTAAACCTTTGGCCTTTTCTAATATTGTTGAAAATGTTTTATGAGCATTAGGGTTTGAATATACTATCTTCACTCTCTCCCCATTTACACATACATCTGCCACATGCTAAACTTGCACAAAAAGGAAAAGGCATCAAGTTTGAGACACACATGTAAAGAATGTTCTGACACACTCTTCAGGAAAAAAATGTTGAATATAACACTTCTATCGATGGCCAAGAATGCACCATGTTAGCATGCAAAGGGTTTCAGTGTAAAAGATCTAAAATTGGAAATACTCCTAGAAGTTACCTTTTTCTTCAACTCATAGACTTCTAAGTTTTTTTTTTGAAAAATACTTATTATTTTATTTTTAAAACTTTTAGTGGGATTGTTTTTTGCTCATGGAAATCTGTAATGTATCTGTTTGAAATAAACTTTTTGGATTTCTTGATTGATTAAATTGTGTATCTTTAGTTGGCATTGCTAAACATCTTTTGATTTTACCTCTTTACAGGAGCGTATCCATCCCCTCTCAACTATCACTTCTTCCCAAAGTCTTGCTGCACGTAGGTACTTCTTTTGTGTACATTTTCTATAAACCTGCTTGTTATAATCACGTTTTAATTTATTTAAGCACTTCTCTATCTGTCGTTGCAGGTCAGTTAATGAAGTAATACTGCATGGAATTCCCGATGCCAGGTATATTTTAAATTCAATTGTGTGAAATTTTTAATCACCTTCTTTATCTTTTTAAGAAAATTTGTGAGCATTGTTGAGACCCTTTCTCTCTCCCCATCCCCCACCACCTAAAACAAACAAGCGCAAACTATGGGCAATCTTTCCAATACTGAGAAAATATTACTCCCTCCGTCCCATTTTGTTTGTCCATCTTTCCATTTTTGGATGTCCCAAAATGATGTCCACTTTGAACAATTAATGCCTTAAAATTTCTCAACTTTCTTGATTTGCCCTTATAAAATAAAACATTTTACACTACTTAGAAAAAGAAAGACCAAAAGATGGACTAACAAAATGGGACGGAGGGAGTTTAATTATTTTCTGGTATTTAATTTTATTTAATTCTATATTGTTTATATTTTTACCAATATTGTTATTTTGGATTATTTGATAAGCTATAGTTAAAAGGTAGCATATCACTGTTTGTCAACAGCAAGTACCCTAAGTATTTATATGCTATATGTTGAATGGAACTCATTTCTTTTTCTGTTTTCTATTAGTGTTGTGTGTATCATTCTAATTCCATCCTGGACCTGAATTATTCTGCATACTTCCTATTGCAAATTTTGTGGGACACATCCTAATTTCTCCATTGTTTCCATTTGAAGTCTCAAGGTTTCGAAATTCCTTATGGTATCTTTTAGTTCTACATTGAACCTGCATAGATATTTTCTGATCATTATGCTCCAATTGATTCAGGAAATTAGAGGATGGTGATATAGTAAATGTTGATGTAACTGTGTACTATAAAGGTGTCCATGGTAAGAAGTCTAAGGAAAATTCATTGATTAGTTTAGTTATTTTCCCAAGGCTCTCTATACTTGACGAATAGTTGATAAGCAGGTGATCTGAATGAAACATACTTTGTGGGAAATGTTGATGAAGAATATCGACAGTTAGTTCAAAGTACATATGAGTGCTTGGAGAAAGCAATATCCATTGGTACGTTATCTTCTGAGTCTTTTATCTTAGTCCTTATTTGAAAAATAGTCTAGTTATAGATTCTATACTGTTGTTTTAGGGTAACCTTGGGAGAAAAACTCTTTTCTTTTGACTGCTAGAATAATTTTATTGGCTTTTTGGCTGGACCTGTCTCCTCGTTTTACTGTTTGTGGCTTGTATTGTGTAAGGGTCATTACTGTCTCATATGTGATTTTGCTTACTTATCAACTATTTTTGGAGATATATATTAGTGGACCCACAAGAATCCAATGGGCAATATGTAGTCAAATTGTTTTGTGGTCTTGAACAAATGAAATCGTGATTGGTTGATTGGATGTTGGCAGCAGTTGTTTGGAAAATGCCCTAGGAGAATGCATCTGCCAAATTGTATTTGTAATCTTGTTATGCTGTTATGTGTCTTTTGCAATGTTATCATCTGGTAAATCAAAATGTTCATAGATCTGTAGCTGTTTGATTTGAAGTTGCTGCATACTTATAAAAAAAAAAAAAAGATATGAATTTGCATTTATTTTGAATTTTATCAATATTTTCTTGATTTTGTCAATTGGTATGAGGTCTTAAAAATTTATTCTAGTTCCGTTTTCTGACATGTTCAGTGAAACCTGGAGTTCGATTTCGTGAAGTTGGAGAAGTCATTAATCGTCATGCTTCAATGTCAGGGTTCTCAGTGGTAATGTGTTACTCGGGTTTGTCAATGTACATTAATGCCAGTTTTAAGAAGCTGATGGACAGTAATTAATAATATCTTACTCCTTTTGTGTTAAAATAGGTGAGATCATATTGTGGTCATGGTATCGGAGAACTCTTTCATTGTGCACCAGATATTCCTCATTATGGAAGTATCCTTGATATAGCATGCTCTTAAACATGAACTTTATATTTACAGTTCTTTTTGGTTTCATGAAATTTGGCAATAGAGTATAACAAATGAAATGCTTCCCCAGTGCTCACGAATTTTTTTATAATTGTTTTTGTTAGAGTGCTTGGGAAATATTTTTCTTTACACGTAACAATCCTTGACCCCAAGCAGGAAATAAAGCAGTTGGTGTGATGAAGGCTGGACAGACTTTTACTATTGAGCCAATGATTAATGCAGGTATGTCTACTATTGTTTAAATTGTTTTCCTTATCAATTTTACAGTTTCTTCTCATGCTAGCTACATCTAAAAGGATTTCTTTGATAGGGGTTTGGCGTGATCGTATGTGGCCTGATGGATGGAGTGCTGTTACTGTAGATGGAAAACGCAGTGCTCAGTTTGAGCATACTCTTTTGGTAGCTCCATCATCGTTTCTTCTTTCATGGCTTTGTTCTATATAGATTTACTTGGTAACTTCAATTGTGGTATTTTGTTTGCACTAAATATAGTTTTTGGAATTTTTTAGCCTTAATTGGTAATTTCCTATTTTAGCCGTAATGTCTGTCCCTTTATTTTACAAAGCACATACTTCTTAACTTATTAGTCTGAGGGCCAGGACAACAGTCCAATTGGTACACACTCAAAAAAATATTAGTCTTAAGATTAATTATAATGATAATCTCTTATGCAGGTAACAGAAACTGGAGTTGAGGTTCTTACGGCACGGCTGCCTTCATCTCCAAATGTATTTCCTTGGCTAAATGCATGATTGCTCCCTCCTTCAGTGCACCGGCATCCATATACTTATACGAGGGATTTGCTACTATCATCTCTTTTGTTCCATTAGGCTTTTGTGTTTAATTTATTGGATATTAAATATTCAATTTTGAATTAAGGTAAGAATGTGATTAGTGTTGTAAAATGGATTTGTTTGTCCCCTTGATTGGTTTTCTCTATGCTAATGCTAAGAATAATATTATTTATATATACTTTTTTTTTATGTGAAATTGTGATTTGAGGTTCTCTTTTTGGCATCTTTAAAATAATAATGATGCATCATGAAATGTCTATCATCAATCTTAATGCAATAATTGCCATAGTTTGATCACTAGTGAGATTAAACCGTACCGTTTTGACGGGTTTTCAGTAGTATAGACATGATTTGTTATAAAGTAGCTCTGCATGCAATCTTGTGATAAGAATAGTTGAAATTGATTCAAAGATGTTCACATGAGATTTGGTTGTTCTCGATTTTTTTTTTTTTTGGGTGGTAATTAGTGATGTTCCTGATGAAATAATATATCACTTCGTTGAAAACTCAAATCTATACTTATATTAATTTTTTTGGTTAAGAATTTGAGGATTATAAGATTGTCCTTTGCATTAAATTTTTACAATGTCTTCTTTAATTTTTCAAAATAGATCCAGTTAAGTCTCTAAGAACTTAAGAATTAAAATGTTAGGGACAAAATTAAAAATTTCCAAATTTTTAAAAGACCAAAATAGTTGTTAAGTTTAAAGTATTCGTAAATAAATATTTAGTTGTCATCTACAAACATCCTTATTAAGAAATATAAACTATCTTCTATGCTTTTAAGTCGTGTTTATAATACGTGCTTATATAACGACAGATAACCCTCTGTTTTTTTATTCCGTTCATTTTATATGTGAATAAAATTCGATTTTTGTGCGATGACAAATAACTCTACCAATTAAAACTTACTAAATCTATTATTTTTCGTTTTGGATAAAAAATCATATATATTTTAATAGGATCTAAGTTTTTTTTTGATACACAACTATTTTATTTTATATTTTTTAAACGTTTAGAAAACAATTATAAATAAAAATAAAATCTAGAGATAATGAGATTAAAGCCGCGAGCATTTGAAACAATGTCGTTTAAGAGGGATTTGATGAGTTTCCATTCTTGCAAGAAGTACTACCTCTGTATAACTATATCCTTGCAATCATGCTCGTCGTCTTCTTCTTCATTTATAACCACACCTCCATTTTCTCCTTCTTCGGGGTCTCCTCTTCTCTTGCCGCCATTCTTTTATATTCTATTTCAATTTTCAGGTCTACAAAGAGGACGGTTGGGTAAATACTAAATACTGCTCGAAATCCAGAGTGGGCCCATCGTTGGGTCATCCTACGTCTGGTCTTGAAATCCACATTGGGCCCGCAAAAGGTGAGAGAGAAAAACGAAATTTCCGTTGCCGGGACTTGAACCCGGGTCTCTCGGGTGAGAGCCGAGTATCCTAACCAACTAGACTACAACGGATAGATGATGATTGTGTAGAAATTTAAATATCTTAATCAAAACTAGCATTAAGGAGAGTTTTCCTTGGAACTTTTCATTCATTAAATTATATTGTAATATTCATCATATTGTAATATTCAATTCTTGGTTTGATTTGAGTTAATCATAAATAGATAAAAACTAATAGTCTTAAGCTTGATATATTAATTTGCATCACGTGACTTAAAATAAGTCAAACTCTTATTTAATCAATGGTTTGAACATGACTCAATTGTTAATCACGCATCTCTTCTAAAGAGAAAATCTCAAGTTTAAATCCCCCTATTTTCAAATATCAACTCTTATTTAATCATGCTCAATTAATATTTAACATCAACTAATCATAATTAAGTAAAAGTTTATAATCCACGCGTAACCTGTTAAGCCAAGGTCTACAACTGACGTGATAATAAGCCAATTAGGGAGCTAGATTTTTTTTATGTACTTCATGAAGGTAATTACATGATCAAAAGCTTGAAGCCATCTAGTTTTGCTTCAAAATAGTCCTTGGTCAGAATAAGATCAGAAGAAAGCAAGTCATAGAGAAGTATAATCCATTCTCTAGATATACAAATTCTTATTAAACCATTTTCAGCTTTCATCATGACTAAAAGGAACAAAACTTCATCATATATATTCACACTTTAATTAATTAAATACATTCATATACGTATACAACATTAACAAATTAAAAAAACCAAACAAAGAGCAAGATTAATCCAATCCATAACAAGAACAAGTTTACATCCTCAAAAAGGATATATTGCCTTATTCTTATGGCTTCTTAGTGGCCCTAGCAGCGTATCGGTGAAACAAAGCCAAAGCATTGCTAGTGACTTGTGCCACATTCAATACTTTACCCTTGATTGTAGCCTTTAACTTACTCATTCTTTGCCCATGGAAAGCATCAATGCAAGAGCTGCAATCGGTCAAAGCAGTGCTGACCCAAGTCTCAACGTTACTAATATGCCAAGAGAAATCATCATTAACATCTTCTTTGTCCAAACGACGTAGTTCTATTATTGATTGGCTAAGTTGGTCTACGCTGTCGTTTATCTGTTCCAAACAATCTCTCACATCTGGGTACTCCTTAGCCTTCGCTGCTTTGAGTTCTTTAGCCACTTTCAACATGTATGACCTTGTGCATTGGGCTCTGTATAGGCTCACTGATAAGGCCATTTGGGCTAATTTTTGTGGGCTTTGAACTGTAGAGTTTGCGAAGCCTGAGAGGTAGTGGAGGCATACTGCTGGGTACCGGGTGGTCCGGCACGAGGCCTCGATGTAGGCCCTGGATCTTGAATATCTATCAAAAACTGCCTCAGTTGAGCCCATAAAGCAAAAGATGAAGAGAAAGAGTAGAGTGAAAACGCTGACTTTGGCCATGGAAGTTGATAGTTCAAGAATTTTATTGAATAAGATGAGAATTAAAGATGTTAAAGCCAGAGAAGAACTCAGTTGAGGGAAATGCCAAGGAAATGAAGAGTATATATAGAGGAAGATTGTCGTGTGCTTGATCAGCTTGATTTAACGTGCAATTTACATGCACTAATTAAGCACAAATATTTGTGCACTAGGCCCAGGAGGAGAGAGGAATATATTTTTTTTGGGGATGTCTGTGAAATCAGGTTACACAACCGTTAAGCATGCATTATTTATAGCATAATCGTATTAAAGATGGAACAAATCTGGATTGGAAGATAATACTCAGCTAGACGAAACCTAATTTGACCATGAATGAGTTTATTCGTTTGTCCAAAAAGATCATGTGTGACATGTTATTCAAAGCATAAGAAATTTTACGTCATATGGTTAGACTTTTTCTTTAATTCAATTAGATTGTTTGCTTTTTTTTTTTTTTTTTTTTAATTAACTGTGTAGATTTGAAATAAGAAGATTAGAATTCGAGATTCGGTCCCAAAAGAGAGGGATAGTTATTAATTAAACAATACCCTCATCGATAACTTAATAAAGTTTGCTTGTTGGATTGCATATAATGAAATGGGTGATAAATTCGGACCTCTTCACTTAATGATTATCTTTGAATTCTCCTTTTCCACTTATGTATAAAAAATGATTACAAAACGTTGACCAACCGATCTCATTTGATTTAGTTATTATTAGTTTCCCATTGATCTGTCATTGGACCGAGGAGACTCGGCGATGCCCACGGGAGAGAATAACAGAGATGATCCCCATAGCCAACAAGATCCCCAAATCAAGGTGAAGTGATTCCATGAAAAGCTAAACCTACATCATAGTTGCATATCAAGCGGCATATGGTGACACCTAATAAATCATGTGAGACCCAAGAGTGGTTTTTCAGCAAATTCAACATACAAACTCACTCAAAACCCCCCTTTTCCATTAGCTCAATCCTGGAATATCGCCCCGCGCATTGGGTTTTACAGTATTGTGTATGACACTTTGACTAATATAATTAGCCCAACTCACGACCTTCTTCAAGGTGTTATATTCTTTAGGCAAAATGATCAAGGTGTAACCCAAGCCTCTTGGTGTAATGATTACTTTCGGATCCTCCATATAACAGACTCGGGTTCAACCCTCCTCCCCGTCAATGTAACGAAAAGAAAATCACCAGGCTATTTCTTGAACCGACTTATTATGACTTTTCAGTTTGATACAAGAATACCCATGCATCATCTCAAACTCAACGGGCACGACTACATATATGCCAATCAATATACAATATTATTGAGTACATAACAATAAACAAAATAAAGTTATCACATAGCCAAGCCCCAACCCCTCTCCCCCAAAAGGAAAAAAAAAATGCTACACACACATGGACACACATGTTTATAGGGAAAGATCCAGAAGATGCCTGCCTCAGCAAGTGCGCACACATATACACAGACTAGTATAGGAAATGAAAAATTCATTTCATTTTAAACAAGAAATACTATTAGAGAAATACACCAACAACAGTATATATCCCAAGGAAAAGCAACATACCCTATTAAACACACTGCATAGCCATTTGGGTTTTGGACGAAAGTAGATATTCATTCAGCAATCTTCATGCCTGTGAGATAAACTCGGCTCTGAATTACACTTCCCCCAATCCAAAAACCAGGCATAATCATTAGCCCAACTCTAGGCTTCTGATCACTTTCATCCATTATCAAATTCTTCACCACACTTTCCATATAAACCTCGGAGAACTCACTCCCCCTCTTAACCTGAAAGATCTTAGCAGTAGGATCAAAAGAACAAGCCAGCCTGTGCAACAACCAGATTGACTTGGCAAGTTTTAGAAAGACCTGGTAAAATGGAGTCCTTGGGTGCCCACCCCCCATCACATAATTTCGCTGATCTAAGTTCCCAAAGAATGATGCCTCCATCTTTGGGTGAACAACCACTAGATACTTGCTCCTGCAAAATTTCCCAAAAATGGAATCAGGGTTTTGGCCTAGCATGTCTAACGGATCCATCTCCTTTAGAGCATGAAACTGATGGAAGAAATTCTCTTTAGTGACTGTTACATTGTCTGATTCAATTGAGAAGCTTTCCTGCTGAAACCCACTGAACATTCTTTGGCATATATGTGACTCAAATGCATACTTCTTGTGAGCCCTTTTGGCATAAACGACATTAGGTTCAATTGAGTTAGCTGCAGCATCAAGGTCCCACCCGGCAGCTTTCATCATGTTAATCAATGGCTTTGAAAAATCGTGAATAGCTTTGAAGGTGGCTTCCACAGTTGATGTGAAGAGATCAGGGGTAAGATCAACAGGAAAAAATCCATTTTCTTCTCCAGAACCTTCTGATTCTTTGGTGGACAAGCCCCTAAGCTTTAGATTCTTTTCCAGTTTCACTCGCTTCTGGTTTGCTTCCTCAATCTGCTGTTCCATTTGATGAATCTCAGAATCTTTGTTCTGAATTTCAGACTGAAATTTCTTCACCATAACCTCATAGGTTTTCAGCAGGCTCTGCTGTTCTTGGATCTCTGCAGCTAAGCGAGAATCCTGAGGAGAAACAAATGCTGGTTTGGGGTTGTTTTCCCTGTAAAAATGCTTGAGTTCAGAAAGATTCTTCAGCTCAGAAATTACAAGTTTGTCAGCAGCTTGAATTTTATCAGGGTCGTAGGGAGTATGACCAGCTTGGAGCTGGATATAAGCCGACTTCAATGAAGAGATATTTGTAAATATTTTGGATATCACGGCTTCCATAGCTTCTGGATTCTGATTCATGGCATCTTCCATGGGTTGAGGGTGAACCTTTTGGCTGTTGATCTCACGGAGTTGGGTATCTTTCACCCCAGTGGGTAGCATAGCTACTACCAACAAAGGGCTAGATGAATTTGATTCCTTCAGAAAGAAGACTGATGCAGCACAACCTACATGCCCCAAAAAACCATTAGTGGGATTTGCTGGAAATTTGCAGGGTAGATAAGTAAATCTTACGTAGTTAATAGGAAATGTCAAAATAACAAATAACAGTAAAATAATGAGTGGATAGATGTGTACATTAAACAAAAATTTATTTTCAAATATTATTCTCAGATTTGCATTGCATGGTTTATGAACAATGAGTTACATCAAAACCATAAGATGTTCAAGGCTGCATAGGATGCTGGAGAACATTATGAGTGCCTTTAAGGAGAAAACATCAAAAGGCTTTTTGGTGAATAACAAGAATGTCTCAAAAATAAATAGCAAGCAATCATTCTGCTGTATCAAACATTAAGCTGTATCAAAAGATTTGCTTTACTGCAATCATTCTGCTGTCCAATCACTTTAGCAAGAGTTCATGGTCCACCCATTCAATTTGAAAATTGGCAAATCACACATCAAGCTCATAAAGGAAGTATAGATAAGCAAAGCGGCTGACAGAAGAACAACTCTAGTTGGCCATCATACAGAAACAAGTTCACATAGGGTTACTTCAAAGTCCTATAAGGAACTGCCAATTTTAACAAAATTAGGAGAGCCTCATTACAACTCAGTTTAGGGCTTAAAACATATCAAACATTTACAGATAAACACTGAAAAGCACCCTAAGATGCTAATGAAAGTATGCAGAATGCAACACAGTGTGATTGCATGCGTCTGACTTAGACTTAGGTAACAAATGAATATCCAGGTGAAGTCATCAAAGATACATGACAAAAAGCTCATAAGAACTTCCAATGACTTACATTACAGTATAGCAAAAGGAAATAAGCCACCTACCAATAAAGATCGTAAACCAGCCTTGGCGTATAACCAACTAACATAATAACCTTCAACCTGAAAAAAAAAACGATAAGGAACATAAATTCTTGTAGCTCATACAGTATAGTTTCTTATAGCATAAACTGGGTTTTGTATATCTGAATATGAATTTCACTTGGTCAAAGTACTCAGCTCCAGTAATCTTTTTGACACCCACTTTCATCAGGAATTCAAAAGGCTAAATACACTACTCAAATTTACATGTGCATCTAAACATTTGACTCTTGGCGAACTAAAAAAAACATTTTCTAAACATTACTATCTCATAATTATCAGTTTCGGCACCGATATTTCAAGTAATTAAGCCCTCACTCCCGAGTTTTCCATTGAAAAGGCAAATCAATTATGCAATTAACTAATACTCAACGACGATTGGCAATTCATTTTGAGAAAACAAAATCCAACATACTTGAGGCATAAAACTAGCAAAATGTAGACCCCATCTGCTAATAAGCTAAATTCCGCCTCTAGTATATCAAAACAGGCAACAAAGGAATTAGATCAATGCTAAAAGTTAGAGAAAGATAAAATATCGAATCCAATATTTTACATTAATTTTGAGACCTAAAATAGCAGCGACTCTACAATTAGCTGAGCTCACTACAAGTATCTAACTACATTTTCTCGTAACTCTTGTTTCCCTCGATTTTCTGGGTAACCAAACAGAGTCAAAGAAAAATAATTACCAAACAGAGGTCAAAGTAAAATAATTACCAAACAGAGGTCAAAGTAAAATGATTACCTGATGATTATGCGGCCTGAACTGTCATCGGAGAAGAGGGGAATATTATGACATCACAACAGAGAGAGAGCATATCAACAATTTGGTAAAGTTTTTGCCTAATGACCTGTACTCTAGGCTATATCGGTTATCGACAAAGTAAACCCTTACAGAACCGTCTTTCCTTTTTTTTTTTTTTTTCTTTTTCATTTTCTTATATCTTTAATTTTTCCCCACTTGCTAATCCAATTACGAGCTCCATAAATTAGTATTTTTTTTTGTTTTTTTTACGTGGTGATACCATTGATATAATAAATTATTTTATTAATAATCACAAAACATATGTAATAACTTTCATATTTATTTTTTTTAATTTTGGTATAATTACTATTTAATATTTTCTAAATTATTAATGATTGTCTCTAATTCTACAGTAACTTCCAATTTATAAACTATTTCTGCTCCAAATGACACACCTGACTATTATTTGGGCAATGATAATGATACTCTTAATAATGCCATTGACACTCTCACGCAAGAGAAAAAACTTATTTTTTTTCCTTCTCCTGACAAGCATGAATTATATTGATTTACCTTGTAGCACCGTGCAATATAGGTGGACAAAAAAATTTCAAAGACCAACCATTTTTTTTTTTCTAAATAACTTTGGTCTATCAAAAAAATAACTTGAGTTTATCAATTAGGATTATAATATTTTTTATTTAAAAATTAAATATCAAGTTTGCAATGAGATTGAAAATCACATTGATAAATTTAAATTTAAATATTTTATATTTAATTATGTAGCATTCAATCTTAATGTAAACTTAATTAAATTTCAATTTTCAAATAAAAAAAATTATAATTATATCAATTAATGGTCATTTTAAATTTCAATTTAATATTTTTTTAAATATTATTAAAAAAATTGAAATGAGAACATCGATATTATTATATTTAATTATTTCTTTTATCACTTATAGTAACATGTGACAAATTCCAAAGTCCAAACACTCCCTTGAGGTCACAACAGTCCTCAAAATATCACAAACCGAGAGAAGCCTCCAAGTTTGGCAGCAGTCATAGCGACGGAAGAAACAGAAGGCAAGAAAATAAGCTACAGTCGTCCTACCGCCACAGTACTGTAAGAACAGATTATTGCTCTGTGGTTTTTTATTTATTTATTCATTCTTTTGAAGTTTTCATCGGTAATTCGGTATCGACCTTTATTATTAAAGAACCCAATTAAAAATACATTATTGTTTGTTGTTTCAATTTCAAGGATTGTTCATTGGAACGAAACTATATGTTGTTTTCTTTCTTATAATTCACTTTCAGTTCAAGACTGAAAACCCTGATTGATTTTTCTCATTTTTTTTATCAATACCTTGTGATTGATTCTTATAATTCACTTTCAGTTCAAGACTGAAAACCCTGATTGATTTTTCTCAGTTTTTATCAATACTTTGTGATTGGTTGCTTGCAGGTTTCTATCATGGAGATGGCAATTACAACGGCAGTGCGTAACTATCCACTAACCACTAACCTTTCATGTTCTAAGCATGTCAGATCCAGAGCTGTACTTTCTTCCGCCTTCGGTCGAGAATTATGTTCTTGCTGCTGTTTCGTCCGTACAGCGCAACCTTGGCAGGTCAAGGATTTCAGGTAAGTGAAGTCACTACGATGATTGAATGATTAATGAACTGATGTTCAAAATTGACGCGACTCATGAGCATTAATTGGAAGAGTTTGTTAACAGCTGGTCCAATCCGTAGAAGTTGGTATCATTCATATCATGATCTTTTGAAAATTAGGCAATTATACATACCCACTTGAATCATTAAATGAAGATGCTATTGATGTGTATATATTTTTTAGTTTAGTTGTTAATAAAGTTAATTATCTTCATTTGGTGCAAAACGAGTTATCTGTAATGGCTTAGCAAAAAAGAAAAAAGAAAAAGAAACTGTAATCTATAATAGATTAGAGTATTTCTGTTTGATATTGGATGTGCCATATGATATGGAAAATAAATACATTAACGTTGCATTTGGTAGTATTAAATTGGAATTGAAACGGAATAGATGTAGAGGGAATACTAAAAAACGAGCTTATTGAATTTTGTGTATGCATGTAATTTGGGGTTTCTGTTTGAAATTGTGCAGGAGGATGGCATGGTCCATTAGGAGCAGTATAGATGGTGGTGGATTTGATCCTGACCCTGCTCCAGCTCCAGCTCCTGCTAATGGAACCAGTGGTGGGACGCGATTAATTAGGGCAATCCAAGCTATTCAAACCAAATTAGCTGCAAGAATTCAGGAGCTTAGGAAAAATCTTCCCATGAAATTACTCTTTTTCTTGGCGGGGTTTTATTGTGCAACTGCCTTTTCTACTGTTATTGGGCAAACGGGTGACTGGGATATTCTATCTGCTGCCTTGGCTATGTTTGTTGTGGAGGGCATTGGAGCACTCATGTATAATGCTTCACTCCCTTTACTCAACAAGATTAGGAGCCTGATCACCATGTTCAATTATTGGAAGGCTGGACTTTGCCTTGGTCTCTTCTTGGATTCGTTTAAGTATGAAATGGATAACAGTTTTGGGTTAAGCGACCCCTTCAATTTTGAAATAGATTTGTTCTCCATATTCCTTTAATGCTTAGAATTCGGATATTCTTTGACTGATGAATACTTGTGTCCGTTGTCCAACCATTAGAAAGACGTGATCTATGTGTGCGAGCCTGGGCATGACTGCAAATTTGAGAGCAATACTGCACACAACTTGAATGCAGTGGAAAGTCTGCAAGGAGACAATCTGGTAAGCATGACTACTGATGATTCAAAAAGTGGTGGTATTAGATAGAATGCAGAGGCAGATAAGGGATCGTGCAATCTACTCCAGATGTTAGGGGTGAAACTTGGGCTGAGTTAATGTGGAGAAGCTCCTTCCTTCCTACCTTGTCAGCATCTTCGTTGTCAGTAGCCAAAGTAATGTGTTGCTTGGCAAATCTTTGTGTTTCACTGGAATAGGTGTTTTTGTTCTGCAGGGTCTAAGGAGAGAGGGGCAATACTCTGCTTAAACATAGTTATGTGTTACGCAAATTCCTTTTGATTGGGGTCGTTTGGGGGATGGTAACTTTCTGAGAATGAAGCTAACGTGCAAATTAGGGGCCACCCTTATTTACCACAGGTGCTTCTTCAATGTGGGTGAAGTGTACTGGGCAATCCAGAATATTCTGAATAGAAATGCTCGATTGCTAGGGGAAATGTTGGAATACATCAAATTATTTGATTTTTGCAATGTTATTACGCTTCAGTTTTAAGGAAATCTGTCTATTCAAGCATCATCAATTAATTTTCCCAGGGTTCTCCACTCAGTCAACTGGACGGCTTAGTTTCTTTTGCTAATAAAAAAGGTTCAGAGGGAGAGGGCGGCATCTTTACACGTGGATCGGATCACCAGACAAAATCTGCCTGCCTTTCTTCATCGTAATGCAATTGTATGATATTTTCTCCATGCACAGGAAACCAAAGGCAGGAGAATGAGGGATTTGCCAGCAATCAACTTCAGCTGACAAAAGCAAGAGCGTATGGGCAAATGGTTTGGCAGGTGAATACCAAAACGTAGGCTTGTAGGTGGTGTCAAGAGGCAAACCGAGGTAAGATACCTATGCCAAATGTTTTTATTACATCAATTGTTGATGTATACGACCATGAGAGATCATATACAACCTTGTAAAACCCGAACTCAATTTAATGGAAAACTGGAAATCAATCACCTTTCACTAAACCGAATGTGCAAAAGGTATGGAAGATCCAAATCCATAATGAGCAAGAAATTTTGCCCTTGTATCACATTTTTCTCGCACGTAAAAGCACAACTTGCATATTTAATTTTCTTTTGGACTGTAATTTGTGATTAGTATAGCATTTACTACTCACAAATTACAGTGTAAAAAAAAGGTTACATATTAGAATCACCGAACCACTTAGAAATAATAATGCTCTGATATCATCCAGAAATGGAAACTGATTAAAAATACCCAGCGATGAATAATGTTTTACACCAAAGAACCATGCTGAATAAAAAATTTCCAGCAACTTAACTCTTATTGTAGTGAGAAGGTGCTTAATTACAGGAAGGACTTATAGATCTAAGAACAACAAACCTAAAAACATTAAGTTTCTCATAAACAATTTGATGCATGTGTTTTGTAATATATCTATCCACACTGACAGGGTACTTCGACAGGAGCCTGCCAAAGCTATTTACAAAGTACAACCATAACTGTAATCTCTAGACGCTAATCATGCATCAACATTTGGGCACAGATATGCTGGCAGGCTCATAATCCGCTTGTCCAGGACTGGACCTCCCACAGTGAAATGATATAGACTCTGAAAGTTTGATCCTCTCAACCCAAGAAGTTCACGCACTACAAAAGAACAACAAAAGAGAAACTTTCAACATTATACTTTTGGGGTACGTAACAAGGCAAACTGATTTCCAATTACAATCATAGGAGGAAATTTTTCTCAAAATTGGATTTAGAAATATTAAACATGAAGTAATTTGTTATCCAGATAGTACAATGAAATGTTAGATTTGAATTTAACATAGACCTTTAGATCGTCGTGTAAATAATACATCATACTGAGGGCTAGCATGTACTCATGAAATTAAGACTTTCTTCCTATACTCAAAATTTTCGCCCGAACATCTTCTAAGATTATTTTATCACTTCTTTCATGTAGGAAATATCCAATATACTTTCACTTTGTATTGGTTCACTTCCTCTTGGAGCACTTGGTGAGATAGGTATGTACTTTTGTAGCACTTACTAACAGAATTTGCCTCAAATCCCAACCTAGCCAGTCATCACGTCTATCGTGTGGGCTGGATTGTATCCCTGGGAATCTGCTTATCATGTGGGGTACAGACTTCTGTGACACCCAGAATAGGTTTTCTCCCAAATTTCGTTCTGCGTCAAGAGTTAAGGTGAACCTCACAGAAAACATTACTGCTTTTCATATTGAGGCATTATAATTGACTCTATATGGGCGTTATAAATTTCTTGAAAAATCTAGGTTAGCAAGCTTTTTAGGTGCTATTTTGGTGTGTGTGGCCTGAAGATTATAAAAGGTTGACAATTTTAAAGTTACATAGTTGTGACATGGAGCACTGAAATATATAGGAGCCATTTTGTCAGAATGATTTTAACAATAATATATATCTTCTGCCTAAACGGTGCTTAAGAATACTAGGAGACCAAGTATACTTGCTATAAATTAGGCTACCCAGGTGAAGAAAAGGCATACCAGGATCATCAAAGTAGAAACCAATGTACCGGTTGCAGCAGATATGCCAACTGCACTCCAGTCTCCCAAAACAGTCGAGGATACATCCAAACGCTCTTGTCACGCAATGTGGGCTCAAAATGGGCCACCATGCCAGGGCTGAAGCAGGCATCACAGGCAATGTCCTACATCAGGTACAACAGTTTTGCAACAGCTCTAAGACATACTTTGTAAACACTCACCAGCAATACTGCCCTCAGTGAGAAAACAAGTTTATTCTTCAAGCATAGTGTCAAACTTTGGACTTAAGAGACCTATACGCAAGGGAGTTGCTTGGAATTCAGGATCACTGATAATCGCTAATTCGTTCAATAATCCAAGAAAAATAACACGGTCTTGATGCTAGAATCTCAGAGCAACAATTTTCGACTATTTCTCAGGTTAGTTTATTAGATGTAAAATTATCGGGAGACTAGGCCAAACTCTGCAGCAGCCATTGCAACCGCAGCAATCGCATGACCCACATCGTGATTGTAGTACCTGAATGCTCGTTCTCCATACTTCCACGCTTCTCTCCAGAAAATAGAGGAAATCCCAACAAGAAACGAATTCTCGGGAAAGAATTTGGGGGAAAACCCAAATGGAATGCTGGCTCTAAGCTCCAAGGAATGCTCTTTCGGAGCATGATGAGCCACAAAAGCCGAGTTAGAGACCGACTCGATTGCATGGACAACAAGGCACGACTCAGTCTGGTGTAAAACAACTGAGAAATTGTGGATTGGGAGATGGGTTTTGGGGGAGGAAGCGAAAGGCTATTTTAGGAGAGGGAGAAGAGGTGCAGAGATGTATCGGCGAAATGGGTTCGGTTGGTTAGCCCAATCAAGGCCGTGAGGACCCCTCGCGTGGTTGAAGAAGAAGTGTTTGGTTTGGTTGTGGTATTTTAGGACTTTGGTGGTCGTTTTGGTTCTCTTCTTTGTTGGGGTTGGTTGTTATAGATGGTGATAATGATGATGAGGAGAAGGCCATGTTAGGGAATAATCTTTTGTTTGGGATCAATAGTACAGAGTAAGCTTTGAAGAACATGGGGAGGGTTGAGGGAACGTGAACCTTAAAGCAAGGTTTGCCATTTGTTTATTTCAATTTCCAAATAGTTTTTTGAGTATGTTCTGCAAAACAATTCATTGAGCTTCTTGTAGAACATGTTTTGAAATAAACTTTTTTTTGTAAGGACTATGGACACTACATATCTCCACATTGGTATGATATTGTCCACTTTGGGCCTAAGCCCTTATGGATTTGCTCTTGGGTTTTTACCCCGAAAGGCCTCATACCAATGGAGATATTTGTCCATCCTTATATACCCATAATCCTCCACACTTCTAGCCAATGTGAGACTTTGGTCGTATAACCAATAATCCTCCCCTCGAACAAAGGACCACCGAGCCTCCCCTCAAACGATCATCTATCCGTCCACTCTCTATCAACCAGGATTCTCCACTCCACTGCATTGGAGCACACGCCTTACATGGAGCACCACCTGCCTCGAGAGCTTGCTCTATTCCAAGTCAACTCCTCTTCACCGTGTTAGGACCAGGACACGGTCATGAAGAATCTGGAGCACACCGCCTGTCTAACAGAGCTAATCCACGGATCTCATCGTGATTTAACCTGGGCCCACCACCTTCGTTCGGCATTTTGAGGATTCATCCACATGACTAACTCCGGGGCATGGCTCTGATACCACTTGTAAGGACTATGGACACCACATATCTCCACATTGGTATGATATTGTCAACTTTGGGCCTAAGTCCTCATGGATTTGCTCTTGAGTTTTTACCCCAAAAGACCTCATACCAATAGAGATATTTGTCCATCCTTATACACCCATAATCCTCCCCACTTCTAACCAATGTGGGATTTTGGTCGTATACCCAACATTTCAATTTCCAAATAGTTTTTTGAGTATGTTCTGCAAAACAATTCATTGAGCTTCTTGTAGAACATGTTTTGAAATAAACTTTTTTTTAGTGGAATTTTGAAAAAAGGTTTTGATTCTTCCGGAATACAGTTATACACCAACCCGATTTGTTCATTCCAATAACCCGAGAACGATTAAGAGAATAAAATGTTTTTCTTTTGATCTTGATTTTCCAGTTTGATTACGTTAACTGAATGGGCTTTTTGGGCCAGCTAGTCCTCTTTCAATATATTTCTACATGAGAAATCGGCCCAGCCCAATTTCAGCCATGTTTGGCCATTAGAACAAAAGTCAGAACCCGCTGCCAAGTAGCGGATTTCAACACGGTAGGAAGCGACACCGTTTCTTTTATGTAACTGTAACATAAGGATGACAATGAGTCGAGTTGTGCCGGGCCATGGTCCACACAAGGCAACTCACCATGCCTTCGTGCCATGCTGTACCTTCATATTTTTCGTGTTATTTCGTGCTATGCCAAATTTTAAGAACCTCGACCCAGCACGGTAGGCCTGCATGGTTATTGAGTCGTGTCGGCCTATGGGCCATATAGATATATATTTATTTATTTCTATTAAAAATCATAAAAAAAAACTTATAAATATTAAATTGAATGCTTTTAATTGTATAGAAAAACAATATTTTTATTGATGAAGTTAAATATTACAAATAACTTAAAAATTGAAAAAAAAAACAATATAAACAAATAACTTAAAAATTATTCATACAACGTTGGTTTGGGAATGCATATCTTTGATATGCAAATATTGGACATGTACCTTGAATCATTGTCTAAGGGAGGGCAATTTTTGTGCTGACTGGTTCGCAAAATATGGAGTTGACATGGATCAGGATCTAGTGAGCTCCACCACCTGGAATAGCTTTAAGGCTACACGCTGATGCTACTGGGGTTTGTTTCCCAAAGGCTATACATGACATTAGTTTTGCTTTTGTTTTTCTCATTCTCTCGTTACAAAAAAAAATTACAACAAAAATCTTTCAAATAAATAACTTACAAAAACAATAACATATAAAATAAACAAGAAATATTAAATGAGTTACAAATGAATGAACACATAAAAAGCAACTTAAAAAATTAGAAAGACAAAAAAATGTGATTTTAGGTAAATTTGGTTTATTTATGAATTAATAGATCCAGTTCCATTATATTAAAAATAGAATAATAATTTTTTCCACCATATAATTTTTTTTAATCCATTATTCTAGTGGCATCAAATTGTATGTTATTTTGAATTTTATTAGATGTTATGGTCATACTGGATTGTGTCGTTCTGGGCTTCATACTGTGCATTTTTTGTGTTGTGTTGTGTCGTGCTGCGGGCCTCAAAAGCTAGGCCCAGCACAACCCATGCAACAGTATCGTGCCTAGCACGACCCATAAAAGTATGGGTTGTGCTGGGTCGTGGGTTAGCCCGACCGATTGCCACCCCTATTGTAACGTGAAAGATTACTATTCTTTTAACTTGGGCTCTTGTTGGCCTTGTTAAGTGCACATATTGAACCATGTTTGATAAGATGATGAAAGCCCAAACTCATAGATCTAGAAACTACAGTTAGCTTAGGCCAATGAGAGTCTAGAAGCCGTACCTTTCTGTGACCGGTACATTGTTGTGATTAGAGATTTAGGGATGAGTATGGATTAATCTGGGTTGGGTTGACTTAAAAAATAATCCAACCCAATTATATCAGGTTAAAATATCTCAATCCAACCCAATTCAACTCATGAACCCTCTAATTCCAACCCAACTCAATGTATTCAAATTGATTTGGATCAAACATCGGTTTAATATTTTTTTTTTCACTTAAAAAGTAATGCAAATATATTATGTAAGAAAAAAAATATTTTATTACAATTATTCATCATTCATTATATTTAATATCAAATCTATACAAAAAATTATTAAATCTTACAAACCATCATTTATAAATTAAATATCTTAAATCACTTCACACTAATGTGAAATAACTTTAATTTAATACAAATCATACAAAAGTAAATAAAAACAAAATTTTAAAAGTGTTTGATTAATCTCCGTAATCGAGTTTCATCGTACAAAAAACATAAAGTGAATGAACGTAGGATTAGCAAATCAATTTAACAAGTTTTTGGAAAGTCCAAAATAAATACTTTCATGAGAACAAACCATTTTCTTCAACCGAAAAATATTAAGAAGAAACATGCTCCTCACATATTAAAATTCTAATTTTCTTTATTTTATGAAAACTAGCATTTTTTATTAGAGGGTTTTTAAAAATAAAAATAAATTGAAATATATATATACATATATATACACACGCACGCACACAAACACATACGCAAAATATATATTCCAGTCTAAACTAACTTATCAAAATATGAATGTAATATATCAAATATAAACATACAAAATATATATTGTAATCAAAACTAATTTGGCAAAATATGAATATAGTCTATCAATTCTTAAAAGTAAATATATTTTAAATATATATAATATAAATATATAATGATTGAGTTATTAAGTTAAATCGAGCTGAATTTTTTTAACTCATGATCCCATTCAACCTACTAAATTCTTAACTCAAACACTATTCATTATATCTACTTGGACCGGATTTGCTTATTCACCTGTTTCCATGCTCATATCTGATTGTGGTTCACACAGAGGAGCTGCTGCAAGGAGCGTGCAGGGGAACTTATCCCATAAGCGCGTGACGTCATTTCCCCCATTTGGCAATTGTTTAGTTCGTCGGATTTACTCTGTGACTCAGCAAATCACTGACGTTCACGTTATGGCATCATTCTCTCCCCGATTTCTTTTAGAAGACGGAGCACTCCTACACTGGACACTGCCAAAAATAATGGGGATTCTCCGTCTCGTTGTGTTACGGAGTATTAGACTATGGTTTGCTCAAGAGTATTTTTTTAAGACGATGTATAATTAAAAATCTCAAAAAGACAAATAAATTTTGAGATTTCACATATGCCTTTATTTTGTCCAATAAATTTTAATTTGTGAATATTTAATTTTGAAAAATTTAATTTTATTCAATTGAATTATTTTGTTTTCGTTTAGGTGATTTTTTTTATGTCATCTATCAACCTATTTAAAAGGTGATATTGTTCAACAATTTAACTAAAATCATGAATGAATTTTGATTAAAATGTTACCATTGAATGAAGTCATATTTCATAATATCAAATAAATATATATACAAACTGAACAACAAAACGAACACACGAGTGATGCTTCAGGTCAATTTGTTTTTTCCTCAAATGTTTTTTTATTAGAATAAAGAGTGTTTTAAGAGGTGGAGTTGGGATTCGCCCAAGAGTGTGGGGAGACACTAAAACGCTTCGGGGTTTAAAAAAAACCTAACTCCTTAAAAGCATCGTTTTTTTTCCATGGTGTATGTCCCACCTCAAAATGTTCGTTTTTTACACCGAGATATCTGAGGTATGCACTCCATTGAACTCTCCAAACATGTACACTTTTTGACTTGACGACATATATCCTATTTTGGAATTATATTTTTTACGTTTGAATGTTTGAGGCATACGTTCCATTTGATTTTTTTTTTAAAAGATGATAAAGTATTAAAACAATATCGTTTTGATGATTTATTAACCAAAAAAAAAACAAGAGTTTATTTCATTCTAATGTTCATTTTTATCTTAAAATATTAAAGTTTATTGATACTTAATTAATTAAATTTTATTTTTTAAAAAAATAATTAATAATTTTTTTGAACGGTCCCATCTCAAACGTCCCATGTCTAAGTTGTCTTGAAACTAAGACTTCGTCTCATCCAATAAAACTAATATTTTCGACTTATCTGAAATTTTATTGATAATATCAACGAAATCATAAGATTTAAAAACTGATATTATTAATATAATATTTTAAAATAATCAATAAAATTTTTAACGAATCTAAATACAATGGTTTCCAGATATAACCAAATATTCCACCTCTCCCAAAGATTTCGTATCCAAAACATCGGAATGAGGTACTTTTTTCTAAATAAGACTCTTTTTAGAAAGATAAATAAGACACTTTTGTTGGAAGGAAATGAGACACATTTAGGCAAAAAAAAAAAACCGAGTGCCCAGATCAACGTCCCTTTTCATAAGCAGAGCAGCGGACATCATTCCCAAATTTGAATTATTTTAATTTTATCCAGTTCAATTACTCTGTGTTTTGCTCCTTTCACTGCAAACACGAAAAGTTGTATGGTTGCTTCTCCTTAAATTTGCCCCAATACTCGCACTTCTTCTGGTCACTCGAACGAGTTATAACTGTTTCGTCTCTCTCTCTCTCTTCATCTTATTGCTTCTTCTCTCACTAAGGTACGTTTATTCTTCGCTTTTATGGTAAATTTACATTTTATTCATTGTGTATACTACCAAACAGAGCAGTTGATCATAATAGTATTTGCTTGGATTATAGGAACGTTATCTTTCTTTTTTCTTTCATGTTTCTCATTTTCCCGTTGTTTAGTATCAAAGAATTTGGTGGAGTGGTTGAAGAGATATATAAGGTGGTTAAAATCAGGAAGAAATTATGAAAAAATTTAAAGGAAAATTGAATTATAAGGATCTTAATTTGTAATAGAAAAACTATATATAGATTAAGTTCATGTTCTAGAGATTCCGGTGACGGTTGATAAAAAGAAGAAAGTGAATTTTAGGAATAGAAGATCGTAATTAGTATGTTAAGTTACCGAATAGTAATCGTAATTAGTATGGCACGACAAAAAAAGTACGGAGTATTTGTTATGAAAAATTGAAAAAAACTTTGATGATGATCAGTGTTATTGAAATTGAGAAAGGTTCGGTTTTTAGTATTCTCGCAACACGATCATCCTCTTCAATGAACTTGCTATTGGCTGAGCAAAAGATATGATGCTGAGCACTACACTGGAAATTTACTCATCGAGCTAATCTTTGGTCATCTAGTATCAAATTTCGATTTGGATATGGTATATATTTCGTAGTTACTTCACCCATGGTAATTTTACAAGCATGCTATGTTGAATTTTGAATCTTGTCTCCTTGCTCACATTTATGATGAAATTAAACTTGAAAGCAAATCCACAGTTCTTTGTATTTCTTTATGACTCATGTTTTTTTTTGAGGAAAAATGATAATTTGCCATGCATTCTTTGAAATATTCTCAGGTTTATCAAATTGTTATGTGCTTATTTGTTTATTTTTCTTTTGCTTTTAATCTATATATGTATGTAATCATGAGCTAATTGAGTGAATTCATATTTAGTTTTACAGATATGTCAACTATAGGGCAGAGAGGAGTTCATTACTTGCAGAAAATTAAAGCTGCAAATGTCCCTGCTGCTTTGATAGAAAAGGGCCAAAAACGTGTTATAGATGCTTCTCTCACATTCATTAGTGAGCGGGCAAAGCTTAAGGTATATGTTGATTTGATTGAGAAATATTTCTATCATGTGGCTATGGACAACTTAATACTTGGCCTCACATGATAGCATGACTTATTAGTATTTTGTTATTTTTAGTTTCTTCCCTCCAAGAATTCAGCTTATTATGCTTTTTTTTTTTCTGAGTAGCCACTGCTTTTATGTACTTGTTATTTATTTGCTTTAAGTTTGGGCTCAAACTATAATTTTGACATGAGCTTTGTGAGAGAGCATGCTCATGTGAAGTTTAATGCTTTCTTCTTACCCCTAGGGAGAGCTTGTGCGTGCTTTAGGTGGGGCTGTAGCTTCGTCGACCCTTCTTGGAGTTCCTCTTGGACATAACTCATCATTTCTTCAGGGACCAGCATTTGCTCCTCCTCGCATTAGGGAGGCTATCTGGTGTGGTAGCACAAACTCAACAACTGAAGAAGGTAGCTTAAGTTGCCTTTTGTCAAACAGTTCAAGATCAAAGTATTTCATTCTCCATGAATTGTGTCCTTGATAGACATATTGATGCTCTTTCAATGTTTGAAAATGGTGGTCATGCTCGTGTTATATGCATAGAATCATTAACTGATGTTGCTCATGTAATATATACTAGATTGCAAAAATTTCAGATGGAACCATAAAATCTAAGAATTAGATAATTATAACTTTTCCTACTTTCTGTACATATATATATGGTTTTCATGCTTGGCTTTTTGTAATATTTCAAGCACATACATACATTGTGACATGATGCTGGGCTATGCAGGAAAAGACCTAAATGATCCACGGGTTCTTACTGATGTTGGTGATGTCCCTGTCCAAGAGATTCGAGATTGTGATGTAGACGATGACAGATTGATGAACGTCATAAGTGAGTCTGTCAAGCTAGTGATGGAAGAGGTGCGATATTGCTATCTTTAATCTTCTACACGGGGACTTGGTATTTATAGTTGCATCTGAAGTAAATGTTTCCTGTGGTCAGATATTTTTCTGTTGCTTTTACTGCAAGCTTGAACTTGTATTCTCCTACCACCCCATTAGATTTTCACTTTATTGTGCCAGATATTTATGTCTGAGGAAGACTTACTTACCAGGTCTGAATAGTAACTTGAATTCGAAAGTCCAGACAACATAATGTTTTTTATTATGTTGCCTTTGGCTTAGAGTTGCACCCTCTTAATGCCTTTTTGATATGTTTTCTATTTCTAAAAAATGTTTTTTATTATGTTGTTTGGGGTGTTTTGAAAAAAATACCTTTGTGATGCTAATACTAAACTAAAGAGCGTGTGCTGTTAGTAGAATAGAAATGCATAAGGATAGCGATCCTGAGCTGCTGAGTATGGTGGTTTATCCTCCTGTCCACAGTATATACTTGGCTTTGCAGTGAACTTTTCAAGTGTCTTTATTCTTCTTGCAAGTTTTGTTGAATATTCAGTATGTCGCTTCATTCTGGGGCATGATAGCAGCTGCAAAGTTGATTGTAGATAGAACAATAGACTGCTGAAAGGAATTTTGCATACTCTTTTTACTCCATGTGAAAGGAAGGCTTGATGTGAAGGGACATATTTGTTCCACCATTTTGTTGACACACTGTTCAGTTGACCAAAAGTTGGGCTGCCATGATACAGATTGCTCCTATTAGATGCTCAGGGTCAGATGATTCTTAACCCTTCAAGGGGCATCACATTTAGTGGTCTAAGGCATGTTGACAAAGGATGATCAAGTAATACGGAGTATTTCTTTTGTTGGATTCTTTATTATCTGAGCTGGATGCTTAGAGGCCATCAGAATACTGAGTCACTGTTTAGCATAGTAAATGATCAGGGTATGTTGACAAGGTCAAACTTCACTTGTATTTTGTAACACATTGGAGCTGAATTAAATTGATGGTCTATATGAATGGTTGTGGTTTTGCATTTTCGCATTAACCATCAATCTTTGTTCCTTGAAAAATTTATTGATTTTGACCCTTTTCGTTTCTAAGATGTTTATTTGTTTGGGATGAGTTTTACGTTTAATAAGATATAATATGTTCTTCTGACCTTTAGTTCAAATAGTTGAAACTAAGCTCGCTTAATGTTCATGCCTCCTCAGGATCCATTACGCCCCTTAGTTTTAGGTGGTGACCACTCAATATCTTTTCCTGTTGTAAGAGCTGTCTCTGAGAAGCTTGGAGGACCTGTGGATATTCTTCACCTAGATGCCCACCCTGATATCTATCATTCCTTTGAGGGGAATAAGTATTCACATGCATCTTCTTTTGCTCGAATTATGGAGGGTGGTTATGCTAGACGGCTTTTGCAGGTAGACTTCAGTTTTTTGTATGTTTTATTTGTAGCTTTTATAGTCTTCATCAATCAAGCATATGGTCATTAACCCAGATAATTATCCAAGTGGCTGAAAAACTATTGGCATCTTAGAAATTATATGCATGGAGATTATTCATATTTTTGCGTATCTTTCTTGATCCTATCTATCTAATTTATGTTAACTGTTGCTGATGTTCTGTAAACTAACCCATAATTCTGATATGAGACATGGGGAATATTAATGATGTTTCATATGATAATTTTTGGTTCTTTAATGCTAGGAGGTCCATAAAATGTTTCGTGATTTTAGTACACATTTAATTCAGTTAGTGGTGCAACTTCAGGAAGTCAAGGAAATACATAAAGGTTATAGTTGCAGTTCATATCTGCATGCACATGTATTACCAAATTTTTGTGGTTGATAATCAAACGAAAAAAGTTCAAGGGATATTATATTCTGAAATATATTTGCATTGCTATTCAAATCATCTTAATTCATTTCCTCTGGGATGACTTGGAATCATGTGTCAGGTTAAGGTGAACTCCTGATGAAAATGTAACATAAAGGAACCTCTGGTATATAGTGTGGGTGAAGGTTTTAGAGTAGATATTCCTAATAATGTGACTAATGAAGTCAAATGCTGACTTTTAGGTTGGAATCAGATCAATTACAATTGAAGGCCGTGAACAAGGCAAAAAGTTCGGTGTCGAGCAATTTGAAATGCGAACCTTTTCAAAAGATCGCCACCTTTTGGAAAATCTGGTTTCTCTCTCTCTCTCTCTCTCTCTCTCTCTTATGAATATATTTGTATATCTCATGCACACGTATGTATGTAGATTTTAGATTCTTGTGTTCCTTTAAAAGATCATCTGATCATTCAGATAATGAAATTTCTAAAAGGAATGGTAAAAACTCAATTTTTTTTTGAAAATTGGTAGTGTTAGCAGCAAGAATAAGTAAGCATGATCATCGATTATCAATGCCATAAACTTCTTAAAGCTAAAGCGCGTCACAATTTGAGACAGGAGTTTTGGTCTTAGTTGGTGACGTCTACATGGTCAATTGTGGGGTATTTGTGTGCTACGTGGACTCGAATGTGTTCTTATTTGTAAATCTCTATTATGTACTTTTTTTAACAGAAACTTGGGGAAGGAGTTAAGGGTGTTTATATTTCAATTGATGTGGACTGTCTTGATCCTGCCTTTGCTCCTGGGGTATCTCACATCGAGCCAGGAGGTCTCTCTTTCCGTGATGTTCTCAACATCCTCCACAACCTCCAAGCTGATGTTGTTGGTGCAGATGTGGTTGAGTTCAACCCACAGCGTGACACTGTTGATGGAATGACAGCCATGGTTGCCGCCAAGCTTGTAAGAGAGTTGACTGCTAAGATATCAAAATGATAAAATCTTGTTCTTAGTCAAGATTTCAAATATCATCATTCTTTTGGTGCAACTGGGGTTTGACGACCAGTGATAGCAAATTTTCATCCTCCAGCAAATGGGAACATCCTTCGAAAAATTGAATGATATACCCAGCAGTCAGTTGAGAAGACTTTCTCAAACAGACTTTCATTGTGCACAAGTAAAAATACGAAGCTGGTTGGCGTGTGTTGTCAGATTTATAGTAACCATCTCTCTTCTTCTCCCAGTGTGTTTCTTGAATTAATTTTTAAAAAAAAAAATGATGCTGATGCTGATGCTGATGTACCTTACACAAAATTTCATTGTTCTTCATCTTGTGCCCAAACAAGATTGGACAGTAATATCAATTCAGATTTCAGAGTCCTATCTCCATTTTTGACAAAGATCTTTACATTTTTAACTGATTATTTTTGGAAGAAGTGAAAGTAAGAGTTAAGTTCTTCAGCAGTTTTCTGTAGTCTGCTGATGAATGATGCTATTGGGGTTGCTTGCCCCTGTATTTTTTAGTTTGTAGTGGGCTTCACCACCCCATAGAACCAAAAAGAAAATAGGGGTTTCTCTTGAACTTAGAAAGGAAAACAAGATACCAATGAGGGAAAACTGATAGTTATGTTGGAAATAAAGATTATCTTTGGGTACAATGACAGGGAGAACCCAGGTCTCCTATATGGATAACCAGGAGGTAATAAGGCTGAGAAGCTTCAGATCTTTTTTCTCTCTTGCAAATATGAGATGATGCTTCTACACCATATGCAGGTTTTTTCGATTTATATTGGTTTTTTCTCCCACTTTTGATAGGTAATGTGGTAGTATAGGAAGCCTCTATATGGGTATGTATGGTAGGTTTCTATTACAATCAAATCAATCATTACATTTGAATATAATATCGTTTCAATAAACAAAAATATCTGTCAATAATCATCGGATCAGAAGAACCTTGATACTATCTATTATTTAATAAATAAGTTGAAACAAAAATAGCTGTCAATAGTCATCGTAATAACCTCCACACCATCTACTATCTAATAAATAAGTTTTATACAGGAGATGAAGGAAGATTTCTCAACTGGCTATACCATTCAATATCCAATTCATGGATATTCTATTAAGCAGCAACAATTTTGTCATAAAACCTTAAACTCCTCAAATGTTCAGTTGATACATAAAGGCTGCATTAGTTGATAAATAAATTCCCGGTGTCTGTTTTCACTCTTTATCTTTAACTTCTGAAAAACTTGGGACAGAATTCATAAAGAAACAAGTCGTAAGAGTCCTCCAAGCTTCATTGGCTCAATGAATACCTCCCTTTCTCTTCTCAAAAGATACAGACTTAAACCGCTTAGCACATACAACAAAAAGACCCAAGTTAAGCAAGGTAAGAGCTGCTGATAGAAAGAAAAATCTGTCTAAATGTCCATCATTTAAATTAGGAGGAACCCAACCAGGCTTCCCATTCATAGATGTGATTGCCATCACCAGTGTCAAAATCAAGCTGGAAACATAGCTACCCATTGCCGATGAAAACATGGACAAACCAATTCCCAAGCTTTTCAATCCATCCGGCATCTGTGACGTGAAAAATTCCATTTGTGCAACATAAACAAAAGCTTCAGAAACTCCTACAAGAACGTATTGTGGAATCTGCCAGAAGATACTCAAAGAACTCGTCTCTTTACCACGAATACTAGCATGTTTTAGCCTGTTTTGCTCAACAATTCCTGCAATTATCATTGCTACTATTCCAATGGCAAGCCCTATTCCCATTCTTTTAAGCTCAGACGGAGGTTTAAGCTCTCTTTTTGTTAGCTTAACGTATAAAGGAACAATAAGTTGGTCGTACAATAGAATGAATGCAGATGTACTTACAATGTCGAATGCTGTCATGCTGGCTGGTGGAATATGAAAGTTTGAGATTGTTGTGTCCATTGCTGCTCCTTGCTCGACGAAGAGAGATAACATTTGAATGAATACTACAGAGGACAATATGGTGCAAAACCATATCGGTAAGATCCTTAATACGCATTTCACTTCTTCAACCTGTGTGATGGTGCAAACCTGCCATGGATTCACAGTTTCCCCTATGTTTCTTTCCTCAGGAGTAATAATGGCTGCTCTATCAAGGAACCTGCTTGTAGAAAAAGGGAACCACCATAACATATCATAATAAACATAGAGCTCACCTAATTTCACATTAGTATGGTAGAGAATAAAGATGAGAGGAAAAAACAGAGAGAGGAAAGATAAATTACTTTTTCATCGTTTGATATGAAAGAAAAAGGGGAGGAGTGATATTTTCTTCTCACATATACAAATCACAATCATCATAAAATTGATATTTTATTCTCGTATGTACAAATCACAACCACTTCAATATGGGAGGATTAGAGAGTAAAAGAGAAAATAAATTAACTTTTTTTGGCCTTCTCTCATTTCCTCTTATTTTTCCATTACCAATCACATGATTGAATACATCAATCCTCTCACTCTTCTTTCCTTCCCGTTTCTTTCCTCTCACTCTTATGCTCTGCCAATAAGAAGAACCTAAGAGTTTGACAAGACTATCACAACAATTTCCAAGTGTAATTTTTGTGGGTAGAAGTATATACGTATTTGTTAAAATGTATATGAGCTATATATATATATATATATATATATATATATATATATATATATTGTTGGCCCATTTCCTATCAGCTTAAGCTTTTAGTATCAATGATAGTTAACAATTCTTTTAACCAATTATTTGAACAAAATACTTACTTGAAGTCATTGGTGTGGAGAATATTTCTCATGCCATTATTTTCACTTTCACTTCCATGAACTTCATAAAGGGCTTCTTCTCTGTTTGAGGATACTTCAAGTTTTGTTTTCCTCAAAGCAGCAACAATAACCTGAGAGAACCTAGAGATGGGATTACCAGAAGGCTTGAATTGCCTGTACTTTAAAGTCCCACTCAAAAGCAAAAAAAATGCAACCAAGGCAGAACTAGCACATAACCAATACCCCAACACCCAATTCCCCATTGTCTCTACATAAACCAGAACTGTCTCTGCAACTAAGGATCCGAGGTTTAACGCGACGTAAAAGTAGCTGTAAAATGAAGTCTTAGATTGTTTTTCTTCAGTATCTTCCTCGTCGAATTGGTCTGCTCCAAATGTAGCGAGTGCAGGTTCAGTGGCTCCATTTCCTAGCGCGATTAGATAGATTGATATGTAAAACATCGCGATTTCAGCTGGTTTATGAGGCTCACATAATTGTCCTATTTTGCCACAACCATGAGGCTTAAGCAGAAATGTCTGAGTGGAGAAGGAGAGCGCTACCAGTCCCTGCCAAAAACAAAGTAGAATTATTTAAATTTTGGGAAAGAGGGATACTTAACACATTCAAATCAACTATATACTTGTTTGCATCAAATCCCTATTCTTTTAGGTTATGATTAGTAGAGAGAAAAACGAAGGGAAGAGAAAAGAGAGAAAAAAGAAGTGACTGTAAAGCATTTTTTTTTATTGTTTGATAGAAAAAATAAGTGAGAAAAAAATTAAGATAATTGATATTTTCTTCTTGTTGTATACAAATCATACTTCTCTCACATTGGATATCAAAGAGTGGAAAGTAGAATGAGATATTTTTTTATGTTTTTTTGTGGATTTTCTATCCTCTATAACAATTACACGATGGAAACCATCAAATTTTTTTTTCTTCATCTTTTCCCTCTTCTTTCCTTTCATTTTCTTTTCTACCAATTAGAACCTTAAGATCTTATAGAAAAAAAAATCATCCCTAAGAGGCAGTCGAAAATACTACGCTAAAGCGCACCTACATGATTTGTCGTGTATTGTTTGGTAGAGTTTCAATTCTGTTTTCAAAATCGATTACTTAACCGGACCTCAAAAAAAGCAGTTTCTAAGAATAATCAAAACTTGAAAAACTAAATTTGTCTAACTCGAAAAACTCCACAGTTTTTTCATTAAATTCACAATTATTTTATCAAAAACTGTTTTAAGAATCTTTTGGATGGTGAAAAAGGGAATCTGCAAGCCAAACGGAAAAGAGAAGTAAATAGCAACATACAACTTTAAAATTAAGTCATTCAAGATGTGAGTTTTTTTTTGGCAATTGAGCTCCAAAATCTTGGAATTTAATTATTTATAATGCTTCCTTTACTATTTAAGGTTATAATAACTAGTACTACTTATAATACAAAGCAATCTGAAGAAGATCACTTATTTAGGCTATTCATTGCTTTGAATCCTCCCAGAAATACAAAATCTACAGAGTTGGCTTCAAATTAAAGGAAAAGAAAAACAGAGGTGATCATAATCTGAGAAGCTTGCTTACAATGATGAAGACTATCTGAAACGTGACACATGTTAGGTATCTTCCCAAGTAGGAGTCACTGATAAAAGCACCCATTAAAGAAAAGAGAGATACAGTTCCCATCCATCTGCTGAATGTGTTTGAAGCCTCTGCATTGCTATGCCTCAGTACTGATTTTGAGAACAGAACCATATTGACTTCCACTGCAGCAAATGCTAGAGTAAAGAGTCCTTCATTCACTGTCTCACATAACATTTTAGAACCATGTTAATTATTAACACGACGAATAAAATTAAAGAGTAACCATGAAAGAAAACAATTATTAAACTAAAGAGCTATTTTAGTTGGTAAAGTTATCTGGTGATTGTAACAAGGATCTGAAATCAAATCCCACCTTCACGACTGCCAAAAGGAGAAAAAAAATCTTGCATTAACCTAGAATTGGAGGGATTTTATGATGATCAACTTGCCACATTGATAGTGCAATGGAAAAAAAAAACCTAATTTAAACGTAAAATTTTTAGATGTGTAATAACTTAATTACAAATGGTATTAGAGTCGATTAGGTCAAACAACCATTGGCTTAATTATATATATCTAATTTGATGTGATTTGTGTTTTCTTCTGGTTGCTTTTATTGCATATTTGTTGTTTTAACTTTTTATATAAATATAATAAATGTGACAACTAACTTAATTAGTAAAGTCATTTCTCATCGCATAAAAAATTAAAAATCAAATTTTATTTAAATTGAGATTGAGGGATAAAGAATGAATAGAGTTACCTCTCATTATAACCCATAAATCTAATGTGCCTCCACTAAAAACAATAATGACAGTAACTTTAATAATAATTATTGGCAATTTTTACTGCATAAATACCTAGTATCAACATTGCACATCTCCATCCACCACTCTTCCTTTTAATGGCTGGTTTCCCTTGCCAATCAAGTGACCCATCACTTGTGCATTCACTCGAAAATTCCTCACTTCTGTCCTTAAAAGGAGTGAGCTCGATCGCCTTATGAAGATAAAAAATAGGAATCAAGTTCATCGAACAAAGAAATAAAAAAAAAGTTGAGAAATTTCTAATTTACTAGACAATAAACAACATTGATTTTTCATTATGTATTTGATTTTAAAAACTACTGAATAATAATAAATGTAAAAGAATAAATGCAACTTAAATTTAAAAATTTGTTTCCAAATATACTCTTTATATGTATACAAACATATATACACAGAAATGTATATATAAAATAACATGATATTCAAATATTTGTAACGTATCATTTAAAGTTGGAATCGAACTGAGCTTTTATCGAGTTATTCAAGCTTGAATTCAGTTAAAACTTGACTTAATCGAGTTCAAGCTTGAAAATTAGGTTTGAATAACTTATCGAGTTGAGTTCGAATACTTTAACGTTCGGTTCAAAAGACTCTCGAACAGTTCAATAAAATATTATCGAGCTCGAATTAATATTTATTTAATATTTTTATTATTTATTTTTAAAAAAGCTACAAATGTAGATGTGATGACACAAGAAAATGCTCCAAAAACTTTTTATTATTTATTTTTCTTTTTTTTTACCGTCAAAATTAGAAAAGCTTCTAATATTGCTGAGTTGTTAGATATGCGTGTCTGCCTAAATTTAATGTTTAAATGCTTTGTATCTTTTCTTCTCTTAATTAGTTAATGAGGAGCCTTTTGGAAATTTACAACGGTCCCATAAACAGTGGTAACTTTTACGGAAAAAATTAATTAATAATTACAAAAAAATTAAATAATAATTATCAATAATTTTTTTAATTTTGTATTATTTTTTACAAAACCAAATCGAAGACATCACCACTATTTTAAAAATCTAATGCAAAAAATAAGGGAAAAAATGTGAGAAAAGAGAAGATATAGGAGTTTTTGTTGCAGAGACAAGGAAGCAAGAAAGAACCCAAGAAAAGAAGAGCAATAAAAATGAAGCCAGAAAAAGAGCAAAAAATCTTAATTTACAGAGAAATTTCCCATACAAAATTTACAAAGAAAAAAAGAATTTATTTATAATTATAAGTGAAGTACTCCTTTTACTAATTTGGCATGCTAGCTAGATGAATGAGAATGAAAAGGTAAATAAAAGAAAAACAAAAAGTCATAATATTTCAAAACAAAAAAAAAGTTTTTTTTAGCGATAATTAAAATAAATTTCTTATTTGTACCTTGGAGTCATTACCGACTGAAGAAGAAGCTCCACTGCAATCTTGTTTTGACTCCATCTCTCTTTTCCAAGAAATTAACAAGAGAGACAAAAGAAAAATGGAGAGAGGGGAATCAATGGGGAATTTATTGAGAAGAAAATAAATGAGACATTTGTCAGAAACAAAAGAAAAGTAGACTCAGTTGATACCTTTCTGTGAATTTTTTGTTATTTCCATATTTGAACATAGACATTATGGTATAAAATCCCTTGCAACTTTTACTTTTGATACACATCTATCTATCTATAATATAATATATATATATATATATATAAATAAATATAAAGAGAGAGAAAAAATTTAAAAAATCTTTTCTTATCTTTATAACGTTATATAAAATTATGTAATTCTTTTTTATAACGATAAAAAATTTGTATATGCATAGAGAATAAACTTTAAAATTCAAACCATAACGTGACTCATATTTAATTAATATGCGTGATTTAAAGCTAACCATTTGTTAACTTAGTTAATTAAACATTAGTTTTAGGACACCATACCAAGTTGTACAATCATGTTATAATAATTGTTCACCAACCATTTATTTATAAAACCGATCCAAAACATGTTTTAACTTAACAATCGGTTATGGAATCAAAACCGATATAACTAATCATGTTTGATAGGATATAGATGCATAAAATAAAATTTGTGTGAAAAACGGTTATTAATTTGATGCATACCTATGGAATGATACTGAATTAGCTACATAAATCCAATAAGTAATAGTTTCTATAAATATATTGTAATTTTGTATTAGTTTTTGAGTTTGAAAAAAAAATTAATGAGGTCTCAAATTTTACAAATAATTTAATTTAATTTTAAAATTTTAATTTTTGTTTATTAAGGTTTCAACTTTACAAATCATTTTAATATCTATTAATTTTTATCAAAATTTCGTTAAATCACACGTATGCCATAAAATTATCTAATTTCCGCGTGTAAAGCACCCGTTTAATCGGGAGGCAATCGGGACAACGGGTACAAGATCGCCGTTGATTCAGTTATTCATCCGTTTCTTTATCTCTGCGCCATACGTACGTCTCTCTTTCTCTCTGTACGTGAAATGGTGTCTTCACTGTCGACACTCTCTTCAACGATTTCCCGCCTAAATCTCCTACCAAAACCTTCACTTTCCTATACACTAACATCTCTCAAAGTGCTAACACATCACAAGCAACGACTGATAAGACCCACATGGTCACCTCTCTCTTCTTCATTCAATTCTCTATCAACCCATTTTTCCACTTCAAAAGACATCACTGCATCGAAAATCCAGAATGAAACTATGAGCCGTAAAGGAGATTTGATTGTTCTTGGCATCGAAACGAGCTGCGATGACACCGCGGCTGCTGTTGTAAGTTGTGATTTTGCTTATTCTTTCTTTTTATTTTTTCCCCTTTGATTTTGTTTTGTTGTGGGTATTTGGTATTTTGTTTCAATTCTAATTTGGGCTTTTGATTTTAGGTTAGAGGCAATGGTGAAATTCTCAGCCAAGTCGTGTCTTCACAGGTAAATATTGTGTTTATTGAATCTTGTTGGGTAATTCTAGTTTCAATATGCTTAAATTTGTTTTGTACATAAATTGATTTTAATGCTTTAATCCATGGTGGAGATTTAGTTTTTTCGTGCAGAATTAATCTTCATTATGGTAGTATATGATATTTGATTTATTCTTATCAAAAGAAGTATATGATATTTGATTCATTTTATGTTTGTTTCGATTTTGTAGTACTAATACCTTACTAGAAAGGGCTAAGTTAATTTTGGATGAAAATTTTGATTTTTTTAAGGTTTTTTTTTTTCCATTTGATTTTGGTTAAACTGAGGCTGGTAGGATGGACATGGTGGCCTATGATTACGGTAAAAAAAGAACTCATGCAGTTGGGTGAAAAATATGTTAGTTGGAGTGGATTATACTGTTGCAAATGGTGACTTCTATATTAATTATCAACCTGAGTTTTTGCATATTCTTTTGATGAAACTTTCAACTAGAGGATGATGATGTGAGGTTTAATTGTCAAATTATATAACTAAATAAAATTTGGAAAAGGATGATCATGATCTAAAATTGTTGCTTTTTCCCTGTTGAACAGCTGTCATAATGAAGCTGAAGTTATAATAACCTTTTTCAGTGAAATCTGTTCAAAAGCATCAACAATTTTTTTCTTCTCATTCTCTCTCTTTGGGAAGTGATCTTGTGCTATGTAGTACCAATTTCCTCAGCATGAAAAAGTTGCATTTATTTTATTTGGTGTGTGCGTGTATGTTGGGCGGTGATTATGTTTACCATTAGTTAATTATAGTATTCACTACATTAAGGCAGACCTGCTTGCTCGATACGGGGGTGTTGCACCTAAAATGGCAGAAGAGGCACACTCACAAGTCATTGATCAGGTACGACATCTTCATGAATTTCCTGTGTTCGCATCTCATTTTTATTAATTGTTGATAGTCTCTCTGAGTTCAATTTTAGTGCATGATGGTTTTTCAATACTTGTCCAAGTGTCAGTCTCCAAATATCTCTTGTAAATGTGTTACTTTCTTTACTCATATCAAATGCAAGATATCTAATGCTTCACAGCCTGTCTTACTTAGTTTATCTGCGTTTTGGTGTTGGCATTGGCCAAAAATCTGTATCATTAAGTACAGGTTGTACAAGAAGCACTTGATAAAGCTAATTTAACTGAGAAGGAGCTCTCTGCAGTGGCTGTTACCATTGGCCCTGGTTTGAGTCTTTGTCTTCGTGGTATTTTTCTGTCTACTCTATTACACCCCCCCCCCCCTCTCTCATGCTTATGCCAAACTGTGGCTAAATTTCACCCCTTCCTGGTGAGGCAATCTTATTTGGAAGAAAGTTATAATGTTTACTAATAGTTTTGGCATCAAAGCATATCACAAATATGAGTTGCTATCAAAAAGTGAAAAATTACATTAAAATATGAATTTAAAAAAAAAAAAAAAAAACTGAAGAAAGAGTTGCATTCAGTTTTCTTACATTCTTTAGTTGGAAGTTGGAACTTTATAAAGGAATGTAAGCTTCCTTCATGTAACTGTGGCAAATTTTCTGTGGCTTGCCTGCCTAATCTTGTACTAACAGATTGAGCTAAGCTCAAGATTAAATTTGAAGCCCAAAAGATTGTTGCAGACCAACCTGAGATTGGCTCTTTCATTTCTGTTAATTGGCTTCATCAGATTTATATATAGTACTCTATGCAAGTTGTAACATATGAAATTTTGCAGTTAAATTTTGCTAGTACATAATAACACTCTAGTGAACTGACTCGGAATTGAATTTGGCTACTACATAATATGAGTAGCTATTATGTAAAATATTATTTTAATAAGAATTTTTTTTTTCCTAAATGAGGAAGACCTCATACATTTCGTTGGTCTACTTTCTTGTAGATAGTTTTTTGTAATTAGATTGTACCCTCTTGGTACTTTCTTTTATATGGTTTTACTCATAAAAAAGATTTTTTTTAATTATTTATAATTCTTTATGCAATTGTCAATTGTGCAGTGGGTGTGCAGAAGGCTCGAAGAACTGCTGGTATCTTTAATATTCCAATTATTGGTGTACATCATATGGAGGCTCATGCTTTAGTAGCCAGGTATAGAATTAACCACTAGTTTGCTCAAAAAAGGATGTTCTATATATGCTTTTTGGTGCACAAACACTGTGATGTTATTTTCTTACCCGCGTGAATCATGTGTAATTATTTCTTATAGGTTAATGGAACAGGAGTTGCAATTTCCTTTCATGGCCCTGCTTATATCAGGTATTACTTTCTTCTTCTGTTCTGCTTAGTTTTGCTGTATTCCTGGTTTACCAAAGGAGTATGTGCCAGAGGGTAAAGGCCTTTCTAAAACAAAAACAATATATATAAAATTCATTTAATATTTATCCACTTTACAAGTGAAAAAGTATTGTAATAGCTGGACCAATCATTAAGAGAAACTGGAAAGACTTATCCTTTTACTTGTCCTGTAAAACATTCCATGATGATGCATCGTCAGCATAGCTATGGAGTCTGGATCAACAGTTTAGGTTGGCAGGTATATATATAAGCACATCCCTCATGTTTGGCCATAAATACAATTACATCTCAATTTTTCAAAGCATGTCATTTTGTTTCAAACTTTCATATAAAATTACGATGCATCCCATAGTGCATGTAAACATTAGGAAATCTAACAAAATCAAGTTAAATGATGACATAACATCACGTGGTTTTCTAGTTTAATTCAAAATGTAACTAATACACAATATTCCAACGTGTTGAAAGAACGGCAATTCTCATTATTTCAGCTAACGTTCTTAAACGGTGGCATGGTTTTTTGAAAAATTAGGATGTAGTTGTAGTTATAGCCAAACCTGAGTGATGTAGTTGTAGTCATTTCAACCAAATTATAGTCAAATTCTTTTCCAAACGCTTTCCTTTCATCTGTCCCTCTTACTCTTTCCTCGTGCAAGCTTCTTTGTAGCATCTATTTGATGTTTTGCCACATTCTGAGGGATCTTCACCAGCCTTTGTCAATGAGGCCTTGGGTCAATGGTTAAGGTTAAGGCCCGGAGTCCTAAAGGTCCCACGTTCGATTGGTGTGTGCGTGTGTTTTATCAATAAAAAAAAAAACATATTCCTTTGATCCAATCTCTTGTGGCATTGCTACAATTGTTGGCTCTGGGGGAACAAACTCAAGTATGCACGCTGCCAATAAAATTTCCTCTTGCTGATCCGCAAATCCTTCCAATTTAACAATGTTGAGATGATCCAGACATGTATTGTTGGTTAACCGATTTGAATATTCCTTTTAAAAGAAACATCTTTGCTGGCTCAAACTGCTGTAACTAGTTCGAAATTCATAAATTTAATTTCTAAAAAAATCATAAATTTTTTATTTCCATGGATCTGAACTTTTTTTCTTCTGTGTTTTTTTTTTTCTGCCATGGGTTGTTGAGAGAGATGAGGGGGTGGCGGGTCAGATCTTACGATATCCGGTCAGATCCATTTGGATGCCAAACCGATGAACTCCAAAGTTTGATTTTCATTTATCTTTCAACCAAAAAATTGTGAACTTTCTTTTTATTTATTTATTTTTTGTTTTTTCAGAAATTTGCAATTGAAACAAAGAGGAGAGAATAGGGATAATCCAGAGTTTTTTTTTAAGGAAATCAATGAGAGAAAATCTGGTTTCTACAACGAGGAGTTCATGTGTTTGGCTTGATAGAAATTTTTGAGAGAGAAATTTTCTGTGTTTGTTTTTGAGAGAATATGAGAGCCCCAACTTTTACTAGCTGAAATGGAATCCAAGGAACGAAAGAAGATTTTCTATATATTTTATTTTGATTTCAATTAATGAAAATGCAGAAAAATGTGTTTGGGTCAAGGGAATTAGGAAAGAAAAAAAATTCTCTCTGTTTTCTTTAAGAGAAATCAAAGAAAGAGGAAGATGAGAGATGGGAAGGGTGAAATGGGGTTTCCAAATTATTTTAATGAGGTGGCACAACATTTGACCGGATATTTAACGTTTGACTAACGGTAGGTGGGTATATGTAACGCAAAATACAAACTATGAGTAAGACAAGGTATAAGTCAAGTGTATATTATTGAAAATCCATGTGGAAGCTGTAGTTTTGGACTAACCTCAAGTGGAAAAATGTAATTTCCCCTACATATATATATTGATGGTTGAATTCTGGTTCATGTTATGATGTAATCAAAACCAACCATTTATATCCTGGAAATAAGAAGGTAGGACTAAAACATATTCCTCAATCCCTTTTGACAAATGAATCTAACTCAGCTTGGAGGTGTTTATGTTGTTTTAATCCTTCAACAAGGGAGTACTGTCTTTTTTCCCCATATTGGCTTGTGAGCTTTCACTAACGATCAATGAAGAATGCTGTGATCTGTTGCGATTAAATGGATGGACGAGTGACTGCGTGTGAAATTTTTTGTCTAGCTTATTGAACATAAGCAGAAAATACATATTTTCTTAGTTGAGTGACCATAGAGTTTCCTTATGATTCATTTGTCTAGAAGGGGATAAATCTTAGTTGTGTGGGGTTTTGAAAATTTCTGCCTGCACTTATCTATGTCTCAGGAGGGCACAATCTACTTGTTCTTGCTCGTGATCTTGGCCAGTACACACAACTTGGAACCACAATAGATGATGCCATAGGCGAGGCATTTGACAAGACGGCAAAATGGCTTGGTCTTGATATGAGGAGGAGTGGTGGGCCAGCTGTTGAAGAACTTGCTAGAGAAGGTGATGCAGAATCAGTAAAATTCTCTGTGAGTCTTTCCCATACGATCATATTATTTTATCAATGGAATCACCTTTGGTAGAATATTTATCTCCTGCATACATTCATTAAGTTTATGATATATGAATATGATCTTTTTCGTTTTCTAGCAGAATCCTAAGTTTTATACTGCTTTATTTCTAGATTCCAATGAAACAACATAAAGATTGTAACTTCTCATATGCCGGTTTGAAGACTCAAGTGAGGCTGGCAATTGAATCCAGAAAAATGTATGTAGACTAAGTCCATATCCAGAATCATTTTGGAGGTTGAATTGCCTATTTTTATCTGCATGTTGAATTCTATGTTAGTTTTCATAGTACAACCTGTAGTTTTGATTCAAGTACTACGACATCCCATATGGCAATTAAAATTGATAAAATGAACTAGTCAGATATCACAAAGAATGAGTTGTATGGTTTTCTACCTTATATAATTTCCTACCTGTTGATATCTGTGCTGGCTCTGCGCAGTAATGCTAAAATTCCCATTTCTTCTGCAAGTAGCCAAGACAGAAGATCCCGAGCTGATATTGCTGCCTCTTTTCAGGTTAAATTGTTTCTTTAAAGGAAGGAAAAGGAAGCGACAAAAAAAAATATATTGTAGTTGTAGTTAATAATGTTCTCATCATGTTCTTTTTTTTAATAGTCCTGACATGCTTTGTTATGTGATGAAGCGAGTTGCAGTATTACATCTGGAGGAAAGATGTGAACGAGCAATTGAATGGGCTTTGAAGATTGAGCCTTCTATAAAATTTCTGGTGAAATCAACTAGACTTTTCTGATTCTCTTTATCATTATGTTATTTTCCTTGTAGTGGGTATGACATCCTCCTTTAAGTTTTGCCTCCTGCAGGTAGTCTCTGGAGGCGTTGCATCAAATCAATATGTTAGGGCTCGACTCAATCAGGTTGTCAAGAAAAACAGCCTACATCTTGTTTGCCCTCCTCCCAGCCTTTGTACTGACAATGGTAAGTTAAAAAGTTCCTTGTCTTGGCTTGTTGGGCGATTATATACCTAAATAATTAAGCAGATAATCGCACTAGTTTTACTTGCAAGTGCACAAGGTCAACAATGTAGTATAGTGTGCGAAAGCAAGGTTATCTCCACAGGGATTGGTAAAGTTCGGTTTTTAGAATTAGTTTCTTTAAGTAAAAAGAAATAAAATAACTGTTGTGTGTGATTTGATAATAATAAAGATATAGGGCTTTGACATCCACCACTAGTCATACTTTCCCAATTGTATAAGGTATCAGTGCATTAGCCTTATCATGTATACCTACTGGTTGCCAACCTAAGGGCATGATATCTACTCCTTAAGCTATTGATTTCCCTAAGCAATGAGTTAGACATGGTATCTACTCTAATTCTTTTCTTCCTTAAGAGATTCAGCATGGTATCTGCTTGAGTTGTTCCTTAAGAAAGCATAAGTACTATGGAAATCGACAACCACATGAGACCTAGGGCATAGTATCTACTCCCAGTTTCTCATGTTGATTAACCCGGGTATCCGGATAAGATATCCCTTGTTACTAATGTCAGACCCAGGACTCGGTCATCCAAGTTGATCTAACTAACAGGTCCATACCACATGCATACACTGGCCATACACATACATATGAGGAACTTAAATAAGCGCATACATTAATCAAGTTAAGCAACATAATAAAGGCTATTGGCAAAGATTTATAAATGCATAAATATATGAGAAAACATAACTAGGGCTTCAATCGAGCCCTATAAGAAAGTTAGTTACACACGCTGTCTAAAAACATCATATATAAACTAAACATAAAGGGAAGAATAAACCCGAGAGAAGAGGCATCAATTCTCTCCCAAAACTTACAACTCCAAGTAAAAGCTAAGAGAAGTGTTCTCTAAGTTATGGTCTCTTTGTGTGTGCTTTGCAAGTGTATTTATAGGTCTTTGAGAAGTCCTAAGAGGTGTAGGAAACCCTAAACTTCCTAAACCGACAAAAACTCTTTATTTCCAAAACAGGGTTCTGTAGTTTACTGTTCACGCCCGTATATGTGCGCTCGATCGCACACGTCTTACACTCGATCGCAGTGCTGCGCTCGATCCCTCTTCTGTGCGCACGATCGCATTGTATGGTGCGATCGATCGCAGATTGACCAAAGACTGCTCCAGGATTTTCAGGCTTCTCCCTCTAAGTGCCAAAACTGCTTCTTTTCTTCCAAAACCTATAAAACACATGTGAAATACACAAATGAAGTAAAACGAACTGAATTAACGTAACTAAGGACCTAATAAATGTAAATAAGGGGGCTTAAATATGAATATTTAAGCACCTATCACTCAAATGGTGAGTGAGATGTAATTTTGTGGCTAAGCTAGGGACTTAATTGAGTTTAACAGATGGTTTGGTAAAGCTTTAGGCAAGTAATTATTACTAGTGTTGGCTAACTCCAAAGGGATAACACCTATTGAAGGAAAATACCTGATTATGGGTAAATAACTTATGGAAGGCTGAATTCGTGTTCCTAGATCCGAGCTAAGTAGGTGTAAACTTGAGAAAGGTCCTTACATGTTCTGGATGGAGATTGTTGATTGTAAAATAAGCTGGGCATCAACTCTCATGGGTGATTAATATCTGAATTGTCATCTATATAGGTGTGATGGTGGCTTGGACTGGCATTGAGCACTTTCGTGTGGGAAGATATGATCCTCCCCCCCCAGCTGACGACCCTGAAGATTTTGTGGTATGTTTGACTATGACTGTCTTGTTTGTTCAGTTGTACTCTTGTTCATGTGTTGTCTCCTCAAGCATCACATAATGTTCTGCTGTAACCATGGTTTATAGGCATTTGGACTTTAAGCTGTCACTGGCAAAGCCTTCAGCAAACTCCTTGTGAAAGTGGTTAAAAACATGCTGCACACACACATATACACAATCCTCTTCTTTGATAACCAACTATTAAATGTTGTTCTGTTTTTTGGGGGGAAGGGATATGGCAATAAGTCAAGTAATTGAACTTATTGCAGTCATCATTGGGTTAATTTATATATGTTTGTCTTTGGGATTAGTATGATTTGCGGCCAAGGTGGCCACTAGGCGAGGAATATGCCAAAGGAAGAAGCGAAGCTCGTTCCTTGAGGAAGGCCCGGATTCATCCATCACTTACATCTCTCATCCAAGCTTCTCTTAAACAAGCATAGAGGGTTCATTCAAGTCTTCGAAAACGACATTATCCCTCATCACCAGTATCCTTAGAACCGAATCTTTGGATAGAGTGACCTCATATTGTTACAACGGTCGACCTTCCCACCTTGAACAGAGTTTGTGATGATAAGTAGAGATTGTTTGCTAGTGCAGCACCAGTTGAGGAAAATGACTAAGGGTCGTCAAGTGCAGTTACGAGAGCCAGTTTCAAAAGCAATGAAATTGCGCGGGGATGCCTCCAGATTTGCTGTCAATATCTTCACATCAGTTTTCAACCACTGCTGTATTATACTATTTATGCATTTGTTAAAGTTAGCTCCCAATCACAATAGAATAATTAGCATGTATTTTTTTTAACAAAGTCCCCCTTTTGTCCTGTTTGGATAAATAAGTCCCCTTTTATCGTGAGGCATTTTGATTCATAATTGATGGTCATCATGTTATGACTGAGAAACCCCAATGGCAAGGGTGTTTGATATGCTATGGTATATGTTATGCTTATACCAAGAGCCCAATTACAAAAAACATTACAACTTGTTTAGATTGAGGATTAGAGAAAGTATTTCTTTATAATTTTTTTTAATTGTACTCAACATTGTATTCTTAACTTATAATAATGTTTTTTTTTTATATTAACATGATTTAATCTGAAAGAGATTAAAAAGAATAATAAAAGCATGACTAAATTATGAATTTGCTCTATGTACTTTTGGGATAGAATCATTTTACTTCGTAAATTTTAATTTGTTTTAATTTAATATATGAACTTTTAAAATCATTCAAATCAAACTATTTCAGTAGAGATTTCATTAATTATTTAACAAAAACGTCACGTAGAGCAATAGATTTAAAGTTTTTCATCTCACTTCTCATTAAATACTTGGTGTTTACGTAGATTTTCGTTAAATAGTCAATGAATTTTCACAAGAGATTTGATTTGGATAATTTTGAAAGCAAATGGAGTAAATTCAAAATTTAGACAATAAAGCATAATCGTTTTTTTGTTTTTATCAACAGAGGTTTCTATTTTGTTAATCTATTTGTAAGAAAATGTTCTTCTCAAGAATAAATTTGTAAGAAATGTTTAAAAAAACATGGCTCGGCCCAACTCATCCACCGGACCCGATCCGTTAAAATATCTACATGTATAAAGTGCCTTATATTTGGGCGCGAAATCGCTGTGACCGTACAGATTCACAGACACAGATGGAAGTGTGGAGCCTACCAGTATCGGCTTCGCAGAAAGGGAAGCTAATATCGGCAGGATATACTTCTCTCTCATCACTTTCTTCAGTCTCTTCCCCTGATCTTGCTCGAGGTGATAAATTTCCTTTTAGTATCTTTTTACTGTTTTCCTTATCATCATCGCTTATATCACTAAATTTGTCCTTTTTTTTTTCGTTTGATGATGGTGTCTTACTTGTAAATGGATAAGCCTACTAGGTGTTTGTTTTTATTACTGTTTGAGCTCTTAATTAAGTTCCGTGGCTTGAATCCGAAGCAAAGCTTGACTTATTCCCTAAAGTTAGTAAATACCTAATTTTTTTTTCTTTTAATAAAGTTAACACTTAAATCCTACTAATATTTTTTTGGGTACTGGTATTAAGGAGTTTAACAGTTGTACTCTTCAGTGCAACTGCCTCAAGCAGTCTCGGATTTGCCTTTAAAGCATAAATTCAATACCGAAATGTTGATTAATCTAATTCATTGGTTTCTTGGTCCCGAAATGTAGATAGGTTTTTTTTTTTTTTTTTTTTTTTTTACCGTTTGATCTAGTTGTAGTTTAAGTTTGTGGCTGTGAAAATGGTTTTTGAAATGATTTTTGGTAAAATGACTGTGGAGCTCAAAGCTGTCTAGCCCAAACTGGTTTTATGGCTAAATTCAGTTTTTTAGAAACTGTTCTTCAACTTTTGATTATTCTCATAAACCATGTTCTAGCTTCTATTTCTTGGAAGTAGAAATCGTTTTAGAATCTAGGTCAAACCCATTAAAAGTGCAATTGATGTAATTGGACAAACTGATAATTTCTCTGCAGGGATTTATAACTTTTTAAACCTAGATATGAGAATTTATAGCATTTTATTCACGCAACAACACAAGTCTTTTTGTGTGGCATTTATGTTTCTTTCAATAGTGAAATTATCTTTTTCATGTGGAAGTTTAATGCATTTGTATTTCTGACATTACTTATTCTTAAATAGATCTTAGTATTTCGAAAAGTGAACCCTTGAAATTCTGAAGGTTGCATCACAAAGTAGTAGGCTGAACTTGTCGGGTGGAAGTCGTTCTGCTATAAATGGTACGGAGAATTCATTTCTCATGTTGGTGTATAATAATGGCTTCTGTTTTCTTAGTATCTCTTGATGAACTAAGCCAAGCTCCAATGTGAGATTCAAGATGCCTTGAAAATCTGCGATGTGCTCATATCTGGAGCACTTCTGCCTGTGGGTGCTTATAATTTTTTTGGGGCATGCATGAAGAATAAATTTTCAGTTTGCATCTTATGCAGGTGCCCAGAACGCCTGGGATATGCTCCATGAGGAGGAATCATTGACGCGCATCACTACATCATGTGCAGATCTAGATAATATATCGAGTGGTGGAATAAATTGCAAAGAAGTTACTGAAATTTGTCGGTCATTAATTTTGTTTTTTTTTCTCCCGACTAATTGATTTATTGAGTATCTATCATTCTAGACTTTATTTATGAGTGTAAATAATCAGCAAATTTTCTGTTGGTGTAGTAATTCTTTTGCTGATACTTATAGGTGAAGAACCAGGGATTGGTAAAACACAGCTGGGGTATGAGTTGTTGTCCCTCTAGTTATACTCTCATTTTGGTCTTTCTTTTGCATTAATTTATTTCTGATTTACAGGATTCAACTTGCAGTGAATGTTCAAATCCCACATGACTTTGGCGGCCTTGGAGGAATGACAATATATATCGGTAAGTGTCATACTGTCCCACCTGGTTCTCATGCACTGGTTGAACTGACTTACTGTTGGCCCTCAAGTCTGTGACAATGCTTCTGTGATACTTAGATACCGAAGGTAGCTTTATGGTGGAGCGTGCTTTACAAATTGCTGAAGCTTGCATTGAGGACATGTCAGAAAATACTGGATTATTATGAAAGGATTTTCAACCATGCCAAGTTAAAATACTGCCGAAGGATATCCTGGATAACATATTCTATTTCCGTGTCTGCAGTTACACTGAGCAAATTGCCCTCATCAATCACCTAGACAAGTTCATTTCAGAGCATAAAGATGTGGGTATAGTTTACATGGCCACAAACATCTTAGCCAATTTTTAATTTTTTCTTGGCACTACTCTTTATCCTATTAGGCAAATGCTCAGGTGCTCAGCATCTGGATGATGATGCTATGCAAACACATACCCTACATGTAACTGAATTTTTTGTACTTGGGAAGTCCCCTTTTTGTGTGCAAATGTTTCTGTATGCACATTCAACTGCATGTATTTTCCTTAGCTTAAAGCGAATAAAACTTCTCATTAACATATATGTTGCACTTTGCTGTCTCATACTCGTTAACATATATGTTGCACTTTGCTGTCTCGTACTCTGAATGCATTTCTTTTATGCGGAGCAAAGGTGGTTGTCTGTATAATCTGTTATTCTGTTGTTATATTTGTTGTTAAAAACTAACCATTATGGACTAACTATTCATTTTTATCGCAGGTTAAGGTTGTTATTGTGGACACTGGACAGTGTTACTCTTCATTTCCGCCAAGATTTTGATGACTTGGCCCAAAGAACTCGAGTGCTTAGTGGAATGGCTTTAAAGTTTTTGAAGCTTGCAAAAAAGTTCAGTTTAGCGGTAAGAATATATTTATTCTTTTTCTAAACTTTTGAGGTCAACTTTGTAATAAACTTAGCTATGCCAGTTTAGATAGATGCAATATTAATGCTAGGGATAAAATTGTACTCAGCTCAGTTTTTCTATTTCTAATTTTCTTTCTCTTTAAAGTAAAAAGAGGATTCATCTGTGATTTAGAAGACAGTTTGCAGATAGTGAGATAGATCAAGGAAAGTTCTTGGACAGGGTTGATTACTGTGTATTTTAAGCTAGCTTCATAGTTCATACTTCCTTTTGGCAGGTTGTTTTGTTAAATCAGGTAACCACCAAGTTTTTTGATGGTTCCTTCCAATTAGCTCTTGCATTAGGTAAGTTTGGTTGTCAATCAGCTTTTCTCCCCATATTGAATTTCGGGTTTCCATGGTTTCGGTTGTTCTTTCCGTGATTACATGCATGTGCTTGTATTTTGGTAGTCCCTTGTCATGATCACAGTGCTTAATATTGTTGCTTTATCATGCTGAGTAGGTGATAGCTGGTCTCATTCTTACACCAACCGGGTTGTTTTGTACTGGAATGGCAATGAACGATATGCATACATTGACAAGTCCCCCTCTCTTAGATCAGCGTCTGCACCATATTCTGTAACTGGTAGAGGGATCCGAAACTCTGCCTCAAACTGTAAAAGAATCAAAATGATGTAAGATTTAGGTAGGATTATGTTTATTTGCTTTGATGTTTAACAAACAAAATGATGTATATTTCTGCTTGCCTTCTTATACTCAAGCTTATGAAACTCAACATAGTCTAGAGATGGGAAAAGGCCATTAAAAAAATTTGATCCATTTTTTCTTTTATGTGGCATATCTTCTCCAGGTGTGGATCTGACATCAAGTTGCTTTCAAGTGAAAGTTATAGATTGTATCGTTAAGGCAATAGACTTCCATTTGTGGTTGGTAAAAAGGCTGTGGGAAATATTGTGTAGGCTCAAAAAGAAATATTTGCATTTAATAAGAAATCAAACAAAAGGCGTTATTAAGGCGTTTATCTTGATTCCTACGGTCACTGCTCTTCTAATTGGTGGGTGTATACTAGTGAGGAAATATAAACTTAAAGACGCCGTTTGAGAATCATTTATAAAGGGATTAAAGTAATTTTATTTATTTATTTTAGGAGGGTTGTCAAACGGGTCAAGAAGAGATTTGCATAGGTCAGATATGCTTAAGATGATTAATTAATTCAAAAAAATATGGGTGCAGGATTACCTAATTAAAACTTGTTTTGCAGCCAAGTTTTGAACAAATTTTCAAGTCAAAACAAGTTATGTATTCTTCTTGACAACCCATCCATCCACCAAACCATTTTGAATTTTACTTTCCAACAACCTCCCATCATTACGATTGATGATGCGATCTCTCTTCTGGGTTGGTTTTAACTTTTAATTCCATAAAAAATAGTACAGTAGCAGGTTAAAACAACCTCCTTAGGTGAAATTCTTTCATGAATTCTCTCCTTGGTGCACTTAAAATATAGATAAAAGCAACAAAAAAAAAAAAAGAAGAAAAAAATGAAAGGTAGAGAGAATTTTAATTTGCTACCCACAGTCAACGGTGAAGATGTCTCCTCATTGGATCTAACGGTCAGCTGTTCCCACCTGTGCCCTTGTGTAGACGAGAAGATCAATATAGTTGTTGGCACCCTCTCGCTCCAATCATAATAAAATTCAACAACTCTATTGGTTTGTTACAAATAACAACAATGGCTTCTACTTCATCTCTGACACTATCCCAGGCCCTCCTGGCTAGAGCCATATCCCACCATGGCTCAACCCAGTCCTCTGACCACCGTGTCTCGCTCTCGACACTCTCTGTTCCATCATTTTCAGGCCTCAAATCCTCCCTCTCTTCCTCCTCCTCCTCACACGCTGCTACCTACCGCCGCCGTCTCCCCACGCGCCATCACATTCACCGCCCGGTGCGTGCTGCGGCCGTGGAGACCCTTGAAACCGCGACGGAGGCTTCTTTGGTGGATAAATCGGTGAACACGATCAGGTTCTTGGCCATCGATGCTGTAGAGAAGGCGAAGTCGGGCCACCCAGGCCTACCCATGGGTTGTGCCCCGATGGGTCATATCTTGTACGATGAGGTCATGAGGTATAACCCCAAGAATCCTTATTGGTTCAATCGCGATCGGTTCGTTTTGTCTGCTGGGCACGGGTGTATGTTGCAGTATGCTCTGCTTCACCTCGCTGGCTACGACAGCGTCAAGGTGGGTTTCTTTGATTGGTCTGGTATTTATCTTATTTGTTTTTGTTTCTCAAGGTTTGTTGTCTTGGAAATGTTGGCTGGATCCGTTTGTTCTTTCGAAAATTGAGTGTTTTGAGTGGAAACTGGATCTAGATTTCTATTTATTTGGAGGAAAAGTTACATTTTATGGATAATATTGGTGAAATCAATATGAGAAATGCCTAAAATGCCTTACCAGACAACGTCATTTGTAAAGAATATGGATATATACGTGCTTGTCTGCTTATTTGATGTGATTATCTTGCTTATTTTTTTGGTCAAAAGCCAAAACAGGTTTAGGCTTATTATATGTTTGTTCATGTACTACCCTCTTTTCCCTGATTGATAATGCATTTAACTGGTAATTATGTTTTAGAAAGGAATATGTGATTCGGAAAGTTTTCTTTCACAGCATATCTGCTGCATCTATTAAGAACTTCTTACAAATGAAACTGGGGATTAGAATGTTGATTATTGCACTATTATTGTTTATTGGAATCATAGTTTGTTAACATTATTCACTTTACTGTAAATTTTGTTTCGATAATTTATTAGGAAGAAGACTTGAAGGAATTTCGTCAGTGGGGAAGCAAGACTCCAGGACACCCCGAGAACTTTGAGACTCCCGGTGTTGAGGTCACAACTGGTTGGTCTCTTGTCTTAAGTATTTTCATTAATGTTTATAGTATTGTTGTGTTGACTAAAATATTATAAATGCGGAGTATCTGTTACTTATGCACAACCTCTCCTTTATGCAGGTCCTCTGGGGCAGGGTATTGCAAATGCTGTTGGTTTGGCGCTTGCAGAGAAGCACTTGGCCGCTAGATTTAACAAACCAGACAGTGAAATTGTTGACCATTACACGTAGCTACCATGATCCCTGTGCTCGTAGTTCTCTTTTTTCCTTTTCTCTATTTAGATGTCAGCTTATAGTGCCTTACCTTGTTTGGCTTAATTGAACTGGTATATGTTTTTCCCCCCTAGATACGCTATTCTGGGAGATGGCTGTCAAATGGAGGGAATTTCGAATGAAGCTTGTTCGCTGGCTGGGCACTGGGGACTTGGGAAGCTTATAGCTTTCTACGACGACAACCACATTTCTATTGATGGTGACACTGAGATTGCCTTTACTGAGAGCGTGGATAAGCGTTTTGAGGGCCTTGGATGGCATGTTATCTGGGTGAAGAATGGAAACACTGGTTATGATGATCTTCGTGCTGCCATCAAGGAAGCAAAGGCTGTCAAAGACAAGCCCACTTTGATCAAGGTTAAATAACGCTTGTGTATATAGATTTTATGCTATGCATGGGAGTAGTTTTTAAAGGAAAAGTGGTTTTCATAAAGCCATTACGTTAGTCTGTCTGTCTTGAATATTTTTGAAGTTTGAGTCATTTGCTGAGTTACACAAATGTCGCCGCTGAAACTTTTGGTAGAAAAGATTTTCTACATACATATTGAAAGAAGAAAAAGGCTAAAATGGCTTTTCTGTGTGCGTTCAAATGAGTTTACATTTTTATTGATTTTTATCAAATTTGCAGGTGACTACAACCATTGGTTATGGGTCTCCAAACAAGGCAAACTCATACAGTGTACATGGGAGTGCACTGGGTGAAAAGGAAGTGGATGCTACTAGAAAGAACCTTGGATGGCCATATGAGCCTTTCCATGTGCCTGAAGATGTTAAGAAGTAAGCTAATTCCAGTTATATCTATCTACTTTTGCACTACTAGGGCAGATTTGATATTCTCTTGCATTCCGCAGGCACTGGAGTCGTCATGCTGCTGAGGGAGCTGTTCTTGAAGCTGAATGGAATGCCAAGTTTGCTCAGTATGAGAAGAAGTACAGCGAGGAAGCTTCGGAGCTAAAATCTATCATCAATGGTGAATTTCCTACTGGTTGGGAGAAAGCACTTCCGGTGAGCAGAGCTTTAATCTTGGTTGCTCTAATCTTTGACCTTCTTGTATAAACTCTATGCTTCCAAATAGCAAGCATACAATTTGTATAGGGCCACTTGACAATATCTTAAACAAGCCCTTACATGCATTTAATACAGTGAGTTATTGTTACATATGGAATATGGATATCTCATTTAAGGCCTTTCATTTTGTCAATTTCCAGACATACACACCAGAGACCCCAGGTGATGCCACCAGAAATCTATCTCAACAATGTCTTAATGCCCTTGCAAAGGTTCTCCCTGGTCTCCTCGGTGGCAGTGCAGACCTTGCTTCTTCCAACATGACATTGCTGAAAATGTTTGGGGACTTTCAAAAGGACACACCGGAAGAACGCAATGTTAGGTTTGGTGTTAGGGAGCATGGTATGGGAGCCATCTGCAATGGTATTGCCCTTCACACCCCGGGGCTGATTCCATACTGTGCTACTTTCTTCGTTTTCACTGACTACATGAGAGCTGCCATTAGGATTTCTGCTTTGTCCGAAGCGGGGGTTATCTATGTTATGACCCATGATTCCATTGGTCTTGGAGAGGATGGACCAACCCATCAGCCAATTGAACACTTGGCAAGCTTCCGTGCAATGCCCAACATCTTGATGCTTCGCCCGGCTGATGGAAATGAAACTGCTGGTGCATACAAAGTTGCCGTCCAGAACAGGAAGAGACCATCTATCCTTGCCCTCTCCCGACAGAAGCTGCCTAACCTTCCTGGAAGTTCTATTGAGGGAGTCGAGAAGGGTGGCTACATTATTGCGGACAATTCTTCAGGTAACAAGCCAGATGTAATCTTGATTGGAACTGGTTCTGAATTGGAAATTGCTTTCAAGGCTGGTGAGGAACTTAGAAAGGAAGGGAAGGCTGTTAGAGTCGTCTCCTTTGTTTCTTGGGAGCTTTTTGATGAGCAATCAGATGCCTACAAGGAAAGTGTTTTGCCAGCTGCTGTATCTGCTAGGGTTAGCATTGAAGCTGGGTCAACATTTGGGTGGGAAAAGATTGTTGGAAGCAAAGGAAAGGCAATTGGCATTGACCATTTTGGTGCTAGTGCACCGGCAGGCAAAATATACAAGGAGTTCGGTCTCACTGTAGAGGCTGTTGTTGCAGCAGCTAAGGAACTTTCCTGAGCTTTTATATAATAGCATGTAGGTGTAAGTTGGAGATTACAGTGGAGAGACCGTTCACAAGAGATCTGTTTCACGAGTCACGGCACAATCTCCTCTGTTTTAATAAAAAAAAAAAGCTAGATTAAAATTTCTTCCATTGCTTGTAACTTTTCATCAAAGCAACATAGATTGGAAAAGAGAGTTGGGGTTTCTGGATGTTCACGAATATGTAAGAACACTTACAACTACCAAGAGTTTTGTTCTGTTTGTGGTTGATTTCAATGGAGTTTGCCATTCTATACCACTGTTTTCATTTCAATTTAATTAAAGATGCGATTAGATGATCTAATTTTGTAGTTATAATGCTAGGTTTTATGATCTAATAACCCTTTTCCTTTTCACTTTACTTGGCAGTCAGATATATTGCCACTTGAATTACAGAACTGTATTTTGGTAATCTACTTATATATTAAATCTATGTCAAACCCCAAGTTGTTAATTTGAATCATTTCTATGAATCTATCATTATAATAATTTTGATTGACTGTAAAGATAAAACAAGGTAAGCATGGCTTTTAGTTCTTGCCAACCCCAAAACAAATTAATAAAGTACTTAACAGGAATGGGCAGTGGGTTGTTGAAAAGAGGTTTAATGTCCCCACTTGTTTTGTGTGTATATATGAAACTGAAATGGATTGGATAATGGTTTCAAGCCATTTTTGTTGAAAAAGGCATGGAGACAGAGGGTAAGGCATAAGAAAATTTTGTCTCCCAGAGTCCACTCGTTGATAGGAAAGGAAATATATTGACCAAATTGATAAGTTTGTGGTTGTTGAAGCCTCTGTTCTCAGCCTGCCAATCCATATTATCTTCTATATCCATAAGAGTTCCTTCAGTGGTGGTAGTAGTAGTAAAGGGCTCACATAGGTTTGTGTACCTTTCCTTCGGTGGTAGTAGTAGTAGTAAAGGCCATAAAATTGACGGTTATGTTAGGTATTGATTGTGGGATCTGATCTACAAACGTAATTTTCCGTTAGAATTACTACATGCATGCAGAATACAGACATCAAGGAATTTTATCTAGATTCCAGTATATTCTCTCTATTTGTATCATTGTATAGGTGATTGGTGTGGTGGTGAAAGATCCTCCTCCAAGTGGAATGATGCATTATACGAGAATTGAGAAGGGTACATGTGAAAAAGATTCTATTAATATTGTTCAGTAGAGTTTCTAAAGCAGTTTTTATGTTCAAGAAATAAGGTAGATCAAACGCCTGAAAGAAAAGAAAAGTGTTTTAAAAAAATAGAATTGAAAAATAGATTATAAAAAACTGAATTTGTCTCATATACATAAATTCAACAAATGTTTTAGGCTGAACAACTTTTCGCTTTACAATTGTATTAAAAACTTTTTTGACAGTCAAAAACTAAAGTAGCACTAGCAAAAGTTAATAATTTTGGTAGAGCCATGATAAAATGATTTTCTCATTTGTGTTTTCATTAAAAAAATCATTTTATCGTATGACTCAGAACAAATCGAACACATATCCTCACTATTTTATCAAAACTTTTCAGTTCTAAATTAATTTTTCAATATAGGAATTCCTCCTCTTGAGCAGTCACAAAGAGGCATCATAAGAACCACTCTTCCTTCCATGCCTGAACATCCAGTTTCTAACCTTTTTGCCCAGGAAATAAATGTAATCATCTAATTACCTTGACCAAAGCATACTAGTTAGCACTATCCCTCAAAAAGTCTTCAACAAATTCTTGATCACATAGTTTTTACCATAACAATTACTAGTTACGACTTACTGTTCCAAAAAAGCTTCACGTTGTCATCCATGTATCCGTGCAACAACGTTGTCTTCACTATCCTATTCAACAAAAGAGTCCCCGAGTCTACTAATGCACAAACTATAATACCATATGCTTCCATGTAAAGTCCTATCATTTAAAACTATAGGTTGTCCTTTCGATCTATATGGTTCTGATTCATTCAGCGAATAAACAAAAATTGCTATGTGATGCTAACCACAGCTGACATCTACAATGAACGATGCACAAGAAAGCATTGTCAGGTTATATCACTCCCTTATCCAAATAGGATCTTAGTCATAGGTTGGCGTTCGGTAGCATTTGGAAATTTCAATGGCCGAAGAAAGGAGCAGAAGCAACATTGGAAGCAAATTAAATATCATCTACCCTGTTGCAGGAAGGATTAAATTGCAGCCTCTTTACTCATATGGCCCTAACCCATCAAGTCAAGAAGAGAATACATTGCAAAGGATTTCTCACTTAAATTGGCCAAGGGAAGATTTTCTGTTTGTGAAATAAGCAAAACAGATGAACTCAGTGGGAGCAAAAACTCATGTATAAGTAGATTATTGCAAAATCATGGCACACCATTAATGAAGAAGATTGATGAGGCTGTGACATCAAACACAAGAAACAGTAAGCACAAGTTCCCTGTCTCATTGTGTTATCTAATTGGACTTTAGAATGCATGATATATCCAACTTTTTTTTTTTTTATTTTTCAACCAAACATATAGGTTCTCCATTTATTCTTCAAAGTACTGTAATTTTTTGTTAGAATCTTGTCCTAGAATTTGATAATAGCCTCTGTTATCGACAGAATGATGTTGTAGTAAAAGACTTAAAAAAAATATTGTAGAAACAGACGCTAGTGACGTCTTTCCACATAAGTTGAAAACCACCTTGGTCGTACATAGCGTTTTGAATGTTCAACCATCTATGTAAAATAAGTAAGCATAAGATAGAGCCACAAGCACAAATTTTTATGGTTTTATCATTCTGTAGAAATCCACCTATATGGAATTCTGCCTACCATCCATGGAAATTAATACGGTTTGATATAATCATCACATTCCATTGATAACAAAACATTCCACTTTCAAGGTCACCAGAAAAAAAAAGAAGATAAAAAGTGCATTACAAATTATAGTAAAGTGGGAGAGAATTCTATTAGCACGAGCAAAACTTATAGAGAATATAATATGACCTTTAGGGCTTTGTTTTGAAAAATAATCAATTTAGTTTTATGTAACTTTTTGAAACATAGTTCGTGGCAAATTTTCAAAGAAAATGACCATTATAACTATTTTAACGAAAATACACAAAAAATGAGCAGTAACCTTCGAAAATTGTCAGTTTCTTCCAAAATTTGATTTTTCTTGGCCATCCAATTTTTCACTTGGACCAAAGTATATTTCACTTAGATCATGTTAAATTCCATTTTCGAGGTCCATAGCCTTGAAAAAATAGGATAATAGTGCATTGCAAATTGTAGGAAAAAGGGGAGAAAATTTGATTAACACAAGCAAAACTTTTTGAGGGTATAATTTGATCTTCAAGCTCTATTTTGGGAAATGGTATTTTTGGTATTGATGTAAATTTTTGAAATCAAGATCGTGGCAAATTTTCAAAGAAAATGACCATCGTAACTATTGTAGTGAAATTGCACAAAAAACGTGAGCTATACCTTCGAAAATGGCTAGTTTCTTCCAAAATTTGATTTTTTTACCATCCCATTTTTCACTTGGAAAAAAGTGATTTTCACTTCGATCATATTAAATTCAACTTTGAGGTCACCAGCCTTAAAAAAAAAAGAAGATAAAAGTGCATTGCAAACGGTAGTAAAAAGGGAGAGAATTCTATTAATATGAGCTAAACTTTTAGAGTGTATAATATGGTCTTTAGGGCTCCGTTTTGAAAAATGTTCCTATTGGTTTTATGCAACATTTTAGCGAAAATACACCAAAAATATGTGAGCTATAACCTTCGAAAATTGTCAGTGTCTTCCAAAATTTGATTTTTCTTAGTCATCGCAATTTTCACTTGGACCAAAAGGTATTTCACTTAGATCATTTTAAATTCCACTTTTGAGTTTACCTGACATAAAAAAAAGAGAGGATAAAAGCACCTTACAAATTGTAGGTAAAATGGAGAGAATTCGATTAACACGAGCAAAACTTCTTGAGGGTATAATTTGGCCTTTAGAGCTCTGTTTTAGGAAATGATCCTTTTGGTCTTGACATAAATTTTTGAAACCTAGTTCATGGAACATTTTCAAAGGAAATAACCATCGTTCCAATTTTAGCGAAATTGCACAAAAATCATGAGAAATAACCTTAAAAAATTGTCAGTTTCTTTCAAAATTTGATTTTTCTTGACCATCCTATTTTTCACTTGGAGCAAAGTGTATTAACTTAGATCATGTTAAATTTCACTTTTTGGTTACCGACCATAGAAAAATAGGATAAAGTGCATTACAAATTGTAAGAAAGGGGAGAAAATTTTATTTAACACGAGCAAAACTTCCAAAAGGTATAATTTGGCCATCAGGGCTCAGTTTTTGGAAATGAACCATTTTGTTTTGATGTAACTTTTTGAAATCTAGTTTGTGGTAAATTTTTAAAGGAAATGACCATCATAACTATTTTAGCGAATATATACAAAAACGTGAGCTCCATCCCATTATTCATTTGGACCAAAACATATTTCACTTATATCATTAAAAATTTCACTTTCAATATCACTAGCCATTATAAAATAGGATTAAAGTGCATTACAAACTATAGGAAAGAAGAAGAGAATTTGATTAACACGAGCAAAACTTCTTGAGGGTATAATTTGGCATTTAGGGCTCCACTTTGGAAAATTATTAGTTTGATTTTGATGTAACTTTTTGAAGACTAGTTCGAGGAAAAATTTCAAAGGAAATGAACAGCGTAACTATTTTAGCAAAAATGCACAAGAAAATGTGAGTTATATCCTTCGAAAATGGCTAGTTTCTTTCAAATTTTGATTTTTCTAGATTATCTCATTTTGCACTTGGACCAAAACGTATTTCACTCAGATCGTGTTTAATTTAACTTTGGAGGTAGCCAACTCTATAAAAAAAAGAATAAAAGTGCATTATAAATTGAAGGAAAAAGGGAAAGAATTCGATTAACATGAGCAAGACTTTTTGAGGGTATAATTTGGCCTTTAGGGATCCATTTTGGGAATTGATCCAATTGGTTTTTACATAAGTTTTTAAAACCTACTTCATGAAAAAATTTCAAAGAAAATGATCATCGTAACTATTTTAGCGAAAATGCACAAAAAAAACGTGAGCTATAACCTTAAAAAAATGGTTAGTTTCTTTTAAAATTTTATTTTTCTAAATAATCCCGTTTTTCACTCAGACCAAAGCACATTTCACTTAGATCGTGATAATTTCCAATTTTAAGATCACCAACCATAAAAAAAAAAATAGGATAAAAATGCATTACAAATTGTAGGAAGAAGGAGTAAGAGATTTCGATTGACATGAGCAAAACTTCTTGAGGAAATAATTTGGCCTTCATGGATTCGTTTTAGGAAATGATCCTTTTGGTTTTAACATAACTTTTTGAAACCTAATTTTTGAATTTTTTTGAAGGAAATGACCATCATAAGAATTTTAGCGAAAATGCATGAAAAACGTGAGCAAGCTTTGAAAATGGCTAATTTCTTCCAAATTTTGATTTTTCTTGACCATCCCATTTTTCACTTGGATTAAAAATGTATTTCAATTACATCATCAAAAATTCAAATTTTGAGGTCACTAACCATCATAAAATAGGATTAAAATGCATTACAAACTATAGGAAAGAGGAAGAGAATTCAATTAACACGAGCAAAATTTCTTAAGAGTATAATTTGGCCTTCAAGGCTCAGCTTTGGAAAATTATCCATTTTATTTTGTGTAACTTTTTGAAGCCTAGTTTGTGGAAAACTTTCAAAGGAAATGATCACTGTAACTATTTTAGCGAAAATGTACAAAAAAAGTGAGTTATATAACCTTTGAAAATGGCCGGTTTCTTCCAAATTTTGATTTTTCTAGACTATATCATTTTTTTTCACTTGAACCAAAGCGTATTTTACTAAGATCATGTTTAATTCCACTTTGGAGGAAACTAGCTTTAAAAAAATAGAATAAAAGTGCATTATAAATTGTAGGAAAGAGGGAGTGAATTTGATTAACATGAGCCAGACTTCTTGAGGGTATAATTTGGCCTTAAGGGCTCAGTTTTGGGAAATAATCCGTTTAGTTTTTACATAAGTTTTTGAAACCTACTTTGTGAAAAAATTTCAAAGGAAATGATCATCAGAACTATTTTAGAGAAAATATATAAAAAAAAAAACGTGAGCTAACCTTAAAAAATTGTCAGTTTCTTTCAAAATTTGGTTTTTCTAGAAAATCCCATTTTTCACTAGGACCAAACCATATTTAACTTAGATCATGATAATTTCCAATTTCGAGGTCACCAGCCATCAAAAAATATGATAAAAATGCATTACAAATTGTAAGAAAAATGAATAAGAGAATTCGATTAGCACGAAAAAAACTTCTTGAGGAAATAAGTTGGCCTTCACGGCTCTGTTTTGGGAAATGATCCTTTTAGTTTTTACATAAATTTTTGAAACCTAGTTCGTGGCAAATTTTGAGAAGGAAATGACCATCGTAAGTATTTTGGTGAAAATGGATGAAAAACATGATACTTTCGAAAATGACCAGTTTCTTCCAAAATTTGATTTTTCTTGACCATCCAATTTTTCACTTGGACCAAAATGTGTTTCACTGATATCATAAAAAATTCCACTTTCAAGGTCACTAGCCATCATAAAATAGGATTAAAATGCATTACAAACTGTATGAAAGAGGAAGAGGAATTGATTCACACGAGCAAAACTTCTTGAGGGTATAATTTGGCCTTCAAGGCTTCGGTTTGAAAAATTATCCATTTGATTTTTATGTAACTCTTTGAAGCCTAGTTTGTGGAAAATTTGGAAAGTAAAATGACCAGCGTAACTATTTTAACGAAAATGTACAAAAAACGTGAGTTAATAACCTTCGAAAATGGCCAGTTTTTTTCCAAATTTTGATTTTTCTAGACTATCTCATTTTTCACCTGGACCAAAGCATATTTCATTTAGATTAAATTTAGTTCCACTTTGGAGGCAACTAGCTCTAAAAAAAATAGAATAAAAGTGCATTATAAATTATAGGAAAGAGGGAGAGAATTCAATTAACATGAGCAAGACTTGTTGAGGGTATAATTTGGCCTTATGGACACCGTTTTGGGAAATGATCCATTTGGTGTTTACATAAATTTTTAAAACCTATTTCGTGAAAAATTTCAAAATAAATAATCATCGAAACTATTTTAGCGAAAATGCACAAAAACATGAGTTATAACCTTAAAAAATGGTCAGTTTCTTTCAAAATTTGATTTTTCTAGACAATCCCATTTTTCACTCGGACCAAACAATATTTCACTTAGATCATGATAATTTCCAATTTTGAGGTCACCTGCCATAAAAAAAGGATAAAAGTAAATTACAAATTGTAGGAAAAAAGAATAATAGAATTCGATTAACACGAGCAAAACTTCTTGAGGAAATAATTTGGCCTTCACGGCTCTATTTTGGAAAATGATCTGTTTGGTTTTTGCATAACTTTTTGAAACCTAGTTCGTGACAAATTTTCGAAGGCAATGACCATCGTAAGTATTTTAGCAAAAATGGACGAAAAACGTGAGCTATCACGTTCGAAAATGGCCAGTTTATTCTAAAATTTGATTTTTCTTGACCATCCCATTTTTCAATTGTACCAAAACATATTTCACTTATATCATCAAAAATTCTACTTTCAAGGTCACTAGCCATCATAAAATATGATTAAAATGCATTACAAACTGTAGGAAAGATAAAGAGAATTCGATTAACACGAGTAAAGCTTCTTGAGGGTATAATTTGGCCTTCAAGGCTCTAGTTTGAAAAATTATCCATTTGACTTTTATGTAAATTTTTGAAGCCTAGTTAGTGGAAAATTTTGAAAGGAAATAACTAGCGTAACTATTTTAGCGAAAATGTACCAAAAAAATGAGTTATTCCTTCGAGAATGGCCAATTTCTTCTAAATTTTGATTTTTCTAGACTATCTCATTTTTCACTTGGACCAAAGCGTATTTCACTTGGACCATATTTAGTTTCACTTTGGAGCCAACCATCTCTAAAAAAAGAGGATAAAAGTGCATTATAAATTATAGGGAAGAGAGAGAGAATTCGATTAACATGAGTAAGACTTGTTGAGGGTATAATTTGGCCTTCAAGGCACCGTTTTGGGAAATGATCCATTTGGTGTTTACATAAGTTTTTAAAACCTATTTTGTGAAAAAATTTCAAAGAAAGTGATCATCGGAACTATTTTAGCGAAAATGTACAAAAAAAAGTGAGCTACCACCTTAAAAATGGTAAGTTTCTTTCAAAATTTAGTTTTTCTAGACAATCCCATTTTTAACTCAGACCAAACCATGTTTCTCTTAGATCATGATAATTTCCAATTTCGAGGTCACCTGCCATAAAGAAAAAGGATAAAAGTGCATTACAAATTGTAGGAAATAAGAATAAGAGAATTTGATTAACACGAGTAAAAATTCTTGAGGAAATAATTTGGACTTCACGGCTCTGTTTTGGGAAATGATCCTTTTTGTTTTTACGTCACTTTTTGAAACTTAGTTCGTGACAAATTTTCGAAGGAAACGACCCTCGTAAGTATTTTAGCGAAAGTTGACGAAAAAACGTGAGCTACCTTTGAAAAAAGCTAGTTTCTTCTAAAATTGGATTTTTCTAGACCATCTCATTTTTCGATTAGACCAAAACATATTTCACTTATATCATCAAAAATTCCACTTTCGAGGTCACTAACCATCATAAAATAGGATTAAAATGCATTACAAACCGTAGAAAAGAGGAATAGAATTCGATTAACACGATCAAAACTTCTTAAGGATATAATTTGACCTTCAAAGCTCCGGTTTGAAAAATTATCCATTTCGTTTTATGTAACTTTTTGAAGGTTAGTTCATGGAAAATATGGAAATGAAATGACCAGCGTAACTATTTTAGCAAAAATGTACAAAAAAAAACGTGAGTTATACCTTCGAAAATGGCCAGTTTCTTCCAAATTTTGTTTTTTTTTTTCTAGACTATCTCATTTTCCCTTCGACCAAAGTGTATTTCATTTAGAGCTTGTTTAGTTCCACTTTGGAGGCAACTAGCTCTAAAAAAAAAGGATAAAAGTGCATTATAAAATTGCAGGAAATAAGGAGAGAATTCCATTAACATGTGCAAAACTTCTTGAGGGTATAATTTGGCCTTCAGGGCTCCGTTTTGGGAAATGATCTGTTTGATTTTTATACAAGTTTTTGAAACCTACTTCGTGAAAAAATTTCAAAGAAAATAATCATTGGAACTATTTTAGCGAAAATGCACAAAAAACGTGAGTTATAACCTTAAAAAATGGTTAGTTTCCTTCAATATTTAATTTTTCTAGACAATCCCATTTTTCACTCGGATCAAAGCGTATTTCACTTAAATCAATGATAATTTACAATTTCAAGGTCACCAGCCATAAAAAAATAGGATAAAAGTGTATTACAAATTGTAGGAAAAATGAATAAGAGAATTCAATTAACACGAGCAAAACTTCTTAAGGAAATAATTTGGCCTTCACGCCTCCGTTTTAGGAAACAATCATTTTGGTTATTATGTAACTTTTTGAAACATGGTTCATGGAAAATTTTCAAAGGAAATGACCATCATAAGTATTTTAGCGAAAATTCACAAAAAACGTGAGCTATAACATTCGAAAATGGCCAGTTTATTCTAAAATTTGATTTTTCTTGACCATCCCATTTTTAAATTGTACCAAAACATATTTCACTTATATCATCAAAAATTCCACTTTCAAGGTCACTAGCCATCATAAAATATGATTAAAAAGCATTACAAACTGTAGGAAAGAGGAAAAGAATTCAATTAACATGAGTAAAATTTCTTGAGGGTATAATTTGGCCTTCAAGGCTCTAGTTTGAAAAATTATCCATTTGAATTTTATGTAACTTTTTGAAGCCTAGTTTGTGGAAAATTTTGAAAGAAAATGACCAGTATAACTATTTTAGTGAAAATGTACAAAAAAAACGTGAGTTATACCTTCGAGAATGGCCAATTTCTTCTAAATTTTGATTTTTCTAGACTATCTAATTTTTCACTTGAGCCAAAGCGTATTTCGTTTAGATCATGTTTAGTTTCACTTTGGAGGCAACCATCTCTTAAAAAAATAGGATAAAAGTGTAATATAAATTGTAGGAAAGAGGAAGAGAATTCGATTAACATGAGTACGACTTGTTGAGGGTATAATTTGACCTTCAGGGCTCCGTTTTGGGAAATGATTTGTTTGGTTTTTATATAAGTTTTTGAAACCTACTTCGTGAAAAAATTTCAAAGAAAAATGATCATCGGAACTATTTTAGCGAAAATGCACAAAAAATGTGAGTCATAACCTTAAAAAATGGTTAGTTTCCTTCAATATTTGATTTTTCTAAACAATCCCATTTTTCACTCGGATCAAAGTGTATTTCACTTAAATCAATGATAATTTCCAATTTCAAGGTCACCAGCCATAAAAAATAGGATAAAAGTGTATTACAAATTGTAGGAAAAATGAATAAGAGAATTCAATTAACACGAGCAAAACTTCTTGAGGAAATAATTTGACCTTCACTCCTCCGTTTTGGGAAACGATCATTTTGGTTATTATGTAACTTTTTAAAACATGGTTCATGGCAAATTTTCAAAAGAAATGACCATCATAAGTATTTTAGCGAAAATTCACAAAAAAAATGTGAGCTATAACCTTTGATTAACACAAGCAAAACTTATTAATGAATTAATTTGGCCTTCAAGGTTCCGCTTTGGAAAATTATCCACTTGATTTTGATGTAACTTTTTGAAGCCTAGTTCATGGAAAAGTTTTAAAGAAAATGACCAGCGTAACTATTTTAGCGAAAAATGCACAAAAAAACGCGAGTTATAACCTTCAAAAATGGCAAATTTCTTCCAAATTTTTATTTTCCTAGACTACCTCACTTTCACTTGGACCATAGTGTATTTCACTTAGATCGTGTTTAATTCCACTTTGAAGGCAACCACCTCTAAAAAAAATAGGAAAAAAGTGCATTATAAATTGTAGGAAAGAGGGAAAGAATTCGATTAACATGAGCAAGACTTCTTGAGGGTATAATTTGACCTTCAGGGCACCATTTTGGGAAACGATCTGTTTGGTTTTTACATAAGTTTTTGAAACCTACTTCCTGAAAATATTTCAAAGGAAATGATCATCAAAACTATTTTAGCGAAAATGAACAAAAAACGTGAGTCTTAAAAAATGGTCAGTTTCTTTCAAACTTTGATTTTTCTAGACAATCGTCGGACCAAAGCTTATTTCACTTAGATCATGATAATTTCCAATTTTGAGGTCACCCATCATTAAAAAATATGATAAAAGTGTATTACAAATTGTAAGAAAAAGGAATAAGAGAATTCGATTAACAAGAGCAAAACTTCTTGAGAGTATAATTTAGCCTTCAAGGTTCCGCTTTAGAAAATTATACGTTTGATTTTGATGTAACTTTTTGAAGACTATTTCAAGGAAAAGTTTCAAAGAAAATGACTAGAATAACTATTTTAGCGAAAATGCACAAAAAACGTGAGTTATAACCTTCAAAAATGGACAATTTCTTCCAAATTTTGAGTTTTTAGACTATCTTATTGTTCACTTGGACCAAAGTGTATTTCAGTTAGATCATGTTTAATTCCACTTTGGAGGCAACCAGGTCTAAAAAATAGGATAAAAGTGTATTATAAATTGTAGGAATAAGGGAGAGAATTCAATTAAAATGGGCAAGACTTCTTGAGGGTAAAATTTGGCCTTCAGGGCTCCGTTTTTGGAAAAGGTCCATTTGGTTTTTACATAAGTTTTTGGAACCTATTTTGTGAAATTTTTTTAAAGGAAATGATCATCGTAACTATTTTAGTGAAAATGCACAAAAAATGTGAGCTATAAACTTAAAAAATGGTCATCTTCTTTCAAAATTTGATTTTTCTAGACAATCCCTTTTTTTCACCCAGACCAAAGCATATCTCACTTAGATCTTGATAATTTCCAATTTCCAGGTCACCAGCCATAAAAAAGGATGAAAGTGAATTACAAATTGTAGGAAAAAAGAATAAGAGAATTCGATTAACACACACAAAACTTCTTGAGGAAATAAATTTAACTTCACGGATCCGTTTTGGGAAATGATCATTTTGGTTTTCATGTAACTTTTTGAAACCTAGTTCATGGAAAATTTTTGAGAGAAATGACCATCGTAAGTATTTTAGCAAAAATGCACAAAAAACTTGTTCTATAACCTTCAAAAATGGCTAGTTTCTTCTAATATTTGATTTTTCTTGACCATCCCATTTTTCACTTAGACCAAAACGTATTTCACTTATATCATTAAATTCCACTATCGAGATCATTAGCCATCATAAAATAGGATTAAAATGCTTTACAAACTATAGGAAAGATGAAGAGATTTCTATTAACATGAGCAAAACTTAGTGAGGGTATAATTTTGCCTTCAAGACTTTGTTTTGAAAAATTATTCATTTGATTTTGATATAACTTGTTGAAGCCTAATTTATGGAAAATTTTCAAAAGAAATTAACAACATAACTATTTTAACGAAAATGCACAAAAAAAGTCAGTTATAACCTTCGAAAATGGCCAGTTTCTTCCAAATTTTGATTTTCTAGACTTTCTCATTTTTCACCTGGACCAAAGCATGTTTCACTTATATCATGTTTAATTCCACTTTGAAGGCAACCAGCTCTAAAAAAATGATAAAAATGCATTATAAATTGTAGGAAAGAGGGAGAGAATTCTATTAACCTGAGCAAGACTTCTTGAAAGTATAATTTGGCCTTCAGGGCTCTGTTTTGGGAAATGATCCGTTTGGTTTTTACACAAGTTTTTGAAACCTACTTCATGAAAAAATTTCAAAGGAAATGATCATCGGAACTATTTGAGCTAAAATGCACAAAAAACATGACCTGCCTTAAAAAATGGTCAGTTTCTTTCAAAATTTAATTTTTCTAGACAATCCCATTTTTCACTTGAACCGGAGCATATTTCACTTAGATCATGATAATTTCCAATTTCGAGGTCACCAGCCATCAAAAAAATAGGATAAAGGTGAATTACAAATTGTAGGAAAAAGGAGTAAGAGAATTCGATTAACATGAGCAAAACTTATTGATGAATTAATTTGGCCTTCAAGGTTCCGCTTTGGAAAATTATCCATTTGATTTTGATGCAACTTTTTGAAGCCTAGTTCATGGAAAAGTTTCAAAGGAAATGACTAGCGTAACTATTTTAACGAAAATGCACAAAAAAACGCGAGTTATAATAACCTTCGAAAATGGCCAGTTTCTTCCAAATTTTGATTTTCCTAGACTATCTCATTTTTCACTTGGACCATAGTGTATTTCACTTAGATCGTGTTTAATTCCACTTTGAAGGCAACTAGCTCTAAAATAAATAGGATAAAAGTGCATTATAAATTGTAGGAAAGAGGGAAAGAATTCGATTAACATGAGCAAGACTTCTTGAGGGTATAATTTGGCCTTCAGAGCACCATTTTGGGAAACAATCTGTTTGGTTTTTATATAAGTTTTTGAAACCTACTTCGTGAACAAAAATTCAAAGGAAATGATCATCGAAACTATTTTAGCAAAAATGCACAAAAAAACATGAGCTATAACCTTAAAAATGGTCAATTTCTTTCAAACTTTGATTTTTCTGGACAATCCCATTTTTCAGTCAGTCCAAAGCTTATTTCACTTAGATCATGATCATTTCCAATTTTGAGGTCACCCGTCATTAAAAAATAGGATAAAAGTGTATTACAAATTGTAGGAAAAATGAATAAGAGAATTCGATTAACAAGAGCAAAACTTCTTGAGAGTATAATTTGGCCTTCAAGGTTCCACTTTAGAAAATTATTCATTTTATTTTGATGTAACTTTTTGAAGCCTAGTTTGTGGAAAAGTTTCAAAGGAAATGACTAGGATAACTATTTTAGCAAAAATGCACAAAAAAACGTGAGTTATAACCTTCAAAAATGACCAGTTTCTTCCAAATTTTGATTTTTCTAGACAATCTTTTTTTTCACTTGAACCAAAGCATATTTCAGTTAGATCATGTTTAATTCCACTTTGGAGGCAACCAGCTCTAAAAAAATAGGATAAAAGTGCATTATAAATTGTAGGAATGAGGGAGAGAATTCGATTAACTTGAGCAAGACTTATTGAGAGTATAATTTGGCCTTCAGGGCTCAATTTTGGTAAATGATCCATTTGGTTTTTACATAAGTTTTTGGAGCCTATTTCATGAAAAAAAATTCAAAGGAAATTATCATCGTAACTATTTTAGCAAAAATGCATAAAAAACGTGAGCTATAAACTTAAAAAACGGTCAGTTTCTTTGAAAATTTGATTTTTCTTGTTAATCTCTTTTTTTCACTCGAACTAAAGCATATTTCACTTAGATCATGATAATTTCCAATTTCTAGGTCACTAGCCATAAAAAAAATGATAAAAATGAATTACAAATTGTTGGAAAAAAGAATAAGAGAATTTGATTAAAATAAGCAAAACTTTTTGAGGAAATAAATTGGCTTCCACGACTCTATTTTCGGAAATGATCCTTTTGGTTTTTATGTAAATTTTTGAAACCTACTTTGGTGCAAATTTTCGAAGGAAACGACCATCATAAGTATTTTAGCAAAAACACATGAAAAATGTGAGCTATAACCTTCGAAAATGGCTAGTTTCTTCCAAAATTTGATTTTTCTTGACCATCCCATTTTTCACCTGGATCAAAACGTACTTCACTTATATCATCAAAAAATCCCTTTCGAGGTCACTAGCCATTATAAAATAGGATTAAAATGCATTACAAACTATAGGAAAGAGGGAGAAAATTCGATTAACACGAGCAAAACTTCTAGAGGGTATAATTAGGCCGTCAAGGTTCTGCTATGGAAAATTATTCGTTTGATTTTGATGTAGCTTTTTAAAGCCTAGTATGCAGAAAATTTTCAATGGAAATGACCACAAAACTATTTTAGCAAAAATGCACAAAAAATGTGAGTTATACCTTAAAAAATGGCCAGTTTCTTCTAAATTTTTTGTTTTTTCTAGACTATCTCATTTTTCACTTGGACCAAAGCATATTTCACATAGATCGTGTTTAATTCCACTTTGGAAGAAATCAGCTCTATAAAATATTATAAAAGTGCATTATAAATTGTAGGAAAGAGGGAGAGAATTTGATTAACATGAGCACAACTTGTTGAGGGTATAGTTTGGCATTCAAGGCCCTCTTTTGGGAAATGATCTGTTTAATTTTTACATAAGTTTTTCAAACCTATTTGTTGGAAAAAATTCAAAAGAAATGATCACCGTAACTATTTTAACGAAAATGCTCCAAAAAAGTGAGCTAAAAACCTTTAAAAAAAATGGTTAGTTTCTTTCAAATTTTGATTTTTCTAGCCAATCCCATTTTTCACTCGGACCAAAGCATATTTCACTTAAATCATGATAATTTCCAATTTTGAGGTCACCAGCCATTTAAAAAGTGGGATAAAAGTGAATTACAAATTGTAAGAAAAAGGAATAAGAGAACTCGATTAACATGACCAAAACTTCTTGAGGAAATAAATTGACTTTCACGGCTTTGTTTTAGGAAATGATCCTTTTGGTTTTTATGTAACTTTTTAAAACCTAGTTCAAGTCAAATTTTCGAAGGAACTGACCATCGTAAGTATTTTAGCAAAAATACATGAAAAATGTGAGCTACCTTAAAAAATGGATAGTTTCTTCCAAAATTTGATTTTTCTTGACCATCCTATTTTTTACTTGGACTAAAATGTATTTCACTTATATCATTAAAAATTCCACTATCGAGGTCACTAGCCATAATAAAATAGGATTAAAATGCATTACAAACTGTAGGAAAGAGGTTGAGAATTCAATTAATACGAGCAAAACTTCTTGAGGGTTTAATTTGGCCTACAAGGCTCTGCTTTGCAAAATTATCCATTTGATATTTATTCAACTTTCTAAAGCTTAATTCGTGGAAAAATTTCAAAGGAAATGACTAGCGTAATTATTTTAGCGAAAATGCACAAAAAACTTGAGTAACCTTCGAAAATTGCCAGTTTCTTCCAAATTTTGATTATTATATACTATCTTATTTTTCACTTTGACCAAAGTGTGTTTCACTTAGATTGTGTTTAATTCCACTTTGGAGGCAACCATATCTAAAAAAATCGGATAAAAGTGCATTATAAATTGTAGGAAAGAGGTAGAGAATTCAATTAACATGAGCAAGACTTCTTAAGGGTATAATTTGGCCTTTAGAGCTCCGGTTTGAAAAATTATCCATTTGATTTTTATGTAACTTTTTAAAGCCTAATTCATGGAAAAAATTTAAATGAAATGACGAGCATAATTATTTTAGGGAAAATGCACAAAAAAAGTGAGTATAACCTTCGAAAATAGCTAGTTTCTTACAAATTTTGATTTTTGTAGAGTATCTCATTTTCACTTGGACCAAAGTGTGTTTCACTTAGATCATGTTTAATTCCACTTTGGAGGCAACTAGCTCTAAAAAAAGGGATAAAAGTGTATTATAAATTGTAGGAAAGAGGGAAATAATTCGATTGACATAAGCAAGTTCTTGAGGGTATAATTTGGCCCTCAGGGCACCGTTTTGGGAAACAATCCGTTCGATTTTTGCAACGTTTTGGGAAACAATCCGTTTGGTTTTTACATAAGTTTTTGAAACCTAACTCTTGAAAAAATTTCAAACGAAATGGTCATTGGAACTATTTTAGCAAAAATGCACAAAAAGTGTGAGCTATAACCTTAAAAAATGGTCAGTTTCTTTCAAAATTTGATTTTTCTAGACACTCCCATTTTTCACTCGGACCAAAGTTTATTTCACTTAGATCATGATAATTTCCAATTTTGAGGTCACTAGTTTAAAAAAATAGTATAAAATTGCATTACAAATTGTATGAAAGGAATAAGATAATTCGATTAATAAGAGCAAAACTTTGTGAGAGAATAATTTGGCCTTTAAGGTTCTGCTTTGGAAAATTATTTGTTTGATTTTGATGCAACTTTTTGAAGCCTAGTTTGTGGAAAATTTTCAAAGAAATGGCCAGCATAACTATTTTAGCGAAAATGTACAAAAAAACACGAGTTATAACCTTCGAAAATGGCCAGTTTCTTCCAAATTTTGAATTTCCTATACTATCTCATTTTTCACTTGGACCAAAGAGTATTTCAGTTAGATCATGTTTAATTCCACTTTGGAGGCAACCAACTCTAAAAAAATAGGATAAAAGTGCATTATAAATTGTGGGAAAGAGGGAGAGAATTCGATTAACATGAGCAAGACTTCTTGAGGATATAATTTGGCCTTCAAGGCACCGTTTTGGGAAACGATCTGTTTAGTTTTTACATAAGTTTTTGAAACCTACTTCATGAAAAAATTTCAAAGGAAATGATCATCAGAACTATTTTAGCTAAAATGCACAAAAAAACATAAGCTATAACCTTAAAAAATAATCAGTTTCTTTCAAATTTTGATTTTTCTAGACAATCCCATTTTTCAGTCGGACCAAAGCTTATTTAACTTAGATCATGATCATTTCCAATTTCAAGGTCACCAGTCGTTAAAAAAATAGGATAAAGTGTCTTACAAATTGTAGGAAAAAGGAATAAGAGAATTCAATTTACAAGAGCAAAACTTCTCGAGAGTATAATTTGGCATTCAAGGTTCCGCTTTAGAGAATTATACATTTGATTTTGATGTAACTTTTTGAATCCTAATTCATGGAAAAGTTTCAAAGGAAATGACGAGCATAACTATTTTTGCGAAAATGCACAAAAAACGTGAGTTATATAACCTTAAAAAATGGCGAATTTCTTCCAAATTTTGAGTTTTCTAGACTATCTTATTTTTCACTTGGACCAAAGAGTATTTCAGTTAGATCATGTTTAATTCAACTTTGGAGGCAATCAACTCCAAAAAATAGGATAAAAGTGCATTATAAATTGTAGGAATGAGGGAACGAATTCGATTAAAATGAGCAAGACTTATTGAGGGTAAAATTTGGCCTTCAGGACTCCATTTTGGGAAATGATCCATTTGGTTTTTACATAAGTTTTTTGAACCTATTTCATGAAAAAGTTTCAAAGGAAATGATCATCGTAACTATTTTAGCGAAAATGCACAAAAAACGTGAGCTATAAACTTAAAAAATTGTCAACTTCTTTCAAAATTTGATTTTTCTAGACAATCCTTTTTTTCACTCGGACCAAAGCATATTTCACTTAGATCTTGAAATTTTCCAATTTTGAGGTCACCGGCCATAAAAAAAAGGATAAAAGTGAATTAAAAATTGTAGGAAAAAAGAATAAAAGAATTTGATTAACACGCACAAAACTTCTTGAGGAAATAAATTGGCCTTCACGGATCCGTTTTGAGAAATTATCGTTTTGGTTTTTATGTAACTTTTTGAAACCTAGTTCGTGGAAAAGTTTTGAGAGAAATGACCATCGTAAGAATTTTAGCAAAAATGCATGAAAACTTGTTCTATAACTTTCAAAAATGGCCAGTTTCTTCCAATATTTGATTTTTCTTAACCATCCCATTTTTCATTTAGACCCAAACATATTTCACCTATATCATTAAATTCCACTATTGAGGTCACTAGCCATCATAAAATAGGATTAAAATGTTTTATAAACTATAGGAAAGATGAAGAGATTTCTATTAACACGAACAAAACTTCGTCAGGGTATAATTTGGCCTTCAAGGTTCCGATTTGCAAAATTATCCGATTGATTTTGATATAACTTATTGAAGCCTAATTTGTGAAAAATTTTCAAAGGAAATTAATAGCATAATTATTTTTGCGAAAATGCACACACAAGAAAAAAAGTGAGTTATACCTTCGAAAATGGCCAGTTTCTTCTAAATTTTGATTTTTCTAGACTTTCTCATTTTTCACCTGGACCAAAGTGTATTTCACTTATATCATGTTTGAAGGCAACTAGCTCTAAAAAAGGATAAAAATGCATTATAAAATGTAGGAAAGAGGGAGAGAATTCAATTAACCTGAGCAAGACTTCTAGAAAGTATAATTTTTGAAGGTTATATAGCTCATTCCTTTTGTGCAACCTCGAAAGTGGAATTTAACAGGATCTAAGTGATATATAATTTGGACCAAGTGAAAATTGGGATGGTCAAGAAAAATCAAATTTTGTAAGAAACAAGCCATTTTCGAAAGTAATAACTCACGTTTTCTGTGCATTTTCACTAAAATAGTTATGATGGTCATTTCCTTTGAAAATTTGCCACGAATAAGGTTTTCAAAAGTTACATCAAAACTAACAGGATCATTCCCGAAAACAGAGCCCTGATGGTCAAATTATACTCTTAAGAAGTTTTGCTCGTGTTAAATCGAATTCTCTCACTCATTCTTACAATTTGAAATGCACTTTTATCCAATTTTTTCATGGCCAATGACCTCGAAAGTGAAATTTAACATGATTTAAGTGAAATAAACTTTGGTCCAAGTGAAAAATGGGATGATTAAGAAAAAATAAATTATGGAAGAAGCTGACCATTTTCGAAGGTATAGCTCACTTTTTGTGTGTGCAGTTTTGCTAAAATAGTTACAACGATCATTTCCTTTGAAAATTTTCCACAAACTAGGTTTCAAAAAAGTTACATCATGACCAAAATGATCATTTTCCAAAATAGAGCCCTAAATGCCAAATTATACCCTCAAGAAGTTTTGCTCTTGTTAATCGAATTCTCTCCCTTTTTCGAACAATTTTTCTTTTATCCTATTTTTTTATGGCAAGTGACTTCAAAAGTGGAATTTAGCATGATCTAAGTGAAATATGTTTCGGTCCGAGTGAAAATGGGATAGCCAAGAAAAATCAAATTTTGGAAGAAACTAACCATTTTCGAAGGTTATAATAGCTAACGGTTTTTTTTTTTTTTTTATATTTTCACTAAAATAGTTATGATAGTCATTTCCTTTGAAATTTTGCCACAAACTAGGTTTCGAAATGTTACATCAAAACCAACAAGATCTTTTCCCAAAACGGAGCCCTATATGCCATATTATACACTCTAGAAATTTTGCTCGTATTAATTGAATTCTCTCCCTCTTTATTATAATTTGTAATGCACTTTTATCTTATTTTTTTATGGTTGGTGAACTCGAAAGTGGAATTTAACATGATATAAGTGAAATACACTTTTTTCCAAGTGAAAAATGGGATGGTGAAGAAAAATCAAATTTTAGAAGAAACTAGCCATTTTCGAAGGTAACTCACCTTTTTATGCAGTCGCTACAATAGTTACGATAGTCATTTTCTTTGAAAATTTGCCATGAAATAGGTTTCAAAAAGTTAAATCAAGATCAAAATGATCATTTTTTTTTAAAACATAGTATTAAAGGTCAAATTATACCCTCAAAAACTTTTACTCGTGTTAATCAAATTATCTCCCTTTTTCCTACAATTTATAATGCACTTTTATCCTCTCTTTTTTATAACTGGTGACCTCAAAAGAGGAATTGAACATCATCTAAGTTAAATATACTTTTGTCTAAGTGAAAAAGTAGATGGTCAAGAAAAATCAAATTTTTGAAGAAACTGGCCATTTTCGAAGGTTTTAACATTTTGTTTATGCAATTTAGCTAAGATAGTCGCGATGGTTATTTCCTTTTAAAATTTGCCACAAACTAGGTTTCAAAATTTTACATCAAAACCAAATGGATCATCTCCCGAAACAGAGTCTTGATGGCCAAATTATACTCTCCAGAAGTTTTCTATAATTTGTAATGCACTTTTATTCTGGTGACCTCGAAAATAGAATTTAACATGATTTATGTAAAATACACTTTCGTCCAAGTGAAAAAATGGATCATATGGAAAAATCAAATTACGGAAGAAATTGACCATTTTCGAATGTTATATAGCTCACGTTTTTGTGCAATTTTGCTAAAATAGTTACGATAATAATTTCTTTTGAAAATTTTCCACGAACTAGGATTGAAAAGGTTATATCAAGACCAAAAGGATCATTTCCCAAAATAAAACCCTTAAAGCCAAATTATACCCTCAAAAAATTATGCTCGTGTTAATCAAATTCTCTCCTTTTTTCCTACAATTTGTAATGAACTTTTATCTTTTTTTTTTTTATGGCTGGTGACTTCGAATGTGGAATTTAATATGATACAAGTGAAATACGCTTTGGTGCAAGTGAAAATTTGGATGACCAAGAAAAACTAAATTTTGGAAGAAACTAACCATTTTCGAAAGTTAGTTCATGTTTTTTTAACATTTTCACTAAAATAGTTATTATAGTCATTCCTTTGAAAATTTGCAACGAACTATGTTTCAAATGTGCTTCAATTAGATTCTAAAAACGTACAATTATTATTTTCCCATTAGAAAACTAATGAAATTTTAACCACTCTTGCATTTAACATAACAAGCACCACATTCACCTCATATACTGTACTTCTTTCAGCCTGTCTTCTAAAATTTGCATGATATAAGATTGATCACCTATAACTTACAAAGTAAACATCTATGCTTTATCAAATCATAATAATATTGAACCTAAAAAAACAGAACCCTTACCAAGGAAGAACAGAGTTTTTAATCCTCTTCTTCCCCAGTCTCCTGAATATGCCTCAAAGCATCAAGAATTTGGCACTCGAGTTTCCTCACTTGGGCAAGTAAGTGGTTGCAATATATCAAGTAACCCTTATCGTTATCCTTCTCACATTGCTCTATATGCACCTCCATGGATCTCAAAATGTCAGACAACTCATCTACCACCTGTGAATACCCCGTTACACAAACTGGGTCTTTCTCTATCACCCCTGCAAGCCCTCTTCTCGTAGATTCCAGCCACTTGCTCGAGCGACAAATGCGGGCCTTCAACAATTCGGAGTCGTTGGATTCATTGACATCTATAAAATGGATGATTGTGCCTTGATGAAGCCTGTAAAAATGAAGAAGCTTGAACGTGATTGGGTTTTGGCTCCAAGGGCAACTCTTTGAGGGCAATGGCGCTCTCTTGTTCCTGTTTGATCGGGGCGGTGATTACGAGGGGATTCTAGTGGAGCCATTGCAGCCGCATGAAGAGTAATGCTGATGCAGCTATGGCTACGGTGGGGAGGATTAAGGTGGTATTGGTGGGATTTAGGGTTTGGGTGAATTGCGGTTTAGGGTTTTGGTGGTGTGGGTCCGAAGAAGATGAGGCTCTGATCGACGGTGAAGATGGGTTCGTGAAGGAGAATAAAGAGATAGGGATTTGTGGGTTAGATGGACAGAGGTGATGTAGTGATAACTGTTGGGGGAGGTGACAGTGGTACGCTTTAGCAAGATACTCCATTGCCTTCAGATTTTCAATTTGATTCAGAGAGGAAGACGGAGATTAGAGAGGTAGAGATTTCTTTTCTTTGTTTTTTTTATGTTAAAAACCTAAAAAACATTAACATTTAATTTGATTTAAATGAATTCCATAGTTTTTATAGAATTCAATTGAATTCTATAAGTTATTGGTTTAGTTTGATAATAAAATGCGAAATTCATTTATAAATAAATTAGTTTCATGTTTGATTTGCTATTAAATGTTTAGAATTTATTTATAAATGAATTCTAGTAAAATTGAGTCAGTTGCTTACAAATTCTATCAATTTTGATAAAATTTACAAATGAATTCTACCTTGAACTTCTATAAATTTATATTGGACAAAATTACCCTTTCTTTAACCGTTATATTTCTAACCTCCCCAGCTTTTAAACTCTGGTTATTATTTAATATGTTTTATTTATCTCTTTTGTCACTCTACAAAATTTGGAGTGTAGGTAGATGACAAAAAGTATTCGTCTTAAACAACGGTGACAATGTAACATGCTCCTTTTTTGTTTCTTGTACCTGTTTGTCTGCTATTTTTCACGTGTCTAAAAAAAGGGAATTTGATGACTACTGCTTCTGGGTAAGGTTGAAGGCATGTAAGTGGGAATCACATTAAACTTGGAGAACCAGGAAGAAACTTTGAAATTGTCCCTTATGGACTGGCTGTTATGTCAAAGGTATGTCTATAAGCATCAAAGATATGTCTATAAAGGATTGTGCCGTGGTGCAATCCTTTTCTTGCCTCTTGCATTGCTTTAAGGATTTGCGGCAACAAAAGATATTTTGAAAAAATTCACGCCAGCTTCTCTTCTTTGATCTCTGATTGCAAATTCGAAGCAATAGAGTTTTTCCATGTTGGTCTAAATCACACCAGTAAAAAAGAAAAATTCCAGTTGAATGTTAAAATGGATGCCTCCTGAAGTAAACTGGATCTATCTGAACACGAAAGGATCTTCTAAGAATAAAACTGATTTTGCAGGTTCGGGCAGTATGTTGAGAAATGAATTTGGGCAATGCCTGAGGGGTTGCTAAAGATATTAGGGTATCGCGGATAATCTCTCGGCTGAGTTATGGGGATTACGGGATGGGCTTCTTTTGGCCAAACTGTTAAGCATCACTAAGCTTCGTATCAAAGTGAGCGCAAAGAGTGTCCTTGACCTCATAAACATATGCAATCTCTAAAATTCTTTAAAAATTGGCTTAAATGGAAACACCCATAAAATGAAACTTCATTCTCATGACCAATCAAAACTGTTTTTTAGAATGAAAAATCTTATCAAACCGTGAAAGACGTTATTTTTATGTTGAATAAAAACTTTACTGATAATTGTTCAGTAACTTTACTACAAATATAAACAGTGATTGTATAAACGTTACAAACAAAATTTTTACTGAGTGCAAAACTGATGTTATTCATCAAATATATGTAAAAAATTATTAATGATGTGAACTTTGTACCAACCAAAAACAACGTAAACCTACTTCAAAAGCCACCACCAAACACATTGTATAGAGTCAGAAATTCACTTTTTACACTATCATTGTTTGGGTTTAAAATGATAACAACTAAAAGCATACAACTTTAAATCATTTTTATTTTTAATCCAAACCCGAACAAGGTGGCTTGGTGAAGGGATTATGAGTGAGAACTGAGAAAATGACTTTGCAATTCCAAGCTTAACATGCTTATCTCCACCAACCCCCAATTTGGTTTTGAAAATTTCTCAAAATTAGTACACATTTACCCCATGGTAGAAGCACTCAGCAGCACAAATCACAACAACCCCGGCCCTTTTTTTAGTGAGCTTAATCTCAATTTAAAATCAAAGTTTATTTTTTAAAATTTAAAATTTTAATTAAATTAATTAAATTATTTATTAATTAATGTTTTAATTATTATTAAAAAAATATAATAAAATTTGATTTAATTTAATTAAATTTTTAACAAAATTTTTAAAAAAAATCTTTAATTTAAAGTTGCCTTTTAATATTATCTAAGCATGGCCTTAAACTTCGCAGGCGGCTTTTGGAAATAAACCATCTTGTTTAAATTTTTTTTTCCTGGTAGCCGTAGAATTTGGTTGGTGAAACGCTACACGAGTCAATCCACCACCAACCTCAACAAACACCCGATTCATCAAAAACCCCACAACAATAATTTCTTCTTCAACTCGCGAATAAGCACCCATTTTAGAGGAGGGGGGGAGAGAGAGAGACGATTTTGTTTGGTAGAGAGTAGAGAGAAATGGCACAAGTTAGCAGAATCTACAATGGAACTCAAAACGCCCATATTATCTCCAATCTCTCAAGACCTTACGAGCCCAAATCTCCATGTTCAGTTTCATTGGTATCACAGCGAAAAGGGTCTTCTAGTTCATGGGGTTTAAAGCAAAACGGGAAAAGGTTGGGTAACTGTAAAGTTGGTACAGTTAGAGTTGGTCCGGTTAGGGTTATTGCTTCAGTTGCCACAGCGGAGAAACCTTCAAGAGCATCTGAGATCGTGTTGCAACCCATCAGAGAAATCTCGGGTACCGTTAAGTTGCCGGGCTCCAAATCGCTGTCCAATCGGATTCTGCTTCTTGCTGCTCTCTCTGAGGTATGTATACGATTGTCCTTTTGTGGGTTTTTGTAGTTTTTTAGTATTTGTACTGTGATTGAGCTTAATTGGTTTTGTTACATTGTTTGGAGGAAGTAGCTGAATGATAGGGATCTAAGAAAATCAGAGCCATCTTTTGCTTTCTCTGAAATGTAATTGTTGTAGTAGTCTAGGCATTGTAGAATTCATGACTGATAGAGCATATGCTGATTGGTGAACATGTACCGTCGGTACGCAATTTCAACAAAATAGCACACGATAAATTGTTTGTTTTTTCTTTCTAGATGGACTGGAGTGCATTTCGCTATGTATTGCCTAATTCTTTTGTGATATAAGTGTTGTGATTGACATACCTTCATTTTGGCATAGCTAATGATTCGATGTTGACTATCTTGTTGTGCCTTTTCACCCTTTATAAGTGTAAAGCCAGCATATATCGACTTGACGCTCAATTGTGAAAACCTTCTTTGCTCATCTTCATGTCTTGCTTCATACTGTGTATAGTAAATTTTTGTGTTGCATTTATGCTCGCATTTTGTTTAACTTTCGAACAGATGTAGCTTACACATCATATGATGGCAAGTTGCAACTTTTTCTATTTTTCTAGAGAATTATTGTTATAGATCATGAACTTGATGATTTTAAGCATTGAATAAGGCCCTTTTCTTTATAAGTAGCATTAAATAAAGCTTGAAAGGATGGTTATTGTTTCAACTTGGTTTTTTGTTTTTCCTGACTCCCTATGGTCTTAGTTTATGCTATTGTAGTTCAAATCTGATCCAAAAATCATTTTATTTTTTCCCATCCATCTATAGAATGAGCACCATTTCCATTTGAGGCAATTCCTGCATTGGAATCTCTTTTGAGATTTTTTTTTGCCTTGCTGATTTATGGTTATTGTTTTTATGTAAGATGGTATTATAGAAATCTTCAACTGAAAACTTGATTATTATAAGATATGTTATGCAAGAGTTATATTATTCCCATCATTGGGATGGAGTTCTTGAGAGTTTGGGAAATTAGGGGTAGAGTTTCTCGCTGGAAGAAAATATTGAAGTATGGGGGTTGAACAGAGGAAGAGTCAGGATTGTCACTTTTGACAAACTGGGTCGGTTAAAGTGTAGCTTCACTGCATCTTGGAGGTTAAAAATTGTTATTTGGCCATGGTCAATCTGGTCTTTAACCCCCATTATTGCAATACTTTAGAATTGCTTGTTTAATCCTAGTTTTGATAAATCAACACTCATAAAATTTACAATTTCTTGAGTAACTCAAAGAAGATCAGCTGGTTCAATGTTGGTGGGCATATGGGGTCTCAGACTGGCATAAGATATAAGTTGTTTCGCGTATACTTTATATTCTTAGTGGTTTTGATGAAGTTATCAAAAGCATTTCTCTTTTTTATTGGAGAAATATGCTACTCTTTCCTTTCTTTCTTTTCTTATTTTGCTCTTGCCACCTGATTTCTTTCCTTAAGAGTTAAGATCATAGCATTGTTTTCATCTCCATCTTTGTCATTGTTGTCGTCATTGTCTGGCTTCCTATTTGTGCACAGGACAATTTCGAAAATTTTCTTTTATACAAGATTATTTTGGAACTTAAATTCTTTTGCTGTAACTAGAATTAAATTTTAAGATCTCATGGATTGTCAACTGCTATTCCATGCTTTGTCTACATTAGAGATGAGAGTTGCTTGGTGTCCAATCAACATGCAAGAAAATTTTCTTTGTTTCTCTTCATAGTATATATATATTACCAGTGACCTACCAAAGAAGGGTTGCTCTGTCACTAAAATTTGATCATTTGTTATAGTCAAATTGCATTGCAGCATCTGGAGATTCTAATAAGTTATTGCTTTGATTGATATCTAGAACTTTAGTAGAAATATCAGATGATTGATTTCAAAGTATGCATTAGGTATTTCAAGAAGATAGTTTAGAATTAGCAAACTTTCTTTGAGTGCTATTAGATTGCAACATATGCTATCATCATTTAATATATAAAAGGCCAAACAAAATTAATAGTGAGATTGATTATGACTTATGAAATCATATTTGTGTTCGTAATTTGTTAGTTCGTGGGCATACTTGAAATTTTTGAAAGATTTTATTTTTGAGAGAGTTAATTATGATTTTTAATGACATTCTTTGTGGTTCAATGAGAATTGAGGAGAATAAAGAAAAATGGGAACATAATTTTTTTTCTTTCTCTATGAGGACTTACTAATCCTAAATTGTGGTTGGTACTTGTGTTGTTGATAATTTAATTAATGAACAGAAAATTTATTTGACTTCTTGGTAGTTACAATCTTTACGTTGTGATTTACAATTGGAGAGAAATATATTGTGTTTGGCCAATGAGATAATGTAGGAAGATATGTAATTTTGAATTTTAAATTTCTAACGATTGTTCTGTTTTCTTGAAGCTAGTGAACTTAATATTTTGTAGTTGTAGGTATCACAGGAGTGAAGATTTCTTTTTTTTTTTGGATAACGGACCATTACGACCGTCCTTCTTTGTTGCTTACAGAAGTGGTGAGAAAGAAAGAGAATTAGAGAGATTGTTTCTTGGATTATGATTGCATGAAGTGATTATCTGACATGATTTTCAAATTCTATTCTCATTCTTTCACTTTAGTAACCTATCAGTTTGTAGATATTTATCTTATTTGCCTTCTCTGCTCAGGGAACAACTGTGCTAGACAACTTGTTGAACAGTGATGATGTCCATCATATGCTTGTTGCATTGAGGAAATTAGGTCTACGTGTGGAAGAGGACAGTGCAATTAAACGAGCAATTGTGGAAGGTTGTGCTGGTCTATTTCCAGTGGGTAAAGAGTCAAAGGAAGAAATCGAACTTTTCCTTGGAAATGCAGGAACAGCAATGCGCCCACTGACAGCTGCAGTTACTGCTGCAGGTGGCAATGCAAGGTCCGCCCCTTACTGCTTTTCTTCCCACCATTTGGAAAATGCTGCCTTTCTCTAGTAATGTGCTGATATCTTTTATCCATAACCTATCATTTTCATTTTACTTACACTTCTATGCTATCCATTTATTTCAGCTACATACTCGATGGGGTACCCCGAATGAGAGAGAGACCAATAGGCGACTTGGTTGTTGGTCTTAAGCAGCTTGGTGCGGATGTTGATTGTATTCATGGCACAAATTGTCCCCCTGTTCGTGTGAATGCAAAGGGTGGGCTTCCAGGGGGTAAGGTGAGATTTGGATATTCTTTTATGTAATTTCTTGTGTGTTAATGGGCCATTGCCTGGTTCAATGATAAAAGTTTTGGGCTGCCAAGCACAAGAGTGTTGGTTCAAAGTCTTGAGAGCAGCCACTTCATGTAAAAAGTTGCTGAAGGGTAGGTCTGTATCCAAGCAACCTCCCAGGATCCCACTTCAGTGGGACTATAACTGGGTGATGATCCTAATTTCTTGTGTACTATAAGATCAACTGTATGTGATTATCCTACTGGAGATCATGTAATTTCTTAGAATTTATAATGTGTGTGTATATACAGCGATGTACCATGCTAGTTATCATGAGAGCTTTGATTTCATGTTTACACGCAGTAGACTTGTTTTAAGTTAAGTTGGAGTCATACATAACTGTGCTGCTGTTTCTGCCTAGACCTTATATGGGTTAACATTAATAGATTTTTCAGTTAGGTTGTAACTCTAGCTGGTGAATTGTGGATTTTTGTTGATTGGAGAACCTCTTGAACAAAAGCTTTTTTTCCCCTTGAACTGTGGATTCCTCATGTGTCATTCAATTGTGTATGTCGCACATAGAGAAAATAAAGAAGTCTGTATATATCGATCATAAATAATCTGTCATTTAATAATAATTTGGTTTTGTGATTGGCTTCTACCCTAGGTTCATTATTCATGATACACCTTTGTTACATTTCCACTCAGGTGAAGCTCTCTGGATCAATTAGTAGTCAATACTTGACTGCTTTGCTCATGGCAGCTCCTTTAGCCCTTGGGAATGTGGAAATTGAGATAATTGATAAACTGATATCTATTCCTTATGTCGAAATGACTTTGAAGTTGATGGAACGCTTTGGGGTCAGCGTAGAGCACAGTGGTAGCTGGGATCAGTTCTTGATCCAAGGAGGTCAAAAGTACAAGTAAGTTTCTTTTATATATATATATATAGTTTAACCACTTTGTGGAATGCGGTTGCCGCTTGATGTGAAAGTAATAATATGGTAAGTTTATCAGGTCTCCTGGTAATGCATATGTTGAAGGTGATGCTTCAAGTGCTAGTTACTTCCTAGCTGGTGCAGCAATCACTGGTGGGACTGTCACTGTTGAAGGTTGTGGGACAAGTAGTTTACAGGTATTTCTTTAATCGTTCAGACATGTCATCTTGTGAATTTTGTGATTGTGCCCAAACCCCTAACCGTTTAAACCAAGTTAAGTGTCTGTCTGAACTAGTTAGAATGACCACATAGCTTTTATTCATAATATTTTTAATTCTTACCCCTATTTAAAGGCATTGTAGAACTGTTTCTGAATGCTAACCCTAACTGTTTAATCCCACTTAAGTGCTTGACCATCTAAAATATTTCTAGAATGATCACATATGCTTTTATAGTTTTATTTTTAATATGGGATCATTTTGCCCTTATTCAAAAGCATTGTAAACTGTTCCAAATGCCAACCTATTTATACAATCTTCAGAATTGGCTTTCAAATCCCTAACAAAATCAAAATTTTAATCTATTGATCATCTGGGACGAGTCTGGACAATGTATTACATGTACATGAAACAAAACTGACATTTTTTTCTTGATTTTTCTATTAAAGGGAGATGTAAAATTTGCTGAGGTTCTTGAGAAAATGGGTGCTAAAGTTACCTGGACAGAGAACAGTGTCACTGTCACCGGACCACCAAGAGATGCTTATGGAAGGAAACACTTGCGGGCTATTGATGTCAACATGAACAAAATGCCAGACGTTGCCATGACTCTTGCTGTAGTTGCGTTATTTGCTGATGGTCCCACTGCCATAAGAGACGGTATACATTGACATTTTTCTTGTGAGATTGGAGTGTATTTACACACTTTGTTGTATGAAACAGTAGTAAAGGAAAACTGGGTGCCTTTTTTTTTTACAGTGAACTATGAACTAATGATCACTCTTTGATGGGTTCTATCAAAGGGGAGGATGTTCTACCCTTTTCCACTGCAGAATATGGGGCTCAAGATTCTGTAGTGGAAAATGGCAATTAACCTAACTTTATATTGAAGATCTTGGAATTCCCGTTTCTTAGGCCTTGCATTTTATGATTGACGCACATTGACTATCAGTTAGAGGTGACTATAAGGTGTGTCTGCTCCTTCCTATAAATGTTCCTTGTGTGAGAAGCCAAACTTTAGAAGTTGAAATTTCTTAGGACAAACCAGAGACTTTTCTTTGTTTCGGTTGAAAATTTCATACCCTTTTTAGGTCAATTTCCTGTGCACCTTATTCAAATATACCATTTTCCTGTTTGCTGGTCTGAATAAGTGCCATATTGATTAATGAACTTAAATCTTACACAGTTTCTAAGATTTTCCGGTGAATAATTTGTGTGTTTGCTCCTTCCTATAAATGTTCCATTGTGTGTGAGAAACCAAACTTTAGAAGTTGAAATTTTTTAGGACAAACCAGAGACTCTTCTTTGTGGTTGAAAATTTCATACTCTTTGTAGGTAAATTTATGTGCAACTTAAATATACCAGTTTCCTGTTTGCTTTTTGCTGGTCTAAACAAGTGCCATATTGATTAATGAACTTAAATCTTACACAGTTTCTAAGATTTATTCGTGATTGGTTTTTTTGTTATGCAAATCACGTCCATTGATTTCTTGGTTTTGCTATTATTTAGTGGCAAGTTGGAGAGTGAAAGAGACAGAACGAATGATTGCTATTTGCACAGAGCTCAGGAAGGTAAATTCAAGTGACTTTATGCTCATTTGAAATCCTTGACCACATCTACTTTGTTTGGCATGTTTCTTACATTTGCATTTGGAATTCATTTTTCCAGCTGGGAGCAACAGTTGAAGAAGGACCAGATTATTGTGTGATCACTCCACCAGAGAAGCTTAATGTGGCAGCTATTGACACTTATGATGATCACCGAATGGCCATGGCGTTTGCTCTTGCTGCCTGTGCAGATGTTCCCGTGACCATAAAGGATCCTGGTTGCACCCGGAAAACCTTCCCCGACTACTTTGAAGTCCTACAGAGAGTAACAAAGCACTAAGCCACCCCTTTATTTTGTTATATGATAATGAGAGAGAGAGGGTTATGCTCCACTGTTGATGCAACCACATAGTGCGGAAGCAGCCCATCCTGTACTTTGTGTTGCCTTGTAATCTTTGATGATTTGTGCTGGGAAGTCTCGGTATTGTTTCTAAATGTGTAATTTATATTTTTACTCCCACTACTTTTTTTTCTCTTATTTTCTTTATACTCCCTCTAGCTAACATAACCTAAAAACTCCTTTTAACTGTTATCTTTTTTCATTTATTGTGCAGCAGTAAGATTTGTGCAAAATGATGACCTACGTAATTTCTACCGGGGAAAAAAGAAAGGACAAAAATATTGAAGAATCTATGGGAGAGCAAAATTGGCAGGAAATTCAGAACCATGTACTGTGATGGACCTATTATATATTAGAGGATAATCATGCAATACTAGATAATTTTTTGTAAGTTATAAGTTGACAAATTGTGTAGTGCTTTCATGAAATAAATATGTATAGGTCCAGCGAACATAATTAGCAAGGCATGGAACATGATGCAAAAAGTTATAAAGATGGGCTTCTAGGACGTGTTCTTCACATGGGGTGGGCGCTGGCTCTTGGTGAATTTATTTGTTTTAACTTTTTCCTTCAATAATCTACTATTTAAAAATTCAAGAATCTTGAGAAAAAAAATTCAGAATCAGAATTCTACAGCAAAGAAATTTGATAGAAATCCAAAGGGGTAGTTCATAATGTAGGAGGAATTAAGATAAGGGGAAGAAAACATTATCTTTTATTTAAGAGATTCAAGCTCGATTTGTTTTCTTGTCAATGCAACAGAAAATAATAAAAAGTCTCATCTTATATGTAAAAATTATAGTACTCTCAAATTAGGATTGAATAGTGAAAAAAAAAATTAAGGAGAAAAAATATGAGATTATAAATATACTAAAGTAATTTATCCTCCTCTTTTCACTCATATTACATAACGAAAGATGTAATAGAGAAATTGATACTATTTATATTTACTTTTCTCTTATTTTTTCATCTACTAAATATGAAATGAAAAAATTATTTTCTTTCCTTCTACAATCAACGGAACCATTGGGTTTGCTAGTACTAATGTGACAACTACGTTTAAACGCCGCAGAGATGGGATCCTTGGGCTCGATAACTTCAACGAATACTATAACTCTTCATTGAAGAAAGCTCGTCAGGATATGATATTCAAAGTCTTATTTTATACTTAATGGTAATGATTGGTAAAAAAGGGTGAGAAGAAGAAAAGTACTAAAAGAGAGAAAAATATTTTTCAATCGTTTGATAAAAATAAAAAATAAAAAAAAAATAAAAGTGAGATGATGAGTAGTATTTTTTTTCAGAACAAATCATAATTTTTTTAAATTGAGATAATTAAAGAGTGAAAACTAAAATAAATTTTTATTATTTTTTTTCTTACCCTTTTTTTTTACCCTTTCTACCAAACAAATGGTTTGTCTTATTTTTCCTACCTTCCCCTTTATCTTTCACCTTATTTTTCATTTCTCACTTTTCAACGAATTTCTTTCTGCTGCAAGAAATAAATATCATATTCAAAGGGTTCATGCTATGCACTTATAAAGAGAATTGAGTATATAAAATTCACTCTATATGATATTACATGCACAATTAGGCTTTTTCTCATTCAAGAAGTGTGCACAAGTAAATTATGTTCCTTCTTACTTATCTGATATTGCTTCTTCTTCAAGGGCAAATAAGAGTTTTTGAGTATATTTGATGGACAGCAATGAAGTAGGGACACTGTTGAATTTATAAATTGTTTGGAAGAGTTATTTTCGTTACTTGTTTGGAGGAGTTTATGAATTGGTTTTTGTTTCTTTTAAAAAAACGATTAATAAAATGATTTTTATTTATTAAGAAACTGAATTTATATTAAAAAAAATTATTTACGATTGTTTTATTAAATATTAAATAGTTTATAACTCATACGTTGCTTTAACGTCCCTTTCAAACACTATTTTATAAACTATAAATCTAAGGATATTTGTATATTTTGTTTGGGGTGCTTCTTAATGAAAACGGATAATTTGAATGGCTAATGTTTTTTTTTCCTTTCATTAGTCTTAAAACTATTGTTTTTTAATTCTTCCTAATTTGGAATTTGGAGGGAGAATAGAAGAAGAGAAAATAAGATATTTAGAAGGCTGCTCTCATTTTCTCATTTTGTTTAAGAATGCTAATAATCGCACAAGAATTTATAGTAAAAACATTAAAAAAAATTAAAATTAAAATTAAAATCAAGTGATAATTTTATGAAAAACGAGTAATAAGTTTGTGAAAGATAAATAGTAACACAAAGGGATTGAAAATAAATCTTTTATCCATTTACCATAAGTTTTTTTATGGGTTCCATAAGTTACAAATTGACAAATTGTGGAGTAGTTTTCATGAAATAGATATGTATAGGTCCAGCGTACATTAATTAGCAAGGCATGGACATGATGCAAAAAGTTATAAAGTGCTTCTAGGACGTGTTCTTCACATGGGGTTGGCGGTAGCTAGGGTTGTTCGTTCGGTCGGTTAAATCGAATTAATTTATTGTTTTAAATTAAAATAAGTAAAATGGATGATTAAATGATTTATTAATTTAATCGATTAACTGATTAGTTATATCAATTTTAATTCGATAGATAATCGATAAATTATGATTTATATTAATTTAATTAATTAATTAATTAATTAATTTAAAAATTAAATTTAAATTAAATTAAATATTTATAATAAATATATAAATTTGAAAGGTCTCTAAATCAATTTTAATATTTTATTAAATATACTAATATTAATAATAAATTGAATTAAATAATAATAAACTAAATATAAAAATCAAGTTTATCTATTTAATCAAATTCAAATCAATCAAAACAGTTTGATAAACTTATATTATATCGATCGAAACGGTACAAATTATTTTATAAAAATTTTGTTAAAATTTTTAATTGATCGTGTGCACGCCCTTAAGAGTAGCTGTTGGTTAATTTAATTTGTTTATGACTTTAACTTCAATAATTTTTATCTTTTTAAACTAATGTGTCATTTAATGTTTCAAATCCCCACAAATCTCTCGCACCTTTCAATGATGGAGTAGCATTAATAACCTTCATAATTAGACATCAAATTTCATCCACACTATCTTCAACAAACCCAAACCCCTAAACTCCTCAAATCCCAACTTAATCACTCATCCCCCAAATAAAGAACTCCCACACAAAATTATCCTTGAATGAAGGAGAGGGGGTATGAATTTGGAGGCCCCATATTTAAGGTCTCTTGAAGGCCCCAAATTTAAGGTCTCTCAGCTAATCAAAATTCATATCTAGAGATAGATAGATTAGTTTTACTACCCAACTGCATTTGTTTTTCGCATCCAGTTCACTGTTTTGAACATTCAAATCCAAAAAAGAAAAGAAAAAAATAAAAAGAGTTACAACAGCCTCCTATTTTTAAACAAGTCAATTAGATCAAACCCCATTTCATTACCCAAATTTAAAAGTCACTTTCTCTCTCTTATTCCAATAACCATTTCTTAACAAAATAAAATCTTGATCTCTCCTTCCTGTGTGGAGCTAAAGAGAGAGCTATAAACCCCAAAAGGAGAAAGAAGCCACCACCAGGCACCAAGGTGAAGGCACCAAACCATACCTCCAAGAAACCAGAAGATTCCCATATAAACAAAAATGAAAAAGAGGTAAAAAAAAGAGAAACACAAATCAAATCCTCTTCACTTTCATTATCTTCAACACTAACATCACCACACAACCCACAAACAACAAAATTTCCTAAAATTTTCAATTTCTTCAAACCTTAACCCTAAATCTTCTATATATGTAAAAAAAAAAAAAAAAAAAAAAAAAAAAAAAATCATATCAAAATCGATAAAGAAAAATCTGGGTCTCATTCAAAACTCAACATTTTCCCGAGAAAATGTCCCAGCTGAAGCAAATGTCCCATCTTGACGACATCCCTTCAACTCCAGGCAAGTTCAAGATGGACAAAACCCCATATTTTCACCGTTTGAGGTGGCATTCTTCTCTCGCTAAGCTCACATTTTGGTCCTTTATCTTCTTGGGCCTGATCTTGATCTTCTTCTTTCGATCCCCTTCTTCTAATCCCTTCCCTACCGATCCCTCTCGTCGGTCTCTCCGTACCTACAACTGGGGCGGACCCGACTGGGAAAAGCGGGTACGGTCATCGGCCCGGGTCCGTACGCGTAATGGCATCTCCGTTTTGGTCACTGGAGCAGCTGGGTTCGTCGGTACCCACGTGTCTGCTGCACTTAAACGCCGCGGAGATGGGGTCCTTGGGCTCGATAACTTCAACGATTACTATGACCCTTCATTGAAGAAAGCTCGCCAAGCGCTTTTGGAGCGTAGTGGGGTCTTCGTTATTGAAGGAGATATCAATGACTCTTCTCTATTGAGGAAGCTTTTCGAGGTTGTGGCGTTCACCCATGTGATGCATTTAGCTGCTCAAGCTGGTGTGAGGTACGCCATGGAAAACCCTGCCTCTTATGTGCATAGTAATATTGCTGGTCTTGTTAATTTGCTTGAGGTTTGCAAATCTGCTAACCCACAACCCGCAATCGTGTGGGCGTCTTCGAGTTCTGTTTATGGGCTTAATACTAAGGTGCCATTCTCTGAGAAGGATAGGACTGACCAGCCTGCTAGTTTGTATGCTGCTACTAAGAAGGCTGGTGAGGAGATTGCACATACTTATAATCATATATATGGTCTTTCCCTTACTGGGTTGCGGTTTTTCACGGTTTATGGGCCGTGGGGGAGACCGGATATGGCGTATTTCTTTTTCACTAGGGATATTTTGAAAGGGAAATTCATACCGATATTCGAGGCCCCTAATCATGGCACGGTTGCTAGGGATTTTACCTTCATTGATGATATTGTGAAGGGATGTTTGGCCGCATTGGATACTGCAGAGAAGAGTACCGGAAGTGGTGGGAAGAAGAAGGGGCCGGCCCAATTGCGGGTGTTCAATTTGGGGAATACTTCCCCAGTGCCGGTTTCTGATCTTGTCAGCATTTTGGAGAGGCTTCTGAAAGTTAAGGCGAAGAGAAACTTTATGAAGTTGCCTCGGAATGGTGATGTTCAGTTTACTCATGCGAATATTAGCTCGGCTCAGAGGGAGCTTGGGTATAAGCCCACGACAGATCTGCCGACAGGTTTGAAGAAATTTGTCCGATGGTACGTCAGTTACTACTCTGGTGGGAAGAAGGCTGCCGGGTGATACATTCTTTTGATTGTGTGGTAGGATCCTCTGGATTCCTGTTCATTATGATTCTTATGATTGTTTTTAACATTTCTCTGTTCGTTGCACGATTATCGTCTTTTCATAGTATTATCTTTAATGATGCCATATAAGGAGGCACTAAGCTGAAGAAGTTTTGTGGTTGGTGGACATTGTTTTCTTGTCTGTTCCAATGCTGTATCAAAAGAAAATTAGAGCCATCTTTTGCTTTCTCTGAAATTGTAGTAGTCTCGGCATTGTAGAATTCATGACTTATCGAGCATATGCTGATTGATGGACATGTACCATTGGTATGCAATTTCAATAAAATAACACAATAATTTGTTTTTTCTGTATTCTTTCTAGATGGACTGGAGTGCATTTCGCCATGTATTGCCTAATTCTTTTGTGATAAAAGGCTTTGTGTGCTAATGATGCTGTGATTAACTTTCCTTCATTTTGGCAGAGCTAATGTTTCGATGGTGAAAGCCTTCTTTTATGTCTTGCTTTATACTGTGTATAGGAAATTTTTGTGTTGCATTTATTCTCGCATTTTGTTTTCCTTTCTTACTGATGTAGCTTACACATCATATGATGACAAGTTGCCACTTTTTCTATTTTTCTAGAGAATTATTTTTTAAGAATAGATCATGTAACTTGATTATTTTAAACATTGAAGAAGGCTTTTTTCTTTATAAGGAGCATTAAATAAAGTTTGAAAGGATGGTTATCGTTTCAACTTTGTTTTTTTTTTTTTTTTTTTTGGGGACTCCCTACAGTCTTAAGTTATGCTATTGTAGTTCAAATCTGATTTAAAAATTGTTTTAGTTTTTCCCATCTCTCTATAGAATGAGCACCATTTCCATTTGAGGCAATTCCTGCATTGGAATCTATTTTGAAATTTTTATTTTGCCTTGCTGATTTATGGTTATTGTTTTTATGTTAAGATGGTATTATATAGAAATATTCAACTGAAAACTTGATTATTGTAAGATATGTTATTCTAGAGTTATATTATTCGCATCTTTTGAAATGAAGTTCTCAGGAGTTTGGGGAATTAGGGGTAGAGTTTCTCGCTGGAAGAAAATATTGAAGTATGGGGGTTGAACAGAGGAAGAGTCAGGATTGTCACTTTCGAAAAACTAGATCGGTTAAAGTGTAGCTTCACTGCATCTTGGAGGTAAAAAATTGTTATTTGGCCATGGTCAATCTGGTCTTTAACCCCCATTATTTTACTTTAGAATTGCTTGTTTAATCATAGTTTTGATACATTGACACTCAGAAAATTTACATGTTCTTGTGTAACACAAAGAAGATCAGCTGGTTCATGTTGGTGGGCATATGGGGTTTCAGACTGGCATGAGATATAAGTTGTTTTACTTATACTTTATATTCTCAGTGGTTTTGATGAAGTTTTCAAAAGCATTTCTCTTTTTATAGGAGAAATATGCTACTCTTTCCTTTTTTTTTATTTTGCTCTTGCCACCTGATTTCTTTCCTTAAGAGTTAAGATCGTAGCATTGTTTTCATCTCCATTTTTGTCACTGTTGTCATCACTTTCTAGCTTCCTATTTGTGCACAGGACAATTTGGAATTTTTATAGAAGATTATTTTGGAACTTAATTTCATTTGCTGTAACTAGAATTAAATTTTTAAGATTTCATGGATTGTCAACTGCTATTTCTATGTTTTGTCTACATTAGAGATGAGAGTTACTTGTTGTCCAATCAACATGCAAGAAATTTTTCTCTGTTTCTATATATATATTAACAGTGACCTACCAAAGAAGGGTTGATCTGTCACTAAAATTTTGATCATTTGTTATGATCAAATTGCATTGCAGCATATGAAGATTCTAGTAAGTTCTTGCTTTGATTGATATCTGTAACTTCAGTAGAAATATCAGATGGTTCATTTCAAAGTACGCATTAGGTGCTTCAAGAAGATAGTTTAGAATTAGCAAACTTTTCTCGACTGCTTTTATTAGATTGCAACGTATGTTAGTAATGATTTTTGTCCCATTCATTTAGACACCCATAGAAACACCCCACACAAGTAACTTATGATTGTGACTAGTGGAGACTCCCAATGTCTATTTTGAATGTCAAAAGAAGTTGACTCAATATCACCAGTTACGACTTGCTGTCCTTTTGTGGAAATGGGCTTATATCACTTCAAGTCACCATCAAGCTCTTTACTGCCATTATAATTTATTAATTACTGCTGACAAGTGATTTTTTATTTTGAAGAGGAGAATTCATTCCAATTTTTATATTTAAAATGTTTAAAATAAATAAAAATTTAAAAAATAGAGAAATAATAACCAAGAAGAAAGAGAAAAAAATATAGAAAAAAAATATTTCAATCTTTTTTGCTATTTGTTTTGTAAAATTAATTTATTTGTAAATTCTATTAGAATATGCAATAAGCTAACTTAATTATATAATAAATTCATTTCTAAATTTATTTTTTCAAATATAATAACTATGGATTTCGAAATGAATCATATAACAAATATATTCCAAAGTATAAAAAAAATTTCCAAATTAATTCCTATTCACTTGTACTTGCAGCCAAGATTCTCAAAATCATAAAATATTACTATTTTTTTTTTGTCAAATTGAATTTTAAAAAAAATCGATAAAATAATTATAAAGTTAAAAACTCATTAGTGTTTTGATAAAACAACCGTTAGACACAAATCAATTTCTTAAAAACATATTTTCAAGTTCTGATATTTTTTCAAAAATCACATTTAGTGTTTGGCTTGGTTACTGTTTCAAGAATAAAATTCTACCAAACGATAAATAAAAACCTTTTAGGGCCGGTAGTCATGAAAAAAGTTTGTGGATTTTTCGCAACCAGTTACCCTTACTAGGGTTGACTATTTCCGTCCCCTTCAAGAATTTGCACAATTGCACTGCACTTCACTATTTCAATGCCGCGTGCAATTTTACCCCTCAAAAAAAGCTCAATGATGAATGCCTACGCAATATTAACGTCATTTGATTGGTATTTAAACAAATTTAAATTAGTTTATTTAAAACTCTTCAAAGCAAAAAAAATTTATCAACCAAACATAGTCATAAACCCCTAGGTACAAAGAAACAGATGAAATATGCAGCAATCAACTGGTCATAGCATCTATCTCACAAGAGCATAACTTCATAAAAGGAAACTCACTACTCAAAAATGTTCTCATTCCTTAAAATAACCATTAAATAGGAAACTAAACCCTCTCAATAGTATAGAAAAAATGTTTTAGAAGATCTCAAGAAACGGCATGCATATGGTAGCATGTAAAATGAAAAAATAATATATTTAAAAGGAAAATTCATAAATTCCTGTCGCTTGACCTGATCTGCTATTACTGCATCCTAAAGCTCAATCTGCAATTGTAACCTCAACCTCCACGCCTGGTTCAATGGTGATGGAAGTGATCTGCTTCACCACTTCAGGGGAGCTGAAGAGATCAATCACTCGCTTATGAATTCGGAGTTCAAACCTATCCCATGTGTTGGTTCCTGAGGGAAAATGAGAACAAAAATCAAATAGAGAGATGAAATTGTTTTTTTATAAGTATAAAGAGATGAAATTGTTAGAGGAATGAACAACAAAAAAATTTTAAAACAGAAACCGATATGCCTCCATTAGTGAAAGTGATATCAACAGCTAGCTAAAGACAAAAGAACAAATCAAGAACTCTTACAAAGAAAAAAATTGAGTCAGTTTTTCAATCAATACCTTCTCCACAGGGTGACTTCCTAGTAGTAATGTGCAAAACTTTGGTAGGCATCCTCACTGGCCCCTTCACTCGCAATGTCTTGTCTTTTGCACCACGAACAAGATCAGCACAAACTGTGCAACATACATAAAACTTAAGCATTAAACTCTAATAACAATGCAAATGCTAATACTTACGAATTCTACTCTCTTAAAATCTATACACACAACAAAAACAGATAAATTGAGTACCTTTCTCAAGATTCTTGACATTCTTTGAGGAGAGGGTAATCCTAATGCGGTTGATTTGCTCCTGGGATTCCTCCAATCCAGGCTTAGTAGGCTTCATCAACCCGTATGCCATGATTTAGCCGCCTGCCCCTTGATGCTTCTCAGCTGGATATGAATATTTGCAGGCAAGTAAATCATCAACGTTAAGAAATCAAATTTCATTGAAAACCATATGGAATGCAAAGTGATTATCTAAACAAATAGGCATCCAGCATAAAACTCAAAATACTTTTTGAATGTCATAATCTCATGTTTATGTTTCTAATCAATAACTAAAAAGTTCATAAAATTGGCACATGATCTCTTAATTCATCCTAGGAGCATACAACCCAAAAAAGGGAGGCAGGTCGAGGCAAAAATAAAAGCAAATAAATGTTGGTTAGGTAAAAACAAATTCGTTTGGCCACAAAAATTCAGAATTTTATTTTCTTTCTGAGTTCTCTTAGCAGCCAATACCATAGGGTTAGGCTTGCTTGAAAGTTCCACAGACAATTGAATCATTATATTCGTTTTGATTGTATGTATTGATCTGTATCAGTATGTTTCAAAGCTTTCATCCTCTTCCTCTAGAAGAGACATCATACAAGTTACCAACACTAGACCCAAGTCACCCTACCTGGCTTTGTTCTCTCTTTACTCCCTAAACAGGTAATTTTCTTATACTTCAAGCAACCAAACTCACTCAAATCAGGAACAAAGTTTTATAAAAACATAACCAACGCTTCTAAAATTTAAAAGAAATAAATAACCAACTGGAAATTCTCAAATCTAAAATATTGTTTTTGCTTTCGTTAGTTAAGATTTACAGCCAAAAATTAAATAAATAAAAACTCTGACTTGAACAAAAATAAATAAATAAATAATCTTGTATACCTGGATCTGGAAACCTAATTAGGGAGAGAGGCAGAGGCAGTGGCAGTGTTTTTCTCCGTAAGGTAGATGAAATATAGAGCCTCATACGTATTTATAAGACGCTCTTAGGTTTTTATTATAGTAAAATCTTGTATTTTTCTGATTTAATTCTATTTCTCCCTCAAATTTGGGATATTTTATACTTTATGCCCTAAAATAAAAATCTCAATTTAAATCTTAAATGTTTTCAAATCTCTCAGTACAAGCTACATGAGACACGGTATCACCATTCATTAGTTGAGTTATAAATTTATAAATATTAAACAAATATATAAAAATTAATTACTAAAAACATATTAGCACAATAAAAATATATATTAATTAATCAAAGAATTACTAAAAGTATAACAAAACATATAAAGTGAAAAGAAAAAACATAATAAGGTCTAATTTATTTCCACCATCAAAGTCCTCTCCCATGATCTATTGAGGTGATTGGTTTGGTTTGATTTAGTCCTTTTCACAAAAAGCAACACTTTTAAGGATTGATTTATCCAAATATTATATCAAATAATATTAAAATTAACTTAAAGCATCGTCAATTTAAATGGTTGGTTGTAATTTTAAGACTTAATTATAAAAAATATTTTATAGTTAATTACATTTTTAAAAAATACTCCGAAGTTTTTTTGTGTAAAAAATACTATGTGATTGATTCTATTTTTAAAAAATGCCTTGAAGATTTTTTTTGACAAAAAATACTATGTGGTATGCTTCTGTTAGCAAAATAATACCACGTTGTTGATTAAAATAAACATATCATAAAGTATTTTTAGCTAATAAAAACATATGACATGATATTTTTTACTAACAAAACATATCACAAGATATCATTAGTTGAGTTATAAATTATTTAAATAATAAACAAATATATAAAAATTAACTACTAATAACATATTAGCATATACATATTTATTAATCAAAGAATTAATAAAAGTATAACAAATCATATAAAATGAAGAAAAAAAACACATAATAAGGTCTAATTTATTTCCACCGTCAAGGGTCCTCTCCCATGGTCTCCATTGAGGTGATCAGCTTGGTTTGAGTTAGCTTTTTTCTGTTAGAGAGTCGTATCAAGTCTTAACCTAATAAGGTGATGGATTAGCAAAACATACAATTGTCGTACCATTAGTGAAGTTATAAATTATTTAAATAATAAACAAATATATAAAAATTAATTATTAAGAACATTAATACATAATAAAATATATATTAATTAATCAAAGAATGAATAAAAGTATAACAAATACATATAAAGTGACAAACAATATAATAAAGTTTAAATTATTTACGCCATCAAAGGTTCTCTCACATAAAGTCTATGAGAAGATCAATTTGGTTTCACTTAGTTTTTTCACAAAAAAAAAAAAAAAAAAAAATGGCACTTTCAAAGACTCATCCACCCATATGTTAAATCAAATAACACTAAAATTAGCTTAAAGCAATACCAATCTAAGCAGTTGGTAGTTTTAAGCTGAAAAGATTCAGCCAAACAATATATTCTTATTATGTTCACATTGTCAATAGTGGTAGACCTTTATTAAACATGATAAATTTGTATATTCTATGGTGCCACAAGTCATCCAATCAAAAGTGTTGAGCATATACTTGAGACTTATTTGTAAATATCTTAGAGTCTAATTGAGTTTTAATTATATATTTTAATTTGAAGATTCTATGCCTAAGCATTTGAGGGGTATCATCAGGTTAGACAAGTTAGACTTACCTTACTTACTATGTTAATAAGAGTTTCTTTTTGGATTGTATTATTTTGTTTTTTTTTTTTATCTTTTGGTTTTGGTTATAGACATATTTAGGCTGGTTTTTGATCGTTGACATTGGCTTTCAGCTTGTTATCACGGTATTCCTTCACCATAAGTGAGGCTTTTTAATGAATTGAGAAGGGGTCTCTCATAGACAGGTGACCTTCGTCTCTTGAAAAAAAAAAAAAAAAAAAAAATGTTGCTTGTTTTGAGACTCAAGGCCAGGTTTAAGCATTTTCGTGTTTACAACGATTTCACCTCAATGAGAGTAACGAATCTAAGTTTCATTAGGAAAGTGACTCCCACGAAGGTTGCTGGGTGAGGGTTAACGTTACCTCTCTGGTTCCGAGGCACTTCTGCCTCATGCTATTACCCTTCCGGCTCCCCCTACCCCTCTGGTTCCTTGGCCATTTTCCCTCACGCTATCACCCCTTCCAACTCCCCCTCTCCGCTATCGAGTAATTTCCCGATTTAGTCAATTAAGATAATCCGCCCAGTAAGTTGAAGCACACTCTTTAACACAATGTGGTTATCCCACTGCTATCTATAAAATATATATGAAATGGAGCTACTCACAATAAACAAATCAACAATCAAGGACTTTTTTGGAATATATAATAACTATGATTTTTATGAACTCCTCATAATGAACGGAAAGAGTGATTTGGCTTGCAGCGTATCATGCAAAATATTGTATTACCATATCATTAGGTTCATTCTGTTTGCCAACCGGACAAAACTAAGATAACTGTTTTTATACACAAAATTTCAATTAAAATTTATCATTTTAGTATGTAATTTAACTCATATTTCATCACTGATATAAAATATCAATTTTTGTACGAAATACTAGCACTTATTTTTTGTAATTTTAAAATTTCTATAAATATATATTAAATGATAGATCAAGATAATTAATTTTCACGAAATTTCACGAATTTTGTATAAAAAACTTCATATTTTGCCCTTTAACAGGAAAAGGAAAAAAAAATTCGCACAAAGAGACGACTTAGGGCTAAAAAACTAGAAGTTCAACCAGCTGGAGAGGAAGGAGAAATTTGTAAATTTACAACACCAATCACAAAAGCCAATCCCTAATTTCACCTAAAAAATGGGGGAAATAGATTTAGAAAATTTTCAAACAAGAAAAAAGAAAAAGTTTAGAACGTTACAAGGCAAGAATTTAAGTTGATCTACATTGTGTGAATCAAAATCACATCGATATCAACTTCAAGTGCAGCCTTTCCAGTTCTAATTATCGCCAGAAATATCAAACTTTTAACAAAAGTGTGAGAAACGAGCTTCAGTAGCAGTGACCATACCCAACAGGAGAACCATTTTCATCTGGATAAGCTAGCCAAATGTGATGCAGTAATAATTTCCCCACCCAGTTCCTTTAAATGAATTCACACGTTCCTAAGAAGTGTGTATATCCAGTTGCTAAGCTAAACCGATGAAATTTATGTAAAAATCATACTTTGTTTTCCGCTCTTTAAGACAAGGCACAACATATCCGAAGTGTTAGAAGAAGAGCTGAGGAAATTCCAGGACTCGAGCATTAGGCATTTCCTTGATCCCTTAAAATGAACAACCTGCATTCAAGAGGAAATCGAAACACGTGAAAACACATACTTCAAATACCTTAACATCAAACTTGCAGTGACTTGTCAAAATAAAAAACATCATACTTGCTGTGGGGCCAAGTTAACAAATGTAAGGTAACCTCATCTATCAAAATTTCTAAGCTAGGCTAGTGATCAGTATCATGAAGAGAAGTTTATTTTCGGAGATCGAAGTATACCTCAACATCCAAGGGCATGCCATGAAATTGGCCTGCACCCTCAGGTGGTGTCCAGTTATATGTAGCACACGGTAAAAATAGCACTGAAGCGCGACCAATATTTTCTACAAAAGCCTGCAACTTGGTAAATCTCTTTACATCAAAAGAAGGGTAAGATTTTACAAGCCAGGCAAGAGCAAGTTGATCTCCAAGCAACCGGGAAGAATTCATGTATTTAGAACTGTAAGTTCTTAATACTAGTTGAAGAAAAATCATTGCCCTGCAGCCAATTTCACATTGTAAAGTTTTTCAGTGAATAATTCCATACTACTTGTACGTTCACAAGGAATCACAGAAACATTACAAACCTAGTTATACTTTGTTTCTGTTGTTGTCATGGTTTTTCCTAACCTTGTTATACTATGCGATTTTCTTTCATCCAAACAAAATAAGAAAAGGGGACGCAAAGAAGAAAATTACACACCTTAGAATCCAATCAAGGGTGCCCCTTACTGATATAAATCCTGAATTCAGAGGTTGATCTTTGTTGTTCCTGAAGGTGAGAGCCAAATGAAAATCTGGATACTTGTGAAATATCTGTCCTAGGTCATCAACCACAGCTATATCTGAGTCACTGAAGATAAAATGACTTATATGCCCCTGCCTTTCAGAATGCTCCTCAAGTCTCATTTCAAGAAAGCTCTGCATAGAAAAATAACGACTTAACGTAAAACAAGAACAGTGTTTTTCACAATAATGTAGAGCAACAAAATTCTTGTTTTATTTTAGCATTTTATTTAACATTGTTTTGTATGATGAAGTACTTTGTGTATCGAATGTGAAGGAATATGTGGAGAGTGACAAGCTATCAGCTGCACAATGAGATGAGAAAAGGCAGACAACATTGATTTTTTTTCTCAGCAGAAATGGAATCTTAACAACTGAAAAAAGAGGATGTCAAGCAATTGGAGGGAGAAAGGATAGGTGAGAGCGAGAGCGAGTTAGGCAAAAATAGAACAAAAAAATAAGTTTAGAAATGAATTTTAATAAAGTAATAAATAAGAAAATATGGCTAAAGCAATGTAGCTATTACCAAATAATTAAAGTATTCTACCTATATATCAATGTGATTTGCTCTTACAATGTAAGATCTGATTCTTTGGAGCATCAACTTGTCTCTTGAATATTCACCCTGAATGGGCTGTACAGTCACCTTTTTCCGGCGAACTGAGAGATCTGATGCTGGATCAGTTAATATGATAACATTGCTACCGGGCATTGCCACCTGAAATTATTGAATTTTTAAAAGAACTACTCAACAAGGTAAACTCCAGAGCATTTATAGATTAAATTCAAGTTTAGAAGATGGGACTGACACCAGAAGTACTCTGAAAAGATCAACTCTAGAGTATTTGGATTGCTAAGAATATCATCATACTTCATTTTAGACATAAAAATTTGCATTTAAATTGAATGTTCCTAAGTATAATTTGAATGCAATATTCTAAAGTAACGCATCAAGCAAAATTGTGAAGATATATATAGAAGGTTTAAATTCAAGTTCCAAGCATATTCACTGGGTCTTCAAGTTTACATTTCCAATAGATACTAGCTGGACAAAAGGCTAGACATTAACTAAGCAATTACCTGGATGAAGTTAATGAAGACATTCAAAATGGCCATTGACCTCTCTTACTGTATGAAGCGTTCCCAACACTAACAAAGTTTGATGATCTACCATCAGCATGACTATCAAGTGAGGTGTTATAAATGGTGAAGACAGTAACAAAGGAAACGCTGTCTCCATTGTAGGATACATGGGAAGAGGTTGGGAAATGGGTCTTATTGAGAGCTTTGATGCCTGCAACAATTACAACAGACAACATATCACATCAACAAGGCATGGAGTCATATATATGACTTGGTTTCAAGTGAGGGTAGAAGTCCTAACACACATTTGTAAAACCGCCACATCTCAGGATGATGGGACATTGTGTATTTACATAAGCACATTGAACCCATGAAGCTATCTACACATAGCATTACTCATAGCCAATATAGTAAACATACAGCTATAAATCATATATATCAAATGCTTGATTTAATAATAGAAGATGTTTTCAGAAAAGAAAAAAAAATCTCATACTCAGAGATAAGCTAAAAGTTCTTATAAAAAAACATACCCACTCTTCTGGACAACTCTATCTCAAGGATGCAGTTATTGTAAAAGGTCATTACTCCCATGAAGGATACATTGTGTATTTACATAAGCACATTATTCCCACGAAGCTATCTACACATATCATTACTCATAGCCAATGTAGTAAACATACAGCTATAAATCATATATATCAAATACTTGATTTAATAATAGAAGATGTTTTCAGAAAAAATTCTCATACTCAGAGATAAGCTAAAAGCTCTTATAAAAAACATACCCACTCTTCTGGACAACTCTATATCAAGGATACAGTTATTGTAGAAGGTCAAGAGGGAAAATATGTATGTGTTTCAAATTATAATGGGAACTTTTAAAGAAAAAGACAAGAAATATAAAACAACAAGGCTCTTTTTTTCCCTTTAAGAGGTTTGTATATACCTATTCTATTTTCAAACATGTTTGAGCAGCCATGATGAACAAGGGTTCTATGATTCAAAACCCTTTAGAAGGAATCGAGAAAATTATACTAGTAATACCATGTGCAGTATAATTTTCAGATCTCTTCCTATCAGGCATCATAAGTCGATGCTTGTGAGCCTTAGCAGTGTTTTCCCAAATAAAGTGGATAGACATAGGAAATTGGCAACACTAAGCAACTGGTTAAAAACTAATAATCATAATGAACCAAACTTGCCTTAAAACCCAATGTGCAGATAACAAAAATGCAACTATAAATGTTTGGGCCATTATGACCACTTAGTATACTATAGAAAAGGAGAATGCAGGAACCTTGGCATTGCAAATGATTCGACAAGCCTTGTCCAGCAGCAGGTCCAAGAACTAGATGATCAAATTTCATGTTATGTTTATTCGGCAGATCTTCTATAGTTGTATTTTGGTGCAATTCCAGAACTAAATTCATGCAGCAACTTTTCCCTCAAGTTTCCAGTAATAAATGAGTGAACATCAAAAAGATAATCTGTAACAGATTAAGAAGAAGTAGAGAAGAAAAATCACCAGATAACAGATGAGGAAGGATGAAACCTAAAGGGATGAGGAGGAAACAACACCATCCAGTACATGATCTCATGCTTAACAAATCTTCCAAGGTACCAGATGACTCAAATAACAAAGGAGAGGTGAAAAATATACTATAATATAGGAACTCCCTGATTGTGTCAGTGGTCTTGAGATTTGTCCTAGCTGCATAATGAAAAAAATAAAAGTTCACTGAGTAAAAGTAATACTTACCATATCTATCACAAATCAGAAATTAAAAAAGAAAAAAACAAGAAGCTTAAATGCTGAAACTGACGTTTTCATCTAATTCCAAAATAAAGAAATTAAAGCAAATATTTTGGATATCTGATAATTCTCCTACCACAGTTTTTTTTTCAGCAACCAGAAAATGATTCCTTGTAAGAAAGAAGAGTTCAGGAAAACAGGTTCTGCTAGTTAATAAAATATCATGATAAATTTTTTTTTTGATTGGTAATAAAATATCATGATAATAAAGTAGGAAACAAACCGATGTGGCTTTAAATGTATAAAATTGGGTCCATTGGATCATAATCAGAGTTCAAAATTTGAAAGCCACATCTATGTTTCTATAGACCTAAAGAATTTATACTGAAACTGAATTCTATAGATCTCCATGATAATGCACAGAATCGGAACACTGGATTATGATACACTGAAAATCCATAATGTTCAAAAGCAGCAACTAAAAACAATTGAATACCTAAACCCCAAAACCTCAAAGCAAAATTAAAACTATCATGCAACCTTGCTGAATCAGCATGAAAAGTCAATTCTAAAGAAACAGCAAGGCTATAGACCTGAAGAGAATAAGAAAGCGAGAGAGATCAGAGAAGGTCTCAATCTGAAACATACAATTAACAGCAGTTCTAGTCATCCATGGAAGACTAGCTGAGGTAAAAATTGCAGCATGTGTTATACACCATTGAATCATTAGGTTCAAGTAATAAACTAACATTTTCAACTGCATTACAAATTAACACAAAATATTAGTCGAACTGTTTAACACTAGTACAAATAAAAATCAAAACTTTTATCCACAACAAGCAATAAAAGAATCAAACAAAAAGTCTATGCAATGAAGACGCCAAAAAAAATTTGAAAATGACAACAACCTAAAACAGGACCAAAAGCTTAGAGAAGAACCCTCAAGCAGTAGACACCATGCAGCGTATAGTAAGACTCGAAACGCCTATGAAGTGATTATCATCACTCAATCTTTGAAAACAACACCAATAAATTTAAATTTTCTAATTTGTGGAGCCAAAAGAGAAGCCAGACAACATTTATCCTATAACTGGTCGGGAAATCCCTAATCATGTGTGATTGCTTTAGCTATTGAACCCTCCTTCCTTGTGTGCGTTTTAATTATTTAAAAGTCATTTTTTGGGGCAATGTAGATCTACTAATTACAATCTTTTTTGGGCATACAAGAACTCGCTTTCTGCATAATAAATATTCTATAAAATGAAGGAATTTGAAACTCAACTTCTACTGGAATGAGCGAAAGAAGAGCAGAGAGGAAGCAGCAGTTGTACTCGTAAGGACAGGTGAGAGATTGATACGGCAGTAGCGTAGAACTCGAGTGCTGCCGTTTGTCACGGAAGCCCACGTGTATCGGTGGATGCAATTTCAGTGTTCCTCTCTTTTCATTACTCGATTCGATAGTACAACAATGCAGGGAATTGCGGCCCCGAAATTAATTACTCAAAAAAAGAAAAAAAAAATCAATTGAAAATGAGTTAGTTTTTAATCTTTCGGAAGAATATTTTTGGAAGAAATTCCCGACCTGGTCTTGATCGGTTTTTCCTTCTCTTTAAAAACTTAAGCGTCAAGGATATTTTAGTCTCAACAATATTTACGTAATAGTTTTTGTACTAAATTTTTTTTTTTAATTTTTAACACAATGTGCCGCGGGTTACTGGATCAATTCTCATATACTGAATGTTCGAGTAATTATAAATACCTACTTTAAACAGCGATTTCACTATTAGAGACAGCAACATTCATGAAACACCTTACAGTCCTTACCCAAATAAATATTTAGTAGTAATTTTTTCAACTGGTTTCATTGATACAGTAGCTATATATGCGCCAATTTACAGATTTAAATGTAAAGAACCAATAATCTTACTGAAACAAAATGAATATCAAAAGGATATAAGGGAAAACAAAAACGACCACTCTTGATTAACAGCAGGTTTAAAAAGGTATGGCTCGTCTATCAGGCCAAGATTCTATCTTCTCAAAGTATTTGGCAGGCACCACACCATCAAAACCTTCAGTTAAGATCACCTTGTTGTCTGAAATGTAAAACTTCATTCCCTCTGAAATGAGGGAAGAAGAAGAAAAGAGGGAGAGAATGGCATTAGTTGTCATCTGCATATCTTCACTATAAAAAGTAATTTTGAACATCATGTGCTTAAATGGTTGTGTTTTTACCTTCCAGAGCTTTTCTGACGTCAAGAAAGATTAAGACATTAACATCTCGTCTCATACCTGAAAAATAAATGGGTAGATAATTAGAAATCATCCACACATTTAAGTTTAAACTTCATCTAGATGACTGCTCAATAACTGCAAATCCTGTGCCCAAGCGTGAAAGCAATCGATTATTTAGCTTGACAAACATATTTAACATGCATATATATCCTCTGTATTCACTAGTAATAAATAAGACACCTCCTCCCTTCTCAACCCTTCAAACCTAAGCTACAAAAAGGGCATTCTAATAAGCATGATATATGCATTAAGCTACACAATCTTCCATGCTGAATGCTATTAGCAGCTGATCAATTTATCATGCGTAAAAAAAATTCTATTCCTATAGAGTAGTAACAAAACTCAACCCTTTATTCTAACAGAGCCTATGCTAATTCATTTACACTGGAAGAGACTCCATAGCATGCACAGGCAAACATGATTACACTCGATGAAAATATAGTCATTATGATGATACAATATTTCATTCTTTGTGAATTTTTTTAACCAATACAGAAAAAGATAATAACAAAAGGTTGCATTATTCATCAATGTGGTTCATATCTCCACCATAATGTGCTCAAATTAGAGGTTCCTGCAAACGCAAATACAATGAAGTTATAGACAATTTGATTTTCTGACCACCTGCCATCCCAAAAACATATACTCAAATGAATACAGCAAAATGGAAGATGTAAAGTAATTGCTAATGCACCATTTCGTTTGTTGGGTTTACAGCATGCTGCATGCACGAAGAAAGTGAACTTTTAGAGCTATGAGCAGTTAACAAAACTCAACCCTTCGATTCTAACAGAGCCTACTACAAGCCATTTAAATTGGGGACATAAATCTCGCAATCAGGATGCGCTTGGTTGCTTAGAAAACGTTGCAAGAAGAATTCATTTACAAACTATTTTCTAGTAGAAAACTGAAAAGGTTCGGAGAAGACAAAAAAGGCAAAGCAAGACAACAGCAAACAAAAGTTCTCTCCATTCGCAGCTATATGAAAAAAAAAAATGACATATAATTGAAATATAGGAATATTAATTTTCAAAAGATCCACAGTATGATTAGCAAAAAAATATATATCTGAGTAAAAATTTTGTTTTTCAAACCCAGTTTTGTACTTCGCTGAAAGCAAAATAAAATCATTACAAGGATTATAGTTTACTCATTAAATAAATAGCGACTGTATAAAATGTAGGTGTATCAAAGGAGAGAAAAGGGGGAAAAAGAAGAAAAAAAAGAGCAAACTCTAGTGAGAAAAGGATATAGGGGAAGGAGATCAAGGCTAAGATCTGGCTTTGACAAAGCAAATGATACTATAAAATTAGAAAGAAAGAACTCCAAGCAGTGACAACATCATTAAGAAATTGAGTCATGAATGGGAAAATCAAATTTGCATTGAGATTTTACGGATATTGTACCACTAATTACTTCACCATCGGTTGGCAAGCCACATGATAAGTGAACATGCAGTCTTTTCATGCGTTTTAAACCAGACTCCAAAATCGATTCAAGATTCTTCTTATAGGTTCCGTGTACACACACTGCTGTCATAGAGAAAGAAAAGCCGTGAGGCAAACAGAAATGTAAAATAAACAAACAAGGAAATCCAGGCTTGAGAGGAAAAAAACATTTCCTGAGAATTATTTTTACCTGGAACTTCCTCGGCCGAGAGGATTGGCTTTAATAGGCTTTCAGATTCAACTGTCTGTCAAACACACAAAGGAAATCCCTTTAATTGTGCAGACAAGGCACCAAATTAGATTATAATCCAACATAAAACATCACAATTTTTTTTTATAAATAATTTTTTTAGAAAGCACCAAAAGGGTGCAACTCAAAGCCCAAGGCTAATTACAATGAAGAAGTCTACCAAATCTAGAAAATCATCATCACAAGTTAATGGGGAATATTTTCACAAGACAGAGAATCAGCAAGGTAACAGTGCCCATATACGGATTGCTAGCACTGAATGTTATAAATACAATCTAACAACAGTCAAAATCCTTAGCATCAAGTTATAACTTGAATCCAAATTATAGTGATTAGCCAAAAAAAATTATAGTGAGACCATGTAGAATCATAAGATTTGAAGATTCATAACGAACAGAAATTTTACGAAATTAAACAGTGATATGACAGGAAGCATATGGAACAGCAAAAAATTCACAAAATCTAGCAGGCTTGTGAGAATAGCAACACTCAATAATTATGCCTGCAAATTGAAAACCATCGAGTTCATAGGATGATAGAAGAGGAGTATCAGCATAACTCGACAAAAATCAGAGAGAGTTACAACCTAGTTTCAATTCAGTTCCTTCCAGATATAAAAACATGAATTGATTTTATAAATAAGAATGCATCACCGTTACTGTGTGGCCTTGGTTTGCACGAATCAAAAGCTCTCCATTCTCCTCCAGGAGGCTAAACCGTTGCTTATTATCCTTTCTGACAGCCTGAAATTAAGAATTAAAGAAACAAAAACCTTTTACTTAAATGGAAAACTCGTTCATGGTGTCAGACAACTACAGTAACATACAGAATTCAAATGGAATTTCCAGCCTATTTTAATATGAGTGGTATCCCTTTTAAATACCCAAATTCTTGTGCTCTAAGAACATTAACGACATGGATTTCCAATATAACTCCATGATTAACTTATTCCAAACACAAAACCAAACTAGATTAGAGATGCCAATATAAGCCAGAGAAGAGAAGATTTGCATTGAACCAACCTCCCTAATGTCATCAACCGTGTGTGACCTTAATGGGACATTAGCGAATGTTTTCACATTCAGCTTTAGTAAATCTTGAACTTTGACAAATCCATCACTCCGCATATTCAATTTTAGCTCAGTAGCCATATGGCGCAGAGTTCGTGTCCTGAAGACATTAGAAAGGTGAAAATAAATAAAATAAATTCAATATAATCGTTCCAATCAAGAATTTGTATAAATGTACCAAACTGATATTGTAATGTTAAGGTAGAAACGAAATCCTGCATATGCTTAAAAGTTAAAACTAAACTGAAACCAAATGAAATATATTGAGCACATTGAGCACTCATTTGGTAAACTCTCCACACCAGAGAGTAGAAAAAAGAACAGATCCATCAAGAACCCAAACAACAATAAAAGGGTAACAATTTCTGCAAATAGAAAGAATATGAAGAATAAAATTTACGTATGGTTGTACTCACAAAAGTCTGCCAAGAGCATCAATTTTATCTTTGCCTGAACCAGAACCACCACCACCACCACGGCCTTTAGATCTTTCCCGATCGTTTTTCATCTCCAAACCTCTTCCTCTACCACCACTGCCTCAACAAATTGAGCATAATTACAGCATTATTAAGTAAACCCACAATTTATTTTTAAATAAATAACCAAAATTATATGTTTGGCTGCCGAGAAAATGAATGAATTTGAAACTCACCTTCTACTGGAATAAGCGAAAGAAGAGAAAGAAGAGCTTTGATTACTGTTGTGATTTGTCCTCTCCATGAAAGCTAGAACACGAGAATTGATGAGCAGAGAGGGAGCAGCAGTTGTACTCGTAGGGACAGGCGGGAGATAGATACGGCAGTAGCGTAGAACACGAATGCTGCCGTTTGTCACGGAAGCCAACATGTATCGGTGGATGCAATTTCAGAGCTCCCCGCTTCTCATTATTCGATTAGATAGTACAGCAATGACAAGGTGTGCGCACCGTTGAGGCCACAAAAAGGTAATTGCGGTTTAGAAATTAATTACTCATACAAAGAAAAAAACCAACTGAAAACGAATTGCTGAGCGAACAAATCCTCTATTCGTTTACAATATGAAAATTGTAAATCAATTAAACAGCAACCAAATGGGCATTTGGTCTAGTGGTATGATTCTCGCTTTGGGTGCGAGAGGTCCCGAGTTCGATTCTCGGAATGCCCCTTTTACTTCCTAGAATTTTCTCCCATTTTAGTTTTCCTTCATTTGGCCACTGGTTTTGTACTAACGGCCAGAATTTTTGGAAGATGGGCATGAGTAGAGGGAGAAATTCTAAAGCTACGGTTTACCAAACTTTATCAGTGTAGCATATTAATTCTTAGTTATTAGATAGGGATTAAATTAAAGTTTTGATGGTGGACACAAAAGGGTTATACTTTATTAATAATATATTTTTTATTTATTTTTTTAATTTCATTATTTCATTTATTTTTAAGTAAGAGCATGTTAAAAGATGCATCGATATTGTTTAAAGTCAGATTTAACCAGCTTGTTTGTTTAGGGCCAGATTTATCTAGTTTGTTTAAATTTGAACAAAACAATTTTTGTTTTGGAAGAAATTTAAGTAAGCTTATTTAAGCTTGTTTAAATCTACTCCAAATATCATCGTAACGTGTATTAAAATGTTAGTTTCTTAATCCGATAAAAGAGTATATCAGCACGCTCGTTAGCTCGTGTTGAGATGTTATTCTATCCGCCCCTAAAAATGTCTAAAAACCCTTGCTTAATTTATATCATGGGCAACTATCATGTTTTTACTCAAAATATGCTTTTTCTTTTTCCTATTTCTTCCGTTTCTCTCTAGCAATTTTTATGTATACTTTATATATTTAATATTTAATAATTTGATTCATTTTTCATGTTAATTTTTTTATTTTATGGATCTCAAACTAAGATGTTATGGAGTTAAGTAGATCTATTAACTATTGTATAAGTATGAAGAAGTAATCAATGTTAATTCCAATTGAAAGCTTTGTTCTCATAAAGTATATGAAGCGCTGCTAAATAAAAGTCTCTTGAGATTTCATAATACTGCGTGAAGATCTCCACAAATTGAGAGCCAAATTGCCAAACCAACACTGGCAGCTAAAATATGCTAGGATAATACAATACGTTTTGTAATACTAACTATGCTGTAAATTATGTAAGAGATTCTCTATGTTTAGGACACCCTTAACCATTAATCTACTGCCCCAAAGAAAAGATCAAATTCAATGATATAAAAGAGAAAAAAAGTAAAAACCAACAAAAGATAAGACTAATATATGGAGTTAATGGATTTTAGAAAGATAAAAAAGTAACACCAATTTTATGTTCACTGTATTAAGTTCTCAATTTCATCAAGAAGTTCAACACCGTATGTTATAGAAGTCGACATAAATATCATAAAAATAGAGGTCAAAAAAAGGTAAACTTGTGTTTTTTAGCCATTTTCATTAAATGCAAAAATAGGATTTTGCACACTTTTCTTTTAACATTTTTGCCTTGAATCCATGGATTCGTGATATCTGAAGAAAAGAAAAAATCATAATGAACTTGACCAAACTTTTTTCCCAATTAAATCCTATGATTGATTGACAAGTGTTATTGTTGACTTGTATTTGATTTTAATTATAACAAAACACTACTTAAATTATTCTAACAGTTTTATCTAAGTGTTAAGCAGCAACACATTCAATACAAAAACATGACGCAAAAATACGACACGTACAATTACCAAAAGAAGACAAAAGATCTAGAATAGGTTCTAAGGTAATTGATTCAAGTTGTGAATCTTTATTTTCAGTTATTTAGCTTAGCTATGGCTCACTTTGATTACAAAATGTTTGACAAAAATAATCAAAAAAAGATGTCTTTAAGTCAAAAAATTGTTTTTAAGCATGAAAACTGTGTTTAGGCTAAACCCGGTCAACTAGGTCTTTGAACCAGTCGACTGGTAAAAGGGACAGTAGCTTCTGCCCCTTGACCCAGTCGACTAGTACCAAGACTCAATCGACTAGTCCTAAGACTCAGGCAATTGGTACTTGTCTGAAGCACAAAAACTGAATTTTCTCAGATGACCCAGTCGACTGTTTCAAGGACCCAGTCGACTGGTAATTCGAAAATATAACGATTTGAAATGCGTGACTTGAGCATTTAATGCTCCATACCTACTAAATCAGTGTTTAACGGCCATATAAGGCCAATGCTATAAAAAAAATAAAAATAAAACCTATCAATGAGCATTTAAACAACAGGAAAGCACACTTAATTTAATTTATAGCTCATTAATACTCTCAAAAGGTTTGAAAAATTTATTGTGAGCCATATTTTAAGCTTTGTTCTTGAAAGAGAGATAATATTCATCTTGTAAAACATTCATTATCTCTCTTCTTTTCTTTTACATTTAATATCAATCATTGTAAAGAGAAAGAGTTGGTGTAACTCTTTGAGTGCTTAGGATTAAACACTTCTTTGTAACTTCCTTGTGGAAGAGAGTACCTGTAAGGTTTGTGCAACACCCGTGAAGTTGCTCAACTAAAATTCATGGATTGCTTCAAGGAGGTTCCTTGAAGAGAGTGGATGTAGGGTCGGAGAGATTTCGATATTGCCGAACCACTATAAACGGAGTTTGTATATTCTCTTCCAATACTCTTTTAATTTCAAGTATTTTATTTGTTGTGTGTCTTACTTGATTAAATTGTTAAAAACTTATGTATTAATTAGTAAAAAGTTTTTAAAACCAATTCACTCCCTTTGGGGTTTATACCTCGATCTACAGTTATAAAGATTAAAAGGTAGCTTGGTTAATTGTGCTTATGAAAAATATTCAAAGCATGTCCAAGATACTAATCAACATATTAGTCATCCAATAAAAAAATTAAAAGAACCTACTATCAGAATTAAGAGTACTATTGCAATCAGATTTTTATTATGGTTAAATTCAAGTCCGATTTATATTACACTTGTCAAGAATAAAACCAACTATGCAAATCAATAAAGAACATCTTGTGGATAAAAAGCCAATGGTGAATAAATCATGAGACTCCAATCATGATGCGTTAAAACACTCACAAACAAACAACATATAACTTGTTTTATAAGCCTAAATATGAACCTACAAACACTTCAAGAGTTATTTTCTATTTACCAAAATTCAATCCGATAATAACATTCTCAAGCACTTCAACAAATTAGTTTGTTTGCATGATATTAATTAAGTACCCAATAGTCATGAGTAAAAAATAAGACACATAACCAAATACTAGAAAATAACACATAAAAAGAATAAGAGTTTAGACAAAAATGAGACAATACTTAGTGTGTTTCCCAACTCAAGAAATATCTCATTAAATCGATCTCTCCTCAGTTTTTTTATTGTAAGCCTTTTGAATAAATAACATGATGTCATGAGTCCTCGACACTTTATATGCTTATAAGTTATGTATGTGCGTACACTACATAAAGCCTTTGGAGAAAACATCACCTATAGATTTTTCAACAAAAAGTGAAGTGCTTGCATACTTTATGGATCTTTGGATACATATCATCACCAACTTCCATCAAGATGTTTCGTTTTCTAGGAATATTTCTACCAAACTGACCCATTTCCCAGTAACAACCAAGCTTCCATATTTTCTTATTTAGATTGTATTTAGCTTTTAGAATTAGTACATGTCATATGCTTAGCATTTATGCAAGACAGTTGAGCGCCTCATATTTTCCCTTATGCTAAGTACTAAGTTCTGACCATAACCAATCCACACAACACTTTCCTTCAAAGTAGTCATTTCCGCTAAATATGAAGGTAAAAATTAATATCGTCTCATCCAGTCAGTGTATTGTATCCTGTACTTCTCAAGATTCATAATAATTTGTAAAGTTTTATACTTCATAACCCCATATTTAATTTTGTCATGTCTACTATATAATTGAAGTGTTGGCTTTTCAATTTCTTTGCAAATGTCAACATTCTTAAAAAAGATAAGTGAACTCATAATCCTAAGAGGTAAATTAATCACATTATAAAGCTACTGAAATCAATAAGAATTTTTACATTCTTGGAAACCAAATATGCATAAAGCATAAGAAAGGAAAAAAAAGAATTACTAAAACCTTTAAAAGGTAAGAAAAAAAAAAGGATAAGCTTACCCATAACATCGAAAAAAAACATATTTAGTAACGAACAACAAATTGACAATGTTAGGAATTACCAATCTTCTCATAGAACTTCAATTCAAGAAGAAGAGAGATCATGATGAATTGATTTTACCTGTTTTGTAATTTTCTCTTATTCTATGAACCATGGCCTAGTTTAGCACAAACCTCTTCCAGGGGTTCATCAAATTCCCAATAAAAATAGCTAATCTCTAAATTTTCGAATAGTAACAACAAAAAACATATTAAACTCATCATAACACTTCATTAGATTTGATTACGTTAAGAGAGAAAGAAGAATTAAAGAGAAAATTAGAACCCCATTCGTAAGTGTCATAGATAAAGAAAGGCAGAGAAGTGGAGCTATAGAGTATAGTAACTGCGAAAAACATATTAAAACCATTATAACACTTCATTAGATGCGAACACACTAAGAGAGAAAATTATAGCCCATTCCTAAGCGTCATAGATAGAGAAAGGTAGAGAAGTGGAGCTATAGTCTATGAGAAAGGCAGAGAAGTGGAGCTATAGACTATAGAGTGAGAGATCTTTTCTTTGTTGGGTTTTAACTGAAAGAGAAAAGACTGCATACCTGAATCAATTCCCTTGCTTCTCACATTCTTGTAGCCCAAACCTTGACGCAGAAAAAAAACAGATAAAACCCTAGTATTCGAAATCCAAATTACAATGGCGAAGAGAAGCAGCAACGAAATCACAATCAAATAAAAAATGGCTAAAATTACCCAATACAAAGGGACGAATTTTGCAGCCAAAAGCCACAAAACCCAAAGATGGGGGAGCTGAGAAAGATCATAGGAAGAAGAAGAAAGGGCACCGTAATGAGATTGAATTCGCAGAGAGAGGAGAGAGATGAATGATTGCTTTTATTAAAAGAGTAACGGAAGATAGTTAAACACAATTTGAGACTCCTGTGACTAAGTTTCGACGTGGGTGAGGAGCTGTGGAGACGTGAGTGAAGAAACGAGAGAGTTCAACCGCAACAGAGAAGGGGACGAGAAAAGGAGTTACAAATGTGTTGAAGTTAGTTGCTGCAAGGGTTTTGTGTTATCCTTTTAATCCCTGCTAACAACGCTGTGGGTTTTGTATCACGTTAAAAATGCAAAATAAAAATCATTTGCCTATTTTTATTATTATTATTATTATTATCATCAAAAACAAAAATGTTCCTAGCTGTGGAATCTCGAATGCAGTAGCTGTTTATTTTGTTGGGCAAAGTTGAGCAAAACATAAATGAAGTTCATGATAAATCTTTGATGCTTGGCTCTAGATCTATATTTATTGTTTGCATTCCCTGTTGCATAGTTCTCTTCATCTCTTTTAATTTCGTTTTTGAGCTCTTGTTCTAATTGAAATCCATACATTTTAGCAAATTGAAATTCTGACAAACTATTAAACAGGTATTTGAATCCTCTACATTTTGATAATTGAAATGAAATCTGGATACCAACATTAACTGAAATAAAAATTTGTTGCCTCGAATGATCAAATCAAAGGCACCAAACATAAATTAGTCTGATACATCAAACAACTAAAAGTTCTCCCTAAATGAACTCACCAAAAAACAAACAAGTCCGGGAAAAACCAGGACTGACATGTTAAATTGAAGAACTGAGTCCTGCTCAACCAAGAGGAAGTATCCCAAAGCTGGCTTCGAAAGATCTTACCTAAGCCACAAGGGTGCTGGCAGTAGTAGATTCACTGCAAGAAGAGGACCAGTACCACCGTTAGTACAACAGCAAGCATGCAACAACATTTCATTTAGAGGAGAAAGACTAACCATCTATTTGAAATCCATTCTCTTAAAAGAAATGTAGACTTTCTTACATTGAAACTTCGACAGATATAGACCATACATGAAAACATGCAAGTGCATGACATGCATAGTCAACTGAACATATAAAAAAGAGAACACAGAAAGCACCTAAACGGTGCCAACCCTCATAATTTTAATTCATAAGAGCAACAAAGCAAATGCTCTATAGACCCTTTTTTTATATGGGTAAGTATCATGAGCCACAAAACCATACTCACCAGAAATTGAGAACATTGCAGACCATTAAACGAGATAATATATACAACTTATACAGTGTCCTAATTCTGTACTTGCTAATTTAAAATTTACAAAACAAAATTCCTTTTCATGATCCAAAGCGCTTCTCACTCAAGGTTCTCATTGAAAACATGATAACTCCATAGTTTAAGATCTACTCAATTACTTAAAGTTTAATTTCTCCTAAAGAACCAATAAACATTAAAGAGCAATGCAGCAAAAGGCAAAGATACTCACTATTTCCACACAGGAGGAAGCTTCTTTGTCTTCTTGTAATAACGAGCAAGGCGGTGGATCCTGCTCTCAACCAAAATTAACCTAAACTTCGAATCTTTATCCTTCCTGTTCCTCTCAAGATGTTTCCGAATAGCAACTGCTTTCTTAATTAAGTGGTACAGATCCTCAGGTATTTCAGGAGCAAGTCCTGATTAATTATTTTTTTTTAAAAAAAATAGGTGGTTAATTATCTTAAAAAATGACAGAAGAATGTTACAAAAAATAATACTAATCAAAACCCACCATGAGCTTTCAGTATCCTCAAAATCTTGCTCCCAGTAACACTCTTCACCTGTGCAATCCCATGAGAATCACGGAGAATAACACCAATTTGAGATGGTGTCATACCCTTTTTCGCAAACTTGCATATGTGCTCCTCGACCTGGAGGATCAAGATAAGATCAACAACAATTGATACATTACAAAAACTTAGTCCATAAATCATTGAATGAACACAGTTGGGATATAATTAGCGGCTATTTCAATGCTTAATTGTGTATTCAGAAAACAAGTTATACACCAAAATTTTCCAATTACATGCCCCTGGCCTAACTTTTTTTTGATAAAAAAAGTATATTCATAAGGGCACCAAGTGGGTGTAACCCGAACTACAAAAATCATTTACAAGTCAAAAAACAGAAAATAAAAACTCAAGAAGCTGTTCCTCATTTACAAAAGGCTGACCTCTAAACCAAAAATTTAGGGTGTGAAACCATCTATCTTTAATCACACCTAAAGGCTTTTCCACCCCATCTGTCCCTGTCCTAACTTATCGTCCTTTTCTACCAATTGTGTTGTTGAGACCCACAAGCAGAAGAGTATTCTCCATAATTACAGCAAATAAGGACACCAGAATCAAATAATCATCCAAGGGAAAGGGGGGGGGGGGGAAGTAAATATATCAGGCATGATAAACAAACTAAGGTTTCATTAGGTGAGGAATTAAAAGAAATAAAGCTCTTCAACATATCAAAATTTAATTAACTCACTTCTGTTTAATTCAATGAAAAAGATTTGTTGACACCAAAAAAAATGCAAATACTAAAACTTAATTCATTGAATCAAGAAGTATATATGGCTTAGTGAAATGAAAGTTCAATTTCTCCTTTTTTATCCGTAAAAGAAAATATGTATATCAAAGGGACCTAGGGGGTGCCGCAAAATTACAAAAAAATATCTACAAGAGAGTAACTCAAAGAATGAAAGTTCGATTTCTCTAGCCCTACATAATGATCATTTCAGAATTCCAGATAAATGCACTTCCCTATCCCTACATTTTCACCATCATTACTCAAGGCTCAATGACAAAATGACCACCACTCAACTAAGCTTCCGTTTCTTAAGAAAAAATAGCATATATGTATGCATATTTAAAAACCATTAAAGAAGTTTAAAATGAATTAACATAAAAATCGAGTTCTTCATCTTGTCTCTGTATGTTTTTTATTTTTTTTTCTCAGCAACCAAACAAGGCGATATCTGAAACAAATGAAGAGAGATTTTAGGATCAGGGGTTCTCACATCCGGAGAGGTGATCTTCAGCCAATTCGGCGGGGTCCTCTTGTACGGCAAAGCAGATGCTGAAATACCCTTACTATATGTAACACAAAAAGGAATGATCAATCAGAGGAACGAAACGCATTTGCAGTATAATTTTAACAAAATATATTATAAGATTGTTTTCTGAAGATGATGTAAATCAGATGAAGAACAAACCCTCGACTGTGCATACGACCCATGATGGCGGTGTATCTTCGCTGGCCCCCTAGCTCAGTCTGACGCCGCCTCTTTCTCTTGCACTGAGAAGAGAAAACCCTAGCAACTAAATGGGGTCAGAAGGTAGGGTTTTTATAGCTTTAACTAATTGCAACGTAGTCCTTTGGTTTTTGCTTTCTTTTATGTTTTGACTCAGAAGAAGGATATTATATAGTCCCTCGTCCCTTTGCTTTCTTCATTTGGGCCAAGATAGTGCTAGTATTTTGGGCTAAAAAGAGGCTGGTTTTTAAGCAGGCCTCACATGGTAACCTTACCTTTTTTGTGCTAACGGCCCAGTCCATCCCAAGTTTGCACTTGCCGCTTCCTTCGGTGCTGTTTGGAGAGGGAGCTTGCTTAAATCTCTTCGAATCAAGTTTTTACTTTGAAATGATTTAAGCTTGCTTAAATCTTTTCTAAATGTTACATTTAATGTTGAGCGTTTTCTTCAATATTTTTCCATTTATAAAGTCGGAACCCCATTTTTTTTTCTTTTTCTTTTTTATTGGTAGTAAAGAGATCGAATCTTTGTCTTCAATTGTAGTTACCAGACAACTAGCGGATAAGTCCGGTATTTGAAAAAGATAAATTCGAGTTTTCACCGGGCATAAAACAAAAGTCATTTATAAAGAACCCAAAAATAACCATTAAATAAAAAAAACAATTCAAACCTCATTTAATATTCACCACTCAAAATATTTTGTTTCTCTTGCGAAAATCTCAAAAGACCCTAAACTTACAAGACAGTTAAATCAAAATTAAGGTTATATTATGATACTATCACACAAATTAAAAATAATAATTATCTATTGCAGTTTTTGTTATAACCACTTCTCATTTTATTTCATTATTTTTATTTACCAACTCGAAAAAGGCCAAATTACATTTATATACTTAGTATACAATTTTTTCAACATTTACCAATTTCAAAAAGTTAAGAACAAATCAAATCCTGCATGGAATGCTTCTATAATTAATTGGATTGGGTTAGTTTTAAGATGAGTGAGTTTTTTCTTTACTGTAATGATAATTATGATAGACAGAATAATGTAATCATTTCGGTAAGTTCACGTTCTCTAATTAAAATGTTCTTTTTTATTATTATGTAATTATTATTTTTTTTCACTTTTACTTTTTACCTTTAATTTTGTCTTGTTCACAATTGTGATCTCAAGTGATTTTGCTTTTTTCTTTTCTTTTTGATTTCTCTCTCTTTCTTTCTTTCTTTTCACGGAAAATAGTAGCCTCTTTTCTCTAACTGCTCACCAATGACTCGAGCCCAATAATGAAAAATAGTATTTATTAATGTTTAGTTTTTTAATTCTTTTTATTTTTCATCCATCTAAAATGTTTTATAGCAAGAGCAGTCTAAAAAGATATTCTATTCATCCATGCTTGCACAGTAATTAGACAACTTTTGGACATAATAAAATTTTAATTTTTAGAGATTTGAATTTCTATTTTAGAAAAAAAAGTGAAAGATTGTGTTGGCTAATGGAAAAGTGAAGATAAAAAAAGATACGTATGTCTTGTCTAAAATTATTTGCTTAGTTGGTACATTGCTTCAAGTGGATGAGCATTACGTATCTCTAAAGTGCACTCAGTCTCACTCACATGGCTTGTTTGCAGAAGAGAATCCGATCTCTTTTGGTGCACGTAGATTTATGTTTTTTCAGATTTATGTAGGAATGTCGAATAAGAATACAAATTTGAGTGTCAAAATTTATAATTTAAAATGTTTAAATATCATAATTTTATTTAAGTATTGAAGATGCGATACAGATATGATAGGATATGAAAAGTTTGTATAATATAACTGACGACATATTATTATTATCAAATATGTATTATCTTTTAAAATTTTATAATTTAAATATTATATTTTTATTCGAGTATCGGAAATTCGATATAAATACAATAATTTGTATAATATAACTGCCGACAAATTATTATTATCACACATGCATTTTCCTTTGAAATTCTCTAAGAGAGAGAGAGAGACCATTAAAAGGCACTGTTAAAACCCAACAAATAGAAAGAGGGAGACCCCTTTCAGTTTTCATTCAGCAAGGGCGAATGAGCAATCCAGCAAGGATGTAGAGACTGTAGCTTATTTTTTCAAACAAAAGGATGGGTTAGATAAGAAGAAAAAAAGGGCTATGAATTTTATCACCATTTGAGTCACAAATTCAATCAAGGTTGGCAAACTAATTTTGTCTTATATGGTAAGTGAGGGAAATAATTGTACTCTCGTTCGGTATAAAACTGAGGCTTGAAAAATGAGATTTAGGTGAAATTGTTGATTGATTGACAGGATACATGATTGGTCAGAGGAAAAATGGAAATAAAGTCAGATGAACTTCTTGTCCAATGATCAATTTTCATGTACTCATATTAAAAAAAAATTCATAAAAAATTGGAGTATGAATGTTTTTTATCGATTGTTTGATAAATATGTATAAAAAGAATGAATATAAAAAATTTAAAAAATAAAATTTTAATTTAATGGTTAAAATTAAGGTATTGATTTTGTTCGAATTATATATAAATTATTTCTCTCATTTTATGCGGATTGCAACAGTATTATAGGTTTTTATATAAATAATGAGATAGGACGAGCTAATATTGTATTTAAACCAATCTTCATACTATTTGTATATACTATTTAATACAATTTCATTTCCAATAGCACAATTATATACCATTAAACGCAAAATTAAGAAATTGCTAATTACCATTGTTAATTGCATAAATACTCATGGTGTCAACTAGCTTATTGTCGGTAAAGTTACTTACCAAGTGCACAAAAGATTTTAATCAAATCTTACTCATAAAAAATTAAAAATCAAAATATGATAGAACTACTTCTCGTTGTGTAATTTATAAACTTAATGAAAAAAATCGCATTCATGTTCGGCACCGACAAGAGAGTTAGGCTGATAATTAATCAATTCTAATTAAAAGTAATAGTAATCAAATATGAAAACAACATAAATGGTTGACTTTTTAACGGACTATCCTACACATTCATATAATTAAGTAGTACTATTTTTAACCTCATGTGACATTTTTAAAGTGAGAGCTAGTGTGATCTCAACCATGTGTGTTATGCTTCAGTTAGGTTTTGGAGAGAGAGAGAGAAGAAGAAAACATGCATGAGGTACGATGTCCAACAACAGCCTCAATTCTCACCATACGATCATCACCAGCATGACATGAGATAATATTCCTCAAACATTGATTAATTAGTAAGCCCCCACAAAATCTGTCCCTTCTTACTTTCTAGGCCCAATTATTACTGTTTCACATGCTCTGGCAAAGGAGACTTTGTCACTTAAAGAAAGAAAAGAGACAGAAAAACATCAACTTGAAGTTCACATGAAGCTCAAAAATGGATCCAGGATCAATGGTTTCCAACTAATTCAGGGTCAAAGGACCACTTATTACATTTTAAGGAGTCCAGGCCCCTTCTTAATTAGTACACAACAATGATTCTTTCAGCAAATTTGTATGTAATAAAGATAGTTGGACATTCAGTCCAAACATTAAAAAAAAAATACATGCTGAAAAGTTAAGTGATGATTATAAAATCTTCAAACTAAAAATAAAATTTAAGTTTTTAAATTGAATGCTTGTTAATATTTTTTAAATTAATATGTTTACTTTAAAAAGTAATAAACTTTTTTATAAAAAAACTTGTTCATATTGGGTATTTTTGTTTAATTTTTGCAAATGATTTGCTTACGTAGACTTAGAAATAAAACCTATTTATATCAACAAAAAAAAAATACACGGGTACTATTTGATTATTTGAATGTCTTTCTTTCATCAAAATAACTTTATTATTTGTACAATATAAATATATTAATTCTATTCGCAAAAAATATACACAATTAAAATGATATTTATTAATAGATATATTTATTTAAATTAATAATAATAATAATAATAATAATAATAATCTCAATGTTCTAGTAATAATGGATACATTATTATTACATTTAAAATTTGATTAGAAATGATGACTAGTGATTTATATAGTGACAATAACATAAATATCTTTACAACACAAAGATAATTTAAAAATATAAATACTATCAAAACTGATTTTAAGATTTTTCAAACTATTAACTTTTGATGAATAAAAAATTAGAAGTTTAAACACAGCAAGATTAACAAATTTTGTAGTAATTTACAGTTGTTTAGACAAATGAGAGATCTTATCTTAAGATTGAATCTTGAAAGTCATGATTAATAACATTTTATCAACCATCTAATGGTAACTTGATGTATTTTGCAAACCTATGACAACAGATTTGGGATAAGGGACTCGGGGTGCACCATAGGAAATTTTTTTGTCTGAATCGAGTTTTAGATTTGTCGAAAATTTTATTGGTGATTTTGAAGAGTTTTATTGATAAAGTCAATATAGATGTGAGATCCAAAAAATGACATTATCAATAAAAATTTTCAAAATTATTAGTGAAGTTTTTAACGGGTCTAAAATATAAACTTTAAATCCGAGTCAACCAAGTATTTCTCGCACTAAAGGTAATGTTAATTCTTTTAGATCCGTTGAAAACTTTATTGGTAATTTTAAGAAATTTCATCAGTAACTTCAATATAAATGTGAAATCCAAAAAATAATATCACCAATAAAATCTTTTAAAATTATTTATGAAACTTTTAACGAATCACTTATAATTATATAAATGATCAAAAATTAAATCTTGTTCACACCAGAAATATAATGGATAAAATTAATAGGAAAAGTTATTTTCAATTGTGTAACTTATAATTTTTTTTTTTAAAAAAAAAAGAGGAAACCCCCCGGGATTACCCATTCTGCTGCCTTGCGACAATCTCTGCACAATCCAATCTATGGTCTTGTCATTCATCTATGGGGCCAACCAGACTTTTTTATTTCTATCATTCCAATTAAAGTTGGTGGTATGGGAAGCATCCGTGAGATTAATTACAAAGGATGGCACCATTTTCAGTTTTGAAAATGACACTCTCCTAACTCTTTTTTTTTCTTCTTCTGTTTTTCCACTAGAAAAAAAGTTTGATTTTTCTACTTATAATTGCTTATTAGCCTACCACTTAGTCTAGTTATTAATTTATTATCATGTTTAATTGTAATTGAAGCTATCACACCAACTAAGAGCATTTTGATAATTTGGAAGTTATGATGTGCATTTAAGGACTAAAATTATGATTGGTAAAAAAAAATGGGTGGAATAAAAGAAAGAAAAGAAAATGAGTAGAAAATAAGTTTTATTTTTTATTTATTTTTCTCTCGTTTTCTTTTTCTCTGTCAATCAGGAACATAATGCAAACTTTTGAATTATCATGGTGTACAATTCAAAAAAGGAGGAAAAAAATTAGCACCAAACATTGATTCATTGCAGTAATTTCATCAAAATAAGGGCCCGATCAGACTCTGGAGGTCCATCTTTGATATATTTTTTTTCTTTTCAAAATGGTGATGATTCACATTTTCACATAAAAGTCATGGGACCCTTCCTTTTCAAATCCTTTACCTAACGAAATCAATCATATAAACTCATTCTCTCCACGTCCCTCGTAACTGCACTAGAATCTCACTGAAGAAAGTGAAAGAAAAGAAACTAAACCAAAGAAAAGAGAGAAGAAAGAAAAAGGATCTGAACATGGAAAAGAAAGAGGAAGTCTTTTGTACTTGGCGAGTGCGTGTGTGACCAGTTATCTCTACCACCAGACATACTCTGAACGCTTACCATAGAGCCAAAAAAAAAACATATTTTTCACTCTTTCCCCTCCATTTTCTCTCAAGCTAAACATGTCTTTCCTCTTCCTCTACCTCCTCTGTCTGTTCCTCTCGCTCCCTTTAACCCTCTCTTCACCCACAGAGCTCGACCTCCTCCTCCAAATCAAGGCCTCATTGGACCCAGAAAACCGTTTCCTGACCTCATGGGCTCCGAACACTGACCCATGTAGCAGTGGGTCCTTTATTGGCGTGGCTTGCAACGAGGAGGGTCACGTGGCCAACATTTCCCTTCAGGGGATGGGTCTCTCCGGCACGATACCGGCAGCTGTGGGTGGGCTCCAGAGCTTGACTGGCTTGTACCTGCATTTCAATGCGTTGAATGGGGAGATACCTAAGGAGATTGCGAGCTTGAGTCAACTCAGCGATTTGTATCTCAATGTGAATAACCTCTCTGGAGAAATCTCTCCTCATATTGGCAACATGACTAATCTTCAAGGTTGGTTGTTTGGTTTTTGAGTGGAATTTGAAATTTTGTTTCTTGGTCTGCTCTTATGTTTTGTGTATGTCTGTGCTTTGGAGATAGAAACAGGTGAAGTTCGCTCACTTTCTTTTGAAGTTTCTGTTATTCTGCATGCAAGTTATTGGATTTCTGTATTTGCTGCATTCGGAGTTTAATGTTTGTATGGGAGCTGACTAATTAATTGCAGTGAGAAGCTTTAATCTTGTTTGTAGTTTACATCAATTAATGAAGCTCGATAATTTATTGCAGAGAAGAGCTTCAGTCTCCTTGTGGGTTATTATTATTTTCCTAATTCGTATACCTTTTCCTTTTGCTGGTGGATATGAGTCTTTTTCACTAACTAGATCTGATATTAATCACGGTTTCTTCCATAAAGCTTTGACATATGGGTCTTTTCAGTAACCCATATTTGATTTTTAGTTAACTTAGTGAACAGCGTAATCTTGTTTTAGTTAGTTAATCTTCTGAATATTTGCTTTATCTGGGTTTTCTACTTCACTGCTTTGGATTCGATCTTTGTCTGTGGATCTTCTATTCCAAGTTAAGTATCATCTTTTGATGTTTTGGGTCACCTTGAACCCAGCATTTCAGATTTTGAGGAAGTTGTTAAACCAATCTTGACTCTTAAGAGATGAAGCGACATTGTGGAATTTCAAGTTTTCTTTTTTAGTTAGTGTAGGATTTCAAGTTTATTAGTGCAGCCAAATTCTTTAAATTTTTCTCCAACTAAGCTTCACTCTGGATCTTCGATTCACAGTTCTGCAGCTATGTTACAACAAATTGAATGGGAGTGTACCGACGCAGTTAGGGTCTTTGAAGAAGCTTAGCGTACTCACGTTGCAGTATAATCGACTGACTGGTGCAATTCCTGCAAGTTTGGGGAATTTGGGGATGTTAACAAGGTTGGATTTAAGCTATAATAGGCTTTTCGGTCCAATTCCAGTAAAATTGGCCGATGCTACTGCGCTGGAAGTTCTTGACATTCGCAATAATTCTCTATCGGGCATTGTACCTCCAGGTAATATCGTCTCTCTTGCTATAACATGTTCTTATACAAGCTTTTTAGTTTCTATTTTCATTTGTTGAAGAAATTTCAGATGGAATAGATGTTTACTTGTTTCTTTTTCTGCATGGAAATGAAGCTCTGAAGAGACTTAGCCGAGGATTCCAATACGAAAACAACCCAGGGTTATGTGGAGTTGGGTTTTCTAACTTGAAAACTTGCACTTCTTCTGATCATCTGAAGCAAAACTGGCCTGAACCATATAAACCTAATGGTCTTTCTACAGAGGATAAGCCAGAGTCAGCAAATATGCAGCCTAATTGCAGTGAAACCAACTGTTCAAGAAAATCCAACAAACCACATATTGGTGTCATCTTTGGCGTGATTGGAGTTATCGGGGCAATTACTTTCACTGGACTATTCACATTCTCATGGTATCGTCGCCGAAAACAGAAAATTGGAAGCGCTATTGATACTTTAGATAATCGGCTTAGTACTGACCAGGTCAAGGAGGTTTCCAGGAAGGGTGCCACTCCCCTCATCAGCTTGGAGTATTCCAATGGATGGGACCCGGTGGGCAAAGGGAGGACTGGAAGCGGGGTTTCTCAGGAAGTTCTTGAGAGCTTTATGTTCAATTTAGAAGATGTGGAGCGTGCGACTCAGTGCTTCTCAGAAATGAATTTGCTGGGGAAGAGTAATTTCTCTGCGATCTACAAGGGGATCCTAAGAGACGGATCAGTTGTTGCCATTAAGTGCATAGCAAAGTCAAGTTGCAAGTCTGATGAAGCTGAATTTTTGAAGGGGTTGAAGATATTGACCTCATTGAAACATGAAAATCTTGTGAGGTTGAGGGGTATTTGCTGTTCGAAAGGCAGAGGAGAGTGCTTCCTCGTGTATGATTTTGTTCCAAACGGAAACCTGTTGCAGTATCTTGATGTAAAGGAGGGCAGTGGAAATGTTCTTGAATGGTCCACCAGAACTTCCATAATAAGCGGCATTGCTAAAGGTCAGTGAATTTCTACCTCTTCAAAGTTAGAACTTTTTTTTTCTTGCTAAAATCCTAGCTTTTCATATGTTTTGAATTATTTGCATTTGATGATATTGAAGATTGAGGTGCATTTAGACAGTTGGCAGGAAAGAATGAAGTAAATTAGATGGGAGGACTAATCATACAATTTACTTGAACTTTTAATCTGTTAGCATGAGGGAAAAAGAAAAGAATCAACTTAATATGACGTCCACATCAGTTAATAATCATTTTAGTTTACTTATCTGGGGGGAAAATCTTATTACAGTCATTCTAGTGGTCCATGAAGTTGCGTCTAAATAATATTGATTAATTGAAAACCAGAGAAATCACCCTTTGTAGTCTTGAGGAGGAATGTTATTTGCCTTGTACATTTTGTATCCCAAAACATGATGTTCCCTTTTGATCAGGTATCTTGTACTTGCATGGAAACAAAGGAAGCAAACCTGCTCTAGTTCACCAGAATATTTCAGCAGAGAAAGTTCTCATTGACCACTGGTATAATCCCTCGCTCTCAGATTCAGGCCTGCACAAACTTCTCACGGATGACATTGTTTTCTCGAAGCTCAAAGCTAGCGCTGCCATGGGATACCTGGCTCCTGAATACATAACCACTGGCCGCTTCACTGAAAAGAGTGATGTATATGCATTTGGTATGATTGTATTTCAGATACTCAGCGGGAAATGTACGATCACCCAATTGACTCGCCATGCAGTAGAGTCGGGGAGAGTCGAAGAATTTATTGACATGAATCTAGAGGGAAAGTTCCCTGAATCTGAGGCAGCTAAACTAGGGAGAATCGCTCTGCTTTGCACCCATGAATCTCCTAACCACAGGCCATCCATTGAAAATGTGATGCAAGAACTAAGTGGGTTTATTGGCTGTTCTTGAATTTCGACAGGATTCTTGCCTCAATTTTCAAATGACAAGAGGCTAGATGCAGCTATTTACTAACTGCTAGCTGATGCTGGTGCAGAAGCTCTTGGTTGCCAGATTCCTCTAAGTGTAGCGTCCCCTCTGGACTGGATGTTGTGAATGTTAAACATGCAGTGGTTTATTGTAATTTCTCGTTGGGAACCTAAACTGATCATCATGGGGGAATTTGGCCTTCTAATTCGGTATTGAAAATTTGAACATGTAACAAGGCTGTTCCCCAATTAGCTTAAATTTGAACATATATTGGAACTTTTTATGTGTAAGTTCTGTATGTTTAATGGATCCATTTATTTGGTCTCTCTTCCAACCTGTATTTCAGTAACTCTTTCTATTTACACGGGAGTTTTTTAATAAAAAGGTTATATACAGAAATTTAGTTAAATATCCTTAAAAAAAATTATTTAAAAAACAAACTTGAAAAATATTATTTAAGAAACGGATTTCTTGTAAAAAAATTTGTTTTTATAATTATTTATCAAATATTAAACAGATTTTAACTTTATCACTGTTTTATAAACTATAAATCGAAATTATGAGAGGCCCACTATCTGTCATCTTGGCACCTGAATTTTAAATGCCAGTTTATCTTTGAACATTTTATGCAGGACGTACTATCTTTCCTCTATCATCAAGAAAGCTGAAATGAATGGACCTGTTTTTCGAAACAGACCCAACACGTGAAGTTGTGTAGATGTTCTAAAACCAGAAATGGCCAACTGATTTATGGAGAAAGGGCGCCCCAAAACGAGGCAATCACCAACACGTGAAGTTGTGTAGATGTTCTAAAACCAGAAATGGCCAACTGATTTATGAAGAAAGGGCTCCCGAAAACGAGGCAACCACCAACTTCAATTAATGCGGGGGTAGAAACAGATTCACCTATTGGCTATTACTGTATGGTTATCGAAATGCACGTACACGGTACAGCAGATACCATATTCTATCCATCAACAAAAGGGCTCTCCCAAACAGAAAGCTTGGCCTTATTGCTATAACATTTAGGTGCTTGTGAACTTCTTTTGTCTTCTTCGTCTCTAGTCTTTTGCTTTGTCTTGTCTGCTTCCTTTTGTTTTTTTCCCGGTAAAGTGTAATTTTAAGAGAAAAATATCATTTCTGGTTTAGTTCGTCTCCACGCACAGAAAAAGATTGAGAGAGAAATGGCAAAGTTAGAAGATGGAGATGTTTGGTTTAAAAGAAAATAAAACAAATTTATTGTTGATTTATTTGTCTAGCTAATGCAGTGGGCAGTAATATGTCTACCCTTGGTAGAGGACTTCAACCTAGGGTAAAGAAAAAAAGCAAGAAGAAAAAAGATGAGAGGATTTTTTTTTCTTTTTAAGGAGGAGCATTTTACTATCATTTAGTAGGAAATAAAATTTGGATTTGATATTTTCTTTTTACATATACAAATCACAATCATAAAATGAGACGATTAGAGAATGAAAGTTGAAATAAGTTTTTTTTTCTCATTTTTACCAAATACATGATGCAAAATATCAATTTTTTTATTTTTTTATCATCTCTTTTCTTTCTTCGCATTTTTCTTCTCTACCAATCAAATTCTTAAGCTTCTCTACCAATCAATGCCTTAATCTATGATTAGCAGAAAGAAAAAATGAGAGGTAAGGTTTTGAATGGTAGAGAGAAAAAATAAGACACAAGAAAATTGATGTTTTTTTCTACATAAATAAATCACAATCCCACTAAATTGAGATGATGAGAGAGTAAAAATTAAAATAAACTATTATTTATTTTTTTCTTTTTATTTTTTCATTATCTTTACTAAAAGGTAGATAACATGGATCATTTTATTTTTCTATTCTCTCCCTCTCTATTCCTCTCATTTTCCCACCCTACCAATTAAGTCTAAGCATTGGAGAGATGCAGTCCTCCTTGCTAACTCCAATTTCTAACCATCATAGAAATATTTTGGTATAGCAACAGGAGCCACACCCAAGTACAAAGGAGAGGAACTTACCGTTTATTAAAGATTGCTGAATTTGTTAAGTTGCCTGGTAATATTCACGCGGTGGACAAGAAGGCAATTTCTTGCATGTGAATCAACTTTCTCGTCTGTTAAATTACTCAATAATAAAGCTAAAGAAACCTTGAGAGTGTAAAATACTAAAATTGCAAAAAAAAGAATCTGATCATTTACATTTGACAATTTAGGGGTAAACAGGGTCTACAAGAAGTAGCAAAGAAAAATTATTGTAGGAAAGGTGTTCTTTCTACAAACACTGGAGTGAGAACTCCTGTTATCTACAATGGACTCAAAACAGGTTTCCAGCTCAGATTTCCAACTCAAACATACTGTCTACAATGGGAAATCTCTGAATTAGGTGTTGACAAACTATCCAACAAAGAATATATCACTAACTCGGGGATGAGACTTATATCTTGCACGAAAAACTCGTGAACAATTTTCCCTCAAGTTCAATCCAACTGCAACCGGGAATTTTCTTTAAGTTTCTCTTCATCATCATCGTCCTAACCCTACTAACATTGTCCCACATACCAAGACCAGCATACATATTAGACAGAAATACATAAGAATTTGAATTACGAGAGTCCAACGTAATTAGATTCTTAGCCAATGGCTCTCCAATGTTGAAGTTCGTATGATTGTTGCAAGCACTCAACAAAGTCCGTCAAATGACATCATTCGGCTCAATGGGCATCTCCTCTATAAATTTTATGGCTTCTTCGATGTGCGATGCCCACCCAAGGATGTCAACCTGTCCATCCATGGTGTTGCAGTTTCGGTTCCAGCTTGTGAACTCTTCTCATGAGCTCAAAACACATAAGGCTTTCCTTCACATAGCCAGCATGGCCACAAGCATTTAGCAGTCCATTGAATGTGATATCATCAAACAACTCCCATCCCACCTTAAGCCCATCTTCCGCTTGTGCATAGCCACTAATCATCGAATTCAAATATATCACATTCTTCTCCTCCGCTGGCATAAAATCAAACAATTCGCGTGCAAACTCAATCAACCCATGTTTAGCATATGACAGCCAGTTTTGAAGCTGGTTTAAATCCCAACCAAACGGTGTCGATATGAACGTCCAGTAAATTTCAAGCCAGTTTGGAAGCTGGCGCATCAAAGAAAGAAGCTAAGGCCTTTATCTGACTTCTTGTTTTGTGCTTGATTGGGGCCCATGGGCTTACTGTCCCAAATTGAACCTATGTAGGCATAAGCCCAACTTAGCGCTGTTGTCAAGGCCTTATAAAAAGGCTTCAATTGAATTTCTAGAAGCCCGGTAAAAATAAATAAATAAAAGGTGACCCTAGTGCTATGTTTGTGGGAGATAAATATGAGAAAGAAAAAAAAATGAAAGGAAAGAAAATACGAAGAAATTAAAATATTGACTTATTTATTAAGTGTTTAGTAAAGATGATGAAAAAATTAACAAAAAATGACTTTAATTTAACTTTTACTATATGATCTTTTGAATTTGAGAGAATTGAAATTTATACATATGGAAAAAAATCAATATTCTAACGTTTTTCTTTCTATATTTTTTCCATACCAAACAATAAAAAATGTTATTCACTCACATTTCTTTTTCTTCGTATTTTTCCTCACATTTTCTCTCAACCAATCAGTAACAACTCGATTTCAACCATAAAACACTTTTCTTTCGGTATATTAGAATGGGAAACCGAATCCAAATATGAATTTTTGGATCAAAAGAGTTTAGCAACAATAAAAGCACTTTATTGGTATATATGATTAATATCTTGGCTTCTTTAGTAATCTTACATGGATAAGAGTTGAGAGATAGCAAAAGTTGCAATAAATTTTGACATAATCGGGAAATTTGAATTGTAATTATAAGGAGGTTGAGTGGTAACGGGCAGTTCAGACAAAATAAAAAACGAAAATTTTCATTCTTTCACGTCATATGACATTTTCTCATTGATCTATACGAATGTTAACTAACTATATCTGTTACTTTTATTGTTCATGGCTCATTAATAGAGGTGGACTTAAGTCGAATCGAGCCCGAATACTAAGGTATTCAAGCTCGAATTAAAATGAACATGCTCGAGCTCAAGTTCAAATTCAAACCGTGTTAAAAATTGGGCTTGAGTTCGAGCTCAAATCATGCTAAAAAATTGTGTTTGAGTTTGATAACAAACGAGTCTATCTAAGCCCGAGCTTAAACCTAAGCCTTGAATCCCATTTGAGCTCGAACTTGAGTCTGAACTATAGTTTTAATAAATAAATATTGTTTTGAACTCGATAATATCTTATCGAATTATTCAAAAGCCTTTTAAACCAAACGTTAAGGTATTCAAACTCGACTCAATAAGTTATTCAAACCTAATTTTCAAGCTCAATTCCAATTCGACCGAACTTGAATAATTCGATAAAACTTGCTCAATTCCAACCTATTTGTTATTCCTTCCATAAGTATGTTTGTTGGACCTAGTTTCTAGCTAAACTAATATCTAGTACCAACATGTTTTGGTTGAGGAATTCTTTGTTGCACCGGGTGCTAATAAAAAAATTTGCATCGATTAAAGATTTGATTTGTAATTTTTAGAAACTTCAATAATAATATCTAACATACACAATAATCATTATTAATGAAGTTTTTAAAAATTTCTAGATAGTTTATACAACCAATAATTTTTCGTAGGTTGATTTCATCAATAGTTTATACAACCAATAATTTTTTTATTAATTTTAAAAAAATAAATTTCAGTTTAAAGTTGGTTTTAAACTGACTTAAATATCGTTATCTTAAAGTTCACTTTAAGTTGGAGTTTATTTTTAAAAATTTATCAAAAAATTAATCAAATCAAATCATATATTAATTGAGTTTTTAATTAATATTAAATAAAACTCAATAAGACTTAATTTAATTAGATTGAGTTTTTAACAAATTAAAAAAAAAATCAAAATTAAAATTGATTTTAAGTTAAAACCAGACATCGTCATTATCCATCATCTCAACCATCCATTAAACTTGAGTTTTTCTTTTTTCTGTATAGTTGTGAAATCATCATCATCATCGGGATCTTTGCATCAATTTTGAGAGCGTATGTTTTGGATCGATTCTTTATCGTATACAAATAACATTTTTCTTGCATCAATTTTGATAGCGTATGTTTTGTGTCGGTTTTTTATCATGTATAAATAACGTTTTTCGATCACACTTACAAATTTTATTTTGAGTTTTAATCAGTACATGTGTATTGAATGGTTAACAAATAATTAGTCGGATCGAAAGCTAAAATAATTCGTTATCTAAAAATTTTATTTACCCTTTAAAAATTCAGTCATTTAAAAGCTAATTAATTTGATAATAGCGGGATTTCACGGTATGCATCAAGAGAACTCAAACGTTTCAATAATCAAATCTATTGCATCACCAAAATGTTTTATTAATGTTAAAATATTTTTGTAACATCTTGCTGAAATAATTGTATGGTGTTTTGGTTTCAGTACAAATTAGAAATCGTTTTTCTAATGCAAGTAGAGAGGCATTGACTTAGTAGAAGTCATAAGCATGATTAGTACCACATTGAATATCTAGCTAATGAATGACACATCTTGTTCCTTGATTCACAAACATAATTTATGTGAAACAAGTTTTAAATTGAGAATTGTCGTGTTCTCCCTAATTTATTTCTGCAGATTGTTAGATTTTGTTAAAGTATCGTCCAACTTGATAGATTCAATTTTTATGTACGGGGATGACCTCAATATCATACTATGCAGGTGTATATGAGATGTTTGAGGTTAGACTTATTAGAGGTACTGACTTTTAATTTTTAATTTTTATATATTATTTTTGAAGGGTATAGTGAGGAATAATAGAATAACATGAGTTCATAACAAAGAGAGACGATGTTTAAACATCTCTCTCAAACACTCAAATCAGATATTTTAAAATTTTAGGTTATCGTTCAAACTTTAAAGTATCTCTCTCAAATACTTAAATCAATCTAGTTTTTAAATTGTTACTACTTAAGTTTTTTGGACTTGTGTGGCATGAACACGGTGACTTATGTGGTGAGTGGGTAATGCTCACATGGTGAAGTTTGTTTACATGGTTTGCAAGGTGGAGTCTATAAAACTAGACGTTGAAAATCGATGTGTGGTTCTCTGATCCAGATAGGAGAACGAATAATTTTTCAGGTGTTCTTGTTGAATTATGGTGCGAGTTTGGAGTGGTATAGATATGATGTGAGGGGGAGCGATGGAGATTCACACGTCATGAGAAAATTGTTAGAAATATTCATGTGTGAGTAAGAAGATGTGAAAGGCCAATCAAATATGAAAAAGAAATTGAATTAATGAAAAACATATATATGATGGTAGATTAAGTATCTCGAGAGTTTATGAAATATTTATTTTTAACAAAGAAACTGAAAATAATTTTAAAAAATTCACGGTTTTTAAAACTGTTGTGTAAATCATAAATTCGAACTACTAAATTATATAGTTATAAACTCTTACGTATTTATCCATATATATGATATATTGATTTTGAAACTTAAGGAAAGGCTCACCGAGGGCAACATGGAGCCATCCTTGATTTTATCGAGAAATTTTTGTTTGTATCGGGTATAAAATTCATTTTTATACTGAAGTGAAAACTCGATTGTAATTTTAAAAAACTTCACTGATAATATCTGTACATACTCAATTAGTATTATTAAAAAAAATTTAAAAATTTATCAATCAAATTTTCAATCCGATATAAATATGAGTTTCACGCTCGGTACATATAAAAGTCTCTCGATTTTATTAAAGATACATGTTGATGAAATTATTTATACAAACGTGAATAAAAAATCCACACCATCGTCATTAAAAAATTAAAATGAAAAACTCTTCCACACTTTGACTTATTAGGGTTTAATCTTATCCATACATGCATACGTATATGTGTTTATCTTCACTTGCCTTGACTTTATAATGCTAAATTTGATTAGGAAAAATGGAACAAAAAGCAACAAAGCTAAAGTCATTCTATTTTTTTTTAATATTGACTTTATAGTGCATAATTTTCATTTTTTTTTAATTATCTCTCAATCGTACACCTGTTTAACTACTTCCCCAAAGAAAGTCTGATTATAACAGGGTGGAAAGTCTCGTGTGGGCTATGGAGAGTTAAACTTTGACAATTTCCCTCTTTTCTTTACCTTCGTCCTTGAAGGATAGACTTTGCATCAGGTACCATTCGACATGGTATAGTTTGATTCATAAAATAATATTTAATAAAATTAAAAATTTAATAAAATAATAATGATAAATAAAGAAACAAAAAAATCAATAGTTATCATTTTACTTTAAAAATATATATTTAAAGAGAGTTATATATAAATATAATTTCACGCTTTAAAATTTAAGTGTTTTTTAAAATCAGTGTATACAATCAATATTACATGTAACTATCTTATTTTCTCTTCTTTATATATGTGTTCCTTGAATAATTCTTCCAAAAAAAATTAAAATTTTTTTTATACAAATTTAGTTTCTTAAAATTATATTTCAATTTTTTTATAAATAGTTATTTTAGCCACATTTGATTAAGTTTTTATTTATAAGAAACAAATTTCATTTCATATACTCTACTCAACTGAACCTGTCTTATCACAACAAAGACATTTAAATTTGAAATCCGTGCAAGTCCATTTGCAACTCAAATGGACAACAACGATGTTTGAATTCAGTTTAAACTAATTTTTAGTGAAAGTTTATTTTTAAAATTTATCAAAAACTTAATCAAATCTTATTAAATTTCATTAAATAATAACTAAACATCAATTGGTAAGTGGTTTAATTAATTTTTAATAAATTTTAAAAATTAAACTTTCATTTAAAATTAGCTTTAAAATCCAAACCTCAGCAAAAAGAATAGTGCCCAATTAACATATCTACTCTCATCCAAATGAGACCTCAAGCCGTAATAATTTATAAAATGAAATATTCGCATAAATTAGAGCCTCCATATATTTTTAAGGATATTATTGGAATTAAATAAAAAGAGAGAAGAAAAAAAATGCTTAAATCTGTATTCATTTATGTAGTTTTGAAATAATGCGAGCAAAAGTCAACGATTGTACAAAAAGCAAGAGTGCCACTCTCTCATCAAAGCATTCACTCTGTATAAAAGCAAACGTAACGACTGATCATCATCATCACTACCCTTCTGTCTCAAGGTCTCAACTATCAAAAACTTGAGAGAGAAAAAGAGAGGAAAGAAAGTATGAAGCTTGTTTGGTCACCGGAAATCGCTTCAAAAGCTTTCATAGACACCGTTAAATCAGTAAGTATCTCCTTCTTAATCACATTTCAATCCAATTTCTCCAATTAATTATTTTTTAACAATATCATATCATCAAGTTTCAATAATTAATTAATATAACTTAATTTGCTTGCATGCAGTGTAAGAATTTCGAAGAATCCGGCGTGGCAGAGCTCCTCTCTGCTATGGCCGCCGGTTGGGACGCGAAGCTCATAGTGGAATCGTGGTCGCACGGCAACCCAATCGCCACGAGCATCGGCTTAACCGTGGCGGCTCGTCACACGGGTGGGAGACACGTGTGCGTTGTCCCGGACGAACGGTCGAGATCAGACTACGTCAGCGCCATGCGTGAAGCGGGAATGCAAACGATGGATCACGTGACGGTAGGAGAAGCAGAGGAGGTGATGCCCTTGCTTGTTGGTGTGGATTTCTTGGTGGTGGATTCAAAGCGAAGGGACTTCGTCAGGATTTTGAGGCTGGCTAAGTTGAGTCACAAGGGAGCCGTTTTGGCTTGCAAAAACGCGTTGCAAAGAGACGTCGTTTTGGGGTTTAAGTGGAACGGGGTGTTTGGGAGAGGGACACGTGTCGTGAGATCCGTGTTTTTACCGGTTGGGATGGGATTGGATATCGCTCACATAGGGAGTAGTGGTGGGGTTGCGGGTTCGAAGAGAGGTCCTAGCCGTTGGTTCAGGCACATCGATAAACAATCGGGAGAGGAGCATTTGTTTAGAGGGCAAAATTTTTAAGCATGTGTATCTTTTAAAATTAGTAGAGTAATAATTTTGTAAATAGTTATGATAACTTTGACAGATGGATATTACCCATCTGAATAGAGTCCAATGTTTTTGGTTGAAAAGGATGCCTAACCATGATCTTATGCCTTATTGGTTACTTCATTCTTTCCTTATGGTTTAAGCTAACTTTTGTGTTTGCTTGTAAGCTGTTTATTCAAGCTTATGGAAGGTTGATGTGTACAAGAAAAGGCCAAATTGGAAAGTTGTTTATCCGGGCCCACCGAAAAATATAGCCTTAGTCATTAAGGAATAGTTATCTGTGTGCACGCATTTAAGAGTGCATTTGAGAGTGCCATCATGTAACTTTGTAAGAGTTCTGACATTAATATTTGGTAAAAGTAGAATTTCGGTTGTTTCCATGAACATTATCCTCAATTTTAATAAATCTTAAATTTTTATTTGTTTTCAATAGGTAAGAATGTGTAACCAAAATAAAATTATGTCACATTATCAATTAATTTAATTAAAATAAACTTAATGATGTTACGTTATAAAAAATGTAATTAGTTTGTTCTCATACAATTATTTTTATTTTTTGTGTTATTTACTTAAAAAAACCTAAAGGCTTAAACTATTTCTCATGTACGTTACTCTATCCACGTGTTCTTCCTCTGATTACTATAATGGCAAAAAAACCTAAAGTAAGCTTTTCCTCATCGTTCATGGCTTTTAGAATTATCAAATCCACCCAAATATTTTTTAACTTAAAATATTTTGAGTTAGTTTTTTTTCTTTCTAATTTGATTTGCAAATAAACTTATCAAATTCTTTATTATATTTGGTTTAGTGAAACTTATCAATTTTATAAAATTCATCATTTAACTGTGAAGAATAACATCAAAAGTAAAAACAAAATATTGAAATTTGATTTATTTTATACACTTTATCACCAAACATCGGTATTATTAGTTACCCATTAATCGAGTGTTATAATTTTCTTACTACTCTTTGATGGTTGTTTCTTCTGTTTTGTTTTTTACCTGGGTTTTGTTATTTTTATTTTCAGTAGTGTGTAGTTTTGATTTTATTCATGGAGTATTGATGTTTCTCTATTGTTAATTATGGTTGGTTCTGATTCTTTGTTTTCATTTTTCTAAGATTTGGTGTCAGTGGATTATGTTAATTATTTGATATAGACTGTTACCTGAATTCAAAATTTTGAGCCAAATCATTGCTCTAGTATTTGTGCTTCACTTTACTACTCCCTCTCTCTCGCCTTTCTGTGCTTGTTTTGTGCTAATTTTTCTACAAATATTACCATAAAAAACCCTTCAGCCCCACCAACACACGTCCACAGAGAAACCACATTTTGTGAATACTTTTTTGTTTTTAAGTCTTAATTAGCGTTCTTGGTATTTGGGTTATTATGATTTTGGTTGTTTATTGAACTCTCCATAGCTGATAAGTTCCCTTTTCTGAAAACTAAGTCTACTCCCTTTTATGTTTGTGATAAAATTTATTTGAAGAATTTTTACTTTCTTTTGTTGCTGTGAAATATGAAGCATAGAGGCAAAGAGCTATAAGTTTCACTAAGCTAAATATAATAAAAAGAGTTTTGAAAAGTTTGTTTACAAATCAAATTAAAAAAAAAAACAAACTCAAAACATTTGAACTTAAAAAAATACTTGAATGGATTTGATAACGATAAGGAATAGTTTTTCTGCCATTGTAATAATCAAAAGAAGAACACAAGGATAGAATAGTATATGTGATAAAATTATTAAGTTTTTATGTTTTTTAGGTAAAAAACACATAAAAATAAAAATAATTTTATGGAAACAAACTGACCGCAGTTTTTGTGACTTAACACCATTAAGTTTATTTTAATTGTGTTAATGGATGATGTTGTATGATTTTAATTTGGTGGCACAATCTTATCCATTCAAAACAAATAAAAAGTTAAGATTAATCAAAATTGAGCGTAATGTTCACTCCTTAAATTGAGACAACCGAAATTCTTGTGAAAGTGTTGTGATCAATAATAATGTTTGGTAAGTGTAATCATAAGGCACTGTGAAATTGTAAAATTAACAAAACAGACATAATTCAAAGATAAACAATTTTAATGAATTATTTTACTAACTAACGATGTATTCTTTATTAACAAAAAAATAAAAGCATTCATTATTGAATAATAATCAACTACTTTATATTAATGAAATTATTAGTTAATAATAAAATAAAAAATATCTACAATTATGATTAAATAACTTAACAATATCAAATCTATGTAATTTAAAATTTTCACTTAAGTTAATTTATTTTCTTCATCAAATTAGCAGAAGTATTATGGTTTAGCATTGCTATTTCAGTAACTGTCGTACATATTGCATATGGCATCTCACTAAAAATTTGGAAATGTAGCTAAAATAACAGCAGCCTGTTATTATGGTTTTGTCTTTCAAATTAGGCCAAACCAACGTGTCACTTAGATTTTGGGGAAAGTAGAGGCAGGGGATTATGGTTTTGTCTTTCAAAACTGAGTTTCAAATAAAAAAAATTGATACGAGTTTCAAATAAAAAAGAACTTTTTTCAGGTACGTTCTTCCCAGGAAATTCGTCCTTGTGTAGTGTTTGGTCGCTAAGAAAATCACGAAAAAGAAACGATACTTCCTTTCAGATTAATCAACGAATATATAGAACCTAAAGTTGATCTGAGAAAATTAGGAACAAAAAGCAACAGAATTCTAATCAGGAACTGTACAAGAGACTATGAACAATTTTTTATTTTATTTTTATGAAGGAGACAATAAGCATAATAATTAATTATAACATTAATTCACATGTTAGGGTTCTTACTTATGTTTGGGTGCAAAGAAAATGCATGTGTAAGGAGGAGAGAGAATAACCTGAAGGAACCACCGAACCAATCGATGAAAATTTTGAGAATATAGGTTTGCGACTGTTCAGAGAGAAGGAACCAGAAATAGAAATAGGGTATTTTTCTAACCTATACATATAATCGTTGAAATGAAAAGTTTTTGCTTGATATAGTGTAACAGAGATGTATAGCATATAAAAGTTTTATCTCACAATGGTATAAAAAGAGAGAAAAAAATATTATATTTTTATTTAAATGTGAGATTAATCATTGTGTGTTATGTATCTCTCATGGTATTGTATTAAACAAGAATTTTTTCGTTTGAAAGCTATTTAAAAGAGAGTTTTTGAAAATATGACACGTGTCCCAAAAATATTTTCATGTCTTTTTTTTTACATTTACCCTTTTTCTTTTGTTACACAAAATTTAAAATTCTGAATTACACTCTAATTTATTTACTCAAGACAATAGTTTTATTTTCTCTTTTTATATCATTACAAAATTTAAAATTCAGAATTACACCTTCTAGTTTATTTAGACTAGTTTTATTTTATTTTTTATAATTGGGGTACTCTTTAAACAAAAGTGTTGTTATCAATTAGACCATATTAAAACAGAGGTTTATATGGTATAACTCGAGAATATATCTTTTTTGTGACCATAAGTTTAACTTAATATTTGCATTTTTAAATAGGAGTAATTTTTCAATTGTAATCTAAGTTATCGTTTCACTTGAAAGAAAAAATTATTATTTCCTTTGATTTTTTTTTTTTGTAAAAAAATCAATAAATATTTTGGCATTGAAAAATGGATTTCATAAAAGTGTGATGCAACAGTAAGATATGGTATGATTTACTTGGATCAATAAAATTCAAATGGGTGATCAATGTCTGAGTTCATCTAACATTTGGCTTGAAAATAAAAAATAAAAAAATTGGATCAATAACCAGATGGTGAAATGCAACCAAAAAGCTACCATGGACATTCAAAAGAAGTAATAATCTCTACAGCATGTACAAAGCTACCGGGATTCACTCTATATTTCCAAATAATTGTACAACACATTATACAGGAACATCAGCATAACACCGCGTGAAAAATTACTCTTACAGTTCCCAAAAATATATGATAACCAGAACATCAAATAAAAGGTTAAGATCATTAGCCAAGGCATCCCCACTTTTGCAACCTACATTTTGCTTCCCCTTATATGCTCCTTGATACAATGCTCTCTCTCTCTCTCTCCCCTGATATTTCTATTAGAAGATGCCCCTGGGAAGGAGCAATCAGGAGCCCCAACCTGGATCAAACTGTTTACAAGTTAGAATGTGAGGGAATACTGCGCAGGGGCTCTGTATCTCTTGTTACAAGGAAAAATTTCAAGTTTTCTGATATGTGGCAAGAGGTATTTTCAGAACTCTTGTGAATCAAATTCGGGCTTTGATGGATATTCAAGACCCTGAAGCGCTGGCATCCGTCGTAAATCTTCTTCTGAATAAGTTGGAATGAACCAATATCGTTTGTCCATCCCAAATACCTAACACATAGAATTCAGAAGTTTAGTTTAAGTCAACTCCATGAGAATTAACATGTCCAGAATGGTGAAAGGACACGAAGCTGGCCATAAGCATGCAACTCTGCAACTCCGAACAACAAATGGAACTTCTGAGTTCCAATAACTTCAGTTTGATTTTTCACAAATCTGGCTAACAGTAACATATAAACTAAATGACAGGCATCTCAATATAGCTTTGACAACTGGCATGAGAATGTGATTGCCAAAAAATCACGATAGCAAAATCAGGAACAAGCCATGCAACATAGCTCGTGTAAAATCAACTGTCATGTACATTTTGTGACCAATGGTCACAAATTTAAACAAAATTAAAAATCATGGCTTTCCTTCTATGGTTTTTTTTATAAGTAAAAAAAGTTAATAAAAGTGCCAATTATTGAAAGAAAAAAATGGTATATGATAATTAAAAATATTGGGCAGACTGTTATTTCAGGTTGCAAGAGTTTTCTTCCCCTTTTCCCCAAAGAAGGGGAGTGGTGATTGGTCATTAGAAAAATAAGAACCACAAAAAGAAGAAATTATTTCACTTGCTCAAATTGGACCGTAACCACAACTGGAGTCACTAAATACAGATAATAATTGTGCAAAAATAATTCATTGTCATAGTATTACTGACATAAATTGTATGACCGCGCTATCTGATTTCTACAGAAGTGGCATACATCTATTGATTATACACATCAGTGACACTGGCAGAACCTCCTGCCCAGATTTCAGGAATTTGCTTTTAAGTTGTTTCCACATAACAAATTAGAAGGTATAAATTTCCCAAGCATATTTATCATTATTAATGCTTTAAAATTTTAGTAGAACTTGACATTATAAGTTAAAATCAATTTTGACCTGCCCTCCACACAATAAAATGTTATCTTCTATGAAGGATCTCATCTAAGACTTAGCAATACATTGACAATGTACTAACCTGTTCAAAATTTTTCTTCCGACCAAGGTCATAACGCCATTTTGGAGTGGTCTTCTTCTCATATGCCTGTTCACAAGATAACAATAGATCAATCCGTGAAGGAGTCAAAATTTACAGTAACCCCCCACCCCCAAAACAAAAGAAATCTTAAGTGCGCCGCCAAATTTAAGGCTGTGGAGGAGGTAATTGAAGAACTATAAACTAGCCATTCTGATCTTAGTAAATTTTAAGAACCACGTCCACAGAAATCTAAAATTGAGCATGTGCGAAGCTAAGACTTTTTGGACAAAGACGATACAGCAAAGACCTCCCCCAAGAAAATGAGATTTCACTAGAGGCACACACAAACTATTCCCAAATTGTAATTTCACCTAAGCTTTACCCATGATATACATAAATATATAAAATAAGCAAAAGAAATTACCTCAATAGTTGAGGTATTGGCAGCCACCAGGGATATGTGCATGATCAGAAACCCCAAAACACTCAATGCAAATGCCAGATTCAAAACTGGAGGAACACAACAGTAGTCATGCAGTGGTATAAATGCAACCAACTAGTAGTAAAAAAATAGTCTAACTAGACCATACCAAAGGCAAGAAAAGTGGTTGCAAGGGTGCCTGGGGTTCCCGGAATTTCTCCATCACTAAAGAATGCTATAAAATGTGGCAGTAATGCCAAAGTCACAAGACTTGTCTCGAGAAACGTATAGAACTGCATCAGATTTAAAATTATGATCAATAGAACATCAAGAAACCAAGAATGTCAATTTTTCTAAGGGCAGGAACAAAGTGGAAGTCCATTATTTATTGGATATATTCCCCATTATCCGTTTTCTTTTCTTTTTCTTTTTTTTAATGAAACAATGTTCTGGAGTCCATATTTCTTCGCCCCTTCATGTATCACATGTATAAAACTAAATAGTATCTCATGAGTAACATGATCTTCAAGGCGCAAATAATTATGTGTCATAAGATTTCTACGAAAAGGAATAAAATCACCCCAATAGAACATGGTGAGTGCAAACAGAACCAGGAGCGATCCCCCAAATATTCCAGAAAGTATTAACCAACGGTTATGGCCACCTAATGCATTGGCAAAACTGATTAGATTGTTGATTTGACATATATTTAGAGCCTATATATTTGCCACCAATCAACGCATTATGGACAGGTTAATGGAGTCGCAACGTTAAATGATGAGAAGACTCAATAGTCAATACCAACAAACTTTCAGCTGCCACCCCTAGGCAAGTCATTAGAGGAGAACAATAGACACATCCATCTCTGCAGTTCAAACCACCCAGAGGCACAGACAATTTCCAAATAAATCGGCTCCTAGAGACTAAAGCATCCATCAGACTGCATGAAAAGTCAAATAAAAAGCCCACAACAAGACCATCTCTCACAAATATACCAGAAAGTATTAACCATTGGTTATAGCCACCTAATGCATTGACTAAACTGATTAGATTATTGATTTGACATATATTTAGAGCCTATATATGTGGCACCAATCAACGCATTATGGACAGGTTAATGGAGTCACAACGTTAAATGATAAGAAGACTCAAAAGTCAATACCAACAAACTTTCAGCTGCCACCCCTAGGTCAAGTCATTAGAGGAGAATAATAGACGCATCCATCTCTGCAGTTCAAACCACCCATGTGCGCAGACAATTTCCAAATAAATCGGCTCCTAGAGACTAAAGCATCCATCAGACTGCATGAAAAATCAAATAAAAAGCCCACAACAAGACCATCTCCCCCTAACCCCCTGGACGCCCCCTCAGCAATACCACACTCTCTTCCAGTTGCATGCAATCAGGCATGAATTCTAAAAGACACCACTCCTTTGTCATCAATTTAGGTATTGCCACCCATACTGTAAGCTGACAAGCCATTTTCAAAAAGCAAAATGGCAGCAAATCATCATTTCAGAGAGATGACTCTACAGTTATCACACCAAACCAATATGTGTCACTTCAACAACATTAGAAAAATATGGATTCCTAGTTGAGTTAGTAAGGAAAAATATAGAGCAACATTTCCTTGATCACTTGTTTTTATTAAGTAAACATTTCCTAGATCATTAAAATAAACATTTCCAGTAAAAGAGTGGGAAAAAATTGAACGACTCATTACTTCAGTTGCGCATGATAAGAAAACTCAAAACAGAAATGCAGGAAGGATAAACAAAACCAGTTATGTTCTCAAGTGAATAAATCCATCAATTAAAAACTAGGGTAGGCTTTAGAGCAAACATACCAAGAAAAGAAAAAAATACTTGTAATTTAATGCCCCAACACAATTAACAACCCACACACAATGATGGTCCATCTTCAAGACACACCGCCCACCTGAAACAAAGAAACTAATTCAAATTCTCTTCTATGCCAACAAATTTACATAAATTGAAAGAAAAAAAGGAACGATTTGAGGAAAATTTCTATAAGAACTCACAAACAGAACAATGATGGCAACGGGGTGGTTTCAGCTGGTTGCACTTCCGGCAGTACCGGACTCTTTGGTTAGAAGGGTCAGGCTGCAAACCACTGAATTCTGAACCATGTAGTGGGTCAACCTCTCCACTTTCCTCATCAATAGCAGGTCTCCAGTTAGGTGGCACAGCACCCGGATCAGTGAAAACAACGGAAAAGTAACTCCATAATAGCATCACCAACTGCATCAATATAACAATTTTCCATTTTTTTAGCACCAGGTTCCTCCGTATGCTTAATCAGCTACTGTTTTTACACCCTTTTGAACACAAAATCCTAATTTAGCAATAATTATCACAAAATTCAAAATCCCAGAACCACATTTGCCATGCCCTAATCTAAACGCACATAAACCCCGAGAATGGGAATAAATAGAATTTCGTAAGAAATCAGACATTTTCAGATCTCTTCCCAGAAAGCTATATTAAAATTCACTGCAAAAGAACCTCGAAACAATTTAAACTCATCAGAGTAAAAGATATAATTCCTAAACCAACAGGAACAAAATCTATGATCCAGAGAGACCAATCTTCGCTGATGAGTTAAGCAACAAAAAAGAAATTTAAAAGAACGGAAAAGGGTCCTCATGTTTAATCGTTTAAGCCTAGAAAAATATATCACCGAATCTAATTTGACCCTCCAAAGAAAAATGGAAACTTTTACTAACTTTAACATTCAAGGAGCTCGATTTCACACAATTTCCAAAGAAATGTAAGTTTCAAATCTTCTAAACCAGAAGACATAAAATCCAACACCCAAAAAGCTCTTGACAAACACCCTTAAACCCCCTCCCCCACCCCCAACAGAAAAAGAAAAAGAATGGTAGCCTTTGAAAGCTTACCAAACAATGAAACAAGATCAAGACACCGAGAGCAATAAATGAATCGAGTCCACCATCGTACAAAGCCGGGCCGTAATTGGTCCAAACGACAGCGTAATAGGTGACACCCACAACGCCAAGCACCAGCAGGATCATGATCGAGCCCAGACCTCTCAGGGCCGTACAGAATTTGAATACGTTCCACGCCATCGCAGCTCCAGATCTATGCATACTCGAAGGTAACAAGAAAAGCAAAAAAGAGCCAAAGGCTTAATTTTTGAAAAAAAGAAGTGTTTTTTTTCCCCTCGATTTCTCGAAGCGGAATGAGAATATACTCGGAAAACAAGAAAACAGAAATAAGAAACCTCCTAAAAAATGATTCCGTGTTTTCAGTTTTCTGGGATTTTTCTAAGTGAATTTTGCGAATCTAGGGTTTATGGGATTGTTGGGAAAGGGATTTGGGATTCTATGTGGGGTGTAGAATCCATGTTGTTGAACGTAAATGGAGGGGAAGGAGAGCCCAGCCTGTAACAGAAAGAACTTTTATTATTTTTTTTTCCCTCTCTTAATGATTGGGATGTGTAATGTATTAGTAATTTGTTTGGCTTAGAGAGGGAATAGAATATTTTTTTGGCTGTGGCTAGCCTAAGTTGCAAGTTTTTGATAAACTAATCAAACAAAATACGAAAGTATTCAACTTTTGTGTATTAAAAGGAAGGTTTCGTTTAGTCATAAATCTAGAAGGCTAGTGTCACCTCTGCATTTTCCTTTAAGCTGTGTTGGATATGTATTTTTCTCTCTTTTTTATTTTTTATTTTGACTAATATAATTTCAATTGAATTTCGTTTATTATTTCCACAAAAGGAAAAATACGATTGTGATTTGTTAGTTGATAATCAATTTCCAGAAGAAGAAAAAAAATATGGTTTGACTTCGATTAATTTACTTCTTATTTTTAAGTTTTTTTTTATAAATTTTTATTTACTCATAATCTAAAACATTATTTCATGTCAAGACTTGTCACCACTTTTGACTAGCTTTTTAATGGTTGAGTATGACCCTATATTTAAGAGCAATCTGTGACCTTAATTAAGCAACACTTACATGTTATCCTATTTCTCGAGTGAAACAGAAAAGAAAAAAAACACAAAGATGGAAACGAGAGAATAAAGGGGCGGTGTGTATAACTGGGGCAACAGGTTTCATTTCATCATGGCTGATCATGAGGCTGCTTCAACAGGGTTACACTGTTAAAGCAACTGTTAGAACCGAGCCAGGTAATCCCTCATTTTTTTCATGAGAAATTATAATTTCAAAATATCAAAGACACCACAAGTGCCAGTCAAATCTTGGTGAGGTACCGTTTGGTTTAGTTAAGATTTCAATTTGTGTTTAGAAAATAGTTTTGGAAACAGTTGTTGATAAAACACAGTAAAATTAAAATTGGTTTAATATTTGATAAAACAATTGTGAAAAATAGTTTTTTAACATATAAATTTATTTTTAAAAATAATATTTTTTAATTCTTTAATCTTTTATATATTTTTTTAAGGATGTTTGCTTGACTTCTGTTAATAGGAAATAAAAACCAACTCATAAACTCTTTAATTTGAGTCAAGTAGTATTTTAGCTTAATTGTCAATGTTAATTACTATTATGTACAATAACGATTGCATATTTTGATCCATCATATTAAAAGAAAATTGGGTTCGAGGAAGATAAAGAAATCATATTCATAAATGAGAGGTAGATGATAGTTTTTAAGCTCAATAGTGATTTAGACAAATTTTGTTTAAATCTTGAGAATTTTTTTGGGTAAATCGAACCTTAGGATCTTGTTCGTTAACAAATCGAACATTATAATTTTGAAAATCAAACCCTATAAGGATGTTGCTCACGAGTACTAGCAATCGCGTCAATCTACTATGACAAAATTATTGGATAGTTTTGTCAGGATTCAATCTTTCAAAACCTATTCAATTTGGTTTGATTTGTTATGAAAAATTATTTTAAAATGTTAATAAAATCCACTCAAACCATATACGGGTAAAATATGTAATTATGTCTACTTTTATATTATTCTTTTATCAAATAGAAGTTAGATGAAAATCGTAGATATTTTAAACAACACTGCATTCAACTTAACAATTTCCCTACATAAACTCATTTTTTTCCCTTTTTAAATATTCATCATTACTAGATTAACAACCTCAAACACTGTCCCGGTCTGTTCATCAAGTCTATGCTATAGGCTATCAACTCTATTATCTATTACATTCATTTTCTCACGAGCATGTGCAAGACCTTATCTTAGCTCATCTCTTTCAACTTCAGATTTTTTCACACCTTTACTAATATCAATTATATTATTAATATCAATCATACTATCAGTAAGTTTCTTTCCAGGGACCACAAATTCAAACTCAATCTCGATTTATCAAAAATATTGGGGCCTACCACGCCCTCTCCAATTAACAATTCTAACTCTAGTTCTAGCACGTCCACGTGTCATCCTCAGGCTGTTCATTATAATTTATTTTAATCTTTCACTTTCTTACTTTTTATGCAGTCTACAGAGTCATAAAACCTAATGCTCTGATACCAAAATTGCAACGACCCATCCCGGGTTGGCCACCCCCGAAACAGTATCATCACATTTTGAGAATCCCAGTACGACACATATATGCAACAATAAAAATAAATAACACCAAAAGAAATTTTTACATACATCCGATTTTTACACATTCTATACAGCGTAAAATGCATGAATATTTACAAATAAATTTTTTCTTTTTATTTATCTCATTAGTCTGAGAATGATGACACACACGTGGCTTACAAAAATGATTTTTTTTAAACCTAAACTCACCAAATTATTTGTCAAGCCTGCTACCTGAAAATCATTGTACAATGAGGAGTAAGCTTCACAAGCTCAGTGAATTAAATTTACTAAAAGTACTCATTTGTATAAACAGTCTTTTAATAGTTAAATCAATTTATATATCCTACATTTGATACTAGCACTCTACTATCACTACACATGTCATAACATCCATTCTCTATCATTCTCTTTCTCTTATTTATTGATTCACATCAATATTATCAATTATTTCATAATTTCCTCGTAATAAGGTTCACATCATAAGTCTACCATAATAATAACACATCACACCTCAGAATTTCAATCATCTTATCGTCATAACTGATAATCATCCTCAGATAATCAAGAAATGGTTCAAACATTTTATTCATCCAATTCATGAATGTTTCTGGGACATTTGTCAGTCCAAATGGCATCACAACAAGCTTATGACCGTAACGTGTCCTAAAAATAGTTTTAGGCACGTCTCATTCCTTTATCCTCAATTGGTGATAACCTAATCTCAGATTTATCTTTAGAAAACACCCTCACTCCTTGCACAGCTCAAACAATTAATGTATCTTGGGAAAAGTATTTATTCTTGTTCAACTATCTGTAGTCTATACACAATCTCATCGTTCTATCTTCCTCATTCACGACAACTTAGGGGCTTCTTCAAATACATTAGGTCCGATAAATTGTTTATCTAAAAATTCTTAAAATGATACGTTCAACTATTTCAATTCGGCTGACATCATTCTGTAGGGTGCTATTAAATATATGTGATGATCCTGGTATCACATCAATTAGAGAAATTAATCTCCTTACTTTGAGGAAACCTAGGCAACTCATCAAGAATTTCATTAGAATAATCTTTCACCACAAAGATTTATTCTAACTTCCTATTTTCTTGTTTAGAATCCATTATATATACCAAATATTTTTTCCCGATCCTTCTTCAACCATCCCCTAGTGGTCAAAGCAAAATGAGATAGTTCGAGAGCATCTTATGTTCTCTCTGAAAGTTACACTTCTCATATCAATATCTCGAACACTACCTTCTTTCTGGAACAAATAACCATACTCAAAGATAATAAATCAACTTCAGATGTTCTATCACTGTTACGAATCACACAGCCCTCGTAAATATTTATGATTATCACTCTATCTCTAGTGAGAACTTTAACAAAAATATTTTGCAATCCAATGACTAATATATACTTCAATAGATTTCATATGAATACTTGATGCAAAAGAATGGGTTGCATCAAAATCAACCAACATTGACATATCTACCTTTTCTATATACAAAGCACCTCAAATTAGAACAATTCTGGGATAAAATATATCTATGACAATCTTCTGTCTTCAATCATATATCAGATTTTCACTTACTCTTGGTAGTATACTTACTTCTTCTGTCATGACTTCTAGTTCCCATAACCTGTCTCCCAAATCTAAGGATTCTACCAATAATATTCTGAGATATAGAAGTAACAGATCCTGCTTGCCTCTAACTATGTACTTCAGTTCCCTGTGACAAGGAATGTCTCTTCTGGGGTGGTCTCTCCCCCTGTACACTCATACTATTACTACCTCTATAACCTTCATGTCTAAGACTTTTTAACCACTATTTTTCTTTCCTTTAAACTCCATCACATCCTTTTCAATATGGAGTGTTGTATCCGCCAATCTGACATAATTCATATGCCTTATGTAAGATAGTTTTGATCAAACTATTAAAACATAGTTCATCTATAAACCTCTTACACTTCTTCTCCTCTAGGTCTACCATTTCTGGTATAACCATTGACCAGACCACAAATCTGCTATCATACTGAGCCACAGTCAACCCATCTACCCCAAATAAATAAATCTCTATTTTGTTGGGTTCTAAAGGTCTAAGGAAAGTATTTATCAAAGAAAACCTCCTTAAACTTATTCCAGGTTAAGGGTTTATCAATATCTGTACTTACCTTGGGAAGAATATTCTTTCATCATTCTAGGGCCTCTCTCTCTAACTTGAACGTAGCAAAGACAACCTTCTGCCTGCCACTCATTGGCAAAATATCAAATAAATCTCTCTACATGTTTCTTCTAAGAACTTAGGCTTAAAAAAATTTATAGATCTTTTAAACAACACCGCATTCAACTTAACAATCTCCCTGCAAAAACTCACTTTTCTCCCTTTTTAAACGTTCATCATTACTGGATTAACAACCTCAAACACTGCCCTAGCCTGTTCATCAAGTCTATGCTACAGACTATCAACTTTATCATCTATTACATTCATTTTCTCATGAACATATGCAAGACCTTATCTTAGCTCATCTCTTTCAACTTCAGATTTTCTCACACCTTTACTAATATCAATTATATTATTAATATCAATCATACTATCAGTAAGTTTCCTTCTAAGGACAACAGATTCAGACTTAATCTCGACTTGTCAAAAATATTGGGGCCATGCCTTCTCCAATTAACAATTCTAACTTTACCTCTAGCACGTCCACATATCATCCTCAGACTGTTCATTATAATTTATTTTAATCTTTCACTTTCTTACTTTTTATGCAGTCTACAGAATCATAAAACCTAATGCTCTGATACCAAAATTGTAACGACCTATATCGGGTTGGCCACCCCCGAAACGGTATCATCACATTTTGAGAATCCCAGCACGACACATATATACAACAATAAAAATAAATAACACCAAAAGAAATTTTTACATACATCCGATCTTTACACATTCTATACAGCATAAAATGCATGAATATTTACAAATAAATTTTTTCTTTTTATTTATCTCATTAGTCTGAGGATGATGACACGCACGTGGCTTACAAAAAATGATATTTCTTCTGAACTTCAACTTACCAAATTATTTGTCAACCCTGGTACCTAAAAATCATTATACAATGAGGAGCTTCTCAAGCTCAGTGAATTAAATTTACTAAAAGTACTCCTTTATATAAACAGTCTTTTAATATTTAAATCAATTTATATCTCTTACACTTGATACTAGCACTCTACTATCACTACCCATGTCATAACATCCATTCTCTATCATTCTCTTCCTCTTATTTATTGATTCACCTCAATACCATCAATTATTTCATAATTTCCTCACAATGAGGTTCACATCATAAGTCTACCATAATAATAACATATCACACCTCATAATTTCAATCATCTTATCGTCATAACTGTCTTTTTCTGTGAGACTCAATCATCTATAATTAAATTCACAATAATACACCACATATCAGCATTTCAATAATCTTATCATCATAACTATATCTTTTTGTGAGACTCAATCATCTATAATTATATTCACAATAATACATCACACCTCAACATTTCAATAATATTATCATCATAACTGTCTCTTTCTGTGAGACTCAATCATATATAATTATATTCACAATAATACATTACACCTCAGCATTTCAATAATATTATCATCATAACTGTCTCTTTCTGTGAGACTCAATCTTTTATAATTAAATTCATAATTAATACATCACACATCAGTATTTCATAATGCAATAATAATTAAAACAGATGCAATGCATGAATGATTATGATAGGAACGTCTTCACACCTGTCGACAGGTTGTTAGTATTGTAGACCGGCTGCTTTCCCGGTTCTTTCATTCTCATTTAGACCGACTGCCTTCCCGGTTCTTTCATTCTCATAAGATCGGCTGTCTTCCCGATTCTTTCAGCTTTTCCTGGCTGCCACGAGATTCATTTCCAGCATATACCAATTGTCACAGTTTTTCAATTAGACCGACTGCCTTCCCGGTTCTTTTCTTTTCATTTAATGCATATGCATATGAACAATGACATCAAATGAACATACGAACAGTAATATAAAAACAATATAATTTTAAAATAATTAAATTGGCATTCCTGATCATTCTCAAATTTATATAAAATTTTCCACTAAGATTCTTTCATCCCAAATCACATTAAATCATCCATTAAAACTTGTCAAGATTCACTAAATTTCATCCCAAATCTCATCAAATCATCCATCAAAGTTTGTTAAGATCCACTAAAATTTATCTCCTCAAAACTTCATATCAAAATCTCAACCACAGCTCATCAAGAATTTCATTTATCACTTTTATTATTAAATCAACTCATTTTTCTAATAATATTTCTTCTCACATAATAATTTTCTACGATTCCAACATTTATACCACATCTATCCACCCAAAGATTTATCTACCACCCAATCGTACTTTAATAATTAAATTTAATATTATCACTAACTAATTGATTTTTATTTATACTACTTAAAGTAAATCCAACTCACCACGTAGCTCTTAAAGCTACCCGTGGATCACCTCCTTGCCTTTCCTGTTTCGCTCAGAAATTCCCCTGGTTGTAGATCGTCAACACCTGACATCATATTTATATAAATTTTCTAATTTATCATTCAATTCGATATAAACCACACACTTTGAAAACTCTCACTTTGAATTCAGGGAAATTTCATAAATGTCAGAAATTCAAAAATAACCGTTACATTATTACCTTCTGCTTTTTTGATAGCTTTTCATGATTCTCTATGAAATTCTGCAAAAAATTCCTTCAAAATTTTGCTCTTTTAGCATTTATTTGGGTCCCCAAGATATTTGAGAAAACAAAAAATTAAAAAGAACATATATACATGTTTGCTGTCCCAAAATCTCGGCAATTCACCAATTTGCAAGCATCAATAGCAGTCCCCCTTGTTATCCCATTGCCACGAAGCTAAAATGTATCAATTTACTATTTCCTTCATTTTGGCTTGACAGCAGGTTTTGCCACCTGCTACCTTTTTTTGACTTTGTGTTTTTTTTGTTTGACTTTTTATTATTATTATTATATATATATATCTTTTTTTTCTTTTTTTTTCTTGTTTCTAGACGTTTAGGTCCAATTTTTTTTTCTTTTAATGATATCTATGTCTTAATTTTTTTTTCAAATAAATTATTTTATTCAGCACTAAATCTTTCGTGTATTATATTATTTAAACTTTATGTCATATTTATTAAATTATTTATTTACTCTTATTTTTTGAAAATAGGTATTGCACCACCTCTCTTGCCTCTCATGACTCTTTAATCTGTCACTCTTATTTTATAGAGATCTTAAAATTTTAAATTTTCAACTCAACAGCAGATTTTCCAAATTTATACATTAAATTTAAATTTGATTGGTACTTGTTATGTGGCTGCAAAGACTAAGATCAAAAGGGCAGCGTTGGAATTTTCTAAAAATATGGGTTGGATGTCGTGACTTTGATTCCTTCATTGGTTGTTGGTCCATTTATTCACTCTACATGGCATTGGCTATGGTGTTAGCTATGTAACTTTTTCTCTCATCCAAATTAGAAATTATAAAGTAGGTACGTAAGGGTCTATTACGACAATCATAAGTCCAATCTATAAGTTCATATGCCCAAAATGAGATATACATAATTAGTCGAGAAATTATCAAGTGAACAGTGTTCATCAAGTCAAATAATGAAAAGTATTATATGTACCTATTTATTTGGTTAACCAAACTTAATAAATCATGACTAAAATTGATTAGTATATATGTATTAATTTTCATTGATTTGAGCCGAACCTAACTGATGAGATCGACTTAACCTATCTATTTTTTTTTCATAGAGCAAGTAATTTTGCATAATTGAATGTCAAGACTTGTATTGGAATTATGTGAAAGAGGTTGAGCCTGGCTTGATCGAAAATTATATATATTTATCGTAATATTAGCTACTAAGAGTAACATAATAACAAAATTATTCTCGTGTGTCTCTCTCTCTATATATATAATTTTGAATAATTTATGACTTTTTAAATAAAAATATCTCAAAAAGTATTTATTTTAATATTTTTAATCGTAAAAATTGATAAAATAATTTTTTAGAAGGAAAAAAAATACCGAATTAACCAACAGATTTAGGAAATAGAGTTAAAATTCAACCCAAAATAGATCCGATTCGATATAGCATGCGGATTTAAAATTAGATTTAAAGATCTAGCTTGAACCCGGTCTGATCACCTTTAATCACAAATCTTTTTGTTATAATTAATGATGTTTGGGAATAGAGGATAAGGGACTTTTAATCACAACTCTTGCTTGGCACATCTCTTAATGATCAATAGACCTTTTCCTTATTTTTTTCAACAGATATTTCTTTTATTATTTTAACAAAAATGAATTTTAATGTTTTTCTTATTTTCTTTTTAATATTTCGTTTATCGTGCAATTCTTTGAAGGACGTAGAAGGTTATAAAGTATGTAGAATCTCAACAAAGAAGCTGTTGAATTCTGGATTAAAGTTTAAATATGGACTTGATGATATGTATGATGGTGCCATTCAATCTTGCAAGGAAAATGGCCTTTCTCTAAATTAAATTACCATGCATCTTTTTTACTATTGTGTGTAATTTTTGGCTAAGGAAAAGGGACTTTCTCTAAATTAAATTACCATGCATCTTTTTAATTACTGTGTTTTTTTTAAATATATATTTTTTTTTAACTTTTGGATAAGGAAAAGTTTTTTTTTTCATTCTTTCTTTCTCTTACTTTTTTTCCCATCCTTTTAGCTGTTTTCTGTTGCTTGCTAGCTGTTACTCATGTTGGATGTTGATGAGAAGAATTAAAAAGGAGCTTTCTATGAGTATTTTAAGCATACAAGTTGTTGAACATTATTGTTTAAGACACATCTAGTCATCAAACATATAAGTTGTTGAGTATATTGAGCAATGGAAAAAGAATCTACTTTGCTTTCCATAAGCAATTTGGTTTAAATATGGTTTAATTTTTTGTCCGGACAAAGTTTATGGTCATGTTTTGAATCATATTTAAACCAACATACTTAAATTGATTTAAATATTATTCCAAACATGACTTATATGAGATAGACGGATCAAAAATATTTTTTACCATTAAATATCATGAGAAGAGAAAAAAAAAAGAAAAAAACCTTTTCATCCAATAATAAAAGATACCTTTGAAGTTTAACTTATGTATATCCGACGGATCCGGTGTAAACAATAATTTTTCAAGACTGACTACAAATCAATCAAATAAAAAATTATCATATCAATTTAAAATTAAATAATTAAATTCAGTAAACTATAATTAGAATAAATTTAATTAATTTAGCCTACAATCACACGGTACATAAACTCTACTTAAAAATTTATTAACTTCTACAAAAACCAAGATTCACATTTTTCAGTCCTATGCGCTTTGGCGCAGTTGTTGGATGTTTCATGTAACGAGAAAAATTCTTAGCTTATTCTGATCTGTTGAAAAATTTATTAATAATTTAATTTTTTTTATTAATAACGTTAATATAATTGTAAAACCCAAAAAATAACATTTCAATAAAATTTCATAAAATTATCAATAAAATTTTTAACTAATTTAAACCATAAGTCTTATACCATTATAGCAAAAATGGTCAACCGAACATTTCTCTTGCACCGAAATGTAAGGGCTTTGAATCTTCACCTCTTGTGATATAAATTGATTAAAATAAAATCACATTTTCCAATGTACAACTCACACAAATCACACCATTTTGTGTTGGACGCAATTAAAGATGGACCTCCAATAAACTATCCAAAACATGTTATTAATTAGCAAGGATTGATATTTTGAGTTTGTGAGATGAGACTCTTACCACAAAAGGTGATTTTATGACAAAGTAAAGTTTCTATTGCTTGAGTCAGAAAGGGAAAATAAATCTATAGCTTAATTGGGCATTATTTTTTGTGTTGGAAATGTTTTGGAGAGGTTTCCACGGAACAAACATTTCATTTTTGAATAATGGTAGATCACATGTCTACATAATCACCTAAATTTATTTTGTTTAGCTTTATTGATTTTCAATTATTCATCTCTTAAATTATAATAAAAAATGTTTTAATTGATGATGAATATTATTTTTTTATATTGAAGTGATGCTATATACAAGTAGTATAATAATTGATTTGATTATTTAGTCAAAACTATCACATTATCCATACAAAAGTTTGCAATATATACTACTGCAACTCAAGTAGAAAAAATAATCCATATATAAATAAGACAAATAAACCGCATTTCATTGGACGATTTTTGTTGATTTTTAGTGTTTGATACTTTAATGTTTGGATAAATGAGTGTTTAAATCAATTTTTTAAAAATAAAATGCTTAAAACAACTTAAAATGCTATTTATTATTAAAAAAAATACTTAAATTAATTTGGAATTTAGTCAATATTAATTATTATTATTTGTTAAAGTCGGGAGTAATTCACACGGCGGGAGATCACATGAACACTGGTTTGATATATATGGATTGACACTAATATAACTCAAAAGTTTAAGCTAGTGAGGATTGGGCCCAAACCATGCATATAACTTATTATTATTTTTTATATGGATAACTCTCATATGAATATCTTAGCAAACCTTCAATTTTCTCGTATGAGTTAGATACTAAACACTCATTTAAATAGAATAATTGGTCACTTGATCGATGGACAGGAGAAGCTAAACCAAACTCAATCATGCAAGTCCTCACGGAACAAACAATTGTGGACACACAAACGCTTCTCATACTCAACCAACCATAGGGTGTCATTGTAGGAGTCATACAATCGTGACTAACTCGAACTAGACTCCGATTCCAATTTATTAAGGTCGGGAGTACTTCGCACGGCAGGAGATCACATGAACACATGCTTTATATACATGGATGAGCACCAATATGATTCAAAAGCTTAAGTTCATGAGTCTTGAACCCAAACTATATATATAACTCACTCTTATTTTTTTATTTCTTTTTGATATGGGATAACTCGCATGTAGATATCTTAATATTATTATTATTATTATTATTATTTTGTGAATAGCTTATAAAATATTAATAAGTTCCCATGCTAACCAATTATTGAAATAGCAAGGTGCGCAGAGGATTATGGAGCTAAGTCTATATTAAATCAACTATATATATGGATATTGAATTATATGAATAAGGACGTGAGAAGGATAGATTATATAAAAAGAAGCAAAGTCATATAATATTTTGCTGAAAGGAATTGATTGCTCATTGCATGTCAAAAACAATAGGTAAACGCCATTTTAGCTCCATATTTAACTAGCAAGGGTACATAACTAGCATATATTTAATTAAGAGCTACATGACCCTTAAACAGTGCTTACTCTTCCGAGGGAGAGCTGTTTGACATGTGGAACACAGAGGATGCGTAACAACATGATATACATAAATTAAAAAAAAATTAATTAATTGAAAAATGTACTAATACTCCATTATATAAGAGCAAGATATAATAAGGAACCGAAAGACCAAAGAAAAAGAGACAGAGAGAGAGAGATCAGAGAGATGGAAGAAGGGAGAGGTACAGTCTGTGTAACAGGTGGAACAGGATACATAGCATCATGGCTAGTGATGAGGCTGCTTGATCATGGTTACTCTGTTCGAGCCACCGTTAGATCAGACCCAGGTCAGCTTCTTAATTATAGCAAATGAATATTATATATATTTGATTATATGTAAATAGATCCATGTGCTTTCAAGAGATGTGAGGTATTTGGGGTTTGGTTCCCTTTGTAAAGTCAAAGGTGTAACCCAAATCCAGAAACTTGCCTGTAAGGCGCAAGTCATTCAAGTGAAGGCAGGTTTCTGCTCCATGCCTAAAATCTGTTGCCACCTAGGTTTAGCACCCGACTTAGGTGGCAATGGCCATGCACCTTTGATGTTTTTGCTTGTGGATTTCTTACTTTCACAAGATCACTCTTTTTATTGCCTGTGGTTTTGGTTAGGCCGATCTCAACCAAGCCCACTCTTTTTATTGACATCGCAAGCCCACGTATCTCCTGGCCTGAAAGTATCGCATTTGTTTTTATTTCTCTTTCCTTTTTCTATAATAAAGCTATGCAGATACTCTATTAGTTGTAATATAATATTTTCAAGTATTATTTTTTTTTAATGAAATTGGGTTAAAACTTTAATAATACAAAGAATGTAATCAATTTTTTAATCTATAATATTTCACAATTCACATTATTGATATATATAATCTATAAATAAAAATCTAAAAAATGTTTCAATTTTAATTTTGTTACTACGTTGACCAGAATACAAGAAAGACATCAGCTACCTCACAAACCTACCAAATGCATCAAGTAGGCTACAAATATACAATGCTGATCTCAACCAACCTGATAGTTTCAAGGCCGCCATTGAAGGCTGCATCGGAGTCTGTCACGTGGCTCACCCTATAGACATCGACGGTAAAGAGACCGAGGACGCGGTGACAGAACGAGCCGTGAAAGGATTGCTGGGCATTTTAACAGCATGCTTGGATTCAAAGACGGTTAAGAAAGTTGTTTACACTTCTAGTGCAGTCGCCGTATCGTATCACAACAAAGGTCTTAGTGTGAACGATGAAAATACATGGAGCGATCTTGATATTTTGAGAAGCAACAAGAATTTAAGCACACCGTATTTAGTCTCCAAGACTGTAACAGAGAAGACGGCTCTTGAATTTGCAGAAAAGAATGGATTAGATTTGGTGACAGTAATTCTTCCACTAGTTGCTGGACCCTTCATTTGCCCTAGTATGCCTGCATCCGTATATATCCTGCTCACTATGATCATGGGTACGTATGTCCAAGGCCATATATATACTTTATTAACTATTAAGGAATCGTTTGGTCTAACTGCATTTTCAATTGCAGGGAGTTTTGAATAATTTTTGATAAAACAATTATAGAGTTAAAAATTGTTTAGTGTTTATATAAATCAACCGTGGAGTTTCCGTATCTTACACAAATGCAATTTTGTTAGATTTTTTGTTTTAAAACATAACAAACACACATTGAAGTTTCACATATGTGTTTATTTTATTATTCAGCTTTTAATTTGTTTTTATTTGTCTTTGTAAAACTTAATTTCATCCAATTGAGTCTCTCCATTCATGTGACCCGTTCAAATGAATAGAGATCAGATATGAATTTTGACGAAAATAACTCAATTGGACAACATTAGGTTTCACAAGATCAAATAGATACAAATTAAAAAATAGATAACGAAATAGACACATGTGTGAAACTCCAAAAATTTGTTTATCTATTTATCTATTTTTTTTTTGTGTTTGATATATCTTTTATTTCTTAAAATAAAAAATCGTTTTGAAAAATACGTCATATGATAAAAGTTGCCATAACTTGACAACTATCTTTTTTATTATAATTATTGAAATGGTTAGAACTGTTTTGAAAAACAAACGGTAAAACCGTTAGTTTTTGTTGTGGGAATCCAAATAAATTTTAATGAAACTAAATGTTATTTAATAATCAAACGTAGAATGTCTACAATTTGAAACAAATTCAGCTTATTATAATATGTTTTTCAGTTTTTGATTATTTTAAAAACTTCTTTTTATTTAGGTTAACAAAAGATTTTTAAAAACTAGGTCAAATAAAAAATCTTGCATTTATTTCTTTTAATCTGTATATACAGGGAAGAAAGACCAATATAAGTACCTTTTTGATACGTATGGAATGGCGCACGTTGATGATGTTGTCAGTGCACAAATCTTCCTTCTTGAGAATCCAAATGCAAAAGGGAGGTACATTTGTTCATCAGTCGAAATGACTATTAATGAAATGTTCGAGTTTCTCTCCACAAGATACCCTGAATATGAATTACTGCCGGCCGAGTTAGTTTTTTATGCATATTTCTTTTTCATTTTTCATTTCTTATTTCACAGCTTCATTATTTTTTTAAAATAATTATGTTAATTAATATAAAAAAGTTATCAAATAATTTAATTAATTACATCTTATTTTGACAGTTGTTTAAAGGATTTTAAAGGCCGAAAAAGAGCTAGTCTCTCGTCCATGAAGCTTTTGAATTCTGGGTTCGAGTTTAAGTATGGTATTGATGAAATATTTGCTGGAGCTATTCGTTGCTGCAAAGAGAAAGGTTTTCTTTAAGTTGTGCTTGGCACAAGTTCTTTGCAAAACATAATTATTATGCATAAATGTAATATTATGGAGTAATTATTTTCTCTTTCGATTTGAGGACACTTTATTTGGGTATTCTGGATCTGTAATCGTTGAATAATACGAAAAATCTTATCAAATTCATTTTAAAATTTGAAAAGAGTAGTGTTTTTGATCCCACTCATATATGTTTATATCATTTCTTTGGATAATTCAATTCAAAATAAGACAAATGTCATGAAAATCAATTTGGTAGAGGTAAAACCATATTTTTTTTTCAATTTAAAATTGAACATTTATAACGTTGGTACAAGTGCAGCATCTCCGTATACATTTTGGATGTTTTTTTAAGTTTAATACTTCATTTTAGTTAATATTAATTGTGAATTTTACATAATATCTAAATTTATATATCATATATAATATATAAAAGATTGAAATAACATATTTTTGGTTGAAATTTATCCAACCACCCAATTTTTATGGCCCACACAATTTAGATTTTCTTTTTCTTCATATTTTCCGAATCGAAACAAATCATTAGATAAGGCACCTAACAACTAAATTCTCCAAGTCCACTAATTCCTTGTGACTTTGAGTCTTTGATACGTCTCACTCAACGAACATCGTCATTTTTGTTCCTCTAAAAAGACACCAGTGAGAAGGCAGAGGAGTACCCGATTTCATTGGGTGGAGAGGGAGAGAGAGATGGAAGGAGGTAATGGAACGGTTTGTGTGACAGGTGGCACTGGGTATGTAGCATCATGGCTTATCATGAGGTTGCTTGAGCTTGGTTACTCTGTACGAACCACGGTGAGACCCGACCCAGGTAATGTTCTTCAATTGGTACCGCAAAAGAAGACCTGCAAGTGTAAATAATTTGGTGAATGGTTTATTATATCTCAAAACCCACTTGTGATTTACTTGAAATTTTACATTTTCTATATGTGAAGTTGTTGAATGAGTTTATTTGAGTGAGACTATCATGCTTTCCACATTTCTTTCATGGTTGTCTGATCTGATTTTCTTGGCTATTAGGGGGACTTGGTAGAGATTAGAGTGGTTCAAGCTTTAATTTTATTACATCTTTGCAAATATGAAATATTTGTTTTAACTTTATATGAATTGACAATGAAAATGATGAGTAATAAAGGTCATTGTTACTTTACCAAAGAGATATAACTGGTCATGCTTGGCTAGTTGGCTGATTAATAAATAAAAATAAATAATCTGCAAGAACAAGGAAAATTAAAGTGGTTCAAAAACCTATTTGCCTACACCACCAACAAATTTATAATTTTTTTAACATTTGATCACAATTTTAAAAAAAACAAAGTTACTACTCTCACAATCTTATAAATCCCTCTGATTTACAAAGTATTTTGTAGTTTGCTTTCCACGTTATCTAGAACCCCTTTATACAAAGGAGATTTTCCTTGCTTTCACTTTGGTTGTCTAATTAGATTGATAGATAAGCAGATAATTAGCCCATTTAACATTAAGGAAAACCCACCTCGCGAGTCTTCTGGATCCTGGTTCCAGCAAACATGATTTGATCTTTCTAAGACTTATGTGTGAGAGAAATCACTGATTGGGTCTTAAATCTTTAATTTTAATATTTGAAAATATGACCAGAACGCAAGAGAGACATTAGCTTCCTCACAAATCTACCAGGAGCATCTGAAAGGCTCAAAATCTTCCGTGCTGATCTTAGTGAGCCTAACAGTTTCGATGCAGCCATTGACGGATGCGTAGGAGTCTTTCATGTTGCTACCCCTGTCGACTTTGAAGGCAAAGAACCCGAGGAAGTTGTGACCAAAAGAACTATCGATGGAGCATTAGGCATCTTGAAGGCTTGCTTGAAATCAAAGACAGTGAAGCGAGTGGTATACACTTCTAGTGCATCTGCTGTTGTGTTCAATGGCAAGGAAGTGGATATAATGGATGAGAGTTATTGGAGTGATGTAGATTTTATTCGAGCATTAATATCATTTGGAGGATCTTACATGATTTCGAAGACATTAACCGAAAAGGCAGCTCTTGAATTTGCAGAAGATAATGGATTGGATCTTGTGACAGTCATACCTCCATTTGTTGTTGGCCCCTTCATTTGTCCTAAGTTACCTGGCTCGGTGCGCACAAGCTTGGCTATGATCTTCGGTATATGTTCTTTTCATGATAACTCATTTATGCTGGCTTTTGTTGGATAATATTACAAAATATTATCAATTTATCATAGTTTAATCCCTTGTTTGGATTGAGGGAATAAGAGGAAAAGAATTGGAGAGGTAGGTGTATCTTTTGTTTGGCATTTTTTTTAATGAAAATAAGAGGATTTTGAGGAAAAAGGTACCTCCCTCCAAAAACCCTTGAAACTTTAAGAGTGTGCTTGGTGGGCAAGATGAAATGAGGATAGGATGATTTTTATCTTATGAGTGTGTTTTGTGAACATGATGAAAAGGAGGATGAAATGTTTCATCCGATGATAATAGGATAAAACCATCTTGCTTTGGGGGTAGGATGAGACATCCTATCATCCCCTCATCTTGTCCAGTAAATGCACCCTAAACAGTTTAATTCTCTTTTGTTTCTGAGTTTTGGTGGGAGAGTAGAGAAGATGAGAGAATTTGGAGGGTTATTATTCTTCTCTTCTTCCAGCTCTTCTCCCTCGATCCAAACATAACCTAACTTCCAAGTTTTTATTGCATCTTCTCTTACAAGGGTTTTTGAATGAAAATCTTCTCATTTGAATCTATATAGGTAATAGGGTTGAATATAATTATCTCATCGATACATCTATGGTGCACGTTGATGATGTGGCCAGGGCACACATCTTCCTTTTCGAGTATCCTGATGCAAAAGGAAGATATGTTTGTTCCTCAAATAGATTGACAATTCAACAGATGACCGAGTTTCTTTCTACAAAATATCAAGAATTCCAAATACCAACAGTAGAGTGAGTTTTACTTTCACCCCTTTTTCCATTTAGTCTTAGTTTTTAGTCATGTTTTATTTTAATATTGAAGTTAAAGAACAAAATGTTTTACCTTTATCTTTCTTTCTTTTTCTGGCAGTTCTTTGGCAGAGATCAAAGGTTTCAAATCACCTGGAATTTCATCAAAGAAGTTGTTGGATACCGGTTTTAAGTTTAAATACGGGCTTGATGAAATGTTCGATGGAGCAATTCAATGCTGCAAGGAAAAAGGGTATCTGTAGTTCATGTTTGGCACAAATTTGTACTTCTGATATCATTATATGCTCTAGTATATTTCCTGTGTAGTAGTAAATGATTGACAAGCAATAAGGCAAATGTACCAATTATTGCAAATAGATATAAATTCTCTTGCTTGTGAGGCTATGAAGCTCCTGTGGGTTGATGAATTATTCACTGACTAGTTTAATCTCTTACTCTACGAATTGCATGTAAGCAAGATCAGGGGCGGAGTCATGTTGTAGAATGTCGTCCCTCCCCCTCCCCTGGTAAAAAAACTGATACACAGAATACAAATTGGATCTTTATCTAAAAGAGTTGTTGGTATGAAGATTCCATAGTTGGACTTGAGGCAATAGCTATTAAGCTAAATGCTGCTAATTAGGTTTTTTCTGATTTTAGTGGGGGAGCAATGTTTTTAAACATAGTGCTTTTGATGTTGGATATAATTTCTTTTTGACTATAGAGCTTTTGTAATGTCTGATTTTCAGTCTTTGCACTCGTATCTAGTTTACCGAAAGGAAAAAAGACTTTAAACGTTGTTTGGAGTCGGATTTAAGCAAGTTAAATAAACTTGTTTAAATCTGATCAAGGTAATTTTTATCTTGGAAAAGATTTAAATAAGCTGATTTAAGCAAATCTGCCCCAAACATGTCATTAGTATTGTAACCTAAAAATACTAAATAACCTTTGAAGATCAGGATAACATTATTTTGATGGAATTAGTTCAATTTTTGATTGAATTAGTTTTAATATGACAACTAAATCAAGCTTTAACCACTGCTAACGTATTGCGGGGAGGGGATGTTACGAAACTGTTCTCTTTTTTTAGATCAGTTCCATCGAAAGATGGAGAGATTTGAACCCCAAAATGCAGAGATGTTTTCAAACACTTTCGAAAAAACAGTTTATGGACAAACTTAAAAGTTGAAAAATAAGTTTTTATAAAATTTAATTTATATAAAAAAAAACTGTTTTTACTTTTGTGTTATCAAGTACTAAATAGTTTTGAGTTTTACATTCCGTTTGGTTTAAAGAATTTCATAGTTTTTTAGAATTTATTTGAATTCTATGAGTTGTTGTGTTTGGTTTGTAAATAAAGTATGAAATTCATTTACAAATAAATTGACCATATATTTAGTTCATTAGTAAAGTGTGAAATTTATTTACAAATGAATTGATAACATGTTTGGTTTGTTAATAAAAGTCTGGAATTCATTTTCAAATGAATTCTAGTATAATTGAATTAGTTATGGACAAGTTCTATCAAAATTGATAAAATTTGCTAATGAATTCTAGACTTGAATTTTTATAAAACTAGAAGGATAATTACCCTTCCATTCTTTTCTCTGCCTCCTCTCGCTCTACTATTTTTTTTCACCATTTAACTCTTCATTGTTACTTGATCTATATTTAATTAGCAACGTCAAACTTTTGGTTTATTTATTGTTTTAGAACAAAATAAAAAAAATAAAAGAATATGTTATAAAATTAAAATTAAAACACTAAAGTAAAATTAGTATTTTTTTTTATAAAAAAATGGTTAAATTAACATTTATTTTTCAGATTTCATCCAGCAAAAAAATTAGATTTCATTTTTGGATTATAAATTCATTTTGTGAATTGAAAAAGTAAATAGTATTAATTTTGTTGAATAATGTCAAAAAATTAAAATTTATATGTTAAATAAATTAAAACGTAATGTACTTAAGGGTATTATGTAAAATTTAAAAAATGAATTGAATTTTTAATTGATCCCAAACACAAAGTTCATTTAAATTTTACAAACACCAAACGTGAAAATTTATTTTAGTTTCAATTCATTTGAAAACGAAATGTGAGTTCATTTACAAATAAATTTTAGTTTCATTTTATTTAAAAATGAATTGTGAATTCATTTATAAATGAATTATAATTTCTATTCATTTGAAAATAAACTAAATTCTATACTTGAGTTTATACCGATCGGAGTGTTATTGTTGTTATATAAAAAAAAAACTATTTAAAAATCTTTTTGTAAACCATGAAAACTAGCCAAATTGTACCTAATATTTTACTAAGCAAAATTGTTTCATATAAAAAAGAATGAATATTTGTAAATATTTTTTATTTAAAAAAAAAATTCAAGCCAGTGGTTGTCATCCCCATGAAATTGGGAATTGAATGAACTTGATTACTTGACAAAGAGGTCAATGAGTATCTCTTTCAGATTTTAGGGGCCGATATATAATATAGCTAAAATCCTGAAGAGGTACGCGTGCTAAGCACCCTTCAACTCTTCAAGTAATAAACCGTATAATGTAAAACCCAAGACTTCCTCATCCATCCAAGAGAGAGAAATCCGCGTCACATTGAACACGGACCCCACACAATATAACGGCCATTCTCATACCCCGCCTTCTTTTTCTCATCTCGGAGAAAAGAACACAAACATCTTTCTCTCTCTATTGAAATCGCTTCTCTATCGTTGTTTTTTCTAGTTTGAAATTGAATCTTCTGCTACAACACCAGCGACAACAACAACAAACAATGTCGTTTTCGGATTCTGAGTCGTCCTCCCATGGCGGAGGCGGAGAGTACAAGTTATTTCGTCAATTCAGTCGTGATCGTTAGTCCTCTCTCTCTTTCGCTTACTCTATTTGAAATCATATTTTTATGTTTTTTTTGGTTTTTTGTTTGTTTCGAGGGAGATTGTAGGCAAAGAAAAGGAAAATTAAGTTTTGATTTTTTTTAAGATTAGAATTTAAGCGCGCCATTTTCATTTTGAATCTTCCTTTGCCTATTTCCTTTTCTTCTTCTCTCAGTTAATTGACTAAATGATAGGGTTTGTTATTTGAATCGTAATTAGCTGCCTCTGTGGTTGCTGAGAAAATGTTACCAAACCAAAAAGAGAGGGAAGTTTTGTATGGTAAATGTAGAACGTGAGCGGCTAATTTGAATTCGTTTACTCTGGTTCATCATCGGTTTCGTTTGGTTCTTAGAAAATTGTAGTAGTATAAGGGGAATTAAATTAAACAATTTATTGTATTCTATGTTACATGTATTCTTCACTTTACCACCCTACCTGTGGTGCCAACACTCCACAATGGCACTTGGACACTCCAAAGGAAAAATTATAAAAAATAGATCAGTCCAATGCTTGGACATATACCTCTGTCTGACACCCATACCCCTGTCTGACACCCATACCCGAGTCTATTTAACATATTTGTGGTGTGTTGTGTTGCTTATTTACAGGACTGTGTCCCCTATTTTTTAAATTTTGGTACTGTTTCTTCCCTCTCTTTTCAGGGTTATTGTATGAAATGCTCGGATCGGCAAGAACAGGAGACTCAAAAGGTTGGAAGGTGTGTTTGGTGTAATTTTAATTTCTAAGTTCTTATTAACTTTTTTTGATTGCTTGATTGGTATAGTTAATCGATTGCTTTTTGTTGTTACTCCTATAGACTTGTTTGTTAGTTCATCATAGACTTGTTTAATGCTTCCACACACACCCAAAAAGGGTGGGGGGGGAGAGATTCTTTTCTAACAGCATTAGCTGGAGATCAATTCTTAGTTTCTATTAAGCTCACTATCAAATGAGTCTAATTTGTTCTCTTGCCATAATGTGTATAGTTTGTAGCAGAATATGTCTGGGAATCTGGCTTATAAATTATTGTAATTTGTTTTCTTTATATTACAAACGAGATTTTAATGAGTTGATCATAATGCTAGTAGTGATTCTCTTGCAAATCAACTGCATTACTCAGGATGACTGGTCTCTCTCCACCAACTCCCTCTTTTTCTCCATGCACTGTAATTTTTTGTTACATACAACATTATTTGATTTACTTACTGAAGCTGTAAGTGCTAGCACTCCACATTAAGATGCTTACTGGTAATATTTATTTGACGGTCCTCTCTGTGTCATTTAGTTGTTTTGTTACCTTTTCTAATCTATTTCATGAAGACAATAGAAGCACTTTCTTGAAATCGTACATATTAGGTTGTTTAAGTCAACCTAACTGATTTGTTACAGGTGCTCATCATGGACAAAGTTACTGTAAAAGTTATGTCTCACTCATGCAAAATGGCAGATATCACAGACCAAGGAATTTCATGTAAGCATCCCAGTATATTTATTTTAAGCGTGCTTCTAATTAATTTTTTTTTGTCTGACGAGAGTTGTGCTGGCTAGATGAAGAAGAACGATACAAATTTCAGTTCTAAAAATCGTAAAGTTTCATTGGAGTAGTGTTTTAAATATAATTTGCCATCCATTTTCTTTCAACTTATGAGTCTTGTCAATGTATTAGTTCCAACATCCCTCAAGCAAATACCAGTTTGTTTATATTTAATTTGAGCTTGTTGCCTTGTCCATATCATTGCCATGCTATATTAGGCAGACAACTTTCATTAAGGATCTTCTAGTGTAGTACTTGACTGATGGCTGTTGCGTTCAGAACTTATTAGAGATTCTGCTTATACTGCAGTGGTGGAAGACCTATTCAGAAGAAGGGAACCATTGCCCTCCATGGATGCTATATACTTTATCCAGCCATCAAAAGAGAAGTACACCTTTTTAAATTTCTTTTGACTTATTGATATTGATTCTTTGTTTCACTAGAGTTAAATCCATTCCAGATGCATCTCTGTTCTACACAACCATTTATGCATTCCTTTTAATTGTTTATGGTTCTTCATCAGTGTGGTGCACTCATTTATAAAATGTTCCTTTTGCAACTGCGAGACAAGCAGATTGCCACTTTTTCAGTGACCATTACCAAGGCACAACAGGACAACAGGTTTAATATTGTGAGGTTATAACTTACAAGTAAGCACTAGGAAGGGAATCAGTCTCTTTTAGTTTATATCACTGAAGAGACACGCACTTGATATTTGGAACTTTCAAGTAACAAATTTGGTGATCGTCATAAATATTTTGTTGAAAAGCAATTGGCATTCCCCTTCTGTAATTGTAATCACCAATGAATTTTTTAGGTTTGATCACTGTTCGACATCATTGGTTATCAAACTCCAATAACTGCTATGGCAGAAAGTTGTTTGATGTAATTTTAGTTCAAGTACAGTAATATCTTTTGCTAATTTTATACGCGCTCATGATTCTGGATGGTTCAAAGCTATATGCTGTTCTTTACTTTCCTTTCTCCTTTTTAAAACTCTCTTTTTCATTTTATTTGTTATTATTGTTCATGTATTTATTCTAAATTGATTGTGTCAATACTTTATGCTCATCTTGGAATTTCTTTTGGATTTTTTCTATTGTGTAATGCTGAACCAAGCTAAGAAAGGGTGGATCTATTTTAATCCTATCTTTTGCTAGCATGCAGTGTTGTGATGTTCTTATCTGACATGTCTGGAAGGGAGCCCTTATATAAGAAGTATGCGCAGGATCCTAGTTTTTAAATTTTATTACCTTAATCCTTTGGAAGTTTAAACTCGGAATTTTTCTGATACTGTCTTCTGGTTTCCTTTTCTATTTCCAGAGCATTTGTATTTTTCAGTTCACCTATCCCAAAAGAATTGGTGAATCACATCAAGAGTGATACAAGTGTGTTACCACGCATAGGTGCATTGAGAGAGGTCAAGATTTTCATTTTGTTTTTTGCAGTATTTCTTGGTGCATGTGATTTTCCATGAACTTCCTCTTCACAATCCTCTTCTTTGCTTGGTAATATGCAGATGAACATGGAGTATTTTCCTGTAGATAGTCAGGCATGTGCTTCTCTTCTTTCATTTCTTTTTCTGGTTCGATGATCAATGTGCCTTTTGCTAATTTTTACAGTAATCATTTAATCTGTTCAGTTTAGGATGCCTTGTGCTGCCAACATTTTCTCTTCTAAAAGCTTTATCTCTCGTAAAGGGCCCAAATGAATAGTCTGTTATAAAATTTCGAAGGATGCGTTAGGACAGGACCTTTTTCTGCTTTTGTCCATGACTTCTATTCTTGTTTACTCTGAGTACTAGGCCAGGAGAGTTAGGATTTATATAAAGTTATAAAGCATCTGCAGCTATTTTGTTTTGATCTCTTCTTCTAATTATTAAAAGGTACCTTAAAAGTACTTTGTTCAATGAGATTCCTTCAATGCAGGGTTTTATTACTGATCATGAACTAGCATTGGAAGAACTCTTTGCTGTAGATGCTGATAAATCTCGAAAATTTGATGCTTGTTTGAACACCATGGCAACTCGAATTGCTACTGTTTTTGCTTCATTGAGGGTAAGAATTCTATATAAGAACTTGGCAAATGAAAATGATGGTCAGTTTCTGTTTCAAAATTTTATCATATGTATAACTTGAAAGTTGTCCTCTTCTCATTGATTTTTCTAGAGAAGGATGACTACAATGAATCTCATTCATTCTGTTCAATGTATGAGCTTCATTTTAATGATACAATTCTTATTAGTCTAAAAAAGTTAATTGATTGTAAAGTCTATTTGAATTATTTAGGATTCAGTGGAGTCATTTAATTCTTGGATTCATTTTAAGGACTTTAATATAAATTTATTTAGACTGACAATGGTGTCGTTTGGTACCAGTTTTTAGCAAGCTTAAACCAGCTTGCTTAAGTCTGAATCCAAATAATGCCAATATACACTATGTTCTTTATTTAAGAGTGGTCCAGCAGTGTAAAATAGTGTGGGCCTCAAGTAACAAAATAGATAGTTTACCTTATGAGGCAGTTTTCACTTAATGTTAAGGATTGTTGGCAGAACTTGTAGGATAAACTTTTCTCATTTTGCATGGGGAAAATGTTGAATTACCTCCATTACTTCATTCGCAGGCAGATTAACGTGTTTGTATTTCCTCAGGAGCTGCCTTTTGTCCGATATCGTGCTGCCAAAGAACTTGATGAATCTACGACAACATTCCGCGACTTAGTTCCCTCAAAGCTTGCTGCTGCTGTTTGGAACTGTATCTCAAAATATAAATCTATTCCCAATTTTCCCCAGACTGAAACATGCGAGCTGCTCATTCTGGATAGATCGGTTGATCAGGTTTTAATTGGTTCTCTTCATATGACCATGTTTTTGTATGTCTATATCAGTTTAATTTTGTTGAATGTAATGAACTTGCATGTTTAGATTGCTCCTGTGATACATGAATGGACATATGACGCTATGTGCCACGATTTACTGAATATGGATGGGAATAAATACGTGGTTGAGGTATGTCTTCTTCTTAGTTTGGTTTTTCAGGCTGCTCTATGTTCTCTCTTCTTTTTTTTTCTCCTGGCTGCCTCATTTCTAGCTTTAACATATGTTGTGTGTTAGGTTCCTAGCAAAACCGGTGGTCAACCTGAGGAAAAGGAGGTCCTTCTAGAAGATCATGATCCAGTCTGGCTTGAGCTTCGCCATGCACATATAGCAGATGTATGTCACAATAATTAATGTATTCAATTCACCTGGAAACATTGGTAAGTAATTCTGTTTTTCTATTGCATATCAGGCTAGTGAGCGGTTGGCTGAGAAGATGACCAACTTTGTATCAAAGAACAAAGCTGCGCAGATACAACAGAGCTCAAGGTTGGTGCTGATATTTGTTTTGTCATTATAGTTTTTCATCATTTTATGGTGAAATTCCATAAGGTTTTGGTAATTAATGTTGTTTCTATTCAAGTTACTGTTAGAACATGAGAGGACATTTTGGTTGCTATATGTATTTTAAGATTTCCGCTTTCTAGAATGTAAAAGATCTGGATGTGTACTACGCATCTAGCTTCACTTGTTATGTCTCTTCAAGTCGTGAACTGAATAGGTGCATGTTGATCATGTAATCACTTCTCTGTTGCCATAGAATTCTCCTGTTGAAGTATGATTTTATGCAGAGATGGTAGTGAACTGTCCACACGAGACTTGCAAAAAATTGTTCAAGCTTTACCACAATATGGTGAACAAGTTGACAAGCTCTCCACCCATGTAGAGGTTCGTTTCATCTTCTATAATTACTTCCCTTTGCATGGCATAGCTTTATTTTTCAAGGTCACACTGAAGAAGTGAAATGGCACAAATATGATTCTAAATTGTAACTACTAGAAATCTTGCACTAAGAACCAATGCAATCTGCCAGCTTTATGTATCTCAATTGGTCAATCCATGTCTATAAGCATTAATTTCTCAACTTTTTCATTTTTTTCCTTTTTACCGTTTCGGAGTTCACTTTACTTTATGTTACATCCGCACTTTTGAGATCAAACGGGATAAATAAGCGCATCTTAAAACCTAAACAAGCCTTTGAAATGTGAAATGGATTTTGGATTTGGAATAAATTGATTCCATCTGATAGTCTCCCGTGAAATACAAGCAAATGTTATCAGGTCGAACATAAGATATATAAGGAAATGGTTAAAATAGGTGAATTGATATGGTTCTTGTTGACTTTTTTTTTCATTGATGTTCGTTACAGATTGCTGGAAAAATTAACAGAGTTATCAGAGAAACTGGGCTTCGAGAATTAGGGAAACTGGAGCAGGATCTTGTTTTTGGTGATGCCGGAGCCAAGGATGTTATCAATTTTCTTAGGACAAAGCAGGTGATGCTCTGTAAATCTATGTTGAATAAAGTCAATGCATCTAACATGTAATATTGGAAAACAAATAAAATGATTTGAAAAATTACACTGTCTGCGCAGGATGCATCTTCTGAAAATAAATTGCGTTTGTTGATGATTTATGCATCTGTGTATCCTGAGAAGTTTGAGGGTGACAAAGCTACAAAGCTAATGCAGGTAGCTCTTGTAGTCCAATATTATACCATAGTTCATCATGAAATCATTTATGTATAATTTATTTACAAATAAAAATTGAAGACTTCTGTGTCTATGTCAGATAGAAATATAATAATTCATAACAAGATAACCTAGGGTGGCCATATTGTTGTTTGATAAGTAATCATTCATTAACAAGGCACCAAGGGGGTGGCAACCCTTGTAGGGTGGCCATATTTTTTAATAGATGATCAAGAAAGTTAAGCCTCATAATGAAGCCTGGTTCCTGAGAAACATTTTCTTTTTGGGCCCCTCTTTATTCTTACATTCAAGTTCCTCTAGTCTCTTTTCTTGAAAGGAAATTTCCATCGTGCCTCTTTTGAGAATTTGAAAAAAAGAATCTCAAATATATAGAAAGTTGAAGTTTGAAGGCTGGAAGGACTTTCACTACTTTCAATGATAGAATATAATTATGTGAAAGTAGTTTTCGTTTAAGGATTGCTTTATTGCTTTTCTTGTCCATTTTAGGCATAGAAAGTTTGTTTCCTGGATGTTGGTTTAGAATCAGATATAGGGTGTAGAACATAAATCTCACAAGTTACTTGATATCTATCCATAGACGTATAAATATTTTATCACTAGTTATTTACTTTCTACTTATTAAAACAATTTAGTTGCCATCTATCCATAAGTCCAAAAATATTTTATGAGCCTGAGTCCTTTAAAAACTATTATTTCCTCTAAAAACCTTTGTAACTCTCCTCTCCTGATAATTTGATATAACATGTCAAATAAATGGTTGAAAACCCTTGTATAAAGCACTAGGGAATGCATGGACAACATAAGGGAAGGCAGCTCATATTGAAGAGCCTTTTTAATTCCTATCCCACTCCACCCCTAACCACCTAATTTACCTTGAAGCAAGAATAGAACGTACATTTGAATTTCAAATTTGTTAATTGAGGAAAATTTTATGTTGGTTTTTTTGAATTGAACTAGATTTTTAATTTATTATCAATCAGTTGGCTAGATTATCGCGTGAAGATATGAAGGTTGTAAATAATATGCGATTGCTCCCGGGATCATCATATAAAAAAAATACAAGCAGTGGTTTCTCACTCAAGTTTGACGCCCAGAAGGTAAGTACAAGAAGCTTTTAGATGTTTATTGAAGATCAGTATAGGATCCTTCCTTAATCAAACTACAGTGGTTGAATCAGGATCTCACAATTGTAAATGTTCGTTCTGATGTCAGACAAAGCAGGCTAACAGAAAAGATCGAACTGGTGAGGAAGAAACTTGGCAACTATTTCGGTTTTATCCCATGATAGAGGTATGGATGTCATTGGTGAAGATAATTTATAAGAAAGGTCATTTTACCTTGTCAAGGCAATGGCAAAGAAAATAACTTTGGTAGGCCATATTAGTTCAAAGAGTACTTGTGTTAAGATTGTATGTAAATGGAGGATTAGCATCAGATGACATGATTTCTTTTGCAGGAGATAATTGAAAATCTTAGCAAAGGTGAATTGCCAAAGAATGAGTATTTGTGTATGAATGATCCAAGTCCCACTGCTGAAACTCACACCCGGAAAGGATCAGTGCGGGCAAATCCAGTCCCTGCTGCTACTCCAGAAAGAAAAACTCCTGCTCATTCAAAGAGATCAAGACGAACTGCAACTTGGGCACGACCTCATCTTTCTGATGACGGATATTCCAGGTGCTCATGAGGATCTTTTATCTCAGTTGTTGGACGTCTCCTCTGTCCATACATTGTATGACAACTTCTTCAAACTCCAAAGTTCGGGATTTTAAAATACTTATGTGCGTTCTGTAGTGATTCGATTTTAAAGAATGTATCTACTGATTTCAAGAAGATGGGACAGCGTATATTTGTATTTATTATTGGTGGGGCAACTCGATCAGAGGTAAAATTACTGATGGACTTTCCTTTTCATCTTCAAGTTGAGATGATAATTTTTGGTGCCTGGAATTTTGGCTAATGGACTTTGGTACTATTTTCAGCTACGAGTTTGTCACAAGCTCACAGCTAAACTGAGGAGGGAAGTTGTCTTAGGTTCTTCTAGTTTTGATGATCCTCCACGGTACATTACGGTAATAAATGCCTACTTATCACTTTCTGCTGGTTAGATATTTGCAGTGTAGCATGGAATGTAGGATTGGTTTGCCATATGGAAGTGACTTTCACAAGACCCTAACATTACTGCTTCAATCTGACATTTAGTACAGAACTTAGCACAAGATGGTCCCAACTAGAAGATGCCTGTTAATTAACACAATTCTTTTACTTATAAAAAAACAGTTCTTTTAAGATGATACATTTCCATCTAATTTTGGAGATTACCTTTGGTAAATATTTTTGTGCATACCCTATATATGTGCATTTGTTATCATGTACATATACATACACATACATGTTAAAGTTCTGTTTCTTTTCAAACTCCTTTTTAAACGAAAACAGTATTCCAAAAATTTTCTTCCAGCAAACATTAATTCCTGAAATTCTAGGGAGGAACAAAGTCTCCTGATCCTTTGATTTGCTTCCCTCTACTTCTAGGTTCCTTGCTTCTACTTTCCACATTTAGTAACGTATAGTTGTTGCCCATGATTTTTTCCCTTAATGTTGCAGAAACTGAAGATACTGTCGGAAGTAGAACTACCAATGGATGGCCTAAGATTTTAAACTTTGGCCACATGGAATTTGATGGAATGTATATGCTTGTGCTCAGCGCCAGCAGGTTAGGTATCTCATTTCTATTTCGTGAGCTATTGCTGCTCCTCTAACATTTGAATATTAAACAATTTGGAAAACAGCATCATGGACGTACGTACAAGGATTTTTTTGTCTGTACATAGTGGTGGCCTGAGACCTGGTGGTAAATTGGTAACTACAGTTAGAGATCAGCTACATATTGCAACCATCAGTACAAGTGCTTCGCCTCGATGGTTCAATCTGGAGTTTTGTCACTTTATAAAGAAACAAAAGAAGGATTTTTGTTCCCAGAAATTTTTTAGAGGGGCATTAGGATGGCCCATGGGAAATGAATCATCCCGCCTTCAGATTGAGTCTCTAGCGTTTTCATGTCCCTTTTCTTACACCAGTTAGAAATACAAGCATTTTGAGATCTAATGAAGTATATGAAATGTCATCATTTGTGAAACGACTTTAGTATGCAGTTTGTGCTCGAATTTTATGTAAAATTAAAATGATTCTTGGTTTCTGTTGCAATTTGACTTGACAGAATCATCTTTGTTGTTAGTGAGACTGGCGTAAATTTCCTGAATTGGTTTTTTCACAGGCAGACTGCATTTGAAACAGCCACAAAAAATATTTCTTAGAAAAGTCATCATAAATATGCAAACCCTAATTGTTGGAAACAAATCAGGCTCGGCCATAGAGTGCTGCATGGAGCAAATGGAAACCAATACCATAAACCATATATGAATGGGTTTGATGAACAAGATAAGGAATCGATATAATGTCTCATTCTATTTCTTAAAGCAATCTTATTCTATTTATTAAAAACACTTATAAGATAAAAATAATTTTATATTTCCCTCTTTTTAATGGACAGGATGAGAGAATAATATAATGATTATATGAGATTGACAAAAATATCGTTTTACATCAATTCATTCACGTAACGTACAAAAAGATATAAATCCAAATACTCTTAACGAAAAAACATGCCTCAACCACTTTAATAAAACTTCAATAATAATTTTATCTTATCTTTCTTTGGTTCTCTTTCTTCTTTTTTTTTCATTTTTTTCTTTCTTTAAGTTGTTTCTACTAAATAACTTTGCTTTATACAAGGCTTCCTTCTTTGAAAAAAAAAAAAATAGTGACAATTGTATTTATATAAAAGATAAATTTTTTTTATGATTGAGTTCATGTTATCTAATTTTTTTATACAAAAAATAATCGTATTGATAATATTACAATGAATATTTTTTCGTATGCGATTTGAAATTGTTTTTATATTTTCTCTTAAATTATATTGTTTTAATAACCTTTCTCCCACAAATCAAAATTAATGGATTCGTCGCCTTTTGATACAAAAGAAAAACATCCATAATTTCCAGAAAAAAATATCAGTACTCCATATAAGAATGATTCAAAGGAAAATAACAAATAACTAATTTAAATTGAAGAATTATTAAGTAACTACATTCATACAACGTTATCGGTATGATCACCTAACAATAATTATCCACGTATGTTACTAATCTATGTCATCTATATTTTGTAGTCTGCGTCCAATTCATGGGGTGATAGTGATATTATTAGATAGCATGGATTAGTAATCCCACGTGGACAATTATTATTGGGTGGTTATACGGATGACGTGGTACGGAATCACTAACTAATAAATTTTTATTTAATCTTGAATTTCAGATTATATTTAAAATAAATTTCATTTTTAATCATTTTAAATTACTTCGTTTTCTTATTGGGCTCCTATAATTTAAAACGTTGTTATTGAATCATTTAGTTTGATACCGATTCAAATTAAATCTTTTATCAAAATGATTTTATTTTATTAGTCAGTAATTCAAATGCGTACGTTATATGTATGAAAGTTCTCAAGTCAAGAGTTATTGAACTTTATTTGAAATATGTAATTGTGATTGGTGTAATGGATGACCAATTAAATGAGGTTGATGAACATATACGAATAACAAACACTGAGCTGGTTGTGAATGAAATTATTATGAATAACATTATTGAGTCACTTGGACGAAAAACTTGATTGAAACGAACATCAAGCATAGAAAATTCGATAAAAATATTTTAAAATACCCAATAAAAATAAGATAATGATTCTTTCTATTTAAAAATTAAAATAAATATAAATTAAATGCCAAGTTTACTCCATTTCAATTTTCCACAACTAAGTTTTTTTCACACTTCATTAATCTTTTACATTTTCAAAAGAAAAGAAAACCAAGCATCGATTCCTCTACGCTCCACGTATCCGGGTCAGATACGGACTCTCATGTAACAACATGCCATTTCCAGTCCCCATAGCTTCAAGACCTCATCATCCTCAATCCTCTCTGTCAACTATCTACCAAAATACCCATAAAAACCTCAATTAATCCTTTCCAATTACGTATCACAAGATGGATCCGGTTCTTCCGATTGCCGTGCTCTCAGTTCTTATCGGAGGGTTGATCGCTCTCGTTTTCTTCATGAGCTACTTTGGCAAACAAAGATCCGAAGTCCAATCCGTCACCCAATCGGAGCACCAATCCGCTCCCAAGAAGCAATCGAAGCCTCCTCAGACTAGCTCCAAAAGATCCCAGTCCAAGCATCACTCTCATGCCTCTGACAAGGTGCTCGATCTTAGTCATTTTTTTGGTTACAAATATATAATCTCGTGTTTCTCTCTTTAATTAAATTAAAAATTCTTCAGCTAAATTGGACAAAACAGCAGTGTTGGGCTTTTGAGTAAAATTATCAACAAAAGAGAGAGAAATCAAAGCATTTCATTCATTATATTAATTTCTTCTATTTAACAATGAACATTTTAGACTAAGATTAAATTTCCCGTATTACGGGATTTTTTCCTTTTATTTTCAGATTTTGTATTGTAATTTAACTTGTCTGCATTGGTTTTGAAAGGAAGGCTGTGTTAGGGTTTAGGTGTCATTTAGGTATATCTAACGTTTTGGTTTTATTAATAATTAAATTTCGATGGTGAAATGTTAGGATCAAAACAAGCGGCATCACCCATTGGATGTGAATACTCTGAAAGGCCATGGGGATTCCGTCAACGGGTTATGTTTTTCCTCCGATGGAAGGAGTTTGGCAACTGGTAACCTTTCTTTTTCCTTTTTCTTCTGATGTAATGTAGAATAATGCATGTTTCTACTGCTGAAATGTTTAGTAGTTGGATCGACATGCTGGATAGTACTGGATGAGTATGACAGGCTTCTGTTGAATTCTTAATATTTCAGCTAGAAAAAGTTTTTTATTTTTTATTTTTTTTGGTTTCCACACGTTGATGAAATTCTGTTGAATAAAGTTTGAATAAAGTGATTAGCGTGAATGTGAATTTTCAAACCACAGAAGTAACCTTACTCCATTTGGAAGTTGATCGATGGAATTCAGCTCTATTTCGTATGTTATGCCATTGAGTCACCAACATTAAGTTTATAAACCTCTGTAATACCCTTTGGATTTTACTTGATGGTTTTAAAATTGCAAAGTCTCATCTGTCTAGTGAGAAATTGATGCAGTTTAGTTAAAATTCTAGCTGTGATTAATAGTAATTAGGCAAAGTATTAATGATATTTGGGCTAGGGTGAACCCTTTTTGGAAAAACTATCCTATTTTGGGGTGCATACGAAACTTAAGTTGTGTATCTCATGCATTTATGTAGTCCCAATATTAAGTAGGCCATACATGGGATTCATAGTCCCAAATGATAGGGCAGTCAGTAGACTCAGTACCTTGCTTTGCTTTGATGATTTGATGTATTATATCAGTGAGTTTATATGTGCTCTACCTAATTAAGATTTTTATGTTTGCAAACAGCTTGTGCTGATGGTGTGGTCAGGGTGTTTAAGTTGGATGATGCTTCAAGTAAAAGTTTCAAGTATGAATCTAAAAAGACTTGTTACATTTTCCTGATGTTAGTAGTGCAAGTAGGTTTCTCTTGCCTATCAGTCTCACATTCTTTAATGTTTTTGCAGATTTCTTAGAATAAATGTGCCTGCTGGAGGTCATCCAACAGCCGTCACATTTTCTGATGATGCATCTTCCATAGTTGTGGCTTCTCAAACTCTTTTGGGTTGTTCTTTGTACTTGTATGGAGAAGAAAAACAGAAAACTGCTAATGAAACTAAGCAGCAATCAAAGCTTCCTCTTCCAGAAATCAAATGGGAGCATCAGAAAGTCCATGAGAATAAAGGAATCCTGACCCTATTTGGAGCGACTGCAAGTTATGGCACTGCAGATGGGAGTACAATAATTGCCTCTTGTTCAGAAGGTATGTGCTGGTTGTTTATCATGCATCAGGTTTTATGCTCCGTATGTATCATTTAATAAATTTCAATATCAATTTATTTAGCTTAATTGTCCTCTCAGTGAAATCGATATAAATAGTGCAGAGGTGTCGATGTTCTAAACATTATCCTTGCATCTAATAATGGCATGAAGTGAGAACTAATGGCACTCTTATGATCTTAATGTTTTAGAATATAAAGTGAGAAATAGAGTGTGAGTTTAAAATTATCATAGGATCCAGTGGGATGTTCTCTTTTATGAATGGTGAGAGATAGCTAGATGGCAGTGAAATATCAAGTATCAATACTGAGTTGGTTGGCTATATTTGATCTTGGTTTCACTGTGTTTGCCTTAGATCTTTTGACATGGAGACATGCTTGTGCCACCTGAAATCTGTTGGTGTTTCCTTGGCATGTTGGCCACCAAGGTTATAACAGAAGCGTATATTTTGGTGGCCTCTATGGTAATTGAAGAACCTAAGATCTTTCTATGAATATTATATCATGACCAATCAGGATTTTACTCTTTGAAGATATCTTATTGTTTATTGTTTTTACCTTCACATAGTTATTAAATTCAGAAATTTTAGCCTTTATTTTTTTGGTTAATTTTTATTCATTTCTTCAATTTTGTGAAATAATACCTGTTTTTGCTTGCTTCAAATTGTTTGTTTTTCTCCAGGGACTGATATCATACTTTGGCATGGGAAAACCGGGAAAATTTTGGGAAATGTCGACACAAATCAATTGAAAAACAACATGGCTGCTATATCACCAAATGGGCGTTTTGTTGCTGCTGCGGCTTTTACTGCAGATGTAAAGGTGAATACTTATTACATTCAGTGCAGTTATAAGTTAGTAATGAATTAACTCATCAAACAATCACGTCCGAGAAGAAAAGAGAAAGGGACTAAAGATGAAAAAAGGGGAGAAAAAGGTGGGCAGGGTGTGGAGAGTCTCTAAACAACTTCACCCACCACATATTTTCATATTTAATGATGGTGCCTGCAGTGATCACTGATCAGTGACGTCAACATTGAGTATGGATATTCTAAGGATCAAATATCTAATATCAACTAATTCCGCTTACTGCTTGTGTGGTGCATATCGAAGGAGAGAAATAAAGTAGTTGATACAGGTTATCTAATTTTTAATAGGTGCAATGTTCTGGCCATCTGTGGCTTGGGGCTCTACTTATTTCTGTATCATGGACTTTTTTCTTTTCTATACTTTTGCCCACTTGGTCGGAGATATTTATCTGATGCGACAATTATGTTTACTCAATATTTTTCTTTATTTATTCAAAGTTCTGGTCATTTCCTTGTAATTGTCTGCTATCTTCATTTGCAGCTTCTTAGAGGCAAAAATCTTTTATGTTGTATGCTTTTTTACTAATTAATTGCTATTTTTCTCTTTGTTATTTACCAGGTATGGGAGATTGTATATTCGAAGGATGGTTCTGTCAAGGAGGTTTCAAAAGTAATGCAGCTTAAAGGGCATAAGGTACTTAGTCTACTATCCATTGTCTGATTTGATTCATCCCTCTTCCCAAAGCTTTTTCTTTCTGTCTTACTTTGCTTTTTCCAATTTCTGTTCCCCCTACATTTGACATCATGTGTATGTGTTAATGTAGTTATCATCTGAGTTAATTTAAGAGATGCTTCATGCTATTTCATGATATCAAATCAATGTCCAGTAATCTTTCCTTTTTTTCCAGCAATTACGCCATATTTCTTAATAAAAATCTCGTGGAGTATGCATAAATACAGACATGATATGTGTGTGTATGAGAGAGAGGGACAGAGGTTAGTTAAAAATTGTAAGAATTTTGGCTAGACGTGTGTGCATGCAAATTCTTGTGCTGATTTATATGATGTTTTAAAATTAATTAATGAATGAATAAACAAATGAATGAATGAAACGAATAATTTGAACTTCCACTGACTTTATTAGCTTCTGTTCTCTGTTATGGAATATCTACCTTTAATACTTGGATGGCTAGAGGTATGAACTTGCTTCTTATCTTAAACTCTTTTGTTTTTTGATGTCCAGAGTGCAGTAACTTGGTTATGCTTTGCTCCAAAATCAGAGCAAATCATCACAGCATCCAAGGATGGATCAATAAGAATTTGGAACATCAATGGTTTGCGCTCTTTGATTGAACTTCTTTTCAGTATATATATGCTTAGCTCTTATATAAAAAAGTATATGTATGTTTTGCTGCCTCCTCTCTCTCTCTCTCACACATAACCAATAAATAACCAACTGAAACCATAATGTTTTAGAGTGAAACCTGGTAGCATAGTTCAATAGTGGGTCTCAAGTTGTTTTGTAGTGTTCTTTTTGGTGCATTACATATGCATGATTCCGGAGAAAGCACCCCTCTTAGTTCCACATTCTGCTTCTTAAATATATTATGAGCCCCTTCTCACTTACTCTCACTTACGTAATCAGTACAATGCATGGAGTACACGTACATCTTCTGTGAATTCCAGTCTCATAGTAAGTTGAATGGTAGCTGTTAAGTTGTTTCTTAACCATATGTCTTGTGCACATGCTTGGTAGTTGGTCCAACAGCAATTATTCTCCTCTTAAATATGATATTAATATGATCTTCTCAATATTTGGAAGTACATGTACTGTTTTAGGAGAAATTCTTTGTTAGATTCTGTCCAACACATGAATTGTAGACTAACCAATCATATTATCATTTTAAAATATCAACCATCTAATAAATTCTGAAGTGGCAACTCATGATTGGTTTAGTCTATTAGACAGAGTCTAACTAAGAATTATTCATGTTTTAGATTATTGCTCATATTGCCCTGCTTGGTCCAAGTCCCCATCTTTTCTTAAAGACAAAAAAAGTGTCATGGTGATAACTACATTAAATTCTAAACATCAGACACTAAAAACTTTCAATCTGTCGTTTCAAACTTCTTCCATTATTAAGAGAGAGAGAGAGAGAGGGGGGGGGGTACATTTATCTGCTGGATAGTGGTGTTTCCTGGGTAGAAAGGATTTTCTTGTCTTAATATAATTATCGATATCCCAGATCTATGCCTAACCCTTTTTCATATGCTGCCTTTAAGTTCGCTATCATCTCGATGAGGATCCTAAGACTCTGAACGTGTTTCCAATTCCACTTCGTGACTCAAGTGGCACTGTTTTGCACTATGATCGTCTCAGTATATCCCCTGATGGAAAGATATTAGCAGCAACCCATGGTTCAACATTGCAGTGGTTATCTGTTGAAACTGGACAAGTTTTGGATACAGCTGAGAAAGCCCATGAAGGTAATTCTGAGCTAATAAATTTCCTTACATTGTGTTTGGTAGTATGGAATTGGGGGAAATTTTGGTTTTCATAAATGTAAAATTGTAGGAGGAAGCCTCCATTTCCATTCAATTTCATTTCCAAGACTCACTTCCATACTACCAAATACAACATTAGGTGATTTTTGAGTCACTGCTGACCTTAAAACCCCCTCCTCCCCAACAAAAAAAAAATTTTTTTTTTGCTTGGCAACAACTTTAAGCCATGGGGCTGCATTTGCACTTGGAAAGTTCAAACAGCCATGGAATAATTGTTTCTTGAATTTGGCATTGACCTCAGTCTATCCATGCAGGGGACATTACAGGCATTTCATGGGCACCTAAGGCTCTTCCAGTAGGTAAGTCACTTTCCTTGTGTGAAATTCTACTGACTCATGTTGTATACAGCACTGTGGATAACTTGGAACATTATCATGCTGTTCTACAGGAGATAAGCAGGTCTCGCTTTTGGCCACGGCCGGTGTTGACAAGAAAGTAAAGTTTTGGGCAGCTCCGTCTCTACATTCATCATAAAGGAATCTTTTAGTTAAGAGATATCAAGCGTTGGCTTGGAGCACTTGGCTGGGACTACGACGGAGCTTGACAAGTTTGTAGAGTGCATCTTCCCAGTTCGATAGTTTAACTTCCAGGAGAGATTCATAGTTGTAGTTCCTCATTCCCTTACAGCTGAAAGGTGGAATGTGGGACCTTTTTTAGGGCAAGACTGTTAAGAGATCGAAGAAATACTTCTATGCGAGTATTTTGTTAGTCTGATCTTACTGAAATTATGGTGACCAAAGAAATTTCATACTGAGTTGGACAATGTTGGTTGGTTTTGGGTTACTACTGTCATGTCCTAATGCAATAGTACTTTTGTTGACAATATATATTTTTTAATTTACAATTTTTTTTTTCTTGTTATCTCAATGGATTTTTCATAATTATTTGGAATTCTTGCTGCTGACTTTTGCTGGCTCATCCTTTTGTTAAAAGGTGAAAAAATCCTTTTAAGTATTTGGATGATTCATAAAATGTATTTCAGGAAAAAAAGTTTTTGTTTTAGAGAAAGTAACATTATATTTTTGTTACCTTAATTATTTCTTTCTTATATAAATATGAAATGGTATTTATCATATTTTCGTCTGGTTCTATATAAAAAATAGATCAGATATGTTAATAACGCTCTCTCTATCTTGTAATCTCTCTTGTTGCACTATTTATTTAATTATATGATTAATTTTTCAGTTAATTTTAAATTAATAAATTATCCAATTTTTTCAAATATATTTTTATAATGTATATAAAATATAAAATTAATATATTTTTATATAATTTTTGGATCATTAATTAATGAATGTATATTACACTTGTGCGTTTTTTTTTTCATTTCATTATAACATCATCATTACCTAATAAGTTAGTATTTAATCAAATACAGAAGATTATATAATAAAAGAGTAACAAAGCTGGGACCAATTTGGAAAAAAAAATTTTTTTGTCTCTTCTATGGAGACTAATTCAACCAGCATTGGTTTCTATAATTTTTTCGGTTTAGAATTTTGGAGATTTGCATTTTTACTTTCACCAACTTCATATATGAATAGAATTCCGTTGCTAGATTTCTTTACGTATTTATTACTTACGTAGAATTCTTTGATAAAATTTTCCATTACCAACTAATAACACGACACCAACCCATTCTATGCTAGATAAGAGAGTTCGAACTAATAGCTATCTAGGTTAGGCATTGGATAATGAGAAATTGGGTTCCATCGATTGAGAATGAATCATTTGACCAGTGTATTTCTGAATCTCTTGAACATAAAATTTATATTCCAAATTCTTTCAAATTAAACTTATGGTTTCTTAATTTAGAATAAAAATTTTATAGTCTGAATATTTTAGGAATAAAATGATGGATGAAATGCCTAATTTAGATTGGAGCAGTGAATCTAGTGATATGACTATTTAGAATAGATTAGTTGACTTTAGTAATTTTAGAAGAAAACCTAGATGGAACCAAAGGTATATCTTCTTAATGAGAAAGTGGTATGAATATGCGATATTGAGTAACAGCACGAGTCCTCCAGAGAAAGAGTATATGACTAAATCCATCAGGATTCGAAATTATCTTAAATTGGTGTTTTCTGATATAATTTTTGAAAAATAGCACTAAAATCAATGTTCACTTTCTGTTTCATTCTTTCTCCATGGTATATAAAAAATATTAAAACTTTAAAAATAAAATAATATTAATTATTTTTAAGTATTTACTAAATATGAGAAATAAAATTAATATACATTTTAAATTTAAACTCAAAACTAAAAATAATTACAAAATGTATCAAAACAGTTTTCAAAATAAGATTATCCAAACACCATTTCATTGTTTTCTGATTTGAAAACAGTTTTTGAATTACAGTTATCCAAACTTATTTTTTTAAAAAAATATTAAAAAATTATTTTCAATTTTTATTTAAAAAACTGTTTTTAAAAACCCAAACATGCCCATAATATCATGGATTGTTGGAAAAAATTCTTTGATTGATTGCTTTTCCGCTTCATATCCACATAAATCACGAATTTAACTGAATCCACCACCCTTAAGTGGTAATTTGGAATATACTCTTTCTATCACTTGATCAAGAGATTGATAATACTTAAAAGTATAACAGTAATCACCAATGAGCAAGCCAAGAAAGATTAATAACCAACAATAAGAAACTGTTCAGCTGGAAATATAAGAAAAGATAATGCAAAAAATAGCATGTATACAAGTTAAAAAACATAGAGATACAAAATTCTTGGTTAATGTTTTAGGCCTTTTCAAAACTCTATTGATAATTTTAAAAGTTTTTAATAATAACGTCAGTATAAATGTGAAATAAAAAACTAACATTATCGATAAAAAAATTTAAAATTATCGATAAAACTTTAAATTAATCTAAAACGTTAATTTTAAATCCAATTTAACAAAAAATTATTTCGTCACAATGTCGACTAACCACCTCATAGTGACGTTTTTATAATTAATTAATGAATTGTTTCTTTGTATAATTCAAAGAGTATCACGATATGGAGTAATCTATTGGCTAGCGTTCGTCTCAGTTGTGACTGTTATTGCCCCAAAATTTAATATAAGTGGAGCATCGTTCCTTTCAATTCCAAAATTGACATCGAACTCCATTTCAATTCAATCCTTGCTAGGAACGATCGACCATAGAGATATAGGAGGGGAGATGTTGGATGTGATGTCATGTGATGTCATGACAACGGTATCAAAATAGAAAAAGACAAAAATACCACTATATATAGAGTAGTTATGGTAATAATTTATAACGGTGACGATAACATGCCATGATATATATATATATATATATATATATATATATATATATATATATATAAAATAAAGAAACACGGTAACAATTTTCTCTATTAAAAGTTTAGAAAAAATAAAAAAATTGAGAAAATCAATTTGGATTGAAGATAAGAGATAACGATACTTGAGAAGTTAAGTTTGAGAAAATAATATGAGAGAAAAACACTTATCGAAGATAAAGAGATAAAGATAATGAAAAAATTAAGTATTGGATTATTATATATTTAAGTAAGGGGTTATGAAGCATTTTGAGAGATTAAAAATAAAGCATCTAAGTCTGGTTTGTCGACTATTAGATGTTAGGTTGCTTTTGTTTGTTGTGAGTTTTCTTTAGGCTTGTTTAGAGGTTGTTTTTCTTCATAGGTCTGTTTAATCCTGTTTGATTTTTCTTGGTTGGTTTATTTTCTTTATGTTTTGTTTGGTCTTGTTTGGTCTGTGTTTGAGAGAGTTTGTTTCTTCTATCTTATTGTAATCTCCCAGATGCTTTACTTGTAATCACGGTTTTCCTCCGCCATAAGTGAGGGCTTATCAATAAACTTGGGACGGGGTCGCTACAAGGGCAGCTACCGGCTCTTTATCAAAAAAAAAAAAACTATTTTGAGATATGACACTAAACGAGGATTATGACTTTAGTAATAGTATATATATTTTTTATCATGAGTAAAATATGATTATATGTCTTAGATTTGATAGTAATTACAATTTAATCTCATGTTTTTAAAAATAAAATACTAATTTCACCGTTAAAAATTTAACAAAAAAATGAAAAAGACACAAATAATTCTCAACTAATTTCCATCACATGTGTGTAATAAGCAACTCGCATCTCATATCACATTATTGACAAAAAAAAAAAAATTAAGAAGCATTTAACATACTAGCATAAGCAAAATTTTCGTTAATTTCCACTATAACCTTTTCACTATTTTGGATGTAATTTTCAAGTCAACCCAAAATTTTGAAGAAAAATATCATTTTTAAAAAAATTTAAAATTAAATTATAATTATTATCAAAACTCATAAATGTAATTATATTTTATCATTTTTATTAATTATTGTTACATTTGTAAATTATGTTCGTTACAAAAAGGATTCCAGGGGTGAGTGAAAGGGTCTAAAGGAGTAATTTTTTTTTTTAGAATTGTAACTGATGAAAATTTATCCACTCTAAATTGAATCCTGTTCTCACGAACGTAAAATCAAAATTCAACCAAATCATTATCTCGGTACACAACAAAACAAATTAGGATGCTTAATCAAGCTTGGGCAACATATTTAACGAGTTGTTTGGACTCCTTTAAAATAAATTAAGAAGGGCTCATAGTCAACAAAAAGCAAAAGCATGTCAAGGGATCATATGGTCAAATAAATGGAAACAAAATGCAAAAGCATGTTAAGGGATCATAGTCAAATAAATGGAAACAAAAGGCAAAAGTGAGGATCAGTTGTCTGCGGACACGAACCGAAAACGAAATCGAAATGTAATTGGTTTGGTGAAGATTTTATTCTTTCCCGTTTTTAATACGTTTTATTTTAAGTTTTTTTTTTGCAATAATAAATGATTTTTTTATTAGCTAAAATATTGGATCAATGCTATTTATTATTGAAAACATATATATATATATATATATATATATATATGATGTTTGATAGAACTATTTGTTAAAATTTATCAAAAACTTGATTAAATTTCATTAAATAACAATTAAAGATTATTTGATTTGATTAAATTTTTAGTAAATTTTAAAATATAAATTTTAACTTAGAGTTAACTTTAAACCGAACACAAATATCGTCATAAAAGGATGCTACGCACCTTCACTTAGTCACTCGTCAAGCAGTATTCGTCACCTTAATTTGATAAGTATATATCTTGATATATTCTCAACACAATTGTAACTGAAAGTGATACAGCTCAAAAACACACACACAATAAAGACGCGACACGTGAACCGTCCCAAGTTAAGCTAGCATGGCAACACGCGGATGATCCAGGTTTGCCCAGCTGGACCCTAGGTCATCACCGCTCTCCATGTCATCACTGCCTTTAGCACAAGGGCCGCCTCACATGTGGACAGCCCTTAACCAAGACAGCAAGGTAAACACATGGACGACCCAGGGCAATACAGTTAAGCCTCATGGACATCATTGCCCACCTAACTGGACCTCCATGTCATCACAGCCCTGGACGAAAGGGCTGCCTCAAAACTCTATAAAAAGACTTAAGTGTGCATTCCAAAAGGGAGACTTCTTGACCTAAAAAAAGGAAACACAGTCTTTCCCATACTTCCCGCTACACACTAACAAAAGCATTGGAGCATCATCGGAGGCATCACCTCCGGAGACTCCCTAGCTCACGTTCTCTTCCCTGTGCAGATTCCGAGACCCGGCCTCCAACCCAACAACATGTTTTTGGCAGCAACAGATTGGTGCCTTCTGTGGGAAATTACCATCTCTTGCTAAACAGTAAAAGTGAAGAAATTTAAAGAACTCATTTGTTGCCATGCCACCTAAACACACCGCCAAGGACGTCGGTAAAGGAGCGGTGGGGCACCCCAACATGGCTACGCTCCAAGCACAGTTCGTAGAGCTCTCATAGCTAGTGGCCAACCTGGCCTCCATGGTTCATGGAGGGGCTCGCCAGCTTTCTCCCATATCGTCACGGTCAGACCCTAGCCGCAGGCTCCCTGTCCACGACTGTTCTGCGGCAGAGTCCTCCCCTCCTCGTGTGGCCAAGTCCAGAGAAAGTCCCTCATCCAGAAGCAGCGAGGGTCTCGACAAGCGAATAGAGGACATGGAGGGATGGATCAACGAAGTACTCAAGGGCCATAACCACAGTGTCATGGATAAGCTCAACGTTTAGGACCCTCCATTCAATCAGGAAGACCTTGAGGCCCCCCTCCCGCAGAACTTTCGAATTCCCCAGATAAAACCTTACGATGGTTCCACGGACCCCCTGGACCATCTTCAGCACTACAAAACCATGATGACGCTCCACAGGCACTCCGACTTTGTAATGTGCTGAGCTTTCCCCCTGATGCTTGAGAAGACGGTCGGGATATGGAATTCTCGTTTGCAACCAGGAGGCATCCGCACGTTCAAATAACTAAGCTATGCTTTTGCCTCACACTTTCTCAGTAGTAAAGGCCCCAAAAAGACCTCGGAGTTCCTATTCAACATCTTCTAGTTAAAAGGGGAAAAACACCAAGCCTATATATCAAGGTTTAATTCTGAGGCCTGGGAGATCCCTGACCTCGACCCCAATGTCCAGATGTTAGCATTTAAGAATGGGCTAAGATATGGGATCTTCAGCTCAAAACTCACCAGACGACTGCTCGACGACATGAATGAGATCTTGGCCCGAGGCTAGAAATACATGCTAGCGGAAGAGGACCAGGCCTTCCGGAGGGAGCGGGAAGGGGACACAAAAAGAAAAAGAAAGGGCCCTGCCAGTTTTTGTTAGGAACCTGTCAAGTGATCATTCCACGAGGATAGGCCCAGGGTCCCCAGGCTTTTCAGGAACTTTATCCCTCTCAACGCATCCAAGACCGACGTCTTGATGCAAATCCAGGACAAAGTGATCTTATAGTGGCCTCTAAGACTGCTGCGCCTCAAAGAGGACTAAGACAAATGGTGCCAGTTCCACAGAAACCACGGGCACGACACAGAAGATTGCCAGGCATTAAAGCATCAAATAGAAGCCCTCATCAATAGGAGGCAGCTAAAAGAGTTCATTGGGCCCCGAGCGAAGAAATTTACGGAGCAACCCCAGAAGAGTCCCGAGCGCCCTTCCGATCAGAGTAGGGTGGCTCGGCCTACTCTGAAGAGTCTCAGGCCAAGCCGTGGAGAGCCCAGCCAGAAGAAGCCAGAGGCCATTGCGGTCAAGGTCATTAAAACCATCTGTGGGGGGTCTACAACCAGAGGCACTTTTGGGAACTGCGAAAAAACTTATGCTTGGTCAATAGCCTTGTTCACCGGACCCCATAAGAGACGGAAGGTTGATATGGCCATCATTTTTGCGAACGAAGATCTGAAGGGAGTCCAGACCCCCCATGACGACGCCGTGGTCATCTCCCTTCTCGTAGCCAACCATGAGGTTAGGCGTGTCCTGGTCAACAACGGGAGTTCGACCGACATCTTATTTTTTGACGTCTTCTAACAAATTCAACTGGGAGACTTTCGGTTGGAGCCATTTTCTATCCCACTCTACTATTTTTTGGGGGGCCCGATGTTTGCAGAAGGTAGCATAGTTCTCTCAGTTACTACAGGAACACCCCTACAAGCCACCACCGTGCAAACTACGTTCTTAATCGTTAAACAACCTTCGTCCTACAACATGATCCACAGCAGACCTACCCTTAATAAGCTCCAAGAGATCGTCTCCATATATTACTTAAAGGTGAAATTCCCCACTGAAGAAGGAGTGGGCAAGATACGAGGAGACCAGCAGATCTCCAGGTTTTGCTATCTTAGCTTGGTGAGAGAAAGCAGGAGAGTGGAAACTCTCCCATTCGAATTAGACGACCTCAAAGACGAGGAGAGGAATCCAAGGGGCCAGCCAGTAGAGAAGTTAACCATAATTCTCCTCGATGAGGATGTCTTTCGGACCATCTAGATAGGTTCCAACCTCCCCGAGGCTCTTAGGGGGCCCTTACTCACCCTCATTCGAGAAAACCAGGATCTTTTTGCCTGGTCAGACGCAGACATGCCCAGGATTAGCCTGGAAGTGATAGTACACCAATTGAATGTGAACTCAGACCACAAGTCAATCATCCAAGAAAAGAGATTGTTCGCACCCAAATGACAAGCCGCTGTCTAAGCTGAGGTGGATAAACTGCTCACGACCGACTTTATTCGGGAAACGGACTACCCAGACTAGGTGTCCAATATAGTTATGGTGAAAAAGACCAATGGTAAATGATGGATCTGCATCGACTTCTCGGACCTGAATAAAGCCTGCCCAAAGGATAGCTTTCCTCTACCAAGGATCGACCAGCTCGTCGATGCAACGTCGGGGCACGAATTGCTGACCTTCATGGACACATAATCTGGGTATAACTAGATCCTTATGTACAGGCCCGATAAGGAGAAAATGACCTTCATCACTCAGCAAAGACTTTACAGTTACAAAGTCATGCCCTTCAGTTTGAAAAACGCTGGAGCCACCTACCAGAGATTGTTAAATAAAAATTTTAGGGAGCAGATTCGTTGAAGCATGGAGGTCTATGTGGACGATATATTGGTAAAAAGCGTTGGAGTTGAGAACCACAAAAGCGACTTGAGAGAAGCTTTTGGAGTCATTCGACGCCATAAAATGAAGCTAAACCCCACTAAGTGTGCCTTCAAGGTCACTAGAAGAAAGTTCTTCGGCTTCATGGTGACTCAAAGGGGCATAGAGGAAAACCTTGAAAAAATAAAGGTCGTCCTCAACATGAAGCCACCCCGAACAGTGAGAGAGGTCCAGCGGCTCACTAGGCAGATAGCGGCCTTGAGCTGATTCATGTTAAAATCTGCAAAAAGGTGCCTCATTTTTTTTAAAGCCATTAAAAAGGCCAAGGACTTTGACTGGTCTGAGGGTTGCCAGAAAGCATTCGATGGGCTGAAAAAATGCCTGCGTTCACCCCCTTATTAACAAAGCCCGATGCCAACGAAGAGATTTTTTTATACCTCTCAGCCGGGCATGAGGTGGTGGCCTCCGTCCTAATTCAGGAAGAGGCAAGCATCCAGAAACCCATGTACTATGTAAGCAAGGTCCTCCATGACATTGAAACCCAGCATTTTCCCATGAAGAAGATGGTGTATGCTTTCCTGATCAACGCCCGCAAGTTTCGATTGTACTTTCAAGCACACACGATCATCCTCTTGACTGACCAGCCCCTTCGACAAGTGCTCCACAAACCGGATGTTTCCAGAAGAATGTTCAAATAGTCTGTAGAACCCAGGGAGTTCAATATTCGTTATAAACCTCTCACAACTATCAAAGCCCAGTCCTTAGCCAATTTTATTGTGGAGACCACCATCCCCATTTAGGAGGATCCTACCCCGGATCTTGGCAGGACCAAAATAATCCCTCCGTGGATGCTCCACATCGATGGGTTTTTCAATGACGTCGGGAGTGGTGCCGATCTCATCTTAAGTGGCCTAGACAGCTTTACTATCGAGTACTCCTTAAGGTTCAGATTCAGGGCCTCAAACAATGAAGTGGAGTATGAGGTATTGCTGGTCGGGATGAAGCTGGCCAAGGTACTATCAATAGAAGTCTTGGACACGTATAGTGACTTATAATTGATGGTAAACCAAGTCAACGGGGAATTCAAGGCCTGAAGAGAAAAAATCGCCTGCTATTTAGTAAAGGCCAAAGAGCTCGTCGCCTAGTTCAAAATGTTTCAAAACAATCAGATTTCTCGGGCTGAAAACTCAAAAGTCGACTCCTTAGCTCGGCTTACCTCCTCTCAACAGCTAGAATCTACATGGGCGGTCTACCTCGAGACACTTATATCGCCCAACATTGACAAAACCACTGTGCTACCCGTGGTCAGCAAAAACCAGGATGGATCCTATTCTCGGGTATTTGTGAGACGTACATCTCCCGGGCAAAAGGAACAAAGCCAGAAAAATCATCTCCCAAGCAGCATGGTACGCAATCTTAAATGATCAATTATACAAAAAGGCTCTTACAATGCCCTATCTAAAGTGTCTAGGCCCGGTCGATGCTGATTATACCCTTTGGGAAGTTCATGAAGCGATATGCGGGAACCATCTCGGAGGCCAAGCCTTAGCTTTCAAAATTCTTTGTCAAGGTTATTATTGGCCTATGATGCGAAGGGAAGCTATAGAATTGGTGAAGAAATAAAAAAGTTTCCAACAATATGCCAATATCTCCCACAGAACTGCGAATCCCCTCACCCCGATCACCAGCCCACTCTCTTTTGGCATATGGGGGATGGACCTCCTCGAGTCTTTCACTAGAGCGCCTGGCCAACGAAAGTACTTCACCGTGGTCATAGACTACTTCACGAAGTGGGTAGAAGCTGAACCACTAGCCACTATCACCGGCCATCAGGCCAGGGGTTTCGTCTGGAAATCGATAGTATGCCAATTCGGTATACCCCGAGTGTTGGTGACAGACAATGGTAAGCAATTCGATAGCACTCGGTTCAAAACATTCTGTGATGAGCTGCATATCGACCATCACTTCTCCTCCATTGGGTACCCACAAGCTAATGGACAAGCCGAAGTAACTAATAGAACTCTCTTGCAGAGCATCAAAAGGAGATTGGACGAGGCAGATCGACAGTGGACAAATTACTTGCCAAATATACTCTGGGTGTATCGAAACACTACCGGAGCACCCACTGGCAAAACCTTTTATTTCATGACTTACGGCTCTAAAGCCGTCATCCCTTTGGATATTGGGGTACCCTCATTCCAAGTACAAAACTTTGAGAGTAATAATAATGATGAGGCCCTTCGTATGAACGTTGATCTTCTCGACAAAGCACGAGACAAAGCTCAGATCTAGCTGGCCACCTATCAGCAGCGAACCACTGGGTATTACAACTCTCAGGTAAGAGGAAGGCATTTCTGACTTCAAGATCTCGTTCTACAAAAGAACGAAGTATTTCATCCATGAAAAACAGGGAAGTTGATCCCTAACTGGGAGGGCCCGTACCACAACAAAAGGGTGTACCACCCCGGCACCTTCGAGCATGAGGAGCTAAGTGAGAAATGCATTCTACGTACTTGGAACACCGAATATCTCCGACGTTTCTATCAATGAACTCGTACCCCACGCACAAGTTACAAAAAGGTTCAGTTGAAATAGAAATTGTAATGGGCGGTTATTATAAACAACAAGTTTTGAAAAAGAAGAAGATTCTATTAAAATTACCAAAAAGTACAAAAAAGGCACTAACAGCCTTGGGTTACAAAAAGGAAAAGCTAAAAAAGACCTAATCTAGGGCCAAGGTAGCCTCAGCATCAACCTCTGGCTGAGCAGCCACCTCCTCCTTGGCAGGATCTCTAGCCTCGGCCTCTGTAGTAGCAGCAACCTCGTCTTCCTCAGGGTCAAGATCGAGGCCTGAGAAGTTTATCTCAAGGTACAACGCCTCGACCTTCATCTTGGCTTCCAAGAAGCCCTCGTGGTATTAACAATCGCCCCCCAAATTGACGGTTGTCCGGAAGGCAGTAGAGTCTTAGAGGGCTGCCAGAGCCTTCTCAATAGTAACTCGAGTACAGACTTCGCCCTCTTCCACTAGGCACTGCAATGCTCGAGTAGTATCATCTCTCCGTCGCTCTGCCTTGACCTTGGAATAGAAGGTAGTGTCTCTTTCTCGGACTGTCTCTATCCTAGCCAGGTTGGTCGCATCCTCCGACACCTGCAGTTATTGGACGATCTCGGTACTCTCCTCTAGCTGGTGCTGAGTTTGGCTTAACAACTCTGCTGTGTCCAAGCATCGGCAAGAAGTAACACTGAGGAGAACACTCATCTGCGATCAGACAAATAAGTGTTAGCCAACAAAAATAAAAGCATAAGGAAATGAAAGGAAAATTAAAGACTTGAGAAGGAAAGTCTCACATGAGACGTGATGGCCTCAACTGCTGAACAGAAAGCCTTGGTCAGCCTCTTTGAAAGCTCCAAAAGATCAAGGGGAAGGATTTCCATGATCAAATGCTCCAGCATCACCCGAAGGTGCTCGAAGACGGAGTCATCGACTTTCATGGCCTAGTTGGGCTTGAAGATTGTTGCCCCGAAAGTGGCACCCTGAGATGGGCCAAGAGCAGCAGATCATGTCGAGGCCACAGAAGCCACCAGGGCTGTAGAAGTGACTGGAGCAGTCCTTAGCTTAGGGGAATGCCATGGGGGACTCTCCAGGTCGATCGGGGTCGGGGACGGGCCTTAATGCCTCTTTCTAGCCCCTGACGGCTTGCTACTTCTCGACCGCAGTAGCCCTCCTCCTCTCCTAGGCGAGTTTCCTCGCTTGCTCCCTGGTTCTCGCAGTAGTTTCTATCTCTATCCGATAAGAAAAAGAAAAAAATATATAAGTATAAAATTTAGGGTAGAAGCAAAGCAGAAATGAAAAAAAAAATACAAATCTAAAGGCACGGGGTTACCGCTCTCAATGGAGGGCTCAAGGCATGGGGGCAAAGATCGAGGCCTCGCTAGTTCCTCGTTGTCAAAGAAAACCTCCACGTCCAACGACGTGGCCACCATGGCGTCCACTATCTCTTACTCGCGCAAAAGAAGACTCGGCTTCTTGCACTTCCCAGATTGGTCCAGACTCTATGAAAGAGGAAGATCGAAGTCTTCTGCAGCATTGATGAAGAAGAAAGACTTCTTCTATCTCTTGATTGAGGACAGAGTCTTCTTCAGTAATCTTCTCCTGGTCCGGGTGCTGACAACCTCCCATCTGACCTAGCCGTGTCTGCTGATCTGGAAGTGGGCTTTGAAGACGTCTAGATTCATTAGCTTATCCATTTCTGAGCAAACACAAATAAAGGCCACGATCAGTCGTACCGAGTTCGGCACTAACTGACATAGCACAATATCAAAGTATCAAAGTACGGCACAAATGAATGGATGAAGGAGGAATCGCAGCCCAGCCCTCATGTGGTGCTCGTACATACACAATTCATAGGGCACATGACTCGGAAGGATATCGTAAGCCCTTTCCTCTACAATGGCCAGTCGGAGGGCATACTCGCACAGGATGCGGTACGACTTTTGGATTACCTCTAAGTCTTCTTCCCTCTCCTCCACGGTCGAAACCCCCCTAATATCGGCCAAGACCTCGTCTGTCTCATCCCCAGAGGAGGAGTCCTTTTCATACTCTCTATAGTGGGGACGTAAGGTACCATTGCTAAGGTCCCCTCCCTAATTATGGCCTTTTTCGAGGTCTCACTCCTAAAGGAGGATGTGGCCGACTCTGTTTCCTCAGAGCTACCACTATCACTATTATTAACGTTACTCCTACTACTACCACTAATGCTACTAGGCTGGTCTCGGTGTCTATCAAAGAAAGACATGCTTAAAGTAAAGATATGGGAAACTCACCAAAGTCCAAGTGATTCGAACTCAAACTCCCTTCTTGGTCGGACTTTTTGAAATCCCTCCTTAGTAGCTCTACAAACACCACGCCTCCAAGCGCTCGAACCCAAGGCCGAGCCAAGACATCAGCCTAAATCACCTACCAGGAAGTATTAAGGCACCGATCTCTCACGAATTAAGGATGAGAATGAAGAGTCTCTGGCTTCAAAAGCTTGCAAAACAAACTCTCAAGAAAGTGTTTTGGACGAAGCCATGTGCTCTCAAAATTCTCTCTGAAAACTCACTAAGATTGAAATGAGGAAGAACAGAAGCAAAAACCTCGTTATATAGGAAAGAAGGGCGCAAAGAGTAAGGGCATTTAAATCAGAAACGGATGAGGAAGTGATGCTTCAGAAGCTCGAGGCTATTTTCACGCTATCCAAGGAGTCCGCTGCCACAAACTGAACGGTGCATGATTAAACCTAGGGGCTGTTTCGTTTCCCTAGCCACTGTTTAGGTCTCAGATATGCCATTTCATTCCCCAAGGAATTTAATCATTAAACGAGCGCCGTCACTTTTGCAAAATAGCTGCAAGCATTTAATGAAGATTGACACAAGCCACGTGTCAAAAAGGTCCAAGGAACCCAAGGGAATTGGGCCCTAAGAGAGCCTAAAAAGTCATAAAACAAAACTCAGTTTTTTAGCAGACCGAGAAGCTCAAAAACATTCTTTATGGGCCTAAGAGACAAGGAGCCCAAGAGTCTCCCTGGAACTCAAAAGCTCCAAGTTTGAGCACATAGATTGCTCCACACATGCTCAGACTAAGTTCTCCAAGGCCGAGCATATGGATTGCTCCACACATGCTCGAACCAAGTTCTCCAAAGCTGAGTGTATGGATTGCTCCACGCATGCTCGGCTCAGCAACTCCAATGCCGAACAGATGGATTGCTTCACACATGCTCGGCTCTATGACTTCAAGGCCGAGCATATTGCTCCACGCACGCTCGACCCAACAGCTCTAAGGCCGAGCAGATGGATTGTTCCACACATACTTGGCTCTATGTCTCCAAGGCTGAGCGTATGGATTACTCCACGCACGTTCAGCCTAACAACTCCAAGGCCGAGCAGATGGATTGCTCCACACATGCTTGGCTCTATGTCTCCAAGGCGGAGTATATAGATTGCTCCACCCACGTTCAGCCCAACAGCTCCAAGGTTGAGTAAATAGATTGCTCCCCACATGGTCTGCTTTATATCTCCAAGGTTGAGCAGATAGATTACTCCATACATGCTCGGCTCTATGTCTCCAAGGACGGGTGTATGGATTACTCCACATATGCTCGGCCCAGCAGCTCCAAGATCGAGTAGATATATTACTTCCTACATGCTTAGCTCTATGTCTCCAAGGCCGAGCAGATGGATTGCTCCACACATACTCTGCTATATGTCTCCAAGGCCGAGTGTATGGATTACTCCACACATGCTTGGCTCTATGTCTCCAAGGCCGATGGATTGTTCCACACATGCTCATCCCAGTAGCTCCAAGACAGAGTAGATGTATTGCTCTACACATGCTCGACCCAGCAGCTCTAAGGCCGAGCGTATGGATTGCTCCACACCCGCTAGGCCTAGCAGCTCCAAGGTCCAGCAGATGGATTGCTCCACACATGCTCAGCTCTATGTCTTCAAGGCCGAGCGTATAGATTGCTCCACACTATGTCTCCAAGACCGAACGTATGGATTGCTCCACACACGCTCGGCCCAGCAGCTCCAAGTCTGAGCAGATGGATTGTTCCACACATACTCGTCTTAAGTGGCTCTAAGGCCGAGCCTATGGATTGCTTCCCACATGCTTAGCTCGGCACTACCAGAAGCTCGAAAAATTAATCACCCATTTATTGAAGGTCGAACCATGCAAAACTTCATTGAGCACATAAATGTACTTAAGGAAGTGAGGGGCCTCTGATACAGCTTAAAAACACACACCTAATAAAGATGCGACATGTGGACAGTCCTAAGCTAAGGCAGCAGGGCAACATGTGGATGATCCAGGTTCGCTCAGCTGGACCCCAAGTCATCACCGCCCTCCATGCCATCACTGCCATTGGCACAAGGGCCGTCTCACATATGGGCAACACTTAACCAAGACAACAAGGTAAACACGTAGATGACCCAGGGCAATACAGCTGGGCCTCCTAGACATCATTGCCCACCCAGCTAAAGCTCCACGTCATCACCACCCTGGACGAAAAGGCCACCTCAAAACCCTACAAAAAGACTCAGGTGCAAATTCCAAAAGGGAGGCTTCTTGACCTAAAAAAAGGAAACATAATCTTTCCCATACTTCCCGTTATACACTAATAAAAGCATTGAAGCATCCTCGGAGGCATCCCTTCCGGAGACCCTCTAGCTCACGTTCTCTTCCCTGTGCAGATTCCAAGGCCTGGCCTCCAACCCAACAACAAATTTTTGGCAGCAACAGAAAGCATAATCAAAACACACTTGATATTTTTCATTCTTTACCTTAAATCACTCAAACCAATGAAACTAGTTGAACCAATTTGCGCGAGACAGTCCGATAAATGCTTAGATTTTTCAAGTTAGTGACTCGAAAAGTGAAGAGGAGAGGACACTAGAGGGAAACTAGGTTAAATGAAGAAAATTCTTCAAATGGGTTTTGCTGACTTTGGTTTCTTTTGATTCCTAGAAAATATCATTTTATTTCAATTAATGATATTTTTCGTTTTCAGGAAATTTGTGTTTATTTGAAAAAAAAATTTGTTTAGTATGCATCCACAAAAGATAAATGGCATAAAGATCCATCTTACCATTGAATTAAAAGAAAATATCGATTTTCTTTCTTTTCTCATGCTACTCAATGGTGAGATGAACAATTGTACCATATATCTTTCATGAAACTGTGCTAAGCAAGAACTTCTCGTTTATGTGAGAGTTTCTACGTAATCTTTTTTTTTTTTGAATTTCGGTTCCTCAATTTTGAGGAAAAAAATTTTAAACTTGTCGGAATTTTACCTTTAAAATCCACATATTCAAAATTTAGGCAAAAACCACAACCACAGCAATTAAATACGCAAAATAAACAAAGAGTAAGAACACCAATAATTAACGTGGTTCAGCAATCTCTTTGCCTATATATAGTACTTGTGTTCATAAAATAAGAGTAAATAAATAATTTTACATATATTATGTTGAATTAAATAATCAATTGATGAAAGATTTAATATTGATTGAAAATTTTATTTAAAAGGCTTAGAAATTTTTAAGAAAGAAAATACTGAATTTTTTTAAAATTTGAAGTTGGAATGAAAGAATTTTGAAGAAAAATATTGACTGAAGTTGAGGACAATAATTAGATTCTTTTTGGAAAAAAATATAAATTTTTATATTTCTCTGTAATTTTTATGAAATTTTTGGAAGGAAAAAAAAAGATGAAAATTTGATTTTAAAAGATAAAAGGCAAAACTGTAATTATGTAATGACAAAACAGTAATTATGTAATGGTAAAACAGTAAATTTTAAACGATGGTGAAATTGTAAATAACCAATTACAAATATGAAAATTGATTTTAAAGAAAGCTAATAAGTCTTAGAGTTCAGAGACTTTATTTTTTATTTTTTTACCAAATCCTGTTTGGTTTCTTTTTTTCTTCAATTCAAATTTCTTAACAAAAAGTTATAAAGAAAAATTTTCCAATATTAGATACAGTACAATCATTTAATTACAATAGTAAGATTCCATCATATTTGAAGTAAATTTTCAATAAAACTCATAAATAATTATGTTGTTTGAATTAAGTTATGAAATAGTAAGATTTATGAAAGTTTATGATTAGGTGTTTGTGATCAGTAATATCAAAAAATTGCTGAAAGGAGCAAGAAATGCAAAAAGTTGATCCACGGATAGCTTTAAGTATTATGTGGTGTGTTAGAGTTACTTTTAGTAATAGAGACCAATAAAAATATGAATTTATGATATTGAAATAAATTGAAGAATTATAATGATTTAATAATGTATTTTCTGTTAAGTATGATAATTGGTTGATTAGGGATTAAATAGTATGTTGGATATTAATTATATAAGAATCTATATTTTAAAAATGATGGATTAATGAAAAAAAAATATACTGAAAAGTCATATGAAATTTTTACAAATATGATTGAAAAATTGATATGATATATAAAAAGACAATTTAACTAAAAAAAAAAGCATAGAGTTCACTATCGGGAGGAAGAAAGCAGAGGAAGAAGTCATGTTCGCGTAACCAAGAGTTGGGAGAGGCCACTGCTCGGAAGAATAGAGTAGTTAGAGGTGACTTGTTCCACATGCACTCGAAATTACCTAGATTGTGATATAAAATGATGTCATATGTCCACAGACAGAGTACTATAAATCTCTCTACTAATTTCGATCTCCCCCCCATCACATTTCTTTCTTTTCCTTCTCTAGCTTTGCTCAGTTTCTTTCCAAATCTGCACTACTACTAAAAGAAAGATGTTTTGCTCAATAGATCTTAGGTATGTGGTGCCAGTAGTGATAAATCTCATCTCTCTGTTCATAAATTTGAATCTCCAAGATGGTGCTGTGGAGTTTCTTCTCTCTTATCCCATTATCGTGATACCAATCTTGGTTCTCATCATTTTCTTATTACTATTATTCTTCATCTTAATCCGAATTGAGGTACAGCTACCTTTCAGGGCTAATAATCCCATTATTCGCTTGCGTCCTGGTTATTTATCTGCTCCATTAGCTGTATCATTGTTGGCCTCTATTTTTGCCTCCCCGCCTCTTTTTTGTGTTGTCTATAGTTTTTGTCTATTTATATCTCCTTGTTATCAAACGGTTTCTAATCTATTTACACGATCTTTGCGCCGTCTTTTCCACATACTGTGCTCTTTTCCTACTGCTGCCATCTTTTGTATCTTCACACAAACTGATCATCCTCAGTTCTACATGCAACATCAGCCCGGTTCAGAGCAAAACGAGGTAGTAATCGACATTAATGGACACTAAGCAGCAACCGACCGAAGCTTGTGCGAGAGAGACTTAAAAGTAATTGTTATAATTCTTTTTTTTTTATTTTATTTTGGGCAAATGGTATGTAGCTTGATATTTTGATGATTGTGAGAAAATAATCATAAATTTCTCCATTCATAAGCTTTAATTTGAGAAAGAAATCAGCTCTAGTATCTCGGAGAAACTTTTTTTTTCAAGTATGCTATTAAATAAATACTATGTTATGGATAATGTCAATTTGACATTTATCAAAGTGATTTATTTGAAAAAAATATCAAATTATTGTAAAAGATCTTAATTTTTCATTTTATAAGTATATTGCTTGAATTGATTACGTATTGAATGAAAAATCAAATAATAAATTTTGAATATAACCGAACGTGTATGATTCATGAAAATTTTCACATGAAGCTTTGAAATCTAATATAATATTATGAATAATTGTTTGACTCATATTCCAGTTTGCTTAACTTGAATGGAGTTTAGGGATGGTACTGTTCATACATAAAATTACATTCTGACCATGTTTTTGAAAAGCTTTTCAATTATACTTTGTCTTCAACGGTGGAATCAGCAACTTCAGTCAATAGCGGTAGTAAAATAAACTTTACTTCACTCCATCCGAACATGCAATAAAAATGAACAAATCAAAGAAAAAGAAAAGAAGAATTGAGTAAAAATTAATGAACAAGTTTGATGTAAAATGTGAAGAAAAAATTAAAAACAAAGTGAAGGAAAAATGAACAAATTAATTTGAGATCAAAACAAGAGAAGTGAGAGGAGAAGCAAAAGACTTGTTGACATAAGAAAAGAAAATAATTTTCTTTTTTTTTTCATGCAAATGGTTAATTTAATGAGTCACTTTGCTAGCCAAAGGGGAAAAAAGCGGAAAAAAACAAAAGAAATTACATGGATGAGAAAAGGTGAAGGATGGAAAAGTCAACCATATTCCTTGATTGGCCCCTTTTCTTATTTGTTAGTGCCCCCATTCGAATTAAGGTGGTTATATATACACACACTCACACGTGTGTATAAGACATCAAATTGAGTTTTGAAATTAATATGTAAAATAATTTAATCAAGTGAAAGAGTTTTGATGAATATATTAATTGAATGATGTATCAGTTATAATTATCTTCGATATTTTTAAACTGAGAGATAAACATTGAAAAATTGTAGATGTAATTTTTTCACGATCGTTTGATAAGGTAATATGTATTCATCTGATCATAAGCAATTTATTGATCTTTTAGTAAGGATGCTGGCATTATTTCACTTCTCAGACTGAATTGTGTGAACTTTATTGATTAATAATGCGATAAAAAAATCAATAAAATTGCAAAACCAAATAGCTAGGAACAAGAGAATTATATATATATATATATATATATATATATATATATATATATATATATATATAAAGCATGAGGCATCGTCTCAACTTGCCCTCCAATTGAAACCCTTCCTTTTCCCTTTTCTTACTCTCTCAAGGTTCGTAAGGGTGGAAAACATGCACAAAGCAACCGCTGCAACAGATAAATGTGGCATTAGTTTGCGTACAATAAAAAGTTCCAATGCTAGCAGCCCATCCTTGAAAAGTTCCATCACCCATCTGGTTCATTAGACTTGTATCTATACAGCCCAACTCGGTATTTTGAGGGCCGCCGACTAGGTAGATACAGCTCCAAAAACCGAACCTCAACAGAGAAAAAAACATAATAAAAAAGTCCAGTGGGGTTCGGACCCACGACCATAAGGTTAAGAGCCAACCAAATGAGCTAGAGGAGCTTTTGTTACGAGTAATTTCTAGAAATTAATTGACTGACGGGAAAGAAGCACAAATATGGTTTTCATGCATCTTAACACTGAGTCACACAGTCTATTTGATTATAGCAAAGATAAATAGACCTTCAAATTTTTGCCTCTCATTCTTACCTTTTGGTTTATTAGTGAATTAAAAACTTTATTTTTACTCGTTACCGTGTCAATTCATGTTTTTTTTAAGATTAAAACAAAAGTTTATTAATCTAACTTTTACCCGTATCCACCAATTACTAATTAATTTGAGTGATGTTACAAACAGACGGTAAGTACGGGAGTTTCTTTAAAAGTATTTATTACATAGTTTACTGTTTGATTTAGTAGTAGTTTTAATTTACGATTGTCAAAATGGATTTTGAAACAATTTTCAATAAAATTAAAATTTATTTTGTGTTTAATAAAACAATTGTAATTTTTTTTTCTGATACAAATGTTTATTCAATAAAAACTCTTTTTCCGCTTTCCTAATTTTTCTTTATAAATAACATAAATCACAAACTCTCTCAAACGGTTAAATTCAATAGTTTGTTTCTATAATGCAATTATTCCCATGGAAGAAGAACAATAAAAAATTCTTAATATCTACCTTGAACATCACCCAGAATTGATGTTTAAACCACAATCACAAACCATGATTTTTCATTGATCATATGTTCAGTTTAAACAAATCAAAATAAAGAACCCAGGAAAGACCAAAAATGGGAAATGAATTCATAATTTTTTATTTATAAAAAAATGGAAATTAAAACGAAGAGTCAACATTCTGTACTAGTCTCTACAGTCCTGAGCTCCAACCACATATGGGAAAATTTATTAAGAAATTTGGTATTGAGACTTCATAGCTACTCCAATTTGAGGTCTTCTGCATAACTATCATAAGCATCTCCATTTTGTTTGTCCTCGCTTCTCCACTTGTCCTTCAACTAATCAAATGCATCAAACAAGGAAAAATTAACACTTTCCATAAACAAGAACAAAGATTTGCTCAAGTTTCACCTATATCTCACTATAAACTTGAAGGGTTATGCAGTCCAAGTTTTAAAACTTTGAATAAACTATTCACACCAATTGATTCTAATAATGAATTATGTTACATAGACTCTTCACCTACTTTGTCATACTTATGTAAGACTTCCGATATTTGGATAAAGATATTACACTTTGACACTTTAAATTTAAAAAAAAAATTACGAAAATTTATAAAAATACAGGAGTCCGACACTCATATCTAAATTCAAGTAACACAGATGATGAATCAAGATTGAGATATACCATTGTTACCGTTGAGAGAAGTAAGATTTCTATACTGATATAAATGATTATTTTTTTATTATCTCTACTTTTTAAAGTCACATAAGATTCATATAATTTTTTAATTTATAAATTCACTTGCATATGATCAAATTAAGACATGAAGAAATGGTTTATGAAGTACCTTCTTTATGGCTTGCTTCCGATGGCGATAACCCTGAGCATATAAGATTCATATAAAATTACAAAGTCTCATCTGTCTAGTGAGAAATTGATGCATTTTAGTTAAAATTCTAGCTGTGATTAATAGTAATTAGCCAAAGCATTAGTGATATTTGGGCTAGGGTGAACCCTTTTTGGAAAAACTATCCTATTTTGGGGTGCATACGAAACTTAAGTTGTGTATCTCATGCATTTATGTAGTCCCAATATTAAGTAGGCCATACATGGGATTCATAGTCCCAAATGATAGGGCAGTCAGTAGACTCGGTACCTTGCTTTGCTTTGATGATTTGATATATTATATCAGCGAGTTTATTTGTGCTCTACTTAGTTAAGATTTTTATGTTTGCAAACAGCTTGTGCTGATGGTGTGGTCAGGGTGTTTAAGTTGGATGACGCTTCAAGTAAAAGTTTCAAGTATGAATCTAAAAAGACTAGTTGCATTTTCCCGATGTTAGTAGTGCAAATAGGTTTCTCTTGCCTATCAGTATCACATTCTTTAATGTTTTTGCAGATTTCTTAGAATAAATGTGCCTGCTGGAGGTCATCCAACAGCCGTCACATTTTCTGATGATGCATCTTCCATAGTTGTGGCTTCTCAAACTCTTTTGGGTTGTTCTTTGTACTTGTATGGAGAAGAAAAACAGAAAACTGCTAATGAAACTAAGCAGCAATCAAAGCTTCCTATTCCAGAAATTAAATGGGAGCAGCAGAAAGTCCATGAGAATAAAGGAATCCTGACCCTATTTCGAGCGACTGCAAGTTATGGCACTGCAGATGGGAGTACGATAATTGCCTCTTGTTCAGAAGGTATATGCTGGTTGTTTATCGTGCATCAGGTCTTGTGCTCCGTATGTATCATTTAATAAATTTCAATATCAATTTATTTAGCTTAATTGTTCTCTCAGTGAAATCGATATAAATAATGCAGAGGTGTCGATGTTCTAAACATTATCCTTGCATCTAATAATGGCATGAAGTTAGAAATAATGGCACTCTTATGATCTTAATGTTTTAGAATATAAAGTGAGAAATAGAGTGTGAGTTTAAAATTATCATAGGATCCAGTGGGATGTTCTCTTTTATGAATGGTGAGAGATAGCTAGATGGCAGTGAAATATCAATTATCAATACTGAGTTGGTTGGCTATGTTTGATCTTGGTTTCACTGTGTTTGCCTATCTTTTGACATGGAGACATGTTTGTGCCACCTGAAATCTGTTGGTATTTCCTTGGCACGTTGGCCACCAAGGTTATAACAGAAGCGTATATTTTGGTGGCCTCTATGGTAATTGAAGAACCTAAGATCTTGCTATGAATATTATATCATGACCAATCAGCATTTTACTCTTTGAAGATATTTTATTGTTTATTGTTTTTACCTTCACATAGTTATTAAATTCAGAAATTTTAGCCTTTGATTTTTTTGGTTAATTTTTATTCATTTCTTAAATTTTGTGAAATAATACCTGTTTTTGGTTGCTTCAAATTGTTTGTTTTTCTCCAGGGACTGATATCATACTTTGGCATGGGAAAACCGGGAAAATTTTGGGAAATGTCGACACAAATCAATTGAAAAACAACATGGCTGCTATATCACCAAATGGGCGTTTTGTTGCTGCTGCGGCTTTTACTGCAGATGTAAAGGTGAATACTTATTACATTCAGTGCGGTTATTATTAGTAATGAATTAACTCATCAAACAATCACGTCCGAGAAGAAAAGAGAGAGGGACTAAAGATGAAAAAAGGGGAGAAAAAGGTGGGCAGGGTGTGGAGAGTCTCTAAACAACATCACCCACCACATATTTTCATATTTAATGATGGTGCCTGCAGTGATCACTGATCAGTGACGTCAACATTGAGCATTTATTTTCTAAGGATCAAATATCTAATATCAACTAATTCCGCTTACTGCTTGTGTGGTGCATATCGAAGGAGAGAAATAAAATAGTTGATACAGGTTATCTAATTTTTAATAGGTGCAATGTTCTGGCCATCTGTGGCTTGGGGCTCTGCTTATTTCTGTATCATCGACTTTTTTCTTTTCTATTCTTTTGCCCACTTGGTCGGAGATATTTATCGGATGCGACAATTATGTTTACTCGATATTTTTCTTTATTTATTCAAAGTTCTGGTCATTTCCTTGTAATTGTCTGCTATCTTCATTTGCAGCTTCTTAGAGGCAAAAATCTTTTATGTTGTATGCTTTTTTACTAATTAATTGCTATTTTTCTGTTTGTTATTTACCAGGTGTGGGAGATTGTATATTCGAAGGATGGTTCTGTCAAGGAGGTTTCAAAAGTAATGCAGCTTAAAGGGCATAAGGTACTTAGTCTACTATCCACTGTCTGATTTGATTCATCCCTCTTCCCAAAGCTTTTTCTTTCTGTCTTACTTTGCTTTTTCCAATTTCCGCTCCCCCTACATTTGGCATCATGTATATGTGTTAATGTAGTTATCATCTGAGTTAATTTAAGAGATGCTTCAAGCTATTTCATGATTTCAAATCAATGTCCATTAATCTTTCCTTTTTTTTCAGCAATTATGCCATATTTCTTAATAAAAATCTCGTGGAGTATGCATAAATACATACATGATATGTGTGTGTATGAGAGAGAGGGACAGAGGTTAGTTAAAAATTGTAAGAATTTTGGCTAGACATGTGTGGATGCAAATTCTTGTGCTGATTTATATGATGTTTTAAAATTAATGAATGAATGAATGAAACGAATAATTTGAACTTCCACCGATTTTATTAGCTTCTGTTCTCTGTTATGGAATATCTACCTTTAATACTTGGATGGCTAGAGGTATGAACTTGCTCCTTATCTTAAACTCTTTTGTGTTTTTGATGTCCAGAGTGCAGTAACTTGGTTATGCTTTGCTCCAAAATAAGAGCAAATCATCACAGCATCCAAGGATGGATCAATAAGAATTTGGAACGTCAATGGTTTGTGCTCTTTGATTGAACTTCTTTTCAGTATATGTATGCTTAGCTCTTATATAAAAAAGTATATGTATGTTTTGCTGCCTCCTCTCTCTCTCTCACACATAACCAATGAATAGCCAACTGAAACCATACTGTTTTAGAGTGAAACCTGATAGAATAGCTCAATGGTGGGTCTTAATTTGATGTATCAAATGGGATGAATGACATGAAAACTTATTTTTATCTATTAAAATTCTCAACGCTCATTCAATGGTGATATATTAAACTACGAATTTAGAGGTAATATGAAAGGGTTTTCAAATCTTTTTCTTAATGGTTTTTTTTTTATTTAGAAGAAATTTAGAGAAGAAAGAAAAATATCCAACTCCCCACATACGAGAAATTATTGGATGTTCTTTACCTTATGCGGTGTTACCATTCACCCATTGGTAATATGAGAAACTCAAGTGGTAATTCCAATGAACATGAGTAATACCAACGTGTCGTGTTACCACTTTAGTTCATTGGACTTGTCACTTGAGTTACTCATGTTACCAATGGGCGAATGGTAACACTGCATAAGGTAAGGAACATCCAATAATTTCCCCATACGTACACATATTTCTCTCATGTTTTTCTCTCTCACTATCTCATTCAGACTTAACTTCTTCACTCTCGTTATCTCTCTTATCTTCAACCCATGTTTTTCTCTCCCAGTATCCCACTCAAATAACTTATCCACTCTCCTTATTTCTCGTATCTTCTTACTTATAATTAAGCATGCCAAGTATAATAGTCAGGTAAAAGAGAAGATCAACACACGCATACGTGTGTTGAGATGCTAGTTTATTATTAAAGCCAGAACCCTCATTTGGTGTCTACCCCTTAAAATATCTCATAAACCCCTACTTAAATATATAAATCAAATATTTAAGGTTATATATGTCACTCAGTTGACTACTAACTCACTCAAACTAAATTATTCCACTATCCTTATCTTTCCTATCTTCAAACCATATTTTTTTCTCTCACTATTTCACTCAAAGTTAACTTATCTACTTTCCTTATCTCTCTTATATTTTTACCTATAAGAATGCAATCATAATGGTCATATAAAATAGCAAATCAGCACACGGGTAGTATGTGTTGAGATGATAATATTATTAATAGGTAGTCTGATTTGATTTAATTATGTTAAAATTAATTTAAATTGACTTTAAACTGAATCCAAACATCACCCAGGACCATGATATAAGGTTTTCATACAAAGAAAAACAGTTTCTAATAAGAATTAAAAGCTGAAAAATATAATCTAAAAAATTGAATTTGGAAGCTAAATGGTAGCTAACTGTAGTCTAACCTTGTCAGTTCCATAAATGAAGTCACAATAGGTAAACACTGAAGCATAATTGCTCTGACTTTGTCCTCCAACGTAGTGATGATAGTCATGGTACTCTGCACCTCCATAGAATGGAATGTATTTGGTGAGACTCCAAGGAAAATCATATCTGCATAATGATACATACATAACAATTTGCTTTGAGCCTTTGAACAAACATTTGAATGGTGAAAAAGCATAAGATTTAGGTTATGATAGGTTAAGAGAAAAAACGTGAGAAGAAAAATGGAAAGAAAATAAAAATAAGTGGAAAACATTTTTTATTGTTTGGTAAGAAAGAAAAGTGAGATAATTAATGTTTTCTCTCAAATTAAAATACCAGAAAATGAAACTAAAAGAAATCATTTTTTTTATTTTCTTCTTTCTCCTCATTGTAATAATGAAAAATATTTTTTTATTTTTATTTTACGTCCTCTCCTTTTTCTTTCCTCACACTTTCCCTTTCTACTAACCAAAGCATAGAGTTTTGCACAATTAAAGGGACCAAAAAAAAAAAAAAAAAAAAACCTTAAGCCATGGGGCTGCATTTGCACTTGGAAAGTTCGAACAGCCATGGAATAATTGTTTCTTGAATTTGGCATTGACCTCAGTCTATCCATGCAGGGGACATTACAGGCATTTCATGGGCACCTAAGGCTCTTCCAGTCGGTAAGTCACTTTCCTTGCGTGAAATTCTACTGACTCGTGTAGTATACAGCACTGTGGATAACTTGGAACATTATCATGCTGTTCTACAGGAAACAAGCAGGTCTTGCTTTTGGCCACGGCTGGTGTTGACAAGAAAGTAAAGTTTTGGGCAGCTCCGTCTTTACATTCATCATAGAGGAATCTTTTAGTTCAGCGTTGGCTTGGAGCACTTGGCCCGGACTACGATGGAGCTTGACAAGTTTGTGCAGTGCATCTTCCCTGTTCGATCCAGGAGAGATTCATAGTTGTAGTTCCTCATTCCCTTACAGCTGAAAGGTGGAATGCGGGACCCTTTTTTAGGGCAAGACTGTTAAGAGATCAAAGAAATACTTCTATGCGAGTAGTCTGATCTTGCTGAAATTATGGTGACCAAAGAAGTTTCATACTGAGTTGGACAATGTTGGTTGGTTTTGGGTTACTACTGTCATGTGCTAATGCAATAGTACTTCTGTTGACAATATATATTTTTTAATTTACAATTTTTTTTTCTATTTATCTCAATAGATTTTTCATAATTATTTGGAATTCTTGCTGCTGACTTTTGCTGGCTCATCCTTTTGTTAAAAGGTGAAAAAATTCTTTTAAGTATTTGGATGATTCATAAAATGTACTTCAGGAAAAAAAAGTTTTTGTTTTAGAGAAAGTAACATTATATTTTGTTACCTTATAATTTCTTTCTTATATAAATATGAAATGGCATTTATCATATTTTCGTCTGGTTCTATATAAAAATAGATCAGATTTGTTAATAAGGCTCTCTCTATCTCATAATGTTTCTCCCGTTGCACTATTTATTTAATTATATGATTAATTTTTTAGTTAATTTAAATTAATAAATTATCTATTTTTTAAATATATTTTTATAGTGTGTATTAATTTTTAAAAATATTTTTTCACAATTTAATTAAAAAAAATCTAAAAAATAAATGCAAAATTACATCATAAAGTTAAAATAGAAAAACAATATGAGATGAATGAAGTATTATTTTAGTTGACATAATTAAACGATGAGAGAAAGACTTTGCGGAGAAGATTAGTTCCCTTTACGACGGACAACTCAAGGACGAAAGAGAGAGAGAGAACGAGAGAAAGACTTTGCTGAGAGGATGCGTTCTCTCTTTTCGGCGGAAGAATGAGAAAGAGAGATTGTTTGTGACACTAAATTTAAAATAAAGAAGACGTGTTTGAAAGAAGTTTTTGAAAATAATTTTTAAATTTTTATTTTTATTTTTGATAAACAGTTTTTAAAAGTAATTTTTTAAAACTATTTTATGAAAATTTTAAATTTGTGTTTTTTAATATAATTTTTGAAAATTAATACTAAAATCAATGTCTACTTCTCTGTTTCATGGTATATAAAAAATATTAAAACTTTAAAAATAAAATAATATTAATTATTTTTAAGTATTTACTAAATATGATAAATAAAATTAATATAGATTTTAAATTTAAATTCAAAACTAAAAATAATTAAAAAATGTATCAAAATAGTTTTCAAAATAAGATTATTCAAACAATATTTCACTGTTTTATGTTTTGGAAACAGTTTTCAAGTTACAGTTTTCCAAAAATGTTTTTTTGAAAAAAATCAAAAAAATTGTTTTCAGTTTTCATTTTTAAAAACCCAAACATAACCATAATATCACTAATCACTGAAAAAAAAATTCTTTGATTGATCACGTTTCCGCTTCAAATCCACGTAAATCACGAATTTAACTGAATCCACCGCCCTTAAGTGGTAATTTGGAATATACTCTTTCTATCACTTGATCAAGAGATTGATAATACTTGAAAGTATAACAGTAATCACCAATGAGCAAGCCAAGAAAGATTAATAACCAACAATAAGAAACTATTCAGCTGGATATATATAAAAAAAAAGATAATGCAAAAAATAGCATGTATACAAGTTCAAGAGCATCAAGATACAAAATTCTTAGTTAAAGTTTTGGATCCGTTCGAAATTTTATTGATAATTTTAAAAATTTTCAATAAAAACATCATTATAAATAGTCAACAAAATGTGAAAGACTTCAACGTCAGTTACAATTCTTTCACTCTTCTTAATATGTTTTATCTTAAGTGTTTTTTTTTTTGCGATAACAAATGCCTCTTAATATTTATTAACTAAAATATTTGATCAATGCTATTTATTATTGAAAACATATATATATATATATATATGTGAGTGTGATGTTTGATAGAACTATTTGTTAAAATTTATTAAAAACTTGATTAAATTTAATCAAATTTCATACTGAGTTGGACAATGTTGGTTGGTTTTGGGTTACTACTGTCATGTGCTAATGCAATAGTACTTGTGTTGACAATATATATTTTTTAATTTTCAATTTTTTTTTCTTGTTATCTCAATGGACTTTTCATAATTATTTGGAATTCTTGCTGCTGACTTTTGCTGGCTCATCATTTTGTTAAAAGGTGAAAAAATCCTTTTTAAGTATTTGGATGATTCATAAAATGTATTTTAGGAAAAAAAGTTTTTGCTTTAGAGAAAGTAACATTATATTTTTGTTACCTTAATTATTTCTTTTTTATATAAATATGAATGGCATTTATCATATTTCGTCTGGTTCTATATAAAAAAAATAGATCAGATTTGTTAATAACGAATTTAACTGAATCCACCACCCTTAAGTGGTAATTTGGAATATACTCTTTCTATCACTTGATCAAGAGATTGATAACACTTAAAAGTATAACAGTAATCACCAATGAGCAAGCCAAGAAAGATTAATAACCAACAATAAGAAACTGTTTAGCTGGATATATAAAAAAAGATAATGCAAAAAATAGCATGTATACAAGTTAAAGAGCATTAAGATATAAAATTCTTGATTAATGTTTTAGATCCGTTCGAAACTCCATTAATAATTTTAAAAAATTTTAATAGATAGTCAGTATAAATGTAAAACCAAAAACTAATATTATCAAAAAAAAATTTAAACTATCGATAAAATTTCAAAAAAGAGTACAAGGGTGAGTGAAAGGGTCTAAATAAGTAATTTTTTTTTTGTTAGAATTGTAACTGATGAAAATTTATCCACACTAAATTGAAACAAAAATTCCAATTAGGATGCTTAATCAACAAAATGCGAGTTGCTTGGACGTCAAGGGATCATATAGTCAAATAAATGGAAACAAAATGTGGAAACAAAAGGGGGAAACAAAATGTAATAAATGGAAAAAAAAGGCAAAAGTGAGGATCAGAAGTCAAAATGCATTTGGTTTGGTAAAGATTTTATTCTTTTCCGTTCTTAAAACGTTTTATTTTAAGTCTTTTTTACGATAACAAATGGCTCTTTTACTCTTTATTAACTAGAATATTTGATCAATGCTATTCATTATTGAAAACATATATATGTGATGTTTGATAGAACCATTTGTTAAAATTTATCAAAAACTTGATTAAATTTTATCAAATTTTATTAAATTTCATTAAATAACAATTAAAACATCAATTAAAGATTATTTAGTTTGATTAAGTTTTTAATAAATTTTAAAATATAAATTTTATTTTAAAGTTAAATTTAAACCGAACACAAATAGCGCCATAAAGGGATGCTACGCACCTTATGCAACATAAGTCTTTTGTATCTTCACACAAACTGATCATCCTCAGCTCCATATGCAACATCAGCCCGGTTCAGAGCAAAACGAGGTAGTAATCGACATTAATGGAGACTAAGCAGCAACCAACCGAAGCTTGTGCGAGAGAGACCTTAAAAGTAATTGTTATATTTCTTTCTTTTTTTATGTAGCTTGATATTTTGATGATTGTAAGAAATAATCATAAATTTCTCCATTCATAAGCTTTAATTTGAGAAAGAAATAAGCTTTAGTATCTCTGAGAAACTTTTTTTAAGTTTGATATTTATCAAAATGATGTATTTGATAAAAAAATTTTCCAAATTACTGTAGAAAAACTTAATCCTTAATTTTATGAATAATTGTTTGACTCATTTTCCAGTAGGCTCAACTTGATTGGAGTTTAGGGATGGTACTGGTCACGCATGAAATTACATTCTTACCATGTTTTTGAAAAGCTTTTCAATTATACTTTATCTTTAACAGTGGAACCAGCAACTTCAGTCAATAGGGATAATAAAATAAACTTTACTCCATCATAACATGGAATAAAAATAAACAAATCAAAGAAAAAGAAATGAAGAATTGAGTAAAAATTAATGAACAAGTTTGAATAACAAATAAAATATTAATTAAAGATTATTTGATTTGATTAAATTTTTAATAAATTTTAAAATAAAAATTTTATTTTAAAATTAACTTTAAGCCGAACACATATATCGTCTTAAAAAGATGCTATGCACCTTAACTTAGTCACTCGTAAATCAGAATTCGTCACCTTAATTTGACAAGTATATATCGTGTTATATTCTCAACACAATTGTAACTGAAAGTATGATCAAAACACACTTGACATTCTTCATTCTTCACCTTAAATCACTCAATCCAATGAAAATTGTTGAACCAATTTGCTCGAGACAGTCCGATAAATGCTTAGATTTTTCAAGTTAGTGACTCTCAAGTTAGTGACTCGGAAGGTGAAGAGGAGAGGATACTAGAGGGAAACTAGGTCAAATGAAGAAAATTCTTCAAGCTGATTTTGCAGACTTTTGTTTCTTTTGATTCCTGGAAAATATTATTTTATTTCAATTAATAATATTTGTGTCCAAGAAATTTGTGTTTATTTGAAGAAAAAAAATTTATCTAGCCTGCATTCATAAAAGATACATGACATAAATATTCATCTTATCATTAAATTAAAAGAAAATATCAATTTTTCTTTCTTTTCTCATGCTACTCAATGGTGAGATGAACAATTGTACCATATATCTTTCATAAAATTGTGCTAAGCAAAAACTTCTCGTTTATGTGAGAGTTTCTACGTAGTCTTTTTTTTTAAAATTTCGGTTTCTTCAATTTTAAGAAAAAACTTTAAACTTGTGGAGATTTTATCTTTAAAATCCACATACTCAAAATCTATGAAAAAAGCACAATTACAACAATTAAATAGGTAAAACAAACAAAGAGTAAAAACACCAATAATTAATGTGGTTCGACAATATCTTTGCCTATATGTAGTACTCGTGTTCATAAAATAAGGGTAAATAAGTAATTTTATATATATTATATTGAATTAAATAATCCTTTGATGAAAGATTTAGTATTGATTGAAATAATATTTGAAAGATAATACTGAAAATTTTGTTTAAAAAAGTTAGAAATTTGTGAAAAAGAAAGTACTTATTTTTTTTAAAAAAGTTGAAGTTGGAATGGAAAAGTTTTGAAGAAAAATATTAATCGAAGTTGAGCAAAATAATTTTAAAAAAAATTGAAAGAAAATTTAAAATCTTTATATTTCTCTAAAATTTTTATGAAATTTTGGGAAGTAAGAAAGACAAAAAAAAAAATTGGATAAAGGACAAAACTATAAATCTCCCCACTAGCTTTTGTAGCTGGTCACTATCATTGCACAATTCACAATTCACCATTGCTCAATTGACAATTGTGCCATTGCACAATTCACGTTCGCGCAACCAAGAGTTTGGAGAGGCACTATTTGGAGAAAGAAAATAGTAATTAGAGGTGATTTGTTCCCACAGACAGTACCCACGCACTTGAAAGTCGAAATTACCTTGAAGATGATATAAAATGATGTTATATGTCCCCAGAGACAGAGTACTATAAATCTCTCTACTAATTTCGATCTCTCCCCCATTACATTTCTTTCTTTTCCTTCTGTAGCATTGCTCAGTTTCTTTCCAAATCTGCACCACTACTAATAGAAAGATGTTTTGCTCAATAGATCTTAGGTATGTGGTGCCAGTAGTGATAAACCTCATCTCTCTGTTCATAAATTTGAATCTCCAAGATGGTGCTGTGGAGTTTCTTCTCTCTTATCCCATTATCGTGATACCAATCTTGGTTCTCATCACTTTCTTAATACTATTATTCTTCATCTTAATCCGAATTGAGGTACAGCTACCTTTCAGGGCTAATAATCCCATTATTCGCTTGCGTCCTGGTTATTTATCTACACCATTAGCTATATCATTGTTGGCCTCTATTTTTGCCTCGCCGCCTCTTTTTTGTGTTGTCTATAGTTTTTGTCTATTTATATCTCCTTGTTATCAAACGATTTCTAATCTATTTACACGATCTTTGCGCCGTCTTTACCACATATTGTGCTCTTTTCCTACTGCTGCCATCTTTTGTATCTTCACACAAACTGATCATCCTCAGCTCCATATCCAACATCAGCCCGGTTCAGAGCAAAACGAGGTGGTAATCGACGTTAATGGAGACTAAGCAGCAACCAACCGAAGCTTGTGCGAGAGAGACCTTAAAAGTAATTGTTATATTTCTTCTTTTTTTTTTTTTTTTGGGAAAATGGTATGTAGCTTGATATTTTGATGATTGTGAGAAATAATCATAAATTTCTCCATTCATAAGCTTTAATTTGAGAAAGAAATAAGCTTTAGTATCTCCGAGAAACTTTTTTCAAATACGTTATTAGATAAATACTATGTTATGGATAATGTTTATTTGATATTTATCAAAATGATATATTTAAAAAAGAAGTTTTCTTAGAGAAAATCTTAATTCTTAATTTTATAGATATATTGCTTGAATTGATTATGTATCGAATGAAAAATCAAGTAATAGATTTTGGATATAATCCAACGTGTATGATTCATGAAAATTTTCATACGAACTGTTAAAATCTAATATAATATTATGAATAATTGTTTGACTCATATTCCAATTGGCTCAACTCGATTGGAATTTAGGGATAATACTGTTCACACATGAAATTAGATTCTGACCATGTTTTTGAAAAGCTTTTCAATTATACTTTGTCTTCAACGGTAGAACCAGCAACTTCAGTCAATAGGGATAGTAAAATAAACTTTACTCCATCAGAACATGGAATAAAAATGAACAAATCAAAGAAAAAGAATAGAAGAATTAAGTAAAAATTAATGAACAAATTTGACGTAAAATGAGAAGAAAAATTTAAAAACAATGTGAAGGAAAAATGAACAAATTAATTTGAGGTCAAAACAAGATAAGTGAGAGGAGAAACAAAAGACTTTTGTTGACATAAGAAAAGAAAATAATTTTCTGTTTTTTTTTCATGCAAATGTAACGTTAATTTAATGAGTCTCTTTCCTAGTCAAAGGGAAAAAGAGAGAGAAAAAAAAAACAAAAGAAATTAGGTGGATGAGAAAAGGGGAAAGATGGAAAAGCAACCTTATTCATTGACTGGCCCCTTTTTCTCATTTGTTAGTGCCCCCGTGCCCCCGTTCGCCCTTTTTCTCATTTGTTAGTGCCCCCATTCGAAGTAAGGTGGTTTATATATATCCCTTCAAAATTAACATGGTGTATAAGACATCAAATTGAGTTTGGAAATTTGTTACGGATCAGGCTCCATAATTGGGTCTCTTATGCTGGGCCACAGATACTACAATGGATGTTCTCATTAGGCCCATAGAGCCACTGCTTCAGTTATTATTCTTTCCGTTGATTTAGTCAATTGCAAATAATCAATCCGTTACCAAGAGTTGTTGGTCTACAGATTAATGTGTTGAGTCGTTGATCGTGTCTTTATTTTTGGTTTGTTATTTACTTCCAAGTATTTCGACAGCATGTGCCAATCAGTTATTTAATTCCCTGCATGTAGGCAATTATTTTGCTAAGTCAGTAGAGTCATTTATCTATAAATATTGTTTGCATCAACGAAAAAAAGGCAAGAACTATTCAAGCCAACAGATACCTAGAGTGATCTTCTCGAACAGATCAACTACTATCCATTCTATTCATTCCTTATTTCCTATCATAACATTGGTATCCGAGCCGGTGCATCCATGGCTGAGGGTAATTTCAGCACTCGTTGCTCCCAATTAGCAGATTCCTTAGCCACCTTAAAGCAGGTCCAGGAGTCACAAGAAAACCAACATGCGCACCTGCAATAAATTGTGGAAGGATTAGCTCAACAAGTGAAAGTAGTGGCTTCTAATTTAGAACTACTGCTGAAGCATAAAGGCAAGAGAGTTGAAGTTGAAACCAATGCTGACATGGTCACAAACTCTTCAAATCCTCTGTTTGAAGATACTTGTGGCATTCAAACCAAGACCATTCGCTTGGAGTTTCCCCCATTTGATGGACTGATCTTTAATGGGTGGTTATATCGAGCCAATCAATTTTTTAAGTACCATCAACCGCATCCAAAGCACCGTGTTTTATTGGCTTCCATTCATATGGAAGGCAAAGCCTTGACATGGTTCCAGGAACTTGAAGCAGCAGGTGCATTCACAACTTGGGAAGTGTTTGAACGTGCTCACTCGTTTTGGGCCATCCGTCTAAGAAGATCCCATGGAAGCCCTCACAAAGCTACGTCAAACAACAACGGTGGAAGTCTACAAGTCCGAATTTGAGCATCTTTCTAATCAACTTCATGGCTTAGCTGAATCTTACAAACTCAGTTGTTTCTTGGGTGGATTACGTGAAGATATTCGCTATATAGTACGCATGATGAGGCCAACTTCATTATTGACTGCTTTTGGCATCGTTAAGATGCAAGAAGAAAATGTGGCAGCCTTAAACCGAATTGTTCGCTTTCCAATGGGTTCTCTGAAAGCCTAATTGGCTCTTCCCGAGCCAACCTACAAGACATCGGTTCCCATTCAACGTTTATCTCCAATCCAAATGAAAGAAAGAAGAGAAAAGAGATTGTGCTATAATTGTGATGACAAGTGGGGCCCTGGCCACCGTTGCAAATCAACCAAGCTTTTCATTATGGAATGTGAAGATTCCGATGAAGAGGATGCAGTTCATTGCCCCACCAAACTTCTGGAAGCAGGAGGGACCAGTTCAAAGAATCCCAGCCTAGAACCTGAGGCCAAAGAACCTGGACCAGCAATCTCCATCCATGCTCTTGTTGGTTCTCCAAACCCACGAACCATGAGGCTTATTGGTTCTATTCGTGGTGTACGAGTGGTCGTGTTGATTGACACCGGTAGCACCCACAATTTTGTGGATCCATCCATTGTGACCAAAGCACAATTGCCTTTATGCCATACACTGGGGTTGACAGTCAGGGTAGCAAATGGCGAAGCTGTCCGTAGCGAGGGTCTTACGCAATCTGAAGCTTTTCAGATGCAAGGTATTCACTTTAGCATAGAATTTTTTGTCCTCACCTTGGGTGGTTGTGATGTGGTCCTAGGTATTCAATGGCTAAAAACTCTTGGCCCTATTCTTTGGGATTTTTCAAAGTTATCTATGGCCTTTACTTTCAAGGGCAGCAAGGTGGCACTCTAAGGCCTTACTCTTTCTGCTTTCTCACTGGCGGGAGGTGACGACTTTGGGAAGGCGGCTAAGACGGACAAAAGATGTATGGTGTTACACTTAATTGAGAGTCTTGAATTCCCCACCACTACTACTCAAATTCACCCCACACTCTAGCCTCTTTTAGACACTTTGCAATATGTTTTTCAGACTCCTGCTGGTTTACCACCTACCTGTACTCATGACCACCATATTGATCTCTATGAAGGAACCAAACCAGTTTTCTCTAGGCTTTACCGTTACCCATATTTTCATAAAACTGAGATTGAAAAATTAATCACGGAAATGCTCTCTACCAGGATTATTCGATCTAGCCAAAGCCCATTTGCATCACTCGTTTTATTGGTTTGTAAACAAGATGGAAGTTGGCGTTTATGTGTCGATTATAGAGCTTTAAATAAAGAGACTATTAAGGCCAAATTTCCAATTCCTATTGTAGACGAACTACTTGATGAATTACACGGGGCCACCATTTTTTCCAAACTTGACCTTCGTTCGGGATATCATCAAATCCGAGTTTTTCCTAACGATGTTCCCAAAACAACTTTCTGCACCCATGATGGCCATTATGAATTCCATTAGTTATGCCATTTGGCTTGACTAACACTCCCGCTACCTTTCAAAGTTTGATGAATGAGATTTTTTGCCCTTATCTCCGTAAGTTCCTTTTGGTTTTTTTATTTTATGATATTTTAGTCTATAGTAAAACTATGGATGAACATGTTCATCACTTGAAACTTGTTCTGGAGACATTGAGATAGAATCAGCTCTATGCTAAACTTTCAAAGTGTAGTTTTGGTTGCACTGAAATTAATTATCTTGGTCATCTCATTTCTAAAGAGGGTGTGCAGGCCAATCCTTCCAAAATTGAGTTTATGCTCAATTGGCCTCTTCCTAATACTCTAAAGTCACTTCGTGGGTTCCTTGGCCTTACGGGATATTATCGTAAGTTCATTAAAAATTATGGCATCATTGCAGCCCCGTTAACAGTCTTACTTCGTAAGAACAATTTCACTTGGTCCGATGAAGCCAAATTCTCATTTCAGAACCTCAAAAGAGTTGTAACATCACCTCCTGTTTTAGTGCTTCCTGATTTTTCTAAACCTTTTACCATTCAGTGTGATGCATCAGGTTATGGCATTGGAGCAGTTCTCTTACAGCAAAGCAAACCAGTTGCTTTTTTGAGTGAAGCATTGAAAGGAAAGGCTCTTGCACTTTCCACTTATGAGAAAGAATTGCTCGCTTTAGTTTTGGCAATTAAGAAGTGGAGACCCTATGTCTTGGGACAGAAATTTGTGGTTCAAACTGACCAATAGAGCCTCAAATATTTGTTGGATCAACGTGTGGGTACTCCTGCTCAGCAACGTTGGCTCACTAAACTTTTAGGGTATGACTTTGAAGTGCACTATAAAAAGGGCACAAAAAATTCTGTTGCAGATGCATTATCCAGAAGAGAACATAGAGAACTCTCGGCTCTTACACTTCCTTTAGCTTCTTGGTTATCTATTTTATGTTCTGAATATGCCACCTCTCCTGAACTTATCGCATTGCAGGATCAGTTTCATAATACTTCCATTTATTCCTTGAAGGATGGGCTGCTTTTTTACAAAAACAGAGTTTTTTGTTGCTGCCTAATCTCTTATGCAGGATATGCTTATGGAACTAATGCACTCCAACCCTCTTGGAGGACACTCTGGGTTCCACAAGACCTACCAACGATTAAAATCCGAGTTTTATTGGAAAGGCATGCGTCGGGACATACACACCTTCATCGGGAGTGTGATAATTGTCAAAGGGATAAATCTGAAAATATTCCAACATCTGCTCTACTTCAGCCTCTTCCAATTCCTACTAAGGTATGGACGGATATTTCTATGGATTTTATTGAAGGTCTCCCTCTATCTCATGGGTGTAGTGTTATTATGGTCGTTGTGGATCGGCTCTCAAAGTATACACATTTCATTGCCATATCTCATCCATATATAGCTTCGAAAATAGCTACTATTTTTCTGGAGCATATATTTAAATTGCATGGAATGCCTGCTTCAATAGTCACAGATCGTGACCCCACTTTTACAAGCCTATTTTGGAAGGAAATGTTTAAGTTGCAGGGTACAACCTTGCAATTCTCTTCGGCTTATCATCCATAGTCTGATGGCCAGACTGAGATCGTGAATAAAAGTGTGGAACAATATCTGAGGAGTTTTTCGAGTGCTAAACACAGGGATTAGAAGAATTGGCTGGCTTTGGGGGAATGGTGGTATAACAAAAATCTACCCAGCCCCGAAACTTCTTCATTTTTCTCCTGGTACAACAAAACTTCAGGTTGTCGAGGACACCTTGCGTTCTAGGGATGAGATTTTGCAAATATTACAGCATAATCTTCACTTTGCGCAAGCTCGAATGAAAAAAATATGCTGATATGAGAAGGTCGGAGCGTGTTTTTCAGATTGGGGATTTTGTCTATTTGCGGTTACAACCCTATCAACAACAATCCTTAATCAATCGGCGTAATCAGAAATTATCTCCTCGTTTCTATGGTCCCTATAAGATTCTCAAAAAAATAAGGACAGTAGCTTACCGATTGGAGCTTCTAGGTGACTCTAAAGTTCATCAAACCTTCCATGTATCCTGCTTGAAGCTTAAATTGGGTCGTCGAAACCTCCTCTCCACCAAGCTGCCGCCAACTGCTACGGATAGGTCTCTTCGACCTGCGCCCGAGAAGCTTCTTCAATGCCGAGTGGTGAAACGAAATAATAAAGCTGGCGTCAAGGTCCTGGTGCAATAGAGCGGTCTCGTTCTTGAAGATGCGTCCTGGACAGATTATTCTAAATTAAAGAGGGATTTTCCAGACCTTGAGGACAAGGTCGCCCAAGGGGAGGGGAATGTTACGAATCAGGCTCCGTAATTGGGTCTCTTATGCTGGGCCACAGATACTACAATGAATGTTCTCATTAGGCCCATAGACCCACTGCTTCAGTTGTTATTCTTTTCGTTGATTTAGTCAATTGAACATAACCAATCTGTTACCAAGAGTTGTTGGTCTACATATTAACGTGTTGAGTCATTGATCGTGTCTTTATTTTCGGTCTGTTATTTACTTCAAAGTATTTCAGCAGCATGTGTCAATCAGTTATTTAATTCCCTGCATGTAGGCAATTATTTTGCTAAGTCAGTAGAGTCATTTATCTATAAATATTGTTTGCATCAATGAAAAAAAGCAAGAACTACTCAAGCCAATAAATATCTTGGAGAGTGATCTTCTCGAACAGATCAATTACTATCCATTCTATTCATTCTTTATTTCCTATCGTAACAAAATTAATATGTAAAAACATTTAATCAACTGAAAGAGTTTTGATAAATACATATGATAATACGAACACTGCATTGTCTATAATCATCTTCGATATGCTTTGAATCGAGAGATAAACATTGAAAAATTATAAGTGTGATTTTTTCACAATCGTTTGATAAGGTAATAAGCATCCATTTAATCATAAGTAACTTATCGATTTTTAAGTAAGCACGCTGATATAATTTCACTTTTCAAACCGAATTCTGTGAACTTCATTGGTTAATAATTTTTTATTTTTTTTTCTTCAAGAAAATAATTAATTTAATGAGTCTCTTTGCTGGCCAAAGGGAAAAGAGAGAAACAAAAGAAATTATGTGGATGAGAAAAGGGGGAGGATGGAAAAGTCGACCATATTCATTGACTGGCCCCTTTTTTTTATTTGTTAGTGCCTCCATTCGAAGTAAGATGGATATATATATATATATATATATATATATATATATATATATATATATATATATATATCCCTTCAAAATTAACATGGTGTATAAAACATTAAATCGATGGGATTCGGACCCACGACCATAAGATTTTACACGCATCCGCCGATTACTAATTGATTTGAGGAAGGTTACAAACTGGTGACAAGATTGAGAGTTCCTTTTGACTAATTGTTTACTGTTTAGTTTAACAGTAATTTTAATTTATGACTGTTAAAATAATTTTTGAAATAATTTTTAATAAAATTAAAAATTGTTTTGTGTTTAGTAAAATAATTATAAAGACAATTTTTCTGCTACAAATATTAGTTCAATAAAAACTGTTTTTCCGCTTTCCTAACTTTTCTTTATAAATAACATAAACCATAAACTCTCTCAAGCGTTTAAATTCAATAGTTTGTTTCTATAATACAATTATTCCCATGGAAAAAGAACAATAAGAAATTCTTAGTATCTACCTTGAACATCACCCAGAATTGATGTTTAAACCACACTCACAAACCATGATCTTTCATTGATCATACGATCGGTCTAAACAAATCAAAATAAAAAACCCAATAAAGATAAAAATGGGAAATGAATTCATAATTTTTTATTTATAAAAAAATGGAAATTAAAATGAAGAGTCAACAGTCTGTACTAGTCTCTGCAGTCCTGAGCTCCAACCACATATGGGAAAATTTATGAAGAAATTTGGTATTGAGACTTCATAGCTACTCCAATTTGAGGTCTTCTGCGTAACTATCATAAGCATCTCCATTTTGTTTGTCCTCGCTTCTCAACTTGTCCTTCAACTAATCAAATGCATCAAGCAAGGAAAAATTAACACTTTCCATAAACAAGAACAAAGATTTGCTCAAGTTTCACCTATATCTCACTATAAACTTGAAGGATTCTGCGGTCCAAGTTTTAAAACTTTGAAGAAACTATTCACACCAATTGATTTTAACAATGAACTATGTTACATAGATTCTTCATTTACTTTGTCATATGTAGGACTCTCGATACTTTAAGTTAAAACAAAATTTATTAAAATTTACAAAAATAGACAAGTCCGATACTAATACTCAAGTCCAAGTAATACAAATGATAAATCAAGAATCAGATATACCATTATTAACATTGAGAGAAGTAAGATTTCTATACTGACATAAATGATTATTTTTTTAAATATCTCTACTATCTAAAGTCACATAAGATTCATATAATTTTTTAATTTATAAATTCACTTGCACGTGATCAAATTAAGACACGGAGAAATGGTTTATGAAGTACCATTCTTTGTGGCTTGCTTCTGATGGCGATAACCCGGAGCATTTGAGTAATATTAACAATTCATTAGTAAAAGAAACCTAATCAAGCCTAAATCGGAATGCATCCAAATAAAACCAGCACAAGCAGAGCTAGATGTAGTATCGCTTGGTAGAGTTTTCAAAACAGTTTTACTTTACATTCATACAAAGAAAAACAGTTTTTAAGAAGAATTAAAAGCTGAAAATAATAATCTAAAAAATTGAATTTGGAAGCTAAATGGTAGCTAACTGTAGTCTAACCTTGTCAGTTCCATAAATGAAGTCACAATAGGTAAACACTGAAGCAAAATTGCTCTGACTTTGTCCTCCAACGTTGTGATGATAGTCATGGTACTCTGCACCTCCATAGAATGGAATGTATTTGGTGAGACTCCAAGGGAAATCATATCTGCATAATGATACATACATAACAATTTGCTTTGAGCCTTTGAACAAACATTTGAATGGTGAAAAAGCATAAGATTTAGGTTATGATAGGTTAAGAGAAAAAACTTGAGAAGAAAAATGAATAGAAAATAAAAATAAGTGGAAAATATTTTTTATTGTTTGATAGGAAAGAAAAATGAGATAATTAGTGTTTTCTCTCAAATTAAAATACTGAAAAATGAAACTAAAAGAAATCATTTTTTTTTATTTTCTTCTTTCTCCTCATTGTAATAATGAAAAATATATATTTTTTTTATTTACGTCCCTTACTTTTTCTTTCCTCACACTTTTCCTTTCTACTAACCAAAGCATAGAGTTTTGCACAATTAAAGGGAGCAAAAGGAAAAAATGAAACAATCAAGACGTATAGAACCGTAGAAAATTCTCCAATTTTTCACGAAGATTTTACATTTTGAAATCATTTTTCAGAAGGAAAAAAATTCTAAAAGTGAACCCATCCTTAACATTTCAGAAAGTTTCAGCAAAGAACATTTACTCACTATGTGTCTCAATGGCCTCAACCTGACGCAAAACAATCCAGAGCCAGAATGTGATCATGTGACTAGGGACTATAGCTGGACCAAGAAATGTTGGGACACCAAGAATTAGAACTTCTGCCCAATGGGCATGAGGTGCTGCAAATCCAATTGGAGCAGGGTATTCATGGTGAACAAAATGGATTTTCTCATATCCCCATTTGCAATGAAGCAACCGATGAATCCAATAGTTTGTGTAATCCTCAATAACAAAGTACACTAACAACTGACTAAATATCTCCCACCAGGATGGCAATGGCAGGCCCGTATGGATCCCAACCCACTGCAGTACAGAATTTAAGCACAAAAATATCATTACAGATTAATAGAAACTTTTTAAAGTTGGATAAATATGGAATTCTTGGAAGGTTTAGTTTTCGAAAAACGAAACTAAGCTAGACCTAAAAAAACAGTTTCTATGAGTAGCCATCACAGTGGTTTGACAAATGCTAAAGAGTTTTTAACTCCAAAATAATTTTCCAAAATCCTTTTAATCAGCCAAAAATTGAAACTCAAAGGGTACCTTAACCTGTAAGGCAATACTGAAAAAAATACTCCAACCAAGTAAGCCACAATCTCAAAAACCCTAAACCCCCATCAAATCCTAAACAACTCGTGCCTTAATGGCAGGGAAAGAGACAAGTTGGAGGGGACCCACAACAAGAAGAAACATCTTCAAGACATCTTGATAGCATTTGAAAAAGATTGAGAATGAATTCTTGAGTTTTGGTTGCTTGAGTTCAATCAATACAAATGGGAGAGGAACCAAAGAGAAGACAAACAACAAGTAGATTATGTTGTGAATGTAGAGAATGTAATCAGACTTTTCAGCTGAGTAATTGAACCAAACTGTCTCTGCTAGGGTTAGCTTTCTTCCTAGAGCTGCCTCTGCTTCTTCAAGGCTCTTGTATGGCAGCATTCTCTCTCTCTCTCTCTCTCTGTGGCTCTGTATTTGCAAAGGAAGAAGAAGAAAATGTCGATGAGGAGAGAAAGATGGGGGACACTTGGCGGTGTTATGAAGTGAGAGAAATGGTGGAGGCTTTGATTAGTTAAAAGAGTTTAAGAAAGTCGAAACAAAAGGCTCAGTAACAAAATCTGCATAGATCATCGGAGAAAACGATGAAGGAGCAGTTTCATGAGAGGAAATTTATGATGTTATTAGGCGTAAACTGTGCAAAAGGTGGTGATTTTTAAGTCGTTGTTTAGGCGATGAAGATGATCATCAGAGGATACTATTTTCTCAGGTTTTTCTGATTAGATGGAATTTGATCAGATTCTAAAACATTTGAAAAAAAATTAGAAGAGAACGCCCACCACGGGATGCGAACCCACAACCACAAGAATAAGAGCCTTCCACAACCACAAGAATAAGGCTTTGTTCTTTGTTATATATAAAGTAATTTAATAACAATTTATAAAATTACACCAACTTTGCTAGATATGACCACAAGCTTATATATATTTTCAATGGAAAATTTTATAAAATAATTAAGATTCACAATTTTATTGACCATTTTTTTTTTCTATTTCTTAATTTAGAAATTATTTTTCTTGTTTATTTAACTTATTCCGTTTGGTTTTTCACTGTTTATCTAACGATGGATTCTTGGTATACGTCGGGATAAAATGACTTTTGCTCTATTGAAAAAAAACCACACAATAACTCATGCAACACATCATTCATGCAATTTACTAAAACTTTTTAAAAGTAATTGCGTCATGTATTATTATAAAAATAAATGTGTCATAAAAAAAAACATATATAATAAAAAACACGTGACTTCATTCATTGTTATTTCGAGGTTTAGATAAAAATGAAGATAAGACATTTTAATCTTTATCTAAATGCAGTAGCCGACCACTTATGCTCTTTTATTAGTTTTTATAAGCTTTTCTTAGTTTTATTTTTATAGTAAAATTGTAAAACAAAGGAAGTTACAATGCGTGTGTTTTATGCTACCCCCGATGATACAGTCCATAAGTTCAATGTATCTTTTTTGAATATATATATATATATATATTTTTTTTTTTTTGAAGATTTTTAATACCGTCAAATGGTTGATACATTGGTTTCATTTTCACCAAAAAACAAAAAACAAATTCTATGATTAATTAGAATAATGATTGATAAATAATAGTGAAATTTGTTAGAACTGATGCATACTTTACGGGTCCAAATCTGTAACCCTCTTGACGATCATGGAGTCTTGTTCCTCAGTGAGTGGACGGGATAATGCCCCCGAGAATTTCAGACCTTGTACATGTTTTGGGTTTTGATTTTTTACTTGACGGTTTGGGCCGGAATCCATGAATAGTCATGATTTTGCAGCAGGACGAAAATCTTAATTATGACGTCTTAAGTTACTTAGAGCTATCGTAATGAGAGATTTGGGAGGTTGATTATAGTGAAACCTTTGATAGGACATAGCTCTATTATGAGGTGAACTTGCATATATCGTTTCTTATTAATTTTTTATATTTATTATTCGTATGATTGACAGATCTCGAATCGTTCAAAATCCAGATCTCATAGACGTATTATTTAATTCACAATCACAAGCTAGCTACAAAAAGATGTTAACTACAACAATTATTCAATTAAGTCCAAGAGGAGAATTCCCATTTTAACAAAAAATAAATAAATAAAAAGCCCAAGAGGAGAAAGAAAATGCAGAGACAGAGAACCATCTAATGATCTAAATAACATAATACAGTACTATGGCAGTGGTTGATGCAAGCACAGCCCACACGAAGGACAAAGCTAGTTTGATTTGTCATCTTCACTAAGAACGTAAATTTGCCGTCCATTCTCAGTTTTCGCTTTCAACTGTGGCATATCAAAAACAAAGAAAAGTATGTGTTTTAGAATTCTCAAATTTGTACCTAAAAGGATATTTTAACCAACTCATATGAAGCTTTCAACAATGAAATTTGTTCATTTTATGTATTTTGATTTAAGATAAATTATAAAAACTTATCTATTTGAAATTTCTTATTTATTTGATGACAATCCTATTCAAAAGCAAAGTATTATTTTCATATGAAAAGATGCGCAATTGTTGAGCTAAGCCCATTTAATTTATACACTTTTGGTTCATAAAAAGCTTATTAAGTCTATGCTACACAACAAGAGATAGTTTTCTCCTCTGTCTTATTCTTCTAAATTTGTTTTGCTGTTGTGATAGATATTTGATCTCAAGTTCTTTTGTATGATAACAAAATGACTTTACCAATTAAATACTGTTTAACTTAATACTGGTTTTGGTTTATAATTTATAAAATGATTTAAAAATAATTTTTGGTAATATAACAATGGAGCTAAAATTGTTTAATATTTTGAAAACATGTTTGGTGGTGAAAACAGTTTTCTGTTTTCTACACTTGAAAACGAATAAAAAAACAAGCTTGGTAACAAAACTATGAGAGAGAGAGAGAGAGAGAGAGAGGAGCAAGAGAGTGGCAGAGGTTGAGAAAGAGTGAGACCTGTATAGAAACATGCATTAGTAGAAACAATTTTGACAGTAATAGAAAAAAGAAATTTGGAGTAAATTTGTGGGTTACCTTGTAGGTTCCATAAATGTAATCACAATAAGTGAAGACTGATGCGAAGTTACAGTGAGTTTTAGGCCCAACAAAGTGATGGTAGTCATGGTACTCTGCACCCCCATAGAATGGAATATATTTTGCTGGACTCCATGGGAACTCATATCTGCACATGCACCTGCTTTTACTCATGCATAATAAAAGCAATAACCCTAAAATGAACAACTAGTAATTACAAAAGAAAATCAATCACAAGAACAGTACATCTTTTTTCACATCTTTCACATCATTACATGTGATTTTTTTTCCAGAGAAGGTATGTCTGTTTTCAAAGAAATTTTCCCATTTTGAAAGTTTTTTTTGGACAAAAAAGTTTGTTGTGGAAGTAAAGAAAAAAAAAGTTATCGTTACTTTTATAAATTTTTTTATACTTTATTTAATATTTTTTATTGATTTGATGACAACTCAAATTGAATCGAGATATTATTTTCATGCAAGAAGATGCGCAACTGCTTAGCTAAGCTTAAAATCATCATGTACTATTTATAACGCTGGAGACCTCTCAAATAATTAAAAGATTAATATTGTGATCAATGGATATCAATATTATTTATAATGTTGATGTGTTATCCACCGATTGCAGAATTGATTGTTTGATTTTTAGAGACGAACCTTAATCAATTGTATATTGTATATCTACAAGCTTGCAGTAAACCCCAACAATTTAATCGTGGTCTTTTTAAATGATTTTACCGGTGACTCTAATCTTTTATTACATACTATTAAGCACAATGTTATTGTAATCATGTGCAGCATAAGGAAAATGTGAAATAACTCAACAAATAATGGTTAAATTATTATTTTTATCTTTTTATTTTGGAGATAGTTTTAAACCATTTATATTCTTTTAATTTTTCTAATTTGATACGCAAACTTTACTAACCGTCCAATTTAAAACATTCGTCCAGGATTTCGTCAAGTTTTGATGTTATATTTCTCCCAATTGTTGTTGAGTAAGCAGCATATATGAACCTACGTTTTGTCTAAAAGAAATGTCTTAAATTCAACCGTTAATGAAGTTTAAATACCTTATTAGAACAATTAAAATACTCCTAACAAGAACTGCTTTAAAACTACTCAAAAGTACATGGATAAAAATTATAATTAGCCACATATTATACATACAAAGGATTTTTTTCCTGACAAGATAGTAAGGGTTATTTTACTTAAAATGCAAAACCTCTTGTTTTTTTTTTTTTTTTTTCATGGCCAGATAAACAATTAGTAGCTAGAATTAAAATTAGGTTGATAAAAGTGTGTAATTTCCAGAGAGAATGATTATGAATATGTACCCGCTATGTGTCTCAATGGCCTCAATTTGTCGGAAAATGAACCATAACCAAAACGTTATCATGTGTCCAGCGACCAAAGCAGGACCAAGAAAAGATGGAATTCCGATGATTATAACCTCTGCCCAGTGAGCGTACGGTGCAGCAAATGCCATTGGTGATGTGAATTCATGGTGCACCCTCTTGATTTTCTCATATCCCCATTTAGAATGGAGCAACCGATGGATCCAATGATTGAAGTAATCTTCTATCACGAAATAAACCAATATTTGCCAAAACATTTCCGACCCAGATGGCAATTCCAAACTAGTTCGAATCCCAATCCACTACAACCAAAAAAATAAAAATAAATACAAATTCACTAAATCCAAATGGATATATTTCCATAGGCGATTTTCGATACCTCTATAATTCATTATTATAGAAGTTGCAATAATGAACTTTATTAACAAAAGGTACGTTCTTTCGTAAAAGGGAAATTTTTGTCCCAACCTAGCTAATCCATGAATGATTTCTTTAATCAAAACACACTGAAAGTAATATATGGGGTGATTTTCGCATAGTTATTAGTGGAGCTTTCTCAAGTATAAGATTAAATTTCAAAACATTACCTAGATAAAAGTGAGAGAAACACACGTCGCATTCATACAAAATGAACATAAGTTTTAAGCTATAATTGATAAAAAAAAAATGAGGAATGAAAAAAGATAAATAATTATTTTTTATCATTTGGTAAAGAAAAAAAGTGAAAAAAAAAGTGTGATGATTAGTGGTATTTTCTTTAAACAATAACAAATTACAATCCTCTCAAATTAGGATTAATTGATATTTTTATTTTGTCAATTTCTTCTTTTCTCTTACTATTTTCTTTATTAACAAATTACAATCCTCTCATATTGGAATTAATTGATATTTTTATTTTATCATTTTTTTTTCTCTTACTTTTATTTCAATTTTACCAAACTCATGACAGAAAATATCATATTTCTTTCTCTTATTTCTTTTTTTTTACTCTATTTTTTTTTCTCTACTAATGAAAGCCTTAAAAATCGACTAACTGATAATCTTGATTCACCGTTCAAACAAATTAGGCAATGATATGAAATCTAGAAGTAACTAAAAGAAAAAAAAAAGAAAGAAAGAAAAATCTCGAAAATCTTAAGTACCTTAATGATAGGATAAGAAAAGACTTGAAGGGAACCAACGGCAAGAACAAAAGTTTGCATAACATATATGTAGCAATCGAACATTATTAATAATTTTTTTTAAAATTATTAATAAAATTATAAATTAATTTTAAATATTAATTTTAAATTTAATCTAACAAAAAATTCTTTTGTCACAATGTCGTTATACTTTTGTAAGTAATTAATTGTTTGTATAATTCAAAGAGTATCACGATATGGACTAATCTATTCCATGCATAATTTCAATTGGCTAGTGTTATTGTCACAGTTGTGACTGTTATTGCCCCAAAATTTAATATAAGTGGAGCATCGTACCATTCAATTCCAAAATTGACATAGAACTCCGTTTCAATTCAATATTTGCTAGGAAGGATCGACCATATAGACATAGGAAGGGAGATGTTGAATGTGACGTCATGGCAACGGTGTCAAAATAGAAAAAGACAAAAATAGTACCACTGTATAGAGTAGTTATGGTAATAATTTATAACTGTGACAGTAACATGCGATGATTTTTTTTTTATGTAATAAAGAAACATGGTAACAATTTTCTCTATTAAAAATTGAAGAAAATAAAAAAAATTGGGAAAATTAATTTGGATTAAAGATAAGAGATAATAATAGTAGAGAAGTTAAGTTTAAGTGAAATAGTATGAAAGAAAAACATGAGTTGTAGATAGAGAGATAAAAAGAGTGGAAAAATTAAATTTGAGATTATTATATATTTAAGTAAGGGTTTATGAGACATTTTGAGGAGTGAACACTAAATAAGGATTCTGACTTTAATAATAGTATATATATTTTTTGTCAAAAGTAAAATATAATTATATGTCTAAGATTTGATAGTAATTACAATTTAATCTCATGTTTTTAAAAAACAAAATATTCATCTCACCGTTAAAAAATTTAACAGAAAAGTGAGAAAGACACAAATAGTTCTTAACTAATTTCCATCACATGTGTGTAATAAGCAACTCGCATCTCATATTACATTACTGACAAAAAAAATCAAGAAACATTTAACATATTATGCCAGCATAAACAAATTTTCGTTAATTTCCACCATAACCATTTCACTATTTTGGATGTAATTTTCAGGTCAACCAAAAAATTTGAAGAAAAAGATAAATTTTAAAAAATTTAAATTATAATTATAATTACTATCAAAACTCATAAATGTAATTATATTTTATCATTTTTGTTAAGCATTGTTACATTTGTAAATTATGTTCCTTACAAAACGGATTACAGGGGTGAGTGAAAGGGTCTAAAGGAGTAATTTTTTTTTTGTTAGAATTGTAACTGATGAAAATTTATCCACACTAAATTGAATCCTGTTCTCACGAACGTAAAATCAAAATTCCACTAAATCATTGTTTCGAAACAAAAATTAGGATGCTTAATCAAGCTTGGGCAATATATTTAACGAGTTGTTTGGACTCCTTTAAAATAAATTTAAAAGGGCTCATAGTCAACAAAATGCCAAAAGCACGTCAAGGGATCATATAGTCAAACAAAAGGCGGAAACAAAAGGGGGAAACAAAACGTCAAAGCACATCAAGGGATCATAGTCAAGTAAATGGAAACAAAAGGCAAAAGCGAGGATCAGTAGTCCCAGTCTGGGGACACAAACCGAAAACGAAATCGAAATGCAATTGGTTTGGTAAAGATTTTATTCTTTACCGTTCTTAATACGTTTTATTTTAAGTTTTTTTTACGATAACAAATGGCTCTTTTACTCTTCATTAACTAAAATATTTTATCAATGCTATTTATTATTGAAAACATATATATATATATATATATATATATATGATGTTTGTTAATTTTTTTTTGAATTTCGGTTATCTCAATTTTGATAAAGAACTTTAAACTTGTTGAGATTTTATCTTTAAAATCCACCTACTTAAAATTTAGGCAAAAAACACAACTAAAACAATTAAGTAGACAAAACAAGCAAAGAGTAAAAACATCAATAATTAATGTGGTTCGGCAACCTATTTGCTTATATGTGGTACTCTTGTTTATAAAATAAAGGTAAAAAAGTAATTTTACATATATTATATTGAATTAAATAATCCATTGATGAAAGATTTAGTATTAATTGAAATAATATTTGACAGATAATATTGAAAATTTTGTTGAAAAGAGTTAGAAATTTTTGAAGAAGAAAGTACATAATTTTTTTTTTGAAATTTAAAGTTTGAATGAAAGAATTTTGAAGAAAAATATTAATTGAAGTTGTGGAAAATAATTAAAAAAAAATTTGGAAGAAAATATAAATTTTTATATTTCTCTATAATTTTTATAAATTTTTTGAAAGGAATAAAATATGAAAAATTGATTTTAAATGATAAAAGGCAAAACTATAATTATGTATTGGCAAAACAGTAATTATGTAATGGTAAAATAGTAAATTTTAAATGATGATAGAATTATAAATAACCAATAACAAATATGAAAATTGTATTTTAAAAAAAAAGTTTATAAGTCTTTGAGTTCATAGACTTTGTTTTTTTTTTTGTTATCAATCCTGTTTGGTTTCTTTCTTTCTTCAATTCAAATTTCTTAGCAAAAAGTTATAAAGAAGATTTCTCCAATATTAAAGACAGTACAATCATTTAATTACAATACTAAGATTTCATCATATTTGAAGTAAATTTTCAATAAGACTCATAAATAAATAATCATATTGTTTGATTAAGTTATGAAATAGTAACATTTATGAAAGTTTATGATTAGGTGTTGGTAATTTCTTGAGAAAAGAGCAAGAAGGGCAAAAATGTGATCTACGGTAGCTTTAAGTGGTACGTGGTAAGTTAAATTTATATTTAGTAATCGAGATTATAATGATTTAAAGATATATTTTCCGTTAAGTATGATAATTAATTGACTTATTGATTAGGGATTAAATAAAATGTTAAATATTAATTATATAAGAATTTATATTTTAAAAAATGATATATGATGAGACAATTTAAAAAATATGATAAAAATAATAATTTTGAGAAAAAGTTAGATACTTGAATTGAATGCTTTGATGTATGCTTGCTTGCATATTATTGCTCATATGCATAAAAGGGAAGACCATGAAGGCAGTAAGTCTAGCTAAAAAGACCAGGAAGGCAGCTGATGTAATAACCGTGTTTGTAAAATAAGGGTAAAAAAGTACTTTAATAAATATGACAAAGAGTTAAATAATATAGATATTTTGAAATGTGAAAAGTGAAATTTTTATAAAAATAAAAAAATTTTGAATTCTGGTTATCTCAATTTTGAGAAAGAACTTTAAACTTGTTGAGATTTTACCTTTAAAATCCACCTACTTAAAAAATAAATAAAATAAAAGTTTTCGAAAAAAAAAGTCAAAAGGAATGCAAAGTTTCAAATGAAACTCTGCAAGTCTTGCACGTTTCATGAAACATGGAGACTGTATAGGGGGGTTAAAGACAGATGGTGCAAGTAAATTGAGGTTGCCGAGATTTTTATATATATATATATATATACACCTTTATGTGAAATCTATTTACAGATTTCACATATTCTTTTTCAATTTTTCGTTTTTCTCTAAACACCCAAAGAAATGTTGAAATAGCAAAATTTTGAAGGAGTTTACTGCAGAATTTCATAGAGAATCACGATAAGCTATCAGAAAAACATAAGGTAATAATGTAGTGTTTATTTTTGAATTTTTAGCATATATGAAATTTCTCGGAGTTCAAAGTGAAAATTTTCAAAGGGTGTGGTTTATGAAGAATTGAAGAAATAATTAAAAATTTAATACAAATATTATGTTAGGTGTTGACGATTTACAACCGGGAGGAAATTTCTAAGAGGAACGGGAAAGATGGAGGTGATCCATGGGTAGCTTTAAGTGCTACGTGATGAGTTGGATTTACTTTAAGTAATCTAAATAAAAATCAAGTATCTAAAAATAATATGAAAATAAATTATTAGCTTATGTTTTGGTGATAGATAAAGATTTGATTGATAGATATGATATGAATATTGGACATATAGAAAAATTATCATGTGAAAAGAAATATTATTAGAATAATGAGTTGATTTAATAATGATGGTGATAAATAAATTCTTGATGAGTTATGTTTGATGTTTTGATACGAATTAAGAGGAGATGAAATTTAGTGGGTCTTGACAAGCTTTAATGGATTGATTTGATGTGATTTGGGATGAAATTTAGTGGATCTTGACAAGCTTTAATGGATAGTTTGATGTGATTTGGGATGAGAAGAATTTAGTAAAATTTTTATAATAATTTGAGGAAAGACAAGATAGCTAAATTTAAATATTTTGAGTTCATATTACTGTTCATATGCATATTTCGTATCATTGTTCATATGCATATGCATTAAATGAAAAAGAAAAGAACCAAGAAGGCAGCCAGTCTAATTGAAAAACCATGACAACCAGTATGTGTTGGAGATTAAAGGGACACCGTACCAGCCGATATATGTTGGAAATGAATTCCGTGGCAGTCGGGACAAGCTGTAAAGATAAGAATCGGGAAGACAATCGGTCTAAATGAGAAAGATAAGAACCAGGAGGGGGCCAGTCTAAGATAATAAAAATATGTCGACATGTGGAAAGACGTTCCCATAATAATAATAATTCATGAATTGCATTTGTTTTAATTATTGCTTGCATTATTGAAATGCTGATGTGGGGTGTATTATTGTGAATTTATTTATAGATGGATGAGTCTCACAGAGAGATAGTTATAGTGATAAAAACAATCTAAATAGTAGACTTTATGATGTGAACCTCGTTACGAGGAAATTATGAGATAATTGATGGTTTTAAGGTGAACCAATAAATAAGAGGAAGAGATTGATAGAGAATGAATATTATGACATGTGTAGTGATAGTAGAGTGCTAGTATCAAGTTGTATGAAAAATAAATGATAAAATATTGAAAGACTATTTATACAGATTGACTACTTTTAGTAAATTTAATTATCTGAGCTTGTGAAGCTCACCCTTCATTGTACAATGATTTCAGGTAGCAGTCAGAACAAGTAGTCTGGTGGGTCGAAAGTCAGACGAAAACATTTTCTGTAAGCCATGTACGTGTTGATATCCTTAGAAAAATGAGAAAAAGAAATAAAAATTCTATTTGTAAATATTCATGCATTTTGTGTTGTATATTATGCTTAAATTAATATCAGAATGATATAAAAGAAAGTTCTGTTAGTATTATTTTTATTGTTGCATATATGTATCTTGCTGGAATTCTCAAAATGTTATGACACCGTCTCGGGGGTGGCCAACTCGGGATGGGTTGTTACAGTTAGTTTGGCTGAGAAGACCAGAAAGATAGTTGGTCTGGCTGAAACATATCGACATGTGGAAAGACGTTCCAGATGATAATATGAAATGATCCGATGAGAAAGAAAGAAAGATAATTGAAATTTATGCATTATATTTGTTTTGAATATTTATTATTAATACTTAAGATGTTAAAGAATCAGTTTTGAGTATTAAATGATTGATAGATAGATTAATCTCATAATGAGACAATTTTGATGATAGATAAACAGAAAGGATGACATAATAAAGAATTATATTATTGATTGTTCATACCATGTGAACTTTACGATGATATTAAATTGAAAATAGTAAATTGATAAAATATATGAGATATATATAAAAAGGATAGTATGATAAATTGATAAATGATTGAATTAGAATGTAAGAAAAGATGGATGATTAATTATGTTGATTTAACAACAAAAGAATATAACTAGAAGTGTACAAATCGAGTACTTCTAGTAAATTTAATTCACTGAGCTTGTGAAGCTCACTCCTCATTGTTAAATAATTTCAGGTAACGGGCAAGACAAATAGATTTGTAAGCTGAGATTCAGACTGAGTTATTATTTGTAAGTCTTGTGGTCCATATCCTCAGACTAATGGAAAAAAAAAATTGTAAATATTCATGCATAATATGTTGTATATATTGTTTCAGTTGGGATATTAATAATATAACTCTCCTATTGAGAGTTGAAGATTGATGTATGTATATATTTTCAGTCAATGTATGTTTTTATATTGTTGCATATATGTGTCGTGCTGGGATTTCAAAATATGACGACACTGTCTCGGGGGTGCCCAACCCGGGATGGGTCGTTATACTTCATCCACCAACAACTCCATTATTTTATTAATCTTCAACTACAACTCTATGAAGAGCAAATTTGTCAAATTCTCACCCCAAAGTCACAATCCTAGCTCCAGTTGTAAATGTTCTCTCTACTTGACAACCCAAAACCTCAATACACCCAAAACTCTCATCCTAACTCTAGTAGTAAACCTCTCTAGTTTACAATGTATATGAAATTATTAGTGTGCCTCAAATCTTCTTTGGGACCCTTTATATAGATGATATTTTCTTAATACTATTAGGAAAAGAATAACAACATCATAGTAGACTGCTACTACTTGTACAATTAACAATCTTATAAGAAATTACTATTATTCCTTTTAGAACAGGCAAATACAAAATAAGAAAATATTTTTCTCAAATTAATTAGAAGTCTTCTTTGTAGAAATTGAGTAAAAATCTTAAAAAAACTCAAATCAAGTTTATTTTAACCATTAAATTATTTTAAATAAACAAAATTTTACCACCAAATAATATTATTAGAAACCGTGTGTGACATCCTTATAATAGGCGGAGCCCACACAATTTCTGAGTCCACCACCAGTGCTGCTTTTAATTGGGCAATGTATTTTGATCTTCGACCGTGTTAGCGGAAAACATGTCTCAAACAGGTTGATCCCAGGGTGTATCAGTATGGAACCAAGGTCAAATGCTGCTTTTAATTTGGGCAACCCTGACTGCCCTACTAGCAGAAATTTATCCACACTAAATCACGGTTTTGGATCAGAGATGATGGTACACGTCAAAACAAATTAGGGTGGTTAATCAAGCTTGGGCAACATATTTTACGAGTTCTTTGGACTATTTTAAAATAAATTAAAAAACTATGTTACTCTTTTCAAATAAATTAAAAAACTATGTTACTCTTTTAAAATAAATTAAAAAACTATGTTACTCCTTTAAAATAAATTAGAAAACTAGGTTTCTCCTTTAAAATAAATTAGAAAAATAGGTTTCTCCTTTAAAATAAATTAGAAAACTATGTTTCCCATTTAAAATAAATTAGAAAACTATGTTGCTCTTTTAAAATAAATTAAAAAGCTATGTTGCTCTTTTAAAATAAATTAAAAAACTATGTTACTCATTTAAAATAAATTAGAAAACTATGTTGCTCTTTTAAAATAAATTAAAAAACTATGTTGCTCTTTTAAAATAAATTAAAAAATGATTTTAAAGAAAAATACGATCACTTTCGTGGCACTTTCCTACTTACAAATGCAATGCTAATGTCACTGTTGATCTAATTGTTGATCTCTTTTTCCCTCCTATATAAGCTGTCTTTGACCTCTCCCCCATTACATTTCTCTCTTATCCTTCTCTCGCATTGCTCAGCTTCTTCCAAATCTGCACCACTACTAAAAGAAAGATGTTTTGCTCAATAGATCTCAGGTATTTTGTGCCAGTAGTGATAAACCTCATGTCTCTGTTCATAAATTTGAATCTCCAAGATGGTGCTGTAGAGTTTCTTCTCTCTTATCCTATTAATGTCGTGATACCAATCTTGGTTCTCATCGTTTTCTTAATACTATTATTCTTCATCTTAATCCGAATTGAGGTACAGCTACCTTTCAGGGCTAATAATCCCATTATTCGCTTGCGTCCTGGTTATTTATCTGCTCCATTAGCTATATCATTGTTGGCCTCTATTTTTGCCTCACCGCCACTTTTTTGGGTTGTCTATAGTTTTTGTCTATTTATATCTCTTTGTTATCAAACGGTTTCTAATCTATTTACACGATATTTGCGCCGTCTTTACAACATATTGTGCTCTTTTCCTACTGCTGCCATCTTTTGCATCCTCACACAAGCTGATCATCCTCAGCTCCATATGCAACATCAGCCCGGTTCAGAGCAAAACGAGGTAGCAATCGACATTATTGGAGCCTAATTAAGCAGCAACCAACCGAAGCTTGTGCGAGTGCGAGAGAGACCTTAAAAATAATTTGTTATATTTCTTTCTTTTTTTATTTTGGGCAAATGGTATGCAACTTGATATTTTGATGATTGTGAGAAATCATAAATTTCTCCATTCATAGGCTTTAACTTAAGAAAGAAATAAGCTCTAAGTATCTGGGAGAAACTTTTTTTCTAAGTACATTATTAGATAAATATTATGTTATGGATAATGTTGATTTGACATTTATTAAAATGATATATTTGAAGAAGAAAAAAATTCTCCAAATTTCTGGAGAAGATTTTAATCTTTAATTTTTTTAGGTATATTGCTTGAATTGATTATATATTGAACGAGAAATCAAATAGTAAATTTTGGATATAACTTAATGTGCATGATTCATAAAAATTTTTACATGAACTTTGAAATTTAATATAATATTATGAATTCAACTTGATTGGAGTTTAGCGATGGTATTGTTCTGACCATGTTTTTGAAAAGCTTTTCAATTATATTGTCATATTGTCTTCAACGGTGAAACCAACAACTCCAGTCAATAGGGAAAAAGAGTGAAAAAACAAAAGAAATTACGTGGATGAGAAAAGGGAAACAATGGAAAAGTCAACCATATATATGTAATTTAGCCTAATTTTTATCCAAAAGATCAAACCGGTACTAATGGTAAACTGACAGTAAAGTTAGAAGGGAAGTTAAGTAACCATCAAGAGATCGTCGTCAACCAAAAAAGCAAAAAGGAACAGTCAGTCACTTTTTATACGACTATAGTTATTAATTAAAGTAGAAAAAAAGATATGGTCACCACAATTTAGACGAGTTAGTTGAAACCTCCATTTTTTTATATTAAGAATGATAGAGTAAAATAGGTTAACCCGTTTGATTTGACATAAATCATAACGTCGGGTGAGATGTTCATTTTTTTTAAAATAAAAAAATAAAATTTAGGCTATAGAATTTTGGGTTTCAATATATAAAGTAAATTCGAAATAATTTTGTTTTGTACTTTATCGAAGTTAAGTACTATTCCGTACTCTGTGTCATGAAAATCTATATTTAACACAAACAAAATCTATAATTATCAATGGTTTAATGACTTTCTTTTAGAAAATGAGTAGTGATACCACATACTCAGTTCTACGAGAGTTGATGAGAAATTCGAAGTAAGGTAGTTTATATATATATATATATATATATATATATATGTAAAAACATTTAATCAAGTGAAAGAGTTTTGATGAATACATCAATTGAATGATAATATCAACAATGTATTATCTATAATCATCTTCGATATGCTTTGAATCGAGAGATAAAAATTGAAAAATTGTATGTGTGATTTTTTTTACAATCGATTGATAAGGTAATATGTATCAATTTGATCATAAGCAACTTATTGATCTTTTAGTAAGCACGTTGACATAATTTCACTTCTCGAACCGAATTGTATGAACTTCATTGGTTAATAATGTGAAACAATGAAAAAAAATCACTAAAATTGCAAATCCAAATAGCTAAGAACAAGAGAATGAATATATATAGAAAGCATGAGGAATCTTCTGAACTTGCCCCCCGAATGAAACCCTTCCTTTTCCCTTTTTCTGACTCTCTCAAGGTTCATAAGGGTGGAAAACATGCACAAAGCAACTGCTGCAACAGATAAATGTGGGATTCGTTTGCGTACAATAAAAAGTTCCAATGCTAGCAGCCCATCCTTGAAAAGTTCCATCACTTGTTCCGTAAGCCCAAATACTTCACCCATCTGGCTCATTAGACTTGTATCTATACAGCCCAGCTCGGTATTTTGAGGGCCGCCGACTAGGTAGATGCAGCTCCAGAAACCCGAACCTCAAGAGAGAAAAAAACATAATAAAAAAGTCCAATGGAGTTCGGACCCATGACCACAAGGTTAAGAGCAAACCAACTGAGGTAGAAGAGCTTTTGTTACGAGTAATTTCTAGAAATTAATTCACTGATGGGAAAGAAGCACAAATATCGTTTTCAGGCATCTTAACACTGAGTCACAGACTATTTGACTATAGCAAAGATAAATAGACTTTCAATTTTTTGCCTCTCATTCTTACTTTTTGGTTTATTAGTGAATTAACAACTTTCTTTTCACTCATTACCGTGTCAATTAATGTTTTTTAAGATTAAAACAAAAATTTATTAGTCTAATTTTTACATGAATCCACCAATTACTAATTGATTTGAGAGTTTTTTTTTAGAAGTATTCATTTGACTAACACATAGCTTACTGTTTGGTCTAACAGTGTTTCAATTTATGACTGTCAAAATAGATTTTGAAACAATTTTTAATAAAATTAAAACTGTTTTGTGTTTAGTAAAACAATTATAAAAACAATTTTTTTGATACAAATGTTAGCTCAATAAAAGCTCTTTTTCAGCTTTCCTAATCTTTCTTTATATATAACATAAACCATAAATTCTCCCAAAAGTTTAAATCCAATAGTTTGTTTCTATAATGCAATTATTCCAATGGAAGAAGAACAATAAGAAATTCTTAGTATCTACCTTGAACATCACCCAGAATTGATGTTTAAACCATAATCACAAACCATGATCTTTCATTGATCATATGTTCGGCCTAAACAAATCAAAATAAAGAACACAAGAAAGATCAAAAATGGGAAATGAATTCATAATTTTTTTTTATTATAAAAAAATGGAGATTAAAATGAAGAATCAACATTCTGTACTAGTCTCTGCAGTCCTGAGCTCCAACCACATATGGGAAAATTTATTGAGAAATTTGGCATTCAGACTTCATAGCTACTCCAATTTGAGGTCTTCTGCATAACTATCATAAGCATCTCCATTTTGTTTGTCCTCGCTTCTTAACCTGTCCTTCAACTAATCAAATGCATCAAACAAGGGAAAATTAACACTTTCCATAAACAAGAACAAAGATTTGCTCAAGTTTCGCCTATATCTCACTATAAATTTGAAGGGCTCTGCAGTCCAAGTTTTAAAACTTTCAAGAAAGTATTCACACCAATGATTCTAACAATAAACTATGTTACATAGACTCTTCACTTACTTTGTCATATCTATGTAGGACTCCCAATACTTGGATAAAGGTATAACACTTTGACACTTTAAGTTAAAAGAAAATTTACAAAAATAGACTGAGACACTCATACCCAAATCCAAGTAACACAGATGATGAATCAAGATTCAGATATGCCATTGTCAACATTGAGAGAAGTAAGATTTTTATACTGACATAAATGATTATTTTTTTTAATATCTCTACTTTTTAAAGTCACATCAAATTCATATAATTCATATAATCAAATTAAGACATGGAGCATTGGTTTATGAAGTACCTTCTTTATGGCTTGCTTCTGATGGCGATAACCCTGAGCATATGAGTAATATTAACAATTCATTAGTAAAAGAAACCTGATCAAGCCTAAATCGTTATGCATCCAAATAAAACTAGTACAAGCAGAGCTAGATGTAGTATCGTTTTGTAGAGTTTTCAAAACAGTTTTACTTTACATTCATACAAAGAAAAACAGTTTCTAAGAAGAATTAAAAGCTGAAAAATATAATCTAAAAAATTGAATTTGGAAGCTAAATGGTAGCTAACTGTAGTCTAACCTTGTCAGTTCCATAAATGAAGTCACAATAGGTAAACACTGAAGCAAAATTGCTCTGACTTTGTCCTCCAACGTAGTGATGATAGTCATGGTACTCTGCACCTCCATAGAATGGAATGTATTTGGTGAGACTCCAAGGAAAATCATATCTGCATAATGATACATACATAACAATTTGCTTTGAGCCTTTGAACAAACATTTGAATGGTGAAAAAGCATAAGATTTAGGTTATGATAGGTTAAGAGAAAAAACGTGAGAAGAAAAATGGAGAGAAAATAAAAATAAGTGGAAAACATTTTTTATTGTTTGGTAGGAAAGAAAAATGAGATAATTAGTGTTTTCTCTCAAATTAAAATACTGGAAAATGAAACTAAAAGAAATCATTTTTTTTTATTTTCTTCTTTCTCCTCATTGTAATAATGAAAAATATTTTTTTTTTTTATTTTACGTCCTCTCCTTTTTTTTTCCTCACACTTTCCCTTTCTACTAACCAAAGCATAGAGTTTTGCACAATTAAAGGGAGCAAAAGGAAAAAATGAAACAATCAAGACGCATAGAACTGTAGAAAATTCTCCAATTTTTCATGAAGATTTTACATTTTGAAATCATTTTTCAGAAGGAAAAAAATTCTACAAGTGAACCCATCCTTAACTTTTCAGAAAGTTTCAGCAAAGACCATTTACCCACTATGTGTCTCAATGGCCTCAACCTGACGCAAAACAATCCAGAGCCAGAATGTGATCATGTGACTAGGGACTATAGCTGGACCAAGAAATGTTGGGACACCAAGAATTAGAACTTCTGCCCAATGGGCTTGAGGTGCTGCAAATCCAATTGGAGCAGAGTATTCATGGTGAACGAAATGGATTTTCTCATATCCCCATTTGCAATGAAGCAACCGATGAATCCAATAGTTTGTGTAATCCTCAATAACAAAGTACACTAACAACTGACTAAATATCTCCCACCAGGATGGCAATGGCAGGCCCGTATGGATCCCAACCCACTGCAGTACAGAATTTAAGCACAAAAATATCATTACAGATTAATAGAAACTTTTTAAAGTTGGATAAATATGGAATTCTTGGAAGGTTTAGTTTTCGAAAAACAAAACTAAGCTAGACCTAAAAAACAGTTTCTATGAGTAGCCATCACAGTGGTTTGACTAAATGCTAAAGAGTTTTTAACTCCAAAATAATTTTCCAAAATCCTTTTAATCAGCCAAAAATTGAAACTCAAAGGGTACCTTAACCTGTAAGGCAATACTGAAAAAAAATACTCCAACCAAGTAAGCCACAATCTCAAAAACCCTAAACCCCCATCAAATCCTAAACAACTCGTACCTTAATGGCAGGGAAAGAGACAAGTTGGAGGGGACCCACAACAAGAAGAAACATCTTCAAGACATCTTGATAGCATTTGAAAAAGATTGAGAATGAATTCTTGACTTTTGGTTGAATCTTGTACTTGCCCAGTATGTGGTTTGGTTGCTTGAGTTCAATCAATACAAATGGGAGAGGAACCAAAGAGAAGACAAACAACAAGTAGATTATGTTGTGAATGTAGAGAATGTAATCAGACTTTTCAGCTGAGTAATTGAACCAAACTGTCTCTGCTAGAGTTAGCTTTCTTCCTAGAGCTGCCTCTGCTTCTTCAAGGCTCTTGTATGGCAGCATTCTCTCTCTCTCTCTCTCTCTCTCTGTTTCTGGCTCTGTATTGGCAAAGGAAGAAGAAGAAAATGTCAATGAGGAGAGAAAGATGGGGGACACTTGGCGGTGTTATGGAGTGAGAGAAATGGTGGAGGCTTTGATTAGTTAAAAGAGTTTAAGAACGTCGAAACAAAAGGCTCAGTGACAAAATCTGCATAGATCATCGGAGAAAACGATGAAGGAGCAGTTTCATGAGAGGGAATTTATGATGCTATTAGGCGTAAACTGTGCAAAAGGTGGTGATTTTTAAGCCGTTGTTTAGGCGATGATGATGATCATCAGAGGATACTATTTTATCAGGTTTTTCTGATTAGATGGAATTTGATCAGATTCTAAAACATTGGAAAAAAATTAGAAGAGAACGCCCACCACGGGTTTCGAACCAACAACCGCAAGTATAAGAGCCTATCGCTCTACCAGCTGAGCTAGCCAAGCTTTGTTTTAGTTATATATAAAGTAATTTAATAATAATTTATAAAATTACACCAACTTTGCGCACAAGCTTATATATATTTTCAATGGAAAATTTTATAAAATAATTAAGATTCACAATTTTATTGACCATTTCTTTTTTTCTATTTATTTATTTCTTAATTTAAAAATTATTTTTCTTGTTTATTTAACTTATTCCGTTTGGTTTTTCACTGTTTATCTAATGATGGATTCTTGGTATACGTCGGGATAAAATTACTTTTGCTCTATTGAAAAAAAAACCACACAATAACTCATGCAACACATCATTCATGCAATTTACTAAAACTTTTTAAAAGTAATTGCGTCATGTATCATTATAAAATTAAATGTGTCATAAATAAAAACATATATAATAAAAAAAACACGTGACTCCATTTATTTTTAATCATTTTTATTTCAAGGTTTAGATAAAAATGAAGATAAGACATTTTAATCTTTATCTAAATGCAGTAGCCGACCACTTATGCTCTTTTATTAGTTTTTATAAGCTTTTCTTAGTTTTATTTTTTATAGTAAAATTGTAAAACAAAGGAAGTTACAATGCGTGTGTTTTATGCTACCTCCGATGATATAGTCCATAAGTTCAATGTATATATATATATATATATATATATTTTGAAGATTTTTAATAGCGTCAAATGGTTGATACATGTGTTTCATTTTCACCAAAAAAAACAAAAAACAAATTCTATGATTAATTAGAATAATGATTGATAAATAATAGTGAAATTTGTTAGAACTAATGTATACTTTACGGGTCCAAATCTGTAACCCTTTTGACGATCATGGGGTCCTGTTCCTCAGTGAGTGGACGGGATAACGCCCCCGAGAAATTCAGACTTTGTACATGTTTTGGGTTTTGATTTTTTACTTGACGGTTTGGGTCGGAGTTCATGAATAGCCGTGATTTTGCAGCAGGACGAAAATCTTAATTATGGTGTCTTAAGTTGCTTAGAGGTATCGTAATGAGAAATTTGGGAGGTTGGTTATAGTGAAACTTTTGGTATGACATAACTCTATTATGAGGTGAACTTGCATATATCGTTTCTTATTATTTTTTTTTTTATTTATTATTGATATGATTGACAGATCTCGAATCGTTCAAAACCCAGATCTCATAGACGTATTATTTAATTCACAATCACAAGCTAGCTACAAAAAGATGCTAACTACAACAATTATTCAATTAAGTCCAAGAGGAGAATTCCCATTTTAACAAAAAATAAATAAATAAATAAAAAGCCCAAGAGGAGAAAGAAAATGCAGAGACAGAGAACCATCTAATGATCTAAATAACATAATACAGTACTATGGCAGTGGTTGATGCAAGCACAGCCCACACGAAGGACAAAGCTAGTTTGATTTGTCATCTTCACTAAGAAAGTAAATTTGCCGTCCATTCTCAGTTTTCGCTTTTAGCTGTGGCATATCAAAAACAAAGAAAAGTACGTGTTTTAGAATTCTCAAATTTGTACCTAAAATGATATTTTAACCAACTCATATGAAGCTTTCAACAATGAAATTTGTTTATTTTATGTATTTTGATTTAAGATAATTTATAAAAACCTATCTATTTGAAATTTTTTATTTATTTGATGACGATCCAATTCGTAATCAAAATATTATTTTCATATGAAAAGATGCACAATTGTTGAGCTAAGCCCAAAGTTATTATTTATTATCTACCAGACCCATTTAATTTATAAACTTTTGGTTCATAAAAAGCTTATTAGGTCTATGGCTACACAACAAGAGATAGTTTTCTCCTTTGTCTTATCCTTCTAAATTTGTTTTGCTGTTGTGATAGATATTTGATCTCAATTTTTTTTTTGTATGATAACAAAATGATTTTACCAATTAAGTATTGTTTGGCCTAATAGTGGTTTTGGTTTATAATTTATAAAATGATTTAAAAATAATTTTTGGTAATATAACGACGGAGCTAAAATTGTTTAATATTTGGAAAACATGTTTGGTGGTGAAAACAGTTTTCTGTTTTCTACACTTGAAAACGAATAAAAAAACAAGTTTGGTAGCAAAACTATGAAAGAGAGAGAGAGGAGCAAGAGAGTGGCAGAGATTGAGAAAGAGTGAGACCTGTGTAGAGACTGAAATTGGTAAAAGTACCTAATTAATAAAAGTGCCCTTTGGCTCGAAACTGGGCCATGAATAGAGAATAAAAGTTGGAGATGAGCTCCGCCTCGTGTTTACGTTTCCAGCTTCTCTTTGAAAACTGTTGAAACATTTTTTTTCTTCCGTTTTTTTGTTTTCAAAAATATGAAAATGAAAACATATAATAAAGTTCATCAAAACATGTTTTTTTTGTTGTTTCTTTTTTTTTTCCAAAACGAAAACGAAAAACAGAAAATTCAACTTATTAAAGAAACTTTTAGTAAATATTTTTCAACTACTTATTTTTTTTCTAAAAACTTTTTTTTAAAAAGTTGTTTAGCCTAACTTCTATTTATAAAAATCAAAAATTATTTTATAAACCGTTACCTACCACCCATCGTATTACCAACAAAATTGCAAAAAACACTTTAATCATCTAACAAAATTGATTTTGCAGTCACAAATATATGACCCAAGGGTTTGAACTTTTTAAGGGTACCTTTGTGAGGATGGACTTTTGATACCGATAGCCCTGAAGAAAGAGATAAATCATTGATGCATTAGTAGAAACAATTTTGACAGTGATAGAAAAAAGAAATTAGAAAGAAAAAGAAATTTGGAGTAAATTTGTGGGTTACCTTGTAGGTTCCATAAATGTAATCACAATAAGTGAAGACTGATGCGAAGTTACAGTGAGTTGTAGGCCCAACAAAGTGATGGTAGTCATGGTACTCTGCACCCCCATAGAATGGAATATATTTTGCAGGACTCCATGGGAACTCATATCTGCACATACACCTGCTTTTACTCATGCATAATAAAAGCAATAGCCCTAAAATGAAAAACTAGTAATTACAAAAGAAAATCAATCACAAGAATAGTACATCTTTTTTCACATCTTTCACATCATTACATATAGTATTACTTTTAGGGTGATTTTTTTTTTTCCAGAGAAGGCATGTCTGTTTTCACGGAAATTTTCCCATTTTGAAAGTGTTTTTTTGGACAATAGAGAAAAAACAACTATCCTTACTTTTATAAATATTTTTTTATACTTTATTTAATATTTTTTATTGATTTGATGACAACCCAAATTGAATCGTGATATTATTTTCATGCAAGAACGCTGGAACTCTCTCAAATAATGTATATTGTATATAATTAATTTTATAATCATGTACTATAATATTATAACGCTGGAACTCTCTCAAATAATTAAAAGATTAATATTATGATCGATGGATATCAATATTATTTATAGTGTTGATGTGTTATTCACCGATTGCAAAATTGATTGTTTGATTTTTAGAGACGAACCTTACGCAATTGTATATTGTATATCTACAAGCTTGCAGTAAACCCCAACAATTTAATCATGGTCTTTTTAAATGATTTTATCGGTGACTCTAAGCTTTTATCACATACTATCAAGCACAACATTATTGTAATCATGTGCAACATAAAGAAAATGTGAAGTAACTCAACAAATAATGGTTAAATTATCATTTTCATCCTTTTTATTTTAGAGTTAGTTTTAAATCGTTTATATTCTTTGAATTGTTTTAATTTGATAGTCAAACTTTACTAGCCGTCCAATTTAAGACATTCGTCCAAGATTTCATCAAGTTTTGATGTTATATTTCTCCCAAAGAAATGTCTTAAATTAAACCTAAAGTTTAAATACTCAATTTGAACAATTGAAATACACTTAACAAGAACTACTTTAAAACTACTTCAGAGTACATGGATAAAAATCATAATTAGCCACATATAATACATACAAATGATTTTTTTTCCTGATAAGATAGGAAGGGTTATTTTACTTAAAATGTAAAACCTCTTGTTTTTTTCATGGCCAGATAAGCAATTAGTAGTTTCCAAAGAGTGATTATGAACATGTACCCACTATGTGTCTCAATGGCCTCAATTTGTCGCAAAACGAACCATAACCAAAACGTTATCATGTGTCCAGGGACCAAAGCAGGACCAAGAAAAGATGGAATTCCAAGAATTATAACCTCTGCCCAGTGAGCGTACGGTGCAGCAAGTGCCATTGGTGATGTGAATTCATGGTGCACCCTGTGGATTTTCTCATATCCCCATTTAGAATGGAGCAACCGATGGATCCAATAATTGAAGTAATCCTCTATCATGAAATAAACCAATATTTGCCAAAATATTTCCGACCCAGATGGCAATTCCAAACTAGTTCGAATCCCAATCCACTGCGACAAAATAAATAAACATGAATTCACTAAATCCAAGTGAATATATTTCAATAGATGATTTTCTAATCCTTCTTAATGAAGTCTCTATAATTCATTATTATAGAAGTTACAATAATGAAGTTTATTAACAAAAGGTACATCCTTTCTTAAAAGGGAAATTTTTGTCCCAACCTAGCGAATCCATGAATGATTTCTTTTATCAAATCACACAGAAAGTAATATATTTGAGGATTTTCACATAGTTACTAGTGGAGCTTTCTCAAGTGTATAGACTAAATTTCAAGACCTTATATGGATAAAAATGAGAGAGACACATGTCGCATTCATACAAAATTGACATAAGTTTTAATCTATAATTGGTAAAAAAAGAAAAATGAGAGGAATGAAAAAAGACAGGTAATCATTTTTTATCATTTGGTAAAGAAAAAAAGTGAGAGAAAGAAAAGTGTGATGATTGGTATTTTCTTTCAGCATGAACAAATTACAATCCTCTCAAATCGAGATTAAATGATATTTTTATTTTGTTATTTTTTTCTTTTCTCTTACTTACTTCTTTTTTATCAGACTCATGATGGAAAATATCATCTTTCTTTCTTTTCCCCCTTTTATTTTTCTTCTCTACCAAAGCCTTAAAAATTAACTGACTGATAATCTTGATTCACTGTTCAAGCAAATTAGGCAATGATATGAAATCTAGAAGTAACTAAAAGAAAGAAAGAAAGAAAAATCTCATAAAATCTTAAGTACCTTGATGATGGGATAAGAAAAGACTTGAAGGGGACCAACGGCAAGAACAAAAGTTTGCATAACATATCTGTAGCAATTTAACATGTCTGAAAACGAGTTATTGGCTTTGGATTGAATCTTGTGCTTGTCCATTTTATTGGACCTAAAAAGCTCAATCAAGATGTAAGGTATAGGAACCACAGAGTAGGACAAGAAAAAGAAAAGTATGTTATGGTAATAAAGAATGTGATCTGGTTTTTTTGCTGAATAGTTGAACCATACTTTCTCAGCTAGAGTTAGCTCTCTGCCAAGAGTTGCCTTTGCTTCATGCAGGTTCAAGCAAGATAGCATTATTTTAAGAAAGAGAGAATAGAGGAATTAAGCAATTATAAGTTGAAGGAGGAGAAGATAATTTTTATAGTGTGTAAGATGTTAAAACCTTGGCCCACGTACAGATTTGTATAGTGTGCCTCTCTAAAATATTAATTTTTTTTTGCCTTTGCCACATTCATTTGTGACAGAGCGAGAGTGTCAAATTCCTGAATAAAAACGTGTACCCTTTGTTCTCTATTCACAAAATAAAAATAAATAAATTTTTTGTTTATGTATGTTTTGCATTTTGGTTCAATCCGAATATCAGTTTCTATCCACAATATTTTGAAGTGATTTTGAAGGGAAAAAAATGTGAGATTTAGTTCCCAAAGGAGAAGGCTATTATATAAAAGCATTTGTTAGTGTTTGGAAGACAAATTTCTTAGACAACTTTTGAACTCTTCATCTTTGATAATAAATTCTTTTATCCTTGTCCGTAGACGTAAATCTAATCATCTGAACTATGTAAATCTTGTATATTTTATTTTTGTGTGATTATTTTTACTATTGTTTTATTAAACACTAAATAGTTTTTAACTCCTCTAATATACTACCAGCCTAAAATTTTCAAGCCAATTAGAGGCTGACATATAACAATTCCCAACGACAAAGAAGTAATTTCATATCTCAAAGACGCCAACCAAGCACACCATGCAACATGAAAGAAAAATCATCTCTAAACCCTAGGTTAAAGGGGAATTTTAAGTCAATGCAAACAGAAGCAAGAGATTTAATAGGATTCATTGTTCTAAACAAACTCAATCCTCTATTAAGAGGAGCTCCCATTTACAAAAGAGCATATGATATCTCTTAACTCTTTACCTCTTTCAATTAAAGTCCATCTGTTTAGGTGTGCATAGGGATTCGTAAGCTCGTTCAATTGATTTTTGGCATCAATCGTAAACTTAAGAGAATGGCCATTTATGAGTCATGTTAACAAACCCCAACCCCATCCTTTTCCAATCTTTTTCTTTGTCTCGGTACCAAATTATCAATGTGATGTTTTTTCATTCAAGGGTTGATGTGGAATTATAACAACCACTGAATCGTGCATGTCAGAGATGAAAACCAACCAAAGGGAACAAAACTGAAGGGGAGACCCATAAGCCTGATCAACATTTCAACATATACGAAAATCATTTTTTTTCTTATCAATTTAAAACGCTGACTGCTTGGCGTGTTTATGATGAGGTTCCAGCCAGCCACGACTTCCCTTCTGATACCGATATGACAATATTATGATAGACATTTATGTTGCCAGCATAAATTGCTCCCTCAGGAATCCGGAGACCATGTCTTTTTTGGTTTCTCCTATTCCAAACAGCTTTGGATTCAAATAATAAATATTTCTAAAGTCATGGTAACTGATTGGTCTGGTGAACTCTTTGGGCTATGCGGTATCTTCACGGCAAGTGTTGGATGTATGTTTTGATGAAGTTAGTTTGGTGTGCATTCGTTTACTATATTTGGAAAGAGAGAAATTTAAGAATTCGCCATTTGCTCGTCACAGTTTTCTGTTTTAGATTTGAATTTGAATGTTACTGATGTAAATGATAGCAACTTTCAAAATGATTCTCTAGATCAGAAAGTTACTGCAAATTAGGGTTGGTTTGTACTCAACCAGTTTAGTTCTTCTAATGAGTTTAATTCATCTTTATGAGCCTTGATTGTTAGTTCTTTGTAGCAGTTTTCTGCTGTGTTCTTTGTTCTTGGATGAATAAAATTTTACATTTATTCAAAGAAAATTCCATTAATGTAATGGGTTCATAATTCGCTCTTCCATCTTGTTTGGAAGATTATCAATCTCACAATGAAGACACAAGGTTCCTTGCCATTTATAAGTAGAATAAGATTTATGGTTTATAAAATAATTTTTTAAACAATTTATGATAAAATAGTACTGAAGTGATAAATTCTTTAATGTTTAGTTTATTAACAAAAACAGTTTTTCTAGTACTTTCATTTTCTTAAAAAACCATTTTATAAACTTCATTTAAGAATGTTTAACTCAAATCTTATTTATAAAATCATAAATCCTTTTCTTAAATCCAAGCATTTGGCTTAGTTATTATATAAAGAGATTCAATTTCAATGCCTCACCAAAAACGCATGTATGCCCACTGCCTAATCAGAGAAGGTATGGGATCCCACCTCGTTGTCCCGTCTTCAAAACAGAACCATGCATTATCCATATAAATTCGTTTCATTATAATTTCAATGAAAATGGAATTCAAGCGTATAATAAAATGATAATAAGTATATGATATGATAATGTGGTCCCCGAGTCTTACTCTTTAAAAAACCTTTTTTTTTTCAATGGTAACCTAGCGCACCATACTAAGTTCCGACGAGCTAAAAACAAACCATTCAAATTTAAAAAATTAATATATATATATATATATATATATATATATTTGTGATTTGACCATTGCCATTATAATAATTGAAATCAACTTTACTGTTTCACCAAAACCACAGTGGTTATTCATTAAGAAACTTTCAATAACTAATAAGTTTGGTCCTACTCCTATGGACCACTTCAAGTACATCATGAAGATGACTTTTTCTCATGAAAATTAGTTACTATAACCTGTAAGCCAGTCGTATCTATATGCTAAGGTTTGAAATTGAGTCAAGCCGAACTCAAGTTAGACGGGCTCAAGTTCGGTTTATGAGTAAAAAAACCTAATTTTCAATTCGGTTCAAAAGGAAAACACTGAACTCAACTCGACTCGACTCAAAAGACACACGTCTTATGCATTTTCAAAACACGAAGCCTTGAACTACACCTTTGAAAACACTGGACTTGTGAAGTCAAGCTAGCATACTGATCAATGAGGGTGCACACTAACTCTAATAATGTAACGTTATTCAGCAGCATTTTTGCCTCTCAGGCCAAGCTCTACACTACTTTAACTGGGGAGGGGATGTCAGTTGGCCCTAGAGCCATTGGCTCCACAAAACTGTCAGCAACATACTGATTTCGCAAAATGGCTAGCAACTATAACATGAAAAATATTTCCCCCAGTTTGTTTCTTGAATAAAATTTTCAAAATATATTATTTTAGACGTTTCATCTTAATTCTGAACTCAACTCTCATCCTTGTATTGAAAAGAAAATTTAAAATAACAGATGGATATTCTACATGAGTCTTTTTATAAATCACGCCTGTCCTCTCAAATACAATAGCAAAGCAGTAGCATATACGTAAACTGTTTACAGAATAGTAAAAAGAAAAGAAGATACGATACAAATGACATCCAAAGGTCTTACCTGCAGCTAGCTAGTAGCTACTATTGCTCTATTTATTCAATTGACATTTAGGTATTGTAATTTGTAAATACTTCTTTACTGAAAGTAAACAGGGAAGCAGATGCCTAACCTGATGCTGTGCATCAGGTTGTCTTTTTGGCCAGGATGTTAGGAAAAATATCGAAATATTAAAATACTAAATTTTTTATATTTTTAAAATTTTGAGTAATTTGAAAATTTTCACTCTTTCTCTTCAATTGGGTGATGTGGCGATACATTGTCTTTATTATTTGATGTTTGAATGATAATTGAATGATGATTTTTTTATTATTATATTTTTTTGTACATATATACATACATATGTATATACATATATATATATATATAAATAATTTGATAGTAGGATAAAATCCCAATTTGGATTTATACCAAAAAAAATGATTTTCAAAGTAAATGACCATCGTAACTATTTTAGAGAAAATGCACAAAAAACATGCACTACCTTTGAAAAAGGCTAATTTCTTCCATAATTTAATTTTCTAGATCATCCTTTTTTTTCACTTGGATCAAAGCGTATTTCACTTAGGTCATCTTTAATTCCACTTTTGAGGCCCCCGACCCTTAAAAAATAGGATAAAAGTGCATTAAAAATTGAAATAAAATTGGAGAAAATTGGATTAACACGAGTAAAACTTCATATGGGTATAATTTGGCCTTCAGGGCTCCGTTTTAGGAAATGAACTTTTTGGTTTAGACCTAACTTTTTAAAACTTAGTTTGTGACAAATTTTTAAAAGAAATGGCCATTATAATTATTTTAGCGAAAATGCACAAAAAATCGTGAGATAACCTTCGAAAATAGCCATTTTTTTCTAAAAGTTGAATTTTCTAGACCTTTCCATTTTTAACTTGGACCAAAGTGAATTTCACATAGGTCATGATAAATATCACTTTCGAGATCACCGACCATTAAAAAAAAGGGTAAAAGTGCATTACAACTTATAGGAAAGAGGGAGAGAATTGGATTACCACGAGCAAAAGTTCTTGAAGGTATAATTTAGTCTTCAGGGGTTAAGTGAAAGGGTATAATTTCTTTTGAGATATAACCTTCGAAAATGGCTAGTTTATACCAAATTTTAATTTTCTGGACCTTCTCATTTTTAACTTGGACCAAAGCATATTTCACTTAGATAATATTTAATTCAACTTTCGAGGCCACCAAAAATAAAATATAAAAAAGGATAAAAGTGCATTATAAATCGTAAGAAAGATGGAAAAGATTGGATTAACACGATCAAAAGTTCTTGAGGGTATAAGTTAGCCTTCAGGGCTCCGTGTTAAGAATTGATCTTTTTGGTTTTGACGTTACTTTTTGGAACCTAATTCTTGGTAAACTTTTAAAGGAAATGACCATCATAAGTATTTTTGCGAAAATGGACAAAAAAACTATATAATCTTCTAAAATGGCCAATTTATACTAAAATTTGATTTTTTTAGACCTTCCCATTTTTAACATGGACCAAAGTGCATTTTACTTATATCATAATAAATTCCACTTTCGAGGTTACCAGTTGTCAAAAGAATAGTATAAAAGTGCATTATAAATTGTAGAAAAGATGGAGAGAATTGGATTAACACTAGCAAAACTTCTTGAGAGTATAATTTAATATTTATGGCTTTGTTTTAGGTAATGATCTTTTCAGTTTTGATGTAACTTTTTGAACCCTAGTTTGTGGCAAATTTTTAAAGGAAATGGCTATCGTAAGTATTTTAGCGAAAATGAAAAAAAAAATGTGATAACCTTAAAAAATGGACAATTTATACTAAAATCTGATTTTTTTATACTTTCCCATTTTTAGCTTTGACCAAAGCATGTTTCACTTAGATCATGTAAATTCTACTTTCAAGGTCACCAACCATCAAAAAATAGGATGAAAGTGCATTACAAATTGTAGAAAAGAGGGAGAGAATGCGATTAACATGAGCAAAACTTCTTAAGGGTATAATTTGGCCTTTAAGGCTCCGTTTTGGGAAATGATCTTTTTGGTTTTGACGCAACTTTTTTAAACCTAGTTTGTGGCAAATTTTCAAATGACTTGACTATCGTAACTATTTTAGCGATAATGCACAAAACCCGTAAGCTTTACCATTGGAAATCGCTAGCTAATACCAAAATTTTATTTTTCTAGACCTTCCCATTTTTAGCTTGGACCAATGTGCATTTCATTTATATCATGATAAATTTTACTTTCAAGGTCACCAGCTATGAAAAAATAGTATAAAAGTGCATTATAAATTGTAGGAAAGATTGAGAGAATTAGATTAACACGAGTAAAACTTCTTAAGGGTATAATTTAACCTTGAGGGCTCCGTTTTAAGGAACGATCTTTTTGGTTTTGAACTTTTTCAAACCTAGTTCGTGATAAATTTTTAAAAGAAATGATCATCGTAAATATTTTAACGAAAATGGATAAAAAAACGTGAGCTATAACCTTTAAAAATGACCAATTTATACTAAAACTTGATTTTTCTAAACCTTCCCACTTTTAACTTTGACCAAAACATGTTTAACTTAGAACATGATAAATTTCACCTTCTAAATCACTAACCATAATATATATATATATGCATTACAAATTGTAAGAAAAAAATTGATTTTAAAAGAAAATTTTGGACAAAATTAATTTATATATTTAAATGGTGAATGTTTTATTATGATTTATATTTATAATTATATAATTTTTTAAAATATATGTAATTTGATAAATAAATATTTGAAAATATAATCAAATCCAAGACAACACCCAAACCAAATCGTTCCATTTAAATAACAAAACTGTAATGTTGTCGAACACAAAATTTACAACTTTAGTCAAATGTTTAAATTGAAGAGAACAAAGAAAAAAAAAATAAAAAAGCAAAGATACATCTTCCTTTTTTATCTCTTTATTCCTCTCTATCCAAGATAAAATTCAAAAAAAATCATGATCCAAATCTAAGCAATAATTTTACATCTCAGAGATATTATAATTATTTATAACAAAATAAAGATCAATTTTAGATGCAAGTAATCACATTCTGACGAAGAGAAGGTAAATAAAGATCACGGGAATATGCCTCCTCTTAAGAGAGGTACCTCCACCCCCGCACACCAAAAACATTTATAACAAAATGTGAAATTTGTCAAATTTCAGATATTTACACACTCCTCAAAAATTTACAGTTGCATACAAAAGGAGAATAAACCACAAGAATTCAATTTGTATGAGGTAACACTAGTCCTCAAGTTGTGGCTCGGTTTTAATCAGAAAGCTTGTAGCTTCATCATCTGTAACATCACTGCAAAGGGGAAACATAAAAAATTAAAGAGTTGTTTTATCTAGAAAACCAAAAAAAAAAAAAAAGAGCTGCTAAAGTAAATGACAGCAACGTTTTGGATACAAACTCTTAAAAAAAACAGCTGAAGAAATGTAGGAAAATGAAACCTGTCTATGGCTTCTGACTTCGAGATCAATGTGAGTTTTTTCGATGCAAGAAATTCACTGAAACCGATTTTTTCCTTCTGGAAGAATTTGTGAAGATAGCGCAGGAAGTCATTGAACTGGTTTGGTTCCTGCACACAAAGAACTTTACAAAGTTAACCAACTATTATTGCCCCAGCTGCAAGTCCAAACAAAGTTCAGCTATGCATAGTTTATCTCTTCATAGTTAATAAAATACAAAATTTTCCACTTTATGATTTCACACATGACAGAACTACCAAGTAGTCAATAGGACAAGCTACTAAATTGATTGGAAGCTTTCCTTTTGTTTCCCAAAACTCCGTAGGCTACAGAAAAGTTTGATTGCTTAGTTGTTTGGATATTCATACACAATTTAATCTTCTATGTGCAGTACTAAGGTTCATTTGGTTGCATGACTTATAGATATCTTTCCGTTATTAAAAAGCAAATTAAATTTCCAAAGATCAACAGAAGGTCATCAAAGATTAGCATCAAGGCGTGAAGTCCTTGAATCCTGAATATAAAACAAAAAAAGAATAAAAGATTAAAAGTGAATAAATTTAAGAAAGAAAATGGGAAGTGTTGAAAGCATAAGTGGCACACATAGATGGCCGGTACTACTCATTTAACTTGATACAAAACACAACTGAGAAGATTAATTTCATTTCGTCTCTAAGAAATTTTAGGGGTTTAATTGACAGAAAATTATCAAAAATCTCAACAAGCAACAGGATGGGATCAAAGGAAAGAGTGTGAGACAAGCATCAGGACTTCTACTAAGACAATAGCCACAACTTCCTAAATGCAGACCCAAAAAATGAGATAAATAAGAAATCGGGATTACATGTTAAATCTGAACAATATTGATCTCTTAGTCCATTCATAGCACGCACACACTCCAAATATTTCAATGAAAGCATGCAATTATTTACATCAAGTAACAAATTGACATCAATTACAAACAGAGCATCACAAAAGCCACAAGCATCCATATTAAAGCATAAATCCACAGAGAGACGCAGAGAGACATACTTGTTCAAGGATGCAACCCTTGCGAAGGGCAGCTAAACACTCCACAGCTTTAGGATAATTATCCCCTTCATAGGAGTCGCCCACCAAGTGAAATATTTTAGTTTTCATATAACTAATCGCTTTAACAACCCAATCTGGGCTATCTCTGCGTGACATCATGGCTTCAAAATCTTGAATAGGAGTCGCATCCCCAATATTCTCAACCTTAACTAGAGATTTATCTTTAACGGAATTGACAACTTGAGCATCAGATGCATCCCCATGACCATTTTCCTCATCTGAGCCAGATGGTTTCTCTCGCAATAACCGCCTAGTTGGTTTCTTCATCTGCAAGGCAGATCATATTTAATGCTTTAATAAATATGATGCAATTGAAAGCACAATACAATTTCTTTCATATAAAGGTACTTCAGTAAAAATGACCTTTGGATTCTCCTTGACTTCAAAGCACTTATGAAATGCATCAATAATGGACTTGTTGTTAGAGAGAAGTTCTGGATCTGGTTCAGTAATCTTCTTGAGAGTTTCATCAAGTGGAGGTACAGCTGCATCTGGGTGCTTTGATTTCAACTCAAGATGACGGTAGAACCGCTGATAATATGCAACATCTTCCATTAATTTCAGTAGAAAACTACATAGGATTATCAAATATTGACTAGAGAAAATCTGCCCTTGTTCATTCCTCAAAGAGGTTTTTACACATTTTCTTTCAAAGAATGCTATATCAGTTCAGCCTTTGATAAGTATATATGATATCATCTATGATGGTTACTTCCAAATCAATTCAAAGTAATACATAGAATAGATTGTGTAGAGGGGATCAAGGCACCTACAAAGTGTCATGGCACCATGCATCATACATACAATAACACATGATATATGAAAATGTATCTACAAGATTACAACACTTAACAACCATAATCACACACTTCCTATTTTTTAATTTAAACAATAAGTACATTTAACGCTTATAAGCCATAGACCACGCAAGAGTATTTGGCTTCTTTGGACTAACACACAAGAGAATCATGGCACAAAGGATGAAGGGTGTCAAAAGGCCCCAGAGGCACAGGAGAAAATTGGTAATGCAACAGAATAATAAGAAGTTTGAAACATTTGGACTTTGTACCTATAAGTAATATGAGAAGATATTGTAGAACCTTTTCTACTTTAGACAAATGACCACCAGAAGAAAGTATTATGAGAAATTCAATGCCCAATACTTAGAACAGAGTCAAAAACCTATAATTCCTGCGCTGACACGGGAGTCAGTTTAGAAATAGTACCATGCTTCTGTTGGTCATATACAAAAAAATGCTTATTTTTTGAGATTTCATGAGTTAAGAGCAGACCAGAAGGAAATCAACGGCAACAAATAGGGTGCACTCCTGCATGCGTCTCTGCATTTACGATGAGGACGGAATTGAATAGAGTCTGAATGGACCCTAATAAGAAACATATATTCATTTTAGACTTTACTTCCAATTATTTTCCTGCCCACTTTGGAGTGTTGGTAAGGATATTTCCAAGCCCACAAAGTGGTCACCGGTTTGACTATTGTTTTTTTTATTAAAAAAAAGCTAAAAAGCTTTCAACTGAAGTGTAGATTTTACGAACAAGTGAAACATGAGTGTTCTGTTATATTTCTGGTATTATCAGTGAGCTGCATTAGGGATATTCATTTGCAACTCCACTATAGTTAAAATTCACCCAATCTGATGAGAAACCCTGGATTCTATTCAACAAAAACACATCTATTTTCGCTCCTTTTGCTATGTCAAGCACCAAAAGTTGTGTTTTTGTCCATTCTTGCATGATAGTTCAGTCCCTGGAATGTCTTCTAGCCAATTCCTTCTGTCCAGGCCAAACACCAATACTTTCATTCTTCCTTCATTATTCAAGTTTTGCATATTATTATAACAAAATACAGGCACAATAAAAAAGCATATGAGAATGGTTATGAGCATAGAAAACATAAGGCTACATTTAAAGGAAACCATTACAAACACACGTGCAAACCAATATGAAAATAGGTTGTCTTACTCTTTTGCATTTCATTGTAGCTCACATAAGTATTAATGTGCATCTCAAGCACAACAGAGATTTTGATACAGAAACCACAATGATCATAATATTATTCAAGGATTCACATAAAAAGTTAACATGTCCTAACAGGTACTATACTGAACTGGTAATATACCCACAGAATTATAGCATACTAAATTACCTCTAAAATAGGATTTGGAGTGAAGTCAGGCTGCAAACCTTCCTCTTTGCCAGATGGTGCAAGGTCAAGCATCTTTACCAAGTTATCTGCTGCTTCTTCTTGTTGTCTGTTTGGCTGCCATGATGCAGGGAAATTGCTGAAAGATATGAATTGAAACTCTCGAACATCCTCGGCAAAAGGAAGTGCGTTGAAGTAAAAGGAATCAGGCTGCCAAGTAAAACCAGTAAGAATGAAAATTTCAGTAAGGAAATCAAACAAAGAATAGAAATAGATCTGAGGACCTACAAATTAAGAGTTACAAGGGCACATGCAATAAAAACCTACAATGTTATCTCTTTCAGATATATTGGGCGTCAAGACCCCCACAAGCACATTCCCCTGTCCTTGTCTCCAGACACAGCGCAAAATTGCAACCTTATTCATTTCCTTCATTGCTCTTGCGATGGCAGAGACTGCAAGAGTAGCCCTTGTATTGCCCGGTTCAGCAATAAAAGTGTACACATCTTTCATGTAATAGTGTCTTTAATTAACATGCAGGGACAAAATATCAGTTAACATTATCATTTCCATTAATATTAACAAAATCTATGTGTACTTGACTGAAAGCATCTATATTTTACCGCATTATGTTTGAAGTGTCGGTAAATCCCAGAAGCTTTACACTCTTTTCTGGTTTGAACTTGAAAGCATCCAATTCAGCTGATGATATAGGAACTACTTGAGGTCCATAGCGATAGCCTTTAATTCTTTGTTCAGGGGGTACAACCTTACTAGGATCTTCAAAAAATTTGTACTCATAATCTACTTTAACTTCATGTGTAGCATATTTATCAGTTGGAGGAGCTTTCTCGGAATATTTCTTCAGGGTGGGAAACCTCTCCTCAGATGTTTTCTTGTATACCCATACCTACTTAGTAGTAAAGCAAACAATGACATATGTTGAGAGTCCTAATTAGGTTATTCACTTTATATTGTAAAAGCAACTTGAAAGCTAGTATACTAAAACTTGCATGAGTTGGAACATAAAACAAAAAACCTATATAAGAATGTGAAACAGACATTTTAGGCACCATACCGTGAACATAAGATGACCAAAACCATTTTTAAACAAAATAAAAAGAAGAAACTCAGAACTCTTTATATAAAGAAAATAATAGCATCCAATGGTTGAATATAAATAAAAACGATAACAACCTTTTTCTTAATAACTACCAATATAACAAATTGAAACCTTACCTTAATCTTCATTTTGGGGTTTAGCTCAAGGTCACCCCTGAATACGGTAACTGGAGATATGTTTCGAGTTCTAAGAGCGCCAAACAGGGATGTTGGACTCTCAACATACACTGTCTTTGCATGTGGTATCTTCGAAAATAAATTCAAAAGAAGATCATTCTCATCAATGGCTATCTTGTTAGCATCCCCACTTAACCTTCCCCTCACAACAATACTTTCCATTTTTATGCCTTCTGCAGTCATTTTCACAGCAATGGTGTTGACTTGGTCTTCTTTTGTTCCTTCATACGGATCTTTGATAGGACATAGTGCATTTGTTATGAGACAGAGACGTTTCTTCCCTTTGTTTGTTTCTCCATATTTCTTTATCAGCATATCCATCCCAACAACAATAGCATCAAGAACTACCAAAGTTAAGGTAGCAAAGATGCAAAAGAAAAAAGTGCATTAATTTACTTTTTAATATTATACTAAGACTTACCAAAACAGCTTCAGATGAAAATCACACAAAAAAAAATTAAAATTCTTTCAAACTAGTAACAGAAAAGGTAAAATATTATATGACGTTCATGAAGGTCAGATCCCTGCCAATGTTAAAATTAAAAATTAAGAGGAGAAAAAAATATTACTATATTGGACAAGAGGATCTATAAACTAGTTGACCAAATGGATTAAAGTTGTTGGAATATCCGCATACTTATGCAAATGAGGATTTTCTTATTAGGTAAGCATATTTTACCCAATAATAATATAATACGACCAACAGAAATTTTATATGGGAGAGATAATTTTTTGCATAATGAACAAAGGGGTTGTGGCATAACAAGAAGAAAACTTGAGAATAGCAGTCTGATGCATTATGAAGAGCAAAAACTTAATGAAGAAATAATCTAGCGAAACTATAGGATACAATCACCGTCTACAGTTCCTTGGGGGAGCTGTTGTAAAGCTTCAACAAGGTCTCCATCAACAACTTTCATATTTCTTAAAACCACAACATGATCATATCCACCCACTTCATTTGTAAGCTCATTGTTGGTCGCTGAGGATTCCAAGAGAAGATTGTTAAGAATGCTTCTTTAAAAACTGAATCAAGAATTAAGAATTGTTCCTCAACAACTAAATCCAGGAAAAAAAAAAGTTATGAGAATATGAACCACCAAATGCACTCAAACTATTAGTGAAGCATGAACTTTTTTCATCATAGTATGGCATGGACAGGTGAACATACAACAAATAAGAACATGAAATTGTAGAAACAATATTAGAAAGCACTACTTTTTCTATTGGCACATTCAACTGAAGAGTTCTATGGTCGTGAAAAGGGAAAAAGGTCACTCTACATCACAAGCAATCAAGTCAGAAACTAAAATAATCCATGAGTGAGAAGTGATCCAGTAAATTGCTAAGAGCTAGATACCTTCAGTTCCAAATATAACAACTCCAACTTCATCACTTTTGCTGTAAATCAGCTGCAAATATAAAATGAAGACAATTATCATCAGTAAAAAGTAAAGGTTTACAAGTTACCGTTTCATTATGTATTCAACTTGACATACAGAACAACTTCAAGTGTTAGATTTAAACCCCCAGCCTGCCCCAAAATAATAAAATGAAAATAATAACCCCTAAGGAAATGTGCAAAAGTAAGAGTGGATTCCATACTGTGAGAAAATGATCGAATCTGAACTGACCATGTATTATCTGTAATCACCCCTTACATGAATTCGTGGAGGGTTCCACATATTACGTGGCAGTTTTCAATTGCATCATTTTCTCAAATGATGCCTTGTTAGAGGATGGAAGCCAAACTCCAAGAGTAAAGAGCAATGATGACTAGAAGAATTCAAAACTTAAAAACTGGTACCTTCTTCTCTACTAGCATGGAGCAGACCTTTTCAACATCTGGAAGAATATTGTACATCGAAGGACCAACGTCAAGCAATAAAACGAGCCCTTCCTGTTCACAAATATGCACATAATTCACAACTGTAATTCTTAACTCTTGATACAAAACATAATCCAAATAGATCGCTTGGCCTGTTTTGGTTCATATTGACTCCATTTCGCTGGTTTTATAATTGGCATCAACGAAGGAGTGCATACCACTACTTTCAAGTATAAACAAGGGAAAGGAAAATATATCCTCCCACCTCTTGAAACTATGAAATCCAACTTTTGTGTTCTATAAAAACCCCTAAGATTGTTGAACTTTCACTTTCTTCAATTCTTAGTCACCTTTCCAACATTAGAATATACAATAAAACCCTACATCCTAGAGGGAGCACGGCTAGTCTGGTACCATTTACAATGAAACAAACAGCATCAAATAATGGAAAACGGATCTTTAAATATCTAAAGCACGCAATCAAATTTAACAAGGAGTATCAGTGAAATGCACAAAGCAAAGTCATCACGCATAAAACCCGAAATCAAACTCATTACTTAAACAATTAAACAAAAAAGAGAAAATATATTAAAAAGGGGACTGGAATCTAAACTATCAAAATTGATAGAAAAAATAATCTGTAATGAGCAAAAACTAGCATGTGAATTCTTGAAATTTCAAGAAAAATGTAGAGAAAGACAGGGAAAATATTTTTTTTTTAAAAGAAAGAAATACTCCAAAATGTTCTGAAAAGTTAGAGAGTGGCATTCACCTTGTTTCGAGCCATAGAGAGAGAGAAAGGAAAAGAGAGCGAGAGGGTAAAGCTTGTTGCAGAAGCTAGGTGGGTACGAAGAGCAAACAATAGGGGTTTTTTTTTAAAAATAGTTGACGCTTGACGGTGTTGTACTTGTACTCCTCTTTCTTCTTCCCGCCCGGGGTTAAGAGGTCTGCCGGGTTTTTTTTTATTTTAGGGTAAATAACATGTTCTCATCTTGCAGTTTTGCCATTAATTATAGGCTAAATTATACGAAATACCCTGTAGCTTGTTTCATTTTTATTTTATACCCTCAGATTTTTTTACGAAACAAACTTTGTGATTGTCTGTTAATATAAAAGAGTAACAGCTGTTACATTACAAAAAAAAATATTATTTTATCTTTATATAATTTACGAAATTTGAATACATAATAACATATAAAAAAATTAATTAATAAAATATAAAAACTAAAAAATTATTTTTTTTATTTTTATTAAAAATTTTAATTACAATTTTACATTTTTGTTAAACAAAAAAAATAAAATATATTTTTTTTATAATTTAACATATGTTAATCTCTTATACTAAAAAAAACAATCCGTCGTGAAAAGAGAGAATCAAAAAATTAAAATAAAAATATAATGTTTAAAGATTCTTAATAAATATAATATAATCTTTAAAATCACACGTTTAGCATCCAACATTTGCAATAAAGATCGATTAAAGCAATAAAGTTGTTGAAAAAACACAAAAGAAAAGATAAAATGAAAAATAAACGGCGCCGCAAGGTCGACCAACGCGGGCTGGTGGGGCTCTGAATCTCCTATGTAAGCCCAAAGGCTCATAGTTGCACATACAAACAGACACGGAGTAGTTGAGCCCTTGAGCTCCTAATAATGGCATCGCTGACGCCGAGTACCTGCTTCTGTTACAAGACTTACAACAGGAACCACAAAGGCTCCATTGTTCCCCGTATTGTCCTCTCTCAATCTCAGCAGCCCGACGACAAACCCAGCAACCTAATTGCTCGAAGGTACCCCCTCTCACTCTCTTTATGACTGCATATATACATATGTAAATAAGCTTAGATTTGAAGGTGAAGTTTCTTACGGGAAAAAAAATGACGCATTTGAAGGGAAATAATACTGAGGAGCAGCGAATTAGCAGTAATTGGGGCCATTTTTCAATTCAGGTACGAGTCTTTGTATTTTCATTTTCCTTATTTCTTTTTAAGCACCCAAAATTTCCCAGAAATGCTGTCAAATTGGTTGAATCTGGTAATTAGATCAAACGGTGTGCGTGCATAGATTATTTGATGCTCGATGGTGTTTAATCCCTGCTTTGATGCAGCGGGAAAAAGCCTGATTACTTGGGGGTCCAGAAAAATCCACCAGCATTAGCACTTTGTCCTGCTACTAAGACTTGTATATCGACTTCAGAGAATATCAGTGATCTTGACCATTATGCTCCTCCTTGGTAAAGCTCCACCTACTTCCTTGTTTAACGCTTAATTATTGTATTTGGTGGATTAATCTGCCATTAGAGGAGATTCATTTTTCTAGTGAATAAAATGTGCACAATGACCCGTATTATCTTACAGGAACTACAATGGAGGTAAGGCTAGGAAAAAGCCTGTGAACAGAGAAGTGGCAAAGGAGGAGCTTATTGAAGTGGTAAAAGATTTATATTCATCTCTCTCTATATAGATGTTTCAGAAAAAAAAAGGAATTGAGCCAATTTTTTTTTTCTTCTGATGCCACAACCCAAAATGGGTAAATCATAAATGGTAGCACTACTAATATTTTTAGGCACGAGTGAATTTAACCTTAGATTAATTTACCCGTATTGCAGATAAAGTCCACAAAACCAGACAAGTACACTCCTCGCATTGTGGAAAAGAAAGATGATTACTTGCACGTGGAATATGAAAGTCCTATCTTGGGGGTAGGTTCAGGCTTAGGTTTAACTCACCTTGCTGCATTCATTTTCTTAGTAAATCTTCGGTTCAGCATACATATTTTATTACAGTTTCAGTTGTCGATAGTCAAAAAGTTTTCGACACACTTTGTTGGTGAAAAAAGTCGTGACCTAACTTCTGTTTGTTGAAAACTAAAACCGTTTGCTAGTTTTTAGCTCTTGAATGGTTCTGATTATGATTGTGCTGCAATAGTTAGTTGATGATGTTGAGTTCTGGTTTCCACCGGGTAAGAACTCAACTGTTGAGTACCGATCTGCGTCAAGGATGGGCAACTTTGATTTCGATGCCAACAGGAAGAGAATCAAGGTAAAACTTTTTTTTGCAATCCTCACAATCTTTAATGTTGTCTTTGCAAAGTCAACTGGTGAATCAATGTATTGATCCCCCTTGGCATTCATTGACAGACATTGCGACAAGAATTGGAGAAGAAAGGATGGGCTTCCGAAGGCAGCATTTGACGGCTTATGCTCATCCACAGCTTTTGTTACACAGACCCTCGTTGAATTTAAGATTCAGGATGATTCCAGCAAAAAGAGGGAAAAGAAATAATGACAACATTGTATTTGTACCACTGATTTTTACAAAGACACTTCTTCGATGTTCAATAATTTAAATTAATTTAGGTACTATTTCGTCTAGCTATAATTTTGTTTTATGATAAAAACAACAGATGTGAAATGTGAAGTGAAAAACACCTTAGTGTTTAGCACAAATCATGTTTCTCTAAAACTCTTTTATTTTTGTTTTATTTTTAAAAACAATTTTTTATTTTTGATCAAATTTTTGTTTATAAAAAACAAAATCTATTTCATAAAAACTTCCAAACGGAACATAAGTGATTTTCTAAAAATTCTTGTGTACATAACAAGGATCACGAGCCATTCGAAATGCAATTTTGAAGATCTCCTTTGCCAAACCAAGTCCAGCAGAAGCATCTAATTCCTCTTACAGAAAAAGAAAAATACGAGCATTCATTCATGAAAACATCACTCAATATATTTCCCCAAGTACTTTGCTAAATGGAGTAAAATTAAGGCAATGTCAACTGCATATTTTCAAGTGTTACCATGGATAAAATACCAGAAACTCAAGGTCAACACAGACATTGCAACATTCACTTAAAAAGAGAAAATGCAGTTGTTCAGATAGGACTCGCTGAAAAGCAACAGCGCAACAACAACAATAACTAAAAGAACCACAACAAGAAGCACCACCCCCCCCCCCCCCCCCCCCCCCCTCCTCCCCAAAAAAATATCTGCTCCAGTGAGACCAGCAACACAGTTCTGAGTATAGCTCAATCTTTCCTGAGTTCCATGAATTCACTACGGATGCCGTCAGCATTAAGGATGACAATTTCAACTCTGTCTCCCTGTTGAGCATCCGTGACAAGTTAAAATACATTATAAAAGAAGTTTACACCCATGACATGCAAAAGAGGTAGCAAAGGTAAAACTTTATCTGCCAAAATGTTGCTTCAGTCCAATTTTAGATACCAGCATGAAAGCCGTATGGAAACAAATAAAAAACTGGTACTCTGTTGTTTTGACTTTTGGTGTTAACTTGTTATCAATGTGTCCATCAAGTGCATAGAAGAGGGGAGGGAGAGAGAACAAAGTAGCATCTCTGACTTCATTTTAAATTGCCCCTCACCCCTATTCTTCTTTGACTGATATCTAAAAAGCTTTACAAATCCAGTAAGGAGGATCACTTCCATCCCAAGTGTTAGGAAGGGAGAAGTAAGCATAAAACATAATACCTAAATGTAACAGAGAAAAAACCTCAAAGTTAAAATTTACAGAATCCAGAGGAAGAAACTCTACTAGAATGGTGGTGAAGAGACCACCAAGATAACAACATACCTTAACATTAATTGCCCATACACACTTGATACTATGGTCTCCATGTAAAATCAATCAATATTATCAGAAGGGTCTAAACAAAATCTTTCAAGTAGAAAAAGAACAAAGCAGTGTTAAGCAGAAATATCAAGGGATACAAAAACATTTATAACTCCTCACAAGGCGGAGCAGTTAGCATATTATTTATAATTAAGTAAACATATTTTTTTAATAATTTTTTAAAGGGCATGGAGTAATAAAGAAAACATATTCGAACTATTTAGAAAATGGGCCAAGACTGACTTTTTATGAGCATTCACTGGCAGTATGAGGATTCCAGATAATATTTTGTAAGCCAAACTGGAGGAAAATTTATAACTAAAGAAACTTACAGTGTATATGTCCCTCTCAGTTGCAGATGCAAAACAAGTTTTGACCAAATCAACTGCTTCAGATTCTGAAAGTGGAGTAACAGCATCCTGCACGGGACATAAATTTTGAAGAAATTATATAAAGGACAAGATGTCCTGCAGCATACAGGCCAACAAATAATCAAATTAACGAACAAACCTGGGCAGGCAGTAAGAGAGGGCTAGGAGACTTCAGCTGGTTATCCAGGAAAGGCATGATGAGTGTGGAACCAGAACCTTGGGAGCTATATCCAACCTTCTCATAGGAACCAACCGCATCATATGTGAAAACACAGCCCTTTCCTGAAGTTTTGAAATATGATTATTACTTTTTCTTTGGAGGGGATTATGTAAACAAGAATATCGTCTTGTAAACATGAGAGCAGCTTTAAACAGGAATTCAAAGACAAACAGTTTACCTTCATTGTCGAGGCCACCTAAAACATTAAAACTATAATAAGGAAAGAACCTTTTGTAATAAAGGGTATTCGAGAGCAATTGAGCCATTGCAGGGCAGCTCATTTGCTTGTTATGTTGATGCTGATAAACCTGTGTTTTAAAGAGGACCCAAAAGAAACAGAAAAGATATGACATCAGTCCCAGACAATGCTTCATATTTTTTTGATCCAACACAGAAATCATCCACTGAAAGGCAGAAGTCCAGGATACCAAGTGGCCCATATAGGTCAGACCATGTTCAAAAGCTTCAACATAGATTAAAAACGAAATTAAAATAATTAAATTAGACCATCAATTCTTTTAGGAAAAAATAAATAAAAATACTAAAATTAGCCTCCATGGATGATAATATTCCTTACTTTTCCTGTTAGCAGTCACAACTCCTTTCTCAATCATTTCCTGTATAATAACATGAGTAGACTGCAACAACCATTACTTCAGGTTCTCAGCATAAGCACACATCTTTATTTTCTAACTGTTTAAGTATAATTATAATCCAATTAAGTTCTAGATGCTGGATTCATCATCGTAGTAATATTTATCAAACCATTACAATCAAACATTAGATTTCCTCATTCCAACATGCAAACTGATGGGACTTATAAAAAGAAAATAAAAAGATACACACTGATGGTAAAGCAGCGTTACTTCCATTTAAAAAAAAGAAATCTTATAAAAGCACTACAACGAGCAGTCTGATATTAAATGTTTCCCCCTTTTATGTGATTAAGGTTTGCTAAAGGCCAAAAGCCATTCCCCGCTCTTGGTTTAAAAATTGTTCGAATCTCCAGCAATATTTCACAAAGAGGACCCTCACAAGAATTGAACCAGAAAATTTACGTTTGGGAACTCAAGACTCTATTAACCATCCATCTAGGTGGACCAAGCTGAGAGTTCTGCTCAAAATTAATAAATTTTCTAATGCCCCTAGTTTCACATGTGAGATTCTCCTCTTACATTGACCTATCAAACAAGCATGAACCTTGCCAGTCCAATTTCAACATCAGAAATTATCAATTGTAAAACAAACGGGAAGGATTCATATAAAGTCATCCTCCATATTCGAAACAAACAAGATGTGTGTAAACTACGAACCCAATAAAAATTAAATAATGAGAGTCATGGGAGATTAGCTCAAGCCTTTAAATCTACTGTAAGCATGTTATCCAATCTAATGATTAGAAACCTCACCAAGTGCCTCGCTTTCAATAACTTCTGTAAAGCTTTCACATCAGCTTGAAAACCAGAAGAGGCCATCACACATTTATCCGCTCTGCAAGGCCAAAAGAAAATAGCAATAGAGACACAATCTTACATTAAAGAATGCTTATGAACAACACAATCTTCCCTCCATCTGAATTAACACCAAGAAACTAGTAAATAACATTGCAAAAATTAACTGATAATATGACCATAATTTGTTTCCGTCTTATATTGTAAACTAGTGTAACTCGTAAAAAAACCAGTCAACTCATTAGAATGCAACACAAGCAGCTAAAAATCAGTAAGAATTTCACTGGATTCTAATATGCTATTCTTAGAAGCTCTGCTCCTCCGTAGTTGTGGTTTATAGCTAAAATCATGGTATGGAAAATATAGATGAACAGTTTATCTCCCCAGATTATCAAGTTACTTCGGTCTACCTGTTAAATTGAATAAACTTTGGTACCAATACAACCAAACTCACCCACCAGAAAAATAAAAAATAAAAACCCTAACAACTGATAGTAGAAACCTAAATATGAGACCCAAAAATTTCACAATAAACTACCAAATCCACATAAATCATTAACAAAACAGAAAAAAAAATCCCAATTAAGGACAAAATTGAGACGAGAAAAGAAAGTAGAAAAGCAAAAAGGACCATACAGTTTATGTATTTTGGAGTAATCGCGGGTGAGAATACTGTAACCGGTGGACATTCTGGTATCGGCTGCGATAACGCAGTAATCCGCTCCAGCAATCGCCACACAAGTTCTGCAAACAGATAATTAATAAAGATTAAAAAAATTGCATTCAAACAATATACAGATAAATGTAGTGTAAATAAGTTGTATATGTTGCTACGTGTCATACCCTCCATTGTTGTCGTAGGGAGACCAGTTAGCTTGCTGCTTAGTCATGGCGATAGGAGTGAGAGAGAGAGAGGAAGAAACGAGAGAAACGAGCTAGGGCTGAGAGGAAATAGAACAAATTGAAAAGTTTTGATGAGTTCACTTTGTATTTCTTCTTCAGATCTCCCTACTTGTCTACTGGCTTTCCCAGCAAGAAAATAAATTAGTGCTGCGGGCCGCGAACCGAACGACGTCGTTGCACTTGTGAATCTACTTAAGCATGCGCTTAGGTTGTCGTTTCGCAAAACCCGGACTTCATCTCATAATCATTTGAGACTTGGAGGAAGGTGGAGGCACCATTCTTTTTTTGCTTTTGATGAGTATCTTTTGTTTTTGTTTTATCTATTTTAGGGTGATTTATTCAGTCGAATTAATTTTTTATTTAATAAAGTTTTGATTTCTTCTTAATAATAATTTTTGATTCATTTGAATTGGTTTATATTTGAATAGAAACTAATATATTATGATGAAACTTATTCTTTCAATTGTTCATGAAACTTCTAATCATACGAGCATCTTTTACTTTTGCTTTTTTCGATTTTATTTTTGGATTTGTCTGTCTTCTTTTGGCTTTGGGTCTTGATAATCCCCAACACTCCAAATATCACAGAGGGGTTTAAACTTTGTTCAAGGGTTTATAATTGATGAAAAGCCTGGGGGCTCTCCGAATTCCCAAATCTAACCTCCCAGTCATACGCCCAAACACTTTCTCAAACACTTTCCCAAGCACCTTCCTCCTAAAGTAGAAGATGCTCGTCAAAAGCAAAAAAACAGATTCTTCATGCTTTACTTGATGTATTTGATTCATGGAAAAACTCCCGTGTGAGGAAGTCAGGCACGAAATTATGCTCTCGACTCTTGAAAGCGGACTTCAACTATCTTCAAATCCGAGTGTGCGAACTTCAAAGAGGATGGAATCCGTGAATGATTTGTTTTTCGATCTTCTATTTGGCTTTTGACTTTTTCTGTTTTTGCTTTATATAAAACATGCAAGTAATATTTTGAAACAAATGTAATATATTTTGATGAATATCAGTTTGAAATACAAATATAAATTTGAACAGAATAGGAGGCTTACAGTGCAAAGAGGAAATGGTTTCTCTCAAGAAAAAGTAAAACTCGCTCCAAAACTACTATGATTATTACATTGAAAACTTAGACATTTATAGACTCTTGAATACGGACTTTAACTATCTTCAAATCCGAGTGTGCGGACTTCAGAGAGGATGGAATCCGTGAATGATTTGTTTTTCTATCTTCTTTTTGGCTTTTGGCATTTTCCGTTTTTGCTTTTTGACATGTCAAGAATCTATTTTTTTGCTTTTAACGAGTATCTTCTGCTTTTGCTTTGTCGATTCTGCTTTTAACTTTTTTGACGTGTCAGGAATCTGTTTTTTTGCTTTTAACGAGCATCTTCTGCTTTTGCTTTTGTCGATTTTTTTTTTGGATTTGTCTGTCTTCTTTTGGCTTTGGGTCTTCTGTTGGCTTTTGATACCTTACGATAGATCAAATGCATCTTAAGGGTCTTAAGCATCCTGATAAAGTGATTTGGCTTGATCATCAGGGGTCTGGGTACCTTCATCATCACTATCTTATAATAACAACAACTCTTCTAATAATTTCTTTTTCTTTTCTTGTTTGGTCAAGATCTTGGTTTCTGATGAGGTTGATGGTGATTCAAGATATTTGGAGTATTGGGGATTATCAAAAAACCAATTTTTAATTACATTAATACTAGCAAATGAGCAGTAATATTTTGCCCACAATTTGGCTTTGTAAAATCTTTTGATAGCTAGATAATCCCAAGGAGTTTCTGATACAATATAGTCCCAAGAAAGGATCCAGGGAATGGAAAAAATAGCATAAAAAAACATCTCATGAGAATAAGCTTTTTCAGCATTTGCATTGTGCTTGAAATAAGTCAAGGATTCTTTAATAGGTGGAGGAATGATGGATAAATCGCTTCCGAAAAAGAACCACCAATCAAATATCCATACTGGAAGATTTATAAAGAACTTTTTGTCGAAAAAGATGAACTAAGAATGAGATTTGGGTCTGATAAAGAATATATTGTACCATGCCCTTTGATAGTCATGGTAATTATATGTGGGTGGCTCAAATGGAACAGAAAAGGTGTTGGGCTTATAATGATCATTGATTTTCTTTGGGAAAATAATCCTGAGGATTTTACATTTTGAATAAGTGATGATATTGGGATCAGTTGGGTCTCTGGTATGAGTAATTTCCATGGATTTAGTGTTAATCATTATAAGTTCATATAACTTTTGGGTCTCTTTTTAGTCTTTTGGAATATAATGAAAACCTACAGGGATAATTTTGTTAGTATAAAGATATTTACTAATAAAATCAAGATCATTTGTGGGTCTGTCGATGCATGTGCATCTGATATATTCTTGGTGTGGTTTTTGAATATATTGGCTGGTCTGTGGGGTAGATTTCTGGGAGGAGGAAGGTGCTTGGGAAAGTGTTTGAGAAAGTGTTTGGGCGTATGACTAGGAGGTTAGATTTGGGAATTCATATAGATTTGGGAGTTTTCCCAAGGATCAAAATCTATTTGATTTCTGAAGGGTTTTTGGCTGTATTGGGATTGGCTGATGACCTGGGATTTGGATTTTTGTGGCATAATCATTGAGACTTTGAGGCTTTGGTGAAAGTGGAGGCACCTTCTGCTTTCCTTTTTGATTTGATGAATCATGCTTTACTTGATGTATTTGATTCCTACAAAAATTCTCGTGTGAGGAAGTTAGGCACGAAATTATGCTCTCCTTTAATATATTCGATATCAAAATCGAATGCACTCAGTATTTCCTTCCATCTGGCAAATATTTGTTTTGAAACAAGATTTTGAACATCTTTTTGTAAAATTTCTTTTGTTGATTTATAACTAACTTTTAATAAAAAAAAAATTTTGCTGTATAAATCATCTTGAAATTTTGAAATACAGCTAAGATTTCTTTTTTGATAGTTGAATAATTTTTTTGAGCACCAAGCCATACACCAGAATGAAATCTGATAATTTGTTCATTGATTTTTTGGGGAAGAATCTGTTTGAGAATGCCTCTATAGCCTACATCTGAGATATCAGTTTGAACAATGACCTTTGCATCTGGATGAAGAATTCCTAGACAAGAAAGACTTAAAACTTTTGATTTAAGGACTTTGACAACATTGATATATTGTTGTGACCAGGGAACATGATTTTTGAAAAATCTTTTATATCAACGTTCACAAATTTGTCGAAGGTGTGGGAAATAATCAGCTATATAATTTAAACAGCCAATGAATCTTTGTAATTGTGTTTTATCCTTTATTTCGTCTGGAAAATTATTTGCAAATTCAATGGATTTATCAATTGGTTTGATAGTTCCTTGAAAGATAAGATGTCCTAAGAATCTTATCTTTGTTTGCATTTTTGTGACAGATAATACTAATCCATTATTTTTGATAATCTGGAAAAACATTTTCAGATGTTTAAAATGTTGGTCTATAGACTTTGAAAATTTTAATATATCATCGATATAGATAATGTTGAATTTAGAGTAATCATTAAAAATATCATTAATGATATTATAAAATTCAAAGGGGGCATTTTTTTAGTCCAGAAGGCATTATGTTCCATTCATAATGACCAAATGGGACATTGAAAGCAATTTTGTATTTATCTGCTGCATTGATTTGAATTTTCCAAAATCCGGATTTTAAATCAAATTCTGAAAATATAGTAAAGTCATGTAATATATTGAGAAGATTATTTTTGTTAGGTATTGGATACATAATCCATTGTAAAACTTTGTTCAAGGGTTTATAATTGATGACAAGCCCGAGGGCTCCTCTTTATAGCTCAGCTTGTTTTTGGACACAAAAAGCTGAACAGCTCCAGGGAGATTTGCTCGGTCGAATTAATTTTTTATTTAATAAAGTTTTGATTTCTTCTTGACAATAATTTAATAATTCTTGATTCATTTGAATCGGTCTAGATTTGGATGGAATATTTTTTTCATCAAAATCTGGTTCACAAGGTAAAGAAACTATATGTTTCTTTCTTTCCCAAAAGGCATTAGGGAGATCTGCACAGATTTCTTTTTTGAATAGTTCTTCCAGTTCTTTGATCTGCGATTGTATCTAGGGTTGTCTGATTTGTTGTTCTATTTTTTGATAATTTATTTCTTCTTTGAGAAAGTTTATGTGAGCTTGTTTGTTTTATATTAAATTTATTTGTCTACTCAGACTATTATTTTGTAATAAGTTTAATTCTCTAGTATCTACTGGTTATAAAAATTGAAAGAATAAGCTTTGTCCTAATATATTGGTTTCTATTCCTAAGTGGCTAACCTTGAAGGGATATATTTGTGTTAGGAATGGTGTGCCTAAAATAATGTTTTGGTGTATGTTTATAACAAGGATGAAATGAGTTTTTATGCAATAACCATCATTGTAAACATGTGAATTTGTGATTTTGTATTCTACATTTAACTTTGAACCACTAGCAGTATTTAATCTTTCTGTAGTTTTTTCATAATACTTCGTAGGTATAAGACCTTATTTAATACAATTTTGGTCTGTACCAGAATCTAATAAAGCGGTAGTATTGATATGATATTCTTTGTTAATACAATAGAAATCTTAATATACCACTTTTGATAATTAATTTTTTCTATAAGATTTACAAAGCTATCTTTTGAATCATCATCTATATTTATTAAATTAGTATGATTAGAAGTTTCAGGAACTTCTTTGGGGACTTCTTTGTTGATTTGTGAAGAGATTGATTCTTTAGATTATTAATTGCTAAATTAATCATTTTTGCCTTTAAATTAATTGTATCCTTTTGAATTTCTTTTATTTGGTCTTTCATAATATTAATTACCATTTGTAAGTCTTGTGTGGTGGCTGTTTTAGTTTTTTGAAAACGAGTTTCAAAAATCTTTGCGAGGTTATAAGGTTCAGGGGGTGTTCTAATCTTATTTTCCTCTTGAATTATATCCCTTAATTTTACTAGATAATCCTTTTTGATTATGGGGTCATCTATTTTGTCAATTATATCTAAAAGAAATTATTTTTGAGAAGTGATCATATTGATAGTTTTACATAAACAAAGTACATCTTCACAATCATATTGTGATTCAATGGATTCTTCTGAATCAATACTTTCTTGTATTGTGTAAATGAGTTCTTCATTAGTAGAGGAAGAATATTCTTCTTCTGTTTGAGAATCATTTACCATTACATTGGTCAATTGTTGCTTTAGAGTTTCTTCAATGTCTAATTCATTAATCTTTTGTTTAACCTTACAATTTTTTGCCCAATGTTCAAGTCTTCCGCACTTGAAACAGGCTTTCGAGGAAGTTTGGGATTTTTTTGTTTTTCGGTAATTAGGTCTTTGAGTTTTATGGGTGAAGAAAGATCTCATAGGTTTTTTGTTTTTTGAAAAGCTTCTGTTTCTTTTTATTTTCGATTGATGGGGCTCTTAGGGTTTTATAGCCATACTGACTACAAAATTATCCTAATTCTCTTCTACTTTGTTTCAGTTCTGATTTCATTTTTTATTTTAGTTTAAGGTCATTGCATATTGTTATACCCTCATAATTTATGTAGCTGATGATTTCTCAATAAGAGAGATGGTCATAAGGAACAGATCCACCATTTAGGTCTCTGATCCTTTGTCTGACTTTTTCAGGAAATAATTTTGGAAGTTCAGATATGAACTTTTCTTTCCAATAAGCATTACTACTATCTTGTCTAGTAAATACTTTGGCAAAGAAAACATCCGTATACTATCTGAAATCTTGTAAAGTAAGGCAAGTTAGGTTTATAAGTATTTCAGACGATCTTGCAGCAAATTTATCAGAGTCTCTAAGGAAATGTTTGGTAATACCATAGATTAAGGTTTCAAATGCATTTTCTTGGTTTACAGGTACTACCCTAGATATTGTTTCTCCAGTTTATGGATTTTGGACAGTTTGGGTAGTATTTATTTGCATGGTTGCTACAGTGATTTCATTTCAGTTTTGTTCAGTAAGGTAATTATCCCACATCCTTTAAGGGTTCCAATAAACCCAACAATTATGGCAAGAGCTACCTTTTTGTCTGTGTTATCACTTCTGATCTTATAAGAAGTAGCTGACATAGTCATTTCTTGGAGAGTATTGATGATTGTATGTTCACTTGCTCCATCAATATTCCATTCATATATTGTGCTATTGTCGTATCTTCTTTGGGTAGCAGAAGATCTTTTTTTCGAATTGTAAATCAGGAAGAGTTAGTTTAGGATAATAATTTCTGGTTTTTGGCAGAGGTGCGTTATTGTAATAATTCCTTCGATATATTTTATTAATATCATTTAATTCTTTAATTTCATTGATAATATCTTTTTCTATGACATTAATATTGTTTGAAGGTCCTTCTGATGTAAGAGATAAGCCTCTTAATCTTTCATTTATTGATTTTAAGATATCATCAGAATTATCTAGTTTGATTAAGTTTTTCTTTTCAATGTTTATAGGTGTAAAAATAGGTTGGAATAGGCTTTTGAATAATTGGAGGGAATTCCCTCCTGGGGATATGTGGAGTGGAAACACTCACCTTTTCCTCAATGGAGTCGATGGAAGTAGCTATTGAGTTGAGTTGATTTTAAATAGTATGAAGATTTTAGTTGGTGAAATTATTCTGAGAATAAATATTTTGAATGTCCTTACTTAGGACAGAACGATTATCAGGGTCAACAGTTTGTTTAAATGAGGATGCTATTATGGCAGAAGAATAATGGGATATTTTGATAGCAATTTTTTGTAAAGGTGGATGAATAGAAGATATTTTTTGATCATTTGATGTGGTCCACAGTTGATCAAGTTGGGTAATAACATCGATTTCTTTTTGTTGGCCTAAATCAAGATGATTTTGGACAAAAGGGTTGAAAATTTTATTATTGAATGTGTACATCTCAAAAAAATCAAAGAAATACATATTACATTGTATTTGTTCTATATGAGTGTACCATTCTTTACGAATTTGAGATCTTGATTCACTAGAAAAGTTTGTCATAAACTAATCAGTTTTGGCCTTATTTTCTGGAGATAAGAAATCATTCTTGAGTCTAACTTTATCTATCTCAAAATTAAAGTTCATAATAACATTAAGTTCATGATCATTGACCATGTCAGACTGAGTTGGAGAATATGCTCCAGTATTTTTTTTAGATGTGTCTCCTATTTGAGATGACTCTCCTATTTGATATTGATCTATAGCTGATTTGAATGAACTTGTTTCATAAAATCCTCTGGGTATAACAGGGTCAAAATTGACTCCTAATAAACTCTGTTTGGAATTTCTTGATGAAACATCAAAATTATTTCTAGGTAGAATAATTTGAGGGTCATCATAGAGTGGAGTTCTAATTCTCTTAGAACTAGAAGTTCTAGAGAGCTGTGGGGAATCATTGGGTGAAAATCTAATCACCACACTACCATCTCTATGTTCATCAATTTGATATACACAAGAGTTGGTAATAGCTTTTGGAGGACATAAGGCTTCAAGCTTCCACTGATCAGGAACAGTGATTTGATCCTATTTTAAAAGCTTGGGTGTTATAGTGTTAGCATGAAATGTATTTGCTTCAAGAAGCAGGGTTTCTCCTGGTTTGGTCTAAAGAAGGGCTTTAGGATTAATTTTTATAGTCATAACTTTATAATAACACTTTATATATTAAACTCAGGTTTCTAGCACCTGTTTTGATATCTAATCCTTTTAATTGAATATCTAAAGTTAAAATGTCAATTAAATGAGGATCGTAAAGGTCTATTGAAAAGTTTGGGTAACAATTAAAATAAACGAGTCCATTATGTAAATTTGATTCTACCAGGGATAATAATGAATTGGTGAAATTAAGATGCCTAGCATCTCTTAAAACCATTATTACAGGTGTATTAATACATAAACGGTGTAATGGTTTAATGGCTATTTGAACTAGTCCTTGATGCAAATATCTAAAACCTTCTTGCTTATGTTTTTGAATTGAGGGTAATGAAAGTAATTTAAGACTTTCATGTTCTCTATTAATAGAATAAGTTTGTTCTGTAGTTTTAATTGAATAATCTGATTTAAAATCAAAAGTACATATTTGATATATTCTATTTATATTTTGTTTGGGTATATGCCAATTGAGCAAGTCTTGCTCTATCTTGGCAATATTAATTTCTTGATTGTTTATAGCACTGTTGGGGTTTTGAATAGTATGATCTACATAATCATCATATCTTGGAGGGGATGATGTACTTGAACCGGACACGGATGAATCATCACCCTGCCGGCGTCTTCTAAATAATCTATTCATGAACAGTATATGTAAATAAAGCTTAGAACCAGGCTATTCTATAAGGAATGTTTCCTACCGGGACCACCAACTGGGACCATCCTAAATGGACTGACCAACAAAATAACAAGGGCTGACTAACAGCTTTACCAAAAACCAGACACAGCAGAATGGTTGATAAAAGCAATATAAACAGATAATGAGGATGAATAGAGTATCTAGAGAAACGCAAACATGGCTCTGATACCAAATGTGAACAGGATCATTATATAAAACATGCAAGTAATATTTTGAAACAGATGTAATATATTTTGATAAATATTAGTTTGAAATACAAATATAAATTTGATCAGAATAGGAGGCTTACAGTGCAAAAAGGAAATGGTTTCTCTCAAGACAAAGTAAAACTCGCTCCAAAATTACTCTGATTATTACATTGAAAACATAGACATTTATAGACTCTTGAATGCGGACTTCAACTATCTTAAAATCCAAGTGTGCGGACTTCAGAGAGGATGGAATCCCTGAATGATTTGCTTTTTGATCTTCTTTTTGGCTTTTGGCTTTTTCTGTTTTTTGCTTTTTGACGTGTCAAGAATATATTTTTTTGCTTTTGACGAGCATCTTCTGCTTTTGCTTTATCATTTCTGCCTTTAACTTTTTTGACATGTCAGGAATCTGTTTTTTTGCTTTTAACGAGCATCTTCCGCTTTTACTTTTGTCGATTTTGTTTTTGGATTTGTCTGTCTTCTTTTGGCTTTTGATACCTTACGATAGATCAAATGCATCGTAAGGGTATTAAGCATTCTGATAAGGTGATTTGGCTTGATCATCAAGGATATGGGTACTTTCATCATCACTATCTGATAATAACGACAGCTCTTCTAATAATTTCCTTTTCTTTTCTTGTTTGGCCAAGATCTTGGTTTTTGATGAGATTGATGGTGATTCAAGATATTTGGAGTATTGAGAATTATCAAAAAACCAATTTTTAATTACATCAATACTAGCAAATGAGTAGTCATATTTTACCCACTATTTGACTTTTAAATTCTATTGATAGTTAGATAATCCCAAGGAGTTTCTAATACAATATAGTCTCAAGAAATGATCCAGGGAATGAAAAAAATAACATAAAAAAAATCTCATGAGAGTAAGCTTTTTCAACATTTGTATTGTGCTCGAAATAAGTTAAGGATTCTTTAATAAGTGGAGGAAGGATGGATGAATCACTTTCGAAAAAGAACCATTAATCAAATATCCATACTGGAAGATTTATAAAGAACTTTTTGTCGAAAAAGATGAACCAAGAATGAGATTTGGGTCTGATAAAGAATTGTACCATGACCTTTAATAGTCATGGTAATTATATGTGGGTGGCACAAATGGAATGGAACAGGTGTTGGGCATATAATGATCATTGATTTTGTCTGGGGAAATAATCATGAGAATTTTACATTTTGAATAAGTGATGATATTAAGATCAGTTGGGTCGCTGGTATGAGTAATTTCTATGGATTTAGTGTCAATCATTATAAGTTCATAGAACTTTTGGGTCTTTTTTAGTCTTCTGGAACATAATGAAAACCTGCAGGGAACTAATAAAATCAAGATCATTTGTGGGTCTGTCGATGCATATGCATCTGATATATTCTTGATGTAGTTTTTGAATATATTGGCTGGTATGTGGGGTAGATGTTTGGGAGAAGGAAGGTGCTGGGGAAAATGTTTGAGAAAGTGTTTGGACGTATGACTAGGAGGTTAGATTTGGGAATTCAGATAGATTTGGGAGTTTTTCCAATGATGAAAATCTATTTGATTTCTGAGGGGTTTTTGGTTGTATTGGGATTGGCTGATGACATGGGATTTGGATTTTTGTAGCATAATCATTGAGACTTTGAGGTTTTGGTGAAGGTAAAGGCACCTTCTGCGTTCCTTTTTTATTTGATGAACTCATGCTTTACTTGATGCATTTGATTCCTGCAAAAATTCCCGTGTGAAGAAGTCAGGCACGAAATTATGCTCTCCATTAATATATCCGATATCAAAATCAAATGCATTCAGTATTGCCTGCCATCTGGCAAATATTTGTTTTGAAACAAGATTTTGAACATCTTTTTGTAAAATTTCTTTTGCTGTACAATCAACTTTTAATAAAAAAAGTTTTGTCGTATAAATCATCTTGAAATTTTGAAATACATAAAACAATTGCTCAGATTTCTTTTTTGATAGTTGAATAATTTTTTTGAGCACCAAGCCGTATACCATAATGAAATTTGACAATTTCTTCATTGGTTTTTTGGGGAAGAATCTGTTTGAGAATGTCTCCATAGCCTATATCTGAGGCATCAGTTTGAACAATGACCTTTGCATCTAGATGAAGAATTCCTAGACAATGAAGACTTAAGACTTTTGATTTAAGGAGTTTGACAACATCGGTATGTTGTTATGACCAAGGAACATGATTTTTGCGTTTCTCTAGGATAATAATTTCTTTAGAAGACGCCGGCAGGGTGATTATTCATCCGTGTACGGTTCAAGTACATCATCCCCTCCAAGATATGATGATCATGTGGATCATACTATTCAAAACCCTAACAGTACTATAAACAGTCAAGAAATTAATATTGCTAAGATAGAGCAAGACTTGCTCAATTGGTATATACCCAAACAAAATATAAATAGAATATATCAAATATGTACTTTTGATTTAAAATCATATTATTCAATCAAAACTACATAACAAACTTATTCTATTAATAGAGAACATGAATGTGTTAAATTACTTTCATTATCCTCAACTCAAAAACATAAACAAGAAAACTTTAGATATTTGCATCTAGGATTAGTTCAAATAGTTATTAAACCATTTCACCGTTTAGGTATTGATACACCTGTATTAATGGTTTTAAGAGATGCTAGGCATCATAATTTCACCAATTCATTATTATCCCTGGTAGAATCAAATTTACATAATGGACCCATTTATTTTAATTGTTACCCAAACTTTTCAATAGACCTTTATGATCCTCATTTAATTGACACTTTAAATTTAGATATTCAATTAAAAGGATTAGATATCAAAACAGGTGCTAGAAACCTAAGTTTAATATATAAAGTCTATTATAAAGTTATGACTACAAAAATTAATCCTAAAGCCCTTCTCCAGACCAAACCAGGAGAAACCCTGCTTCTTGAAGCAAATACATTTCATGCTAATACTATAACACCCAAGCTTTTAAAATGGGATCAAATCATTGTTCCTGATCATTGAAAGCTTGAAGCCTTATGTCCTCCAAAAGCTATTACCAACTCTTGTGTATCTCAAATTGATGAACATAGAGATGGTAGCGTGGTTATTAGATTTTCACCTAATGATTCCCCACAACTCTCTAGAACTTCTAGTTCTAGAAAAATTAGAACTCCACTCTATGATGACCCTCAAATTATTCTACATAGAAATAGTTTTGATATTTCATCAAGAAATTCCAAACAGTTTATTAGGAGTCAATTTTGACCCTGTTATAACCAGAGGATTTTATGAAACAAGTTCATTCAAATCAACTATAGATCAATCTCAAATAGGAGAGTCATCTCAAATAGGAGACCCCTCTAAAAAAATACTGGAGCATATTCTCCAACTCAGTCTGACATGGTCAATGATCATGAACTTAATGTTATAATGAACTATAATTTCGAGATAGATAAAGTTAGACTCAAGAATGATTTCTTATCCCCAAAAAATAAGGTCAAAACTGATTGGTTTATGGCAAACTTTTCTAGTGAATCAAGATCTCAAATTTGTAAAGAATGGTACACTCGTATGGAACAAATACAATGTAATATGTATTTCTTTGATTTCTTGGAGATGTACACATTCAATAATAAAATTTTCAACCCCTTTGCCGAAAATCATCCAGATTTAGGTCAACAAAAAGAAATCAATGTTATTACCCAACTTGATCAATTGTGGACCACATCAAATGATCAAAAAATATCTTCTATTCATCCACCTTTACAAAAAAATTGCTATCAAAATATCCCATTATTCTTTTGCCATAATAGCATCCCCGTTTAAACAAACTGTTTGCCCTGATAATCGTCCTGTCCTAAGTAAGGACATTCAAAATATTTATTCTCAGAATAATTTCACCAACCAAAATCTTCATACTATTTCAAATCAACTCAACTCAATAGCTACTTCCATCGACTTCATTGAGGAAAAGGTGAGTGTTTCCACTTCACATATCCCCGAGAGGGAATTCCCTCCAATTATTCAAAAGCCTATTCAACCTCATTTATCCCAACCTATTTTTACACCTATAAACATTGAAAAGAAAAACTTAATCAAACTTGATAATTCTGATGATATCTTAAAATCATTAAATGAAAGATTAAGAGGCTTATCTCTTACATCAGAAGGACCTTCAAACAATATTAATGTCATAGAAAAAGATATTATCAATGAAATTAAAGAATTAAATGATATTAATGAAATATATCGAAGGAATTATTACAATAATGCACCTCTGCCATTATCCTAAACCAACTCCTCCTGATTTACAATTCGAAGAAAGATCTTTTGCTACCCAAGCAAGATACGACGATAGCACAATAAATGAATTGAATATTGATGGAGCAAGTGAACATACAATCATCAATACTCTCCAAGAAATGACTATGTCAGCTACTGCTTATAGGACCAGAAGTGATAACACAGACAAAAAAGTAGCTCTTGCCATAATTGCTGGGTCTACTGGAACTCTCAAATGATGGTGGGATAATTACCTTACTGAACAAAACCGAAATGAAATCATTGAAGCAACCATACAAATAAATACTACCCAAACTGTCCAAAATCCACAAACTGGAGAAAAAATATCTAAGGTAGTACCTGTAAACTAAGAAAATGCATTTGAAACCTTAATCTATGCTATTACCAAACATTTCCTTGGAGACCCTGATAAATTTGTTGCAAGATCCTCTAAAATACTCATAAACCTAACTTGCCCTACTTTACAAGATTTCAGATGGTATAAGGATGTTTTCCTTGCCAAAGTATTTACTAGACAAGATAGTAGTAATGCTTATTGGAAAAAAATGTTCATATCTGGACTTTCAAAATTATTTGCTGAAAAAGTCAGACAAATGATCAGAGACCTAAATGGTGGATCTGTTCCTTATGACTATCTCTCTTATGGAGAAATCGTCAGCTACATAAATTATGAGGGTCTAGCAATATGCAATGACCTTATATGAAACCCTAAGAGCCCCATCAGCCAAAAATAAAAAAAAAAACATAAGTTTTTTAAAAAACAAAAAACCCAGGAGATCTTCCTTCACCTATAAAACTCAAAGACCTAATTACCGAAAAACAAAAAAAAATCCCAAACTCCCTCCAAAGCCTGTTTCAAGTGCGAAAGACTTAGATATTGGGCAAAAAATTGTAAGGTTAAACAAAAGATTAAAGAATTAGACATTGAAGAATCTCTGAAGCAACAATTGACCAAGGTAATGGTAAATAATTCTTAAACAGAAGAAGAATATTCTTCCTCTGATAATGAAGAACTCATTTACACAATACAAGAAAGTACTGATTCAAAAGAATCCATTGAATCACAATGTGATTGTAAAGATAGACTTTGCTTCTGTAAAACTATCAATATGATCACTTCTCAAAAAAAAATTCTTTTAGATATAATTGACAAAATAGATGACCCCATAATCAAAAAGGATTATCTAGTAAAATTAAGGGATATAATTCAAGAGGGAAATAAGATTAGAACACCACCTAAACCTTATAACCTCGCAAAGATTTTTGAAAATCGTTTTCAAAAAACTAAAACAGCCACCACACAAGACTTACAAATGGAAATTAATATTATGAAAGACCGAACAAAAGAAATTCAAAATGACACAGTTGATTTAAAGGCAAAAATCATTAATTTAGAAATTAATAATCTTAAAGAATCAATCTCTTCACAAATCAACAAAGAAGTCCCGAAAGAAGTTCCTAAAACTTCTAATCATACTAATTTAATAAATATAGATGATGACTCGAAAGATAGCTTTGTTAATCTTATAGAAAAAATTAATTATAAAAAATGATATATTAAGATTTCTATTGTTATTAACAAATAATATCATATCAATACTACCACTTTAGTAGATTCTGGTGCAGACCAGAATTGTATTAAAGAAGGTCTTATTACTACGAAGTATTATGAAAAAATTACAGAATGATTAAATAACGCTAATGGTTCAAAGTTAAATGTAGAATACAAAATCACTGATTCACATGTTTGCAATGATGGTTATTGCATAAAAACTCATTTCATCCTTGTTAAAAACATACACAAAAAACATTATTTTAGGCACACCATTCCTAACACAAATATATCCCTTCATGCTTAGTCACTTAGGAATAGAAACCAATATATTAGGACAAAGCTTATTCTTTCAATTTTTACAACCAGTAGATACTAGAGAATTAAACTTATTACAAATTAATAGTATGAGTAGACAAATAAATTTAATACAAAACAAACAAGCTCACATAAACGTTTTCAAAGAAGAAATAAATTATCAAAAAATAGAACAACAAATCAAACAACCCCAGATACAATCGCAGATCAAAGAACTGGAAGAACTATTCAAAAAAGAAATTTGTACAAATCTCCCAAATGCCTTTTGGGAAAGAAAGAAACATATAGTTTCTTTACCTTATAAACCAGATTTTGATGAAAAAAATATTTCATCCAAATCTAGACCAATTCAAATGAATCAAGAATTATTAAATTATTGTCAAGAAGAAATCAAAACTTTATTAAATAAAAAATTAATTTGACCAAGCAAATCTCCCTAGAGCTGTTCAGCTTTTATGTCCAAAAATAAGCTGAGCTAGAAAGAGGAGCCCCCAGGCTTGTCATCAATTATAAACCCTTGAACAAAGTTTTACAATGGATTAGATATCCAATACCTAACAAAAAAGATCTTCTCAATAGATTACATTACTCTACTATATTTTCAAAATTTGATTTAAAATCCGGATTTTGGCAAATTCAAATCACTGAAGCAAATAAATACAAAACTGCTTTCAATGTCCCATTTGGTCATTATGAATGGAACGTAATGCCTTTTGGACTAAAAAATGCCCCATCTAAATTTCAGAATATCATTAATGATATTTTTAATGATTACTCTAAATTCAGCATTACCTATATCAATGATATATTAATATTTTCAAAATCTATAAACCAACATTTTAAACATCTGAAAATGTTTTTCCAGATTATCAAAAATAATTTATTAGTATTGTCTGTCACAAAAATGAAATTATTTCAAACAAAGATAAGATTTTTAGGACATCTTATCTTTCAAGGAACTATCAAACCAATTGATAGATCCATTGAATTTGCAAATAAATTTCTAGGCGAAATAAAGGATAAAACACAATTACAAAGATTCTTTGGCTGTTTAAATTATATAGCTAATTATTTCCCACACCTTCAACAAATTTGCGAACGTTTATATAAAAGACTTCGCAAAAATCTTGTACACTGGTCACAACAACATACCGATGTTGTCAAACTCCTTAAATCAAAAGTCTTAAGTCTTCCTTGTCTAGGAATTCTTCAACCAGATGCAAAGGTCATTGTTCAAACTGATGCCTCAGATATAAGCTATGGAGGCATTCTCAAACAGATTCTTCCCCAAAAAACCAATGAACAAATTGTCAGATTTCATTCTGGTATATGGTTTGGTGCCCAAAAAATTTTATTCAACTATCAAAAAAGAAATCTTAGCAATTATTTTATGTATTTCAAAATTTCAAGATGATTTATACAACAAAACTTTTTTATTAAAAGTTTATTGTAAATCAGTAAAAGAAATTTTACAAAAAGATATTCAAAATCTTGTTTCAAAACAAAAATTTGCCAAATAGCAGGCAATAATGAGTGCATTCAATTTTGATATCGAATATATTAAAGGAAAGCATAATTTCATGTCTGACTTCCTCACACGGGAGTTTTTACAGGAATCAAATACATCAAGTAAAGCATGAGTTCATCAAATCAAAAAGGAAAGCAGAAGTTGCCTCCACTTTCACCAAAACCTCAAAGTCTCAATGATTATGCCACAAAAATCCAAATCCCAGGTCATCAACCAATCCCAATACAGCCAAACACCCCTCAGAAATCAAATAGATTTTCATCCTTGGGAAAACTCCCAAATCTATCTGAATTCCCAAATCTAACCTACCAGTCATACGCCCAAACACTTTCTCAAACACTTTCCCAAGCACCTTCCTCCTCCCAGACATCTACCCCACAGACCAGCCAATATATTCAAAAACCACACCAAGAATATATTAGATGCACATGCATCGACAGACCCACAAATGATCTTGCTTTTATTAGTAAATATCTTTATACTAACAAAATTATCCCTGTAGGTTTTCATTATATTCCAGAAGACTAAAAAAGACCCAAAAGTTCTATGAACTTATAATGATTGACACTAAATTCATGGAAATTACTCATACCAGAGACCCAACTGATCCCAATATCATCACTTATTCAAAATGTAAAATCCTCAAGATTATTTTCCCAAACAAAATCAATGATCATTATAAGCCCAACATCTTTTCCGTTCCATTTGTGCCACCCACGTATAATTACCATGACTATCTAAGGGCATGGTACAATATAATCTTTATCAGACCCAAATCTCATTTTTGGTTCATCTTTTTCGACAAAAAGTTCTTTATAAATCTTCTAGTATGGATATTTAATTGGTGGTTCTTTTTCGGAAGTGATTCATACATCCTTCCTCCACCTATTAAAGAATCCTTGACTTATTTCAAGCACAATACAAATGCTGAAAAAGCTTATTCTCATAAGATGTTTTTTATGTTATTTTTTTCATTCCCTGGATCATTTCTTGGGACTATATTGTATCAAAAACTCAATGAGATTATCTAGCTATCAAAAGAATTTACAAAGTCAAATAGTGGGCAAAATATGACTACTCATTTGCTAGTATTGATGTAATTAAAAATTGGTTTTTTGATAATCCCCAATACTCCAAATATCTTGAATCACCATCAACCTCATCAGAAGCCAAGATCTTTACCAAACAAGAAAAGAAAATAAAAATTATTAGAAGAGTTGTCGTTATTATCAGATAGTGATGTCGAAAATACCCAGACCCCTGATGATCAAGCCAAATCACCTTATTAGGATACTCAAGACTCTTACGATGCATTTGATCTATCGTAAGGTATCAAAGCCAAAAGAAAATAAAAAAATCCAAAAACAAAATCGACAAAAGTAAAAGCAGAAGATTCTTGTCAAAAGCAAAAAAAACATATTCCTTACACGTAAAAAAAGTTAAAAGCAGAATCGACAAAGTAAAAGCAGAAGATGCTCGTTAAAAGTAAAAAAACAGATTCTCGACACGTCAAAAAGCAAAAATAAAAAAATAAAAAGCCAAAAAGAAGATCAAAAAGCAAATCATTCACGGATTCCATGCTCTTTAAAGTCCGCACACTCAGATTTGAAGATAGTTGAAGTCCACATTCAAGAGTCTATAAATGTCTATGTTTTCAATGTAATAATCAAAGTAGTTTTGGAGCGAGTTTTACTTTGTCTTGAGAGAAACCATTTTCTCTTTACACTGTAAGCCTCTTATTCTGTTCAAATTTATATTTGTATTTCAAACTGATATTTATCAAAATATATTACATCTGTTTCAAAATATTACTTGCATGCTTTATATAATGTTTTATATAATGATCGTGATCACATTTGGTATCAACTATATAAAACATTATATAAAACATGCAAATAATATTTTGAAACAGATGTAATATATTTTGATAAATATCAGTTTGAAATACAAATATAAATTTGAACAGAATAGGAGGCTTACAGTGTAAAGAGAAAATGGTTTCTCTCAAGACAAAGTAAAACTCGCTCCAAAACTACTCTGATTATTACATTGAAAACATAGACATTTATAGACTCTTGAATGCAGACTTCAACTATCTTCAAATCCAAGTGTGCGGACTTCGGAGAGGATGGAATCCGTGAATGATTTGCTTTTTGATTTTCTTTTTGGCTTTTAGCTTTTTCTGTTTTTGTTTTTTGACGTGTCGAGAATCTGTTTTTTTGCTTTTGACGAGCATCTTCTGCTTTTGCTTTGTCGATTCTGCTTTTAACTTTTTTGACATGTCTGAAATCTGCTTTTTTGCTTTTGACAAGCATCTTCTGCTTTTGCTTTTGTCGATTTTGTTTTTGGATTTGTCTGTCTTCTTCTGGCTTTGGGTCTTCTTTTGGCTTTTGATACCTTACGATAGATCAAACGCATCATAAGGGTCTTGAAGCATCCTGATAAGGTGATTTAGCTTGATCATCAGGGGTCTAGGTACTTTCATCATCACTATTTGATTGCAACATTCACTTAAAAGGAGAAAATGCAGTTGTTCAGATAGGATTAGCTGAAAAGCAACAACGCAATGACATCAATAACTAAAAGAACCACAACAAGAAGCGCCCCCCCCCCCCCCCCAAAAAAAAAAAAAATCTGCTCCAGTGAGACCAGCAACACAGTTCTGAGTATAGCTCAATCTTTCCTGAGTTCCATGAATTCACTACGGATGCCGTCAGCATTAAGGATGACAATTTCAACTCTGTCTCCCTGTTGAGCATCCGTGACAAGTTAAAATACATTATAAAAGAAGTTTACACCCATGACATGCAAAAGAGGTAGCAAAGGTAAAACTTTATCTGCCAAAACGTTGCTTCAGTCCGATTTTAGATACCAGCATGAAAGACGTATGGAAACAAATAAAAAACTGGTACTCTGTTGTTTTGACTTTTGGTGTGAACGTGTTATCAATGTGTCCATCAAGTGCATGGAAGAGGGGAGGGAGAGAGAACAAAGTAGCATCTCTGACTTCATTTTAAATTGCCTCTCACCCCTATTCTTCTTTGACTGATCAAATCCAGTAAGGAGGATCACTTCCATCCCAAGTGTTAGGAAGGGAGAAGTAAGCATAAAACATAATACCTAAACGTAACAGAGAAAAAACCTCAAAGTTAAAATTTACAGAATCCAGAGGAAGAAACTCTACTAGAATGGTGGTGAAGAGACCACCAAGATAACAACATACCTTAACATTAATTGCCCATACACACTTGATACTATGGTCTCCATGTAAAATCAATCAATAATATCAGAAGGGTCTAAACAAAATCTTTCAAGTAGAAAAAGAACAAAGCAGTGTTAAGCAGAAGTATCAAGGGATACAAAAACACTTATAACTCCTCACAAGGCGGAGCAGTTAGCATATTATTTATAATTAAGTAAACATATTTTTTTAATAATTTTTTAAAGGGTATGGAGTAATAAAGAAAACATATTCGTACTATTTAGAAAATGGGCCAAGACTGACTTTTTATGAGCATTCACTGGCAGTATGAGGATTCCAGTTAATATTTTGTAAGCCAAACTGGAGGAAAATTTATAACTAAAGAAACTTACAGTGTATACGTCCCTCTCAGTTGCAGATGCAAAACAAGTTTTGACCAAATCAACTGCTTCAGATTCTGAAAGAGGAGTAACAGCATCCTGCACAGGACATAAATTTTGAAGAAATCATATAAAGAACAAGATGTCCTGCAGCATACAGGCCAACAAATAATCAAATTAACGAACAAACCTGGGCAGGCAGTAAGAGAGGACTAGGAGACTTCAGTTGGTTATCCAGGAAAGGCATGATGGGTATGGAACCAGAACCTTGGGAGCTATATCCAACCTTCTCATAGGACCCAACAGCATCATATGTGAAAACACAGCCCTTTCCTGAAGTTTTGAAATATGATTATTACTTTTTCTTTGGAGGGGATTATGTAAACAACAATATCGTCTTGTAAAAATGAGAGCAGCTTTAAACAGAAATTCAAAGACAAACAGTTTACCTTCATTGTCGAGGCCACCTAAAACATTAAAACTATAATAAGGAAAGAACCTTTTGTAATAAAGGGTATTCGAGAGCAATTGAGCCATTGCAGGGCAGCTCATTTGCTTGCTATGTTGATGCTGATAAATTTTTATTTTAAAGAGGACCCAAAAGAAACAGAAAAGATATGGCATCAGTCCCAGACAATGCTTCATATTTTTTTGATCCAACACAGAAATCATCCACTGAAAGGCAGAAGTCCAGGATACCAAGTGGCCCATATAGGTCAGGCCATGTTCAAAAGCTTCAACATAGATTAAAAACGAAATTAAAATAATTAAATTAGACCATCAATTCTTTTAGGAAAAAATAAAATAAAAATACTAAAATTAGCCTCCATGGATGATAAAATTCCTTACTTTTCCTGTTAGCAGTTACAACTCCTTTCTCAATCATTTCCTGTATAATAACATGAGTAGACTGCAACAACCATTACTTCGGGTTCTCAGCATAAGCACACTTCTTTATTTTCTAACTGTTTAAGTATAATTATAATCCAATTAAGTTCTAGATGCTGGATTCATCATCGCAGTAATATTTATCAAACCATTACAATCAAACATTAGATTTCCTCATTCCAACATGCAAACTGATGGGACTTATAAAAAGAAAATAAAAAGATACACACTGATGGTAAAGCAGCGGTACTTCCATTTAAAAAAAAAGAAATCTTATAAAAGCACTACAACGAGCAGTCTGATATTAAATGTTTCCCCCTTTTATGTGTATTAAGGTTTGCTAAAGGCCAAAAGCCATTCCCCGCTCTTGGTTTAAAAATTGTTCGAATCTCCAGCAATATTTCACAAAGAGGACCCTCACAAGAATTGAACCAGAAAATTTCCGTTTGGGAACTCAAGACTCTATTAACCATCCATCCAGGTGAACCAAGCTGAGAGTTCTGCTCAAAATTAATAAATTTTCTAATGCCCCTAGTTTCACATGTGAGATTCTCCTCTTACATTGACCTATCAAACACGCATGAACCTTGCCAGTCCAATTTCAACATCAGAAATTATCAATTGTAAAACAAACGGGAAGGATTCATATAAAGTCATCCTCCATATTCGAAACAAACAAGACATGTGTAAACTACGAACCCAATAAAAATTAAATAATGAGAGTTATGGGAGATTAGCTCAAGCCTTTAAATCTACTGTAAGCATGTTATCCAATCTAATGATTAGAAACCTCACCAAGTGCCTCGCTTTCAATAGCTTCTGTAAAGCTTTCACATCAGCTTGAAAACCAGAAGAGGCCATCACACATTTATCCGCTCTGCAAGGCCAAAAGAAAATAGCAATAGAGACACAATCTTACATGAAAGAACGCTTATGAACAACACAATCTTCCCTCCATCTGAATTAACACTAAGAAACTAGTAAATAACATTGCAAAAATTAACTGATAATATGACCATAATTTGTTTCCGTCTTATATTGTAAACTAGTGTAACTTGTAAAAAAACCAGTCAACTCATTAGAATGCAACACAAGCAGCTAAAAATAAGTAAGAATTTCACTGGATTCTAATATGCTATTCTTAGAAGCTCTGCTCCTCCGTAGTTGTGGTTTATAGCTAAAATCATGGTATGGAAAATATAGATGAACAGTTTATCTCCCCAGATTATCAAGTTACTTCGGTCTACCTGTTAAATCGAATAAACTTTGGTACCAATACAACCAAACTCACCCACCAGAAAAATAAAAAATAAAAACCCTAACAACTGATAGTAGAAACCTAAATATGAGACCCAAAAATTTCACAATAAACTACCAAATCCACATAAATCATTAACAAAACAGTAAAAAAAAATCCCAATTAATGACAAAATTGAGACGAGAAAAGAAAGTATAAAAGCAAAAAGGACCATACAGTCTATGTATTTTGGAGTAATCGCGGGTGAGAATACTGTAACCGGTGGACATTCTGGTATCGGCTGCGATAACGCAGTAATCCGCTCCAGCAATCACCACACAAGTTCTGCAAACAAATAACAAAGATTAAAAAAATTGCATTCAAACAATATACAGATAAATGTAGTGTAAATAAGTTGTATATGTTGCTACGTATCATACCCTCCATTGTTGTCGTAGGGAGACCAGTTAGCTTGCTGCTTAGTCAGGGTGATAGGAGTGAGAGAGAGAGAGAGAGAGGAAGAAACGAGAGAGACGAGCTAGGGCTGAGAGGAAATAGAACAAATTGAAAAGTTTTGATGAGCTCACTTTGTATTTCTTCTTCAGACCTCCCTACTAGTTTACTGGCTTTCCCAGCAAGAAAATAAAGTAGTGTTGCAGGCCGGGAACCGAACGACGTCGTTGCATTTGTGAATCTCTGTAGGTATACGCTTAGGTTGTCATTACGCAAAACCCGGACTTCATCTCAGGTTGAACAGGTTTTGGGCCTTTTGGAAACTGATTCCTTCTGGTCAAAAGTCAACGTAATCCAGTTGGGCCACCGCTGCCAGAAAGAAACCCATCGAGTAAGGGTATGGCCCGAAGAAAGTCCACTTATGATCAGATTAAGACTGGCCTGAGCCCATCAAACCCAACACTAGGAAGTGTTTTTATTCGGGTTGATCCAGTGTTTAAATATCTCGATCGGATCGATATCAATTCCGAATGTGATAACTATAGAACAGGCAACTCAAAATCTAATTAACCATTTGCCAATAAAAATATTAAAATATAAACAAAAGCGAAAAAACATAGATGGGCCTCCATAAACATCAAGCCATTAACCCGACCCATTAAACCTGTCCTTCCCGCGTTTCTTTACCGTAAATGGAGCACTGCAAAGGAAGAAGAATCTCACATCAAATCCCCAAAACAATTCCTAGATGTTACTTCAATACTATTAGTAATCAACATTGACCATCGAATCAAAGAACTGCACATTGTGGCATAGAATTTGATCTAACCTTTTACTCCAATAAACAATTAAAGGAGAAAAAAAACAGAGAATCACAGAGAAAGAGAAAACGAGAGAGATAATAAGGAAGGGAGACGGGCAATGAGCGACATGTATGGATGGCTACTGACCTTCTTCATCCCTATTTCTCTCCTCGGTATTATCTCTTACCAGGTCATCTCTCAACCATGCTTTCAATTTGATTTCATTGTTTTTTTTTAAAATTTTGAATTATAATTTGTTCTTGAATTTCCTTTTTCCCCCTTGTTTCTCTCCTATATTAATTGCCTACATTGGCAAATTATTCAGTTGATGACTTGTGTTAGGTTTGCATTTACGTTTTTCCCATTTTGGTTTTAATTTTATAGCAATGGGTTTGATTATTTTTTTTGTTTGCCCTTGATGTGTTTCGTTAATTGATCACGTTTTCCTCCTCTAGGCATATTCTATTATTGTTTAATTTGTTTGCTTTTTTATTTTCAAATCTGTAACAGAAAACATGTTTTGAATGTTGTTTCCTTTCATATATATTTTTTTAATAAGTTAGTTTATTGCTTATGGAAGGGGAAAAAGAAATTATGTTCTCACATTTGAAAATTTTGGTTGCAGCTCGTGTTTTGCAGAGCTTCAGTTTGATTACTTAAAACCCATATGATTCAGCAAAATGGATAAACATCCTTGTTTTGCCGGAGTTTGTTACCCAAGGAATCTTATGCATAGCTTATCTTATAACAGGACGTTGGTTCTTTTGTCTCTTGTCTCTCCCATACCTTTACTATAATGTGAGATTGTAAGTTTCTTTGCACCCATTACCCTCTATTATATGCTTGTATTTGAGATTCATATAATGTAGGACAATTTCTGCATAATGCATTACCAATGTTGCAAGGCTAAATTATGTTGAATACCCACTTAAGTTTTAGAATTTGTTTATTTATAACCAAACTTACTAAACACCTGATAATTTATGGTGAGCTTTACCAATCTGTTTGCTGTTTGCAGAAAATGTAAGTTTGGTTTTGTTACGGTAGATAATTAAGTGATACAATCTGAATTATGTTTACTAAACACTTGGGGCATGTTTGGGAACAATTTTCAATTTTCAGTGTTCGAAAAGAGTTTTCAGTTTTCAGTGTTCGAAAAGAGTTTCTGAAAACAGTTTTCTGATAAAAACATGTTTGGATAACTGTAATTTGAAAACTATTTCCAAAACAATTTTCAGTGAAATATTGTTTGGATAATCAGTGTTCGTTGAAAATAGAAAACTGTTTGGATTACACCTTCTTGTAATTGTTTTCAGTGTTCAGTGTTCAGTTTAAATTTTAATATCTAAAATTAATTTTATTTCTCATATTTACTAAATAAAATTTTTTAAGCACACGTCAAATACTTGAAAATAATTAATATTATTTTATTTTTAAAACGTTTGTATTTTTTTATATATCATCGATCAAACATGACAACAATTATTGTATAATTATACTTATACTTCGCCGCTTTTAATTAAAAAAAACAAAAAAATATATATACATAATACAGAGTATATTACCATATAACATTAAAATCATGGTTATTATCGAAATGGATCAAAACAAATCAAATTTGATTTGTTTATTAAGTGGATTAGTGGATTCTAATCAAAAAATTTATAGGCTAGCAACAGTCAATATTAAACCAAAATAAATCATAAAAAGGTGGAACGAATGCTATATGGTATATCTATGCATCTATCGTTTTCCCCATTAAAGAAAATTACAAGTTCGTGTCTATGGTATAACTCGCTCCTTAGAGCAATTAATCAATGCTTATTACAGTCGTAAAGGCAAATCAACCAATCTAGACTTCAATTTAACAAACAAAAAATACTATCACAAAATTTCTTCACCTCCATCCTAACATCATAAAGGCAAATCAGCCAATTTAGACAATTTCCAATTTCTGCAGCATCTGAAAGCTTTGAATATGGATCATCATGCCGGCGCAAACCACGCCTTACGAGGCTGACTGCTTGCTTACTCGACATCACATCCCAAATCCCATCACACCCAATTATGAGGAACTCATCATCCTCTGTTAGAGAAACTTGCCGAAACTCAGGCTCTGCAATGAGAGGCGAAGGAGAACCCCAAAGGAACTTCATGTCCCAGTCACCGAAGGCTCGAGTAACTGATAAAACACCATTTAGGTGTCTGTCATCGATAAAACCGCCCAACTCTTCAACCCGCCTCCGTTCTGAAGGATAAGTAGGTCTATGGTCTTGAGACATATCTAATGCCTCGCCGTTCCGGCAAAAAACTGCTCGGCAATCACCAGCATTGGCCACCATTAGAAGTCTGCAATTTAAAAGAACAAGATAAGTTTGTGAGCTGGAGAATAAATTATGCTGAAACAACTATATAGATAAGTCAGAACTCATAAAGAGGACAGTCATTCATGCACTACGCTAACAGACATACAAAAGCTTACACCAAGGCATCTGATCAGTAAGTGAAGCTATCCACTAAATAAAACTAACAGAAGCTTAAACAACTAAACACGCATTACAAACTAGATTCGATAAAAATACTGTTCTAAAGAATTAACGTGCATCCGTCCAATCAAACCAAAAAAAGTCAAAACAAAGGTTTTGTCCAGGAATAACAGGTATTTATGAAAAGACAAGAAAACTAGCAAGTTGTATTTGTAGAGCATGAAGATACCTTCCAAAGAGAAAAGCGGTAAGCACTGTGGTGCCAGAAGAGCTGCTCACGTTACAGTCGTCTGCCAAAGCTAGGTCTGCAAGAAGAAATGATTTCCGTAAGGAGTTCTCAACTTCTTATAAGAAAATTTTGTCAGCTTCAGATGTCTGCGAGAACTTGACGTCTTCGAAAAAGAGTCTGATCACATTTTTCCTGATATAAGCTGCTGCTTCAGGTCCTCCATGACCATCAAAGACCTGTGCAATGATCCAACCACAATCAGTTAGTTCCACAAAGAAAATCAACAGAATAGGGCAGTAACAGTTATAGGCATGAAAATTGCTTACCCCATAGAAAGCACTTGGCTTGGGAAACTTGAAGAGAGATCCTAGATAGTTGGATAGATCATCTATGCATATATGCTCATCTTCCATATATCTCCTGGCCCAATGTCAGCATAGTTACCAGAACGGATACTAGGGACAAATTGCAGGATGGCAGAATTATGAGCTGCATCAGGAATTTTGTTTGCAGATCTTATATCCTAAAATAAGAAAGTAAACGTTAGGCCATCCACTAAAGCTTAAGAAGTTCAAATATCAACTTCATTTGAAGAAAGTAAAAGACAACAATGATTTCTTTTTATCATAGAAACATTCCCAGGTTGAAAACAACTATAGCACCAAGAGTCTAACACCAATTATAGAATCAAGTTCTTTACATGAATGCATTCTTATATACTCTTAACACTAGGTACGAATTAATCCACTATGTTCACAGCACAGTAACAAACAGATATCAAAAGATCTGCCTCACACTCCTCAAATTTTCATAAATTCAAATTTGCAGTTCCCAGTTTATTACATTATTCACATCTGTAAAGGTCCTTCATTCATATTTATAAAAGTACAGATAAAGATCATCTCCCTAAAAGAAACAACATTTTAAAACAAATCGTAAACTTAATCAGTCAACCAAAAGAAAAAGATCAATGAAGAACTTATAATAGAATTACAATATGGAATTCATCAATAGCTTAAACTAACAAAAATCTAACAGTGTCTATATCTAAAGTTTAAGGGGGAAAACAAAAAATTTAACTAAATCTTATACAATTATAAAAGACAATTGAAGTAAGCTTTCCAATTTGACTCGTTTCTCCCAGCAATAAAACCAAAACACTAATCGAAATTAAACTAGCAAAATCCACAAATTCAAAAGTCAAATAAATTACCTTCAGCTCTCCGTCAATATGAACAACAGATCCATCTCTATACGTAAGCATAGACCGCCCGTTCCTCCGGTTGAACTGGATAGGGACCCCGCGGCCCGACTCGGGATTGAAAGCGAAGACCGACTTGAACCCGTGCTTGTCGAGGATGTCGCGGACCTTGAGCTGGTCCTGATCCCACCCGCCCAAGCTCGACTTGAACACGTCAATCGGACCTTTACCACTTCGATAGAGATAGATCTCCACCTCGGGTACCTTTGTCCTCACGGTTCTTGAATTCGGGTTTGATTGAGGCCCGTACTGCTCCGTGTTTGTTTCTTCGATCTTCGATTAATTTCTCTTTCTTGTCCTCCATTTTTGTCAACGGCGAGTACTTAATCCATACATTAATTGACATTGGCGTTGTTGGAAGGAGGCTGGAATGCTACCCTCGCTTCTGGAAATGGAGAGACTACGCGAGAGTGAGATGAGAAGAGAGCAGAGTACAGAGCAGGAACTCTGAATCGTATTTTACGGCTTCGAAAATGAACACGAACACTGAAAACTCCTTTTTGGAGTTTTCTAAATCCAGTGTTTGAAAACACAATTTTGCAAAACGATGTTTGAAAATTATTTTGAAACACTACTTACCAAACAACAAAACCAGTGTCTGAAAACAATTTTCAATGTTCGAACACTGAAAAGGGTTTTTGAAAACCTTCCCCAAACATGCGCCTGATAATTTATGGTGAGCTTTACCAATCTGTTTGCTGTTTGCAGAAAATGTAATTTTGTTTTTGTTACGGTAGATAATTAAGTGATACAATCTGAATTATGTTTACATTAGTATGGGTGTTAATATCCTTTTAGGTAGATACCCTTTTCCTGGTTTATTGTTGTGCATCTGATGTGATTTTATAACACCCGTGATCAGGTACACAAGGAACCGACACTTAATAGATATAATTGAGATCTATAACCAGCTGCACGGGGAAAAGAAGCAACGAATGTTTAAGCTCGGCTATCTTACAGTGCTCTTGGGCTTGTCTCTATTCTGGTATTGTGCCAAGAGATGTCGTAATACCCTTAGTAAGTTACTTTGCCTCCTTTTCAAGCAACTTAGGTGCTGAAATACATTCCATATGATGTGTCATAGGTTGATGTGGACTGCCATCGATCATCAATGATAGGGTATTGACCGTCTTACCAAGTTCTCCCACTGTAAGTTTCTGGAAACGTTTACTGCGAATCTTTGAACATCACAGAAATTGAGTAGCTTATGTCTTTATTGTTAATATGTCGAAGCATGTGAATTTTTTAGATTGAAGTAACTAGAAAGGAAAAGTTAAAAGTAGTAATTTAGATCATCAACATAATAATAATAGTAACACTAGCTTCAACAAAATCATGATAAAAGAGTCGAATTTTATCCTATTTATGGTGCTTCTGGATAAAAAAATGTTGAAAAACTTGAGAATTTTAATTCCTGTAAATTTGAATTGATAAAAATCTGTTAAACTGTTGGGATTAGTATATTGATTATAGGGATTGGTTAATATGTTTTGTGGGGGTATAGATGGCTGCTGTTTGGGACTGTAACGCTGGTGACAGCATATTTCAAATAAATTAGTTAATGGCAGGTTCTTATGGTCCCTGACGTGAGATACTGAACCTATTGGAAACCCATTTTTCCTCTCCCTATGTCCCCTCACTTTTTAATTTTGGCTAATTATATAGATGCAAAAAAATTTATGGGAACCTAGCCTGCAAAGAAATTTCTACTTATTAGGCTAGCTATGGTTTCAGAAGTACAAAATTCTTCAAATTCTGTGCTAAAATGAAATAATAAAAGAGTTGGAAGTCTTGTTGTCTCGGTGATTGTCCTTGTTCAGGCTGCAGCTGGTTGATGTTATCTGTTAATTTTAGTTTTTTTTTTTTTGTGGAAGGACTGTACTGTGACAAGAAAAAGTCCAAAAATTTCTAAAAGCACAGGCCAAGTCGGACACAACCGCACAGATCTATTAGGCAGCAATTCTGCTCAACAGCAGAAGTTGATCAACAATATTTCAAGCAATAAATGATTCATAGAGAAACTCAACTGTTAATTGATGCGGTTGATCGATCCTAACCTTATGTATAATACACATGCTCATGTGAATCTGGATTTGATACTGACTGGCCGATCCTGACCTTCCATGTAATACACGTATGCAAGTGAATGTGTTAACCTCCCATGTAATACAAGCGTGCAAGTGAATGTGCATGAAATCCGCATGTCTTGCATGAAGGGCAAGAATCAGCCGAGTCATGATATATGGTAAAGGTGGGCTCTGGGCATTTTAGCAAGTTGTATACCATAACAAAACCAGGACATAAAAGGCAAACCCTAGAAAGAAATTTGATGAATATATTGGGAAAGAAATAAACTACATTCATTCCTAAGAAGAAATAGCAGACTAAAAACATTTTGGTCTATTCCAATATTTCAAGCCAGCTATGAAGCTCTTATTAGTTGAACCATGCAAACAATATCGGATTAACTCCGCTGGAAAATCTGCTATAAATGGGACTTTCATTAAAGTTTAATTAAGTAAATAAATTTATGAGTCATAAAATGGGCAAACAAGCTGTTTTTACATCCAAAGGATTCAATAACAATAAAGTTGAACTACATAATTAGCCTAATAAGCAGATGTTCTAACAAACCATGTGCTGCCTGATAAGAGACACTACTACTAAACCTAGCAAGAAACTGTGAAACTGTAAGTAATCCTACTTAATCCTACAGTAATACTCAATAACTTCTACAGGCAATTTATCTAAGAGGAGCAAAACCCAACTCCTTGCAGCATAGCAAGATGTGGGATCTGTGTAGTCAGTATGAGACCTTGACATGCATGGTTGGTGGTTTATCAAATTAATCTGCTGGCAGAGATATGTTGATATCGGTTGCTGAATTTCTTGGTTCCTGTATGGTGGCACAGTTTTCTCTGTGGAAGGAAGGCAATGAAGCAAGGTTTGGCTTCAGTGCACTAGAACTTTGTTGCCCATGTCCACCCATGCCCTCCTCATTTTCCACATTAGCAGTGGCTCCAGTCGGTACTGATACAACAGTGGCAGGAATGGACTCACTTTTTTGCTTCTTTACTTTCTTCTCGTGGTGGTTGTCTGGTAGAAAACTCCCCACCACAACCTGATAACAAAAGGTTAGGAAAGTGTCCGAAGCCATAATTCATTTGACCCTTAATAGTAGGAGAAAGCACAACGGTTTCATGTTGGAAACCCACAAAATCCAGCAAGTCTATTTTGGTGCTCAGCATTAAAGATCTGATTACACTGTGTCATCGAATAGCCCTAGGATTCTTTGTCAGCATCTTAAACCAATCATATATTAAAGATGTTATGAAAGATCCAGGACACCAATCTGTTTATTTTTCCTATATAGTTCATAATTATATAAAAGGAAACTTAAAACGGATAAACTTACCTGCACCGGACTAGCAGCAACCAGATGTCCAGCAACTCCTCCCCCTACAACACGATCATCATGGCTAGCCAAAGAGACACTCAACCCGCCTGATCTGCTCCTTGTTCCTTGTGTTTCAGTAGCCAGGAATGATCCAGACAAGGAGAGTATTTCAAAACGACCCTACAAGCAAAGATAGCAAACAGTTAAAGGCAGATTTTCTCAAAAAAATGATTAGAACTTCAAACAGTATCAGAAGTTCAAAACCAATGCAGCCAATAAGTGTTTTCATCTCATTTTCTTGCAAGTGCTCAAAGGCTGTATTTGACTATTTGTGTTTTAACAGTATAGACCACTTGAAGAAGCAGAGCCATTATCTGGAGATTTTGACCTACACACTGGAGAGCTAGCCCCGGTTAGCATATGTCCCATCTACTTGCTCATAGATAAAAGGGGATTCATGTTTCACACGTACAATCACCTATGTACATTGTTAAAGTACTGCCATCAGCAAAATCATGCAATCGTATTTATGGCACACTTGAGTTCAAGCTATAGCTATCAGGATCATTATACCCCCTTAGAACCACAATTTGGATCCTAAATTCCGATTCGTGGTACATTTGCGCACTGGATGATCCAATTTTTCTTAAGATTTTAGCTGAAAAATTGGAGGAAAAAAAGATTTTCTAGACAAGAAAAAAATAAGAGAATGCTCGTACTTTATTTTAAATTTATGTTTTTCAGAATTATGTTTATTGAGTTCTTTTAAATAAGAGCTGGGTTCTTTTTCTTTTTTTTTTGTGTTTTTACTAAGACTTTGACAGCAAGGGGGTATTTTTTTTCCAAATAAAGAATGCAGTAATTGAATGGATGGTACCGGGGCATGATTTTCTTTCTTAAAGCTAATGGATAATGGGGATGCGATGTAAGAGATAGATAGGGATACAAGATTTCGACTCTGATACCACTTGATGTAGGGAAGATAGGTTGAGGGAGAAGACAAGAAATGGGAGAATAATAGAAGAAGCAGACTGAATAAGTAGAAGAGAAGAGAACAACAAGGGAAGAGGAAACATAACAAAAACAATGAGACAAAGATCAAATTTTATTCAATAATCAATATCTGAATTAAAGCCCTAATATGATTGCTCTTATATAGGCACTAATCCTAAACATAATAGGAAACCCTAATAATATAGATACTTAAAATCTACAATTTCCTAAACTAAAGTCCTACTATATTACTATTCGCTCCTAATAAAAGCATATTTACAAAATAATTTCTAATTCAAAATCCCGCAAATCTTAGAATAATACATATTTCTTTTCCCATTTGGCATCACCTTTCCATTTCCACTACCATTTTTGATCCAATAAAGAAAGAAACATATAATCATAGAAGCCTATATGGAATTTTCTAGTATTTGATAGATGGTTTATAGGTATCAGATACACAACAATAATTACTCAAAAATAAGAAAAAATGACATTTTAAAGAAAGTGATATAGTCAGACACACTTAAGCTCCTTTTCTTTATTTCTTTACCTTTCCATCTCCACCACCCTTTTGATCCAATAAAGAAGAAATATAGAATCGCAGAATATAAAGCCTGTGACCCTAAATTAAGTTTTCCCATGTAATAGAGCTTTTTGCAACATATAAGAATCTTATGTATGTCAATTGCTTATTTCTTTCCGCAAATTTTCAGCCTGCTCTCATGCCCATTCATTTTTAATTCAACAAAAAGGAAGATGTTATTAATAAAAGACTACCATCTCCGAGACGCTGATCATGGTTAGAATAGTCAAATTAGCTGTTGTGTGCGCTTCTGATGGTTCACTCATCAGACATTAGACTAGAGCTACTTAGATTCCAGAATATTCTGTTCTGTAGTTACACCAAGTTCGTTCACTTCCATGTAAAGATCATTTCCTTCTCAAAGGTGAGTCACCAAACTTTGATGGATGTGAATCTGATCCCGTGGGCTTTGGCAATGTTGCTGATAATTTCCATGATGAGCATTGTTTTACCCACTCCAATTCCCCCAGATAGTCCAATCTCTTCTCCAAGATGACAAGGGGCTAAAATAACCATGATTTCAATTTCAATTTCAAAAATAATTACTGTACCCAATCAGCACATCGTATGACATCACCAATAATTTTAACTAATTGGTCCTCTGGGTCCCTTAAAACAACATATCTTAGATATTTCATTTTTCAGGAGTAGTCTAGATATTAATCACTAAGATAATTCAACTTATCAATTTTATAATTCAAACCTTCCATTTTGCTGTCCTCCTTCACAACTAGCAGCACTTTCTGGTTAATAACAGATCATCATCCAATTATGACCATTAATGAAGTTATACCAGCTGATGATCTAAAACTGTTTCTGATGCAAAACAATTAATTATTTGCAAGTCAAACTCCAACTTACAATTAAACTAATATAAGTTTGCACGTGTACTTGAGCTGCAAATGGATTGTTCAATGTACCAACTTGCAACACCAATTTCTTTAGAAATTAGACATCAATATACTGTTAAAATTAGAATACATGCATTGATTAAAAGTAATCAAGAGCTTGCTTTTGTTCAAAGCATGAGTATAATCTATCATTTTTCTCGAAAGAAGTCATAATTCTTTTTAATGGATTTCCAAATTTGTAGGAACATAAACAAAAATGTGTCTGGGTGTGTCACGCACACACAAATGATTAAATATCTTAACTTATGATAAGTTCTCATGTCAATATTTCAGTCAATTCAAGTCAGATTTTAATACAGGAAAGGTCATTTCATCTCCTAAATTCAGAAAAAGAAGACCTGTTCAGAGGTCTACTGCAATGTTTACAAATATAAAATCATGAGAAACCATCTTAGAAAATAAGGATTCATTTAATATAATACAACATAGTTTCTAAAAACTTAAAGCTCCTAAATATTGAGATGGAATGTAAATTGGCAAACCTCATACGTCAGAGTACCCCCATAAGAATCAGGCTGACGAAGTGTAACATTTGAAATTACTCCATTAGCAGACAGGATACAAATAGCTCGAGGTCCTTGTTGAGCAAATGATATAATCTTCATAGTAACATCCTTAAACAGACAAAGAAAAGCACAAATGAAGTAAAATACAACACAATTCCCTTCCTAATATTAAATTATTAATGACGAGTGTCGATCTAGAATAAATAAAAGTACCACGGTTAGAATTTTCTTTAGCACAATTTAATTATTACAGTTTAGGAAGCAAAGCTACTTTTAAGCAACATTAGACAAGTGCAACTCCTACAAAAATTGGTGCTAAAGGCAAATATACTGTGAAGATCTAGTTGTTGAAAATTTAGAATCTAACAGATAATAATGAAGAGTTAGGAATGTAGCTAAGAAAATGAATTGGAGAAGGTACTTTGTAGGCTACTGGCTCTAAATTCCTTCCCAAATTTAGTCTAAGAATTTGGAAGTCAAAAGAATCTCCTCTGTACTCTTGGGACTAAAACTTCTTTCAAATATTTACTCTAACTGCCTTTTTCTATATGAAGTCAGAACTCAAACCAAGTATAAAAAATAAAATTTTCAACCTTTTTCACCTAACAAAACATACCTCACCAGCATTGACAGTGATAAGATGAGGTGTAAAGTTTGTACCCATAGAACTAGCATCCCATTCACCTACAAAATAACATTGGAAGAAAAGCTATAAATACAAAATTTCATATTTAAAATGCATAACAAATTACTAATAGAGACACTTCGGCCCTGCATGTCAGACTAGAAATACAGGAGGATTAACTTAACGCATTCAATGAAGGTATTTGTTGCTTTAAAAGTTTTTCAGAAGCAAACCATTCCCCTGAGGGTGTTAGGAATAAATAATAGGGAGTACATATTTCTTTTCCATTTTAACTCAATCCATCTCAACTAAAGATGTTACCAATCAAGTAATCTTGCACCTTTAACAAGTTCCACTATGTTTCTGTCATTGCAGAGCATCATGTCATATCCTTTCCAAAAAGGCAAGAGTTAACGAATCTTAGCCACATGAAGAAAATTCTTCACTCTCTACCCTACAAAAGTCCACCTTTTTTATTCGAAGGACTAGGATTATAACTTTCCAAATCTAAACAAGAGCATATCATAACAAGGTCCCACAAACTTTAGCAAGCATATATCAACAGCTGCCATCATATAAGGAATCATTCAAAGAAGAATATAGAAAATCTGAAATCAGTCTGAATCAAGGAATTAGTTCCAAAACCACTGTAGACCTAAATAGCTTCCACATTCCAAATCAGAAACAAAAAATAAATATTCATCCAAAATGGAACCAAAGCATCACTATTAATGTCAAAATTTATTACTTCTCAGAACAGCGTGAATCATAACAATATTGTTATGTCCATAAAGCACACATGAACCAGAACAAACATGCTACAATTTGAATCAGAGAAGTTGCTTCAGAAGTACTCATTTACCAGAATTTTCCATTCCCATTCTCTCATGTTGCTCACTCTTTCCTCGCTTTCCAGAAGATAAATCACCAGCAGGTGGGACAGAAGATGAAAATGGCATTGGTGACGATGGCGCAGGGACTGCCCCGTCTGGTCCATATTTTCGCGGTCTGTCGCTCTTCTTCTTTCCTGAGGTTCCTGCCAACCCTACACCATCTGGCGAGGCGTTTACAGCCGCTGATCCAGTAAACTGGTTAGGGTTTTCGGACCTTGGGGCCACATGATAGGCTGATGGAGCTTCTGCTCCTATTACTGTGACTCCCGAACTCATACCTTTTCTTGCTTCCATGCATAAATTGAAAATTATCCAAATTCAATAAACCTACCAAGAATCCTATTTTCACCAACTTTGCACACTCAAGGACCTAAAAAAAGAATGTCAATAAAAATCAGTATCAACAGAACAAGAAGCTAATTAATCCAAATATAAGACAGAAAATTATTTAAAGAAAATCTAAGAAAAATACATGCTATGAACATTTGCCTCAAACTCTAAAACCTGCAAGTCAAGCTAGGTATGAGCCCAACTATAAATTTGATGGAAAAAGAAAAGAAAACCAAAATTTCATAAAGGATCAACAGTAATGGACTGTCGACCCAAAATATTCATCAGTAAAAAAAAATACTAATCAGTATCCTAATGAAAAAAAAATAGTAAAAATCAAAACTTTATCAACAAATAAAAAGCAATATACAATGGAAATCTACTCCAAGCTCAACATTCTGTTCAATCTTCGAAGATCGCAAGCAGAAACAACTCCAGCGAGAATCCATATAAGGCATCAAAAAAACACACAAAAAATAGACAATAAGTTTTACACAACAAGCATCCCGATAACTCTAACTTGAACCAGAAACAACTCAATATGTCATCCTAAAAATAATTTCGAAACAAACATAAACATAAAATCATAAGCCATACGATCGCAAACAAAAAGAAAACAGTAAAATCAATGTCGAAACTCAAAATCTTCCTCGAAACTTAAAGATCGTGACCTGTAGCTTTAACTGAGACTTCCCTCCGGCGGAACTCTCCACATTTGCAGAGCACGAACTGCACTTACGAAGTTTCTCCGATTTCACTCAAATGGAACTGACGGTGACAAAGAAAAAACCTGTTTCCTGAGAAACGAAAAACGGTTATTCTTTTCCACTTTTTCAGTTGTCGGGAAAACCCTGGCCGGTTTTTGCAGAGACTACTGGAGAGAGAGAAAGAAAGTGCAAAATAGAAAAAGGAAAAATAAATATTGGTATTATAATAAATTATACAAAAAAAAAAGCTTAAATAATGTGAAAAATGATTAGTTAATTACTAACTTATAACTGCTAAGATCGATTAATGAAATTGGTTAAAAGAAATTTCACGTCCGTGAAGGAAACCGAAAATTTGAAATTTGAAAAAAATGGTTAAAACAGTAATATGGTTGAAGATAAAGGAAAAAAGAGGGAAAAAAAGTAATAAATCCCTTTTTTCTACTAACTTGGTAATTTTCTGTGTGTTTCCATCTGAAGGTGCAAAGGTTTTTCATGGGGGACCGACCTCTCTGTTGGCGCTGCTGACTTGCTTTCTCTCTTTTTTGGAAAATGAAATCTCATAGTTCTAAGTTATGCCCTCGAGTGTGAATCTAAATAACGAGTATGCCACTGTGCAACTGGACACTGGGTGTCAGGGTGTGGTGGTTGCGTCACCTGCCGGTGAGAAGTCAGGTATCACCTACCAATGACCACTGTATTGTCGTAGGTCATGTCCTCCCCTTTGTAGGAAATGTTCACACGTGTGGAACAGATGAATTCTGCTGCAACAAAACAATGAAACTTATAATTGACACGTGTGAATGGAAAAGCTGTCATTAGAATTATGATATTTCATTTTCCACAAAAAAAATTATTTGGTGAAAATAATTAACTAACAACATCAAATCGTTGATGATTTATAACTTGACCAAATTAAATAATATTTTTTGTCATTTTTGGACAAAACGGATACTAATTCAAAGACATGGAAAAAAACAAGAATTAACAAGGAAACGCATGGCTAGAATCACGAAGAAGATTCAACTAAATCACCTAGAGCTATCAGATGGTGCACTATTAGAAATAGCGAAGATTCTTTTTGTATTTAAAAAAAAAAACATTTCTTTGTTTAATTTTGAATTATTCACATGGTAAAATTAACATTAAAGGATGTAAATTGATTATTTATCAAAATAAATAACAAATTTGTGGACCATAACGATCGTTAAATTGAAAATAAAAATTAAAAAATAACTAATTCAATAATTTTTCACATCGACAACATGTCATAATAGCAAACTGTCAGTTTTTCTGGTTTAAGGCACTTCAGATATAGTAGCGTAATAGATCTTCAATATAACGAGTTGCTCGAGACATTAATTTATTGACTTTAAGTCACAATTTAGTGTAATTAATATCTTATCATCGTCGTAATTAAAAAAAATCTAATCAAAATCAAATTTAACTAAATAAGTAGATTGACATATAAGGAAAGGTTGGTCAATTTAAATGCGTATATTAATTTTATGAATATTTTGAGTTAAATTAAAAGCAATGAGGATGTGTTATTGAATATGGGTTTAGCTCGATTCCATTATTTATATTTCTTTAATCTCTCAATGATGTCTTAGATACTTTACATGTTTATAGATTTTTATATTTTTATATAGTTGTTTTGGGCTATTTATAAAGATTCTCAAGACAGACAATGATTAAAAAATACAATTGACTTTTCAATTAATAAGATAAACGATATATCATCACTTTGCTTGCATTCATCATAAAAGTTATAATGGATTCATTTGCAATATCTTACTTATATCATGTACTTTTGACTTAGCTCAATTAGTAATCACATTTTTTAAAATGAAATATCAAGTTGAACCGGAGTGATTCATAATTCATTGTGACTTTATATATTTATATGCAATTTTTTTACATAAAAAAGAAAATTACATCTAATATAAAAAAAAAGTAAATCTATATTATATTATTATTTGTGAGTACGTCTACGTGGCAAACTTGATGATGTAGAATTTTAGTAGGTTTTATATTGTCTTAATTAAAGAAAAAAAAGTCTTCAACTTCCGATGCTTCTGATTATGAAACCTTCGATAAATAAAATGCCAATTAGCCATTCAAGTATGAAAATATTTGTTTTGGAAATAATAAATTGCTATTTATGAAAATCTTTAATTAATCACATACCAATTAGCAACTCAAATATAAAAACATTCATCATGTTGATAATATATTGTTATTTTTTACGTCTTAGCATTATTTCATCTAATCTATATCTATATGTATTATATTTTGCGGTGGTTTGCGTTGACGTGACACCGTGTAGAGTTAAATTTTTAAAATTATATTTTTTCATTTTTTTATTAAAATGATTTAATTAGTTTTTAATGGACATAAATAATTCAATGTTTTGAAAGACAAAAACAAAATAAAATATTACACCTATCAATTATGTAGACAAGTCAATTTATTAAAAAAAAAAACGAAGAAAGTGTTAACTTTATCAATTATGTTAGCAAGAAAAATACTTTTGTTTCTTGGAGAGTGATATTTGGTTCACGTTCGTATGTATGGATTATTTTTTAGAGAATGCATTGATTTCTTTTTATTTCCTTTTAGAAAATTAATACAAACTATTGTAAATAAGTTTGTTAAATTACATAATTTGTACTTACTATATATTATTTATGACAATATTATTTAACACAAGTATAGATAGATAAATATAGGTTAATCACCATATAACAATTTAAACTTTTTAAATAATGTTTTTTCTTACCAAATCATGGGATAATTAAATTAAACTTTTTAAAACTCAATAGCTTAAGTTAGTATAACCACAATTATAGGGTACTTAATCTGAAATTTACCCTTTGAAAAATGCTATAAAAACAAAACAAGACGAGCTAGCAAAAAAAAAACAACACAAGAAAGAAAGATAAAAACAAAACAAGACAAGACAATACCTCATATTTTGGAGAAATTGTCGGCTTTTTTTTTTTTTGTTTATATCTAAAAATTTAAATTAATTAAAAAATTTAATGGTAATTTTAATGATGATATTTTTATTTTTATATTAAGTTTAAACTTGAGTAAATAAAAATAATAATTTAAAAAGAAAAAAGGCATTATAGAAAAGAAAAAACAAGAAGGAAGAGAGTAAAGGCAAGTTGAGTAGTAGAAAATTAGACAGTGGAGAGAAAGAAAAAACTCTTTTGAGTTCCAAAACAATGTCAGAGATAAACTGAACAAAAAAAACTTAGGAAGATACTGATAAAACTCTTCTTTCCCTCTCACCATCTTCTTCTTGATTTCCTTCCATTCTCCGATGAATCCATACAAAACTGAAGGCGATCTGTTCCTTCACTGCAACCATCGTGATCTAGGCCCACCACCACTACAACATACCCACATGATTACGCAATCTCAGCCGTCGATTTCCCAAGATCAGCACCCCGAGGAGACCCCATTCTCTCTGTCCGAAATCGTCCTCTTCCGCTCATCATCATCCGCCGACTCACGGAGTCACTCGTCCTCCGAGAACGACGATACCCTCTCTCACCCAAGCCTCACCGCAATCCCCCAAACGCCCCCGACAAACCCCAAAATCCCCACCCAGCCCCAGGCCTACATCAGCCCCGAGCCCCACATCTCCTCCCAGTTCTACACCTTCAACGCCGAGTCTCATTCCCTCATGATCCGCTGCATCAGCGAGCCCCGCCTCGCGACCCCCGCCGAGATCCGCGCCGCCACCCCGCGCGCCGTCCTCAAGTCGTGGCGCTCCGTATGGAAGGACCGAAACGAGGACACGGCCTACCTCACCGCGTGGAAGCGCATCCAGGACAAGCTCACCGCTCACGTGGACCCCACATCCGGTAACGAATTCCTTTGCTTCAAGAACAACTCTCAACAGTTCGTTTCTCACATTAATCAATGGCAAGACATCGTCATGAGCTTTCATGGCGATGCCGATTTGAAACACTTAGGGCTTAAAGAAACGATAGAGAGAATTAAGCAAGTGTGGACCGTAGGTGCAAAGTTCTATGGAATCCCAGAGAGTTACATTAGGGTTTGTATTGCCGCTTGCCCTGTGTGCAATGCTGCATCGGGCTCTGCGTCCAGGACTAAGCGGCGTAGGTTTGAGTATACGGAGTCGTTTGATGTGCCAGCGAAGGAGGTGCCGCATAGGTTGCAGCAACTGGCGGCGAAGCATAAGGTTGTGCTCTGCATTAGGCAGAAGTACATTAGGTATAAGCCGTTTATGGCTGAGGTGAAGGATTACGCCTGTCATCGGGCTGGGGAGCCCGCCACCAAAAAGTCGAGGATTCTGAAGAGGGAGCCCTATGCCTCCAAGAGGTGTGGCTGTGGGTTTCGGATTAGGGCCATTGTGCCTATTACAAACTACAATGAGAAGGATAAAACTTTCATATATCAGGAAGAGGGACTGGCGGTGTTTAAGCTATATGCAGTGCATTCAGGGCATGAGCCGGGGCCTATGGATGGGAATGCGAGGATTATGCACCGGGTTGTTGGGCATAAGGGAGGGTTTTTGATGGATCAAGATATGATGTATGGAGTGAACGAGGATATGGAGAATGATGTGTTTGGATTGATGGGGAAGGACGAAGGGGACTTTCATCTTTCAGTTTTGCAGCAGGTGCAGGAATTGAGAGCTGAACTCGGGTTGTTTGAAGGCAGGATTAGAAAACTCCCGCATGGGTTGTTGGGTTCGGTGTCTAGGGAACTGTTCGATATTCTAAATAAAGTTAGAAGTTTAGGGGAAGAAGGTCCCAAGTCAATGGGGTTGCTCGACAAGTCACATTCGGATGATGTTCTGGTAGGAGAGAATGATTTGGCACATTGGAGCAATCACCACCACGGACAGATATATGGGGATGACAAGGAGACAGAATTGATTGAGGATGATGGAGACAGTTTCGAGCGGACACTTGGGGATGTTGTTCCTTGGCATCAGATAAGCACGGAGTGTAGGAGTCAGAAGGATCTGATGAGCGAGCCTTGTAAGCCTGAGAAGTGGTTGAAATGCAGTGATTTTGATGAGAAGAGCATTCTTGACTGTGAAGATACTAAATTAACCAAGCCCATGAGACATGATGAGGCTATAGTGACAGATGTAGGTCTTGTTGGCATACAGGTTGATAGTTTCTACCAGGAAAACTCTAAATGGTATGATTCTCCTTGTGGGTTGGACTCCAGCACAGATTGTGGGGACAGTGGATTCAGAAATGGGGAGATTATGTAGAGTCTTGAAGAACCAGGTTAACCCACACTAACTTAGTCATGAGTTTATATTATGCCCATTCATCCCATCTGACTACTGGGGCTGGGTTGTATATTTATGTATACTGAAGATTTGAGCCTCTTACATGATTTAGATTTTTTTTGCTGCGTGTTGTTCTGTAAAGTATAGCCAATTGGGCTTCTCTGCACATATCTTATTTGTTAATCATGTGCTGGACCTCCATGATTTTTAGCTTGGTTCTTATAATGCACAGCGGTGACTTTTTCCATTTCCCTTTGTTCTTTGAAATTCTTATATATCATGTGTAATCTTGCTTTTCTTAACCTTTTATTGTTGCATGATGTGATATGGAATTTATTCGCACAACCTTTATGTTTCTTTTATCATTTGTACAAGCTTCCGTTTCATGAAAGCACATCAGTTAGTCACTTTATGTGTTCCACTATTGGAGTGCTGGTAAATATTTGTTGGCATTTATCAAGAGTAAAAACTGGAGATATCGGTAGATTCTCTTTGAGCCATGACAGATGAAGGTTTATTGATGGTTATAAAGCATCTCTGTAGTGATACGTTACTACGTCTTTAGGTAATTTCTGGCAGTCACATTCACCTACCAAGTCTTCAGATGATAATGTGTTGCAGGATTCTTGTGGGGTTGGACTGTTGTCTGTCCAATTTTTCTTCTTTAGTTGAGGGCTTCGACAAACTGTATTTTTTTAACGGTAAAAGAAAACCCCAAGAACAACTCCAGAAGCAATTGCTGATTTGGAGGGCCTTTAGGCAACTACTAATACTACGCTTATGCACCCAAACTTCCAGATGCGGGAAGCCCATTCAAACTGTATTGGTCTACCATTTCTTTAGGAGATTCTATCATCTGCTTTACTTCTGTCCTTTTCCTTTTCTTTTTTGGTTGAGGCCTTCAACATTTAAAGTGCATTGGTATGCCATTTCTTTAGGAGATTCTATTATCTTCCTTAGTGTTAGCTGGTTAAATATTCACCTATCTGGATCGCTTGGTAGGGTTTGTGCATCAACCTTTGTGTTGCAAAATCTCTTTACTGGATGTGGTTTTCTTTCTAGAATCACAAACTAATCACTAATGGGTACATTGTGAATGCTTTCGGAGCATCCCTCAGCGTTAACTGCAGGGTTGGTGGTTTACTTGCCTATAGTTGGTCCTAATAACACTCTGTATGCAAAAGGACCAAATTTTCATGATGCTATGAGTGAGCACGGTAGTCCTTATTTAGGTGGCATTACAAACAATTACTAGATTTTACATATTAAAAAACAACAATTACTAGATCTTAGAAACTGAGGGTTAAGTAACAGCTTAGAATTACTTTTTTTGTTTTTGTTTTGTGTTTACCCTTGTTGAGAAGTACTTGCACATATCGGGAGGCCCTGATTTTTATTAAAAGAAATGAGAAAAAAAATGCTGAGTGCATTTGCAGAACCTTGGAGTTTCTGTTTGCAACAAGATTGCAATTATGATTATAGACTTACAGTTGGGCTACCTTATGGTGTAATGGTAAAATTTTTGTAAATGAAAAAGAACTCAGAGTTCATTTGTATCTTTGGCGTGTAAATGACTCTTCTATAAGGGTTGGGACCCCCTTGGTACCCCATGCATATAATTCTACTTATCAAAAAAAATTACTAGATAATAGTTGTACGAAATTATCTTATGTGAAGCTTCATTAGTCTTGTTGAGCTTTTGAATAACTTGGATTTCGTTAGATTTTATGTTGTAAGGCAACTTAAGATACCTTTTATATGCGATAGGTCTGGGATTCAGTTTGAGTTCATCTCTTAAATCTCATAAGGTTTTCATCTCAAAAGTTCTTGTTGGGACTCTGAACAATTTTCTCTACAATGAGTTGCAGATTACAAAGAAGTTGAGCATCAGCAGAATATAGTTTCTAGTGAATCTTGGTGTGCATTGATTGTCATCATATTTCATGCATGTATGCATCGTTTTTATTTCTTTTCTAACAGGATTTTGTTTCCATATGCTTATGCATTTACATTTCAATGTGCAGACTTTTTACTAAATGCTAAATTTAGGGATCTACATAATGTAGACATTCTGGTTTTTGCTTGATTCTCATTTTAGAAACTCCAAAATTACTTATAAAAAAAAAGGAACACCAAATTTTTTCTTTCAAATCAATAATAAACATCACATGCAGGTTCCTCATTTATTTGGGGTTTCAAACAATTTTCTAGTTGTATTTTTTCATTGAGTTGGTTGAATTTAAAATAAATAGTAGAATGTTATTTCACATTCTTTTGTATTGGTATTTTCACAAAGATATATATGAAAGACTTGTTTTGTGTACTTTGATCTGCTAGTAATCCCCCCTCCTTTGAATGGTTTTCCTAATCGATGTCATATGCACTAAAGGGTTTTAATTGTCCCACTCCTGCCTAAGAGCTTAAAGCGCCAATCTTAGAGTCTTTGTAGAAGCGGTGATCTATGAATCAGTTTTTTGTGTATTGCAGTTTGCTATAGAGTATTGAGGAAATGCTATATATGAAAAGCAGACACCTTTGATGTTCTTCTTGCTTTGGGAAAAAGTTCAATGCAGATCAAATTCATGCCTCCTCTGCTTGGGCTGAAGCAGAGCAATTCTTACATTTGCTTGTACTGTCTTGATTGGCTAATATGAGTGTAATGCTGTTTCAGGATTTCTTTCGCTTTCAAGATCCTCTTTGTTACAAAATATCAGTATACCTTCTTGTGTCATGTGTATAGCCATACCTCATGAATCTGCAATCTCCAAGCTACTTTAACCATCAGCATGGATTTAACTTCCTCATTTAAAATTCATTTTATTTGATGGATTTAATAGTGTTATAGGCTGCTTAATGTTTGTGGCCGTATGCAAAATATATTTCTAATTTAGATAGAAACTGCTTTTGCTAATTGTTTTGGGAAAAAATGTTGTGACTCTACATCTTTCAGAAGTTTCTTCAACATCGAAACTTCAAGCAATTTGGATGTTAAGGTAACTCTCAGCACATTTTTTTTTTTAACTTACCCAAAAAAATTATGGTGACTACTCTCTTCAGAAGTTACTTCAACATCCAAATTGCTTGAAGTTTATTTTGAAAGCTTTCTGATGTATCTTTTGCACTCTCTAGCTCTTGATGTTCTCAACTTTGGTGTGCATTTATAAGAAAGCTCATCAATTTTTGGTATTATCTTTCTGGTGAAAATATTATTGAAGTCAGTTTGCCACAGTTTTGGGGTTACCATGAGCACATCGGTATGTTTGTTCTGCTTGTTTCATATATATATAGAGTTGGAGTTTAGTTGTTATGTGCTTCTCTAGTGACTTACCCATATCATTGGTGCCTTTTGAAATGTATCTTAACAGTTTCCTTCATCAAGTTTATATTCTTTCCAACTTTGGCCCTGGGTGAAGCTTGGGATCTGGATTGTGGTTCCTACCCCAAGGTTAGTTGGTATGTTATTGTTCAAACTTTGTTTTCATTTATATGTAAGCTGTCATAGGCCTTGTCAAATTTTGGATGCCTACCTTGATATTGGTTCACAACTTGTCTTGTGGGATTTTCAATACTCCGTGTACGTACTACACCCTCTCTTGTGCACTTCATACATGTGGACCCCAGTTCAATGGGTACTGCATGAATGTGGGAGGAGTATTACTCTGGGGTTGGAATAGTCTTCATTCTTGTAAGGCAATTGTAATTGCTCAATATCAAACTTTTAAGATTAGTTCTGCATTAGTCATGTTATCGTTATTTTAGATTGTAGCTAAAACAGTTTTTCCTGACTAATACATATAGGCCAAGAATGTCACCATGTTTATCCTCGCCCCCTCCTCCTTTTGTCATGATTAATGGATGTAAATGATTTATTATAAATGATGGTAACACTGCCATCAAAGCCTTCATCAGTGTGTGTAAACAGGATCAAGTCTTTGTTATGCAGAAAGTAAAAGAAAAAAAATTGAGCTTCAGGTATGACTAAGTAGTTTAGTAATTAGTTTTTCTGTAATACCAGTTGGCTTCATTCTATCAAACAATAATTTTTTAAATTTTCGTACTGCTTTGCTCTTGTATTGTTGTCTTTGGGCATGCAGTCTTGTTTCTCTTTGATGCGGAGAATTGGCATCAGCATTGCCCACCTTTTGGTGTTTTCTATCATGCCATTCTCTTTGTAGTCAATGTAATGATGCTACCAAACTGCATGAGCAGCCCAAATAACCCTAGGTGAGAAACTGAAAGTTTATGCTTGAGCATTGACAATGTTTCTGAGCAGCTCTGCTGAGGATTTTGAAATGTTTACTTCTTGCTGTGGTGTGTACTGTACTCCAACTACTCGTTTTAACAATGTGTACCACATAGTTTATGAGCATTAACTTGAATTGTCTCCTACGACAAGTGAAAAAGAAGTAGAGTTGATTAAATATTACTTATGTTGATAAACGATTACAGTAAATACTGAACTGTTGATGTATGAAGTGGTGATTACTGAATCAATACTAACAATTACAGTAAACGATTTAGGATTTCCTTTAGAATGTAAAAGAGTTAAACATAGGTATCAATTACTAGTTCTAAGGGCTAAGGGCTAATCTAGCTTGCTTTGTTTCCCATGTGAAACCATTTGATTTAACACCGGTTGTTTTGTATTTGATAAAATTTTAATTTGTGCAGGTTTTGGCATGGAGTCATCAGCTCAGCCTCCGAACTTTTCCGTAGGAAATATAGCTATGTTGCGACAGATCATAAGAAATGTTGAAAAGGTAATACGTGCCTGGATATGTAGCTTGGTAGCTCGCTTGCTTTAGAAAGTTGATTGAGTGAGATGTGAAGGATGAATATTTTAATACTGTGATATTTCATTATTTTGGCTTGCATTAGAAAGTTGATTGAGTCAGATGTGAATAATATTTTATAATGTGATATTTCATTATTTTGTTGTTTTTGAGATGGACTTCATCTTTTCATTCCTGCCAAACAGGATCATTTAAGCTGACGACAAGGTGAACAGTTTTAAGGCAGCGAACCACCTTTGCCTATTAGGAAAAGTAATGTCTAATACCTTTTACCCTTTTAGTTTGGGTAGCATTTTAGAATTCTCCCTCTCAATGGCAGTCACATAAATGTCTGACTAACGAAGATGCAGCGAATTTGTTGTTTCAGAAAATTATAAATGCATAAGCTTGTTATTCCCAATACTAGAGGGAAGGGAAAACGAAGGACTCATGGCTCTGGTTTGTCAAAACAAAATCTGAACCCAGCAAATAGTTTATGGGTCTGGTTCAGGCGTACACCCTTAGCAAGTAATGGTTCTTTTATTTGCGTAATGGATTAAGTTGGATTTCGTTTGTTCAGCCAAGCCCACATTAGCTGCTATGAGTCTGTCTGATTGCAACTTGGGCTTTCTCTATCTTCCCCTCAAAAACCACGGAGTCTAACGTGAGCAAAGGCCTTTTTCTACTTTTCTTCCTGGTCCACCAGAAACATAGAGGGGTAACCTTTGTCTACTGGGTATACAATGCTCATGTCACTAATGGTGTTGATCATTTTTATCTTCCCCTTTACATGGGCTTTGCCCAAATGCTTGACAAAGCAAATCTAAGTAGAATATCAATTCAAACAACAAAATTTTAGGAGGAAAGATAAGTACAGCTTCGTTAAGCTTTAGAGACAACGACAAAGATGTGCTAATTTTGTTACAAAAAGGTGCTAGACATGAAGCCAATCACAAATCATGAACATTCAGTAAACTTAATTTGGACTGGACGGCCTGAATTTCACTCCTGCCAAGTGCCTTGAGACAAACTCGCGAGCCAGAGCTTGAAGATCTCCGTCCAGCTGGAGTTCTTGATCCAACATGCTATAAAAGCTAGTGAGTTCTGTCGATGTTTGCTGTTGTCGCAGAGGATCGAAATGCGATGATATGTTAGAAGTAGACACCATGCTGTCTGAAGACGATGATACTATTTCTGATGAGGAATGAAGACTTGGAGGCGAAGAGCTTTGAGCCTGAGGTGGCGGTAGTGGTGGAAGAGTTAGGTGATGCAGTGTAGAAAGACGGGCCTGAATGTAGGCTAGTTCTGCCTGCAAATTCACTACCTGTACTCAATAAAGATAAAAATTCAGTTTATTATGAATTCTTTTTTCAAATATAACCACTATTCTCGGATTGCCGAACAATTTGACCGAGTAGTTTTTGTTTGGCATAGTATTATAAGAGATATATGCCACAAGAATCCATCTCATTGATAAATGGTATGAGAAGAGAGAAAAAAAAATGTTTTATTTTCATTCAAATATGAGATGAATCTCTGTGCCATGTATCTCTTATAGCATTGTGCTGAGCAAATTTTTTTTCAATTTGACCGAAAAGTGGTCCGCAAATAAAAAGCTGCACGCATTGTTACATACATACACACATAATAATACACGAATGGACACATCTTTTTATACATCAATTGTATTGTTTTTCCTCTCTTCATTTAAGTCTATATTAATTGAGTAAATCTCTGAATGAATATGAAAAATTCTTAATTGGTTCGATCTAAAATATTTATTAGTAACATTATTTTTTATCCTATATTTCTATTGAAGTTATCAATAGAGTTTTCTAAAATCAATTTTAAATCTAAACCCGTCAAGAATTTCTCCATAAAATAAGAGTGAACAATACTCTCGGCGTACACGAATGAGTCACATGTCTTTAATTATCTTAATCATATCATGGAAATAGGAACTACCATTAAAAAAACAAAAAAAAGGCTTCTAGCTAGCATGAGTCACAACGTTATCTTATCCAAATGAACTGACTATAAGTCTCCTTTTATCTTCTCAAATTATTGTAAAGTAGTCCATACAAGGAAGGTAATGGCATTCTACCTAATTAAAGCGCATTGCAATTGGTGCTTAATTATCTCTGGCAAACCGGCTATCAAGTGGAAAAGAAAAAATAAATACTTAAGCTTTCACTTTCAGGTTATCCATATATATAAGAAACCCTTATTTAACCCATTCCTTATCAATATAAGAAAAAACAAACCTAACTTTCGAAAACAAAAATGATATGTTCATGGAAATGATTAAATGAAAATTAATATATTCAATAAATTACCAATCATTTTTTCTAATAAAATTTTAAATGTAACAAGAATGCATCTATTATTATTAGAATATTAAGATTATTATTTAATAAAATTATTATTTTATTTATTTAATAAAAAATATTATTTTTATTAATTTAATTAATATTAATTATTTATACTTTATTGTGAATAAAATTAATATATTTATATTATACAAATAATAAAATCAAATTGATGAGAAAAAACTTTTAAATAATCAAATAATACCAAGCACATCAATTTATTTATCAAACAGATCAATTAGTTTGACAAAATTTTTAACGTAATTTTTATCAAACACCAAATAACTTTTAATTTTACACTATTTTTACTTAAAACTATTTTAAAATCACTTTTAAATCTCAATAAAAAAAAATAAAAAAAAAATTAAGCCAAAAGAGCTCTAAGACTTTCAGTGCATAGATTAATTAGCACAATACATGGGAGGACCCATAATCTTCAGTTCAACATCTGTAGTAATATATAATTAGTATTTAATTAGATTATAAAGGAGTAAGACTAGAAAAAAAGAAAGATAAAAAGAGTGAGAAAGTCAAAACTAGAGCCATTTCAATATTTCTCGAGATGCTAAGTTTGCTTGTTAGCTCCGGCAACCAACAACAACCCTTTGTCATCTATCGCGACATACACAGCCGCCAGCTAAAGCGCAAGTTAGCAACTTATCATGACCCTCTCATTAAACAATTTTTGTTGAGAAGCCAAAGCAAACAAGTGACAAAAAGAGAATTTTATAAATGATTTTTGTTTTTAACAAACAAAATTTAGCCTCAATATTTTTAAAAAAAGTTTATGAAAGAAAACAAAAACTGAAAAATATTTTCTAAAAAATGAATTTATGTCAAAATAGCCTTTTCAAACACAAAATCATTTTTAACTCTATAATTGTTTTACAAAAAAACTAGTTGAAAACCATTTTGTCAATCATAACCAAAACTACAACTGGGTGAGTACTCAAATCAGAAAATACTTGACTATCTTCCTTTAAATACTATAGATATGCATGCACTCTTAAACCTAGAAAGACAAGAAACCCTAAACCAGGCGTACGTTAGCATTTTTACCACTAGGAAAAATATGAGGAAAAGGTTCAAAACTGAGGCTGACAAACTTAGACAACGGACTATTGATAATGTGAAAACCTTGACCAATTTGCTTCTTTTTTTTTTTTTTTTTACAATTCGATTTGTCAAACAGTAATAGGAAACTGTGCAGTCCAAGGCACATGTTAGCAAGAAAATATTTTTTGAAGCATTTGTTTTCTCATTTTAACTCTTGCTGAACTGATTCCTGAACTACACAAAGTTGAAACTTACTCTTTCTTTTCTTTTTCTAGAAGAGGCATGGGTATATCAAAAATTATTGACTTACCGATTGGTTTTAGACCCAAAAAAATAATATTATCAATAAAAAATTTTAAAATTATTGATGCAGTTTGGGACGGGTCTAAAATATTGTCTAGTCAAGAATTACTCATGGGTATACTACTACACTCACTGGTGTTAAGATTCTAGTATAGAAGAAGTTAGCTATAAGTGTTGGACATCATGGATTCATGGGCCATAGCAAGCTGCATGTTTTAAGAGTCAGATTTTCTACTTAAAAAAAACAAATGGAAAAAAGAACAGAAAAAATGACAATCATGTCAGGGTTGATCTTCTTATATCCCCCAGGACCCCCACCCAACAAAAAGAAAAGACTAGATCAAAATTCTTGTCAGGCTTTTTCACCATATATAGGAGAAATTAAAGGAACACACCTCAAAATAAAGAAAAAAAACCTAACAAGTTAACTGAACCCAAAATTTCAAAGACAAAAAAAGCTTGCCCCTTTGAATTACCTTTAACAATTCTCTTTTTATAGGCCACTACTCTACTACAAAGCAAGTAAACACAGATCTTGGCTCCTCATGCATGTTATTATTAGCAAGATTATTACTAAAAGTTAGAGAAACTAATTAAAAAAGAAAAAAGAAGTGATGATCACCTGTTGTTGAAGAGTAAATATATGGGAAACACAGCCATAAACAGGATCTTTAACCCTAGCCAAGGCCTCATAACAAAGGGTGACAACAGCATCAAGCCTCTTATGGGCAGGTATCCCGAGGAGAAGCTTAGCAGCATTGCTTGCACCAAACACCTTGTGAACTGCAGCAAAGTGAGCTGTCCCTTGGTCTGGGTCAAAATATGGCGCAAATATGCACCCTTTTAGACATTTTCTCCTCAGAAACTTGCATGCACCACAAGGACCACCATTTCCTCTTCCTTCATTGTTTGCACTCATCATCTCTCTCTCTCTCTCTAGCTCTTTCTCTTTCTCTCTTAAGAGATTATCTTCTTCTTCTTTTCTTCAGTGAACTTTAACCTCTTGTGGGGTCTAAAGAAAGAAGAAGTAAAGAGGATAGTGAGATGGGTACTTATAATCAGAAAGCCAAATTAAATAATGGGTTTGGTTTGGATAAGAAAAATATCGAAGAGTTTTCTGCTTTTGGTGGTGGGTCATTTAAAAAGACTGGTTGTTCCATTTTTTAATTAATATTATTTACGCATTATATATATGTAGATATACTCTACAATATTGGAAAAGATACCTTGAGCGACCAATTTATTTCAATAGGTTGATTTTTTTTTTTTTGCATGGAATAAGTTTTTAGATCAAATACATGAGGCATAATTCAATAGCATGAGAGAAAAAAATCCAATAGATGTACCTTATCTATAAGGCCTCGATACATACAAGAGTTTTTCTAAAATCTTAAACCGATGGAAAATAATTTCATTATTTTTTACATATATATTATAACACATTACGTGTAAGTCAAATAAAAGATTAATAATATTGTTTTTGATATATTACGATGAATCATACGTTAAAATAATTTATTTATGATTGAGCGTGAAAAATAAATGTTAACGCAGATGTTAAAATATCATTTTTGTAATGAAAAAATGATTTTTCAAGACTGATCTAATGATCTGTAAATCAAGTCAAAGAGATTTGCGATATGTGCATAGCATATACATAGTGTATAGTAGATATACGGTGGTGTATACAGTATTACGTTACAGTATGTTATTTATTTGAGAGAGAGAGAGAGAGAGAGTATTTGGTTCAAACTTCAAAGGCACGGCAAGTGGAGGCAGCTGTAGGAGCAGCTTGCGTGAAGCAAACATACATGCGGTGAGTGACAGTTTCGACTTCCAATCGCCGCAATTGTAGCCTCGTGTGAACCCCATGTGGGACTAAAAAAGTCCCATCTTTCATCCTCTATTGTCACTTCTCTTATTTCCCCTCTCTCTCTCTCTCCTTTCTCTCTTGAGATAGATAACATTTTTATTATAAAAAAATTATGAAGTAAAATACATATATTTTAACTATAAAATGATTTTTATTAAATTTTAAAATTTAAAGAATTTAAATTTATATACAAAAATTATATATTATAAGTTTTACTTAATATTTTATTTGGTACATAAAAAAGAAAAAGAAAACTAAGGTAACGGGCCACCCACTTCCATGTTAGCAAGTAAATTAGTATATTTGTTCATATTTTTTTTCCGGACATACAACATTGAGATATTTGCATTGTGTTTTAAGTGCCACTTACACAATCCTAACATCGTCACTGTCAAAATAATTTTTAAAGGCTAAATATCAATTTTCATCCATAAAATTTGCATGGCTATTCATTTTTGTGTTTGAGCTTTTAATTTGATCAATCAATGTTGTTTCACGGTTTTATAAATTTTGTAATTCAATCACTACCGTTATAAATAACTTTATTGAAAAAAATTTATTTAAATGTTTAAGTGATTAAACTTTGTTGAACTGACAAATGAAGGCTTATTAGAGAAAATTTCCTCTTAAGTGAGATAGATATATGCAAGTGTGCTCTTTAAATTTTACCTAAAATGTAGTGTTTGTGCGATTTGAAAGGAAAATTTTCCTACTAAGCCTTCATCAATCTATAGCTCAGCAACATTTAACTACCTAAGCATTCGGATTGAATTTTTAGTTAAGTTATTCACTCTCGATAAATTATCATCGTGACTGAATTGTAAGGATTATGAAACTTTAATGAAGGTATTAATTAAATTGAAACGTCAAGAACGTAAATAAATAACCATGCAAACCTTATGAACGAAAATTGGTATTTAACTGATTTTTAAAACAAATTTATAAAATAGGTGTAAAGTTAAAATCTGTAAAAGTGTCTAATTAAACAATCGTCAACACAAATTTTTTTTAACATAAATTCAATTTTTTTAAAATTTTGTATTTTTTTCAGAAACTATTTTTTTACTTTAACTTCAGTTTGTTCAAAGCAAAAATTTTTTCGTAGTCTATCAAACATGACCTTAGGTGAACAGTTTTAATTATTCTTTTCTACGTACTCCTACTATAGTACTAACAATCTAGCAAGAAATTTGTACTCCATAGATTATAAGTTGCTAGTGATTGCAACAGTGAATTAAAAAGGTTACTACTGTATTTCTTTTACAGGGGAAACTTTTAATAGCTGGGTCCTACAGGCAAACAGGAGAAGTTGTGAATTAATTTTTTATTCGAGTTGGTTGAGATAGAATCAAGTTTTTATATAGCTATTCGAACTTAAGTTATATTAAAGTTTGAAAATTAAGATCGGATAGTTTATCAAGTCGAGTTTGAATATCTTAAAATTTAGTTCAAAAGACTCTCGAATAGTTTGATAAGATATTATCGAGCACGAATTAATATTTATTTATAAAAATTATAATTTAAGCTCAAGCTCTAATGAGTAATCTAATGCTCGGGTTAGAGTTTAATTTTGGACATGAATAGGCTCGTTAGTTTGTTATCGAACGTCGAGTTCGAGCTAAATTTTCGAACTTAAACTTGAACTCGAGCCTGTTCATTTAAGGTCGAGTTAAACTCGAATATCTTAATATTCAGTTTCGATTTGATTCGAGTCCATCCATACTTTTAAGTCCAAATTTTTTTTATTAGACCGAATAAAAAACAAATGTTTTAAAATTTATTTAAAATTTTATTAATAACTTTAAAATTTTTTATTAACTACATCAATTAAATATAAAATCTAAAAAATAATGTTAACAATAATATAATTCATTCCATACAACCAAAAATTTACGAGGGAAGTCACTTTTTACTTGGGTTCAGCTTAGTCGCTGTTTACTATTATTATTTTCACTCCAATTATAGAACTGAATGGGAGAGATCGTACCTTCGTGTGTGTGGAATTGTCCCAACTTTTAATTTGACAATAGTTGATATAGAGTCAGTCCACATGGAAAAAATTTGCTTTGTATGTTGATGGTCAACAATCAACATGAATGAAATCTACAGTTGGGAGTAAGGACTGGCTAGTCAGTCAGTCAATCAGTCAAGCCCACTGGGAGTAGCACGAAAAACCATGCTTGATGAAGTAATTACCATACATCATATCACGACACGTGGCATTCTGATAGAGGGTCCTCTCAGTTGTCGTCTCTCCTGAGGAAAACTAAACTCAGCAAATCACAGAAACAGTAATCCCTCGTCCTTTCAACCAGCATTGAGATGAAAATTTAATGATAATTTTGAAAAATTTATTATGTTTAAAAACTAATATTATTATTTGTTTATTTATTTTAAAAGCTTGTTGATATTTAATTTTTAAATATTTTTATATCATTATTTTTAAAAGAAATTTTTCATACATGTATTGAAATGATTTTTTTTTAACTTACATTCATGGAAATGATATACTATGTGATTATATTTTTTAAAATATAATATAGTATTTAATATTATTTATAAACATGTATAGAAAATTTTATGCATGAAAATGCTTGAAAAAAAATTATATATATATATAAAAGATAGGTTAAATTTGATAGAAAACACTGTGATTTGATTCAGTTTCATAACAAATGCTGATGTTTACTCTGGTTCATACTAAATCCTGTGGTTTGACTCAGTTTTATAACAAACTCTGAGATTTGTTTTGACCCATAGTCCATACTAAATCATACGTTTGATACCATTTGTATCAGGGTTAATGGTGTTAACATTATCTTCAATGTTAAGATTTGTTATGAAAGTAAGTTAAATAGTAGTGTTTTCTATGTAATTTAACTTTTTTTTTAATTTCAAGAGAGAATTTAAAAACAATTAGTGTTTGGATTGTAAGAAAATAAATGAAAATTCTTATTTCCAACATTATAAAGGTTTATTAAACCATATAATGAATTAAAAGAATTATTCAAAGTCACATACCATATAAATTTCACTGCATCATCAAAGATACATACATATTTTTCTCAGTATTTTCTCATCAGTTTCTAACCAACCAAACACTTTTTTCTTTACTTTACAAAAATCAAACAATCTACACAGATTAAATTTCACAGAAAATCCAACGATCAACACGAAATCTCCCATAATTGTCAATACAAACTCGGAGAAAAAACAAGCAAAAACCAAAAACAAATTCTGTCATTCTCTCTCCACCACATTTATGTGAAAAATCAACAAAGGAAAGAGGTCGCGTGATCTTGGAATAGGAGAGAGGAAGGATGAGGAGGAGGAGAGAGAGTCAGCCCGGAGTAGAGATGAAGAAGAAGAAGAAGAAGAAGAGGTCGAGCGATATGGGAAGAGGAGAGAGGAAGGAGGAGGATGGGGAGAGAAGATGAGGGAGTGGAAGAAAAAGGAGAGGTCGTGCAATCTGAGAAGAGGAGGATGAGGAGGAAAAAGAAGGAAGCAGTGCGGATATGGGGAAGGCAAAGGAGGGGCGACGCAGAGGAGAGAGCAGAGGAGAGAGAGAGAAAGAGGAAGATGAGGAAAAGAAAGAGTCGGCCCGGAGGAGAGATGAAGAAGGAGGAGGAGGAGGAGGAAGAAGGAGATGAGAGGAATAAACAATCTGGAGGAGAAAAAGAGAGAGGATTAAATTTTTTCTCTTCAAATTAAAAAATGTTAAATTACATAAAAAAAACCATATTATTTAGCTTAGTTGTATAACAAGCGATAAAGTTAACCATTAATCCCGGTGCAACGGTTATAACCCTCCGATTCTATGTAATTTAATAAAAAAAAATATATTGAATCAGTATATCAAAGAGTAGAGTAGGAAGAAGTGTTAAAAACTGCTGAAGTAATATATATATATATATATATATATATATATATATATATACCGCGCCGTTCGCCTCTTGTCTGGTCCGTGCAGTAGACGCTGATGTCTGAGATGCCCAAATTATTACCTTTCTTGGATAAGCTTTATCTATTGTTCTTAATTTATTGGAACGAATTTTCCGATCATCTCGAAGTGTATCCATAAAGCTATTAGCTACGGACAGATCATCAGTCCAAACCTTTAAACATGGTCCTGGGCTAATAATGAAGGACTCATCCTGTAATGGGACTAAATCTTTGGAGAACCCAGTCCAGATGTCACCAATTAATCCAAAATTTTTTGGACAAAAGCATGATGGTCCGTACTTTGGAAATTGGGACTAAAATTAAAAAATGTTTTTTTTTTATATTTTATTTAATAATTTAGATATTCATAACGTAATTTAAAAAATAAAATTTATTTTTCTAATAAAACATTAAAAAATTTGAAAACACTTTTTTAATTTTTAATCTTCCATTTAATAATCTTTCATTGCTCCTAAATCTCAATCAAATCCTTTTAATTAACAGTTGCTTTTGCTGTATCTTAAGGTGACATCTTGTGATTATTTCTATACTAACACGATTCTTTCAACAGAAAATTCGCAAAGCAACCATAATTCTATCATTCCTAGGTGTTGACCGCACGGTGGGGATATATAAATAAACTACTAACTAAGCAGTGATGAGATTATGCTTATGTTAGGATAAGTTTAAGCAGAGCCTATATGATAGAAAGATAAATAATTTAAAACTAATAATTATAATTTTAAGAAGAAATTCTTAGAGGAATTTTGAAAAGTAATTGAAATTGTGTTTCTTTTGGACGTGTGCTCAAAATTTTCACTGCACAAGTATAACTTTTCCCAAAGTTTGTGGACACATTGTTGTTGAAATTTCCAACATGATAAACAATAAGAAGTTAATTGAGGTCTATGAACTTTTATCGAAGTGTCCCATCAAGTGTTTATTATTGTATTAAAAGGTAAATCTTATAATTAAAGTGTAATTTAAATTATATAAATAGTATAAAAATAAAAATATTATATTTTGATTGTGATTTAATTTAATTTAAATTTTTATTACGAGATAATTATTATCAACTCTTAATTCAATAATATTTTTTTCAGTAATTGAATCGAACCCGTAACTTTATTTTTGATATCAATTATTAAGATCGAGCAACTACAAACATTACACCAAAACTATGAGTTAAAACCAAAATATAATTAAATCACTTAACTCGTACAGTAACATAAACATCACGTTTTGATTATAACTTAACTTCACCTACCATTCCGTCACAAAAATACTTAAACCAACAATTATAATAAAACAATTAAATCTCTAAATTATAAATTTTGAGACTCCAACACCATTAATTGATTCTTCGCAGTCATTATCTCCTTTGCAGACCTTGTCATGATGCGTTGCTTTATTACAGTATGCTGTTTTCACAAAGAAGGTGTTAAACTTCTGTCAAAAGAGATAGACGTCAGGGCACTTGGTGTGCAGTGTAGTTGTAGTAAAGGGTGCATCATGTTGAACTGTTACGACGTAAGCAATCGGTAATCAAAATTTGTACAAAGATCTTCAAATCAGGACACCTGTCACTCAAATGATGGGGCCTCCTCAAACTTATTTAATTCACTTACAAAATTATGAGAATATAAAAATAAGAATAATATGAAATAAAATTAAAAAATATGATTTTAATTCTATATTTAGTTGATAAGATTGTTTATATTGAAATTAAAGTGAGATAAAAAATTTAAATGTTAAAATACTCCCGCAATATTCATCATCTTTATCAATTTTTAAGTTTTTTACAAACTTTAAAATTTAATTATTATTAATATTAATTTTTTTTATAATTAAAATTATAATTAATAATGTATTATTATTATTATTATCAACATAATTATAATAATTATTCTCATTCTCATTATAATATTATTATAATTATAAAAATAATATTATTATCAGTATTATTATAGTTATGATAATAATTATTTTTATAATAATAATTTGTTATTTTAATAATAATTATTATAATGGCTATTTTATTATATAATTACTATTATAATAAAAAGACTATTATTTTTAATATTGTAATTATTATTACTATTATTATTATAATTATTATTATTATTCATGGGTAAAAAGAGAAAAAAATAAAAATTTTAGTCCTAAATGGAAAAGATAGATTCTATCGCATAGGGGAAATGAGACAAAAAAAATGATTAAAATTAATTTTATCCTACATGAATAGTAAATATTTCCAACCAAACGAAGGGTAACTATTCATGTAAGATTAAAGTAGTTTAATCACAAACCAAACGGGATCTCCCGAACATTTGGATTGGACAAGAACCGAATGGCCTAGTGACGCACCGTAAGGATTAAAATTAATTTTATCCTACATGAATAGTAAATATTTCCAACCAAACAAAGGGTAACTATTCATGTAGAATTAAAATAGTTTAATCACAAACCAAACGGGATCTCCCGAACATATGGATTGGACAAGAACCGAATGGCCTAGTGACGCACCGTAAGGAATTGTTATTGATTTCGTTTTTTTGTTTTTAATTTCACTTTTAATCTAATGCTAACATCTCAACATGTGTTAGGATATACTATTCTATATGAAAACAATATGTTGTAAACAAAATTATTTTCTTACCCATAAGCATGCCAAATAGTATTAGTCACATATCGCCTGCAGTTTGATTAGCAAACTGAACCCTGCAATAAATTCCAAGAGAGAAGAAAAACAACTAAAATAGAATCATAAAAAAAAATAAAATCAATTGAAAGAATTCACCAATAAATAATGAGAGAGAAGATAGAATCGCCAAAAAGAATAATAGCAATTGAAGGAACTTATCAATAACTAAATATAGAGGAATAATGAACTAACGTGAGTTGAAGATAAAAGAAAGAAAGAGAGTGAGGGAGGGAGTTAAGTTGATGTGTGATACATGGAGAAAGAAAAATGTGAGAGGTTAAAGCGAGTTGAATTACATATTTAACCCTACTTAAATATTTGAAATATATAACTATATAAGCAAGTATTTATTAGATATCTTAAGGGATGAACATCATAAGATATTTCTGACCTAATAATAAAGGTTTTATATCAAAACTCCTTCAAGTTTGGGTTGAAGTCTCTAACAGCTCATTGAACTTTCAGTTGTGCAAAATAACACATTTTAAAACATAACAGTCTCAAATAGATCATTTTATCACTAGTTTACAGTGAAATTTAACAGGGTTTTACAAAAGGCCTATTTTACCCATCACCAAAGTAAGAAAAATATATGAATTGAAGAACAATATCATCTTTCCATCCCTACAACAAACTAGGCTGCCCACCACACCTCCCCGGATCACCACCAAAAGAAACTCTATTATTTCTCTTCAAAATTATCTATTTTGAATCATAATCCACCGCCGACTGACCATCACCCAACCCCTCACCCCCTCATACCACCACCACAACAAAATATCACAAAAGTACCTAAAAAAATCTCCTAATTTTTCAATCTCTGGGACTAATATGCATGCACAACCACCGCTGAACCTGCTAAGGTATGTGTTGCCACCAATTATTCGATTTGTGGTGTGACCTAAACCCTATTCCCCTTTCTCTGTATCTTATTTCTTTTATCTCTTGACTCCTCCTTTTATCTCTTTGGGATTATCATGAGTTTAAGATTTCAATCAAGATAAAGAAAATTCCTTCAACTGACTAAAAATCCAAAGAGAAATTAATAATGGTTTATTTTTTTATTAAATTGTGTTACTTTTTGACCGAATTTGTGATAATTTTGTGATGGATTTGCTCTAGCTGTAGTGGTTTGCAGGTTAGCATTTTGGTGGTGGTGGCAATCATGTAAGGGTGGGGGTTGTTAGCAATTCACACATAAAAAAAGAAGAAAAGAAAGTGCAGCTATCTTACAGTGATGCAACGCATGATGAACAAACCTGCGCGGTTTTGTTTATCGTTTTTTGCTCTTCATATATTTTTAACCTTTTAATTTAGTTGATGGGTAAAATAGGTATTTCAAAAAAACTCTGTTAAATTTAACGGTAGATGAGGGACAAAAAGATCTATTTGAGATTGATATTTTAGAAGCCGCTACTTTGTACCATTGAAAGTTAAAAGGAGCAATTAGAGACTCGTCCCAAACTTGAAGTAATTTTAATATTAAATCCCTTAATGATATAGATAGATATGTACATAAAAATTGCGAGTGATACAGTAAGGACCTGTTTGGTTCCACTGAATAAATCAATTAATTATTTATTAGTAATATAATTATAATTTAGCGTTTAAAATTATTTTTAAAAATAATTTATTTAATATTTGGATATCTTACTTAAAGTTTTAAATAAATTTTATGATAAAAAATACTTAAATCAATTTAAAACTGGCAAAATAAAATTATAATCTCCTTAAAATATAATATAAACTAACTAATCATACAATTAGAATGAAATAACAATTTATTTTATATAAAAAAAAAATCAGAGTAAAATACTCCAAATATATATTTTTTTTGTTTTCAATAAAAAGGGAACATAGAGGTAGCAAGAAGCGTTACTTTCTTTTCAAGTGAACGGCGCGTGGGTCCCACATGAGGAATGAGGTCATCTTTTACCGGTCGGTTACATTCTTAGTCACCATTAACGACGTGGCGAGCTCGTCCTCTGATGCCTTGAACGCCGAAATTGGGTTTTGGCCCGCCGCTGTTTGGCACGGAATGTAATGGCCAAGTATACTGTTTTTTCTTTTTCTTTTTTTGTTTTTCCCTCGGAGCTCCAAAATCAGGGATGATATGATATTAAATACATTCTGGAGTATTAATATATTTTTTTTAGTTTTCTTTTATATTATTTGAAAATATTTCAGTGTTCTTTCTTAATTTGTAATCTTGAAACGGGCAGTTGGAAACTATTAAATATAATTAAATCCATCATTATGATTGTTTGTCATCATTAAATTCATCACCATCACCATCCAAGGTGTATAATCAAGCATCCCATGATCCATCATTATTGGACACTACTAAATATAATTAAATCCAAATTTAATACTAAAAAAACCCGTGGGCAATCAATCGGGTCATTCTAAGGAAAAAAAACTAAATTACTTTTTATTTTGTTTTATTGTATAGAAAAAGGAAATGAAAAGCAGTCTTTTTGTTGTTTGATAAAATTATTAAAGCAGTTATTAAAATTAATTTTTATTTTTATTTTTTTTAAATGAACTTTAATTACTTACCGATCAACACTGAAGTTAGAGAGTTGGCATATTTTGCCCTCTACGCAGCTTAAAACACGCAGTGGCAAATATGGACTGACCCATTGACACGTTTCAACTTCTAAAATCCATTCACTCTTCTTTGCAAGACAGATTCAGATTTTGCAAAGCCAAAAAAGTTATATCCTTATACATAGAAAGAGAAGAGAGCATGAGTTTTGTTGGAAAAATTCACGAGATGAAGGAAGATAAATGAGGAAAAAGGGCAGTTTGAGAATGAATAGTTATAAGGCTTATCGCATGTTTGCTTCACGCAAGCTGCTAAATGGACAGGGTTTGCTCTCTCGCGTGGCTTTAAAGACTTTTCTTCTACCGTTTTAAAATCCTTCACTAAAAGCACACCTATATACCAAAATAACCAATACCTCTCCCCTCCTCCCCTTCCACCAAACCCTAAAAAACACTTCTCCTTCTTCTTGCCAACTTCTTTTTATCTTCAAGAACCCCACAAAACCCTAAGCTTATCTCACAGATCACATCACATGATATAAAACCAAAAATAATAGTAATTTTTTTTATAATAAAACCCATTAATCATTATGAGTGCAAACCCTAGCAATAGTGGCTGCAGCGGCAACAGTGGTGGCAGCAGTAGTAATAATAGTGGCAGTGGAAGTGGGCCGTGCGGCGCATGCAAGTTCTTAAGAAGGAAATGCATGTTGGGGTGCATATTCGCACCGTATTTCGATTCGGAGCAAGGAGCAGCGCATTTTGCGGCGGTGCATAAGGTTTTTGGGGCTAGTAATGTATCAAAGCTGCTTTTACATGTACCGGTTCACAAACGGCTTGATGCGGTGGTTACTTTATGTTATGAGGCTCAAGCTCGCCTTAGAGATCCTGTTTGTGGCTGTGTTGCTCACATCTTTGCTCTTCAACAACAGGTAAATTAGTTAATTAATTACCACCCACATGAAATATTGTCACTATTAATAAGTACTTAATTATCATCTTTGGCATTTTTGCTATATAATACTTACTAAAAAGACAATTTAATTTTGTTTCTTGCTTTTATTGTCGGTTTTCGATTTTATTAAATAATTTTATCAAAATCCCATTTTTTTGTCAGAACCATTTTTTTTTATTGAAACGATGATAATTTCAGTCAAAATCAAAACGTCCAAGTGAAGAGAAAGACAATCGTTTCGTTTATTTTTGTAAAGTTAAATCAGTGGAAACAGATTTTTTTTAAAAGGGGAAAGATTTTTGTCAAATTAATGACTTAATTACGTTAAGTTTATTGACCTTAACTGTCATTCTTTGATTTCTCAAAGAATTGATAGTTGGTTTCAATTAACCTTTGAGGCTAGGCTGCACCCTTAATTAATACACGAGATATGCAGGGAAGTGTGTAAGAAGGAAAAAAAGGAGTACAGTCATTTTTTTTGGAAAAGTACAATAGGGCATGCATGTTGCATGTGCTGCTTAGGAGACAGTTTTTTTTTTTTATTAACAAATAATCTGGTCGGCGGTAGCTAGCTACAATGGTATTAGCCAATTCTCTGAGCAAATTGTGGATTTTACTGGTATTAAGGAGATGGTCGGTTCCCTCATTTTTTTTCTTCATCTTTTAGCTTTTTTTTCCTCATACTTTAATTGTTAGTACTATTAACTAGCTTGATTTTTCGTGGGATTGGACTCTTAAATCAGGGGCAAGAGTTGTCTCTCCTTGCTCCCATTCTACATTTTCTTGTCTTTCTAATAACATAATAGTGCATATGGGTAGTTTTGGGAATTCACTTATATTGTTTTTTTTTTATTGTGTTGTTTCTCCTATACTTTTTCTTTGACATTCAAAGGAAACAAATAAAAATGTTAGTACTTACCTTTTTTTGTGTGTTTTATTTTCTTTTCCTTTAAATTTTTATAATCCAAACAGACCCTTAAAAGATTTTGTTTTTTTTTTCTCTCTTTTGCATATTAATTACTTAAAAAAAATACAATCCAGATGGTGAATCTACAAGCTGAGCTCTCCTATTTGCAAGCCCATTTAGCAACACTAGAGCTTCCATCACCACCACCACAACTGCCACTAATGATGCCTCCTCTTCTTTCAATCTCCGACCTCCCAGTGATCTCCTCCATGCCCACCACGTATGATCTATGGTCGATTTTTGATCCGATGGTGCAACTTCCATGGGCCATGCAGCAGCAGCAGCGGCAAGTGGATCCACATCAACTTGGAGGGAGTAGTACAGGATCATCTTCATCAACTGGTGTGAGCGGGGGTGGTGATCTTCAAGCATTGGCTCGAGAACTTCTGCATAGACAAGGGTCAGTGCCATGTAACGATGCTTCATCATCACCGTCTCTCTCTAAATGAGGACTGATCTCACGTACTGAGGAATTTATGTTGATCAGATAGTATGAAATTAAAATTAAATGAGCGTCATTTTCATGTTAATTACTTGAATGAGCATTTGTAATCTTGATAACTGATGTTTATATTTTTTTATTAGTTTTTGTTTTTATCCTTTTTTTTAATTTTATTTTATGATCATTTCATCCAACCATTCTCACTTTCATCGCCATGATCTCTTAGCTGGAACAAAAATTTACAAGTATGATCTCTTAGTTCTTGTTTAGCTTGGGTCTATATGAAATATACATGTCACAAAAGTTCATTTTTTCATTGAATGAAAAAAAAAAGATATTTTTACCATATATATTTCATGAACCATAGCTAAACAAAAACTTCTCCACAACAGAGTAAGGAGTCAGAGCCCATATGCAGATGGATTATGATCCTCTTTATTTAAAAATTGAAATGGAAGTCAAGTTTATGATGAGATTGAATGCCACATTAACAAATTTGAATTTGAATATTCTGTATTTAATGATATGACATTCAATCTCACTGTAAATCTGATCATGATCATAAAAGACTTAAGCCCAATAATAAAATCGGGGAAATCTTTATGGTCCTTCTACTTATTACAAAGAACTCTTAATTTTTATCAGAAAATAGTATGACGTTATCATAATATGTACACAATTATCAAAAATATAAAGGTAAATTACATTAACCTAATTGAGATTAGTTTTTGGTTACACTTACCTCATCTAATTTTTAGAATATACACTTACTTACCTGTATTTAGCTTTCCGTTAGCTTTTCGTTAGTCAGTTGTTAATCTAGTCCAATTTTATGTCAGCTCATCAAAACTTAACGAAAACTTGACATTACTCTTAATAATTTCAAAATCCAGTTAAAGTTTGAATACTACTTGGATAAAATATTTGAATGAATTTTGAAATTATTAAGGGTAAAGTTGTGTTTCCAATAAGTTTTTATGAGTTGGCACAATGTTTGACTAAATTTTGAACAATTGACTAATGAAAAGCTAACGGATAGCTAACGACAGATAGGTAAGTGTATATTTTAAAAACTATGTGAGGTAAGTGTAACTATGAACTAACTTCAAGTAGATTAATGTAATTTACTTTGAATATAATAAAATTTTCATTACATCTATAAAATAATACAAATTTATCATTTAATATATTAAATTATCATAATATTACAATCTCTTTACTGTAACACAAAGGATTATAGCCGAATCAATAAAATTAAAGGGATAATAAATGATTTATTTTACTTTCAAAGTTTGATGGAAAAAAACAGACAGTAAAGACAAAAACTTGCAAATTCTTTTCTTTTTCCTTTTTTATGGTCAATATTTGTAATTCACGAGTGGATTCGAGTCTAGTCGAATCGGTATGAGTATTAAGATACTTGAATTTGGTTCGATTGAAAAAAGTATTCGAGTACAATTAGAATTCGAGTCGAGCCTAAAAGTTCGAATTCATATCAGTTCGACTCAATTCAACACGAGTTAGATTCAAACTCAAATGAACTATTTGAAATGGTCGAAACAGAGCTTAGCAAAACTCGTTTCGCAAAACTTTATTAAAGTTTGTTCGTTAAGATTTTAATCGACGCATTTGTTTGAGTTAGTTTATTTAACTTGTGAAAATCAAATTCTAAGTTAATTCGAGTATATAAGCGAGGTGAGTTCAAACTCGTTTATAAGCTAAGTTCGATAAATGAACACTTATACAACCAGAATTTTAAATTAACATAATTATGCTTTAACCACTATCAAAGCTTTACTGTGCTGGTCGAGACTCGCTTTCTTAGTCAACAGTGTTTTCGTGCTAGTTCTCTTGTTGCGGTGAGGTAAGACATATCTTACTTGGTGATCTGATATGAATCAACATCTGTGTTTTGATTCATATGTGAGAACACTACCATATCGTTGACAAGGTTTCTAACTTTTTCGTTCCAACGCTATTTATCAACCAAAAAACAAAAATAAACCTTAACTGAATTGAGTTCAAACTCATTTATAAGCTAAGTTCGAGTTTGATTATGTACTTAAATGAACATTTACACAAACAAATTTCTAAATGAAACATGAATAAGTAAATAACTTTAAATATATCTATCATCATTTTTTTTATAAACATAATATAAAAACTAATATATATATATATAAGCAAGCTTGATCATTGACTTGAATGAACATTTATACAAACAAATTTATAAATGAAACATGAATAAGCATATAGCTTTTAAATATATCTATCATCAAAATTTATTTATAAACATAATATAAAAACTAATATATATACCTCTTTAAACAAGTCCTAATTGAGCTAGAGAGTTTGTGATTACTATCAATAACCTAAGGTTTATACTTATTATACATTATCCTTAAATAAACCCTAATTGAGTAGTTGATCATAATCGAATATCCAGACAAGGTTTTAAACAATCATATTAACGAACTTTAAATGAGTTTTCACAAACCAAACACATCTTATGGTTCGCTTAAAACCCTACGAAAAATCACGACTTTTTTTTTAGAGACACGGAATCATGATCTTTGATGATACCATCTTGCCTTTTTTTTTTTAACAATTGGCAATAGCCATCAATGATACTCCAGTAAAAGAAATCATGTTGTTACCATCAAATAGCAACAAAATCATGGATGGAAGAAAATAATATTGTTTTAAAACCAATTGAAGAAATGCTTAAAGATCAAATCACGTTTAATTGTGAAGCTGCGATTGAAATTTGGGTTAATTAAATAGTTTCTAATTAATGAGAATAGAAACTTGAAAAAACTCCAAATAAAGTAAATAAACAAAATATTAACTCCACAATTCCTTGTTTATTCTTTGGTTGATGGTAGATTACCTCCTGTAGAGATCAACGATATTCAGATTACCTCTCTTTTGCCTACACCAATAAATCCCAAAACTTTCTCTGGTTTCTGTTATTTGGGTTTTTAATTGGCATGCTCCTTTATTTGTCTCCACAAATTCCAATTACCTAAAAGTAAAAACAAAAAAATGTGTTTCAAATAAAGGAGTAAAAATTGGATTTCACCTAAAAATAGAAGCAAAAATTGGATTTCATCTAAAAATAAAATAAATTTTGGATTCTTTATTACAAAGAGAATGGCAAAAGAAAAAAGTAAAGCGCTGGAACTAGCCGATAAGCTAGCTCACAACCGCGAAATCTCCCGCCGATGAACATCTAAGTAAGAACACCGCCATATAGTGGCAACGTTCTTTACTTACCGCCCAATTACTCCTATCACGCAATAGTATTACTATACTACCCATCGAAAGCATGCCGAAGCTCAAATACTCGAGTTAGCTTAAGGGCATTTCCGTCATGTAACGTTCAAACTTCGACTTTTAAGAGAAAACAAATCAAAACGCGATCTAAATCTCAACCCCTCGTCTCTTTCTCTCTTGGGGAGCGAACTCTCCGTATCCCTTTCTCCGCTCTGTACCGCTGTATCTCTTTTACTCTATACTCTCGTCTCCATTTATGAGAGCAACCGTCCCGACTCACCGAGTAAACTTGTCACCATTACCTAATCGAATAACAAACGAACTCAACCGAAAAAGCAAAACGCCCTTGTCATTTCCCGTCCCAGATCTGAGTCACTGAGTCGCTGAGCCCGCCCCAACTCGGGAATGGCTTCTTCGGAAGCTGATTCCCGCTTGAGCCAAGTCGTAGCCCCAGCCCTAGAGAAGATCATAAAGAATGCGTCGTGGCGTAAGCACTCGAAGCTCTCTCACGAATGCAAATCCGCCCTCGAGAGGATCAATTCCCCGCAGAAGCAGCCACTGCCTTCGTCTCCCTCCGATTCCGAGCCGGACTCCTCCATCCCTGGCCCACTCCACGACGGGGGTCCCACCGAGTACTCCCTTGCCGAGTCCGAGTCCATACTCAGCCCTCTGATCAAGGCCTGCCGGACCGCCTTCCTCAAGATCGTTGATCCCGCCGTCGATTGCATTCAGAAGCTCATCGCCCACGGCTACCTCCGCGGCGAGGCGGACCCCACTGGAGGCTCGGAGGCCAAGCTCTTGTCCAATTTGATAGAATCCGTTTGTAAATGCCACGATTTGGGGGATGATGCCGTTGAATTGCTGGTGTTGAAGACGCTCTTATCGGCGGTCACTTCGATGTCGCTTAGGATTCACGGGGATTGCTTGTTGCAGATTGTGAGGACTTGTTATGATATCTACTTGGATAGCAAAAATGTGGTTAATCAGACAACAGCCAAGGCCTCACTGGTCCAGATGTTGGTGATCGTGTTTCGAAGAATGGAGGCTGATTCGTCGACGGTCCCCATTCAACCGATTGTCGTGGCTGAATTGATGGAACCGATCGAGAAATCGGACGCAGACGGGTCAATGACGCAGTTTGTGCAGGGTTTTATCACAAAAATTATGCAGGACATTGACGGGGTTTTGAATCCCGTGACGCCCAGTACGTTAAGTGGGCACGACGGTGCGTTTGAGACGACCACGGTTGAGACCACGAATCCCGCGGATTTGTTAGATTCCACGGATAAGGATATGCTGGATGCCAAGTATTGGGAGATCAGTATGTATAAGACGGCACTGGAGGGGAGGAAAGGGGAGTTGGCGGACGTGGAAGGGGATGGGGAGAGAGACGATGATTTGGAGGTTCAGATTGGGAACAAGTTGAGAAGGGATGCGTTCTTGGTTTTTAGGGCGCTTTGCAAGTTGTCCATGAAGACGCCTCCTAAGGAGGCATTGGGGGATCCGCAGTTGATGAGGGGGAAGATTGTGGCTCTCGAGCTGTTGAAGATTTTGTTGGAGAATGCTGGGGCTGTCTTTAGGACCAGTGAGAGGTATTGTTCTCTTGTTTATATGCTACATTTCATTTCCAGTTTTCTTACACGTTTGTTTCATTTTTATGTTAAATTGTTGTTGCTCCATCAACTTAACTGTGCATTCTCTATAGTTTATCCACGATAATTGTGGTACATAGTGCAAGCTAGGTATTTGTTTGAAACCAGTGTATATGTATTCTTTCTGAATGGATAAAGAATATGCCCTAAAGTTCCAACTTAAGTTCGTCAGAAGGCAAAATAAGATGTAGTTATGTAGTTAGATGATGATCTTAGCGTAGTGAGGAGGAAATAAGTTATACTAGCTGATAGAAGATACTGGTAAATGGTTGCTAGCGCTGTGCTGTAGGATGAAATATAGACATTGTTCAGGGAAAAGGTTTTTGCCCTCTATTTGTTTCTGAAGATCCTTGGTGTCTGGAGTTGTCGTTTGGTAGTCATAAATAATAGCAAATTGTGGTAGGAAAGAGTATGCGGTACTGAGCCAGTGTGGTGTAGTGATTACTAATTGCTGGTTATAAGTTGAGAAGTGAATATGTGTTTGTTGTAATGCGAGGCTGCTCATTTTCCTTGGTATTGCTTCTTATAGGAGGTTTGGGGCTTCTATGTTCAATCTATAAGTTGATTATATCGCCAAATTCAGCTATAATTATGAACCTTGTTTTCTACATTACCCATAAGACAGAAAATTCCAGTGACATGTTCTAGGAAAGCAAAGGGAACACATGCTTTTTTCTTTTAATACTTCCATTATGTTCAACAAGTCAGGAATACTACTTTTCTATCTTTTGTTTAAATTACTTCATCTCCGTGCTGCTTATATTTTTTGGAAGAATCAGTTTGACCGTGGAGGAAATTAATTAGAAGACCTGTTTTTAGGGGTTATGATAGGAGCACCATAACTTGCTTTGAAGTTGTATCATTTAGCAGTGGCCTGTTCTGTTTGGGTTGAAAATAGTGAAAAAATGCCTAGGGAGCAATTTGGCAACACAAGAATTAGGGGTTCTCTAGATCTCTCTCATTTCGAATTTTCAATGGATTGGGAGGGTGTTTGTTTGATTAGAATGGCTCTCTTTTGGGGAATCCAGGTCTACTTGAGGTTTTTGGAATTTCTAATTTTAGTTGGCAAATCATCATATGATTCTTTATTCCTATCTTTAGATAATTAGGCAAGTAGTACTGAAGCTGAGGTATCCACTATCATGACAGGTTTCAGAAATCTCCTTGTTATGGTCTGTTGAATCTTATGTGAATCAACTATTACGATTAACAGAATTTCTCTACTCTAGGTCCATGGAGCTTGCAGCGTATATTGGGTTAGGTGTCTGATTTTTCTTTTTGGTTTTTAGTAGTGTTCTGTGTGCTGTACTGATAGGCCAATATGGAATGAGGACCAGTTTCACATTCATAGTGTTGGGCTGTATTGTCCTGCATACTAATAATTCTCCTGTCTGGTATATTTTTTTTTTGTCTATTTCAAAAATTAGGAGGAACTTTGAAGTTTGAAACTTTGAATTCATGCATGATGGATATTGGCAGTGGATTACTCTGGATATACTGCTCATGTATGCATACTATATCACTACGCAATGAGATGCATTGATGGACAAAAGTTAGGATACTGCTAATTCTTTGAAGTCATTAATTTTTGGGGATGTAGAGATTTGCTTTAGTTTTCTTGCATATTTTGTGGCTTTTCTTTTTGAAAATGGACTGTTTTTGGAGTCACCTGAATGCTGAAGTGGAACAGACTGGTTATGGTTATCTCAAGCGTATTAGTGCAAGTGAAGCTAACTTAATGCTGGTTTGCCTGTTATTTTTTTTTGTTAGATAAACATTTCATTGATTAGCACCAAGGGGTGCCAACCCATATACAAATTTATTGCTTACAAGGCAAGAATTCTATAAAGTCTATGAACTCTTTTTTATTTACAAGAAACCTTCCACTAAGCCACTTATTATTAGAAACATTAAGTTCTCTCCTCCCGATCAAAATCTCTCCTATTACGTTCATTCCACACTATCCAAAAGATGGTGAGGGAATTAACTCTAAAGTCTTCTTCACTCCGTTGCTAGTGTTAATGCCTTGCAAAGCCCCCACTTCTTGCCTAATGGACCCAGACACCACCCACTTAATACCCAAACCGGAAAAGCCAATTCTCACAATTCTCTTGACCATATAAGATGATTGACGTTCTCGGCTTCTTTTTTACAAAGATAGCACCTATTCATTAAGATTTTCCCTTTCCTCTGTAAGTTGTCTATTGTCAAAATCCTAAATGAAGAGTCCTCATGCAAAAAAGAAAAAAAAAACAACTTTAGTGGGGGGCCGCTCAAATAACCCTCCAAGGGAACCTAAGATTACGATAGTTTTCTTCAAGGGCCCATAGAAATTTTAAATTAATAAGGCTAGAAAGGTTGCAACTGCATGTGGTATTGTATTCTCCTTAGGGTATAATGATCCCACCAACACATTTTGGGTGAAACCAAAGTGTTGGGTTACTACTTCTTGGCTTTACTACTTGAGCTAGGTGTCACCTTCTGTACAGGTTTCTATATTCTGCTAGGGAACTTGCATTTTAACTAAGTACTTGAGAGTTCCCTGTGCCGCTATTTGATGCAGCATGATTTGATTATAATTATTAATCACCAATTAAAAGTTTTGAATAGTTGTAACATATTTCCTTCAAGCTCGTATATATGTATACCTTTGAGCTCACCATCCAGAACCTTTCAATGCAGTTATTTTCCACTTTCCTTCTCTCTTTTTTTGGCCATAAACATTGTGGAGTCTTGTGCTCTCTGATCTTTGTAGCTTACTTAGTCACACCTATATTAGTCCAGTCATTCTAATTATCTCATGAGATCTACTTTTTTCTCTGATGCTGATTTGTATAGCCTTTTTAAATGCTTTTTAATTGCCTTTACAAAAATAAAGAACATGGAAATAATCACATTTCATTTTAGTTTCCTTTTACTAAAGTCGCATTAACTTTGTTGTTCTTTTCATGTCACTTTTAGTATGTGTTATTATTTTGTAGATGAAGTGCCATTGAATATGTTTGTGGTGAAACAGATTTTTAGGTGCCATCAGGCAATATCTGTGTCTATCGTTGTTGAAGAACAGTGCTTCGACTCTTATGATTATTTTCCAGCTTTCTTGCTCCATTTTCATTAGTCTGGTATCAAGATTTCGAGCTGGATTGAAAGCAGAGATTGGAGTATTTTTTCCTATGATTGTTCTTAGGGTCTTAGAAAATGTTGCTCAACCTAATTTTCAACAGAAGATTATAGTGCTACGGTTTCTAGAGAAGCTCTGTGTTGATTCTCAGATCTTGGTGGATATCTTTATCAACTATGATTGTGATGTCAATTCATCAAACATATTTGAGAGGTATGTTCTGTTCTATCATTTGGATTCACATCTTGCTATTCTATCAAACAAAGGCATTTACAGTAACAAAAACTTTCAATTTGCTAGCGGTTCTTATTACTGTGTTGTTTTTAATTTTTTTTTACATTTTTATATGGTTTGAGTGCAATTGACTCAGTTGATTCATTAGTCTTGATCCTTTTCAGAATGGTCAATGGTCTCCTTAAAACTGCTCAAGGTGTCCCACCGGGTACTGCCACTACGTTGTTGCCACCTCAAGAGGCAACCATGAAACTTGAAGCAATGAAGTGCTTAGTGGCTGTTTTGAGGTCAATGGGAGACTGGTTGAATAAGCAGTTGCGCATTCCGGATCCTCATTCTACAAAGAACCTTGAAGCAATTGAGAACAGTCCTGAACCTGGGAGTCTTCCCATGGCAAATGGGAGTGGGGATGATTCTGTTGAAGGATCAGATTCTCATTCTGAAGCCTCCAGTGAAATTTCTGATGCGTTGACAATTGAGCAACGCCGGGCTTACAAACTTGAACTTCAGGTAAGTAGATACTCAATTTGGGATGGAAGCACATTGATCTTCTGGATGCTTTTCAGCTTACTATTGTCCACGGGATCTGATTTAAAATTTATGGCAGGAAGGTATATCTCTTTTTAATCGGAAACCTAAGAAAGGAATTGAATTTCTAATCAAAGCAAATAAGGTGGGCAACTCATCAGAGGAGATTGCGGCTTTTCTGAAAAATGCATCTGGTTTGAGCAAAACTTTGATTGGTGATTATCTAGGAGAAAGGGAAGACTTATCACTTAAAGTGATGCATGCCTATGTAGATTCCTTTGACTTTCAAGGCATGGATTTTGATGAGGCAATCCGGGCCTTTCTTCAAGGCTTTAGGTTGCCGGGAGAGGCACAGAAGATTGATCGAATCATGGAAAAGTTTGCTGAGAGATACTGCAAATGCAATCCAAAGGCTTTTACTAGTGCAGATACTGCATATGTCCTTGCTTATTCTGTCATTATGCTCAATACTGATTCTCATAATCCCATGGTCAAGAACAAGGTGTGTTAATTAGTTGTTTGAGCTAGAAACTAGATGACTTTTTCCCCAATGAACATTTTCATTTGATCCTATGAAATGCTTGAGACAGAAGATTGATAAGATTATTTTTCCCCCTTTTCTCCCAATTAAAATTTGTAGATGTCAGCTGATGATTTTATTAGAAACAACCGTGGCATAGATGATGGAAAAGATTTACCTGAGGAGTACTTAAGATCATTGTTTGAACGGATAGCAAGAAATGAGATCAAAATGAAAGAAGATGATTTGGCTCCCCAACAGAAGCAATCAATGAACTCGAACAGAATATCAGGCTTGGATAGCATCTTGAATATTGTGATCCGTAAACGGGGTGAAGACGTGCATATGGGAACCAGTGATGATCTTATCAGGCACATGCAAGAACAATTTAAAGAAAAAGCTCGCAAATCTGAGTAAGATCAACCAGCTTTACTCATGCTCCAAGACTAATGCTTTTCCATCTGAACTTTATATTCAGTGGTGCATTAAGCTGAATGCATTGTATGCCAATTATTTGGGTTGGTTTCCTTTTTTTTCCTTTTAAATATATTTAGGACTAGGAGTACATATTCCTTTCAGAACCAAGAGTTGTTAGTATTTCACATTTCACTGGTCCTGTTATTTCTTCCCTTGTATGGTTAAAATAGTGTTTTTTCATTTTTGTTTTGTCAACATATAATAACTTCCTTATCCTCAAAAACATATAACTTCCCTAGAATTGAATTTGGATTATGCTTTTGTGAAGTCTGAAATCTTTGTTTTTTTAATAGAAATTGTAAAGGTTTTGTATTTCGAATAAAACATTATTTTCAAAAAATTCTTGATTCTGACTAGCCTGGCAATTTGTAGGTCAGTTTATTATGCAGCAACAGATGTGGTTATACTAAGATTCATGATCGAGGTATGTTGGGCTCCTATGCTGGCTGCCTTCAGTGTACCACTTGACCAAAGTGATGATGAAGTAGTGATAGCCCTGTGTCTTGAAGGCTTCCGTTATGCCATCCATGTAACATCTGTAATGTCCATGAAGACTCATAGAGATGCTTTTGTGACTTCATTAGCAAAGTTTACTTCCCTCCACTCTCCTGCTGATATCAAGCAGAAAAACATAGATGCCATCAAGGTTTGTATTTGCTTTATTCTCATATTCGTCATATAATATGAGAATACATTAGTTAGTAATCCTACTTGATTTTTTTCTCCCTTTCTTTCATTTTCAAATTCTTATTGGTTATGTTTATATAGAAATCCTACTTGCTTTGTTCTTTGTTAGTAATCCTATTTACTTTATTCTTAAATCATATGGGAGTTGATGAGCATGCATGTGTTTTATTGCAAATCATATGAGTGCCACTTGTGCAATGGGGTTGTCAACATACCCAGTCCTGCAGCCCCCGCCCCTTGTGGGATGCAATTGGGATGGTAGTAATCAGGGATAGGGGCTCCTTCCCAGGTATCAAGGTTAAGGTGATTTGACTAAGATCCACCCAGTTTATTGTGATTATAATTAAATGGACGTAATTATTTACAGCTTTGATAGGGAACATATATTAGAAGAGCGAAAGCTCTCGATTATTAAGTTGATAAAGATATAAAGGGCATTGTTTTTTGGGATAGCATGGTGACAACTTTGTTTGGTCACATCCTATTGCTAATGTATGACCTGTGCACTCAGTGTCACTTGTGGATCTAACATCTTGGTTCTTGTGGCAGGCAATTGTTAAGCTTGCAAATGAAGAGGGTAATTATTTACAAGAAGCATGGGAGCATATTTTGACTTGTGTTTCCCGATTTGAGCATCTTCATCTCTTGGGAGAAGGTGCTCCTCCAGATGCCACTTTCTTTGCTTTTCCTCAGAACGAGTCAGAAAAATCAAAACAGTCTAAGTCAACTGTCCTACCTGTTCTGAAAAAGAAAGGACCTGGGAGGGTTCAATATGCAGCTGCTGCTGTGATGAGGGGTTCATATGATAGTGCTGGTATTGGAGGCAAGGCTTCTGGGGTGGTGACGTCTGAACAGATGAACAATTTAGTCTCTAATTTAAACTTGTTAGAACAAGTTGGTGAAATGAATCGAATATTTACCCGGAGTCAGAAATTAAATAGTGAAGCAATAGTAGACTTTGTTAAGGCTCTCTGCAAGGTTTCTATGGAGGAATTACGATCTCCATCTGATCCACGGGTTTTTAGCCTCACAAAGATTGTGGAGATTGCGTAAGAATCATCTTACTTTCTATTATTCCTTTCTTCTAGCATATCTTATATATTTTTCATGACCACTTATCTGCTGTTATCACAAAATCGTATGATTATTGTGATTTTTATTCAAATTAAATTTATGGCAGGCACTATAACATGAACCGCATAAGGCTTGTGTGGTCAAGCATCTGGCATGTGCTCTCTGATTTCTTTGTAACTATTGGCTGTTCTGAAAACCTTTCAATTGCAATTTTTGCAATGGATTCTTTACGTCAGTTATCAATGAAATTCTTGGAGCGAGAAGAGTTAGCTAACTATAATTTTCAGAATGAATTTATGAAGCCTTTTGTCATTGTTATGCGAAAGAGTAGTGCTGTTGAGATCAGAGAATTAATTATCAGATGTGTCTCTCAGATGGTTTTATCTGGTGTCAATAATGTCAAGTCAGGATGGAAGAGCATGTTCATGGTATTGAATCTGCTAAATCTCCCTTTTTGATATATTTTAGAGAGATTTGTTTTTCAGCTTAGACCTTAATATTTGCTAATTGATTTCGTGATGAAGTGTTTTGTTTCAAGGAATTGTTAATAATTTTCGTTACCATATTATCTTTTTTCAGGTATTCACTACGGCAGCTTACGATGACCATAAAAATATTGTACTCTTGTCCTTTGAAATAATTGAGAAGATTATCCGAGACTACTTCCCTTACATCACTGAGACTGAAACAACTACATTCACAGATTGTGTGAATTGCCTAATTGCATTCACCAATAGTAGATTCAACAAAGACATTAGCCTCAATGCTATTGCTTTTCTTCGTTTTTGTGCCACAAAACTTGCACAAGGAGATCTTGGCTCCTCATCAAGGAATAAGGACAAGGAAGCTTCTGGAAAGATTTTGCCATCTTCTCCTCACACAGGAAAAAGTGGAAAGCAAGATAAAGGAGAGATTATAGATAAGGATGATCATCTGTATTTCTGGTTCCCTTTGTTGGCTGGTAAGCAAATTGATGGTTGTTCTCATGTTCTAGCAATTTTAGTTGCACAAGTGTACAAATTTGCTTGTACATTTGTATATGCATTCTCTTCTGAATTTAAATTAACACTTGCACAAATTTTCAATATTATTCGTCTTTTTTTTATTTTGCCTTGCAGGCTTATCAGAACTTAGCTTTGACCCTAGGCCCGAAATCAGGAAGAGTGCATTACAAGTGCTGTTTGATACTTTACGCAACCATGGTCACCTTTTCTCTCTACCATTGTGGGAAAGAGTGTTTGAGTCAGTCTTATTTCCAATATTTGACTATGTGCGGCATGCTATTGATCCTTCTGGGGAGGACTCTGCTGAGCATGAGAGTTATGGTGATACGGGTGAGCTCGATCAAGATGCATGGCTCTATGAGACATGCACATTGGCCCTGCAACTAGTTGTAGATCTTTTTGTCAAATTTTATAACACTGTCAATCCACTTTTAAAGAAGGTGCTGATGCTTCTTGTAAGTTTCATCAAGCGTCCTCACCAAAGTCTTGCTGGTATTGGTATTGCTGCATTTGTCCGTTTGATGAGCAATGCTGGTGATCTATTTTCTGACGATAAGTGGCTAGAAGTGGTTTCCTCATTAAAAGAAGCATCTAATGCCACATTACCCGATTTCTCTTACATTGTTAGTGGAGATAGCATGGATATAAGCCATGAATATTCTTTGGATGGACAAAATAATGGAGAATCTGCTGGTTCTGATGTGCCTGATAATGATTCAGAGAACGTGAGAACATACCGTCTTTATGCCTCTTTATCTGATGCGAAGTGCCGGGCTGCTGTTCAACTTCTGTTAATTCAGGTAGTCTCTTTGTTTCAATGCTGTGAAGCTATTAGAGATCTTCTTGCGTGTGATCAATAGATGACCATATATATAGAACTACGAGCTTAAGCCTTTTTGAGGTAACTGTGTTTGAATATGTAGGTGTGATACCTAATTATGATCCAAAATACTTGGATTAAAAAAGGTAGGTCTGAATTTAGGGGCTTCTGTGCATTTTCATACTTTTGGATATGTTTATAGAATCAGCATAGATGTTAGGAATCACTGTCTCAATATGCAATAATATAATTTTCTACACAATTCTGTTCTTCTGAACATTGGACATGAGAATTTATCATTAAAATTGGCAGGCGGTGATGGAGGTCTACAACATGTATCGGACTTGCCTTTCAGCGAAGAACACCTTGGTGCTCTTTGATGCTTTGCATGATGTTGCATCCCATGCTCACAAAGTCAACAGCAACACCATGTTACGTTCAAAGCTTCAAGAATTAGGTTCAATGACCCAAATGCAAGACCCTCCACTACTACGCCTCGAGAACGAGTCTTATCAAATCAGTCTCACATTCTTACAGAATCTTATACTAGACAGACCTCCAAGTTTTGAAGAAGCTGAAGTGGTGTCTTACCTTCTTGACCTTTGCCAGGAGGTGTTACTGTTGTATATTGAAACTTCACACTCTGGACAGACAACTGAATCATCTCCAAAAGGGCAATTACATTGGCTGATTCCTTTAGGTTCTGGAAAACGGAGGGAATTGGCTTCGCGTGCACCTATTATTGTTGCAACACTGCAGGCTATCTGTGGTTTGGGAGAGACTTCATTTGAGAAGAACTTAGCTCGTTTCTTTCCCCTTCTTGCAAGCTTGATTAGTTGTGAACACGGGTCAAATGAGGTCCAGGTAGCTCTCAGTGATATGCTCAGCACATCAGTGGGTCCTGTCTTGCTCCGATCGTGTTGATCTTGGTAAAGATTGGACTCTATGTTTAAGGATGTACGATATTCTTTGGTCTGACGCATAGTTTTCCATTTTCTTCTCCTTTGGATTATAATATTTTTTTTATCAGAAATATAGTTTCATAGTGTACGAAGAATTAGCTATGGTTTTGGATTTGTCTGGTGCTTCTGAGCCTTCTGTAGTTTATTCAGTAGCGCAGCTTTTTTGTTCTGAATTTATAGATGTCATCATGAGCTTTGATGTTGTATGCTAGGCAAATATTTTCTCAATGAAATGAGTTTCAGAACGATAATTTTCTGAAGAAAATTGCATATTCAGCATGTGATAGCAAGGCTTTTGTGGTCATCTAGTACTTTTATTTTCCTTCACGGGTTGAATTTTCAGATTTTCAGACCCGGATATGTTTTTGGCATATAGCTACAGTATTCTTGAATCTTGGCTTTAGTGGCAGGTAAATGATTGTCCGATACCTAGTAGTTTAGGTACTGTTCGATTTAGTTGTAGTTTCAATCGAAATGGATTTTGTAATAATTTTTGATAAAATGTTAGTCGCATTAAAAACTCTTTTTGTGTTTGATAATGGTGTTGGACACAAAAATATTTCTCATATGTATTTTCATCGATGATGGAGATTAAAAATGTTTGGTGCATATTTTTTTTGTGTTCAACACTATTAGAATTTCACCTTTTAAGGGAGACCGATCATATTTTTTTTTCACTCAAAATTAGATAAAAATTTAATAAAATATTTATGGTAAGTTTAAGCAATTTATTTAATTTTTTTTCAAAACAAAATTTATTTTGATCGGTGCTTAAATCTAACCTCACACGTCACTTAAATAACTTCGTTGATCAAAGCCCATGAAGCGTTTAGCCAATCTCTCCTCTAGTGGCGGATACCACAAAGGATAGAAAACCCAGAAGAATAAAAAAAGGTAGAAGTTGGCGAAAATGAAATAAGCCGCACTTTTGACTAATTCCCAATTCTGCTGGTATCCACCTACGAGGACCTCAATCAACGCCACCTTACCCTAATGGACTTGGCTCCATAGTTCGTTCCTTCTTATGCACAGACTACTGATTTTCCCTCTCTCTGGTTATACAAGGAGAATTGCAAGGTTTAGGAATGATAGCTTAGTTTTAGTTTGGAAAAAAAAACAAATTTACCTTAGAGGTTTTCAACAAGTGTTAATTTGTTCATGCTTCAGTTTAATTGAGTTTTTCGTCGCAATTTGTACATTATCTGCTGTCTATTTTCATTATCCTACATCAATTTTAATTGATTGATCTGGACAGTTGGTCCAATTGAACCAAAACAAAATGTTCAAGAGTAAATTAACACTCATTGAAAACTGAAAGTTAAATAAATATAAAAGTGAAACCTTAGAAATAAATTTGTTTTTTTCTTTTTTAGTTTTTATGAGTGAAACAGGTTTTTAATACAGTTTTCGATAAAACAATGTGAAATTAAAAACTGATTGATATTTGATAAAATGATAGTAAAGCTTCTTCTTCCAAGATAAATTCAATTTTTTCAAATATATTTTTCAACTTCTAATTCTTTCTAAAAACTGTTTTTATAAATTGTTTGACCTAACTTTTATTTCTTAAAAATTGAAATTGTTTTGGAAACTCTACAACAGAATTATTGCAGGTCCCCGAGAAGGGCCGTATACATAATGAACCCATAATAGGTAGGTGCAAACATCACTTGCCTATCCACCCTTTCTGTTCTCTTTCTCATAGCAAGTAGAACCTTCACATTCGATAATACTTCTCCTCTCTCTCTCTCTCTCTCTCTCTCTCTCTCATAATGATGTTCGCTTCTTTCAAAACCTGCTGGATCTCTCTAAACAGAGGAGTGAAAATCTTTCTTCAACAACTGAGAACCTTAAACAAAGTTCTCCTCTGCAAGATAAGAAAACATAAACGGTTGTCATCATCTAGTTTTGATTTATTAAAAGCCTCTTCTTTTGCGGCCATGGAAGTTTCCAGCCAATTTAAACAAGTTTTCAAAGTCATTGATGCAAATGGGGACGGGAAGATTTCTTCATTGGAGCTCAGTGAAGTTCTGTTCTGCCTTGGCCATGATAAAAAATCAACAGCAACCAAAGAAGCTGAAAAATTAGTGAGAGAAATAGATAGTAATAGAGACGGGTTCATTGATTTGGAAGAATTTATGCTTGCGTTGAACACTACTGATGGCGAGATTTGTAGCGAGGAACAAGATTATCTAATGGATGCATTTCTCATTTTTGATACTGATAAAAATGGACTCATTTCAGCTAAGGAATTGCGCCGTGTTCTGGTTAGCCTTGGATGTGATAAATGCAGCCTTCAAGAGTGCAAGAACATGATAAAAGGCGTCGACAGGGATGGAGATGGATTTGTGGACTTTGAAGAATTTCTAGTGATGATGAAAGGAAGTGAGAGTTGAAGATCAGAAGAATACACACTCTGCTCAACAAACAAAGCCTTAATCCCAGCAATTGATTTAATCCAGGTACAAATTAAGTCCTTTTTTTCTGGTACTTTTCATTTATTTTAAAGTTTCATGAGTTGGGAGAATAAAAGCGGAATGTAATCAAATTTGAAGTGATGAGAAGTTAGTTCAAGTTGATTTGCCCATTGAAAGAGAAGTTTCTGAACTTAATTATAGCATAGCTAGTAGTTTGTACAAGGAATCAGGTTTTGATTGGAAAAAATAAAAAAGTGGAAGGAAGGACGGGGGATCGAGAAAAAAAACATTTTTTTTTTCAGTTTTAAATCTTTTCATACATAATTCAAGCATTTAATCATTCTGCTAAGTTGTTTATTTTTTTTCATTTATTCATATTTTCTTCTAATATTAATTTATCCTTTTGAAATTTTTCTTTTTCTTCTCGTTTTAACATCGTTTTGACGTTGATCGATCGTTTATTTTATCAACTTTAAGAATAAATATAATAAAAAAATTATAGTTCTATATATATTTTTGGATATCAATAATCATTATTTTTCTATCGATGCGATACCCGAGAAAAAAAAAAACCAACAAATTTTTTTGAAAAAGCAACAGATATTACAAAAGAGCATATCAACAATTATATAACATGTATTGAGTGACAAAAGAGTAATGCAGTGAGGAATGAATCTGCAGACCCACCACAAGTTGGTACAAATTTCTTGGGTATCCCATGTGGTCCTTCTTTTTGCAGTGGGTATCCCATATGGTCCTCTCTCTCCATTTCAGAACACATTCCCCACAACCATGCCCACTAAACTTCAATCATGCTTTGTCCGCACAGTCTTTGTCAATCGTTGATTACCTAATATTGCCAAAGTACACATTGAAGATTGTGAGGTCTGAAAGCTCTTAGAGAATACTTGAAAAGAGGACAACCTAAACATGCAAACAAACAGGAGTTTAACATGTTCACGTTTCCTCTGTCTTCAAGGCTTAAATAGTAAACCAAACAAGCCCTATTACTTATTAATTTGTGTTTAATCATTAAAAATTAGAATTTTTATTCCAATTAAAACTGCATTCAAAATCATTATTTCTATTAATGAATTTTATTATATATTAAAAAAACATTAACTCGAAAACACTTATAGTAATAGCTATTATAAATTATAATAACACTTTTGATGTCGACCCAATAAAAGCTCTAGCTACATCAAACGAGCTCTAACAAATATTGGCAAGCAAAGCTCATTGCACTTACTCATGGATAACTTTCATTTATCAAATTGGTGGTACTTAGTGGTATATATGGTGCGATGGCTAGTGTGACGAGGGGATTAACGATTGTATAATGAAGTCTTTGTGATTTGTAAGATGGGGTTTAAAACTTGTTAGTATTGAGTGGTATAAGCATGATGGCGAAGGTGAGCGATGAAGACTCAAACGTGAGGGAGAGGTTGTTGGTAATATTCGTGGGTGAGAAGATACGAAAGAACAATCCCACATAAAAAAGAAATTGAATTAATGAATGACATGTATAGTGATTGAACCAAAACACATATACTTAAACTTTTAAATTCATATGATATCCGACATCATATATTTGAGCATTTGCTTTGTGGATTTTCCAAACATAATTTTTTTCTCAACTTAGATCATCATGTCCAATAATTTGAGCATTTATTATATATATAATGGTATACTTGAGCACTTTGAATCAAGATAATAGAATTTAAGCATCATTATCATAAGTTTATATGGAGCCAATGATGTCTAGATTCAATGATAAAATGATCGAGGTCGAGATTTTAATATCACAATATTTTTTTGCCACCATTTTTTTTCAAGTTTTAAATCTTTTCATACATAATTCAAGCACTTAATCATTCTGTTATGTTGTTTTTTTTTTTTCATTTATTCATATTTTCTTCTAACATTAATTTATCCTTTTGAAAATTTTCTTTTCCTTTTCGTTTTGACATTGATCAATTGTTTATTTTATCAATTTTAAAGATAAATGTAATAAAAAAATTGTAGTTTAGTAGAAGATATATTTTTGGATGTCAATAATGGATATTCTTCTATCGATGCAATAACTGATGAGGAAAAAAACCAAAAAAAAAATTCGGAAAAGAAACAGATATTGCAAAAGAGCATATCAACAAGCACATAACGCGTATTGAGATATTAGTTGATTAATTCTCACACTTTATGTGCCTGGGTAATATGATAGTATTGTGAATTTTTATTCGTGTTATACGTTAATACCGTGAGCTAATTATATTGTGATTAAATTAATTATTGTACTCAAGGTTGTAAGTTTCACGTCGAAAAACATTACATTTTAGTTATTAAAGTGGAATGTTTCGACGCACCATTTTAAATTTAACGATATTTTCAAAAACTTTACTGTATATTCATTCAGTTTTATCAATTTTGTTTGCTTTCTTGTCTTGACAGTAATCAGAATACTTCAACAGATATAATAGTACTTGATTTTTTACATTAAATTAATTACCTATATATTTGACCATGCATCCCAACTTTGGGAAGGCGTTTGTTCGGGTTGGAGAAAACTGATGTAAATTTTTTTATAAGGGGCCCAATAAGAATCAGGCCTAGTCCAGATTAACACAACGAAATTTGGGCTTAATGGGCTTAACACATCTAAATTTTAAGAAAAATATATGATCTCTAATAAAGGGCTATTAAAGGGTGTCAAATATCAAACAAAGAAAGAGTGGACTGAGATCAACATTTACTTGGTGGTGATTCCACGTACCTAGTTTCGTGAGAATTATTATGAATTGAAAAAATTTATAAATAATTACGGAGAAATTAAACAGTAGTTTTTTCAAAAATTTTAAATATTAATGTTACTATTCAATTTTCCTGCGATTATTAGTATATTTTCTCGATTTCGTGGTAATTCTTACGAAACCGGATCTGTGGTATCACCATTTTTATTGTATAATTTTTTTTAATCAATATTTGGTATAAAAAGTAAAATACCTAAAAACTAAAACTAAATCTGTAGGCATTCACTTCACAGAAGTCTTCTTCTAGAACTGAATATACCGACAACAATCGTTGTTGCCTCATTATTGTTTTCTTCACGATCACCTTCCTATCTCCCTAGGGTCTCGGAGCCAAATTTCAAAAGAGTTGGCACAAGTTTTTCTTCAACAACCTTCTTATGTTGTTGTTCTTGATCACCATCAAGTGAATGAGCTCTTAGATGGCCGAACATTCCCTTTCAAGTGGTGAATTTTTTTGAACATATAGATCAAATAGATTCACCGCTCGGAGCATCAAGAGTTCCTACTTTTTCTCTTCTTTTATTGCTCGTTGTGTAAAACCCTACATGAGTAGCTCTAATCGATGATCTACCATGAACAATGATCTTGTTTTGGGGCCTTGAGTGCCTTCTATACAAAATTCTTCTCTTTCAAATTTTTTCTTGAATCCCATTATGAAAATGAAGAATTTCACCAGAGAGAAAAGTGTTTCCGTCTCGCTTTCTCTTTCTTTTTCTTTGAAACACTTTATAATTTTTATGAACAAGGTGACTACCATGGGTTTATATAGGCTTCTAGGTATTCAAACTGTTTCACAAACGGCATTTACTTCCAAATATTACCAAATATATATTTTCATCATTACATGCACAGAAATTTCAAATTTGTAATGTGTTTTCTATTTGGAGAAAATTAATTATTATAGAATTTAATGTTTGGCCCTTTATGCAAATAATGCAACAATACCCACAAACTACAATTGGCTTAGATTACCTTAGTGTATCACATTTCTAAAAATTCCTTCCACTGTTTCCTTGTTAATCAAACCCAAGAAACATTTGCAAGAATGCATTCGACCTACTTTGATAAGATCCTTCATCTTTCTTATTTAGCCATATAAGTCTTCTATTAAGTTCTAGATATTGCTTGATTTGGTTCGATCCGAAAATTCAAGTCTTAGTTTTTGTTCAGTTTCGACCTTAATAAGTTATGTTAAGTTTAGGTTCGTTCATCAGGTTAAATTTTTTACTATATTTTTTTCTTTATTCTAAATTAGCATAAAATACAATATTAATTGTAAGTTTTTTGAAAAAAAAAATCTTTTTCGAAGTTATTCCGTTTCTCTTTTTTTTTCTTCATAACAGTAATTTTACAATAAGAAAATATATCTTAACATTAACATTACATATTACATGAAATATATTATTTAATATATAAATAATTAAATATAATATATTTAAGCAGCCGGTCTGCTTTATTTTTTAATTTTTTAAGCTTGATCAAAATTTTAAATGGAACCTAAATTTTTGCCCAAGCTTGATCACTAATCGAATTTTTTTATCAAATCACACAAAATTTATAGATTTCTTCCTCGTGTTTAGAGACGTGTGAACGGGGGTACGTTGGATTCGGTCAATTAAAATTTTTGATTAATTTTTTTTTAATCGTTTCAATCATATTTTGATATTAATCGATTGAATTGATTTCGATCAGTATAATCGGTTAATTGATTAACCGATACTATTTATATATTTAATTTATATTCATAAATTTTTAGTTTATTATATATTATATATACTTAATATACTATTAAATATTAATTAATTTTTTAATCGGTTAAACAGTCAAAATAGTTAAAAAAATTATCTATCAAGCGATCGATTAATTGATACTCACTCTGTCCTAAAACGATTGACATTTATCACTTTTTGACTTAACTTTGATTTTAATTATTTTATATATATTTATATATTATTTTAAAAATATGAAAAAATATTTTTTAGCTATTTATGCATATATAAAAATAAAATAAATTTTCGTAATGATTTAACATTAGAAAAAAGATTATTCATTTAATTGGCGAGACAGTGAACGTGACAATCATTATAAGACTTAGGGATTGTATGAAATGGTAGTTCTCTTCCGATGAATTTGAAAATTATTGTGAATCTTCTATCGACGTAATAATTGAGGTAGACAAAAACCAACAAAAAATTTCAAAATAGAAGCAGATACTGTAGAAGAGTACATCAACAAACGCATAAAGCGTATTGAGATAATAAATTGATTAATTCTCATATTTTTAAGTGAGTAATGTAATAGTATTGTGGATTTTTATGTGACAGTATCGTGGGCTAATTATAATGTGATCGAATCAATTATTGTATTTAAGATTATAAGCTTCACGTCTAAAAACATTTCGTTTTAGATATTAAAGAGAATGTTTCGGTGCACCACATTATTTTCAAGTACATTACTTGTTCATTCAATATCGATTTTTGTTTGCTTTCTTATGATGGTAGTAATCAGAATACTTAAGATATAGTACTTGATTTTTCACATTAAATTAATTACCCATATATTTGATCATGCATCTATTAGTAATCACAAAGAAATAAAATAGTAATATATTGTTTTAAATTTTTTTTTAAAAAATCAAATACTGAAATTACTATTTAATTTTCCTATGATTATTAGTGAACTTTTTTGATTCCGTAGTAATTTCACAAAACCGAATCCGTGATACTTTTTTTTTTTATCAATATTTGGTATAAAAAGTAAAATACCTGAATACTAAAACAAAATCTTCAAGCATTCACTATGTAGATTATATAACATCAAAATTAAAAAAAAAAGTCGAATAACAAGAATCCTAAACGAAAAGAAAAAAAATTGAAGATCAACACTCCAAGAGATAAAACAAACTTCAAATATAGAGGCGTCATTGTAGTTGTTTAGGTAACGAAGCATCATCCTGCTGCTATCATTATATTTATTTCTGTTAGAGAAAGATCATTTAAATCAATGTCGAGTCTTCTTTTAGAACTGAATAATCTGACAGCGACCGTCATTACCTCATTATTTTTTTCTTCACGATCACCCTCCTGTCTTTGTAGGGTTTCCCGAGCCAAATTCAGAAAAGTAGGCACAAGTTGCTCCTCAACAACTTTCTTATGTTGTTGTTCTTGATCATCATCAGGTGAGTGCGCTCTTAGATGGTCAAACATTCCCTTCCAAAGGATGAATTTTTTTGAACATATAGATCAAACGATTCATCGCTCGGAGCATCAAGTGTTCCTACTTTTCTCTTGTTTTATTGCTCGCTTTGTGAACCCCTACATGAGCAGCTCTAATTGATGATCTACCATGAACAACGATCTTGTTTTGGCGCCTTGAGTGCCTTCTATACAAAATTCTTTTCTTTCAAAAATTTTCTTCAATCCCATTATGAAAATGAAGAATTTCACCAAAGAGAAAAGTGTTTGATCTCGCTTTCTCTTTCATTTTCTTTGAAACACTTTATATTTTTTATGATCAATGTGACTACCATCTGTGTTTATATAGGGCTCTAGATGTTGAAATTGTTTCGCAAACGGCATTTAATTCAAAATATTACCAAATATATATTTTCATCATTACATGCACAGAAATTTCAAATTTGTAATGTGTTTTCTATTTGAAGAAAATGAATTATTATAGAATTTAATGTTTGGCCCTTTATATGCAAATAATTGGCTAGATTACGTTAGTGTCTCACGTTTCTAAAAATTCCTTCCACACTTTCATGTTTAGCCTTATAAGTCTCATATTAAATTCAAGATCCACTAGATATTGCCCGATCCGATTCGGTTCAAAAATTAAAGTTTTAAATTTTGTTCAATTCCAACCTTAATAAGTTAAATTAAGTTCAGGCTTGTTAATCAGGTTAAATTTTTTATTTTATATATTTTTTATTCTAAATTAGCACAAAATATAATTTTAATTGTAATTTTAAAAAAAAAATCTTTTTCAAAGTTATTTCGTTTTCCCTATTTGGCAGGTAATGTTACAATAAAAAGTCTTAATACTAATGGGATATATTATTTAATAAATAAATTATTAAATATAATATATTTAAACGGACCGATCTCTCTTATTTTTTAATTTCTTAAGCTCTGCCAAAATTTTAATCAGCTTTAATCTTAAAAGAATATTTTTTAGGCACTTCATCATAAACATGATTATTCATAGTAACAAACTATCAATGCCTACAGAACTATTCACAGCATATACATGTCTTTTTTCTTCCTCGTGTTTAGGGATGTGTAAACAGTGGGTACTTTCAGTTCTATAGGTTAAAAATTAAAAAAAAAAAATTAATCATTTTGATTGAATTAATTTAACATTTCAATATTAATCGATTGAATTGATTTCGGTCGATATGATCGGTTAATCGATACTGTTTATGTACTTAATATATTATATATTTAAGAATTTTTAGTTTTTTATATATTATATATGTTATATTTATATTTAATATATTATTAATATTAATTAATTTCTTAATCGGTTAAATGATCAAAATAATTTAAAATTTTCTAACATATATATATATAATATATAATTTTCTGAGCAAAACATAATTATATGAAGTTTTTCATATGAAATCCGTCAGGTTTCTTTTGAAATTTCAATGTTTACAATAATAGTTAATGATCATGACCTATCATCTAAATTATATTTATGAAAATTTTAATTTTTTTATAAAAAAATCAACATGTTTTGATAAATTATAACCTATGATCTAAGCTCTAGTTTTTTTCGTACAAAACTTGATAAATGTTAAACTGTTAATAAAATATAGGTTAAATGATACACTAAAATGATAATTTTTTGTTGTTGAAATTTTCTGTAATTGATCTATTACATGATTTTTATTGAATTGTAAAGTTCGATCTCGGATTTTATTTTAAAAAATATAACTTTTTAAAAGAAACTTCATGAACTCTATGTAAGTAACTTCGTCAAAGTTTTGTCCTTGCTAATTTACCCTACTGCAGGAGTAAGTTAAAAATGCATCCTAACCTTTGTGGACCAAGATATCATCAATAATTCAATTTTTCATAACACAAACGCAAAGTTAACAGGATAATCCAATAAATATACCTATTTAATTATTTTTATTTTCGGGATTTTTGGCGATATCAGACCAACCAATGGTCAAAAAAGCACACCCCTGTTATGGTACTGTTGAAAAACTATCACCAAGATCTACAAAATTGAGATCTAGAAGTACCACCCTTTGACCAGTCGGTTACCCTCATGCACCGTCGATTACCCTGAAAGTAACACCACCACTAGTCAAAAATTGATTTTTAAACCCACATGCAAAATTTGACAGCGAACCACTACCAAAAATAGTCGAGGTGGATCATTCTCTCCAAAAGAGTTTGGCACCCGTGAGTATGCTTCGTCTCTGCATTCTATTTTATTTTTACTTTTATAATTCTTTTTTTGTTAAATTACAAAAAGATCATTATTTTAATCATATTTTAGTGTATAATTATGTGTATTGTAGTATACAAATATTAAGACACAATGCTATATATATTTCTTTTTAAGTTTCATAGTTTATTGTTCTTTGTCAATGGTAGTTTTAGAATGAAAATTTTAAAAATAAAACTACTTTTGCTTAATTAAAACAGTTAGGTTATGATTTATACAGAAGAAATGAAATGAAAATAGAAATGATGAGAAGTAAAAGGATAATTGATGTTTTTATTATGCGTTTGGTAAAAAATTATGAAAAGTGAAAGGAAAAAAAGAAATATTTTTTTTTGGTACTTATTTTAATTTTCACACCCTAAAATTTTGTAATTTCTATGTACAAAAAAATTTCATATTAATCATCACACTTTTTTTCCTTTCATTTATCTTTCTAACCAATCAATAAAAAAATATCTTCCGTCATTCTTATTTCCTCTTCTTCTTTTTCTACCTCCCACTTTCTCCTATTACTCATAACCTTGGATTTAAAAAATGATATAAAATTATAAAGTTATGATCATATTCAACGCATTGTCGTCTTTGCAGATAATTCCTTACTATCATATATACACAATGTATCATATATATATATATATATATATATATATATATATATAATATTCTTAGTAAATATTAAGCCTTTAAAAATTTACCTTTTTTTAAAAATGTTGTCTAACTAATTGTTACTATCGAAATCATAAAATTTGTCTCAGTAGGTCTTTATAAATAATAAGGCACTTCCATACATGTAGGAACTCAATTTTATAAATCTCATTTGTGCTTGGCCTAATACATATAAGCGCCAATTTTTAGGTGATAATGTTTTTATTACCACTTTGATAACTTTAAAAAGGATCCAAATTAATTAAGAAATGGATGCAAGCCTATAAATCAAGTTTTCTATTAGGTAAATGTAACTTCAATTACCTTTGTCATCATAGCATTAGTAAGACCCCAAAGTTCCTACATAGTTTACTCCCACTTATGACTTACTTAATTTCTTTTGTGAATCAATTTATAATTAGTTAAAGGGTCCCCTGCCAACAATGTGACTGACTCCAATAAAATTCAGCAATATAGTAAACTGTAAAAGTGAGATTGAGTGGGTGTTTATTAATTTAATTAATAAAATTATTTATCATCGCAAAAAAATGTAGAAGCAAATTTCATTCACACCAAAGATTGAAAAGACAAAAAAAACAACCCAAAAAATACTGTTTACCGTGGTGTAATTCATATAATAAACTTAAAAAAAGTGAAGTAGAAATATTGCATAAAAAGACAAAGGAACTGTAAGAAATTTGAGTTAGGTCGGGCTCCCATGATGGGTTGTCTGACCCACATGGGAAAAGTTTTGGGGAAACTTGATAACTTTCCTCGACACTCTTTTCATTAAAAGTCTCCTGAAAGAGTATACATGTAAGGATTGCCTGAATGTTTAGTTTATATAGAAAAGAACAGAAAAATATAAAAACATGTTCTTATACCATTGCACAAAATCTAAAGAGAAAGAGTTTCTGGAGAAAGAAAATATACACTATTATCCTTATAGAGAGATAAGAGCTGTTAGGTGGTGAAAATTTATATATTATCCAACATTGTGATTGTATACATGACCATTGATGAGGTTGAAATGTGAAGAGTTGAAAATAAGTCTAAATACGAGAAGAATTCACAGCAAACCAATAAAAAATTGAATCAATTGCATACATAAACTCGATTAACAAGAACCAATATAGAGTATTAAAAAAAACAACAAAGCTAACATTTACCAATTAATTTAAAAGGAAATAGTTGACATTATGCCACCAATTTCACTATAGATTTTCATTTGTGAATTTTTTTAAAAGTAAATTTGATCTATCAAGTAATTGTAGACCAAGTCAATAAACGAACGGCATATCACCATTTTGTTGGTTCATCAAATTTAATTAATCATAATTAGAGTTGGTTTGCATAAATGTGTCACTCTCGTTGATTTGATCTACAATCACATGATAGATCGAATATAGCTAATGGTTTTTTGTCTGTATATATACAACTTAACAAGCAGGTGAAGAAGGGATGACTAAGGTAATGATTCCAAACAGATCACTATCAATCACATGGAAACCTCAGTGTGGTCGGCTGTTTTAGTCACTAAAAATAATTCTCAGTGCTCTGTGTGGTCATTTAATTGATTAATTAACTAAGGAATAGTAACCTAAGCCACTTTGGTTTGAAAAGCAGCTTGTAAGAAAGTGAGAACATGCTTAAAATTAATATGCTTAGATTCGAAAGCCATATATATTGATGTGCCCTTCACATGGAAGTGGGTAGCATTTTTCCTTTGATGTGGTCCATGCTTTAGTTTTTAGATAGATTTAGCTTTACCTAATTAATTAATAATAATTTTTAATTTGGACGAGATAATGGACTTAGTTTATTTTGTTAATTTAATGAAAGAGACTTTGATTAGAATAATTAGTATTATTGCAATTATTATAGACGTAAAAGTTTACTAAGCTTTTAATTCAATTCTTGTTCTCTCTAAAGGGAAGACTATGTCTTTCTTTCTTGAAGACACAACTTTCATACAATCACAAGATTCAACATGTTGATCCTTTTTTTTTTCTTTTCAAAAGGGTTTGTTTCAAAAAGTGAATCCCGTGAACTCTACGTTGTTTCAACTTTAAACTTAGTATGATAGAGTACTTGTGAATCCAACAAATTAACTCAATTTTTTTTTTAACTTTTAATTGTTGTAATTGAATCCTTGATCGATATAATTATAAAGAAACTAAGATAATTTTGATATTTCGGATCAAAGTGAATGAATAAGGCATTATTAATATCTTCAAAAACTTTTAAATTGGGTGAATTCTAAAAAATTGAGTTTTAAAAAGCAAATATGAGGTTTTCATGAGCCGTACATATTCATACTACTCCTTTTAAAGAATCTTCCAAAACAAAGGGAGTAGGAAAAATAACAAATTTTCATTCCATTCCAAGGTTTGTTTTAACTATTTAAACGAAACATTTTGGTTTCGGTTTGTTTTATTGGGTTTGTTGTGGATTTGACGATATTTTTAAATTGGATATTCTCATCGAATTTCCTGTATTTTCGTCATTGTTTCCATGTCCCTCATAGGTTTTAAACTTGATCAATACGATCCTCCGTTATAAAGAAGTTACTAATTGCTTTTTCTGTTTACATTTTTGACCAATTTAAAACAACACAAATGTTTGAACATGTACGACACTCATAATCAACTCATGCATGACTCATGATCAATTATGTAACAGTTAAAATGTGTAAAAACAAAAGTAACTTATTTTCGCTTACTTCATCAGTTTATTTTTTACTTTTTTAAATCACCATTTCCCCTTAAAGAAAGATAAGATAAAATAAGAGACGGTAAAATAGAACGAAACGAATCAAAACAGGTCAAAATAAAAAGCGAAACGGAATATAAAATCTTGTTTCATTCCCTTCTGTTTATTTCCATTAAAAACATTGTAAGTGAAAAATATTTGTGGAACTGGCATAATTAAAAGAAATATAAGGAAAAATAGTAATAGCAGCTCTTAGAAAACGGAGTAGCATATGGCAGTCATCATAAATTAAAAGCGGACAACAGCAAAATCTGCGTAAGAGTTATTGTTGGTGATTAAGAAGACTTGGAATTCAGTACGTACCTAGGGGGGGTGAGAGCTGGTGGTGGGCACCGTTGACTGATTAAGAAAACGATGACCATGTATATGCATTTCCTTGTTTAATGTATTTAATATGATTTATTACATTACAAATCTTTAATTCATAAGTACATAGTATTTAATTTTTCGAACTATTAAATTAGTATAAGATTTTTGAATTATAAATTAATAACAATCAATTTTTTAAATTTATTTTTCGACAAAAAACTTAACGAAAATATAACAAAATATAATTCTTACATTTGATTATTACTACATGATGAATATTTACTTCTAAAATTGAACCTATGCAAATTGTTGAAACAATGAAATTCTCTTTTGAATTCTTCACTCAGTTAAATTTCAAACACTCCAAAAGTTTATTTTAAAGTGTTATATAAGCGTCATTTGGGAACCTTTCTAAAAAAAATATATTAAAAAAATATATTTTAATCTCTCTTTAAAAAAGTATCCAAACGATATCATAACATCATTTGCCTTGTATTTTTTTTGTTTGCCTTACATTTAGACTTTAATTTTTTTGAAAAATATATTTAAACTTAAATTACATTTAGACTTTTTGTCTACTTTATTTTACAGCAATACAGACATTTTAGATCGAACCCGTTCAACCATGTAAAAGCGTAAAAATCGATGAAAGTGTAGGTGGGCGGAATTGGAGTCATGGTAACCGACAGAGAGCATCAAATAGGTTCATGGGATTCAGGGCGTGGGGTTTAATAGTTATGGCAGTATACGTAGTACTTGTAGTGAAAACTAAACAAAATCTACAACAAAGTAGTAGGTAGGTAGAGTATCAGTAAATTTTTTATCCATTATTTTTTATTTTTATTATTTATATCGATTTTTGTTATACATTTAATTAGCTGTTATTATTTGTATTCATTAAATTACATGGGCATGAATACGTATCAAAGCAAGTATTTTATTCGATTATAATCTAATAATTATTTTTTTATTCCAAAAAATAATTTATGGTGCTTTAAGCTTATCACTTTTAACATTTAATCATAAATTCAAACCTCCGTAACATCATATTTAAAAAAAAAATATTTACACATGAAAAATAAAAATATATAATATACTTAATCAGGATTAACAGTTATTCAAAAAGTACTATCCATATTCTATGCATACCCATCGAGTATTATATATTAATATTTATATCCATCTAAATCAGTTTATTTATTACTCATACCTGTTTAAACGGGTTCAAATTGGCTTCGATACCCAGAAATGCTACCAATTTCTCATTGGAGGTAGTAAATTATTATCAAGTTGCAATATATTTAATTTCTTCTGGTCAAGGGATCATACTTGGACTCCTCTATTTAGCAAGAGGCATCCAATGATATTAAAAAATAATTGAATTCTTAGTTATATTAAAATTTTAAGTTGATGGAAAATATCCTAAATAATTTTTATATATTTTTTAACAAAATGATATTATTCTGATTTAATTAGAGAGTGTATTTGAGCAGGCTTAAAATTTATTTTAAGTCAATGTTTACTTTTTAAAATTTGAAAAATATTTAATTAAATTAAATAAACCCAATTAAATTTTATTAAATAATAATTAAAATATCAATTAATAAATTATTTAATTTAATTAAATTTTAAAAATAAAGACCAAATTAAAACCAACGAGTTCCAAAATTTTGTTGTTGTAGCTCTTTTTGTTGTTTTCCTTGAGTTAATAATTAAATTGTGTCTCATGATGTAATTAATCTGTCAGTCCTTTTTTCTTTTCTTTCTTTAGTAACTCAACTGAAACAGTGTCAGTGTCAGCGCCACCCACGCTTCAGTCTGCTCTCTGCTCATTCACGCCCACACGCTCTGGTTTCTGATTCAACGTACACCGCACCTTCGACGATGCAGTCAAACCTCTTTGTCGGTTTCAGATACTTTTTCTTTTCCGCTTATACCCTTACCCAAGTTAGGTTTTTATCATGTTTCAAGGCTTAATTGTATGACATATGGATAAATTTTATTTTAAACCTCGAAAATTAATTTTTACAAATCAAACTTTGAGATTCCGCCCGTTAACATAAGAAATACTGCAGTTAATAATTCAACATGTGTGTATTAACAAGTGTGAAATTCTCTCTTCCAAATAATAAAAAATAATTGATTAAATTAATTTAATCAAAATTAAATGATATGCGATAACGAGATTACAACTGCATTCTTACGATGATATAATTGTAACAATCTATGGAGCGGCGAACAATAGCCTCAACATGTGCAGTCGAGGCTCCTGGCATGATACCCTTATCCCTCTTAAGCTTGATTCATCACGATCTCCTACCTTTACTTGTCTCATGTTCTCGTCAAGTCAAAGCAAACCCACACTTCCGTGTGAGACCTACGCAACATTGCTTCCGAGCCCACATGATATATGTATATAAAATACTTTCAAGTTTGCTCGTATATTAGGGCAAAGTTGTGTATCAATATAATGAGGTGAATGACCCACCAAAGTTAAATTTTTTCCCATCAATATAATTATGAATAAATTTTTAATTTTTTTAATAACTACAAAATTTAATTATAAATCTTATAAAAGTAGATTATACAGATACAAAGTCAAATTGATTACATCATAAGCCCATGAGGCATGAATAACAATGTTTACAGAAGACGGCAAAATAACGTTGTTGAAAAAAATATATTCTTTAAATGTTCAAAACTTATTGCCAAAATTCAAAGCAATCTAATGAGCCTGTGACTTTTAGAGGTATCGAACATAAGGACATTGATCATGTTTTATCCAAACTTGAATATAGACAATTAACCATATTTTTGATGTCTTGTATGGCCCACTGTGCCATATTTACACCAAACATCATTCCTAATCATAATATATATATATATATATATATATATATATATGAATTTACTTATTTACCTATTACAAATGAAGTTAAAAATGTTCTCTAATTTTTGGAACCAAAACACACTCAATAATTAAAATTTGAAGAACAGAAACATAAGAATAATATAATACTTCTATAAATAAGCCTATTTAATTTTATTTCATTTCCAATGGTTTTTGAATATATCAAATCAATCGAAAGTTCATCTCTAATATTATTAGAAAGCTCTCATCAAGATCTATCAAACGGGATCCAAAAGCTCCACTATCACCGACCCTTCACCTACTTTTCGTTGGCAGCTCCATCACGAACTGAGAGAATATTTTTTAAATTCATATATTTTGAGAGGGTATTTCAGGAAACTAAAACAATTGGTGAGACTGTGAAATCCGACAACGAAAATCCACCAAAATCAAGAGCATGTACCTCATGTGCTATTGAAGTATGGTTGCCACACATGGTCCCCGTCCCATGCTTTCAAATAAAAAATACTCCAGTCAAGACCAATGGATCAAATTTTCAATGTCGAGTTGATTTTTGACATCCCTGCTCTTACAAGACAACGATGATATAAGTACATTATGCGGTAACAAGAAGTAAAATCTATTAGTAACCGATTTAATCTTCATTAACAACATTGCAAAACTTCACCAACAATGTCAAAGACTAAAAAAAACAATTCATAACTGTTGACGAGCTTCCATTAATCTACTCACGGGATTATTACTACTCATATTGACGCATCTATGTCTACTTATCTTTATCCCTCGGAAGAAAAAAGCTTGGGCTTGGCACAATGGCGCTTAGGACTTAAGGTACAGTACTTCCCTTGCAATCCGGTAGTCGAATTGAAAGCAACAACCCAAAGGGAATGAAAGGATCAGTACCAGTCTGTGAAGGGAATATTCCGTGCTGTGAAACTCCACCATGAGTACTATGCGTGTTTCAGAATGCACGTGCGCCTGAGCTGTGAGTTGGCTGCTAACGTGAAAGCATCGCAACCGATGGGGACAAAATTCAACGGTGTCTGACGTGACGTTATAAATTTTGCTGACCCCCGTTTGGTTATCGTGACAAGGAGACCAAGTCAGTCTAATTAATGGTTAGGATCGTTTAATTCCGTTTGCCAATAATTCAATACTCATGAAGCACAGTGTTCTCTCAGTTTTTTTTTTTCCTTTCATTTTTACTTTTCAAACCACCGTTTACGTTTCCTTTGTAATTAAATAAAAATATAATTTATTTTATTTTTAAATAAATGAAAGATAAATTGAAATTAATTTTTTTTATAGAATTCATTTAAATTTTTTATGTATAAAATGAAAAATAAATGAAGAGTTTTAAAGAGGAGGAAGAGAAGGGGGAATGAGAGAATAAAAAAAAAGAGAGATTTGTCAACATAACTTTTTGTTTTTCATTTCGTGTAATTTATCAGTAAATTCTATCAGTTCAGATAAAATTTACAATAAGTTAACTCAAATCCACAGTGAATTCATTTCGAAATATATTCCATAGTTTTTTTTTTCTTCCAAACATAATAAGTATAGAGTTATAAATGAATTTCATAAAATTTATAGAATTCATTTGTTCCAAATACACTCTTGGTCTAGGGAGTTAATAAATTTTTAGGTTTCACTTTAAATTTATTTACACTTCGTTTGGAACTAAATGAAAATAAAATTCGTTTCATTTTAAATGAATTAAAATATAATTAATTTAAAAATGAATTGAAATTAATTTTATTTTTGGATTTCTTATGTTAATTTGTATAGAATTCAATTGGATTATTATGTTTAAATTTGTTGGAATAAATGAATAATTCAAAAGACAAGGGAGAGAGAGGCAGAGGGAGGAAGAGAAAGGAAAAGAAAGGGTATTAATATTCATTATATTGATATAGAGTTGAATATATGATTATCATTATCGAATATTAGAAATTGTCACGTTAGTTTGTAGGAGAAAATTCTTTCACACTGGTATCAAGTCAAATATTATTCTTTATATATTGCATCAAATTAAACACCCCTAGTAATAAATCAAAATTGAGAAAAAATCAATAATTATTATTTTACATAAAAACTATATGTTTAAAGAATTACAAATAAACATTATTTTGTTGTATCATAAAATTTTATTTTTTATTTATAATTATTGTTGTTTCAATATATGTTTAGTATTTCTTTAATAAAGATTTACAAATAATTAAATTGTTGTTTTGCTCTTATATGTAATATTATTTTTCTCCAAACGTCTATATCAAATGCGACCGTCAATCGACCTTGAAGTTAAAAAAAAAAAATTTTACATATAGGATATAAATTGAAGCGTCTCGGGACAATTACAAAATTATCTCTCAATTTTTTTAGAATTGATTCTGTTTCTTATATGTATGTAAAATTTTGAAAAGGAAGAAACCAATTTTTTTTAATAGATTAAAAATCAAATTTATATCTTTTATCACTTTGTAAATAAGTAAAATTAAAATAAATGGGGACTAATGATTGGAGGGGTGGAGGAAAACACGCGGGGCTCGGTGTATTTTAGTGACAAGATACTAGCGGGTAAAATAATAGGAGAAGCGGGGAAGAGACACGTCTGATGATCACCAATTTGTGGACCCCACAACATGAACATGAACATCAACGTCAGACCATCAACATCATTTAATGTTTATGCAATGCATGTACTGTACAACATTGAGAGAGAGAGAGAGAGATTCTCTCTTCCCTAGAATCGAGAGTCGCCCTTAAGACATGTCCTGACTCTCTCCTGACCCAATTTGTTCAGGCGGGTCCGCTCCAATTTCCCATGACCCACATGCACCACCCTCTATCAAGTTTCAACAGATGCCCCTCCATTTCTTTCTAAATGACTAAACTGCCACTCGTCCTCCTCTCCCTGTTAATATAAGTTCCACTACTTAATTGAAAAAATAACCAAACGGAACAGTAACGCTCTTCATGATCAGTACTACTCATTTTCCAACCAGAGTAACGCCTCTTCACATATTCAGTTTTTTTTTTTTTTTTTTAAGTTTCTAACTTTTTCCCAGAGATTGATGAATGAATAAAAAAAGCACTCAACAAGTAGAATATAGGGCAAGATCATGACATTGAAACAAAATTTTAAAGTTGAAAGTGTATACTTTTTCATCTCTAAAGTGTTAATTAATATGTGGACTCACTGCTTATAATTACAATCTCGTGAGTTCAAGTTTACGTAATAGTAGAAGTTTATGAGGAGAACTAGCTGCTTGTCTTTATGTTTTAGATTGGTAAAAAAGTTCCAAGTTTTTGCTGTTTGGGGGAAATTAAAACAAGAAACCCATGAAAGAGAAAGCTTCAAAGATCAATCTTTCTATCTATTTTTTTTCCTCAATGAATTTTAAAGATTAGAACAAGAAATGGGTAGAACAAGAACTATGGAAGAAGGGAAGAGAAGAGGAGAAGAAGAATATGAGGAGGAAAGAATCAATGGAGAGTTAAGGTTTTAAGGAGCTAGAAAAAACGGGCAATATGATCTTATACGGCAGGCTTTTTTTAGTCCTTTAGACCGTGACATTTTGAAAGAGGTAAGAGAAAGAAAGAGAACGTGGTAGTGTTGTGGGCCCATGGTGTGTGAGAGCTAGACAACAGAGAAAAGAAGAAGTGATGGGATCCATACACAGCGCCCATGCGCACGCTGTCTTACCAAAACTAAACCCATCCATCGATCATCGATCCAATATACCTTGACCTAACCCTAACCCAACAACACATCATTATAACAAAATAACCAAAAACCCAACCCAAACACCAACCTCCCCCTTCTCTCTCTTCTAGCTCTGATCACTTTGCCCTTTAGTTCTTCATTTCCTCTCTCCAAATCCTTCATCAGCTTAACTTCATGAAACGAACCTAAGAAAATCCAGTACATGAGCAGCTGAAGGCTAATACAGAGAAGAAATACTATGGGTTTGATTCAGTGTTTCCAGCTCAATAATTTAGTGGGTACTCATGCCTAAAAAGTAAAAACCCCTTCTTCTTCTTCTTTTTATTTTCAGGTGAAATTTACTGTATTTGTTCCGCATCAATCTCCCTGAAGAAAATCAAAAACCCATAAAACTAAACCATTCAAAGTTTAACCAAACACTAAGCACCAAGAACTAGCTCTCTCACTCTCAGAATTTCTTTTTTCGAATGAGAGCTAATTAATTAGGGGTTTCTCCAAAGAAATTATTTAGCAGAAAAAAAAGGAGAAAAAGAGAAATGGATCCAGTAACATCCCATGGCCGTACTCTTCCACCTCCTTTTCACTCTAGAGATCTTCATCTTCACCATCAATTTCAACACCATCATCACCAACAACAACAACAACAAAATTCCGAACATCATCATCATCAAGACGAACACAGCGGCAACACCAATTTATTAAACCGCCGCCAGAAAAAAGAACGAGATGAAACCACAACTACAAGCAACGAAATCGAAGGCGGCAAAGAACTGGTCTCAGTTCCTACCGGATCAGGAGAAGGGGAGATCACGAGGAGGCCACGAGGCAGACCTGCCGGTTCAAAAAACAAACCCAAGCCACCAATCATCATAACCCGAGACAGCCCCAACGCTCTCCGGTCCCACGTGATGGAAATCGCCAACGGCTGCGATATAATGGAGAGCGTCTCTACCTTCGCGAGGAAACGGCAGAGAGGGGTATGCATTTTGAGTGGAAGTGGAACTGTAACAAACGTAACTTTAAAGCAACCAGCTTCACCCGGTGCGGTTGTTACTTTACATGGAAGGTTCGAGATTTTGTCTCTCTCAGGTTCCTTTTTGCCTCCTCCTGCTCCTCCGGCAGCTTCGGGGTTGACTATTTACTTGGCTGGTGGTCAAGGTCAGGTTGTTGGAGGTAGTGTTGTGGGTCTACTAGTCGCATCGGGTCCGGTTGTTATCATGGCGGCTTCTTTTGGAAATGCGGCGTACGAGAGGCTCCCGTTGGAAGAGGAAGAGAGTACTCCTCCAGTTCCGGGTCAAGGGAGTGGAGCCCTCGGGTCCCCGGGAGTTGTGGACCCACAGCAAGCACAGAATCAGCTATTGCAAGATCCAAATGCATCATTTATTCACGGGTTGCCACCAAATCTTCTAAATTCAGTTCAATTGCCACCTGAGGGTTATTGGGGCACAGGTCGCCCTCCTTTTTAACACAGAACAGAAACTATGCTTTTCTTTTGAATTTCTTTTCCTCTTTTTTTTTTCTTCTCTTTTTTTGTTTTAATGAAATAATTCCTCTTTTGTTTGACCCCTTCATTCTTCTTCTTCTATGAGATAGTTTTTATGCTTTGAGGGCTTGAAGTTGATATATCATGGAATTCATATGCCTTTTTATTGAAGAAGAATGTACAAATTTGTGAATTTTGTTGTTTTTTTTTTTGTTCTATCAATTTGTGTCCAGTTTCATTCACTCTTTAATTGTTGAGAGAAGGATTAGATCAGAAAAGCCAACTTCTTATTAGGGTCTTTTTTTTTATAAAATTTTTACCCTCCATGAAAACAATTATGTTTTGGGTTCACAGATTTTCAAAAGTTTATGGAGTAGCGTATACGCTTCATATGTCTGAATTTAGATAAATTCACAAAATCATATTCAGTACTTCTTGCACCTTTTATGATTATGATAATTAATGTTACTAATAATATTAATTATTTGTTTTTGTTATTAGTATTATTATTGGATAGAAGTAAAATGTTAGTATTATGGAGAATTTAAGTTAGTGGGTGTTTGAAGGTTGGTGAGGGGATGGCAGATCATGACTAGGAGGAAGGCAAGGTTATGGGCTTAGGGTTTTGTTGTTATTTTATTTTTTGTTTTTATAAATATCTGAATTATCTGACTGGTTAGGGTTTTACACTATGGAAGAAGAGAGATGAGCATTGGGTACTGAGTTACAGGGGCAGTACTGCACCGTAAAAGCTCCTTTTCGAGGCAACAAACTACACTTCCATATAAAGGCAAACAAACAGACCTCAAGCGTTAAAGTTCTCTCCCTCTCCCACTAAAACTGTCACTGGCACCAGAGTTGTAAAGATGAAGCATTGAGGTAATTAGTAATATACTAATAAACAGTTTGTCATACTTCCGCAATTGAAACCCTACCTTGCTCTGGTTCTTTTTCACTGCAACTTTACTAGTACTCAGTAACTGTTTCTTTTCCATAGATCTCTCTCTCTCTCTCTCTCTCTCTCTCTCTATATATATATATATATAGACACACACCAAAGATATTATTTGTACTTTTATTTGTTTAACTTTCAAAGTAATTAAAGAGAGTACTATTAAACCCTCTTCTTTGCTCTACAATTCTTCTCTATTTTTAATTTTTTTTTCTATATGTTTACTTACATTTTATTCTGAACATTAATATATTTCATCACTTAAGTGGGATAAAAGGCTTCTTGTTCCTCTTCCTCTCATTGTGTGCTTAATATATAGGGCTTCTGGGATTTTCTTTTTCTTTTTCCTCCTACCAAACAAATATATAATGTTACATTCATTAATTGAGTGAGCTACTATAGATATTCATTAGTGTTAATTGGTTTACTTTAGCTAATTTCCCTTCCATTCAAATAATTCAATACAACAATTTCTTGTTGAATGGATTTACACTTAATTGTTTCATTTTACAAAAAAAATGTTGTAGTTAATTTATTATTTTAAAATTTTCAACTGCATTTTGGTTTGGAAAACATTTTCTGTCTTCATTTTCTATTTTTAGAGAATGAAAATCTTTTTCAGTTTCACATTTTAATTCCGTATATAGGAAACCATTTTTTGTTTTTGCTTACAAATTTCCTGAAAAAAATAAAAACAACATTTTTTTTTTTGTTTTCAATACATTGCCCATTTTCATTTTGTAGATAGCATTTTTTTAGAGATTGAATGCATTTTCACTCCCATTTTTTATTTTATGTGAGACTGAAAACAAAAAACAGAAAACGAATCTGTTTTCTAAAATCAAACACATGCTTATCTTGTTAATTAGGAGGGTGTTTTTAACTTAAATTACTTTTCGTGCTCTTACGTTTACAATATAGTAGTATTATATATGCAAATTTAGTGTATACAATGTTTTGATGATCCTTAAAATATAGTAGTAATTTAAGTTGTATGTCTTATCATGTCAAGTGGATCTTGTGTGCTATTTGGGGGAGGTGATTATTTAGTGGACCATGTCTCTAATGTAATTTTCGAAAATGCCATATAATCTGGTTCTTCATGATTAAGTACATGCACTTCTTCATTTTTTGAACTACATACACCTCAATGATTATGAGTAAGTACATAAAAAGTAAGATTCTATTCTTGTTAATTTGTGTCCTTTTGCTTTCTTTCTTCTTTTCCCTGGTAGCTATCTATCTTGTGAAAGAGCAAACCATTATCATGATGACAAACTTGTCATAATTATATAGATGAGTACTTTGATGTCTTGTATGTCGGACATTGCAATTGGAGATTAACCCCTTAGCTTGTTAGCTTTAGTGAACATAATTATTATTACCTGAAAATGACATTCTCATATCCATTTTGATTTCTGGGTGTTGTCCATTGTGAAGATGTTTCTACTCTCTAGAGTTTGATGTCATTTAGTTTTGAACGTATGCTTACATGAAACTTCATAACTTCATACCATGGTTAGAGAAATTTTTAGGAATTTCAAGCAAATAAAAAGTGCATGATAAATTAATTATAGTTGTCACTAGAAGTGGATGATGGACGGTATGGATAGGATACAGATAAACCTGTCACGAGTCATTGGATAAGGTACAGATAAACCTGTCACAAAGTCGTGGGGTAACGTGTACGAATTAAAAATATTTTTAAACAAATCTATTTATTTATATTCATACTCAATTTTCTATTTTGAATGTGAGCTCGCGGATGACTTACATAATTTTTTTTAATATCAATATAAATTCATATTTTTACCTAAACACTACCCGGATGAGTGTAAAATCTATGATTTTGTTCTAAAATCACTTGACTTTTGATTACTATTGATTGACAATTTGCTTTGGAGTTTTTTTTTTTTTATTATTATTAGAATCTGCTTAGGAGTTGATTAACTTTTAAAAAATATTATCTTTAATTTGGTTTTTGGAGAAAGACCAATTCTTTGAGATTACAATGGTATCAATTGATTATATCCATGGTCATTGGAAATTGTTTTTTTCCCTAAGTAATGAAGTTCATTGTAGCTTTATTGAATTATAGTTTATATATTAGAAGTTCAAACTATTCCAGAATGATGTGTTTGTTCTTCGACATGAAGTATAGTCCAGATGTCTTTCTGGGATATATTCATATGTTGTTTTCCAACAAGACTGCCAATTAGGGCCTTTTTCTATTTTACTGTAAAAATAATTTGACCTCGAAAAATAATTTGATAACATCAAATAATTCAAAATTAATTAGTTAGTCCCGATATAGGCGGTGTTTGAAATTAATAACCAATTTAAAGACATGAAAACAAAAACGGATAAACTTGTGAACCTACAAACAAACCCGATTCAACCTGTAATTTCATGAGTACAAGTTAAAAATGCTCACTTTTGACGGGTCATTAATAATTCTAAACTTAACGAGTGTAAGTAATGAATTGGTAAGGGTCAGGATTCCCAGATCTTATTCCTTTGAAGTAGGTAATGAGTTGCTTGCATTAAATATGAATTGGTAAGGCGTTCATTCACTTTGATATTACTGTTGTTCAACAAATAATAATTAAATATGAATCTCTAGAGACTTACCAAACAAACAATTAATCGACAATGTCTGAATGTAGCTTAAAACAATTTTAAGTTGGAACTTTTTAAAAATAAAAATTGTATGACAACGTTTGAATCCACTTATTAATTAATATTTAATTAATATTTAATAAAATTTAATAAGATTTAATTCAATTTGATTAAATTTTTTATAAAATTTAAAAAATAAACTCTAATTTAAAATTAATTTTAAACTGAACCCAAAAATTACCAATATAATTGATAAAACATCCGAGCTGCTATTCTAACCATCGATCCACAAAGATTTGCCAAAGCTCAACTCCATAAAACTAAAGAATGAAGATTTTCATTACTGATACAAATGAATTCATACAATATTTTAACATAATATATATTTCGAGTGAGTCCTGCACAAAAATGAAAAATTAATACATATAAATAATTGGACTCACTCGATTACCTAGAAATAATTATTTTCTCCTCTATTTCGTCCTTTCCCTTCCCACCACTACAAATATAAATACTACGCAGCTCATTGAAGAAGCTACTATACATGTGGTTCACGAGCCCAACCCTTGCTAAAGGGCCAAATTGCACGGGGATCTTCACCAACTGATGCGCCTAAAATTTTCTAAAACAAAGGAATAATTACGGTTCTCAACCATGGCTTAGACTGTTGTGATGAAAAGTTTCCACACCACCCTCGGGAAATTGATGTGAACGAACCATCCAAAGAAGTCCTTCACACTCGTAATCAAAACTCTATCCGTAACCTCCGCATTTCAGCTCGGAATACGGGGCTCGAATACAAAGTCCGATGAGCAAGACTTCTTATGTCTTCTCGAGAACAGTCCCGTGATATACGAACTAGCTCCCAAAGGGCACCTCCACTAATCATGTCCCTTGCATTTACTTCTGAAATATAAAAGATACCAATCTTTCATAAGATGTTAGTCTCAAATATTTTAAGGTTCTCAATGGGAAGGAAGAAGTCCACTTACCGTGCTGTGCTAAGTGGCACAGTGCAAGCTCAATGTGGCGCCTGATAGGCGCAGCTTCATCATTAGCATTTTGTACGATCCATGGAAGTGCACCCTCTTCTATAAGAAGCGATCTGCTACTTTTCATACCTAAGGCGGGGCAGCATATTACTATCATACTAAACAAGACTAAAAACTTAGTTTCACATCAATTTTTAAACCATGTAGGCATCACAAAATTTGCAGCATATTACTATCATACTAAACAAGACTAAAAACTTAGTTTCACATCAATTTTTAAACCATGTAGGCATCACAAAACTTGCAACCCAAAATCCTATTTCAGCTGCCTAACATGACTTAAAGTCATGTCAGGATCAAATATCTCCTTTATCCATGTTGGAACAAATGCATCCATCTATTGCTTTAAACAGTCAAGAGCAAATAAAGATGTGTCACGCAACTTACCCTGAGTACATAGTCGAGACTCGCATTTTGCAAAGTTGGCAATTCCACGTGCAACTTGGGAAAGAACATCAGGATGTCCACATCTCACCATCCCAAGCAAGGCCTTAATTCCACGTTCAGACCTCAGCTTCATTTGCAGCTTATCTGTGAAAGAAATTCATATCATATCAATGAAGCAGGATCTGAAATTGAAAGACAAACATAATAAACTTCATATCATATCAATGAAGCAGGATCTGAAACTGAAAGACAAACATAATAAACAAACCATTTCAAGAAGTGAATGGAACACAAATTTAGCTGAAGTTTAAAATAATAACCCAGTCAGATAATAACAATACAACCTTGCCCTATTCATACAGGCCTCCTCTTAACAAATGCTAGCAAAAGTACAACAAAATGAACCATACATATGTAATAAGAAAGTTCATTTCAATTTTTCATTAGTAGATCCAGTGGATAAATTTATTTACGCACAGAGAAGATAGGAAGGCTCCTTGTGTAATGAGTATCTACATACTGCATTGGTATTAGATACCTTCATCTTACAGATTAAAGTATATTTAATAATTCTTTCCAGTCCCTTTCTTTAACACCATAAGAAACATAATCCTTAGCTCTACAACATAAATGATCAAAAGATATTAAGATGAGATAACAAAGAAGATGCAAAAGAAAATGCGGTTTACCATTGCCACATAGATTAGCAATAGCTCCGGCAACCATTCGTAGAGTCTGAGGATCATCTGCATCAGCTGCTGTAATAGATAATAAACTGATTCCCCCTTGAGCCATTATAAGTTCTTGATTGGCTACTGCTAAGCCAGAAAAGTAGCAACATAAAAACCAACATACTGGGAGCCAAAGGTCCTGAATCCTTAAACAAAATGCTCAAGTATAGAACACTCCCTGCATTATCAAAGACACAAGTGTAAATGGACAATTACCATTCATCGCAAGATTGGCAATTGCACCAGCTGCTACTCTTCGAACAGTTTCATCCTCATAACTTCTAAGAAGCATCAGCAAGGAAGTAAGACCTCCAGCTTCGACAATCCTTTCCTGATTTGCTTCTGCTTATTGCATGCCAAACCCATACCAAGGCATAAATTGGCCACAGTTCAAAAACAAAAACAAGGTCACGTATGTTAGATAATGTACAATCAACATTCTGAAGCAGAAAGAAAATGTTGCATTAATTGACAGTACTGCAAATTACAACTAAGTTTTCAAAAGATATTATTATTTTAATAATTTTTTTAAAAAAAATTCTGTTTATTTGCACAGGTGTAATATCCTCTCCCCTGTAAAAACAAAAATCCTACCCTGCATATCACAGATATATCAGCATAGTCATAGCTTATGTCTCGTGGCACTCTTGCCAGCATTTGTTCTGTAACCAGAGAACATAAAGTAAAATAAAAATCTTCTGCAACTGATGCCCCCACCCCCAAGTCCCTTGGAGAGAGAGAGAGGGGGAGGGGGGGGGGGGGGGGCGGGGTGGAACTGGGACAAATCCACCAGGCTCACCATCCCATCACCTTTGTTGGAGTTCAACAGCATGAAATGAGAATAATATCAACTGAAATACATAAAGCAAGGGAACTGAGCAAATATGTCAATATTCTACAAGCAAACATTATTAGAAGCATTATCTAATTTGCAAATCATACAACATGAAAAAGAAATTACACGGAAACAAATATCTAATAATACAGCCCCAAGAAAAATCAATGACTCACCCTCAGCTGCTAGGTTGGCTACCATTTTCACCGCATGAATTCGTACATTGGCATCTTCGGACTCAAGCAATGACAAGATCTTTTGCAATCCAACTATCAAATTAATTTATAGAAACCACCATAAGAAACACTTGAAAAAGATATGGTTTAAGTGATATTGCTTTGCAAAAAATTATCCACCTTGGTCAAAGAGAGTAATTGATGCCTTCTGCCCATTCCCAGAATCTTTGAACTGGGAAGGCCTGACTTGAGATGAGAGAGAATCTAGACCAGAATAATTTCCGGATCCACCTCTGTCAAGACATCTTCTCAACTATAAACATAAAACCAGAGCAATAGGGTTAAAATTAGCATATATATGGCATCTAAGGGCTAGGGCTAAGAAGAAAAAGAATGCTAAACTGCATTCGCATGCAAAGCAAGAGGTTTTATCCCACATATGGGTGCTTATGGCTATGTTTGGCTATTTGAGTAAGGTAGGTAAGATTGTTAGGTAGCACAGAGTAAGCTACCACTGGGTAAGCTTTTTACTCTTTTATGTGTTTGTGATACCAGCAACAATAAAGGGAATATTAAGACTACTGATACGACAAGGAGAGAGACTAAGAAACCTAGCTGGCTTCAGGATTTCACAAGCTAAAGAAGAAGATTGCTAGGGAGTTGCTAATAACTAACAGATTGGGTGAGAGTAGTTAAGGCAATTAGACATTTAGCGATTACAACAAACTACTCATTCGTAATTCTTGTTTCAGTAGATATTACTATAAATAGAGATGATTGTAATGGAAAAGTCAAGAAGTAAAACATTAGCAAATTCTTTCTTTTCTCTCTAATTTTCTTGGAGTTTTGATCTTGACTCGAAATAAGACTACCCAATTTTTCAAGAAGTATCAGTTTGAGGTATGTTTCATTCATACACATGCATTTGGTTTTCAGTATAAGATACAGTGGGTAGGGTATTTATCAAGCAAAAATTACCAAACTATCCGTATCCAAACAATGATATTTATTTTATTACAACTATAATATTTGTTTCCTTTTATAATCTAAATATTTTATTATATATTTCACCATTTAATTAAGTTTTATATTTTTTCATAGTGAAATAATTATTTAATTAGTATATTCTATAATAACACATTGTATTCTATAATTTTATTACAAATATTACATCATCTATTATATTCTTGTCATCGTTATTAATTTTTAATATGCTATATTTTCTATGATATTACTAAAAGATGTTATCTAATATGTTATCAATTAAAAGTTTTTTTTTTTATAACAAAGAAACCTCTAAGACCAGGCCCACTTTGGACCTGGCCCTACAGGCCCAAACTGAGGGAAAGATAGCACTTTAGCACCTGATGTGCCCTTCCACTTAAATCATGAATATGATCCTAGGGGGAATTGAACCCAAGACCGTGCACCTACCACACAGTCCCAAATTAATACTTTTAATTAATTGATAATAAATCAATTAAAAGTATTATTAATGTATAGTATATGTGGTCTATCAAATATATGTATATATATATATATACTATTTTATTTGATAATTATATTGCATTCTGTTATTGATTTAAAATTAAACTTCATTATTATATAAATTATTGAATATTTTCATATAATCATATTACATATTATGTAATAGTATTTCATATACTAATATTGGTATTAAATAATATACCAATATCAATATTAAATATAATAATAATATTATATAAATATAAATATAATATTAATATTAAAAATATATGTTAATATATTTCTTATAATATAATTACAATTTCTTATTATTTATTTTTATTTTAATTTATCTAGTATTTTATAATCATTTGTTATATTTATTCTATTATATATTATATTAAATTTTAATATATTTTAAATCAATAATATGTTTAAGCTAAGAAATATATTTGAAAATTAGTAATATTTATTATAATTTTTTATTTGCATAATATTTATATTTTATAATTGTTTACATTATATTATATTATATTTTTGTTATATATATTAAATAGTTATACAAGGTTGGTTTTTGATATTGAACTTAAAAAACATGACAAAAGTATTTTCACAGCACCCTTTTTAGTTCTTACAGTTCTCAGAGTGAGGACCTTACCGACCCCTTGGTGAGTAAGGGTTACTCAGTATTAGTGTAAGGCTTCACCCAAGTTTGTGTCTTCAAACACTGGGTAGGTCCTAACTCTTTTAAATGGATAAGAAAATATAGCGTGTTTGGTTGTGAAAATATTTTTCATTTTTCATCTTCAATGTTCTTAACATTTTACCAACAATTTGCACATTCTTAACATGATTTGAAAAACAACATTTTTCTTTCCTACATAACATTGGAAAAAAATGAAAACAGAAAAAAGTTATTTCCAAACTTTCCAAATTATGTTAAAAATGTGCAAATTGTTGAAGAAAGTTTTAAGAAAAATGAGAAATATTTTCCACAATTAAACGCACTCCAGAGAGCTCCTTTCATGTTCCCCTACCTTTTATGTCTCAGTTCCTACAAGAAAATTGGAGATTTCGATTGGCCATTAAATCAGTATGCAGTTCAGTGAGGTCGACAGTTAAATACTCCTCCATTAATTAAAGGCAAAAATATCATGGCAACAATACTCATGTAGACAGAGAAGTCAATTTAAGATATTGGCATAATAACCTCCATAAATCAAATACCTGATCAGCTTCAAAAGTCAATTGCAGCAGCTGGCTTCGCAGTATCATTGTTTCTTCTTCAAGTTTCTCTTTCTGAAGAGTCTCTTCTTCCAGAATTTTTTGAAGTTTTGAGATTTCTGCATCACCACCTGCCTAGTACACCAAAATGACCCCTTATATGCCACCGGCTTAGAAATCAACAAAAGTTAAGGAAACCTTATAAAAATTCGTCATAGCTTAATTCAGAACAAAAACATACCCCCAGCTGTGTACGTTGCCCTAGTTGATTTTTGAGCTTGTTTAACTCCTCTTCCGCTGCCTTCCTCAAAAAAATTTCATTCTGAAGCAATTTTTTTAACTCAGCAAGTTCCTCAGTGATGGGAAACCCAGGTCCCTACAAAATATGGAAAAAGAAACAGAAAAAAAAATTGTGAACGTAATAAAGACAGCGACCAATTTAATGATCGAAAGTAGAATAATTAGCCAGTGTATAAACATGATGCCAGCCCCTTCGTCTTTTTTTTCGGAGAGAGAGAGAGAGAGAGAAGAATCACAATATTATTTTGGAGCAATTAAGTAATGCGATATGCTTCCAAATAGAAAGTAGATTGAAGGGAGTTCATATTCAATCAGATTTTCCAATCAACTCATACTGGAGAAACAAAATTGAACAAGTGTTCATGAAAATCACTTTGTAGGATAATTGACATACTATGGAGCCTCGAACAGCCCAAGAGGTCAAAGCCTTAAGAAAGTTAGACTAATCAGCGAATCTGTAACGAGATACTTCAACTCTGACAAATATTGTTTTGACATTTCCAAAACCAGATTTCTACACAGACCAGATGCGAAAGTTGACAATATATGTATTAGACTATAATTCCCAACTGTTTTGACAAGCATTAAAAGATATGTCCATTGTTTCAAGTGTCCAACCAGCTAAAATGGATTCACAAAACCTTCCTCTTTCAAAAGAACCAAAAAATTAAAGCTATTCTCCAGGGGAGTACCTCTCCGTTGCATTTATCACCCATGAAGCCATCATGGCCATGCTTTCGCTGATTAGACATCATCTTTTCCTCCAGCTTCTTAACTGATTCCATATACTCCACTTGGCACTTTACCCTCTCCTTCTACAAAATATAATGAAAACTTTTGAAGTGTGTGTAAAATAAAAAGAATAAATATGATGGATGAAACACTTAAAAGTTCCATTTGATTCTTGGAAAGGATAGGGGCAATGTAAAAATCTCCAACAGGCTAGTTGAACTAACCTCTAAGGCATCTGTAAAGTTCCTTTCAACTTCGGAGATACGATTTTGTGATTCTAGATTTATTCTTTCAACGTCATCATCAAATGCTTTCTGCTGCCTTTCATTTTCTGCAATGAGCTTGTCCACTTGCATTTCCAGCCTCCTAGACAAACTTTTATAATCAAACTCCTCCTTTATTTTCAACATATTCTCCACCTTCATAGCCTGTGGAGATGAAGTAAAAATCCATTTAAATTGCACTGTCAATTAATATGTAATGTATAAAAAATATCTTGAGATTCTTGACATATATTTTAAATTACATTCCAAATGAATAAACAACAAAAATCCAAGAAACTGTGAAAATAGAACCTAGCAGTCAAAGAATAAGTTGAAATGAAGCATAATAAAAATATTCAACAATAAAATAGTAGCCACAGTGCCTATCTTTTATAGTAATCAATAAAGAAACACGCATGTAGGTTGATGGCAGGCACCAGATATAAGTAGGCACATGGCTGGCACCCACTATTTGGCTATGTAACTGCAAAATAGTCACCAACTACTTAGAAAAGTGGTTGATGAGTAGCGACATTGTATGTTTACAATTTTTTCTCTTTGATAGTTTTAACTCAAATTAAACTGCAATTGGATATCCAACAGGGTCCTGGGCTTCCAATTTAGTAGAGAAAGACAATAGATTTAATCTGATCCCTTCTAAATGCGAGAGCTCACCCTTTGTCCAAACAGTATGGTACTTGCAGTCTCTCCTCGGTGACGCGGAGAGGGGCCAATGGTCACAATCAATGAGGTTCTTGCTGTGCCTGCATTACAACAACAAATGAAGCAAAACACACAGAAAGCACCTCATGAATACCTCTCTTAGTAGCTTCAATGTCTTGAAGAAAGTCCAAGATGATAAAGGGAGGAAGAAAATTTTCTAAGAAAGAAAAAGATTGGGATCCATGATAAAATAGAGCTTCAACAAGATACAACCAATATGTACATGTTAAAGATGTGCACACTGGGATCATACACAACACTCAATGAACTACATTGGTCAGATCACATTGAAGCTTGAGCATACGAAGATTAAAATAAGAAAGGCATCTCACCTCCAAATGAATCTCTAAGCAACCTTGAAAGTTTTGAATCACGAAATGGCACATGAGAACTATTCTCTGCAAGGGAATTTATGCACTTCCCTAATGCACTTAGTGAGAGATTAATAGACTTGGCTTCCTCTAACATATGCCCCTCACTTCCTGCCAAAAAGAAGAGAATAAAATCACACATACATAAAGGGTCTAACTAATAAAACAGAATGATTGGAATTAGAATAAGGCAAGGCTTAAAAATAAAAATAAAAACACATCAACCTCTAACAACTCCAGCTCATAGAAGTGCAAAAGTAAACAAAGATTAGAAAACTAATATTCTGAAATCATAGGAATATAATATTTTTGGGACCCTAAAACCGATGAAATTCTGGTCTATGACAGGGTGTGAGTAATAACACCCCAAACAAATAACATCCTCCTGCAGCAAACCATTATAAATGGCCAGAAGCAAAAGATATTGGGTGAAATAATTACAAGTCAATGCAGGTGGAGGGATTGAAGAAAAACCATCCAATTCAAAATGGTTGTTAAATAACAAGTTATGAACTTTGTGTAGGAACAACAAACTTCCTCCATAACTTCCTATACTTAAAAAATAATAGTAGCAAAATTTCTAAGTATTCAGGTCTTAAAACTCTATTCAAATTGCAGAATGAAAGAGAAGGGAGAATAACTGCTTCCTCTTCTCTGTTCTGAGTGCTTAGTTGTCATGACGAAACTCAACATTGCCATTAAGTTTTCAAGAAATAAGTTGTTTCCATTAAATTCATTCCAAGTTTAACAATGTTTCAAAAAAAAATATATCTTTCTCCTTACAAGATTTCCTTCGAAACTAGATACCTGCTCAAGTACCAAACTACCAGCCACCTTTCCCTTTAGCTTCCCATCACCATATTTCTCTACATCCTACTTTCCAGCATTAATATAAGTACCAAAAGCAGCTTAAGGAAAAAGTTCAGGATAACCTCTCCAAGTCATTAAAAAAATTCTCAACATATATGCAGGAAGATGAAGACCCTCTCCCCCCACCTCAAGCAGGCACGTGGACACAAAACCATGCTTTATATGAAAAGTAGTCTTGGATAAACCAAAATAGAATTTAAAGGAAAGACATAACACTAAAAATAATTGGAGTAACAAGTCAGCCTGTAGTACACACCTGACTTATGAACACGTTCTGAACCGGCAAGGTCTACAAGAACCAGCTTGCTTTTCCGAACTAGTGGCTTCGATGGCTTGACCAAGTGAGAGGAGTTCTCCATTTCACTTGAAAGATTATCTTCTCTTCCCATGACTGACCTCTTAACATTTATCTGCACTAGCATAGTTTAATAAATGAATACTTTTAGAAATATATATATATAAACAAACTACAAACAGCATATCATGGAACATTGATACATGAGCACTAGAAGATGTGAGAATGCAAAGAAATTAATAAGAAACTAATTACCATGAGAATCGCATGACTGCGAGAAGATTCAGTGTTCAACTTTGTATTCGCAGCAATTCGATGAGTTTCCCCTATTCTTAGCAGCTCAACAAAACTCTGCTGGTCCCTGATCTCTACAATGGTTGCCCCAGGTAATGAAACATCTCCAGTTTTCGGATCTTCCACAATGGAAATATTATCATTTGCAGGATCAACGAGGTCCTGGATGGTCTCCATATAAAGCTATACGTATTTTTGAAAATAAAAATGAAACAATTTTCTAGAGATTAAATGAGCTCAATCTGGATATAAACAGAAAGTTCTAATAAGATCAATCCAAACATCGCAACATTAGAAATTTTAAATTCAACAAGACAAGGACTCAAAATTCAAAGTGACACAAATTCCATAAACATGACGCAGTTAAAAAGTTTAAATTCAACATACTAGTGCCTGTTGGGCCAAGCTTTAGAAGTGCTTTTGGGAAGAAAAAAATTTATGTTGTTCTATGTTATTGTTATAGGAAAAAAAAAGTTTTTTTATAAGTGTTATTGTTTCAATAGTTGAAGATATAGTATCGGCGGTTGCAATTTTGGACTTGAAATATAATTTTGTGCGAAAATATTATTAAATATCTGTGTCAAAAGCACAAGATACAGCTTGGCAAAATGGGAAACTGGTACAATTGTGCATTTACATAATAAAGGCCAACCAACCTGCAAATACGAGACAGAGACAGAATCACTCTCTGGAGAAATATCGGCTAAAATGTCCTCCATTGAACGGACCATGATTCCACGAGCCGCGGTATCTTCCTCTCCCAATCTTCCAAGAGTAAAAGTTTTCCCCGTACCAGTTTGACCATAAGCCATCACAGTCCCATTGTAACCATCAAGAACACTCTACAAAATTGAAAGACACGTCAGTTAATTGTTGGAAAAGGCTCAGTAAAACATACTGGAAACAAATGACAGTTTCTTAACCCAATATAGGCTGCATATGAAGAATGGACGCTTATAAAAAAAAATATGAAGAACGGACATAAATATTTCTCGGAACAAGGTATGAATATAGAAGGTAAGAACAACATAAATGGTGCATTGTTGCATTATTCAGCCATGTCTACAACCAAGTCAAGGAACCATAAATAGCTTACCATCAGGACATTATCGTAAAAAATTTAACAAAAAGGTAAACATAACAGACCTCCACAACAGGCTTAGCAACAACCTCGTAGACTCGTTTCTGCGATGCTGATTCAGTAAGCACCTCATCAAACTCATAAGTGTCTGAATCCCAGTTGTTTTTTCGAAGTTTCAACCTCTTAAGCTGAGATGGAGCAAAAACCCCAAATGATTTAAAGCAGGAAAATCAAGCTATAAACTACTATGCAGCTTTAAGAGCTTCCATAAGAGGCGATAAGGACTAACTACAAGGATAATGAGATCACCTCTGGCTGCAATTCCACACAATCGGCAAAATCTGCATCCGCCACTGACTCTTCTGCATTTCGTGGTCGTAATCTTACAGCCACTCGAACTCTTCCCGGCACTGTTAGGAACCACAAAAAGCACACAGCAACAGCACGAATTTATCATTTTGAATTTCACGGAAATTAAAGTAAGAAGAAGCGTGCATTTGGGGACATATTCATCCCATCACTTTTTCTCCTATGATCATCAATAACCATTGAACTCAAGATCCCCTCCCACACAGCAGTAGCCTTTTCTCTCTATCTATTGTGAGTCTCGCGACAACAACAGCTATATTTATAGTCTAAAAAATGGGACCATTTGAAAAAGGCAGATGCTATTGCCACATCTCTAGTTAAGAAATTTCCCAAAAAGCAAGCCTCTTAATCAGTTTAAAAATTTACTGAGAATTTTACAGTGAGAAGTGAAAATTGCTAAAGAAACTCTTCGTGCTAATTTATTAATGTAAATTACATAATAGAGAAATTTCAAGCTCAGCCTACATATCTGAATTAAGGCAATACACCAATGCATCATTCTCAAGCTCAATGAAAAAGAATTAATGAACAAGCTTCTAGGTCACATTTACACATCAGGTTAAGCCAATACACTAATACATCATTCTCAAAATACAAAATGCACGCTTGTAAAATAGCATTATAAAAAATTAACACGAAAGAAGTGAATGCTACCATCATTACTCTTGTCACAAAAGTCCCCAGTCTGGGAAAAATGGGGGACTTTAGGCCTATTTCATATTGCAATTATATACACGTGTATTACTAAGCTACTAGCTAACAGGCTCAAGATGCCTTTGTTTATTAGCCCTAATCAGAGTGCTTTTATTGAGGGAAGGAAAATTGTAGAGAATATTTTGTTGGGACAACAGCTTGTGAAACATTATCATAGGCGTGGACCTTCTTCAAGATGCACTGTGAAGATTGATATATCTAAAGTGTTTGATTCGGTGAATTGGTCTTTCCTTCTTAGCACTCTCTCAGCCGTGGGTTTCCCTTCTAAATTCATATAGTGGATCCAGATTTGCATTACGTCTCCTAAATTTTCAGTGGCAGTGAATGGTTCTCTTGCTCGTTACTTCTCTGGTATGAAAGGGATTAGGCGAGGGGATCCTCTATCCCTTTACTTTTTTGTCATTGCCATGGAGGTTCTCTCAAAGATGCTCAATTCTGCTGCAGCTCAAGGAATTTTTCAGTACCATCCACATTGTGAACAACTTAATCTTACTCATCTATGTTTTGCCAATGATTTAATGATTTTTACTAAGGCCAACACTCACTCCTTGCTTGGCCTCAAGACAGTTCTTGATGAATTTTACTCTCTTTCTGTTCTTAAGGTTAATCATTCTAAGACTGAAATCTTCTATTCTGGTATTAATGCTTCTGAAACTCAAACTTTGCAAATCTATTCAGGTTTCAAATTGGGAAAGCTTCCAGTGAGATACCTTGGAGTCCCTCTTATCTCTGGAAGTCTTTCAAAGAGAGATAGTTAGCCTTTACTTGACAAAATCTTACCAAGAATTAATTCTTGGACTTCAAGACATCTATCTTTTGCTGGTAGGCTTCAGCTGATTGCTTCTGTCATCTTTAGCATTCAAAATTATTGGAGTACTGTGTTGATTCTCCCAAAGAAAGTCATCCATTCAGTGGAGAAGATGTGTAATGCTTTCCTTTGGAGTGGTTTGGCTACTACTGCTAGAGGAGCTAAAGTTAGTCGGACTGATATTTGTCTCCCGAAAGATGAAGGGGGTCTTGGTCTAAAGGATCTAAAAGTTTGGAACACTGAGGCAGTTCTTAGAGTCATCTGGTTGGTCTTCTTGAATTCAGGGTCTCTATGGGTTGCCTGGGTTGAAAAGACTATGTTAAAAGGGAGGAGCTTCTGGTCAGTCAAGCCTCCCTTAAATTGTTCCTGGTCTTGGGAAAAATGCTTAAGCTAAGGAGTATAGATAAGCCCATGATCAAGCATATTATTGGTTCAAGAGAACATACTTTTCTTTGGCGTAACAATTGGCATTGTAAGGGATACTTATTGGATCACTATCCTAGGAGGATCATCTATGACTCCTCTATACCAGAAAATGCTAAAGTATCCCATGTAATTAAGAATGGATCTTGGTCATGGCCTGCAGCTAGATCTGAAGATCTTGTGGATATTTTCTCTTCCTATCCCTGATGCGGCAGAGCTTGATAGCATAACTCGGTTGACTTCTCCCTCTGGTCAGTTTCATACTAAGCATACTTGGGATCTTTTGAGACTTAAGAAGCCAGTTGTGGATTGGCAACCCATCATCTGGTTTTCCTATTCTATTCCAAAGCACAATTTTATATCTTGGCTGGCTATGCTGGACAGACTCTCCACAAAACAATTAAAATGGGGAGCCTCCAACCCAAATTGTCTCGTGTGATACTGAAATGGAGACTAGAGACCATCTTTTCTTCTCTTGTTCCTTCTCTAGAAGAGTTTGGAGTCGCTTACTGTATATGGCTCAAGTCGGCATGGCAAAATGAATAGTGAATGTCAATGGATGATTCAAGGACTGCAAGGAAATTCTCTCACTGTTGTTATTCTGAAGCTAGCATGGAATGCTTATGTATACCATCTTTGGAGGGAAAGGAACCTTAGATGGCATCAGCATTCCTTTCATACTACTGATGCTGTTATTGAACAGATTATCATGGATGTTAGATATAGAATTCTGAGCTTAAAGATTAATATAGCTGATTCTGTTGACAGAAATTTAGCAAGTAACTGGGGCTTAAATACCATGAAATTTGGTTAGTTTGTCATTGTAGCAGATCTTGCTTTGTGTTTTTTGTTGTTTGGATGAAATAAAAAAGATTTTCGACTATTCAACCAAGGTGCTTAACAAAAAAAAATTAATGGAAAGCATCGCATTATTGAGTAAAGATGGAACTGTAACCGACCTCCGGCATCTCCTGCGGATGTTGCTGTGAATGATGCGGGACTGCTGCGGCGAAGCGTGGATCCGGATGAGTGTGACGAAGGAGTAAGCCTCGATTTGAAAGATGATGACTTGAGATTAGATGAATTTGCCGTGGATATTGGCTTCGTTGCTACACCCTTAAACGCACCATTTCTGTGAGTACTTGAAGCCATCGCTTCCTTCGTTTTTGATTTCAAAACTTCCTCCTCAAATGGAAGGTTTTGTCATTCAAAAACCATACAGGGAAAGAGAGTGTCAGATTTGGGGGTTTCGATGGATTCGAAGTTCAAACAGTGATGATGAAGGAATGGGTCCCACGGGGCACGGGGTTAGATGAGACAAAGACCGTCTAACCTTGCAGAAATATTTGGCTTGTTCGGGTCTAAAGTTTTCACTGACCAACCAAAAATTTCTCCAAACGTTGATGGTCGCACTAAGTGAAACTGGAAATTATTGCACAAAAATGGATTTTTTTTAATTGCTTAGCGGTTTATTTGTACGGTCAATTTTTTCAGCAGTTTTAAATTACAGATAAGTTTATTATTTTTTTGAAAAAATTAGCATTGAATACTTTTTTTAATATTAAATTTATCGTGAATTTTTTTTAATATCAATTTAACACCATTTTTATTTTACATTTTAAAAATGTCCAATCATCTTTATTCTTACTAACTTCACTAGCTTTCTACTGCTTTTCGTAGCGCGCGCGTGCAGCACTCTTATTAAAATGACGTAACTACCCACCACGAGTGGTTTTATCATATATTCATATTTACCAGTTACCGGTTACCACTTACCACCGGCTGCGAAAAAATATACTAGTACTAAAAATAAGATGTAAAATAATATAAAATTTTTAATTTATTTCATAAAATTTATTTTATTATTACTTAATTAAATAAAAAATAATTTATAATTTTACTCTTGTTTTATCATAAACCGTTTTATTATTAAATAAACGATTGATAATAAAATTTTGATTCAATAGTAAAAAACAATTCTCATTGATAGGTGGGTTACTTATAAATTCATTAATAAACTTATAATCTTATTGTAATACTGACTTAAAATATAAAAAAAAAAACTAATAAGTACTATTGGCTTATATCGTGATCAAAAGATATATATTTGTATTTGTCTAGCATCGTTTTAATTAAGAAAATGCTATATCTGTAAAAACTACAAAAACAATCTATTCTATTTTTTATTTTTTATTTTCAAAAGAAACTTTTCAAGTAATGAGAGCAACAAATTATTTAATCGATTTTTTCTTGATTCTTATTTTTGTAGGTCTTGCTTAATAAAGTTTATAATTTTATTTTTGTTTTCTAAAAATAAAAATTAGGGAAAACATCTTTGAAAATAATCAAAATATGAAAAAAAAAAGTTTTAAGAAAGTAAATTTATATAAAAAAATAATTTTATATCTATTTTATCAAATAAAAAATTATTTTTAACCTCGTAATTGTTTCATTCAAAATTATTTCGACAAATATAAACCGATATTACAGGTTAAAGAGTACCATTAGACAGGAAAAGTGGACAACTAGGGTGAAAAAAGGGCAAAAAAGCATTTCTTGAAAAAGACAAAGAAGAAAACGACCCACCGGGCATACCTTAATGAGCACCAACCTCCCTCGACAACTTCTAATCTGCACGAAGCCAACTTATGGATAAAAAGAAAATTGCAATAAATAAAAAATGAAACTTAAAAGAAAAATAAAGAATTTCGATTGGTATTAACTTTTTCTCTTTATTTTTTTAAATTTATTTTGAAATTTTGTCAATTTTGATAAAATTTACAATAATCTAATAACTCAATTTTATAATAAATTCATTTACAAAAAAAATTTAATAATTTATTATTTTTTCAAACACAATAATGTATATAATTAAAAATGAATTTTATAGTTCAATGCGATTTATTTATTTCAAACATATTCTTAGATATACCTCCAATTTTTCTTAACATACAAACAAAGATTGTAAATAGAAAAACATATATAATTTTAGAAAAATTAACATACAAGTTTTTACTAAACAACCTTCGCTTGATTGGGTGCAATTGTGGCAAATAATTTATAACAATTTTAGCACCTCAATTAAATTTATCATTATATCTATATATAACATTCGTTTCAATTCAAAATAAAAATAAAAATGACATATAGCTTATGCACAAATTTATCTTTATCTTTTTTTAATTAATTAATTTTATTTTTGGTTCTTCCAACTATAATAAATAATAATGCTTTAAGATTTTTTTTATTATAATAGTTTTTTATGTTAAAAACAAACCGATTAAACCAAACAGCATCATCAATTTTGGTTCGAATTGAAGCAATCGATTCAATTTAGGTCTACTTTTTAAGTGATTAATAATTGTGTTCATCCTAGATTAAAGTTGGCAAAAATTAAAACTTTTGAATTGATAGGTTTACTTTTGTAAAAGCATGTTCATCTTCATAACACATATAAGAATTATTAGAATTACTAAAAAAATTAAATTGATTAAATTATATTTGATTCGATTTAGTTTAAATTTTTAATTTGCTTAATTCAAAACAAAAATTAAAATATTATTTTAAAAAATAAACTATATAAAAGGTAATATTCTCTGCTCCCTCATCATTTCCATAATATGAGTATGATTTGATTATGTTAGTTTATTCTTCGGAGATCGCCCTCGCAAATCCTATTAGGCCCTAGTCTAAAAGTCCATCATACCAGCCCAGAATCCAATGGATCGGGGCAATCAAGACTGTACACGGAGGGAGAGAGAAAAATCCATGCATTTCTTCCTTATGGACGGTCCTGATTGCCTCCGATCCTTTGTAGCTGAACCAGGTAAGAATTTCTCGTAAAAAAAAAAAATCTGCTGTATATTCACCGACCCCCGATGCAAGGCAACATCACAAATGTACAGTCCACGCGTCAAACAGTCAAACAATCAACACAAAAACCCTAGACCACATTCAAATCCGTAAACAAAGCCTCCATCAACGCCGCACTTCGTTACTTCTCTCAGTTCTCTTACCATCCCCACCACTTGTTTGCCGGAATCTGACATCATTATGACCAGCAACCACCGCCGGAGCTCCGCCGTCCTCCCCGGCTCTTTCCGTCAAACAATCTTTACCGCCATTATCACCACCATTTCAATTATCATCACGACCACCATTCACTGAAATCTCCATTCCTCCCTTAACCTTATTCCCTTTTTCTTTGAAATTTGTGCTTATCAACCTCGTCTTATTCTTCAAGCAATATTCCAGCTTTATTAGTCGGGTCGAGTTCGGGTGTTTCGCGTGCGAGTTGTGGTGAAAGATGGCTGTTTTGAAGAGCTATAGCGTGTCATTGAGGGATTCCGCTCTCCAGTTTCCGCGTCCCAGTCGTTGCGATAACTACAAGAGGTTGAACTTATCTACCTAATTAAATATTGCATTAGTTATTGATTTATTTGTCTCATTATGCAATGTTCTCTCTCTTTTGTGTAAGTTTTTTTTTGTGTGTGATTCGATATCGCGTGGTGTTTTTTTTATTCCCGAGATTGTAAATTGCTGGAAATTCATTTTTCATATTGACTGGTTTGAATCGAACGTTATATTTGCTTGCTTGTTTGTTTGTTTTTCATTACGAAATCAAAGGCCTTAAAGATACTGATTAGTTTTTATTTCTTAGTTTTTTATAGTAGTTTTTATTTCTTTTTCATAGAGGTGTTTATGTAGTGAAGCAATTATGGAGGGGGATGAACTTACATGGTTTGTAGGATAAGGTTTGATGGTCTGTCACAGATGTCCCATTTTTTTAGTATTTATGTAATTAGCTGTTCTATTTGATTATGTTTTATGTATTAGTATATTGAGAACATCATCCGCTAATTATTTTGCTGAGCTTGTAAGTTGTGGGCTGTGGATTACACAATGTTGTTGTGAGGCCAGGAAATTGTTATTCTTATTGTTTTTTGGCACCAATGTAATTTTGATTTGGGGTTGGAATTGTTTGAAGAAGCTATGGGATTGTTCCAAACAAGACCATTGCACCTTTAACTGAATGAGCATTGAGCATCGAGCATCATATACAAGGTCTTAATGTATATTCAGGTGCTGCTAGCTATATTGTTGGTTCCATTGATAAATGGTCTACTGTCATACGCAGTGAACTGCTGCTACATTGTTGGTTGCATGTCATATTTCTAGTAGAAAATGGATTGATGAAAGAAGATTAACTGACCATTCCACAAATGTGCGTATATTTGGTAATCATCTGTAAGAAATCGATAATGAGTTGCTTTTGAAATAAGACATGTAAAGGTTGGTGAGACCATTTTCCTGGAGTTCCCTCTCTTTAAGTGGAATGAGATGCAGAGGTATGGATGTATAGCTATGTTGATGGTCTACTTGTATGGTCTTCTTTAGCATTGTTTTTTGCACACATTCAGTCATTGTCTAGATAGCTATATCATGTTGGACAAAGATTATACAAACATTTTCTGTTTATGTGATATTGCATATTTATCTTTGCAATTGTTAAACGAACTAATGCTGCCAATGGATTTTTGGACCAAATGGTGTTTACATCCCTATAGAAAATTAGGTGGAGGATGAGGTCGTAGGTTTAATTCCTCATGGGCACGTGTGTTCATTTGCCAAGCAAAAGAGTAAGATAAAAATGACCTAATGTTGACTTTGATACTCTGACTGATAATAGCATAAATAGTTGCTACACTGGCAAGCATATTGCAGAAGGATATAAATTGTTCTTTAGACAGTATCCCATTCTGCCTAATTTGCTGATTGCTTTGTCTTGTTTCATGCAGGAGGAATGCGAAATGGAGATCTCCTCAAGCAGCTGTTATACAGAATTTCCATCTCCCAATGCGCAGTTTTGAAGTAAAAAACAGGTAGGTTAACAAATAAATATTTCTGAACTGATGCTTTCTCATTTTTAGCACCTGCATTTGGCTGCCTTTGGTATCTTTCGTATTGTTTTCTGAAGGAAAATGCATGTTATGGTTTTGTGCATTCCAAAGCTGTACAAATTCTCACCCATGATATGTAATGTCTTCTCTGTGTGTGTGAGTATGTGTTGTCCTGTTAAATTGGCTGCTCTGTTCAAGCCTGTTTGGATGCATGAAGATAGCCTGCCATTACTTTGCAGAAACGATTAAAAAGGAACGCAATGCTAAACTTGAGCTTTTTCTGCTGTCATGTTTTCCAAGAATTTCTGGCATACATTTGTAACAATGACCTTAGTGTATGGATTTTAGCAGTTGCCACTTTTCACACTTTGTGTCAATGTGCACACCATTTATTGGAATTTCTTTGCACTGGTTACAATATTTTAACTTTCTGAATTTATCTTAATAACTTTACAGTTTAATTGCAAAATCTCATATTTTGGGTTGGGAATGGTTTGCCATGCATTCAGTACGTAAAGACTGTTTGAAAAGAGATATGGTTAATTACAGTTGTGGGATGAGCGTGTCTTGGTGTTTGATAAATTATGGCCAATATGATTTTCATCTATATCCTATTTTTCATAAAGATATTGTTAAGTTATAGCTTCTGAGTTTTGGAAACTATGGAATATTATGATAGAAAGAATAAGTGTCTTTGACACTGTACTTGCAGGACATCAGCAGAGTATATAAAGTCTCTTAGATTGATAACAGCCATCAAAACCCCATATCTGCCCGATGGAAGATTTGATCTTGAAGCATATGACGCATTAGTGAATATGCAAATTGTAAATGGTGTTGAAGGTGTGATTGTTGGTGGCACAACTGGTGAAGGCCAATTGATGAGCTGGGATGAACACATAATGCTTATTGGTCACACGGTTAATTGTTTCGGTGGATCAGTTAAGGTAATTGGAAATACTGGAAGCAACTCGACGAGGGAAGCAATTCACGCCACTGAGCAAGGTTTTGCTGTTGGAATGCATGCTGCCCTTCACATCAATCCATACTATGGCAAAACTTCCATGGAGGGCATGGTTTCTCACTTTAATAGCGTTCTTCCCATGGGCCCCACCATTGTATACAATGTACCAGCACGAACTGGCCAAGATATTCCCCCACGTGTGATTCACACTGTGGCACAGAGTCCTAACTTGGCTGGTGTTAAGGAATGTGTTGGAAATGACCGTATCAAACAGTACACAGATAATGGAATTGTTGTGTGGAGTGGGAACGATGATCAGTGCCATGATGCTAGGTGGGATCATGGGGCTACTGGAGTGATATCTGTTGTTAGCAACTTGATTCCAGGTTTGATGCGACAACTTATGTTCGCAGGGAAGAACACTTCACTGAATCTAAAGCTCTTGCCTCTAATCGAGTGGCTTTTTCATGAGCCAAACCCCATCGGGCTGAACACAGCTCTTGCTCAACTAGGGGTTGTGAGGCCAGTTTTCAGGTTGCCCTATGTACCTTTACCTGTTGCAAAAAGGGTAGAATTTGTGAATCTGGTGAAGAAAATTGGACGGGAGAACTTCGTTGGAGAGAAAGATGTTCAGGTTCTCAATGATGATGACTTTGTCTTGGTTGGTCGGTATTAGTAAGTTTTCCATGTTCAGGACGTTCAGGTTTCGATTGCTAGTGTGTGTTTTGCCTTTATGTATCCCCCCAACGTTGTTTTGTTCAGGATTATATAAATCTGTTAGATAATTTTTTTTACTTGGCAGATAGAATTGTAGTGACTGGCAAGTTGTGATACCAATATGATGCTTGTTGGTTGTTTTCTTCTGTTCGTCTGTTAGTAGGCATGCAGGCTCAATATTCTGTATAGAATCTATGGGGTGTTGCTCTGATATGATGGTACTGCTAGAAATTATTTTGTTGTTTTGCTACAGGATTTAATAGCTTACACGTTTTGTTCTGAAAGAGATGTCATCTACTGGAAGTTCTATTATTTGTAAAGCAATGATGGCTGGAGGGATCAGTGATGCCGTGGGACATCAAGGTGATCTAAAGAAACACAATCTTATAAAGGACAATAAAAAATCCGAAAAAAGGAAAAACAAAATTTTGAGAAACTGTCATTTTGGATAATAATTTAACTCAGTTCGAGGTAGTTTCTGAAAATTATTTGAGATCTAAATGTCGACTCATATGTACTTGAGGTTTTGGGGTTGAATTCTTGTTGTGTAAATTGGGGGAGGAGCGATAGGTTAAAATTTATCTATAATAAAAAAAATTGTAATTAACGGTAAAAAAAAAAAAGAAGCAAATTTAGACTATTGTAATCAAGGGTAAAAATAAAAATAAAATAATCAAATAACGGAGAACAAGCATATCATTACAACTTTTTAAATCACAAAGATTTTATTTGATTTGATCCAAACCACAAAAATATCTATGATTTCCCTTAGAAAAAAAGAATTCACAATGATGTGTTAATCTTTTCTGAAAATACAGTTTGACGTTTCTATGGTTTTGAGTTTTAGTTGTCGAAATAAATTTTGAAACAAATTTTTATAAAATTAGTAAAACAGTTATTGAAACAAAATTTCAATCTCTCGGGAATTGCTTTTCAACTTTTTATTTTTTCAAAAGTCATTTTTTAAAAGAGTTTGATCAAATTTTCGCTTCTTTGAATTTAAAAACTCTATCAGACATACTTAATCGTTCGAGAGAATTTAAAAAATGGTTTTTATTTATAAAATGTAACCAAATACGTTTTTTTAATTTTTTATAAAATGATTTATGCTTTGAAAAACTGAATTTATCAACAAAAAAAACTATTTTTGCTGTTGTTATTCTAAACATTAAATAACTTATAACACTTGTTTTATCATAAATCGTTTTTTTATATTAAACCAAATAGAATGATGGTTGTTATTGGATGGACCTGGGCGAGTTTGAGAAAACTGAACTTGGGTTCGAGGTTGTTATAACTAGGCTTATACTTGAAGTTGCCTCCAATAAACAAAACCCTATTTGCTTATCTCAAAACAGAGGTGCTCATGGGGTTCAGCGATGCTATACGTAGACAAAACTTTGTGGAAAGAGATATCCAGTCATTTCCCATCACTGTTTTCTTGGTTCATGTTTCCCATGATGATCCTTCAGACAGCATTTCTGTCGACATCCTCTGTTGAATACCCTACATGTACTTTGTCTCTCTGTCTCTCCTCTTTTCCCCACAAGATGCAATGAGACAATTAACATTTAAATGAAACAGCTTGCATTCTTTGTCACTATGTACTGTACACTGTAGTTTGTAATTATATAGGGTGTGCGACAACAAAGATTCTTGACTAATCCGGGTTTTATATATCGTAGAAACTTTATTGATAATTTTAAGATATTTCATTGATAATATTAATACAATTATGAGATTCAAAAAAATAATATCATTAGTGAAATCTCTCAAAATTATGAATGAAATTTTGAACAGGATTAAAACCACATGGTTTTAAACAAAAATTACATTTGCATTTTTCGGTTTAATGCTTACATATGTGTCCTTAAAAACCTATCTAAGCATTTCTCAAAACTTATGTTTGCGGCATGAAAATTATAAATTTATCTAGGGTTTCATAATTAACATCATATATTTTGAGGGATGAAAATATACGTTTTCAAAACTAAAAGATGCAAGTGTAATTTTATTCTAAACTCAAATGAGATTTTGTATTTTACCAGAAAAATAAGAAGGAAAAGGAGGGAGTTAATATAAGTACAAGAGAGTTTAGAATACGTACGTGCAAGAACATCAAAACAAAAAGTTTATATTTATTTCTTTATATTTTTGGATTCAGATCATCATTTATGCCTTTAAGAAATGCTTAATTAATTTCAGTTCAAGTGAGATCAATCGCCAATCTATCCCATTTAGCTGTACTTATTAGGTTTAACTATTCAATAATCAATAACTCCCACCTATACACATAACCATACACAAAAGCTCTTTAAAACAAAAAAAAAAAAATTGGTTGCGCAGTATATAAATCAAGAGTTTTGTACCGGTAGAAACTTGATTGATAATTTTTAAAAATTTTATTAGTAATGATAACTGAGTATGTACAGATGTTACTAATGAAATTTCTAAAATTTACTAATCAAGTTATGATTAATAAAGAAGCAAGAGAGAGGAAAGAAGAGATAGAAAAGAGAAATGAGAAGAAAATAAAATGTTGTTTTTTTTCATTAGTTGACGCTTAAATTTTACCGGGTAATTGATGATTCTTATATTGATAAAATCTTGAGCACACAAACAGAGACAATGAAAAAGTGAAATAAATAATAAAAAAATATATATATTTTAGTTTCCATTTCATAATCGTTCTAATTCAAAAAAATTGTGATTTGTATTTTTATTTTTTTATACCAAACAATAAAAAATGCTATATCATGATTATTTTTCTTTACTATCACTTAAAAAAATAAATTTAAAAGCATAGTTTAATGAGATTTTTTAACAAATTTAAATCAATTTAGTAAATCTCTTTAATATAAACTTTTACCTTGAAACGAAACGTCACCATAGTGCGTTCGATAATACCCACATTTGATAAGTTGCCACCATCATATTTAAAAGAGAAAGAGAGTGTAAAGACTACGTAAGCTTACAAAATATAGCTATTCCATTGTATATAAAATTTCCATGCAGGCAATAATTAAATAAAACCCAAGAACCTAATTTGTTCCCTAACCCAAATTTTTATTCAAAAAGAAACATAATTTAAGAGACAAATAAGAAAAAAGAAATGCCCTATATCATATGATGCATATGAGACATAGAGCTCTCTAATTAAGAAGATCAAAAGATAAACCAGTCGCCCATCTGCCTTCCTATAGTGCTAGCTCTTGTTTTGCATTAACTGCTATCAATGGCTTTTCTGTTGTTGTTAGCCAAGTGATTATTAGGCAACTTCATTTGTAGCTGAGACAACAAAGTTTGGTTCTCTTGACGGAGAAGAAGAGCTTTCTTCCTCAGCCTCTCATTCTCTTGTATGATGCCTTGGTTCTCCATGTACAGCCTCAAGTTCTTAATTTCCATCTCTTTCTTTATACCTACCACCATCTTCTTCTCTTTTGCCTCTTTTGACAATCTTCTCCTCCTGTTATATCGATCACATGCACAACAATATTCTTGTTAGAGCCGTTGAGTGAAAATGATTTGGAGACTGAAAATAACCCAAGTTCAGAAAATGAGAAGAAAAAAATTTGTTTTCACTGTTTTCAACAAATTCGAAAGCAAAAATGAAAATCAATTTTCTATGGAATTAAAAAGTGGAAATATAAAAAAAAGTGAAAACGATTTTAATTCTCTAAAAATAAGAAAACAAAGACAGAAAACGTTTTTGAAAACCAAAGGCCATCTACTGACCTGTTTAGCCCGCGAATTCGAAGGCTGTGTCTCTTCAATGGCTTTATATAGTGGAAAACTGAATACAAGGGAGTACTAAATGGAATGGAAATTGAAGAATTCGTGCTCATTTTGTTTAATTCTCTTAAAAGTGTTAGCTTTTGATGAAAAGAGAGATGGATGGATGGGTTTCTGTCTTGGGCTCCTTAATAGGAAGAGAAAACGTGTATGCATGTTATATAGATGATGGCTTTTGTGTTTGTATCTGCATTTGAGAGAGAGAGAGAGAGAGAGAGAGAGAGAGAGAGGGGCTTTTCATGGTAATGATGACACAAAGGACTCATGATTACAAAAGGGCAGCAATACATGATGGAAATTGCAGAAAGAAGAAGAACAAAGAGGCTTTTCTTCTTTTTTTGGCCCTTTTGATTACTTTCTCGGGGTCTAAAAACTCTCAAGCCTAGATGGGGATTCTCTTGTTTGGCACACGGAAGAGGACTACCATATAACCCCTTTTACATGTCCTCCTACTAAGCTGTTTTTTTAAAAAAAAATAAAATAGAAACATGTATGATAAAATCCATCTTTAACAATTAGGTTTGGTATCACTACGAGAGATGGCATCAATATAATTTAAAAATTTAAACTCACGAGTTTAAAATTAAATCGTGTTATATAATCTATTCTTTTTTTATTTTATTATTTTTTTTAACGTGAGATAACTCACAATATTTTAATTAACATTATAGGTAATTGGAAAAAGAAAGTAATAAGTTAGTTGGAATGAAAACATGACCTATGGATGGCAGCTCTATTGGAACTTTTTAGACCCATGACCAAGTCTAATTAAAGTGGCTCAAAAAGTTTAAGAGATAAGACTATACATGGTGTGTGCCCACATGTAGCATGAATCCTATCTTATGCATGCATGTGTTTTGAACAAGATTTATGGTAGGGCAAGTCTCACAGTAATAACCTTTGCACTAGGTAGAGTTGCATCAAGGATTTCTGAAGTTTTGGCACATTGCCCTTAAATCTTTGAAATTTTAATTTTGACACTTTAGTCCTTGGCTTTTTTCAATTTGTAACAATGCAATTAATCCCTAGGTATAACATTAGAACAGAAGATACAAGTAATTTACAACAAAATTTTATGATAAAAAAGGTTTAAATTGTCAAAATTAAAACTTTAAAAAGTTGAGTGCAATATGCTAAAATTTCAGTTTCTTCTGATGAAATTAACCCATTAGACTAACTTGTATTCTAGTTGAGGTTATCAATTACTCTCTGGAACTAACGAAATTCACATGTGCTCACAGAGTATCAATATCATGTACAGTACAAACTATGCCAAAAAAACTTTATCCCTTGCTGTCGGCAATCTAATAGGGTGATCATTTTGAATCACCGGTTATTTTAGATTAGAGTCTGATCATTTTTAATCTCAAGTCTTTTGGGCAGAGGGTCACTTCAGATCGGATTTGAGTCATTTTGATCTCAGATCATATCAAATCTCGAATTATGTTGGATCAAATCGGATCAATTAAATAAATATTTAAATTTAATTAAAAATATATTATTTGTATATAATACGATTAAATGAGTTACATATTCAAAACCGTGAAAAATAAATTAATAATAATTCAACATTGAATTTTTAAATAATTTATTTAATTTGTGAGTGCAATATTTAATGTTTTGACTCTTATAGTCTTATTTGATCTTAGAAAGGGTTATTCTCATTGGTAACATCTTAATGTCTTATACCAATGAGATTACTCATATTATTGTCACGTGAAGAGCAATGCAAAATTTACTAATATTTTCGATTTTTTATTTGAAGCTAATGAGATTACTCATATTATATAGAATGTTAAACCATGTGTGCATCAACACATATAAATAAAAAATAATAATTAATTATGATATAATTTATTTTATTTGATTATTCAATTAACTATTACCTCAGTTTAAAATAGCAAATTATTTTTAAAAAATTTTAATAAAAAAAATAATTTCAAGTATTTTCGGGTCGGGTTGAGTTCAAGTTTGATCGTTTCAGGTTTTTGAGTCGTTTCAAGTTTCGAATTGTTCGGAATTCAAGTCGAGTAAGGTTTAGATCATATTATTTTACTGTATTTTCGGATTGAATCAAATTTTGATCGAATTCGATCAGATCGAGTTTTCGAATTAGATCAGATTTTACGATGTACATTTTTTTTTATCTTTTATTGACACTAAAAGATAAAAATATGATCAACTATTTGTGAAGATGAAATTCTGCGTCAGGAAAACATGCCAATATATACCGTACAAGAGCTTCAAAATATCTCTCTAATTTTGCAACATATCCCTTGACACATGGGATTGCTTAATTTATGCCTATATTACAGATTGTAATTACACTGTCAATTTTCAAATATGTACAACTGTATAGTAAAATCCATAACATGATTAAAATATAAAGTAGAGAGAGAGACTATTTTAAGGACTGTCATTTTTTTTTAATCGGAAGATAGTCTATTTTCTCGATAAATTTTTTATAAAAAAAATTCAAAATTGAAATTTTATTTTATATTAAAAAATATAATAAAAGTATGATTCTTTCCTATAAAAATAGGATCACCCTTCTTTTAGTCCTATTTTACTCTTGAAATGGTGAAATGAATGGCAGAATTATTTGACAAGTATAGCCATCTTATGATATATGTACCAGACGGTCAAATTAGAAGGGCTGGCCTCATCCATCCATAATTACTGGGCACAAGAAGTCAAAACCCTTTTTATATACAGCCTATTGTTAACTAGCTTAAAAATCAAGGCAATATCTGTAAGAAAAATAAAAATCAAGGCAATATCTGTGAGAAAAATAAAAATCAAGGCAATAGATAAGAGTTTTCAAATGATAAGAAAGATGTTTGGTAATTAGATTAGGTTGAGACACATGGGAGGCTAATGGTAAAAAACATCTTTAGTGTCTAATTAATAAAGATACATGTGTTTGCCTTTTCACAGTAAATGTTTTCTTCTTAGACTCTCCCAAGTTCAAACAATGGAAATCCACTTTGTCAACCTCATCATGCTTAATCATTTGCATTAATGTGAAAACATTCACTAATTGAAAGTGTTGAACAAAGACATTTTAACTCTGAAATTCACACATTTTTAACACTTTAAAAATGAATTAGTAATTATACGTCACGTTAAGAAACTAAACTAATAACCGATTATTTTTATCTGAGAATTATTGTAATAAATTTATTTTGAATATTAAGAGATGAATGTCACTTTATCGGTGCTCGATTAGTTTACATGTTAAGTAGTTTCTTCTTAATTTAAAGGCAGCTACTTGTGGAAGTTTTATTAAAAGAGAAAAGTTGAGTATAAAAGGGAAATTAAAATATATATATATATATATAATTTTTTTTTTTCCGTAAGAGGTTCATATTGGATTTATTGATTATGAAATACGAAGTAATTTTTTTGCCTCTTATATTCTTAGATTTTTTATTTGAGTGAAATTCGATAGTGAAATTTTTATACGACAACAAGTGATTTTATTAATTATTTTTTTTGCTTCTTAGGTTATTCTTTCAATTAATTTTCTCAAAAAAATATAGAAAAAAACTATATATCAAAAGAAAAAGAATCTTCCCAAGTCCAAATTAAAATAAAAAAATTGGATAGTCATGGGCTCTCACGTGAGAATCACATGTGGTGTGGGTCTCTAGAAAGAAACCAATAGAAAATGAGTGGGATTTTGGAATGGGAAAGAGAGGAAATGAAGGAGGAAGGAGATGGGAGTAGTCAATGAGGTTAGGTTCCCTTTTCTTCATGTAATTGAGTACCAAAGCCAATGCTCACTTATTTGGAAAATGAAACCCCAAATTTGGCCTCATCTTTTTCTCCATCACCATCATCATCCTCTCTTTCTCTCATCCACAAGATGGTGTATAATAGGAATCATCATGAGATGAAGGCGGTTGTCCAACCTCATCTCAGCAACATCACATGGTCCCTTAATTGGCCAGTTGTAATTAGGCTTGCCAGCCCACAATGAGATGGTGACTCTTTGGGTCTATAATATGACATTGCATTTATCACTAGGCTTCTAATGTTTACTACATGAACTAGGATTGTATAATATGACATTGGCCTATAATTCTTAATTTTTTTTTCTATGTTATTCTCTTTGTGATTGTTTATGTTTGTGATCTTTGATGCTAAATTTAATCCAATTTCATAAATCTCTTTAAAATAGATTTTTATTTTAAAAAAATTTTAAAAATTAAATTTAAACAAAATTAAATACAACTCAAACGCCCCGTTATCTTTAAGGGATACACCATTAACTTCTTACATAAGCAGGTACTTGAATGTGAAAATGTTTTAAACACCCATTATGTCTTTCAAAAAATGAAGGCAATTTTTCTTAATTGTTTTTGTAAATTTTTTGTAAATTTTTGGTTAATTTTTCTTCTTTCTTTTATTTTTTTTGTTATTGTCATACTTTTCTGTTACTCCATATCATTTTTCATTTTGTAAACTTTTTTATTAGGGTAAATTACAACTATATCTTTCATATTTGATTATAAATACAATTATATTTCAAATTTTCAAAACGCATCATCTCTCCCAAACTATCTACAATTTATACATATGCATTCCATAATATATACATATGCATTCCATATACAGACATTAGAAAATCTAACAAAATCAAGTTAAATAATGACGTGACAACACATATTTTTTGGGTGTGATTCAAGAAAAAAATTATACATGAGTTTCTAACGTATTGAAAAATAGACAATTCTCATAATTTCAGTCGACGTTATTAAATGGATATAATTAAAAAAAACTTAAAATATAGTTATATTTATAGCTAAACTTGATGGATATAGTTGTAATTTAAATTTTTTTAATTATTTTTTCGTTAATGACGCACTCTCTTAAAATAATAAAAACAATCACGGGAGACATAATGTCACGAAAAATAATCACACAAACCTAACTTTAAATCAACCAAACCATAAGGGGGAAAGTGTAATTTACCCATAATATTTGACAATTGAAACCATGCATCTACTCTAGTATTAATTTATGTTTTCCTATTTGATATTGTTTTTTTTTGTAATATTATTTATGATACATATTTACATATGCATTTAAGTTAAATACATGGGAACTACATTACAACTCCCCTCATTATGCCCTTTTGAATGTAAATGGTAGAGCTATTTGATGAGGACTAGGACCACTATGGGCTTTCACTCATTTGTTGTGTTACTACCACCATAGTACTAACACTACTCTTTATATGGGATGAAAGGACCTAATGGTAGTCAACAATGAAATGAAATTCCCTTCATTTTCAAAATGATCTTATTACCTATTCTTGGATCTCTTTCTTGTATTTTTTAGCTAGGAATATATATGAATGCTCATATGACTTGGATTTAATCTTACAGGGCCCAATTAAAATGATTTAAAGGCACCATAACTTGATCAAACAAGTATCAAATGCAATTATTTGTCATATAATATAAAATAATAAATTATTGTATCATGTAAAAAATTACTATCAAATATATTGAATCACTAAAATACATAAAATTAGTTTACCAACAAATGTATAAAGTTATGATGATTTAATATCAGAGAAAAAAAAGCATAATCTAAATGAGTTTTAGAACAAAAGTGATTTGCATTAGTTTCAAATGTAGGTGAGATTTTTAGTTTGTAACCATTTTTAATTGATTATTTGTTCGATAAAATACGAGTATGAGCATAAAAATAAGATTCAAGACCTGGTCTGGATCGTATTTTTCTCACCTAAATAGAAGAACCCGTTTTTGACTTGTTACCTGTTCACTAAAACACGAGTATGGATATTAAAAATAAGTCCCGTTAAGAAACGAATATTTTTAACCCATACCCGTTGACCTGCTATCCAAAAGACTCGGTCTGTACTTGGCCTCACCTGCCCGTTTTACACCTCTAGTTTCCCCATCATCACTAATAAAGATGACTGATTAAGCTACTCTTAAGGTATCATTTGGGAGAGCTTATGAAACGATTTTATATTTATAAACACAAGTAAGTTTAAATATCCTTAAAAAAAACAATTTTTGAAAAAAAAATCAAAAGTTGAGGAAGAGTTTTTATAAATTGATATTTGTGTCAAAAACTGTTTGGACATTTGTTTTACCAAATATAATAAGTTTTTGCTTAGCATAGATCCATAAAAGATACATAACACAAATATATTTTTCATCATTAAATGGTATAAAAAGAGAGTGAAAAAGTGAAATCTTATTTTCATCCCATTATAAAAGATATTTCGTACAATATATCTTTCTTAAATCCATATTATGCAAGAATTTTTCACCAAACACAAACAGTTTTTAGTTTTATTACTGTTTTACCGAAACCTATTTCAAAAATTACTTTGATTGATAAACCGAAACTTTTGGTAGACTGAACGATGCCTTACCATTCAATCATATGGCCCAAAATCAGTCACCATCTTCTCTAAATTCAACTTAGGCATCCATGGAATCTCTGACTTTCAATTGTGCATTGCAGATTGCCCATTAGATTGCTGTTCATGCTTAGTATCATCATCACTTCTTCTATTACCATCATGACACTTAAAAAACGTATCATCATAACATATACGAATCTGCGTGCATAAAAATAGTAAAAAGCTAAGGGTGTGCCCCCACGCAAAGAGGAGTAAGGTGATCTCTCTTAGCCGACAATTAAATGTTTGCATTATGATGATCTTTAATCACGTAATTTGAATATTTATTTAAATTTATTTCATGCCTTGAAAATGGTTGAATGAATTTGAATTGTATCAATTTTTTATATCATGAAAATTCCTGCAGATTATGGACATTTTCTTTTTCATTTTCGAATTAAACTCAGAACTCTCATGACATTGGATTTTTTCTTTTAAAATTCTATTTATGTTTGGATCCGAAAAAATGAGAAGGAAAGATAATTTTAGAGGAAAATGAAAAAAAAACTAATTTCAAATCCATTTTTTTCATTTAATTTTTTATGCTGTGTTATTTTCCCTCAAACTTTTCATTGACATCCAAATAGAACAAAGAAAAATGATCCCATTTTTTTCATTGTTCTTTTCTTTTCAATTTTCCTTCTGATTTTCTTTTCCTCCAATTTTTCTAAAATCCAAACATAGGCATGATTCAAATTCAAGGAATTACCTAAGGTGGTAATATGATTTTCGAGGAACATTCTTCAGCATTTAAGTACGGTTAAAGAGTAGCATAAGAAAAACATGCTAGACTTACTAGGGAAGAAGCTCACCATTAAAAAAATGATGGGCATGCACCAAAAAACCTGTGAGCGAAAAAGAAAAAAGAATCGCAATTTAAATTTGAATCGCATTGAAGCTATAGAAAAATAGGCAGCTCATAATCACAGGCTCCAAACATGTTCTGAAGTGTGGACACTGATAATCGTTTCCTTAGCATATGCGTACGTAAGTACCTTAATTTGTATTCCAAGCAACCATTGTCAGTGGAATGCGGTTTGGCAAGAAGGGTAAGCAAAAGGGCCATATACACACTAAATCAATAATTTAATTCACAAGGGAAGAAGGAAAAAGAAAGCTAATGTAACTCTACTATCTACAGTGGGGCCCCTACCCCCCTTGGCCGCAACCCAACTGTGGAAAATGAAAATGAAAGAAGGAAAAAAACAGTTATCATCATCAGCTTGATTACCACCTTCTGTCTCCGTATCTGAAATTGATCCACTTTTAGCAACTATTCCATTATTATCATCACTGTCAGAGCAAGGCTCAATATCTGAATCCGAAGTAGAACCCTGCTTTTCCTTGATCACAATCAGCATCCATAGCATCAACACACTGCTCCTTCAAATCATGAGCAACAATTCCAATCATCTCGCTCAATGCTCTACGTTCATTATTCCGTCTGATGGCAGCAGCCTCAGAAGAGGGTGTACATTGAATCTTGGAAACATGACCTATGGAATCAGGTACAGCTGGAGCACCTTCCACACTGTTATCTCTACTTCTAGGAGATTTGTTCTCTCCATGGACAGAAGGAGTAGTGCTGCAGGCCCAGCACCCAGCAACTTCAGAAGCTAGAAGATCTGCTGTTCTGATTGTTCCTCATGCTTCAGTGTCTTCCATTGCTTTTTGATTGTCAAGGGGATTACTCAACTGGGACTGATGGAAAGTTTCCTGAGAACTGTTCAAACATGCTCATCATTTTCATGTATATTTGCTTCTTCGTCAAGCTGCATTGTGTCCCCAGCAAAAGTGCTACACTTGTTCAAACCATAATTCCGATCACAATCAATTCCTGGGCTTTCTGTTTCAAGAACACGGTCAGTTCCAATGGTCTCTCCCTCCAGAACAGGTGCTGTGCCAACACCGTCAATATCAGAACCGAAGCCACCCTTAACAGGACGTTCATTGCTTGTATATTCTGATTCTTGAGTATTTTGCCCTTCTTGGCTTCTGATGTCACAATCATGCTTCTCAGTAACACTGACTTCATCACTGGAATTAGTAATTTGATTTATATCAACCCTCTGTGCTGAAGTGGAGGAGCTTGTCCTTACAGCGCCGTTACCGTGATACCCTGTTCTTTCATTTTCCCTGACAAGGGTTCCATTGACGTTCCCATTAGCTGCATTCAGATCTATATCAACTGATGTGTTCTCATAATTGTCCTCATCTTCCAAAGTCCTCTGCATTGCCTTTAGCTGTTCCTGCTGTTTTGTAAACAGCAATGAAACCTTCTCAGTTGTCAAATAAATTAATAGCCACCAGCGTTTTAGGACAATTCTAACAACAATTAAAATTATATAATGTCTGAGATATGTAGAATGACAACAAAATTTAGCAAGAATATGAAAATCAGGAATCAACTAACAATCAGCAAACAACATCAAGGAATTGAGTAAGAAGCCCACAACAGCTCAGGCATCCTTTATATGGAGAGGTTCCTTAAGTGGAGACCTAGTGTTCTTGAAGGCCCCTACAAAATTGCTATTTATTTTCAGTGTTCTTACCGAAGCATAATTCTTTCCCTGGCACCTTTTAACCTCCGTCTCTGAAAATCAAGATCCCGCATCGTAGCGATAATCTCTAGTTATAGGGAAGAAACTTTTGTCCATGCTTCTTCTCGGGCTGCCTGCTACCACCAGCAAAGAAAACCTCAGCTTAAAATTAGAATAGCTTGGCTAAGCTACCAACAAGGAGATTAAATTGGCCACATAATCTCTCAGATCAGTTTTGAAAGCTAAAACACCTAGTTCCTTCAAGCTAGTATTTAGCATCATGCTATAATGAACATTGAAAGTACAATAATCCAGCAAAAAATCCAGAACTGACACACACAACAAACATCTGGATTATTTCCCATAACAAAATCAAAACACAACATCTTTGATCAAAGGCAGTTTTAAACACGTCATTCACGTTCATTATGATTCATGTCACATGACAACACCTCCAAAGAAAAGAAAACGCACTCAAACATATTGATTAACTGTTTTAGTAAATGAGGTATGGAAAAAAGATTATCATAATTATGTTTCATGTCTTAAAACCTTCAACTGCTGATTCTACTACGAGGAGGCTTTTGGAAGTGATAGCAACAAAATCAATAATATTTTTAAAATGTGATGGTCAGAGAGTAGGGTTATGATGGGTAAGAAAGAAATGTGAGTGGAAAACAATTTTTTTTCGTTTGGTAGGAGAGGAAAGAAAAGTGAGAAGATTTGTATTTCTTCTCGCATGCACAAATCATTTGGCAGGATTGGGGGTGGAAAATAAAATAAGCTATTTTTTGTCTTTTTTTTTTCTTTCCACTTTACCATCTTTTATACCAAACACATGATGGAAAGATCAATATTTTATTTTCTTCTCATTTTTCTTTCTTCTCACTTTTCTTTCCTCTCGCATTTCTCTTTTACCAATTATAACCTACAATATGCGGCTCAACAGATTTTAACCATTAACAACATCATAACGAGTTTGGAAAAAGAAAAATATTACGATTTATACCATTTCACTCTCAAGCTCTTTCCTCAATCTTTTCATTTCCCGATCGAGTTCTTCCAGTCTCTGCTCCAAATAGCAAATTTGCACAATAAAAATCAGTTACATATGGATGTAGACGAAAAATGAATAACAGAATATAGATCTTTAACTATATTATTATATAAATAGGCATTAAGAGGCGTGGTTACTTTTCTTCCATATGGATGTAGATGAAAAATGAAAAACAGAATATAGATCTTTAACTACAGCCTTTTCTCATTCTTCTCTTCTCTGATCCCGCTCTTCATCTAACTGTCCCTTGAGCTCATCTATGGGCACCTTCAGACTGAAAGCAACAATCAGGCTATTACTATGAATTCTCATGACATCTATAGTTTCTGCATATAAACATGTGGAAGGGAACTGCGCAGCCAAAGCACCATCATCCTACCGAAGTTAAGATGATGATAACCATCAGCAAGTCAGTGAACTATATTCAAACAATATTTATGCACAGCCAAAGAGAGAGGGAAGGAGAGCGCGAGGTGGGGAGATTCTTGCCCGAACAAGTGGGGAGAAAGAAGAGCTCAAGTAATCCAATCAACAAATTCAACATTTAAACCAATACTAATCAATAAAAGCAGTAAGAATGTCTTCAACGCCTCAATGAAGAGAACTAAATGAAAAATTATACCATTCACAGGAGACTATATCAATGCCATCTTTCAGAGCTACTTTCTTTTTCCTTTAGGTGTGGGATATGACCCAAGGACTGGTGAGGATAGGGTTTGACCTGAAGACCTCCCCTTTACAAGAAGGCCGAGATACCACTGAGCCAACTGCTTGGTGTTTAAGTGAATGGAAAATACCACTCCCAAAAATGTTTCTACATTCTTCCATTGCTTTCGACATATATTCTGAGAAGCCAAATTGAAATCATGCACATTGCAGAAACTGGTAAAATAGGACATTGCTTGATATAAATTTTTGTTTTCATAGTCTTATGAGATGCAATTCAGTAATCAATAGCAACTGGTTCCTTTACCTTTTCATTATTTGCTTTGCTACAAGATTGCATGGAAGCATCAAGTCTTTCATTAAGGTCTTCTATAGCATTCTTTTGCTCAGCTGATATTTTACTGACCTCCATCAATTCCTTCTGTTTAGCATCTAACATATTCTGCAACTCTTTAAGTTGATCTAGGAAAGAGTTTGCAATCGATTCTTTCATCTCCTTTATTTCCTGCAAAATCAAATAATATTAGTTTTAATATTCAAATGATATCCAGCGAATCACAAAAGATTTAAAGATACACAACTACTTGCATATATCTTTTCAACCCTGTAAATAGAGGCCACTGACACCCAAACTCCATTCCCCCACCCCCTTCCCCCCCCCCGAACGGTAAGATTCCAACCCAAACTTAACATACATTTTCATGACTTTCAACAGTTGCTATTGTCAATTTTTTTTTAAAAAAAAAAATTAAGTATTTTCTTTATCAATCACTGACATCACAAATTCAAAATAAAGATACCGTGTTTGATCGCTGAAGGCTTCGAAAATCACCAAGAGATATTGGACCCTCAGGAGCACCAAGGCCAGTAAGTTTTAGCCTCTTGCTCTCAGAAGCAAATTCCTCTGCAGAATCAGCAACAAAATGTAAAATTTTAAATTAAAAATAGCACCAGTTCATAACAACACTAAATCCCAAGCCAATAAGAGAATAATAGTGATAAGAGTTTTATCCCTGGCATGATAACTAATTCACTTATCAACACATTTTGTTGCGCGATAAATAATAGTAGAAGAACAATGAATAATACAATAATTAAAGAAAACACAATGACCTTCAATGTAAACCACCATAGTTGTCCTAATTCTGACAATTTTTTTTTTTGGTAAAACACATGCACACACTACTTGAATTTGGGATTTGTAGGACTTAGGGTCTCAACCTTAACCATTGAACCAAAGTCTCATTGGCACCATCTCTGACAATTCAATATATGTGTTAATGTAATATCTCCAGTCTCATATATTAGCAGAATTGGTCACCTAAAAATTGCCAAGTTTGACTAAGGCAGCACATTATGTTGTATCTACATACTTTCCAAGTTTTTCTAAAAAGTCCGCAGCAAGAATTAAGCCCTGAACCCTGGTCATCCTTTAATATGTCATGCCTAAGACTTCAGCAACACGATCTGATTAACTTGTTCTCATAAGTAAATCTTAATCAATAAAGCATGTGATGCAATAAAGCATATGATTCAACAATGTCACCTATCAAATCTGTTTAATGGAGAGACAATAATACACTCCCGTGTCTATGAAACTACTATTAAAAACTCAGAATATGTTAAGACTGGCACCATGTAACAGGTGGCAACAAATACAACCACTGATCGAATACTTAACTCATGCCTTGGCTGCTACAACCATAAGATTATTACCAATGTCCTCATAATTAAAGCATGTTATGGGCTCCCAGCATGTAAGGAGTAAAAAACTTCGATTAAGAACAAGAAATATAGTATGCATTATTTTCGAGATGAGTATACCTGCTTTTCTTTTTGCAACTGCACCTTCAATTGAGGGAGTTTACCCAAGAAATTCCCGATATACAAATGCAAATGCAAGTTCTTTAACAGTGTAACTACAGAGGGATAAAATGGTAAGACCCTTAAGTTGTCAAAAACATTAACTACAAGAAAAATATCAATTGCTTCAATGCTGTAACAACAAAACAATGGAAGTCTTTACAACTATTCATAAAAGTAATGTTCAGAGCAATCAACAGAATTATTTGATTTTTCTTCAGATTATACTTTGCTTAGGCCAACACAAGGGGAGGCAGAGCTCTCCAGGTTCAAGATCTAATTTATAGAGTGTGCATGAAGCAGGAGAACAAAATCGATATTACCATGCTGAGAAGGAGCACCAAATGATACAATATCACCATGTTGGACTTTAGCTTCAGGGATATTCTTCTTCAACTTCTCCCAATTAAGATACGCCCCATTTGTACTGAAAATGCACAAACTAATTATATTTTTCTTGAAAGAAAGCATCAAATTCTGAGCGATAATGAGCAATGTAAAACCTAGTATCTTTTAGGAAGACAGGTGTGACAATTGGATGAATGGTCCACATCTTCCGTAGCGATCCTCTTCCTATATATTTTGCACTGACTGCAGTTGATTCAATCTGGAAACGTATATCACCTACCAGTCGCCCAATGCAATGTTCATCCGCAGTCAAAAGTATATTTATGCCCTGGTTTATGATCCAGTCATCAGATTAAACTACCATGCGCATGATTTGCACAGATGGGAAGCTAAGGCTCAATCCAGTGGTAAAGAGACAAACTCACTCAAAGACAGATCCGAAGACCACAGAATGGATAAGGAAGAAAAGAAGAAGGAAAACTTGTTTGGCAGCCCATATTCGGGAACTAGTTGTCAATAATTGGCATTGTAAGAGAACATAATTTCATCACTTGGATCTCTTGAAAGCCGCAAGTTCTAAAAATTATTGATAAGTTTCTTTTAATCATTAAGTTTCGCGACCTATTCTTCGAACCCCAACCAATACTACTATGCCCAATTCATCACGGAGAATAAAAAGATTAAAAATTATATTTTTAATAGTTAAAAAAATAATATTTTTTATTGTATGATTGACCATTTTGCATGTATAAAAAAATTATGATTAAATTATTTATATTATTAACTTTTAAAATAATTTTATTTATTAATAATATTTAAAAAGATTACTTCAAGCTCATTGAAAATATAAGGTTTATTATGTAATAAAAAAGGTTAAAAGTTTGTTATAAAATTTACCATTTAATGACTTAGGATTAAATAATCACACAAGTTAATAGTATGTATTTATCATTCTCCCAAACTTGATTCTGAGCACCATACAATTTTCACTTCTAACAAATTATTTTAACCGAATAAAAAAAATCACTAATCTCCCTTTCTAGTCATTTTTATCCCAAGCATTTTCCTCGGGTCATTTTTCGTGAGAAACCCAAAGACCAGATAGAGGAGGATAGCAGAGCCTGAACTCTCCAGATGAGAGTTACTATTAAGCTAAATGATAGGGAAAAAGGGTACAAAGTCCCAAAAGTTTTGTTGATAAAACCACCTGTAACACAAAAGATGCAAGATCGAGTTCCACTTATGCCAAACGATGAAACAAAAGATCCAAAAATTTTAGTTGATAAAATCACTTGTAACACAAGATGTAAGATCGAATTCCACTAATGCCAAACGGTGAAACAAAAGAAAAGTGAAGGTTGAGGAAATTATCATTTGAGTGTCTCATAATGGGACGCAAGCTGAACCAAAATACAAATCGCACAATACAAAGCAAACTAACTGAAACATTACCAAAGCTATAAATCTTCCAATCTGGTTTTCCACTGACAGATAATAAGAAGGCTCAATCTCGTGGTATAAGCATCTCAATACCCCACGCGAAAGTCAAATACAGAAGATTATTCAACCATTGCTAATCCAATACTGAAGCAAAGGAGATTTCCAGTAAAATGATGAATCATCACTTTATAACAGTAATAACATCAAAATCAAAAGTTACATTCCCACTTTGATAAATCACTGCTATACATAACCTTGAACAACCTCTATCTCAAGTTCTCCTTTGTTATTGTTAGTTCCGGTCATATTCAAATAGATCTAAATGATCAAAACTGACCACTGAATCCAGCAAGTCCGATCCCAGAATATCAGCTTACACACTGAGACACTAATAGAATGCAATACAACCATAGATGCCGAAATAAGACTACCTAGCAAGTGGATTAGCATGTATTGTCACACGATTGATCCTAATCTCCGCAAGAGGTCGATCCCCTGGTCCTGTTGGAGTCTGCAAAAAGGCAAATCCCAGTCAACAGTGCTCAATCGAACTGGAGGACCAAATTTGAGCATTGAAATTATGAGCATAATAGATCGTGAAGTACTGATTACATCATCGGAAAATGGTGGTCGATGTCAAATCCAAGAAACAAATTGCTGAAACCAAGATGGCTGCACAAATAAATAAATACATGCATACGCAGAAAGGGGGGGGGGGATTGAGTGAGAGCATGCAGAAAATACAGGTCTTTGGTAGAAGAGTAATCGAGCATCAAGTACATCACGCAAAAACTTGCACAAACATATTTGCTTGCTTGAGATTCGATTACTATTTAATATTTATTCCTGATATGAGGCAAATAGAATGCAATTGGCCGCAGCTAACAGAACATACCTTTTCCATGATATCAAGGACTTCAAATCCATGAATCACTTTGCCAAATATAGTGTACAATCCATTAAGATGCGGCTGCTTCGCGTAGCTTATGAAAAACTGGCTTCCATTAGTATTAGGCCCACTATTGGCCATAGAAAGTATCCCCCTCGCATTGTGCTGGAAAGAAAAGTGAAAAATGCATCATTATCAGAATGAGATATTGCAGGCTGTCATTCTATTATGTGGTAAAATCACACCAGCAAAGAAACCAATTGACCCATGGCCAGGGATAGATAATATTTTAATTTTAATCATTTTGGGGATAATCAAAATTCTGGTACACTTGCACCGAACTAGACTGGTCTATATTCTCAGCCTGTTTTTAGCATGCAACTTTCAAACTCAAAAAGCTACTCAACATGTAAAATGTTATAGCCACTAACAAAGAGAGCAAGTTCCCACCAAGTGAAATAAACACTCCTTTCCTAGATACTCAAATTTGACTAGCAGGCTTAACAAAAGATAACAGGTATGCCCCAGATTGGAATAACAGTAAGACCACTCCTCTTTATTTGGAAATGAACATGCAGATTAAGACAAACCATAAGTGACAAATTGTGAAATAGGGATTAGCATAGGAGATGAAAGATTGAATTCCTCTAACAAGACATAAGATTACAGAATTAGAAGAAAAAAATGCTTCAAGCCTTAGCTCAATGTACCTTAAGAGACTCACGTATCTCATCATTGAACTTCTTGCCCCAAATGCTAGTCCCACCTTTTCCAGTACCTGTTGGATCTCCACCTTGAATCATAAATCCTTTAATATTCCTGTGAAATATGGTCCCGTCGTAGTAACCGCTAGCACACAAAGCCAAAAAATTCTGTATACAAATAAAACATGAAGATTACAAACAAGCATAAACTAGTGTCAATGACAGGATCACTTCCATACAGACTTAACACTTTAAAATTATTTTTCCAACAAAATTCACTTGAGGCTCTAAGATATACCAATAGCCTGGCAGGAAAAAAAAAAGGACAAATAGATTGAAAGAAACTTTGTTGGTTAATCCATTTGTATATGATTTCATCAAAAAATTTCATGTTTTCGATAATTAACGAGGGTTTCGAGAAAAAAGCAGCCCGGTTCATGGTAAATATGCCAGAAAAACAGAACCAGTTAGATATATTGTCAAGATAGAGAAGAACGTCGAGATAGGACTTTAATTATCCTCTATTTGGGGCAACATAAACCTTGTGTACTTGCAAGACGTCATCAATCGAGAATCCCTAATTTAGTTAACAACCAAATTCGCCCTTCGAATAGTTAGCAACCAAACGGAGCTTCAGTTCCCTTTAATTATCTGAAGAAACCCTAATTAAATGGCAACAAACAGAAGCACTTACCTCGGCTGCTTTGGGGACCTCGTCGCAAAAGATCTCGCACTTGATATCGCCGAGATTCGTGTGCAGAGTAACCGCCTGCACACACACACACAAAAAATAGGAGAGAATCACTATAACGTGAGTGAGTTGTTTTCGTCGTTGCATATAGAGAATATGTTCGATGAAATTACGCAGAGAGAACTCACCATCTGGGTACGCGTATGGTTTGGTTCCTAGTGTGGTTCTTTGGCGCTGGTTGAGCAGAGACGAGTGATTCTCGTCGAGACCTTTCGAGGACCGGGAGAGTAAGTTATATGTCTCTACAGTCAAGTTTTGCACTGTCGGTTGTACGACAAATTTCAGCGTAGTAAAAATATCAGGCGGGAGGGGCATGCATTTCAGCAAGACTGCAATCTACAAGGTACAGCTACGATATGCTTGCACACGATAAATAAAGGGAAATGGTAGCTTGCCTTAGTTAAAATCACATTAAGAAAAAGATTTTTTTAGTTAAAAAAAAAAAAATCAAACTACACAGTGATAAAAAACCACAATACCAGTCGCGGTCCATCGGAGCGTGTGACGCCGATTTTGATTGTAATTTGTCACCGAATTTTGCAGATTTGTCAAAAAAATTATTTCTTGCTTGGCGGTGTAAGTAGTTACGACGGAATATACAGAATAGTGCAAATACAAAGGGTTTACCTTTTTCATTAGGTTTAGATTTCAACGTAGTTTTATTGAATTATTTGAGATTGAGTTTAAGTTTGATCAAAGCTTAATTTGATTGAATTTGAGTTGATTTAAAGTTTGAAAATTAAATCCGAATAACTTATCAAGCCGAACTCGAATATTTTAAAGTTTAACTCAAAAGACTCTCGAACAGTTTGATGAAGTTTTATAGAGCTCGAGCCGAGTTAAGGTAGAATTCGAACCAATATTTATTTAATATTTTTATTTATTAAAATTATAATTCAAACTCGAGTTCAAACTAAAATAGACAATTTAAGGCTCATGCTTAAATTCGAATAGACTCACTTGTTATCGAGCTCGAGTTATCATAAAATTGATCGAGGCTCAAGTTCGAACCCAAACCCAATTCTCGAGCTCGAGTTCAAGTATGTTTATTTCAAGTCAATTCAAACTCGAATACCTTGATTTGGCTCGAATTCACCCTTACCTTTCGTTTACACAAATAGTTCGTGAGAATGGTTCAAAAAGCAAAGTGTGCGTGACTTTGATTCCAAAGATATTATGTGTGCACTTTTCTGATTACTTATTGGCTCGATATCATAAAAGAGTTTTAAAAAATTTTAAAGAATAAAATCAACAAGTTTATTGAATTGTTACATTATCTTTTAAGGAAGTTTGAATCCTCGATATATTTTGGTGCTAAATAGTTGGAACATAATGTTAACTTGTGTTTTAAAAATGATAAATCAACAAACCCATTAACAAATTTTATTAAGTGTGTTATTACTAGAATAAATAATTCAACACATAAAATAACCATCAAGATTTGATTTAGTAGCTCAAACTTAATCATTAATTTTTTTAAAAGCGATGACAATTCAAAATTGGGATATTACTACGACCATTTTTCCTTACTTAAGTACAAACACATGCAAGAAATACTATTCAATACTCTTGACATCGATAAGTTTGAACTGTTATAAAATAAATTTAAAATATATTATCATCATATGAATGAGCTTTAAATCAAAATATTTTTGACATAGGTGTATGCAAGTGATTAATTTTTTTATATTTTCACTTATTAATAAAAAAAATACATATAAAGTTATTATATTAATTAAGGTTTCATTTTATATGGTTTATCAAATGATTTTCATTTATAGAAAACAAAATCTAAATTAAACATCGTTATTTTTAAAAAAATTGTTTTCATATCAAATTTAATAATTATTTTATTAGACATTAAATATTTTTTAATTCAATAATTATTTTATTAAAAATTATTTCAAAAACTATTTTAATAGTTATAAACTTGAGCTACTGACCCTTACGGATGTTAAAAACTAGTGTTCTAATTCCACATAAAACGACGGCGTTTACAGTTGACGTGCTTCCCAACATTTAATTCCCCTAGAATAAACCGCCCTAAATCGGTCTGTTTGAACTCCCCGCAAAACTCGGGAAGTCGTGGAATTCTGGGGCGAGTATCTCGTGCAATCCTTTTCGCATGAGTTCATATTATTTATTTGCTTTTTCACTTTGTAATATGCTTGTTTCCCGTGAATTGCAGTAATATATAGAAAATATATGTACTATTAGCATTTTACCTGTTTTCAATTTCTGATTTCGAAAACAATCGACAAAGCCTTCTTCATTTTTCCCTTTTTTTTTGTGGAGGAAATGAGAACAAATCTATTAAGACTGGCAATGTATGGGGTAAAGCTCGATTGAGGATATTTACAAATTACAATGGAGAATAGCAACGTTGATTATCTGAGACTGGAAGAAGTGCACGGAGAATCCGTGCCTGAAATCCCTAGAAACGTCAAAACGTGGAAATGGTGGGTGAAGTTGATTGCATCTGTTGTTTTATTGGGGATCTTGATGGTACTCACAATCAAATGGATTGGACCATTCTTGTTGATAAAGGTAGCAGTTAATTAATCTCTCATTGTTTACATTTACTACTATGTTTTATTTGATAAAACTGTTAATAGGAACCATGAATTTCCATTTTATGAATGGTAATATAGGTTAATAAGAATCATGTATTGAGTTTATTATAGTGTTGATTTATGTGGGAATAGACTTGCTTCTGCTAAATTGAACGGAAAACATAAATTCATCAGGCTAACAAACTTAGGAGCCGTTTAGTCCAGTTGTAGTTTATCTCTGTTCAAATGGTTTTGAAAAAGTTTTTGGTGAAACATTTGTGAACCTAAAAGCTGTTTTGTATGTTTGGTGAATCGACTGTGAAACACAAATTCAATTTCTTAGAAACTCTTTTTCAGCTTTTGATTCTTTTCAGAAACGGTTTCTTTAGGGATAATTGGCCTAACTTTTGTTTTTAGAAACATATGTTTATAGAAACATATTCATAACAGTTAAAAAACATTTCATAGGAAGCCTTCCTATCAAAAAAGAAAAAAAAAAAAGAGGAAGTATTCTAACTTTCACCTTGTTCGTTGGCAGGTTGTTGTTCCAGTCATTCAGTGGGAGACAGCTACTTTCAGTGCCTCAGGGCTGGCTATTGTAACCTTTGCTTCACTGGCTTTATTCCCAGTTGTGTTTTTGCCATCTACACCTTCCATGTGGTTAGCTGGGATGGTTTTTGGTTATGGGATTGGGTTCCTATTGGTTATGTCTGGAGTGGCTGTGGGTGTATCTTTAACTTACCTCATTCGTTCTCTCCTTCGCAATAAGATTAATGTAAATGCATCAATTTCCTATCTTTATTTAATCCGAAAGATTACAATTGCGTTTTATCTGTTTCTGTTTTTCGACACAGGGTTGGCTGGAGAAACATCCAAAGCAAGCTTCCATCATAAAATTAGCAGGGGAAGGAGATTGGTTTCATCAATTTCGAGCTATCACCTTGATTAGGATTTCTCCATTTCCATACATGATATTCAATTATGCTGTTGCTGCCACAGACGTCGGTTATAGTCCCTACCTACTGGGGTCATTGGTAGGGATGGCGCCTGAAGTGTTTGTTGCACTCTACAGGTTGGACCTCTCCTCCTCGTAGGTGTACATTCATATGAAACTGGCTCTTATTGTTCCAGGATTATGGTGCTTACATGAACAGATATGAATGTGGTTTGTACTCCATTGATAAAAATGTGAAACCATTCTTCTTCACTGTTTAGATTTCTTTTTGCTTTTCCTTCTTACTCGATATTTGTAAAGACTTTTTATTGCATAAAACTCATACTGCTTATAGGTTTTCTTTGTTCACTTCAGGCATATGCATTTATTTAGCTTACAAAACCTGCATATGCATATGCAATTCTCAGCCTCTATCCAAATTTATCTTTTTCATATTCGAAGTAACAAAGAAAATCTGTTTTCTCCTGTTCAGCATTCACTGCCTACAATTAGTCCAAAACATTCACTACCTGCAATCAAAGAGTTTTTGTTAATTTTTGAATAGTGATGTTCTCTCTAACATGGCAATTTTCTGCTCTCCAGCGGGATTTTGATTCGCTCCTTTGCAGATGCAACACACGATAAGAAAGCCCTATCGACGCAACAGATTTTGTTTAATGTTGCTGGGTTCTCTTTAGCCATGGCTGCTACAGTTACTATCGGGATTTACACAAAAAGGCGACTAGATCAGCAACATGAAAACTTCCTGATATTGGAGTGACATCATATTATCCATTGTGAAACTTTATTATCTCCAAGCCAAACGCAGTTTGGAGCTGCATAGCTTAACTAAAGACCATCCCCAGGCAGTGTAAGCATAGGCATCCTATATAACTCAACTTACTAGATTCAGAGTGAGGGATAATAGAAGAGATCAACAACAAAGTAAATATACACTGTACATGAAAATCCCTGCCCTCCTATGAAGGAGATGCAAATTCTGCTTTTACTCTATTTCTTGGTGGTAAAAATTTTATCAAACATGTTTCGTAAGTTCTGAAGAGGTGTTCTAACCTCATATCCAGGTGTCTCTAATATTGTGTTTGGATTGAAGAGATTGGAGGGAAAGTAAAAGAAAGGGTAGATGTACCATTTCATTATCCTTAAAATCTTCAATTTTTTCAGCTCTCTCCCAAATTGAGAGGACTTGAAGGGATATTGTACCTCTTTGATGGTAATTTTTTAATGTACGCATTCATTATACTTCAATTCTTTAATGACATTTCTTATTAGCAAAGTGTGTTAAATTTTTTTTCTTTCCTTTACTTTTAAATATTCAAACAAAGGGTACATGTACCCTTTAATTTTTCTCTCGTTTCTTTTCCCTATTCTTGCTTTTCTTTTCCCTTCTATTTTCCAAACATGGGATAAGGGACAACAGCATCCATACTAGCGGATGTTCAAGCTCCAAGCTCAAGCTTCAGCTAAGGACAAATGTGATTACTTTAAACTACTACCATAAGATGGATTTCAACTTGGATGAGGATTAACCCTAGACCAATAACACGGCTTTCAGCTCTTATATTGAAGAAGCACCAAACAATGTCGCCTTGGACCATGGAAAACCTGCAACAGTACAAGCCTTTTCTAACGAGTTGAAGTTTCATCAATAAGGATATTTTTCTTCAGAAAGAAAATCCCTAAAGATAGGGTGCAACCACCTTAGTAAACCTTAATCCCTTTTGACTCCAGAACCTTTATGCTCAAACCAAGACATATTGTCAGTGGTGTAAATTCTCACATCACAATTATTAAACATTTTTTGATTTTTTTTTATTTATTTTAAACATTTTAAATATAAAAATTCATTTCTATACGAATTTTATTTTCAATTCATTTGAATTCTATCTTTGTTTATTCCAAATGGAGTCTAAATGATTTTTCTGTAGCCATTCTCCTCTCAGCAGCAGCTGCTCTCTTTTCCCTCTCAGAAGCCTGTGCTCTTTTCACTTCCTCCTCGTTCAGAATAACAGAAAAACCATTTATATAATTCATGCTATAGACATCAGATAATCGCAGACATAGCTGAAAAAGGAGGCCAATCTGAGAGCATGTAAATATTGTTCTTATTTATCCCCAAAAATTATTTCTTTTTTACAAGTGTTCTTTCTGAAAAAATCAATTTACTGCCTGTAAGAAATTGAAATTGAAGTTTTAAAATTAGTTGCACCCACAAGGTTATTGGATTTCACCACATAATCTAGAGTCCAAACTTTCTTGTAGAGAACTCAGCACAAAAGCATCCTAATGGGTAAGAACCACATGGTTACATAATATCCAAAGTTATAACTAATGTTATTAGTTAGGCATCATTTTTTTTCTTTCACAAGCTGAAATATTTCGTTCTAACAAAGCAAAGCAGGCGAGGGACACAACCAATTCACAGGAAACATTCCAGTTCTGGTTTTTCTATCAACCCAATCAGAAGCCATTGGCAGTTCTTCTAACTAGTTAAAGAGAGAAAAGGCAAGGTTATTGATTGAATTTCCCACTGCGTTTAAATTAGAATATATCCACTTCAAAACAAACTGCGTTTAAATTGAAATTCCTACTTTTTCACTCCTTTTGGCATATTTGATCATTTCAACTTTGAACTCAAAAATCCTTTAAAAATTCACTTCCTAGCTTTGACCTTGACAAAACTTTCAATATGCCCCACCATATCCGTCGCCATCACCCAATGAACTCAGTACTTGTATGCTAATGGACACATTAAACTTAAAATTTCAGAATGGTGTGGTACTTGCACAAGCTTAAAATTTCAGTCATCAGGCACCTGAATTAACAAGCCAACTCTTACTGGCATGGCAGGCTAAAGCCTTTCAACAGCATTACCAAAAACAAAGAATAGTCTATGCTCCATCAGTAGATGGATGGGCGTGGGCCTCCGTAGATGGATGATTTAATCCACTCCATGCTCAACTTGCATCAAGGCACACAAACAAAAAGGAACACTAGCATAAACAGGCCCCATAACAGAACCGCACCAAGAAATTTTTTTTTTTTTTTCAATTTATATATTTTTAAAAATAAATTAAAAGTTCATAAAGTGGGACAAGTAGTTGTTACTTTCCAGCCTATCTATTCGCCACACAGAACATATCATAATTCTAGAAAGATCGATTGTACGGGCAATAACAAAGGCAATACAAGATAGTGGAGCCCGAGCATATAGCTATCCACGTGGGCACAGTCAAATCCAGCCATCTCTGAGCCTCGATTCTTGCCGTAATCATAAATACCAATAACTCATAATGTTTAAAACAATATAGCTGCGTAACACCAGATAATATCTCATAAACAAAACACTAACAAAAAAGAAGGCTGAAACGTACATCAACCACCACTGACTGGTCACTGTCCTCTCACTCCACAGTCCACACACCAACTGACCCTCTAAATAAATTTAAATCCAAATAAATTAAAAATTAATCTCTCTAATCAGCAGTAACAAACAGAATGATAACTCAAAACAGGAAAAAAAAAGAAAAAAGAAAATCAAGGAACGAAACAAATTAACAGACTGCATAATTACGATTCAGGACAAGAAAACCGAAGAGAAGACAGTGAGCAGTACTGTGAACAATGCAGGTGCACTCACGTGAACTGCAGCATTATCTGCGGTGCTATCCTGCGAAGAACCAGCCGGCGCGTCAGCCGGAGATCCTTCCGGGGTATTCATCGGCGGAGCCGGCGGTGACGCAGCCAAAGGAGTCGGTGCCTCAATGGGAGCCGGGCTCGGAGCCAAGATCGGAGCTGGAGACGGTGCACTCACAGGCTCCGGAGCCGGTGCCGGAGATGGAGACTTGCCGAACAACTCGGCAGGAAGCAAGACACTGTCAACGCTGAGAATGACGACTGGCGTTGCGTCAAGAACTGTATCGGCGACTCTCGATGAGTCAACTCCAGTGTGGAGAGTGACCTCGTCGCCGGCAGTCGTCACCGTAAAATCGAACTTCCCCGCGCCGTTTGTTGCCAATGTGGAAATCGGAGTTTTTGTGGTCTTTAAGGAGCCTTTAGGATTGTACCCAGCCGTGGCGTGATACTCTAGGAGCGAGACCAGCTCAGCACTGGTCAGCTTGCTCAGATCAGGGACACCAGGAGCCTTGAACGCCTCGTCGTTCGGTGCAAAAACAGTCAAACCTTTCTCGACCGCTGACTCGTAGGTCTTGAGCACACCGCTGCTCACAAGCAAACCAGCAAAAGTCTTACAGCCAGCCTTCTCAAGCAAAGCCGTAATGTTAACATCCGAAGCCGACGGAGCCGGAGCCGTTAAGATCCCCGGCGCGATAATCGGGGAGCTGACCTCGAGGACCGAGATATTGTAAGGAATTTGCTTAACAGATTTTGTGTAAGAGGAATCGAGCTTGGACCCGGGAGCAGCCGAACCGAACCCGACTTTCCCGCCTTGGAGATCGGTGATGTTGACGAAACCTAGATTTCCAGGGGCATTTCCGGTAGTTTGGTAAAGTGTAGTAGAGAGGGTGGTGCCTTTGGAGATTTGGTGGAGCTTTTGGGGGTCATAGTAGTCGAGTAAAACGAGGAGGCTAAGTGCGCTTTTGATGACTGAGAGGGGGTGTTTGGCTGCGAGGGCAGACATAGCTCCATTGTTGAGGACAAGGCAGGTGATTGTTTGGCGGCTGTTGATCTCGTCGGCAAGTTTTGTTTGGGTAAGGTAGCCGTTGAAGACAGAGTAATCTGGGAACCCAGCGAGAATGTCGGTGATGTTGTGGGCTTTGGTGGAGATCGCAAACAAAGAGAAAGTGAAGATGAGGAGAGGGAGAGGGTGTAATGCGCCCATGGTGAACGTTAGATATTTTGCAGATAGTGTTTAGAGCAAGAGAGAGATTGTGATATGTGAAGAAGAAGAGTTAAAAAAGGGCTATGGGCTTACGGGTTTGTTAACTATGGTTAAGGGGTTGGGTTAACTATGTATGGTTAATGAGAGGTTTAACTAGGGTTAGGTGTGTTGTGGCTTGGGGCCATGTGAGGGGGCAGGCATGCTTGGGGCACAGCTGGAAGCCTGGAGATGTAAATGGCTTATAGTGGCATGATACGGTAATTATTCCCATCTGTATCCTTTTACAAATGACTTAAATGGGCTTACCTTTTTCTAGTATGCCAATATAAAGCTACCGTTATTTTGATGAGCCAATATATAATGCTACCGTTATTTTGATGATAGTTTTTTAACGGTTATTAACCCCGCTGGCCGGTTAGGCACCTTTGTTCGGTCAGGGGCGTTGATTCAACGAATGGTCAATCCATGGTTTACTGTAAAGATTATATTTTTTTCTAGTACTTATATGGTATTATAGGGCAATCTACATATTGAGAATCTGCAATTTGAAAATTTATAGGGATATTTTACTGTTTTTACATTATTTGTAGTCTACTTTTTGGAAGGAAAGGGAGGGAAGGGAAAGTAGCGGTATTTAAATGGAAAGGAGGGAAGGGGAAGGGAAGAAAATGCAGTGTGATTACCTTTTTACCTTGTTTAGATGTTAAAAAACAAAGATCCCATAACTTCTGCAGTGTGAGTGAAATAACACAAACTTTGTGAAGTAATTAAAAGGTTACTAGTTCCAACCTTCATATTTGTCGGTGGCTAGATCACAAATTTTCTCTATGAATTTTTTTAGGTTGGGTGTAGATTACCTTAGATCCGTCGAATGAAATAAACTTATTATGTACATGTAAGTTGACTTATAATATTATTTTATCATTGAAAAAAAATATTGTTAATCAGTACCCTTACAAGTCAATAAATAGTCAAAAAGTACCTACTATCTAGTTTTCCATGAACCAAATGGAAATTTTTAACCCTTCCTTTAACGTATGCATTTATCTTTCTTTAAAACAAAATTACCTTTAGCATTTAGTAATTAATTATTTTTTGTGTTAAACTTAGATTTTCATCGCACAGAATACGGAGTAGTTTTTAGTTTTGATCTCGACATAGGTATGGTGAAGATTACTCTAAATTCATTTTGTGTACTGGGGTCCAATGTTCCTTAACGGGTATGTGAGATAGCTTACCTACTTTCCAAGTTTATGTACCAAAGAAAATTTTGGATAAATTGTTTACTTATTTTTTTTCTTTGGTTATAATAAAGAACAAACAAATTAAGAATTGATGCAAAGTGAAATAAATGAACGATTCGAGACCTGTCAATCACACGAATTATAAACAGAAAGAAACTAAGACACGATATACCAAGGTTCAACCCAGAATAGAGTTACGTCCTGCCAGAAGTTTCATTCTGATCAATCTCACAAATTTCTCGTTACAATGTGTGCTTAGCACATAAAGAGTATTTATAAGCAACTTAAGATGCCTTAATTAGGGTTTCTGCCTTACTGCAAAACTACAGCTATTCATGGGCCTAAGTCCAAACCACCAAGCAAAAAAACCAAACCCAACTCATGTATAGGGCCTAAAAGTTTCGGGGGTGCTGCCCCCTAATCCTCGCCCACTCTCCGAGAAGTGGGATCCCGTGATCGTTGGAGGTTCTACAGATTTGGACCCGTTGAAGTATGCACAAACTCTAACAATAAATCGAAGTATATATCAAACGGAATTATTTAAACTTAAATGAGATTCCAATAATGAAGAAAATAATGGGACAAACAATATGTTATTGTTTAAATATGCATAATATTGCTTGCATTAAATGTTATTAGAATTTACCATTTATTCATGTCACTTGTTTAATTAAAGATTTGTGTACTTGTGACAAAAGAAAATAAATGCATGTTTAAGTTAAGAAAATAAGTAAGTTTTCATATTACTCTCTTTGTACTTTTACTTATTTTTTTTATCTTTTTTTTTCCTTTTACTTATTTCTATTTAACTTCTACATTAAAAAAAACTTAATTTATATTTTTGTCACTCTATTTTAAAATAGAGTATAAATAACTTTGAACTGCCTTCTTTATTTTATATTTTTTGTCACTCTTTCTTAATTAAAATGATTGTCCCATATAAGTTGAAGATTTTTTCTTAAATAAGATTAATGAAAAATATTATTTTTTTAAATGAGATTGTTTTAAATTTATTTTCTAAAATAAAAAATATATTTTTACCAAATCATCAAATAAAAAGATTAAATCACACCAATGGTCTCTAACATCATCTTCTTCCTCTAATTACATTTTAAAAAAAAATAAAAATCTTAACATATCATTAACCATAATTTATAAACAAATAAATCATATATATTAAATGCAACTATATATTTTAAGAGTCATTAGAAAGTAAAATTTACAATTGGAGAGGATTAGATAAACTATGTGGTCTAGTAATGGGTACAAGACTTTATTTGCTCTGGCTCCTAATTGAATAATAAAACATATTAACTGAGATTAATAAATTACGAATTATCTATCACTCAACCCTGCTTGATACCTGCAGATACAATGGATGGGAAGAGAAAGAAAACTTGCAAACACCCTGATCGTTAACATGTTGCCCATAAAAACTAAATCACTGACATAAGAAGTAGCAAAAGCAATCCACTAACTCTCCTTAACACATCTATATATCTAGGCTTCATTACGCCAGTTGATGAACTTCTTCTTTTCTTTTATTTCCTGCACTTGCCTCACTCACCATTGTCTGCTTTGATGGAGTGGCAGATGCTTTTGATAAAAGAGAGAGATTTTTTAGTTATTTTCTTTTGGATTGGTAGGTTTGTTGAAGATGATGAGGTGAGAGTAATGAGTTTTGCTTTTGTTGAGAGAAAAAGAGAGAAGTGCTCATGGCTGATTAAAGTTTTTTATTTTGAAAAAATATGGTGCAATGAAAGAATAAAAAATAAATAATGTTTTCACACCATGCACTCAAGTAAAGATCAGAGTTGTTAATTTCGATTGGGTTGAAAAGGTCAAAACGTTTCAAATTTTACACTAAATCAAAACGAATCACTTTATATTTCGTTTTGTCTTTTATTTTGATTCGTTTCGATCGTTTCTTCCCATTGCCTTCTTTACCGATCATAATCTAAGAGAGGGTAACTTCCAGGATTAAATTTTGGGCCAATTTGTTGGAAATTGATCAAATAAAAAATGTATGAAGAAGTCGGTCCTTTGGTTTCTCAACTTAAGTCTTAAATTAGTAGAGTTTTATTTTGTTATTTATTACAATAAATAGTGAGAAAAAAAAGTCATGTATGTTTCTTTTGTGTGTCTATATAGACTTCTTGTATTGTCTGAAAGGTAAAAAAAAAAGTAAAAAAATTTCTTCACTCTTGTCTCATGCTCTGTCTTTTAGTTTGTAAACCTGTTCTCTTTTCTTTCAAATTGTTATCAGAGCGTGACTTTGCCCAAATTCCATTTTTTTCGTCCCTTCTTGAAATGGGTTCCAATATTGTCCAACAACAAATCCCTAGATTATTAAAAGATAACTATGGATCGTGGTCTATCCAAATGAAAGCCTTGTTTGGATTTCAAGATTTGTGGGAACTCATCACCGATGGATTTACGGAACCCACTGTGGAGGAAGAAGTTGTATTGACAGCAGATGAGAAAATGGCTATTAAGGAATAAATGAAGAAGGATAAAAAGACATTGTTTGTACTTTATCATGGGTTGGATGAGCCTACCTTTGAGAAAGTTGCCGAAGCAATGACAAGTAAACAAGCATGGGGGATTCTAGCTTCCATCTTCAAAGGAGATGAACGGGTGAAGCGGGTCCGTCTCCAAACATTACGAGGCGAGTTCGAAGCTCTTCACATGAAGGATGGCGAATCGGTGTCAGATTATTTCTCACGATTGCTGGTTATCGTGAATGGTTTGAAAAGAAATAATGAGAAGGTCGATGACATCCGAGTTGTCGAAAAGGTACTTCGATCCTTTTTTTATAAATTTAAGCATATAGTTGTAGCTATCGAAGAGTCTAAGGACTTGGAGAAGCTTACAATTGAGGAGTTGTTAGGCTCACTATAAGTGGATGAGCAAAGGATCCAGAAAAATGCTAATTCTATTGTATTGGAACAAGTACTAGATTCAAAACTAACTCTAAATAATCAAGGCAAATCTAACTCTAACCATGGTCATGGTAGAGGTCGGGGGCATGGTACTCACCAATGACCTGGCCAAAGTCAGCAAGAGAATCAAAACTCCAAAGATCCGGGACGATGAGGCAACCGAGGAAGAGGAAGATCCACAAATGGACGTGGAAGCACCAAGAATATCCAATGCTACAATTGCAAGAAGTTTAGACACTACGCCTCAGATTGTTGGTACAAAGACGATGAACAAGCCAATGTTGTAGAAGCAACAAATGATGTTGGTAATGATTTTTCCCTACTTCTTACTTGTGATGATTCAGATTCACAATATGAAGCTTGGTACCTCAATTCTGGCACAAGTAATCACATATATGGGAAAAAATATATGTTTGTAGAACTCACAGAAGAAGTTCACGGAAATGTGAACTTGGGAGATTCCTCTAAACTCTCAGTTAAAGGCAAAGGGAAGATAAAAATCTACGAAAAGGATGGTAAGAAAGGTTACATATATGATGTTTATTATGTACCTAACATGAAAAGCAATATTCTCAGAATTGGGTAGTTGCTCGAGAATGGGTACAACATAGAGATGAAGGATTACTCTCTCATTTTGAGAGATATATGTGGAAGGATTGTGGCTTATGTTCCAATGACCAGTAATCGCATGTTCCCATTATAGCTCAACATAAAGTTCAAGAAGTGCTTCTATGGACTTAAGGAAAGTGAGTCATGGAAGTGGCATCTTCGTTTTGGTCATCTACATTTCAACGGCCTAAAGCTACTATCATCTGGCATAGTTCATGGGTTACAATGATTGAGCCACCGAGCAACATTTGTGAAGGATGTATACTTGGCAAGCAGGCACGACTCTCTTTTCCCAGCGGCAAATCATGGAGAGCAACAACACCATTGCAATTGGTTCACACTGACATATGTGGACCAATAGAGCCCATATCCTTAGGAGGTAATAGATATTTTATTACCTTAATTGATGACTTCAACAAAAAACTTTGGATTTATTTTCTTAAAGAAAAGTCAACTGCTTTTATTGTATTCAAGAATTTTAAAGCTATTGCTGAAAATCAAAGTGGTCACAAGATTGTAACTCTTTGCTCTGACCGAGGTGGTGAATACACCTCAAAAGATTTGATAAGTATTGTAGGGAGCAAGGGATAAAGCATCAATTCACTATTGCTTACACACCACAGCAAAACGGGATCGCCAAAAGAAAGAATTGTACCATTCTTAATATGACCAGAACTATGCCCAAGGAGAAAGGATTGCTAAAACACTTCTGGGTAGAAGCTATGGCATGCTCAACGTATCTTCTCAACTGATGTCTTACCAAAAGTGTCAAGAATATGGCACCTCAAAAGGCATGGAGTGGCTACAAACCAAGTGTTGCACACCTAATAATTTTTGGGTGTGTTGCATATGCTCAAGTTTCTGAATCCAAGAGGAAGAAGCTTGATGACCGTGGTGAGAAATGTATCTTTCTTGGATATAGCGAGAAGTCAAAGGCATACAAGCTCTACAACCCACTAACAAAGAAATTAGTGGTTAGTAGAGACATTATCTTTGATGAAGAAAGAGTGTGGAGCTGGAGCGATGAAGAGAAGACCAAAGAAGAACAAGTGTTAGAGGAGCTTGAAGAGCTCTCAACAAAAGTTTCACCAAGTACCCCACAACCATCTTCTTAGCCTACCATATCGTCAGCAGCACATGAGGGCTCTACACCTTCTATGGGAGGTAGTGGCAACAAATCCTCCACAAATCAAGGTGTTATCAAGATGAAACGTCTCAGGGAAATCTATAAATAGACGAACGATGGAGAGACTAATCTTTTCTGCCTGCTGATTATGAGCTTCTCACCTTCTAAGAGGTCGTAGTAGAAGATTGTTGGCGATCACTAATGGAGGAAGAGATGCATGCTATTCAAAAGAATGACACTTGTGAATTGAAAACACTCCCATCAAACCGAAAGGCTATTGGTGTTAAATGGGTGTACAAGATCAAACGCACTGCAGAAGGTGAAATCTCTCGAAACAAGGCAAGATTAATAGCTAAAGGCTACAAACAAAAATACGGCATCGATTATGAAGAGGTTTCTACACCAGTTGCAAGACTTGACATAATAAGATTGTTGATTGCACTTGTAGCTCATCACAATTAGAAGATATATCAACTTGATATCAAGTCAGCCTTTCTAAATAGCATTCTTGAAGAAGAAGTGTACGTACAACAACCGAAAGGCTTCATAAAGGAAGGAGAAGAAAACAAGGTGTACTGCCTGAAAAAGGTGTTATATGGCTTGAAGCAGGCACCAAGAGCTTGGAACGCACGCATCGATAGTTACCTTCATCAAAATGGCTTCACCAAATGTCCATATGAGCATGCTGTCTACATAAAGAAAAATCAATGTGGTGAATTTCTAATCATTTACTTATATGTTGATGATCTGTTATACATAGGAAATAGAAATGACATGTTCAAAGAATTCAAGCAATCAATGTTTAAGGAGTTTGAGATGACAGACAATGGGTTGATGTCCTACTTTCTTGGTCTTGAAGTGAAGAAACAAGATGACGGTATTTTCATGTCTCAGAAGAAGTACATGAGGGAGATTTTAGAGAAATTCAAGATGGATAACTGTAACTATGTGAATATCCCAGTTGTAATAAGCATAAAATTGTCAAAAGAAGAAGATGGCCGAGTTATTGAACCAACTCTCTATAAGAGTTTGGTTGGAAGTATAAGGTATTCGACGATCATAAGGCCATATATTGTCTATGGAGTTGGACTTGTGAGTCGATACATGGAGACACCACTGGAGACTCATTGGTTAGTTGCAAAAAGGATCCTAAGGTATATCAAAGGTACTCTAAATCTTGGCTTATTCTATGCCTACGGCGATAAAGCAAAATTAGTTGGTTATTCAGATTGTGATTGGGGAGGTGACCAAGATGAGACGAAAAGTACTACTGTCTATATGTTCTATCTTGGTTCTATAGCATTTTCTTGGACATCCAAGAAACAAGGAATTTTAGCCTTGTCTTCCTGTGAGGCAGAGTATGTGGTAGCTTCATCTACTGTATGTGAAGCTATATGGCTAAGGAATCTCTTAAAGGAATTGGAACATCAACAAGAAGAATCCATAGTGATTTATGTGGATAATAAATTGGCTATAAAACTAACAAAAAATCCAATGCAGCATGGGAGGAGCAAACATATTGACACTAGGTTCCACTTTCTTAAAGACCATGTAAAGCAGAAGACAATCAAGCTTCAGTATTGCCACACAACTGAACAAATAGCAGACATATTTACTAAGCCATTATCATGTGAAAATTTCATGAAGCTAAGGGACATGCTTGGCATGAGGACGGTTTTGATTTGAGGGGGTGTGTTGGAAACTGAACAAATCAAAAACGTATGAAGAAGTCTTTATTGGGTCCTTTGGTTTCTCAATTGAAATCTTAAATTAGTGGAGTTTTATTTTGTTTTTATAACAATAAAGAAGGAGAAGAAAGAGTTATGTACGTTTTTTTGTGTGCGGTTTCTTGTATTGTCTGAAAGTTTAAAAAAAAGTAAAAAAAATAATTCTTCTACTCTTATCTCATGCTCTTTGTCTTTTAGTTTGTAAACTTGTTCTCTTTTCTTTCACAATCAATGGCACAATATCATAAAACATGTTGGGACCATTAGGCTTTGTTTACTGTTCTTTGGTAAACTCATACTGTCGGCAACAATGTAACACAATGTAAATCAAAGAAGGGAAGTAAAACATTGTTTACCATTGGATGCCATGTGAACATGCACCTCCATTTAAGAATTTTTGTTTATCTTTTTCTTTGTCACGTATACCCCCATTTAAGATTGGTCCACTTGCTCTCTCTGTCTAAGTCGGCGTGTTTATATAAGTTAGAAAAATGCTGTTGAGGGTTGCAGTAGGAGAAATTCAACAATCAGTGGATTAGAAGTTTCTGATCTGCCAACCCTACCAGCTATTTTGTTCATGGTCTTGGGGAAAGTTGTTTCAGCTCAGATCTCTTGCAAGGCCCCGATATCTATATGCTAAGCATTTAATTAGAAATGGATTAGAAATTTACATCTTATCTGTCATCTTTTTAGCCAGTTCAGAAGAACAATTATATGACTATTCCTTATCAGAACAAGCTTATATCCAGCATTCTAATGAAGCTAAAAATACATATGCATACCAGAGAGTTGTATAAGGCCCGTAATGGTGTGCATTATCAAGGGTAAAGGGTGGAGCCAGAAATTTTACTTTAGGGGGCGAATAGTTTATGAAAAATTGGATAATATAAAAAGCGTAAAATAGAATTAAATTTCAAAAAATGATTTTCATTATATTTAGATTTGGCTCTAACATAAATATTGTACAAAAATTGTCTCATTTAAAAAAATATATAAATTATGCCAATTTGAAATTGATTTTTCATCATTTTAAAACTCATTACTTATATGAATGAGGGGTCAATTAGTAAAGAAACAAATTGATTCCACACTCACGTGGCTAATGCCAATAAATCAAAGAGTATTGAAAATTTTCTCTCCCTTTATTGGTGGTTTTCTTAGTGTGACACAGCCCATTAAAAAAAATTCCTAAACAAACATCACATTTAGTCAACCAGTTCACCATTCTAGGCCCAAATTGGAATTGAGTTGGGCTAGGGGTAAATTTGTCATTTCAGAACCATTAAATTGGGCTTTCAATGATTAATTACACAGCCCAAAATATCCAAAGGATAGTACTTCATACAAGAGACAAGAAGAAGTTAGCAAAAAGTACAAGAACTTCACCAATTGCTATCCCCAAAGAGGACACTTGTTGGCAAAGACAAAGCCCACCTGTAAATGGGCGAATAACTAGTGGGCCACATAACCGTGTGGTTAGATAATCGGGTCCACTAAACAAAGAGCCCAGTTGACGTGTCATCCTCTGTCTGACTAGGCGCGTGGAAGAGTACATCATAGCCACCACAACAGAACCCACCCATTGTTTCAGTCACGCGCCATATGTTTGTGTAGGATTCTATTCTGTGTGCACGCTAGTAAAAGAAAACTGAGTTTTGCCTGCTGGAGGAGACTGAATAAGGCTAACATTGTCAGAAACCGGACATCGCTTTAATGTCACTTTCTAGCAAACCGATTTTTACTCTTTGTAGAGAGAGAAGGGGCAATACTCCAAAGGAGGATTTGTGGTTTTGAATTCAGCTTTGAAATTAAAAGCATACAATTTCTTTTTGGCTACAAAAAAATGTTTTCTAGTGTCTCTCTGATTAGTGCCATTAGAGGTTGTTCCAGTTCCATGTTGTTGTTTTGCTTTTGAATCCTTAAAAATAAAAAAAAACCCATTAAATTAAAGTCTGTAACGTACCCAAATGGAGACAATTTCTGGTGCTTATAAATAGAGTTCTGTTTTCTTCTTGAAGCTCTTATATGACAATGGAGGCCCCACCGCTTCAAAGCATCTTTCCTCCACACTATGGTACTCTCTCTCGCACAATATATATTATATATTATTTCTGTAACTGTAAAATTTGTCTGAATATTATAATTTTGTGGACTGCGTGAAGGAGAAACTAGCTCAGACAAGGCATGGACGGTGATGATGGAAGAAAAGAAGGGAAAGGTGAAGGAAGAATCACCGTCTGTTAAGCTTGGTCTCGGGATTTGTGCTAACTCAGCGCAAAACCCCGTGATCAAGCACGGAAAGCCTGTGTTTACAACAGCCCAGTTGCACGAGCTTCAACAGCAAGCTCTCATCTTCAACTACATAGCAGCTTCTCTCCCTGTTCCTCTTGCCCTTGTGATTCCCATCTGGAAGAGCGTTGCTCGCTCTTTTGGGTCCGTTAATGGTAGCATCTATAAGCAATACCCCAGCTGTAAGTCCTCTTTCTTGGTTTTAGAGTTTTTTCCCTTTTGAATTTTATATGCAGAAATTTGAAGGGTTTTTCTTGTTTGCTTAATTTTGCTTTACTTCTATGTACATAATTTAACAACGAAATTTGAGATGGATACTTGGTAATCAGATGTCGTTTGTTCTTTGATTCTCTCTTTTTGAGAAATTTTATATTGGGATAATTTGTTTTTCTAACATGGTCTTATATATATGCTCAGTCTCGTAAGTGGGTATGTTGATTAGACTGAATTCGTTTGTTACTGTCAATATGAGCAATTCTTTTGTTTTTCCCCCTTTTTTGGTGCAATCGTTAAACTAAATGGTTCCACGTTGTTCCTTTGAATTTTATAAGATAAATTGGATTTGAAATGGATGGATTTATGCTTGTTGATTAGGTCATTAAGATACTGGTTTATGGAATCAGGGATTGATTTTGCTTAATTTGATAATGTGGATTTCAATAAGATACTGAATTTGCTTTGACCTCTTTCGTATCTCCCCCCTTCCTTTTCTTCAATGTTTTCAGTTATAGGATTCAGTCCTCAGGGGTTTGATTATAGGACAATGATGGATCCAGAACCAGGGAGGTGTAGAAGAACTGATGGGAAGAAATGGCGGTGTAGTAAAAACGTTGTTCCTGGTCAAAAGTACTGTGAACGGCACATGCACAGAGGCCGTCAGCGTTCAAGAAAGCATGTGGAATCTTCTCAACTTGCTCCTCCTGATACAAGACCAGCCATAAAGTCAAACAATGTTTCGGATATTTCAAAAACCATAAATTTTCAACTCATGACCCCATCTTCCAGTAATGCCGCCGCCACCACCACCACTCCAGCCACTGGTGACAATAGTGAGAGCAACAATAAGAACATTAATGATGACAAAAACTCCAGTAAGACCAATGTTTCCATGATCACCCCTAGCATTTTTGCCACCACCACCACCACCTCTACCGCAATTGCCATGAACAGGAACATGAGTAATAGCAACAATGGCAGAAACAACCTCAACATTGATGGCAAAGGCGAAACTAGCAATTGTATTGGTGATAGTAATATCATGAACAGAAGCAGCCAGAGTGGAAACAAAATAAATGACGGTAGCAGTATATCTCCAGGAGTGGGCTTCTCACCGAAGAGTGTTCTTCAAGGTAGTATTATCAAAACTGAAATCACTTTTTGTTAGGAAATGGTACTACTTTAATGAAAGACCCTTACGTGGAATATGAGATCCACCATTTAGGCCTTAGGGAACTCTTAGAATATGGAGATGTTGATGTCTGGTTGTAGGAACCATCTGTTATATTTATACTTCACCCTTATAATAATAAATACTAAAATTCTTGGAAGTTCTCAGTATTCTCTGTTGTTGTACATAATGAAGGTGAGTTTGTTCTATAAGTTCATGATTAGAGTTTACCTGACAAAGTTGGAGCTCAGTCAAGTGGTTTCTTCATTGATTTTGTTAGTTATAATGATGGTAATCAGAGCAAATTCTGACGCTTTATAGAAAGTCTACTTTAGATTTGATGATAGCATGAAAATTTCAGAAGGCTACAACACGGTGAAGATGGGGATAAGGTATAAGGATTGAAGCTAAAAGATTTATATGGTTCCTTAGGGAATTAATGTGTCCACGAGAACCATAAAACTTTTTGTCCTAATTCCAAAATTACTGTCTAGAACTTTAGGTACCATCTTCTGTAAGTAATTTGTTTGATTACTTTTAGTGAGTATTCAGTGTAGAACCTTTTCTTTTAGACTGGTTTCAGTTTGTAAATAGGCTATTTTATACAAATGTGGATTGAAGCTCATTTGTTTGTCATTGTTGTTCTGTAGTTCTAGGTTATAGTGGCTCATGCTTTTACAGAAGTGAAATAGAACTTGAACTGGGGAGGTGTAGAAGAACAGATGGAAAGAAATGGCGGTGCAGTAAGGATGTTCTTCCCAGTCAGAAATACTGTGCACGGCACATGCACCGAGGTGCGAAGAAGCAAGCCATCGCTTCTCAACCTGTTGCCGTTCCCTCTGCTGCCACTACTAGTGGCTGTTGGCCTTGCAAAATGGTTACACCTCACAAAGAAGATTGTGGAACCTTGGGCACCAATCTCTCTATTTCAATCTCAACAAGTCCTCAGTTCCTGAAAGGAGAAGCAAAAAGCACTGCAAGCAGCAGCAGTGACGCTACTATCACTGACACCACCATTCTTGGCTACAAAAACAGTAACTTTTCTCCATAGGTTGCTGTATAGAAGGCAAAATGTTAATGAACTTGTCGATCGTTTCATGCTGTTGCCAGCATGCTGAGATCAGTTTGAGGTGTTTTCTCACAGAAAGCAAATGGGGATGGATCAAATGTTGTTCAATGATAATAAATGACCAAAGGGAGAAAGAGAAGCAATGAGCTTTAATGAGATGGCATTCATGTAACAATGTAGAAGTCAGCTGTTAAGGTTGTTTATAATTAGTAGAAAAGGATTGCTTGGGTGTTTTTTGGTAGGGATATATAGATGGGTTTTTCTTCATTCTGCCAAAATATGATGTATTATTCTACTTTGCAGAATTTTTTTAAGGTACCATACTCCCATCCGTTCGTGCAGGCATATTTGAAAGTTCTTTGGCTATAAAATTTTGGTTGCTCTTATCTCTAAATCCTATTATGATCGGATCAAAAATTTCAATTTCAATACACCAAACAAAGCACTATGTAGGAATGGCAATTCACAAGTTTTTCATGGTTAATCAATCCGAACCATATTTCGGGTTCGAATTTGGATAGCAGGGTAATTAAATAGATACAGTTAAAGATACGTAAAAATTTGGTTATGGATATGTAAAACTTTGTGAGTAACCTATCCGTTTCCATTCTTAGGTAAATAGGGATGGTAATTCACCGGTTTTTCGCGGTTAATCGATCTGATTTGAATATGTTTAAGTGGGTATGGATAAAACTAAATGGGTTTTTCGCGGTAACAGATAGTATTTAATGATTTTTAACAGTTTCAAGTTAATTCGGATAGAAAGATAAGTAAACGAATTTAGTTATGGATATGTAAAATTTCATGGGTAATTTATTCGTTGCTATACTTAGCACTTAGTAACCATTTTTATTTTGAATACAATTCCAAAAAAATGTATTTTATAAAAGAAAACATAATTGTAAAAATCTTCAATTTTGAGCACAAATTTCCCTTGGAGATTTCAATTTCAAGTTGTCCTTGCAGTTTCGCTTTTTTGCAGCCAAGCACATCCAATCTCAGGGTTTTGGTCATGGCGCAAGAAGGTTCTATCAAGCAAATTTGCAGAGAAGGCTAACGTCTCTGCAATTATGAGCGAGAAAAAAATGGTGGTAGGGGCAATTGGATTCTTAATATGCTTGGTTTAGTTACAATATGTTTTGGTGCTTCTGATTTAGTTACAATAAGTTTTGGGAGAATAAAGAGAGTTGGAGGCCAAATTATACTATTAAAAAGTTTTAATCGTGTTAATCGAATTCTCTTCATCTTTCTTATAATTTATAATGCATTTTTATTTTATTTTTTTAGGGCTGGTGGTCTCGAAAGTTGAATTAAACATGATTTATGTGAAATATGATTTGGTCCAAGATAAAAATGGGAAGGCTTAAAAAAATAAAATTTTGGTATAAACTGGTCATCTCCTAAGTTTTAGCTTATGGTGTTTGTGCGTTATCATAAAAATAGTTACGATGGTCATGTCCTTTGAAAATTTACCACAAATTAGATTTCAAAAAGTTACGTCAAAACTAAAAAGACCATTTCCCAAAACAGAGTCCTGAAGGCCAAATTATACTCTTAAGAAGTTTTGCTCGTGTTAATAGAATTCTTTCTCTTTTTCCTACAATTTGTAATGCACTTGTATCCTTTTTTTTTTTTTTAGGGCTGGTGACCTCGAAAATTGAATTAAACATCATCTATGTGAAATATACATTGGTCCAAGTTAAAAATGGGAAAGTCTAGAAAACTAAAATTTTGGTATAAGCTTGCCATTTCCGAAGGTTTTAACTTACGGTTTTTATGCATTATCGCTAAAATAGTTACGATGATCATATCTTTTGAAAATTTGCCACAAACTAGGTTTCAAAAATTTACATCAAAACCAAAAAATCATTTCCCAAAACGGAGCCCTAAAGGCCAAATTATACCATCAAGAAGTTTTGCTCGTGTTAATCGAATTCTCTTACTCTTTCCAACAATTTGTAATACACATTTATCATATTTTTTGATAGCTAGTGACCTCGAAAGTTGAATTTACCATGACATAAGAGAAACGTACTTTGGTCGAAGTTAAAAATGGGAAGGTCTAAAAAAATCAAATTTTAGTATAAATTGGCCATTTTTGAAGGTTATAGCTCATGTTTTTTTTGTATATTTTAGCTAAAATACTTACAATAATCATTTCCTTTAAAACTTTGCCACGAACTAGGTTTCAAAAAGTTACATCAAAACCAAAAAGATCATTTCCTGAAACGGAGCTCCCAAGGCTAGAGTATACACTAAAGAAGTTTTGCTCGTCTTAATCCAATTCTTTCCCTCTTTTCTACAATTTGTAATGCGCTTTGATATTAGTTTTTGATAGCTGGTGACCTCGAAAAGGAATTTATCATGACATAAGTGAAATGCACTTTGGTCCAAGTTAAAAATTGGAAGGTCTAGAAAAATCAAATATTAGTATAAATTGGTCATTTTCGAAGGTTATATCTCATGTTTTTTGTCCATTTTCACTGAAATACTTACGATGGTCATTTCCTTTAAAAATTTGCCAAGACTTAGGTTTAAAAAAGTTGTGTAAAAATCAAAAAGATCATTTCCTAACACGGAGCCCTGGAGGTTAAATTATATCCTCAAGAAGTTTGGCTCATCTTAATCCAATTCTCTCCCTCTTTCTTACAATTTATAATGTACTTTAATCATATTTTTTTATTTCCGATGGCCTCGAAAGTTGAATTAAACCTGATCCAAGTGAAATATGCTTCGGTCCAAGTTAAAAATGGGAAGGTCTAGAAAAATAAATTTTGGTATAAACTGGCCATTTTAGAAGGTTATAGCTCACTTTATTTTTATACATTTTCACTAAAATAGTTAAGATGGTCATATCCTTGGAAAATTTTCCACAAATTAGGTTTCAAAAAGTTACTTCAAAACCAAAAAGATCATTTATCAAAACGGAGCCTTGAAGGCCAAATTATACCCTCAAGATGTTTTGCTCGTGTTAATAGAATTATCTCCCTTTTTCCTACAATTTGTAATGCACTTGTACCTTTTTTAGGGCTGGTGGTCTCGAAAGTTGAATTAAACATAATCTATGTGAAATGTGCACTGGTCCCAGTTAAAAATGGAAAAGTAAAGAAAAATAAAATTTTGGTATAAGCTGGCCATTTTCAAAGGTTTTAGCTTACGGTTTTTGTGCATTATCACTAAAATAGTTACGATGGTCATGTCCTTTGAAAATTTGCCAAAAAACAAGGTTTCAAAAATTTACATCAAAACCAAAAAGATCATTTCTCAAAATGGAGCCCTGCACACCAAATTATACCCTCAAGAAGTTTTGCTTGTGTTAATTGAATTCTCTCCCTCCTTCCTATAATTTGTAATGCACTTTTATACTATTTTTTGATAGTTGGTGACCTCAAAAGCGGAATTTATCATGATATAAGTGAAATGCACTTTGGTCCAAGTTAAAAATGGGAAGGTCTAGAAAAATCAAATTTTAGTATAAATTGGCCATTTTTGAAGGTAATAACTCACTTTTTTTTGTCCATTTTCGCTAAAGTACTTACGATAGTCATTTCCTTTAAAAATTTGCCACGAACTAGGTTTCAAAAAGTTAAATCAAAACCAAAAAGATCATTTCCTAAAACAGAGCCCTCAAGGCTAAATTATACCCTAAAGAAGTTTTGCTCATGTTGATCCAATTCTCTCCCTCTTTCCTACAATTTGTAATGCACTTTCATACTATTTTTTTTTTATAGTTGGTGACCTCGAAAGTGGAATTTATCATGACATAAGTGAAATGCACTTTGTCCAAGTTAAAAATGGGAAGGTTTAGAAAAATCAAATATTAATATAAATTGGCCATTTTCGAAGGTTATATATCTCACATTTTTTGTCCATTTTCACTAAAATATTTACGATTGTCATTTCCTTTAAAAATTTGCCAAGAATTAGGTTTAAAAAAGTTACGTAAAAACCAAAAAGTCCATTTCCTAACACGGAGCCTTATAGGCTAAATTATACCCTCAAGAAGTTTTGCTCTTGTTAATCCAATCATAAACCTCTTTCTTACAATTTATAATGTACTTTTATCATATTTTTTTGATTTCTAGTGGCCTCGAAAGTTGAATTAAACTTCATCTAAGTGAAATATGCTTTGGTCCAAGTTAAAAATCAGAAGGTCTAGAAAAACAAATTTTTGGTATAAACATTCCAATTTCGAAGGTTATAGCTCATATTTTTTTGTGCATTTTCACTAAAACAGTTAAGATGGTCATGTACTTGGAAAATTTGCCACAAATTAGGTTTCAAAAAGTTACGTCAAAACCAAAAAGATCATTTCCCAAAACGGAGCCCTAAAAGCAAAATTATACCCTCATGAAGTATGGCTCGGTTAATAGAATTCTATCCCTTTTTCCTACAATTTGTAATGCAATTGTATCCTACTTTTTCCTACAATTTTTAATGCAATTGTAACCTCGAAAGTTGAATTAAACATAATCTATATGAAATATGCATTGGTCCAAATTAAAAATGGGAAGGTCTAGAAAAATGAAATTTTGGTATAAGCTGGCCATTTCTGAAGGTTTTAGCTTACGGTTTTTTTTGCATTATCGCTAAAATGGTTATGATTGTCATGTCCATTGAAAATTTGCCAAAAAACTAGGTTTCCAAAATTTACAACAAAACCAAAAAAAAATAATTTCTCAAAATGGAGCCCTGAATACCAAATTATACCATCAAGAAGTTTTTCTCGCGTTAATCGAATTCTCTTCCTCTTTCCTACAATTTGTAATGCACTTTTATCCTATTTTTTGATGGCAGGTGACCTTGAAATTGAAATTTAACATGATATAATTGAAATGTACTTTGGTCAAAGTTAAAAAGTGAAGGTTTAGAAAAATCAAAATTTAGTATAAATTGGTCATTTTTGAAGGTTATAGCTCACGTTTTTTTTGTCCATTTTCGCTAAAATACTTACGATAGTCATTTACTTTAAACCTTTGCTACGAACTAGGTTTCAAAAAGTTATATCAAAACCAAAAAGATCATTTCCTAAAACGTAGCCCTTAAGGCGAAATTAAACCCTTAAGAAGTTTTGCACGTGTTAATCCAATTCTCTCTCTCTTTCCTACAATTTGTAATGCACTTTAATACTAGTTTTTGATAGCTAGTGACCTCAAAAGTGGAATTTATCATGATATAAGTAAAATGATATTTGGTCCAAGTAAAAAAAATGGGAAGTTCTAGAAAAATCAAATATTAGTATAAATTCGCCATTTTCGAATGTTCAATTTTTTTGTCCAATTTGGCAAAAATACTTACGATGGTCATTTCTTTAAAAAATTTGCCAAGAATTAGGTTTCAAAAAGTTATATCAAGAATAAAAAGATCATTTCCAAAAGGGAGCCCTAAAGGGCAAACTATACCCTCAAGAAGTTTTGCTTGTGTTAATTGAATTCTCTCTCTCTTTCCTAAAATTTGTAATGCACTTTTATCCTTTTTATGGTTAGTGACCTAGAAAGTGAAATTTATCTTGATCTAAGTGAAATGTGCCTTGGTCAAATTTAAAAAAAGGGAAGGTCTAGAAAAATCAAATTTTAGTATAAATTGGTCATTTTTAAAGGTAATAGCTCACATATATTGTCCATTTTCACTAAAATATTTAAGATGGTCATTTCCTTTAAAAAATTGCCACGAACTAGGTCTCAAAAAGTTACATCAAAATCAAAAAGATCATTTCCTAAAACAGAGCCCTCAAGGATAAATTATACCCTAAAGAAGTTTTGCTAATGTTAATCAAATTCCCCCCCTCTGTCCTACAATTTGTAATGCACTTTTATGCTATTTTTTGATAGCTGGTGACCTCGAAAGTGGAATTTATCATGATATAAGTGAAATGCACTTTGGTCCAAGTTAAAAATGGGAAGGTCTAGAAAAATCAAATATTAGTATAAAATGGCCATTTTCGAAGGTTATATCTCACGTTTTTTGTCCATTTTCGCTAAAATACTTATGATGGTCATTTACTTTAAAAATTTGCCAAGAATTAGGTTTAAAAAAGTTACATCAAAACCAAAAAGATCATTTCCTAACACGGAGCCCTTGAGGTTATATTATATCCTCAAGAAGTTTTGCTCGTCTTAATCCAATTCTCAACCTCTTTCTTACAATTTATAATGTACTTTTATTCTATTTTTTGATTTCCAGTGGCCTTGAAAGTTGAATTAAACCTGATCTAAGTGAAATATGCTTTGGTTCAAGTTAAAAATCGAAAGTTCTAGAAAAATAAATTTTTGGTAGAAACGGTCTATTTTCGAAGGTTATAGCTCACATTTTTTTTGTGCATTTTCACTAAAATAGTTAAGATGGTCATGTCCTTGGAAAATTTGCCATAAATTAGGTTTCAAAAAGTTACGTCAAAACCAAAAAGATCATTTCCCAAAACGGAGCCTTGAAGGCCAAATTATACCCTCAAGAAGTTTTGCTCGTGTTAATAGAATTCTCTCCCTTTTTCCTACAATTTGTAATGCAATTGTATCCTATTTTTTTTGGGGCTGGTAGCCTCGAAAGTTGAATTAAACATACTCTATGTGAAATATGCATTGGTCCAAATTAAAAATGGGAAGGTTTAGAAAAATAAAATTTTAGTATAAGCTGGCCATTTCCGAAGGTTTTAGCTTACGGTTTTTGTGCATTATCGCTAAAATAGTTACGATGGTCATACTCTTTGAAAATTTTGCCAAAAATGAGGTTTTAAAAATTTATGTCAAAACCAAAAAGATTATTTCTCAAAACGGAGCTCTGAAGGCCAAATTATACCCTCAAGAAGTTTTGCTCATGTTAATTGAATTCTCTCCATCTTTCCTACAATTTGTAATGCTCTTTTATCCTATTTTCTGATGGCTGGTGATCTCGAAAGTGGAATTTAACATGATATAAGTGAAACATACTTTGGTCAAGTTTAAAAATGGGAAAGTCTAGAAAAACCAAATTTTAGTATAAATTCGTCATTTTTGATGGGCTAGCTCACGTTTTTTGTTAATTTTAACTAAAATACTTATGATAATTCCTAAATCGAAGCCCTAAAGGCTAAATTATACCCTCAATAGTTTTGCTCGTGTTATTCCAATTCTCTCTCTCTTTCCTACAATTTGTAATGCACTTTGATACTACTTTTTGATAGTTGGTGACCTTGAAAGTGGAATTTATCATGATATATGTGAAATGATATTTGGTCCATGTAAAAACTGGGAAGTTCTAGAAAAATCAAATTTTAGTATAAATTGGACATTTTCGAAGGTTATAGCTCACGGTTTTTGTCCATTTTCGCAAAAATATTTACGATGGTCATTTCCTTTAAAAATTTGCTAAGAATTAGGTTTCAAAAAGTTATGTCAAAACCAAAAAGATCATTTCCCAAAAGGGAGCCCTGAAGGGCACATTATACCATCAAAAAGTTTTGTTCATGTTAATCGAATTCTGTCTCTCTTCCGTACAATTTGTAATGCACTTTTATTATTTTTTATGGTTAGTGACCTCGAAAGTGAAATTTATCATGATCTAAGTGAAACGAGCTTTGGTTAAAGTTAAAAATGGAAAGGTCTAGAAAAATCAAATTTTAGTATAAATTGGTCATTTTTGTTAAGGTCATAGCTCACGTTTTTTTTGTCTGTTTTCGCAAAAATAATTTCAATGGTAATTTCCTTTAAAACTTTGCCAAGAATTAGGTTTCAAAAAGTTGTGTCAAAACCAAAAAGATCATTTTCCAAAAAGGAGCTCAGAAGGGAAAATTATATGCTCAAGAAGTTTTACTAGTGTTGATCTAATTCTCTCTCTCTTTCCTACAATTTGTAATGCACTTTTATCCTTTTTATGGTTAGTGACTCAAAAGTGAAATTTATCTTGATCTAAGAGAAACATGCTTTGGTCAAAGTTAAAAGTGGGAAGGTCTAGAAAAACACAAATTTTAGTAGAAAGTGGTCATTTTTTAAGGTAATAGCTCACATTTATTATCCATTTTAGCTAAAATATTTACGATGGTCATTTGCTTTAAAAATTTGCCACGAACTAGGTTTTAAAAAGTTATGTTAAAACAAAAAGATCATTTCCAAAAACGGAGCCCTCAAGGCTAAATTATACCCTAAAGAAGATTTGCTCATGTTAATCCAATTCTCTCACTCTTTCCTACAATTTATAATGCACTTTTATACTATTTTTTGATATCTGGTGACCTCAAAAGTGGAATTAATCATGATACAAGTGAAATGCACTTTGGTCCAAGTTAAAAATGGGAAGGTCTAGAAAAATCAAATATTAGTATAAATTGGCCATTTTCGATGGTTATATCTCACGTTTTTTTGTCAATTTTCGCTAAAATACTTACGATGGTCATTTCCTTTAAAAAATTTCCAAGAATTAGGTTTAAAAAATTTACATCAAATCCAAAAAGATCATTTCCTAACACGGAGCCCTAGAGGCTAAATTATATCCTCAAGAAGTTTTGCTCATCTTAATCCAATTCTCTCCCTCTTTCTTACAATTTATAAGTACTTTTATCCCTTTTTTTTATTTGCGTTGGCCTTGAAAGTTGAATTAAACCTGATATGAGTGAAATATGCTTTGGCCAAGTTAAAAATGGGAAGGTCTAGAAAAATAAAATTTGGGTATAAACTGGCCATTCTTGAAGGTTATAGCTCATGTTTTTTTTTGTGCATTATCACTAAAATAGTTAAGAAGGTCAAGTCTTTGGAAAATTTGCCACAAATTAGGTTTCAAAAAGTTACGTCAAAACCAAAAAGATCATTTCCCAAAACGGAGGCCTGAAGGGCAAATTATACCCCAAGAAGTTTTGCTCGTGTTAGTAGAATTCTCTCACTTTTTCCTACAATTTGTAATGCACCTGTATCCTATTTTTTAGGGCTCGTGGCATCGAAGGTTGAATTAAACATAATCTATGTGAAATATGCATTGGTCCAAGTTAAAAATGGGAAGGTCTAGAAAAATAAAATTTTGGTATAAGCTGTCCATCTTCGAAGCTTTTAGCTTACTGTTTTTGTGCATTATCGCTAAAATAGTTACGATGGTCATGTCCTTTGAAAATTTGTGAAAAACTAGGTTTAAAAAATTCATGTCAAAACCAAAAAGATAATTTCCCAAAACGAAGCCCTGAAGGCCAAATTATACTCTCAAGAAGTTTTGGTTGTGTTAATCGAATTCTCTCCCTCTTTCCCACAATTTGTAGTGCACTTTTATCCTATTTTTTTTTTTATGATTGGTGACCTCGAAAGTGAAATTTAACATGATCTAAGTGAAACATACTTTGGTCAAAGTTAAAAATGGGAAGGTAAAAAAAAATCAAATTTTAGTATAAATTCACCATTTTTCAAGGTTATGGCTCACGTTTTTTTGTCAATTTTCGTTAAAATACTTACGATAGTCATTTTCTTTAAAACTTTGCCACAAACTAGGTTTCAAAAAGTTACATCAAAAACAAAAAGATTATTTCCTAAAACGGAGCCCTCAAGGCTAAATTATACCCTCTAGAAGTTTTGCTCGTGTTAATCCAACTCTCTCTCTCTTTCCTGCAATTTGTAATGCACTTTGATACTAGTTTTTGATAGCTGGTGACCTCAAAAGTGGAATTTATCATGATATAAGTGAAATGATATTTGGCCCAAGTAAAAAATGGGAAGTTCTAGAAAAATAAAATTTTAGTATAAATTGGCCATTTTCAAATGTCAGCTCCCGTTTTTTGACCATTTTTGCAAAAATACTTACGATGGTCATTTCCTTTAAAAATTTGCCAAGAATTAGGTTTCAAAAAGTTATGTCAAAACCAAAAATATCATTTCCCAAAAGAGAGCCTTGAAGGGCAAATTATACCCTCAAGAAGTTTTGCTCGTGTTAATCGAATTCTCTTTCTTTCGTACAATTTGTAATGCACTTTTATCGTTTTTATGGTTAGTGACCTTGAAAGTGAAATTTATCATGATATAAGTGAAACGTGCTTTGGTCAAAGTAAAAAATGGAAAGGTTTAGAAAAATCAAATTTTAGTACAAATTGGTCATTTTTTAAGGTTTTAGCCCACAATTTTTGTCCATTTTCGCTAAAATATTTACGATTATCATTTCCTTTAAAAATTTGCCACGAATTAGGTTTCAAAAAGTTACGTCAAAACCAAAAATATCATTTCCTAAAATAGAGCCCTCAAGGCTAAATTATACCCTCAAGAAGTTTTGCTCGTGTTAATCCAATTCTCTCCATCTTTCCTACAATTTATAATGCACTTTTATACTATTTTTTGATATCTGGTGACCTCGAAAGTGGAATTAATCATGATACAAGTGAAATGCATTTTGGTCCAAGATAAAAATGGGAAGGTCTAGAAAAATCAAATATTAGTATAAATTGGCCATTTTCGAAGGTTATATCTCTTGTTTATTGTCCATTTTCGCTAAAATACTTACGATGGTCATTTCCTTTAAAAAAATTTCAAGAATTAGGTTTAAAAAATTTATGTCAAAACCAAAATGATCATTTCCTAACACGGAGCCCTGAAGGCTAAATTATATCCTCAAGAAGTTTTGCTCATGTTAATCCAATTCTCTCTCTCTCTTTCTTACAATTTATAATGCACTTTTATCCTCTTCTTTTTCCTTTTTTTTTTATTTCAAGTGATCTCGAAAGTTGAATTAAACCTGATCTAAGTGAAATATGCTTATGTCCAAGTTAAAAATGGGAAGGTCTAGAAAAATAAAATTTTGGTATAAACTGGCCATTCTTTAAGGTTATAGCTCACCTTTTTTTTTTGTTTATTTTCACTAAAATAATTAAGAATGTCATTTCTTTGGAAAATTTGGCACAAATTAGGTTTCAAAAAGTTATGTCAAAACCAAAAAGATCATTTCCCAAAATGGAGCTTTGAAGGCCAAATTATACCCTCAAGAAGTTTTGCTTGAGTTAATAGAATTCTCTCCCTTTTTCCTACAATTTGTAATGCACTTGTATCCTATTTTTTTAGAGCTGGTGGCATCGAAGGTTGAATTAAACATAATCTATGTGAAATATGCATTGGTCCAAGTTAAAAACGGGAAGGTCTAAAAAAATAAAATTTTGGTATAAGCTGGCCATTTCCGAAGCTTTTAGCCTACTATTTTTGTGCATTATCACTAAAATAGTTACGATGGTCATTTCCTTTGAAAATTTGCCAAAAACTAGGTTTCAAAAATTTACTTCAAAACCAAAAAAAACATTTCCCAAAACGGAGCCCTGAAGGCCAAATTATACCCTCAAGAAGTTTTGCTCGTGTTAATAGGATTCTCTCCCTCTTTCCTACAATTTGTAATGCACTTTTATCCTTTTTTTTTTTTTATGGTTGGTGACCTTGTAAGTGGAATTTAACATGATCTAAGTGAAACGTACTTTGGTCAAATTTAAAAATGAGAAGGTCTAGAAATTTTTTTAGTATAAATTGGCCATTTTTTAAGGTTATTGCTCACGTTTTTTTTTGGCAATTTTCACTAAAATACTTACGATAGTTATTTTCTTTAAAAATTTACCACAAAATAGGTTTCAAAAAGTTACATCAAAACCAAAAAGATCATTTCCTAAAACAGAGCCTTCAAAGCTAAATTATACCCTCAAGAAGTTTTGCACGTGTTAATCCAATTCTCTCCCTCTTTCCTACAATTTATAATGCACTTTGATACTAGTTTTTGATAGCTGGTGACCTCGAAAGTGAAATTTATCATGATATAAGTGAAATGCAATTTGGTCCAAGTAAAAAATGGGAAGTTCTAGAAAATCAAATTTTAGTACAAATTGAACATTTTCGAATGTTATATAGCTCATGTTTTTTGTCCAATTTGGCAAAAATACTTACGATGGTCATTTCCTTTAAAAAATTACCAAGAATTAGGTTTCAAAAAGTTACATCAAAACCAAAAAGATCATTTCCCAAAAGGGAATCTTGAAGGGAAAACTATACCCTCAAGACGTGTTGCTCGTGTTAATCTAATTCTCTCTCTTTCGTACAATTTGTAATTCACTTTTATCCTTTTTTTTTTATGGTTAGTGACCTCGAAAGTGAATTTTATCATGATCTAAGTGAAACGTGCTTTGGTCAAAGTTAAAAATGGGAAGGTCTAGAAAAATCAAATTTTAGTATAAATTTGCTCACATTTATTGTCCATTTTCGCTAAATTATTTACGATGATCATTTCCTTTAAAAATTTACCACGAACTAAGTTTCAAAAAGTTATGTCAAAACCAAAAAGATCATTTTCTAAAACGGAGCCCTCAAAGCTAAATTATACCCTCAAGAAGTTTTGTACATGTTAATCAAATTCTCTCCCTCTTTTCTACAATTTGTTATGCACTTTTATACTATATTTTGATAGCTGATGACCTCGAAAGAGGAATTTATCATGATATAAGTGAAATGCACTTTAGTCAAAGTTAAAAAGGGGAAGGTCTGGAAAAATCAAATATTAGTATAAATTGGCCATTTTCGAAGGTTATATCTCACGTTTTTTGTCCATTTTCGGTAAACTACTTACGATGGTTATTTCCTTTAAAAATTTGCCAATAATTAGGTTTTAAAAAGATACATCAAAACTAAAAAGATCATTTCCTAATACAGAGCCCTGAAGGCTAAATTATATCCTCAAGAAGTTTTGCTCGTGTTATTCCAATTCTCTCCGACTTTCTTACAATTTATAATGCACTTTTATCCTTTTTTTTAATTTTTTTTTGTTGACACGAAAGTTAAATTAGAAATGATCTAAGTGAAATATGCTTTGGTCCAAGTTAAAAATGGGGAGGTCTAGAAAAATAAAATTTAGGTATAAAGTGGCCATTTTCGAAGGTTATAACTCACGTTTTTTGTGCATTTTCGTTAAGATGGTCATGTCTTTTGAAAATTTTTCACACACTAGGTTTCAAAAAGTGATGTCTAAACCAAAAAGATTATTTCCCAAAATGAAGCCCTGAAGGCCAAATTATACCCTGAAGAAGTTTTACTCGTGTTAATCCCTCTTTCCTACAATTTGAATGCACTTTTATCCTATTTTTTGATGGTTGGTGGCCTCGGAAGTTGAATTAAACACGATCTAAGTGAAATATACTTTGGTCCAAGTTAAAAATGGGAATGTGTGGATAAATACAATTTTGGCATAAACTGGCCATTTTTGAAGGTTTAGCTCACGTTTTTTGTGCATTTTCTCTAAAATAGTTACAATGGTCATGTCCTTTTGAAAATTAGCCACAAACTAGGTTTCAAAAAGTTACATCAAAACCAAAATGATCATTTCCTAAAACATACCCCTAAAGACTAAATTATACCCTTAAAAAGTTTTGCTCGTGTTAATCCAATTCTCTCCCTCTTTCCTACAATTTATAATGCATTTTTATACTATTTTTTTTAGGGTTGATGACCTTGAAAGTGGAATTTATCATGATCTAATTGAAATTCACTTTGGTCCAAGTTAAAAATGGGAAGGTCTAGAAAAATCAAATTTTAGTATAAATTGGTAATTTTCGAAAGTTAGCTAACGTTTTTTGTCCATTTTCTCTAAAATATTGATGATGGTAATTTTTTTTTAAAAATTTACCACGAACTAAGTTTCAAAAAGTTACATCAAAACCAAAAAGATCATTTCCTAAAACGGAGCCCTGGAGGTTAAATTTTACCCTCAAGAAGTTTTACTCATGTTAATCCAATTCTCTCCCTCTTTTTTACAATTTATATTACACTTTTATCCTATATTTTTATTTCTGGTGGTTTTGAAAGTTGAAATAAACATGATCCAAGTAAAATACGCTTTGGGTTTGTTTGATCGTGTCTGGTCTGATGAAGAGCTGGCAACTGTTATTGGGCATGAAGTATGCTTCATTTAACTCTTTAAGATTACTGTTTTTGAATCCATAATTTACTCACTTGCATGTTTATCTTGTACATGCATTCATCTTGTACTGTGTGTTTTGCTCAGGTTGGGCATGCAGTGGCTCGGCATATGGCAGAACGTTTACTAATTGGTATCTGGATCTTTGCTCTGATGGTGGCGGTGTTTTTTATTATTGCTGCTGTTTCAAGCAGAACCGCACCTCAAGAAAGATTATTAGAGCGATAAAGGATATAATACAAGGTTTCGTTTCTCGTAGGTATTGATTCTATTTGTCTATATGTTAAACTAGACCACAATCCTCTCCATTTAATAATTAAAATAAAAGTCAAGTTTATAATGAGATTGAATACCACATTGACAAATTTGAATTTGAATATTCTGTATTTAATAATGTGATATTCAATCTCACCATACACTTGACTCCATTTCAATTTTCAAATATAGAGGATCATGATCCTCTGCTAAATATGTTAACCAACATAACTCAAAAAACGATTGTTTTATCAATACTATTTTTCCGTAGGGTTCCAAAATTATTTGTGAAATTTAAAAGACTGTGTTCTTTCTGAAATCCAAAAAATAATTGGAAGAAAAAAGAGGGAGACTATAGGAAATATATAATTGACATTTTCTATTACTATTTGGTAGAGTATGAGAAAGTGAGAAAATGGAAGAAAATGACAAAATGATTTGATTTATTTTAGTTTTTACTCCTCGATCATCTCAATTTGAGAGGAATGCGATTTGTACTTATGAGAGAAAAAAACACCTATCCTCTCATTTTTTTTTCTAAACAAATAGTAAAGTACTCTCCGTTCAGTCTCTTTTCTTCCTCAAAGAATCCTAATGCCAACAATTGCTTATACCTTTTGATTTGTTCTATATGACACTCCATAGCATGAGAAATTTATTTTTTCTTCTGATAATGGAGGGTGGGAAAATTTGAGCGATGATCGAGCATAGTTATAATCTCCAACCAGGCAATTGGGTGATAAAGAGGATAATTCAAGTTTAGGAGAAATTATTTAATATTCTAAGAATATTATTCTTTCTTTTAAGTGAGTCTTGTAAAAAAATTATTAAATGAAATCTCTTGCTCGCGGGATTAATTTTGTGAAAACTCTTCATCAATATAAAAGGTAACTAAAATTAAAACTTTTTTTTTTCAATGATCTTCGTACCATAATCCTATTGCTATTCATGTCAACTACTAGCCTAAATTTCATCTTCCAACTGTTTGCTAAGCCCAGTGTTCTTTTTTCTTCTAATTTTCATTGAAGGAGGGAAGCAGAAGCAGATTACATTGGATTAATGTTAATGGCTTCAGCTGGATATAATCCACGAGTGGGGCCCATAGTATATGAAAAGCGGCTAGGTAGTTCAAGTGAGACAGACGCAAACTTGTTTGCAACTCATCCTCCAGGGCATAAGAGAGCCAAGCTGTTGAAGAAACCCGAAGTAATGAAAGAGGCATTAGCAGTATATAAAGAAGTCAAATCTGGTTGTGGAGTTAGAAGTTTTGCTTAAGAAAGTTTTGTCAAATTCTAAGGGAGAATGCCAAAGCATGAAGACCTCAAATCTTACAAGTCCCCAATTAAGCTCCTCTATGCACTTTCCGTATTTGCAAACTTTATGTATGAGGAGGTTGTGGTATACATGAACGAGTACCATCTTCATCCACTGCTTTCTAACACTCCATCAGTTGTTTGACACATACATGGCCGCGCACCACCTTCTCTCACAAGCTTAATATATATATATATATATATATATATATATATATATATATATATATATATATATATATACTCTATTTATTTTTCATCTTGATGCGGATTCGTACGTAAATCTTTTACTTCCAGCATATTATAATAAAGAAAAATCATTTCCTCTTCCTCTTAATTCTGTCCATTTATGTTTGGGGTAGCTTGTAAAACACATATGCCAAAAGGGTGGAGTGTGTGAAACATGTGTATAGGGTGTGAGATTTGCATCATCATAGTCATGAAATTTGTATTTCTTCTTTGTTTCTCCTTTATGGTTTCTTCTCCACCACTAAATCACCCAAACAATTCCTCTTTTCAAAAGAAGGCGAAAAGAAAAAGGGAAAAAGGAACTGGCAACCATATCAAATAAAGGAAAAGATATGTATCTTCATTCTCAAGTGTAATTTTTACAAACTCCAGATAACTCGAGCTAGCTTTTGCTGGAACAAAACCCAACAGAATATGCCAAACTATGGGCATGGTACAGCATTGCTGTATGTCCAGTTCTTGCAAAAGCAGGAAGGGATCAGTAGTTTTGCTTTCCATGTTTTGCCCCATAACTCTGTATGAATAAGCAGTATAAATTTAAAGATAGCACAAAAAAAGCTTGGCCAAGAAGTGATTAGAGAGATACATGGAGCTTTAATTAGTTAATGTTTGATTTATGGTTTATAAATGGTCTTTGAAACAGTTTTTGATAAAACATCAATGGAACTAAAAATTGTTTAGTATTTGATAAAACAATAATGAAAACAGTTTTTCTTATACAATAATACTTTACAAACGAAAACTATTCTATAAATTGGTTTTTTAAGAGTGTTTGATGTAATTTCTGTTTATAAGAAACATAAATTATTTTATAAGTTCTCCCAAACGGTAAGCATACGAATTGGACAACGAGGCTTTGTCAAAAAATAAATACAGGAGAAAGAGAATTGCTAGAGAAAATTTTGAAGTCAGGAAATGCTTGCTCACGTGAAACGCAGCAGAATATGACAAATTATTGATTTACCGAGTGTTATAATGTGATGAAATCAAAGTATTATTGTACTTGCTTAGAATTGCTTCAAAATTTTTTTTTAAAAAATAAATTAACTAAACAAAACTGGAAGTGAACCACTAAATTGGTGGTGCCCTCAACTGCAAAGGGAGATCTGATTTTTTTTTTTTTTTGGATAACCTTACAAAATATTTAATTACGGGTCTAATTAAATGATAAACTATTTATAATTAATTTGAGTAAATATTTAATTATTATATAAATCATGTGAGTGAGCTTTCGAGAATAGAGATCGACCATAGAAAGAGCAGTGAATAAATTCTTTATTTATTAAATATAATTATTTAAACGATAAACAGAAAGACTTAAATAATAAGTTACTTGTAACTTTAAAAAGAAATTAATTATTATATTAGTAAGTAAATAATATTTTACTTACGCTTTCAAAGAAAGAAGTTTTAGTAAATATAAACATGTATAAACAAACATATAATTTTTATAAATTTATAAGTACAATACATTAATTTATATTTTATAATAAGTTCAAAAAATTACTTAATCAAAATTAGGTTGAAAAATCAATATACCGAACAAAAAACAGAAATCAAATCTTCTATATATATATATTTTTTGTTATTTTGATAACTTTAAGTTGATTTCAACATTATTTTACTGTTTGGGGTTGTGTTAACTACAAAATGTTTTGAGAGAACAGAGAGAGTTCCATATTCAAGACGATTCCATCTTACTTTCTCCTGAAGAGTGGAGGATTCATTACCAGAATACCAGATTATGGTTGGGAGACATTTAAGAAAGAACACGATGAAGAAATACTCTCCCCATCACACCCTAGAAGCATTCAAGTAGAGTTGATATTTGAAAAGATAATTCAAGCATTGAATAGTGGTTTAAGACTTGAACGTGAATGCAAAATCAATGGCCACCAAGAAATCTTGGGTTGTTCAACAATGAAAAGAGGGTCCTCAGGAGCCAACAGCAGCCTCTAAGACTCATATGGAAACCTGCTACTGAACATTTGAAAGGAAAAAGTTGGGAAATATTTGTGGTTATTTCATAGATGCATCTGCAGTCAAGGAAAGAATTGTTTTTGGCAGGCATTTGCTTGCCATACTCAAGTCTGACGCTGAAGTAGAAGCTGTTATTGCACACGAGATATTTCCTTCTTTTTTTTTGAAAATCTCACAACTTTTTTATTGCTTTTATAGATTATAAGTGTCTAAAGGATTGAACTATTGTCAATGTTATCTAATTTTTGTTTATCAGGTTGGGCATGTCCTAGCTCGTCCAGAAGGAGAAAGGTTTGATGAGTTGTTTTCTACTAAAAGTCTTTTTGGTAGTGATGCTATATCTTATTGCAACAACCCTTAGGGCCTGTTTGGGTCAGGAGAAAAACGTGGATTGTGATTAAATTAGTCTCACATGAACAATTAATCATTCTATAGTTGATAGCATGGACAAACGCATTCTACTTGAACTTATGATTTATTTTTCATTCTCATCTACAGGAAATGGATAATAACAGTCCTATGCTCATTACCAACTATATTGAGAAACATATTAAATAGATCAAACAACTATCATAGCCTACGTATCAATCAGGAGGATAAGTTCCTTTAGTTAAAAACTTAAACCCATAGTTGCACTCTTGCAGATTTAATATGAAATAAAGCAGGGGAAGGAGATTTGAGAGTTGTATATGCAAATAATATGATATAACATTAGGAGTACTTTTCCAAGTTAAGAAAACCAGAGCTTCCTGGTCTTTCTACAGAAAACAAACATGATAAGCTATTGGGGCTTGATGAACTTCTTTACTCACTTTGTTTTTCCCAAGAATGACAACAAAAGATGTAATATTCAACTATTCTATTTCCTCAGAGACTGGTACAATAAGTCAGTAGTTAGAAGAAGCTACTTATTGCATGTACCTGTAGGATCCGCGTTCTTAATTATCCAAGGGTGCTCCATGAGCTTTTGAAGAGAGAGTCTTCTCAAGGAGTCCTTCACTAGAAGCTGCAAAAATTTTCAGATTATGTGGGCAATCAAATATATTCACAGCTACAATTGCTTTCCACCACGCATAAATAGATGGATAGTTATAAGTCTCACAGACAAACTTACTCGACTGATGAGATTTTTCGCTTCTGCAGAAACTTGAGGAGTGGGAGGAAAGCTCAAGTCGACTTTCATGATCCTGTATATCAGAACTTGATCATTATCAGCTTTGAGTCCGGTTAAGAATAAATGTACTTTACAGAAAATGAAGCAGAGCAAATATACCTCCCTTACCTTCTGAATGTATCTTTTTGACTCTCGGCCTCAAATGGAGGGGCACCATAGAGGAACTCGTAACACAGGATACCTAAAGTCCAATTGTCAACTGCATAATCATGAGCCTTATTTTCTACCATTTCAGGTGCTAAATAATCCAAAGTTCCACACATTGTGTGTCTCTTGCTTCTTGACTGTACCGACCATCCAAAGTCGGCAATTTTCAATCGACCCTACAAATATAATGATAGTGATATTGTTACTATAGATATAAAACCAACAAGTAGCGGATGATAGGAAAAGCTTATTCAGTTTGTATACAGGATGCACTTCCATTTCAGTCATTGCATAACTGAAATACCGAAACTGGATTAATAAGACTTTAACCCCGCAAAGTTTCCATACAATTTCGATAAAACTCTCCATCATAACACAAACAGCCATTTTGAAATCTCTTTCAGAATAGCCAATGCCAACTTATTAAAACAATAGAAAGGGCTGCAGCATACCTCGTGATCAAGCAACAAATTTTCTGGCTTGATATCCCTGTGAATTACATGCTTCTCATGACAATATGCCAATGCATGAGTGAGACTTGCAATGTACTGAAATTTACATGAAGCAAGCACATGAACGTCAAAAAAATTATATATATGTTTCACAAGACAAACAGTCAGACAAGGGGAAAACGCCATAGTTAACAACCTTAACATGGAAATAAACCAAAACTAGAACAGCAAATGTAAGTATGTAACAACACTCACAGGCAACAAAAACAGAAACCTTAGGATATCATATATTTGAAACCCTGACATAAATATTGTTAAATGTAAAGATGGTGTTATATTTCTCAAAGAAGCAAATCATAACAACACAGCATAAAACATGAGTTGATTGTACTGTTCCACTAGCTTGCCCCAGGGAGATATAGACATGATAAAGATTAAAAGAAAAAAATAGCAATAAAGCATATGTTACCAAACCATTCAACAGTTTTCCATTACTTTCCAACTAAAATGAACATAGACATAAAAAAAATCCAAAATTTGATATTTCCTTTTTAATTTTCTCTGATACGCAGAAATGCTCTCTTTATGTGTCAGTGTGTGTGAGAGAGAGATTTTCACCGTAGCAGCTTGCTTCTCGCTAAGGTGACCCTTTTTACTGAGCTCTCTATAAAGCTCACCACAGTGGGCATACTCGAGAATCAAGAAGATGCGTTCACTGTCATGAAACCAACCGTAGAGACGCAGTATATTCGGGTGCCGGAGACTGGTTTGGATCTCCATCTCTCTCCTCAGCTGATGATGAAGCCTATACTTCTCTATTTGTTCCTTGAATATCACCTTCAACGCAACCACGTATTTGCTCTATAAAGAAGAAAAAGGAAATTACAACAACGAATCCCATAAAAATCCAATTACTCTAAGTCGAAGAACACAGAGCACAGATTTTGCACTATAAGATTACGACTTATCTTCAATATCCTAGAGAATTATTTTTAAATTACTTATTAGCTGTAACATTTAAGACTGATAAAGAGTTTAGGTTTTAGTTTGTTTTCTAAATTTTTCTGGTCATACAAACATGAAAAGAGAAAATTAGCGTACCTTGACTTCTCTGGCGAGATAGACTCGGCCGAATTTGCCTCTGCCGAGGGGTTTCCCAATCTCGAAGTCTTTCAAGGACCATTGCTTGCTGGGATTATTTTCTCCTTGTTCTTGCGCTTTAGTATTCATTAGGGAATTTTGGGTCTGACCAGAGATGCGATTACAGAAACTGGGAATTGAAATGCCAGAGAATCAGAGAAGAGGGGGTTTTCGGGCGGACGAGTGGAGAATTTAAAATTTTTGTCCGATGGTCGTACCCCGTAGGTACTAGGTACTCGTTAAAACGGAACGTTTTGTCGTTATTATTTCAAAACCCCATTGCTATACATTCGTATTATCAGTATTGCCATTTCAAATCATATTTATACAAAAGCGAACAAACATAGAGAATTCCATTAGCCATATCAAAAGATAGAAAAATCTTGCAGCGTTCTGGTTCGCTTAGGCAAAGAGCACAGCGGCACTAGTGAACAAGATCAAAGAAGCTCTTTAAGGAAACCAAAGGGGCAAGAATATAAACTTACCTGATTGGAGAATACGAGAGGGACAGAGTCGGCCGTGCGTGAGAGAGAAAGAGAGAGCCGTCGGCCTCGCAGTGTGTGATAGAGAGATCGAGAGAGGGCACTGGGCAATGGTAGTGGTATTTGCTTTGTTTTCTCGCAGAATATAAACGTACACTATGAGATTTTTTTTGTTAAAAAAAAAAGTGCAGTCATATAAAAAGATGTCAATTCGATGATCATTTTTAAATGGAGTACAGGTTTGTTTTGGTTTAATATTTATTTTTAAATTTTAAAGTATTAAAGTTTATTGATAATTAATTTAATTTAATTTGAATATTAATTATTATTATTATTATTTATGTAATAAATTAATTGTTTTAAATATTTCAACGTCTTAAGATTTACACATCACTTTACTAAGACAAAACATCTCGTTCAAAGCTTTTGTTAATGAAAACACTGATCTTTATTAATTCAATTTTATAAAAAAAATATGTTAATCATACACCTCACGCTAGGGCCACGCCAGGTTCCGTGTGATAAATTCCACGAAATCGATTTGTATGATCATTTTTTGATTTTAAAATAACGACCACTTGCATAGAAAAACAATGAATTGAAAAAAAAACTAATAGTTAATATAATTATAAAATTTTAAAAATTTCTCAATCTTAAACATAACGACATTTCATTTAAAGTTAAATTAGAATAAAATAAAATTATAAAATTTAGTCTCCTCTCTTCTTAAATTTTTCAATTTGGAGGGTGGGAATTCAATATGTTAGTAATTTTTTGGAATCGATGTGTGTACTTTTAATCTTATATGTAATTATTTATTTTTTCTGTTTCCATGTATATATGTTTCTTGATTGAACTATAATATATATGTGAGTGTGTGTGTTGGAGGAAGGGGATGGAGAGCCCTCCAAACCCCTTCTAAGTTCTAATTCTTAACAATACGTACTCTGAAATGAAGTTATGATCTCCCCCTTCCTTTCTCTACACTTTCGCATATTAGGAGGAGAATGAAACCTTGTCGCATTAAGCCTCTGGGCAACTGTGCAAATTGAGGGGATGACAGTGGATCAGGTTTTCTGAGTATCTAATCTTAACGGAACCTGTTTAAGTGAGTTTGAAAAATAATTAACGTATTTGAGACAAGTTTAGGTTTTAGTTTTTAATACCCAACAGTTTGGGTAGGGTTGCGTTCGACAAGTTCAACATTTCGGGTATCTGTTTAATTCAATTATTTTTATAATATATATTTCTTATACGATTTTAACAAGAAAAAGTTTTATTTTATTATATTGATGATTTAAGATTTAAAATCTGCATTGTTTATTTTTCTTAAAAAAAAGAAAAAATTAAGTTATGTTAGATTCGGGTTGAGTGTGTAGTCTAATCCTTACCCGTATGCTTGTAATCGGATGGTTTGTGGGTAATAATGTGTATTGAAACAATTAGTCGCATTTGATTTTTAAGATTTAAAAAATAAACAGTTTCGGATAGCAGGTTTATAAATCAGGTTTGGTGATAGATAGGACAAAATTCACGGATCCATTCCTACTATCATGGCCAGTATGGGTTCATCTGATACTAGTAGCTTTGCACAGCCCAGTCTGGTTGTGAAGCCATGAATCCAGGCTCCATAAGCTGCCCTCACTACTCCTGCGGCCCTGCCACAGCCTGTTCAGGTCAGCCCCGAAGAGCAATCATCTCAAATTTTGTTGAAATCCGCTAGGGCCTCCCTCCAAATTTGGATTTGCTCCCTAATTGCCTCACACAACTTATCAGATGAGTATAAACCCCACAATCCTTGAATCCATCATCAAACGCCATTCTGTTGGCGCTAGCACCACAAATTTCCAGCAAGCAATACTTCAAAATTAAGACATTACTGTTCTTCACGCAGTATGAACCATTGTTTTAGGTACCAAAATCTCTTTCTTAATTCTGTCATCATTCATTAACATCCATCCAGCCACGCACAATCACAAGCAACTACCATGTCGAGCACTTATGATATAAAATGTTATATCGTAAAACAATGATTTTATTTATAATCAGACAGTAGTTGGACCGTTGGCATGTTTAGATAATATATTCCACGACATGTTAATTACATGGGAAGAATATAAAAAATTTACATAGAAAAAGTCCAACTTGTGAGGGATGAAATGTACAAAACATTACAGTGCCAGGGCTTCACTTTCTTGTTTGCTGCTTCCAACACAACATGATCATATTTATTTTAGCATATGTTGCAGTAGGAAATCAATTAGAGCCGAACTCCTCATTCCAACGTTCAAGGTCTTCCCACTTGCTTTTGTTCAAGCTGGGTCTAATGACTGCCATTGCCTTTTGAAAGTCTCCATATCTTAGTGGTCTTACCTGTCAAACAGGCATCAGAAAAATCGGATGAGTCAGGGGAAATGACACTACCCGTTCCTATCAAATACAAGTCGATGTGGAAGCTAAAATAAAGTAATCATAGACAAATAACCAAATACATGAAATGGACTAAGCCCAACTTGAAAAGGTACTCCAATGGTAACAAAGTTTGGACAACAGGGTGATTGTACGCCCCATGCAAGGTGAACCAGGCAATAATAAAGCAGTTCGCTATGTTTTGTATAGCATTTAATTGAATTTACAGAAAGTAAAGATTCACCTGTTTATACTTCATCAGAAGTCCCAGTTGACGTTCAAACATCATAATTAATTTACGAAACTTACCCCTCTTATCTTGACTAATGCATTCCCATCCTTTTACTACAAATTATTTCTTTTAGTGCTCTTAAAAAATAGCGTACTGTTTCAAATTATTTCATCCACGCAATAGTAGACAGGAGTTCATAAATTCAAAAATCTACATTTCCCAAGGCTTTTCCTTGGAACTAAAATGATTTCGAATAAATACAAGACCATGACAGAAATGCAAGAAATAATGACACAAAGAAAGAGCTGAATTGGAAAAACTGTAGGAAATGTACCTTTTCTTTTATGGAAATAAAACAAGGATTAATAGTAATTAAATTAGTAGAAATCATTGGAGCTTGACTACCTGATTTGCCTCCACAGTAAGAATATTTGCACCAAGCTCTCTAATTGGCATCATTGCAGCTTCTTCACACAAGGCTTGTAGATCGCTTCCAGAATATCCTTCAAATTAAGAGTGGACATGCAGTAAGTTTTTCATTTGAAAGAAATGTAATTATTTTCCTATTGTTGTTGGTTAAGGGTGAGGTCTATCATTCGTCCCCTGAGTGGTATAACAACATTTGCTGCAGCCAAGATTTTTTGAACCCCAGGGAGGCAGGAGGATGGCCAAAAAAAAAAAAAAACTTCAGGGGTGGGGAAGAAGATAGGGGTTGGATGAAAAAACGGGTAGTTGAATATATGAGATGCTGCCCTAGATACCAAACGTTGTCGCTGGCCAAAATCATCTTGCAATTAAATGCCTTACACATAGCATTACCATCTAATAGAAGCATCATATTAAAAAGCATGTAACACAGATTATTATCTCACCTTCAGTCTCTCTCACAAGTCTTTCTAGGTCTCCACCTGCAAGAATCAATGATAAGTAATTGATTTCCAGCAATGAAGTGGAGATGTACAACATCAAAGTTAAGCATACACAGAGGGAGGAGAGAAATTATCAATAAATTCCATAGGTTGGACCTGAACCAAATCCTTTCCCACCTTCTTATCATTAATTTTCATATTTTCATCATCCTAAATAACTGGAAAGTCTGCAGAAGTAGTCATCTAGAAAATTCCTCCCTATAGATCAACTCCAACTAGCACCAAGAATTAAGAACTGTTATGCTTTATAAACAAAACAAACATACTTTTCTGTTTTGCTAAGTAAAAATCTATAACAAAGGCCAAAAAAAGGAAGCATACTTAGCAACACTACAAAGCCATTCAAATAAGAAAAAATGTGTGTACCCAAACAAATTACAGAAAGGGAAAAACTTGCCAGGTAAGGAAAAGGCTTGGCCCTTCAATTTGCATTTAAGAAGAAGTCTCCTAACATTTTCATCTGGAAGAGGTACGTATATTCTCTTCACCTGGTTCAGAATTCCATACTAAAAAAGTCAATTTAAAAGGTATTTAAATTGTACAAAATCTTGCAACAATATATAAAAGTTTCGAATAAATAAAAGAACGTATTGGTCAAGAAATTTTCTAGATTTTGAGTTCTTTGTGTTACTGTTTTATATACGCACACCCAAAAAAGAAGGGAGAAAAAGAAAGGTACACGACCACAAAAATTAGGCTATAGGCAGATAAGGAATGCAAGTTACGTAAATGATTAATAAAGATGGACCAACTCAGCAACCCAAATCCAGATTGAAGCTGGTTTTCCTGGATCCAAAAACTTCATATCAGTAACAATGAACTTAAACTTAGCAGACCAGAAACTAGTAGTTCTTGAGATTTGAGCTGACAGCACCTGGACATGCCAAATATAGGTATTATTTCCTGAAGTTGACTTAAACCACATACCCTCCAGAGCTTTTTTTGTTCTTTCTTTCACCACTCTAGTTGACAATATAAGGGTGTACACTTCAGTTTCCCGAAAATGAATTCCTAGGCTCAAAATATTAGTTAGTTGTCAATAAGGTAATTCCATGGCATTTGAATGAAAAATCCCATCAAAACATTAATGTAGACATCAGAGGCATGAAAAGGGCGTGGGGAATAGGAAGTGGAAAAGTAGCCTTTATTTGATAAATAAGAAGAGGAAAAGGAGCTATTAGAAAAGCATCACATAAATTTGCATTGAGATTTAAGATAGATGCTACTTCCAATCAGCGTTTTCTTATGAATAAATATCACACAAGTTTGCTCAAAATATTAAACAATTGATGTTAATTGTACAATATCCATAACGATTCATGGAAAAAAGAAAAGAACTTTGGAAGTATATTCTATGAACACCTTAAGTTCAATAATCATGTCGCTAGAAATGCAACAAAATTCTTACCAATCTCCTAAGAACCGCATCATCCAACTCTTGTGGCTTATTAGTAGCTCCTGCATTAACATAAAATCTGAGTAAGTTCACAAAATGGTGCAAACATGTGAACCAAGCACAATACATGAATATTAAACAGAATCCGCATATAATCCTCATCTGGGATTAAATCTATGGGCCAAAATATGACATAGCAAGGATTTGAGAACAATTAACAACTCTCCATTTAAAGTCAACCATATATGAACTGATGCAATGCAACATTCCCAAGTTTGGTTGGTGGCAGTAATCAGTAAGGTTCTGTCCATATCTTTTTGTTTTTGATAAGTAAGGTTCTGTCCATGTCTAAACATTGGATGAGATAAATTATCATGCATTTATGCCTAGGTGACGAAAAATGAACTAGAAATAAAATAACGTCATCAGGAGAGAGTTTCTCCATGTTGAACATGACAACTCATAATTCAGACAAAGAAATGGCCCCAGATAAATCACAAAGGCAGAACCACATGTTAAAGTGACAGGCCCCAAATAGAATAGATGAAATTAAGGTTTAAAGCTTACCGATGACAATGACTAAATCATTAGGATTGGAGGTAACCCCATCAAACTGTATTAGAAACTCTGACTTCAACCTTCTGCTTGCATCATTCTCATTAGCCAACCTCGTTGACATGATACTGTCAATCTATTAACCAAAAAAGAAAGGAAAATCTTTAGAGACTGCAGAAATAAACTTACAAAAAAAACTGCAAAAGCAACACAAAGGGTGATGATTGACCTCAATATAAGGTCAAGAAACAAAGCTAACAATGATACACAATAGACCTGTTTTAGGGTCGCAAGCAATTCTTCTTTACAACTAAAAATTCTCAAAAAAGATATGACACATTGCACTATAAATGCCATATATTCTATACATAATGCTAAAGAATGTAATTTGTTAAAATTCTACGTTTCCATACAGTTTGTCCACCGCACTTAGTTTTATTGAAAGGTAATTTCTCAATGATTAGCCCTCTTCATTGCCTTGTAAGTCAAGTACTTAACTAACTACAATTAGGTCAAGGGTTCAAGGGTTGATGAGAGGTGAGGAAAAAGGTACATTCTATATGGATCTTCAAAAAATTGCCTCTTCATTTGCTTGTTTCTCATTTCACCAGAAAAGCATAATTGTCCTCTATCTTCAAATTCTGGCTGAAGGATCCATGAACTTCCTATGATTTATTCCCAAGGACTATACTACCACCAACTAGAACAATAACATAACATGCCTCTTTAATGGTTTGATTCACAATATGCTCTGCAGTTGGCAATATGAGAGTAATAAAGGTTGAAGAAGAGAAAATAAGACATAGCCATGTTCTGAATTCAGGATCTGAGTTAAGTATTGAAACCATCCTAGGGTTTGATCATTTATCTATAGTTACAGTAAATCCCCTGGGTAACTAGAAACAGATGTAAGCAATGTGATTCATTAAATTCAGTTATGATGGAATTGCCAGTGATTAAAACAACAGATTTCATTTCAACACATAAAAACAAGAGAAGGGCAGTGTCTATTGGATTGATCCTCACAAGAAAGATTCAGAAAGAGTAGCATACTTCATCAATGAAAATTACAGATGGCTGTCTGGATATAGCAACCATAAAAAGAGTCCGGACAAGCTTTTCAGCCTCTCCCACCTAATTCAATGCAAGTGAATTAGTTAGAATTTGTTCAAATTAAGAAAAAAAGACCAAAAACAAACCAAGCTATCAATTCAGTACAATAAGGACAGAGACACACCCATTTTGAAGTCAAGGAAGATGCAGAAACATTGAAGAATGTTGCCTGTGACTCTGAAGCGACTGCTTTGGCAAGCATGGTCTTTCCATTACCAGGTGGACCAAAGAGAAGCAGACCTAACAGAGAGAATTTATGTTCATGAAAGTATGAAACGTTATCAAGGGCTGCAGTATTATGCTTATGGATGTTATAATCTTCCATAATGTTACCTCTAGCTGGTCTGCGGAGGCCAGTGAACAAATCTCTTCTTTTAGTGGGCAAAATAACCATTTCCATTAAAGCTTGTTTTGCTTTCCCAAGGCCAGCTGCAAACATTCAAATAAGTAAGTTCACAATATTAATGGGAAAAATTACAAGCAACAATAGAAAAGAGGAAAAAAGATGTAAAGACTTCTCACCAACATCCTCCCATTTAACAGAAGGACTTCTATCCACTATTGCCATATTTATCATTTCAACCAACTTTGCATCATAACCGTTGCCAGACTCTTGCACAGGTTTTGAGCTTGCAACTTTATCAGCCTGGCTCCTCATTACTGCATTGCTTCTACTGGATTGTGCAGACTTTCGTAACAAATCTTTTCTAGAATTTGATGTTGTAGATGAAACTGCAACTGTATGTGCAGGAGTTACGGTGATCTGCAAATATCTTATAAAATAATAAAAATGCATAGGTAATGATAAAATCAACAACACTCAGTAAACCAGTAGATATCAGTGCCTGAACCGCTGAAGCTCCCATTTAACCCTAGGTTACTTTTTTATAACGAAATTTCAGTTGCTTATGACAACATATCAATTATTGTTGCAGGTTCCATTACCCTTTAAATGATCGAAAAACAACTCTTTTCTACAGAAGAACCGCAATCATTGTTCCAATTCATAAAATGTCACTAGTTACAACAACTTAACAAAGAAACGTGTTCATGCTCCAATTTAGGTGGAGAAAAAGAAAGGAAAAAACCTACATTTGCTACAATTTAGACAGGAAAAATCGTACCTTGTTCACGGATGTGCCACCTGAAACGAACAATTCAATAATATAAAAAGAGCAGAACCAAACAAAAAGGAAATAACAATAAAATAGAAAAGCATTAGAACTACGGGAGTGCACATATCAGTCCATAAAACAATGCTCAATTAATCATAATCAGTATCACAAAAGTACCTGCTTGCCTACTTAAAGTTTGTAATCGCTCAGAGACTTGACCCTGCCATTTTGATATCTTTTGACGATATGATCTCACCTTTTCTTGCTCACTGTCACAAAGTACAAGAAATTACAAATTCCCCAAGATCATCAAAAAAAGTTCCATGGAATCAAAAAAGAAAGAAAACTGAACTAAGTATCGGATACCTAGAGCTGATATAAGAAGGCGCAGGAGTGGAACTAGCTTCGATCAAAATGCGTTGGGCGTTCTTGTAGTGAAGAATCGCATCGTCGGGCAAGCCCCATTCTTCGGCCCTTACGGCTTTGTCGATCTCTCCTTTTGCCAAATCGAAGTATCCTTTCAGCTTATATGCGATGCGTTCGTTTGAAGCTCCTGCTATGCCCTCCATGGATTGAGAAGTTGAAGAGGTAGGGTTTTCTTGAGATTCATAAGGAGAATTACCGTTAGATAAAATTGAGCCTAACGAGTCGATAATGCCCTTAAGGAAACTCATATACGAGAGAAAAAAAATATATTTTTTTGAGAATGAGAACAAAAATATTGATTAGCTTAATTTAGAGAGAGACAAGAAATCACAAAGAAAGAGTTTTGATAACCATCGCAGAGGAATGGAAGTCATCTCTGGAGTAGAATTGAACAGAAAATCGATTCCTTCAATTAATTACTGATGAACAATTAACAGGAAATTAATCTGACGAGACTGAGATAAAAGATTCGTTGTGTTCTCTGGAAGGAATTGCAATTGCAGAATGGCCGGGGACCAACACGATATGCCGCCTTGTTCAGCTCCTCAAGTGCTAAACGCTGTCGTTTAAGTAGCGCCCTTTCAAAACGGCAGTCGTTTAGAGACGCCCATACAGCAAATAAAGGACACGACATCGTTCTACCTTAAAGAAGTCGTTTACGTTACGTACAGCCATTAAAACAATCACCGTCTTAAACGAAGCTCTCTCTCTTCTGTAGTCTGTACAAGAACGTTAAAAAGTTCCCTGAAATCCATTTCTCTTTCTCAAACATTCCCCGTGATTACTATAGCTTAGTGTTTGTTTATAGTTAAAAACCCAGGTGAACTAAAATATACAGTAGAATACAGGAGCTGATTACTGAATAAGTTTATTTTATCCTGTACACAGTAGATGTTCGACTTAAGGTCTAAATAACCATTACTTTAATTATTATCATTTGGATGCTTAAAAGCTTGTTTTTCTTGACGTTTGGTCCAAAGGGGCCAAAATTTTCGCATAAAATTGTTTGTTTTCTGGGATTAGACTGTGATGCAAAATACAGCTATTTGCTATTTCATAGTATTTAGATGGTTGCAACTTGACATACTTCTTGCTGTTGAGGCTTTATGCATATTAGTCAAGTGCTAATTCACCATGCAAATTATGATCGAAGCGTTTTAACTATCTTTAAAACCTTTTGACTTGTTGGTTAGATGGATAGAAATTGTTTCTAGTGTTTTCCAGGAAATAGTAAGGTAAGATTGTGATCTTGGTAAACAAACTCAGTGTCGATATGCAGCGGAAATATTTGTACGTTGATGGAGCAGTTTAGAACCTGGAAGATGGTTGCATCAAGGATATGGGTTTCTGCTTGCTCTTCATGGCTGTCAAAAGGATGCCTGACTCTATACGTCTTCGAATTTCAGGTTTCTTCTAGTGTAAAGACTGGTAGTTGGACGAATAGATATTTTTATGAGTCAAGGGGGATTTATATTGTTTGCTTTGTCACTTCCTAGGTGCCCACCATTGAAATGGATGATACAGTGAGTGGCCAGTGTGCATACAACCCTAGCTGTGTGGTATGTGCCCACCATTGAAATGGATGATACAGTGAGTGGCCAGTGTGCATACAACCCTAGCTGTGTGGTATGTACTAGCTTTCTGAATATATCCAACATTATCTTTCATCACTCTATTAATTGCCTTTAGTTTTTTCCTCTTAAAATGATGTGTTGCATTGAGGACTCGTTATTAATGGATTTGAGGTTAATCCTTTCCTAATTAATTATGTTCTTCATTTGGTAGATTTGACTCACAAACTTATCAATCAGCAGTTGGAACCATTTATTTGTGAGGTTCTCTCTTTTCTTGATAGTGTTTGATTGATCATAATTTTAGGTACAAGTTTCTTTTTCTATTGATGTTAAAAATTATTTGTGGTTTATAATATGTCACAGCTCTTAATGGATTAGGCTTATCTCTCTAGGACATTAGGCGAATTGTCAAGTTGCAAACCCTGAAAAAGATTTGAATGGGACAGTAACAGTCAGTTTCTGTTAACCTACTACCATATGATAAACTAATTAATCTGAAGTTATGAACTCAAAATCATTTGTTTACTGGGCTTCTTGTGAAAATATTTAACTGTTACCAATGTGACCAAGAGAAGGAAAATAAAAGCTTGTTCCTCATGGGAAAGAGAAAGTCATATTTTGGTTTCAAATTTTATCATTGGCATTCATAGATTGATAAGAAAGACAAAGGAACAAATGCTACACTAGTTTTCTGTTCCTGCTATGAAAAATAATGTTAAAATAGATTTTCTAGTCTGGTTTTTTGGGTACCATTTTCTAGTCTGTTTTGCATTGAGTTTTGGGGTTTGGTACTTCTCCTGAGAGAACCATGTAGTAAGTTCTTCACCTAGCATAATAAAGCTTATTTTGTAGATTAAGAGTATCTTTGATAATTTGGCCATATTCATTATATATGTCTTTGAAATACAAATGGCGAAAGTCTTACTATAGAACTGTTTTTATTTTGTATCTCTTATTATTCTTTCTATTTTTATATGCAGTTAATTTACCAGATGAATTCCCTAATTTCTTGGTGATGGTTCTATTTATTTTAGTTGCTGCAATAGTATGGTGTTAATTCATACTTCCAATTGCCTGGACGTATAAGCTAAACTCAAATTGCAGAGTAAGTTTGAGTTCTGATTATAGTAAAAGATAACCTTCATAAAATCCCAATGGTATCAACTCTAAATGAATTTAATTTTCAGGTCTTTTCAGGATGGAAATTCTTTGAGAATGAAATCTTTTGGGACTATCTTGTTTATTACGTATGTGCAGTCGTAAGTCACTCGGCAGAGGTTATTCGCGTGTATTTGTATTCATTAGGTAGTTAGAATGACCAATCAAACTTAAAGCATCACTTAGTATTTGATTTGAAGCATTTTCATCTATATTTACTTCAGCGGCAGAAAACATGTCAGCTCTTCCCTATCCTCATTCATGGTTGCAAGCATATTTCATGTACAAATGATGCCATATTAACTGTGGTCATTTCCCTCATGCCCGAACAATTTGTTGTTATACAGCTTGTCGATTTTTTTTCTCCAAAAATAGAGAAGACAACATCACTATATAAGACTATAATACTAGTGATTTAGCATAGAAGCTAATTTTATTATCTTGGCTAATATCCATTCATTTAATCACACATCTCTTTCGCTGAAAAATCCATTCAATATTTAGATTTCCTCTGTATTTCTCTCTCTCTCTCTCTCTCTCTCATGTTTATAGGTTTGGCCATACTTTAACTGGTAGTTGAAAATGTCTTCTATATATGGAGGAGAAAGGAAGGACTTCTTGTGAGAAATATAAAAATGCAGAAAGCTTGGTTCTATGAAGAGTATGGTCCCAAGGAAGTCCTCAAGTTGGGAGACATCCCACTTCCTACTCCTCAGTATAACCAATTACTTGTCCAAGTTCGGGCTGCTGCTTTGAATCCTATTGATTTCAAGAGGCGCCAACAACCCATTTTCCCTTCCGATTTTCCTGTGAGTAGAAATTAATATTTTGAGTGTGTCAACGTGCGCACGTGTCAACGTGCGCACGTGTACACGTGCCTGTAAATGTGTGCGTGTGAGAGAGTTAACTTTCTCCCCTTATTGTGGGATCATGGAAGTGTTTTCTTTAAAATCTAATGTATGTTTTTGTCTGTGTTCTAATTCTGAGCTGTTTCACACTCATTTGTTAACTTCATGACATTTTTTTGAATCTATGCAGTAATTGCATTGAACATGTTGTGTATATTTATCACCTGTGAAATTTTTGGAATATTGAAATTGTCATAAGGACACTGATTGAAGGCTCTAGACAATCCTTTCTCTTTTTTAATCTTTTGATAGTTATCCCTTTGATTTACCCAACAGGGCAGTCTCCACGTTTCCCCTAATCATGGTTGGGACCTAGAATTTGGAAATAATTTTTTTCATAATTAAAAACAACAAAATATAATGGAGTTAAGTTAGGAAGAAACTGAAATATAGCTAGAACATTTACTTATAATACACGTAACTCGAAAATGAGATTAGGGAAACTGTTCACGGATATTTCAAGTGGTTGATTAACTTGTTGGTAGTCTCGATTACTTCAGGAATATTTCATGATAAAACTGATTTCTTCATGTTTTACATGGGGGTTAATTTGGTAACATTTTGAGTAGTTTGGACAACTTTATAAAGTGGTGTTGAACACCATAATTAAAACAAAGTGAAGTAAGATTTTTTAGCTGAAAGGACAGTCATCAAATAAGTTGATATTAAAGTACATGTAAAACTGCTGTACAGGTGATCCCCGGTTGTGACATGGCGGGTGTCGTTGTGGGAAAAGGCAGTGCTGTTACAAAATTTGATATAGGTGACGAAGTTTATGGAAACATCCAAGATTTTAATGCAGAGGGAAAACTAAAGCAGCTGGGGACACTGGCGGAGTTCACCGTTGTGGAGGAAAGCTTGGTTGCAGCAAAGCCAAAAAACCTTTCATTCGAGGAAGCTGCCAGCTTGCCTTTAGCTGTTCAGACTGCAATTGAAGGATTTGTAACCGCAGGTTTTAAAGCGGAACAGACAGTCTTTATAGTTGGTGGAGCAGGTGGTGTTGGGACTTTAGTTGTTCAGCTGGCTAAGCACTTGTATGGAGCTTCTTATGTTGTGGCTACAACTAGCACCCCAAAGGTGGAATTTGTCAAAGAATTGGGAGCTGACAGAGTTGTTGACTACACAAAGACCAGATATGAAGATATTGAGGAGAAATTTGATTTTCTCTATGACACGATCGGTAAGTTTCTGATTTGACCTATATTATTAAGTCCTGCATCTATCAAGGGATGAAGCTCTTTTAGCAGAGGACCTCTATCTGTTAAGTCCACTCATGCATGAATGTTTGATTTTTAACCATCAAACTAGCCCTTTCTTGTTGTTTAAAGATGGAGGAAATTATAAGAAAGTACATGAGAGTATTCAATTTTTCTGACTTCAAAAGGCCAAATATAGCATGAATTCAGAGAGGCACAATGCAAAAGATTGCTATTCTAGTGATGCAAAGGCTGAAATTCAGATCTTTTGCTTATCAGGGGTTGAATTTTGTAACAACATGCTTTTTCCAAATTTTAACGTGACCATGTTAATTAGTAACACTGGTTGTCATTAACTACCTTTCTGGTTCATTAGTTGTTGTTGTCAATTTCGGAACAAGTGATCTTACGAGGAAAAAGAAGCACCTACGCAACTTTTCGATACTTAAATCAGTATTTCGAAACAAGAGAATGGTAAAACAAGAGAGTTGTAGAGAGAATTGTGTTGTACCTGAGAAATGGCGGGAGCCCCTTTATATAGCACCTGGGATTAAGTCTGGGAGATAATGAGGTAATAATATCAAAATTTACTCAGGTTTAATATTGGGGTAATAATGTCATTTATGCATAACTGCCGTGGAGTAATTATTGTGGCTGGCCATATTAAGGTTAGAGTTTAGTTGTGAAAATACCATTTTGCTTAGGCCACATGTGAGTGTACGATTGGTTGTTTGATTGGGCATGTGAAATTACGCTTTAGGCCTCTAAAGGTGTCACTTGTCAATACATCAGATGCAGAGTGAAATTACCCCATATCATTAGTTATCATCAGTTAAGATACCATTCTAACCTCTACTACCTTAAATAGCATTGCTATTTGATTATTCTTTTATCTTAATTCAGAAATTTTGTATACAGGTGACTGCAAGAATTCTTTTGTGGTAGCGAGGGATGATGCACCAATCATTGACATAACATGGCCTCCATCACATCCAAGAGCAGTTTATTCAAGCTTAACGGTTTCTGGGGAAAACCTTGAGATGCTTAGCCCATATTTAGAGTGTGGAAAGCTCAAGGCTTTAATTGATCCTACTGGCCCGTATAATTTTACAGATGTGATTGAAGCTTTTCGTTATTTAGAAACCGGAAGAGCACGAGGAAAAGTTGTTATTTCTGTAGTCCCATCGCAGCATCTTCCTATTTGCATTTTGTGTGAGAGTGAAGCCAATCTCACCACTCCTGGAGTGCTGGTTACTCAGGAAATGTCAGTTCACTGATGAGCGTATGTGCCAAATATTGTAGAATAATATCTTTGAATTTCCAAATCTGAATAGCATGGCATGAAATGCACCTAAACTATATGTATCACAAAATGTATTCATATGATCTTATGATGAATAAATTAAGCCCGTCTCTTTTCTTGCACAACAGAGAGAAGAATTCTTACCATTGCAGTATCTATCGCCAGGCTAGACGTGCACTAAATCAAGTTGATATGTGGTTATCAATTTATTATTTATGCACTGGTAAGCCATTATTTCAAAGATGAGGGTTGATGGCGTGAGTGAGTGTCACACACCTTAGCCCTTGGTGGCTTTCACGCACACGAGTGAAAGAGAAAATCAGCCACAATTGGGATGCATCAATCAGACTGGACGCTAGCAGACCCCCTTCAATAGAGTCAGAGAGAATAAATGATTGGGGCTGAACCATTGACAATACACTCGTAAAGTATAATCTAGAAGTGTGGTTGATAGAATGAAAGAATGATAGATTGAATTTTAAAAATTGTCAAAAACTTAATTAAATTAAACAATTTAATATTTAATTGTTAGTTAATGAAATTTAATAGGATATAATTTAATTTAATTAAGTATTTAGTAAAATTTAAAAAAAAATCTCAAACTTACAGTTAATTTTAAACTAAAACCAAACGTCGCTTATATGATATTAGCATCGGTGATGTTAAATATACCATCAATTTAATTGGATCCAAATAAAAAGAAAGTTATGAAAAAGCAGTTTTATTCGTTCATTTGACTTTTCTTTCGTTTATTGAACAATGCAAAATTGTTTTTTGACACCTATTTGATGTGATTCTAACCAAATGAGCGTGACCCCAACTGCAATTATGCATACCTACATGTGAGGATCCATGAACCTCAATGAATTTTTCCTCCACAAAAAAATTATCCTCATTGAAAAAATCTATATTTTGTTTGGTTACAAATTTAATTATTCATTCATTTCACTCTCATTGATGTAACAACCTAAACCATCTCTCTTGTTCTATTGTATTATGGACATTTAATATTAATCAATATATTATTTGAAAAAAATAAAAGTCACTCAAGAAGAAATCATATCCATCTATACCCTCTTCAAAATCTTCACAAAAACAGTTGAAAAATAAAGTAAAAATCTTCGCAAAAGTAGGAGATGGATATTCTCTCCTATACCATCTTCACCTTCATAGCATCCTCTCTACTTTTTCTCTTGCTTACCTTCTTGTATCTCATACTTCAAATCTTCACTGGAAAATCCATAAACGACCCTCAATACCCCCCTGTAAAAGGCACCGTATTTAACCAGCTCTTGTACTTCAACAAACTCTATGACCATCAAACCAAAATCGCCCGAAAACAGCCAACTTACCGGCTCCTAAGTCCGACACAGAGCACAGTATACACGACCGATACGCGAAACATAGAGCACATATTAAAAGCAAGGTTTGACAAATACTCAAAAGGTGAATATAACCAACTTATTTTAAGTGATCTTTTTGGACAGGGGATTTTTGTTGTTGATGGAGACCAGTGGAGACAACAGAGGAAACTTGCAAGCTTTGAATTCTCAACCAGAGTTCTTAGAGATTTTAGCTGCTCTGTTTTCAGAAGAAATGCTGCTAAGCTTGTTAAAGCCCTTATGGACTTTGCGGTTGCTGGTCGGGTTTTTGATATGCAAGTCAGTGATACAAAACCAAAAAACTTAGAAGGAAAAAAAAGCCAGAACTTTAACTTTAGTAGTTAGTCATATCATATGCTCGTACTTTAACTTTAGTAGTTAGTCATATAATATGAAAATCTCCTATTTTAACTTGATACTAATCCAGAAATTATTGGGTAGGTACTATTTACAATCAAACACGTTATAGCTAATAATGAATTGTAAAAAAATCAGTTTCTTATAATTTAATTTCCGATTTTTATTTTTTTATGGAAATTATTTTGCTTTTTTGGGTTTTTGACCCACTTGTGTATTTAAAACTAAAACCTTTTGACAAGCTAAACCGATGGATACCTAATTATTTTAGAAGCACTCTTTTCCATACGAAACCTATATTTTAATAATATGTTAAAAGATAGTGTTTTATAATACATTAAATGACAATTATTATAAAAGTTTAAACTAAAAAAAAATACCCAACTTTTATATTTAAGCTCTAATACTGACAATTTTAGTTCAAGATCAAGATTTTGTCTTTCAAATTAGTCTTGTCTAATATTTTGCTTGATAGAATTTTGTAGGTAAAATTTGTGATTGACTGATTTCATACTGTTTTACATGATTTTCTGTTTTTGGCTTAGGATATATTGATGAGATGCACTTTGGATTCCATTTTCAAAGTTGGGTTTGGGGTGGATTTGAATTGCTTGGATGGGTCAAGCGAAGAGGGGAGAGAATTCATGAAGGCCTTTGATGACTCAAATGCCTTGGTCTCTTGGAGATATGTGGATCCATTCTGGAAGTTGAAAAGGTTTCTAAACATTGGCTCTGAAGCCACCCTCAAGAAGGAAATCAAAGTCTTAAATGATTTTGTGCACAAGCTTATTAGCACCAAGAGGAAACTGCTATCAGTTCAACAAGATTGTGTGAGTTATTCATTTGATGGCATTATTTTCTTTTTCCCTTGTTTGGATTGAGGGGAAGGAAGGGAAACAAGGTGAAAAGAAACGTAGGGTTACTTGTATCTTATTGTTCGGAAGTTTTCTTAGTAGAAAGGAGAGGATATGAGGTACTCTTTATCCCTCCAAATCCCCTCAAACTCCAATTTTTTAATTCATCCTTGTTTGGGAGTTTGAAGGGAGAGTAAAAGAGAGAAAATGAGAGATGTTTGGAGGGTACTCTTTATCCTTTCCTTCCCTCTTTTTGCCCTTGATCCAAACATACTGTGAAATACTGAAATCTGCTTCTTTTTTTAAAACTTTTTTCTTTCTTTTCATGACTGCATTTTGATTGGATTATTGAGAAGTTGAATTTTTTTTGTTCTATTGCTTCAAAGACTGTCAAGGAGGACATACTTTCAAGGTTTCTGATGGAGAGTGAGAAGAACCCAGAGTTAATGAATGACAAATATCTGAGGGATATAATTCTAAATTTTATGCTTGCTGGAAAAGATACAAGTGCCAATACTCTCTCATGGTTCTTGTATATGCTCTGCAAGAACCCTCTAATCCAGGAAAAGATCGCGCAAGAAGTGAGAGACATCACTGGCAGTCAAGAAAATGTGACCAACATTGATGATTTTGTGGCAGGCATAAGTGATGGAACTCTAGATAAAATGCATTATCTTCATGCAGCATTGACAGAGACCTTGAGGCTATACCCTGTAGTTCCTGTGGTAAATCAACCTGAAAACCTAAGACTTCTAATTTTTAAAAAATATTTCGTTTGTTCAACTTTTTTGGTACTAATTGTTTAGACCAGTTTATAATAATGTCATTCTGTTGGCTAAGTTGAAAAGAAAACAAAGGGGTTATCTCAAACCAAGATAAGCACCTCGCATAGAGTAGATATTGGGTTCGATTCCTCACTAAGTGCAAGAGCCGGAGAATTTATTTCGAGTTTTACTCGGTATATGTGGACGAGATGGTTTGCATTACCCATGAATTAGTTCGGCCAAAAGTCCGGATACCCTCTTCACCCGAAAAAAAAAAAAAAGAAGATTCCAAGCTATGCTAAGTTGTTGATACAGCAGAATGAACATTCTGATAAAATTATAGCCTTCTCTGGGTAATAGCTCTGAATTTCTATGCACGACTGTTCTATTTGATACCACTGGAGCCAAGTTATGCGTCTATATATGAATAATAGAAATAATCTCTTCCTAAAGTTGGCCCTGAAATGCAATTTAATAAACAACTGAGCCATATGGGTCGCATTTTTAAGCTTAATATGTAATACTGCTTGCATTTGCTTTTGTGTTCTTTTAAGGATGGGAGATGTGCAGAAATTGATGACATTCTTCCAGATGGAAATAGAGTGAAAAAAGGAGATGATGTATTTTACATGGCCTATGCCATGGGAAGGATGCCTTATATTTGGGGAGAAGACGCTGAGGATTTCAGGCCTGAGAGATGGCTCAACAATGGAATTTTCCAACCCGAATCACCATTCAAATTCATTGCCTTTCATGTTTGTATCCCCTTTCTCTCTTACTTATTGTTTGTTAAGAAAAACGCAACAGAAAAATAAACATTACACAAAATTTACGTTGTTATGAGACAAAACTCTTAGGTCCACCGGCTGAGACAGATTTCACTTACAAAACTGTATGAGAGGAAGAATTATCGGCTGTTTCGGTCCCCATGGAACTGTGTCCATGCACCCTAATAATCTCTGAAAACTTGAATAGTAACTCCTGAAAACTCGAGTAGTAACACGGAAGGACCAAAGGACAATTTCTGAAAAGTTATAGAAATTACTACTCGAGTTTCCCAAGAGTTACTGCTTGAGTTTCCATGGGTTATTAGGATGTATGAACCCTGTTAGTGGAGACCGAAACAACCAATAATTTCTGGTCTGAGTGATAGAACTCTCAAAATTCTAATCCGCATTACATCCAATTTCAACTATAACAATTTGAAAAAGAAAAAATATGAAATCATATTATTTATACATGCTCTATTGATACTGGGTTTGGGCTTAAAGAATTTTAGTCATATTTAACACTTATTTTTTGGGCACATATTTATCAAACAGATCAAATATTTTCACTTTGTGTTTTCTTCTGCAGGCTGGTCCTAGAATCTGTCTAGGAAAGGACTTTGCCTATAAGCAGATGAAGATTGTATCAATAGCCCTTCTTCGCTTCTTTCGCTTCAAGTTGGCTGATGAGGAAAGAAATGTGACTTACAGAACAATGCTTACACTTCACATTGATGGAGGTCTCAATCTCTGTGCAGTCTCAAGGATATAAGCTCATGAATTGTAATTATTTGTGAGAAGAAGGCCAACAAGGGGAAAACCAATGTATATGTTCTTATTTTTCACTGCAAATTTTCAACTTTCACTATATATTGTATTTTGTCCTCTGCATCTTTCATAATAATATAAATTGACCCATTTCTGAATTTTGAACAAAAGAATTTCTGTTATTAAACCCAAAACAATTATTTGAAAGGAGTAATTCTTTTATCATGGTATGAAATATTTTTCAAATTTTCAAACTCATAAAATCAATTTTTTTTGTTAGTATCTGAAGAACTTGTTTATATGATTAAGTTTCTTTTATAGGGCAGAGGTAAATCTGTGTATATCTGCCAGTTTTGGATAAAGATCTTCACTTGAATACAACAAGCAATTGAATTTCTTTTTTCTTTTGGATACACAGACAAGCAATTGAATTAAATCATGGAAAACCACATGAATTTCCCAAGAGTAAAAAAAATCCAAGAAGCTGCCTGTCATGTGAGTATTGCCCAGGTAAACAAAGCCGAAAACGTTAAACAAAGACTACTCAAGTACTTAACTCTGTTGCCTAATTGTACGCTTAATTTATACCAAAAAAAACTTTCACCTTCCTTCTTCTTCACTATGCAACATGGATTTCCTCTCTAGCCTCTTATACTTCACAGCCTTAACTGTGATTCTACCATTTTTCTTTGTTCGAATCCTCACTAGAAAATTGCAGCAAAAATAATGATAAGAGGGAAAACAAGAAGTACTATCCAATTGGAGGCACAATCTTTAACCAGCTCCTCAACTTCAATAGGTTACACCATTACATGACTGATCGTACAGCTAAGTACAGGACTTATAGGCTACTGAGTCCTTTTACAAATGAAATTTATACTGCAGAGCCAGCAAATGTTGAATATATCCTCAAAACAAAATGATGCAAAACAGATAGACAGAGCAGAACAGATGGTTCTGGACTACCTAGAACGGTTGGATTGCTCCAACTATAAGGGTATGATCTACATCGTTTTATGGGCCACGGGCTTGGATTGGGCCTCGTAGACCTTAATCTGATTGGAAACGGGCCACCGAGCAAAACTAATACAAATTAGCGTGGCGGGATTTTAACCAAAATCCAACGTTTAGGTCTTCAATTTTGTAGTTTTCAGTTTTTAAGAAACTTTCCAATTTCGATTGCTAATTTTAATTTTTCCTTTTTAGGAAACTTTCTAATTTCGATTACTAATTTTAATTTTTCCTTTTTAGTATTTACCTTATTTATAAGGAGGCCATGTAATATTATCATTATTATTATGATTGAATAAAATTAGGGTTTCTTTTCTCTTCGTGAGGGTTTTATTAAGGATTGAGACACAATTCTTCTTCCTAGTTCTTTCTTCTGCTTGTGTATTTCGTCAATTGGTATCAGAGCCTTGTTCTACCCTGGTCTGATGGCAAGAGATGGAGACGACAGCAACCACCCTGGCGACGTTGAACGTGGGGTGCAGGTCCTATGGGCAGCCATAGATAATCACAATCAGCAGTTTGATGATCACAATCAACAGTTTGATCGTATCGAACGTATATTGCGGGAGATACAACAAACCATGGCTGGTCTGAGAGTCAATGGCAACAGGGGTGAAGAACGCAACCCGGATCATGTCGGAGGCCTTGCTTGTGACCAACCGGTTGCTGGATGCGTTCCTACTCCGCAGTGTAGGCCCCAAGCCTATGCCGCTTTATCCAGTGATGATGAGTTCGAAGTGCTTGGCGCCAAGAACGGTGATGAGGGTCGGCATGGTCATAATCAGAATCATGTTGGTCAGAACCGTTTCAACCAGAATAGGTATGAACAGAACAATCATGATTTTCGGGTTAAGGTAGATCTGCCATGTTTCAATGGCCACCTCCACGTCGAAAACTTCATTGATTGGCTTTTTGAAGTGGAGGCTTTCTTTGAGTATATGCAGATCCCAGGAGATAGACAGGTGAAGCTCGTAGCCTATAAACTGAAGGGGGGAGCCTTTGCATGGTGGGGGTAGACGCAAAATAGCCGCATGCGACAGGGGAAGCAACCTGTCCATTCCTAGTCCAAGATGAAACAACTACTGCGAGCAAGGTTCCTTCCACTTGACTATGAACAGATGTTGTACCAGCAATATCAGAATTGCAGGCAAGGAGTGCGCACCATCAGCGATTATACAGAGGAGTTTTATAGGTTGAACTCGCGCAATGACTTGCAAGAAATAGAAGGACAGTAAGTGGCTAGATATATCGGAGGGTTGCGAGTGTCCATTCAAGAATAGGTATCCCTCCATACTGTATGGTCCCTATCCGAGGCAGTCAACCTAGCCATGAAGGTGGAGTCACAACAGTCCAGGCACTTATCACGTCCCCAACCATATCAATCGCAACCATCATAGGTTTCAGTGCCGCAGACTTCACCACAGCCGTCAACCAGCAGAGTTTCCAGTACTGGTACTGCCAACACCACCAAGCCAACAGCCCCCACAACCGGTGCCCCAGCACAAAACAGAGGAGTGCCCAGCAATTCATATGCCCGTCCCATTCCAGGAAAGTGTTACAGATGTGGTCAACCTGGACATCATTCCAATGAATGTCCCAACCGTCGGCAGGTTAACATGGCTGAAACAGCAGAGGAGGAGAAGAATTCTTTTGGCGTAGATGAAGGTTATTCTGGGGAGGTTGATGATTACGCTGATGGCAAAATAGCAGATGCAGATGAGGGTGTATATGTTAATTGTGTGGTTTAGCGCCTGTTGTTCACACCAAGGTAGCAGGATGACAACCAACGACACTATATTTTTAGGGCGCGGTGCACTATCAACCAGAGAGTGTGCAAGGTGATTATTGACAGTGGCAGCAGTGAGAATATCGTATCGAAGGCCCTTGTCACAGCATTGGACCTGAAAACAGAAAAACATCCCTCTCCCTACAAGATTGGCTGGATCAAAAAGGGCGCTGAAACTCGGGTAACTGATATCTGTCGTGTTCCTTTTTCTATTAGCAAATTTTATAAGGATGAGATTGTGTGTGATGTTGTTGATATGGATGCGTGTCATTTGTTATTGGGAAGGCCATGGCAGTTTGATGTAGATGCTATGCATAAGGGTCGGGATAATACTTATGTTTTCTGGTGGTTTGACAAGAAGATTGTACTAGTTCCTGCAAGTGAATGTGAGTCAGCTGTCAAAACCCCTAAGGCAGAGGGAAAGACCTTTCTTACAGTCCCTAAGATGGAGTTCGTTGAGGATGTGAAAGCAGCAGGGGAGTTCTATGCGTTGGTAGTAAAAGGAGAACCACCAACCGAGTATCAACAGATTACTGAGGAGTTAAAGTCGTTAATGGCTGAATTTCAAGATGTCATACCAGTGGAATTACCTGAAGGTCTGGCCCCCATAAGAGATATTCAGCACCATATTGACTTGGTTCCTGGGGCTAGTTTGTCGAATTTGCCACACTACCGAATGAGTCCTCAAGAGCACGAAATTCTACAAAATCAAGTTGAAGAGTTAATTAAAAAGGGGTTGATCAGAGAGAGTCTGAGTCTCTGTGCTGTGCCTGCTTTATTGACACCAAAGAATGATGGAAGCTGGCACATGTGCGTTAACAACCGCGCCATAAATAAGATAACAGTCAAGTACCACTTTCCCATTCCACGACTGAGTAATATGCTGGACATGTTAGAGGGTGCCAAGATCTTCTCCAAGCTAGATTTGCATAGTGGTTACCATCAGATTCGGGTCAGGCCAAGGGATGAATGGAAAACAGCCTTTAAGACCAAAGAAGGCCTTTTTGAGTGGATGGTGATGCCGTTCGGTTTATCAAATGCTCTCAGCACCTTCATGCGTATAATGAACTAGGTTTTAAAACCCTTCATTAGTAAATTTGTAGTTGTTTATTTTGATGATATCTTAATCTATAGCCAGGATGAGGTGGCAGATGCGTTAAGCTGGCGTGCATCTTTACTCTTGACTCTCCGATCAGAAATCATGGGGTTTGATTGTTTGAAAGAGTTGTATGAGGAAGATGCTGATTTTCAAAAAATTGGGGAGAAGTGTCGACGGTAAGAGGCAGTCTCAGAGTTTCATGTCCAGGACGGGTTTCTATTTCACGGTAACCAATTGTGTATCCCTCACATTTCTTTGCTCGAGCAGATCCTCCGTGAGATACATAGCAGCGGCTTAGGGGGTCATGTGGGGCGTGACAAAACAATAGCCTAGGTAGCTGAGCGTTATTACTGGCCACAGCTGAAACGTGATGTGGGAAAATTCGTACAGAGGTGCCCTATTTGCTAAACTGAAAAGGGCCAAGCACAGAATACTGGGCTATACACTCCTATGCCCGTGCCGGAAAACATTTGGGAGGATTTGACCATGGACTTTATTTTGGGGCTTCCATGGACTCAGCGTAGGGTGGATTCTGTTTTTATATTTGTCGACTGGTTCTCCAAAATGTCACACTTCATTCTGTGCTGTAAAACTTCAGACGCGTCTCATGTAGCCAGTCTTTTCTTTCATGAGGTTGTTCGCCTTCATGGGGTTCCCAAGTCCATCACCTCCGATCGCGATATGAAGTTCATTTGCCACTTCTGGAAGTCACTTTGGAGCAGATTTGACACATTCCTTAAATACAGCAACAATTGTCATCCGCAGACAGACGGCCAAACCGAGGTGGTCAACTGGACCCTTGGTAATTTGATCCATTGTGTGACTGGTTCTCGGCCTAAGCAGTGGGATGTCGCCCTTCCACAAGCTGAGTTTGCTTTTAATAGCATGTACAACTGATCTACCGGGAAAACGTCATTCGAAATTGTCTACACCAAAGCACCTCAGCATGCTTTGGACCTTGTTCCTTTGCCCAAACCTCCTGACCGCAGTCAGGCTGCTCAGAACATGACTGAGCAAGTACAGCGCATCCATGCAGAGGTTCGCCATAATCTAGAGTTGGCCAATAGCAAGTACAAAGCTGTCGCCGATAAACATCGGCGTGAACGTGTATTTCAGGAAGGTGACCTGGTGATGGCACATCTGCGTAAGAACCGTTTCCCCGCAGGAACTTACAACAAGTTAAAAAGCAGGAAGTATGGCCCTTTCCGAGTACTGAAGTGCATTAATGATAATGCTTATGTAATTGAACTTCCAGATGACATGGCCATTTCCAACACCTTCAATGTGGCAGATTTATTTGAGTACCACCCGCCGGACGAACCCCTTTATCCTGATAGTAACTCGGGGTCGAGTTCTTTTGAAGTAAGGGGGAATGATGCAGAACAAATAGACAGTGCAGAACAGATGACCCTGGACTACCTAGAACAGTTGGATCGCTCCAACTCTAAGGGTGTGGTTTACATCGTTTTACGGGCCACGGGCTCGGATTGGGCCCCGGAGACCCTAGTCTGATTGGAAACGGGCCACCGAGCAAATCTGATTTTTTTAATCAGTATGACGAGATTTTAGCCAAAATCCAACGTTTAAGCCTTCAATTTTGCAGTTTTTAGTTTTTAGGAAACTTTCCAATTTCGATTGCTAATTTTAATTTTTCCTTTTTAGGAAACTTTCCAATTTCGATTGCTAATTTTAATTTTTCCTTTTTAGTATTTACCTTATTTATAAGGAGCCCATGTAATATTATCATTATTATTATGATTGAATAAAATTAGGGTTTCTTTTCTCTTTGTGAGGGTTTTATTAAGGATTGAGACACAGTTCTTCTTCTAGTTCTTTCTTCCGCTTGCGTTTTACATCACAAACTTTGAAAACTATGGAAAGGCACCTCTTGATCCAATATCTCTTTTACGTACCCTTTATCCGTATGACTTGGTATGTTGTGAATATTGACATTCAATGTCAAATTTTCAAACCTAACATAATACAAAATGGGTTTTTAATGATTAATGAATTTACTGTAAACCTAACTTTATTCACAAGAATTGAACCATCTAATTGAGAATTGATCTTTGAAAATTTGACCTTGAAAATCACTATTCACAACTTACCAACTCATGCAGATAAAGGGTAAAAGAGATATTAGATCAAGAGGTACATTTCCATGGTTTTCAAATTTTGTTCCGAGGAAACCCGGGCAATTCATGATTTAGGTTATGCAGTTTTTTTTATATGTGATTTAGGTTATGCAGTTAATTTAGTAAGCCAGATGATCGAGGAATTTAAGTAATATGAGCTGACTAAGTGATGGGTACAGCCTGTTTGTAGAGAAGGAACAGCCTTTATTAATGATTCTGCAATAATGGAGTTCACTGTTCCATTGAACAGTGGCAATTTTTTAGGATTTGTAGAACAATTTTCAACATTTTCCCTCTAAATCTAAGCAGGGTTTTCTTCGACTTTCCTTTAATTCTCGGATCTTTGAAGAAATATTTTAGTTCTTTGAAACTTTGTGAAGGGCTGGCATAATTACAGCATTCTAAAGGATTTACTAGATGATGGAATTTTCACAGTTGACGGTGAAAAGTGGCGCCAACAGAGAAAAGTATCAAGCTACAAATTCTCCAGTAAGGTCTTGTGAGACTTTAGCAGTGTCATCTTCCAAAAGAATGCAGCGAAACTGGCAAAAATTGTCTCTGATGCAGCAAATTGCAACCAGATAATGGATAATCAAGTGAGTTTCCGTTCATGTTCCCAAATGGATATAATCTCATTTAGCGATATGTAGATATCTCATGGAAGATCAAGAGGTTTCTGAATATCGGATCAGAAGCTTCTCTAAAGAAAAATATCAAAGTGGTTGATGATTTCCTGTATAAATTGATACGTAGTAAGATTGAACATACGTACAACTCACAAGATGATTCTTCTGTGAGAACTGACTCATGAAGTTTTTTTTGCCTTTGTTTCAAATTAATTGCATAAACATATTTTGACTTAATTTTTGTGTGAAAAATGCAGATGAAGAAAGAAGATATACTGTCAAGATTTCTGCAAGTAACTGACACTGATCTAACATACTTTGATAGATAATTCTGAACTTTATCATTGATTTTCTCTATGATACAATTGGTAAGTTTCTGATCTGACCTATATTATTAAGTCCCGTATCTATCTAGGGATGAAGCTCTTCTGGCAGAGGACCTCTATCTGTTAAATGCTTTTTTTTTTTTTTAATGAAAAGAGGACGACACCTCCGACACTTTAGTAAATAGTGGCCTCACTTATGACGGAGGAAAACCTTATACACCTGAAAATTAAAACAAACAACACAATCAGACAAAGAACCACAACGACACAAAACAAACAATTAGAAAAAAACAAACCACCCATCCAGAAATCCAAAAACAGGAAAACAAAATGATCACACCCCGGAAACATTAAATCCTAAGAGTTGGAAGCCCCACTTTATCAAGTCTGGTAATGCTTTTTAATAGTCGTGGTAAATTATGGGGGCCTTCATAACTAACATTCATTCCCATCTCACCTTGCCGTGCTAGAAAATCCGCCGCTTGGTTTCCTTCGCGATACTAGTGGACCACCCTAAACGTTAGTCCCTCAAGAGCAACCATTAAATCTTCCCAAAAATCCCAGAGATACCACAAAGTGCATCTCCCTTTCAGAAGCCAATCCACTATCAGACTGGAATCACTTTCAATAATCACATTAAAACAATTTAACCTTCTACATAAAAAAATCTCTTCTAAGATAGCACTTAGTTCAGCACCATTGTTAGTGCCGACACCAAAATGGGTAGAAAAAGCCCCCTTCACATTACCAGCCGTATCTCTTACCACACCCCCTCCCCCCGAACTCCCCGGATTACCACGACAGCTCCCGTCACAGTTCAGCTTTACCCGACCCACAGGAGGTTTCGTCCAGGCTACGAATTTCTGTCGTCTCACACTATTCCTCGGACATTCAACTTGGAGCTCAGTCAAAATCTGCAAATCATTCGAAGATAACGGACGAGATGAATTTATCTCTCCAGCTAGTAAACGAATCGAGAATTTCACAGACCACCACACTTGGTCGACACTTTCTTGCACCCCCTCCATACGAGCCTTGCATCTTCTCTTCCAAAGGCACCAAGTAATAAGACACGGTAATAAGCCTGTTAACGTACCAGTAATGGAAAACTTTTTTGCACATTGAAACCATGCCGAGACCCTCGCCTTCCATACAGTATAACATGTACAAGGGACTCTCAAAGCAACACTTGCTCGTTCCCAAACCTTATAAGCCAAATCTCACGAGCAAAGAACATGATCCAGCGTTTCTGTAAATCTCCGGATACAACAATTGCATCCAGAAGCTAAAGAAACACCTCTCGTTTGCACCCTTTTATCTACTGCAAGAGATTTAAACCATGCTTTCTATAGGCAGATGGACACTCGTTTAGGAATCAAGCGGTGCCAAAACCAGTCCTTCCATTGTAGTAAGTCACCACTAGATCTAACCACATCCCATGCACTTGCAGTAGAGAAACTGCCATCACGTGAAGGAGTCCAGACAAAGACATCTGGGCCAGCTTTACCAGCGCGCACATTCTGTAAGATTTCTGAAGTAGCCTCTACACCAACCAGATCCGTCAAGAGACCAACATCCTAAGACTAGTCAGTCCAACAGGCCCTAATTTGAAGTTGAGTGTTGCCAATATCCTCCACCTGCACAGAAAGAGGATGATAACTCTGAATAAATCATGTTATTATACTGCTTTTAGGCACGTTTTTGGTATTGTTCTTAAACATTAGAATTATGTTGCATATGTTTTTAGCAATTTGAGTTTTGTGTATCTTATTTTACTAATAAGTTGTTTTAATTGATTTATCAATGGTAAGTCATGGAAATTTATTGTGCAGACACTTGCTAGAGTGTTGGAGAGCACTGGAAGACCAAAATGCATAGAGAGGACAGAAACTCAAGGCTGCAGCGCCAGGATGTTGGCGTTGCAGCGCCAGGATGTTGGCGTTGCAGCGTTGGTAGCTGACACAAAGAAGGAATTGGACAGAAAGTTGACGCTGCAGCACCAGCCCACGAATTTTGAATCTATAAATTAAAATCCTAGCTGAACAAGAAGAGGAGGCGGAAAAGAGAAGAAAGAAAACAAAATTTGGAGGAGAGGAGACACGAAAGGAGGCTTGGAGACACTCCGGGAGGCTACGCATCAAGCTTTTAATCATTCTTCTCCGGTTTTGTATTCTTTTATTCTATCTATGTTGATGTTTTATAATATGAACATGAGTTGTTTGAACATGATTATGGAGTAGATATTTTTGTGTTAAGCATAGATGGATCATAAACCTTTATCTTGAGTTGTTGTTTGGACAAGTGGAATTTAATGTGTTTTTCAAAGAGTGTGTTTTATTGTTCTTAATGCTTTTTATTATTTTGATTCCTTCTTGGGGCATGGTGATGTGTCGAATAAAGAAGCTATGTTTTTATGAATGATTGAACTAATAAATATGATATTGGATTGTTATCTATGCAAAGGCCAGGGTAAAACATGCCATGAATGAAATAGGAGTAACCGAATAGGGATCCTAGGAAGTTCATGTGGTATGCCTAAATCGTAACCGAATAGGGAGATTTAACTAAAAGGAATCCAAAAACACTTAATGCTTCTTAATTTGAATTAATCTAGAATAGATCTGGAATACGGATATTCGAAGTTAATGATTCTTAAGATTGTGGTTAGACCTGGAATATGGATAACCAATTTATTGGGGATTCTACCATCTTGAAAAATGTATTAAACAAAACTTGTCCATTCGAAGCTCTTGTCAATTATGGTTTAGGTGAAGTCGAGTCCTTAGCACATTAGTTCATAAGAGTCTTCATTCCAAAGATTGCAAATTTTTCGTTATTTACTATTGCGTTCTGTTTTTCCCTTTTAGTTAATTGTTAGTAACTTTTTCTCCGACAATTATTCGTTTGCTCAAATAACAGTAAGAGTCGAATCATAATTTCTGTAGTATTTGCTCAGTCCTCGTTGGGAATGATATTTACTCATCATTTTATTACTTGAACGATTAGTGCACTTGCTAGTGTCAATTTCATCGCATCAGAGGACCTGAAGCAAGCCACCTATCATACCAGAAAGAAGCATTGCCTCCTCGCACCAATACTTTAGTGTTCTCAATGACCTCAGGTAAGGTTGAAACTATAGACCTTCAAAAACGAGAGCCTGTAGAGCTCCCAGCAACTATATGTCCCTCTTTGAAATATTTCGCTCGGAAAAAATCAGACCATAAATTCTTAGTCGACAGTAGGCGATATGCAAACTTCATGTGCAAAGATCGTTGCACCTCTTTAAAGTCTCGCAAACCTAGACCACCCTCCATCATTGACTTATTCAATTTCGACCAGGATCGCCAATGAACCTTCCTTTTTCCATCTACCTCCCCCCAGAAGAAATTAGCCAACAGAGAATTTATGCGAGAGATAGTAACCATCAGAAGACTAATCACCGACATAAGATGTATAGGCATACTCGACAAAACATGGCGCAATAAAATCAACCGCCCCCCTTGAGAAAGCGATTTAAATTTCCACCATGCCACCTTCTTTCTAACTCTTTCTACTAAAGGCTCAATTATGCGAGCTGTCAATCTTCCCGAAACAAGTGGCGCACCCAAGTAAATAACTGGGAATTTTCCTTCCTTGAAACCCGTTAACCTCAACAAGGCACGTTTTCGATGAGTCATAATGAGCTTTGAAGGGAAAATTGCCGACTTCTCCTTACTAATCAATTGCCCTGACCACCTTTCATACAATGCAAGAGTCTCAAAAAGTCTTTTTATTGATCTTTTCCCACCGTTCGCAAATATCAGAAGATCATCTGCATATAATAAGTGGGAGATTAAAGGAGCCCCAGCCAGATAGTAGAAACTTCCAATATGGCCTGCCTCAATGTTTTTCTTGAGCAACCGCATCAACACTTCCTCCATTACAATAAAAAGATAAGGGGATAGAGGGTCCCCTTGCCGTAAACCCCACAAAGGATGAAAATACCCTTTGAAAGTTCCATTCATCATCACAGAAAACCAAGGAGACTTTACACACTCCCCCACAAGACGGCAAAAATTATTGGAGAACCCAAAAGCCTTCAAAACCTCCAATAAAAAATTCCAATCAACTCGATCATATGCCTTCGCCATATCAATTTTCACCATCACATTGCCACCCAAAGTTTTCTTATTCAAAGAATGAACCATTTCCTGTGCAAGGGTAATATTTTCAAAAATATTTCGCTCTAGCACAAAAGCACCTTGTTCAGGGGAGACCAGCTTATGAATAATCCTCGTCAGTCTACTTACAAGAATTTTCGAGAAAATCTTATAAGCCACAGAACACAGACTAATAGGGCGGAACTTATCAAAACTCGAAGGATCCTGCACTTTCGGGATAAGAACAATAAAAGAAGAGGAAAAGAACCTGGGTAAAGGCTCGCCACTAAAAAACTCCTGTGCCGCTTCCACCACATCATTTTTGATAATATCCCAACAAGAAATATAGAAAGCAGAACCGAAGCCATCAGGCCCTGGACTACAATGTCTCGGAACAGAAAAAACCGCTTCTTTCACCTCTTCCTCTGAAGGCACTATACAAAGCATCCTATTTTCCTCCTCTGAAATAACATTATCAAGGAGGGTCGATAAATCCGCTTGCTCCACCTCCGGAGACGCTGTTAAAACCTCCCGAAAGTACTGAGTGGCACCTGAATGAACATCTTCAGCAGTGTCCAAGACCCTCCCGTCCGCTAGAACCATACGAGAAATGCATCCTTGCTGTCGACGCTGATTTATAGAAGCATGAAAGAAATGAGTGTTCTGATCACCCTCCGTCAGCCACTTCTTTTTTGCCATTTGACCCAGCCTTGTAGCTTCTCTTTTCTCCCAGATCTGGATCTCAAGTTTGGTTTTCAAATAATTAGCCTCTGTTTCTGGGGAGAAACCCAACTGAAGTTGATGCTCCAAAATCGTCACTCTTTCCTCAAGCTCCTTTAAAATAACGTCCGCTCTCCCATAGACATTAATATTCCATGCTCTCAATGCCACCTTAGTCCTCTTAATTCTGAAAGCAAGGCGCTGAAGGCCCCTAGCCGAATCTTGTCTATTCCAAGCCTCATCGACACAAGACAAAAACCCCTCATGAGAACACCACATAGCTTGAAAGCGGAATGGGGCGGGACCGTAAGAGGTGTGAGGCCTATCCGACTGGACTACCATTGGGCAATGATCGGATGTCTTACAGCTCAAGTATTCAAACTGTGCAGATAAAAACTTGGAAGAATAAGCATTGTTGATGACTACTCTATCAAGTTTAGCCCAACTTCGTGTATTCCCCTCATGGCCATTGCACCATGACATTGCTTGCCCATCGTTTGCTAAATCGAAAAGACCACAATGATCCAAGCAGTCGTTGAACTCAGACATAGAAATTAAAGGTCGAGGGCTTCCACCAATTCGTTCTGAGTCCGTGCGAATAAAGTTAAAATCGCCCATTACAAGCCATGGTTGCTCTCCCACCTGCACCTCTTCCATGACTCGCCATAACTCCCTTCGTTCAACATAAGAGCACTTGGCATAGACAAACGTAACTAAAACCCTTATATCGGCCAAAGTAAACCAGCCTGTCACTGTCTGAGATGAACTACCCAGCACCTCAAAAGAATCCGAATCCTTCCAGAAAATCCATAACTTACCCCCGTCAACTTCATTAGAACAGAAATGGTAGAAATTCAGAAAGTTTCCAAGTAAGGACATACGAGCAGCTTCCGCAAAAGGTTCTGAAATGGCTACCAACGTGGTGTTTTTCTTCTTGATAAGAGACTTCAGCCTATTCCTTGACCTGCCTAAGCCCCTCACATTCCAGAAAAAAATAGAATCAGTCATAAGTTTAGCTTTTGGGGTCGGGTGTGCACCCTTTTCAACTTTTTCATTGATTTGCTAATTACTGGTTTTGATTTATCGGCGACTGTTCTTGGATCCATATCGGAGTCATATGCCTTCGCTTTCCCCAAACGTACTGTAATTTCTCCCTCCTCCTTGTCTGAATAGGAGGTCGCACCCCCTTCATCGTGATGTGAGTCTTTAATCATCACTATCTGTTAAATGCTTACTCATGCATAAATGGTTGATTTTAAACCATCAAACTAGCCCTTTCTGATTGTTTAAAGATGGAAGAAATTATAAGAAAGTACCTGAGAGTATTCAATTTTTCTGAATTCAAAAGGCCAAACATAGCATGAATTCAGAGAGGCACAATGCAAAAGATTTGCATTCTAGCGATGCCAATTTTAGGGTGACCATATTAATTAGTAACACTGGTTGTCATCAATTAACTTTTTGGTTCATCAGTCATTATCAGTTAAAGCTACCACTCTGACCTCTACTACCTTAAATAACATTGCTATTTGATTTCTCTTTTATCTTAATTCAGAAATTTTGTATACAGATGACTGCAAGAATTCTTTTGTGGTAGCGAAGGATGATGCACCAATCATTGACATAACATGGCCTCCATCACATCCAAGAGCAGTTTATTGAAGCTTAACAGTTTCTGGGGAAAACCTTGAGATGCTTAGCCCATATTTAGAGTGTGGAAAGCTCAAGGCTTTAATTGATCCTACTGGCCTGTATAATTTTACGGACGTGATTGAAGCTTTTTGTTATTTAGAAACTGGAAGAGCACGAGGAAAAGTTGTCATCTCTCTCTTCCCATCGCAGCATCTTCCCTGTCACACTTTGTGTGAGAATGAACCCAATCTCACTACTTCTGGAGTGCTGGTTACTCAAGAAATGTCTGTTCACTGATGAGTGTATGTACCAAATATTGTAACATAATATCTTTGAATTTCCAAATATGAATAGCATGGCATGAAATGCACCTAAACTATCTGTATCACAAAATGCATTCATAATTTATATGATCTTATGATGAATAAATTAAGCCCGTCTCTTTTTCTTGCACGACAGATAGAAGAATTCTTTCCAATGCAGTATCTATCGCCCAGCTAGACAGCACCAATCAACTTGATATGTGATTATCAATTTATTATTTATGCACCGATAAGCCATTATTTCAAAGATGAGGATTGTTAGCCTGAGTGAGTTACACACACCTTAACCCTCTGTGGTTTTCATGCATGCGAGTGAGCGAGAAAATCACCCACGATTGGGATGCGTCAATCAAGCTGGCTAGCGCTAGCAAACCCCCTTCAATAGAGTTGGATGGAATATATGATTGGGGCTAAACCATTCACAATAAGCTCGTAAAGTGTAATCTAAATGTGTGTTTGGTAGACAGATAGATTGATTTTTATCTTATTAGATAAATTCATCTATTTTGTAGTGTTGAGATGAGACATCCCTCTCTTATTTATTTATCTCATCATATCATCTTCTCATTCTGTCTACCAAACACACTCATGAGTCAGATGAATTTATCCCATCATCACCGGATGAGAAACAAGCTTTCATCCCATCCTTCACCTCATCCGCTCCACCGAACATACTCATTAGGATAAAAATTATATTTTCTTTCAATTAACTGTAATAGGCTAAAATGCTGCTTTGAAAGTGAAACCACAAATATAACGACAAAGTGACATTAAAAGAAGAATGGCTGCAGTAAGCACTTGAAGCAATGGATAAATTTGTGGAGAAAATACGAATAGAGAGAGACGTAGCACTCATGATTAGTAGTTGGGAAACCAACAAAAATAAGTTGTAAATATACTGATAAAAGAAAATACACATTACAATGGGTGTTCCAAAACCAACGAGACTAATTAGGAAATTTCTATCCCTCCTGAAATTCTTTGAAAAATGGGATTTCATTTTGTTTATCTTTTGACAACATAGCCTACCTGCTCATTGAATTCATCTCACTCAGATTAATCATATTATGTAATTTTCTTAGTTTAATTAATAAATTAACATTCTAATCCAATAACAAGAGATACAAGTTGCTTAGGCATAATTAAACAACCATGATCATTTATATATGGCTACGTATGGCCATTTCTGCAGGGTAGGGTAAGGGAGAGTAGATCGAATAAGCTACTCATCGGGTAAGGTTTTATTGTATCTCATGTTTGGAGCACATTATGTAAACAATTGAGTAGGGTATTGATAAATTAAAAATGCCTAAAATACCCGTTTCATAGGGTATCTGAATTTTTCTATCTCTTTGTTCCACAGTGTTTGTTCATTTTGAATTTTTTTATGTAATTTTTATCTTTATTTTCTTAAATATTTTCTTTAATCAAAATTGTAAAAAAAAAAATACTTTTAGAAACTAATATACTCTATAAAAATATATTTGAAAAATAGATAATTTATTAATTTAAAATTAACTAAAAAAATTAATCATCTAATTATATGAAGTGTTACAAGATAAACTAATGGTAGAAAAATAATTTTGTATAACTAATTTAACTTAGTAAACCTTATACACTCACCATGAGGTGAGTGTTCTTAGTGCTTACTAAGTAAGCATTAGCCTATTTAATACAAAATTTACATGATAGGCTACGGACTCACCCCTTGCCCTACCCACCATACCAAACGAGGCCAGTGTCGTTAGTATATGCGATCCGGTGAAGCTAAATACACAGCCAATTTAGTTGGATCCACGTCAGAAGGGTATGAAACAACAGTTTTATTCATTCATTTGATTTTTCTCTCGTTCATTGAACTTGATAAGATTGTCCTTTTGGCACCCATTTGATGTGAATCCAATCAAATGAAGATTGAATTTAATTAGCCCCACCCTCTCTTGTTGTATTGTATTTTAGACAATTAACAGTAATTAATATTATTTTTTATAACCGTGATTAATATGTTATTGAACATGATAAAAAGAAATCATATCCATTTATACTTAGAGATGGCAAAAGTGTTCAACTTCAGCGAAACTTCGGAATTCTCTTAACTCTTGGGGTGTTATAGTTGGTGCATACTTCACGGATCTAGATCTGTATAATCCCCAATGACCACGATCCTGCTATACATATTTTGAGTCTGGTTTTTTGCTTGACGGTTTGGGTTTGGGCACATGAATAGTTGTGGTTTTGCAACAGGGCGGAAATGCTAATTAAAACGTCTTAAGTTGCTTATAAATACTCTCTATGTATTGAGCGCACATTGTAACGAGAGATTTATGAGGTTAATAATAGTGAAACTTATGTAGCGCTATTCTGGATGAACCTGGGTATAACATGTCTTATTTTTCTTTTGTTTATAATTCGTGTGATTGACAAGTCTCGAATCGTTCATGGGACGGATACATATGAAAGGGATTTTATTCCCACAGGGATAAAGACGAAGATTTTGCAAATGAAAATTGGACGAAGATGACACTCTTCGTTTCAAACTCACCCCGTTGCCATCCCTGTTTATTCCCTCTTCAAAATCTTCACAAAAGCAGGAGATGGATATTCTCTCTTATACCATCTTCACCTCTCTACTTTTTCTCTTGCTTACCTTCTTGTGTCTCATACTTCAAATCTTCACTGGAAAATCCATAAACAACCCTCAATACCCTCCACGGTATTTAACCAGCTCTTTTACTTCAACAAACTCTATGACCATCAGACCAAAATCGGCCAAAAACAGCCAACTTACCGGCTCCTAAGTCCCACAATTAGTGAAATATACACGACCGATAACATAGAGCACATATTTTAACTGATCTTTTTGGACAGGGAATTTTTACTGTTGATGGAGACAATTGGAGACAACAAAGGAAACTTGCAAGCTTTGAGTTCTCAACCAGAGTTCGTAGAGATTTTAGCTGCTCTGTTTTCAGAAGAAACGCTGCTAAGCTTGTTAAAGCCCTTATGGACTTTCCGGTTGCTGGTCGGGTTTTTGATATGCAAGTAAGTCACACAAAACCAAAAAACTTGAAGGAAAAAAAAAGGTCAAAACCTTACCTTAGTAGTTAGTCATATATCAAATGAAAATCTCGTACTTTAGCTGTGGAGGTTAATACTAATCCTGAAATTATTGGGTAGTACCCGATTACAATAAAACAGGCTATAGTTAAAAGATAGTAAATAGTAAATGGTAAATGGTAGATAGTAAACTGTGGAGGTTGATAAAAATTGTATTAAAAGAGTTATTAAACTAAAACTAGTAAAAATTCAGTTTTTTATAATCTAATTTTCAATTTCGATTTTTTTTTTGGAAATTATTTTTCTCTTTTGGTTTTACCTAACTTATGTTTATTGAAAGTTAAAAACCTTTAGAAAAGTTAGACCAAACAATAACTAATTATTTTAAAAGCTTAAGTTAATAAAAATTGCCAAATTTTTATATATGTTTAAAGATGGTGTTTTATAAAACATTAAAAAGATAGCGTTTTATAAAACATTAAAAAGGTAGTTGAGTGGACAATTATTATAAAAGTTTAAGCTCATAAAAAATACCCAACTTTATATTTAAGCTCTAACGCTGAAAATTTTAGTTCAAGATCAAGATTTTATCTTTCAGATTAGTATTGTTAGTGGGGTGCATAGTTGATATATTTTAGAGAGTACTAATATTTTATAATAAAATTATTGACTGATTTCATACTGTTTTACATGATTTTCTGTTTTTTTTTGCTTTAGGATATACTGATGAGATGCACTTTGGATTCCATTTTCAAAGTTGGGTTTGGAGTGGATTTGAATTGCTTGGATGGGTCAAGCGAAGAGGGGAGAGAATTCATGAAGGCCTTTGATGACTCAAATGCCTTGGTCTATTGGAGATATGTGGATCCATTCTGGAAGTTGAAAAGGTTTCTAAACATTGGCTCTGAAGCCACCCTCAAGAAGAAAATCAAAGTCATAAATAATGTTGTGCACAAGCTTATTTGCACCAAGAGGAAACTGCTATCAGTTCAACAAGATTGTGCGAGTTATTCATTTGATGGCATGATTTTGTTTTTCTCTTGTTTGGATTGAGGGGAAAGAAGGGAAACGAGGGAAAAATAAATTGAGGGTTACATGTACCATGTTGTTTGGAAGTTTTCTTAATAGAAAGGAGAGGATATGCGTTACCCTTTATCCCTTCCAATCTCTTCAAACTCCAATTTTATAATTTATCCTTGTTTGGGAGTTTGAATGGAGAATAAAAGAGTGAAAATGAGAGAAGATGTTTGGAGGGTACTCTTTATCCTTTCCTTCCCTCTTTTCTCCCTTGATCCAAACATACTGTGAAATACTGAAATCTGCTCTTTATTTTACTTTTCTCTTCCTTTTCATGACTGAATTTTGATCCAAACATACTGTGTAAGCATTGGGAAGTTGAAATTTTTTTGTTCTATGGCTTCAAAGACCGTCAAGGAGGACATACTTTCAAGGTTTCTGGTGGAGTGAGAAGAACCCAGAATTAATGAATGACAAATATCTGAGGGATATAATTCTGAATTTTATGATTGCTGGAAAAGATAAAAGTGCCAATACTGTCTCATGGTTCTTGTATATGCTCTGCAAGAACCCTCTAGTCCAGGAAAAGATCGCGCAAGAAGTGAGAGACATCACTGGCAGTCAAGAAAATGTGACCAACATTGATGATTTTGTGGCAGGCATAAGTGATGGAACTCTAGATAAAATGCATTATCTTCATGCAGCATTGACAGAGACGTTGTGGCTATACCCTGCAGTTCCTGTGGTAAATCAACCTGAAAACCTCAGACTTCTAATTTTCAAGAAAATTTTCCTCAGTTCAACTTTTTTGGTAGTAATTGTTTAGACCAGTTTATAATTATGTCTTTCTGTTGGCTAAGTTGAAAAGAAACCCCAAAGGGGTTATCTCAAGTGGTAGGATGAACCACGATAAGCACCTCGCATAGCGTAGATCTTGAGTTTGATTCCTAGTAGAGAGCAACACCTGTGGAATTTATTTTGAGTTTTACTCGGTACATATAGACGAGACGGTTTTCATGTATGTGGAGATTAGTCCGGCCAAAGGTCGGATCATCATATGGAGAAAAAAAGTTAAAAAGATTCCAAGCTATTCTAAGTTAGTTGCTGATATAACAGAATGAACATTCTGAGAAAATTAAAGCCTTCTCTGGGTAATAGCTCTAAATTTCTATGCAGGACTGTTCTCTTTGATACCACTGGAGCCAAGGTGGCATTTATGTATAAGCTTAATATGTAGTACTGCTTGCATTTGCTTATGTGGTGTCTTTTTTTTTTAAAGGATGGGAGACGTGCAGAAATTGATGACATTCTTTCGGATGGAAATAGACTGAAAAATAGAGATTTGTGTATATTACATGGCATATGCCATGGGAAGGATGCCTTACATTTGGGGAGAAGACGCTGAGGATTTCCGGCCTGAGAGATGGCTCAACAATGGAATTTTCCAGCCTGAATCGCCATTCAAAATCATTGCCTTTAATGTTTGTTTCCTCTTTCTCTCTTATAACTCATTGTTAAGAAAAACAAAATAGAAAAATAAACATAACACAAAATTTACGTGGGTAGGAGACAAAATTCTTACATTCACAAAGCTATGATAGATTTCACTATAATCAAACAGAGTACAAAAATATGAGAAAGAATTATTGGTTGTTCCGGTCCCCATTGAACAATGTCCATGCACCCTAATAATCTTTGAAAACTCGAGTAGTAATATGGAAGAACCACAGGACAATTTCTGAAAATTAAAAATTACTACTCGAGTTTCCCAAGAGTTACTACTTGAGTTTCTAGGGGTTATTAAGGTGTATGAACACTGTTACATGGGGACCGAAACAACCAATAATTTCTTGTATAAGAGATAGAACTCTCAAAATTCTAATCCACAATGCATCCAATTTCGACTATAACAAATCGAATTGAGAAAATATGAAATCATATTATTTATATAAGCTCTATTGATATTGGGTTTAGGCTTAAAGAATTTAAGTCATATTTAACACTTATTTTTTTGACACACATTTAGCAAACAGTTTAAATATTTTCACTGTGTTTTCTTCTGCAGGCTGGTTCTAGAATCTGTCTAGGGAAGGATTTTGCCTACAGGCAGATGAAGAATGTATCAATAGCCCTTCTTCGCTTCAAGTTGGCTGATGAGGAAAGAAATGTAACTTACAGAACAATGTTTACACTTCACATTGATGGAGGTCTCAATCTTTGTGCAGTCTCAAGGATATAAGTTCATGAATTGTAATTATTTGTGTGAAGTTCTGTGAGAAGATGGCCAACCAGGGAAAAACAATGTGTATGTTCTTATTTTTCACTGCAAATTTTCAACTTTCAGTATGTATTGTATTTTGTCCCCTGCATCTTTCATAATAATATAAATTGACCCATTTCTTAATTTTGAACAAACGAATTTTCTGTTATTAAGCCCAAAGGAGTAATTCTTTTCTCATGGCATGAAATATTTTTCAAAATATCAAAGTCAGACAAAAATATTTTTTTTGTAAGTAACTGAATACTTGTTTATATGATTTTCTTTTGTAGAGCAGAGGCAAACCTATGTATATCTGCCAGTTTTGGATAAAGATCTTCACTTGAACACGGCAAGCAATTGACTTCTTTTTTTGGCTTTGAATAGAAACAAGCGATTGAATTAAATCATGGAAAACCACATGAATTTCCCAAGAGTAAAAAAAATCCAAGAAGCTGCCTGTCATGTGACTATTGCCCACCTAAACAAAGCCGAAAACTTTAAACAAAGACTACTCAACTCAGTAGTTCACTTGTACAGTAATTTATACCCAAAAAAAACTCACCTTCCTTCTTCATGCAGCAATAACTGAAACTCTAGACTTTATCCTGCAGTTTCAGTGGTAATAAAAATTTCAACTTGTATGTAAGCTCATGAAAATTTAAACTATCGCCCATGAATTCTTTCTGGTAATAGAAGTTCTCCTTCAAACCAATATGGGTAGTTTCAAAATTTGTGATTTTTTTTGTGAAACTATTGCTCACAGGACGCGAAGATTTGCTTATCTGATGATATTCTCCCGGATGTGTTCAGTGTGAGGAAAGGAGATATAGTTTCTTCCCAGCCATATGCAATGGGGAGGATGAGATTCATATGGGATGATGATGCAGAGGAATTCCGACCGGAAAGATGGCTCGATGAGGATGGTAAATTCCGGCAAGAGAGCCCTTTCAAATTTACTGCCTTCCAGGTTAGCGCAGTGTGTTTTCTTCTGCTTTAAATTTTACCTATATTGGAATCCAAGAAATTTACCTTCTGATTGATATTGTTTGTTGAAGAAGCTGAACTCAAGTTTCTGCTTGTTAACAGGCTGGTCCGCGAACTTGTCTAGGGAAGGAATTTGCATATAGGCAGATGAAGATCTTCTCAGCCTTCTTAAGTTGTTTCTTGTTCAAATTGTGTGATGAGAACAAAATTGTGAGTTACAGGAATATGATTAATCTTCACATTGATGGAGGTCTCCATGTCTGCGCCTTCCACACATGTTGAAGTTAAATTAGCGTAGTAGTGTACTAATGTGTAATCAACCAAGCAAAATCCAAGAGACATCATCCAAAAAAAATTATTTTGTATTACAGGACTTACTTTTCTCCTCCCTTCTATTTTAACCATTCAGTTCAGATTCTATCTGGCTGAGTGATGGAGTTAATAAGAGATTTATGTCTGTTTTATGTACAACCACTATCCTCTTCCTCAACCCCCGTGATTAACTAGGACTGATGAATATAAATTTTCCTGAATACCAATCAAGATTATAAAAATGCTCTGAATTTCACGACCATTATCCACTGAGGTTGTCATTTATTTATTATAAATGCAATAGCCAGGCAGAGTCTTAATCACTCGCATGGAAAAGAGACAAAAACCAAATAAAATTAATGTATAAACTATAAACTGCCATGGTTATAAATTTGAAAGAAAAAAATTAAAAACTTCGAAGTAATATTGCATTCATAAAATCATGTTCAACGTTATAACTGGTTGCAGTCAACATAAAACTTTGGAATCAATCCCAAAGGATGTAAGTAAATACAATGAACTAAATGATATTGATTTAGTTCTTCTGCAATAAACTAAATGATATTGATTTCGTTTTTTCCCGTTACTAACAAAACTGAAAAGTAGCATATTCCCAACAAAAGAAGAGACTGGTTGAGGAGGGCACGGGGGATGGAGGATGACGAGGCACTAAGTCATCCAGCATTATCCCACTCTTACAGATGGAGACCATATGGGTAGAACAAAGAAAACTACGACAACAGGATGCCTACGCATTAAGCAGAAGTCAATTACAACTAGAGTCATGTAGTCATAGGAGGAGGAAACTGGAGCCCTGGTCTTGAAGTCCATCCCTTACGATTTCTGTATGCGTCAATAGCCTGTAAACGCAACCTCTGCTTTGAAGCATCTTGGACAGTTTTTGGTGCCTGCAAAAAGCAGAGTTTAAATTTAAACTACAACTGCTATGCAAAAATATTTTGTAAAATAAAACAATCACAATGCTACCTTTGGAATTGAAACCAATTTTGGTGGAGCTTCTACCACTTCTCCAAATCTTATCTTCTCATGTCCAGGGAAGTCTACATTCTCTTCTGTTTTTGCCTTCTTGTGTTTATTTTTCTTTGCTTCCCAATACCTGCATAAATTTAAATATAATCATCTAATCATGCCATTCTCAGAAAATTCATCCGAGCAAGGCATGAAACTGCATAAGCAGCATTTTGAAAACAAAATATTGGGTTTTGATACTGAAGCCTCACAAAGTTCACTTACTCAAAAGGCATTGTCTCTAATTCCTGTAGAACGTATAAATCAACTTCTCCATCTTCTCAGTTCGCTTGACTATTAAACTTTTTACCCACAACAACAAAATCAAAAGGAAAAAAAATAGTAATTTGAGCTAAATGGTTTCTGATTAAAAAATTATTTTTTTATCAAGAGCTTGATAATTAAAAACAACAAATCTAGCACACCAGCCCAAATGAGAACTTTCTCCAAGGATTGCAAATTATTCATATGAGGTGTCTGTTTATTGATTTGTATTTGAAGGCAACAAGGGAAGTTTACAAATTCAACTCAGCTCAGCTAAGTCTTAATGCCAAATGGGATATGAGTGCATAGTTCTCTTGCACCATTCAGCTCAGGTTAAAACAATATTCCCCATCAAAGCCCATGAATTTCCGCACACAACCTCATCAAGTGCCACAAACCACGAACATTGACAGCTTACCTAAACCAAACTCTAAATTTTTTGACAAATTTCTTTTACTTGGTCAAACTATGTTTTAGATTCAAGACAGATGATTTATCAGAAAGCCAGGTCAACTGGCAGTCAACAAATTATGCAAAATATCTGATGAGGACTTCCTCAACTACCTGGACAAGCAGGATTAAACGATAAGCTTCCTACTTCAACTAGTCCCCAGAGTGCTTGATTGAAGGATTGTGGTTGAAAAGTTGAATCACATCCCAAGAACACTGTGAATGCCAATGCCACACATTAGCCAAGAGACAGGACTATTATCCTGAGGCAATCCCTACACCTCTTGGGTAATTCAATTTCAAGGGTCTTCCTTATGAGTTTCATCATTGGTTTCCCACAGTAGCCTATTCCAAAATAGACTTCTTATTGGTAAAGAAGGGGAACGGTATCATGAAAAATAAAGTATAAACAAAATAACCTGCAACACGAGTTCAAGGAACTAGACATCGCATACTTTACAATACCATCAGGAATTTGTGCACAGCCTGAAGGCACAATATCATGACACCTAAAGACTGCTGAAGATAGATGTTATAAGCAAAAGCACACAGACATCTCAGTTTACCACATCAACATAGGAAGATCAGTTAAAAGAACCAATGAAGACAAATAAGTCAATGTGGCCTTGGCTCAATGGTTAAGCTTGAGGCCCGGGTCCTAAAGGTCCCAGGTTTAAGTGGTGTGTGTGTTTTACCAATAAAAAAAATGTAGACAAATAAAAGGCCAACTCAGAAAGCTACATCTGTTTGATACCCAAAGATGCTGAAATTCAGTTTTACAAAATTTTGTTAGATAACATCATCATCTCATGAAAATATCACTTTCCAAGACTCCTCCCAACAAGTATGAGATAAATGTAGGTTATGTGAAAAATAAGGTGTTGGCATATAGCCGATAAAGATGTCATAGAAGCTAAAGGCCAAAGTTAAAGAGACGAAAGGAAAAAAAAAAAAAGGAAAGAGGATTCATAAGATACTTGCTTCTTTTTACGCTCTCGCCTTTTTGAATGGGCTTCTGATTCCTCCATTTCTTTTACAAACCGGAGGTCCTTTATCTGCTTTCTCTTTCTCTTCTTCTTTCTTTTCTCATTTGCGTTGTTTTGCACAATTTCATCACCGCTACCCCCATGATTAGGTGACATCACCAGCTCATCATCACCTCCATCTTCGCTCACAATAGCTTCTGACTTAATTACGTTATCTGGGTGAGTTTTCTGAACAAATGTTTCATGAGTAACCAAATTAAAGCATGCCAGCGACTAGCAAGTAAAAAGTTTTTTGACAACACGAACTGAAGGCAGCAAAAGTATGATAAGTATAAATTAATAATAACAGGCTAACCTTTCATATAAATTAATTACACATGCAAAAACATAGTTACAATTATGGCAGCAGTGGGATAACATTATTGTAAGAGTAATAATCATCCATTTAACCAAAGATAAATGGTATAGTAAGCAACCCAATAAGTCCCAACTAAAACATCTGTTTCTATACTCTTTTTAAAAGCGAATCCATTTGGTATTTTAAATACAGTGTTGACACGTGGCACTTTTTTTCATTGAACACATAGCAAACAAAACTGAGTCCCTTTAGTCTTTGTTTCTTTGATTTCTCTTGGTATATGTTTGTCAATATTAAAACCAAGTCCTAATTGCAATATATATATATTTTTAGTAGAAAGTACAATATATTAAAAATGAGTCATTAATTGAATTAGGGATGTCAATGGGCCGGTTGAATGCGGAAGTCTCCACATCCACCTCCACCCACGATGGAATTCACCATTTGCCCCCCTACCATCCAGTAATCGGAGAGAATTTTTTACCAAAACCATGCCCAATGCGGGTGGGACAACTATCCCCCTCCACTCACTACCACCCAATTATCTTATTTTTTAAAAAAAAAACATTGTTTTGTCCATATATAAACCTATACTCGTGCATATTATCATAGAAAATAAATGTGTTAGTTTCTTAACAACCCAAACTTACTACCCAAAAATTTAGAGAATTAATTTTGACCTATAAATTAAGAGAAAAAAAGCTTAGAAGTTTGTATTTTTGTAAATATGAAAACTTATCGGTGGTCAAACCGTTATTTCATAATAGCGGATGGAAGTGCGGGGCGGAAGGGAGGTTGTATCTGCTTCCAGCCCACTACAATCCGGAAGTAGAATTTTATTTCGACAGCCGAGCCACAACTAGCCTTAAAAAATGCCCCAACCATGGGATCTGATTTCCAGATGATGTGTCGGTTTTTGACATCCCTAATTTGAACTCAGCTTCGACACATGCCACATTTGTCCTTAGACACGAGTCCTTACACTGGAAATGGGTTATAGTTTTAGTGTTACACAGAACGATGCACTTTTTGGTTTAATTTTGTTGTGTGATTTTACTATTTTCTTTCAAATAGGTATGTGGAATGGACTCAGTTTCAACAAACGAGACACTATTTTTGGGGATGTCTCCCTTGAAATGGCCTATACAAAACAACGGTATATTTTTGGGTCCCTTTTTCTGTGAGATTTTACTACTTCATTTCAAGAGGTGTCGGCTATTAAATTATTCTCTCCAAAGTGGTAAGAATTTGGTAAACTGAGACAATTTATCCTTAATTTTTTTTATTATATTTAGCTTTATTAAAGCGATACAATATACAAATACAATAATTGATTTGATTACAAAATAAGGTCACAGTACTATCCAATAATCCATATAAAACCCAACAAAACTACTATACTTATAACTCATATAAAAGCTCACAATACTACTTCACTAATAACTAATATAGAATCTCACATTACTATCACACACTACTCACCTAAAGTTAGAGATATAACCAATATATAAATCGGACAAATAACCCGCACACAACTGAGAATTAAACCTGGGACCTTATGATCTTAGTCTCTTAGAGCTCCACTAAACCAAAAGCTCATTGACAATTTATCTTTAATTTTAAGTATATTATTTTTATAATTGGGGATGACGAATCTGAACTTAAACCTCTCCTTTAAAAGAAATGTGTAATTACCACTAAGTTACACTCAAATCACTAAATAACAAATACTATAACTAAGCTCATATGTAAGTTTTTGCCTATCATATTAAATTACATCAACACATAGGTATACAAAAATAAGATATTACTTAATAATATTTATTACATGTAAATACATTTATTTGAATATTAATTTTACACGCAACATATCAAGGGACACATACTTGAATTCTTTCATCAAAGCCCAAGGCATATCGAGGGGTTATCACTAGCATATATATTAAGAAAGGGAAAATTTTGTTCTCATTTCAGAAATTGTCTTTTCATTTTCAAAATATAAAATTATGATTCTAACAAACGCACATATAGCCTAACCCAAGATCTAATTTTTTTTTTTTTTTTTAAAAAGTCTTAAAACGTGATCAATAAACTTCTCAAAATCACAAATCATAAGATAAGTGATTAAAAAAATGAAATAAGAACATACCTTTTCAGCATCGCCGTCTCCTTTTTTATTCTTTTCCTTAATAGTTTTTGAAACCTTAGCAGACCCTAAAAGCACATGTAGATAACTCAGTTTTAGACAGAAAAACTAGAGCAATAATCAAAGTAACAGTTAAATATAAACAGAAGATAGCTACCCGGAACTAAATAAATACAGAACATATAAGTTTCTTTTGTAGAGAAGAGAGAAAAGGACCCACCGTGAGGAGCAGTGGAAGTGAAGGACATAAGCGTGCGGAGTTTAGAGGGCAAACGGTCGACTTGGGAAGGATCAGGCGGGGGAGGGAGTCTGCTTGGCCCTCCGTGAGCTGCAAGGTAGTTCTTCTCCCTCCGTTTCTTTCCTTTCCCTCCCATCTCTCTCTCTCTCTCTCTCTCTCTCAGTGCAAATACGAAGAAGCAGCAAAAGTAACCCTCCAGTCGTGTAACAAAGCTGTGCCGCGAATTTTGCTATCAGTTGAGCTCGGCTAATCTCGAGTAGTCCGCTCTTAAAAAGGCCCAAAACGAACTCGTTTTCAGAAAATTCACGTGAGGGCCCAACTCCCAAGCCCAACCTTGTTTGATTTTCGGCTGGAATAATCTTGTGCGCCCCATTTTCTTTCTTCTTCTTAATCTTTAAAAAAAAAAGTAAATTGTATTTGAATTATTGGTTTCTAGCATTTAAATTATTAAATTATAAAATTTGTATCAAATGTTTTCAAACTTTCAATTAATATTTTTATGCATTATTTATTAATGAAATTGTTTTAAAATTTTAACAATACAAATAATTTGATTATGATTTTTTTGTACACATGTAAAAATAAATTTGAGAAAAAATAAAATAATTTTTTTAATAATTGAAATGATTTTTTTCAGATTTTTTAATATTAAATATTTATAAATCACAAAAAAATAACACGAAAGTGAAATTTTTTTTTAAAATAGTTGGATGATTTTCAAATGATTTATGGAGTTTACTGAAACTCTTATTTAGTGTATTCAACTATCTCAAAGTGAAAAAAAAATAAACATTATATATTTATATTGATGAAAGGATAACATTGTAATTAATTCAAAGTTTGAGGATTTTTTTATCGATTTATAGTTTAAAGATATAAATGCTAAAGAATAATAGTTCATAGATCTCTAATACAATTTACCAAAAAAATTTAGAAATAAAATTGTCCCAAAACTATGGGACTAATTTTATTTTGGTCACAAGACTATCACTTATACATTTGGACCGTGACAACTAATACTTACTATTTTTAGGACTCAATTACAATAATGGCTTTTGATTGATTATATGGAATTTCTACAATTTTGTCATCAAAATTAATATTCTTCATAATAAAATATTTAATTGTTAAGAAATTAATTAATTCTATCGAAAAATTCAATTAATTACTGCCACTTTTTAACTCTTAAAAAGCTTACTCACTTAAGTTTGTATTTTCTTTATTATTTTCAATATTCTAACTGTAACAGTTCTTGAAATTTTTTTTAACATGTAATATTAGATAATACTAATATTTTTTAAAAGGGGTTGCTATAAATATTCAATTTGTTTAATTCAACTTTATAAAAAAAATATTTTTCATATTAAGATCTAAATTGATCATATCATATATGCACCACATCAGTGCTAACATGAACTTTCCATTAGTATTAATAGGAAAATCAAAGGAAAATATGATTAAAAATCTAATAATAGCTATAGATTAAAACGATTGATAGTTTTGTAACTAAAATCAAATTAACCCTGAAAGATGAAAATGATATTAGATTGTTATTTTGAGACATGCGGCACAATGGTTAAAGTACCGTTTGATCTATATGAATGGTTTGTACAATTGATCCCGGCAGAAGGCATGCATTGATGTAGTCCGACACCTTTCTAAACTGAAACTGTATGCAAATCAACAGACAGGTCAATCCGTTGCCCTTTAACTACAAAAGTTAGGCTGCAAATACAATTCTTACATCAGATAAATTTCCATCATGCTGCCAGAAATTGGAAACGCAGGAGGCGAATCAGTTTGAAACCCCGTCTCTCAGTTAAAAATAAATAAATAAACTGAAACTTTTTTTTCTTTTCAGACAAATTTCCAACATCGTGCCAGAATTTGGAAATGTGAGACTTATGATAATCATCAGACTGAATTAACATGAGATTCCAAGCAACATTTTCAGTTTGAATTTAAAATAAACAAATAAACAGAACATGATATACTAGCAAAGGGTACAAGAACGAATAATTGTACTATTTCCATTTACTATTTTACCAAAATAATTGATAAACAAAAATGAACAGCTCAAGCCTCAGCGTAGCTCATCAATCTCAATGGTAACAAACTTACCATTCAATGAAATCATAAAAAATATAGAACAACCCGCGGAAAATCTAATAACAGGAAACAAATTCGCACACACACAGTTGTTCCACTTGTCGAATACATACATATGTTACACGCACAAAGACAGCCTAGCCTGCGAACTGAACTTTGGCTTGGTTTCCGAACTAAACTTGTGCAATTGACTTCATTTTCGAACTGGACTGGTGCAATTGATTTGATTTTCGAGCTGAAGCAGCTAGCATGCCCTTTCTATATTCATTCTAGCAGTGTTCTAGTATCATCTTCTGTAATCAAAATTCAATGCCCTATAACTACGTTTTTATAAGGGGGCTAAGCCCATCACCTTCCCAACCAAGCTTTAGCATGTGATCCACTACCTTCAAACTCAACTGCACGCAATAAGCAACGAAGTCATAATAAAGTCGCAGTTTAAAATTAAACATTTTCGATCATTATCTCAGGATACTCGTGTATTAGTCAACAATGATAATTGCTATTACCATCCATAAGAAGTTTTATATTGGAAGAATTCTCTTTCCAGCATAATTTTTCATGCAGAGAACAAGAACCATTAGAGAGTAAGAGGCTTTTTAGGACTTTATCCTTTCTAGTTGTATTTCAATGTTTACCTAGTCTGTTTCATTGCCGGACTTATTTATTTAAGGTCCTTCCTAAAATTTAAAAGGTAAGAGTAGTTTGGTAAATTCTGGATTTGTTGAAGATCAGCTATAACTATGGTCCATGCATATTCTTTTATTTAAACTTTAATACTGAGTTGCATGGTTCTAATAGTTTATGGCTGTTTTTATCATTTTTGGTCCTACATTATATATACTCGAATGTTATCTGGCTTTAGAGAATCATAAAGAGTTTTCTTTCTAGTAATTTTAAGTTTGCTTTTGAGGGTGAGATTGCCTTATTTACTAGGTGCATTTGCTTAGAGAAGCCTATATGTGGTAACATTAGTCTTCTCCCTTAACTTTCTTCTTCTTTTCTCTACTGTTTTTTTGATAACCATAGAGTTGGATTCAAATATCCTGATCAATTTTATTTAGTTAAAAAATATATAGATTCATATTTTTCTTTCCAATTTAAAAGGTTGCCTAAAAGACTTGCACTAAAATGTATAAAATGGACTCAAATAAAATTAAGGGATTCCTATTAGTGGCAACCTAACACCCATTACTTCATATTTATTTCAAACATGAAGGAGGTGAGATATTTGAAGCAGCATGCGCCTGATGGAGCAAAATCAGCTCCTCTCAGGTATGAGGTACCAACCACCAGAAGCCCAAGATGTCGCTGGAGAGTAAGGATGTCCATATTCCATATATTGTTCAATGGATATTGAGATAATCAGGATAATGGAACAAATTTTGAAGATGTGTATATTCATTAACTGATGCCAAGACATGGGACCAGAGGTGGTCCTCCGACCTGATAGAAACAGAGACTTCTACGTGCACTTGGAATAAGAAGTAAAAATTATATAATCAATAATTAGTAGAGGACCCATATAGGAAGGGCAGAAAATCAACTTACAGCTGGATCCGTGAAGATTATCAACTGTCTATCTGCAGTGGACACAAGAAGATTCGTGTTGTCCATGTTTAAAGCCAGAGCTGTAATGTCTTGCCCTTCAGCTAGCTTTAGCACGTGAAATATCTGCAAGACAAAGGATATTTTGCTTGTTAGTGAATCAATAGCCGAACAACCTGCAATGCATAGAAATGTGCCATGTTAGATGCAAGATGACAAAGGTGTATATAGATGTCCAACTCCAACATCCCGCTGTATGACAGTTCACAACCAGTGTGACTACTAAACAAAGGAGAAGGGCATCCCTAATCCTCTGGAAATTCTCAACAACTCAGTTACACAGATATTAGAATATTCGCAATTAAGGAATCCATTATTATATGCAAGCTATATTTCAACAAGGTATTATATATATCATTTACACCCCCCCCCCCCCCACCCAAAAAAAAATATAATAAAAAATAAAAAAAGCCTTAGTAACGTCCATCTTCTCTTCGTGAAGTTAAAACCCAAAGAGAGCCAGAACTTAAATGCAACAAAATTTATGTAACACAGTGCTATGAGCAGCACTACAGCTCATAATGTATAGGAGGCCAAAGACGATGCATGCTGACCTCTTCCAACATTTTATCAAATTTTCATACCTTCAGGGTATGCAGATCGAGGAAGCAAATGGAAGGGGATGGAATATCCAATCTATTGATTTCCTCAGTTTCATTCGACCCGAGATCAGAATCTTCAGTGCCATGCTTCTTCAAATTCAAATCCATGCTGTTATTGCAGGCTCCATCAACTCCCAAGCATGAGTTCATTCCAATCAAGGCACTCCGCCCGTCCACAGATATTTCCATGCAACTGACACTGCTGGAAAAAGGAAGTTTTTCCCTAGCAATCAAAATTCCGTTAACAGTGAAGGTACTGAGAGTATGTTGCAATCCGTTCCATGTCATTACAACCCCCTCAGATGAAAGACAGACAGCATGGGCCTCCACACCAACCAACCGTCTGATCAAGCGGCCGCTTCTTATAGAATGTAAAAGAACATCTGACGAATAGGAGCATGAAACAACAATTCCTAGATCCAAACTGACACAACAACAAAGTACTTCCCTAAGGTGCCCACGCAGGACTTGTACAGGACCTTCTATACGACGCCTCCTGCTTTTGTCTGCCAAGATGTTAGCTAGAGTACCACTGCTAGTTGAGGATGGTGCGCCAGTGCCAGTTGAAGGCTCAGATATGCTGCTTGAGCGAGAACTAAATGTCCTACAAATCCTCCAAAGTAATACTGTAGTGTCTCGAGATCCTGTCACAAGGTAGTTGCTATCTGGAGAGAGAGCAAGGCAAGTCACTGGAGCATAGTGCCCAACAGCTGTTTCCAATGTTTTTGCTCCATCTGATGATAGTAGCTTGATACTGTTATCCACATGTCCACCTAGTTAAAATCCAAAGAAAACAATAAGATAATGATGCATAATTGCAGATAATCGGATTTAATGGAATGGACAACCGAAAGAAAACAGCACTCAACAAAAGTTCCCATGTAGTATACTTAAATGGGGAGAGAAAAGCAAAATCCATGTCGAACAAGTATAAAAGTAAACAAAGGAACCGCAGTGTATATGCTATTGTGATTTTTGGCTAAACAAGACCAATAGATCTCGTGGTTTTCCCCTTCTTGATCCCCAGGCTTTCAATTGCAACAAACAATTCCCCAATCCCCAACTATCAATTTTGTCCAATTAAGTCCCTCCACTTCAAATACCTGACTCTGTTAGTGTTTTTGTCATGGATAGAACAATTTACCCATCTGATTAAATTATTTAGCCACCTATCACACTGAAGAAAGAATCCCCCTGCTTGACCTCGTAAGGAGCAGGTGAGTGAACCAAACCTTACGCAGTTCTTTCCTGTTGTGACACTCAACGATTATTTGGGGTTTGATTCACTAACGTGCTCCATACGAGGTTGTTAAGGGGAGAATTCTCGCCTTCAGTGTGACTAAATTGTTCTATCCTACATGGAAATAACATTAATGAGTCAGAGATTTGGTGGGGGACTTTATTGGACAAAATTAATATTTAGAGGATGTATTTGTGGCAATTGAAAGTCTGGGAACCAATTTGACCTAGGGGCAAACTACGGAGACTAATAGTGTTATTTAGCCATTATTATTTTATAGAAACAGAAATTGTATTAAATGGAATCAATACAAGAAAGAATCTCAAAGGCAGGTACTGCAGCATTTCAAGGATATAAATTTTGAGCTTAGACTTTTATAGGAGAAGTGACTAAACTTTTATGCTAATTATCAACCGACTTCAACCCTCCTTCATCCAGGTCTGGGACCAGTTGTGCAAGGTACAACAATTGAGCACATCTGTACGCGCACAACACTGTTCTCTAGATGCCTTATCTTGTAGATAGTTGTCTTGTACATGGGTGGCACCCCTTTGGTGCCCTTTTATGCTATTCTTTTTCTTATAAAAAATGTGTTCTCTAGGCTTATCAGGATCGAGTCCACACACCACAGTGCATACATTTTGCATTCTTTTCAAATTCCAAATGACTACCAAAAGGACCAAAAGGGAAAGGTTGTGAAACACTGGAAGCCTGATATCAGAAGAAGAATGTAATGAAATCATAACTTAAGGCATAACATTGAAGCTTATCAAGAAAAAAAATGATAACCATCGAAGCATGTCTCTTGCAACAAAAATTACTCATTCCTGTCCTAAGATTGATTGTGTTTCTAGAAGGGAAAGCAACTTCTTTACTGTACATGGATAGATTAATAATAAATGGATTGCTTACCAGTGATAATTTCTCCATCACTTGTGATGGAAACTACAGCTGAACTTCTAATTCCACTGGCAGCAAATGCTAGTGCCTGGGGAAAATGCCACTCATCAGTACTAGACCCGGCTGGCCCTTTGAACATACGCATCAATGTTCCACTAGTTGAGCTTGCTGTTGCCTTTCCATGTTGAAAGAGGAAAGGTGTACCCTGGCCATCAGGGGTGTTCGGCTGCCACTTGTGTTGCGCTACATGCGCCGCTGGGGCATTCATATCAACAATTACAACAGTATCTGAAGATGCGTGAATGGCAGCTGCAGGAAGATTGCAGCGTTCAGGACCTGGAACAGCATATGGTTTGATCTCTTTTGGGTTCCGAAAGATGGTCTGACATGAAAAAATCAATGAGGATCATTGATGGAGGATACATAGAAAAGGAAATATGGAGGTTTTAATTATGTAGTATATTTTGTAATATATTATAGTGATATTTTAGGTTAGGAAATTAGGTACTTAATTAGGGTTTAGTTTGGTTTCCTTATATGTTTATGTTTTGTGCCTATATATATATGAGCAGCCTTTTAGGTACAAGGTAGGCATAGATTGAGGAATTACACACACTGTTGATTCCTCCATCTTTATCCCCTAATTATCAATATCATCTCCTAGTGTTTTTGTGTTCTTCCTAGCAATCTCTTTTGTGTTCATTGTGTTTTTGCATCCCACACAACTATAAATACCAAAGTTAAATCATTTTGACAAAAAGAAAAGGAAAAATAAGCACAAGGATATGATATTATAAATTCAACATCTTTGTAATCATACTTCAATTAGTTTACTACTGAACCTGATTGTATTCTTCATTTTAGGCTTTTTATAAACCGTGATTTATTATTTTAGCCTTTTATGATTTATAGATTAGGCTTTATATAGCCCACATAATTAAATTTATGTTGTCATGGGGGAAAAATGTCAGATAAATTCAATTTTCTTCTTTTAGAATATGATCTCATAAAAAAGAGGACGTGACAAAAGCTGAAGTTTCCATTTAAAAGCTTCCATAATAAATAAATATAAATAAATAGTCGACCTAAGAGATCTTCAATCATTCAACTTACACTCATTAGTAACATATTAATGACGTCAACAACTTCATCAAGTTCAAATAGTCCTGTTCATCTCAGCATCTCCATAATGCAACATTACCTCTGTAATATACATACATATTCCCCTTTTCTAACATTTCTGCTATCATTTGTGATGCACTGGAGCATCACTGCCCAAATTATATCTACCAATTGATGCACAAGAACTTGCTTTTCTGTCTTATATGGAAACTCTATGCTGATTATATCGCTTGGGTGATTGACGAAGTTGGAATGCTCATAAAAGTAAAACACAAAATGGTGTTTTTTTTTTTTTTGATAAATGAAATGTACTAAAGAAAAAAATGTACCAAGTGGGTAAAACCCACAAAATGGTATTTCACAAGCTAACCAAGTAGCTTTCTTCAACAATTCTCTTTTATGTTTATTTGACAAACTCTTACCTATATTTTCCATCTAGTGATTTTCTATACAAATTTTTTTTTAGAAAAAAAGAAAGGAACTTTTTTCCTAGTTTGTACAAAAAGGATGTATACTTGTATATATGCAAATACAAAACTATATCAAAACTCATAAAAACAGAAGTACAGCCAAATTGAAATTAGTAGTTACCTGCAGATGAAGAACATCTGCCAACGGCATCTTCTTCATATGAGGGACAGTCAGAAGCTGGGATGGAGTTTGACCGAAATAAGCGATCTGGTCTTGCGTAGCACGTTGATGTACCTTTTGTTGATATACATGCATAAGTAAGGGGGAAAGGACATAATTCTCAAATTGAACAAACACTATAGCATGGCAAAACAGGCTTACCGGATCTGAGATCTTATCAATATCAACTGTCCCTTCATAGGTAATGTAGAAAAAAACATTATTTGCCAATATAGCTTCTTTGCCTCGTTGCTTATACCTGAAAGTTCCAATTCATTCGTAAACATCCATTGATTAAGAAAGGACACCAGGTTAAAATAAAAAGAACATAACCAACTTCAATAGATTGCAAATAAAGGGATGGAAAAAAATGTTTGCGAAAGAAAGAATACTTCTTCAAGAAAGAAAAGACCTACCCAAATATGAGATCGATCCATTCGTGCAAGCGTGCAGAGACATGCTCGCTCTCAAGAGCCATCTGGTGCTTATGAATGAAATCAACTGGGTTTTCAGCCCAAGGAGGAAGTCTGACAGAATCTGAAGTATTGAAAGCAATTACAGGAATGAAAATTCAATAAACAAGGCCCACTTCTCTTCCAAAGACGGAGGAATATGAAGTTCATACCAAGCTTTCCTCCCAATTGTGTTGTACCAAAGTCTATTGAATTTTCATTGGTTAATATCTCAGGGAGGTAAAACAGCTCAGGAACCTACAATACATAAAACAAAAAAGGCATAAACTCCAAAATAAATGCTCTACTACACAAACTGCTGTGCATTTGAATATGAGGGCAGATGAATGTGCTGAGAACTGATTGAAGTGATATGAGGCAGATAAACAAAATGTAAAATAAGATAAAACCAACACATACCAATTCCTTCACATCACTCATGTCCTCAAGAACTCCATTCCAAGTGGCAGCTATGTCTGAAAACATCCGGTCTGCATGATCAAATTTTCCACCTTGCAGTTGAATTGAAAGTGTGGTAAAAGGTTCAGCTCTAACAAGATAATACAAAACCTGTAGACAAAACACCAGAAATGATACGAGGTGTTACACAGCATCTTTAATACGCTTTTAAAAGAATACAAAATTCACCTAATTGACACTAAAATATAAAGGAGAAAAGGAGAACATTGAATGAAATGCAATTAAAAAAACATAACCAATCAGAAATAATATTATTTTATACATGAAATGAATGTCTTAAAAAGATTCGATTAACATTTATAGAGATTTACATTCAGAGGCGGATCTTAAGAGAGATAAGTGGGGGCCATGGCTTCGACAATGTTTTGAATTTTTTTTAGTTTTTAGGTTAAAAATTAATGAAAAGTAAAACATATAACATATTTGGCCCCTATCCCAATTGGTCCCAATTCCCATATCTAATGGCTAATTGTCAGGGCCTTCACGCTTTCACTGTCGTTGTCTCCACTGATGCTCCATTGTGGTGGATTAAGTTAAAGCCTTCAACTTTGATGAATATGTCTTCCTGTGGAGAAATATTATCCTTTTGACTTCACTTACCAAGAGAAAATAAATTGGACATTTTAGCTAGCTACAACATTTTATACTTGATGCACCAAATCATCTAATTTTAAAAAATTTGTCTATTATCTTTTAGCTATGTTGAGCATTGGTGGAAACATAAAAATCAAGGCTTACTATTTGATTGATAGATTGATTCATGTTTTATTGACTTTTTCGGTCTCCACATCTACTATAGAACGTGCATTTTCAGTAATAAAAATAGTTAAAACAAGGTTTCACAACAAAATGGAAATGAGTTTCTAACAAATAACTTGGCTATCTACATTTGAGGAAGAAGGCACTGAAAAGTTTAGTTCTGAATCAATTATTGATTATTTCAAAGCTTAAAAAGACCGTCAAGCATTACTTTAGATGAAAAACTATATTGTTTTTGGTATTTTTTTCTATAAACATATTGTAAAACATAAATATCTATGACTTTATTTTGACTTAATTAATAATAGTGTTGTAACGAGATCGATAAAGATAACCAAAATAAATAGCGAAACATTGATCAAAATAATCACACAAAACAAAAGAAACAAGATTTATATGGTTCAACTGGTTAAGCCTACGTCCACGGGCAAGAGCTGAGAAATTCACTGAAGAGTACAAAAGCAGTCCCAACCGTTTGTCTTCCAAACCCTAACAAACACTTATAAGCATGCTACAAAACAGGTCAAAATATTTGCCTCGGGGGCAAAACCCCCCACCCCCAAAAGATTGGGTCTTCACATCAAATAGTATTAATTTTAGTCTTGAGAATTTGGCCCCCTCAAAAATTCTTCTCAAGATCCGCCACTGTTTCCATTTGTAAACTGGTTAATTCCTACGTGGAAACTATGCAATAGGCAGGTATTAAAACAGAACTCTAGAGGAGTTCCAAGACTATAGTAAGACAAATAAAATTTAGGAGATAGACTACAGAAAACAAATGTATTGAACAAGCTGACAAAATCAACCTTTTTCATGAACTCGAGGTAAACATCTAAGAGTACTGCAACTTCAAGCAATTTTAATAAATCAATAAGACAAAACTCCAACTAAAAACGGAGAAGAGAACCTACTGTTCCAGCACTTGAGTAATGCGAACCATAATGGAATTTGGGGATGACTGGATCGTCAAAGCTAGAATATCGCTCTTGAAATTTTTTTAGCCGATCCGCATTCAATGCCCCAACAGGCTGCAAGAATGTATAAGGCTATAATGACAACCAAAAGAGAGAATCTAAAGTAACTGAAAGCAAAACTCATACTATGCCACCTTTGAAAGATCTCGGTAAGATGAAGGATTGGCAAGATCCAAACTCTCTGAATCATAATCAGACAGAATCCATGGGAAAACTGGATACTGCAAGGAAATAAAAGAAACTCAGTCATAGATGCCTCACACTGACGCATATAACATGACAGATTTTTTTTCCTGATAAGTACATATAACATGAGAGATTATCCACCACACATGCACGAACAAATACCTACCTGAGTGATGTCATTATAACTACGCCCAGCCAGTGTATTCAGCAACATTAAATATTCAAAATTGCTGATCTGCAGAAAAGTTGTAATTGAACCAAATATTATTATATTTTTCTATTTGAGTACTGATCTAAAAGAAGAAAACAAAATAGTAAATGAAGCATCTGATATATGTGACATTCTTTCTCAATTTATACCTCCCACCTAGCCCAGCGCTCCATTAGCTGAGTTCGTTTCAGAAGTTGGTCCGGCCTCTAAAACAGAAAATAATTCATATAAGTCCTGGATTGCAGTACTTACGAATAAAAAAAAGGGAATTATGATTGCAATAGAAAAGGTGAAGCTTTCTATTGATCGTTAACCGGCTTAAAGATCTCTCTCTCCCTGGCAAGCACGTTTGGCATATGCACGTGCATACACACACAAACACATTTATCCATGAATTAGCATCTCAAAGAAAACATAAATCATAACAGCTAGGTAAAAACCTGAGTTGCCAGATAAATATTGTTCAAATGAGGAGGCCGTGCTTGAACAATAGCTCGATACGCATTTCTTCGCCCCTCGGTACTCTGGAAGGTTTACAGAAAGAATTTTGAAAAGAAAATACAATTCCATTGGAAGGAAATTTCAAGAGTCAGAAACCATCCAAAACAAATCCTTTTTCATAATAATAGAGCAAATGGACTGGAAATGGCATGTTTGGATTAGAAGATACCCCGAAATCAAAGAAGAAGTTTGAACGGTCAACCATAAACAGCTCCAGAGCACTTCTTCTAAGGAGATATCTGTGGCAGAAATAAACAAGTAAGAAGAGATCAGGAACTACTTATCAGCGAAAATAGAGGAGAGAGAGAGAGATCAGGAACCATGACAAAACAGAAAATATCAAATGATGAAAGCACAAACTTCAGCAGGCAGTGACAATATTATACTTCACACATTTTTTCTATTTAAGTAAAAATATATCCATGAAAGGGCACCAAGGGTGTGTGAACGCATGCACAAGAATCAATTTACATCAAAAATATTCAATGAACTCTAAAAGATCTTCATAGTTTGAAAAAATGCCCATTGAACCAAAAATGCAGCATATGTATATATGTATACCACCTATTGTTGATTGATCCAATGAGATTTTTCTCTCCCTCAAAAGTCCTTTCATTAAACATTATTATGAATATGGTAAATAATAAAATAAAGTCACATTTTGTTCCTGAAAAATATAAATTCTACAGAATATTTCTTATGAGCAATAATGTCTTGCATAGTAAAGAAGGAGAAGACATGCAACAACAGAAAGTGGAAGTTAGTGTTATCACTTAGGCATGTCACATGAGATGAAATGAAGTTCGGGGCTGTTAGGCAAAACAATTCTAGTCAACCATGCTCATTGGTGTAGGAGCCCCCAGTGAACTTTAATATAGAGTTAAGGCATTGAGCCAAGGTCTTCTGCAATGGAATTTATATCAAAACCTAGAAGCCCATCTGCAGGCAACTCTTAAACTTTTTTGGGTGTGGGATAGAGACATTTGAATCTATAACACTGAGATGTTGAGGGACTCAAAAGAACGTAAAAGGAAGATAGAGAGAGAGAGAGACTATGTATTCTGATTGTTAAAAGCCAACAGAAAACATGAGTTCCAACTATCACCCCAAACTAGCAATCTTCCTGCGAATACGTGCAGGACCTGTTAGGGAAATTATCTATAAATTCTCATTCAACTACATGAGTAGGAAAAAAAAGGTTATATATTAATAAATATAATATGTGAGGCCTACAATTCAAAATTTAAAGAAAAAGTAAGTAAAAATTGAGTACTACTATATGACACTTGTTCTAGGCCAAAATAACTCACAGCATATATAGGCTTTCATAGTCTCAATACTAAATCATAAAAGTCTATCCTATCTTTATGCCCATTTCTTTTACTTATTCCCATTTCCTAGGTCAGTAGCTTTTTCAATCCAAAAAATTCACAAAACTTTTAACAACTTGATGCAATCACCATATCCTAAATGCTGAGAATTTCATACCTATGTCAAAGATGAATTATATAGAAAATAACAAGAAGGATACTCAAATTATCTGAATGCCGGAACATAGTATATGAAACAAAAATAGGATAATATAAATCTACTATAACACATCACCTTCGACTATAAATTTGATGAAGGGAAGACATCAACCAACTATGATCCTTTTCTTGGTTTCTCAATTCAGAAGTGCCCTCTGATCCATCCAAAGAAGCATTGCTTTCAGTGTTATCAACTATAAAATTTATTCTCCTAGTTGTTACCTGAAAAGACATTGGTTCCTATGCTCAATAACAAATATTGTAACTAAATCCAAATAGAAACGTCACACTAATAGAAAGATTAAGATCAGGATGTCAGAAACTTGTCTTATTCAAGTTTCAATAAGAAACATGTAGATCACTCCATATATAAGAAATTCATAGAATATGTTTGCAGAGCTTACTTGAAAGGTTCCTCGTACAACCCTCAGTGGCCGAACCATAGATGAAGGAAGCTCAAGAACAATCCTTTCATCAAGTTCACTGGGAACATACCCAGACGAAACTGTTGATGAAACTTGGATCAAATCTTGGTCACTGGCAAGTTGAGTTTCACCAGATTCTGTTGGTACCTGCAAGGTTTGCTCAGTTGTGCCATGCAACCTCTGCTGATTCTCCCCACTCTGTTCTACATCATAGGCTTTGCAATCTAAAGGGTCACTTTCTCCCTGTTCATCCTCCTCATTCACTACATCCATCGAGATTGCTTCTGCAGAAAGAATAGGAGCATTTGACAGATTTATCACATTTCCTTGATCCTTTTTTATCTCAATTTGATCATCATAATTAGCAGCAGCTCCCAAATGGTCCTTCCCAGTATAGTTCCTCCTCAAACATCGCCTCATCCTTGAAGAACTTTCCATAAAGTCCAGCTTCCAGAAAACCTACGCATTCGATAAAAGAAATGAATAAAAGAATCAAATAGTTAGAATTTTAACATAACTCAATAAAATCTCACAACATACGCGTTCAGGACGGCATAAATGGTCCCCTAATGGCCCAAAAAGGCATTTCATCTCAATCAAGTAGTGAATAAGTTTGCGCCAAGCACGAATCCCCGTGCATAAATGATGTCGTGTTATTACATCAACTTGCATACGCCTGTCAATCTGGTAGAATATAATTAAATAAATACAGTATACTGCCTCAATAAAAAAAATGATAATCATGATAGCCAGCAGTAATCAAACCTCTGATCGTTGCATGTTTCTTGCTAAAGCAAAACTTGCAACAAGGACAGCGATAAATTTATACGATAAAGCATTAAAATCTTTCCCGTAGACTGATTTTGTATCAACTGGTTGCAGACATTCATTCCAGGCAACTATCATGGCTTCAGAAATATTCCATCTCTTCACACGCTCCATATCACTAGTGTTTCTCCGCTGTGCAGATGTGGCCATTGCAACAGCACTGAGACCTCTTCCAGAACCAATCTTTGCACTGCGTTCAAGATCACGTGCAGCTGCCAAGGCAGCAGCTTTTGCAGCAGCCTTGTCTCTAGGAAGAGCTGGCATTTTGTTAGGCGCCTCCAAAGGTTTCTGAAAGCTTGAAAAGGTCTGTAGCCTAGTTGTTTTGCGCTCAAGCAACGAGGAGTCACGCCTGAGCTGTGCAGTTGTTGTAGGAGCCGGGGCTTCCCAACCGGCTGCACCAGCAGCAATCATTGCCAGTGCCATTGCAGCAGGTGGTGACGCAAAAGCAGCAGCCCAAGCTGCAGAGATCATTGCAAGAGCAGACTGAAAGGAAAATGATTGGAATAGCTTAAACAACTTACCAATAACAACATATAACAAGAAATAAATGGAGTAGAAAAGCCATAATCCATTGCACTAACAGAATCTTCAGACATAGACAACCTTGAGATTTTAAAGAAACAATTTACAATATTCAGATTTAAGGCTTGAAATTAGTACCCTCAATATGTGGAAAGACACAGCTGATATTTTACAGGCATAAAATATTAAATTGGAAATAAAAATGAATTAAAATGTTCAATAACCTCTAAAGGAAGTGCATCAGCAGCCAATGAACGATCATCAACAATAAGAGGATTCAAGCCATCAGCAGTGGCAAGCTCATGAATTCCTGCCAAAAGTGGCCGCCACCTCCTCAAAACTGCAACAAATGGTGGTACTATAGCCTCAAGATACTGTTTACGAAGTGGCTTTCTGTCCCTGCCAACAGCATGCCATACCTGCAATAGACATGTCAACCTAACATCATAACGAAAACAACTATCAACAAACAAGACAACCACAGCACTGATGCTGCATGTAAAAGGTGGAAGGTAAGAAACACTAAAACTTAAATTATTAACTCAAGGTAAAGTGAATATGAAAAAAAAAAAAAAAAAGAATAGAGAGCTAAGCGAAAATTAACTTTTATATTTATTGTGGATTCTATGCAGAACTAACCTCAGAATAAAGGACACAAGCAGCAACCAACACTCTCTGTCTCTTAGAATCAGAAATTGGCATGTTTAGAACAGGTGAAAGCACACTGTACATCAATAGAAGGAATTAGTTTTGCCACATCATATAAATGAACCATGGAAGTAGACGATTCTGTGACAGAAACCACGAAAGGGCAATGATAGAAGAGCCTTTATGAATCATACAATCATAACGTACTTAGACTATTAGATTGTCAGAGACATAGGTTAACGTGATAAAAGTTAAAGGTATTTGTAGGGAACGCAGGGAACAAGCTTAAACCCATGGAACTACTTCACAAGTCTAATCATACTTTCTGCTAAGTAACTCTAGTCCAAAACTGTCTGTAGCACCATGACCATCATTTAAGTTAGAAATACGAAGCAAATTGAGCACTGACATACTTATACCATTACCATGGGAGGGCCACCAAGGCATCCAATATCATGAAGGAACTATGGAGAATGTGCTTTATAAATTTCAAAGTTATCTTGGGGAAAAGGAAAAGATAAGTTGATTTACCTCCACAGTAATGCTGAACGTGGTTGTCTCATTGACATTCGAGAACTGTTATCTAAGGATACAATGTCCCCTGCTTGCCGATGCAAGCCATCGAACATCCCATCTTCTACATTTACATTTCTCATGAGCATACTGTTTTCACCATAATCTTCTTCCCTCATAGAAAGAAGCACCATTCGGAGCATGCATAAGAAAGGTTGGTCACTGTCCAATAACTGGTAGAGTGACGTCATTCCTCCCATCCCAGTACCTGATCCTCCACCTATACCAAGACCACCACCAAGTCCTGACTCATCTAGCAACAAAGCTTGGAGCATAGACACCGACTTCTTTACTAAAGGAAGTTCAATCCAGTTTCCATTTGCATCTTTTTCCAAAGTAGATTTCCAAGATTCCCAGCCACTTCCACCACCACCAAAGACAGCTGTTTTTGAAGGAAAGCCAACACCATACCACAATCGACTCCTGTACTTCCAACCCTCAGCCAAATCCATAGCAGAGCTCCCATACGACACAAAAGAACAGGAAACAGATTCATAAGGCTCAGCAGCAGCAGCAGCGGTAAGTCGTTCCATCACTGCTGCAGAAATCTGCCCATTGACATCAGCCATTGAAGCAAGTACCTAAAGGGAATCTTAGTAGCATAAGTGCTATGAAAGTAGAAAATTGTAAGTTCTTTAAGAGGAAAGATTGAAAATAAAATTAACTTGCAATGATAATATACTTTCGTAGAGCAAAGCAGATAACACTCGGGGCAATATGTAATGCTAGAGTCTAGAACGAATTGTAAAGGATCAACTGCTAAGAGTAATGAAACCCCAGTCAACACATCAGAAAAATATCAATATGGAAAAGAAAGATCACAAGCAAAATTAACAGAATACAACTACTTAAAAGAATTGCACCACTGAAAGAATAACTATTATTCATGGCACCACCACCACCCCAAAAAGAAAAAAGGAAAAAGAGAAGCAAAGTGTGTGCAAATATGCCTGTGACCCAATGCACATAAATGTTGTTGTATTTGAGATAACTGTATACATACATCAATAGGTAGTCCCCCAGAGTCACTAGATAATGATCCACGACTGCTCGCAACTTCTGATTCTCCAATTGATGTCAATGAATTTGATTGGTTGTTCAGGGGAGAAACAAGAGAAAGAGGAGATGGAGATGCGTCGGCTACACGTGATGCATAAGATTGTTTACTTTGTAACCGTAGATGATCTTCCACAAGCATCAAAATCACGATTGCATTCTCTACCAAAAATACAGAAAGCTGTGCAGCATTTTCTGCTTCTGCCTTAGCCTCTTTTGGGGCTAGACCCTCTGCTGCAACTCCAGCAGCTGCTGCAGCTATAACTTGAGTCTGATGCAAAAGAAAAGCTGGATGTAGACATTATTGCAGTTTTTTTTTTCTCCAATACTCATCAAGATGAGGGGGAATACACACACAAACAAACACAAAATTGTGGACCTTTTTTTATAAGAAAAAGTAAATGCACTATAAAGACCAACGGGGTGCCAACCCACATACAAATCATTTACAAGCCAAATTTTCTTTTTTTATATAAAAATTTACAATCCAAATTTTCAATGAACTCAGTAAATTCTTCATCATTTAAAAAGTTCCATTAAACTATAAAAGAAAAAGAGCATGGAGCAATCTCTCATTTATCAATGTAAGGGACTTTTCCTCCCCATCAAAAGCCCTCCTATTTCTCTCATTCCAAGAAATAGATGAAGGAATTAATGCTATTACTCTCTCCATCTCCTTAGTCCCTCCAAGCCCCCTGAAACCCCAGATAATCTATCGCTCTGTTCATCTCCTTAGTCTCTCCAAGCCCTGATAATCTTACTTTTCTTATGAGTATCATTAATCTTATCCTTAAAAAAGTTAAGACACATAAGCTGCAAGAATAGATAGAATGAGATTAGAAACGGAATCCAGTAAAGCAAAGAATTAGCAGCAGCATGTAGTTCTTCTACATTCAATGGAACACTTTTAAGTATGAACTTATAAATGTGTAACCTAAAATATAACTTTCTGCATTCCCTTTGTCAGGAGACTTTGTTGATTAGTAAACAAAATGCTATAAATAAAATATTATATTGACAAAAACAAAAACAAAAGAAAACTACCCAAAGCATTAAGGTATGCGTTCCTTTCATCTTATATAACATTTGTTCTAAGGAACAAGAAACTGCAGAGACAATAATCAAGACTTACCTGAACCTGCAGTTCTCTGGCAGCAAAGTCTAGCAACCCCCCCAGAAGCTTTCTTTTAAATATTGGTAAAGATTCTTCACGCCTTCAAAAGACGAAAAGGTTAACCAAATATAGTAATCAATAATATATAAATGGGTATCATTTCAAGTTGAAACAAACAATAAGAGCCTCCCGAAATTGCTTAATTTAGACAAAGAAATAAAATATTATAGAAAGCATTTGAAAAGTAGAATTCAATTGAAAACTCAACAAATTTAACAGCAGAGAACAAGAATAGCATTTGCAAAGTGCAATATCTGAACAGTAAAGACAAATTCCGGCAAAATTATGGAGCAAATACTTTTGCAAGCTCTGAAACAAGCATAGGCCATTCCAAGCAAACTGCAAGTCATACTTTTGCATAATTTTATCTTACTCCTACTCTAGGTGAATATATAGACTATTTATAAATAAATTAAATAAAAATTACTACAAGTTGTTATTTTAGACACCTCATATCCAAGTCAGACAACAATGCATCTGTAACCATATCATATTGGTACAGTAGGCCAACATGAATAAGCCATATTCTACATCACTGCACAATTAATACATTAGACATCTTGAACTATTCCAAAAAAAAATTATTGTCGAGAAAGTCCATGGACAGCAAATACAATGGCCCACCCTTTCATTAACTACTCTTTACAAAACAGTGCAACAAGGTTTACGACCACTGGATCAAGGATATTAAGGAAATTGAAGAAACAAGAAACAAGCAAACATGGTGTAAAATATGGGTGCAGTCACTGCAATATAATTAAACAGAGTTAGGGTATGCCAAAGGGCAATTCTTCCAACATAAAGACCACATCCCTAGATGTGAATCTTCTTGTTGGTTGATGTGCACTAATAATATATTTTTAACAAAATTTTCAAAATCAAATGAAATAAAAAAAAAATCATCAAAACAACAATAGGCGACAAGTGGGCAGTTTGGGAAAAAATCAGCCCCACCCATCTGTGTTCAAGAGATATCATCACAAACCAGTATAGTGGCCAAAAATATTGTCTAAACTAACAGAAAAGGCAATCATGAACCTGATTCCGTTAAACATCCAATTCTAAAAACTACGAAAATTACAAAGAAACTGGTCAGGAACATATAATAATACCTAATTCTTTGCTCTCCAGTGCTAGATCCACCAACAATAGAAAGCCATTCTGCACAATGAATTGTAGCTTCAATATCCTGTAAAAGGGAAGTGATGACAAAACAATATAAATGAAACTGATACAGCTAGAACTAAGGCAAGGGGAAATATATCTGATAACATCAATGAAAGTGAAATATCTGTGAACTCGTCATGTCGAGGTGAATTTTCCCAGGTCATTGAACTAATTAGATTGTGCAGTTTAAAAGAAAACAAAGTAACTTAGCTAACACTGACACCATCTAAAAGTTAAAAGAGGAGAAAAGAACATAAAAAGAAACTATGCAGATACTTAACAATATTCAGATTGCCAGCTATTCAAGAAAGAAAGATAGCTTGAAAACACACAGTACTCAACGTTGAAAGAAAGATTATCGAGCAAGTGTTTTGGCAAACATGGCATGTGCTGTGCATTGAACCTTTTTTTAAGGGGGAAAGGGGGGCTCAGTGAACAAACAACAATGTCTATCCTGAACAAATACACTATCCAAACAAGTCCATGGAGGGATAATTTTATGCAATTATTGGAGGCCTGCACAAGATCTCAAATACTCATTCATATGAGTCCAAGCAGGCCCCAGGCATGGACAGTCAAGACGCATGTATATCTGCAATGATTTGCAACGTATACAATCCCCTCTGTAAGCAATGCAGCTTAGAACATGTGATAACAATTTCCAGGTCACAAATGACTGAGAATGAAAAGGTTTAGCCAATTATCAGGACATAACACAAAAGAAAAGAAAAATGAAATTTCATTTCAAATTCCCTTAAGATAATTCGACACTGGTTTATAGCCCCTCCTCAAATAGCAATAAAACCAAATTCAGACAGCACAAAGCTATCTGCAAGAAATTATAGCACGCAGAGGCTTGCTATCAACACCATCACACCAGGCAAGCAATCTATTAATAATATGCAGGATGTCCAACCAGAAAATTCATAGAGGCTACTTATTACAAGGGAATAAGTACTGTACTAATGTGAAAAAATTGATGGTTATCAACCTTCCATCCATCCTTTTGGCGCATTGAATGCTCCAACATGATAATCAGGAAATTGTGTATGAGGTCCTCCACATCTGCATAGCTTGCTGAATTAGACTGTTTGCTTGCATCCTTCTGTAAGAACAAGTAGTAGTCAGAAATCTAAAAAGAGCTGCAGGTTTATATTTGTACAGATTTTTTTATAAGTTAATATGTACATATTTACTCTGACTACATTATTTTATCGCCCAACCCCCCCAAAAAAAGAACATATACATGGAGGAAAGAGTCAAGATTGAAGTTGAAAAAATTACCTCATAGTTGGAGATAAGGATCTCTAAAATCCACTCAGGCCACTCCTCCATTTTTGTCAGACTGCTTCTATTTTCTTGATGACTGCAAGCCAAAAACAGAAGATCCTGAAATTATAGAAAGAAGCAGCTCAGAAACTAAAATAAAACAGCTTAATCAGGAAAACTGAAAAACTGAAAGTAAATGCAAGACATCAAAATTATGAATGTTTATTATTATATAAAGAAAACAAATGCAAGACATCAAAATTATGAATGTATATTATTATATAAAGAAAACAAATGCAAGCCATAAAAAATTTTCAGAATGCTGCAGCTAGATGCAATCTTTTAGTCCAATCAATCCTGTCAAATAGGGGAGAGGACCCTTCAGAAATCTTTTAATTTTTGATAAATCAAGGACTGGCAATTCTAATACTTCTACCAACTATTTCCAGAACCCCTTTTGGTTGACAACACACAACCTATAACAACAGGCATCATGCAATATGAGTAAAGTCAAAATGCAAATGCACATATCAAGCAAAAATTAAAACTTCTTTCCTTTTAAATCAAGAGACCAGAAAAATAAATTCCATTCAAAAAATTCCCTAAAGATAAAAAAAAAGTAAAAAGAAAAGCTTCCATTAAAAGAATACATGCATGCATGCACACTGCACACAGAAGTTTTGATGGAGTACACAAGGAAGAACAGATTTAGGGTTTTTAATTTAGGCATTATGTGTTATTTTGATTATGGGGGTAATTATGTGATTGTGGAAAAAGTACGGGTAGTTAGTGTTTTTAGGAATTACCATATTTAAGTTTAGTAGTTAGCTTCCTTATTTAACTTCAGTAATTAATAGTTAGTTTTCTTATTAGAGTAGGACTAGAGTTTCTAAGATCTCTATATATGAGACATCCCTACGTTATTTGAATTAGCTATTGATGAATAAAAAAATTATTATTCATATTTGCTTCTTCACTGTGATTGGAAAATACATGTGATTTGGATTACTTATCTTTATTTTCTTGCTACTGTTTTTTTTCTCCTACGGTTCTACATCAAGTTTCTTTCAAGAACCAGGGAAAATAGCTATTTTCATTCAAGAAATTCAGGGATACACATAATAGTGTTAAAACTTCTTTCTTTCAACCTCAAACACCAGAATGAACAACACATACATACCTGAAGTGCTCGGCTTTGCAAAGCCTTAGACGCATATGGCAGTGAACGCAACAGGACCAACAAAAGTTGCAAATGCTCAAAGCGATGACCAGAATCATAAAAGTTCAGCCCATCCTCCGTTGAAGATGCATTAATCTGAAACCAAAAGAATACAGATTCTAGCAGTCAGGTTGATGACTTCATAAATATATCCAAAAGAAGTGATGATAGCACCAAAAGCAGGGAAAATCCTCTTCTCAAAAGTAAGTGAGGTCATAAGTACAGAAAAACATCAAAGGACCTTAAACGTAAAACATCAAGGTTGCATGAACTAAATCTAGGCACTAGAAAAAGCATACAGGAAATGTTTAAGAAGAAGCACATAAAATGCTTTCAGAAGTATGAGTATCCCTGACAAATAGCTAAAGTTTTTCCATGCGGTAAAAGTATAGAAATTTTGTATATGATTAAACCATTGATGCTACACAACCAAAAAGAGATATCTCCAGAAAAACAGTAACAACACTGTGGAAACATGAAATACAAACTTTTAACTTCACTAAAGACTTAATTTTCTAGAAGAACGCATATACCCATGAAAATACGACAAAATAGGCCGATCAAAATATGGAAAGAATTAAATGTGTATCTGCTGCCTCAGTCCCTTACATGTATAAAAAATACGACTCACAGTTTATGAAATTCAGAATAAATAAATATTATGTAAAAATAAAAATAATAAAACGTTATAAAAATTCTAAACAAGGATATAGCTCCTATATTAAATCAATAAGATTTTAACCAATAAAAAGATAGGAAAAACATTTGAATATTTGATTTTGGGAAGAAATTTTTATCATTGATAAACAAATGCAAGAAACAAACAGAGCTGATCAAACAAGATTGTACCATACCGAGGCCCCTAATAAAGCCGTATATACATTGTTAGTCATAAGCCTGTTTGGAGCAGCTTGGAAAGCCTTATGCATAGCAAAAAGTAGAAGAGAAACTTTATCATCAAACATGGTACCACCACCATCATTTAGTCCACCACCCAGAAGGTTGCTTGTCATATCCAAAGAAGCACGTGAAACAAATTTCAGATGTCCATATGATATTAAAGCACCCAACAGCCCAATTATCCTTACAACAATGCCATCGCTTTTGTCGACATTGTAAACATTATTTCTTGCACTGTCAGCACTAATTGATAGACTTATACCACCCAGATTTTTAATATACGGAATTTCAGAAACTGATGACATCCTTTCTATTTTCGTGCCAGGGGAAATAGCAACAGGGCTGCTACCACTATAGAGTGGCTGAGATTCACACTCTTTACCATGAAGAATTGAATCCCTTTCCTTTAAGGATCCTACTTCATCATCCTGACTATTTTCAGGAACCCCACTACAACTATCTAGTTCAGGTTCAGGTTTTGACAAGCTCTCATCACTCTTGGCCATAGATTCTGGAACATTATGGTCACCAGCTTTAGCTTCCCGCTGCAGCAGAACAAGAAGTGTCTCTATTCCACCAGATCCTATGAATGACTCTGCAAATGTTTGAGCTCTAGTTGTATTTGGTTGTACCACTAGCCTGTAAATCAGATGCAACATTCTTGCAACCTGAAAGCAATAAATAAGAAATATTTCAATAAAATTATAAAAAAGATCCAAAGAATGCCAAAATAAATCATGAAGTATAACATATTCATAGCGGCAAAGTGCAGATAACTTGTTCCTCATGATTACCAAACCTCAAAACAAAAAATAAAACCACAGAGAACCATCAGTCATGCCAAGAAAAAAGTTATGGACCACGGCATTGTAAACTTCACTTCTTCAGACATTAATGTTCTCTAACGATATAACTTATCAAAAGCAATGTTCTCCAACAAAATAATAGTTTGCCATTGTCATGCAAAATGCACCCACTTAATGATATGTATCATAGGCTGGTTCAACGCCATACTATTTATCTAGATCATCCACCAAATTTTTTTTTTTGGATAAATTAAATCATCCACCAAATCTTAAAAAAATGATTTCATCAATTCCATGTCTATTCGATTTTTCCCTGGTCTTCTAAATAAATCAACTCACTCATTTTCACCAATGCATTCCTAGACATTTTTCTTTTAAATATTCATTGAAAGAGCATCAAGGGATGCCAACTGCCAACCCTTATACAAATTTCTTACATGACAAAAACTTTATGAAGTCAATGAACTCGTGTTCGTTTACAAAAGAATGCCCCTTAGTCCAACAGCTAAGGGTGTGAAGCTACCTATCTTTTAACAATCCCAAAGGCCGCTTCTCCTCTCCATCAAAAGATCTTCTATTTATTTCATTCCATGCTAGCCAAAAAATGGAGTGGAACCAACGCTATAGTCTTTCTCAACTCTTTAGAACCACGAATGTCATTCCACGCCCAAATGTCGTCAAAAATAGACTCAGCCCCAACCCAAGAAATTCCTAAAATTCCAAGAGCCAAATCCCAAAGATACCTAGTCTAAGAACACCATAACAAGAGATGATTAGAAGACTCTGGCTCATTCTTGAAAGAAAACACCGATTGAATCGGTGGTCAAAATTCTTTCCTAGACCGCTTGCCAAGCAAAAAAAGCAACCTTGGATAGTGCACAAGTTTTGCAAATAGCTTTCCAAGGGACACTAGCACTCCCCTCCTCCAGACAATCAAAGCAAGGGCCCTGTAGAAAGACTTTACATCAAAAAATTTCCCCTCCTTAAGCTTCCAAAGAACTTTATCTTCACAGCTCAAGTACAATTTAGAAGCATAGATCATGTCATAGAAGCTTCTAATACTTTGAAACTCATAATGTACCAGTGAATGGCAATTCCCACACTAATTCCCTAAAATCCACGAGACGCAAGAACTAATCAAAGTTTCCTTGACTCTAGCCAAAGAGAAGATGTCCGGGAATCTTTCCGTCAAAGGAGTGTCTCCACACCACAGATTATTCCAAAAAAGGAAACTAGTACCATTTCCCGCTTTAAACCACACCCATGGGGAGAGATCCTCCCATCCTCTACTAATCCATTTCCACACTAACTCGTAGGACCTGCTTCCCTCCATGGACATCCACACGTTATGCTCCACCCCACATTAAGACACAATGACCTTCCGACACAAATGACCTTTTTGAAGTGTAAACCTCCACAACTATTTTCGTAGAAGTGCCTTATTAAACAAAGAGAGAGATTTAAGGCCCCAAGCCCATAGTTACCAGGAACTTGGTACGTCCTGGTTCACAATACGCGGTACGGGTACGGGAACGTAGTACGTTTGGGGTAGACCTAAATGATTTATACTATGTATAAGTACATGTAAAAAATTAGGTTACTAGATATATTTATGAGTACAATTTAAATAGAACTATGAGCATAATAATAGTTCAGAAGATGTTAGAGTTTTGACAAGATTGTAAAATCAACAAAAATAATATTAGAAAACATAAATTTAAAATAAAGTATGAGTATTCTCTTAAATTCTTTCTTGTGTCTAGAGATCTTTCTTTTTTCAATTTTTTAGCTAAAAGCCTTAAGAAAAATTTGGATGGCCAATTTAAAGGATTCGGTGAGGGAATGCACCACGAATCGGAACGTAAAATCCGGATCATGGTTCCAAGGGGGGTATAGGGATCCTGGTAACTATGCGGCCAACCCCAAACCCCCATTTTCAATCGGTTGTCGCACCACACCCCATCTCACTAAGTGATATTTATATTCCTCTCTCGTGTGACCCCAAAGATTCTGCTTTTGAATATCCTCAAGCCTCTTGCCACCGAATTAGGTATAGGGAAAAGAGACAAAGTACATAGGAAAGCTTGAAAGGGTACTCTTGGCCACTGCTTTTTTTATGAGTAGTGCATTCCGTGATCTTGAACATTTTGTTTTATAACATTATCCTCGTTGTTACCACTTCTACCTACCTTTTCCTAAATGCATTCATTCCTTATATTGTCACTCATTCATCACAACAGCATCATCAAACTACACTGGTTATTCACCAGCCAATTTTCAACATTCCATTTCACTTCATAATGTATAATCAATTTGTAACAGCCTTATACATAATCCATCACACATCATAAATGCACTTTTCCACTCCACCATCCTACCTAATCATTTTCTTCTGATAAATAATCATCCAACCCTTACCCATACATAATGTCAAATGCAGTTCATTACCAGAAGTAATCACTTTTAGGTATCTCTTCACCATAGAAGTTTCACCACAATGTCATCTTGCTCACCTTGCTTTTCTCTAAATAACTCTAGCCTGTAAATACCTTTTGATTCTTCCATATCTTATACTTAGATGGAAACATATAATACTAATTACCACCAATTTCTAAATGCACAGGCAGCTAGGCACTGCCTGTTTGAAGCCACTACACAAACCTTTAATAATTTAGCCCATTGTAGAGGACCTCTTCTTCCTCCAAAAGCACTACAGCTTTGCAGTTCAGTGTAGGCTAAAAGGAGTCCTCAAATGGAGCAATTATGGTTCACATAAGGTAGATTACATTACTTAGGATAAAAAGTCACGTCACTATAAGGAACAATGTCATAATGATGGTGAACAAAGGTCATAGTACATGCAAAAAAAAAAAATCAAAGTGCTAAGATGTTCTTAACTTCATCCAAACAAAATCTAAGTAAAGCACATTTCCCCATAATCAATTGTACCATCACAGACATTATAACCAATAACTTGAAAAAGACACCAGTTTTACCAATCACCTTCCATGTTGAAAATCAAGGTGCAAATAATCATGAATTACACAAATTAAAAGCCAATAACAGCATGTTAGACACTGGGAAATTTACAAGAGGAATATGAAAATAAACAGCATCTAGCAATCACCCCTAATATTTCAAAAATAAAACATCACAAACAAAGTAAAATTACCTGATTTGGCTGTGGGCAGTCAACCATGAATCCAAGTAAACAACAGACATCATCTGCAGCTAATGAAGGAGGAGCTGCTCCCACTAGAAGTTCGATAATCACCAAGAGCTCATCGACCAAAGCATTCACTTCTCCCACTGGACGTGTATCCTCATCCAGAGAAAAAGTATTTACTGAGTCCTTTTCACGAATTGTCCAGTAGCACCTTCTGCAACCATCCAGAAGCATCTGAATAGCATTGGCATCGCGCATTGCTGATGACTCCGTGAAAACCATGTCTGCAAGTGATGACAGTAATTTCTTTTGTAGTCCATAGTTGCACAAGCTCCAGATTTTCAGATCTAGTAAGAGTGTACTAAAAAGCTGCACTTTAAGGGCATGATTAATCTTCTGATATTGACAAAGGGAAACAATGGAAGCAACAAGTTCCTCATCTCCCACACCATCATGCTTTCCAACATCAAGAGAAGACAAAGTATGCAGAAGATAGTTTAAGATTTTCGACAGAATCTCAGGCCCTCTGGTACGACACAACTCTTCATTGTTCCCTGGGTGTTGAATGGCCATGGAAATAATCCGGAATATTGGCGCAGCTAGGGAAGCTGTGGCCAAGGACAAAGGAAGATCTCCCTGTTGTAGTTCTAGGCTATCTTTATGCACATTGCTTACTACGAAAGGAAGTAAAGACATGGGGCCTCCATAAGCTAACGCCCACAAAGACTCCACGGGTCGCATTCTTGTGGCAACATGGACTTGCCCAAGGACTTCAGCTGGTCGTCGCAGAATGCCTGAATCAACACAAATGCGTAATTAGGAAAGAAGAGCAAAACAAGTCGAGAAATTACTTTTTTTATAAGTAGAGCATGCCATGAAATTATTCAAGCTACTATACAAAAGGGAAATTAAATATTCCTCAACTCTAAATCAAAAAAATAATAATAACAAGAAAGTTGTATATATTTAGTTATTTTACAAATGAAAAATGCCATCAGAAGTTAGACGGGGAAGGCGATTGCTTAAAATTATCACAAAGCACATGGGAGTGTAAATATTAAAACAAAGGGAAGAAACACAAGCACACAGAGTGGAAAGAGGAATAAGGAAAGAAGAAAAAAGCAATAATTATCTCATTACTCCACTAAGTAGGAAAGTTCTTAAAAAAGAAAATGAAAACTTATTCAAACCAGTATAAAGAGAAATAGGGATATGATTATAAGCACAATAGATTTTACATCAGAATCTTCTTTTAGAAAATTGCATTCAGAAACCAACCAAATCACCAATATCAAAATGCACTTCCGCTAAACATCAGATGAGTATATTCAAAATATTTGATAACACAAAGACGATTTAGAGACCTGCAGCACCAGAAGGGGAAGCATCTGGACAGAATCGCCCACTTAGTAGACTGGGGTGATAAAGTAGATGAATGCATCCTCCAATTTCTGCATCCAAAAGAGAACTTTCTTCTGACATATTTCGCACATGGTCATTTGTAGCTAGCCAAGGAAGCCCTGCCCCATTACCAAAAGAAGGCAACACATCGCCCCCTCTCGAAGCTAAACGTGTCATTCTTTCAGGACCAATCGGTTCCTTAAAGATATAAATAGGCCCCATCTCAGCAAACATAGGACACTGGCGACGACGACGCTGTAAACCAGCCATAGTAGGAGGAGGATTTGTCCCAATGCAGCAGAAAGCAAGTGGCTTGGAGATACGAGGGAACTCAAAAGGACGACTTTCATACAAGGAACCATCAATATATAATCTCAGCTCACTCTCTGCTTTCCCCAAAAGTCCCTGCTTGCAAGTATGCTCCAACCCAATAAAATACCAGCACTGCGGCTTAAATGCATGAGCAAAATGTAAAGAAGCCTTCTTTCCCTTCCCGCTACCACTTTCAACAACCAAAAACTGTGCATGAAAATATGCCTCTACACCCTGATTATCAGCAGATAAAAAACTAAACAAACGTGGCATGTGTGCTGTGCCTTCACCAGCAAGTGCACTGGCAGCAGCTGCAGCTGACATCGCAGATGATTTCCCTGACTTGGCTGCCGCAGCAGCAGCAATCGCAGCTGCAGCAGTTGCCGTGTTTAATGTGTCTGCAAATGATTCAATATAGATCCAGGTTGCAAATGCATAACCATTGGTAAATGGCCAACGGCTCTCACCTGGACCAAGCAAACCAGAGCTTTCACCATCAAACTCGAAACTGTATGCTGGTCCCCTGGACTCCTTTCCAACCATTGCTTTCTCTAATGCATGCATTAAGCGAGCTGCCCATACATTTGTAAGTGTTCTTGTAATAACCTGAAGCCAACTATGCAAATCAATGACACTAAGTGAATGCCCCGCTAAGTATTGAATACAATAACATAAAGGAGTTCCATTCCATTTCATATGACCCGTTGAATCAACTTCCTCAATAAAAATCTTCTCAGCTGATCGCAAAAGGACTCCCAATAAACCGGCCATAGAGCACATTGCTCTATTTCTCGTGCAAGACCGTAAAATAGCAAGCAATCCCCGACCCATCCGTGTCCTAGGGGACATGAAAACCTCACTATCACCTACACATGACAGCCAAGGAATAAGCTCACCTGCCACAATGGCAGCCCGAGAGTTTAGCATTACACTAGGAGGATTGTTATCGTCGTCCTCTTCAAAACTTTCGACTCCACCCATTGTGGCTAGAAGTGAATCAACAACCAATAATGCAATGCCCTCTGTATCCTCTCCACTTCCAAAACTCTCAACGCCACTCACAATATTCTTCAGCTTGTCCAAGCTTTCAGGCTTCCCCATAATGGCAGAATCCACTAAATGCAATAACTCGGGAGATACATTTGGCACAACAGCTTTTGGCCTAGGCTTTTTTGGGGAATCGATAGGAGAGTATCCAGATTCCGCATAGAAGCCAGAATTAAAACTAGTTGTTGAGTGTGACTGCTTCATGGAATAAACTACTTCTCTTTCAGGCCCAGGGTTCGAAATAGAACGATCATGTTGCACTTCAGTAACTGGTGAAGTATCATATTGCACCCCATATGTCCCATATAAATGTTGAGAAGTTTCTTCAATCCCACCAGTTGAGCACCTCCCATGATCTGAATATGATGATCGAATTGAATCAACATGACCACCCTGAAATTCACCCACGGCTTTATCTCGATCTTTCAAAGATACCTGTTCAAAGTGGTCTTCATCCACGACTGCAGTAACAACACTAGCTACTGCAGGTGTATCTGAGTTCCTACCACATAGTTCTCCAACCTTCCTCTTTTCTTCTTCTTCTTCCATTGTATTATTGTTTTAAGAACCTAGCAGATACTCGTTCAAGTTGTTTACACGCTGAGCCTGAAAAGTTCAAATAGATGTTTAATACAATTGGAAAAACATTCTCAAATCAATCAGTAATTCAGTAAACGAAAAAAAAGGGGGGGGAGTGGGAGACACCAATAACAATAACCACGGCAAACAAATCATGTACTAATGAAATTACTATTTTGCTCAAATTTTAGCTCAAATGAAGGAAATCCATTAAATTCACCTAGTTGCTAACATTAGAAGCCAAAGGAAGCAGCTTCAAATTCAGTCATATTTGATTACACTACGTAATTCCAAGAAAGCCTAACAAATTGGCAATTATTGATTGATAAGTACACAACGCCAACCAAACAAAACCTACAACAACTCTCTGGCTTACTTGTGACGCGAGTATTTTTCTCATTTGGTAAACAAAAATAACGTAAAACAGCATATTCTCCTCCTTAAATTCTAAGCAACCAAACATAAAATCATCTACAAGATTCTTATTTTGGTGCCATGAACTTACAATCGTACACACAACGAATTCATAATTTGAATCAAGACTCATATGAAAGCTTCAGATCTAGCTAAGGTAGCATGTGCTTGTCTACATACGCACATCTAATGCATAGATATAAATATATCTATACATATGATAGACTTTTCAAAAAGAATACAGTTTCTTCAAATTATCTAAACGGAGATCTCTCTCACATGGAACAATAGATCAATGCAGAAGATCGATTAATTGAATTAGAAGTTGCACACCAATATAAGTATATGAATGTGTATCGAGAGAGAAATTAATCCAAGATGATTTTAAAAGAAATGCAAAGAGAAAATGCATAGATCACAGTGAAACAACCATTGATTTACAACATTGAAATTCAAAATACAATTGTAACATAAAATGGAATATACGTACCTCTTGCAAGATGGATTTCTTCTTCTTCAAAATCGCGATGATCAATTGACACAGAGAAAAAGAGAATAGAAAAAAAATTGTGAATAGAGAATCGGAGAAGACGAAGAGGATGCGACTTGGGCGCAAGAGAGGTGGTGGATTTTAGCAACTAATGGTAATTTAGAACCCTCCCTGTGGTTGCCCAGTCAAAAACAATTGAAGCACAAATGTGAGGAGTGGTTAAAATGCTATCTCCATGGGCGCTGTTTGTTAAGTACTTACTAGTAAAAACATAAAGTCTTCGTCCGTTTTTTTTTTCTTTCTGACTTTATCCTCCATTGTAAGTGAAGGAAATGCAAGTAGTCACGGAGGTGCCGTTTGGGTTTGTTTTAAGTCAAAGAAGCAAATAAATTATCCTTACTAAGAGTTGAATTTAAAGCCTCATAAACAACATATTTATATAAACAAATTTTATTCCTTTTTTTTAAGAAAAAAAATCTTTGAACAAATTTATTTTATTGATATTTCAGTAATTACCTCACACTTATGTATATTTAAAAATTTTCACGATGCATTTGGTATTTTAGAATTGGAATTGAGATAAAATCACAGTTTTTTTTCAATCATTTTTATATTAAAAAAAGTATGATTATACAATACAACCAAAAAATCAACATTTCAAAATTCAATACGCATCTGCATCTTTGTTGTTAATGGACATGTATCCTCTCCCTTAATTTGATTCTCTTAATCCCTTAATGATGACTTTTGATGGAAGAGAGCTAGACAAACTTTTTCGTGGCTTGATTATTGATCAATTTTAATATAGTATGATTTATTTTTTGTATGATTCACTAATAAAAAATTTAATTAAGTTTATTTTAGCTTATTTTCAATTAAGTTTAACTTATAAACTTCACTTAAGTTGAAGATATGTTTGTTTAAGCTTATACCTAATTTAGTTGGGTTGCTTATTCCAAATTCAAGTTGTTTATTTAATAAACATTGTTTCAATAAAAAGACAAATATATCCCAAATATATTTCGTAATTACACCACATATTTAACAAACATAAAATATATACTTTTAACCTAAACTTTTATATAATTATTTCTCTTTCCTCTCCCATGCATGTATGTTTTATTGATTAGAAGCGTTTTCAAAGAGGGAAAAAATATTACAATAAAATGTTGTCTAACATAGAAAAAATTTGTTTAAAGAGAATTGTATCTATGTATCATTCTACATTTTCAAAAATTTGATACCCTATTAAAGTTGGTGTAAATTGTCAATTTTATATGTAATTATTTTTCTTTTCTTTTTGCCTATGTGTTTTCTTGATTAAAATTAAAAAATAAAAACACATACATTAAACTGCTTGAGGCTTGAGCTCGAGTCAAGATAAATGTGGACACCCTTGTGATTACCATCATACAGTGCACATATATTGTTGAGAAACAACAAACCCAAAAGATAAACAACAATGGATTACTCGTCACTTCTACTTGCACTACTCTGCGTGGACGTGCATTCATGCCCTCACCACCGGCCTAGTCCATCGGTATTCTGGCAAAGCCGTACTCCCGCTGGGCCCTCACCCTTTACCGATCATTGGAAACATCCTAAAACTCACCAGCAAAAACCCCACCAGTCACTCGCTAACCTCTCAAAAACTTATGGACCATTAATGACACTAAAGCTAGGTACCATAACATCAATAGTCATATCTTCACTACAAGCTACAAAAGAGGCATAAAACAAGCATGACCCTAGTCGAACAGTAGCGGATTGCTTACGAGAACTTGACCATGACAAGATTTCAAATAAAAGCAGGATTTGATCTCAAATTCTTGGTATAATCACCAAAAGATTAATTTTCTCAACTAGCATGCGCCCCACTTTCCGTTATTCCTAAACTGAGGTTCTAAATGTTTCCTCTAACAATACTTTGTATGCTCCATTAGGACTTATTTGTTGCAGGGATTGACACAAGCTCAAGCACGGTGGAATGGGCAATGATAGAGTTACTCTGCACCCACAATAAAATGGAAAAAGTTCAAGCTGAGCTTAGAGAATTCATTGGCAAAGATGAACTAGTTCAAGAATTTGACATCTCAAAATTTCCTTAACTACAAGCAATAGTGAAAGAGACCTTAAAGGTTGCACCCATCAGCACCATTTCTTCAACCTCACAAAGCAGAATCAGATGTAGAATTGTGTGGCTACCTTGTTCCTAAAAAAAGCACAAGTACTGGTTAATGTTTGGGCTATGGGGAGAGACTCGACTGTATATTTAAACCCGAATTCATTTGAGGCAGATCAGTTAAACTCGGCTAGATGTCTACTTCTACTGTCTAAGCTGCATTTGCCACACGAGAAATATAACATTAGATGAAGTTTAGATTAAAAAAATTAAAAACAAATCAGTTAAATGTTGCAAAATAACTAGTAGTATATCTAGTATTTTCTTTGTTGAAGATTCTTTTCACCAGTTCCATTAAAAAAATAGAGGGGGAGGAGAGACTTTGAGAGAGGAGCTCAGATTTGAACAGAATCAGTTAATGGACCTCATACACACGCACCCAAAGAGAGGAAGCCCACCACTCTCGTTCCACAACAGACCTTTGACTCGGTAGTACACCGTCCTTCAAAAATAAATTGCACCACTTTGTCAAGTCCATTTTTAAAGCACTCTTAACTCGCTACAAAGTCATCAGATCAAAGTGTAGCTAGGGACCCAACAGCAATGAGGACAGCGATCATCGCGCATCTAACCATGGTCGCGCTCCTGATCACCGCCGCCGCAGCAGCTACCCATGCAACCGCATACACCAACCACACTGTCGGTGGCGCCGCTGGCTGGTTCTTCAACGCCACTACCAACACCTCCGCCACTAATTACACCTCTTGGGCCGCAAGCCAAACTTTCAATCTCGGAGATTATCTCAGTAAGACTTTACTTTCTCCATTACTAAGCTTAGTTTTTTTTAAAAGAGTATATTTTTAGTATTTACTATAAGAGCATCAATTGCTGCGTATTTTTTAAAATTTACTCATTTGCACAGTTTTCAAGATGAACACGAACCAGACGGTGATCCAGACATACAATGAGACCACTTTCCGGAATTGCTCCACCGACGACGCATCAAACGATGATACCTTCCAGTACAACGGGGGCAGCACGGAGTTCGGTCGATCGTTGACCATAGCGGTGCCGTTGACCATCGAGGGCACCAACTACTACTTCTCCGATGGCGAAGATGGCGTCCAGTGCCAGCCTGGAATGGCCTTCGAGATCGTCGTCAGTCGCGGCCTCGGTTTGCCACCAAGCCTTACACAGCCTCCGCCACCGCCTGGTCCAGATTCGGTTCAGTCTCCGCCGGTCATGATAGACGGTGGGTTGCCATCGCCAGAACACGGTGTGTTGCGGCGGGGTGGTGCTAACGCGCGCGTGGGGATGTGTGCGTTGCTCTTATCTGTTGCAGCGCCGTTACTCTTCTAGTGTAAAAGGTGGGGATACCTGAGGATATTTTCTATAAAACAATATTAGGATTAAAAGTAGACTTTTTAAATTGGTTAAAAAAATAAAATAATTGGATTTTAACAAAAATAAGTTATTTTATTTGAAAATTGAATTTTGGTGGTGAATACTTAAAAATAAAAATAAAAAATAGGTATTTATTTGATTTATAAATGTATATATTGTTATTTAGGAAATATTAAAACAATAAATCATCTTTTTGTTCATAGTATTCTTGCTAATGCAGTTTGAGATTATTTTAGTGTTAAACTTGATGTTAATCATGTTCATTCCATTCATGCTTTATTTGATAATTGGTTTAATAATAATTATCTATCATCTCAATTTGGTATCACTCGTATTTGTACTTTATTATAGGGATATTGAAATATTTGGAGGATGTATAATGAAATTAGACAAAAAGCTAAATCTATTTGTTTAAAAATATTGATTGCTCATACTAAATAAGGTATAATGGATAGTTCTAAGTTCATTAAGCTTAAATCTTTTATACATTTTCATGAAATGTTATGCATTAATGCTATTAACATTAAAATCATATCTCTAAAAGTATTTGAATTCGATGGAGCCTTGTGCCTCCTGAACAAATTAAACTTAACACTGATGGTTCTTGTTCAGTTAAAGGTAGTGTGGGTGGGGGGATTTTTAGAAGTGGATCTTCATTCCTTCTAGCTTATTTTTACTCATAATCTTGCTCCAATAATAAAGCAGAAGCACTAGCCCTTTTATTTAGTTTGAAATTAATTCATAAACATAATTTTACTTTGACTATCATAGAATGTGATTTAAAATTACTTGTTGTTTTAATTATTGGTTTATGTACTTATCGATGAGATTTGGAGTACATAATTCAAGAAATTAAATCACTAATTACTGCATAGATAATTATTACTCATATTTTTCGAGAAGTCACTATGGTTGCGGACTCTCTAGTTAAATAAGGCCTTATTCATAGTAGTAGTAAAAAAAATTAAGTACTAACAAGTTACCTCCATCTAATTTAAATGTTAAGTGTTAAGTGTTTTATATTTTGATTACTCTTTGTTGTATATCTATCGAAAAGTATAATCTATTGTATCTCTCTTATTTAGAGTTAAGTTTAAGGACTTTCAAATATGTTTAGAGATAATCTTTATTGCCTCTTATCTATATATTTTTTTCATAATCAATAAATTTTTTCTGTAATTTAAAAAAAAATAGAGATACGGGTGATATTTCAGAACCTTTGCGAGGATAGCTTCGTATTTTACGAAGGTTTTTCAATTATTTTATTTGAATGAATCTGGGTGGTAAGATTGACGTAAAAACAATTCAAATTCAATATCATTACGACAATTCCCATGTTAAAATTGACTTCCATAAAATACAAATCTTTTGTGGGTGTGGGCCTAGTTTTTCCACAGATGAGAACATTCATGAGCGGATTACATACTCTTCTGTGTACTTTGTTCTTCCTTCGTTTATATTTTTTTCTCGTGATCGCCATCTTTCTCTCTTTTCTCGTGTGCAATAAAACTCATAGATCTCTATGGTTTCTGAAAGGATCAACAATTGATTTGCTGAAATTACGAGATTAAAATTGGTTTTTAAATTTTTTTTTATAAAACATAAATTTTATGACAAAATGAATTTTTGATAAAGGTAGTTTTTAATCTAGTTTTATCATGAATTTATTTTTTTTATTATTAAATATATTATTTTATAAAAAATTTAATAAAAAAATATGATTATTTCACGTGAGTGACCGAACGAGTCCCTTGCGTTGTAAACATCTCCTGTTGTGCCTTTATTAGGGCACATGGCACACCCATGTGTGATTTTGCCGGTGAAAAGAATTGAAGGCATTTGTCAACTTAGAATATAGGATTGCCTTCTATTCAAGCCATTGTTTTTTAGTCTTTTGCTACGAAAATGTACCTTGACGAGGTAAATGAGAATATACAATTCACACCTTCACACGACAACTATATAAAAATATTTTGTGTTCGTTTTCAAAAATCTTTGAAGTGAATGAAGATGTATAATATTTTCTAACTTATACAATCTTTTCTCTTTCTTTTCCTTTTTTTTTTACCCAAAAGCTGATTTTAATGAATGATGGAGTTTAAATAAGAGATGTTGAACTAAATATTTATATTTTATTAATAAAATAAAAATTTTTATTTAATGTTCAACTCTCAAAATATTTGATAAATCATTTGTAAAATATATAATTCATATATTTAAATAAAGTAACATGTATCACTTAACTTACTCAAATTATTCACGTTTTTCTTTTTTAGTATCCCACTCAAACTTAACTCTCCAACTCTTTTTGATTTTCTCTATTCCTCTCTATTTTTTTATTTTCAATTGTTCTTAATTTTTCTTTGTGATTATAACCATATTATTTTTCATTACTCTTAATTTTTTTTTTTGCAAGATCTATAGGAAGAGAAATTTTTATCTACGTCCGGTGTCGATGTAAAACACAATTTGTGCACCAAGTGAAAACTTTAACTTTATTGGTAAAGTTTTCACCCAACTCACAAATGGTATTTTGCACCGAGTGCAAATAAAAATTTCTAATGCAGAAAACTGTATGTAAGGTTGATATTCTCTATTTCTCTTTATCTCTCTTTTTATTTATTGGTTTTCAATTGTTTTTATTTATTTTTTATGATTCTAATCGTAATGTTTTTTTTTTCTCTCATAGATTTCTTTGCACAGTAAACTATACGTAATCAACGCTTGGTATGTTTATTAGTAAAAAAATAGTTTAACTTTTGCTTTCATCACATAAAAGATAACGTGTTGAGATACTAGTAAAAATTGAAAGCATACGAATTATAAATAAATCTCAAAGATATATTGATTAGTTATAAGAGATTTTTTCATTTGCTTCTTACATTGATCATAAATTGCAAATATCTATTTTCTTTGTAAATAAAGTTTAATACGCACCAAGTGAGCAATTTTTTTTAATTTTTATTTGTTTTTGTTAAAACGAATGGCATAAAAATTTATAAATAATGATCATTTATATTTAACTAACGATGAAAAGGACTGTCTATAAACAAGGGTACAAACTTCCACTCCAAGTATTGATGATGATAAAAAAAAAGTTTACGAATGATGTGGCATGCTATCATCATGTAATGTGTTATATAACGAAAAAAAGAAGTAGTAATTGATATGAAGTTGCATTTTGACTCATCATGTCTTCCGAATCTAACTAAGCACACCTAAAGAAAACAAACAACAAGTAAATAGGCACAATCCCTAATATTAATGATGATTCCCCTATATTTGTTTTTACATTTTTACTCACGTTTTTATCTTTTTGGGTAAGCCTCTGGTCTTGTCTTAGTGCCGCCATTCTAAATTAAGAAAAATTCTTTGTGGGTGCGTTTTATTTTTATATCGAAGTAAAAATTTAATTAATAATTTTAAAAGATTTTAATTGATAATATTTATATGTATTTAAATTAATATTATTAATAAAAAATTTAAAAATTACCAATCAAATTTTTACTCAATGTAAATTTTACATTATATATGTTCTCATGGATTAGAGGGCCAAATAAACATAAATCCTCCATCAATGAAAAAAAAACAATATAAAAATTATGTATCCCTCGACGAAAATTATAAAATGATTCTTATTTTTAAAAACCCTGAAAACTGAAATGATTTACTTTTAAAAAATAAATTTGTGTAAGATGAATTATTTTCACATTATTAAATACATAAAAATAAATTTACTTTCATAATTATGCTATTAAAACTTGTTTTAAAAACGTTTTTAACGGTCATCAAACAAACAAAACAAAAATGAAAACAAAAAAAATTATAGCCTCAATCCTCTCGAATCGATTTTGTGAGAATTACTATAAATTTTTAAAAAATTAAATAATTATGTCAAAAAAATTTAAAAATTTTAATATTAAAATTACCATTCAATATTTTCGTATCTAACTGAAAAAAAAAAAAAAAAAGTTTTCCGATCGCATGGTACTCGGTCACTACCTAAAATAATCCATGGAGGCACGAGTGCATATATTTCCTTTTGCGGAACTGCACGTTCAAGTAAGATTTTAGATATTTCCCGTAACACGTACCGTAAACCGACAGACGTGAAGTTAAAACAAACAAGAAAATTCAATGCAAGACATGAATAGGATCGCTTTGCTCTTCTCATTCACTTCCAGTCTCCCTCCCATGCCCTCTGGCCCACCGGACATCAATGATTTTTCTCTTTTCGTTTTTCCTATTTTGTGGAGGGAGTGCCGACAGCCTGCCCTGATAGGGACGTTTAAAAGCGAGAGACCGATAGGTGTAGTGAGAGAAAACCTTAACTTTAGAGCTAGAAACACAGATAATCTAGAGAGAGAGTGAGTGAACATTAAATAACTTGCAAGTTCCTAATTAGCGGTTGTTTTAACTCTTATCGCTCCTGATCCCCAAATTTCCATTTCTTTACCGCTTCAATCTTCATTTTCGCGGTATCTTTCTCTTTCTATGGATAAATTTGTTTTATAGCGATTTTTCTTGAGAATCTTGGGGTTTCTTAGTAAATTTCTGTTTGTTTTCTAAGAAGATGGGGTTGATTTCCGGGATTTTGTTGGGGATGATCTTCGGGATCGCATTGATGGCTGGCTGGCGGCATATGATGAGGTACCGAAGCACCAAGCGAGTTGCAAAGGTACAATAGTTTTAGGTTAATTTTTGTTGCTATGTTCTCTTATATATTAAATTTGTTTCGATTTTCATTGACTATTTCTAATTGTTAGTTCTATTTCTATCTGTGAATTTAGTTGCGTTCCTTTAGAAATTTGCTTTGCTGCACTCTGTGATTGATTGGTTTCACGAGTAAAAGATTTACATAACATGTGTGAGAACTGCTCGACTGACGTTATTGTAATTTTCTTTGAATTAGAATTGTGATGCCTGAATTAAAAAAGAACAAAAACAGGAGACCTAAAAATTGTCGTCATTTCTATTTCCATGTCTCAAATGTTTTGAGGGTTAGAATTTCGAGTCTGAGAGTGTGATTTTGTGAAATGGTTGTAAGTTGGATGCCTGAGATTTATCAATTTTTGAGACATAAGAATTTACAAATTTGAAGAGGGCACTACTTATAGTAATCACCTAACTAACACAGGTCTCATTTGAGTGTTTTAATCATGAAGCACAACAGGTTACTGTCAGTGTGAGTGAACTGAAGTGAAAGTGACACAAAAAGCTTGTCTGAAAATATCAACAGAGGTGAGCTTTTAGTAAAATGTTGACAAAAGTGGTGGAAGGGGGATTGTTGAGTGATTTCAATGTAAGAGGTATTGAAGTTAGTGTGAATGTTTATCTTCTGTTATTTGCTGATGACACTCTTATCTTAGGTGGGGCTGAGGCTACACAAATGTTGCACCTTCGTTGTGTGCTTCTATGCTTTGAAGCAATTTTTGGTCTCAAGGTCAATCTTAGCGAGAGTGACCTAATTCTGTGTGGAGAGAATATTAATGGTCATTTTCTTGCAAACCTCCTGGACTGCAAAGTGGAGTCACTTCCTATAACTTACCTTGGTTTCTCTTGGGGCTAAATTTAAAGATAAGAGTGTTCGAAACCCGATTGTGGAAAAGTTTGAGAAAAGATTGACCGGTTGAAAGAATCATTACCTTTCAAAAGGGTGGAGGCTTACTCTTATTAAGAGCACTCGGTCTAGTCTCCCTATCTACTTTATGTCTCTATTCCTTATCCCCTCTTCGGTGGCTAATCTGTTGGAGAGGATTCAAGGAAGTTTCATTTGGGGTAATACAGGAGAGGATTTTAAATATCATCGGGTGAGATGAGGTGTGGTCAAACAAATTTTGGAAAAAAAGGGGCTTGAGGATCAAATCTCTCTCTTGTTTTAATAAGGCACTGCTTGGAAAATGGTGATGGAGATCTCTGATGGAAAGGGATCATCTATGGAGGAAAGTGGTGGTTGCTAAGGTTGGGTTAGACTCTAATGGTTGGATGACGAAGAAGGTGAGAGGGGCTTATGGGGTGGGAGTGTGGAAAGGGTGGGAGGAGTTTCTTCCTTATGTTTCAGTTATGGTTGGAAATGGAGAGACAATTCGTCTTTGGTATGATATTCGGTTTGGGAACACCTTTTTATAAGATCAATTTCCGAAAATTTTTAACATTGTGAGGAATAAAAATGCTCTTATCAGATCTTGTGTTTCATTCACCTTTGATGAGATTCTTTGGGATGTACCGCTCACCCATAATGTCCATGATTGGGAATTGGGGGGACTTGTAAGGGTTTTGAGGTGAATTGTTTCTATAATATTTTGGCTAGCGGGGATCATTTGATAGGATCGTCCGAATTTCCGTGGAAAGTAATTTGGTGTTCCTGTGCCCTAGGAAAGTAAGTTTTTTTGTTTGGTACGCTTCTTGGGAGAAAATTCTTACCATTGATAGCTTGCAAAGAAGGGGGAGAGTAATTGTGAATATGTGTTTTATTTGCAAGCAAGAGGTGCAATGAGTTTGTTTTTCATCTTTTAGTGGAGTGCTCTTTAGCTAGAAACTTATGGGAGTTGGCCTATAAGATTTTGGAGATTTCTTGGGTAGTTGCGGGCACCGTGAAATATGAAGTTTGGGCTTGGAGTGAATTGAAAGCGACAAATGAGATCAAAAAGGCTTATTCCTTGATTACTCACTTGATTTTTTGGGTATCGTGGAATGAAAGAAATCATAGAGCCTTCGATGGTAGTGAGAGAAATTTTGATACTATTAGAGATAGATGGCTAAATACACTTAATTTTTGGGTTAAGGGAATTTCTTTGTAAATTTTTTTGACCTTCTGAATATTGTGGATCTTTTTTCTTGTAATTAGCCTTAGGCTTTGATTGTGCACCTTCTTTGTGCTCTTTCCTTAATAAAATTCCTTTACTTGTCCAAAAAAAAATATCAACTGAGGTGAAGTGAACAACTTTATAGTTTACTGGAGCCACCAGCTGATAAGTATCTGACTAGTAATGTGGTACACTTGAAAAGGAAATTAAATACATAAAAAATCTATGTAGGACCGAGAAAAATGATGTTTTGTGAATACTGCATCATGTTATCGTTCTTACAATTCTTTGTGGGCATTTCAAGCAGATGAGAGGAAATTGAATCATGTCTATTTAATGTTTCAATTTATATGTTAAATGAAGGTATGGCTAAAATACCCCTTGAAAGTACCATGTATTAGTAAAAGGAGAAGTTATGGTGTTGTAAAGCAGAAACTGTCAAGGATGAGTAGCTGATGCCTCTCTTGAGAATCAGTATTAGAGTTCACTAATTTTATTTTCCATTGATCAGAGTCATGCTTTTGAATTGGACCTATTATTCATCTGTCTTTTTTCATTCTTCAAGAAGGTTCATTGCCTTTAGTTAGGATGGTATCCACATATGACCATGTGGTCCATGTCTAATAATAATGAGATCTTTCTTTTGGACTTGTATATGAACAGTTCTCTATGACATAGAAACATAATGTTGAGGACACGTTTATATGACATTATTAACAATTCCGAGTTAGGTTCTTTAATATATATTTAGGCAAAAATTATTTTGCAAAACTGTGCGTTGCTGATGATGCAGTGACACTTATGTGAAGCTAATTATTCAAATTTGTACTGGTGAAATTTGGGCTTAATGTTAGTAAACTAAATATGTACTCCACGTTTTGTCGAGAAACTGTTAATCATAAAATAACAAACAAGGAGTGAAGTCTAACAGTCTAACGTACTTTTGTTGGCGAAAAGATTATAGAAGAGAGCATCATAATTGAGGTGAGATATCATTTCTTTATTTGAAAGGTGTCAATAGTTTATGTTTCTTGTTAGGGTTAAACTACCCTATCCCCACGGATCTTGAGATGCGAATATAGAGAAGAAGATAGAAATAAATCAAAAACAAACACACAGCACACAGATTTACGTGGTTCACCCAAACTCGGGTTACGTCCACAGAGTTGCAGCGATTTCACTATGTCTTGAAGAACAATACAAGGAGGTCTCACCCCTAGACACAGTCACCGTATTCACAAAAACGGCTCACACGCTTGCACAAAAGAATAAGATGAAACTTTTATATTTCCGGGTTAAAATAAAACAGATACCAAACAGTGCTGAAAAGACCAGATCGGATAATAAAAAAACCACCAGGCTCCACACATAGCCTAACAATCTCACTTGGAGACTGGTCCAATCAGCAACACCAAGCACCACATGACTTCAAACAAAGCAACCATCGCTGTAACTCATTCACCTGTCCTCAAGCTTGAAGACCAACTGAAGCTGAGCATAGCTTCAATTTCTCAATAGTGACACCCTTAGTCAACATATCTGCTGGATTCTCAGTTCCACGAATCTTCTCCAGTACCAACTGTTCACTGTCGAGAAGAGAGCGAATAAAGTGATATCTCAACTGTATATGCTTCGTTCTGGAATGAAACACCGGATTCTTAGCAAGAAAAATAGCACTCTGATTATCACTGTGTAGAGTACCCCTCTCATTCTTCTTACCTAGCTCATCCAAGAGACCCTGTAACCAAACTATTTCCTTCCCAGCTTCAATTATGGCTACATACTTAGCTTCTGTAGTAGAGAGAGCAACGATCTTCTGCAACTTAGAAGCCCAACTTACAGCTGTACCACCCAGAGTATACACAATCCATGTAGTACTCTTCCTGCTATCAACATCACCAGCTAAATCCGCATCCACAAAACCTTGCAGTTTTAAACATGCCCTTGTGAAGCACAGAGATGTATCTTAAATGCCTTTCAAATACCTCAGGATCCATTTGAATGCCTCCCAATGTTGTTTTCCCGGATTACTCATGTACCTACTCATTACTCCCACTGCATGTGCAATGTCCGGTCTTGTGCAGACCATGGCGTACATAAGACTTCCAATAGCTGAGGCATAGGGAACCCTACTCATGTAGTCCTGCTCCTGCTCTGTCTTTGGTGACTGATCTTTAGATAGTCTAAAATGACTAGCCAAAGGTGTGCTCATTGGTTTAGCACTATCCATGCTAAGTCGACTGAGAACCTTCTTCACATACTCTGTCTGTGAAAGTTTCAAAGTCCCATTGACTCTGTCTCTAATGATTCTCATACCAAGGATTTGTTTTGCAGCACCCAAATCCTTCATTGCAAACTGTTTTGACAACTGCCTCTTGAGATTATTAATCTCCTCAATGTTAGATCCTGCAACGAGCATATCATCCACATACAACAATAATAGGATATAAGAGTTGTCAAAACTCTTAACATAACAACAATGGTCTGCCTGGCACCTTGTGAACCTGGTGCTACACATGAAGCTGTCAAACTTCTTGTACCATTGTCTTGGAGCTTGTTTCAACCCATACAAACTCTTTCTCAGTTTGCAAACCTGATTTTCCTTTCCCTGCGCTGCAAATCCTTGTGGCTGATGCATATAAATATCCTTCTCCAAATCACCATGAAGGAATGCTGTCTTCACATCTAACTACTCAAGATATAGGTTCTCTGCAGCCACAGTTCTCAGTACCAGCCTGATTGTTGTTAGCTTCACAACTGGAGAGGAAATATTTGTGTAATCAACACCCTCTTTCTGTTGAAACCCTTTCACAACCAATCTGGCCTTGTAACGCTTGTTACCATCATGCTCCTCTTTTACTCTGTACACCCATTTGTTATGTCAAGCTTTCCTCCTTTCTGGCAATTCAGTTAGTTCCCATGTCTGATTCGTCATCAGCGAGTCCATCTCATCCTTCATGGCCAACTCCCACATGCTAGAATTTTTAACCTGCAAAGCTTCATCATAACATTCTGGCTCACCACTGTCAGTCAACAAAATATAGAACAAGGATGGTGAGAACCGCTGTGGAGGCCTAGTGTTCCTAGAAGACCTTCGGACAGCACTTATGGGCGTACACTGTTCTACCTGTGGATCTGTATTCTCATCATTTTCTTGACTCCTACTCTGCACTGTGCTCTCAGAAAATTCATCCAAGTCAACAAACTCAGTCTTCTTTGGTTCTGGCCTTGTAACAACAGATTCTGCACTTGACCTATCTTTGTACATAACCTGTTCATTGAAAATCACATTTCTACTCCTGATGATTTTTTGATTTTGATTATCCTAAAACCGATAACCAAAAGCTTCATCACCATAGCCAATAAAAAAACATTTTCTGGACTTAGTATCTAGTTTACTGCGAGCATCAGAGTCAATATAAACATAAGATAAACAGCCAAAAACTTTTAAGTAAGAAAGGTTAACCTCTTTTCCACTCCATACCTCTTCAGGTATCCTACAATCCAAAGGAACTGACGGTCCTCGATTTATCAAGTGAGTTGTCATGCTACCTGCATCGGCCCAAAAAGTTTATGGTAACCCCGCATGCAACCTCATACTTCTAGCACGCTCATTGAGGATCCTGTTCATGCGCTCAACCACGTCATTCTGCTGTGGTGTCCCGGGAATAGTCTTCTCCATCCTAATCCCATTAGCAGCACAAAATTCTCTAAACCCCCATCTATGTACTCTCTATCATTATCAGACCTCAAACATTTTACCTTCAAACCTGTTTCAGTCTCAACCATGACCTTCCATTTCTTAAAGGTCTCAAATACCTCAGATTTATTTTTCAGAAAATAAACCCATACCTTCCTGCTTGAGTCATCAATAAATGTGATATAATACCGCGAACCTCCAAGAGATGCAATTGAGGAAGCTCCCCACAAATCTGTGTGTACCAACTCCAATTTTTCAGACTTTGGAGTTCTGCCTCCTTTCAAGAAACTGACTTTTCTCTGCTTCCCAAGAATGCGACTCTCACACAAATCAAAGTCAAGGGATTTTAACTCTGGCAGTTTCCTTTTAGACAGCATCACTTTCATCATTTTTTCGCTCATGTAACCAAGCCTGCGGTGCCATAGGTTTGTATCAACTTTTGCATCAACCACTGCAATAGTATCTCTCACACTTGAGGTCATGTACAGAGTACCCGTTTTTGTTCCACAAGCCACTACCATGGCTCCCTTTGTAATCTTTCAAGTACCAGCCCCAAATGTTACCGTGTGACCTTCAGCATCAAGCTGTCCTACAGAGATAAAGTTCCTCATCAATTTTGGAACATGTCGCACTTTCTGTATCAACCACACAGACCCATTCGGCAATTTAATGCGAACGTTTCCCATACCGACAATATCCAAGGCTTCTCCATCAGCCAAATATACCTTCCCAAAATCACCTGTCACATAGTGCTCCATGATTTCTCGGTGTGCAGTGGTATGGAAAGAAGCTTCTGAGTCCAAAACCCAAGAGTCAATGGGACTGTCAACAGAAAGTAATAGGACATCCTGTAGTTCTTCTGTCACGGCAATTGCAACATCGTTCTCATTCCTTTTCTTCTGCGGTTCTCTACAATTTTTCTTAAAGTGGCCAGTCTTGCCACAATTCCAGCATTCCAGTTGTCGTCCAGATCTGGATTTACTCCAGCCTCCTCTTCTGGATTTTGATCTACTCCGATTGGAATTTCTATCCTGTGCTTTACCTCTTGTCTCAAGATTTAAAGCGAAACCAGAACCCGAGGTTTCACCCGCATCTCTCCTGCGAACCTCTTCGCTTAAAATCAAATCCCGAATATCTTCATATTTGAGTTTATTCTTCCCTGCAGAATTACTCACCGCCATTCTCATAGCTTCCCAACTGTTTGGCAAAGAAGCCAAAACAATTGAAGCACGGATCTCATCATCAAAATCAATCTCAACAAAGAACAATTGATTAACAATTGTATTGAACTCATTCAGATGCTGTGCAACAGGGGTACTTTCCGCCATCTTCAAATTGAACAACTTTTTCATTAGATGCACTTTGTTGTTAGCCGACGGTTTTTCATACATACTGGACAAAGCCGCCATCATATCCTTGGTGGTCTTCTCCTTCATAACATTGTGCGCAACTGATCTTGATAGAGTTAATCGAATAACTCCCAGTACCTGTCTATCAAGAAGATTTCATTCGTCTTCTTTCATAGTGTCTGGCTTTGCCCCTAACAGAGGCAAATGTAATTTCTTCCCATAGAGATAATCCTCGATTTGCATCCTCCAATACCCAAAATCTGTGCCATCGAATTTCTCGATTCCTGTCGCCTTTCCTTCTTCTCTGGCCATTGCTCCCACTCAAAAAAACCGATAGCTCTAATATCAGTTGTTAGGGTTAAACTACCCTATCCTTACGGATCTTGAGATGTGAATATAGAGAAGAAGATAGAAATAAATCAAAGACAAACACACAGTACACAGATTTACGTGGTTCACCCAAACTCGGGTTATGTCCACGGAGTTGCAACGATTTCACTATGTCTTGAAGAACAATACAAGGAGGTCTCACCCCTAGACACCCTCACCATATTCACAAAAACGGTTCACACGCTTACACAAAAGAATAAGATGAAACCCTTATATTTCCGGGTTAAAATAAAACAGATACCAAACAGTGCTGAAAAGACCATATTGGACCAAAAAAAAACCACCAGGCTCCACACATAGCCTAACATTTCTCTGTTTCAAATGATGAAGAATGGGCAAACTTACATTTTCTTTTTTACTCACTGGCTTCCATCTACAAGTTTAACTCAAACGTAGAGTCTCACAAAATCAGCTTGTTTTCCAAGTAGAGTCTCACAAAATCTTCCCTTTTTGCCTTCAATTAGGAATGCATAAAAGTCTTCAATGAGCAGGCAAGCAACACGGATGGTTGTTGAAGTTACCACCAACCCGTACAAGTTTATTCACTCGGAGAAAATATTTTAAAGTTGTAAATCGTCCTTGTTTAAAGACTATAAGTGATCCGAAAGGCATAAGAAATATGTTTCTATTAAATGAACATTGCGAGGTAGTCTTCTGTGTTGTCATTGCTGTAGCAATGTCTGCACTACTTAATCACATTCTTTGCATATTATTCTTTGTATATCTGAGTATTGGCTACATGAATGTGGCGGATGCATTTCTTCCATGGGAATGTTGGTTAGCGTGGTGGATTTACATTGTAACAGATTTTGATGATGCTGAAGCAGTAGGAGTTATTTAGTTTTTGTAGTTATAGTTCTTGACATAGACTTATTGCCATTTTTTACTATTAGATGAGTTACAGCTTCTTGAATTTCTATTATTCATTATATTCTTTTTCTTTGACAGGCTGTTGATATAAAACTTCTGGGGTCCCTCAACAGAGATGATCTAAAGAAAATATGCGGTGATAACTTTCCTGAATGGATATCTTTTCCTGACTATGAGCAGGTTGTTTTCTCAAGTAGTTACCTATATTTTTTGTGTTGTCAAGTCAGATTTATTATTTTTTTGATAAATAAAAAATGTATTAAAAAAGCACCAAGAGGTGCAACTCAAAGCCAAAGGCTAATTACAAGTAGGGAGATTCACAAAATCCAGAAGGTAAAAAAAGTTTACAAAAAAATAATTCCCTTTAACCCAAAAATTAAGGGTGTTGAACCAACTATCTCTAATAACATCAATATATATTTTCTTGACTATGAGTAGGTTGTTTTCTCAAGTAGTTATCATTATATTTTTTGTGTTGTCAAGTCAGATTTATTATTTTTTTTATAAATAAAAAATGTATTAAAAAAGCACTAAGATGGTGCAACTTAAAGTCAAAGGCTAATTACAAGTAGGGAGATTCACAAAATCCAGAAGGTGAAAAAAGTTTACAAAAAAATTCCCTTTAACCCAAAAATTAAGGGTGTTGACCAACTATCTCTAATAACGTCAATATATCTTTCAACATCCTCAAATGCTCTTTGATTCCTCTCTTTCTACACAAGCCAAAAAATAGAGTGTGGAATCAAAAGATAAGCTTTCTTAACCTCTTTTGGTGCTCTCAACCCACTCGAAGCCCGAACCTCATCTTTCACGGTGCCCACATCAACCAAGAAATTCCCAAAATCCTGTAAGCCATCTCTCATAAACTTCTAGCCAAGGAACACTCCACTAAAAGATGAAACACGGACTCCGTGTAGTCCTTGCAAATATAACATCTATTGACCAAAACTCTCCCTCTTCTTTTTAAGTTATCTAAAGTAAGAATTTTCCCCTAAAGAAGCCTCACAGGCAAAAAAACTAACTTTTTGGGGGTTCGAGGATCCCAAATTGCTTTCCCCCAAGTCAAATTTATTATTGTTCTTGCCTATTTTGAGTTTTATGTTGCTGCTTATGTTCGTACAATACCATGGATCTTTCAGTTATATAAGCTATGAAGTTCTAATTTTAACAAGAAGCAGTCACCCTGTGCAATGCACAGGAATTTCACTTTTATGCAAGCTTTGATATATGTTTTCTTTATGTAAATTTAGTAGTTATTAGTGAACAAAATAAGCTATAAACCTAAGGAGATTAGAGGTTAAGTGGGGCTTCAAAATTGTGATGTAAACTTTACTCAACAATACACCATATGGCTATATAGATATACAACTTGCGTAGATGATATTACAATTTTTTAAGTTACTATTGTTTGGTATTGTTATCTATTATCACCACTTCCAGAGAAACTTTCTAGATATGAATCGGGTATAGAACCAATGGGCGATGCTTGGTTACAATTTGAAATCTGTTATTATATGTTTGCTCGAGTTTTTGTTGTTTTTGATGTTGAAACATTTTTCTTTATCTATGGGCAATGAGTTTCGATGTATCTTTTATTTACCAAAAAAAAAGTTTCGATGTACTGGAGGTATCTGTTTTTATAGAACCTTTCACGGTTGGGAGCATTTGATAATTTCTCCCTCTTAATTCCTTAAAATCTTAATAACTACGGAGTAATATATTACTATTTCTTCATTTTTTTCTTTCTCAATAAAATTAATAGATTTATTTTTGACATATGTTTTAGCACATGCAAATTAAAAAGAAAAATTCTGAAGAGAGGCAAAATAAGAAGTCATAAGAGTTGACGGGAATAAAAGAACACGCGCTCTAAAAAAAAAGTGAAGTGAAAAGGAATAAGAATTACGTTTTTTTTAGAAGTGAAAAAGAATTAAATTGAAGAATGTTATTGAGAGTACGTAGACACGTGGAGAATTGTGTAGAAAAATATATGATCTTTGCTATCAAAGGAATTCCTTCCTCTTTATCTGCATTAAATACTGTGTTGTTTGTTGTGAGCATGTGGTGATAAGGTAAGACCGGAAACGATTATAGGAGGCAAAATCACCATTGTTCCCGTTTTTATATGATAGCAAGGATGTTAACCATGAAGAAACCAGAGACCTATCAGTTTGCATTTTTCATCAAACTGTTATGTATTCTTCCTAGAATTTTAATCATTTGTATAGCATCCTGATTCCAAAATTTACTTTCTTTTTTCAAATCAATATCCAGAAACAGAGAATGATTGATCCTTGAATGACTTAGTTTGCTTTACCAAAAGAATGTGCTTTTTTTGTGAAATTAATTTGATTATTATAGTTTCTTTAAGTGTTCTACTGTAATATATCATGTTATATTTTGGATGGTCATTTCAGGTTAAATGGTTGAACAAACAATTGAACAAATTATGGCCATTTGTTGCAGAGGTAAGCTTCTCGCTTTCATTTCATATCATATCATATATTTAAATGTACAATAGGATGGACACTATTGTCTATCAAATCTTTGAAAGATATTTTCCCGGGTTAGAATGTATTACAGTTCAGTTAATTTTGAAGGCTTTTAGTCAATAAAAATGAAGGTAGAAATATTGTTCTCTTGGAAGATAAGAGAGATTACCCCCCAGTAGTAGACAAAAGTGAGCCTTGTGGACTCTTTATGAGAGGGTTTTTTTGTGATGAGATTGGATATTGTGGCAGAATATTGATTTCCGAGAAGACATTATCTGAAGTCACATCAACATTTACCCTTCAAATATGGGTTATTGTGTTTTCATATATGATAGTATAATTTTTTTTAGTCTAAACTTAGAGATGCGAGAAATATTAGTTAAATAATTTGTAATGGAACAGTTCTTCTGTATGTGAAAAGTATGTTCATACTAGTTAGTAAATCTGGTGAAATTATTAGTTATAGACCTTTACCGAGTTGGGTAATTTTGTCTAGGACATTATATATATCAAGCATTATGATTAGCATTCTATCTGATGTGCTTTAGTTAGATTTTTCTTTTCCTTTTCGAGAAAAGGGTCTGTGTAGCAGGAAGAAAGAGATGCAAAAGAGTAAGGAATCTCAACTAAAAGAAAATAACTAAGAATAAAAAAGAGAGCATCCTTAATGGGTCCATCCTGCAGTTTTTTTTTTGTCCTTAATTTTTGAATCATTAAGCTCGAGGTTGTTCTATGTATGTCCATTCTCAGGCTGCAACAATGGTGATAAGAGAATCTGTTGAACCATTATTGGAAGAATACAGACCTCCAGGAATTACTTCATTAAAGTTTAAAAAATTGTCTCTTGGCAATGTGGCACCAAAGATCGAAGGTACAACTTCATAGGAAGTCCTTACACTTACTTTTCTTTTTCTTTCTTCCCTCTACTTGTTCTAATTGCTGTAACGTATTTCATTGAAATCCTGATAAATTGAAAAACAACTCTTAGGAAGTTTGACTTCTTTCATTTTAGAATTCAATGCTTGTAAGATTAAATGGAGGGCTGGGAGTTTTCATGGAACTAGGTCTTCCAAGTTATTGAAGTCCTAAAGAGTAAAGATGCCTTGTACTTGCAAATATAGATGCACTATATACATGCATTTAGACCTGTGAACATAAAGAAAATTTGCATTAATGTTGTAGCATTCTTTATATATCCCTTGTTCTCAAGTTCAATGGTGTAGTTTTTATGTTGTTATTCTGTGTGCCTATTCTTTCGCTATCATGTTCTGAAAGGAGGGTTTGAAACTTGATTGCCATCATGAGTGCTGGAGCTGCAAGATCTGAACTGCCGACCATGGGAGCATTGTTTATTTTGTTGTTATAGAAGTTCGTTTTACTGTTCATTTCTTTTTATATCATTTAAGTTCTTCCTTCAGCATGTCTGCCAGCATAATTACTTATTCACTGCAGGTATTCGTGTTCAGAGTCTTAAGGAAGGTCAAATCACTATGGACATTGATTTCCGATGGGGTGGTGATCCAAGCATCATTTTAGGTGTTACAGCACTTGTTGCTTCAATACCCATTCAGGTTGGTGCATCAACAATGGTTTAGACTTTTTATTTGTATTAAAGAAATCATACTAAATTATGTTATGTTATTTTTTTTCCTGCTATTTTTGCAATTTGAATCTTATTGCACTAGTGATTATTGGTTTTAGTATTGCAATGTTGCTGTATGACACAGTTGAAGGATCTTAAAGTTTTCACTGTTGTTCGCGTTATTTTCCAACTTGCTGAAGAGATACCTTGTATTTCTGCGGTTGTTGTTGCTCTACATGCTGAGGTACATTTGAAAAGATTCTGGAATTGGAAATACATTTATTCATGTGCCATGTGGAAACATAGGAAACAAGTTTGTCCTTTAATTTCATCCTACCTTTTCAATTCCCTATATATGGTAAATTCTGAAGGACATGGATATAGAAATTGCGGATTTTCTTATGGTTGTGGAGGAATGATATTTAATTACATCAAGGAAAGAGCTACTCTGAAATTGTTAATTTTTGTATAAGTTAGAGTTGATCCACAAATGACTAACTCGTAAAAATTCAACCAGCCAAAGCCCAGGATTGATTACACTCTGAAGGCTGTTGGTGGAAGCTTAACAGCCATTCCCGGACTTTCTGATATGATTGATGTAAGTTTTAGTCTTGTTATTTGGACTAATTTGTTATATTCATTGTTCAATTTAGAATTCTTACTCAAACTCATTATTTTGCCTTTTCTTGACCCATTTGGTAGGATACTGTTTCTTCAATTGTCACCGATATGCTCCAGTGGCCTCACAGGATTGTTGTCCCAATTGGTGGTATACCCGTTGATACTAGGTAATTCTACCACTTTAGTTTTTTGTCATATGTTATCCGGAGTTCTTTCTGTCTCCACTGTTACACTGCAACAACCTGTAAATATCTGCATATTCTAACCTAAAATGTTTTATTTAGTTCAAAATGGTTTGAACTTTACATTATTTTTTTTCACGTGATACTTGTTATGTTTTATATGTACATTAACCCTTCCAGGTTTAGGTTATTTCCAACCGTCCATCTAGTGAATGTTAAGGATCACTTGAGAGAAGAATGTAGAACTTTATGAGAACATAGTCTTTGATAAATATAACACCTCTCCCAACCCCTCTTTTGTTATGCAGTGAATTAGAGCTTAAACCACAGGGGAAGCTTACGGTTACCATAGTGAAAGCAACTGACTTGAAGAACATGGAAATGATTGGAAAATCAGATCCTTATGTGGTTGTGTATATTCGACCGTTGTTCAAGATTAAAACAAAAGTTGTTGATAACAACTTGAATCCTGTCTGGAATGAAACATTTGAGTTGATTGCAGAAGACAAGGAGACCCAGTCACTCATTATTGAGGTTCTAAACTGCTTTTAATCCTCCTCTTGGTTATTCAATGTCATTTCGCCTTAAAATTAATATGGTGCTTCTATGCTTGTCTAATGAAAATTTAATTTGATGAAATATTTAGCGTTCTGACATTTTGACTGTCTGATCGATTTTCTTGCATTTGCTTCATGTGCAGCAGTTTTAGTTATGATGTAGATTGAGACAGATGTGCGTAACTAATACAAGAAACATGTGTTAAATAATTTGTCTTAAATCTTCAGGACTTCTGATAAATTCTTTTTCTTGTTCATATGTGTTCATCTTACGAAGTTCAGATAAGAGTTTTGCATATTCAATACAGTTTAACTAAGCTTAATCAATACAACCTACCACACGCAGCTACAGCTGCCAAGAGCCAAGTTTGATGCTAACATGTTTAGACTCTCTCTCTAACTTTCCCTATTTTCATAACCATCATGTCACTATTATTATTCTTGTTGCTCGAGTTATGGGATAAGATTGTGGCATATCTATTACTATTAATGCAAGCAATGTTCATGAAATCTTCGAACAGGTTTTCGATCAGGACATTGGTCAAGACAAGAGATTGGGAATAGCAAAATTACCTTTGATTAAGCTGGAAGCTGAGACCTCAAAGGAGTTTGATTTAAGACTGCTATCCTCACTTGATACGCTGAAAGTAAAAGATAAGAAGGACAGAGGAAGTTGTACCATTAAGGTATATGCTTCTTTTTCTTTTAAAAAAAATTGGTATAGTTAGTGAATTAAGATATTATGCTTTAACTATTACAGACAGTTTTGTTAATAATTGAATCTTATTCTATCTCTTGATGCCCTGTTTTATATATATGTTTGATTTTTTGTTTAGTTTGTAACTTAATAGTTTGGACTTTTACTATTACGGTTTTGTTGATAACTGAATCTTATCCGTGATATTGATATCTTTTGCACATAAGAGAAAGCTTGCAATTTAAATTTACTCGTCATTTTGACATCCTAGACCTTGTTACTGTCCTGAATTGCCCTCTTTTTTTACCCCGTCATTATATTGGTTATTTTTAATTAAATTAAATTATATTTTGCTTGGTATTTTCAGGTATTTTATCATCAATTTAGTAAGGAGGAGCAGTTGGCTGCTCTAGAAGAAGAGAAGAGGATCCTGGAGGAAAGAAAGAAACTGAAAGAGGCAGGAGTTATCGGGAGCACAATGGATGCTGTTGGAATGGTGGGAACTGGCATTGGTGCCGGAGTCGGGCTTGTGGGAACTGGCATTGGTTCTGGCGTTGGGTTTGTAGGGAGTGGCCTAGGAGCTGTTGGCAGCGGTCTGAGCAAAGCAGGAAAGTTCATGGGCAGGACTATTACAGGTCATTCTATTAAGCGGAGTGGCTCCTCAACTCCAGTGAATAGCATCCAGGAAAATGGTGGTGCAAAGCCACTTTAGCTCTCTGCTGTAAGTACCACGAATTTAGCCTTTGATTTGTAGTCTCTTGCGGTTGAATGAAAATCAAATTACTCCATTCCTTCTTTCCTTCCATTAGTATTCTGTGAGTATTCTTTCTTGCTAGTTTGGAAAATTGTTTGCATAAATATTGGCATTTCTCCAACTTAGCTGTGGCATCCTGTAATTCGTTTCTGTGGTCTTTTGTAAACTATCTTTGTAATGGACATTTAAACATTGTACAAAATTCCGTACAAAATCCCTGCATTTCCTTAATTTGCTAAATTTGATTGATCCATGATATTGTCAGTGAATTTTTTTTATAGGGGTCTAAGTCTATTTTTTAAATAAATTTAAAATAATAAATGTATCTGCGATGAAAGTTTTGGAGAGAAATGCAGTAATAATGGTTTTATCGAAGAATCTTTTCGTAAATGATTTGCTGAATTATTCAAGATATTCTATAACTAATAGATAATAAATGGCATAGCAATGTGATCAAATAAATGAGAGAAGTATTTTTATCTTTTTTTTTTTATCTAAACATAGGATTAAGGAATCAGTTATTTTAAAAAAAATTATTAGTGTAAAATTTATATTTGGTTATTTTTAAAAAGTCATTGAAATTTTATTTAAGATTTTTATTTTTTTAGCAATTAAATTAATTATCGTGATCAATAATTTGACTATATTCAAGAGAATTTTGAAGTTATAAATAAATTAAACATGTTTTGATAAATTTTAATTTACGTTAGTTTTTTCATAATTTGAAATTTTAGAAGTTTTAAAATGTTGATGAAATATAAAATAAATTATATAATAAAATAATAATTTTTAATTAAAATTTAATCAAACCCAAACAGTATTTCACATGGAAGATACAACTACTTTCATGTCATAGCTCATTATCTATTCATTTTTGCAAAAAAAAAAAAACAGTTAGTAGTAAAACTTGTAAAGAAGATAAATTTTAATTATAATTTAAAGAGTTTAAATACGTATAAAAAATAATATATTTCAAGTTTTAAATCCTAATTTTTTTCTCAAGAAAAGTTTATCCTCTCGCAATGAGATACGGCTTGACGTGTAACATGTTATGCACTTTAGATGCTTAGTATCGTTAAAAATCTGTTTAGGGAATATTATCATGTTCAATACTGTTTCAAAGGGAGTGCAAGACATACTTGTTTAACGAAGAAAGAAGATTTCTTTACTGTTTTAATTAAAGATTATCATCAAACAGTGGTCTGGGAAATATCACTCACGGGTCAAACCCCCCGACAAGTGTGGGTTATAATAAGACTTGGATATTTTATATGCACTTGTGCAGAGCAGAGATAGAGGCAGAAGAGGACGGGTGGGCTCACATGATCTCAGTGTACATAATATTCTCTTGTTTTTACTTGTGTGACTTTTTCCTCTCGTAAGCTGTAATGGCCACTGTTATTTCCTGCCCTTTTTCAAGTGTTTGATTCCTTTTACGAAGTTTCTGTACAAGAAGTCAAAACTCTGCACTTTCAATTACTAACATACCCTTATACACTACCAATTTTGACATTTTCTTTCTAAATAATTTATCAATTTAACCAATAATAAGGCTTTTATAATTCTCCAGCTCAGGATTGTCACCCTCTTAACCCGATTATTGATGCTTGCAGAGGCATTAATACATGTTTTCAGGGATTCAAACTTTTGTGCGGATGGATTGGCGATGTTTATCCACCAGCAATTCTATGTTCTTCTTCGAGGAGCGCTTGGGTTCTGTTTTAAATGCTTCTTTTTTATTTTTATAGAATTGGTGTTTTGTATAAAAATATATTCAATTTTGATCTATAAAAAATATATGGTACAAAACTTTTTTATCTTTGGATTAAAATAAGATATCTTCATTTCTTTTTTTTCTCATACCATTCAATTGTTTGACATACTTTTGTACCATGTATTTTTCATGGTCTGATATTATGCGTTGATATAAAAAAAGTAGACAATGAATATTTGTCTTCAATGGCCTTCAAAGAGATATTGTTTAATGTCGGTCTGAGCGAAAGAGTTTTGGATTAAAAAACTTCTTTGTATCGAAAGCGTGCAAGTTGTTACAAAAAAAGTCTCTCGGAGTTTTTATAATTCAAAAAGGATTCTTCGATAGTTAAGTTAACAAACACTATTTGAGATGAATAAAAAAAAAATATGTGGAGATGCAGGGGTACTTGGGAGGAAAGAGATAGGTTACTTCCCTTTGTTCCTCGAATGTTTCTCTCTATACCTGAGATTTTCACTGGTTTCTACCTCTTTTGAGAAATGTTCGTGTGTATGATTGTTTAAGTCCTACATTTTTTTTGTTCGATTTGGTCTAGTTTGGCTTCTCACTCTTGCTTACTTGCTTCCTCAAGGGTGAGAGCCCCTTTATATAAGTGTTGCGTTATGCTCTTTGCTTGATTCTCTGGAGTACAAGACTATATAAATAAAATGTCTACGTCTCAAACCTCACAAAAGATTATTTTTTCTTAAATCATCACATCAATATGTCATGAGTATGATCATATGTACGTTATTATATTCAGTTCGAATTACTTTATCGTTTGAGAGTTATTAATTGACAACACATTTTGTTTCTACTCAATTACATCATTTTAGTTATATCACTAGGTAAGAACTTTTTTTAAAGACTTGTATAACTTTATTGGTTTTTCTTCTTTCTCATCATAAAACGAAAAGATTCTCCAAATCCAAGCATTAATTTTTTTTTTTTTACTCTAGCTCCTTAGCGTGAATTTTTGGTTCAACTTTTTATTGTGTAAATAATTGTTTTAAGCTATTTTTTGTAAAACTTAAATATTTTTAGAAAATAATTATTTTAAATTTTGATAGATATATATAAATAGAACGATTTTAGTGTAACTAAAAATTAATCGGATTAAAAACAAGATACCTCCTTACCAGATAAAAATCAATAATTATTGGTTTTGACTATAGAGAAGAAAAAAAAAAGTAGGTACGAAAAGCATAGCACAATGTCGTAAACAGAATGCCATAGGTCAAACCCTCCATCGAGCACAGAAAAATTCTTGCTTTCTGCTAACGTGGGCTTGTAAACTAAGCAAAAGAAATTCAGTAACTGAATAAAAAAAATAATTTATTATTAGAGTTTGAAAATGCAAAACAAATTGAGGACTATTACTCCACGCGCCCTAGATAGCTCGTTGTTTACATGTCCCCAATTCAGTCTCGTGGACCCCATCACCAATGGATTCGTGGAAACATCAAATTACTTTATCAGTTGATTCCTTTACGTATCCCACGCGGTAGAAAAGCTACGTGCTCTCACTTCCCCTAACCAGAAACAACCTACTGACCATCTAACCGGTCTGCACTAAATGACAGTTAATCCCTACTAACATGACAGGCAGTCACATCGAGGGGAAGAACTTCCCCAACAAGAAGAAGCCACGTATTCAAGTTGGTTAAACCTTCAAACCCGCCTTTGTCACCTAACACTTCCCTTATCCTAACAAATAAAAATATTTTAAAAAAGAGAAATAAGTGTTTTTTACTTCTACAGTCTAGAAGAAGAAACAGTAAACAAGGAACCCACCACAGAGCATAAACAGAGAGGAAGCAGAAAGCAAGGTCACCTTCTTTCTCTCGTTGGTCGTTAATGAAATCCTAACTTATCGCCTCAACTTTTTTTCCTTCTATTTACGAAAATGCCATCACGCCCTTCACCACCAACGGTGGCGCCACCACTGAACAACCGCCACCACCAGTTCCACCTTCTCCCTCCACTCCTCGCTGGAACCCTAACCCTAATTCTAGCTCTGCTCATCCTCTTCACTATCCTCCTCTACCGTAAGCTCTCACGCAATCGTACGGCACCATCGGACCTTATCGTCAAATCTCCCAACCACCACCAGTGCCGCCGTTTCTCCTACTCACTCCTCCGTCGTGCCACCAACTCCTTCTCCACCTCCAACAGGCTCGGTCACGGCGGATTCGGCTCTGTTTACAAAGCCGTCCTCCCTTCCTCCTCCCAATCCCTCGCCGTCAAAGTCATGGACTCTTCCGCGGGCTCCCTCCAAGGGGAGCGTGAGTTCCATAACGAGCTGTCTCTCTCCTCCTCTCTCGACTCCCCACACATTGTCACCCTCCTCGGCTTCTCTTCCGATCGCCGAGGCCACAAACTGATCCTCGTCTACGAACTCATGGAGAACCGCAGCTTGCAGGACGCGTTGCTGGATAGGAAATGCGTGGAGCTCATGGATTGGAACAAACGGTTTGCTATTGCCATTGATGTGGCAAAGGGTATTGAGTTCCTTCACCATTGCTGCGATCCTCCGGTTATTCACGGTGATATCAAGCCCAGTAATATTTTGGTCGATGCTGATTTCAAGGCGAAGATTGGGGATTTTGGTCTGGCGAGAGTGAAGAGCGAGGATGTTAATAATGTTGTGGAGGAGAGGAGGAAGGAGGGTGTGGAAGATAATGGATCGATTTTGGAGGAGATGAATAGTGTCCTTACTGGGTACGAAGAGGGTGTGGTCCTCAATGCTGTCGATCGGTCGCCGGAGAGCTGCATGGTTAGGGTTTTCGATGTGGAAGCGTCGCCGGAGACGATATCAGCAGTTTCCCCGGAGACGATAGCAGCGGTTTCCCCGGAGGTGGGGATAGAGAAGGGGAGCGTATCTGAGGGGTGTTTTGATAAGGCTAGCGTTGAGAGTGCTAAAGATTTGATTGCTGGTGGTGGTGGAAAAAGGGGTGGTTCAAGGAGAGATTGGTGGTGGAAACAGGACAATGGAGGTGGGTCTGAGTCAGGGAGAGTTAAGGATTACGTGATGGAATGGATTGGGAGTGAGATAAAGAAGGAAAGACCCAAAAACGAATGGGTTGCATCTCCTAGCTCGGTTGATAATAATGGGTTGAGCTCGAAAATTGAGCTGAAGAAGGAAAAGATCAGAAAGAAGGAGAAGAATAGAAAGCCAAGGGAATGGTGGAAAGAAGAGTTCTGCGAAGAACTCACCAAGAAGAATAAGAAAAGAGGGCTTAATTCGAGCGGCAGCGTTGAATCCTGGTGGCAGAAAGACGAGGACTCTGTGCAAGAGAGGAAGAAGAAGAAGAATAAAAGCAGTAGAGGTAGCATTGATTGGTGGTTAGATGGGCTTAGCGGCGAATTGAGGATTGGAAGAAGAAATAGCCAAGAGTTGGCAAGTGGGGAAATACCAAAGAGTGGTGGTATTAGTAGCACACCAAGCATGAGAGGAACCGTTTGTTACATTGCCCCTGAATATGGCGGTGGCGGTTTACTCTCAGAGAAATGTGATGTGTATAGTTTTGGTGTCCTGCTTTTGGTTCTAGTTTCGGGAAGGAGGCCCCTGCAAGTGACAGCCTCACCAATGTCTGAATTCGAGAGGGCTAATTTGATTTCTTGGGCTAGGCAACTTGCTCATAATGGAAAGCTTTTGGATCTTGTTGACTCTTCAATACATTCGATAGATAAAGATCAGGCATTACTCTGCATTACAATTGCACTGCTCTGTTTGCAGAGATCACCTGGGAAGCGGCCAACGATGAAGGAAATCGTTGGGATGCTTTCTGGTGAGGCTGAGGCTCCACATTTGCCATTTGAGTTTTCGCCATCACCACCAACAAATTTCCTGTTTAAATCTCGGAAGAAGGCACAGTGAGTTTGTTGTACTGTATTTTCTTGTTAAGTTTTGATTTAACTGTAGAGTTAGTTATGTGCTGTTGTAACGCGGTAGGCCATTTCAGATCATTATTGTGTTTTGTTACACTTTTGTAGAAATTGATGCTAAATCGGAGAAAGGTAGTTTTGCATATATTTCATAAATTGATGATTGCTTGGGCTTTCATAAATTTTGTTTCAACATAAACATTTGGGTAAGCTATGTGATTTAGGAACAAACCCACTTGACCTTTGCTCGCCCAACTTGTTGAATTAAGGAGCTTAAATCAGCCTGACAATTCTCAAACGTCCTCAAAGATATTTAGACATTACTTTTCAACTTTTTAGATGATGTCTTAAATAAGTTAGTTTATGCTTTGGGATTTTTTTAGTGCTGAACCCATGAGACCATTTCCTTAGTCACATCATAGTCACGTTGTAGGACAAAACCTATATGATGTTTTGTTATTACGCCAACTTCTCTTAAAATTTAACCATTTATATTAATAAAATTAATGACATGAAATTTTTTATATTTATAAAATATTGATAAATTTTAATATATAATTTAAATTTATTTTTTTAAAAAATTTAATGAATTTTAAACCGTTGATGAAATATAAATTAAATTATACACTAAAATGGTATTTTTTTGGATCAAAATTTTGTATAATTGGTCTATTTTATTGAATTGTAAGGTTCAATTTTTTTAAAAGAATCACAAATCGTATATAAAGAATTTCAGGTAAGTTTTGACTCTTGTGGTAACTAACAAGAGATTGGTCTTGTGGGATTGCTTCTTTCTTTTCAGGTGAGATGTTCGGTTTTCGTGACTTTGGATATATCAAACCTAAAAGATATACACTATGTTCCAATTTATATGTCACTGTTCTGCCACGTAATACACTAAGCATTAGTTTCCAAATTTGTCCTTACTTTTTCGTCTATTCTTTTCTCCCCTCAATCGCTCAAGGCAAGCTCAACAGCTAGTTTAATCTTGAAAGAATCTGGGGTGAGAGAGGATTAACGGAGGAAAGACTTAAGAATTAAAAAGGTGACAAAATGGAGGTAAAAGTATTTCTTTTTAAGAGTTCTTTATTTGCATAAGGGAGGGTAGTATGGGAAAGAGATGATTTTAATTCTTTGATTTTTGGTATGGTGACATAGAGAGAGTACCTTTTTTGTTGCCTGCAACCTTTAAAAAAGTTGGGTGATTTTTGTGGTAAAGTAACATGGAATTCAGTCGGAGGGAACAAATATTGGCCCTAGTTTGGTATCTTGCATAATCATGTAGGTCACAATGGAACTCTTTTATGTTGTCTCTCTCTCTGTCTATCTGTAATCGCTTGTATGCTTGTACAGTTGTATTTAGGTATTGCTATTTTGTTATCAAGTACATGGTCGCTATCCGAAGCCTGCTAGAGTTAATTATTTTATGTCCATACCAATAAAAACGGTGTCATAGCTCTGAAGGGCAAGGAAAGATAGTGAAACAGGAGAAAGTTTGATCTTCTTGGAAAGAGAATAAGTATATCAAGAATTACTAGACAGCTATGAAGTTCAAAGCCTTCAAGATAAACGCGCGCATCTGCAATTCTTAGGTCAATTACCCATCTGCTTATGCCGCTGTAAAATGTAGAACAAATAGTGGTCAGCTCAATTCATGTCCCACTTCTTGTTGAATCTTATGAAACACCTTTCCTCTTTAGTATATTCCTCATTGGAGTGTGGAAGAAAAAGATTTCTTACAATTTTACTTTATTAGTTATGAGTCCAACCTCAGCATATTTTTTCAATTCTATTCAATAAAACTCATTTATTATTATAGATTTGGGTGATGATATTTTTAATTTCTCGTGTTGCTATAAAAACGTACGAAAGAAAATGATGACATTCCCTGTCAAAAGCTGTGTGAGGATGGCAAAAACCCTCTTGCCTTTGATGAAGATTCAACACTCTTTAACTCGAGTTTATAAGATCTGAGTTTGATCTTCTTTCTATCAGTATATATAAAAAAAAAAAAAAAAATTCTCTGATTTATTTTTTTCTTTCTCAGTCAAATATAATTGCAGCTCTATTTATTCATGAGATAGTTTTGCCTTGTTGGCTCAATTCAGTCCTCAATCAACTTCTTTTAACTTGAAATAACAATTACTGAGCTAACTATTTTTTTTATTGTGATTTTTTAAAGTAATTTCTTGTGGCTTATTTATTTTTTCTTTTGAGCAGTTGCAAATTAATTATTCGACTCCAGTGGGGGTTCACTTCTTCTTTAATAAAAACACGAGATGCTCACTTCAAGCTATTAGCTACCCGTTATAGCGGCGCTTAAGTGTGTTGTTCTATGATCGACATCGAGTTCGTTGGCGGTGGCCCATTTCCAGTCCTTGTCGCACCTAATTCATACCAATGTAAGCTGATAATAATTCATTTGGGTTAACTCCAAACATTTACGAACACAAAAACGCTTAAGGTAAAAACTAAGTAATGAATTCTTATAATTAACAGAAAAAGAGAATTGCTGAAACCTGAAGTTTATTTTAGGAAAAATAATCTACCACTGGGCTCATTATTTTGGAATGGCTAAGTTTAGCCAAACTGAACATCTATTTAATTGCTGCTTACTAGCGAAAAGGACCATTCTTTCGTCTTAAAACCCAACTCTTTCTCTCTCCTCTCTCTCAGCCATGGCAGACCAATCTCCAATTGCAGAAACACCAGCTTCCATGGATCCCTATGAATTCCTCAAAATCGCTCCAAATCCAGATGGGTCACTCAAAAGACTTAACCAATTCCCACATGTACCCACAACTGAACAAAATCCCACCGATTCCAACTCGGCCGCCCAACTCAGTCTCTCCAAAGACTTCCCTCTAAATCCTGTCAACAACACCTTTCTTCGCTTATTCATGTTTCGTGATATCCCTCCAAACACAAAGCTCCCTCTCGTAATCTACTTTCACGGCGGAGGGTTCGTCCTCTTCAGCGTTGCATCGCTCCCTTTTCACGAATCGTGCAGTCGCATGGCAGCTCGTGTCTCCGCTTTGATCCTGTCCGTCGAATATCGATTAGCACCCGAGCATCGCCTTCCCGCGGCGTACGATGATGCCGTCGACTCGATCATGTGGGTCCGTGATCAAGCGAGGGGAATCAACGGTTGTGATCCGTGGTTGAGGGATCATGTGGACTTTTCCAAGTGTTTCTTGATGGGTAGCAGTGCAGGTAGCAACATAGTTTACCACGCAGCTTTACGTGTGTTGGACGTTGATCTTTTCCCAATGGAAATCAGAGGGCTGATAATGAACCAACCTTATTTCGGCGGGGTTAAGAGAACTGAATCAGAGTTGAGACTCGTCAACGATCGGATCTTGCCGTTACCCGCCAACGATCTATTGTGGTCCCTTGCTTTGCCTAAAGGCGCTGATCGTGATCACGAGTATTGCAATCCCATTGTAAATGGTGGGTCCCAACAAAGGGATAAGATCGGACGATTGCACAATTGCTTCTTGAATGGGTATGCTGGGGACCCATTGCTCGATAAGCAAAAGGAGTTTGTGAAGATGTTGAAAGCACGTGGGGTGCACGTGGAGGCACGGTTTGACGATGATGGTTTTCATGCTGTGGAGCTGTTTGATCCCGCAAAGGCTCAAGCTTTGTATGAGAATATCAAGGCCTTTTTAAAGGCTTGTGAAAGTAACGTGGTTACTGCCAAATCAACCATGTAGACTGAGCAAATAAGTCGTCAAATGTCAATTATATGTAATTCATTATGTTAATTTTGAGTTTTGGAAAATTCTTGCGTTTCAATGGATTTTTATATATTAGGTTTCAATTGAAAACTCTGTAACATGGCTTCAAAGCTGAGGTTGTGTACATTGATTCCTTTTAACCTTGTTTTGATTTCATCTTTCACTGACTTACACGTAAGGAAGCGTGTTAAAGTAACAAAAAAAACTAGTTGGATTTTGTTGATGTCAAAAACGTGTCGTCGAGTTGGAGACCGGGCCTCGAGAAAATCTGCACAGGGTAAAGAAGATGAGCTAATGGATCGTCGGAGGGGATGCTTCCGAGGATGCTCCAAAGCTTTTGTTAGTATGCGGTAAGGTGCACGGGAGTAATAATGTTTTCTCTTTTAGGTAAGGAAGAAGCTGCCTCATGGAATGCACACCTAAGTCTTTTCGTAGGGCTTTGAGGCGGCCTTTCATCCAAGGTTGTGGTGACGTGGAGGTCCAACTGGGTAGGCAATGATGCTCAGGAGGCCCAGCTGTATTACCTTGCTATCTTGGTTAGGGGTTGTCAACGTATGATGTGGCCTTTGTGTCTAAGGCGGTAGTGACCTGGAAGGCGGTGGTGACCTGGAGCCTAGCTATCCAAGTCTGGGCCATTTGTATGTTGTCCCGTTGTCTAAAACTGGAATGATCCACGTGTTGCGTCTTTATTGAGCGTGTGTTTTTTTGGCAATATCAAGCTTTATTCTATTAATTTGATCTTATTTAGATAATTTTTGCATTGAATTTTGCAGATATGGATTGATGCGCAATCATACAAACCATCTATGATCAACGATGATTTGAAATTCAGCCTTTCAAATGATTGTGGTTACCTTAAAACCTCTTGTATAATGTGCAATGAGTTGCACTGATTTGAAGTGAGCGAAAAGTATTTGGTGAAAATCTATCTTAACTTTACTCATAAAGCAATAATTTAACTACGAGAAAATAATGGAAAGTAGTAAATTGCTAGAATTTAAATGAATTACCACAAATAAGAGATAAATTGCATTTTATTGAAACTGAAGGATTTGGCCAGGCCTTTACAAAGTAGGTTTTTCTTCTATTTATATGAATGAATTAACTAGTAATAACTTTTTTCCAAACTTTGGTCCACATATGACACCATAATCTCTACATATTATCCATTTAAAAACAGTAGTAACTTTTCAAAGTAAAAATTATTTTAATTAGATTTAAGTAAACTGAGTTAAACTTGTTTGAAAAATAATTTGATTTTATAGACACACAGCGTAATCGTAATGAATTGATAAAATTAAGGTGTAAACAAATAATTAATACTTAATTAATGAAAAATTATTAAGTAAGATGATCATACCATATTATCCGAATTGTGATTGTTCACGTAAATAAGTTGCAAATTGTTTTCGAATTTTTACTATATCACGTAGCTTTTACTATTGGCTTAACAATTTGATCTTAAATCAAGTTCTTTTGACTTGAAATAATAATTACAGAGGGTTAACTACTTTGGTAAAATATAAAAATGTTTGCTTAAAGCTTTATATATAAGCTAGTCTTTGATGATGTTTATTTTTTAAAATTTATCAAAAACTTAGTAAAGTTGAATTAAATTTTATTAAATAATACTTAAACATCAAATTGTAACTGATTTGATTTGATTTGATTAAGTTTTTGACAATTTTTAAAAAAAAAATAAGCTTCAACTTAAAATTGGTTTTAAGTTGAACTCAAACATCGTTTAATGTTAATTAAATATATACGAATATTACTAATAAAGTTCTCTAAAATTACTAATCAAGTTTCTACTTCAACGCAAACAAGAATTTCTCGGTTACTCTGTGGCAGACAAGTGATATTTTTTATAACTTTATTATATTTACCACTATACATTTATACCTTTAATTTCTATGTTATTTCTTTTATTAATATATGAAAAGTGAAATAGTAATTAAGATGTGTTATATCTTTTTTTTTATTTTTAGATATAAAAAAAAATACATGTATACATTCATTTTATGTTTCCTTTGTATTTTTACAACTCCTTTCTTTTCAAACTTTGATTGTGATGAAGTAATTATTAGCAAAAGCGTCAAGAACCTGCAATCAAGATGTGGGAATTACAGAAACATAATATGTCCCACAACATAATATAATATATAACTTAGGGATTAATCAACTAATTAAGACACTGAAGAATAAGGACAAGAAAGCGAGCCTGTACAATCTAGCTCAAAACCCTTTCTACATCATTTTTTTATTTGTTAAACCCGGTATAAATTATAATACATTGGTTTGAGATTTGTTCAAATTTTTTTTTTATAATTTCACATATAATATCAATATAAGTGTGAGACAAAAAAAATAATATTATTAATAATTTTTTTTAAAATTATCGATAAAGTTTCAAATAAATCTAAAACATTTAGACCCGATCTAATCACTCCTTGTGCATCATACTATCGCACCTACAATTCGTCTCATAATTACTAATAGTACTTATCAAAAAATTTGCCGTCTACACCTGTTTACATAATTCATGCTTGAGAGGGTTGACGATTTTGTTTTTTATAAACCAAATTTAGATAAGAATCTCTCCAACTTATCAAGCTTGGTTTGGTTAAACTTTTTTTTCGATTTAACCAGATTATTATTTTCTTAAGTTTACCCAAAAATACATATTTAACATAACCAAATCACATCTATTTAATTATTGTTTATTTGAATAGATCTTGTTGGACTGTACTTTTTAATCGTTAGATGAGTCTTGTAGTACGTTAGGTATTGGTGTGGGGTGATAAAATTACTTTTTCATCAGTAAAAATTTAAATTATGTTTAATAAAATTTAATTAGTAATCATATTATCAAAAATTATGGCACAAAACATAGATTTATCAAAACTATTCTTAAGGTGTTGCAGAAAAATAATTAGTATCAGACTATATATATATATATATATATATATATATATATATATATATTACACTCTAACAAATTTAATTATGTGAATTGATTGAAAACCTATTTATTTCTTTGCTTGAATGGTAAACAGATCTAGAATTGATTGTCACTCGAAGAAATATTTATAAATTTAAATTAAATTATCCGTTAATTGCATGTAACATAAGGATAGGGTTATTTCCACAACTTATTTAATGAAATTATATTTATTAAGCGCTTTTACCCTTTTTTTTTATGATTAGGTCTATTAATATATTTTTCCTATTAATGGCGTATTATGATTTTTGGTCATTTTCATTTAACCGTCACTTGTTTACTTTATGTCCATCAAAAGAAAACCCTAAAAAGAGCGCCTTCTTCTTCAAGATATAATCGAACAGCCTGACCCATCCCTCTTCACCTTCAAGTAGCCACCGTCTAATTCCCCACATCTTGCATTTCCATCTACTCCACTACGGCTAAAAATCACAACTTCCATCCTTCACTTCTCTTTGCAAAAAGAAAAAACCAAAGCAAAAAACCTAAATATATTTATATTATATTTAATTTATACTTAAGATTTTTTTAATTTATTACATTTTATATATTGTATTTATATTTATATTTAATATATTATTAATATTAATTAATTTTTTATTCGTCTAAATGGGGTTAAAAAAAATTTAACTCTAACCGACCAGTTAACTTATATATCTTATTTAGTAAACCGATTTTATACCGATTTAACTGATTAATCGAACCGTTTTAACCGAATCGATTCGAAACAATTATTTATTCAATTTTAACCGATTAATAAATACTCCTAATTTGTCGGTTTAAATTTATTTTTATTAATTGAGACGAAACAAAATTTACATCGAATAAAAAAAAAGAAATAAAATCTTCCGTGATCACAAGAAATTTTTTTAATTCTCTTTATCAAATAATAAGATGAATTTGTATACATATTACACGAATCTGAAATCGAAATTTTTTCCGTGATCATATGTTTAATTAACCGCTAAAACAAAACCTTGTTTTTTTGGGACTCCAAAAGATTTTCCACACACCCGTCACCCAACTGATTATCATCTTTTAACTCAAAATCAACTACAAAATTTCTCCACATAACAATTCACTTTACACCAATTAATTAATTAACATCCTAAATACTAATCCAAATTATCTCCCAAACAAAAAGAAAAAAAACCCATGGCGAAGTTCGATCCCTACGACCACCTGAACATTGTCCTCGAACCTGACGACAGCGCCCGTCACCTTTTCGAGGTCCCCTCAGTTGACCCGGATCCGAACCTGGCACCAGTACAACTCGCAGCATCCAAAGACGTTATCCTCAACCCGGAGCACCAAACCTCCATACGAATTTATAGACCCACAAATCTCCCTTCAAACGACAACGCTATCGCTCGTCTCCCAATAATTATTCACTTCCACAGCGGCGCTTGGCTTCTTTACCACTCTACAATCGCCGTTAACCACATAGCTTGCGCTTTAACAGCGAGCTCACGGTGATTATTGTCTACGTAAATTACCGTTTATCCCCCGAGTATCGACTCCCGACTCAATACGAAGACGCAATGGCAGCCATCCTCGGGGTCAAACAACAAGCCCTTGACCCAAACGGCGAGCCGTGGCTTAAAGAATACGCGGATTTCTCTAGGTGTTACCTTTACGGGTCAAGTAACGGAGGGAACATCGCCTTTAATACGGTGTTTACGCGCGTTGGATCACAACCTGACCCCGATGAAATCGATGAAACTATACTTTTGGAGGGAATAAAAGAACGAAATCTGAGATTCGTCGTATGAGTGACCCCTTATGCCGATGCCTGCTCAAGATCCGATGTGGGAGCTTACTCTACCAGAAAGGGTTGATCGTGACCATCGATATTGTAATCCGACGATTGATGGGCCCCATATGGATAAGATTGGTTCATTGGGTCGGTGTCGTGGGTTATGTAGAAGACTAATACGTTGACCGGCAACAGGATTTGGTCAACATGTTGGTGACTAGCGGAGTGAGAGTCGAAGCTCGATTTGATGATGTTGGGTTCCATTTGGATTGAGGCTATTGATCCTCGAAGAGCTGCCTGTCCTTCTTAATATGATAAGGGAGTTTATCATGTCAGTGTAAAAGCCTATGCAAGATTGTGTTTTTTTTTCTTCGAAAGATTGGTGTTAAATTATTGTAATAAAACATGAATAAAATATATGGTTAGTATTTCAATTATTTATAATGTTCGAATATTCTTTTTTATCATTAAGATATATATTTTTTTAGAGAAAAAAGAAAAATAAGATTTTGGAAGAGAATAATTGTATTTAGTATGTCTTGATTTACAAATATGTTGTATATATAGTGGTACAGAGAACCATATATGGTAAGTATAAATTAGGTAAATAATTAAAACTTAATTAGATAAACAATCTAATATATTATAATATCCTTTCAAACTCAATGTGGTAAAGTACATGCCAACTAACTTATGAAAATGGCTAGGTAACTGAGATTTAATGAAGATATTAGCAATCTGAATAGCAGAGCGAAAAAAAACAAGGCGAATGGTACCATGATCGATATGTTGACGAACAAAATGACAATAATTCTTAATGTATTTAGTTCGTTTACGAAAAATATTATTATGAGTAATAGCCATGACACTCAAATTATCGCAATAAATAACAATGACAGCAGAATGTGTAGCACTTGTATCCAGAAGTAACCAATGAATTAAGCCAAAGAAGTTCAGAAGCAGTATCAGTAATGACTTGATATTCTGACTCTATGTTGGATATAGAAGTAAGAGTTTGTTTCTTATTTCGCTAATAAATAAGTGAATCATCTAAGAAGAAACAGAAACCAGTGGTAGACAGTCGATTAGTATGATCCCTAACCTAATCAGCATCAGAATGGGCATGTAACTCAAGAGAAGACTAAATGTAAGCCAAGAAACAAAGTATCTTTGACATATCGAAGGAAGCGAAGAACAACAGCATAATGAGTCATACGAGGTGCAAACATAAACTAACTAACAATATAAACAACATGAGCAATATCAAGACGAGTCACAGTGAGATAAACCAAGCTCTCAACAAACTGACGATAAAGTGTAGAATCACTAAGAGATTGAGCATTAGTAGAAGTGAACTTAACATTGGTCTCAAGAGGAGTAGAGACAACCTTGTCATTTGTCAAACCAGCTCGAGTAAGAAGATCAGATGTATACTTAGCTTGAGATAAGTAATAACCAGTGAAATAAAATAATACTTTAAGACCCAAAAAATAGCTAAGAGAACCCAAATCCCTCAATTCAAATTCTTGACTAAGAAATACTTTGAGCTCAGAAATGCCCTGTATATCATCACATATCATAATCATATCATCAACACACAAGAAGAGAAAAATATAACATTGTTCAGTTTTCTTGAGAAAATGAGTTGTGTCATAAGAGCTTAAAGTGAAACAAAACCGATTGAAAATGGAGCTAAATTTTGCAAACCAAGCTCATAAAGCTTGTTTAAGACCATACAAAGCTCATCATAGACAATATACTTTATCAGGTGGGTGATTATAACCAAGATGGGGTTGCATGTAAACTTTTTCATCAAGATCACCATTGAGAAAAACATTTTTGACGTCTATTTGAAACAGATTCCATTTCTATATTGTAGCGACAACAAACAAACTACGAACAAATGTAAGACGGGCAACATGAGCAAATGTTTCTTTATAATCAATACCATATTCTTGAACATAACCTTTAGCAGCAAAACAATCACAACCAAATACTTAACATATTAGTAATATTAATATATACTACTATCTCAACACACATTACGTGTGTGTTGATATGTTTTTTTATATGATAAAATAATATGTTAACAATTATCTTCGTACCTATAAGCATGCCAAACATAATGGTCACATATTCTCTATTAGAAAACTGAACTTGCAAAGAAACCCCAAGAGAAGAATAATTCGATTAGAATCACTAAAAACAATTGAAAATATGGAGAAGATAAAGAGGAATAGAGAAAATCAACATGAGTTAAAGATAAAAGAGATAATGAGAGTGGAGAAGTTAAGTCTGAGTGAGATAGTGAGAGAAAAAAATATAGATTGAAGATAAGAGAGATGAATGAGACTGAAAAAGTTAAGTTCAAGTGGGATAGTAAGAGATAAAAATGTGGAGAGTTTGAATCAACTGAATTATATATATAATCTTATTTAAATATTTGATTTATATACACTTAGATAAGAGCCTATGAGATATTTTGAGTGGTAGACACCAAATAAATATTTAAGTAGAAATTTATGAGATATTTTAAAAGTGAACAACGAATAAAGATTTTAGTTTTATTAATAAATAATATATATAATATTAAATATTAATATTAATATCAATTAAATTTTTAATCGGTTAAATAAATAAAACAATTATAAAAATTTTAACCGTTAATTAACCGATATGGATTGATCCAACCATTTTATTTAAATCCATAAGAAACGGTGATCGATCGATTTTAAAGGATTAGTGAATACCATAGGTCACAATGCATGGTTACGAGGAGTATTTTGAGTTCCACGAGTAAATTCACACTTTCCTCTTTCCTGCTTTGGTAATTTGGTAATTTCCTTCCAATCTTCCACGTTAAGGAAAGTCCTTTACTTCCAATCTTCCACGTAAAGGAAAATACTTTACTTCCAATCTTCCACGTTGAAGAAAGACTAGAAAAGTGGAAGTGTACAACATAATTACCAAAATAGTCATCCACTTTTTATAAAAACGACAAAACTAATCAGCGCACGATGTCGACTCAAAAACTGTAACACAGGATGGACTCTCGGATGCCGTCCAATTCACATCGGACCGCCACATTAGCAACTTGAATATGGCGTGATGGGTTTCTCCGTACGAGTCATTATACCCAAAAGTTACCTTGTTATTACCTTTTACAATTAGAATTCTAGTAATCTAACCGCTTACGAGGATCAGATAACATCATAACATAGAAATATCACGTCTTTGGTAATCTCTCTCTTTCTCTCTCTTTTCGATCAGTGCAAAACCACAGAGAAACCCACGACAATGTCCGGCGGTGGAGGGGACCAGCCACCACTGCCAGCGGTTAACGGCGGCGAGTTTATCTTGTCTCTTCTCCAGAAACATAACCGTCACCACCCCCAAAGCCCACAGCCGCCACTACGCACTGGACCCACTCCCATCACTCAACAACACCAACCGCCCCAACAACAATCTCTCGTTCTTGATCCCGCCGTTGCAGCTGTGGGCCCTACAATCGGCTTCCCGCCATCACCGTGGTCATCCAACGGTCGCGATCTTCCCTCAACCACTACCCATCCTCCCTGGCTCCAGCCTCTCTCCCCTCCTTTCCCTTCCGATTTCTTAGGGTTCCCTCAGTATCCCGTCAATCAACTCCCTCCAAACCAATTCCCGGCAAATCAGAGACTCCTCGCCGAGGATCTTCACAAATTAGGGCTTGCGGGAAACACAAATTACGCAATCAACAACCTAGTCCAGCAGAAGTCGCAGCAGCAGGAGCAGCAAAAGCTCCTGTTTGGTTCTTTGCCAAACAACAGTGTTCAAATATCCAAGGGTTTACTAAACGGGAATTTATTAGACAACTTCAATTCAACCAAAGACCGCGAACTAAAGAATCGGCCATCAGTACATTCCAATTCCAATTCGAGTCCAAGCTCCCTTCAACATCGGAATTTTGATTCACGTGAGCAGGAACAGAGAGGCAGAGGTGGCTGGGGAAAACAGCATGGGAATCACAGCGGGAATTTCAAGTCCACGCCGCCTCCAGGATTTTCGAATAAGCACGGAGGAGGAGGAAGAGGAGGGAATTGGGATTTTGGTAGTAACAATAGTAATCGGAGGAGGGGTTTTGATCATAATGTGGATAAGGAAAAGGGTGATCATAGTGAATTGAGTAATAGGAGTGTTCACTTAAACGGTGAAAATGGGAGATTTAGGAGATCGTCGATGGAATATGGTGATGTGGTTGGGCTTACTGGACAGCTTGATCACCCTGGGCCGCCTGCAGGGAGTAGTCTGCATTCCGTTTCGGCGTCTGACATTGAGGAGTCACTCTTGGATTTTCATAGTGAGGTTCTTGAGGAAGGGGATGGAGAGAAATATGGGAGGGAAGCCAAGACGAGAAGGGAGGGTGGTTCGGATGGCGGTATAGGTGGCCGTGAAATGGATGATTTTGGCAAAGAACTCGTGGAATCTTTATTGCTTGAAGAAGAAGCCGATGAGAAGGATGACAAGAAGCAACATCGAAATTCTCGCGAGAAGGTTAACTCTTTTCTGATCTATTCCTTTTTGTGATGTTACATCGCTTATAGATTCTGGGCAAAAAAATTATATATCGGTTATAGATGTATGAAATTAAATACTAGTATGAAATGGGTGAATTGGAGTTGGTCCTGACGGAACCGAGAATCAATTTGAAGTTAGAAAACTTAAAACATAGTCTGTAAATTTCAAATGAACTTTTTTATTTTAGCTATGTTATTTACAAGCACAATGATTATTTGATCACAATATGCATACTGTACTGTTACATAACCCATGAAGCTCACAATGCTACCATAACCAAGTGGTAGAAATAACCAATATATAAATCAGACAAAGAGGGAGTCGAACCTAGGAGCTTATAGTCTCCGGTCTCAACCTTGGTCTTTTTACCACTTAACCAAGGGCTCATTGTCACTGGAATGAACTTATTATTGTTTCCTCAATATAATGACTGTTAATAAAAAAGATAAAAAAATTCTACATATTGTAATCGTATTTATTTAATGAAGGTAAAACTGATGTTCGTGGTGAAAAATTAATTTCCATGCTAAAAGGGTATCCATTTTTTCTTTTTGAATTTTTTTTACTATAGTTTAAATGAGGGATTCACTTACAGTTTTTATTACCAGGAATCCAGAAAAGATAACAGGGGGCAACGATTGCTTAGCCAAAGGATAAGAAACTTAAAAAGGCATATGGTATGTCGCGGTGACATCGATAGACTAAATGTGCCATTTCTTGCAATTTTTGAGTCCCTAAGCCCAGCCGAGGAGGAAAAGGCAAAGCAAAAGCAATTGTTGACGTTGTTGGAGAAACTAGTTAGCAAAGAATGGCCTGAAGCTCGGTTGTACCTTTATGGATCCTGTGCTAACTCATTTGGAGTTTCTAAAAGCGACATTGATGTTTGTCTCGCAATTAATGATGCTGACATCAACAAATCTGAGATCTTGTTAAAGTTGGCTGATATTTTGCAATCAGATAATCTCCAGAATGTGCAGGTGAATAGATTGCTTTGTCCTTCTAAATTTTATGCAATAGGAAAGAATTTAAGAGTTAGGTGCTGTAAAATTTCTATAGTTATCAAAAAAATTTCTATAGTTGAAACCACGTGTAATTTATTATGTCATTCTGTTGAATGTTGTGTTTGTATTCCCGGGTTGACTGCTCGATATTGCTCATTGTGCAATCTCATCTAGTGAATCTTTTATATGCATAGAGAACAATATGACTATTTGCTCTTGTAGATTCTAAACTGGGGAAAATACAGAGGATGTGTCACTCATGGCTTATGGATCAGGAACCAACGTATTCATTAAATTTGGTATCAGTTGTAAAGTTCAATGCTTCTTTAAGTGTTCCTCTAATTCATAGATCCTGATTTTCTTCAAGGATCTGTGGGTATGTGCTGGGATATTTACTATCGTTTTTATTTCAGCATTTAATGGATTTCTATGTGTGTGTGTGTGTGTATATATATTGATAAGTGGGAGTTCTATGTATATATGCTTTTCATGCATGTGTCTGTATATTCACCAAGCAGAAATAGTTTATATACTCAAAATTAATTCTGGTAGTTAAGAAATTAATTTAAAGGATTTAGAATGGAGGTTCTTTTGGCAAACTAATGGTTGTATATAATTTTAAGTGCATTCAACCTTGGTCTTGATAGGTTATTTATGGAACTTCAATCAACATGAAAGGTTTATTGGGTTGTCTAGCAATATTTGAAAGGCCACATTCATATTCTATGTTGTATATAATACACATATCCTTTTTCGTTCATATTCTGTTTTGTATATAAGATACGAATCCTTTGTCTGTGGAATGGGCCTGGTGGGAGGAGTTTCCCACTTGTAGTGTTGGATTTGTGCATTTTTTGCAAGGCAGAATATATAACGGCCTGGCAAAGCCCATAAGATGACGAAGCAGGCCTATGGAGAATTCCTTTTATGCAAGTCTATCATAATAGGTTTTCCCAAGATATAATTACCGCAACTGTAATCATTTAGAATCTGGACAGGGACAAAAAATTTAGGTCAGCATTCTTGCGATCAACTGGTTAATTTTGATACAAAAATCTGCTCTTTATTTAACCCATCTTGAAATGCTTAGCAACTTAAAGTTCACCTTCTTGTATTAGTTATCCTTGTGTCAAATTCTTCTAGTTATAGGCAAGGGTTTTCTTGCTGATATTATCTTATGGAATCTTGCAACTGGGCAACATTTTGACCACTATTTTTTATTGGGTTGATTTGTCAATTTTTGGCCTTTTGATGGAATACTCTCAGGTACTAGTTTGTATTCTTGTGTCATGTGACTGGTTTGTGGAGAGTGTAAATAGGTGTTTTGGTGGTAGTGAGAGGTCATTTATTTCACTTTATTTCAGGATAAGTATAATCCAGCTAGGCAAGCATTTTGGTTTTTTCTTGTCTGTATTTAAGATGCTTGTCATATCAAGAGTCTTTCGAGTAATTTAAGGTAGCCAGATGTTTAGTAATATAATGGAAATAATTTGTTAGATGGTCAGAGCCGTGTCCTTTTTGCAAATGTGGTATTAAAAATTTGGTTTTAGGGAAAAATCTACTAATTTCTAAGTGGTTCTGGAAGGTTTTTTTAAGCCCAATAGGCTTTCTCGTCAATCATTATATGCAGATGTATGGTATATCTGTATGTTGGGTTTATTTCACGAAAGAGGTGACTTGTTGATGCTGCCAGGACTATCTAACCAGATGTTTGCTCATGTACAGGCATTGACGCGCGCTAGGGTCCCCATAGTAAAGCTTATGGATCCAGTGACTGGAATATCATGTGACATATGCATAAACAATGTTTTGGCTGTTGTAAATACAAAGCTTCTTCGTGATTATGCACGGATAGATGCAAGATTACAGCAGTTGGCTTTTATTGTGAAACATTGGGCAAAGTCGAGAGGAGTTAATGAAACTTATCATGGAACTCTATCTAGTTATGCGTGAGTTGTCTTTTAACACAATAGTTGTATTTCCATACCTAATAATGAAATATTTGAGTAGTAGATGCCAGTAGTGGTCATTAGTAGATTGCTTGACCAGCTTGTGGCATGAACAGAAGCACAAAGGTAATGCTGGCTAGTTATGGGAGGACCTGGATGTGGCCAATGCTTCTTAAATGTTTCAGTGGTTAAGAAGTTTATTTTGGCAACTTATGATCTTTATTTGCCCCTTATCATAAATCTTATTGCTGATTTCTAATTTCTCTTCAGGTATGTTTTAATGTGCATCCATTTCTTACAGCAGCGCAAACCTGCTATCCTTCCATGCTTACAGGTGTGTATTCTTTTATCTTATTTTTTTTTTCACTTCTGTATCATGGAGCTTGCAAGGTATCTGTAGGTGTATTAACACAGTGGTGTCATCCCCACAGTTATTTTAGTTGTACTAGTAATGTGCCTCACATGTTAAATTTATGGAAAGTACTTCTGTATGTTGGTAAATTTGCTGCTTTGGTAGTTCCATGATTGTGATTGCGCTTTCTATGTCATAGAAACATTCTTTCTGTAACAGGATATTTCAATAACCCACTCACATTGCTATAGTATTGTGAGGGAAAATAGAAAGAACGGTATGTCATAACTAATGGCTAAAACTCAAGGATTTTTATGATTCAGAAGACTAAGTGTACTGTTCCATGGTTTTTATTGTAGGGGAAATACACAAAAGTATCGCGTGGTTTGACTGTCTTAAACTTCAGTACCAAAGGTTTCAAAAGTTAAGTTTAGGTACCTTGTGGTTCTGTGGTTATATTATAGTCAAATAAAGGCCAAACCACATTGGACTTTTTGTGTATTTTTCCTTTATTTGTAATAAAAAATTTAAAATTCAACCAATTGTATTTACACTATGTTTCAAATTGATAATTGTAAGCCTCCCAAATCATTGCAATGACCAAATAACTTGAAGCAAGGTGACTTAATTCTAAACAAGAAAAATCCTTTATATTTTTATAAAAAAAAATTAAAAAGTCAAATTATTTGGTCATTTTGAGAGGCTTACAAATTATTTGGTCAAACCACAAGGTACTTTTGTGTATTTTCTCAAATATTTTATCTTTTCGTTCGAACAAAATGGGACTTGTGTTGATTAAATTTTGGTTTAATCGATGAAATCCCTTTCAAGGAATGACTTGTTGGAGTAAACCCTTTTGCTATACATATGAGCTTTGGCTTCTCTATTTTAATTTTTACTATTTCTAGTCCTAGCATTTATTCTTCGTTAATGTTTTTGCTAAAATAATTAGACTCTCTTTAGCTCTATATGGTATTTGATTTTGTCCCACGTGACTAAAATAATGTGGCCAACAACTTTGATTTGGATTGACATTATTGTTGCACATTTGTCACTGACCACAGCCTTAGAACCTTGTACATGTTTTTGTTATATATTAAAAAGAACCTTGTATATGTTGTATATCATCTGAAAAGTGTTCGCTCCTGTTTACATCTTGGTGGCGGTTGGGGTAATCCTTTTTTTTTTTTTTTTTTAATTCTATTGTCTGCCAATTCTCTTTCAGGGAATGGGGACAACATACTCAGTGACTGTTGATGATATTAACTGCGCTTACTTCGATCAAGTTGAAAAACTTCGTAATTTTGGATCCCATAACAAGGAGACTGTTGCTCAGCTGGTATGGGGTTTTTTTAATTATTGGGCTTACCGTCATGATTATGCAAATGCCGTCATATCTGTTCGCACAGGAAGCATAATCAGGTGAGATATGCAACCTTATATGAATTTATTTTATAAGAATTCTGTTCACATAATTATAAGAATGAATATGTTAAATTGGTTTGTAGTTGTTTTATTACGCTATAAGGGATCTGTTCATAAATGAGATTGTTTCTATTTTCCCCCAGTATGGACCCTAGTTCAATTGTCATGTTGAAGTTGAAAACTAAAATTTAATTCCATTTGTTCTTCATTTTGTCTCTGTTAGCACTCAAAATCAGTTTTAAGACAGTTGGGGCTTTGGAAAACATTTTAAGTTTATCATAACCGAGGCTCGTACATGACGGGTTGCATTGTTTTTGGGTACTTGAGTTTTGTGTCTTGAATTCAGAGTTTTTTCTGAAGATAAAAAGGCTTTAGTAAACTGATTGCATCTTGAAAGGGATGGTTCTAATCAACTTATTTCAGCCATAATGACATCTTTTAGTAAAGATAAAAACTTTATACCACTAATTATTTACTAGTGATCCTACTGATAAAAAAATATTTCCTATTGATCCATTGTTTATCAAAGTGGTGTGCGCCTCAGAAAGTTCTGCTTCTGATAATCTTATCTCCATGTATTAACCCCTACTTTCTGTTTAAATTTCCTGCAGGCCTTCAATGTACTTCTATATTAAACCTTCACATCTAAAAATTGAATCTTGTGTCATGTTAAGATATTTCACTAGTTTTCTTCCTCAAAACGTGACTGTTCGGAGAGGAAAGAAACCATCTATTTGACTTCTTGAAGTAGTTTTCTTCAAAACAGTATTCTTTTGCTTATGATTATTTATATATTCCATTCAGAACATGAATCCATATTAAAAGTAAATTGGTGAAGCCATGTTACACTTAAGTTATGGCGAATATAATGGATTGGTCTGATATTTTTGAGATACGGAAATATTCTACTGTCATTTTATTTTTAACATCACTGAATTCAATGGGAGAAGTTAGTACACGACATCATGTTTGGTACTTTCTTATTCTTTTACCACACCCATCGTGGATGGCTGCTTGTATGACTGTTCCTCTAGAATATAATGCTTGGTTATATTCTCGGGTTTCAACAGGCGGTAACATTTATTTAACAATGTGAAGTGAATGAAGGTCCATCATTACACTATAGGGTATTAAATAGTGAGTAATGACTATTTAGTGGGTAATAAATTTTTGAGGTAGGACTTTTTTTCTCGCCTTTCTTTTTTTCGTTTTCCTTTTGGAGGGAGGGGGTTGGTTCACGTTCTTGTTTAATTTTGGTATTTCGTTGCGATATTTAAGAATAGAGGCTGAGAATTTTGAAATGGCTTTGTTTTAGGGTCGTCAAATAAAACACAATTTAGATATTTCTTTGACTTTCCCCCTCTTATGTTTATTTGTACAGCAAGCAGGAAAAAGACTGGACGAGGAGGATTGGGAATGATCGCCATTTGATATGCATAGAGGATCCCTTTGAGATATCTCATGACCTGGGTCGAGTGGTGGACAAATATAGCATAAAAGTTCTAAGGGAGGAGTTTGAACGTGCTGCTTATATCATGCAGGATGATCCAAACCCATGTGCAACGCTTTTTGAGCCCTATGTTCCTAGTTAACTGGTCCTTGTTTCTGAGCATCTTAGATGTAAGCATGGTTTAAGTTATTCAGCTTGTAGAGTCCCTCCTATTATCTCCACCTACCTCTTTTTCATTCTCTGTATGGTGTTCATGTAGTCTAGTTTTAGGGCTTCAAGTCTTTTATTTATGTCCCTCAGTGTAAAGAACTTTAGATTTATAGAACTTCCGTAATCACAGTTGCAACTTCCGAGTTTCCGGTTATTCTGGCAGTCGTTTTAAATCAGCAACCTTTGTAATGCTGATTGAATGAATTCAGCAAAATGCTCTTTTCTAGTTCCACCGAAGAAGTCCTAAATTTGTCAATAAAGAAGTGAGTGTTAAGTGAGTGTTGTTTTATGGAGAGAGAGACTTCTGCTCTTCCTCCTTTGCCACTTTTCTTTTTAATACATAAATTTGGGTCGGGGTTTTTTCCTTCCCAGTTCCAGGGAGTGTTCCCTTTGTTTTGTGAGAGGAGGGATTTCAAGATGTACTAATCAGTGTGTATGTATGTCAGCTATTGAAATAAGGACCCATGAAAAGTTGGGTTTGAGGGAATTTATTGTGAGAATTTGTTTGGTACATGTTCTGGGTATAGGATTAATTCTTATGTCGGGATCATGTAAACCATTGATGAGGAGAGAAAACAATAAATACTCGCCCCATCAATGATTGTAAATGCTCATGTTCGAGCAGATGCTCTAGATTGCATGGGCATAGAACTTATGCCTTTGTGTGTACTTTTCTCATTTTGGGTTGAACCTTTTCTAGTTATAAAGTTTTTGAGCATATTATTGTTAGCATGCAAACTGATAAAAAAGAAGAGAGAAGAACCTATTGTATATGTTTTAGACTTTCGCTTTGAGAACTACAACTGCCAGAATTGGACCGGAGGTTTAAATCAAATTAAATCTCATGATTCAGGAAGTTTCAGATGCTGTTTCTAATCTGGTTCTTGATGATGTTTTGCATTATTGATTTATAAAAGCTTTATATTCTCATATAGGAAAAAAAAATCACCTTCCATATCTTTTGATTTAATATATCACTATATATTTAACTTTAAATAATTTAATACTAACAAAAATTTATTGATAAGTAATTATTTATATGGGTATGTAACTATTTATGAGATTTAAATGATATTTTAATATTATGGTATTCAAATTTAAATTGTAAGTGGTTAAAAATTCAATAATAGTTTTTATAATTTCTTATTTATATTAAAAACTACTAAATATATAATATATATTTTATGAAAAATATATAAATTTTGTTTTATGAGAGATTTTTCTTATGAATCTTTTATTAATTATGAAATTTAAACAATAAATTAGTTATTATTAATTATATTTAAAATTATAATATCATAATAAAAAGAATACACGTGGATAATCTTATCAAACAATTAAATCAAACACAAAACAACATAAAAGTTTTCACTTATCTTACCAAACATCTGAACACGACGAAAGTTATATGTTCATTGGCCTATTTAGGCGCTGTTTGGGAACCCTCTTAAAGAGGGATTAAAGCAATCCTTCCCAAACGGCGCCTTATACTTCACAATCTGAGTCTTCACTCCCTCAAAAATCTGCTGCTCCATTTCCCCCAACCCCACTAAAATGGCAGCTCCTAATAGTAGTAGTAGAGGAGTCCTCCTCCTGAAACCTCCGCCAGCATTCACACTCTTCGGCGACCAATTCTTCGCATCAACCAATTCCATTTCTTAAAAGCTTACGAATCACCGCTCCCTCTCCAACAATTCTTGGCCACTCACGCGCAGTCCGTCCCGGCCATCCTCTCCTCGGGTGTCGCGCCGGTCGCCTCTGAGACCATCCGACTCATGCCTACGCTGCGGGTCGTAGTCACCACCAGTGCCAGCGCTGGCACGTTTTTCTCCCCAGATGTCTCCGACACGGCCGTTGGGTTGCTTATTGATGTCTTGAGGAAGATCTCTGCTACTGATCGGTATGTGAGGCGAGGGTTTTGGGTTACCAAAGGGGACTATCCCCTCGGTTCTAAGGTATCAATTTTCCGTTTGCTTTTCGAGAAATAAAATTCCTAATTTCGCATTGCCTTAATCTGTAGGGAAATTGGTCAAATTCCACTTGCATTTCAACTGTTTGATACATGTACAAGCTTTATGCTTATTATATTAATTACAATAGTATTAGTTTTTGCTAATTCTATTTTAGTGTTGTGGTTAATGATTTTCAGTTGGGAGGGAAGCGAGTTGGGATTGTGGGATTAGGGAGCATAGGCTCAGAGGTGGCTAAAAGGCTTGAGGCCTTTGGTTGCATTATCTCTTACAATTCAAGAAACGAAAAACAATCTGTTTCGTATCCTTTTTATTCAAATGTACGTGAGCTTGCAGCTAATAGCGATGCCCTCATCATCTGTTGTGCATTAACTGACCAAACTCGCCACATGATTGATAAGGAGGTCTTGTCATCGTTGGGAAAGGAAGGGGTGATTGTTAACATTGGGCGTGGTTCCATTATCGATGAGAAGGAAATGGTGAGGTGTTTGGTGCAAGGAGAGATAGGAGGTGCTGGTTTGGATGTGTTTAAGTATGAGCCTGATGTGCCTAAGGAGCTCTTTGAATTGGATAATGTTGTTATGTTGCCGCATTGTTCTGCCCAAACATTGGAATCTTTTGAGGATTTGAGGAAACTTGTGGTTGGAAACTTGGAAGCTTTCTTCTCAAATGAACCTTTGTTAACTCCAGTTTTGGATGATTGTGAATGAATTTTATTTAGCACCTTGAGTATTATGCATTACTGGTTTTTCTGACTATCATACTTGTTTTTATAGTGTAATATGACGTCATTCTTTTCACTTTTTTTTTTATAAATAAAAATTTATTAATAAGCATCAAGAGGTTCCACCAAAAAGTCAGAGACTATTTACAATGTAAAAGCTCAACAAAATCTACAAGATCATTGTTGTTTACAAAATAATTTTCTTTAACCCAAAAAATAAGAGTGTAGAACCAATTATCTCTGATAGTAGCATTTGGTCTTTCAATACCATCAAAGGCCATCCGGTTCTTCTCTCTCCACATCGTCCACCAAATAGAATGTGTAATTAGCTCTAAAGCCTTTTTGACTTCTTTGTAGGCTCTTAAGCTGCTCCAAGCCCTAATTTCATCTCTCACGGACCCCCCAACTACCCAATGGATCCATACTATTCTATAAGCCATCTCCCATAAACTTCTAGCTAACTAGCAATCCAACAAGAGATGATAAACGGACTCAACCTTCTCCTTGCAAATAAAACACCTATTAACTAACACTTTTCTCCTCTTTTGTAAATTGTCAATGGTTAGAATTCTATTCCACGAGGCCTCGCACATAAAAAAACTAACTTTCTTAGGAGCCTTAGCACACCAAATAGCTTTCGAACGGAAGTTAGGGTGATTACTAACCAGGTCTTTATCAATAAGAATCTTATAAAAATCTTTCACTATAAAGCCTTTAACCGGTCTAGATCTCCACCCCAACTCATCTTCCCTCCCCATCTCAATTTTAGAAGAAAATAAGGATTCCAAGAACAAAGCAACTTCCTCGACCTCCCAATCTTGAACATTCCGAATAAAAGGAATAACCTAAGAGACCCTTTCATTAGTCAAAGCAAAACAAGAGCTAACCCGTGTTTCCTTGTCTTTAACCAAATTAAAGACACTCGAGAATTTATCCTTAGGAGGGGTGTTGTCACACCAAGCATCATACCATAACCGAGTCTTCGCTACATTACCCACCGAGATCTCCAAATACTACTGAAACTCCTCCCAATCCTTTCTAATCCACTTCCACACTCCTACTCCATAAGCTCCTCGCGGTTCTTTGGACATCCAACCATCGAGCTCCAACCCAAACTTGGCCACCATCACTTTCCTCCACAAATGGTCTTTCTCAACAATGAATCTCCATAGCCATTTATCAAGAAGGGCCTTATTGAGCAAGGAGAGAGATTTAATACCAAGCCTCTCTCTTTCAAAAGGAAGCTTCACAATCCCCTAACTAACCAAATGGTACTTAAAATCCTCTTCCGAGTTGCCCCAAAGGAATCTCATCTGGATACTTTCCAATCTATTGGCCACCCCACTAGGAATAAGAAAAAGAGACACAAAATAGACCGGAAAGCTAGAAAGAGTGCTTTTAATGAGAGTGAGTCTGCCCCTTTTAGATAGGTAGTGATTCTTCCAACTGGCCAACCGCTTTTCAAACTTTTTCACAATCGGATTTCAAATGCTTTTATCTTTAAACCAAGCCCCGAGAGGGAGACCAAGATAAGAGATAGGGAGCATTCCCACATTACACCCCAATAAATCAACTAGGAGGTTCCATTTGCTCCTTCACCAAGAGGTATTAGAACACTTTTAGCAAGATTAACTTTAAGACCCGAAACCGCCTCAAAGCAGAGAATGATACCTCGAAGGTGAAAAATCTGAATATCTTTAGCCGCACAAAACACAAGAGTGTCATCAGCAAAATAGAAGGTGAGAAATATTAACATTACCTACATTACCTCCCACTTTGAAATCCGATAAGAGATCCAAATCAACACCTTTCATCAACATCTTGCTAAGAGCCTCCATGACTAGAGTGAACAAAAAAGGAGACAGAGGATCCCCTTGTCTTAGACCTATTGAAGCTCGAAAAAAACCAGAAGGACACCCATTAACCAGTATGGAAAAAGAAGTGGAAGATAAGCATCTATGTATCCATTTACACCACTTTTCTCTAAAGCCCATACGCTTCAATAAATAGATAACAAAATCCCAACTAGCATGGTCGTACACCTTTTCCATATCAACTTGTAAATAATCCCTCCCCCACCATTCTTCAATTGAGCATCCACCACTTCATTTGCTATCAAAGTCGCATCCAAATTTTTTCTTCCTTCTACGAAAGCATTTTGCATAGCGCTTATCACTTTCCAAATCACCCCCTTTAATCTAGAAGTTATCACTTTCGATAAGAGCTTGTAAATACAACCCACAAGGCTGATAGGTTTGAAATTCCTAGTATTTGAGGCGCCCTTCTTTTTTGGAATCAAAGTAACAAAAGTGGCGTTTAGGCTTCTCATAAACTCCCCTGAAGAATGAAATTCCTTAAAAAGACGAATCACATCTCCCTTTATCACTTCCCAGGTATGAGAAATAAAAGCCATTGTGAAGCCATCAGGACCTTGAGCTTTATCACCATCACATGCCTTAAGCGCGAAAACTAATTCATCCTAAAAAAAACGTCTTTCCAATTAGACTACATCTGTCTCATCAATTCTAGAGAAATTCAAACCGTCCAAATTCGGTCTATTTTCACAAGTCTCTTTGTAAAGATTCTCATAAAACCCACTGATAGCCCCTTTGATAACCATCTCCTCCTTAAACAACACACCATCGACCTCAATAGAGTTAATAAAATTGAATCTCCTATGAGCATTGGCCATGCAATGAAAATACTTTGTATTTTTATCTCCCTCCCGAAGCCGCAACTCCCTTGATTTTTGTCTCCAAGATATTTCCTCCAAGGTAATAAGCTTAGCTAGCTCCTTTTTTTGTAGTCAATCTTCTATCTGACTCACTTCTCAACAAGCCCTCTCTAGTATTTTTCTCATCAAGCTCACTAATTTCCCCCACCAAAGCATTGATAGCTGAGTTAATATTGCCAAAGGACTCTTGATTCCAATTTTGCATTTCTTGTTTAACTCTCTTTAAGTTTCTTAGCTACCACAAAACTAGCCGTTTCACGGAAAAGAGCACCTTCCCACCAGCCCCTGACGAGATCAAGAAAACCATCCACTCTCAGCCACACGTTTTCAAACCGAAATGGAGTTGGACCCCACATCTGACCTCCAACTTCAAGAGCAATAGGGTGATGATTAGAAATAGGTCGATGGAGAAGCTTTTGGATCAACGAAGGACACTGAGATTCCCAAGAAATAGACACAAGGAACTGGTCTAACCTCGAAAAGGAAGGCGACTCTCTAGAATTCGACCAAGTAAATGACCCTCTCGATAACGGTAGATCAATAAAGTCATTACCCCCCACAAACTTGAGCAACTCCCTTGGAAACATGGTGAGATTTTTAGAATTTGCCCCGGGAAGGAAGTTTTCTCTCTGGTTAACTAAGTAGGAATTTCTCTAGTTTTTGAAAAGGGAGAAGTAAACAGGTTTTGGAGAAGTAGAGAGTCAAATAGATCTTTGTTAGTGGGTTTGCAAAGGAACAAGAATGGTCGCTTCGTCTTTGTAACTGAAATCTTGAGTGGGAAATCCATCTTTATCCTAATCCCAGATAGTTGCTGCTGGTGGTAGGTGGAATGTTCTAGAGGCTTTCTCTGAAATCGGCAAAGGATTTGGGGTTTTTCCAGAAGAACAAAAGGGGAGGGTTTTTGGGAAGGATTCTGGACATCCTCAGCTCTGTGGGAACGATTTTGGTAGGGTTTCGAAATTGGAAGAAAGGAAAGCTCCTTCAGAGATGGTGGTGGATGCCAGGGACGATGGTTCTTTGTCGCTTTCGAGTTGTTGTCCGTCTTGTGGAGCGAACTTTTTCGGCAGTCTGGCGTTGTCAAAAAGCAATTAGAAGGAGAAAACTTGGGCGATGGTGGTCAAAAACTCTCTTCCTGGAAGAGACAAAGGGCAAGTCACGCGAGTGGAGGAGCGCATAGGGAAGCAAAGTATTAAGGGCAAGAGATAGCTGGACTCTGATCAGACATTGTTTTCAAATTTTAAATTGGACAGATGTGTGGGTCAAAGGAAAGGATTGGGCTGGATCAAAGGCCAGGCTTCTTGGCAAGGGCTCAAAATTCCTTTAAGGATCTCGGGCAAAGTTACTCAAGCTTGTTGAATGATTCAAATGGACTGGGTCAATCTTTGAAGGCTCGGCCTGGTGAGGTGGGCTCGGGGGGTCCACTTCGCAGTTGTGGGCCAGAGAAGGAGTTGATATCTAGAAGACCCACAAAGCCTGTTATCAGGGGTTGGAAGCTAACGAAACGCTGGGTGGCCAAGCGTTTTGGTCCCTCGGCGTCAAAGAACCGAGCTTCGTGGAGTCTGGTTTTGTGGCGGAACCTGCTGGTGACCCGTTGTCGGCTGTCGTGGAGGTCCGTCCTCTCCGGTCGACGCCTCGCAGCGGGTTAGGTACGATGCCTTATTCCATTTCTTTGGGCGTTCTTGGAGGAGAGGTGCGACATCACTATTTTTTTCAGCAGGCAGGCCAGTGCCTCTCTGTTTTCAGAGGTCTCAGACTCTCCTCCAGGTTTATAAAACTCCTCTTCTAATTCGGTTGATAATCAACTGGTGGTTTTTTCCACTGTAGAACCTCTGATCTCAATTCCGCCAAGGATTAACTTGGAATTTCTTGCTTTAGAATCTGGTGGGTGTTTAGGGGTTAAGAGCAGTTTTGGTTTGATAGATTGTGGGTTCAGCGAATTCGACAAGAGGGATTCTCCGTTTAATCTGGCCGTAGTGGAGAGTGATGTTTCTTTGGATCAGTTGGAGGGAGTGGATGTAAAGGATGAGCTAGCTGTGAACAGAAAGGCGTTAGGGTGGGTGGTTAATTGGGTTAAAAAACTTCACGAACTGGTTGGGGTGGAATATCAAGCTATAAAATTGTTTGAGGAAATTGAGCGTCGTCGGATTGAAGAGTGCAAATCTAGATGTTGAGGTCATTCTTCGAGCAGGAAGCAATCGAAGGGGGGTAACAGGGAGTTAAAGAGGTTAGGATTTGATGTCAATTATGACAAAATCGAGGGAAGTATAGATAGAGGAAGATAGGAGTTGGTGGAGGAGTCGAGGCGAGAGCTCTTGATCCAATGATTTGGAAAGTTATTTCGTGGAATGTGAGAGTGGCTAATGACTTGTTGAAAAGGGATTCTATTAAACATTTTCTGAGAGAATGGAAGGGAGCTGTGGTGTGTCTTCAGGAGATCAAACTGGAGCACGTTGATGAAGTCTATCATTCATAGTCTTTGGGGTATTAGATCGTGTGGTTGGAAAGCTCTTCCATCTTTAGGAGCTTCAGATGGAATAGTAATTATGTGGGACAAACTTTGTTCGATGTTGTTGATACTTACGTGGGTTTGTTTTTCAGTTTCTTGTGTCTTTAAGGGGCTCCTTAAAGGTGGGGATTGGATTTTGATTAGTGTGTATGGGCTTGGTGAGAATGGTAACAAAAATCTGTTTTGGGACGAGTTGGTGGCTACCCGTTATCGTTGGTCGTTACCTTGGGTGCTAGGGGGAGATTTTATTGTTGTGCTTCTTTTGACTTTGGGTGTGATACTTGTAGAAGCTTGTCAAACATGTGCTTGGCAGTTCTATTAGATTTTCTTCTTTAGTTGCACAAACCATTCTTGATGCATGCACGGTACCAAAAACTGATTCATATTGAGCAAACGAGAGTTATTGAGAAGGCAAGGAAGAAGAATAGGTAGATTATCATTTTTAATTAGTTTCACTTGTCAGTATGGCACAAATTGAGGTATAAACTGTTTACACTCCGTTTGGAACCAAATAGAAATGAAATTCATTTCATTTTCAAAGAGAATTCATTTAAAAATGAATTTTTATGTTTGACTTTCTATACATTTTATTGACAAGTAAAGGTATATACAACGAAAAACACCAAGAGGGTGCAACCCAGTTACAAAATTATCTATAAGAAATAAATTCGTTTGAATTCTCATGTTTAAAATGTTTGGAATAATTCAAAAGGGGAAGAAGAGGGTGAGAAAGATAGATTATTTTGGTCAACATAATTTTTTGCAAATGAGTTCCATAATTTATTGGCTTTCCAAATATGATTATGTATTGAATTGTAAACGAATGCCATATAATTTATAGAATTCATTTATTACAAACATAGTCGTAGCGTGCTGCTGTTGGTATGCTTTAGTGAAGGATTAACAATGCTGTTCTTACCTTTCAGTGAAGGCGCAATAAGATTTAGTGATTTACATACGGACTAGCATACCATCTTATTGATTCTGTAAGAATGTTTGTTTCTTACTGTTGGCATTTTTCCTGCTTTCTGTAATATTTGTGAACTTGAGCAGTGAATAGAGGAGAGCAGAATGGAGGATTGTCATGAAATAAATTATTAGGCCCATGTTTGGGGAGGGTTTTCAAAAACCTTTCTCAGTGTTTAAACATTAAAATCACTTTTCAAACACTGCTAACATGTTTAGAAGGGAGTTTTGCAAAACAGTTTTTAAACATTGTTTTCAAAATAAAGGTTTTCAAACACTGATTTCTGAAAACTTCTGGAGTTTTCAGTTTTCATTTTCACTATTCAGCTTAAAAATCACGACTCTCTTTTCTCCTCTCTGCTCTCTGCTCTCTTCCATGAACGACGAGCTCTATAACGAGCCCCAAGACAACGCAGGAGGTAGCAATGGAGGGGAAGAAGCATCTAGAAGAGACGATAGAGGCAGCTTTCCTGATCCTCTCATCCATGAATGACGAGCTCTGTAACCCTGCTTTGTGGGCGACCACTCCCTCTTCAGCTGCTGCAACGACCAATGGGCTTCCTTCGGTTTCCTCAAACGGCGATGCGTCGTCCTCTGATGGAGCCGCACACCACTTGGAGATGGGCGGCGACGGCGTTGCTGGTGGTGGCAGTGGCAATAGCGCTCTCGACGAGGCTCGCCTTCTCTACAAGAACTCCATCGCTTCGCTTCGTGCTGTTCTTGCCACTATTCCCAATTCTCAAAAGGTAATTTTAAGAAAAAAGCGAGCAATATCATAGCTTTGGTCAATTTGTTTTTTTTTTTTTAATTACTTCTGTTGGTTGTGAGATTTCATTGTGCTGTGTTAATAATACTAAGGCTTTTTGGGTTTTCTTTTCTTGGGAAGTGGAGATTTTGATACAGATTGTGATGGAATGAAATTTTTTTTTTTTGTGAAATTGTGTTTTTAAGTCTTGCTGCATTATAGGAGTAATGTATAACAAAAGATTGGGAATTGAGAGCCAGTGTGAGGAAAAGGGGCATGCATAGCCTTTAGCAGTTTTAGTGGAAGCAATGATGGATTGATGGGTAATGAGCAAGAGAAGTTTGAGTTGATTGTGTTCAATTAAGGAATGAACAACTTTGTGCGATTTGTCATTCTAGAATCAGAGATGAAATTATTTTTTGTATGCAATATAGAATAAACAAAACTATGAGAGCAGATACATCTCTGGGTGTACAGTAGGACTAGTAGTCGATTAGAAACCATCACAACCCCGTCAGACTGTTCAGAATGTGACATGGAATGGCAGGAAATGTGAACTGCATTAGAATCTCAATGACTAAGTTATTAATAACATTGACATTGTAAGTATTAGAAACGGTGGTGGAACCAACTATTTGATTTTGGTCAATTATTTATATAAAAAATAGAAGGCTTTATTCATCTGCATTTGCTGCAAATGCAAGCTCTTGGATGGTTCATCTTATTGTTGTAAAGAGTGACGGTGGTTACAACTATGCTTCAACTGATCTGACTGCACTTTGGTTAGTTTAGCCCCTCTTCATTTTTTTAAATAAAATTTGAAGTTGATATCTCTTTGAAATCATGTAGTTAATGTTGATTCTATTATCCTCTAGTAATTTGTTCTTGCGTTTTGCTCCTTGATGTGGGTCTTGTATTGAACTGGCGGCAATATGGAAATTTGAATTTTGGTATGCAGGTGTAGGTCGTTGCTTGTCATTGTTCCAGTCAGTATCTTTTGTGTGTGTGTGTGTGTGTGTGTTGCGAGACACCTACACCATGTATTCCCGGCATATAATGCAGGATATGCAATTCTGGCAGTAGCCATTGTCTTTACTATCTATGTTAGTCTTCTATCACTTACTTGGTAATTAACATTTCTATTCTTATTGTACAGGTTTTTTATGCAAGACATTATCAAGTTGAGTATGTCACTTTGTGAGTGGATGACTTTGCACCTGTGTTGTCATCAACTGATGTCAGAAATTTTAAGGTTTGCACTCTAGTTCTATGGGTGAGACTGCATAGTGGTCCTTCATTGTTGAACTTGCCACTGGCCATCAATTGATTCGGTGGCACCCAGCTCAGTACACGCTGGGGTCATGTAATGGGCAGGGGCATCAATTCTGTGATCGAAACATTATTAGGCATTTTCTCAAATTAATTTTTCATCCATTTAGAATAGAAAAGCGGCAAATTTTGATGGTGAGCAAATCATATTATTTCCTGTTGCAAAGGATTTAGCTTGTTGGTGTAATTGGATTGTATTTACATTGGGTTTGAGAAATGGCATATACCTGAATGAGGTTCTTATTTAAGTTTAACTTATCAGATCAGAAGCTATCCCTCTTAATAGGAAAGGCCATATCTCTTGGATGATATTTTGTCCCTAATTTTCACTCTGTCAGTTACCAATGATTTGGAAAGGCCTATGTAAGGAGCTTGGGTTAGCTGCTGCTACAGGGAGACAAGCAACAGATTGATTTTCTCAATGTGGCCTCTAGTGATAGACAAATCCAAATGATTGAAATCTTAGTCAAATCCTGGACTTGCTTATGGTAATGACACTGGCGCAAAAGATGCAGTTTTAAAGGGCTATTCCCCCATTTATACTACTGCAATGACAGAAATTCATGAAAAATTCAGTTTCTGATGCAGCCAAGCAGAGCCCTGTTTTCTTGTGTGTCTCACAGCAAAATCATGCCAAGGTAAGTTTGATTTCTAAAAGTTGTTACTGCATCGGTAGGACTAGTTTGATTGATGGTGGATTCTGCTTTTTAATAATGAATGATACATGACCTGCTCATAGTACTCTTTTTCATTATTGTTATTTTGAATCAAAGAAATCAATTTCAATCAATCTTATTCTTATATATGTAGTGTTAATACTGATTTTAGTATATTTGACACTGTTTTTGAATTCTTCTAATCTTTCAACAGATGATTTTTAAGAGCTTGTAGAAGACAATGAACATAAATGGAGTGTTCATTTAACTACATGTTACTAATACCCTTTAGTCAAATCGGCACTGAAAGGCAGAAGAAAAATAGAAGATGCTCTGACTAAAGAGAGGCCCCACACAATGGGAGCTTAGATACGTCACATGCAGATTTCTGTTGTGTGAGCATATCAATACTGTTGCATTCATCTTTTGCCTTAAACTTTCGTCAGAGCTCACTCAGTTCATTATATCTGTCAGCAAAACTGAAGCAAATAATTCAGAGAGAGAGAGAGCTCAATGTTGGTTCTTTGGTTTCTCCCAGTAAAAGATGGTTCATGTAAAGTACAAGCAGAGGAAAGTAGCCATGTGTTGTAGGGAAGAAGAAGATTTTACAGTTTAGTTTGCTTTTGAGAAAACATCAATATTAAAGTCTTTTTTGAGTGGTAGTAGTGGTTTTATGCCTAGGCTATGGGCCGTTCATTTTCATTTTATCAAATTATCAAAGTTGTATTTGATCAATGAATATTGTATCTTGTTCTTAAATATTTTATTTTTAAGAAGACAAGTATGTCATCTTTTAGATATTGAACAAACTTGAATATTGTATTTGATGGGTTTGTTGTTCATATTTTATCAAATTGTGAAAGATGTATTGTATTTTTTATTTTTATTTTTAAGAATTTATTTAACATGACATGACCAAGGGGAAGAGTGTTTTCATGTTTGATCCATGATATATAAAAAATACTAACATTTTAAAAATAAAATAATATTAATTATTTCCAAATAGTTGGTGTGTGCTTAAAAAATATATTTAGTAAATATGAGAAATAAAATTAATTTTAGATACTAAAATTTAAACTGAACACTGAAAGCTGAAAATAGTTACAAGAAAGTGTAATCCAAACAATTTTTTATTTTCAAAACAGTTTTCGAACACTGTTATCCAAACATATTTTCGAACACTGAAAACTGAAAACTGTTTTCAAAATCTTTTTTCGAAAACAGTTTTCGAACACTGAAAACTATTACCAAACATGCCCTAGAATTTTAATGCCCAAGGCATGGAGTTTTGCTTTGCTTCTTGATTAGCAGCACTAGGTTCATTGTTCATCAGTTTGTTTGGCAGTAAAAGTTTCTCTAATTGACAGTCTTTCTTATGTCATATTTATGCGGAAATTGTTTCCTGCAGAGTTGACTGCTCTCCTTATGGAATAGAATGATGTTTGATTAGTTGTTCATAACTATTTTAGGGAAAATGCACAAAAATTTGCGCTACCTTTGAAAATGGCTAGTTTCTTCCATAATTTAATTTTGTAGACTATCCTTTTTTTTTTTTTACTTGGACCAATGCGTATTTCAATCAGATCATGTTTAATTCCACTTTCAAGGCCCCAACCCTTATAAAATATGATACAAGTGCATTACAAATTGAAGGAAAGAGGGAGAAAATTGGATTATCACGAGCAAAACTTCTTATGGGTATAATTTGGCTTTCATGACTTCGTTTTAGGATATGATCTTTTTGGTTTAGAGCTAATTTTTTTAAACTTAGTTCATGATAAAGTTTTAAAGGAAATGACCATCATATCTATTTTAGCAAAAATGCAAAAAAAATGACTTATAACCTTCGAAAATGGCTAATTTACTCTAAAATTTGATTTTTCTAGAGCTTCGCAATTTTCACTCGGACTAAAGTTCATTTAACATAGGTGATGATAAATATCACTTTCAAGATCACCAGCGCTAAAAAATAGGATAAAACTGCTTTACAAATTATGGGAAAGAGAGAGAATTGGATTAACGCAAGCAAAAATTCTTAAGGGTATAATTTAGCCTTTAGGGCTCCGTTTTTAGAAATAATCTCTTTGGTTTTGATGTAACTTTTTGAAACCTAGTTCATGGCAAATTTTTAAAGGAAATGACCATCGTTAGTATTTTAGAGGAAATTGACGAAAAACATGAGCCATAACTTTCAAAAATTGCTAATTTATACAAAAATTTGATTTTTCTAGACCTTCCCATTTTTAACTTGGACTAAAGTGCATTTCACTTAGATTATGATAAATTCCACTTTCGAGGTCACCACCCCTACAAAAATAATAGAAAAGTGCATTACAAATTGTGGGAAAGAGAGAGAGAATTTGATTAACACGAGCAAAACTTCATGAGGGTATTATTTAGTCTTTAGGGGTCCGTTTTAGGAAATGATTTTTTTGGTTTTGAAGTAACTTTTTGAAACCTAGTTTGTGGAAAATTTTCAAAGGACATGACCATCGTAACTATTTTAGCGAAAATGCACAAAAACGTGAGCTAAAACCTTTGGAAATGGACATTTTATACCAAAATTTTATTTTTTTAGTCCTTCCCATTTTTAACTTGTACCAAAGTGCATTTCATTTAGATAATGTTTAATTCAACTTTCGAGGCCACTAGAAATCAAAAAAGGATAAAAGTGCATTATAAATTGTAAAAAAGAGGGATAGAAGTGGATTAACACGAGCAAAACTTCTTGAAGGGATAATTTAGCCTTCAAGGATCTGTGTTAGGAAATGATCTATTTGGTTTTGACGTAACTTTTTGAAACCTAATTCATGGCAAATTTTTAAAGGACATGACCATCATAAGTATTTTTGCGAAAATGGACAAAAACATGAGCTATAACTTTTGAAAATAGCCAATTTACACTAAAATTTGATTTTTCTAGACCATCTCATTTTTAACTTGGACCAAACTGCATTTCACTTAGATCATGTTTAATTCAACATTTAAGGCCACCAACTATCAAAAAATAGTATAAAAGTATTACAAATCATAGGAAAGAGGGTGAGAATTGGATTAACACGAACAAAACTTCCTGAGGGTATAATTTAGCCTTGAGGGGTCCATTTTAGGAAATGATCTATTTGGTTTTGATGTAACTTTTTGAAACCTAATTCTTGGCAAATTTTTAAAGGAAATGACCATCGTAAGTATTTTTGCGAAAATGGACAAAAAACGTGAGCTATAACCTTCGAAAGTGACCAATTTATACTAAAATTTGATTTTTTTCTTGACTTTCCCATTTCTGACATGGACCAAAGTGCATTTCACTTGGATCATAATAAATTCCACTTTCGAGGTCACTAGCTATAAAAAAAATAGTATAAACGTGCATTACAAATTATAGGAAAGAGGATAAGAGTTGGATTAACACAAAAAAAAAACTTATTGAGGTTATAATTTAGCTTGGAGGGCTCCGTTTTAGGAAATGATCTTTTTGGTCTTGACGTAACTTTTGAAACCTAGTTCATGGCAAATTTTTAAATGACCATCGTAATTATTTAAGGAAAAATGGATGAAAAATGTGAGCTGCAACTTTCGAAAATTGCCAATTTATACTAAAATTTGATTTTTCTAGACCTTCGAGGCCACCAACCATAAAAAAAGAGGATATAAGTGCATTAAAAATTGTAGGAAAGAGGGAGAGAATTTGATTAACATGAGCAAAACTTTTTGAGGGTATAATTTGGCCTTCAGAGCTCCGTTTTGGGAAATGATCTTTTTTGGTTTTGATATAACTTTTTGAAACCTAGTTTGTGGCAAATTTTTAAAGGATATGATCATATTAACTATTTTAGCAAAAATGTACAAAAAAATGTGAGCTATAACCTTTGAAAATGACTAGTTTATACCAAATTTTTTTTTTCTAAACCTTTCTCATTTTTAACTTGGACCAAACATATTTCTCTTAAATCATGTTAAATTCTACTTTTGAGGCCACGAGAAATCAAAAACTAGGATAAAGGTGCGTTATAAATTGTAAGAAAGAGAGAGAGAGAATTGAGGGCTTTGTGTTAGGAAATGATCTATTTGGTTTTAATGTAACTTTTTGAAACGTAATTCTTGGCTAATTTTTAAAAGAAATGACCATCGAAAGTATTTTTGTGAAAATGTACACAAAACATGAACCTTCGAAAATGGCCAATTTATACAAAAATTTGATTTTTCTAGACTTTCCCATTTTTAACTTGGACTAAAGAGCATTTCACTGATATCATGATACATTCCACTTTCGAGGTCACCACCTATAAAAAAAATAGTATAAAAGTTCATTACAAAATATAGGAAAGAGGGTGAGAATTGGACTAATACGAATAAAACTTCTCGAGGGCTCCGTTTTAGGAAATGATCCTTTTGGTTTTTATGTAACCTTTTGAAACCTAGTCCATGGAAAATTTTAAAAGGAAATGGCCATCGTAATTATTCTAAATAGATAATAAAACGTGAGCTAACCTTTACAAATGGCTAATTTATACTAAAATTTGATTTTTCTAGACCTTCCCATTTTTAACTTTGAACAAAGCATGTTTCACTTAGATCATGATAAATTCCACTTTCAAAGTCACCAGCCATAAAAAATAGGATAAAAGTACATTTCAAATCATAGGAAAGAGGGAGAGAATTTGATTAACTCGAGCAAAACTTCTTAAGGGTATAATTTGGCCTTCATGGCTTTGTTTTAGGAAATGATCCTTTTGATTTTGACGAAACTTTCTGAAATCTAGTTTGTGGCAAATTTTCAGAGGATATGACCATTGCAACTATTTTAGCGATAATACACAAAAACCATAAGCTTAAACCTTCGGAAATGGCCAGCTTATACCAAAATTTTATTTTTCTAGACATTCCCAATTTTAACTTGGACCAAAGCATATTTAACTTAAATCATGTTTAATTCAACTTTCACTAGAAATCAAAAATAGGATAAAAAGTGCATTATAAATGGTAAGAAAGAGGGAGAGAATTGGATTAACACAAGCAAAACTTCTTGAGGGTATAATTTAGCCTTCAGGGCTCCATGTTAGGAAATGATCTTTTTGGTTTTGATGTAACTTTTTGAAACCTAATTCTTGGCAAATTTTTAAAGGAAATGACCACCATATGTAGTTTTGCAAAAATGGACAAAAAACGTGAGCTATAACCTTCAAAAATGGCCAATTTATACTAAAATTTGATTTTTCTAGACCTTCCCATTTTTAACTTGGACCAAAGTTCATTTCACTTATATCACGATAACTACCACTATTGTGGTCACCAGCTATAAAAAAATAGTATAAAAGTGAATTACAAATTGTAGGAAAGAGGGAGAGAATTGGATTAACACGAGCAAAACTTCTTAAGGGTATAATTTACCCTTGGGGGCTCCATTTTAGGAAACGAACTTTTTGATTTTGACGTAACTTTTTTAAACCTAGTTTGTGGCAAATTTTAAAAGGATATGACTATCGTAACTATTTTAGCAAAAATGCACAAAAAAAGTGAGATAAAACCTTCTAAAATGGCTAGTTTATACCAAAATTTTATTTATCTAGTCCTTCGCAATTTTAACTTGCACCAAAGCGCATTTCACTTAGATCATGGTTAATTCAAATTTCGAGACCACCAACCATAAAAAATAGAATAAAAATGCATTACAAATTGTAGGAGAGAGGAAGAGAAGTCGATTAATACGAGCAAAACTTCTTAGGGGTATAATTTGGCCTTGAGGGCTCCGTTTTGGGAAATGATCTCTTTTGGTTTTGATATAACTTTTTGAAACCTAGTTTGTGGCAAATTATCAAAGGACGTGACCATCTTAACTATTTTAGCGAAAATACATAAAAAAAAACATGAACTACCTTTGAAAATAGCTAGTTTATACCGAAATTTTATTTTTCTAGACCTTCCCATTTTTAACTTAGACCGAAACATATTTCACTTAGATCACGTTTAATTCAACTTTCAAGGCCACCAGAAATAAAAAAAATAGGATAAAAGTGCATTATAAATTGTAAGAAAGAGGGAAAGAATTAGATTAACACTAGCAAAACTTCTTGATGGTATAATTTAGCCTTCAGGGCTCCGTGTTAGGAAATGAACCATTTTGTTTTGACGTAACTTTTTAGAACCTAATTCTTGGGAAAATTTTAAAACAAATGACTATCGTAAGTATTTTTACGAAAATGGACAAAAACCGTGAACTATACCTTCAAAAATAGCGAATTTATACTAAAATTTGATTTTTCTAGGTCTTCCCATTTTTAACTTGGAGCAAAGTGCATTTCAATTATATCGTAATAAATTCCATTTTTGAGGTCACTAGCTATCAAAAAATTGTATAAAAGTGCATTACAAATTATTGGAAAGAAGGAGAGAATTGGATTAACACAAGCAAAAGTTATTGATTGTATAATTTAGCTTTTAGGGCTCCGTTTTAGGAAATGATCTCTTTAGTTTTGATGTAACTTTTTGAGACCTAGTTTGTGGCAAATTTTAAAAGAAAATGACCATCATAAGTATTTTAGCGAAAATGGATGAAAAACATGAGCTACTTTCTAAAATTGCCAATTTATACTAAAATTTGATTTTTCTATACCTTCTTATTTTTAACTTGGATCAAATTTCATTTCACTTCAATTATGATAAATTCCACTTTTGAGGTCACCATCCCTAAAAAAATAGTATAAAAGTTCATTAGAAATTGTGAGAAAAATGGAGATAATTGGATTAACATGAGCAAAACTTCACGAGGGTATAATTTAGTCTCCAGAGATCCGTTTTAGGAAATGATCTTTTTGGTTTTGACTAACTTTTTGAAACCTAGTTTGTGGCTAATTTTCAAAGGACATTACCATCATAACTATTTTAGCTTACTTTCAGAAATGGCCAGTTTATACCAAAATTTCCTTTATCTAGACCTTCCCATTTTTAACTTGCACCAAAGTACATTTCACTTAGATCATGTTTAATTCAACTTTTGAGGCCACCAACCATAAAAGAATAGGATAAAAGTGCATTAGAAATTGCAGAAAAAAGAGAAAGAATTCAATTAACACGAGCAAAACTTCTTGAGGGTATAATTTGGCCTTTAGGGCTATGTTTTGGGAAATGATCTATTTTGACATAAATTTTTGAAACCTAGTTTGTGGAAAATTTTCAAAGGACATGATTATCTTAACCATTTTAGCGAAAATGGACAAAAAAACGTGAGCTCCTTCAAAAATGGCAAGTTAATACGAAAATTTTATTTTTCTAGACCTTCCCACTTTTAACTTGGACCAAAGTATAATTCACATAGATAATGTTTAATTCAACTTTCGAAGCTACTAATCTTAAAAAATAGGATAAAAGTGCATTACAAATTGTAGGAAAGCGGAAGAGAATTCGATTAACACAAGTAAAACTTTTTAAGGGTATCATTTGGTCTTCAAGGCTCCCTATTGAGAAATGAACTTTTTGGTTTTGACGTAACTTTTTGAAACATAATTTGTGCCAAAATTTCAAAGTAAATGACCATTGTAACTATTTTAGAGAAAATGCCTAAAAAAACTTGTGCTACCTTCGAAAATAGCTAGTTTCTTCCACAATTAAATTTTCTAGACAATCCCTTTTTTCACTTAAACCAAAGCGTATTTCATTTAGATAATGTTTAATTCCACTTTCGAGACCCTAACCCTTAAAAAAGGATAAAAGTGCATTACAAAGTCAAGGAAAGAGGGATAAATTTGGATTAACATCAGCAAAACTTCATATGGGAATAATTTCACCATCAGGGCCCCATTTTTGGAAATGATCTGTTTGGTTTAGAGCTAACTTTTTTAAACTTAGTTCGTGAGAAATTTTTAAAGGAAATGATAATCGTAAATATTTTAGCGAAAATGCACAAAAACATGAGCTATCTATGAAAATGGCAAATTTATTATAAAATTTGATTTTCTAGACATTCCCATTTTTTTACTTGGACCAAAGTGCGTATCACATAGGTCATGATAAATATCACTTTTGAGATCACCAACCATAAAAAAAAGGATAAAAGTGCGTTTGGCCTTTAGTGCTCCATATTGGGAAATGATCTGTTTGGTTTTGACATAACTTTTTGAATCCTAGTTTGTGGAAAATTTTCAAATGACATGACCATCTTAACCATTTTAGCGAAAATGCACAAAAAAAACCTAAGAACCTTCGAAAATGGCTAGTTAATACCAAAATTTTATTTTTCTAGACCTTCCCATTTTTAACTTGGACCACGACATATTTCACTTAGATCATGTTTAATTCAACTTTCGAGGCCATCAGAAATAAAAAAAAGGGATAAAAATGTATTACAAATTGTAAGAAAGAGGGAAAGAATTGGATTAACACTAGCAAAACTTCTTAAGGTACAATTTAGCCCTCAGGGCTTCATGTTAGGAAATGATCTATTTGGTTTTGACGTAACTTTTTGAAACCTAATTTTTTGCAAATTTTTAAAGAAAATGAACATCGTAAGTATTTTTGAGAAAACAAACAAAAAATGTGAGCAACCTTCAAAAATGGCCAATTTATACTAAAATTTGATTTTTCTAGACTTTCATATTTTTAACTTGAACCAAAGTACATTTCACTTATATCATGAAAAATTTCACTTTTGAGGTCACCAGCTATTAAAAAATAGTATAAAAGTGCATTGCAAATTATAGGAAATAGGGAGAGAATTGGATTAACACGAACAAAACTTTTTGAGGGTATAATTTAGCCTTGAGGGCTCTGTTTTAGGAAATGATATTTTTGGTTTTGATGTAACTTTTTGAAACCTGGTTTGTAGCAAATTTTTAAAGGAAATGACCATCGTAAGTATTTTAATGAAAATGGACAAAAAATGTGACCTTAAAAAATGGCTAATTTATACCAAAATTTGATTTTTCTAGACTTTCCCATTTTTAACTTTGACTAAAGCACGTTTCACTTAGATCATGTTAAATTCCACTTTGGAGGTCACCAACCATAAAAAAATAAGATAAAAGTGCATTACAAATTATGAGAAAGAGTGAGAGAATTCGATTAACATGAGCAAAATGACAATCGTAACTATTTTAGAGAAAATGCACAAAAAACTTGTGCTACCTTTGAAAGTCAGATTCTTCCATAATTTAATTTTCTAGACCATCCATTTTTTCACTTAGACCAAAGTATATTTCACTTAGATCATGTTTAATTCCACTTTCAAGACCTCGAGCCCTTAAAAAAAAAGGATACAAGTGCATTACAAGTTGAAGGAAAGTGGGAGAAAATTGGATTAACACGAGCAAAACTACTTATGGGTGTAATTTGGCCTTAGGGCTCCGTTTTAGGAAATGATCTTTTTGGTTTAGATGTGACTTTTTTAAACTTAGTTTGTGACAAATTTTTAAAGGAGATGGCCATCGTAAGTATTTTAGCGAAAATGCAGGAAAAGTGACCTATAACCTTTGAAAATGGCAAATTTATTCTAAAATTTGATTGTTAAGACCTTCCCATTTTTAACATGGACCAAAGTGCATTTCACATAGGTCATGATAAATACCACTTTTGAGATCACCAGCCATAAAAAAATAGGATAAAAGTGTATTACAAATTATAGTAAAGAGGGAGAGAATCAGATTAACACAAGCAAAAATTATTGAGGGTATAATTTATCTTTCAAGGCTATGTTTTAGGAAGTGATCTTTTTGGTTTTGACGTAACTTTTTGAATCCTAATTCTTGGCAAATTCTTAAAGGAAATGACCATCGCAAGTATTTTTGCGAAAATGGACAAAAACGTGAGCTATTAACCTTCGAAAGTGACTAATTTATACTAAAATTTGATTTTTCAAGACCTTCCCATTTTTAACTTGGACCAAAGTGCATTTTGCTTATATCATGATAAATTCCACTTTCGAGGTCACTAGCCCTCAAAAAATAGTATAAAAATGTATTACAAATTGTACAAAAGAGGGAGAGAACTGGATTAACATGAGCAAGACTTCTTGAAGGAATATTTTAGCCTTGAGGGCTCCATTTTTGGAAATGATATTTTTGGTTTTGAAGTAACTTTTTTAAGCCTAGTTCGTGGCAAATTTTTAAAGGAAATGACCATAGTAAGTATTTTAGCGAAAATGGACCAAAATGTGAGTTATAACCTTAAAAAATGGCCAATTTATACCAAAATTTGATTTTTCTAGACCTTCCCATTTTTAACTTTGACCAAAGCATGTTTCACTTAGATCATGATGAATTCAACTTTCGAGGCCACCATCTATCAAAAAATACGATAAAAGTGTGTTACAAATTGTAGGAAAGAGATAATAAATTCAATAAACACAAGTAAAACTTCTTGAGGGTATAATTTAGCCTTCAGGGCTCTGTTTTGGGAAAAGATATTTTTGGTTTTGACGTAACTTTTGAAACCTAGTTTGTGGTAAATTTTCAAAGGACATGACAATCGTAACTATTTTAGCGATAATGCATAAAAACCATAACCTAAAATCTTCGGAAATGGCCACCTTATACCAAAATTTTATTTATCTAAACCTTCCCATTTTTAACATGGACCAAAGCATATTTCATATAAATCATGTTTAATTCATCTCTCAAAGCCACCAGTCCTAAAAAAAAGGGATAAAAGTGCATTAAAAATTGTAGGAAAGAGGAAGAGAATTTGATTAACACGAGTAAAATTTGTTGGAATTTTGGGTTCAGATATGTTATAACATTGTACATGTAGACCTGTTATCTAATAAAGGACCCAATTAAGTGATATAATTTTTATGGGTCTCCAAAGTATCAAGGTTCTTTAGTATGAGCCACCTTATGTGTAGAAGTCTGATGTGGTATGGGTCTTTGTTAATGGGCCAAAGACCCAATGCACATGTGTGAGGTAACTGTTAGGGTTTTGGTCCCTAAGGCATAGGGATATAAATAGACATCAGGGGAGGGTGTTTAACGTGCGTTAAATTTTATTGAAACAGATAGTTCTTCTCCTTCCCCTATAATATTTAGTGGATTGGTTCCTATACCAAAGGTGGTTCTCCCTACAGTCTTAAAAGATCAACCCAAGGAGGCTTGCTTGCAATGGATTCCAGTTTGTTTCTAACTCATCTTCTCAATATATATATGAATTCTTGAGAAGTTTAATATGAAAAGATTTTGGCTGTATCATTGATTATTTGTGTATTAGTATCAAGATTAATATAACAAATGGTATCAGAGCCTTTCATATTAAATTGTTGAGATTCATATGAAAATTGAGTTTCTTGAATTTTTTCCCATAAAGTAAGTTTAGGGCAGAAATTTGTTTTGAAAAAATTGCTATAAATCCATGTTTGTTGATGAGATTGTATAATTACTCTATGAATTGCATCTCAAAATATGATTTTTTTGGGTATAAAATATTCAATTTTAGTGATTTCTGCGATTGATTCAATTGCCGTTTATCGAACCAGTGTTGCAACGCTGGCTTTGGGTTTTGTTTTGTGGCTTAATGCGTAATGTCAAAATGATTTACACAGTTTTCACTTTTCCAAATATAACAATTGGATTGGGTAGAAAAGTTAATAGTGACCGCATGTTCTGTGCATATTCTTGTCATTATGTGCATCTCCACATGTTCTATGCAAGTTCTTGATCTTCAACTCATTACCTTTCAATTATAAAATGCATGGAAACTTAATAGTGGAGTGATCTCATAGCTGATGCAAACAAAATCATTTTGCTTAGCTAAAGGCCAAAAGCACAAAAGACAAAAGAAGGATACAAATTGTAATTTGCAAGAAATAAATCAAAGATGCATTACTGATCTTATTGTAATTCCGTTTCTATAGTAAATCGACCGCTTGCCAATTGCAAACATAGCAATTTGGTATTTCTTCAGCGCTAGCAATCTGTCCTTCGGGTAGATTGCTGGTACCCGCGGCGCCGGTTAAGATTTTTTTTTTAAAGAATTTTGTTCCTAATTTTATGTTTAATGTTTTTGATGAATGAATTGAAGTATTATGTTGCCAAAGCAATCTATAATATGTAAATATATTTATTTTAAGACATGTAAACATGCTATTAATATGTGAAAATAATCGGCCCCAAGGAATGTTATTTTTGCATTGTTAATAGATTAAAATAGTTGTGAATATGTGACAAATAAAGGTTGTCGTGCGAATAATGTGTCGATCCAAAGAAAGACACATTATTTGGCAGGTTGGGTTGTCAATATTCATGAACTATATTTGAGATACCACTTACAAGTTGATATTTCTGTCCGAAGACTAAGTATTAATGTTATGCTAGGTATCTTGTTATGGGCCCACATGCATGTGTATATGTATACAGTTTTGTTTTGATTCATATATACATGAGTTGTTACTAATTGTGAGCTTTTGTTGTTGTTTATAGCAACATCAATTTCTGCTAACATCAACAGCATTCCCATGCTTAACGGCACAAATTTCAAGAAGTGGCAAGATCATGTTATGATCGTGCTCGGGTGTATGAAATTAGACTATGCATTGAGGGTCGATCGGCCAGCATCTTTGACCAGCGATAGTACCACTGAGCAAAAGGTTGTATATGAAAAGTGAGAGCGAACAAACCGCATGAGCCTAATGATTATGAAGCACTCGATTCTGGATACCATCAGAGGTTCTATTCTTGATGAAAATCATGCTAAGAAATTTCTCTCCCAAATAGCAGACCGATTCGCCGCAAACGAAAAGGTCGAGACAAGCAACATCTTGACTAAGCTTGTCTCAATGCAATACAAGGGGAAGGGTAATATAAGAGAGTACATCATGGAGATGTCAAACCTTGTGACAAGACTAAAGGAATTCAAGCTGGAATTGCCAGAAGACATTCTGGTGCACTTAGTCTTGATCTCTCTTCCTACACAATTCAGTCCTTTCAAAATCAGTTATAGTACTCAAAAGGAGAAATGGACTTTGAATGAGCTGATTGCTCAATGTGTCCAAGAGGAAGAGAGACTTAATCATGAAAAGGTTGAAAGTGCTCATTTAGCATCAACTTATCAGGACCCCAGTTCCAGCAAGAAAAGAAAGAGGAACATTAAAGGAAAAGAAACTGCAGGGTCTAGAAATTCACACCACAAGGGACAACAAAAACAAGATAAAGGTATAACTTGTTTCTTTTGCCACAAAGCTGGTCATGTGAAGAAAGATTGCACAAAATAAGGCAAGTGTGTGACCTGGCGTGAGAAGAAGGGTAAAATTCTAAACTTTGTTTGTTCATAAGTTAATTTGGCCTTAGTACCTAAGAACACTTGGTGGATAGATACAGGTGCAACTACTCACATAAGTGTTTCTATGCAGGGGTGCATAAGAAGCCGAACGCCAACTGATGCTGAAAGATTCATCTATGTAGGAAATGGTGAAAGAGCTCATGTGGAGGCAGTTTATTTATTTAGATTACAATTGGAATATGGTTGTAATTTGGATTTGGATGAGACTTTTTATGTACCGTCTTTTAGATGGAATTTGGTTTCTATTTCATGTTTGGACAAATCAGGTTTTTCTTGTTCATTTGGAAATAGAAAGTTTAGTCTTTTTCAGAATTCAAATTTGTTTGGTATCGGTTCTTTAATTGATAATTTATATAAACTAGATATGATTGCCTCCAAAGAAAAGGAATCCTTGCATACCAGTAATGTTGGTATTAAGTGCAGATTAACAAATGAGAATTCATTAATGTTATGGCATAAGCGTTTAGGACATATTTCTAAACAAAGGATTCAAAGACTTGTGTCAGAAGGAATTCTTGATCCCTTAGATTTGTCAGATTTTGAAGTCTGCATTGAGTGCATTAAGGGAAAACAAACAAATGTTAAAAATAAAGGTGCTAATAGGAGTAATAGTGTCTTAGAATTGATACATATGGATATTTGTGGTCCATTCCCTACAGCTTCTTAGAATGGACAACAATATTTTATCACTTTCATAGATGACAACTCCAAGTATGGCTATCTTTATTTAATTCATGAGAAGTCCAATCTATAGACGTGTTTAAGAATTTCAAAGCTGAAGTTGAAAATAAATTAGGCAAGAAAATTAAGGCTGTCAAATCTGACCGTGGAGGTGAATACTACGGTAGATATGATGGATCAAGTGAACAACGTCCAGAACCCTTCACCAAAATTTTGATAGAATGTGGGATCATTCCTTAATACACCATGCCAGGGACTCCTAGTCAAAATGGTGTAGCTGAGAGACGAAACCGAACCTTAAAGGATATGGTAAGAAGTATGATTAGTCATTCTTCTTTGCCAAAATCTTGGGGTGAAGCCATCAAAACTGCAGTTTACATCCTGAACAGAGTTCCAAGTAAAGCAGTAGTTAAAACTCCATATGAATTATGGACAGGCGAAAAGCCTAGCATTGGGCATTTGCATGTTTAGGGATGTCCAGCTGAGGCTCGGCCTTATAAGCCAAATGAGAAGAAGCTAGACTCAAGGAACGTTAGCTGCTATTTTGTTGGATACTCTGAAAGATTAAAGGGATTTCAAATTTTATGATTCCTCTAATAGATCCATTTTCGAAACGAGCAATGCCAAGTTCATTGAGGATGTTGAGTTAAGTAAGAAAGACCAACTCAGGCAAGTTAATTTTGAAGAGGAATGTGTTTACATTCCTGTTGTTGCAACTAAAAACATTAAGGTATCCATACCTGATGTTATTCAAAATGAAAATATGGAGATCCAACGCATTGATGACGAACCTGAATTGCTGCCTGCTCAAAATCAGGAACCACCTGAGGTTCATCAAGAGGTACCTCAACAACCTCAAGTGGAAGTGACATTAAGGAGATCCACTAAAGAAAGGAGAAACGCGATTTCGACTGATTATGCCATGTATCTCCAGGAACAGAAGTTTGATATGGGTCTGAAAGATGATCCAAATTCTTTTAGTCAAGTCACACAATGTCCTAATTCTGAAAAACAAATTGAAGCCATGAAGGATGAGATGAAATCAACGGATGACAATGGTGTTTGGGACTTAGTAGAGTTGCCAAAAGGTGCGAAACCGATTGGTTGCAAATGAATATTTAAAACCAAACGGGATTCAAAAGGAAACATTGAAAGGTATAAGGCCCGCCTAGTCGCCAAAGGTTTCACTCAAAAGGAAGGTATTGATTATAAAGAGACTTTTTCGCTGGTTACGACGAAATATTCCTTTAGAATCATTATGGCACTTGTAGCTCACTATGATTTGGAGCTACATCAAACAGACAATAAAACAATGTTTCTCAATGGAAACATTGAAGAAACAATATACATGGTGCAACCGGAGAACTTTGAGTCCAAAGATTCAAAGCATCTTGTATGCAAGCTTAAAAAGTCCATTTATGGCTTAAAACAGGCATCCCGGCAATGGTATCGGAAATTTGATCAGGTGATTACATCCTTTGGATTTAAGGAAAACACCATTGATCAGTGCATATATCTCAAGTTTAGTGGGAGCAAATTTATTATCCTGGTGCTATATGTAGACGACATTCTACTGGCAAGCAGTGATATAGGTCTATTGCATGAAACCAAGAGATTTCTATCAAGCAAATTTGAAATGAAAGATCTTGGTGATGCGTCATTTGTTTTTGGTATACAGATCCATAGAGATCATTCCAGAGGTATACTTAAACTGTCACAGAAGGCCTATATTGATAAAGTGCTAAGTAGATTTAGCATGAGTGGTTATGCACTAAGAAACACACTCGTAGCAAAAGGTGATAAGTTCAGTTTACTCCAATGTCCGAAAAATGAACTTGAGAAGAAGGAAATGAAGAAATATCCCTATACTTCAGCTGTTGGAAGTCTCATGTACGCACAAGTATGTACGCGACCGGACATTGCGTACATTGTTGGAATACTAGGCAGATATTTGAGTAACTCGGGCATGGATCATTGGAAAGTAGCTAAACGGGTTATGAGATATCTATAGAGAACGAAGGATTATATGCTCACATATCAGAGATCTGATCTTTTAGAGATCGTTGGGTATTCAGACTCCAATTTTGCTGAGTGTCTTGATAGTAGGAGATCCACTTCTGGCTATGTTTTTATGTTAGCTGGAGGAGCTATATCATGGAAGAGTGTGAAACAGTCACTCATAGCTACTTCCACCATGGAGGCAGAGTTCATAGCTTGCCATGAGGCATCAAATCAAGGAATATAACTGCGAAATTTTATCACTGGGCTGCGCACGGTTGATGGCATTGATAGACCATTAACGATTTATTGTGATAATAAGGTTGCTGAGTTGTATTCTAAGAACAACTGAAGCTTGTCGAGGTCAAAGCATATTGACATCAAGTTTCTGGTTATCAAAGAGAGAGTCTAGAATTCTCAAATGTCAATTGAGTATATCAGTACAAACTCTATGATTGCGGATCCGCTTACTAAAGGTTTGCCACCCATAGTGTTTCATGAGCATGTTGCTCACATGGGTGTTGTTCTTTTGGACCATATGCCCATATAGTGGGAGTTTGTAGTTGACCTTTTACTTTTGCTTAATTGACATGGTTATGTTGTTTTGTACGAACTTTGGATTATGTATTTTTTATTACTCTATGATGACTTTCATTGCAGTTTTGCATTTAATGTTTGAAAGTATTTCATATGATTCTTTTGAGTCATATGGAGGATTAGTTGGAGATTAACATGTTTAAGATCACGTTTCATGTAATTTCCATGCTACATATCCATATTAGATCTATATCGTTAATTGTGTTAGTGTTGTGACCATTGATGGGTCTTGTTACGATAAATGTGATAAAAGCCGCTTTGATCCTGCATTGATATGGTTAATAGACCAGATTGTTGTTGGATATTTTGGTTTAGATAGCACAAATGAGCTCAATTAAGGTTATCTTTATATACAATATAAAGGATAACATATGTAACCCAAGTGGGAGATTGTTGGAATTTTGGGTTTAGATATGTTATAACATTGTATATGTAGACCCGTTATCCAATAAAGGACCCAATTAAGTGATATAATTTTTGTGGGTCTCTAAAGTATCAAGGTTCTTTAGTATGGGCCACCTTATGTGTAAAAGCTCGATGTGGTATGAGTCTTTGTTAATGAGCCAAAGACCCAATGCACATGTGTGAGGTAACTGTTAGGGTTATGGTCCCTAAGGCACAGGGATATAAATAGATATCAGGGGTAAGTGTTTAACATGCATTAAATTTTATTGAAACAGACAGTTCTTCTCCCTCCCCTCTAACATTCAATTGATTGGTTCCCATACCAAAGGTGGTTCTCCCTGTAGTCTTAGAAGATCAACCCAAGGAGGCTTGCTTGTAATGGATTCTGGTTTGTTTCTAACTCATTTTCTCAATATATATATGAATTCTTGACAAGTTTAATATGAAAAAATCTTAGCTGTATCATTGATTATTTGTGTATTAGTATCAAGATTAATATAAAAAAACTTTTTTAGGGTATTATTTGTCCTTCAGGGCTCCCTTTTGGGAAATGATCTTTTGGGGTTGACACAACTTTTTGAAACTTAGTTTGTAGCAAATTTTCAAAGTAAATGACCATCGTAACTATTTTAGAGAAAATGCACAAAAAACTTGCGCTAACTTCCAAAATGGTTAGTTTCTTCCATAATATAATTTTCTAGACCATCCCTTTTTCACTTAGACCAAAGCGAATTTCACATAGATCATTTTGAATTCCACTTTCGAGGCAACCAGAAATAGAAAAATAGGATAAAAGTACATTATAAATTGTAAGAAAGATGAAGAGAATTGGATTAACACGAACAAAACTTCTTTAGGGTATAATTTAGCTTTCAGGGCTACGTTTTGAGAAATGATTTTTTTGGTATTGATATAACATTTTGAAACCTAGTTTATGGCAAATTTTCAAAAGACATGACCATCTTAACTATTTTAGCGAAAATGCGCAAAAAAACGTGTATAACCTTCAAAAATGGCTTGTTAATACCAAAATTTTATTTTTCTATACCTTTCCATTTTTAACTTGGACCAAAGCATATTTCACTTAAATCATGTTTAATTCAACTGAGGCAATCAGAAATAAAAAAAAAAGGGATAAAAGTGCATTATAAATTATAAGAAAGAGGGGAGAAAATTGGATTACTACGAGCAAAACTTCTTGAGGTTATAATTTAACCTTCAAGGTTCCGTGTTAGGAAATGATATTTTTGGTTTTGATGTAACTTTCTTGGCAAATTTTTAAATGAAATGACCATCGTATGTATTTTTGCGAATTGGGACAAAAAACGTGAGCTAACCTTTGAAAATGACCAATTTATACTAAAATTTGATTTTTCTAGACCTTCCCGTTTTTAACTTGGACCAAAGTGCATTTCATTTATATCATAATAAATTCCACTTTCGAGGTCACCAGCTAACAAAAAATAGTATAAAAGTGCAATACAAATTGTAGGAAAGAGGGAGAGACATGGATTAACACGAGTAAAACTTCTTGTGGGTATAATTTCACGTTGATGGCTCCGTTTTAGGAAATGATCTTTTTGGTTTTGATATAACTTTTTAAAACCTAGTTCATGGCAAATTTTTAAAAGAAATGACCATAGTAACTATTTTAGCGAAAAATAGACAAAAAACATTTGCTATAATGTCCAAAATGACCAATTTATACCAAAATTTGATTTTTATAGACCTTCCAATTTTTAGCTTTGACCAAAGCATGTTTCACTTAGATCATGATAAATTCAACTTTCGAGCTCACCATCTATCAAAAAACATGATAAAAGTGCATTACAAATTGTAGGAAAGAGGGAGAGAATTCGATTAACACGAGCAAAACTTCATGAGGGTATAATTTGGTCTACAGGGCTCCATATTGGGAAATGATATTTTTGATATTGGTGTAACATTTTGAAACCTAGGTTGTGGCAAATTTTCAAATGACCTGACCATTGTAAGTATCTTAGCGATAATGCACAAAAACCGTAAGCTAAAACCTTCGGAAATGGCCAGTTTATAACAAAATTTTATTTTTCTAGACCTTTCTATTTTTAACTTGGACCAAAGCATATTTCACATAGATCGTGTTTGATTCAACTTTCGAATCCACTAGCCCTAAAAAAAAGGATAAAAGTGCATTACAAATTGTTGGAAACAGGAAGAGAAATCTATTAACACGAGTAAAACTTTTTGAGGATATAATTTGGCCTCCAGGGCTCCTTTTTGGGAACTGATCTTTTTGGATTTGACATAACTTTTTTAAACTTAGTTTGTGGCAAATTTCAAAGTAAATAACTATCGTAACTATTTTAGAGAAAATGCACAAAAAACTTGCACTACATTAAAAAAATGTCAGTTTCTTCCATAATGTAATTTTCTAGACCATCATTTTTTTCACTTGGACTAAAGAGTATTTCACTTAGATCATGTTTAATTCCACTTTCGAGGCCCCCAACCCTTAAAAAATGGGATAAAAGTGTATTATAAATTGAAAGAAAGAAAAAATTGAATTAACACAAGCAAAACTTCTTGAGGGTATAATTTGGCCTTCAAGGCTCTGTTTTGGGAAATGATCTTTTTGGTTTTGACATAACTTTTTGAAATCTAGTTTGTGGCAAATTTTCAAAGGACATGACTATCGTAACTATTTTAGCGATAATGCACAAAAATAGTAAGCTAAAACCTTCAAAAATTTCCAGCTTATACCAAAATTTTAGTTTTCTAGATCTTCCCATTTTTAACTTGGTAAAAAGCATATTTCATATGGATCATGTTTAATTCAACTTTCGAGGCCACCAGCCCTAAAAAAAGGATAAAAGTGCATTACAAATTATAGGAAACAGGAAAAGAATTCGATTAATACGAGTACAAGTTTTTGAAGGTATAATTTGGCTTTCAGGGCTCTCTTTTGGGAAATGATCTTTTTGATTTTGACGTAACTTTTTGAAATCTAGTTTTTGGCAAATTTCCAAAGTAAATGACCATTGTAACTATTTTAGAGAATATGCCCAAAAAACTTGCCTACCTTAAAAAATGGTCAGTTTCTTCCATAATTTAATTTTCTAGACCATCCATTTTTTCATTTGGACCTAAGTGTATTTCACTTAGATCATGTTGAATTCTACTTTGATGTGCCCAGCCCTTAAAAGATAGGATAAAAGTGCATTACAAATTGAAGGAAAAAAGGATAAAATTGGATTAACATGAGCAAAACTTCTTATGGGTATAATTTGACCTTCAGGGCTCTGTTTTAGAAAATGATCTTTTTGGTTTAGACCTAACTTTTTAAAACTTAGTTTGTGACATATTTTTAAAGGAAATGACCATCATAAGTATTTTAATGAAAATGCACAAAAAAAACTTGAGTTAAATAACCTCCGAAAATGGCCAATTTATTCTCAAATTTGATTTTTCTAGACCTTCCCATTTTTAACTTGGACCAAAGTACATTTCATATAGGTCACGATAAATATCACTTTTGAGATCACTAGCCATAAAAAATATGATAAAACTGCATTACAAATTGTAGAAAAGAGGGAGAGAATTGGATTAACATGAGCAAAATTTCTTGAGGGTATAATTTAGCCTTTAGTGCACAGTTTTAAGAAATGATCTTTTTGGTTTTGATGTAACTTTTTAAAATCTAGTTCGTGGTAAATTTTTAAAGGAAATGAACATCATAATTATTTTAGTGAAAATGGATAAAAACATGAGCCATAACTTTCGAAAATTTCCAAATTATACTAAAATTTGATTTTTCTAGACCTTCCCATTTTTAACTTGGACCAAAGTGCATTTCACTTATATTATGATAAATTCAACTTTCTAGGTCACATGCCCTAAAAAAATAGTATAAAAGTGCATTACAAATTATAGGAAATATTGAGAGAATTAGATTAACACGAGCAAAACTTCTTGAGGTTATAATTTAGTCTTCAAGGGTCCATTTTAGGAAATGATCTTTTTCGGTTTTGATGTAATTTTTTGAAACCTAGTTTGTGGTTAATTTTCAAAGGACATGGTCATTGTAACTATTTTAGCGAAAATACCCAATAAACGTTAGCTAAAACCTTCGAAAATTGCCAGTTTATACCAAAATTTTATTTATCTAGACCTTCCCATTTTTAACTTGCACCAAAGCGCATTTCACTTAGATTATGTTTAATTCAACTTTCGAGCCCACCAACCATCAAAATATAGGATAAAGTGCATTACAAATTGGAGGAGGGAGTGAGAGAATTCGATTAACACGAGCAAAACTTCTTGAGGGTATAATTTGGCCTTCAAGGCTCCATTTTGGGAAATGATATTTTTGGTTTTAACATAACTTTTTGAAATCTATTTTGTTGCAAATTTTTAAAGGACATAACCATCTTAACTATTTTAGCAAAAATGCACCCAAAAACGTGACCTATATCCTTCGAAAATGACCAGTTTATACCAAAATTTTATTTTTCTAGACCTTCTCTTTTTAACTTGGACCAAAACATATTTCACTTAGATCATGTTTAGTTCAACTTTTGAGGCCACCAGGAATAAAAAAAATAATAAAAACACATTATAAATTGTAAGAAAGAGGGAGAGAATTGGATTAGCACGAGCAAAACTTCTTGAGGGTATAATTTAGTCTTCAGGGCTCCGTGTTAGAAAATGATCTTTTTAGTTTTGAACTAACTTTTTGAATCCTAATTTTTGGCAAATTTTTAAAGAAAATGACGATCGTAACTATTTTTACGAAAATAGACAAAAAAAAGTGAGCTTTAACCTTCGAAAATGACCAATTTATACTAAAATTTGATTTTTCTAGACTTTCCCTTTTTAACTTAGACCAAAGTGCATTTCACTTGTATCATGATAAATTTTACTTTCGAGGTCACTAGCTATTAAAAAATAGTATAAAAGTTCATTACAAATTGTAAGAAAGAGGGAGAGAATTGGATTAACATGAGTAAAACTTCTTGAGGATATAATTTAGCCTCAGGGCTCTGTTTTAGGACATTATCTTTTTGGTTTTGATGTAATTTTTTTTCACAATATATTTATTCACGTTAGGTTCAACAACATAGTCAAAACCAGTTTCATCAAATTCAAATAGTCTCCATTATATCAATCACAACCCTATGTTTCAAATAAAGTTCAGTAACTATTAACTTGGGAACATCCATGCACATAGCATATACATTTGAATTACTAGTTAATGAAACAAAATCATTTGGGTGAAGGACTTAATCGGAACGGGTACCAAACTTAAAAATCTCAATTGGGACGTTTTAAACTTCAATGACCCAATAAAGACACGAGACAAATTAAAAGGATTAAAATTAATTCACATCCTTTTGATACATAGACTACATGAGATTAAAACTACTTACAATAATATTTTCCTCTGATGTGCGATTAGAACTGCTCATAATAAATTATTCTCTCAATTTAAATTTTCAAACACTTCAATTTTTGGGTCGAATTCACCTCTATCCCATCAAAACATTCATACTTTAATCGAACTTTTAATAAAACTTAATCGGATTTTGGATCATAGGAGGTTACATTAATTATAAATTAAAAAAAAAGAATTGATTGTGTGGCGTGATGTTTGCCATACATTTGGATTACACTTCAGTTTTCCAAGAATCTTGGAATAAATGGCTAGAATTAAATATAAAAAAGTTAAAGACAAAAACAAATAACTTTAACTCTTTTTTGTTTATTTATGGAATAGATTTTTACTCAAAATTTCAGTAGATGGGCTCTTGTGATTAGGGTTAATATCTCAAAAGTCAAAACCATCGAATGGAACCAACAGCAAATTCTCATCAAGACCCGCCACAAGTCCTAGTAATTAAACCGCCACCGATCCTTACGCTTTTCGAGGAAAAATTTACCTCCAACAAATTCCAGCTCTTGAAAGCATACGAATCGCCGCTCCCTCTCGACCAGTTTCTGATCGCCCACGCCGGCTCAGTCCGAGCCGTGATGTGCTCCGGCGCGTCTCCGATCACTGCCGACTTGCTCCGGCAGCTCCCTTCATTGCAGCTCGTGGTCACCGCGAGCGCCGGCGTCAACCACATCGACTTGGCGGCCTGCCGGCGGCGCGATATCGTCGTCACCAATGCCGGCAGAGTGTTCTCCGATGACGGTGCTGACGTGGCTGTGGGTTTGCTGATTGACGTGTTGAGGAAGATCTCTGCTGCTGATCGGTACGTGAGGCAGGGGCTTTGGCCTGTCAAAGGGGACTATCATCTTGGTTCTAAGGTCAACGTCTTTCTTTTTTCCTTTTTCCTTTTTTTTTTTTAATTTTCTGTTCGTTCCAGGGAATTCCTAAAAAGAAATAAATGAACTTTAGGCGTAAAATATAAATTGGTTGGATTCAACAAGAATTTAGACTGCGTTGTAAATCGACAAAAATTAGATATAATTAGGCTGCAAACGAACCAATTTGTTCATTAACTTGGCAGCTTTATTCGTGTTCTTTTTTTAACAAACCGGGCTTTTAAAAAGTTGTTTGTTTTCGTTCGTTAACGTAAGAGTTCTGTTCACGTTTGTTTATGTTCGGTCGTTTATTTTAGACTAATAGAATTCAAACATCTAAACAAACTAACACTTTAACTTAAGAGCTTTGTTCACTAACAAGCATGTTCACAAACGTTCTTTTCACTTGCAGCCCTAGATATAACTGATGTTCAACTGAATTTATTTTTACAACTGAAAAGAAAATATAGAAAATTCTGCCATGCTAATATTCAATTTGATTAAAACAATTTGGGGATAATTAGGAGAAGTTCTCAATGTGTAGCTAATTTAGCTATATTGTGCTTTGAAGCAGAGAATACGTTAAAATTGAAGTTATAACAATGCATTGAATTGATGCTCTTAGAACTTTCGACAAATTATGTAACTCTGTTATGTATCTGAACGATTTGAAACTTGTCAATCACACGAATTATAAACAGAAAAAAAATAAGACACAATATACCTAGATTCACCTCATAATAGGGTTACATCCTACTAGAAGTTTCACTATAACCAACCTCATAAACCTCTCGTTACAATGTGTGCCCAGTACATAGAGAGTATTCAGGTTGTTTCATGTAAATTTCCTCATCTAAGTCTCCGTGAAGGAAAGCCATCTTCACATCTAGTTGCTCAACCTCTAGATCATAAGCAGCTGCCATGGATAAGACAAATCTGATAGATGTTAACTTTGCTATCGTGGAAAATATCTCACCATAGTCAATTCCCTCTATTTGCAAGTATTCCTTTGCAACCAGACGTACCTTGTACTTTTCTACTATTCCATTTGCATTTGTTTTCTTCTTGAAGACTCATTTGCACCTAATTGCCTTCTTATCTCTAGGTAATTTCACAAGGCTCCATGTTTTATTCTTGTCCAGTGCCTGCATCTCCTCTTTCATAGCATCCTCCCACAGATTTACATCCTCCGAGGTCTTCACCTCTTTCACTCTGCTAGGATCATCACCAGTAATATTTAAAGTATATAATGCACTGCAAGCACTAAGGGAATACCTGATTGGTGGCATCCTAACCCGTGTGGATCTCCTAATGACAAGACTGGTCTCTACTCCCGAGCCAACATCTGAATCCTCATCCTCTACATCAGAAACATGAATATCGTACTCAAACCCAACTGACTCAAAATCTGAAGTATCCGATGCAGTCTGTGGGGTAGTCTCCCACTCTTTATCGCTGGGCTAAAAAATCAATCTGAACTTGCTTTGGCTATTACGGTACATGTTGGATAGCTGCCACATCCCTTTGTGTTTCTCTGAACACAACATCACTGCTGAAAATTGTACTCACGTTTTCTGGATTTCATAACTTGTACCCCTTGACCCCATCCTTATAACCAATGAAAATGCACTTGACTAATTTGCTATCAAGTTTGTTTCTCTTTTCTTTTGGCACCTGCATATAAGCATCACACCCAAACACCCTAACATGAGTCAAACTCGGCTTCTTCCCAAATAGTGCCTCAAACGGTGTCTGATCCCACAAAGCTGATGTAGGTGACCTATTCTTCAGATAACATGCCGTAGCCACCACCTCTGCCCAGAACTCCGGCTCCAAGCCTGCAAAACTCAACATACTCCTCGATTTCTCCATGAGTGACCAATTGAGTCTGTATATGGAGTAGTTTTCTGTCTTACAATGTTGCTTGCCACATAGAATTACTCAAACTTGTCTGAGCAAAATTCTCCTCCATTATCTGTTCTCAGTACCTTTACCTTTCTTTCCATTTGATTTTCTACCAATGCTTTAAACTCACAGAACTTATCAAATGCTTCAGCTTTACTCTGAATGAAGTAAATCCATGCATACTTTGAAAAATCATCAATGAAAGAGATGTAATACCTTGATTTTCCAAGAGATTGGATCGGAACTGGCCCAAACACATCATTATGTATCAAATCCAAAATATTCTTCGCCCTCGTGCCAGCGGGCTTAAAACTCACACGGTTATGCTTGCCATGTAGACAATGCTCACAAAAACCGAATCCCATGGAGCAATCTCGGAGTCTCTCCACTATCTTCTTCCACGATAAAGTAGATAGTCCATTTTTCACCGATATACCCAAGCCTCTGATGCCTCAACATAAAGAGTTTTGCCTCATCATCAGTCGCTTCTTTAGAGATAAAACCTCCACTGCACTGAATTTATACTGTACTTCCCATTAACTTGTACAACGTACCATACCGAACACCTCGTGCGATTACTAGCGATCCACGAGTAATCTTGCATGAATTTTTGTCATAGCTGAAATTCACTCCCCCATCTATCATCTTATTGACTGACATCAGGTTTCTACTGAGGCCTGGAATATGCATCACACTTGGAAGTTTCCTGACTGTCCCATCATTCATCTTCAACTTCACCTTCCTACGACCAATAATTTTCACCGGGGAGTTATCTCCCAATAAAACGTTTCCCTCATCAAAGGTTTCATACTCACGAAACCAATCCTTGTGAGGTGGTATGTGAAAGGATGTTCATGTGTCAATTATCCAAACACTTTGATCTTATTGAGCCAAACAGGAGGCCATTTTTAAGTCACCAGTATTATCATCCTGGTTCTTGTTTCCTGAAGCTGATTTCTCGCATGTCCGCTTTTCAGGGTTCACACTCTTACTTCTGCAATCCTTCTTCAGATGTCCAGGCTTCCTACACTTCCAACACTTCAACCCAGATTTATCCCTACTTTTCGATCTTCCACTGAACTTGGGTTTATCACCAGACCACTTGTAGTCTCTATCATGGGTTCGCCTTCTCATAGATAAAGCCTCATTTGACGAGTTCTCTGTACCCTGTCGCCTCATCTTCTCAGACAATAAGGCTGCTAAAACATTCTCAAAGAACAGATCAGTCATACCACTGCCAATCGCAACTATCAAATTATCCCATGAATCAGGCAGTGAACAGAGCAGTGTAATAGCCTTATCGTCATCCATCACATCAACACTGATGGACAATAACTGACCTATCAAAGTGTTGAACTTATGTAGATGAACAGAGAAAGAATCGCCCTCACCCATCCGAAGGTTGTACAACTTCTTTCGTAGAAACAGTTTGTTTATTAGAGATTTACTCTGATAAAGGCTTTCCAGCTTCTTTCAGAGTTCTTTCGTAGTTTTCTCTCCATAAATGTTTATCAGGACAGAATCGGTTAGGCACAGTCGAATCAGACTTCGTGCTTTCCGATCGAGCTTCTCCCACTCTGTGAAAGCCGCTGAAGATGATGCTGAAACCACCACCGACGACGCCACCTCTGTCGTGGACGTTGCCGTCATGCTCATCGTACTCTTCGGCATCTCATCGACTATCACTGTCCACAGATCCCTATCCACGAGTAGATCCTCCATCTTCAGTTTCCACAACTCGAAGCTCTTCCCTCCGAACTTCTCGATTTCAATCCATGATCCAATCGACATCTCTGATCGCTAATCCTCGAAGACAAGCCTTTGATACCAATTGAACGATTTGAGACCTGTCAATCACACGAATTATAAACAAAAAGAAAATACACAATATACCCATGTTCACCCCAAAATGGGTTCACGTCCTGCCAGAAGTTTCACTATAATCAACCTCACAAATCTCTCGTTACAATGTGCACTCAGTACATAGAGAGTATTTATAAGCAACTTAAGACGCCCTAATTAGAGTTTCCGCTCTGCTACAAAACCACGATTATTCATGGGTCCAAACCCAAACCACCAAGTAAAAAATCAGACCCAAAACATATACGGGGCCTGAAATATGCACCAACTCTAATAGTATCTTCTTCTGTCACTACAACATAGGGCTGCTGTGTTTGTGGTCAAATATCAATTTCATTTTCCTAATCCTGTGTGGAATCCATAATGTTGTCTTTTCAGTTTGGAGGCAAGCGAGTTGGGATTGTTTAATTATTTATTTTTCATGGTAATATGAAATTGTGCCATGTTCATATAAAATTTCATGTCAAAATTTTACTATTTATTATTATTTTTTTCCTCACACGCCATCATCAGATACAAAAATGTTCCCTTTTTTACTTTTCATTTTTCTTTCCTGCTAACTTTCCGTCTTTCCATCAAATTTTCCAAAATTTGTATGCAGCAGAAAGAAATGTTGTTGTGTAACTGTGTTAATATAAGATTTCATGCCAAATTTTTTTTCCCAGTTGGGAGGCCAGAGAGTTGGGATTGTTGGACTGGGAGGCATTGGATTAGAAGTTGCTAAGAGGCTTGAGGCCTTTGGCTGCACCATATTGTACAACTCGATGAAGGAAAAACCATTTGTTTCGTACCCTTTCTACTCTGATGTCTGTGAACTCGCAGCTAATAGCAATGCCCTCATCATCTGTTGTGCGTTAACTGATCAAACTCGTCACATGATCAACAGGGAAGTTATGTTAGCATTGGGAAAGGAAGGAGTCATCGTTAATGTAGGACGAGGTGCCATTATCGATGAAAAGGAATTGGTTAAATGTTTGGTGAAAGGAGAGATTGGAGGTGCTGGTCTGGATGTGTTTGAGAATGAGCCTGATGTTCCTAAAGAGCTCTTTGCATTGGATAATGTTGTGCTCTCACCGCATAGAGCTGTTTTTACATCGGAATCTTTCATTGCTTTGTGTGAACTTGCGGTGTGCAACTTGGAAGCTTTCTTCTCATGTGAACCATTGCTTTCTCCAGTAGCGGATGAATGAAAATATATTTCTGTTTATATGTTTGTTTTTCCACCATATATATATGCGCTTTGCCCCCAGTTGAATTCACTTCCGCAAAATGGAGGCTGCAAAGACAACCCCATGTTGTATGTATACCACTTCCAGCACAAGGCCACATAAACCCAATGCTAAAACATGCAAATCTACTCCGTTTCCAAGAGTTTCATATCACTTTCGTCCACACAGTTCAGCTACAATCACTTACTAGAGGAGAAAAACAAAGAAATATTGTTCTACAAAGGCAAAAATTTTGTTTTGAATAGTCACAAACTAATAAAAAAAAAAAAAAAAGGTTGTTTCTTTGTTTTTCAAGTTATATTAAGAACGTATAAATTGTTTAAGAAAATATTAATAAAAAGTGAAAAAACATTTATTTACAATTAAACACAATTTTTTTCTTCTATTTTTATCATTTTCTCCACATGTGTGTTTGTTTGTCAGGGAAAATAATGTAAAAAAAGGATAAATAAAAAAAAATCAACAACCAAATAAATAAATATAAAAATGGGATCGGGCCTGTAACGCAGGCCATACCCAATACAACATCGGCTCGGCTGACCGTAACTTGATATTTGGATTAAGCTCGTAGCCCGACAAGCAAGCCCATGCAGTCTTGATGATACCCAATAGCAGAGCTTCGAACCAAAACCACCATATGCTAGCAAAGATAGTAAAGATCAACCCACTTGAAATTAACCCATTTCAATTTGCCATGTATCTCTCAAAACCTCTTCACCACTTGGCTTAGCTATAGCTTGTATCGGTTTTAGTTTTCAAAAAACAAAAGCCAAATAAATAGAAAGGAAACAAAAGTTTTAAAAAATTTAAAGTTGAAAAATAATTTTTAAAAAACTGAATTTGTTTCGGATGCAAAAATTTTTCCATTATTTTATCAAACATTAAAAAGTTTTAGCTTTAACTGAAATTACAGTTAGGCTAAACAGTATAAACCAACTCAATTGATCAACACTCAAGTAAACACAACATCAAAATATATATCAAAATATCCTCCACAAATGAAGTGAATCCACCTATGGCCATGAAAATCAGGAATGAAGCTGCAAAACATGAGCAGAGAGCCTCTGGCCTAAAACATTCAAAACTTTAATGATCAATTTGAATATGTTTTCTTTCATATATGCTACTTCACAAAGGATATGAACAAATTAAATAATACGAGTAGAATGAAAGAGGAATTGGAAATTATGGAAGATGACAATCTATTCATAAAGCTATAACTCGAGTCCTCTTAACAAATTTATTTTTAATCTGTAAATATTTTGCATGATACCCAAATGAGTATATTTAAAAGAAAAAAAACCAAATGGGTATTAATGTCATGGTGTTTCTAATTTTTAGATTATTATTACGAAACACTTTTGTATTTTGTCTCTTGTTTTAAGTTCGATCAATATAAACATGCATTATAGGGGAGTATCTAATAAGTCATTATTATCAAAATTCCAATCAAATTAAGACCAGCGTACACGTACAGTCTATATGTATGCCGTGTTTAAATACGAAAAGACAACTCTGTCCTCTCTTAATTTCTTCAACAAATCTTTTTTTTTTTTTAAGCTTCAAATCCATAATTCCTTAATCTACAATTCGCAAAGAAGTCTAAGAAAATATTGTCAGAATTATCTTTTCACATTTAAATGAATCGCATGTGTGAGTTGCATGTATGCTCCAACTCTAATTTAGTTAGAACTTTAATAAGAATGACTTATTAGATATTTTTTATAATATATAGTATAAATTGATCGAATTTAAAATATGAAAAAAATTAAAACATTAGATAAAATATAAAAATATTTCATAATAATAACTATTTTTTTTTTTTTTGTTCCTCCGAGAGACGGGAGGGAATGTGACAATTCCAAGGCTGCATTATATTAGCAAAAAAAGTAAAGGTAAAGTGACACTCGATTGACATCCCACTAATAACATTTGTAAGAGCTTAACTAGTAAATGGTTATTTTGTTTTCAAATTAATTATTTTTATTAAAAAATATATTATTTTTATTAAAAATATATTATTTTTATTGTAATGAATGAAATTTGTGAGTTTTGAGTGGTTCTATAATTGGATGACAAGACTAGGTAGCCGTCTAAGATACCTACCTAGCTAGCAGGCCTCTAAACAGAAATGGGATCTAGCCTTGATCAATATGATCCTCTTCATAATGGCTGTTTGTCAACTTGACCCAACAAATCAATTTCGATAGTAAAATCCTGAAATTGAAGATAAGCTAAGACTGATTCGAGGGAATCAATGCCACACAGAAATTAAAAACAATTAAGAGGAAAATGTAGAAAAATTCGTTGTTATTTTTGTTGTATCTATTGTTTTCTACTTGGGAGAAAAAAAAGAAGAAGCGAAAGTACAGGTGGATACATTTTACGATTGTAAGGTACGTAGTGTGCCTTTTGAAGATGATAAAGATATAATTACTTGAATATTACAGTACGTTAAATTAAATAATTAGTAATCCATTAGATAGCGATTAGAGTGAGAAAAGGGACGTTTAGTTAAATCTAAGGCATGAACAACTTTGTGGAAACCGCTAGTGTTGTTGTTTTTGTTGTTTCTTTCGTTCTCTACTTGCATGTACATCCCTGCATGATCAACTATTATTTGTTTATTTTTAGAACTTTGTTTTTTCTGCTCTTTTTCTTTATCAATTCTTCTCAAGTCTTTACGTAGATTCTGATTGTTAAAAAAAAAAATGTGAGAGACAAAAGAGAAAAAATAAAATAAAAATTATAAAATGATTAATGGTTTTTATCCTGTGGTTGATAAAAATGATGACAAAATAAAAGAAAAAAAACTTTATTTTAACTTTTAATCATTAATCTTCTCAATTAGTGAAGATAATAATTTTTGCACGTGAAAAAAAAAGACATCAATTTTATTATTTTTTATTTTAATTATTTTTTTATCAAATAATATATATATATATATATATATTTTCTTTACCAATCATAATCTTAGTATCTTAGCTATTCATTATTTGGTTTGCATTATCTTTCCACTTGGTACGTTCAAATTAAGTTCTTATTATTAATCTTTTGTTCGACTTGTATGCAAGAATACTTGTAGACTTTAAATTTAAAATTGGATCACTTTCTATCCACTTAAGCTTTCACTAAAAAAAGAAATTATACGATTTGTTATCTATTGAAGCCATACACTTATATGCGCTCGTCAATTATAAATGTAGATATTAGAGAGAATTAAATATTTGACAGCTGCAACAATCAACTGATCATGGCATTCTTATCTTCACTTAACTTAAATATTCTATATGTTCCCATAAAAAATATTTTCTGTTTAAATGCCCCTAATTAATTAAATGACTACAAAATATTGTCATTTGAAGTAGGATATGTATGCAATTTTTTATTTTCAGAATAGCTATGTATGCAAAGTTAGGTATGTACGTACAAAACATCAAAAGCCTAGGTATAGAAGATGCAAAATTATAAATTGAACTCGTTCTTAGTTTTTGCAATTTCTATAGTTGGATTTTACTTAGTGAGATTCTATACGCGAGAGAATGAAATGGTGATTTACAAAGAACGGAGAAAGTATTTATTAACAAGTGTTATATTTGTAAAGATCATGTTGAGTCCGTGTTTTATCTTTTATTAGAGTATTTATTGGTTAGAAGCTTGTGGGAAATGACTTATAGAATTTTAGGGGTTTTTTGGGTGGTTGTTGACTCGATGAAAGATAAAGTGTGGACTTGGAGTGAGTTTCAGGCTTCTAAAAAAGTAAAAAAGGTTTACTCGTTGATTTCTCTTTATTTTTGGATTGTGTAAAATAAGAGGAATCGTATAGTTTTTTTTGAAATAGAAAGACTTATGAAAATAATTAAAGATAAGTTATTCATTTCCTTTAATTTTTGATTTAAAGAGAAATTTTATGTAAACATGAGTTGTGTTTTTCTTTTTTAATACAAACTTATAAAAAAAAATTTGGTGGCTCATGTAAGTAGTTTATCATTATAATTAGTTATATATCACAATCATTGATTTTGTCCTATGAAAATTTATTTATTTTGTTATTAATTTAACAGCATGCACAGATGTGAATCATGCCAAAACTAAAAGTAATTGTTTAGATATTTACAGAAAGGGTCAGAATGTCCTATGGGCACTTGTTAATAAGGACACTTGTTACAAATTAAGAAATGATCCGACAAATATATCGGAATTTTAAATATACTCCGCTAGAAATTATTTTATGTGTATTTACATTAATTATGGATTTTTTTTTACAATACATTAATAGTGGATTTTGAGATTTTATCAAACGAATTAAGTAATTAGTTTATGAGTGAGAATTAAAGAAAACCTAAATAGAGTGATTTATTTGACTTGTACACTGTATTAAATGTGAATTGATTAATGTGAATCTTAGTAACTCAATTAAGATTTAATGGAGAGTCTAATGAGATATATAAAGGTTGGATAAGAGTAAAAGAAAAGAAAATTCGTAGTGCATCATTTCACATCTTGTAGGTGAGGGGATGACTCTTGTCCCTATGGAGTCTGTTATGCTAATCAACATGAAATTAAATTAAGATCAAGTAATTAAGTATATGCTTTAATAAGTGCTCTATATATCATTAAGGTGTTCTTAGGATTAAATTGTCTAAACAATTCTTACATTCGCTTCAAATCAAGTTTGGCATTAATAATAACACAACACTACTATTAAATAAATGGTTTTAAAGCACATGTGGTTCATATTAATTATTGCACAACAACTTTATTTAAAACTTTTTCGATTTCATTTTAGATGTCCTCCTTTGAAAATCTCATAGATTCAAAAAAACACATTTATTGTATGCAAACCATTTGATATAATTATTAAAATACCAATCTTACTATTTAAAGGTTAAAAAATATATTAATTACATTCAAATCACTATAATTAAAGTAATAATAAATAGTAATTTTGAAAAATTGATGATAAAAATATTTAACTTTTAATTTAAAACATTTTAAAACATAAAAATGAGACTGAGCGAGTAATAATTACTCTTAAAAGCACCCAGATTGACCAAATAATGACAAGCTTAAGAACATCCATCAAGCAAACTTACGTATTCCCATATTTCATAAATGTCTAAATCATTGGTCCGTGCCTTACGTACAACTCAAGGTATATTATATGCATAACAGGATGGCCTGCATTTCATGCTTCTTCATAAATCCAAAAGCAATTAATTTATAATTAGTGAAGGAATATGGAATTTCAGTATTAAGAGACTGGATACCATTAAAGATAAGCACATCAATTTATTGTTTTAACAAAAAATGAAAATTTATTAATAAGGAAATAAAAACAAGAGACAGCAGTAACCCACTAATCCCATGAGCATATACCGATAGAAAATGAAAGTGATTTTCAGCCCACTAATAGAATGGACCGCTCCTCGGCTGTCACTCGGCTGTCACGACTTGTTACAATATGTTTTTATTTATAATTCATATCAGTAAATTTTAGGAGATAAAATAATATGTTATTAGTAAATTTTTAACACATGTCACTTGTTACTAATTGATTGTTAATATGTGGTGCATGTCTTTCTATATTCTCAACGTTTAGTAACAGTCTCGAACTTGAAAATTTCTTATTGAACACAATGTCATAAAAGATATTGTGTACAACTGTTCATCTTACTGTTAAATGATTTAAAAAGAGAGAAAAAATATATATTTTACTTTCATTCATAAAAAAATAAACTTTTGTACTATATGTCCCTCATGACACTATGCTAAACAAAAAATTTTCCTCAAACTTGTATAAAACCTTAGGCTCCACTGTTTCTCTTTTTTGTCTAGTCTTCTCTTCTTAGGTATTTCATATACCGGATGAATTAAACTTATAAAGCCTTTACTGTTTTTCTTTTTCCACTCGTCTTCTCTTCTCAGGTACTTTCCTTGGCTATTTCTCATGTACTGTTTTTCAAACAATAGATAACCCTTGACCCCTTATTTGGACGCAAATCTACTCAGCCGTTTCAATCAAAGGCTTTTCACTATATAGTTTGTAGTTGGGTTGTACCATTTTACCTTTAATTAATTTATGACTTGCAAAAAAAGAAGGGTAATATCTTAAATCTGCAAGACTAAGAGCTTGGAAAAGGAGAAAACAGACAATGTTAACGTAGCAGGAAAAATAGTGGAGTAACTTAAAATTTCATTTGATTTTGCCTTTTCCAAACCCTTATGATCCGTTTGGTTTTAGAGAATGACGTAAAATTTTGTTTCATTTTCGTAAAAAAAATTAAAAATTAAAAATTACAAATGTGTTTAACTATTGAAAACATAAAATATTTTCTAGAAAAGAGAGTTGATACGACTTCAATTTAGTAAACATAAAACAAACCTTGTTTTCATCCAATTAATGCTGAAGGCAATGAAAACATGCATTTTTGTTCCTCCTTCCTCCAACCACATAAGCCACATGGTCGAAATATTGAGCACAATACACGAACACAATACAAAATAAGTGGGTTTGTGTTGACTCTAAATGGGTTTTATCATAATCGTATTGACATGATTATGGTACGAAACAATTATGTGGTCATAAATTAACCTGCTCAGTTTCGTGTGTTTGGTGGGTCGTGTCGACAATGTTACAATCTATGAACAGTTATGACTCGTTTAATTTTTATATTTTCAAGTAAAATTAATACCTAATTACAATTTTATCTCTATAATAATTACATTATCTATATATATACACACACACATATATATACACATATATATATATTTAAAACTAATGTTGTAATGGTCTATTAGAATTTAAGTTAAAAAAGAAAAAAAAACTAATTTTATATTTGGATCATAGATGATTAGATGGATGATTGTCTTTTATGTTGAATTACTTAAAAATGTTAGTATAACAAGTTAAGTCATGTTACACGAGTCGTGTCAAGCGAGTCATGTTGTGTTAAATGGGTTGGGTCAGGTCATGTACCTTTTTATTAAACGTATCGAGTCATGTTGTCATATCTAACACGACTAGTTTATTAAACGGATCACGTGTGTCATGTCATGTTACCAATTTAATAAACAAGTTGTATTAGTGTTGGGATTTTTTGACACGATTAATAATCGTGATGTGTTTGTATCTACCCATTTAGTGTTATACCCATCTTCAACACGACACACCAACCCTAATTGTCACCCGTAACATGCATGCGCTTAAAAAATGGTTGATGAGTTAAATTTTTTTGTTGGTTTAACGATAAGGTTATATGACGGGATAGCTTGCACATCGTGGTAAGTCCATTTTTTCAAACGGGTCAAAAACATGTCATTCATGTTCGACTTAAGGAATTCACAAGGAAAATCTTTGTGTCTTGACTATTACGGATATGAGAATTGAAGCCAACGATTTTTTAATCACTTCACAAAGTATCGATCATTTTACTCACACCGCGGAAAATTTATTTTTACTCAGATGAACTAAAAAGTAAGTTTAGGTAAAAAGAAAAAAAGATTTATGATACCTGTTGCTTGGGGGGCAAATATATACTCCGTACAAGGTTTAAAAAAAAAGAATTATGACACTTTGCTTGGGGTCCCAATTCTCTGAAGAAGGCCAATATACAAATAAACTAAGATTTTTTTTAAAAGATATGGCCCCCCATTGCATAACCTACTGAAATATTAAGATGTCCAGAACAGAACATGTTAAAATCTTAACCTAACATCGTGGGCTGGTGGCCATCAAATGGTGGACCAATTCCATGTCCAATTGAGAATGAGATAAATTTCTACACAAAGAATACTTTCGACTGACCTTTCTACAAAATTCGGTTTCTAAATGCTTAAAATTGCAATCCTTTTTTTAATGTTTAATGTCAGTGAAATCTTGGCCCTCATGTGATTTCGGTCACTATTTTTTTGTTTAACTGACCAAGACAAAGCATGAGCATCTTTAGACTAAGAACATGTTAAAATTTGGACGTGTTTGGAAGGGTTTCTAAAATGGTGTTTGTTTTTTATAAACAATAATTAAATCAAACATTTGTAAAAATGATTTTTGAAAACAATCAAAAATTGAAAAAAAAGATTTTAAAAAATTGAATTTTTGTTATTTTAAAACAATTCTTAACTCTATTGTTATATTATCAAAAACTATTTAAAAAACCATTTTGACAACCATAAACTGACCACAATATAAACTCAATATAAAACACTATCCTATTACATTATTCACATAAAATTAAAAAACTAATCAATAAATTGAACAAATTACCCGCCCATCAGTGAAAGTCAAACCTAAAATCTTGTGATTTTAAAGTCTTAAACTTCATTATTTTACCCGTGAACCAAAATCTCATGGACCATTGAATTCCTATTTAGCAAGTTAAATGACATAAAAAGTGCGTAGATTTGATAAATCACAATTTAAAATGTAACCCATAACCAAAATTAATTAGCTCCTTAGTTTACCCCAAGTCAGATATCATTTTAAAGTGTGTTTGGAAATTATTATAACGGAACGGAACGGAACAATTTTTAATGGAATGAAATGTAATGGAAAGTAAAGTAAAGGTTGGTAATTAATCTTCCATTGTTTCGATGCTATAATTAAAAGAAATAAATTAAAAAGAGAGTAACGCAACCTTCTCTTGTTTGGATGGAGAAAGACGGAACCGTTAAGTTATAATAAAGTTACATAAATAATCTAATTATTAATTATAAAAAATTAAAGAATGATAGTTTGATATTTAAATCAAAATAAATAAATGAATGTTATGTTATGTTACTTCCAAAAACCTTAAACTGGGAAAACTCAAAAAGTAGGGCTTTTGAAGTTACAAGAGATTTTCAAAGTACCATCCAATTACACTCAATGAAAAAAAATCCTAAATAATTAGAGGTAATATAATTACCCCATCCAAACACACCGTTAGATTCGAATACTCAAACCAACAACTTTATAAACAGAATTGGAATGAAGAAAGGCGGGTTGAATCATCCAGAGGCAAAGTTACACTACAATTTGGGAGAGGGGAGTTTAATGGATTCTTCATGCTCTGGTCAAGGTTTATTTTCTTATTCGGTGGTTAATTTTAGATTTGTTTTAAATAAGAGAATCGGATTCGATGGTAATATTAAAAATAAAATATCTACGCCCTTATGGTTAATAGCTCATCCTTGCTAATACATTCGTGTCCATGCACTTGTAAAGATGAAGTGAAAGAAAGAAATGATAAAAGAAGAAACAGACAGAATCATAGTCTTTAATTTTTGGTCCAAGTATCTAATGAAATCTTAATCATGTTTTCTAATGCTAAGCCTAACTCTTTTTAAGGGCAGACGGGACTCGGAGACTAGACTGACCAATAATAGGAAGCCTATCATAATTATTCATTATGTGCTTTACATATAAATACTTAGCTGTCTATATTGGTAGAGGCAATGTATACATTTACGTACACAAATCACATGTACCCTATAAATATATAATTCTACGTTTAAATGAGGAGAAACTTCTTATTTTAATTGGTTCATTCAGTTATTCATTATTCTACTAACATTTTAAATATGGAGAGCATCCTCACCCATTTACTATACATGCCCGTATATTAAGAGTGCATACAAGTCGAGTTGAGCTGATTTATTGGGTATTTCTGTTCGAGTCACTTTGCCTTACTTAAATTTGATTTCAACATAAAAATTTTAGACTCAGCTCGGTTTGCACTCAATTTTCGAAGCATGGACTCGAGTCAATTTCGAGTTCAAACAATCCCGAGCTTTCGAACCAAAATGCGGCTATATAAATATAAACCACTAATAAAAGTATATATTCGAGTCGAGCTTGCGAGCTGACAAGCAGAATGATTTTCAACTCAAGCTCAACTCATTATACTAAACAAGCTAAGTGCAAGCTCAAGATCGACTTGAAAACCTTATTGAACATGGCTAGTCGAAGTGTCATGAGCCAAGTTTTGATCAGCTCGAGAGTAACTTCACTCGTGCCTATATTCAAGGCATCAAGTAATAAGGGTGAAACCAGGAATTTTCTTGATGTAGGGCTTAAATATATGATTGATTTTACGGTCATTTGATCATGAATTTTTTTTCCTTTAGTTGCTCAGTAATTACTATAAGTGCACAAAGTACATAAAAATTTTACCACAGAATATTAGTTTGATATTATACCTTTAATACGATACTACGTCACACAAACTAAAACAAGTGATAGTTAAGACAATATAATTTAAAGAAACATTAAAAACTGTACAGATGTTGCACGAAGGTAATAAAATAATAAAACTCATACCAACGATGTTGCAGGTAATGAAATGATCAAACTCATACCGATGATGCTGCAATGATAGTTTCTTCCTAACCAAGAGTAAATAAGATCCAATGGAAAATGTAACCTCACAATTAATGTGTAACTCTTAATTTACACCGCAAAACTAGGAAATAATATATATATATATATATATATATATATATATATATATATAATCAGACAAAACTTTGATAATAATATCTATTTTTATTGAAAATATAAAACTAAGAAATATAATAATATGTTCTATCTAAACTGAACTTGACGAATCCCACTTTCATTTTCACTTGTCAAAAGTTGATATGGCTCAAGTTTAAGGTATGTCCTTCGAATTTCAAATTTTGTTTCATTTGATGATCTCATTGTTTAAACGGGCAGTATACTGAAAAGAAAGCTTGTCAAAATTTAATACATTAACAATATTTATTATAACAAAACAATACAAGGATAGATATCTCAATGAAGAATTTAAAAGAATTCAGGCAATATCAAAAATTAGATCATATCATCAATCATAAATCAAATTGTAACTATGACAAATTAAAATTTTTAAAAACAATGAAAAATTCCATATAGTACCTTCACAATAATCTCATATACATCATCAGCAATTAGAAGAGCCTTTTGGTCAGATCTATCATTGAAATGGTTGTAACTATCTTTAATTCTACAAAAAAATCAACAACGCAAGTCAGAATCAAATTGTGCCAAAATATCTTCAATAAGCAATGCAAGATCTTGAAAACACTTACACTTCACAAATTGATTTCTTCAACAAGTCATATCTATCATTGAAATGAGGAAGGAACAAAACTATGGAAACAAAAACCATAATACTCGAAAAAGAGAAACTTCAAGCTAAAACCAAACTAAAAAGAAAATAGAAATTCAGAGATTAAAAGTTCAAACCCAAAAAGAAAAAATCAAATAAGATAAAGAGACCAAAACCATATACTTGAAAATTTGGTGGAGCAACAGAGAGAGATATCAGAGTTGGGTTGGGACTCAAGAGATCAGACTCAAACTGAATTTGAGGTTAGAATGGATACTTTATACTAACCAGTAATTTCTTTTAAAAAATTGAGCTCGAGATTAAGCTCGGATCAGCCCAGAGTGTAGCTGTGCCACTGGTAAGTAACATCACACATTTGGCACAAATTTGATTAGTTTTAATAGAAAATTATCACATTTTAAAGTAAAAGTAATATTACATGCAAATGTGACGATTTACTACCAAATTTAACTAAATTACTAACAAATATAATGATTTTACTAGGTGAGTTGAATATAGACAAAGCGGCATAAAACTTCTCTAATTTGCATTATCATTCCAATTTAAGTCTCAAAAGAATATTGTGGACAAACTAGATGATTTAGTAATAAATTATCATATTTAGAAGTAAAAATAGTCTTACAAGTAAATCTGATACATTTATTACTAAATCTGACTAAATTGTCATTATTATTTTTAAAAGAAATCTAATCAAATTATTGACAAATATGACTATTTTAATTCATGATAGTTTTCCAAATGTGATGATTTACTACTAAATCTGACTAAATCATTATTATTATTTTTTAAAAAGAAATCTAACCAAATTTTTGACAAATATGGCTATTTTAATTCATTCCTTCAATACAATGCACCAAATATGATGATTTACTACTAAATTTGACTAAATTATTATTATTATTTTAAAAATGAAATCTAACTAAATTATTAACAAATATGATTATTTTAATTCATGCCTTCAATATAGGTTGTGAAACAATAAGATTCCAACATTTGTTCACCGACCTCCCCAATGAAAGGCCTTGGCTTTTTTGTCACCTTTTCCCTCTCTCAACTTCTTATAAATTAAACTCTCTCCTTTCTCCTCTTCTCGTCTCATCATTACTCATCAACAAAGAACTTTCTCTTTCAAGTCCTCAACTCTTTAGGTAAGGTACACAAAAAAAAAATAGTTCATTAAGTTTTTTTTTTTATTTGCCAATGCCTCCTTCTGATCATCAACCAGCTCCCTTACCAAATATTATAACCAAAGCAAAAGATGATCAAATTCCTCAATCTTTAGTTTTTGATGCATCTGTTCTTCAATTTGAATCAAACATACCCTCACAGTTCATTTGGCCGGACCACGAAAAACCATGCCCTAACTCCCCGGAGCTCGTCATTCCTCCAATTGACCTAAAAGGTTTCTTCTCCGGAGACTCATTTGCTGTCTCAAACGCTTCGCATCTTATCAATGAGGCATGCAAAAAGCATGGATTCTTCCTCATCGTAAACCATGGGGTTGATTCGCAGCTTATAGCTAAAGCACGCGAGTATATGAACTCGTTTTTTGAGATGCAGCTTTCTGAAAAGCAAAGAGCACAAAGAATGATAGGAGAAAATTGTGGATATGCTAGTAGTTTTACTGGCAGGTTTTCTTCTAAGCTTCCATGGAAAGAAACTCTCTCTTTTCGATACTGTGATGGAAATCAGTCATCAAATATCGTCGAAGAGTATTTCTTAAACGTAATGGGGGAAGATTTCAGACAATTCGGGTAAGAAAATTGGAAGGGTATCCTTTTATTCAAACATTACTACAAAAAAAATTGACATGAACAAAAATGTCAATAATGTATACTCTATAGTCTCAAAATGATTGTCACATTTTTAAGGTTTGTATTAAATTAACAGTATATATATATATATATATATATATATATATATATATATATATATATATATATATATGTTCATGGTCTAAAAGTTTTTTTAAAATTTTATATTTTTTATTATCAATTTTAGTCCATAAAATATTTACAAGTGAAACGTAACCGTCATTTTGGAGTGGAATGATAAGTGTGATATTTGATAATAAAATAGGAAAAACAATGTCTTGTCCATTACTATATGCATCCAATGGTATTCCTGCAACGTGGAAGTCACTTATATTTGAAATATTAACATAAATTGTTCTTTTTTTCAAATTTCCCTTGGAAAAACAATTCTAACGATTTTTTTTCTTTGGCTTAGGAGGGTGTACCAAGAATATTGTGAAGCTATGAACAATTTGTCACTTGGTATAATGGAGCTACTTGGGATAAGTTTAGGAGTTGGCAAAGATTATTTCAGAGATTTCTTTGCAGGAAATGATTCGATTATGAGATTAAATTACTACCCACCATGCCAAAAACCTGATTTAACTCTAGGAACTGGGCCTCACTGTGACCCCACTTCCTTAACAATTCTTCTTCAAGATCAAGTTGGTGGCCTTCAAGTTTTTGTTGATGAAAAATGGCACTCTGTTAAGCCCCATTCAGATGCTTTCGTCGTCAATATTGGTGACACCTTCATGGTAATTTTCCTCTATAGCTTTTGCTTATTAGACTTTACTGATCATATTCTGTCACGTTAAATAATTTACATAATCTATTATATGGTAAAAAAATATATAACTTTTTTTTTAATATGACAAGATCTGATTTGATCTAAATTAAAGTTCACGTTGTAGACCACATAATGTAAAGTTTGCACTTTAAGATCAACGTAAAACAAAGAATTAAACAATTCCGTTTACCTTAGCTTTCAAATAGATTTGTAACTATTAAAATTGTGTTTGATAAAATTATTGTTGAGCTAAAATCTATTTTACCTTTGATAAAACAACTGTTAAAAAATTGTTCTAATACAAATATCTCAACTGTTTTTTAACTTTTGATTATTTTTAAAATAATGTTTTTTTAATATTTGTTTAATTTTTATATGTTGAAAACAAAACCTGTTTCAGAAACCTTGGCCAAACGCACCCATAATATATGGTAATGCCACTTTTCTCTACTGAATGTCATAAAATTTGAGATTGAATTTCATGGAGTTCAATTGTGATATGTCAGGCTCTATCAAATGGTATTTACAAGAGTTGCTTGCACAGAGCAGTAGTAAATAATCGAACGGTGAGGAAATCTCTTGCTTTCTTTCTAAGTCCAAGGATGGATCAAGTGGTGACACCACCTACTAGTTTGGTCAATGGGAAAAATCCAAGGAAATATCCGGATTTCACATGGAAAGCGTTGCTTGAATTTACACAGAAACATTATCGAGCCGACACAAAAACCCTTGATGTCTTCTCCAGTTTGGTTCAACAGAAAGCATTTGCTAATTGAATTAGTGAATTTTGATCTGTTTTTATTATAAATATATGTTAGGCCAAGGAAAGTGACATTGTAGGGAGAGAGAGAGAGAGAGAAAACTTGCTAGGAAAGAATTGTGGGTCTAAGGGAAAAGGCAACAGAAACACCAAAAAGAGAGGCCGGTCTCTGTAATTAGCTGTTTAATGGGTTAGTCTTGGAGGAGAGAGAATAATATAAATTAAGCCTTGTAATTATAGGAATAAAGAGCTTAATGTGCTCCATTATAGCTTCTCTCCATATATCTTAATAAATTTCTTATGTTGATGCGAAGATGGATTCTATATTTGTACTGCTACTTTTTTCTTTTACTATGGCCTTTTTTTTTTTATTGTTAAAATCTACCCTTATGCTTTGAACGCCTATCTATTTAATGAACAAGAAAATAGTCTTTGACGATGGGTAATTTTTTGTTAGACAGGTTTAAAATTTTATATCTTAATTTTAAAAAATTGTATTGATAATATTTTTTTGGGTCTCACACTTATACTAATATTATCAATAAAGTTATTCAAAATTACCAATGAAATTCCGTCGGTGATAAATAATTTTTTTCGGTTTTTAAAATAACTTAAAAAATATTTTTTTAAATGATTGTATTAATGTTTATTTTATTATTTTTCAATATTTTGTTTATCAATTTATGATTTTTATATCAATATAAATTATATAAATATCTTGTATTAGTTAATTATATTATTTTTAAATATTTAGTATTATATTAATTTTTAATTATATTATATTTTTATTTTTAGTCATATATTACTATAATTTTGTATATATTTCTATTATTAAATTATATTATTTATTATGAAAATATTATATTATTCATTAATTATTAATATATATACAAATTTGTAAATAATATATTATTTATTCATTATTAAAACCAAAAAAAATAACATAAAATATTTTTAAAATGAGTACTATCACCGACGAAATATGATTCGTCAGTGATAATGGAAAAATTTATCCATTATCAATTCCGTCAGTATCAATAAATACATTTAAATTTTTTATATTATTTTGTTATTTTTAAAACCAAAAAATCTCGTAGTAATAAGTAATTTTTTTGGTTTTAAAAATAATAATATAATATTAAAAGGATTTTTGAATTATTAATTATCACCGTCGGCTAAATTAGCGACAATTTTTTCTCATGAAAAATTAAATGATGGATTTTAAAAATAGATCACCCGGGGAAAATTATATTCAACGGTGGAATAATCTTTCAATGATAAGTTTTTCATATATCAGCAAGGGACTATTTTCATATGTGATAATTCGGCATTGATATCAACTATCATCGACGGAATATGGTCTCAATGATAACCCGTTGCTGATGCCACTTTTTCTTATAGTGACTTTCATTGTTTTCTTTGTTAAGATGGAGGAACTCTCTGCTAGGTGGAAAAATCTCAATCTAACGGAGAAGGAACAGGCTAAGATTGAGATTTATAGGGAGTCGTTGGAAAAAAAATCAATCTAAAGGGCAAGTGTATTTGGTAGGGAAGTTAATAAGGATGCATTCAAGAGAACTATTAGATTGAATTGGCGATTAGAGAGTGATTTATTTATTCGAGAGCTTTATGATGGTCTATTTCTCTTAGAGTTTGAGAATGTTAAGGACAAATCTCGAGTCTTTGATGGATCTACTTGGAATTTTGATGATGGCTTGTTGGTGCTTAGCGAGTATGATGCCTCTGTTAAACTGTCGCATTTGGGGTTTCGGTATTGTACGTTTTGGATATAGGTTTATGATCTGCCTTTTTTGTGGGAATGATTTACGGGGTTGGTTCTTTGATCGGAAATCAACAAGGACAGACGTTGGATGTTGATGCCCTTAAGGTAAACCTAAGTGGAGAAAATTCTTAAGAATTAGGGTTCTTAATATTCATCAACCCTTTTGTCGTGGTTTGCATGTTGCTGGTGGCTGGTAAACGCACGAAAGTTTATTTTAAATATGAATAGCTACTAAGATTTTGTTTTGTTTGTGGTGTGATTAGACATGTTGAAAGATAATTTGACGTTGCAAAGAGAAGAAAGGAGAATGACATTCGTTGTGATCAGTGTTTTAAAAGGTGATTTTGAGGTGCGTCTCGAGACGTTTTCATACAAAATCGTCCCAAAACATGAATCCTGGAGTGGAAGTACTCTTGGGCATTCATCTTTTCGGTTCGGGTATTCGCGCAGACCCGAGGCGTACACTCCCGGCGTCTGAGTGTACGCCCAATGCAATTTTATTGTTTTTGCTTAGCAAACAATTTAAGACATGAGAAACATATTCATTTTACTAAATCCAATTACCATATCAAGAAAACCCCCAAACCCCCACAAATTTGTACAAATAAACAATGAAAAAAGATCAAATTTGGGGAATCACCTGGGATACAATTTCTCTTTCAGTGAGAGTGAGAGGAAGAATGGTGAGAAGATGAAGAAGCATAGAGCTTGGTGTAGACTTGCTCCTCAATGAGGTAGATGCCAAAGGCAACAAGTGCGATGCCGAGCCCTGGAGTGGCGTGTCGCAACTGGTTGGAAAGCATCAGGTGCTTCCTCCACTCGTCCCTCCTCCTGAAGAACTCCCCTGTTGGTCCCAACGGTTTCGCCATTTTCAACTCTCTTTCTCTCTCTTCCTCTACCTGCTTCTCAGGGAACTGCGCCTTTCTGTATGTTCTTTTGCAAAATGAGCTTGATATGGTAATTGGACTGTGCTTGTTGCGTGTACAGTGTGCTAGTTGCTTAGTATGGGTGCGTTTGTGGACTTCGATTATGTGTAGATTTCCAGATTTCTGTGTTGTATGGGCTGGGCTTGAATAGATTGAAAGCTTGGACTGCATTCATTAGGCCCTAAAACACATATTTCCTCTCTATCTCTCTCTCTTTGGATTCTATGGTGCCCTAACACATATTTCCTCTCTTTCTTTTTGGATTCTACAGTGTTTGAAAAAAAAAATTACTTAAAAGTATTCATTCATCCTTAAGTTAGTAAAGTTTATTGATAATTAATTTATTTGTATTATTTCAATTTTTTAATATTTGTATAATTTAATTAATATTATTTTATTCAAAACACCCAACGTTTCAAAAGGCTTACGCTTCGCCTCATTAAGACAAAATACCTCGTCCAACACCTTTGCTTCTAAAAATTGTGATCATCAATATAGGTCTTGGTTACATATTGGGATAGTAAAACCTAGACCTGGTTTCTGTCGTGAGGGTTGTTTGGGCTGCCCTCGTGAAGAATCTATAACTATCAGGTCGATCAATTTTAAACTAATTCAAGCCGCTGCATTGATCACTTAAAAAATGTACTAAGTCAGGCAAGTAAAAATTGATCAATCATTTGACCAATCAGCTAAAAGAAATTTACACAAGCCCAAAGATGAGCCCATGATAACACACAAGAGACGGGTTACATAGCCAAGTATTTATAAGGAGATGTCCCTATTCCCAACTGCTATTTTACAAATGTGGGATTTTATCTCAATATAATGCTCTTAAACTCTCAAGCAACACTCTCACTTACAAAGTTACAATCCCACATCAGTTGAAGAAACAGGTAGAGGCAATAGAACTCCTTATAAAATCAGGTAGAAGGCTGCTTTAAATTCTCACATCGATTGGAAATAATAGACAATCAAATGCTTCTTTATATAAGCCCATTGATCACTCATAATTTTGCAAGTAGATTGAGTTGAGGGCTGCTTTGAAAGCAAGACCTTTGATAAATTGTTTTGAACATTTATAATCTGAATTTAATAATTAATGATTTCTGATTTATTATTATCATAATTATGTATATATTTAAAAGTCATTTGAATATTTATTAACAGTAATTTGAGTTGGCTCGCAAGCCATCGAGCTAAATATTTAACAACAAGAGCTCGACTTGTTTTATCGAACGAATTCATAATTAAGCTCGAGTTTTGATGAGCTGAGTCACGGGCTGCTGGTTTGATTCCAGGAGCTAGGTAAGGTGTAGGTACCGCACCTTTTAGTTGTTTCCCACAACTTTGAGCTTAATACCCAATGTCATTCCCTTTGAGAAATGATATTGAATAAGCGATAGTGCTGTTCGAAGTGGGCTAGCACATAGAAAGAGTAGCACCTACCAGGTCTAACATAAACCCTTATAAGTAGTAAAGAGGTACCCATAAACCTTATAAGTAGTAAAGAGGCACCCATTATAGATATGTTTTCAAGTGACAGACTACTAGCAACTGCTTCACAATTTATGGCGTTAGGCCTTACAAGGGATATTTTCCAAAGAACATGTCATCCAAGCACAAAGGAAGAATAATGGGTAATTTTGAGTCACCATTTGAACTTAAAGACTAACAAAATCCCTTATCATTGGTTTATGAAAGATTCATGCAAGAGATTAGGGTACAAAAGAAAAATGAATTAAAGCTTCTCACTCGCCTAGGTCGAAACCTAACCCTCATGTTCTTGGAAAAATATTTAATAATTAAATATGATTATTTATGTTACACAGTAATATTCATCACATGCAATAACAATTTAATCACACAAATTGGCAAACAACAGTTATTTCAAAACATTTCAATTAAAAGAAAACCGTACATGCATGAGAGATTACTGACCCATAACTAAAGTTGGACAGCTTTGTCCTCTCAAACACAAATGAGGTTTTTAATTAATCGTGTTTCAATCAAGAGATATAATCATGAATGGTAATTAAATTGAAAAATAAGTAATTAAAAGTAAATAATTTACAACAATAATTTTGACTAAAAACACCTAGGAAACATGTTAGTTCAATAGGGAGATAAACAAGAAAATCGAAAAAGAATGAAATAAAACAAAAACTAAAAAATACGTTTAGGTAAGTCGATTGGGCCCAGAACCCGACCCGACCGGTCTAGGTCTAGGGCCAACCACCTCCCCAATGCGCAGTCAGTTGATTTCTGGCAATTTCAGGTTTTTGATGAAAAACTCTATTTTGACAATTTTTAATGCGATTTCAAAAAAAAAATCAAATGAACATGTAATCATTCATGTAATCCTAAATTTATTATTTCTAAGATGACATGAAATTTTAATTGACTATTTTTAATATGTGAAATACTAATCTACATGACATGCTATATGACATACCAACTAGTTCATGGAGGATCAAAATAAATAATCATGCTTATAATTAAGTAACTAAAAATAAAATACTAACTGTTATTGATGATTTGATGTCTTCGTGTTGGTGCGAATGGATTAACATAGCGTTAATAGCAGAGCAATTAGTAGATTTTCAAGCGTGGTGTGGATTGCCTTCACATTGTTGATTTGTTGTACATTGATGGAAGAACGCATATAGAATCTTGATTTCGAACTTGGATCTCAAAGCTTGGTTGGATTTATTGCAAGGATTTTTGTTTGTAGAATTTTGTGGTGGCTAGGGTTTATGGAAGAAAATGGATTTGTGATTTTTGGTTTAAGGAAAAAGTGTTTAGAGATTGTTGAGAGAAATCTGTATAGAGAGAGTAGGTGTCTCTACAGTTTTCTCAGGTGAATTCTCTATGTTTTGGTATCTGTAAGGGGTATTTATATACGGGAAATTGGAGAGCTAGAGTTTAGAAATTTGGATGGTCGAGATGCATTAGATTTAATCCAACGACCATCAAGGTTCCTTGGAGAGATGAAAAAACTAAGTTTTCACGTAGTTTTTTTAGAGTTTTCTAGGGTTTGGAGATAGACAAAAAAACGGTGCGATGGCGCGGTGGGTCAAGCTCATGACCTCACCAGCCAATCACAGGCCCGGATCTGTCGGCCCTGTGACCCAGCCGGTTGGGTCAGTCATCCAGTTCGTGTTTTTTCAATTGTTTTGGCCTGCTTCATTTCATTTTAACTTGGTTTGGTATGGTTCGGATTTTTTTATCAAATATTGTCTTAAATTAATTTTCTAACATACTCTTTTCCATTTTAATTTGTCTGAGACTCAATTTGTGTCATCGGGCTCCATGCATGGAACGTTATAATATTTTGAACGGAATTGAGTGCCTACGTAGAGCAATGACTGAGGAAAGAGTGAAACAATCTAAAGAAGAACAAAAGGTTGATTCCCTGGATCTTCAGGTTGCACAGAGATATGGTTGAGGAGGAAATTTGTCTGCTAAGGTTAGTTAGGCGAGGTTTGGAGGGTTCTTTGTTGCCGCCACCAAATGATTACTCTGAGTATATCGTTGTGTATGCTTGTAATCCGGCACAACAAGTTCTTATTGGTGGATCAAGCAAGGCATCAGTGATGCGGAAAAAATCTTTAGGAAGCGCTGATAAGGATGTTAACACGCAGCTGATACATAAAGTCACGACTGGCCCTGTTATCAATGAGGAGGGATTGATTGAGGCTTTAGACAAGTTTGATTCAAGTCCGTTAGATACTCTAGTAGTGGATGTGGGGAGTTCGGGTGGGAAGAAAAGGCTTGGGGTCGGCTCTGCATTGGGAAAGTTAGGGGAGGGCTACAGTATGAAACGCATAGGAGATGAATTGGAGGAGGACGTCGATGGGATGGTTAAGAGGGCAATGAAGGGTGTTGTTTGTGTTGATATTCAAACGGTGGAGGCTTGTATCATTCCCTGTCAAGCCCAATGAGTCTATTAAGTTGGAATTGTCTTCACGATTTGGTGAGGGCTCAAAAAGTCCCCAGGTGGTTTTTTTTATGGAAACTCGTCTAAATCAAGTGGCTATGGAGAACTTGAAGTATCGTTTGGTTTTTAAACATGGTTTGGTCATAAGGAATAATGGTCGATCGGGTGGTCTTATGTTATTATGGCCTGAACACGTAGATATATATTAAAACTTTTTCCCATTATTATATAGACATGATTTGCACAAATGTGGGTGGACAAGGTATTTGACGGCTTACTTATTTTTACGACTATCTAGTAATTCATCTTCGTAGGTGAACATGTGACTTATTACGTAAATTGAAATGGTTTTTTCAATTGCCTTCGTGTTGTCTTGGAGATTTTAATGAGATCATGGATATGCATGAGAAACATGGAGGTAATGATAGAGCAGAGTGGCAAATGCAATATTTTCGTATGCCTCGGATGGGTGTAAATTACAGGATATTTGTTATTTTGAAGATGGTATGACATGGACAAATTTGCGTGAAAAAGAGTAAGCAATTTCGGCACCTTTGAATAGAGTGGTAGCCACCACATCTTGGAAGGCGTTGTTCCCTTTAGCAGTGGTTCATCACCTGGATGTTGAAAACTCGGACTTTAACGTAAACTTGACTCTCTGTGCAAGCAGGATAAAATGTTCCGGTGGGAATCCATATGGCTTCGGCATGAGGCATGTAAGGAGTTGATATCGTCAGCTTGGTTAAATCCATGGGGGCTGTCACCTATGGAGAACGTTAACAAGATGGTGGAAACCTGTGGGCAGTCGTTAGTGTCAGGGTAGTGGGCGGCACCTACCTTGCTTTTGGGTAAATAAAACAAGGGGTGCCTAACTTAAGCTTTGTCAATAAAGCTTCATAAATGCCTACCTGTTTTTGGGATCAAACAAAACAGGGGGATGGCCTAACTCAGCCTTTGTCAATGGAGCTCCATAATTGCTCCATAAATGCCTACTTAAACTCCACCGGTATTTGTCTTTTTGAAAGTTTATAAATACTCTTCAACTTTCATTTGAAGACACCAAGTAGAGAAGAGAGAGCTTGAGAGAAAAGTTTAAGAGAAAATATTGTGAGAGATATAAGTGTCTCGTACAAAATACAATTGGGTGTAGGTTGTCAGTTGTAAGTGTTGTAAACACTTTGTATGTTTTCTCCCTTTAGTAAAAATGATCTGTAGCAAGTCCGGAGACGTAGGCACAATTGGCCGAACTCTGTTATCAAATTTGTGTGTTATTTTCGCTGTTATTTCACATTCTCACTAATCTGGTTTATAGGGAAATCTGCGTAATTTCCCCAACAACAGGTATCAGAGCGTTTGGTGGTGAATTCTGTCAATTTTCTGCAAGGTTACTATTTACATAAATAGTGAATTTCGTGAATAGTGAAATTTTTTCGGTGATACCGATTCATCGGAAACGGTGTTCTAATACACGGAGGTTCACAGGAATAGTCAGAAACGATCCAGATAAAGTCAGATTTGAGTGGGAGCGATGACCGCAGACAAAAGGAAGATGAAACTCGAGAAGTTCGATGGCGCAGATTTCGGGTTCTGGAAAATGCAAATAGAGGATTATCTGTATCAAAGAAATTTGTATCAACCTCTCTCAGGAGAGATGCCTGAAACTATGAAGGATGAAGACTAGCCTCTTCTCGACAGACAAACCCTCGGAGTTATCTGGTTGACGTTATCCCGCAATGTTGCTTTCAACATAGCAAAGGAAAAGACCAAGACGGGTCTTATGGTGGCTCTCTCCAGTTTGTATGAGAAGCCATCAGCCTCTAACAAAGTTCACTTGATGAGGCGGTTATTCAATTTGTGGATGACAAAAGGCGCATCGGTAGCTCAACATCTCAATGAACTCAATACAGTCACAACCCAGTTGAGTTCAGTTGAAATTGAATTTGATGAAGAAGTACGAGCATTAATACTTTTGTCTTCTCTACCAGAAAGTTGGAATGCTACTGTCACGGCTGTGAGTAGCTCATCGGGAAGCAATAAGTTGAAATTTGATGATGTTCGTGATCTGGTTCTCAGTGAAGAGATCCGACGGAGAGAGTCAGGTGAATCGTCAACCTCTTCAGCTTTACATATAGAGTCAAGAGGAAGAAATTCAACCAGATGGAATGGACGCGGTAGATCAAAGGACAGGAAGTCCAAATCCATAAATCCCAATAATTCCCATAGCTCGAAGACCGTCGAGTGTTGGAACTGTGGGAAGACCGGGCACTATAAAAATCAGTGCAAGAGTGCACCGAAGGACCAGGAGGCGAAGGCAGAAGCAAATGTTACTTCCACCTCAGGAGGAGATGATGCGTTTATATGCTCTTTGGAGAGCAATGAGGAGTCTTGGGTGTTAGACTCTGGAGTATTATTCCATGCTACTTCGCAGAAAGAATTCTTCGAAATGTATGTCCCCGGAAACTTTGGAAATGTATACCTTGGTGATGATCAACCTTGTGCTATTATTGGTAAAGGTGTAGTGAAGATTAAGTTGAATGGGTCTGTTTGGGAGCTGAAGGATGTCAGGCATATTCCCGACCTGAGAAAGAACTTAATCTCAGTAGCACAGTTAGCTAGTGAAGGCTACACTACGATCTTTCATGGTGATGACTGGAAGATTTCAAAGGGCGCAATGACTGTTGCTCGGGGCAAAAAGAGTGGTACTCTTTACATGACAGCAGGGACGAGCTGTTCAATTGCAGTTGCAGCAGGAAATGAAAATCCTAATATGTGGCACTAGAGACTTGGCCACGTGAGTGAGAAGGGGATGAAAATTTTGCACTTAAAAGGGAAACTTCCAGGTCTACAGTCAGTTAAGATAGACATGTGCGAAAATTGCATACTTGGAAAGCAGAAGAGGGTCAGCTTTCAGACAAGTGGCAGAACCCCAAAAAAGGAAAGACTAGAGCTCGTCCACTCTGATGATTGGGGACCAACGACCATTTCATCCATTGGTGGGAAACACTACTTCGTGACTTTCATTGATGATCACTCTCGGAAAGTATGGGTTTACTTTCTAAAGCATAAGTCTGAATTGTTTGAGGCTTTCAGGAGATGGAAAACAATGGCTGAAAATGAGACAGGTCTGAAGATTAAAAAGCTCATAACCGACAATGGTGGTGAATATGAAGACACCGGACTCAAGAAGTTCTGCTATGAGCACGGGATCAGAATGGAGAGAACCATACCAGGTATGCCTCAACACAATGGTGTAGCTAAGTGTATGAACCGAACGTTGACAGAAAGAGCCATAAGCATTCGTATACAGTCAGGTCTACCGAAGCAGTTCTAGGCAGAAGCAGTCAACACAGCAGCTTACCTGATCAACCGAGGCACATTGGTTCCATTAAAGCATAGAATACCAAAGGAGGTATGGAGCGAAAAAGAGGTAAAACTATCACATCTCAAAGTTTTCGGTTGTGTAGCATATGTGCATATTAGTGATCAAGGCAAGAATAAGCTTGATCCTAAATCCAAGAAATGCACCTTCATCGGCTATGGCGAGGGTGAGTTTGGCTACCGAATTTGGGATGACGAAAACAAAAAGGTGATCCGCAGCAGAGATGTGATTTTTAACAAAAAAATGATGTACAAGAACAGGCATAAAACTAACGCCAGCAACTCAGAGCAGAGTGGGCCAGTATTTGTAGATGCAGATGATGACCTAGATAGTCCTGTGATGGAATCGATTGTAGCAAATCCTCAGCTAGAGGAACTCGTTAAACATAGCTGTGTGCAGCAGTCTGACACACTGCAGCCTCCTACTCCAGCTCCTGTATTGAGAAGGTCTTCTCGGCCTCATGTACCTAACAGGAGATACATGAATTATTTGTTGTTGACTGATGGAGGGGAGTCTGAATGCTATGATGAAGCTAGTCAGACTGGAGATGCTAGCAAGTGGGAGCTTGCCATGAAAGAAGAGATGAAGTCTCTGATCTCCAACCAGACATGGGAACTAGTTGAGTTACCCATGGGGAAGAAGGCACTTCACAACAAATGGGTGTACCGGGTGAAAGAGGATATGTTGACAAAGACAGTGGCTATCGACAAACTGAAGTTGTGTTCAACTTCAGTTGGCTTGCAAGAGTAACAAGACCGGAAAAATCTGCTGCATAGATCGAGGTGTGAAGACAGATTGAGATCAGTCTTCAAGTGGGAGATTGTCAGGGTAGTGGGCGGCACCTACCTTGCTTTTGGGTAAATAAAACAGGGGGGGTGCCTAACTTAAGCTTTGTCAATAAAGCTTCATAAATGCCTACCTGTTTTTGGGATCAAACAAAACAGGGGGATGGCCTAACTCAGCCTTTGTCAATGGAGCTCCATAATTGCTCCATAAATGCCTACCTAAACTCCACCCGCATTTGTCTTTTCGAAAGCCTATAAATACTCTTCAGCTTTCATTTGTAAGACACCAAGTAGAGAAAAGAGACCTTGAGAGAAAAGCTTAAGAGAAAATATTGTGAGAGATATAAGTGTCTCGTATAAAATACAATTGGGTGTGGATTGTGAGTTGTAAGTATTGTAAACACTTTATATGTTTTCTCTCCTTAGTAAAAACGATCTGCAGCAGGTCCGGAGACGTAGGCACAATTGGCCCAAATCCGTTATCAAATTTGTGTGTGTTATTTCCGCTGTTATTTCGTATTCTCACTAATCTGGTTTATAGGGAAATCTGCGTAATTTTCCCAACAGTTAGGGTACTGGAGTAAAGATATTTTTGGTTCAATTCAAAGAGACTTGCGGCAAAAACAAGAAAAAATAAAAAGCTTCAAATTTGCTGACGTTTATGAATGAGTTAGTACTTTGTGATGCTACGGTTTGTGTTACTCCTAGTTACTGGTTTGTGGCATTTCCTGTTGAGTTTGAAACAACTGTTTTGGCTGATGCTTTAGCAACTTGATTTCATATTTCCTCTAAAAAAAACTTTTCTGTACGCACAATAAAACACATGTAATAAAAATGAAATCGCAATTCTTTTCCAGTCTAATTTTAATCTTACATAATCACAATTCTATTTCACCTATCGAGGGATTGAGTGGTCAGCCTTGTAATATTCCTCTAAGAAGAACCAAATATATACACATGAAAATAGCAGCTTTTTCAGAACTTCTTTGGGAAGGGGAGGGGACATTGCCCCCCAAGCTTGAATGTTAATTGGTATTCAATCGTATAAGAGTAATAGTAATAATATCCAAATTTGTAATGCCTGCCCTTTACATTTATCCAATTTTTCTCAAAGGGGATCATTCTTCGTTTTTTTCTTTATCAGTCACCATCATCAGATAGAATTATATTCCAGCAATCCAGCATATAAATATAATTGCCTCTGGTAATCGACAAAATCTTTTTTATTACAGAAAATTGAATCAATCTTTTTCCCAGCTTAATATATATACAACAATATTGTCTGCCACATGGGATGAAAATGATACATGGCCGTTCTATTTACTCTTTTAGTTTTGGTGGCTCATGTAAGTAGTTAATGATTATAATTAATTATGTATATCACAATCATTTAGTTTGTCCTATAAAAAAATTATTGATTTTGTCATAAATTTAACAGCATACACACATGTGAATCATGCCAAAACTGAAAATAATTGTTTAGATATTTACAGATAGGGTCAGTGTCCTATGGGCACTTGTTAATAAGGACACTTGTAACCGATTAAGAAATGCTCCGACAAATAGCGGAATTTTATATATACTCTGCTAGAAAATTTTTATACGTGGACCTAAATTAATTATAGATTTTTTTTTTTTGTTGGCAACACATTGATTGTGGATTTGATGTTTCAATCATTTAAAATTGAGTGATCTATTTGAATGTATTAAATGTGAACTGACTAATATGAATCTAAGTAATCCAAATAGAACTTAATTAATGAAGAGTCTAATGGGATATGTAAGAGTTGGTTAGATTTAAACGAGAAATCTGTTGTGCGTTACATGAAGGAGATTGCTCTTGTTGTTATGGGGTTCGTTGCTCTAATCGACGTGAAACTTAAGATCAAGTAATTAAATATATAATTTTTAAGTGCTCTATATATAATTATAGTGTTTTTGAGATTGAATTGTCTTAACAATTCTTAAATACCTTTCAAATCAAGTTTTGCATTAATTATAGCACATCATTCGTTGTCCGTGTTATTTATAGAACAACAAACTTATTTAATATTTCCGTCGTCTCAATTTAGATATCTTTTTTAGAAAAATCACAAAGATTAAAAAATGTATTTATTGCATGTAAATTATTTGAAATGGTTATTAAAATACAAATTTTACTATTCAAAGATTAAGAAAATACAATAATACTTGAGCAGTTTGAGTAACCGGGTCCAAATAATGACAAGCTTAATAACATCCATCAAGCAATTAATTAAGTAGATGATCACTACTTACGTATTCCCATCTTTTATGACTGTCTAATTCATTGGCCCATGCCTTATGTACAACCCAAGGTATAACATATATAACAGGATGGCCTGCATTTCATGCTTCTTCGTAAATCCAAAAGCAATTAATTTATAATTAGTGAAGGAATATGGAATTTCAGTATAAAGAGACTGAATACCATTAAAGATTAGCACATCAATTTATTGTTTTAACAACAAAAAATGAAAATTTATTAATAAAGAAATAAAATTTATTATTGATGAAAATGAAAGTGATGTTCAACCCACAGGTAAAATGTGTCGCTCCATTCAACAATTGTCATGACTATACTGTTACGATATGTTTTTTTATGTATAATTCATTAAATAAATTTTAGGAGATAAAAGTAAGTTACTAGTGAATTTTTAACACATATCACAATGTGTTTCTATGTTCTCAACATCTAGCAACAGTCTTGAACTAGCTTAAAACCTTAGGCTATACTGTTTCTTTTTTTCGTCTAGTCTTCTCTTCTTAGGTACTTCGCATACAATGAATTAAACCTAAGCCTTTACTGTTTTTTTTTTTCACTCGTCTTCTTTTTTCGATAATTTCAAACAATAAATAATCCAAATCTAATAATTCTCTTTGTCGTAATCATGTCGACACAATTATAACACAAAATAATTATGTTGTATCACAAGTTGATCAATTTAATTTCGCGTGTTTGATAGATCGTATCGATACGATTATTACAAACTGTTATGATTCATTTAATTAATTTTTATTTTTAAGTACAATTAATACCTAATTACAATTTTATCCCTATAATAATTACATTACATACATTTAAAACTAATGTTGTAATGGTCTATTAGAATTTAAGTTAAAAAAAAAAAGCTAATTATATATTTAAATCATGGATGATTGTATTTTATGTTGGATTACTTAATAATGTTAGTATATCAAGTTAGGTCATGTTAAACAGATCGTGTAATACGAATCATATTGTGTTAAATGGGTTGGGTCAGGACATGTCTAAGACGACGCCCATTTATTAAATATATCGAGTTGTGTTGTCATGTCTAACACAACTCGTATATTAAACGGGTCACACGTGCAGTGTCATGTTACCCATTTAATAAACAGGTTGTGCTAGTACTGGGATTTTTTGACACAATTATTAATTGTGTCGTGTTCGTGTCTACCCATTTTGTGTTATATCCAACTTCGACACGACATACCAACCTTAATTGTCACCCGTAACATGCATGCGCTTAAAAAAATGGTTGATGAGTTAAAATTTTTTTGTTGGTTTAATGATAAAGTTATATCACGAGTTAGTTTACGCGCACCATACAAAATCCATTTTTTCAGACGGATCAAAAATAAATCATCCACACTTAAAGAATCCATAAGGAAAATCCTTGTGTCTTAACTATTGCGGATACGAGGATTAAAACCAACGATATTTTGGTTACTTCACAAAGTCTCTATCATTTCACTTATATCACATTAGTTAAAAAATTATTTTTACTTAGATAAACTAAAAAGTAAATTTAGGTAAAAAGAAGAAAAAAAATCTATTTATTATACCCGCTCGGGGGGGCAAATATATACTCCGTACAAGGTTTAAAAAAAGAATTATGACACTTTGCTTGGGGTCCCAATTCTCTTAAGAAGGCCAATATACAAATAAACTAAGAATTTTTTTAAAAAGATTTTGGGGGCCATGCATAGCCTGCTGAAATATCGTGATGTCCAGAACAGAACATGTTAAAATCTTAACCTAACATCGTGGGCTCGTGGCCATCAAATGGTGGACCAATTCCATGTTCAATAGAGTATTGAGAATGAGATTTAATTTCTACACGAAGAATACTTTCGACTGACCTTTCTACAAAATTCGGTTTCTAAATGCTTAAAATTGCAATCCTTTTTTAATGTTTAATGTCAATGAAATCTTGGCCCTCATGTGATTTCTGTTACTCTATTTTTTTTGTTTAACCGATCAAGACAAAGCATGAGCATCTTTTGCCTAAGCACATGTCTAAAATTTGGATTTGTTTGAAAGGGTTTATAAAATAGTGTCTGTTTTTTATAAACAATAATTAAGTCAATCATTCTTAAAATTATTTTTGAAAACAATCAAAAGTTGAGAAAATGATTTTAAAAAATTGATTTTTTGTTATTTTAACAAATGTTTTACTAAATATAAAACAGTTCTTAACTCTATTGTTATATTATCAAAAATTGTTTCAAAAATCATTTTAACAATCATAAACTGACCACAACATAAACTCAATGTAAAACACTATCCTATCACATTATTCACATAAAGTTGAAAAAATAATCAATAAATGGAACAAATTACCCATCCATCGGGAAAAGTCAAACCTGAAATCTTGTGATTTTAAAATCTTAAACTTCGTTATTTTACAGTGAACCAAAATCTCATGGACCATTGAATTTCTATTTAGAAAGTTAAATATCATAAAAAGTTCGTAGATTTGATAAATGACAATTTAAAATGTAACCCATAACCAAAAATAATTAGCTTATTAGTTTACCCCAAGTCTAAATACTTTGATGCCTTGAGATATCATCTTAAAGTGTGTTTGGGAATTATTATAAGGGAATGGAATGGAATGATTTTTAATGGAATGAAATGTAATGGAAAGTAAAATAAAGGTTGGTACTTAACCTTCCATTGTTTGGATGTTATAACTAAAGGAAATAAATTAAAAAGAGAGTAATGCAACCTTCTCTTGTTTGGATGGAGATAGTCGAACCATTAAGTTATAATAAAGTTACATAAATATTTTAATTATTAATTATAAAAAATTAAGTAATGATAGTTTTGACATTTTGAATCAAAATAAATAAATGAATGTTATGTTATGTTACTTCCAAAAACCTTAAATAGGGTAAACTCAAAAAGTATGGTTTTTGAAGTTACAAGAGATTTTCAAAGTACCATCTAATTACACTCGATGAAAAAAAAAATCTTAAACTATTAAAGATAATATAATTACCCCATCCAAACACGCCGTTAGATTCGAATACTCAAATCAACAACTTTATAAAGAGAATTGGAAAGAAGAAAGGCGGGTTGAATCGTCCAGAGGCAAAGTTACACTACAATTTGGGAGAGGGGAGTTTAATGGATTCTTCATGCTCTGGTCAAAGTTTATTTTCTTATTCGGTGGTTAATTTTAGATTTATTTTATATAAGAGAATCGGATTCGATGGTAATATTAAAAATAAAATATCTACGCCCTTATGTTTAATAGCTCATCCTTGCTAATACATTCGTGTCCATGCACTTGTAAAGATGAAGTGAAAGAAAGAAATGATAAAAGAAGAAACAGACAGAATCATAGTCTTTAATTTTTGGTCCAAGTATCTAATGAAATCTTAATCATGTTTTCTAATGCTAAGCCTAACCCTTTTTAAGGGCAGACGGGACTCGGAGACTAGACTGACCAATAATAGGAAGCCTATCATATTATTCATTATGTGCTTTACATTTAAGTACTTAGCTGTCTATATTGGTAGAGGCAATGTATAGATTTACGTACACAAATCACATGTACCCTATAAACATATAATACTACGTATTAAATGAAGAGTGTAGGTCCATCACTCCAACACATATACCATAATCTAGTTGTTCGGAATTGGCAGGCAAGAGAAACTTCTAATTTTAATGGTTCATTCAATTATTTATTATACTACTAACATTTTAAATATGGAGAGCATCCTCACCCATTTACTATACATGCCCGTATATTAAGAGTGCATACAAGTCTAAGTTGAGCTGATTTATTGGGTATTCAAGTTTTGTTCGAGTCACTTTAGCTTACTCAAATTTGATTTCAAGATAAAAATTTTAGACTCAAGCTCGGTTTGCACTCAATTTTCGAAGCATGGATTTGAACCGGTTTCAAGTTCAGACGATCCTGAGCTTTCGAACCAAAATGTCCCTATATAAATTTATTTTAAAATATAAACCATTAATAAAAGTATATATAATATATATTCGAGTCGAGCTTGCGAGCTGACAAGCAGAATGATTGTCAACTCAAGCTCAACTCATTATACTAAACGAGCCTAAGTGCAACCTCAAGATCGACTTGAAAACCTTATCGAACCTAGCTAGTCGAAGTGTCATGAGCCAAGTTTTGATTAGCTCGAGAGTAACTCCACTCGTGCCTATATTCAAGGCAACAAGTAACAGGGATGAAAAATTTTCTTGAGGTAGAGTTGAAATATATGATCGATTTTACGGTCATTTGATCATGAATTTTTTTCTTTAGTTGCTCAGTAATTACTATAAGTGCACAAAGTACATAAAAATTTTACCACAAATTATTAGTTTTATATATACCTTCAATGGGATACTACATCACACACAAATTAGAAAAAGTGATAGTTAAAACAATATGTTTTAGAGAAGCATTAAAAGGTGTACAAATGTTGCACAAACGTAATGAAATGATAAAACTCATACCAACGATGCTGCAGGTGATGAAATGATCAAACTCAGACCAACTATGCTGCAATGGTAGTTTCTTCCTAATCAAGAGTAAATAAGCTCTAATGAAAGATGTAACCTCACAATTAAGGAGTAGCACTTCATTTACACCATAAAACTGGGAAATAAAATGTATATAGTTAGATAAAACTTTGATAATAATATTCATTTTTATTGAAAAATATAAAACAAAGAAATATAATAATATGTTCTATCTAAACTAAACTTGGCGAATCTCACTTTCATTTTCACTTGTCAGATACTTGTCAAAAGTTGATATGGCTCAAGTTTAAAGTACGGTCTTCGAATTTCAAGTTTTGTTCATTTGATGATCTCATTGTCTACACGGGTAGCATTTTGAAAGGAAAGATTGTCAACATTTAATATATTAACCATATTTATTATAACAAAACAATACAAGGATAGATATCTCAATGAAGAATTTAAAGAAATTTAGGCAATTTCAAAAATCTGATCATATCATCAAACGTAAACCAAATTGTAACTATGACAATTTAAAAATTTTAAAAATAATGAAAAATTCCATATGGTACCTTCATTATTATCCCATACACATCATAGACAATTAAAAGAGCCTTTTGGTTATATCTATCGTTGAAATGGTTGTAAATGTCTTTAAAAAAAAAATCAGCAACCCAAGTTAGTATCAAATTGTGCCAAAATATCTTCAAAAGCTATGCAGAATCTTAAAAACGCTTGCGTTTCAAAAATTTATTTCTTCAACAAGTCAAATCTATCATTGAAATGAAGAAGGAGCAAAACCATGGAAAAACATAATACTCGAAAAAGAGAAACATCATGCTAAAACCAAACTAAAAAAGAACAGAGAAATTAAGAGTTTAAAAGTTAAAACCCAAAAAGGAAAAATCAAATGATAAAGAGAACACAACCAAATCACTTGAAGATCTGGTAAATAAAGGTGCGTTAATATTTGGTGGAGTAACAATTTACAGAGAGATATCAGAGTTGGGTTGGGATTTGAGAGATTCATACTGAATTTGATATTGAACTTGACACTTTATACTAATAGTTTCTTTTAAAAATTTATTACTAAATCTGACTAAATTATTATTATTATTTTTAGAAAAAAATCTAACCAAATTATTGACAAATATAACTATTTTAATTCATGCCTTCAATATAAACATTGCACCACATAACTTCCCTATTTTGCATTATCATTCTAATTTAAGCCTCAAAATCAAAGAATATAGTGGACAAACTATAGGACTAATTAAAAGTACATGATACATTGAGATAGGAATGACGCAACAGTGAAACAATAAGATTCCAACATTTGTTCACCGACCTCCCCAATGAAAGGCCTTGGCTTTTTTCTCTACTTTTCCCTCTCTCAACTTCTTATAAATTAAACTTTCTCCTTTCTCCTCTTTTCGTCTCATCTTTACTCATCAACAAAGCACTTTCTCTTTCAAGTCCTCAACTCTTTAGCCAAGGTACACACAAAAACTAGTGCATTAACTTTTTTTTTATTTGCCAATGCCTCCTTCTGATCATCAACCAGCTCCCTTACCAAATATTATAACCAAAACAAAAGATGATCAAATTCCTCAATCCTTGGTTTTTGATGCATCTGTTCTTCAATTTGAATCAAACATACCCTCACAGTTCATTTGGCCAGACCACGAAAAACCATGCCTCAACTCTCCGGAACTCGTCATTCCTCCCATTGACCTAAAAGGTTTCCTCTCCGGAGACTCACTAGCAATCTCAAATGCTTCGCATCTGATCAATGAGGCATGCAAGAAGCATGGATTCTTCCTCATCGTAAACCATGGGGTTGATTCACAGCTTATAGTTAAAGCACGCGAATACATGGACTCGTTTTTCGAGATTCAGCTTTCTGAAAAGCAAAGAGCACAAAGAAATATAGGAGAAAATTGTGGATATGCTAGTAGTTTTACCGGCAGGTTTTCTTCTAAGCTTCCATGGAAAGAAACTCTCTCTTTTCGATACTGTGATGGAAATCAGTCATCAAATATGGTCGAAGAGTATTTCTTGAATGTAATGGGGGAAGATTTCAGACAATTTGGGTAAGAAAATTAGAAGGGTATCTTTTTATTCAAACATTACTAAAAAAAACTGACATGAACAAAAAAGTCAATAATATATTTTTGAATAGTCTCAAAATGATTGTCACCCATCTATACAATTAACTGATTATTTTTTAAGGTTTGTATTAAATTAACAATAACTATTTTTAAATATATATATATATATATATATATATATATATGTTCATAGTCTAAAAGTTTTTTAAATTTTATTTTATTTTTATCATTTTTAATCCATAAAATGTTTACACGTAACAGTTATTTTGAATGGAATGATGAGTGTAATATTTGATAATAAAATAGGAAAAGCAATGTCTTGTCCATTATTATATGCAGCCAATGGTATCCTTACAATGTGGAAGTCACTTATATTTGGAATATTAACATAAATTGTTTTTTTTTTCTCTTACTAAATATTGTTTGGAAAAACAATTCTAACGATTTTTTTACTTTGGTTTAGGAGGGTGTACCAAGAATATTGTGAAGCTATGAACAATCTGTCACTTGGTATAATGGAGCTACTTGGGATAAGTTTAGGAGTTGGCAAAGATTATTTCAGAGATTTCTTTGCAGGAAATGATTCGATTATGAGATTAAATTACTACCCACCATGCCAAAAACCTGATTTAACTCTAGGAACTGGGCCTCACTGTGACCCCACTTCCTTAACAATTCTTCTTCAAGATCAAGTTGATGGCCTTCAAGTTTTTGTTGATGAAAAATGGCACTCTGTAAATCCCCATTCGGATGCTTTCGTTGTCAATATTGGTGACACCTTCATGGTAATTCTTTTCTATAGATTTTGTTTAGTAGACTCGACCAATCATATTAATAATTTACATAATTTATTGTATGATAAAAAATATAAAAAATATTTTGACGTGACAAAATATGATTCGATCTAAATTACGGTGTAGACCAAAGAGTTTAAAGTTTACACTTTATAAGATAATGTAAAATATAAAAAAATTAAACAATTTCATTTGCCTTAGCTTTTAAAAAGATTTGTTACTGTCAAAATGATTTTTGATAAAATTGTTGTTGAGCTAAAATTTGTTTTACTTTTGATAAAGTATTCTAATACAAATATCTTATAAATCTGTTTTTTAACTTTTGATTATTTTTATAAAAAAAAAATGTTTTTTTAAATGTTTGGCTTTGTTGAACCTTGGCCAAACACACCCATAATATATGGTAATGTCACTTTTCTCAATTGAATGTCATAAAATTTGAGGATGAATTTAATGGAGTTCAATTGTGATATGTCAGGCTCTATCAAATGGTATTTACAAGAGTTGCTTGCACAGAGCAGTAGTAAATAATCGAACGGTGAGGAAATCTCTTGCTTTCTTTCTAAGTCCAAGGATGGATCAAGTGGTGACACCACCTACTAGTTTGGTCAATGGGAAAAATCCAAGGAAATATCCAGATTTCACATGGAAAGCGTTGCTTGAATTTACACAGAAACATTATCGAGCCGACACAAAAACCCTTGATGCCTTCTCCAGTTTGGTTCACAGAAAAGCATTTGCTAATTGAATTAGTGAATTAGTGAATTTTTATTATAAATATATGTTAGGCCAAGGAAAGTGACATTGTACGGAAGGAGAGAGAGAGAGAGAGAGAGAGAGAGAGAGAGAGAGAGAGAGAGAAAACTGGCTAGGAAGGAATTGTGGGTCTAAGGGAAAAGGCAACAGAAACACCAAAAAGAGAGAGGCCAGTCTCTGTAATTAGCTCTTTAATGGGTTAGTTTTGGAGGAGAGAATCCTATAAATAAAGAAGCTAGTTATAGGAATAAAGTGTTTAATGGGCTCCATTGTAGCTTCTCCACATATATCTTAATAAATTTCTTACGTTTATGCAAAGATGGATTCTATATTTGTACTATTGGCTTGTTTTTTTTTTTTTTTTTTTTTACGCATACCCTTTTAACACTTATCTAATTAATGAACTAAAAAATATTTTTATGTAATTTTTTATTAGATTGAGGTTAAAATATTATTAATAATTTTACAAAACTTCACTGATAACATTTTCTTTTAAATTTCACGTTTATACTGACATTGTTAATAAAATTCTTTAAATTTATCGATGAAATTTTGAACATGTCTAAAACAACAGTTTTAAATCTGATCTAATAAAAAAATTTGGTTAACCATACCCCAAAACAGAGAGATCCCATCTGTATGAACATTAAACAGTATTTCAAGTCTCAATAAAATTTTCCTTTAAGCACGAGGAAAACATAGAAAAAAAAAAAGCATTTCTCTAATGGACTCTCTCTTAATTTGAGATTATTGTCTCCAAAATCTCAAAAGAAAAATTTAAAATGTAAGTGTAAATATCCTAAATAATAAGGCTCGGGCACCTGATTAAATATGAAAAAAAAAAACCTTAACCAAACCATCTTGGTTTAATTAATCGATAAGGTACTTATTTTTTAAATATGTAAAAATAATTTAGTTAAATCATTTTAACTTAAAAAATGTTTAATTCGATTGAAGAAATTAACTTATCACTTATTAGTGATGGGTTATAATTTAGTGATTAAGATTGTTTTTAATAAATAAGTTGATTAGTCTGTTTGGATATCATGCTTAAAGTTTTGAATAATCTATGACAGTATTTGATAAAAAAAATATTTAAATCAATTTAAAACAGTAAAAATGATCAAATTATAATCTGAAATGATGTTTTAAATTTTAGACAAATAGAGATTTTTTTAAAAACCCAATAATAAAAAAAATATTGATCAAAGTCAAATCAGACTATATGAGAAACTAGGATGCCCCAACTTCTCAAAATTCAATTATTTTCTTCATAAATTATAATCTCCATGTAATATAAACTGAACCACACACACGAGTAGAGTGAAATATTAACTTATGAGTTGGTTTGACCGGTATATAAACTAAATCAAACAAATTTTTAACCATCTATTAATGTTTATTTTCAAATAAATAACAATTAAATAGATGATTTGATAAATAAAAAAAAGTTTTCTAATCTTTTTTTTAAAAAAAAGAAAAAAGAAAAAAGGTGCTTACATTTAAATGTATGATCCATCAAATGAGACTCAAAGTATCTCATGGTCTTAGATGATTAATGATTACCGTACATACAACACAAAGGAATGAAGAGCCAAATTAATAAATTGCATGTGCTACTTTTACAATTTAAAGAAAGATCCAAATGAGGTCAGCTAAATTAACTTGGTTGTCCAGCAAATGGGGGAATCTCACAGCTTTTTTATTTTTTTTTAAAATTTATAAACAATTTTCATTTTCGTTCTATTATCTCTCGATTTAGTTTGCGAGTAAAATTTAATCTTAAACCTCATACATTGACAAGGTACTTATTAATTAAGTTAATAATACTCACGAGGATCTTCACATAATGTAAAAGCATTTTTCCATCACATAATAGGCAGTCGAAAATTGCATGTATGCATGAGGTCATATAAAAGAAAAGGAAACTTTTAGATAAACATAAAAACAACCATAAATAAAACATGAAAAAAAAATAAACTCAACTCAAAATAAAATTTATGTTTTGTAAGAAAGAAAAATAACTTAACTTTCTTTCATTTCAACTTCGAACTGCCCAAATGGGATTGATAGAAGAAAACGAGTGGTTGGGGAAAAAAAATGAAGACATTAGTTTAGCAATTTACCTTTGTATTAAGTCATTAAATTAACTTTAATAAAGATATAATATGGTAAAATAATAATTACTTAAGGAACCTTTAAAATCTGTAGTACACGCCACTTTTCATCTTTTCGTAATCTTTGGTTTTCTTTTTTGTCAAAACAGACAAAGTTTGATGTTTGATGTGGAAGCCACTTTTTTGATAGTGTATAAACTCCATATGCGTTCTTTTCCCTTACTATTCCATCTACCATGTCAGGAAAAGAAACAATACTTTTAATTTCTATCGTCTTTACAACGAGTGGATTCCAATCTATTCGAGTTCGAATATTAAAGTATCATAAATAAACTCGATTTAAAATAAAGTTTGAATTTAAATTAAATTTAAAAATTAGATTCGAATTTAATAAATTTTATGATGGTTTAAGCTCAATAATAAATGAGTTTATTCGAATCCGAGCTCGAGCTTAAGTTTTGGATTATTTATTCGAGTTTGAGTTCGAGTTTGAGTCTGAACTATAATTTTGATAAATAAAAATATTAAATAAATATTTATTCAAGCTCGAGCTCAATAATATTTTATTGAATTGTTTGAGACATTTTTGAACCGAAGCTTAAGGTATTTGAGCTTAACTCATTAAATTATTCAAATCTAATTTTTATGTTCGAGCTCAAATAACTCAATAAAAACCCAGTTCGATTTCAATCCTACTCTTTACTAAACATACAAATGAAAAAGATTGATCTATTATATTCTTTTCTTTTATCCTTTTGCATTTCATATTTTTACTTTTTCATCTTTCTTTACTAGATATAAAGCTATTCTTAGTTAAAAAGAAGAGTAAAAATCAGATCATATCATTAAACATAAACCAAATTGTAACTGTGACAAATTAAAAAAATTTAAAATAATGAAAAATTCCATATAGTATCTTCATTATTATCCTATACACATCATCAGTAATCAAAAGAACCTTTTGATCAGATCTATCATTGAAATGTTTGTACGTGTTTTTAATTTTGTAAAAAATCAACAACCCAAATTAGTATCAAATTGTGCCAAAATATCTTCAACAAGATATGCAGAATCTTGAAAACGCTTACACTTCAAAAATTGGTTTCTTCGACAAGTCAAATCTATCATTAAAATGAGGAAAAAACAAAATCATGGAAACAAAAAACATAATACTCGATAAAGAGAAACGTCAAGCTAAAACCAAACTAAAAAAAAAAAGAAATTAAGAGTTTAAAAGTTAAAACCCAAAAAAAAAATCAAATAAGATAAAGAGACCAAAACTATACCACTTAAAGATTTGGTAAATAAAGGTGCGTTAAAATTTTGTGGAGTAACAATTTACAGATAGATATCAGAGTTGGTTTGGGACTTGAGAGACTCATACTGAATATGAGGTTGGATTGGACACTTTATACTGACCGTTTCTTTTAAAAATTAAGCTCAGGCTTAAGCCCGGACCAGCCCAGAGTGCAGCTCTGCCACCGACAAGTAACATCACACGTTTGGCACTAATTTGATTAAATTTAATAGAAAATTATCACATTTGAAAGTAAAAATAATATTACATGCAAACGTGACGATTTACTACCAAATTTAACTAAATTACTACCAAAGGTGCCTTGAATATAGACAAAGCGACATAAAACTTCTCTTATTTGCATTATCATTACAATTTAAGCCTCAAAAGAATGACAAACTAGATGATTTAGTAATAAATTATCATATTTAGAAGTAAAAATAGTCTTACAAATAAATGTGATGATTTACTGACTAAATTGTTATTCTTTTAGAAAGAAATTTAAACAAATTATTAACAAATATGATTATTTTAATTCATGCCTTCAATATAGACAGTGTACCAAATGTGATGATTTACAATTAAATCTGACTAAATTGTTACCATTATTTGTGGAAAAAAAATCTAACTAAATTATTGACAAATAAGAATAGAGACATGCATCAAATGCGATAATTTACTAAATTTGACTAAATTATTATTATTATTTTTAGAAAAAAAATCTAATCAAATTATTGACAAAAATGACTATTTTAATTCATATCTTCAATACAGACGTTACACCAAATGTGATAATTTAATATTAAATTTGACTAAATTTTTATTATTATCTTCAGAAAACAATCTAAACAAATTATTGACAAATATGGCTATTTTAATTATTCCTTCAATATAGACAGTTCACCACGTAACTTATCAATTCGAAATCGAGTTCGAGTTTGAACTATAATTTTAATAAATAAATATATTAAATACATATTGATTCGAGCTCGAGCTTAATAATACTTTATCGAACTGTTCATGACCATTTCGATCCGAATCTAATTTTCATATTCGAGTTTGAATAACTCAATAAAAACCCAATTCGATTCAAGCCCTACTATTTACTAATCATATAAATGAAAAATATTAATCTATTATATTCTTATCTTTTTATCCTTCTGCATTTCATATTTTTACTTTTTCATCTTTCTTTACTAGATATAAAAAAGGCAAAAAAAAAAAAGAAGAAGAGGAAATGAACCAAAAATGTTTTTTTTCTTCTTTTGCTTGGAACAAGGAAAATGAGACCATTAAAAAGAAGAAAAAAAATGTGTAAATATTTTTTATATTCGAATCACTAAAATATATATTTAAAATGTGTTTTTTTACTGGCAAATTATGAATAGATCGTTCGTTCAATCCAACGCTTGGGTCGAATATCAACGCTGCTTTCACGTCACTCACAATTCTTCATCCAAAAAATCAGTACGGATCTACCAGCTTCTTCTGCAGTAGTATGGTTTATTGGTCGGATGGCAAACACTTATTGCGGAAGCATTCTAGAAAGCTACTTTAGTCTATGCTTCACTTAACACTAGCCATGCTTTGAGCCCTAAAAAGGCATCAAACCTATATTTCTTTTTTTTTTACTTTTATGATGTTTAATTTTTATAAGGCGCAGTACCTTTTGCCTATGAGCCAATTGCACATCGACAACCTACTTGGACTCTTTAGATGGTGGACAATAAAAGTGCGACATTAGTGGTGATACTGAATCTCTTTATTAGGGTGTCTTATTGAAAAAATAAAGTAATTTATTTTATTTATATATTTTGTGGTAAACATATTTTTTTTTAAGTAAAATTCATATTTTTGAAAGTAAAGTATATATTTTTTTGTGCTAAAATTGTTTATGTTTTTTGTGTTTCTATTGGAGAGTTTATAAAACTGTTTGTGTTTTCTATAAACAAAATTTAATATCAAACATTTCTGAAAAACAATTTACGAAAATTTTTAGTCCCACATTGTTTTATTAAAAGTTACCTTAAAAATTATTTTGACAAATTATAAACCAAAACTACAGGACATACGTTACGGTAAGAATCATATATAATGTACCTTAGACAGGTCACATCTGCCTCCAATTTGCTATAGTCAAATGAGACTAAGCTAGTTGGTCTGTTTAAGAAGATTTGATTTGATTTGAGAATATTTATACACCTGCAAAGAAGATAACTTACTAAAGAGTAACAAAGCCATGAAAAAGCAAATATCCTTGTCTCATCATTCAAAGTTCGAACTTATTTTCAAAGTTGTAAAAAAGAGAAGAAAAAAAAGGAGACATTATTATTCTCAGATCTCTCTTAGGCATCCATTAATCAGCAGGGCTCTTATATAGTCCCAATATAGCTTTGTGGAGATCATCAAATAATAATGTCTCCTTTTTAAACAGTCACTTTGGATCCTACTCGTTACAATTAACTGAGTAACAATCAAATAATGTTCACATGAAAACCGTGCGTGATCTTCCCACCTGAAACCAACCATACAGTCTGGCCAAAAAAATACCCAACTATAAACAGAATGCTGTTCTGACTTGCTATTTCCACGACTTTCGTGCCTTGATAATACAATTGAAAATAAACCTTGTACATTTGGTTACACTTGATGTAAAACTCGTGAATAAATATAAATAACTCTCAAACGTATGAATTTTACCATCCAGTGTACTGAGTTTTAACTGTCAAATTTATGAACTTTATAATCAAATGCAGTATCAAGGCAAGGAAGTCACTGAGTTAACCATCAAATATATATCAAGGCACGGAAGTCACTGAGAGCGCAAGTTACCGAAGATTCCCCCAACTATACATGATAACAATATAAAACAGAAAATCTTTAGCCAAAATTTTTGACTAACTCAACTCTAACTAGATCCCTATCACCCTTGTAGTCAAAGTCACTGATAAGACTTTCCATCGATTGCTGTACCTGTACAATTGTGTCAGAACTTGCAAATTATAGAGTATTTTCTTGCCTACCAAATAGTTTTAATTTCAAAACACAGCCCCTGAGAACTACAGATTTCCACATTAACATGCATAACCGGTAAACCAATCCATTCCACTAAACCAAGATATTACTAGCTGTTACACATTTGTTCTTTTAAGACACGAGTGTCAATAAAAGCAAACATATGAAGAGGGATGAGTCAATACCCAAAAAAAAAAAAAAAAAAAAAAACATAAACTAACAAGATAATGGGTCGGTCTATAAAACATAAACTAAGAATATTATGTAAAAACTTTGATCTTTTTTATATCATTGATCAGCCCACAGCTGCCAATTAGAAGCAACTGACAAGGTGATGGATTGTCACCGTGTCATGCTAATAAAAGTAAAAAAGCACACAGTTCCTAAAAGCAAAGTAATAGTATGACATCTGGTAAAACACTTGGGGCATGAACCTATTACCACAACAACACTTAGTGCCAAGATTCTCAAGCAAACCAATTGAATTTATGTTTTTGCATCCACTGAAATCATACCATTTTCACTCCATATCAGTTCAATCGTTGATTGACTTTATGGGGGAATATTGGTGGGCATCAAAATAATGGGGAACAGAAGTGATCCCTAATTCTGATTTCTGAGTATGGAGGAGAGAGAGAAGCCAGGTTCATTGAAGGGTAAAAGTGGTGTTTGTGAAAGGAAGAGAAGCGAATTAAAATAAGCAGAGACAAAGTTTATATCACAAAGAGATTTATATCACATCTAAGGAAAGATCAAGAGCCTTAAATTAGTGAGTACAACTGGAAAAAAGAGTTGCAGAAAGACACCAGAAAAAGAAAGACCCAGTGAAGTGCAATAGGTCTTTTGAGGGGCCAGTGCATGTCGCATATGAAGTCATTGAAGTATAGAGACGAGGGACCTGCTTGGCTTCTTCCTGTTTATTTTACTTTCTTCTTTGCCTCTCGTTTTTTGGTGGGCCATGGGTGACAAGGTGAGGGGAAGGACAAAGAGAGGAAAAAGAAAAAGTGAGAAGGCTCCTGGAGGTGTTTAACAGAGGATTTTGCTGACAAGTAAACAGTAACGAGCAGTGGAGACTCTAGAGAGGTGCTCACAGACCCTACTAGCAAATGATAGTGTGTATTACACCATAATGGGCTTGGTGGTCAGAGCAGCTGCTATCCTTCTTTACCCCATTTTGTAGATACAAGGATAGGAGGAGAAAATTAAAAATAAATAAATAAATGGTCAAATGACGCTTAAATAGTGTAAGTAGTGTTGTAAATCAACTCGAAATCAACTCTTTTTTTAGCTCGTTCAAATTGCTTGTATGCTAAATGAGCCAATTTTTTTGGCTGATAAAGTTATTGAACACAACTGAAGTATAGTACTAAACTCCGTAAAGCTCGTAAGTTTTCAAGTATCTCAATTCAATTCGATTTAACTCGATTAGAATTCGTATATGTATATTTTTACATTTATATAAATATTTCAATTTTTTGAGATTTTTTTTAATTTTATTAAAAAGACTCGTTTGTTTATTGACCTTAAAGTTATATGATTTTCTTTATCTTTTAAACAAATAAATAATAACTGATATCCTATCTTTGATGTAATATGATTTTTATTATTTTTTTCATCTTTTATGAAGTTCTAATTGATATACATGTTCGATAATGTATTTATTATTTTTTAAATTGAATTTATTGTGAAAAAATCTTAATTCAAGCTTCAGCTTGGGCTCTTGATCTCATCGCTCAAGTTCGCCTGATCATAAGGAGCAAGTCAGTCTCAAACTTAGATGTAACTCACAAGCCAAACTCAAGCAACCTTTAAACTTAACTCTAAACAATACGTACATAAGTCAAACCAAGCTTGAGCATTGAATTACTCCGCCGACTCGTTTATTGCCATAAAATTTTATGTTATTTCATTCTTTTTTCTCTAATGACAACAAATCAACCTCCCATTTATCCCATCAATCAAGCGAAGAGAGAAAGATGAAACAGAAATCAACAACCAGAACAATTTTATACGTGGACATAGTCTATTCTACTTTCGTTTAAAGTGGGTGACTCAAGACACACAAAATCCTCTCGTGATAACCATACCTTCCTGGCAGACACAGGGTACCTCTGGGCTGAAGATACCACTAGAAGCAGGGCCTTGAAAGACCCATGGGCCATGGGGAACAACACAATCACCCATGGTACGTATGAATTGAATAAATTTGGCAATAAACGATAAGAGTCTATGTGCATGCCTGCATGGCGATTGATTGGGAAAAAAAAAAACATTATTCACAGATATTTTGTTCTTTTACCATAAATGAGAAAGCACTTGCACTAAAAGATTCATGTAGCTCTCCAAATGTAGTTTACTGACTTTAATAGCACTAAGAAAATTATTGTAAGGAAAAAAAATGTATTTCTCATTTTCTCTTTGCGCAGTCAGATCGTACAACAGAAGCTGTGAAATTATCAACTACAAGATCGATGCATATCAGACATCTACAAGTCAAATGAGCCATCAGCCATCATTTGGGGAAAAATAACAGAAAAATCACATAAATTGGAGATTTGCTATCTGCTCAAATTAAAAATTGTAAGATGTTTTTTGCAAGTTTACAATGCATAGAATTTGTTATCTTGTTCCAATGGGTGAGTGATAGCAGCCTACCAGGAACGAATTTAATGAATTAGAAAGAAGAATAAATAATTTGGGATAGAGAGCAGGGAAGTGCATCAGAGAAAATTAAGATCCATCCCTTCTAACACACTAAATCAAGCCAAACTGACCTTTCAAATGTGGGGGGAGAGAGAGGGAGAAGATTGGTTGTACCTTACAGTCTAACTATCCAGTTCATTCACTCAGGTTGCAGCTGCGAAGGTAAGAATGGTCATACTTAATGTACTTGGTCCAGTATGGCCGGTATTTTGTCATTGCCAACTCTAGCCATGGTTTCATATTGCCATTATAGTGGACAACTGCTGCATTTTCAATTTCCTTCCGATCAACGCTTGGATTGTAACCCAAACCAAGGACATGCCACGACTTATCAAGCGGATGTATTAGACGATAAAAAGTAATCAACCCCGGAGGCAATGTCCCAAGCTTCCAAAGTACCCTATCTTCATTCTGATAAATGTAAAAAAAGAAGAAAGAATTAACTCATAACATAAGATGTACCGTGTACGTGGCATTTTATGCATGGCATGTATAATTCAAAGGGGTGGCATAAACAAGTAAACCAACATGCAGACGAATCACCACAAAATAATAAACTAAACCTGGGATGCTCTAATCATTTTATGGTAAAGATCATAATTAAATCACTATAATTTACCAAGGTAAATTTGTTTTAGCATTGCCAAAATATATAATATGACTGATTCCAAAAAGGCAAGCTTGACAGCAATACTTTAAGCAATGTATATGTTAATTTGCGCAAATGTATTGCAAATTGCAGATGGAACGAGGAAAAGCATAAAACAAAATCAGATGCAAGACCACAAAGTCTTGTGCTGATTCAACCCTGCAGTACTTGAACCAATTAATGTGTTTGTATGCATGAAGATGCTTGAGTGCAGAATGAGAGGGAACATAACATGAAGTCAGAAGTGAGGTTGCAAAGACTCACCATGTTTTGCCACTTGTGATATATGCCAGTGATATCCTTCTTTTTCCACTCTTTAAAGTCGAAAATATTCATCCCATATGCCCACCCACAAGCATTTGGATCAAAATTTCTTGCAATATGAGGATTTGTAAAGTTAAGATACTTGTCAAAACGATGAAAGCTTTCACCACATGTTTCCACTGCACCATTAACTTTTCCATGGAGATCAACTGACCATAGTTGAGTTAAGTCTTTCTGGACAACAATGTCATCGTCAAGAAATAGGATTTTATCCAACTTAGGATAGACCTCTGGGAGATAGAACCTTAGATGGTTAAGCATAGAGAGATACTTTGGGTTCCGATACTTCAGATTTGAAGAGCCAGACGAAAGAGTGGTTGGATGATCTGCCTTAAAATAATATTCTTTCATTGCAGCAGACTCAAGCTGCCGTAGAACAGGGCAGTAGGACGAGTTGAGCCACTTAAATTCATCAACATTTTCAACATGGATAGTGGCCTTTCCAGGAGGATTTGAGAGAAACCACATGTTCATTGCTCCGAAATTAAGTTTATTAGTCACAAGATGGAATACATGCTTTGAAGGATCCTGCAATATCACCAAGAAGCATATTTAGCAACAGTTAGCACCTCTGCCTCAGTTCAACAAATTAACTCTAGCAGTGCTTGGACTAAAAATGTCCCCCAGACAATGAAAAAAGCAACATATGGTTGAGCAATATAAAGGAGGAGAACACCTGAGACACTTTTACAGAATAAGGTCCACATTACCTTGGCATTCATGATGGTTGAGTTAACAACAACTGATGCAGCTAATACATTATCAGAGAAGAGGGCATAATGGTAAAGATTTGGATTTTCCAAATTCTCACTTCTAGGGAACTTCCTCTTCTCCAGAGGAAGGAGATAGTAATCTATGGTCAAGCGCATAGACAAGCAATGGATACCATTTGGAATTGTTTTGGCCGCTAACTGAGCCAGGAAAGTGCTCTGTTTTTTCAAGCTCCTAACTTGTTCATCTGATGTTTGAAGCATTGCTCTCAGCTTTCCAGTGACCAACTTGCAGTCATATAATTGCTCCCTCACTTGTGACAGAACTTGGCCCATAGCTTTGATTTTTCCAGGGGCACTAAACACAAATGACAAGTGGATTATAAAGTTAAAAAGTGCCAGAAGCATCAATACCAAGAACATGATAGAATGCATATAAGGATACACACTCAGAAGCACTTAAACCCAGAATCCTGCTACCTATGATGCAGATCAGCATCAACTGTTGTCTCTCCTAAGGCATGCTGACTCTCTTTGAGTCGGGTCTGTAATTCTTGCAGCATGTCAAGCTTGTTCTTCAGCTTTGCAATGCTCAAGTAAACCTTTGCCATTATGATTTGATCCCGCATCAAGCGTACTGTTGAATCGGAGTTCTCGTTCTCATTTTCTTTCCTCCATGTACTGTATTTTCCCAGGACTGCAGAGTCCACTGATTTAGAGCGTTCAACGGCCGCATTTTCAAGTTTAACAATTGCTTCATCATCTTGTTGCACCAACTCATCTGCTCGCTTCTCACGCCTTTTATCTCTCAATTGCTGCAAAATCTCGCAAGGAAAAGATTATACCATTCAGAAGGTGATGCAATTACACCAGAAAATGTGAGGGATTACTAAAAAAATCCCATTTATTTTTTAAATTGACCACAGTGGATTGCTCTAGGTCATCAGATTCAATCAAGGGAACATATAAATCATATAGTAACAATTAGTGCATGCAATGCATTCAAAGATCGTAGTTACCCTTCGAGATATCTTTTCAGGTGTATCAGTCGATTGATAAATACCATCTGCATGGAACAACCAGATCAACATGCAACCAAGAAAGTATGAAGAGCCATATGCAGATTATCACCAATAAAGCGATTACCTCCCATAGAACTGTCCTCTTTACCCTTTAGAGATCCCTGTTTGACATCTGGAGCTGTTTGGTTTGGCTTTAAAGCACAATCATAATCCAAAAGACATAACAGAATAAGCGACTATGAAATGAATTGTGCAGCATATGAGCGTACAAGAGATAAGTAGTGAGCACTAGATTCACGGCAAAGCGTAAAATTCATGCTTACCTCAAAAGTGGTGTTATTTTCAAAAGAAGTCGCTGCTCCAATAAGTTTCCAGGATGCAGACAAATTGTTTTTTCTGAAAGAATCAAGACTTGAAGGCCCCAAATTGGCAGTGCTGGCAGTGATAACATCAAGGACCTGAAAATTCGATTTAACTAGGTGCCATGTAACAAATGCAATCTGACCTAAAAACTATCACTACTTGCAATAGTAAAGCAAAATATTTGATAACTCATAACAGGATTTTCACCAACTTATACTTGCCTCTTTTGAGAAAAGGGAATTAACATTTTGCAGCGCTAGCCTTTCTCTCCAATCCCCACTCTGCAATCCCCAATAAATTTATTTTCCTTATCTTAAATAATAAAAGTAAGCAACCAAAACATATCATCTGAAACATAAGCAGTTGCATATGGAAAAAGTTTTAAGAAAGCTACCTGCTTGCTAGAACCACTTAGATTGTCATTTCGATCTGCACAAGTAGTGGCAATCAGATAAAATGCAGGACCCTAAAAAAAGACATCTATAACCAGCATCATCTCTGCTGGACTTTCCACCCCGCAAACAACCAAACACAGGTGGATCATGAGAGTATAGTCAAATCCATAAAGCAGAAATGTGTTTGCAAGAAAATAGTAGTGCAGAACCATATTGCAATATACATTACCCATAACGTCGATCAATTCATCACTTATAAAAAAAAGTAGATCAATTCATCTAAATTTCTATAAGATCTACAAAGAATCCAGAAGTTAGGTAAGGAAGCTTTACCAGAAAAATATAGTATTATACTATTTATGACCTGTGTTAGACTGTTAATCAAGCACAGGATGGCAAAAATATAATTTAATGTTCTGGGGATTCTTTGGACATGTCAGAGGAGCACTAAGCCTAGTACAGTGTCCAATATAAACAGAGATCCTTTTCAGAACACCACTTGTTCCAGAATGTCAATGGGGAAGACAAAGAAACTAAAGAAAAAGGCCAATAAATCTGTCAACTATGACCTTCCATTTTCATTTGGGATGTTTTGTGGCCAGAAAATGTTTTACACCATTCAGTGCAATAGGAAAGAAGTTTACCATCATGTTTAAATTAAGTAGGCTTCTTTAAGAATCGCATATAAGGTATAATCAAATTGTAGAGAGGTAAACTAGTCTTACTACCATAACTCCTTTTATTTTGATCAATATCTTACTACCATAACTTACCGCACCATCTTCGTTATTTTTGCTTAATCCCTCACCTTCAGAAAACTTCAACCAGTATCCACACGCTCCTACCAACAAATGTTTCCTTAAAGTTCACATGCGCCTAATTATTCATATACTCATATCATCTAAAACTCACAACCGAATCTCCTCTAGTCACTAGATATTGGTAGCACTAACTCCTATGTATTCCCTTACCCATATCTATCTTTATTTTGCCATTCCCACTCTTGCTGCTCATCATGTCATCACAAAACATGGCGGGCCTTTCCACCTCACTTTAGCTGTATGAGCTAATATAATCTTGGAGCGTGAGTTCCTTCTATTACTTCGATTATCTACAACTTCCATCCAACCTAATGTCCTCTTTGTCCATGCCATTTCCTATGTAAGATATACTGGATGATCTAAGGCATCTCTTGATCCCATTAACTGGCATCACTAAAGGGCTCATAAGCTCCATATTTAGTATCATGAACGCTAAAATCTTCATTTTTGTGTGTGTGTGTGTTGGGGGTGGGGGTGGGGGGGGGGGGTGTTGAGAGAGAGAAAGGAGCAATTACAAGAAATTCGAATTTATATTATTATAAAAGTAATAGATATTCTTATCAAAAAATAAATAAAATTAATAGATATTGAAGCTATAACATAATGCAATTTCAGGAAGAAGAAGAAGAAGAATTATTGAACTGCTTTCAACAGATATTTATAGGAAAATTCAGATTCTCCTTCAGTCTCAAACGTAAGAAAAGAAAAATTGCATGATTTCGAAATGCAATCAAAATGGTAATTAAATAAATCAAACTAAAAAATAAACATATACTATGAAGCGATATCGAGGAAAAGACGCGTTACAAGAAAATGGTGAAAAAATCAAGTAATGAATTTGCAAAGAGAACTAACCAGTGGAAGCGCCCGAGTGAAGTCCACGGCCAACAAAGAAAATCAAGGGCGCAAGAACACAAAAGAAAACGAGAAACACAGTAAGCAATCGAGATCCACCACCACCTCCTCTGTTCATATGGATGCCCGCACCCAATAATCTCCGTTTTAACGCCATTGCCTATCAAAACCCTGAAATGAGATGAAGATTTAACAACTCTGAGAGAGTGTGTATGAATGTGAGTGACTGAAGAGAGTGAAATGAGAAATTACGAGTGGATTTGAGGTGAGATTTGAAGGAGTTGATGGAACACGTATTTTTCTTTGCTAGTAAGAACTCATAGCCAAGCATCAGATAATGACAAGCGAGAGAGAGACAGTATTATTAATAGAGTTGAAAGAGAGAAGATAGCGTAAAGATGAATGAAAATGCAGAGAGAGTGAGAGTAATAAAAAGAATCAATCGAGGAGGTTTCCACTTTCCAGCAACAAATTTTATTTTGTTGATAGAAGAGATAGATTGATAAAAATGCGTTAATTCCGTTGCCCTAAGCAAGAGATAAAGAGCCAGACAGAGTATATTTTATCAGGAACAGCGGCCATTCCTTTCGGGTTTCGTTTTTCTTTCTGTGATTTTTCCATTTGTCACTTGTTTTTTTCTTGCTCTCTCTTGGATAATTTATTTTCTCGTTGCTTTAATTAATAACGTAGTTCAGCAAAAAAAAAAAATAATAACGTAGGCAACCCACAATATACGATGTCGTTTTAGCGGCCAGCCTGGCGTTTCCCATAGCTCAACTATTTCTTCCTTCACATCGATCTTTTCATATGTCACACTGTCAACCTCTTCTTTCATTTTGTTTTGCACTACTGAGAGAACGCTATTGTCATCGAAATAAACAGGCTATCTCATTTCCATCCTTCCAGACTTCCAGCAACCATGGTTATGAAACACTCAAAATTATCGACCAAACACCCAAAAAAAAGTTTATAAAAAAATTTATGCTTTTAAAAATTTAAATTTGTTACTGAACAATTGTTTTCATAGTTATTTTACAAAACATTTAATTTATAATTTCACTGTAGTTTTATTATAAAATATTTCAAAAATAAAAAAACACGATCTTCTTCGTTTAAGAATTTAAATAAAAATCAAATTCATAATGAGATTAAATGTCACAATGATAAATTTAAATTCAAATATTCTCTATTTAATTATATTTAATTATACAACATTCAATATCACCGTAAACTTAAATACGTTTCAATTTTCAAATGATAATCATGACCCCAAAAATCAAAAGCTAAACCATAAACCATTCAATAATGAAAAGTAACTTTCTTCTATGCCTTATCCCCTAATCCTTGAAATGAACAAGATTCAATCTAAAATATCTTGTACAGTAATTTTACACGCTAAACTAACCAGACACCCAAAATATTTCCTCCAAAACCGATCTACATCCACTATTTTCATGATGATGGCTTTTGTTCCTCGCGGCGGCCCATCTAGAGGACAAAATGTATAACAAAGCTGAGCACAATCATAAAAACATTCTAGCATATAAGCCCACAGCATCTTGACACTTCCTTACATTTCTCTTGCATGTAAAATCCTATGCTTTACTAAATTGATATTGATAAGCAGGTAGATTTAACGTTCATACCAGGCTCATTCGTGTTTCTGCATTTAAGTCATAAAACCAACCACAAACCTGTGCCAAAATCAAAGCCATACGTGCAACTTACAACATTTCAACTTGCTAACTCGGAACAATACTATTCAGATGACAATCAGCGAACCTAGCATTTACATGGGAAAACATTTTTAAGCATTGTAAAAGTCCAACCCCTAACAAGGCCATCCCTTTCTGACATTGTAGAAACTTTTTTTTTTAACAAAGACATTGTAGAAATTTAAGAAAGTACAATCCATGCACCTCAGGGATACATTTTGAGACAATGACGACGTAAACTACCTTTTTACGGTTCTCCCTCCCTAAACAAACTATTCCCGATAATTCTAAGTAGACATTACAAAGAAAAGAGACGATCAGCAGTCTAAACACAGCATAGCATAGAGGTAGAAAGCTAATCTAATAAATTGCCACATCCAAGTAATCTCCAATCTGCAAAAGGGGAAATCAAAGTTAGTGACAAATTTGAAAGTAAAGTAAGATGATCACCGCCAAAAAAAAAAAACAACCCCCTTTTACCTCAAAGCTAAGTTCAGCCAATGTTTTGCTGTCATCTAATCGTTTCCCATTTCCGTAAGAGACGGTCTGGCCCACCTTTATTAAGCATTGGAATATTAGTCCGTCATAACCTTCTTACGGTTCTCAATTATACATCAACCAGTAAACCATCCATGCAACAATAAATACAATATTTAAAGCAAGCACTATATCATATAATAGAAGTCAAATTGATCTTAGAAATTTTATCAACGCAAGCGAATATTAAATCTGATTTGACGTTATTATGTAATCTAAATGCCATCATCTTTAGGCACAAATTAAAGTACATACCTTGTGAACCATTAAGGTTGCTTTTGGTAGTATGGAATTAAGGCTTAAAGTGCCTTTTTTTCAATGAAATTGTTTAAAAAACCACAATTCCACTCCAATGCCAACTTCAAGCTTCAATTCCATACTACCAAATGCAATGTTAAAGATCATGGACCCTATATTATCAAACGATATGGATCAAATAGAAAAATATGGAAGAAAATATAAATGAGCAAAAAGTGGAAGTTAAAGAAGAATGACTAGAAGGATACATGTCAACAAAGACGAATATTTACAAGTGGAATCAACTATAAGTTAGTTGGATTTTGTCTCATCTCACAGTTCTAAAATAGTAAGCATGGATGAATGAATTCGGAAGTAAAGAAGCAACTGCGCAAGGGTAATGGTCAATCATGGATCTCGTCAGAATGGGTAACAAATAAAAATTATTAAAGAAAACAACATAAAATGCAAGTTTCACATATCTCGCGTGTATTTTTGTGAATTGTGAGGGATAGCAGTACTGAGCCAAGAATAGCCTTATTTTGGCTTCATTATTGAGTATGATGAACCTAGAGCATGACTTAAGGTCGGATTCTCAAAAGTTTCCAAATCGAATCAAACTTCATTACAATTCAAGGCCAAGTCACTGTTAAAAAGTTTGGTTCATTTTCAGCACTAAATGGAGAGAGAGAAACTAACCTCCCTCACCACAAAACGACCATTCTTATCAGGATATACAAAAGCGAAAGACAGTCTTGCATCTCTTCTCCTTGCTGCTTGAGAAACCTCTTTGACCTGTATAAGAATTTTTTTGAGAAAAATATGGATAAAATTATTAAGAACAATCAGTCACTGTTCCAACAAAGTAAAAGATTCCAAGGCATAAATAATGTTAATACGTCAATCATTTCTAGTGGCCGCCAGCCCACGGCACAGTGCATTATATCTCTTTAAATTTGTTTGTTGAAAACTTGCATACATCTCTGCAAAGAGCAGCACCACACACAGACAGTTTCTTCATCTTGCACTCACAGCTAAGCCAAAAACAGTGTCCCTGAATGCAGCACCTCATATGAGAACCTAACCACACTCATTACCCAACATGATTCATGAGTCAGCATTATCCTTTCATTTAGTACCTAAACTCACAATTCAGGTGCTCATGAGCTACAGCCTCCTATTGCCTCTAATTCTCCGTCACCAAGGATCTATGTTGTAGTATGATATCATTCATCAAAAAGATGTTGTAGACTTGTAGCATAATATCATAGTACCCCTAAGGTTCAAAACCTATTCTTTGTTGTGCGAGAACTAAAAATAGTGATGGATGAATATGCAAGAACTGAACCTGCAATCAGAAGCAGACTCCAATCATGCCACAGAGAAATTTTCCCAGATTCTTGGGCAGGCACGACCCTTTTGCCACTACCATTACCATTTGACAGACTGCCTTCATAACTGACTTGATGCTACAAATTGAATGCAAACTATAGGACAAAATACATTTGTGTACATATAACAATATAAATATCTGTTCCAGCAACCATCTGGAGCACCTACATATGCAATTTTTGTGCTTTTTATTGGCCATAACTACGAATAAAATCCACCTCATCCTGTTCAAAAGCAACAAAAGAAATTGTGCTATAAATAAATATTTCAGGGCATTGGCTGTTGAGACTCTAAATGTAGTTGCACTTGGGGCATCTACTATTCTGCTATGTCCTTTTTACAATGAAGATTCAAGAAATTGCTGAAGAGTGAAGAGAACTCACAACTTAATGTGTTGAACTCTAACCCATATTTTCCACTTCCATCATTAGGATTTTAATTTAAACTCATCCTTATTTCAGATATGTCCCTACCCTTCTATGTTGACCTCCTATTCGAAAAACTTGGACATATATCATGTTTTTATATTCAATTCATCCTTATCTAGGGTAAATTTATTTAGTCGAGTTTAATTTTGCAATTTTTCTGGTGTACCCATTAAGGTTTCTAGGAAACAGCTGGTGTTGAGTGTGAACATAGCGAAAATTAGATTCACCTCTTCTATTAACACACGCATGCAAACATGTATACATATATACGTGTATACACACACACATATATGTATACATAGAGAGAGAGAGAGAGTGTGTGTGTGTGTTTGTGAGAGAAAGAGAGACTGGTACCAAACATTATTTCAACCTACCAAATCGGTTAACTCACGAAGCGTGGCATCCTTCCATGTATAAATTTGAACCTCATCCTTGGGCTCCTTGCCCCTCACAGCAAAGTCTTCCTTGGTATGATGACCCCCAATCTGCAGAATTTTCAATCAATCATAACTTAAAGCATGGTTTCCATATAGAACAAAACACTGGCATCTGGGGTATAACTAAGTACTAGGTCTAAAAAAGTAAAAAAAAATGGTACATGAATAAGATCATAAAATATGAATAAAGATCAACTCTCCGGCGACCCACAGGGTACGCACAAATTGTGAAGATTGGAAATGTGGAATTCAACAACGAAGCACATAACCACAGGCTAGTCAAGTCATTTATGAAAACTCGAAAGGCTAAAAGGCCAAAAGAAAATGAATAATTTGGGTCAAAAGTACAATCATAGACAGCAAGGCATATAATAGCTTAACACAGCAGAACTTAAATCATTGAGAAGCAACAGAACGTTCAGCTTCCAAACTCTCCTCTCACACCACCCCCACCCCAAAAAAGTAAATAAACGAGAGAACAATTATATTGTAATGCACAAGGGGAAGAAAATCCAATAAAATGCTTTTTCATAAAATGGAGGACCAAGCCCCATTATCTTGCAATGAAAATAAAGGTCATCACGCACTCTGAATCAAGAAGTAATTTCTCTGGTACCTTATTTATCAAAGAAATATTATTGAAAGATAAGAGACATCAAAGGCCCACCACATACCAAAGAACTTCCTAGGAAAAATTGGTCTCCAAATTATAAAGGCACTAGACTGAAAGACGAGATTCCAAACGCGTTACAATGATAGTCTAATTTCAAAAATTATGAATCTTTTGTAGAGCATGCTCAACATGGAGATAACTAAGACTTAATGCTCGAGAGAAATTGAGATGGCAGCAAATTGTGAAATAAATTTGAACAAAGTAGTAGTTCAATCATTGAGACAGAGATCTAATTAATAGGCCCACTACATAGCTACACTAAGAAGCTTCCACTCCACTGCCACGTTTATGCTCGTATCATTCCTTTGTTCGCACGTGGTTTGGCATGGCTAATGCTTTTAAGCTACCAATGTTTGTCTGAGTTCAAAGTTTTTGCCAACTATGAAAATGAGAAAGCGTTGATTTAAGAGGTTTCCCATTCTGAAATCCTCTGTGGTAACGGAATGAAAGCAATTTCAAAATTACCAAGCTTTAGTCCACCAAGATATCTTTCTCACCAATACGAACAACGTGCAAGCATGAGGACTCCAAAGTAGTATAAATTCAAATACACAAGTAATGGGTATAGATGCTCAACAACAAAACAGCTCATTTAAGTAACGGATATAGATGCTCAAGAACAAAAACAGCTCATTTTCACAGTTAAGGTGGAAAATATACAGTAAGAGGCTCGGAATGATGAATATACCTTAGTGAAAACTCGAAGCAATAACGGACAAGTCTGCATATCAAACGTAAATATAAGTTAATGCTTGATAAGGAACCAATGACGTATATAAGCCTAGTGCGCAAAAATACTCCCATCTACAATCAACATCTCGACCCTTGATTATGACTGTTATAGTTTAGTACTATTTATCAAACCCTAAAATCAGATAATAGCACACATATAATTAGGAGCAAAAAACCACTTTGAATTAAAATTTTATTATCATTTTCTATGATTACGATAAGCTAATCTCTACTAACATTTGAATCGCTTGAATTTAGGTTCACCAGATAAGTACTTTCCAGAAATAATGATAGAGAGATGGGAGTTGTGCTTTCAAACCTAAAAATTCAACAAACACATAGATAATCACAGTTACATAAGTACAATATGCATTGAAACCCTAGAAATTCAACAACAGGGAAATGTATTCATACATATCCATCTATAGCATGTATGCGTAAATATATGCATAAATCATACATAAACGTGTACCTTTTCGCGATCAACGGGCTCGAAGCGAAGGCGAGGAGCGTGAGGAGGGCCTCTTGCAGACAGTGGCAACGGTCTCCCACCTTGTCTCTTTTGTGCTTCTGTCATCTCTCTCTCAAGAAATTTCTCTTCTTCTCGATGCTTCGTTGAACTGTTGTAGCTTCAAGTGCCAAACTGATTCTCCCTTACTTATTGGGCTTGGAGAAGACTTCTACTTAATAATGCCTTAGCCCAATTACGGGTACACCGAGAGGGAGAAAAGAAGTCAACAGCCTCACTAGAAGCCAGTTCTGGCAACTTGGCTCAGCCCAAAGTTCTAGAGTTGTATAGGTCATGTTTGGGGAGAGTTTCCAGTGTTTGAAAACATGTTTGGATAACAGTGTTTGAAAACTGTTTCTAAAACAGTTTAGAAACAGTTTTCAGTGAAATATTGTTTGGATAAACCAGTTTTCAAAAACCGTTTGGATTACACTTTCTTGTAATTGTTTTCAGCTTTCAGTTTTCAGTATTCAGTTTAAATTTTAATATCTATAATTAATTTTATTTCTCATATTTACTAAATATAATTTTTTACGCACACACCAAATACTTGGAAATAATTAATATTATTTTGTTTTTAAAATGTTAGTATTTTTTATATATCATTGATCAAACATGACAACACTCTTCCCCTGGTTATGTCATGTTTGTTTGTTAAATAAATTATTAAAAATAAAATATACAATACAACTTTTACAATTTGATAACATTTCAACAACTAACCCATTTTATTTATCATGTTTGTTTGTTAAATAAATTCTTAAAAATAAAAATAAAATATATAATACAACTTTTACAATTTGATAAATTCATAAAATGGAAATGAACAATCCAAAATTCTTTTTTCAAACGGGTTTGCCTCAACTGCCCAATTTGGTTGGTTTGCCATCCTCACATCCTATAAGTCAAATAATATATCAATATGTGAAATATATTCCTAAGAAGAAAAAAAACATAATTCAGTAACTAAAAAAAAACTAAATTTGAAAAAGAGTACAACAACTTGATTGTGTAAGAGTACAACACTGGCTCCAAATAATAGCATGTAAAAGAAATCTGCAATCCGTCCCCTGAAAGAGTTCTCTTCAAGAAGTTTGCAGTATCGAGCAAGAAAGAACATATGGAACATAAAGTCCAAATCTGCATTATCAGAGTGCAACCATGTTACAAAACAACAATTGCCAAGAACTAAAATCAAATTTTAATTGATCAAATTTTATTATTGCTCTCTCGTCTTTGTGTCTCGCTCTCTTACAGTCTCAAATTCTCAGTCTTTGTTGCATCTATCCAAGAGGGAGATAACAAATATGTTGGTTTACCAGGATCTCCTCACCGGTGACAAGCTTCTCTCTGGCTCGTTCCCATACGAGGAAACTTCTAATTGATCAATATGATTAAATTATCAAGTTCATCAAATTGCTACAAAGCAGAAGAATGAAAGCCGGTATGCAGAAATATATTCACAACTAATTAGCAACGCCGTTCATGCATTAAAATTTTGGGAGGTTTGGAGGCAGTAATCATGCAATCAAAACTTCCACCTTATGATTTGAAGTAACAAAGTACCATTAGCTAAAAGAATCATCAGGGTGCATGCTGAGAATGGGAAGCAACCATATTGAAAAAAGTGTAATAACTGCAAACTTGGTTATTAACAGAATAGGTAGTGGGATATATCCTGCTTTGCAACATAGATATCTTCACAACAAATTTGCAACCAAATTCACACATATGCATACCCTCCAGTAAATTTCTATGTTTGACTGACTTCTTATGCAAAAACAAAAAAACTTTTGACTGACCTCATTTTTATCTAGACTTAATCTAGTCACATGCCATATTTTGATTTGTAATATCCATTTCAGGGTTGTACATATGAAAAGTGTTTTGCTTTGACAGAGTTAACAAACAACAGAAGTAATCCAACATCAAATATGCAATAGTTAATCTCTTCCCAACTAGAATAACCAAAGCAAAAGTTAGGCCTGCATATTGTCTACCAACTGAGAAGATAGGTAGCAACCACTCATTACTGACAAGATGCAGTTTCAATAAAAGTTTCAATTCAACCACTAGTCCAATTCTATGAAGGGTCATCATCAATGCAAAAATGAAGACTTTTTTTATAAGTTGTAAAAAAAGGAAAAGACTTTAAATAAGACAAGTTTAATTCAAGTGGCATACATACTTTGTTATAAAAGAAATTCCAAATCTAACACTAGAAGTCTGTATTACAGCTTCTAAAAACATTATACTTCATTTTTTTAGTGAATTCAATTCCCTAATTTTCTCCTGGTTACATGCTTCTTTGCATATCCTTTCCCTTGTGGACACATTATGCAAGTGTCTAAAAGAAAATTGTGGTTACACTTTTAACTTCCAACACTAACACAAAGTTGGAGGCAAATTTCCCTCAATCTCATCTTGCAGATAAAAGGACAAATAGCAGTACCCATTACTAACATCGCAAGAAACAACTAGTTAAATAACTAGCGTTACAAATATTACATGAATTTTATACCCAAACTAAATAAAAGTTTTTGGAAACTAGAAAACCAATGGTATCACACAACAAAGTTCATGGGTACATGAGTCCTTTTTATCACTACACTAGTGCACTTAAATAATTAATCTAGGTTAAAATTAAGATGTATACATAGCATGCATGAACATCTTATATTATAGAAATTCAAGGAGCATACAAAATTTTAGAATTAAAAATTTCCCTATATATAAATCCAAATGGGCCAAATGGCATATTAACATTAGCAAGTTCACCCAATCAAGCATTTACAATTGAAAAAGGATAGGAAGAGAAAGAGATAAACCCTTTTTATTTCACTTAGAGCACTTTAAATTCAATGCCATAAGGTACTATCATTTCGTGTAAGACACTTATAAGATGAAGAACCTATCACTTATCAACCATTTTAGTCAAGGGGAAGAGAAGAAGTTCAGCAATGTCTGTAATGAACCACTTAATATGATTATTTCCATTAGACTCAAAATAGAATATAAATGCAGATATTTTCAAATCAAAGCTAAGAACTTACCCATTTTTCGGAAATATAGAAAATTGGTGATGAGGCGCCAGAACTAGTAGTTTTTAACCACAAGTGTAGGGTTCAAGTACAGATTATAAGGAGATATTATCTGCAAAAATTTTGAACCAAATGAACAAAACAATTAATGAATATAACAAAGAAATAGTTATTTAACCTGCCAGACATAAATCAAATTAAAAAAAAAAAAAACTTCAGAAATATCCCATAATATGAATCAACCCAGTAAAATTAGCCTAAACCAATCAATGCAAATTCGCCTGGAAATTACTCGAGGAACATGACTCATCAAACTACAGAACATTTCCGAATTGAAGTGTCTAAACCTCCAATTTTACTTTCGATGTATTATAGTTTTTCTTTCTTTTTTATTTTTATTTTATTTTTTTATACGGGTTGCACTATTTTCTTTTTAATATCTGTTTATAATACATCGAAAGTAAAATAAAATAAAAATAAAAAAGAAAGAAAAACTATAGGGGCGAAGAAAAAACCCAGTTCAAATCAACCCAAAGCAATCAAACCCATTTGCAAGGAATCAACAAGAAAAAAAAAAGGTGTAAACATTGGAAACTAGAACCCTATTAGCCCTTCACACAAACAAACAAAAAGAACCCAGATTGAGAATTAACACCAAATAAATAAAAAAACTTAATTCTCAAGAGAGAGTGACATACATCGAGGGAGCAACCGATGGTGGTAACAACAGAAGTTGTGAGATACGAGCGGGTAATGATAGGCATATGCTTGTACCATTCTTCAATAGCTTGAGCCATTTTTTCTTTTATTTTTGCCTACTAATTTGTTTTACAACAATTCAACCAAAATATTTTAATCAAAATACCAAAGCTATGGAAATTTGTATGAGTTTTGCGGTGAGTGGTTCAAATGGAGGTTTCGAAGATCGACACAGAGTTTTTGGAGGAAAGAAAATAAAACTTTAGAGAAGTCACGATCTGGGGGAGTGACGGTGCCGGGTCGTACCAGAGAGGAGGACGAAGGAGTGATGGCAGTGAGAGAGAGGGAAGAAAGTGAGGAAGAAGTTGCGATTGGGGGGAATGACGACGGCAGGTCGTAGTAGGGAAGAAGACGAAGGATGACGGCCGTGAGAGAGAAATGGAAGAGGAGACGCGATCTGTGTGTGGAGAAAAGGAAGAACGAAGAACTAAACAGAGGAAAACTGAGAACAGAAAGTTGAACTCGTGAAAGCGAAAACTGGGCAGTGTTTTAAGAGTGAAAACTCCAAATTGGAGTCTTCAAAAATCAGTGTTTGAACAGTCATTTTTACAAAACTCTGTTCAAACACTGGTTTTGAACACTGCTGGCCAAATAATCAGACCAGTGTTTGAACAACATTTTCAGTGTTTGAACACTGAAAAGGGTTTTTGAAAACCCTCCCCAAACAAGCCCATAGTTTTTCTTTCATTGAATTTCATCTTCATATTCTTTAATTAATAAGGTATTTTTAAGATTGTAGATTTCGTATCGGATAATATTTTATTTTAGCTATTAAAATGAATTGTTTTTATTTCAGTTTGTTTTAACGTGCCATTTCTAATTTGATTGTATTTTTAAATACGTTATTGTCAAATTAGATACCTTTCAAAAATATATATAATTATTGATACAAAATATAATAAAATCATTATCGGTCAAACATAACTGATAAAAAATGGTGTATTAACCACCATCAAATCATAATTATAATTTAAAATTCAAATATTAATATAAAACAACACCAAGTTCATGTTATTTTAAAAACTACTAATCCAAAGCAACACTACCTAAAAATGTTTAGCAGTTGCATTACTAAACTTTATAAACTTAATTAAAGATGGTATTGTCAAAGAAAATCGTGTGAAAACAAATTTAAAACAATAGAGGAGAATAGAATAATTTTTTTTAAAAAAAAAATCTTAATAGTGTTTTGTTTCGGTCGTAATAAGATGATTCAAGGAGTATGTTAAAACTATCAAAATGATCAAAATTGAAAACGAGACGAAATATTAAAATAATCTATTTCAATTTACTAAAATTGAAATGCAAGGAAACAAAATTTATATCCTTGCTTGCTTCACATAAGGAAAATTGAAATTAAAACTCTCAAATGATTTCATTAAGCCATCACCAATAAATATAGTTTATCAAACAAATTTTGTTGGTATAATAATATCATCAATTATATCTGATCACCCTGTCCACAATCCCCACAACCCACATGAGAGCTACAGTTCCATGAAAGGGAGAGAGGACCCCATGCCCATACAAAAATTTATTTATACCTCAACCTACTAAAGCTAGCAAGATATTTCCATATTACACATTACTCATTATACCCACCTAAATTCTACAACCACCAAATGGCAAAATAAGAAGAAGAAAAAGAAAAAAAATGCGCCCATGACATATGACGCAATAGTAAGTTCGACCTTTGAGATGGTGGTGATCTCGTAAAGTTTCGGGTTCGAGTCTTGTCACTGCACTGCACATCCTGCGATTTACATCCTCCACAGGGTCCTAGGGCAAAGATTGTGGGGACGGTCGTAATGGTCCGTTATCCAAAAAAAATAAAAAATGAAAAAGCAGCTCTGGTATGCATTGTGCATCAGATATGGTTGGTTAGGAACTCCAAGTTGTTTGAAGGAACCTCAATTCACTCAAAAAGTATAACCAGGAAAATTAAAATACATGTGTATAGAGTTATATACGCTAGCTTTTCTGAATTAATGCTTCTTTTGTAATTTTTGTTTATGATCTTTAAATTTGTGCTCTCATTGTATATCTTCTGGGTATGTTTAGTGTATTTTTGTATATAATTGTTTATTTCAAATTTAATTTACAGATCATAAAAAAAAAATGAAATTAAAATTTTGGTAAAAAAGACAAAAGGATAATTCCAAGAAAGTCCAAGTACTCTTTGTTCCCTCTTCACTTCAAGGAAGCGAACATTGGGCATGCTTAGTGGTTAGGATTGATGGTGAAACCTATGGCCAAAAATAGAAATTTTGCATTAAAGGACCCTATTTAATAGCTATCAAACCTTTCCTTAAAGGGTTGCCCTGACCACCACCCTTTCTTTGCATTAGATTAGACCCTAATGATGGTTTGTCACTGTCCAACTGGGTTAGTTGGACCCACTAAGGAAATTATGTGCAACTTTAATTGCATTGCTTTGACAGACTCTTCATTTTTCTGAACCTTTTCTTCATTTTCTACTCTTTTTCTATTTGCAGTAAAAAACTTTGGAGATGAGGGAGTGTTTGTTTATGGGGTTTTCATAGGATGGAAAAGGCTATGTACATGCCAATCCTTTTTCTGCTAAACTTTTACAAGTTTTATCCAACCTTGTGACACCCCATTAAGAAAATTGTCAAAAAAGAAAAGAAGCAGTTCGGTGGGTTGGATACGTAATTTGATTGAGACTGAAGTCCGTTTGGGAGAATATGAAATATTTTATATTTTATAAATTATTTTTTTATTAAAACGATACAAATAATTAAATGATTGATTTGATTACCATATAAATTTTTATTATCTCATTACTCATATAAAATTCTACAATATTATCGTTGTCCATATAATAAAATGAAAGAAATAATTGATATATAAATCAGACAAATAACTCACACAATATAAGAATCGAACATAAGACTACACCCAAAATCTCAACCTTGATCACTAAGTTAAAAACTCTATCAACTTTATAAATCAAAATTAGATAAACACTTATTAACAAAATTGTTTTTGAAATTTTTTTTTAAGAAATTGAATTTATATGAAAACAATTATTTTCACAATTATTTTACCAAACATAAAATAAATTTCAATTCCATAATTGTTTTACCAAACTCTATTTCAAAAATCATTTTAACGGCCTTTAAACAAAATTACAACTAAACCAGATGCTACATGAGAGTTTGGACTAAGTTGGGGTAGGAATTCATTGGTCTCTAGTAGTCTCTACCCCTTCTAAAGAGTACTGTTGGTTGAAACCCAAACCTGGCCAAACAAACTTGATTTTATGATACATAGTCAACAATCAAAGGAATTAAGTTAAGACTGTACTTAAGGTTTCATGTCATGTGCTTTACAAAAAGTATGGCTGGCTGCAAGTGGGGTATTTACGGGTACTGGACTTTATCCGTAGTCGATTAAGTAAATTTGAGTAGCAATAAACAGGACAGATATGAATATTAATTTTTAATATTAAACGTAAAGTATAAATAGTATTTTTTGAATATCTGTTAAATTTAATTATATATAATAATTTTAATATAATTTTTAAAAAATAAATATAATATTACAAAGATTTGAACTCTTATCAAAATATTAAGAGTGATCAATTTCAATTATTATGGATTTTTTTTGGAATAAAAAAAATAATTACTAAGTTAAAATCAAGCAGGATACTCATTTCAATTCGTACTCGTATTCATTAATTTGATAAATATAAATAGTAAAAAATTTAATGAAAACGAACATAAGTAAAATAATAAAAAATCTAACAAAAATAAATATAAATAATAAAAATAAAAGATAACGGATAATAAATAAAACATAAATAATAATATACTTAAATCGGTATGAGCATGGGTAAATTTGTGGTAAACTAATGGTTGCCCACCATAACAAAAGTACTTCACCCATGAGTGCAAAACTTGACAAGTCAGTATTAAGAAAATTAGAAAAGAAAGAACAAAATCAATTCCAAATATGAAAAAGGAAATTTTGGTTTTGCACATCCAGCTTTCAATTTTTTTTAAATATATTTGATTTGGGTATCATTTGTCTTAACAATAGTTACGATATTATGGTTTATTAAAATATATTTTTTTAAAACAGAAGTTAAAATATACTCCTATATTTCATAAATTTAAGAAGCGAAAGAAAAAAAAATATGAGAAAAAAATAAATTTATTTTCGAGATTTTATAATTAGGTCAATTTATTTTTAAATTTTATTTTTTAAATTAATTGTGTCTTTCGTTTAATTAAACTGTTAAGAAATACATAAATAATATATTGAATTATTGTTTTTCATATCAATTTACTTCTAAATTTTATATTTTAGATTAATTTACTATTATTTGTGAGACTTGTTTGGGTGGGTGAAGCTCTAAGTGAGCTACTTGATATGAATTGAAAAAGTGAAAAATGACCCACGCAAAAACATTCGATTAAACTTAATGAAAAGAGACATTTAACCATAAATATGGAATCATAGTTGCAATAATATTCCAAAGCAACAATTAAGTCAAATATATCAAACTCCAAGAAAGAATGAGACAATGATGCCGACAGGATGGAATAATCTTTATGAAATAATAATATAAATTTATTTTTATATATTTTTTTTATCAAATACAATACAAAATTAAGTGAAATTATCTTATTTTATCTTCGTTTTCATGTTGCTCTCTTTTTAATCTAGTTTATGATACCAAACGAATACAAATTGTTCTAAAATTTGATCTAAACAGGTTATATTCATTTGAGAATGTTAGCATATAAAGATGATGTTAAATTTATTTTTCATCAAACTCAAATTTTTTAGTGTAAATCACTACTTAGAATTATATTTTTTATACCAATCATTGATGTGTGCAAATAACATTACCCATTAAGCGGTAGATTTATTGGCTAAGCTCGGTGAACGAGGCAATAATGAATCATATGAAAATTTGCATAAGCTATCGAGGTTATTAAAGGGTATTTTTCGTATTGATAAGTCTGGTTTGCCGACTATTAGATGTTAGGTTGCTTTTGTTTGTTGAAAGTTTCTTTAGACCTTCTCAGAGGTTGTTTTTTCCACATAGGCCTGTTTCGTCTTGTTTGTTTTTTCTTGGTCTATTCATTTTCTTTATAGTTCGTTTGGTCTGTGTTTGGGAGGGTTTGTTTTTAGTTTTATTGTAATCTCCCAAATGTTTTACTTATAACTACGGTTTTCTTCCGTCATAAGTGAGGGTTTATTAATAAATTTGAGACAGGGTCACTATGAGAATGGCTACCGACTCTTCATAAACAAAAGAATAAAAAAAAAAAACATTACCCATCTCTCCCTTAATAAAAAAAAAAGAAGAAAATTTACCCACTTGAAAACCTGAGTTTTCATAGTATATCAAGTTGGTGCATGTAAGTTTCATAAATCAAATGACTAATTAAATAATACATATATTTATTGTTTTCAAGATTAAAATTTTATAAATTATAAAATTTTAAATTATTTTTTATTCGATTTATATATCGTTCTTTATATGTTTTAAGTGAGTTATGATAATTATAAATTTTTATATAAATAATAAAATAATACGAATTGATATTTTATTTCGTAATCAAATCAATATATATATATTTTGTTTCAATCAAAAGTAATATGTTTATTTTATGAGCAGATTATTTTGACCAAGTTTATTAATTTTTGATTATTTTTCTGTATTATTAGTGCTACAGACTTTAGGAAAATGATGCATCCAACACTTGACACGTGTCCTGACATAACCCGCATGTTACTCTATTTCTTTCTCTTTTTGGGGATGATACCTTAGTCTTATCCTTTAAATTTTGCTATGTAGTGTATTACGTACATCGTACTATGCAACATGTTTATGTCATTGAAATTTCAAAAAGTCTGTGTGGTAAAGCAGTGGGCACAAAAATTCGTCAGCGGTACCCTTTATGCTTTATTAGGTAATTGAAGAAAACGTGAAAAAAACAAAAAGATAAGGTGAAAGAAATCAATCCGTCATGCTTTTTTTCAGAATGGTGGGATGCAAAGCACTCAATATATCTGTATGACAAATTAAATAGGATTATAGTTTTTTTTCTTAGTAAATAAATTTATTCTAAAGTTAAATTATTTTATGTGACTTTTAGAGTTGATTTCTTTCTCTAACTATATCTTGGTATTTTTTTATTTATGAGATTCATTGTGCTTATAGATTATACAATAAAATGGAGTTTTCTCTCATTTTTAATGTGATAAGGATTTGATCTCTGATATTTTGTGTGATAAAAAATAATTTTATCGATTAAATTAATTAACACCCATAATAATATTTTAATTATGCGACCCAAAAAAATAAAAATTGATGTACTTGACGGAGAAACCCTTATAAAAGATTTGGTATTAAGTTGAGAAGTGTTCGGTTTTCCTAATTGTGGGTTTAATTCAGTAGTTATATTTTTCATTTTTTGAAAGTAATGTTTCAATATCAATATATTAATTCGCCTTCATAAATCATGTTAAGACTAAAATTATATGTGAGTCTTAATTAACCACTTAAAAGCACAAGCTTCATGATCTAATTGGAACTATCACCAATCTATTGCTTTGTTTGCCCCATTTTGCTCCTTAGGTGCTATAGGTTCTGCCTGATTAGGAAAGAGAAAAAATTTTATCTAGCACAATGTTACAAGAGATATATGGTACAAAGGTTCATCTCATATGAACATAGAATATATATTTTTTTAATCTTCTCATACCATTTAACCGTAAGATGAATTCTTGTGCTATGTATCTCTTATAGCACTATACCAAACAAAAAACTTCTCCAAAAAATAATTGCAATTGAGCAAACTAAGCACCAAAGTTGGACAGACAACAAATGGTAAGAGTGCTAGTGGTGTCACGACAGACGGCTAGATTAACGCACATATATATATAATACACGCTCTTCTTAATACTATAATCATAAAAATAAAATAAAAGAATATTATTAAACATCTTTACATTTTTATTACTGTTTTAATGTACCATTTAAGTTTTAAAATCATTGAAATGTTACTTTATGTTTGAGGAATGTTTTCAACTGTTCATTCTCGCAACATTTTCGGCCAAAGTTAAAATAATATGCATGGTTTGAAAAGACAAAAATATTTTTTCTCTTTTTCTTTTTTTCTCCCTCCTTAAATCAACGTTCAGTCCTAACGAGAAAGAAGTTAAAAAAATATTTTTTTTCATATTTTAATGATAATATAAATTAATCGCAAGTGTTGTGGGTGTGCAAATATGTATGTATCATTTCAAATTTAATAGAAAATATAGTCATATAAGATTATTAGAAACATTTTTAAAACAAAAGTTATATCTGATCGATTTTAAAATTTAAAAAACATGAAAACAGTAGAAAAATGTGTGAGGTTTGGTATAATATCCCAAAAGAAGTAATTATTGCACATCTTAACTAGCAGGCCGACCTGATTCATAGCTAAAGGTGATCAATATCAGCAGCTATGAATATGACATGCTAGCAAAAGAGGAGCCTGGTGAGTTCTCTCAGTCTGTCCTTTTTTTCTACTTCCTAAACTATCTACTTCTATTTTGAACCACATGTATACAAAACAGGGACATGTATTATTGTATTATGTAACGCTAAATTGGAAAAAGAAAAAGAAAGATGAAAAAAAGGCAACTAGCAATGTCTCAAGTGAGCTGTTAAATTGGTGATGTAATTTTCAGTTGAAATCTTCTTTACATTAATCAAAATGAGAAGAACAATGACAATTATTTGAAGGCTTTAAATAATTTTTTCGATGAGATCAATTAGGATATTAATAAGCTAGCTCCCGAGTATGACTAAGCAATAAAGTTTCCTAGAACTTGAACTTGACTTGTTAAACTAAATAAGCCTGAAGCTAGCCAATTAATGCTCTTACTGGAAATATTACAGCAAATCATAACATGTTTGCTTCTTGCATGGAATATTTCCACTGATTGAGTTTTGGTTGCTTACGAATGATTGACTTAACTTCTGGTTATCGAAAACAAAAAACCATTTTATAAACTCTGTTTTGATTAATCCCATTACATTTTGAAAGTAGGCTCTTCATGATTTTAAGATATGGTTGATCAACAATTTTATTATTTTTTTCTATAGAGAGGTTGATCTAACTACAATTAGGATATAGTTATGGAGCATGTAAATAGTATTAAGAGGGACTCTGTTGTCAATTTTGATTGACGGTAAGATTATTAAGGAAAAATCTTGTGCAGCACTCAATCATGCAAGTGACAATAGGGATCTCTTCATGTAATTTACGTGAGTGATTCAGTACACATGTGGGAACCTCCACTCACAAAAAGATAAGAGAGAGTTACCTTTTATTGTGTAGCTTATAAATCTAATGGATCTATTTTGTTAAAAAAAAAAACCATTGCAACTACCCCATTAAACAAAATACTAATCCAGAATAAGAGAAACATGTAAAACTCAAATCTAATTAATTTAAATAAAAATGACTAATTAAGTTCAACCCTTTTTTTTTTGTGCTAATAATTTAAGTTCAGCCTTGAATGTACATCAATTATAAGCCCACCTTTCATATGTTATCCTACCATTCTACATGTATATGAGGCTCCTATTTGCAGGATAGTGCACTCACGCACCTTGAGGGCGAGTTGGGGTGGAATTTTCTTACCTGAGAAACCGAAGGCAATTAACGTGAGAAGAGGAAGGTGTTTCCCTAGAATGGGTCCATAAAAAATTACATAGTACAATGTTTCATTTAATCATTGAATGATATGAGAAGATAGAGAAAAAGAAATATATTTTTTTTAATTTAATGATGAGATAGAATATTGTGCTATGTATTTTTCATGGATCCGAACTAGACAAAAATTTGTCCCGCAAAAGAGAGATAATACCGCTTACCAAAAATCAAAACGGAAAAAGAGAACAAGAAAAAAGAAGAAAAACTGGGTTTCCATTTTATTGTAAGAGAAAGGTCCAGTCTGGCTCCTTTGCTTCATATATCTATTTATAAAAAGCCTTCCCCCTAAAACTAAACTTCCACTTCTCTCAGACAAAAGCAATTATTAGTACCCTCTCTTATTATTCTTAGCTCCATTTTAGTATAACATCAAATCCCCCATTCCCCAAGACAAGGAGAGATACTTAAATTATTAATTTTATCCATCTATATTTCAACATTGTTGAAGGGAATTTAAAGAAAAAATGGGGAGAGGAAGAGTGGAACTTAAGAGGATAGAGAACAAGATCAACAGACAAGTGACTTTCTCCAAAAGAAGGAATGGTTTGCTGAAGAAAGCTTATGAACTTTCTGTTCTTTGTGATGCTGAGGTTGCTCTTATCATCTTCTCTAGTCGTGGCAAGCTTTATGAATTTGGTAGCGCTGGGTATGTATATTTTCTTTTACACACATATCCTTTTCTCTCTAAATTAAGATACTGTCCTTTTTTTTTTTTTTTTTTTTTTTGAATTTGGAGTTGTGGGTTTTTTTTTCTTGGATTACTGTTTCTTGTCGCATGATACTGTATAATGTTAATTATCAGAGTTTTTAGGTTTATATATTAAACTTGTCTTCTATCTTGTCATTAAGATTATTTTTCAGTCCTCTCTCTCAAAACTCCATTAATTTGTATTTTTTCTCTCTCTCTCTAATCTCTGCTTAAAGGCATTTTGGTTTCTCTCTCTCTACAAAATTTCTGTTTTATTTTCTGGTTTCTTGTGGTCTCTTTCATGACCTTTTTAGTGTTCAAGCTCAAAGTCTGTTTTTTTGTTGTCATCAGTTTTTTTTCCAATCACAGATCGACTCTTTTCATCGTCCTTTTGCTAACTCTAGCGTCTCTTTTCTCTCTCTGCTGCTCTCTGTCCGTATGTGTTTAAGAGCCTGAGTTTTCGTTTCATCGATAAGTGCAGGCAGGTAGTACAAAAATATTTGAAGCTCTTTAATTTCATCTGAAAGACCACCCATATATATGAGTATATGATTTCAACAGTGCCCAATCACTGAATAGGTTTTCCCTTGGGACCTCTGTGCAAGATCTAGGGTTTTTTTCCCTTTCTCTTTTTTCTTTCTTCTCTGTCTAGAAAAAGCTGTTTATGATAATACTGAGGTCTGAGAGAGTGGAAAATTTAGCACTATCCAAAAGTCCAGAAACTGGTACTTGTCTTTATATCTTTTGATTCTGTGATCTTCTGGTTTTATCAATGTTTCTACTTTCTCGTCTTTTTCCTCTATATATGCTAGTAATGCTAAGATATTATGGCTGTTAGTTTAGATGGGTATAGCAATAAAATCAAGCATACCCAATACCCAAAAAACAATTTCCATGCCTTTGGATTTTCATGGTACGGGGATTATCCAAGTTTTCATTATTTTTTTCACTCTTTTCACCTCAAGATGGATAGCAAAAATCAAGCTCTTCAATGTCCATTTGCCTATTAGGTCTTTGATTTTAACATCTTTAATATCACTTTACCACTCTTAGATCTCCTGGTTTCATCTATGGTTTTGCCTCTCCCTCTCTCTTTCCTTCCTTGCGCGTGAAAAATCCAACTTTTCAGTGAAAATGGGGGTTTTGTCTATCTTACTCCAATTTAGAATTGTTGTACAAAATGTTTGATGTGGAAATTGTTTATTATTTGTCTTCAGTGACTCTTTGGTTAAATATATTACTAGAAGATATGGAAGTAGTTTAGATGCTAATTGTATTAAAATAAATAATTTCTTTCTCATTTTTATTAATTAATTGCTCTCCGTTGTTAGCTATGGTGAAAATCAAATATTCAGCATATAAATATATACTTCTGGAAAATGAAATTAATTTTAGTTGATAATTTAATAAAAAAAACAAAAATAAAAAAGAAATTATATACGGTGCATCATAAAATCTTGGAGATTGAGCCATGGAGAAGATGTAATTCAAATTAGATACTATAAAGCAGCTTCATGTTTACCAGTACTTTTTTCTCTGCAGTCTTTGCAAAACCCTAGAGCGATACCAGCGTTGCTGCTTCAATCCGCAAGACAACAGCCTTGAGCGCGAGACACAGGTTTGTGATCATCAAATTTCCTAATGAATTGCTGAACATTGAGTTAGATTTTAATAAATTGGAAATTAAACATTTTATGTTTACATTTTCCAATTATCCAATTTTTTTTAATAAACTAATTAAGTTTAACTATTTTTTATTGTTAAAACGTACACGAAAGTTTTCTTACCAACGCTTCAAAGCGGACCGGACAAAAGTTTAATTAACTGTTTGAAAAATGCAACTTACTCTTGATCAATTTTCCAAACAGTTAAAATCAAATTTTTAAGATTAATTTATGCCATTGTGAACTTGTTGTCCCTCTTCTTACTATATTTTCTCATATATGGTTTCTTCCAGAGCTGGTACCAGGAGGTAACAAAGTTAAAGGCAAAATATGAATCTCTTCAACGCACTCAAAGGTTTCTCTATTTCTGATTATCTATTGATAAATGATCTCTAATTAAGATTAAAACTATATGGTTGATTGTTGCAGCTATATTAGTATGCTTTCATGCGTTTAATTCAGATTTTTAATTAACAATATGTTGATTGGCCTAATGAGAATACAAGTACTAGCATACTGGCATTAATTAATTTGTTAAATGCACTATAACTAAGGCATTTGCTTGGAGAAGATCTTGGACCATTGAGCGTGAAAGAGCTGCAAAATCTTGAGAAGCAACTTGAGGGAGCTCTTGCAATGGCCAGGCAAAGGAAGGTACTAGCTAGAATGTCGTTTTATATGTTGCGTTTGGTAGCATATATAGAAATAATGGAATTAAGTGAAATTGTGGTATTTCTCAATAGTAAATTGCTTGGAAGAAGCCTTCATTTTCACCAAATTCCATGCTATTAAACGCAAAATTATGTTATTCTTAATTTTGAACTCATGTCTGTTACTTTATGAATGACCATTTACAGGTAGAAATGTGTTGTGAGTTTCCTTAATCATGGAATGTTTCACTAATATTCTAATTTTAGATTCCATATGTTAAAATTAAGTAAGTTGTTCTCCATTCAAAACTAGCTAGGAATTTCAATCTTCCTATGTCTTCTTCAATTTAATAATTTGAGGGTTAAATTAAACAAGCTTATAATATAAACTTGATTGATTATACTTTTCTTTTGCTCTTAATTAACTGCAGACACAGATTATGATAGAACAAATGGAAGACCTGCGCAAGAAGGTAAGAAAAATCACGTGTCATATTTTAGAGACGAGGGGAAAAGATTTAATGTGTTGCTGAGTAGGTATACGTAATATCTTGGAGATGAAAAATTCATACCTAGACCGAAGTCATGGGAGATGCCTGAACCTGATGTATCGAGCTCCACCCAATAACACGAGAAGCTAGAGAGAGAAATTTTTGCCATCATACAATGACCAATGTCTCCATTCAAGCATCTCCTATGACTCTGGTCTAGATAAAAATTTCTTTTTGGAGATTCATTATGCATAATTTCTCTAAATATAGTTGACTAAATTATTTGTTGCAAAAGTTTGATTATTCTCTAGTAATTGAGAAATCAATGTCTCTGTTGATGGGTGTCACATCAGAATTATAGATGACGGATATTTATCGACCGTGGTATCAATCTCTCTCTATTACAGGAGAGGATCTCATTACTTGTTTGCTTCCCTCAACGTGATTAATACCTAAATCAGATTGCTTAAGAAAAAGAAGAGTTAAAATTAAAAAAAAAAATACTGCATATTTGTTCTTCCTTTTACTTGTGCATTAATTTTTCACAAAGACGTTGGTGTTTCTACTGTGAATGTTTCATCTTCCAGCTTAATAATTGGTTCTCTTTGGCTGTTAAAATTTCACGACTCATTCTCTCTACATGTCTTGATCAATGGCAGGAGCGTCTGCTTGGAGACCTAAACAAGCAGCTCAAGATTAAGGTTAATTACTAATTAATCATGACTAATTTGTATTTAGTTAAAATGCTGTTTAATTATATCTTGAATTTCAGCTTGAGGCAGAAGGACAAGGTTTTAAAGCCATTCAAGGCTTGTGGAATTCTGGTGCAGCAGCAGCAGCTGGAACTAGCACCAGCAACTTTCCTGTGCATCTCTCTCAGCAAAATCCCATGGACTGTGAATCTGAACCTGTTTTACAAATAGGGTATAAAATTAAATACTTAAAAATGCTTAAATTGAAGATAATTTAATGAAGTCATTTTTCTTTAATTAACAAAACCTATTGGTATTGAATTTAGGTACCATCACTATGTTCAAGCTGAAGGGTCAGCTGTTCCAAGGAGCATGGCATGTGAGACCAACTTCATTCAGGGATGGTCCTTTGAGTACTCCAAATTAAATTAAATCAATATATATATATATATATATATATATATATATCAGTATATAATTAACATTACTTTACATATTTTAATTGTCATATCAGCTTTTTTTATTTATATAGATTGGGATTTGTAATGTTGCAAACATAATTTACATACTTTTGAGGTGATTCATATATTATATCAAGCTTTTGTTGAAACTCATCAATCATATGTGCTACCTTATAGAAATTTCGAAAATCAAAAGAAAATTTTACCTTTCATTTATTTGTTTATTTATTTTTAAAAAATAAAAAAAGAAAAAAAAAGGAAAAGAAGGAAAGAAAAGCCAAATTCCAATGTTCCTTACCCTATTCGGGTTTGAAAGCCCAAACCAAAACCCCAAGTCCCTAAAACTGACCCAAAGACGGATTCTAAAAAATAATAAGAACCAAACCCAATCAAGCTGTAGGCCAAAGCCCACCTCTTTTGCTAAATCATAAGCTGGGCTTTCTTCTGTTTCCTCCTATAAGCTACACATATCATGCCCTGACCTGATGCCCACACCCACCTTACCCTCATTTCCCTCCTAGTCGTTCATCTCCATCTCTGTAACTAAGCCCTGACCTGAACAAGCTATTGAGCTCGGGTTTTTGGGTTTTGGTGTTGGCTTCGAGCTTAGTTGAGCTTATTTTTGGACTCTTAGGTTCTAGATTGGTTTTATTATTGGATCTTTATCTAAAACAAAGTTTAGGTTATCATTTTTTTTCAAATCTAAGTAATTTCGGATCAAATTGTTGTTATAAGACTTTACACATGACTCATTCTACGACGCAGAATGAAATTGCCGAACGAAATTGTGTTTGATATCATGACTTAACGTCGCCACTTCACCACGTTTAGCCATCTGTCATCCTTTTCATTAGATATTAGGTAATAATATCGAATCATTTAAATTTGATATTAAGTATGTCACACATGAGATAAACGAGTAACAAATTGATATATGTGAATTTTGAACGATAAATAACAGTTTTACCTTTAAAACAATTTCTTGAATTTAATGGGTTAAGTGAGAAAATAGGATAGAATCCATGAGTGTCCCGTAAAATGGGTGAAATTTTTAAACCCAAGGTAAAAAACACCAGGTCGAAACAAAGAATCTTGTGAATCATAATTACGGCGTCAAATTAGACTCACCTCTGACCAAGCGGTACCAAGTGACGTGGCTTTTACGTTGAAGCGCTGTAGAGTTCAAGAACCCGTTAGTACTGGAACTAATTGATCATCAAGTCTGAGATGCACAAAGGAACTAGGGAAGTGGGTTATCGGATGTGCTTATTTAACAGAAATAGCTTGAATAAAAAAAGTCAGAAAGAATAAATATCGTAAAAAAGAGAGAGTCAGAAAAAGAGGTGGCTGTTGAGTTCGCCGGCATAGTAGGATGCGGAGCGAGCCAGGGATTAGATAATATAAAAAAAAGAAAATATATTCTTAAAAAAGAATACTTTGGCAACTTAAATTCAACCATGCGTTGAAAAACATTTGCAATGTTAATCCACAATTTCTCCTTGTTGTTCTGCTTCCAATGGTTATAAATAATTGGAGGTGTTAGGACATCATTTTGTGACTTCAGTCGATGTTATCTTCCAACTGTTAGGCTTTGTATATTTGATTAATCGATCAGGTTCAATACGATGAAGAATTGCTGCTTCCCTGTGAACCTTGATCGATCCTTTAGGAGAAGTAGTTCCAAGTTGTCGAAGAAAGGTAAATTGCTACCCATTTTGATTCTTGAGCTGCATTATGCATTCTTGAGGAGAATTATTGGGCTTGGTTTGGTTTTTGTTCAAAATTCCATTCGGCCGGTTTTTCTTTGAGTTGAGTGTGGTCTAATTTTAGTTCACATTTTGATATGGTTTATTTTCTCTTTTTTGTTTTTTGTTTGAAGAGCTAGATATGTAATATTGATTTGGTTTTTGGTTTCACTATTCTGGTGTTTTGTAAATTTTTATTTTTCATTGATGTTTGTTGTCGTCACCCAGTTTGATTCTGGGGCTGAATCATGCATTCTTGATGAGATGGATTTGGATCTCTCACGTTAAAAATTGAAATGGGTCACGTGAAATTAAATGCCACTATAAAATTGAATTTTCTAAATGAGGCCTTCAATCTCACTTTACTACATTTCAATTCTCGAGATCCAAATCCAAGATCATTGGGGTTCATTTAGTTAAGTTAGTTCATTGTTCTTTATGGTCCTTGTTTTCTGGCTTCCATTTGTTTAATTTTTTAAGGGTTTTAATCAGTTTTTGATGCATCTCCATTTTTTTTCCTCTCTAATTTTTTAAAGTTAAAGTCTTTTGTATTATGAAGATTTTTAATGGTCAAATTCTCGTGGAAAAAAATATTCTTTCACATGCCAAGAGGGGATTCATTGATATGAAATTGCAAGGGCTGCCTTTACTTATTTAATTAAGATCCTGATCAGTGGGATTTGGTTGCACCATTTGGCAAAGGAATATATGTTTGCCTAAATCCTATTACTTTACAATCTTGCAGAAGTGCCCTTCTCATCTTTCCTACTCCTTAACATTCCTCAAGCAGTGATTAGAAAATTTGTATATAAGCAATTCTCATATCAAACATTTCTGGTCTTAGCAATACCAGATTAGTACAGGTTGGTTGCAATCATTTGGTTATCATCTTTTATTTATCTCAGGCAATTTGTGTTGTGTAGGTTCATCGAAAGCGCTTTCTCGTGTAGATTCAAAGGGACGGATCCAGGAAAAAACCCCACTGGTTGTCTGCTTTGGGGAGATGTTGATCGACTTTGTGCCAACTGAAGCAGGAGTTTCACTTGCAGATGCAAGTGGTTTTAAGAAAGCTGCTGGTGGAGCTCCTGCTAATGTTGCTGTTGGAATAGCAAGATTAGGAGGCAAATCAGCTTTTATTGGCAAGGTACAATTTTCACAATCCAGGGTTGTTCTAGTTTCTATTCCTTTGTACATGTCAGCAGTTTCCTTATCTTCATGGTAGATCCACCTCAGCGAAAATCTTCTGCTGATTTTGAGTCAGCTATTTATAATTGTATTTTACTGCTAAAGAGTGCTGGCCTGCATGAGCTGGGATTTGTTGTCAGTCCTATGAAGGGCAGTTAGTTTTAGGAATTTCTTTTTCACCTAAGCAAACACCGTATTAAGGTTTGACTATTGCAGCCATTTACTGAAAAACACAAGTTGTTCAGGATAGTATTATTTGCTGTTACATCTTTAGTCACGTCATGTTCATGACTTTGCATATTGATATGCTTGTAAGCTTGTTTACAACTAGATAATACGTGCCTGTTTCTTTTACATTTTTTGTTTTATACTTGAATCTACTAATATGTGCTGACATGTTTCCTCCAGCATTTCCTACGTAATAGTTTTCCTCTGTGATCTGGCTCCAGTGTCAGCACTATGAGTCACATTGGTGTGTCTTATTTTCCCATATTTCCAAGTCTAGTGTGGTTGTCTTCTTGTTGCATCATCTAATTCTTTTCTCGTTTTTAGCCATTCATCTTTAGTCAATTTTGCTGCTGAGTTCTCTACCACTGGGATTTCAGGTAGGTGACGATGAATTCGGGTACATGCTGGCTGATATTCTCAAGCAAAACAATGTTGATAATTCTGGCATGCGATTTGATCCACATGCGAGGACCGCACTGGCATTTGTGACTCTAAGATCTGATGGTGAACGTGAATTCATGTTTTACCGTAACCCCAGTGCTGATATGCTTCTTCAAGAAACAGAGCTTGATCTAGACCTACTAAAGAAGGTAAAACAGAAATGTTCAGTTTAAAATCATATTGAAGGGAAAAATGGCTAGCACTGTCCCACTACTCCCTCTTTCTGGTTTCTGAATTTGACTGTTTGCTGGACGTATGTCTAAAAAAATTTGGCAATTCGTATTCTATTTTAATTTGCTTAAGTTTTTTCGTGTCAGAAGCATGCAAGTGAGAAAATATTGTTCCTTTTGGCAATACACCACCTTCCAATTTATAATACGAGTGTATTCACATTCTTACAGAGTGGTGGCTGCTATAATGAATAATTATGTCAAATGGATTGCCCGTGGTTGTTAATATGGAGCTTATTCTGGAGTCAAAGAGAATACTTTGTTGTTAACGTTTACTCTCATAGCTCGAATAACGGCCATAATCTTGGGAGGGGGGAGCGGTTATACATTTTATTGCTAGAAAGTGTACCAAGCTAACTATTGATGGGCTGATAACTTGTGTCATGATTTATGTGTAAAAATTTCCTTGTGCTGATTATTGATGCAGGCAACTATATTTCACTATGGGTCAATTAGTTTGATTAAAGACCCTTGTAGATCAGCTCATCTTGCTGCTATGGATATTGCCAGAAAGTCTGGTGCCATCCTTTCTTATGACCCTAATCTGAGATTGCCACTATGGCCATCTGAAGATGCTGCTCGAGAAGGCATCATGAGCATATGGAAGGAAGCTGACTTTATTAAGGTGCGCATTTCAAAATTTAATAGACTTTAATCTGAAGCATCAAAGGCATATATTGCGTGAAAATTGAAATCTGAACTTTGGGGAAAATGTGGGAGTTGCAGGTCAGTGAGGATGAAATTGAATTCTTGACTAAGGGTGGGGATCCCTACGATGATAAGGTGGTAGATAAGCTTTTTCACCCTAATCTTAAGCTTTTGCTTGTCACTGAAGGGTCGGAGGGCTGCAGATACTACACACAGGTTGGCATCTGGAATTTGAGGATAACAATATCGCTAGGCTTTCTCTTGGACCGAAATTCTGTCCTATTAAAAAACTTTCATTTGGCCTTTATACATCTTTCATGCACTTCACCAGGTCAAGTAATAAAAGAGTAGATCCTTTATGTATGACAAATTAAATTGGTCCAAGCAGGTAGCTTGTCAGTTCCTTTCCTTTGATGCCCTATTTTCTGTGTAATCTTGATCAGGTAATTTATTGTTGAGTGTTGTGCAGAACTTCAAGGGTAGGGTTTCCAGTGTTAAAGTCAACTGTGTAGACACAACTGGTGCAGGCGATGCTTTTGCGGGTGGAATGCTGAACTGTTTAGCTCATGACCCAAATATTTACAAGGTACCATATTATTTTGCGTCGCTTATGGCTCGGGTAATATGGCATGTCTGTTATTTTCCCCTCTCGTTTTTTGACTCTATATATGTGTTGTACGTTTATCTACCTAAATAAATAAGCAAATAACCGAACTTGTTTTACTTGCAAGTGCACAAGGTTTACAGTAGCATAGTATGCAAGTGCAAGATCATTTCCAAAGAGATTGGTTTAGAATTAATTTCACAAAGTAAAAATAGATAGAAATATTTATTGGATTTAGATAATAATGATAAAGGTGTAGGGACTTGATATCCACCACTAATCATGCTACTCCAACAAAACAGTATGTCAATACTCTACTCATGCTATGAATACCTAATGGTTGTCAATCTAAGGGCTTGGTTCACTCCTTAGCCTATTGATTTCCCTAAGCAACGAGTTTGACATAATGTATACTCTAACTCTTTTCTCTCTTAAGGGATTCAGCATGGTTTATACTGAGTTGTTCCTTAAGAGAGCATAGGATCTGTGGAAATCGACAACCACACGGGACTTAGGGCTTGGTCCACTCCCGGTTTCCCATGTTGATTAACTCAAGAATCCGGTGTGGATATCTTTTGTTACTATTGTTGAACCCAGTACTCGGTCATTCAAATTGATTCAACTAACTAATCCATACCACATGCATATGTTGATCAGACACACACATATGAGGAATTTAAATAAAAACAAGCATTAATCAAATTAAGAATCACAGCATAAATATTACAAAAGTGTCAATACTGAATTATTGGTTAAACATAGTTAGGGCTTCAACCAAGCCCTTACTATAAGTTTAGTTACACATAATAAAATAAAGGAAAGAAGAAACCCGAGAGAGCTCCATTGAAGAGTCGTCAATTCTTCTGTAGAATCCCCTTTGGCCTCCGACCTCTCGACCTAAAACTAAAACTAAAAAGGAGATATTGTTTCTGTGTTTTACAAGTCTATTTATAGGGTTCTAAGAACACCTCAAAACCCTAATTTCCAAAATAAGACCCGAACCATTATTTCCAAAACAGGTTCTGTCGGTTTATTGTACGTGTGCGCTCAATCGCACACTATTGCGCTCGAGCGCATTTGTGCTCGAGCCTTCTTCTTGTGCGCGAGCACAAGCTGTGCTCGATCCTGGCATGGGCGTTGGGTGCTTGTGCGCTCGATCGCACCTATCTGGTTCCAGATCTTCAGTTTTCTTCCTTAGAACTCCAAAATGCTATCTTTTCTTCAAAAACCTATAAAAAATACAGAAAACACAAAAATAAAGTAGAATATACTGAAATACATAAACAAAGAGCCTAATAACTATAAATTAAGGGGTTTAAATATGAATATTTAAGCACTCATCAATATGTATATCATACATTTTGAATTTGGGAGGAAAGGGTGGAGATACTGATGTAGTAACTTGACCAAACCAAAAGGGATCTTCCTGCTTGCTCTTCGAAGTGCTATATTACTGCGAAAGAGATTTGTAGTTGTTAAAGGAGTGCTGATATTGGAACCACCAAAATGTACACCCTCACCAGTTCACTAGTAACTTACTAGTGGACTGGTCAGGATGTACATTTCAAAGGTTCCAACATCATTATTGTTGTTAAAGTGCTTGTATGTAGGCACTGCAAAGTAGTTTTTTAATTTTAAGATGGTTCCTGTGTCCGTCAACACAAACATAAGCATTGATTCACAATCTTCTAAAATTACAATATCGTTTTGCATCGCTTCTGGCTAGGGTAATATGGCATGTCTATTATTTTCTCCTCTCGTTTTTTGACTCCATATCTGTGTATGTCATACAATTTTAATTCGAGGGGAATGGGTGGAGACACTGATGTAGTAACTTGACCAAATTAATAGTGATCTTCCTGATTGCTATATCACTGCGAAAGAGATTCGTAGTTGTTAAAGGAGCGCTGATATTGGAACCACCAAAATGTACTCCCTGACAAGTCCACTAGTAACTTGTGGACAGTCCACTAGTAAGTTACTAGTGGACTGGTCAGGGTGTACATTTCGATGGTTCGAATATCATTATTGCTGTTAAAGTTCTTGTATGTAGGCACTCAAAGTAGGTTTTTAATTTTAAGATAGTTCCTGTGTCGTCAATACAAACATAAGCATTGATTCTTAATCTTCTATAACTACTATACAGTAAAAATCAGTTTATCCCTGAAATGAAAACTCATGCTTCAGCTAATATCAAAAGTTTAATAAAATTTCTCTTTGAAATTTGATCCGAACCCATCGCACAAGGTATGCTTAGTGAGTTGATGTTTAAGCATTGTGAAGTCAAATGTAACTTTTTAATTTTCTATTACAGGACGAGAAGAAGTTGCAGAAAGCTCTTTTGTTTGCAAATGTATGTGGTGCTATCACAGTGACAGAGAAAGGAGCTATTCCTGCACTTCCCACTAATGAAGCAGTCAACCAAATTTTAGCCACGGCTCCTGCTTGAGAAACTAGTTATTCTTTTGCTACGGTGTTGGGATGATTTAGTTGGCTGATATGCAACTGTTAGAGGGAGTTTTTTTTTTTATTATTTCTTTTCCTGGGCCTAAAGAGATGGATTTTCTGAAACGTAATAGATGTTTCATGAATATATATCTTTTTTATGTGGGCAGGAATATATGCATTTTCTTTTTATGAAACATAATTGGTGTAATCTACAATTTACGTGTTAAGAAAAGTATGAATAAGATTTTCTCAAAAATATTAATTATTGCTTATCACTTATTCTTGTATTCTTGCACCCCAGAATTTCCTTAGTGGCTGGAAATTTAGAAATTTAATTAGTGCAAGTGTGCAAAAACCAGTCATTGAGTAATCAATGATCTTGTTGGTACATGTTAGGTTACAAGACATTTGATAGCATGTACAGAGAAAGAACATATTAAGAAAAAAGTAGATGAGAAGGAAATTTTAGTTTACAATATTCATAAAAGAGACCCCAACATATAAATCATGTTGAATTTAAGAGAGGAAGTGAGACAATACAAAAAGAAGAATTGTATTGAATGGTGTGATTTACTTACAAAGGGAGCTATCCTATTTATATAAGCTAATAGGAGAAGTAAAGCTATACACAACCAATGTGGGATTATCCTATTTATAGAAGCTAATAGGAGAAGCAAAGCTATACACAACCAATGTGGGACTAAGCCCATATAATACATTAACATCCCCCCTCAAACTCAAGGCGGTAAGTGGGAGGTGAACTTGAGTTTGGAAACCAGAGAGTGAAAGCGTCCGGGTGGATGAGCCTTAGTGAAAATGTCAGCTGTCTGATCGGCTGAACTGACGGATTGTAGACGAACCATATTATGGAGAATGTGATTACGGATGAAGTGGATATCATTCTCGATGTGTTTTGTACGCTCGTGGAAGACATCATTGTGAGCGATCTGAATAGCACTCCTGTTGTCACAGTGTAGGATAGTGGCAGCAGGAGAAGAGATACCCATGTCAGCGAGTAGCCATCGAAGCCATAGAAGTTCTTGAGTTGCATCAGCCATGGCACGATATTCAGCTTCAGTACTGGAGCGAGCAACCACAGTTTGTTTCTTACTACGCCAGAAAATGAGAGAATTGCCCAAAAAGAAACAGTAACCAGTGGTTGAACGTCTGTCGGTGGGGTCTCCGGCCTAATCGGCATCAGAATAGGCTTGTAAAACAGGGGCAGACTGTGCTGAGAAATGAAGCCCATGAAATAAAGTACCCTTGACGTACCTAAGAATGCGAAGAACAACCGAGTAATGGGTGGTCCGAGGAGTGGACAAAAACCGACTGACCTGATGAACGGCATAGGTAATGTCAGGGTGAGTGACAGTAAGATATACAAGACTTCCAACCAGTTGATGATATAGAGTGGCATCCTGAAGAGGTGAACCATCGAGTGGGGTAAGTTTGACATTCGGCTCGAGAGGAGTAGTGGCAGTGATTGAGTCAGTGATCCAAGCCTTGGAAAGGAGGTCCGAGGCATATTTGGCCTGAGAGAGAAAAAATCCATCAGAATTAGATGAGACTTCGAGGCCAAGAAAATAGGTGAGCACGCCAAGATCTTTCATCTCGAATTGGCCACTGAGAAACTTTTTGAGTTCAGAAATACCATGTAGATCATCTCCAGTAATAACCATATCATCCACGTATAGTAAAAGAATGATAATACCGTTGGTAGTATGGCGGATAAATAGAGCTGAATCATGAGCACTCGGTGTGAACCCAAACTGATAAATGGTAGTGCTGAATTTGGCAAACCAAGCACGTGGAGCTTGTTTCAAACCATATAGGGCACGGCGAAGGGGACAAACTTTGTTTCGAGGGGCATCCAAGCCGGGAGGTGTATGCATATAGACTTCCTCAAGAAGATCCCCATTGAGAAACGCATTTTTGACATCCATTTGAAATAGAGTTCATCTTCGAATGGCGGCGACAGCAAGGAGTGTACGGACAGATGTGAGCCTTGCCACTGGAGCAAATGTCTCTTCATAGTCAATGCCATATTCCTGAGCAAATCCTTTGGCAATAAGTCGGGCTTTATATCGTTCAATAGAGCCATCAGAAAGTGTCTTGATCTTAAACACCCATTTGCACCCAATAGGAGTTTTTCCAGGGGGCAGATCAACAATATCCCAGGTATGAGTTTTAGCTAGGGCCTAAAGTTCTTCATCCATTACTTTCTGCCAAAGTGGATTAGTACTAACCTCCTTATAGGATTGAGGCTCATGCAGATGAAGTATAGTGGAAAAACAATGATAATCACAATGGTAATCAGCAAGATGAGAAGGGGGATGAGTTACCCTAGTAGATCTGCGGGGGGTGATCTGAAGGATGGCTCTCAGAGGGAGTTGGTGCAGACTCATCAGACATAGGAATATCCTCGGGCACGACTGATTGAGTCGGAGAGGTGAGGTCAGTTGAGGGTTCTGGAGCTGGAGCTGGGTCCGGAACGGAAGGGGTGATATCGGCTGGTGATTCGGAGGTGGACTCAACAGTACCTGAAACTGGATTATCAGGAAATAACTCAATAGATGGATCAGTAAAGAATCTGGAGTTAGTGATGGTTGACATGTCAAATGACCGTAACGAAGAGAACATTTGATGTTCCCAAAAAATGATATGACGAGAGATACGAAGAGTTTTAGAAATAGGATCCCAGCACCGATACCCCTTATGTTCAATACCATATCCAATGAAACAACACAGATGAGCCCTTGGTTGTAATTTGTTGTGTTCATGTGGTTTAAGAAGAACAAAACAAGCGCAACCAAAGACTCTGAGGTTAGAGTAATCAGGAGATTTACCGAAAAGACGCTCGAATGGAGACTGATTTGGATTGTAGCGGAAGGGACACGATTGATTGTGTACACTGCGGTTAAGGCAGCATCACCCCAGAAACGTTCAGGACATGATGACAAAATGAGTAGAGCACGAACAGTGTCAAGAATATGTTTATGTTTGCGTTCGGCTCGTCCATTTTGTTGGGAGGTTCCAGGGCACGAGCGGTGGGGAAGCGTGGCATTTTTGTGAAGTAAGTTTAGAAAAACACGGTCTTTATATTCCATTGCATTATCTAAACGAAAAATTTTGATATTCTGAGAGAATTGAGTTTGAACCATAGAAGAAAAATCAGAATATATTTGAAAGAGTTCAGATCTGCTTTTCATAAGAAACAACCAAGTATAACGAGAATAGTCATCCACAAATATAACAAAATAACGAGCACCACCCATGGATGTATGAGGAGAAGGCCCCCAAACGTCAGAATGTACTAAATCAAAAGGTGCAAGGGAAACAGACTAACTCTCATTAAAAGGTAAAGTTGATTGTTTTGCAAGTTGACAATGAATACAATGAAAAGACTCATGCTGAAGTGATCCTAACTGACCACTAGAAATACGAAAATGTAGAGGGCTGGATGAAGTGTGACCTAACCGAGAGTGCCACAATTTCATAGGAGAGAGTGCTGGGATGGATGCGGCTGATTGGTTTGGTGATAGTGATGATGGGACTTGGAGGTGAGTAAGCTCAAAGAGGCGTCCAACTTTACGGCTGGTTCCAAGGAGTTTTTCTGTCTGAGAGTCTTGCACACGACAACCAGTAAAAGAAAAATGCAAATCAAGTCCAAGATCACATAGTTGTCCAACAGATATAAGGTTAAGCGTAAGATTAGGAACCAAATATGTGTCAGGGAGAGACAGATGAGAACTGTCAACATGTCCAGTGTGGCTGACCAACATATTTGATCCATTGGCAGTGTGAATAGTAGGTGCATGCTCATAACGGGTTTTAAAGGAAAATATGGAGGCATCAGAAGTCATATGATTGCAACAAGCAGAATCAAAATACCATCGGGATGTACTTGGTGTAGCTGACATGGCTATATTGTTACCAGTTTTAGTTAGAGCCTCGGTAAGAATGGTGCATAAACCACTCCAATCAGGTGAAGAGTTGGATGAAGTTGGTGTAGCATCAGTGGCTACAGCAGCAGTATTCTTTGACTTGGAATAGAACCGATTGTATGAGCCTCGTGAGCGATATTGGTTCCCATTGGACTGATTTTCAGAAAGAAGTTTAGGGCAGTCTGCAAGATAGTGACCCGATTCTCTGCAGACTTTACATAGGTGAGAAGGACATTTGAGCAATTCATGCCATTGTGAATGACAATACTTGCAATATAAGGGCTTCTGGTATGAGTTTGTCTTGGTAGCTGGTGTGGCAAGAGCAACGGGTGCTGCAAGGGCAACATCTGTATGAGATCCCTGTAATGTGGCGAGACGTGTTTCCTCACTGAGCAGATCAGAAAGAACGTCGTTTAAGGGAGGTATTGCGCCTCGGTGTAGGATTGAAGCTCTTACAGGTTCAAATTCCTCTCTCAAGCCCATCAGGAATTGTATAATGCGTGTCTCAGTTCGGTACTTTCCATGAACATCGGCGTCTTTTGTGCATTCCCAAGTTGGCTCAGTGAGAGCTAACTGGTTCCACACGGCAGTCATCTGAGATAAAAAACTGTTGATAGTTTGTCCAGGTTCTTGGCGCAGGCTATGAAGGATGGAAAGAAGACGATACCGATTTGAGATGTCTGCCCTGGTGTAGCGGTGTTGGAGAAGATCCCAAGCTTCTTTAGCTGTATGGAGTGTACCAAATTGAAGTTTGATTTCTGCGATAATAATGGCACGAAACCATGTGAGAATCTGGTGATTTTTACTATCCCAGTCCTCTAGACGGTCAACATATTTGTCAGCATCTTCATCGTCCTTCTTCTTGGGTTCAGTGATATCTCCAGTCACGTAACGCCACAATTTATGTCCACGGAGGAAACCAAACATTTCTTGAGCCCACACAACATAATTAGATTCATCCAGAACAGTAGTAATAACCCGGGGTAAATACGATTCAGCCATAGGCACAAAGAGGAAGGTGAACCTCCAAGAAACCGGTGATGTGGCAGTCAATTGATGATGTGGTGGTCAATGGGTGACGTGGCACTGATGTGTCAGTGAGGCGGCGTTGATGTGGCTTTTAGGGCTGACGTGACAGTAGCGTTTCTGAAACAGGAGCGGTAGCAGATATGATGTCAACAGGTGACGTGGCACTGACGTGACAGTGAGGTGGCGTTGATGTGGCCTTTAGGGCTAACGTGGTAGCAGTGTTTCTGAAACAATAGCGGCAACGGAGATGATATCGATGAGACTCCGACTATAGTGATGACCCGACAGGTATGAAAAGGATATACTAGAAGTTTTTCTGATGTGAAGGATCCACTAATAGTGGCAATCACAGAGCATACTCAACTCTTAAAATACCGAGAACCATTATGGCTCTGATACTATGTTGAATTTAAAGGAGGAAGTGAGACAATACAAAAAGAAGAATTGTATTGAATGGTGTGATTTACTTACAAAGGGAGCTATCCTATTTATATAAGCTAATAGGAGAAGTAAAGTTATACACAACCAATGTGGGATTATCCTATTTATACAAGCTAATAGGAGAAGCAAAGCTATACACAACCAATGTGAGACTAAGCCCATATAATACATTAACAAATCAAATTGGTGAAGCTTGAATATGAAATGCAATTTGCATCAATTAGGTGACATACATAACCCTTGTTAGGGAAACGGTCCAATTACATTGGAGAATTTGAAGAAAATCTGGCTATACAATTTTGAAGAAAATAAACAGTCGAAAGAATAACATTGGACAAATTTTTTATACATAGAGAAATCAAACCCAAATCTGATCCGGATGTGACCACTAAGCCAAGAGAGGCCCAAGTCAACATCGGAGAATTTCATGACATGTAATATACAGCTAAATATAATATTTATACATAAGTAGCAGTCTAATAATCATAGTTTTCTCACCAAACAATTACTAGCTGTTGCTCCTGTTATTTGCCTGCGCAACAGAAATAATATGCAAAATAAGAATGACAAGTTAGGCCTCATGATCAGATTTCACCTTTACAAGGCATGGCCTAAACTATCATCAATCAGTTCACTTGCGCGGTGGCAGCAGGATGCGTCTTGGTCTCCTTTCTGGTGGTCCGATGAACAATTCAGTCTCCACATCTGAACTTGGACTATCTTCGTCGTCTGCTGCATTTTCTCTCTGCTCATCTTTTGATCCTTCCCATGGTTGCAAACCACACTGAAAACAAGAATTGAGAATGCAAAATATGGTTTAATTATCAGGTTTAGCATAAAATTATATTATGTAATATAATTCCACATTGGGTTGCAGCATTATAGGACATGGATCAGAAGTTTGAATTTCAAAAGTTGTAAATTTTCCAAAGAAAATTTGTTTTCCATCTTCTCTGTTTTCTTTCATAATAAATGCTCACCTTCTCAGACAACATTGCATTTTCAGCTTCTAGGGCTTTCTCCTGAATTTTGGTTGAAAAATAAAACATACACCATAAGTTAGCAACTAGTAAAGCACTCTTTTGTCTTCTAATGCTCTTTCTAATCACAAAAAGCTCTTCAGGAAAAAAAAAAAATAGAATAAAAGAAACTTGAGAATTCTTCCATTGGGCAAGAAAACAAGGTCATACAACAACCTCTTATTCCATTTCTCTTCACCTCAGGCCATCATATCTCATATTAGCAATACTTGGCATAAAAATGAATTGTAAAATTGTCAAATCATACAGGGGCTGAACATGTATTACTTACTATCAAGTCTTGATGCTTACCTTTTCTTTTAGCTGCTCAATTTGTTCTCTGAAAACCTGTGCCTGAAGTATAGATAAAGATTACCCATGTTAAATTTTCAATCTTTATGCAATACTATCTTAAGAAAACACAAAATTAATTACTGGTCTGTATGATAAACCTTTCTTTCTCGGATGTTGCTTACGCTCCTCTCCAACTGTTGTTCAATCTGTATTAGTTCTTCAAGTGTACATGATCCCAAACCTTCTCCCAACAGTTTCCTGAGACATTTCAGATTTAAATGAATGAATATTAGGAATGGGCTGAACCAATAGAAACTCAGGTGCAGAAATCTTAAGCTATAGGCCTCAAACCGTTTCGAAACTTCAAGAAGCTCTATCTTCTTCACCATGTCTGTTACTTCATGCTTCAGATTCTGCCATTTCAAAATTAACATTCAATCTAAGCATTCTCTCAGTGACAATGTTCGATCATATCATAATAAATACAGCCCATAGCCCCATTAGAGGTGACACTTCTGAATGTCCACTTATGGGGCTGCCTATGTGACGGCTTCCCTACCAAATTTCAAGCATAATATGCCTTAAAGCAAGATGAAAATTATTATAGGTTTAGGGCATATTGTCACTATAGAGTATTAAGAGCTGATATCTAAATATTTTCTTGTCAGCCAAGCAAGGAAGCACTTATCTTTTTGCTAATAAGCTACCCTGTAAACATATATGAAAGTCAAATCTTAAAATTAACTTTTCTTGGATATTGGAAAGATTAGATGCTAGGTACATCATTTCATCCTTGATAATCTTACAGAAAACTGATATGATCAAAGAAAAGGGAGGGATAACCTGCATGTTTTGTTCAATTATTGGCCTGTTGTTGGCTCGAGTCTCTTTCGTATGCCTCAGATAACGTTGTATTGTCCCCTGCATGCTGAATAACAAAGCACAATAACAATACAATCAATAACTAATCTTTCATATTTACAGTCTCAAAATTACCCAAAATGCAAATATAGAAAGCCGTATTATCATAAGCATCAACACAGAGCCAGCGACTCCACCAAGCAAAGGTTGAATATATGATGTAGAAGACCATATAAACCCAAAGATTTAAGCTGATGGGTTCTGGTTCGACCACCATATATATACTCTTCATTTATCCAATTTCTTTTGTATGTGGGATTGATTTTTCACCTCTTTTTTCTCACACATGAATATTTTTAACACAAACTCAAAGTGATAAAATGGATGCCAACTTAAGTTTGTAAACCAAATCAAAGATGCATCAAGAATGACAAGCTTTCACGAAAAACTCCGCAGTCAGGAGCTGGGTTGAACCGAAGCAGAAAACGAGTTAAGAGCTGACCCAACGCGTGTGGGATTGTGGAGTATTGTCTTGGCTTGAAATTTTGACGGCTTCCTCTATTGTTGGCGATCCAATCCCTCTTGGAGGTGCCTTTAGGTGGTGATATATCAATGGGTGTTAGGGAAAATGGATTACTTGAAAAACTAAAATAAAAGAGAAAAAATAAGAATCGATGACCGGACGAACGACATTACTCAAAACAAGATCATGTTAAAATAAAAAGAGATTGAAAAGAAATTTTGTATTATTGTATATAATATGTATTATATGGACAAACTATATATAGTGTCTAATGGTATAAACCCTAATGGAATTAGAAATCCAAACTTAAGAATCCAAATCCAATAGAAAATTAAATACAATTGGAAACCAATTCATGTTAACAATAATGCTGAAAGGCACAGAGATGAGATGATAACATGATATGCATTTATCAAACGTAGTAAAACTCTCAATAATGCTGAAAGACAGAGATGAGATGATATGCAATTAAAAGGAATGTAAGATCAAGTAGTATTTAAGGATGAAATAACTTCTACTTCAAAAGGAGCTAGTAGTTTCCTGCTTAGCATGAAAACTTGAAAAGAATTTCACATCATCAGATAATAAAAATGATAATCTGACTTTGATCGGATTTCATAACTTGAAAAGACCCTCAGTAAACACTCAATCTTGTTTTATTTTTTGTTACATTTTATTTTTTGGCCCAATGTAACCTGATTTTACCCTGTACGTTTATTTGACTAAAAATACCAATGAACAAGTCAAAGGAGGAGACAGATAAACTCCACCCTTCCAGTTAGGAACAAAAAGGAACCAATGCAAGTTAGAACTCAACCAATTATACATAACCACAAAGAGTAGTGTTATACATCCACTCGTTTTTTTGGGTGTTTTGGGACACCCAAACAATTCCGTGCCAACCGTCGGTTCTCACACATAATTTGTGCAATTTATCATTAATAAAATCACTATAGTAAGTGGGTTGCGGTTAACTCCATTAGTAATTTTTTGGAGGTCTCATTGGTGATGTGGGTGTTTGTTTTGGGTGTCCCAATTTGTGGTAGAAATATCATTACTCTAAAATTATTGGTGTATGAGAAAAATAGATAGAAAGAAAGCTACAAGCCTACAATCCGATGAAGAGTGGAAGTTAAAACTAAAATAGATAGTTTTTTTAAACTAAAATAGGTAGTCAATTTGGCAATAACACAAGTTGATCGAAGGCGTGCAGTGACTCTATACACTCCCAATATGCCTGAGAATGGAACAACTCATACCAAGATCACCTAACAAAATCCACAAGCATATAATCTGATTCTCTTTTTTTTGGATAAATTGAATTTATTCCAAAGAGAAACAAAGCAGCTGAGATGCATACCCTAAACAGTCCATAAAATTGAAGAATTTGAATGTGGTTTACGGTTTACCTTGGAGGAAAGCTTCTCAATATTGTTTTTTCAAAAAAAATAAAAAATTAAACCCTAAGCACCTTTTTTTGCCTTACCTTGGAGGAAAAGCTTCTCAATATTGTTGTCCTCAAAGAACTCATAGCAACAAGAACAATTAGATGTAAATCTTACATAATATCATTTAATACCATCACAAAAACCTTCCGTACTAAATTGCCTCTATATATTATGATGATAGTATATTTAACTATTAATCTAAAATTTCCAGAGAATGGAATGCACTTCTAAGAAGCATTAAATGAACAAACAAATTCTCAACTTCTCTAACATAATCCCTAGTATTAAGAGACTGCTGAGTGTCTTTCATATAAATAAGCAACACTATTTACCACATCTGATTGAAATTCTTCGTGGTAGTTTGCCCTTTACTTATATAACTTGTTTTCAGAGTGAACAAGAACAACAATGATGTGTCTGTGTTGAAAAAAACTTGTAGCACTCTTTTATTGTGAAAATTCATAATGTGATTGAAATCTACAACGAGGATGATGGTGTAATACTGTAATGCCCAAGCCCAGCTTGACAAAAAAAAATTGCAGAAATTTCCATGTGTTGTTTATGAAGTTCTTGGGCTTATTGTAAATTTCACCAATGAAATTTTGGTTCAAGATCAAAGCTAAGGCTTTTGACTCTCACCAATGTAGAGTTATTTGTCCAAAATATACATATTAGTTATAAATTTATGTCTTCCACTTTAGATGGATAATATGTTAGTATCGCGGGCTGAGTTATATGATAATAGTATAGGTTTATATTGTGATCAACTCAATCATTGTACTTGTAAATAAACCTTATTTCAATTAAAAAATATAGCCCATAATTTGTTAAAGGAGGGAGAGGGGAAGGAGAATAGGCTGAATTGAAAGAAACACATATTAAATCGATAGGTGTTAGGGCTATTCTCAAAAGGAAAAACTTTTCACGTAGAGAGTTGAAGAGAGAGAGATAAGAAATCTTAGCATAATTGAGGAAGAATGAGAATAGGCTGGAATGAAAGAAACACGTATTAAATTGATAGGAGTTAGGGTTATTCTCAAAAGAAAAACCCTTTCATGCAGAGAGTTGGAGAGAGTGAGAGAGATAAGAAATCTTGGCATAATTGAGGAAGAAAGAGAAGGAGAAAGGAGGTATGTAATTCGAACATTAACATAAAACGAAAAATCAGAATTTCAAAGGTATATTCATCTAATTTGATTAATTTTGGGAGTCTATCATTCAGGGTTTGAACGGTTTGAGGTGAATATATATCTAATTTGCTACTTTAGGCTTTTGACTCTCACCAATGTAGGGTTATTTGTCCAAAATATATATGTTAGTTCTAAATTTATATCTTCCACTTTAGATGGATAATATGTTAGTATCGCGGGCTGAGTTATATGATAATAGTATATGTTTGTATTTTGATCAACTCAATCATTGTACTTGTAAATAAACCTTATTTCAATTTTAAAAAAGTAGCCCATAATTTTTTAAAGGAGAGATAGGGGAACGAGAATAGGCTAGAATGAAAGAAACACATATTAAATCTATAGGAGTTAGGGTTATTCTCAAAAGAAGAAACCTTTCATGCAGAGAGTTGCAGAGAGAGAGAGATAGAGATAAGAAATCTTGGCATAATTGAGGAAGAATGAGAATAGGCTGGAATGAAAGAAACACGTATCAAATCGATAGGAGTTAGGGCTATTCTCAAAAGAAAAAACATTTCATGCAGAGAGTTGGAGAGAGAGAGAGATAAGAAATCTTGGCATAATTGAGGAAGAATGAAAATGAGAAAAGAGGTATGTAACTCGAACATTAACGTAAAACGAAAAAAAAATCAGAATTTCAAAGGTATATTCATCTAATTTGATTAATTTTGGGAGTCTATTTAGGGTTTGAATGGTTTGAGGTGAATATATATTTAATTGCTACTTTAGTTTTAAAATTTCATTAATTGATGTAAATTCGAAGTTTGGTTGATGATTGTTGGGATTTTGTTTCAAATTCTCGCAAGAAAACTTCTAATTGGTTTGAAAAAAAGTGGTTTTCTATTTTTTAGTTGTTTGTTATAGTAAGAGGAGTGGTAGTTTCCTATGTTATTGTTCTTTTTCCTAATAGTTTTAGGAAAATATTATCTATATAAAAGGTTTTTAGAGAGAGTTTGAAGCATACTCATAATTTTAATATATATTGTAAATCAAACAGGTCTATCACCAGAGTTAGGTTAAGAGCTTTGGGTGCATTGGAGTTTTGTGTTGTCAAGTATACAGAGCACTTACAACTAGAGTTAAGTTGAAAGCTTTTGTTGTATTGGGACTTTTGGATTATGAAATAGTGAGATTTTAGCAACTTTGTTCTTTCTAAAATTGTAATTGAAGATTAATATAGTAGTGAATTTGTTGATGAACGTACGTAATTGCTAAACCACATTAATTATTGGTGTTCTTACTCTATATTTTATTTACCTATTTAGTTGCCGTGAATATATTTTTTGCCTAAAGTACTTGTGGTAACTGATTATTGTAGTTGAATTATGATTTGAATTTTTGTAAATGCTAAAGTATACATATGGATCTATAATTCTGCAATTTTCTTAATTTCGTAAATTTTTTAGATGTAGAAATTGAATCAAGGTTGCGCTTTAAGGTATGCAACACCGAGTGCTCAGTTTTGTGTCCATTGTTATTGACCTAGGAGCTGAATTAGGACCTAAGATTTGTGTGTAAGAAGAGTAGTATTTAGAGTATGTTTGAAACAAATGAATTCTAAGAATTCATTTGTAATTCTATACTTGTTATGTTTGGAAAGACAAAAAAACAATAAAATTCATTTCAAAATGAATTCACTATGGAATTGAGTTAATTTATTGCAAATTCTATCAAAATGAATAGAATTTACAAATGAATTAAACAAAATAAAAAGTAAAAATTTATGTTAATCAAAATACTTTCTCTTTCTCTTTTTCCTTCCCTCCCTCTCCCTATCCTTATCTCTATCCCCCTCCCTCACTCTCTCTTCTTTTGAAGTCTTCACATTCCAAATATTTTGAATATGAGAGTTCAAACGATTTCTACAATTTAACATAAAAAAGTCAAATATAAAAATTTCTTTTAATTCATTTCTAAATGCACATATTGTTGCAAGCTAGTGAAGAGACTAACTATGTTAAAGTGATTTTGAATTTGGTGGTATATATTTTGGATTTCCTTTAACAAGTAAACAACTTATCTCAATCTCGATGTGTTTATATATCCACATAATTTAGTTAAACTTTTCGTTTATTCATTACTAAAAATTTATTTGGAATTGTTTGAATATAAATTTTTTTATCGCATATGTTGTAATGACATTAATAAAGATAACCAAAAGAAGTAGTGAAACAGTAATCAAAACAATCACGTAAAAGTAAAAGACACAAAATTTACGTGGTTCGGCTAGTTAAGTCTACATCCGTAAGCGAGAACAGAAAAACTTACTATAAAAAATGAAGAGTATAAAGGTCGTCTAAGTTAGTCACCTAAACCCTAACAAACGCATTTATACATATAACTACAAATTAGGTGTGTATATATATATATTGAAAATGGGACCAAGTACACTTACTCGTGATGGTTTGAATATGAATGGCTCGTGAAAATTTGAAATATTTCAACTCTATTATTTGGTTTATTGATGACTTTGATTCTCATTACAATTAACTATTATTTGTAATCTTGGATAATATTGAGATTAAAACTTGCTTAGTCAAATGGTTTGAATATTCCAGTGACTTTGGTTTATTTTGGCGAACTAAGATGATATGAGATTCAAGTACAAAACTAGAGAAAAATCACATCAAACCGTGATCAGTGTGGAGATGAAATTACATGAGTGCTCTCACACAGCAAACCGTACGTGATCAGTGTACTTTTCCTTTACTCTACGGAGTATGTAGGTGCAGAACATAGTGTCTTTTAGCAGCATATTTTTCCTTTAATATATCATACCTTGAACTTGTAAATTCAAAGAGCTTGCCTCTAGGAGAGAAGATGATAAGGGCAACCTCAGCATCACAAAGAACTGAGAGCTCAAAGGCCTTCTTTAGCAGCCCATTTCTTCTCTTGGAGAAAGTTACTTGCCTGCTTGTGGCGTTTTCTATGCGCTTCATTTGAGTCTTTCCTCTCACCATCTCTCTTCACCTTTCAGGACAAAACAAAACAAAATCCATTTATATCACAATAAGAACTTACACTTGCACAAATACACAAACACAACATAAGCAAAGGTCCTTCAATGCATATATTAAGTTAAAAGAATTAATGAGGAAATCTTATCAAATAAGAAATACCCAGTAGCTTTTAATGCTCAAGAAAGGAACATAAGTACAAAAAAAGAGAGAAAAAGATAGCTACAAAATCTGAAAATTTGTGATCAAAACAAATCTGAAATCTCAAGTTATATTATGTGATTGATCGACTCAGAATAATACAAGATACAACACAAAAAATCTTATCAATGCAAATAGTCTTCAAGAACCCATCGAAGAAGAAAATGAGTACTGAAACTTACCAAATAGGCAAAGCCCGGAAAAGCTTTTGTTGCAAAGTGAAGAGATCAGCCAAAAGAGGAAATCAAAGGAAACCTATCAAAAATAATTCTTCAATAAAAAATAGCTAAATAGAAGAATCCAAAAGATAAAAAGTAGCTACCAGAAAAAAAAGGAGATGAAAAAGAAATCTTACCAAATAGGTAAATCTCAGAAAACTTTGTGGAGGAGAAGAGACCAAAAAAGGAAGAGAACTAAGAAAATCTGATGTTTGTGAGCGATACCCAAAACAAACAAAATTTATTATTACTGAAGAGAGAGAGACAGGTAAACGCTTGTGATTGATTGATTCTCAGTCCTTTATTTGGGTCACCCAGTAGCTTTTTTTTTCCTTAGCTTCCTCAAATCCCACCTATATAAAGAAAAAATACACTGTAGTATAGTTTATACACAGTGACACAGAGATGATAATGGAAGAATTTAGTATAATATATACAAAAAAATTGAAAATTTCAAGTCTCTTCTTTTGCTTGTTTTGGTAAACCCAGAATAATTACCCGATAGAGAAAATTTAGATAAAAAAGGAAAAGAAGAAGAAAAAGAAAGCAACAAAACTTGGTGGAAAAATACTAATGGTGTAATGTCTTTTTCTTTTCTTTTCTTTTCTTTTTTTTGTTTTTTTGTTTTTGCTTTTGCTTTTTCTGTTAAAAGTCTAAAGAAAATGGGTTTTTAATTTAAAAATGTGAAGTGGTTGGTACAATTTTGGAATCACGTAACATCGTCCGTACAACAACGTACGCAAGCGGACCAATGAGAAATTGAAAACACATACCTGGTTTTGATCATCGCAAAATTCTTAGGTATTATTTGTGGTACGAGAAATTCCTACACCTAAAGCAGTTAAGACCGTTGATGAGGAAAAGAAAATCCTCCGTTGATGAGGAAAAGAAAATCCTCATCAACGGCGTTAACTGCCCTCAGTGTACATAAAACTCACTGGGAATACCTAGCACCTTCTCGTGATTATCACCTTTTCAGGTACGCAATCACATAAATCCTCTCTTCACCATCACTTTGGGCCCCACTCTGCTGCCTCTCTTTTTCTCTCCTACTTCCCATCATGCTTAGAGTGGTGCGTCAGATTAGACCTTAGACATTGTTTTTTTTATCCCATTTTTGGATTTTCATTTTTGGGTAAAAAAAACTATGAGGGAGATGACAAAAAAATTCTTGGGTTTCACAATTTTCTATTTCGTTCTTCTTTTTAATTTTTGTTTAATTATATTTGTAAAATTTGATTTTGTTTAATTGATTTTTTTTGTTCACGAGTTTTTTCTTGAAACATTCACTTATCTGTTTAAAACCCAATTTTATTAAAAATAAATTTTAATTATACAAAAAAAAATTCAATTAAATAAAATCAGGTTTTATAAGGTTAAATAGACACAAATAAGATTAAAAAATTGATTTTTTTTAATAGATTTGAATCTTTTTCATACGAGAATTGAAATTGAGTCAAGTTCGTGATAAAATTAAACGTCACGTCATCAAATGATAAAGATTCAAATACATGTTTGTAATGGTAACATTCAATCTAAATTTCAAATAGAGAGAATCCAAATCGAGGTTATAAATTTTGCACTGGATAAATTTCATTATAGTTATTAAAATGAAATGTTTCGATAAGCTATTTCGGATTTGATATTATTTTCAAATATGTTCATGTCAAATTACATACCTTTAAAAAAATATATACTAATTATAGATACATACCATAATAAAACTATCATCATTCAAGTGTAAAATAATAAAGATAGTATATTAAAAAACACCAAATCATGCGATTTTAAGAATTAATAATCCAAAACAACATTAACTAACGATGTTTTGAAATTGCATTATCAAACTTTTAAAATTTAATTAAAAATGTCATTGTCGAATAATATCACGTGAAAACAAATTTAAAATAATAAAAATAAATAATATATATATATAATATTATGTTTCGATCGAAATAAAGTGTTTCAATCGAAACGATCCGAAATACTTAAAAAATCAGAAACAAAATACAAAAATAATTTATTATTGAAATTAAAACGTTTCGAAAATACATAACCTTGATCCAAATCCCTCTTTTTATCTTCTGTCCACAGGATAACAGAGTCAGCATACTAAGATTTATTTTATTGTCATTAATGTTGTTAGAGCTGAGCCCACATAATCTATGGTTCCGTGATACAAATTGTTTCCCAAGTCCATACCACGTGGCACAAACTCTTATCCAACCGTATGCGATTTGAGTTAATATTATGAGAATTGCGTAAGCTTTGTCTTAAAGATTAGACAATGGACCTCAATAATTAATTTTACTTTTACGTTTTTCTACTTTACAGCTAAGGATGTGTTTGGATAGAAGGTGAGGAGATAATATGAGACGATAAATAGTTTGTCCTTTCAAATTCTCTCACTTCCTCTCATTTCATTCAAACAATGATGAATTAAGACATTTGACGTTCTGACAGAATTAGGCACCTTTCCCTTTCATTTAAAAAAAAAAAAGTAATGATTTAGTTGTATTTTTGTTCTTTATTTATTGGATTTAATTGTTTTTTTATTTTTTTTAAAAATTTCATATATAAGGTCGATCAATGCTGATGTGATGAGAATTTTAATGTCAAAGAGTTCACGTGTGACAAAGATTTTAACATAAAAAAATGAAACCAAACGAAAGATAGAGATTATATTAATTTATTAAAATGGTGTGTTAAATTGTTTTTTTTAAAATTTGATGAAAAAATATGTTACTTAACGGGAAAAATTTTTAAAATTAAGCTTTTTATGCACATAAAAATAGTACACGTAAATAATATTAATAAAATTAACATTTAGGTTACGATTTTTATTTGGTGTATACATAAAAGTGTTGTGGATTGTTTCACTTTGAATTGTGGTAAAATAATTTTAGGTGAAAAACTTTAATCAAGTATGAAAAGTGATAGCATGGTAAATCATTACTTTCACTACAACCAAACAATGTTTTATAAAAGGTTTTATATAAAAGGTTTTATATACTTCTCTATGACATGGCCCCTAGCAAATCGTCAACCTCGGAGAGCTTTCTTAAACTCCATTGCTTAAATGCTCTGAGAGGAAAAGTCAACTTTTTTTCCTCTGCAACCTTTTTCTTGGGCTTCTAAAATTATATATTTTATGTTCATTGCATGGCATATCTTCTTATTGAAACTCTTCAAGAATTCTCCACAATTATAGAGTATATGATTTGTGTTGATTATAGTTTGTCTGGTTGAAGTATATCTAAGCATGTAGGTTACCTCACCAATTCGTTACGAAGTGTTAGGTTCAAACACATAAAGTGAATCTAAAATCGTCTTTATTTCATTTATGTCGAGATCGAATATTGGGTTTCAACACACAAAGTGAATTTGAAGTAATTTTCACCGCACTTAAGTATCAATTCGCATTTTGTACGATAAAAATTTAAATTTAATATCAACAAACATTTATGAAGAGATTCAAATCCAAATATTTTTAACGTAGTAAACGAATTCCTACAGCTGAACCACACGATTGTTGACTATCCCAATCATCATGGGTACTCCCTATAAAACTCATAATACTTTGACCTTATTCGTCAGACTTACTTTTGTTTTTAATCTAATTAGTTACATCTCTTCCTAATTAGTTATCTGTGTAAGTTTTTGTATATTTATGCATGGTCTTTTACTTTTCTTTTTCTCTTAATTTGATATTTTCTTGGGGAGATTTCAAGATTGATTATTTAGTCAAAAATATTATTGATTTTTTTGGTGTTTGTTTGATTCGAGATTTGCTCATTGAAATGATCATAAATTGGTTATTGAGGATGTTAAAAAAATTATTTTACAATTATTTCATTAAGTATTAAACAATTTTAATTTATTATTATTTATTAAAAAAATATTTTAATAATTATAAAATAAAATTACTATTAAGCCAAACGGTATCTTAAATGACGGAACGTGACTTTAAGTTTGAGATGATTTTTGATTGATTCGAAAATAAATTCAATGGTTTAGATCAGTTGAAAATTTCATTGAAAATTTTAAAAATTTTTATTAATAATATTAATTTTTAAATCTCATATTTATATTAACATTATCAATAAAGTTTCAATCGATCAAAACCCGAACCAGCCGAATTTTTTTTTGTAAGTTTGATTGGTGGTAGCAACATGGCAGCACACCCATTGGCTAATGCTAAGAAATTTACCATCTAATCTATTAACAAATATTCACTTATTTTTTCAAAATATACTCTCTCTACGTATTTTTCTTTTCACGTTTATGGTGCGAACACTTGTCAGTAAGATGTGGGTTTTATGCCTTTTATGTGCATTGGCATAGGTTGCCTTCCCAAATTCCAAGCCCCTTTGGGTGAAGAGGCTAACGTATGGTGTGTGGGGGACCACAAGGCGTGCAATGCACCCTTTCATTTTTCTAATTCTTAAGGGGATCAGATCCTACGGTTCTTATTAAATATTGGGATTGACGATGGGCTTTAACTATGCTTATGTCAGCTTTTTTTTTCGCTTAATAAATTATAAAGTACAATTTTTAAATTTATTAAAATAATTATAATATATCAAATATTTTTAAAGCATCAATTTTACTTTAAAACAGTTTAAAAATAAATTTATTTAAAAAATTAAAATTTTAATTAGATATTATTTTTTATGATGACTAAATTACTTTTAATGTTAAAATATCTTCAAATAATTATGATAAGTTTAATAATTTTATTTATTAATTATTTATAATACAAATATTTAGGTTATTTAAATTCATATTTTTATAAAAAAATGCAGTATGGTTTTAATTTTTCAAATAAAAAAATTTATCTTTGATTTTTATTTTATGATGATCTTTGATTTCATTTATTTGATATGTTAGACTATTTAATCTTATAAAAAACATATTAACAAACTTTTCATTTAAAGTATTTAATTTTCTTTTATGATGGTATTTGATTTTCATTTTTTTAAATATGCGATAAGCAATGATATCATAATATTTTGAAAATATAAAATAATTTTTTTTACATACCATATAATAGAATACAAATTTATTTAAAATATATTTTTAATAACTTTTTTAAAAAGAAAGATGATATTTTTCTTTTAAAAAAATTTTAAATTTTTTTATTAAATATATTTCATCTCTAATACTTCTTTTTTTTAAAAATAACATTTATGTTACATAAGTTATTTTAATTATCATAAAAAATAATATTTAATTAAAATTTTAATTATTTAAATATATTTATTTTGAGACTGTTTGATAATTAAAATTTATGTTTTAAAATTAAATAATAAATTTTAAAAAATTAATATGTTAAAGTTATTTCACCACATTTAAAAGTAATACATTATAAACTACCATTATATTTTTACCACAATGGAAACATTAGCCATACTGTTCTTTATGGGTGGTTGTCAGGGCTGAGGGTGGAGGCTGTCGCCTCACCATGAGCATTAAATGTTTTGAAAACGTGGGAATTTTACTCAACCGATAATCCAATCCTCTTCGGCCTTTATGCTTTCCACTGGTTAGAGAGTTCTAAGGACCAATTATAATTTGGAATGGTAAGATGGTCACGCTTTTTGGGTTCGGCCGATTCATTTAATCTTGAGGGTGTGGTGGTGGTGGTGGTCCTTGTTGGCCTGTCAAATGGGATGTATTCATATGGGCCCCACTTATTATAGTATTGGGACCCGGGCTTACGTGGCCCACCTTATACTGAAAGTCCATATACTTAAATTTCACACTTGATTTGGTTGATAATAAATAGGTTTTCGTTGGAACAAAGAAGGGGCCCAGAAAGTGCCCATGTCCTGTCCTGTTCTACTTTTGTCCAATGTAACGTGTGGACTTAAAAATGAGTTTTGTGTTTCCAAATTTATAATTTTTCTTTTTCTGAAAAATCTAAAAAAAAGCAAAAAATAAAAAAAGGGAAAAAAAATTGCCCATGTCCTCGGTCTTTTTTCCTCTTCCATTTTATCCAACCAATGAACCAATCATAGCCAAGTATTTCGAAAATCTCTTTCTTATCTATAGTTCCGTTTCTGTATCTGGGCTGCAAACAATGATTGGCCCAACGCAATAACTATGAACCACTAGTAGAACCGAAGGAAAATGGAGTTTAATCTTGAAATACAGCTTCATTAAATTATAATGTAATGTTTACATTGCCATAAAAACAAGGAAACAAGCTGAAGAAATAGAAATTAACACCTAGCTAAGGCTATTTTAATCTAATACAAGGTTGCAGCTACCTCGAATGGCAACAACTTGATCACGGGTCTTATACAAATCAAAGAAATGTTCATTAAGATTTGCATATATTCTGCATTTCCACCATTTGATTATGTATTTTATAGGATACAAAAATAATACCACCAGTTCTAATCAATCAAACTTAAAAAGAAGCTGTTTTACAACATTAAGGGGCCAAGCTCAAAAAACTATTTAGGCCCCCTGAACTCGAGATACCCCAAGTTACCCTCACTGGAAGGCGCCTCTCTCTCTCTCTCTTTCCCAAACAACAAAACCCAAGAATTGGGGGATTGGTGTGAATAGTACACTACTACACAAATTCTACCTACATGAAGCATGGAGCTCATCCATTACACAATCTCCTCCAGCATAATATTGCCATTTTCTGACAAGTTATTTTGCAGCAAACTAGGTGAGAAAAGTGCAATCAGCAGAGGATTCCGTATTAGGCAGGTCAAGAAATCATTCCTGCTGACTCTTCCATCATCATCAGTATCAAATAAATCGAACAGCCCATGAACCTACAAGTTACCGCGTGCCTTAGGTTGGATCTCATGCCATAAAGAACTGCCAAAAAGGTTATTTATGCAAGTCCTAAAATAATTATTTAATAGAATAAGGGTATTCGTTACCTCATCCTTGTTCAAGTCTGGGATCGCAGCTCTAATGGTATCTCCCAACTGAACCAAAAGAAAAATTCGACAACAAAAAATATGTGAGATAAGTCATTCAGTCTGAGACTAAGCATAAAGACGAGAGAAGTAAAACAAAAAAAGGGGGCTGGAAATGACTGAACTTAAAAGAAGAAGGAAAGAATGATATACTTCTTGCTCTGAAACGTAATCATTTCCTCCCGCATCACATTCACAAAAGGCTAGTTCACAGGCCTGGCGGAACAATGGTTGCTTAATGACATGAGCCGATCCAAACAAGAACTGCAAGCAAAATTATATAATCAAGTAAAATGAGACATATATGAGGAAATAAAATTATACAAGAGGATCGTGTTTATCTATTTTAATCAAGGATACAACATCTGAGAGACTGAGTGAGTCATTATTCCTTTTTACAACTTTCTGTGATACAACAATTATATTCATAATCAAATTTCTATACTATACATATCATTGATGAGGAAGTGGCAACCTGACAATCAGAATCATCAGATTAGTTACCAGTCCATGATATGGAGTGTAACATGACATTCTTAGTAAAGGATAGAATTGAAGGGTGCTTTGAGGCACATCCTGATCCAGTTTGAAATTATCAAAATAATAGCATTTAACAATGATTATAAATATTGGCATCACCGACCACACACCAGATCCTGTTTACCAGATTTTCAAAACTCAAGAATAGATAAGGCTTTTCCAATCACATGAGAGCACAAATACCCAGAGAGAAAGATTTACCTGCTTGAATGTGATTGACCCAGTCTTCTCTACATCGATGAACCTAAATATCTGCAATACAAAAAGGAAAATAAATAACTAAATCACCTGAGAGACCAGATCCAGTGTTTGTGTAAACAAAAAAATAAAATAAAAGATTCAGTACATCATGGAACTCAAACTTGACTTAAATGGAATTTGCATGTCTCAAAACATGAAAAAATTCGTACGAAGGGGTCATTTCATTTTTAGATCTGGACTGAATAGACTCAATAAACCAGAATCAAGGATACCCAACAAAAAGACTAATCCAACCAATATTGATGTACCAGACAATACAACATTTCTGTTACTCAACCAACCTTCATGAGAAGTAAATACAATGTCTTGATGTATTTACACAATGAAACTCTATGTTATACATTTTCCTATGTTCAACACTTCACATGACACCAGAAACCGACTCTTATTTTTTCCATGATCATATAAAATTACAGTTGGGCCTGAATCAGATAGTGTTATGTCTCAGGTCCCTAACAAGCCAATTAGATTCAATCTCGATAAAAAAAAATGGCCAATCTACAAAAAGCCAAGTTCAGATACAAAAGGGATGGATTCTTAAAACAAGCTGATGATTAGTTGGAAGAGACTGAGTGGCAACCACCAGAACAGTTGCAAACTCCATTGACCATCAACTTAAACAAACCTCAAATATCAGAAGTCCTATTCTGAGATAGAAAGTTTAGTAGCCTGATATGACAACTAAGAAAGCACTACTTTACCTAAGTCCACTAGCTTATTTTGTACTTCCAGAATTGCATTCTTATGATCATCTAACATTTCCAAGAGAGTGAGAAGAAAAATTTTCAACAAGTTCAAACACTGCTATCACAAAAAAAAAAATACATGCACATCCAGTCGAACATCACTAGACAACAGAAAACGTAATTTTTTTTCGGTAACTAACCTCTTCAGAAAGATTGCAAGCCTTGAGTCTTTGAACCCTTAAAAAGTCATGGAATGTAACACTGCCGCTGCAAAAGATTTTGAACTTTATTATCTCAAAACATCATCCATGGTTAATGCAATTTTTTAAACACCCAACAGCCATATTAGATGCATCACCAATGCATTAGTGTGAAAATTACAGAAATCATTTAATCATCAAGGAAGAACTAACATGATCCCCTATTGTATGAACATGATAATTTTCCATAAAGATTAAATAAAAAGCTAATAACAGGAGGAAACATAATGGGTCCCAAAAGAAAAGGTCAAAAGAATAAAAACCATAGATTATTTTAAAGTGGAGTTCACAAACAATAACTCTTAGCAGAAAATACAAGATGGTTTTTTTTTTGTTGATAAAAATGAAAATACACGATTTATTACAACCAAAAATAAAACATGTCAGAAGTATCCTTCACCCAAAAGCTGTAAAAAGCAAGGTCTTCTCACTGTTCATAGGAAAATGCTTCAACAATACCTGGGATCTGGTTTCATAGACAGAAACTTATCCAGGAACTCCAAAGCTTCCAAGCTGCTTACTTGGAATAACTGAAAAACAAAGTAATTGGATCATTATCTGAGGAGGCCAAACAAGGGAAGAGATCGTTCACATAAACAAATCAAAAAGGGTCCAAATCAGCAACATAAACTGATACACTCTTTTTTTTCTAAAACTATAGAACATAATCAAATAGTCTGTCATTGCAGAAACCAAAAAGAATCCATGCTATTGTCTAAAACAACCGATGCATCAGAATGTCAAACAAGATAAAAAACCTCATGGAAATAGTGTCAAAACCACTTAAAGAACAGAAACCACACATCACCAAGGAAGACACACGAACATATGCACGCCATACAGCAGTCACTGCCTTGACTTCTTTGAACTTTACCTAAATCTTTCTTAAGAAACTTGCTCCTCCTAAGTGACTATATCTATAGAGGAACTGATAACAGAATCTACAACTACAATCTACAAAAGTTTTTAATTATTCCTGAAGTGTGGTTGACAGATTCATGCCATTGTTACAGACAGCAACAAATGCTCAAAGAAGAAAGAAAAATTCAGTCTTATTTTCCTCTTCCCCTCCCCCTTCTAGGAATACTATACAGAAGTGACCAATTTATAATCACAAGACTTAATACCTATTTTATTCACCCTAAGAACAGTAATAACTCAAAAGTCCAAGATGTGACTTCTGTTATTACTAATAAAGCATCCAAGTAGTATCTTTTCCACAGTGTTCTACTGGTAAACGCTTAACCAACACATGCAAGCCAAAAGTTCTGAAGTTATCTACTTCAGTTTCACCAAAAGTAACTATAAATCAAAATCATAGCATAGAATAAAAGGATTGAAGCATTAGATTCCATGCAATTATGGAAAAATTCAAAAACCTTCATAAGGATATATTTTCCACACACAAAGATGCTCAAAAATGAATCTTATTTTTCTTTCCAAGTACCCAAATATGAATCGTATCCTAGTTTCTTAAAATTATAACACATACAAGTAATTCAAATATGAGGCACTGAATGTAAGGACTTACTGATTTAACCCTAGCCATTTCAACCATATAACTAGAGGGTTTTTCCTGCAAAATTTATGATAAAGAAATATCAGTTGGAATACAAGCAGAGGAATTGTCGATTTGTTTTTATCATGACTTCACGAAACACTTTTACCTGAACTAATTTTTCAAATTATAATAGATGCATGTAATATCTGCGTAAATTTCATATACATGAATATAGCTGTTTCCCCCTATTCTGTTTCCAATTTCCATGCAATTAAAAGAAAAATCGTCAAGCTTAAGCCTGCACTTCGGGATTGACCCCTATACATTATGACATCGAAAATACAACACAATCCAATTATTTCCAAGTTAACCTCACGTTTCAAATTCAAGAATCCTTTATACAGGGTGCCTGATGTTTCTTTCAAGTGTCAAAAATCAATTACTTTATATCTTGTTGGAACAAAAATAGGAAAATAAATAAAAAGGATTTATATGCAAGATAAATTGCAAAAAGAAATAACCATTCAACAAGACATGCATACCAGCTGCAACTGAGATGCTTTCATGAGAAGCATTAAGTCTCCATAGGAATGAGATGTTTGTACAACATTGAGAGTACTTGCGATTGCATGACTAGTCTGCATATATCCATAGATGGACTGATCAAAAATTTTGAATGCAAGCACCACAGAAAGAAAAGAATATGCACAGTGCAGCTCACTTAAATGTATCTGTACAGATACAGAATATCTGAAGAGGTCTAAAAGTTTCTCAATATTTCAATGTTATATGAAATCACCATAAAATAAGAAAAATATACACTCTTACTCCTTTTCTTCCATCAAATTGTAAAGTTAAAACAAACATCCATTGAGTACAACAAAGTAGTGAAAATGAATCAATTACAAGCAGCAACTTACCCTCTCAGAAAAACGGACAGCATTTTCTTTCTGATTGTCAAGGGGATAAATTACGGGAAGGTACTCTATCTGTCCAATTTTGAATATTTGGGGTTAGTTTCTAACCAAAAGACATGGCATACAAAACTGCGTGACATGTTAACTAAGCAGGTGAGCATACCTCCATGAAATTGTGAAACTGTGTGAACATTCTAAACATGAGCTTCAACAAAGAAATATGTCCCCTTCGCAAGATGGGATCAATAATTGTGAGATACCATAAAAATATAACTAAAATAAATCAGCAGAAAGAAACAGAGTCCTACCATGATTGGTCGAAATGTACACAAGGATAGCGAACAACTACAGGCTGGATTGGGTAGCCAGGAATAAATGCACCAAGTTGGAACGAAATCAGGACCTTCCCGTTCGTTGTGGTTCCCTCAGGAAATAATAGAACTCGAGGAAATCTATCGCAAGAAGCCTTTCTCTGTATTCAGATCCTTGAAAGCACATTCTGTATCAAATAGCTTATAAATTGATAAAAATCATTTTAATCTTTTTTCAACAAGTTGTATTCAAAAGGTTCCTATATAAATGCATCCATCTTTCAACTTTAATCAGTTTTAAGATAATTATGACAAACAAGTCCCAATACCATATAAACAGGGAAAATTTTCATGAGATAGGCAAATGCGGCAAATTTATGACATAGCCAACCATGATCAGTGTATAGAATCAGCTATGATGTGCTTTTACAATCATTAGAACAAGTAAACAGGATATGAAGGAGAATCATCTGTCTTAGACCATTTATTGGAATATTAAACATCTATTTGGTTCTTTACTTCGATGAGTGTTCCCACTACCATTTCTCATTCTTTATTATTTATGCAGGATTTTTCTCAGCATTACTTGCTGCATATTGCAGCCTTCATCTATAGCAAGTCATACCACTGCTATCACTAAAGAGAAAGCATCACACAGCGGTATTTACCATAAAGAACGTGGAACAGAGAAATTTAGAGAAAAGCCACAAAAAAGAGGGGAAGAAGAAAAAAAAAACTCATCATATAATGGTTTCTGATTTTTTATTTTTTTTAAAAGATAATCTAAGAGTGATAATTGTTAATAAAAAATAAACCAACTAAAAGAATTAAAAAATTATAGAAACTTTCTACCTTTATTTCATTAACAGCATGCTTCCTTGATGATTGTGAGAACCTATTAACATATATCACCTGAAAGGTAAAGAGAATGAGAGAAACAAAACCATTATAACCACATCCATTAGTTAAAACTGATAATTACAAGTAAATTTGCATAACCACAGATGACCTAGCAAATGAAAAAAACTTAGATTCGTGGCCTAGGGGTGTTGGTCTACCTGCATAGCTCTGATAATAGTTCCAACAAATGGTATTGAATCATGAGACTCCGATGTGACAATCGTAGGTGATAATTCATAAAAGTAGAAGATTGGTTCAATGTATGATACATGATTAGATACAACTATTGGGGCAGTCTCCCGTGGAGCAGGTTTTCCCTTGCGTCTTATCCAATGATATCTGCAGGGGTAGAAAACATCAAACAAACACAAAGAAGATTAGCACAATTTTAAGAACCAAAATCAACTTTCTGAAAGAAAAGAAACATAGATTCTTGTGAACCACATGAGAGATTACTTGTCCTTCCACCCAACTTTTCTTTATAACTAAAAATTAGGTTGAGCTTTCTACTTATAACATGTTCAAAAATCAAAATTCTATCTTGCTTCCTTCCAGTTGCTCTTCAACCAAAAACAATAAGGAAATTCCATAAATTGAGAACCCAGATCAACTTATCTAAAAGAAGTTTTGCACGTGCTAAAAGTACCTCAATTTTCTCGGTATCCAAACATGCCATAAAGTAAATTCCACAAATCAAGGAGCTCAAGCCAACTTATTTGAAGGTCATATTCCACCTCCACAAGTTAATGTTTCTGCTCAAACCACCCTATTAAATATTAATTAAGTTCATCATCCAAAAAATCGAAAATCATAAATCAAAAACTTTACTTCTCTTCTATTCCAAAATTTCTCAGCAATTCAACAGATTGATTAAACCCAAACCAACAAACCCAGGAAGCAAGATAACACACCCGTGACAAACAGTAACACCTAATATAATCATTTAACTCCATAGAATTTTAGTCATTCATTCATAAGCTCCACCTCAACTTTCCGTCAATAACTAAATTCATAACAAAAATTAAATAAATAAAAAATAAAACAAAACCAAGTCAACATTCCTAAAACAAGAAAGGATTCACCATGCACAACAAAGTGAAAAACCCAACACAACCATTTAACCTCGCTAAATTCTTATCAACAAGAAAATATTCAATAACGTTAAAAATGCAGTTAAACAAACGAAAAAAATAACAACAACATTTAACAAATAAGAATCCAGAATATGACTTACCCAAAAGAGAAGAGAATGCACCTAGCACAAAACCGAGTGACCCACATGATCCTGCATCTCCATTTGGGCGTCGGGTTATGCTCATCCTTCCATCCCAAAAGCGCCAATTTGGTCGCGATATACCCCACACCCAAACAAACGCCAAACATAACCAACCTAACCAAAGCGATCGGCAAACAAACCATGATCTTTAACACCTCATATAAACCATCAACCTCCGGCGTCCCGTTTCGAAATGGATCCACCGTGGCGGGACCCAGCACCGACAGGCCGGTCGACCCGAGAAACTTGTACGGGTTGCCACGATCCAACTGGGTAGAAATGAAATTTCCATTGTGGTCGTGATTAAGGTTGTGCGGGGATTTTTGGTGGATGGGTTGATCAGAACCAGCGTCGTCGTCGTAGTGGACGGTGAGGATGAGCTCGGGTTGATCGGACGGTTTTGAGGGGAGGAGGGGTGACGCAAGATCATGGTCCACCATGGTTGGGGATGACTGAATGCAAGGTGAGGCAAATTCCACGGCGGGAGACACACAGAGGAAAAAGGGGGGAGGGGTTTAAGAATCAGACAAAAGTGTAGTGTGGTGTATGCCTATATGGTGGGTTATTTTGTTTGGCTTCCGAGAAAGAAGGATTTTTTTTTATATTTTTTACCTCGCGCTTTGCATTTATGTTAATAATTACTTTTCCCTTTCTTCAAGAATTGGGAGCAAGTCAAGATGATTTTTGTCCAGTTTTAAAAAAAAATATATTTTTATCTTTTTTTCTTTAATAAAATAAAATGATTTTGACCTTTACAATTTTTTTATCAAATTGTAGTGTTCATGAATTCAGCTAAATTTTCTATGCTAATGAATCTTCCAATGGGCATTCTATTTTCGCCCCCACGAGTCAATGTAAACGTAGGCAACTACCATCCTGCAAAATCGCAAGTAAAATGATGGCATCATTTTGGACACGAAAATGAATTATGAATCTGCAGCACAATTTTTTGAATTAATAATTTAACATAAAAATTTATTGAATTATAAATTAATAATAATTTATTTTTTAAATTTATTTTTTAATAAAAAATTTAATGAAAATATAATATGTAAATATTTTTTATTTAAGTATTGTATAGTAAATATTTACTCTAAAATTAAATTTAAACAAATTATTAAATTAATAAAATTATCTTTTAAATTTTTTATTTAAATTAATAATTTAAAGAGTTATCTCGATAATAGATATAAATAGCAAAAGAAAATATCCTTAAACACGTGGGAGAGACCAAAAAGGAAAAGACTCGTTGGATCAATCATCACTACAACGAGAATCGTGTCCAAACCATGGCCAATGCGCTGGACCTAAACTAGGCCCACATGAGCCACTTCTTTCCCCCCATCTTACTCTAATTTATTTTCTATTTTTATATTTAGCTAAAAATTGCCAAAAACGACAAATGCTAAGCAAAGAATCGATCTAAGATGGACACTTACATATCAAGATTGCACTTGGATGTTGTCTATTAGTTATTCTGAGTCATTCATTTATGTTTGTACAGTTCACTGTCATTTTAACAAAAAAAAAACAGAAAAAAGACAAACATACATTAATCATCGATCACTGTATGTTACATCGATTACTGCTGTGGAGTTACTGCATCCACATGGACGAAGAATTTTAAACATCAATTACTGGTCATACTTTTGATCTGGACACAGAGTGATGATAAAAAATACTTTTTAAGATCATGTCTAATGTCAACTTTATTGATTGTTTTAAATTTTTGTTATAATAATGGTAATATAAATATAAAATTTAAAAGATAAAATTATCAATAAAATTTTTAAAATTATCAACGAAATTTTAAATGGGTCTAAATTATTAGGTTTAGATATCCTGCAATCGAGTTTTTCTCGAGTGATGATATATCAGTTTATAAGAAAAGATAGATCACTATAGTCAGAATGCTCTCATGGGCAAAGATTTTTTGGTTGGTTCAAACTTAAACTCAATAGTTTAACTTAACTAGAAACTTCATTTGTAATATTAAAAACTTTATTGATAATATTAATTTTTAAGTTTTACATTTATATTGACTTTATCAATAAAACTTTTTAAAATTATCAATAAAATTTTCAATTGATCTAAATCATAAATTTAAATATGAACCAAACAAAAAAAATTTGCTCATGAGTTATATATTTTTGCTTATATTCTTCTATTGCCACATGGAGAACACATATTTTTGCTTATATTCTTCTATGCCACAAGGAGAACACAAGCAACATACAAAACAAGATCATGTTGGAGCTCAAATTTTCAGCATCAATTTAACTATTCATCCTCGCCGGAGTAGAAATCCTCTTGGCTGCTGATCTCATCTGAGCTATCACATGTCTCTCCATGCTACGTATTAAATCACCATCTGGATCGTCAAAAAATCCACGATCAGTGAAGAACTGTCCATCCTCTGGAGGCTTACAGTCTTGCGTTCTCCATACCACAATCTGCTCCTTCTCAAATGTAACCAGGACACAAGGAACCAGGTCCTGTACCATAATTAAAAAGCATTTCAAATTTAGGATAGAAGTCCAGGTTGCACTAACACATACCTACAGGGCCAAGAAAGTTTGAAAAACCTAAAAGGAAAGGGAGGATTGGGGAGGGGGAATCGCCATTGCTACAACTGCAAGCCACTCACTCTATTGACATAAACAGTAGCCTGATGTAGAAACTGCCCAAATCATTTTATTCCAGAATGATTAGCTAAGCAGTGTCGACTGTCTACAAGGCGAGCTAACTTTTTTTTGGGTACATTGACGGGGAGAGAGATCGATCTCGAATCTTTTATATAAAGAACCCATTTGACCATTAGGCCAAAAGATCCTAATCAAGAGCAAGCTAACTTTAAGAAATATTTGATAATCCACTTTAGATTAGTAAGAAAGTCATTCTACAACAATTGTAGGGAAATATGGCGATTTTTTCTCCTCTGTCTAATGCAAGAAAGACAAGGAAGATACTAATTAATAAAATGATAACTCAGTTTGCAGCCTATTTTCTTGTAATCAGTGTTCTCTAAACCCTTGCAGTCTATCCATACCAGCTCGCTAGCAATAAAAGCATCTCTGACCAATGGGTACCAGACTACCGTAATAACCATTCTTGGCTGCAGTCACAACTTGGAAGTTAATGGCCACAGAACATTTATAATGAACACTTCAACATAGAAAATAAGAAGAGGGGAAAACCAAGTTTTGTTAAAGCAGAAACAGCTAGTCCTTTCTTTCTCATTTCTTTTGTTTCTTCAATGCTTGGACCATCAATAGTAGTCTTTATCAGTCTAGGATATACAGGCTCGTGAGGTCTCTGTAAATTTTAAGAGAGCAGAGAGAAATGAGAATTGAAGAGAGTCAAGAGAATGTACAAATGCTTACTTGATCCTTATTGAGAATACAATTAAGGGTATATATAGGTTGTTAAAGGAAAAAGGTCATCCTTAAAACAATGATGAAAACATGGCCTAAAGTGATCCTTAAAACAAGGATGAAAACATTGCCTAAAGTAATCCTTAAATCAAGAATGAAAACATTGCATAAAGTAAGCCTTAAATCAAGGATGAGAATATGCTAATATGTCTCTCTATAATGCCCCCGCAAGATGGAGCATCCATCTCGGATGTCAATCTTGAACCGATGATGCAAGAACTGTTTTCGAGGAAGTGCTTTGGTGAGTGAGTCCGCCAATTGATCATTAGTATGAACATGAGAAACACGTAACCGATGATTAACAACCTGGTCACGAACAAAGTGAAAGTCAATGGCAATGTGCTTCATTCGTGAGTGGAACACCGGATTTTTACACAAGTATGTGGCACCAATATTATCGCAGTAAATTGTAGGTATAGTTGTAGGTGGAGCATGTAGTTCTTGGAGCAGATTGGTTATCCAGTTGAGTTTAGCAGCAGTCGAAGCTATGGAACGATACTCGGCTTCAGTAGATGAGTGAGCAACGGTGCATTGCTTTTTGGAAGCCCAACTGATTGGTGAGGCACCTAGAAACACAACATATGCAGATGTAGATGTGCGATCATCAGTGTTTCCTGCCCAATCATAGTCAGAGAAGGCATAGAGTTGCGGACGTGATTCTTTGCGAAGAAAGATTCCATGATCGAAAGTGCCCTTGAGGTACCGCAATAGACCTTTGACAGTGGCCCAATGATGTGAGGTAGGACAATGCATGAACTGTGACAGTCTATTGACTGTAAAGGAGATATCATGCCTTGTTAAGGACAAGTACTGTAGTGATCCCAAGAACTGTCGAAACTGAGTAGCGTCATGGTGAGGGGTGCAGTCGTTGAGCGTTAGAGACTCGGTTGTGGATAGGGGAGTGCTAACCTTTTTAGCATCAGCCATGTTTGCCTTGTGCAAGATGTCAAGTACATACTTTTGCTGTGACAAGAATAAACCAGTTGGAGTTGTGCGAGCCTCAACACCCAAAAGATATGATAAGGGGCCAAGATCCTTCAAGGAGAATTGGTTGGCCAACTGATCAATGAACTGCTGGACGAAGGCGGAATTGTTTTCTGTAATGATGATGTCGTCAACGTACACAAGCAAGTAGAGTGTGGTCTGTCCATGGTGAAAGATAAACAGGGAACTATCTGATTTAGAGTTCACAAATTTGTGAAGGAGTAGGAAGCCACATAATTCATGATACCATGCACGGGGAGCTTGGCGAAGACCATAGATGGCCTTGCGCAACTTGCAGACATGAGTAAGAAACTGTGGATGAATGAAGCCTTGAGGTTACTGCATGAAAACATTGTCAGAAAGTGTTCCCTGCAAAAAAACATTGTTAACATCCAGTTGTCGCAAGCCCCATCCAAAGGAGACTGCTAAACTTAGAATAAGGTGAATTGTTATAGGTTTTACAACATGACTGAAAATATCCGTGTAATCAATTCCGGGACGTTAATGGAATCCTTTGGCAACCAAACGAGCCTTATAGCAGGCAACAGTACCGTTGGGGTTCCGCTTAATCTTAAATATCCATTTGCACCCAATGATGTTTTGTGTGTGGTGATGGGGTACAAGAGTCCATGTGGAGTTTTTAAGAAAGGTGTCATACTCATCACTCATCGCCTTACACCATTGAGGGAATTTTTTGGCTTGGCAATATATTGTGGGTTCAGGAGGTTCATCGGGTTTGGAGGTGGTGGTGTGAAGGTCAAATATTTTGCGTGGCTTGAAGATATTATGTTGGGACCGGGTAGTTATTTTTTGTGGTGTGGGCAATTTGGATGGAGCAATCTGTGAGGGAGATGAATGAGGAGAGGAATCATGACTTACCCGATTTGTAGAGGAGTCCAGGGAGTGTGATTGGTGCAAGACAGAGGTAGGCAGCGTGATATGAGGATCCACTTGTTCATCAGTATCATGATTTGAGGAGTGTGTATTAGTGGGGGCAGCTGGTGGAGGAGAACTTGATTGTATGTGATTTAATGTAGATAGGGAAGGATATGAAGGTGCCTGATTGTGATTGACAGATTCACGAGATGTTGACTCGAGATTTGTGGAAGGATTGGAGAGATTTGAGGGACACCATTGATGTAGAGATTCTGTGTTAATTCATGGTTCATGTATGGAAAGTTTTTGAAATGAAATTGAGACTCAATAAAAACGATATGGCGAGTAATAAAGGTTTTTGATGTGGATGGATCAAGATAGATATAGGAATTGTGAGAGAGTGAATAACCAATAAATATGCATGGTTTTGATCGTGGAGCTAACTTATGAGTGGAATAGGGACGGAGCCAAGAGTAGCACAGACAGCCAAATACTTTCAGTTTGTGATAATTTGGTTGTTTGTGAAATATTTTTTCGAATGGAGAGTGGGATTTAAGGACTGGTGTGGGCATACGGTTAATAAGATAGGTGGCTATTTGGAATGCTACAGACCATAACCGTAAAGGTAGTAAGGCTTGGTGAAGTAAAGTGAGACCAGTTTCGACTAGATGCCGATGTTTTCTTTCAGTGGAGCCCACTAATTGAGGAGTATATGGAGGAGATGTGAGGTGTTGAATACCAAAGTTAGATAGGTGATGAGCCAAGCTTTGATATTTACCACCTCCATCGGAATAAACTGTTTTTATTTTCAATCGAAAAAAGTTTTCGACTAATTTCTTGAATTTGTCAAATATGAGAGGAACATTGGATTTGTGTTTGATAGGATAGAACCAAGTGTATTTTGTAAAGTAATCCACAAAAACTATATAGTACCGAAAATTGTCATAAGAAATGATTAGTGATGGTCCCCAAACATCGGTATATAAAATTTCTAACGAAGAAGTACATGACACACTTGTTAAGCAAATGGAAGTCTGTGACTTTTATTGTAGAGACATGAATCACAATGACTAGAAAGAGACTGAGATACAGGTAGAGAAAATGTAGTTACTAATTTTTTTTGAATGGATTCGGAAGGATGGCCTAGACTGCGGTGCCATAGGTCGGCGGTAGTTGTTGTGGTGGTTGTGTATGCTGTTGGAATAGATGCAAAGGATGGTGATGATGACATAGATGGCCACTCATAGACATCGTCCTTATTCTGGCCTCGCACCAAGGATGCCCTCGTACTCAAATCCTTCACAATAAAAGAATCATGAAAGAATTCAATAGATGTGGCATTTTGTTTGCAAAATTGCGAAACTGAAAGTAAATTCTTTTTGATGTGGGGAGCACACAACACATTATTAAGATTAAATGAGATATTTGAAGATGTGAGTTTTGTAGAACCAATATGAGATATTAGAATACCGTTACCGTTGCCAACACTTCATTCCCATTTTAATTTGAGTGAACAGAGAGGTTTTGCAAGTCAGAGGTAATGTGGTGCGATGCACCAGAGTCAACTAGCCAATTGTTGCGGTTGGATTGTTGATCTGTGGTCAAGTGATTCTCCTGAGGCCAGCTGGGATTGTGGTTTGGCCTTGCTTGAGACCGACAAACCTTTTCTGTGTGTCCAATTTTGTCACAAAGTTGGCATATTGGCTTAGGTTGTCTATGGTTGCTGTTTGGTCGCCATGGTTGATGTTGTGAGATCCTTGCTGGAGCAAAATTTCCTACTGTGTTATAGGAAAAATTGCTGTTGAAGGGGGAGTTATGAAAACCTTGATTTCCGGATTTGGTCTATGGATTGCTGGAGAATGACCTATTGCCATAATTGTTGTTTCCCATTCTATTGTTTTGATGATTTCCAGAACCTAACCTGTTTTTATTGTTGTTGGAGCGATGATGGTTGTACTGAGCAGTGATTGGTGTTGTCACTTTCTTCCCTTCTTCTCGTTTTAGAAAAGTCTCATGATCTAGAAGCTTATCGTGAAGCTCTTTGAATGTCATAGTTGTTTCTCTTGTACGTATGGCTGCATTCAGTTCTTTATAGTCATTACTGAGGCCATGGAGGGTGTGAACGACAATCTCAGCATCACTCAGAGGGTGTCCAATCAAGGTAAGGTCGTCAACAATCGTTTTGATGTGTTGCATGTATTCGGCTATGGTAGTGCCTTCTTGAGAGATCCTCATGAGTGTGGAAAGAAGGGAGAACATTCTGGTATTCGAACGATTGGCAAAAGTTGTTTCCAGCTTATTCCACGCTTCAGTAGAGCACTTGCAGGTGGAGATAAGTGGTGCAATGGTACTTGCAAGGGAGGCCTGAATAGCCTGCAGTACTAAACGATCTTGACGCAGCCACTTCTTGTGGTCTGGGTTCGGAACAGACTCAGTTCCTCCAGTTGTGTTGATGGTGGATGCAGGACAGGGATGTGTGCCATCGACATAACCTAGCAAATCATAACCAAACAGTAAATTAGAGAATTAAGATCTCCAAGAGGCATAGTTACCACCTGCAGATAGCTTGAATGGGATTTGGGATGCAGTATTGATAGAGATTAGATTGTTGGTTTGTGCTGAAGGGTTGATACTAGTTGATACAACAACCGGTGTTTTAGAGATTGAGGAGTTTGATGAATCTGATGAGTTGATTGGAGATGACATTGTAGAGAAAGGGAAAAGGAAACAAAAAAAAAGAGGGAGATATGATGATTGGTTTTTTTTTTTTTTTTAAGCTCGGTGATTTGAGGGCTCTGATACCATGTAAATTTTAATAGAGCAAAGAGAAGTGAGAATTGAAGAGAGTCAAGAGAATGTACAAATGCTTACTTGATCCTTATTGAGAATACAATTAAGTGTATATATAGATTGTTAAAGGAAAAATGTCATCCTTAAAACAATGATGAAAACATGACCTCAAGTGATCCTTAAAACAAGGATGAAAACATTGCCTAAAGTAATCCTTAAATCAAGAATGAAAACATTGCATAAAGTAAGCCTTAAATTAAGGATGAGAATATGCTAATATGTCTCTCTATCAGTCTCCACAACATTAATGGAAATCACTAGCCTTTTCTTGGGAACATAGTTCCTACCTCTATACAATACAAGTGTACCACCATATCTATTGATGATCTTTATGAAAATAAGACAAAGGCAGAGAAATTAAGAGGTGGGGGAGCTCATTTTTCTAGGGAGACACTATTCTTAGCCTCACACGAGATTTACTCTCTTGAATGACAGTATGACACTTTTCCTTTAGAGTAGTAACAGGACAAATAAGAGAAAGAAGATATAAGAAGATTTCATTAATGTCCTAAACTGAGTCTGTTGAGAGATTGGAGTGTCTTAGACTTCCTGAGCTATTAAGAGACCGAAACCATCACAAGTGTACCACGGATTGAACAATAGGAAATCTCTGAAAATTTTGATATTCACAATTTCACATTCATTTTTTTTTTGTACAACATCAAAATCACTTTTTTCAAGGACCAGATATACATCTCTTTATCAATTTCAAAATTAATTTTATTGTGCTGCTACGAATTAAAAGATAACAAGCAATACTGTGTGTTGATGCTTAAAATGTGGTTGGGCTGGAGGTCGATGCATCAGTGGGGGACCTGCACCAGAAAATAAAAGTGAGCTAGAAAGTTGTCGGAAAAGAGGAGGGGGGTGACACGCTCCAAAGCTTTTGAGGAGTGGAGAGAATTATGGTACTAGCGTTTTTAGTAAGAATTTAAAAGTTTCTTCAATGGTTTGGATTCACATACTTTAGGTTTTTTATAGTAACTCAGGGGAAGGTTGATCACGTGGACGGGATGGCGTAATCCCTGAGATCCCGCTTTTCTGTTGAGAGATCTCGATCGCGTGTTCAGACGAGGCTCAGTCCCGTTAATCACGCTTTGCCTTGACAGTTGCGTGACCTACCTACTCCGCGTGTCCTCTAGCTACATGATGGGGAAAGGATCTGCGTGTTATTGACCTATTAGTGAGAGGTGGCTTTACGTGTTAATGGTCTATTGGTAGGAGGTGGCTTCACGTGTCAATAATCTATTGATGGGGGTTTTTATGGGCCACATCATTGTGAAAACTTAAGAGTGGAGAAATAATATAAGTCTTCATTTCTTTTTATCTATCCCAATAATCAAAATTCTTTTATCCAAGAAAAAAAATCTATAATTCAGTAATCAAACAAACAAAGATTTAATCAAACGGTAGGAACATTTGAGGGGCGACTCTCTCTTTGTTGTGAGATGGGCTTACTTGTATTAGGCTGTCAATACAAGTCTTCTTTCTGTCGGAAAAAAGTAGATCAACTCAAATATTATCTGTTTAATTAAGCCCATTACTTTTAAATTCAAACATTTATTTATTACACGGATAATAAACACAATTCATATATATTTCGTTTGATAAACAGTACGTATTAAATTAAAAAGCATATAAACACAACCCACTTAATTTTTTTTATTAAAAAATTACTAAATAATTATATCCACGAGAAAATTAACTTGTTCAACTTGTTTATTACTGAAGTACTACCATATGCTAACATCACACTAAATCACTAACCATGTTACATAAGTGATTATTCAAAATACTAATAGAAGTGAAAACAATGGTTTAGAGAACTTAATGGGTTAAAGCGGGTTATGCCAAATTAAATGGATTGCGTTGTGTACAAGTTGACCTGTGAAAGACGAGTCAATCCGACCCCTACTCGTTTTTTTTGTGGTTCATCTTTGGGTTGATCCGAATTTAACCAAAACCTGTTTAATCCCAACCCAAACCTATTAACCTTATGTCGGGTCACCTGTCATATCAATAATTGCCACCTTACTGCACACCGCTCTCTCTTAATTAAAATATCTGTTAAAATTTTATTTTGAAAGAAATTGATCCTAAAAAGATTATTATAAAATGATATCCAATTTAAACTGTGATTTTTTATAAATTAATAGTTGCATCTCTCTTCAAGTTGGAATCATCACTTTCAATTATTAAAAATTAGTAATTAAAATACTACAATGCTTTAATGACTTGTTTAAGTAAGAATATAGAATCCACGGTTGTAAGTTTAATTCAGCGTTTAAACTTTTATTTATGTGAAAATTATATTTTAATTTAGATCTGAATTATTATTGCACTAATAAAAAAGCATAAACTTAAAAAAAATTATATCTTTAAATGTAAATTCATTAAAAAAAATAAAATGATGCAACATTTTGGTTAATTCCCTCAATATCAAGATAGTTGCTCATGAAGATGACTTCATGAGTATGTTCCTATAAAAGTTTCAATTTAATTTTGTTATTCTCATTTCTTAGGCCGAGGTTGAGACTATAAGTTTTTGAATTCGATTCTTATCATGCGTGAGTTATATATTTGTCTGATTTATATATATATATATATATATATATATATATATATATATTATTTTAGGTGGGTGATAATAATATTATAGGTTTTTGAATAGGTAATGAAATACTATTTATATATAGTATCGCTTTAATTGGAAAAAAAAAAAGAAAAAAATATTGTTCTTTTCTTCCCTTTTAAGTATTGTCTTAACCTAACCATGTTGTTCTCAAATCTATATGTTAAGCGTCATGCTTTATTTCAAACTAAATTTTGTTTCATTCAAACTTTTTAGTGAATTTGTACATACATATATATTTAAGTACCGATGGTTTGAACATAACTTAATTAATAATCACACACTTTTTAATATGAAGTTCATTCAATTATGTTTTGTTTTATGCAAAACTCTAAATCTTGGTTGTTGAACCTTTTTTCTGCTCATTTTGTTTCCCTCTAATTATAAACAAAAGGTGAAACCCATCTAAGATGAGCAAAATCATTAGTGTTAAAATACTATTTTTAGGAAACTTTTAAGCTATTCTCTAATACTGAAAGTTTGACTTTCTTGAATTAGAATTTAAGGAAAAAGGGTTTAAGCCTCTTTCTTCTCAAGCAACTGCTCCCTTAACATTTCTTAATCATCTTTTGAGAGTGTTAAAAAAATGTTTGGTTTGAAATTTCTAAGATAATAACATATGGCATAGCCCACAATTTTTACCCCTTAAAAGATTAACATACTTCAGTTAATTGACCAAGAATCATCTCAAAGAAAAATTACCATTAATTCCTTAGTCAGAGAGAAATATTGTAAATTAACAGAAAGGGAAGTTGGAAAATTCAGCACAGATTCTCAAAAGAAGCAATCTTGGGCCAAACACGACACAACATCATGTTTGTTATTTTCCCTTTAAGGTTTCCTAACCAATATAACCTCAGCAATTTTGAACCCAAATGAAGTTAAGCTTACGTCTCCAGCTTGTACTCATCCAACATTTTTTTGTGTGGATATTGTTGTCAATTCTTTAATAAAACCTCCCTATATGGTTTCATGCCATTAATAGAGAGAAAATTATAAACAGAGGCACAAAGCTAATAACTTGACACAAAGCTAACAAAAACAACAAACATTTCTAAGCATGGGGAGACTGAGATTTCCATGCTTCTTTCCTACTTGTCAGCTTCTTCTTCTTCTTCTTTTGATCTTAATAGGTCTTGTGGCTGCAAATAGAGAGAAGCAAAAGGTGATCACACTCTTTTATTTATCATATATTAATTCTTCGTATTTTCAGGTTCTTTCGATACTAGCTGTACAATTAATTTTCTTGGCAGAAATTGTGAACATTTAAATGTACAGGAATTTTACATTGTTTACTTGGAAGATTATCCTGTCAGCAAAGACGATGCGATTCAAACACACATCAATATCCTCTCATCGATGAAAGGAAGGTAACGTAGTTTTAGTTTTTTATTATAAAAAAAAGTTTTCAAAATAATTTTTGATAAAATAGCAATGAAATTTAAAATTGAATTCAGTTTCGTAGAATCACCTTTTGATTCTTCCTAGAAACGTTTTTTTAAAGTGTTTGGTGTAGGTTCTGTTTATTGAAAACAAAAATGGTTTCAGTGTTGATGATCAGAATTCCAAAGGGTACATGATTTTTTTTTGTTGACTTACCAAGTTTTGTTTTTAACAGTGACCATGAAGCTAAGGAGTCCATTGTCTACAGCTATACAAAAAGCTTCAATGCTTTTGCTGCAAAGCTATCTAAAGATGAAGCCAAAAAGTTGATGAGTACGTAAAAAATCTTTCATTAATTAAATTCCCTTCTGTTTACATGATCAGTTTAAGTACTAATTAGATTAAAATTTATGAAATTGTTTTTGAAAAATATTGTTTAGGCATGGAGAAAGTGCTTTCTGTGCTTCCAAATAGGTACCACAAACTACACACAACAGAATCATGGAACTTTTTAGGGCTTCCTCTAGAAGCCAGAAGAAATTTGATAACGGAGAGAAGCATAGTTGTGGGTCTCCTTGATACAGGTTTATTCATTTTAATTAATCAAATATTTTCAATATTTTTGTTTTTAAAAAAGAATATAATTAAAACAATTTGCATATACTGATTTGCCCAGGGATCACCCCACAATCAAACAGCTTTAAGGATGATGGCCTTGGTCCTCCACCTGCCAAATGGAAAGGAACTTGTGGTCATTTTGCTAATTTCTCAGGATGCAACAAGTAATATTCATTTCCCCAAGTTAAAAAAATGGGCATAGTAGTTCATATAGTGCTGAGCAGCTCCTTCTCCTTTTTTTTTTAAAAAAAAGAAGAAAAATTCGTCATTTTTTGGAATTATTAATCCTGATTTGATAGCAGAATAAAAAAACATAAATTGATTTAAGAAATCATACTAATAAATTATATATGTCTAATTCAATCAGAAAACCCTCTCATTTTTCATATTCTTCTAAGTGATTTATAAACCACATTTTTAAGGAAATGAAAAAGAAACAACCAAACAACATTTCAAACAATTTCTGAAAGTGGCCTATCATTTAGGGATGGCAGTAGATCGGGTTTGCGTTTGGGTGTAGAGAGTATCTAACCCATCCTCATTTTCGTTTATATAAATTATCTTCGTCTATATTTCTATCTCCGATGAAATTTTATTTTGTCTTTCATCTCATTTTCACTTATATAAATTATCCATGTTTTTAATTGCTAGAGCTTTCACAACATTTAGTTCTAATATGGAATCAAAATATTTAGTCATGCCAACAAAAATAAGTGATACAAAATAAATGTTCAATCCACGCAAATACGGGTTTCTCGCGTCACAATTACATCTAATTATGGTAAAATTAATGACAAAAGGCAGTTAAGAAACCTTAAAACCTTTTATATATATATATATATATATATATATATATATATATATATATATATATAAAAAAGAAAAATGCATAAAAATTTGATGGAAATTTGAAGATCGGGTTTGGGTGGTAAATGGGTGGAAATGCTTTCTCTCTTTGTTAGAGATTTTTAAAAGTCTCGTAACCATTCCATGAGGATAAAATCTCCTCCAAACCCTTCTCAGTCAGGTTTGGAAGGGGAGGTCTCCATCGAAATCGAGACTTTTGCTATCAGTGCTATCATTTAATTAAGTTTGATGGTTAAGATCACTGACAACATGCTACCGAAATTACGTTTATCTTATAATTCCTTGTTTCTGTTTTAATTTCACTTTTTTTAGGAAATTAACAATATATAAGGTGAATTTGGTTTTCCAATTTTGGTAGTTCAAAACTTTAGAATTCATACTATATTTTTAGTAATTGAACACTTTAAAACTTTGAAAAAAAATGTATATAGCATATATGGTTAATTAAAATGCTAATTGCAACATCCTTTCTCTTTGGCCATCCTTCATTTATAGCAAACTCATAGGAGCCAGATACTTCAAGCTGGATGGAAACCCAGACCCCAACGATATCTTATCGCCGATAGACGTTGACGGCCATGGCACCCACACGTCATCAACCCTAGCAGGTAACATAATCGCCAATGCAAGCCTTTATGGACTAGCCAAAGGGATGGCTCGTGGTGCAGTACCATCTGCTAGGGTTGCTATGTACAAAGTGTGTTGGGCGAGTTCAGGGTGCTCGGATATGGATATACTCGCTGCCTTTGATGCTGCCATTCATGATGGTGTTGATGTTTTATCAATCTCTATCGGTGGAGCGCCCGAAAGTTATGCGTCGGATTGTATATCAATCGGTGCATTTCATGCCTTGAAGAAAGGTATTATCACCGTGGCATCAGCTGGAAATGATGGACCGAGTTTGGGAAGTGTCGCCAATCATGCACCGTGGATTTTAACCGTGGCAGCTAGCGGCATTGATAGGCAGTTTAGGAGCAAAATCGTGTTGGGGAATGGAAAGACCGTATCAGTAAGTATTATGACAAGCTAGAGATGTAGGCGAAATTATTCAACCATTTCACTTGGTTTCTAAAACGGTTTCTAACTTTCCGTTTTTTTATAAAAGAAACTAATTCAAACACACAAGAAAAAATGATTTTTGAGAGAACCAAAAAATTGAAAAACAAATTCTAAAAAATCAAATTTAACTTAAAATCCAGTTTTTAATTCCGCGATTATTTTAGTGAAACCTGTTTTAAAAACCATATTGGCAATTGAAAACTGAAATTACAGCTAGAACGACAATACTCTCCATGCAATTAATCAAATTTTACATAGTTAATACTTATATATATTTTTTTGGATGATTATGTAATACATGTTGACCAAATTATTAAGTAATTAGTAATTTTATGTAATGCAGGGAGTTGGAGTGAACACATTTGAGCCTAAAGACAAATCATACCCACTTGTTAGTGGGTCTGATGTAGCCAAGAACTCAGCAAGCAAGGATAACGCAAGGTACTACTTTTTTTTTTTGTTAATTGATCAGTTATACATTTTTATTTTTTTTATTTCATATATATTGACGGAAAAGGGAATTGAATCTGAATCGTATCATCCAAGATTCGAAAATGACTGTTAAAACAAAATGCTATATTTTCAAAGGAAAAATAGATACTCCATCTAAGAACATTTAGCTTTTAATCAATGGCAGGTTTTGCATTGATGATTCACTAGACCCCGTCAAGGTGAAAGGGAAGATTGTTCAGTGCAAGCTAGCAACATGGGGTTCTGATTCTATTGTCAAAGGAATTGGAGGAATTGGGACTATAGTAGAAAGTGCGCAATTTCTTGATGCTGCCCAAATTTTTATGGCACCAGCAACCATGGTGAATGACACTGTTGGCGAAACCATTAACAATTATATACATTCCACAAGGTATAAATTAGAGAAATAAGCCGCCATAGAAGCGATTGTCTTTTCAAGTTTTCTGTTAACTACTCTAAACAGTGAGATGAGATTGTCCTTTTTTGCAAAAATTGAGAAGAAATTGTAGTTATAGTCAAATATAATTGTAATTTATCCTTGCTTATTTGACAGTGAATGATTAGCTTCCATGTCCACAATGCAGATCACCATCAGCAGTTATATACAAAACCCAGGGAGTGAAAATCCCTGCTCCTTTTGTAGCTTCATTTTCATCTAGAGGTCCAAATCCAGGATCAAAGCGACTTCTTAAGGTACGCACTATATTTGAATCGAGGGAAAATGGAGGTAAAAGAAAAGAAAAGATACCTGTACGAAACGGTACACATACCTTTTCTTTTCTTTTCCTTTTCTCTCTATTCTCTTTGATCCAAACACGGACTCACATCTTTAATAGAGAGACTTTTTTCTCCTTTTTCAACCATAAAAGTTAGTGGTAAATAACTGAACCTGTGTTTTTTTGGTGAACCATCCGTGTTACAGCCTGATATTGCTGCTCCTGGTATTGACATCTTGGCCGCTTACACCCCTATGAAGTCACTAACTGGATTGAAAGGTGACACCCAATATTCAAAATTTACTCTCATGTCTGGCACTTCCATGTCCTGTCCTCATGTTGCTGGTGTAGCTGCCTATGTCAAGTCATTCCACCCAAATTGGACTGCAGCGGCAATCAAATCTGCTATCATGACCACAGGTAAAATTAGTTGAAGAAATCATTTTATGGATAATTGTGCTGCTATCTGGCACTTATGATTAGTGAATGTTTATCTTTATTTCACTTTCGTCATGGCTAACACTTTCAAATCAATCTGTACAATCAAGCAAAACCCATGTCCCGCGAGATGAACAATGATGCTGAATTTGCACACGGTGCTGGTCAATTGAACCCCACAAAAGCTGTAAGCCCTGGCTTAATCTATGACATGGATGAGATGTCTTACATTCAGTTCTTATGCCATGAAGGCTACAAAGGATCTTCTATGGCTGCCTTAGTTGGTTCAAAATCCATTAATTGTTCTTCATTGATTCCTGGCCTTGGCTTTGATGCACTCAACTACCCAACTTTTCAACTCACCATGAAAAATGACAGAGAATCCAAGGTGACTACTTTCAGGAGGAGAGTCACCAATGTTGGCCCTGCTTTATCAATCTACAATGCCACTATTAAAGCACCAGAAGGAGTTGAAATCAGAGTTAAGCCCATGAGTTTATCTTTCTCTTCTGTGTTGCAAAAGAGGAGCTTTAAAGTTGTGGTAAAGGCAAAACCTTTGGCAAGTGGACAAATGATTTCTGGTTCACTTGTGTGGGAAAGCTCTGCTTACATTGTGAGGAGTCCCATTGTCGTTCATAGCCCACAAGAAGACTGATTGTTATTGGGCTTGTATCACTTGAATGCTTATGTAACAAAGGAATTCTTTAGTAATTATGTGTGGAGAATAAATTCAGACTTGAATAGATTATGATCGGTTTCATTAGTAATTGATCCAAATCGAATCGTCAACACAAAAAAAAAAAAAAAAAATTGAATCAATTTGAACCTGATTTTAATCGGTTAGGATGAATTCTCTTATCTTTAGAATTCAAAATCAAATGATCTGATGATTAATAATTAAATCAATGTTTTCAAACTCCCCAAATAAACAAAACATATTAAAATCAATATATGTCTCACATCAATCAATAAAAATATAGTTCTTTGATGATGATGAATGGGTTGAGGGTATCAAATTTGTTGGCTTTGTTGGTTTTTGATTTGGGTTTGGGTTAGAGAGTAAAACTAGGGATAGGTGTGGGCTTGAGACTCCTTGTTTTTTTTCCCCTTTGGTTTTCAAATTTTGTTTCATGGTGTAGTATGTAAGCCCAACATAAGACTTATCCCTATTGGGCCAACAAAATATGTAAGCATGTCATACCCTACAATCTACATCATCATCTGCACTGTTGGCAAAAAAGCCCAGATAGGTAAATATTTGGGCTTAGGAAAAATAAAAGAAGAGAATTTATTTATGGTCTGAATTTGGGTTACTCGAAACTCGGGCTCGGACTCAATATTATTAGAATTTGTTTAAGAGAATTTATGAAATAATTTATATTTTTTATAAATGAAAATTACCTCAAATAATGAAATGATTTGTGTTTTTAAAAATTAAATTTATTTTTAAAGAATTGTTTTTTTTTTACTGTTTTGCTAAACACTAAATAATTTATATATTTAAAATTTTCCTTAAGGACAAAGCCTCGAGCTCAAGTTGTCAATTCCAAGTAATGCTCTTTTTCATCTACAAGTTTTTAATTCTTCAATTCTCATTCAACATATTCTCTTCTATACAGAGGGAAGAAGAAGGGTACACTTGAAATCTCTCTCTCTCTCTACTGTGCTATTTTTTTTTCCTTGTTCAGGGTCTCTGCTCTGTCTCGATTTATACATTACAAATGCTAATGCCTAGCAACAATGCTTTTTGGTATTACTGCAATTAAAATCAATAGATTTAAATGCCCTTTTGCAGAACTTTTAAGATTAGATTTTAGTCCTGTTGGAATATTTATCCACAAGCACTTGATTTTGTGACAGTCATCCTTGCCTGAGCTCACATTTAACTACATGAGTATAAGAAGTTGTTGCCCAATATTTTGGATCAAATATATGATTTAATGCAAAATTAATGCTTTATAATTTAAGTAGTAATTAATGTTCTTTTTTTTCTTTCTCTTTGCAGCCACCATGATCTTTAGCAGCCTGGCCTCCAATATTACTAGCCCAACTTTACAGAAAATAGATAAAAGAAGTGTATCTAAACTATTTGTGCAGCCTAAATTACAGTTCTTCACAGATAACCCTTTTGTCATGAAGGAATTTCACTTGTCCTAATGATGAAATTCTCCAGCCTGAATTACCCTTCATTTGCAGTGAACTTTAAATTTAGTGCCCAAAATGTACAGTGACTTATAAGAGGACTGTGACAAATGTTGGGATTCATAGAAGTAATTATGCAGTGCAAGTTGATGAACCTGAGGGAGTACTGATAAGAGTTGAGCCTAAGATTTTGATTTTTGAGAAGGTTAGTGAGAAATTAAGTTATAGTGTGACTTTTGTTGGTTTGGAGAAAGCAGCAGCATCAGCAAATTCATCTTTTGGAGCTTTAGTTTGGGTTTCTGGGAAATATGTTGTTAGAAGTCCAATAGCAGTAACCTGGCAGTAGATGTGATTGAAGAAGAAAAAAAAAGTTGTTTTATCTTTGTGTGTAATTTATCTAGTTGCTTAAACAAATCAAGATCCTACCTTGCTTAATACTCTTCATTTATCATTTTAATTAATGTTTAAAGTCAAACAATGCTAACCCACATAATTTAATTTCTTGTAAAAGATTCTAAGTTAAGCCCAATATTTTCTTGGACGTGAGAAAATAATTGGTGTAACAAGGGATAGCGTGATAAGTAATGGTTGCGTGTATGCTTTTAGCATGTTTACAGAAGGAAAAAAAAAAAAAAAGTTTCTTGGCCATTTTATTGAAAGACTACTCTCATGGAAGTTTGTACAGTACAAGAAAGATACATAGTTTTAAAATATATATGTAAGATATAGTCCTGTACCCCAATTAATTTGAAATAAAATTATCATTCACGCTTCATCTGAGTAGAGATTTTTTTTTGGGGTTTCCAAATTTTACGTCCTCCTCGAATCAGACAAATAAAACGGAAACACTATGTTAATGCATGTCACAAAGGTGCGTGTGACACATTGTGGCTTCATTTGGTGGAGATCGACCGTCAGACTTGAAGGATTGATCGATCGGATGATTTCTAACTTTTCTGTGATGATGATTTTGGACAGTTGTCGTCGAAAGACAAAAATGTAGTTGGGTAAAAAAGGAAAAAACGAGCGACGCGTGTGACATCATTGGCTGATATCATAATTTTTTTTTACTATATTGTAACGATAGTTTCTAACGATTGTTTTCTAAAAACGAAAAAATATAAGTTGACAGAAAAAGAAAAGGAAAAGAACAAGTATTAAACTTTGTCGAAAGGTAAATCGACAATGATTGACTTCGTCAGTATTGACGTTACAAATTTTTGTCTATTTATTTATCGAAAATCGTAATAACTTTTCAATAGATTAAAAAAGTTTTATTGAATTATTATTTTACTTTTGTATTTATTTTACAATAAACTCATTATCTAATATATTTTAATTTAAAATAAATGTAAAATGCTAACTTACCCATTAAATGAGTAAATTAACATTTTCATGTCTATTATATACTTAGTAATATATATAATATGCGAATTGAAGCAAATTCCTACTTGTAAAAACCAAATAAATCACACCATCAAGATAATAAATATCAACGTAATAAAATTGATCTGGCGAGATTGATTCATTACATGATCATAATGTAGTACATTGTAATTTATATATTAAGTTATTGTTTTAGCATCATATGATTACTAATAAATCTTTACGGTACCGTATTAATTACCATAAAATCCATTAGGTGAGATTAACACTATATTATTATATTATTAGTGAAAGAAATGTTTTTTTTAAATTAGATCTATAAAAAATTTATTATATAAAAATTTATTTTACATTATAAAAAGATAAAACTTTAAAAAAAAATTTGAAGTCAGTTGAAAATATAGAAGAAAAAAAAATATATAATCATTACGTATACTTTGGGTAGCTTTTATATATCATCCACAAACCATTGTTACCCACGTGGCTGATCGATGGCAGCTTGCGCTTTTGTTCCCGTTCTAGAATGCAAGCAGAATTCAAACAGAGCTGAAACCTACACTTGGGCAGTCTTAAATTTGCAACGTTGTCAACGCGAAAAAGACTTCTTCAAATGAAAAAAAGTAAAATCTTTTCACTTTTTCTTTCTCTTCTTTCTTTCTATGTTGTCGTCCTTCTTCTTTGAAGGTTCCAGATAGTTCCATTCGTCTTCTTCTTATTCAATTCCCACAAGGTAACTTTGTTCCTCTCTCTAAAGGGGTTTATATTTTTTTTCTGATAATCTGCTGTCGAATAGAGACAACCCCAATTTGAGATATCGCCTGTTTTTTACTTTTGTGATAAACAGATATCTAATTCTTAATTCAATTATCATCTCTCAAAATTTCGTTCCTTTTTGCATTTTTGCTATTCTGTGTCATCTTTCAATTCAGTTCCTGTTAATATTTTGAATTCTACATTGTAACTTAGAAACTAATTCCATTTTGATTCCTTAAACTTCTGAATAATTTGATATATTTTTGTAGAAATTCTCGTTTCATTATAATTGTAAAGAAGAATCAGAGTTCATTTTAGTGTTTGTTATTGAATGGATAATAACAACTATGGTTCTTCATCTTCATTCCCATATACATACCCTTATCATCAACCTCCATATCACGGGTACCCACCTCCCAATTCAGATCCATACCCACCTCCTCCCTATCAACACCCTTACAATTCCCCTCATTACCTATACCCATATCCTTCATATGCATCAGCTCCACCAGCTTCTTCATTATCCTATTCGGGCCCCTTAGACCATCAACATCGTCCACCGACACCTTCTTCAACATCCCATTCGGGTCCCTTGGACTATTCCCACCGTCCACCACCACCTTCTTTAACTTCCCATTCGGGTCCCTTGGACTATCAGTACCGTCCCTCTATAGCATCCCATTCAGTTCCCTTAGATTATCACAGCTGTTCACCAAGTCATTCAGGCCCCTTGGACTATAACCACCAATCACTGAATCAATCAGGTCCAATTCCTTATACATATCCATACCCATCTGCTCCGATTCCCCAAACTTCTCCTCAACCAACTCTTCAACACCATGCTAGTCTCAATTATGGCTCATCTTATTATACCTATCAACAATCCGGCGAATGTCCATCTACCGAGAGTAATTCCCAAGTGCCTCTACGAGCCAGTAGCTTCTCCAATCATCATTGGCAGGATAGTCCGAGTTCTTTGGGAACAAACCACGAAATTGTCACCACTAGCAGCGCCCCTTACCAATCTGTTTACCCGCCTATCGATGATCTTTTGAGTAATGTGCACATATCTGATAATCACCCCAGTGCCCCTGCATCACTCCCTGCACCTACGGTGCCACCATTGACCACTTCCTCTTTGAATAATCAGAGTTCAAGTTTGGGGCATGGTGGGCAGGGGTATTTTTATGGATGTGCAAATAACTCATTTTCTAGTAATGTGGAGGAGCCTTATTTTGGCCGAGTTGATTCGTCAACTCATTCTGTTTATGCCAAATGTGGCTCTTTTGGTGGATCACCACATAGTCCGAGTATGCAGATTGTACCATCTCAGAAAGGATCTTTGAAAGTTTTGCTATTACACGGGGATTTAGATATTTGGATTCATGGTGCAAATAATCTTCCCAACATGGATATGTTCCATAAAACTTTGGGGAATATGTTCGGGAAATTACCAGGGAACGTGAGCAACAAAATTGAAGGACATATGAATGGGAAGATTACAAGTGATCCTTATGTTTCAATATCAGTAGCAACTGCGGTAGTTGGGAGGACTTATGTGATTAGCAATAGTGAAAATCCTGTTTGGATGCAACATTTTTTTGTTCCTGTTGCGCATTATGCTGCTGAAGTGAACTTTGTTGTTAAAGACAGTGATATTGTTGGGTCACAGTTGATTGGAGTTGTAGCAATTCCAGTGGAACAAATTTACTCTGGAGCCAAAGTTGAGGGAAACTACCCAATTCTGAACAGTAGCGGGAAGCCCTGTAAGCCTGGAGCTGTCTTGACTCTGTCAATTCAGTACACCCCGATGGAGAAACTGAGCACTTATCATCACGGAGTTGGGGCTGGTCCTGATCATCAAGGGGTTCCTGGTACATATTTTCCTATTAGGAAAGGTGGAACAGTGACTCTTTATCAAGATGCGCATGTTTCTGATGGAAGCCTTCCAAATTTGAAACTTGATATGGGGATGTCTTATGTACATGGGAAATGCTGGCATGACATATTTGATGCAATTCGTCAAGCCCAGCGCTTAATTTACATCACAGGATGGTCAGTGTGGCACAAAGTTAGGCTGGTCCGGGATGAAGGTCTTGCATCAGATAGCACCCTGGGGGATCTTCTGCGGTCAAAGTCCCAGGAAGGAGTAAGAGTTCTTCTTCTTATTTGGGATGACCCAACTTCAAGGAGCATCCTGGGATATAAAACAGTGAGTGACTTATCTTGTATTTTTTCATTGCACTTATGTTAGAATTGGTGCATACTGTAGAACTCCGGACAAACACGAGTCCCGCTCTCCAGTGAGTGGGCGGGGGTCTCGCTCCCCCGTGAGCGAGTGGGGTCCCGCTTCTCGAAGAGCGGGTGGAGGTTAAGAGGCAGCGCCCCGAAACTTTTAGGTACTGTACATGAGTTGGGTTTGGTTTTTTGCTTGGCAGTTTTGGCTTGGGCCCATGAATAACCATAGTTCTGCAGCAGGGCGAAAATCCTAATTAGACCCTAATTAGGACGTCTTAAGTTGCTTATAAATACTCTTTATGTAGTGAGCATACATTGTAACGAGAGATTTGTGAGGTTGATAATAAGAAACTTCTGGCAGGACGTAGCCCTATTCTAAGGTGAACCTGGGTAAATCTTGTCTTTTTTTTTCCTGTTTATAATTCGTGTGATAGACAGGTCTTGAATCGTTCAACTTGTATATTATAGCTTCAGCATGATTATAGTCATCTATGAATGCTTATAGCTGTGTTTTCAATTAATTTTCAGTGACAGATTTGTTAGTGATTCTCTACATTTAGACCATGCAAACTTTGGAAGTTGACTTCCCATCAGGAAATAAAAATGTTGCCATAGCGCTAAAACTGAATTTAAGTTCAAAATTTGTAGCCATTTCTGTATGAGTCTGATAATGTATTGGCAGTCCTATAAATGAAATCATATTTATTATATTTTCTCGTAACTATGTGCTGCATCAGATATGGATAAGCACCACACCATCACAGATTTATACCGATTATAGGCGTAGGCTGGAGTTTTTGGTTTAGAACTCCAAATTGAAATGTAGTTCATACTGTATGTTGTTGTATGTTGATGCTTTAAGTTTTCCTGTTTCTTTATTTCGGGCTCTTTGATTGAGCTTTGCAAGCTTAATCCCCTAAATTTATCCATGATGCTGGGATTTGATGTCCATGCCCCTGATATTGTTTTCCTCAATTCACTTGCCCTTTGAATTTTTAATTGGAAAGCCCGGTTGAATATACTTTTCGAGTAAACCTCTTAACTCACGCAGGATGGGGTTATGCAAACTCACGATGAGGAGACACGCCGGTTCTTCAAGCACTCATCAGTTCAAGTGCTACTTTGTCCTCGGATTGCTGGAAAACGACTTAGCTGGATCAAGCAAAAGGTAACCCTTTTTTTCTTGTCCCCCTTTCTGGCATCTTTTTCCATGCTAGACACATATAATACTGTGCGAAATTCTAAATCAGCCAAGGTTTTATTTGATGTCTCTGTGTGGTATTCCTAGATTGTTAGGAATCAAAAGGGACATCTTATCGTTATTTTCTGGTGTAGTCATTGATTTGGAAATTTTGCCCTGAGTTTCTTCCGACCTTTTCTAATTATCAGGAAGTTGGAACAATTTATTCACACCATCAGAAAACAGTGATTGTGGATACTGATGCTGGGAATAATAAAAGAAAAATCATGGCTTTTGTTGGTGGACTTGATTTATGTGATGGACGATATGATACTCCACATCATCCTCTATTTAGGACACTTCAAACAGTGCATAAGGATGACTATCACAACCCTTCTTATACAGTAAGTTTTAAAATTTCTTTGTCTTCTCTTTCACTATCTTGAGTAGCTTATTTAGTTCAGTTGTATTTAGAACCACTTAACATGTCATTGATCGTATAGAAGAAAAGCAAATGTGATTTTACCTCAAAATTGAAATGCATGGAAAACTTATGTTTGTACGATCAAGATAATCCAAAGCAATATGACTTAAAATTTGAAGATGATTTTTATAAACCATGGAGATTGAGTTAGAGATGCAGCATGCTTTGAACTATAAAATGTTCACGATGCTGTCTGGCTTTTGTTAATTTTTGAGGAGGTATCAAGGTACACCAAGTCATTGCACAAGTATGCATATATTCCACATGAAGATGAATTAAATCTTTATTTTTGTTGTAATTGACAAATTAGACCCTTTACGAAGTGCAAATGTTAATGAAAAAGGATAAAATACACATTGTAGATCTGTTCTAAATGGATTCTTCCTATGCAGGAGAGGAGTTTCAGCGAGAGGCCTACTAGATAATGTAATAAAGAAAAGTAGAGAAAGGCATAAATTCCTTACTTCAGCAAACTATTGCAATAGTTTATGAGGGGGATTTTTTTCTAGGAAATATACCAGATGAACATAATAATAAGGGTAAATTACACAGACCTCCCTTGAGGTAGCGTATAATTGTAAGTACCTCTCTTGTATTTTCTAAAACTTCGCTTACACCCCTTATAGAAAAGATTAAATTTGATTTCATGTGATTCCATGTGATTAAACTTTCCTATCAAGGGGTGTAAATAAAAGTTTAGAAAATACAAGGGAGACGCTTACAATTATACGTTACCTCAAGGGAGGTCTATGTAATTTACCCTAATAATAATGTTAGAGAGGCAGTATTTTACTTAATTCCTTGAAATCATTGAACATGTGAGAAAGAAATGCAGCTTGCAGGTAGACCAATAAGCTTGTAAGGCGCTGAAAAAAAATCATGCTTCCTACGCTTTTTTTAGGATTCAAGCAACTGAAAATCTTTAGTGGAATCCACAGCTAGATGGGAAAAAAATTTGCTAACTTTTGTAGCTAATTGTTTATCAGGATAACCAAGTCAGTTTCTCTCTATTTGTGTTGTTACTTGAGCAGGGTGATGTTTCTGGTTGTCCAAGAGAACCATGGCATGACTTGCACTGTAGAATTGATGGTCCAGCTGCATATGATGTTCTTACCAACTTTGAGGAGCGCTGGTTCAAGGCTGCAAAACACAAAGGAATCAAAAAGCTGAAGTTATCATATGATGATGCTTTGCTTAGGATAGGAAGAATTCCAGATATTATAGGAATGTCCGATGCTCCAGTCAATGAGAATGCTCCTGAATCTTGGCATGTGCAAGTAAGTTTTCCTGTGGGCCTTGCCCCAGGTGTTAAAGGGGTGGGATGGGGTCTCCTGAATCTTTCTTAGCCAACTTATTTCTTTCCAAATGCAATTGAGATTAAATTTGCTATATTTTGTTGACAAGTTAAACTTTTTATTCATCGTTTTGTGGTTTCCTAAATACAGATTTTCCGTTCAATCGATTCAAATTCTGTTAAAGGATTCCCAAAGGATCCAAAAGATGCCACGAGCAAGGTAAGACGGAATCTTGTGATTTTGTTTTCTTTGTGTATGTGTGGAGAAATTGATTGCTCACTCCATTGTGGCAGAACCTGGTGTGCGGTAAAAATGTGCTCATTGACATGAGCATACATACAGCTTATGTGAAAGCCATTCGTTCTGCCCAGCACTTCATTTATATAGAGAACCAGTATTTCATTGGGTCCTCATACAATTGGAATGCGCATAAGGACTTAGGTGAGGAACTTTTATTTTTACATGAAGATATCATTTTGATAATCATGATAGGTTGATAACTAAACTTAGTTACCTTATTTGGTTTATGCGTGTCACTGTGAAGACTGCATCTTACACTTTCACCAGAATTTTCTAGTCTGCTGTTCAATAGGGTTAACGGGTGGACTCTGATTGGTGTAATGAATCTTGGATGTATACCCATCCCAATAAAAAGAATAAGGAAGAAGAACAAGAATCAGAAGCATGGATATGCATTTAAGAGATGTGAAAAGATTTGGAATGTACCTTTTGGAAAAAGTGGCTAGTTTAACAAACAAAGTTAGGGGTAGCAATTTTTTTTATAGCCAAACACAGATTAAACCAGATCTTGTGTCAGAAAAAATTTGTATTGGATGGTTATGTTCCATTATAAGCCTACCCTAGATCCATATGTGCCAATTTGAAAATTAATTTTGATTTTCTTGCCTATCCTACATCTGTTATGTGCTAATTTGACTATTAAAGTTTGATTTTCTTCATAGAACAGCGTAAACTGTCTATCGGTTCACGAATTTTGGCCACCCTTTTGCAGCATCTTTACTACCATAATTTTGTCTAGTTTCACTTTTACATGTACGTAATGATACCTCAGCGAATCTTAGCATTTTCAAACCACAGTTGAGCTTTCGATTAAATAGCAGTATGCAACATTAGGTTTCAACATTTCAAGGAGTGACCACTCAAGTTCCGCATACAGGTGATTGTGAGCACAATTAAGAAGGGATGGTTAGATTGAAGGCACTAATCTAAGTTTACAAGAAAAATAATGGACTAATGGTTAGTGGTAGTTAGAAGACATTTAGTCCTTTTAGCTTTACTAGAAGTTACAGCATGTAGCTGGTTTTAGTAGTTGATTTCTACAAATAAGGGACTAGGTATGGCCACAAAATTAGTTTAGATATTAGGCTGATATTATCGGATATTTTAAATACCACCTGATATTAAATACCACCTGACTGGAAAGCAATATGGCTAATAATCCGTGTTTATTAAATGCTGAACTGTAACTATACTCATTTTGCAGGTGCTAATAATTTGATTCCGATGGAAATTGCTTTGAAGATTGCTGATAAAATTAGAGCACATGAAAGATTTGCTGCATATATTGTTGTTCCAATGTGGCCAGAAGGTGTTCCAACTGGTGCTGCTACACAAAGGATTCTATTTTGGCAGGTGGGCTTCCTTTACAAATTTGGGAAGTTAAACTTATGTTCAGTCAGGAATCCAGGGTTTCTACCATATTATTATACTTAGGAATCCATCACGATTTAGTGCGTGTTTGAAAGCAAGTTCATGGAAGGAAAACTGTTAATACATGCCAAAATGATTTTTAGTGTGTCTTACATCTAAGATCTTCATTTCTATGGAAAAGGTGATGAGTCTGTGAAATTGACAATATATCACCTAGTCAGCAATTTCCTTTTAACCAGGGAAATGAGTGCAACTTTAATTGGCTAGCAATCAACTTGCTTAACTACTTCTTTCTTGGCCTTTTCTAGTCCAAAAATATTGCTCAATTGATTTGATTAAAATAAGAAACACTCATTTGATATTATGAAACTTAATGACTCACTATGATGATATTCTCCAATTCGATAATATGGAGCAAAGAACTTAAATTCGAATCACTCATTGATCTAGTAAAGTCTACAGCATGAATTTTGCTGTCAGTTTATTCTGAATTTATTATTGATGTTGCAGCACAAAACTATGCAAATGATGTACGAGATGATTTACAAAGCTGTGGTGGAGGTTGGGCTTGAGGATGCATTCTCGCCACAAGACTATTTAAACTTCTTCTGTCTTGGTAATCGAGAGGTCATGGATGGGTTTGACAATTCAGTCATAGGTACTCCCATTGGTACAAACGCTCAGGTATTCCATTCTTTATCCCTAAAACCATTTATTTTCTTAAGCCACTGATCATGGCTCTGCTTGCTCTTTTATAGAAATGCAAAAGCAACCTTGTATGTTGCAAGAAGCCATTTTTTGATTCAGTTTGTGACATGAAAAAATTATGGCTTCTTGATGTTAGTTTCAAAGAGGAGAACCATTTATGGAGTTCTGGGGTTTTGCCCCAACCAGCCTTTTTTCCCCCTTAAAACTCCCTCATTCCCTACATTTTATTTCTATCATAATTACTGTGTGAGTAGGTTTAAACTTTTTGAGTCTTCTAGAAAGATTTTAAATTTTCCTAATTATGTAGTTTTTCCAGTTTCAATTTTCTGAACTGGGATTTTCACAAATATATCTGCTGTATCTTTGTATGTGCAGGCACTTAGTCAGAGAAGCCGACGGTTTATGATTTATGTTCATTCAAAAGGTATGATAGTTGATGACGAATATGTCATATTGGGATCAGCAAACATCAATCAGCGCTCCATGGAGGGCACAAGAGACACTGAGATTGCAATGGGAGCCTACCAACCTCATCATACCTGGGCAAGAAAATTATCAAGTCCACATGGACAGGTAACCATAATTAGATAGTACACCAGTGAAAAGTTCTTATTATTTACTAAAGGAGCCAGTTGACCATCCAGATTAGATGATTTTGACTTTTGTTTCGATAGCATTTCAACACAGAAACTCACAAATGGTAATTAATTCACTGGAAAAATAGACCATCACATTTCACACACCATGAGTGGGGTGTTGGGTTGTGGTTGTTTCTGGCTCTTTTTTTTGGATGTATTAACTTATGGCTCTGATCGATAGAGAAGAAAAATGGAGAAAGGAAGGAGAGGAAAGAAGAGAGATGATAGAAAAATAGGAAGTTTGATGTTTTCCATTATGTGTTTGGTTAAAGATGATGGAAAAGTAAGAGAAAAAAAAGTTTACTTTAGCTTTTACTCCACGATCCTCCCAATTAGAAAAGATTATGATTTGTACATGTGAGAAGAAAACATCAATTCTCTCACTTTCGTTTCTGGCAAACGACAGAAAAGTGCTCTCCGCTCTCCTTCCACTTTTCTTTCCTCTCTCTTCCTTCCACTTTTCTTCTCTACCAATCATAACCTACATGTGGTCTCAATGTCTAACACCATCTTCAAGTGAAATGAAGAGCTTTGTGAATCATTTCATTTTTATGTAAAATCTTTTTTTTTTTTTTAAATTCAATTATGCTGACTTTTAGTGCCTTTTAAAGCAAGGCATAAATGTGTTAAAAAACAATTAACTGTTATGGGGTTGACTAGTGCCATAAGTAGGCTTGCTGTGTTCCTGACTTGCTTTTTCATATGTGAATATGTGCTTTTGTAGATCTATGGATATAGGATGTCGCTGTGGGCGGAGCATATTGGAGCTATTGAAGACTGCTTCACACGTCCAGAGAGTCTCGAATGCGTACGAAAGGTTAGAACGATAGGACAGATGAACTGGAAACAATTTGCAGCAGATGAGGTAACAGAGATGAGGGGCCATCTACTGAAGTACCCGGTTGAAGTTGATCGAAAGGGAAAGGTGAGACCTCTTCCTGGATCTGAAACTTTCCCGGATGTGGGAGGAAATATAGTTGGATCATTTATCGCCATCCAGGAGAATCTGACCATCTAAAACAACTGATTAAGTTTATTTTCTACTGGCTACCAGAGTACAGTTTTGAAACACATTTTTTTTATAAGTACAGTTTTGAAACACATTTGATACATGTATGTCAGAAGCCCATGATACGGGCGTAGCATAGTGTCATAACCCCATAATTTTTTAGACTATTGTCATTACTTTTGTAAATTTATCAGAAAATAACTTTCCATGTTCTTGCATGTGTTCAAAGTCACCATGAGAGTGAAACATGTATATATAGTTTTATACAAATACAAAGCTGGGGATAAAAATTTGCATATTATTTTTTATGCCATATGTATTGATCTTAATTTAGGAGTGACATGATTTAGGATTTGGATTCTCTCTATTTGATAATTGAAATGGAGTTAAGTTTATGGTGAGATTGAATGACATATCATTAAATATTAAGAATCCAAATTTAAGTTTGTCATGGTGGCATTCAATCTCACCGTAAACTTGATATCCATTTTAATTTTTAAATAGAGAAAATATCAATTGCCTTATCTTTCTTTCTTCTCATTTTTTTTACCAAACTACAGAAAAGATCTTTTCTTGTCTTTTTTTCTACTTTTTTCTCCTTACCAATCTCATAATATAAGCATTTAGGTAAAATAAAAGTTTGGAGGGAGTGGCTCATCATACTTTACGAGATTAGGAAATTTTAAGACTCCGAAATTGAATAAGAAAGAAAAGCAGTACAATTACTTAGCAATTTCACTCTCACTGGCTTTAAGAGACAATGCAGTTCTTATGAACGGTGTCTCTGGAGTCTGGACCAGAATTTTCAAACTCAACCCTTTTGTTTCTTGGGAATTTTAACCTGATTGAGAGGAGCATAAAGAGTCCTTAAGATACTTTCACATTAGAAATAAAGATCAAATTCTTCTTATCCAAAAAAGGAGAAGTAAAGATCAAATTCTTATGATGTATACTGAGACAAATATTCATATAAAGAAAAAAGACATTATACAAAGTTCTTTACATAATGGTTAATTGAGAAGAAAAAAATCCTAGAACAGAACTAAACAGGCGTGTGCGGAAAAAAAACATGTGGAAGGAATACAAAAGGTCAGGATTAATTTATTAATCAATTAATTCGCCAAAATAATACATTCTTCAGGACCTGACCATCTTCACAGGACATTATACATTCTTCAGGATCTGAACATCTTCACGGGACATTTACAAGTTTTGCACGCCGAGTTTCTTGATCCACCTCCACTCTGAGACCAAGTCTAGTAAGTTCAGGCACATCAACAGACCCTTGAAGCTCCATATCAGCTACCACCCGTTGGTTTTCTTCATTCCCTTCCAGTAAGTTCCTTACGGACCAAATACCCCACTCCCTTAGAAAAGGGTTATCTTCATCCGTCACACACTGTTGTAACAGTAATAGAATCCCATTCTTCTCTCTGATTTCATCTTGCACCTGCTTCCTTCTGTATGTACAATTACCGATTATTGCCACAATATCTCTCCTAAATCCTTTGAATGGACAGAGCTTAAATGAAAATGAAGAGGAACTCGTTCCTTCTTGGTTCTCACTCTGTTTCAAAGCTTTCCTTATCATTGCAGGAGGCTCAAGGTCACGGAGCAAGCAAAAGAGCAACTCTAAAAGTCCAGAAGATAACAGAGTATCAACATCCCCTGAGTCCTCTTTAAGGCCTTCCAGACTCTCTCGTGCACATATATCTCTCAAAATAGTGAGTGAGTACCCCAGCACATTGATCGCAGTAGAGCCTGTTGGAAGACCAGATTTGCATTGGGTGACAGAATCAACAACCCCAACAGATCTCCTAAATATTCCAAGAACACACAATGCCAAATCATTGGGAACAGCGATCTCTCTTATTCGCTCATTTACAATCTCGGATATAATTCTCAAGATAAAAGCTTGTTCAGACAAGAAAAGATCATCCTTTAAATCAGTAGTAGCACCAACTTGGTGTAATTTAGAGAAAAGCCGAGGGAAGTGAATTTCATCTACACAAATTCTTGAAAGGAGTATCTTGAACCAATCTTCTCCAAAACCAACTGGCAAGAAACCAATTAAAAAAAGGAAGGATTTAGACTTATCGCTGCTATCAGTTCTACTAAAAAAGGAAAAGGAGATAAGAACCAATAAGCAATACAAATTTACCGGCAGAAGCAGTCCGTACAATTTCAGCAACAATAACTAAGCCTTGATCTCCACAAAGCTCAGCAAACATTTGAGGGCTCCCATCACAACATGTATACATAATCATACATAAGGGATCACAAATCTCCCTCCTCCGGATTCTTGCAAGCGCGTTGAACTCATCCGGAAAAAACTGACCCCAGACAACTCGCTGATGTTGTTCCCCAGCCAATGACACATTTGCCAAGACCTGTAAAGCCATACGAATAATCCCATAATCTGGATCAGATTCGAGCCCAAGAGACTTCAAAACAGTGGACACAATTGCGGCACCGTTTTGATCGATAAATGAGTTCTGATTGGAAATTTCTCCTGCACATAGATTTCTGAGGAGTTTTAGAGATAGTATGAGATATTGACGACCAGATGGGTAAGGAAGAGATTGACTAAGCTGAAGGACTGTAGAGAGCGTAGCTTTAGAAGCAAGGTCAGAGCAACCAACATCCGTTCTAGAAGATTCTATAAGAATTTGTAGTGTCTCTTCCAAAGAAGATGAGTTTGAGGCACTAAGCAATGGCTGAAAGACATCTTTCGGCAGAGATAACTCCAACAATGATGCTTCATCCATTACTTTGACGATAAATTGAAGATAAACTAGAAGGTTATACTGCAAAAAGAAGATTCTGAAGCTCAATCCTCACACCTCTCTCTCACTAAATCCTGGTCATGAACAAACAGCAACAGTTTCTCAATCTCAGTCAGTAATGCTATAACTGATCCTGCACAGATAAAAAGCCAATAATCAAACAGTTGTTTTGACGTAAGAATGGTCCATGACAAAGCCAAAAATATTTGTTTGAGAAAATAGTCTCTAATATCACATACGAAGGCTTTAGCTCTTAAAACATGACCATCATTCAATCTTCTAAAACACAGTGTCTAAACTCCCAGGTTTCTTTCAAACTACTACTTTAAAATAAAAATACTTAATTTACAACTCAAAAACTAAAACTAACCTTTAAAATCCTTACAATCTAGGTTGTCTAATCTCTGTATATATGTCCTTGGTCAAATTAAAAAATAAAAAAATCCCTGTATATCTTCTCTTGACCAGTCAACGACGAGCTAAGGGTAATGGGCTACGATAAAGAATGAAGATCAGTACTGTCCCTCCATTAAAGTACCCTGTACCCATTCCATTCATACACAAAGATAGAGACCACATTAAGTAACTTGTTTTCAACATTGTAAGGAGCGCAATCAATTAGTTCAGCTGAAAATTGATCCAAGCTCATTTGTTTGTTAGCCGAACTTATCTTCTCAAATGAAATAAAGCAAACAAAAACTCTATATTTTCCATAATCTTCACTTTTGGTCAACGATCAAACACTACTTTTTCTTCTTTTTTCTCTCTCTTTAACACGCATAATTCCAATCAAAGCCAGTGACAATTGAAGTACCAGAACTAGAACCATTGCAGCAATATAACTGAGCATCACTAGATATCCAAAGACATAAACAAATAGAACTTCTCATCTATTCAATAATTTTAACATAGCAAGAAACAATCGTTCTTTTTTTTTTGGGTTCACTGGATAGGCTACACAATGGGAGGTAACCCCCTCCCCTATTCAATAATCCAGGTATCCCTCAAGATATATAGAGGAAATAAATAAATAAAAGCAGAATTTCAATATCAAATCATGAAAAATAAAAAACTCAAAAGCTCAAAACTGAAAAGAGTATTTCGATAACCTGGCAGGGAGTATTGAAGCTGCTGGTGCCTGGTGGGACGGAAAATTGAAACCCAGCCTTGGAGAGAGTCAGAGCCGCCGCGGTTATGCTGGAACGAAGAGAGAGAAAGGTGAGCCGAGGTGAAGGTCTGAGGTAGGGAAAAAAAGAAAGGACGAGAGAAGAGAGAGAACCCACTTATGGCTTAGTCCGACGGAGGAGGGAAACAAAGAAAGACAACGAACGATGGATGAGGGAAATGGCTGAGCTGAGCGTCTGGCGTGAGGCGTTGCAGTTCGAAATTGAGAAGACAAATCAGGGTTGAGAATCTGGGTTGGGCTGGGTAGTTGGGCTTTTACTGGTTAGGCCTCCTTGTTGGTTTTCCTTTTTTGAAAATCTGAACCTGGGCCTGAACCAGGGCCCAGGTCAGCCATAAGGTAGCTTCGCTCCTGACATATTTTGTATGGAATAATGGAAACTGGCAACCAACCCTCGCTAGGCTTCGGTTTGGAACAGAAAACTTAGACATGTGTTATTACTATGTCGTATATAATGTAATTATGTTTTTATTACCTCTCCTCCAAGTGGTACAAGTATTTGTTCATTTAAACGGACATTAAGTTTTTCGGTTTTATTTTGAGTTATTATCACGAGATATCATTGTATTTTGCTCCACGCTTTATTGTTTAAAGATAATAACGTTTGAGACTTTGTGTCTAACTTATAACTCGTTTGGTATAACTTCAACTGTTATTATAAAGACTCAATAATGATTATAAAATAGTCGTATGTATAACTATTATAGATTATTTATGATTTGGTAAAAATTGTGTTTCTAAATATTGAAATTTATTTCAATATCGATTTGCTATTTCGACATCTAGATAGTTTTTTTTCATTAATTTGACTTTATCACTTATACTAAAAATATAAATGATCGACAATAACTACAACAATAACAATTATAATAATAATTTTATTAATTTAATAATAAAAAATGTATCATTGTAATTACAATTAAGAAATCATATGAAGAAAATAGTAAATTGAAAATACATTCGTCAACTTAAAATTTATAGGCAATGAGTAAATTTCTTTATCATTTATTTATTTTTTTGTCAAAAATGAATTTTAGACCAAAAACAACAAAGTCAAATTTAATTTTGGTTCAAAATCTTATTATTTAAAATTACTTTCAACTTCTGATTTAAACTAAAATTAAATTCAATACAAGGTGTTTATCTTTTATTGGAACATCTCATTAAAACACCCATTTCATACATGTGAAAATTTGAACGATAATATTTTTTAAAATAATTACTTTCTAAATTTTCAAAGTGTTTTCAACGAACAACTGTATAGACAGATGGTAATTGATGCCGTCCACGAGATAAAGGACAAAAAGGTACAATGATGTGGCCCCGGCCCAAATTATGTGGACCCCAATCTCCATCCACCAAGATTGTTGGACCCCAATTGTTGAATGGGCCAATAGAAGGAGGATCCACTAGACACACTAGAAGTTCCGATCTTCTTCCATCGCTGGGTTAGGTCCCACTGTAACTGCAAATATCGTCCTTTGGTCGTGGTGGTGATGGGGGCGGGGTCCCACGATCATAACTAAGTAGTGAACGGTGATAAGCACTTCAGAGTAATAACTGAAGGATTTCACGCGCGACAATGAACGTGATTGAATTCGACGAAGATAAAAAAATTTGTGCAGTGTTATTTAACCAAGCTTAATTAACATAAAACTCAATTTAAATAATTATCTTTTTAATTTCGTAGTTATTTTTTGATGTTTCATATAAAAAATTTATGTTCAATTTTTTATATCATTTTATTAATATTAATTGAACTATATGTCGATAAATTCATAAGCTTATATTTATGTACTTTATGTTTGTTTAAAATAACGATCGGATTCATGTAAATTAACGTTATCTTTGAAATTAAAATTGGAATGAAATCATATATTTTTTTAATGTTAAAATAATTAAAAAAATCATAACTTCAATTAAATTTTAATTTCAAATAATTAAATATAATGTGAATTAACTTTTAGATGGGACCGATTAAATAGGTTTTTCAAAATTCCATTATATCAATTTTACTTTTACTTTATTTTTTTTTAATGAAATAGCAAAATACGTTTAAAAGAGCTTTAAAAAAGTCTAATTAGACCGGTCCTACACAATTATTTTTTGCAGAGTGCGTCAAAAACCTGCATGTGGGGCCGTGCAAGACTTACGCATGCCATGCCGAAACCGCAACATCCACCGTACACGTAGACCCAAATTGCATAAATGAACACCGGCCTACATATGTGGACCCAGCGTTTGATGGACCATATGCCACAAGCAACCGAGACAGAAACGTTTTATCCTCTACCGGTCTCTCTACATGCTATTACTCAGGACGCACCCCTTACTATTTTTATCAAATGACTTTTTAAGATTATATTTTCAGCCTGTTTTAATTTTTTTGAAAGGATTTATGTGAAATAATATAAGAAAAATACACATTGCACTTTTGCATACAGTTAAAAAACAAGCACTCAATAAAGATATAACACGTAAACAGTTCAGACTAAAACAGCAAAACGACACACGAACAATCTCAGACGATAACAACAAAACGACATGCGGGCAGCCCTGATTCAAATAGCAAGATCTCTAGAATATTCTCGTCCTTTGGCACGCAGGCCACCTCATCCCCACAACACTATAAAAAGATCAAAATATATGTATCCAAAAAAGAGAGAAAATGACATTTTTTACCATTAAAAAGCACCGTCATTTTCGTTTTTCTAAAAACCCACGTTAACAAAGACATCGAAACATTTTCGAAGGTATCCTTTAGCTTACCTTGTTTTTCATGTACAGATCTCTCCGAAACTCGACTTTCAACTCAATAATACGTTTTTAACGGCAACAATATCAAAATTTAATTTGTGTGATTTGTTTTTCACAAGATTTTGTCTCGTGAGATTACCATCAATATATCAAATGGCGCTGTTAAACAAAAGTTGGTATGACGTTTTTGAAAAAAGACAGGTATCATTAATTATAATTAGTTTTATTAACAATTTAATTAATACAATTTAAAATCGTGGAAAAGCTCACAAAAAAGAGAAAATATTAAGAAAACAAATAACGATAGATGAAATCTTAACAAAACATAAATGGAAATTAACAAGGAACATAAAAAATTAACAAAAATAATCAAAGAACAGGAAAACTTGAGGAAAAAATAACAAAGAACAAGAAAACTTAAAAAAAATTAAACATCTTATTACGACGACATATCCAACTCAATAACACATTGATTCTACCAGCAACAACGTATGGGGCCACAGTTGATTCCGGCTAAACAGTGCCCGATCTGCCCAAGTACGTCCGGAGGCAACGACGTGAGCATCAGTAGTGGTCTCCTACTCATATTTTTCAATCAACTTATAAAAAATTAACTTTAAGTTAAATAAAACTCTAGAATAAGTGTTACGAAAGAAACCACGCAAACTTAACTTTGAAACAACCAAATTTTTAATTCGAGCCATGAAATAATTTTATATTTTTAAAATAAGTGTGAATGATATGTCTTTGATTGATCCGAAAAAAATGAATTTAATACAGTATATGAAAGTTAATCCGTAATACTAATTTATCGTAGAAAAAAAAAACAAACACAAGAATGTAAAACTTATTTTACTCGGTAATTATTCAATATTAAAATGATAGTCATAAAATGATATATCAGTATTATTGTTGAATTAGATAAAATATTATTCGTTTGTTTATACTACTTATTTTTATAATACGTTTAAAATAGTAGCATTTCTTTTTTTTTTTTAAGAAAATACAAGTCATACAATGTGATGATATTTTTTATATTCGATGTGAGTAAGATTTGACCCATTTAGTTTTGTGTAGTGACAAATGTTTCGATCAATTAAATTACATTCAAAACATTTAATTTTTGAAATTGACATCTTATAAAAATGTCATAATAGTAATTTTTATCATAAAAATAACAATAATTATAGATTTAATTGTATAATCAAATTCTTAAAATTATCGATCAATCATCACAATTAATTCGTGTTATAGATCTCGAGTTTCACACCCAACTCGAGCAAACGTTGCATGCCAACCCTTAATATTTTGCTGCACATAATCGAGTTTTAGATGATTCCCAGAAAGCACTTTGCATTAAAAATAGATGTTTCATTTGCATACGTATTGTGTGAACTAATATAAACATGTCTGCAAATCGTGTTAAAGCCAAACGAAGATGCCTACACGAAAGCTTTGTGAAGAGAAAGTTGAAACGAGTGGGTGGTCGTGGGTTAGGCTCCACTACCATGGTTATATTTGAGGTCTTAATTGACTTTACACTAAAGGCAAGCTGAGGACCAAACCAATGTTTAAAACTGAATAATTAAAATTTGGAATTACAATTTGACTAAGCCAAGGAAACTAGCATGCTACTACAAGGTCCATTTACATTATTTGTAAGGAAACTAAAATGAAAAAGATCCGACGCATCAGATGCTGCCATCATCAACATTTTCATTGCCATCACATTTCCGGTATTGGCCCCGCCAAACAATGAGCCCACGTGTCAGGCAAAAGAAGATGCCCCACCATTAACAGCTCCTCGAGAGACACGTGTCCCGGCTGCAGCGTAAAGTTTTTGGCCCACTTCTCTCGAACGGACCACCAAACCCGATCGTAGGGACCACTCAAGAGGCCGCCTTGGAAACAATGCAGAAAAATGTTCGCAGGCCCCACAACCACAACTCCCCTCTCCCGGGCCCGCGCCCACATTGCCTCACATCTCATGACACAGCGATGAGGTGGACCCACTTTTTACCAGAGAGAGAGTTCGCACGGTCTACGGAGTACCCTTCTCTTTGCTTTTCTTTGTTGAGTATTGACCCACAAAAAATGTGGACCCGCCCCGCCTAATATGACCCCCACTCTACACGTGCAAACCTTTCTAACTCATTTCACGTGAGCACGTGCTCCCTCCTTTTTTCTTGCACCCTTTCTAGAGAGAGAAAAACACCGATTTCGAGCTCGTTAATGGCGGATGCACCAAGAATTGACCCCACCAAAAAGCCATATACAAACTAAATGAACCCAGAAATCCAGACGCAGGAAAGAAACACAGAATAATCTTTATGTTTTTTATGTTGTCAATGATTCGAAGATCGGGTCATGAATTGCAGCTCTTGTTTATCGTAAATCTCCAAAGAAAAGTCTCTAAGCATCTGAGTAGTAGTAGTGCTTGTAGTGGTCATAGCGGAGCTTGAACTTGGAGCCATAGTTGACGCTGATTTAGCTGGTTTTGAACCAGAAACGGTAGAGATCGAAATCGTAGCGTTACTTGGAACTTGAACAGGAGTCGCTAAATTAGCGCCATGTTGCATGGCCGATACGAAAGACGATATCGGTCTAGCAGAAATGTTGATCAGAGGCGTCGCTGTAGCAGGGAATGTGAATATGTGAGGCTGATTCGAAGGTCCAGTTATGGTCGCCATGGGTGGGACCATGAAGAACGCACCGGGAACGACGGCGTTTGATGGTATGGCCCACATGGGAACCAACCCTTGCGGCACTGCAGGCTGTTGCGTAGCGGCAGCGGGAACAGTAGCTGTAGTAATAGGTGCTAAACCAGACGAGACCGAAACGGTGTCGGTTATGTCAACGTACTCGCTGTTCGCGGGCCGTTTACGCTTCTTCTTAACGGTATGCTGGTCGCCGGGTTCCGGGTTGGCGTTGGTGGTTGTGGGGATTTTGAGGGTCCCATTGACCGACATGGCGATTGCGGGTACGGTTCCGGTACCGGTAGCAGCTATGATGGCCGGCTCGGCGTGCTCGAGGAGCCACCTGATGGTCTCCCCGTCGGACTTGTGGCCAAGCTCCCGGGTAAGCTGGAAGATCCGAGCGGCGCACGTGGCGGGCATTCGGATCCTCCGGCCACGACCCTCGACTTTCGTGTGACGATCCTTCGTGGAAGCCCTCTTAGGCGGAGGATGCGGCGGCGCTGACGATAAAGGCATGGGGATTCCGGACGGAACGTGCACGGAGACCGGCATCACCCCTATTGGGGCCGAGGACCTATCTTCTGTGTCAGGTTCTTCCTTTGGTGCAAGTGGTGAGTTGGTGGTTGAGTCCTCTTTGCTGTGGCCGTTTTGTTCTGAGTCTCCTATGCCGTTGATTCTGAGATAAACGGTTCTCGTGTCTTCGTCTTCTTCAATATCAATTCTAGCCATCTAACCGCAGTAAATATAACAAACAAAAAAAACTGTGTATAAAGAGGGCGAAAAGAGATAGAGATGAAGGAAAAAACAGGGGAACTGATACTCTTCACTAACGCAGTCAAGTGAGATAAATATGCTAATATATATAAGGAGAAGGAATTTAATTGTATATTAGGCTTTAACAGTTTGATGGGGAAATCTACGGTTATCTGCTAATCACATTACCTAAATGGACCAAATGGATGATGACACGTGGTGGGGTCCCGTTCCACACGATTAAGAGATTACCTGTTCGGTAGGGTCAAAGGTGGTGATACCTCCAATGAGCCAAAGTTACAATTTGTTTGATTAAACATTTATTAACTTTTGTTAATGCGAGTTTACATGTTTGATCTTTTAAAGCTGCATGAACTTCGCTTTTTTTTCATTTTCTTTTTAAAAAGGAACAATCGGCATGTGCTGAAAAATGAGTGATTGTAAAATAAATTCGCAAAGTAGTTTTTTTAATAAAAACAATATATTTTCTTAAAAATTTTGAAAAAAATTTACAACTAATATACTCGGCTTCAACTTAAGCTCTCTCAAGAAGACAGAAATTCAACCGAAAAGTTGGCTGAATATATTTTATTCAACAAAAATTTGGACTCAAGTAGTGTCATTGGCATATTCATTTGAGAAGTGACTTGAGTTTTGGACCTTACTTGCCTAGCGTCCGTAGAGCCCTATCAAGCTTACAATTACATCCTGTTTGTGTATCATTACCTCCTCCATTATATATAGAAACTTCAAAAAATGATTGAATTCAATAAATTTTATGATGGTTTGAGTTTAATTCGATTCGATCTCGATATGAATTTATTTAAGTTTGAGCTTGAGTCTTGAATTACAATTCGTATTTGAGTTCGAGTCTGAACTATAGTTTTAATAAATAAAAATATTAAATAAATATTAATTTGAACTCGAACTTGATAATAACTTTTTGAACTGTTTGAGAATCTTTCGAACCGAACATTAAGGTATTCGAATTCGGTTCGATAAATTATTTAAATATAATTTTCAAGTTTATGTTCGAGCTCGGATTTGAACTCGATCGAACTGAGTTTTAACCGAATTCGAACTCAAATTGCTAGATAAAAACTTGACTCAATTTTAATTTTACTAATCATCACAAATGTGAAAAATAAAAATGTATTCACTAACATAATCGAAAAAATCGTAAGTTTCGATTAATCTAGTTGTTATATTACATGTTGTGACCCAAAAAAACCTAAGATTAAATTATGTTCACGTCAAGACGAAAAGATTAGGAAAATAACAAATTTATCTCCCGTTGTCCATTCGACTTTCAAATAAAAAAATAGGGAGGCAAAATCACTTCTAAATAAAAAAGTTGGTACTATTAAGGTGGTTAACTTCTTAAATGGACCAGGCCCACTATTGCCCTATTGGGTCATGCCTAGCTGTGGCTCTAAATACCACGTGTATAGAGGGAGTACTTTCACATCGACTATAGCCGTGCTATATCAAGTTGGGACCAGATCAAGACTGAGGATTAGATCTGAGGGGTCCTGACTCCTGAGCTTAGAAATGATCGGGTGAAACAAGCGCACCACGTGTTAAGGTGATTTTATTTTATTGAGATAAAAAGCAAGAAGAAAGACGGCCTCCAAGGCTGCAAAACCCCCCACTTGTTATGTACGGTAAGTCGGTAACAAACAGTTGCTAGTGGGGCCTGTACCAAATCTGTCCAAAATACGGCTCCACCACTCATCCGAACTTCTAGTGGGTCCATCCACAAAAGAAAATGGGTCCTGTCCATGAGGGTTTGTGGTGGTGGATCCCACCATTTTCACTGGTCTCGTGAAGGAGCACCATGGGCCCTCCTTTAAGGTCATATACACACGTCAGGGCCTCATCACTTGGTGGAGAAGGACCCCACCACCTCCATTGTGGGGGTATGGTATGGCCACTGACCTACTTGCCTCATAAGTGGTCCCTTTCACACTTTTTAGTGTTTTTTTTTCGGTTCTTTCTTGCTCTTGCGGATGGGGACCCTTATTGTCTGGGCCCCACAATTGTGAGGTACATGGACCCCACCACATGTTTAGACCTGCACGATCACGAACTTTGCCTACCAGCGAACACTAATTATATTTTGACACGCCACTGTTGTTAGTATTTTGATTTTTTTTTTGTGGGCCAATGCCGTAATGGTGGCCTGAACCTTTTTTTTTTTTTTGGGAAACGATTCAATGCAATCGTGTGTATACATAAAAAATAAGAGCTTACTGAATCCTTATCCTTTCTTCATGCCTATCTAAAAAGTAGTAATAATATAGTAGTCTTGTTTAAACTTTGTTCTAATGGTCTATCGCCCATCACAGCTTCCATGATCTTCAAAATGATAGCCAGATCACATCAATCAGGGAGAGTCCCACTTGTGACCTACCTGGTTGGATCATTAGGATATATCAGAATCTCATTCGAGAATTTGACAGGGGGTTCAAGAAAGAATCTCATTTTTAACATTAGATTGTACATATGATTCGAGTACAATCATACCAAATCCTGTAAATGTTATTATTAATACGAGTGACTTGACGATTCAGATTAAATGTTCACATACACATGAGTTATTAAGCCCATGTGACCATCACACGTACATGCCATTGTCCAATCCAAACCGTCAGTTACGGGCGTAACTGATGTTACCACTTCTCATGTTAGTAATACCTAACAAAAATATAGTTTTTTTCTTCTTTTATGGGGACTTGACAAAACAAAGTTGAACAGATATTTTTGGATAAAAACATGCTTAGAAATGTATTGGGCTCCATAAATATCATGACAGCCACAAACAAACCCTAATTTGCCATCAATTACTGGATCATCAGGTGAAGTGGTTATGATGTTTAAAAGTGTGTTTGGACTTTGGATTGAGGAGAATGTAAAGAAAGAAAAAGAAATGGTACACATACATCTCTTAAATTTTAAAATTTATGAAGACTCATACCCTTTTTTTTTCTTTTTACAAGCCCAACTACTCAGTAATCACAACTTTATGACTGGCAATGCCAGGGCTTGCTTGTCCAGCCTAAAAGAGTTAGGGTTAGTGGTAGAGACTAGAGAGTTACATAATGCTAGAATGTGCTAATTTTGTGGCTCCACTAGGCTTTTGTGGGCCTGAAGTACCAAACAATTATCACTGCCTGGATGAAGAGAAGATGCCAGGGTACCCAGGCCCAGATGAAGTCAGTCCTATGGGAAATGAGGCTCTAATATGTACTCAAAAGTCAAAAACTGACAAACACCTAAAATACAGCACTGACAATTGGGAATACTGACTATAGTTATAAGAAAATGCCTTTTTTCCCTTTTGAATCTGAAGGGAAGAGTCCTCTTTGGTTATTGTAATTACTGAGGTTATAGATCGGAACAGAACAAATACACCAAGAAGGAGAGAAATACTTGGCACAAGGCTGTTTTGACTTGAGAAGGTATACGCAAGAGCCCAACAGCTGAACCGTCATCCAGTTCCAGTGTGAGGGAAAGGGAATTTTTTTTGGGATGACAATGGTATCCGTACTTTTGACCCAACTAATCCCTGAGTATATGCAAACTGCCTGTCCACATGTAACAGATAGAACTGGAAATAAATTTAACGGGCATAGTGTTTAAAGGAGTTATTGGCATTGAGTGAGAATCGAATCCAAGAACTATGCTATCACAGGAAAGGAAATATAACCCACTACGGTACAGTTGCAGGATATTTTAAGCTTTTATACCCTTCTCAGTATACATGCAAATCAAACAGTAAAAAAAATACAAATAGCATTCCAAATTAAGCAGTGAAAACAATTCACTCATTCTCTTAACAGCTTGCCAAAATATACCAAATTTCTCCATGGGATAACTGAATTATTCTCTTAAACAATACTTCCAAAAAAATGAAGAAAAAGCCCTTTGAAACCCCTTGGAAACATACAAGATTATTGATTTTTAAAGCAAGATGCAAATAAAAAATTGTGTTCCATAGATAACTTTTTTCTGCACGAGTAGCTCTAAGGCTTTTTTTTTTCTTCTAAACTATTTATCATTTGCTTTGAAGATATTGCAAAAGTGATACAAACATGACACTATCTATATCTGGACTAAAGAAAGAACAAAAATGTTACTAACATGTATTCTACAGTTCAGGTGATTACTTCACCTAAAAAGTGTAGAACTGCCAGATGCATCGCTTCTTGTGGCTTCCATCTTATGATCCTGACATGTAAGTGTATCGCGTCTGAGCTCCAACAACAAGCTCAACAATTTTTTCTGTACATTTAAACCACATCCAAAAAGAAATTAATTCAATTAAACATGGTAAGGTGGCAAGAAATTTCGACAGGAAAAAAGAAGAATCTATGTCACCTGTTAGAAGCCCAATTATAGGAGCAGGCTCCAAGATTTTTTCAGTACTTTCCAATTTCTGCCTGAAATAATTAACAAGTATGATGTTATTTCTAAGATTCCTTCTCTTCAGAGAAGATATCAACGCAGAAATTGTATAAATTACTAGATAACTAATGAAATACATTAAATACCTGGTATACTTGCTAAAAAATGGATCTCTCATGATGTAAAGTGCCCATAACAACTTCCGTCTTTTTACCTAAATAAAACAAATAATACCAGCAAGCTTTAGCATTGAATCTCTCAACCAAGCACTAAACACTGACAAAAAGTTGCTGAGGCAAATTGTAAATTGCCCAGATTCATGCCAACTGCTGATAAGCCTGTAGCAATCAACAAAATTGCAAGGTAAACATCTAAGAACCTCTAACCTCATCCTTTTCAGAGATTGAAAGATGAAACTGTTTCCCTTTCCCATCATTTCTTGAACTTGTAACTTGTGTTAGAATACCCATTCCAATAAGGTCCACAGCCAGAGAAAGAAACCATGGAATCCATGACCGGATTCCATATCTTTTGATAAATAAAACATAAATGAGTGGCCTCGTTATAAACAACACCTCCCCCATAACAAATAAAGCTCCATGCATACCCTTCTCAGACAATATTGAGGAAAGGGTTGGCCTCTCAAACGTAGGATCTGAAAAGGCATAATTACAAATATTAGCAGAATTATCCCAAGAATTGAAATTTCTTTAAGGAATGAATTTTAATAACTTATCCTAGCCCATTATGAAATTCTAAATTAGAAATTACTAGGAGGCTCCATAATTGCATGCTGATGTTGAACCCTCCTGAACCGTACATGGTCAGAAGCCATCCTAGCATTTTCTCCAAACCTGCTCAACGCAGACAATGCCCTTCCTTCTAGATTCCATGGGTTCTGGCCATGAGAATGTTGTAAAGAACTAGGCCCAGAATGGCCCCCAGGATTTAGTAAACCCCTAGCTCTATTCTGCGAAGTTGAAGGATCATATTGCTTCTCAACATTTGGTGTCTCCCCTCCATGCAGAAGCATCTTATACCCACTGTTCCGGAACAAAGCTAACCTGACTACCACCCTGAGTGGCATAAAACATTCAATAATTAGACAATTGCCAATGAACAAGAAACGCTCACAAGTATCATACACCAGATTACAAAAGCTGCTTACTTTGTAGCTTCAGTGACAGCAATGAAATTCCATTTCTTATTGCCATAGTAATGTTCTGCCACAACTTCAACCAATGTTTCCAAGTCTTTTAGGGATGATATGCACAGTGAATAAGGGAATGAATAAGGCTCAGCAGAGCCTGTATGCACCTGGGTCGGAGTCGTATCGATTATGTGCTCATTGATAGCGGTGATTATCCCCAAAATAGCAGTTACTGCAGAAAATTACCAAATTGTCACTAGAACCAATATCATTATGACAGCAAAGAAACCATAACAAATGGACAGAGCGAGAATCAGAATAGATGGAAAAGTTGGTGTTTGTTGGCTGGCAATAGAAGAAAAGATGCAGAAGAAAAATCGAATCTTATACATCTCCCTTATACGGATACCAAAAATGAGCTGGAACTTTCTTTTTTCCATTTTTGATATATAATAAATGCATTTAAAAAGGGCAAACAGAGGTAGAACCCTTGCACGTGGGAGGTACACGAAAGAGAATACGACTATTTATCCAAAAGAAATGAAAATATGAAGTTCAATGTATCAAGTTTTATATCTTTTCTGCTATTTTCTCAGCAACAAAAGAGATGATAGCTTGAAAGGGGAATGAAACAGCTATTATTTCTAAGCTTACAAGAAGTATTCAACTGTTACCAAAGTTTCACAAAACCTGCTTCTGGTCCTATCTCTGAAGCAGAAAACCTTTCAGGAAGTAGCCATGTCAATCCCTGCATGATAATTCCAATAACTATATAAGAAAACACTACTCATAATTTTAAACACATTGAAAGCTTAATTCATCAGAATTCCTAAAATTTACGCCACTAATGATTACATAGAAAATCCAAAAAGGAAATTGCTCTAAACAATTGAAGTGATCAATAACTTACGCAAAAACATAGTTTGATAGACAGAACAGTTTACTACTCCGGATTAGTTAGAGCCAAGCATCTACTATTAGTTAGAACAGCATTCACTGGATACGAACCCAGCACCCTCATTAGATGACATTACATCAATAATCAAACAGTCCAAGATAAACTCTTCTCAAATTTTCTCTTTTCTAAACTACCATGTATCACATGAACCAGCAAAAGTAAAATCCACAGTGAACCACTTTAAACAATAAATCAAGCAATAAAATGAATGGAAATATTCTTATAAAAAATAAACTGAATGGAAATAAAGATTGATCCACAAAATTATATTAAAAGGAAAAGTGAAATTGCTAGCAGTTGCAAGGGCATACATTAACCACAAACCAAAAGCACACAAATAACCCTTGTTCTCCTAACCGAAATCGTCAATAACCAGAGGGCAGATGAAGACTAGTACCAAATTAACATAAACGCACAATTCAAGATTTTCTCCATTTCTAAGCTAACAAAGATGGTACATAAAATCTGTACACAGATTGTACCAAAATTAATAACACACATTTTGTACAAAAATTATCAATTTTGAATTTTAATGTAGAAGATGGCAAGGCTTACATTGGCGATAGACTCCAAGGAGTTCACATAGTCTTTGTTCCTCCTAACCCATTTCTTATAAGCCTCCATAGCTTCCCCAAACTTTCTATCAAAACAATAAGAAGCAGATAAAAGGGACTCAGTTCCTCAAAACACCGAGAGCAAGCTCAAACCCTAACTCGCTCAGTCCTCATGGACCAGACCCAGGAGCAAATACAAAAAAAAAAAACGAAACCCTTTTTGGCCAATTTTACAATTCGATTCTGTGATTAGAAGAAGCTCACAAGAAGTTGCAGCCTTGCAGGGTGTGGAACCGAGACGAGAGCCGCGATGAGGTGTGTTTACGTTTTTTTTGTTTTGTTTACTAAATATAGTTCTGATCCCGACCGTTGGTTGGGCGAAGATTTAGATCCTTGTCAGCATCCGACTCGAAACTGCGGCACTGTGTTCTTTTTTTCTCGTTTTAGATAGTCATCAACGGTGTAGATCTGTATGTGGCCCATGCTTGTACGGTTAGAAATGTTGCTAATGTAACAGAGAATCACATCTCCCTATAGAGAAACTGGATGTGGTTTGTGCACCCCCAATGAATATGGAATCATCAATGTGAAACAGAAATACATATAAAACGACATCGTAGGCTTCAAATTTGTGGGCTCTCAATTAATTTAGGAAACTCTAAATAAGCCCATTAAATGTTTGGTTTGGGCTGTTATCGATTCTGGATCCAAGCCCAAAACAAACAAAAGAACACGATGCCGTTAAGAGAACTGGAGTGTGATTCCCAGCGTGAGTACAAAGCCAAATTGAATTGAACTGTCTAGGGTTTTTGAATTCCTGCAAAGATAATTCAACATGCAACTGACCCTTGAATTCGGGTGTGTTTTTCGCTTCTCTGTTTTGCTTTAACACTCTTTGGTAGCTTGATTGGTTATTGAGATAAGGTAGGAAAATTGAATTAACTGAATCCGTTCATCTCTGATATGCCGTTGATTTTATTGTAGTTGGTGGTTATAGAATCATGGTAGATGGTGTTATTTATGAATGAGTGACTAGAATGTTAGCTTATTTTAACATTTTCTGTGGTTTGGAATAGCAGCTTGTTCTGTTTATTGATTTTCATTTTTGTGTGCTAATTAGCTTATGGAGTGCGTTTACATGGTTTTTGTTACATCATGGATCCTGTAAGGTAGTCGTTAGGGCAAAGGATTTGTAGTTATCCTTTTGATTTTCGCTGTCTACAGACGCGCGTGTACAGCTTGTGGACGTATTAACTGATATTTTTTTGGTATTACTAGCCTTGTTCTTTTATGGAATGGAAACAATGAGAGATTTCATGCTTTAGTTAAAAACAAAACTAGTACTAGTATGGTTTTAAAAATTATGGTGGTTGAACGCACCTCCCAAAAAGGGTATAAAACGGAAACCTTAATCATGAGATAGTATGCTTGTATATTTTATACAAATGTTGTTGTTTGTCCTGGTTATTTGTTGAATCCAATGGAATACTACAATTATATTGAATGGTACTGGATTGAGGTTCAAAATACTGTCCTTGCAAGCTATTTATCCTATATGAGATATCCTAGCCCATGTTACTTGAACTTGGGTATGAGGTTCGGACTCGTTGATTTTTAATGTTTTTCGTAAATTTTCCTTTAATTTGGAGTATCCAAGTGTCATATCTTTGTCCGAGTGTCGAGGGTTTGACACGGGTATGACAGGGTAAAGTGAAAAGTCTATGTAATATAGATCGTAGCATTGTTGCTTCTATTATGTTCTACACTCATCACATGATTGAACAATTTTACCTTTTTCTGTCCGCATTTGCCTCTTTATTGACTTTACCATACAATGTTAATCTTCTAATGCAGTGGGGGGTTAGAACTTCTCTGTGACTCAGTTAAGATTCATAATGTGAATGTTGATCTGCAAAATGGAATAGAGAAGGTAAGTTTTATTTCAATGAAGGATGCTGTAAGCAGCATATAATATGGAAAAATATTTGTTGCACCATGTTTAGTTAGTGTACTCACAGTTTCTCTCTCCCCCTCCCCCTGCCCTCTTTTCTCAGTTAACCATGAAAGATTTGCTCTCTTGGGTGCGTACCAATTTGATCAAGGAGAGGCCTGAAATGTTCATGAAAGGAGAGTCTGTGTAAGCTTCAAGCTCCCTCCATAAATGAAGTGACAAATCAATTTTTGTTGCCATCCCTTTGATTAAAAAAAAAAACAGTGATTTTTCCCCCTGATAAAAAAAAGAGGACGATAATGAAGTTGTTCTGCGGCTACTGCCACCATTTGTAACAGACTAATGCCTGTCAATTTTCGTTATATTATTGTTAAATATGTTGAGTCATTGTGGCTGTCGTGCAGGAGACCAGGTGTTCTAGTCTTGGTGAACGATTGTGATTGGGAGCTGAGCGGCCAGCTTGACACAACACTGGAAGAGAAGGATGTTGTAGTTTTCATTTCAACCTTGCACGGTGGATAGTATCTACATGATCGATAAATATGTCAGACAATAACCAATTGATATCACAAGATTACTTGAGTTCAGCTTTATAAGCCTTGTTTATGATCTTCATTGCTAAAGATATTACTATTATATGAAAGCATTCAGAAACGAGATGAAAGTTAAGCAGTATTTGTTGTAAGCCTTTTATTGTGTATGTCATTTCAGATGTGTTCCCGTTGATGCCACTGTGCTATCCTACTTTCAGAATGATAGATATGATCTTAACAAAGAGGATAATTTTAATTCATGGGATAAAGTAGTTCGAACCTGGTTGGTTTAGTGGCAAAGGGAAAGGACGAGAATGGTGGTTTACAGTAAATAACCTAAGAAAGAAAATGTAAAACGAAATTAAAAAATGTTAGCTGAAGAGCCAAAAGGAAGTTGGGAGAAAAATTAAAAAAATAAAAGAGAATGTTGAGAGTGGGATTTGAACCCACGCCCTTTCGGACCAGAACCTTAATCTGGCGCCTTAGACCAACTCGGCCATCTCAACGTTTGGTAACGTTGTCCATTAAAAATATTTTTGGTTCAATTACAATTACATTAAATTGTAAATACTGACAGTTTCATCACAGAAAAACACAATTCCGTCTAAAGGTTTAAGATTCAACAAAATACTCCAAATGATAATGGTAGACTAAGCTTACCAAGTTAATGGTAGACTCCTTATCATCTTGCGATATTTGTTGAGTTAAATAGGAAATTAACTACAGTTAATCTTGTTTCAATTAATTTGTTCAAAACATGACGTGAATTGATAAATCAAACTTATTATTAACGTGAGAAACACGACTTACCTAAGAATTTTTTTGACACAAGTGCACAAATAAAACATGAAGCTCTCATTTTGAATAAACTGTAAGCAATTTTACTGAATCATTAACCTAACCAACCAATACATCTCTTAAAAATAAAACTTATTTGTAAAGTTTATGAAATGATTTTTTTATGTCTTGCAAACGAAAGGTAAGTCAAACACTTTTAAAAAAAACAATTTATGAAATAGTTTATATTTTTTAAAAAACTAAACTTATCTTAAAAAAAAACCTGAATTTATCTTTAAAAAGTTATTTTCATTACCATTTTACAAACCACTAAATAGTTTTATAATTTCGCTACTTTACCATCACAAATAGCATAAACTGTTTTTACTGCAGTTGGTTAAAAGGGACCTTAATGGCTTTACTTCTAATCAAGATACCACAAAAAAAGGGGGCAGAAAAAAATATAACTTTACTTCATTTCCTCCCCAACTCCATTTATTATTGCTATTTCTCAGCAAAGACATAAGCCATTTGTTTAAAGGAAAATACAATTTGGGGAATCTTGAAAACAATGTTAAAGCAATGTTTTCACCATTATTTTATTAAACACTAAACAATTCTATAATTTCAATGATTTACCATAACCCATTTTAAAGATCATAAACTGTTTCTACTAAGGGACCTTAATGGCTTTACTTCTCATCAAGATACCGCAAGAAAGAGGGGCCAAAAAATACAGCTTTACTTCACTTCCTCCCGAACTCCATTTATTATTACTATTTCACAGCAAAGACATAAGCCATTTGCTTAAAGGAAAATACAATCTGGGGGAATCTTGAAAACAATGTTTTAGCAAACACATTTACACCTTCCATGGCCAGTCCAAATTCCAAGGCTGTGATCCAATCTTCCAAAGCTAAAGAATACATCCATTTACACCTCTTAGGACATGATTGGCATGTAAATTGAAAACACATTTATCAAGGCAGAGTCTGAAGTGGCATGTAACATACGCATTAACTGTTCCAAAAAAATTACGATGAAAAAGAAAACCATTCTCAAACAGAGATTCTTCAAAGGTTAATACCCAAAAGGTACAGAACTAAAATGCCTTTAGATAGTTGGTTTTAAAAGGCAAAAAAAGGAAAAAGAAAAAGAAAACTCTAGTTGAGATCTATTAACTTATATAAGAAGCATTCATAAAATAAATAATGATACGTAACATATCCAGCACAAAGTCAGAAAGAATGGGTGACGGAAACAAAAATAAGGCAGGAAGTGTTAAAAGCAAGGAACAATCAGGCCTTTTCTTTTCCCTTTAGGAGTCGCTCTAGTTTTGCTTCGGCATCTTTCAACTGTTGCCTTAGAGTAGATACTCTTTGTTCCACCTCTTCCACTGTTTCTTTAGTGGTGGAAGTTTGATATGGTGTTACGAAATGATGTGAAAATGCCTTCAAAGCTTCAACCCCAGTAACCTGTTACATGTCTGGCTAATCAAATGGCTGATAACTAATGAGCAGTGACAACAATATTTCCACACCATATAAACAGTGACCGATATCAGATTGGGAAATCAATTTAGAGGGAGGATTACTGCAGATTTCAGAATAAACTAAGAAATTACATCTTGAAGTGCTCGAATGCCAGGGGATAACAAACAATATTCCGCAATTAAGTTTATGTATATAGGGAAACAGAAGTAAAGGAAAAAATTGACGAATCTTTCGTCTAAAAACGTTTTGGAACTTGCGCATCAATAACATATTCATGGAGCTTGTCAAATTGTTCAAAATATATGCAGATTTCTTTAGCTTAAAGTCAAGAGACAAACTACTCCTATGAAGTTCCATGAAACAATGAGATCGTGTAGTTTACCTCTTCTGGCAGCAATGGCAGCTTAGTGATGTGAAAGTCATCGTATAACATGTAGAACTGATCGAGGTACTTCTGTTGCATCCGCATTCTTGCTTTTAGCAACTTGGATTCCACATCTACAACCATAAAACAGATGAATTTATGGTTAACATTTTATGTAAGCAAGCATTTTGAAAGGGAAAAAAGGGACATGATTGGCATAGTTAGCATACCGTCTTCATCATAAAGTACTTGGTTAATGATAATATTGTGTGTATCTATCTCAAACTTTGTGAGTTCCTGCACCAGTCTCTCTGTTTCATAGAGAGAGAGGAACTCAGGAATGCAAACACAGACAAAGGTTGTCAAGTCCTGCCAACAGAGACACAAGCACATTAAAGAAAAAAAAAACAAATAGCAAAAAATAATCTAAAAGTGTTCCCAGAAACATGAGCAACTCAAGAAACTTCAGACCACCGACTGATCTGGTTCAGTGGTAAAGGCACTGATGTGGAGAACCCAGGTTCGAGCGAGATAGGCAGCAAAATTGAAGGTTTTCGGTGATGTTTGCCATGGAGTGACGGTGCTCCACGGGTTCTGGGTAGTCCTGGTTTTCTCCCACATCAACGAGTTGGATACTGAATCTTTGGTGGGGTTGGGGTCAGGCCATGGCTCAACCCACCTTGAAGGAGCGCCTACAATCCCCATTGTCTAGGAACCTCCTACCCTTTTTTGTTTAGAAAAAAAAACCTTAAGAAACTTCAGCAAAGGATCTGTATTCAGCAAGTCACTTAAGATTTCAGGAAGCTTCACCAGACCTAGTGCTTTGGAAATTAACAGTTAACAAAGAAAATTTTATGGTACCCTGCCAATGGATATCTATATTCTTTAAAGAAAAATAATTTTCTTTTTGTTGACATGATATTAACTTATAATGATAAACAAAGTCATGAACAAATCATTCTAGCTAGTGAGCACCAGCCTCAAATGTCTCACTCATCATAATTCTCCATATAACAAGATATTAATTACAATAAGTCCATATATGAAATTAAGAACATATGCCATAATTACAAAATATCTACAAGCATCCCAGAAACGCTCACACCACTGTTCCTAGAAATTGCCAGTGTCCTACAGTGCACTGTGCAGTTTGACACAAATATGCACTACAGTCCACAATAGGGAAGCAGTAAACTTACCTTAAAAGGAAAAAAAAATTGACTTAGAGTTTCTCTTCCCTCTTTGACTAGGAAGTGTTTGGTTTTGGGATGGTGGAAAGGCTCGTTCTGATATGAAGTCCCATTTCTATACCCCTCCTTTAAAAGGTTCTGATTGGTTCCTACTTCCTCCCTATGGTTGTCTCTCACTCAATTCATGCCATGCCATCAAAGGGCTCTAGATCACCAAATCTGAGATAATGTTCTGTGGATGTAGTGAGGTTGATCTACTTGATTTTTAGCTTTGGCGGGTAGATGCTTTCATTTTGGTTTTATTTTGTTTACAATGAAAAAAAATAGGACTTTGTCTATTTATTTTGGATTTTTTAAAATTTATTTTGATTTGTGTTTAGAGTATCCTTTCTTGTATATATTGTTGATTTGTAATTTTGCCTGTTAAGATGAAAAAAAAATTTAGCTATTTTCTTGTTAGGATAAAATAAAATTTGCTAAGGCTCTAAGCAAGCTGATTTGAAAGTAGCAGCATGTTAATATTATTCTGGAATTCCCTAAAACTTGATACTAGGGATTTTTCCCCCTTACCAAGCTGACATAGTTAATGGTTAATTAGTTTGATAAGACTAACAATGAACAATGTACCGATTGACTGATTCTGATAGGTATACAAATTAGAATATTTACAACCAACTCTCTATAGACAAGGACTATGGCGCAAAGCTGGTTTCTCCCCCACCCCTCCCCACCAAACAAATATGGGAAGAGGGAGACTTTGGTATGATTCACACACCTGCTAAGTTCAACACCAAAATGTTGAGAACCCAACAGACTCAGTTATTGATTTTCAACTCTTGTGTTTGTGCACACACATGCATGTGTATACCAAGAGAGAAAAAATGCAGACCAGCATGAATGAGAAAAAACTGGTTAAAGGGATACTTACCGGGTCTTTGAATTGCTTGTTTACTTGTTCAATCACATCTTTCATGCCCTCAAGTCTTCCCAAAATTGCATCTTCGCCAAATTCTTCATCAATGCCAAAGAGACGGGTCATCTGCCAAAAACAGTTATGATATTTACCAATGGCATCATAAACACAACAATGGATCATCCAATGATGGAAAAAACGTCCTAAAACTAAATTTGAAATAGAAGTCATTATTTTCCAAGACATAAAGGTCAAGATATATTGATTTTCATGAAAGAAACTTGAGCTTAATTAAACCATAAGGCTTTGAAAAATTCATATAAGCTACTAAGCCTATCATAGACTTTGACTCAAGAATGTTAAGAGTTACAAAGTCCCAATGGTTATACTCGAGAAACTTAGGGACATGCCTGATTCATTAAGCCACCAAATTTACTCTTCAAAGACATCAATTTTGCAAGCCCCTTTTCTAAGGTTGATGGAAACTGTAACAGTCGGAGTGTATGGCCGGTTGGAGCTGTATCAAATACTATAACAGAATAATCCATTGTTTGCACCAACCTGCAGGAAAGCAATATGTGCAGACCTCATTATTGATAGATGGGAGTAAAGAAAAAAGGAGTACAAGGTTTAATAGTGGTGTAAGAAGGAAAGTGATCAGCATGTATCGACTAGTTACTGTTCAACAAGAAAGGATGCTTATGCATGAGTAAAATAGAGAATCGAACCCAAACAAACGATGAATTCATTAGTCTCTGATATCACATGTAAAGAAACATCATAGAAAATGAAATATGTTTAAGAAAATTTGGCTTTATGACTTTCTCAAAGATCTTTGATCCAAGATACAAATAATAAACACATAAACAATATTGTCAAATACAGTAAAATTTTAACTAAACCAAAATATTTCATAGCCCGCATGATTTATATAGTCAAACGAGTTTGTAATACGCAGATGGTTAGTGTAAATAACATGATAAAGCGCTTTACCTGCATTGAACCAATTAGATCCAAGTTGTCTCTACCAAACTTAAGATTTGAATTTCATATGTTCAAAATTATAGTGTTTCATTTAATTTCTCATAAAGCTGATCAACTTCTGTAAAATGCCACATGAAAATAACACGTGCACATGAAAGGCACAGATACACAGATTCTGCAAGAAACTTAAGTCTTTAATATGATCACTCTTATCTATTGAATAACAAAGATTCACTCAAATAATTTTTTTTCTAAATGTGCATAGTTTGTATCAGATCAAAAGTATTCTTTCATCAATCATCGATAGCCCTCAAATCAGCAAGGTCATTAATGTGTACTCTTTTCATGGGCTTCTTGAGGAACCATTATTAATAATTCTCATACTTCTTTTTTCTTTTGGTAGGCTATTCTCATACTCCTACTAATCAAAAATAAAAATGTAATCTTGCAGCATGGCACTGTAAATCAACTAAGAACTATTATGATAATATCAATTCCACTATACACATAAATAATAGAGTTAAAGGATAGTAACTTGATGCATTTGGATGTTGCAACATAATCAAACAAAATAAAACATAATTCTTACTTAAGCATCTCTGCAAAGCTCATTGCCTCATCAATTCCAGGAATTGCATTTGCTAGGTCAGAAAATAAACTATCCATTCCGTCAGCACTGCCCATGTCTTCACTTTCAACAGTAGGATCCACTTCCTGTAAAGGATCATACCGAAGGATGTGATGAAGCGTGAACAATCAAGACATCAACTTGCAAACAGCCAAAGACTACATCATAAGCAACAACTAATAAAGCAAACATAAGCACAGAGTGAAGCCGTTGATAGCAACAGATAAAAATCCAGAGAATATTTCCCCAATCATATTCTTTGTTTTAGACGAAGAAAGAAGGATTCCTCATATGGCTAATGAATAATTAGCATAAACCCAGAAATGAAATGTATGTAACCAAGTCAAAAAATATTTTGCACAGATTTATCGACCAAAATGCATTAAGTTTTCTATTAATCGTCCATGGGATTGATAACTCATATGTTTCCTAAATTAATCATAGAGCGTAACATCTGGATAATTTAGCCCTAAAAATCAAACAAAAAAAATGAACCTATTGACTGGGTGCCCCTAATTCAACCCAATTGACGACAGAAAACAATAAAATCACCCCTTCTATCTCATTTGACATCTCATAAACTCATAATCCAACACTGCCCAGAATCACAAAAGCAATAACCCAGATACCAAAAAACAAAGCAATCACAAATCAAAAACCGTACCATAGCATACAAATTGGTGAAGCCATTGACCAAAGTGGGTGTCTTGGTGAAACGTTGTTGAAAGGCATCACTGAGATTGTGAGCCGGGTCAGTGGATATGATTAACACAGAGGATCGGACCCGAGCGAGAAGTATCGAGAGGATCGAGCTGCACGTGGTCTTGCCCACACCACCTTTACCTCCTACAAAGACCCACTTGAGGGTCTCTTGGTCCAGTACGTTCTGTACTGATGCCTCTGGCAAATCTGTTGCCATCTTCGCACCGTTTTTTGCTTTCGGCTTTTTTGTTTATGTTTCTGCTGCTTTCTCTCTCTTAAAAAAATGGAAGAACCAGAGAGAAGAGTGAGAAGAAGAGGAACGTAATTGTTTGTCCTTCACAATTGTTGGGTTTTACGAATCTGTGCCTCTCTATTCTGGTTCAAAACAGAACATAGCGTCCTTGTATGAAGTCTTTAAGAAAAAAAATATTAGCATTGGGAAAAATATTAAAAACCAATATAATAATATCGAGGTTATTTAAGTAAACTTATGAAAATAAATTGAATTCTGATTTAAACAAAAAAAATTATTTTAATTCTATAGTTTAAATCATGAAAATTAATTTAGTTTATTTAAAAGTGAATTATAATTTTAAATCATTTAAAATTCAAGAACGAATTCATTTCAAATGAATTTTAATTTAAGTACATTTGAAAAATTGAAATTGAAGAATGACTATTGACAAAATTTGTTTTTCTAATTAAAAAAATTTAAATTTTACGTTTGATAAAATTTTATCATTAATTGTCCAAAAAATATTTTAATTTAATAAAATTTTTTTATATATAATTTTTTTTTTATTTCTGTTTTAAAAACACAATCATTATCATCACTATTATATATATTATAGATATTTTATATAATTATAACACTTTCACAAATAAATTTAAATGTATAATTTATTAAACACTACATTAAACTCACCTTATTTTTATCACATCTGTTTCATTATTGTAATTCTAAAAAAACGTTACTGTAATCTTAAAATCCCCCTAGTAGCCGATGACATGATTTTGCTTACTTCTGTTGTGGGGAGGGGTGGGAATAAAACTTCTTTCTTTAAAAAACATGTTTGGAAGAAAAGGATCACATCTCTATCAACATGGGAAGAATAGAACTTAGAAGGACTAATGTGTTGCACGCCTGTGGCTGTTCAAGCTCATTGAAGGCATTTGAAATTGAAACACATACATGCCAAGCCATAAGAGGCTTATATTACATATTTAGATATCTACTTGAGTAATTACATCAGAAGCTTGACTTGAGTAATTACATCAAAACTATCTTCGCCATTTAATCAAGAGGGAAAGCTCATTTAAACTGTACAAAATTTACTTGGTACATGAGAGAGTGGAAGAAGAGAATTAGTAAAGAGAGTTGTAGGTAAAGCATGTAGCAATAATGGAGGAGATACAGATGACAAGTGAAGGAACTAAAGTGGCATTCAATAGCCTACTCTGATCAAAATACCCAGAAAGTGTGATTGTTCCATCAGCAATTACCCTAGCCAGTGTCCCTGCTTCTGTTGAAAGCAACCCACCATTAAAGGTCCCACGAGAAAGCCTGGATGACATTACCCGCGATAAGAGTGATAAATTCACACCTGGATCAATCAAACAAGTGTAATAAACATTACGAAATAGAATGTAATATGAAATAATCATGTATTGAAAGGCGCATCAGTGAGTTACCTTCAAGGACTTCAGCAGATACAAATGTGATAAGTGCTGAGCCAACATATTGAGTGACAGAGTAAGGGATGAAAATCTGGAAGCTTAGGAGAATGCCAATACACACCATAATTTCAGATGCTAGTAGAACTTGCCTGCAATCAGATTAATCAAGAAATAATGAATTCACCTGAAGATTGAAGTAATAAATCGGCAGAGTAAATATGGTACCAATCACATTTTTACATTATGTACACCGGAATCAGATTACTAGGGGTTGAGAAATTAAAGCTCCAATTTTATCATGTAAACTGCTAAAACTAGGACCGTTTGAAGACAGTGCCTCAATGATGGAAATGCTATGATCTTTTCTCGCATTTGATGGTTTACCTTTCTTCAAATATATTGCTGATGTAGTTTCCAATCACAATGTTTACTGGAAGCACTGTTAGTCCAAGACATGCAAGAAAAATTGCCACTCTGCTGGTTGGCCATATAAAGTAATATGCAGTGATGACACTGCATTCAGCTAGCAAAATCTCCATCGCATATTTGAGCATAAAGTAAATAAATAGTTGAACCTGCCAAGCAATAGCATGATTCAAGTATGAGATGAAAGATGAGAAACATACACCAATTATACATAATAGTGGCTTGAGATCAAGAGTGCTAAACGAAAAAATGGGAGACATTAAATTGTTTTTCTGATAATCAGCAAAAGCATAAACATACAGAGAACACCAACATTATGGTCCTAAAGCTATAAATGAATTACTTCTCCCAAAAAATTCGAGCATTATGTATTAGAGAAGACTATGTATTTCATTTCATTTTTTCCATAAAAATTACTTTCCTTCAAATAAACAACATGGTTGTACTAAAACCCTAAATCAAATTTTTAAACCTCCATCGTAGCTACCATCTTAGTAGATCACAACGCCAGAGTGCAGCTTAAAATTCGAATTGTGTCACGGTTATATTCTATATCCCATGACTTTAATTTTCAGTTGGCTACATAATCATTTATGGTGCAAGAAAACTTGAATCATGTGACATGATTCTCTCTCTATTTAATGATCTATATATCTGTCTGTCTGTGTATATGTGTCTGCATTTGAAGAACAAATATTTTTCAGAGATAATATACAGCTACAGAACAGGAAAGAATACATAGACCTTATCAGGTTAAACCGTTCTTTACTTATATATAGGTTAATATAAGTTAGAAGAACTTCAACTTATCTTTCTACCTTTACAGATGGTGTCAGTAATCGATACGCTGAGACAATTGAAGTGACAGGCTTGGGAGTTTTCTCAGAGTCTTCTTCACTGTCATCAAATTTCTCATCTTCATTTTCATATTGTTGCTTAGCTTCTGATTTCAAGAGCAGTGGCTGCGTAAAAAAATTCTCTACAGCATAATTTACCGATGGCCCTATGATAAAAAAAAGAAGAAAAACGAAGTTGGTAATTAACATAAGCAGATGAAGCAGAGCCTCAAGACACAGTAGTTGATGGAGGGAGAATAACTGAACATAGAAGTGTGAATTTATTCTGAAGTGTCGTGGAGGGGCATTTTTCTAAAGATTTCTTATCTATGATGATTTCAGATTCCCTATGATCTTATGAATTCACAAATAATATCATCTATAAGATCACAGAAAAATACCTACTTGGTTTGTGAGTTATCTGTCTATAAATAATCTTAGTAGAGACCTTAAAAATGTTGACAAGAAGTAGGATGCATAGACCTAATGCACCATGCTAGCGAGAAAACTGATTTTGAAGAAGAAGATAGGTGACCGCTACTTTTAGTGAAGAGGCATAGTGGATAAGGGGTGATTCATGACAAGTAATAATGTAAACAAGAAATATGGTACTATAAACTGATACGCCTATTAAAATCAGAAAATGCATAGCCAAAGTGATTAATCTTGCTGACAAACCAGGATTGGATTCTTGCGGCACAAGATCATCTTTAGTCTCATGAGGAGGCTCTCTAAAAGAAATCCTCAACCACAGTAAATAGACAAGCCATGAAAGAGCCATAACCCAACCAGGTAGAGTGTCTTCATTGAATGTGAGTTTGTAAATCTTGAAATTAGTTTGAAATAAGGAAGCAAGTGCTGGACCACATGCCATTCCAAGTGCACTTGCAGTAACAAAACCTGCAGAAGCCTGCATCCTCAATCTAAGTGGCACGCAGTCACTGATATAACGCCTATTAACAGCTCTTGCAGAACCTAACCTGAAATATCAACAGCATAAACTTATCAATTAATATGGTAATACCAACAAAATTAAATCATTCTACAGAAAATGAATTAATTTCAGGGTAACACTTCATAGTAACAATAGAAGTGTAGAACATAATCATACATGTGTTAAAATTTTTTATACATTTTAGAGTATATAATAGGCCTACTGGCAACTAACTTTTTACTATGCTCTGCAATAAAAATCATAGAACTGATGCAGAAAATTTAGGTTTCCTGATGCAATAACAATAATAATAAATTAATAGTGAAATCACTTACCCACAAAATAGGCGACCAATCAGAAGAACTGATACTGAATTAAGATCATAAGCCAGAGCATACAGGGTGTTCCCGATGAGAAGAACAACAGTACTGAACACAAGTGGTCTCAAGTATGACCTATTCGACCATGCACTAAAATAAACTGAAGAAAACAACTGTGCAACAGCCATCGACCCAATAACGACACCACAAAGAGTTGCAGCAGCTCCAAGGCTAAGGGAGTAATCATCTGCTGTTGGGACGATAATATATGTGTTGACCATATACAGAAACGTGCTTACCAAGTTCACGAGAAGTGACATAAAATGATATTTCTGCTCAACAAAATGATCTTCAGATGGAGATGGCAACTCGTCTTGCATGATAAATGCATGCTTACCCAAAAATTCAAGGAAATTTGTCGAGTTAGACAACCTATTTACAGCTGCTTTGATAGAATCAACCACAGGATCCTGCAAATTTTATATACTCTTTATTTGTACTTATCAAAATAGAGAACACAAATGCACAAACACAAAGCACATTCTGCACCAACAGAAAGGTGCTAATACTATACACGCAGTGAAAGAATATCTTAGAATCATATAAGTTCCAAAGAAACTCGTCTCAAATAACTCTCTAAAATTTTAAACATATAATTCAACACCAATTATACATCGGCATTTCACTTACTTCTAAACAAGGGTCACTAAATATTTAAGTTCGGGCAAAGAAACTCCAAGTTTCAATATTCTGCTAATATTTAATGCTTTTAAGAACCTGGTTAATACTTTATCTTACTTTTAATTGCTAATGTGCTACATAATGCTAAAATACACAAGTTCATGTACTAATGATATTATAAAGTTAGACGAATTTATTTTGCAAGTTTGGATAATCATTCGCTGTTGTTAGAATGTATATCATGTTCGGCCAAGTAAATCTTCTTGTTGAATTGTTTCTCGATTAGACATCACTCTCCAGGTCTCTTTCTGGCCAATAGCATATATCATCTAATGCATGAATGTAGTACCACCTTATGAATGGTCATCATACAAAGAATAGATTTATTTTTTTTGGAGGAGAATTGTTGTCTTGATAGAATTTAATAGTTTAGGTTCAGTCGGAACTATTTCCAATGATCCCCTATACATTACAAAATATATGTGCAGGGGCAGCCATTTCAAAACATTTGTTGAAATTATATGCTTTGTGAATTTTAATAAAACCTTGATAAACACTAGAGAATTTAAATCATGCTGTTGGGAAAGATGAGGGAGTAATCAACACTGCATATTTTTTCAAGGGATGTGAGAGAAAACCGGGTGGGAAAAAGCAGGCTGATCATATATCGATATGTAGATTCCCTGATGGTCCTGCAGCTCTGCAAGATTGCGAGAAATAGCTCCAACAACAGCCCCAATACCCTGCACATTCAGCTACCAGCTAATAATGCTTTCTATGGAATCTGATTCATGTCTGCTGCATATCACGTACCAAAAGAACACAAAGCATATCTATGGAATTATTATTAAATTGGAACAAGAAGAAAATGTTCAATTTAAATCTGACCACTTGCTTAAACACTTGTCGTAGCTGAGAATAAGGATGATTGGCACGGGTTTTCACAAAGTAGTCAGTAAACCTATAGCCAAACCGTTTGTCGAATTTTTTCAGAATCTTACGCAAACCAGTAGCATTCATCTCAAGGAAAAAGAGAAGCCTTAAAAGATCCCGCCCAACTTGTCTGTATGCTTCTTGCAGTTCACGTATTTTGGATTCATCTCCCTGCTGTAAAAGAGCATCATGCTGTTCTCCAAGAGAGGATAATCTGCTTGCAAGTAATCCTTGTTGTTCCAGCAGAAACAAGACAATCTTTTCAATCTAAAATTGTCAAAAGCAAATGAAATGACATTTACAGTGTACTCATTCTTAGGTGATTGTAATAATTACACTATCCATAATCGTTCATGAATAAGGTAAATAAGTTTTTATCAGTGGAAATACATAGTTGTTCTCACCAGAAAAGTAACAAGTATACCATAAAGTTGAGATAAATATTACATTAAAGAATATCCAAATTGATGCATCATCACAGCTTCATGAAGTGTCTGCCGTAGTGTGCGTGTTTAGTAAACAATAACTTTACTAGCCATACAAGTACTTCATTATTTATTGCCAAGTTGGATTTTTAACGAAGAATAACTAAGTCAAGCAGACTCCATAACAAAAAAAAAAAAAAAAAAAAAAGAAGCATCAAAATACAGTCTTAGCCAAAATAAAAAATTCAAATGGAATGATACGGTGCACAAGGAATGAGACAAAAGTAATACATCACCAACCAATGCAAAAACCAGCACGTAACCATGATGTTTTAGCCTCTCAAAATGGTTGTGTAAATGGAAGTACCATTCATCTATTGTTATATTTACCTGACTGTCTAGCATTCTTGAGAAGTCCTTAAGAACAAATTGGCGACCTTCTGTGCCAACCTGAATTTGTTGTGTATATCGGTTCACTTTCTTCTTCAACAACTTATAGTTAATATAGTATCTGGAAAAAAAATACATTACCGGCATGATAAAAATAACAGTTAGCACCTAAACAAAGGACATTATTCCATTTTGGCATGTATATTAACAATTTAACATGAACATGTCATTCCACACAAGGGTAGTTTAAATATACAAAAATAGAAAGATGGAGAAAAGGAATGAAAGCTTTATAACATGTTTAGATTATCATATTGCTAGCCTAGCTGAAGAAAAGAAGAGCCCACTGTCAACATCACATGATATATAATGCTCTGTAGAAAAGAGATAAAATGCAAAATCCATTGCGAAATACATCATACATAACAAGAGAGATTAAGATTTGAAAAGAATAAAATACATCATAGAAATTTTGTAATGTGGAAGGGAAAGATTAAGGTACAAAGTTGATAGAACTCATCACAATTGCCCAAGAAAAGGCAGGGAGAATAAGACATAATCAGTTAAGAGAGAAATTAGATCTTAATGCAGGAAGTTATTCAAACATACCCTTGCCATTCTTGAATTTCAGCTTCTTTCAACTTCTTACCAAAGGCAACCATCTTCTAGGTAAAAGTCAATTCACTATAAGGAAAACAAGGAAAATATAATATCAGACTCTACTTTTCATTAGGCAGTGAAGCCTAAAGAATATGCTGTGTACGTTTAACACGTTACTATGAAGGGTCTGGATTGGGTGCCGTTATGTTTTATATGGCACAAAAAAATGATACATTTGGTGGTAGTTTTAGTTACGTTTGGCAGTATTTTGATTGCTTTGACGGTAAACTCTTCATCTGATGGTATCACCACAAAATGTAAGCATTAGTGCATTACCACCAATGTAACCAAGATTACCACTAAATGTATCATTTTTGGTGCCAAAAAAAACATAATGGCACCAGATATTTCCCCTACTGTGAAAAGTTGGAATCTTGAATTGCCGTCATTTTTTACTCTTTTTCATCTCATGCCCACCTTACTGATGCTTTACATTAGTCCTATGATGATTTACCACTGTTTTCTCAATCAAGATTCAATTCAACTCCAGAAAATAGGCCTTTGAGTTTGTTGCATTAATGCTAGAAGCTTACCCCAACTGCTATGCTCTACATTGATCATGTCAAATGCTTAAAAAGAAAACGAGATCACAACTTTTACTACTAATATTTTATCTTTTGATGGAGAAAATCCCTATTTGAAAGAGGGAGTGAATTAACTTCTTGATATTCTTGTGATGCATAAAGCTCAGAAAGATATCAAATGGAGTATCAAATTACCATTCACAATATACCAAAACAAACTCTAGCTCATGAAGCTCTAACAATAACTCCATATTATAAACAGAAATCCAGAAATTTAAATACCTCAAGAGACCACAGAGTCATTACCAAGACCGATAAAAAGCTCGAGATAGTCTTCTTCTACATGATGTTTATTATACGTAGAAAACAAGATGACACTTACACAAACAGGTGATATGCCACAAGAGAAGGGAATAGATTCACAAAGATTCTTTACGCGAATATGGGAATCGAAATTTCTCATCGAGAATCCAAATCTTTGACCGAATGAAAGGAAATGGAATTCGAGGAAAACGGAATTGAAAACCGATATCATTACTCAAGAAATTCGCGCGAAATTTGTAACGTGGTAGACTTTTTATTTTTATCGGCCACGTGGTAGATTCTTAAGCTATTTCAATCAGTAAACGGTGCGTTTTAGGAGCTTCAATCTCAGTTTTCCAAGATCCATAGTTATCTTCAATCTTCAATCTCAGTAAACGGTGCGTTAGCTCAAAGAAAATTGATTTGCTACCCCGCCTTTCTTCTATCGATGCCGAAAATCAATAGATGCTCCGCTTAGTTGTCGTTAATCAAGCCAAGAGGCCACCTTCAGTTCTTGTAATTTCTCAAAGGTCTTATTTATCAAAAAGCTGGCAAAACTCAGCGATAGTGGAAGAGCTTTACCCTAACTTGTTGCGAAGATGCACCAAAACCTCTAACTTGAAACACGGAAGAGCCATTCATTCTAAAATCATTAAAGAGTCACTTCCCTTTTCACTTTTCATTCAAAACCATACCCTCAACATGTACATTAAATGCGGAGATCTTGTCAATGGGTACAAACTGTTTGATGAAATGCCTGAGAGGAATGTGGTGTCCTGGTCCGCCATCATTACCGGCTTTGTCCAACGTGGTTGTCCCTACGAAGCCCTCCTTTTGTTCCGCTGTATGCTTCGCGACGGAACGTTGAGACCGAACGAGTTCACGCTTGTTAGCGCACTCCAGGCGTGCTCGTTATGTGAGGATTTGACTCATACATTCCAAGTTTACACTTTTATTGTTCGCTTGGGATTTGAGTCGAATATCTTCTTGATGAATGCGCTTTTTGAGGTCTCTGATAAGCATTGTAAGTTGGTGGAGGCTTTAGAGGTTTTCGAGAAATGCCCAGATTAGGATATAGTGTCTTGGAATGCAATGATGGCTGGTTACCTGCAGTATTCTTACCTGGATGTTCCTGCATTTTGGTTCCGTATGACTAACGAGGGAGTGAAGCCAGATAACTTCACATTTGCAACTGTTCTTACTGGGTTAGCTGCACTTTCTGATTTAAAAATGGGATTGCAAGTCCATGCTCAACTTGTTAAATGTGGTCATGGGGGTGAGATTTGTGTTGCGAATTCTTTGGCTGATATGTACATAAGGAATCGGAGATTGGTAGATGGGTTCAAAGATTGGGAGATAGGAATGCCTGAGAGAGATGTGTGCTCTTGGACCCAAATGGGTGCTGGATGCCTACACTGTGGGGATCCAGGCAAGCGCTTGAGGTCATCACAGAGATCCTACGCGAATTTAGCTTCCTTGGAGTAAGGAAAGAAAGTTCATGGCTTGAGAGTTAAACTCGGTACTGAGATTGATGTCTATGTAGATAATGCACTGCTTGATATGTATGCAAAATGTGGATGCATGGATGGTGCTTGGGGTGTTTTCTAGACCATGAATGATCGTTCTGTTATTTCATGGACAACTTTGATAATGGGCTGGGCTTAAAATGGCCAAGCTAGAGAAGCTCTTGAGATTTTTGATGAGATGAGACTTGAGGGCATTGAGCCAAATTACATCAGCTTCATTTGTGTGCTTTATGCATGTGGCCAAGAAGGGTTCATTGATGAAGAATGGAAGTATTACTCTTCCATGACCTGACTATGGAATTTCCCCTGGAGAAGACCACTATGCATGCATGGTAAATTTACTTGGCCATGATGGACATATTAAAGAAGCTGAGGAATTAATCTTAAGAATGCCTTTTCAACCAGGTGTGCTGGTCTGGCAGACTTTACTTGGTATTTTTCAGCTTCAGGAAGATGTGGAAACTTGAAAGCGAGCAGCAGAGCATGCAATTGCCCTAGATAGGAAAGACCCTTCAAGTTATGTGTTGTTATCAAATATGTTTGCTCGGTTGAACAATTGGGACACTGTGGGGATGTTGAGAGAATTGATGGATACTAGGGATGTTAAGAAAATGCCTCGAACCAGTTGGATTGAAGTAGAACAAGATTGCTTGGTACGTCCAACAAGCGGGGTATTCACATGATTTAGTAGAAACTCAGAAGGTAATTTCTATTTCTTTTACATGTCTTCATGGGGGTAGTAACTTGCTTCACTTGGCAGTAAGTAATGTTGGTCAATCATAACAAGTAGGTAATAAACACATGTTTGAATTACAGTCTTGCAAATAAAGGATTAATCTAGAATGAAAAAAAATACTGATAAGAAAATGAAATGTGAGCAAGGAATATATTCTATTGCTAACCACATGTTACTGACTTGGAATTATCTGGGTTCTTTTGGCTTGTTTGCCTTTTTTTCTTATTTTGTTGGCATTACTTAAAAAAAATGTTGAGAGGATTGTGATTTATTAGAGAATTCTAGTAGCTTGATAGTGATTACGGTGTTTCTGAGTGTTATTTCTTATAACATTCCCTAGCTGTTTGCCTACTGAGAAAATGGAAGAAAAACAAGTTAAAAAATTTGAGCTTGATGTTGGTTCTGTTAGTATTGCATGGAAAACTTAGCTCAAGTAAATAATTTCAGTTTGTTGATGATAGCTTTTGGTCTTGTTTGGAACTTGATAGTGAAAACTTACAATTTAAAATTTCCCTTTCTGGAACTGAAAGTTACTATCTTTTTCTTTTGGATTTAACATTCTCAATGTTTGCAGGCCTTGCGCATGGACTGGCATTTCTTGCCATCCCCATGGCCAAACAGTAAATTCCATGTATGTTACTCTCAATCTTCATTTGTGTTTTATTTACTCTACTAACTCTTAACCTTTCTTTTTTCATAAAAAAAAAACTTCTAACATTTTTTTTCACCTCATATTTTGTTTTGGGTTGTACAGAAACTTACCTTACATGCAATTAGGAGGGATCATGTCCTTAAACACTGGTAAAGTCAACGGATTGTAGAGATTTTGAGTATGTATCCTTTCTCCCCCATTTCTTTCCATAGCCACAATAGGCAAATATTCTGTTTATAGTTTATTTTATTCTTTATTTTTCCTGGTCTAACATGGCACTTCACCGAAGGTGTTTACATGGGTTCATTCCTATGAAATTACCAATTGTACTAAGGTTAGAGCTGTGTAAGTGAAATAATAGTTTCTTCTAAAAAATTTTTTTGATAAAATATAATGCATGCCTCTGTCTGTTGTTTTTACTAGCATTTACATGATGCAGTCAATTATCTCTTTAGGTACTTGAACACCAATTATTTTCAAAGAGTCCTACCATCAGACTCTGAAACCTTTGAAGATCTGTATTTTTCAATACACCAAAATAAGAAGATTTTGTTGATTCATTTATAAATCTAATTGATGCGTACTTCATTTAATTTATATCATTTATAAGCTTGTGTGATTTAAGATAATTCATCTGCGCATGCATTTGTTTTCATATACCCGGCATTAGCCTGTGTAGATTGCAAAACTTCATAATCTAAATCTAATGTTCTTATAATTCCCATAAATGAATGAAAATTATAAACGGAATAGTTCCCGTAGAATGAGTTATATGAAAGAATCTTACTAATTTAAACAAGTTAATAATGGCTGTTGAAATAATAAAATTGAAAGGAAAAAAAAGTTAGTAACTCAAAGGAACTATGGAAGTACTTGAGTCAAAGCTTTACTATTGGAGTAAGAGTTAAAATTTTAGTGAAGTTTATTAGGTTGAATTTTCATCAAAGCTAACTCAAACTTTTATATTCATTTCTTACCTTCAAGTTATAGTTGCATATTCTTGCATATATAAAATATGTTGTGTATACATTACATGCAAGCTCATGCAAAGAAAGTAACTTACAGCTTGCCTGAGCCCTGAGGTGCTGTGGTGAAAAACTGGGAAATAGTTTTTTATCCCTTCAATAGCTAGGTACCCAAATTTGCTACTCCATTAAACTTGGAAGCTTTTTGCCTGGTAAAAATGGAGAGTTCACAAAATAAAATGACAAGTTGTAGAGAGAATATCAAGAAGGAAAGGTATGCAGTGAAGTGATTGTTATGGCAAAGGACCATTTACATATAGTGGAGAGGGCTTATGAGAAAGAAAAAAGCAAATGCTTGCTACTGTACACAAGTAATACGTGTCGTTTGATTAACCATTTGGCCTTTTAGAATAATGGAAGGTCATCAAAATCTCCTAACTTTATGCTTAAAACTAAGGCTTAATTGCAAAATTTTCTTTTAGTTTAGGTTAAGTAGAAGTTTGTTCTTTAAGTTTTAAAAAGGCAATTTAACCCCTAACTTATCAATTTAGAGTAATTTAATCTATTAGTTTGATTCCGATCAAAAGATTACCAAAAGACTTAATATATTTGTTAACTTGTCATGTTAGATGATAAATATATTAAATTTTTCGATAATCTTAACCATCTGACATGACAAGTTAGTAAATATATTAAATTATGTGGTTATTTTTTGGTCAAAATTTTATCAGAATCAGACTTTTGGGTTAAATTGTTCTAAATTGACAAAGTCATGGTTAAATTGCTTCTTTTGAAACCTCATAGATAAACTGGTACTTAACTCTAAACTGGAGGGGAATTTTACAATTAAGCCTTAAACCTATAAACATTACAATGATTATCTGATTAAAGCTCTAGGTTATCATTGGCTTTAGAGAAATTTAAAGAAAAATCAAGAAGTGAAAGAAAATAAAATGAAAAATATATGAATGTTTTTATCACTAGTTTGATAAAGAAAATAAATAAATGAAAGATAAGAATAAAAAAAGAACTCACGTTAGTTTTAAGTATTTTTTTATGAGCAAATATCATTTTTAGTTGGACATGCTCTTTTGATGTCGTTAATGGCAGATTTAAAAACAATCTCATATTAAATTTAATGAGGTGACTTATAAATTCACCATCAACAACACAAACAAGATAAATATCAACTGCAAAGGATCTTTGTCCAACTTATATTTTCTCTTTTATAAATATCACCAAGACTGTTGCTGTGTGTTTGGCAGTAACTTTAGCTGTTGGATGCATGTGATCAATGGAATATTCTTAGCATAAACCAAATTAAATTAGAAAAAAAATGATGTACCAACAAGGAAAAGGTACTTTTTAAAGTTTGTTCAAGTGAAAATTTACTGCCTTAAATTAATAGATTTGCTTTGTTCCTAGCAGGTAATTGAACATATATTTTGTTAAAGCACATATATATATATATATCATATGGGTATTGACTTAATTAACTAGGGACAAGAATTAAAAAATAATGTGCCTTTTTCTTCTTCTCAAAATTTTACATGGTCCATATTTGAAAGAAATTGAATATTCCACTATTCTTATCCATTTAATTCCCAAAGAATATACAGTGGTCCCTTTTATTTTAGCTACAATTTTCACAAAGAATGTGGTCATGAAAATGCAGTGTACTTTTATTCATTAGGGAAATCAGAAAAAAGAAAAGAAAAGAAAGAATGAGAAACGTGCTGAGATGTGCAATATGTGGTTGCAATTAAAAAACTTACCTTTATAACAATAATTATATAAAAAAATCACAGTCCATATCCATAAAAGGGGGAAACAAATCATCAAACTGAGTAGTGATGCTTGTGATTAGCAGCTTATTTACAGCACCTGTGGCCCAAGTAAAAACCCAAACTCTCATAGAGGAGTCACATCATCAAATTAACCCCACTAAATAAGTGACTTAGATATGGATAAAGGTAAGTAAACGTTGGGTAGCAAAGAAATGTCTCATAGTTTTGAGTCTTTTGACTAATGAAAAAAGGTCAAAGAAAAATAAAATAATTTTTTTTCCCGTTTCGTTCGTGTTGTTAATGAATTTTCAGAGAATCATCAATAGAGTTCTTAAGATAAAAAATTGTATAAACCTGTTGTCCGCTCATGATGTACCTTTTGATATCCATGATAAATTTTAGGGTTGATTCAAAACAACGTAAATGGTGAGGATTTAAACTATTAAATTTAATGAAATCTTATGAAAAACTTGGTTTCAAATTCGTTTTTATCTAAGATTGAGAATATGAGATCGAGAGAAAGTTTTTGTTGTATAATCCAATCATCAAACTTTAAAATCTACTTAAATTTTAAATTTTGAGATTTATTTTTGATCAACTGTGATGATAGGATGTAATGACCGATTGAAATTGTTAGATTATATATATCATAGTTATTGCTTAGTTAGTTTAATCCCACATTGGTTGTGTATATCTTTGGCTCTCTTATTGGCTCCTATAAATAGGATAGCTCACTTGTAAGTAAATCACACCATTCAATACAATTCTCTTCTTTGTATTGTCTCACTTCCTCTCTTAAACCTTTAACATGGTATCAGAGCCTTCGTGGTTCTCGGTATATTAAGAGTTGAGTATGCTCTGTGATTGCCACTATTAGTGGATCTTTCACATCAGAAAAACTTCTTTAAGGTTGTCGGTATATTAAGAGTTGAGTATGCTCTGTGATTGCCACTATTAGTGGATCCTTCACATCAGAAAAACTTCTTGAATATCCTTTTCATGTCTGTCGGGTCACCACTATAGTCGGAGTCTCATTCTCCATCGACGTCATCTCAACCGCTGCTCCATCGACGTCACTATTCAACTGTTGACCGTTGACCGTTGACCGACAACCAGATTTGACCAGATGGCAGAAAAAGATATTTTTCGTCATGTTCAGTCTGTATTGGATGGTACAAACTATATTGTTTGGTCTCAATCTATGCGAAGTTTCCTCAAAAGTCGTAAGCTTTGGTCTTACGTGGTTGGTATTGTCGAGAAGCCAGTTAAAGGGGCTACTGAAACTAATGATGCTTTTCTCACTCGTCTCATTGATTGGGAAAGTAATCATCATCAAATTCTCACATGGTTTCGTAATACTACTATTCCATCTATTTCTGCCCTATTTGGTAGCTTTGATGAAGCTAAGGGTGCTTGGGATATGCTTGCTTCTCGTTATTCTGCTGTTGATGGTGCTCGAGAATATCAGCTCCTGTTTGAGCTCTTCTGCTTGAAGCAAGAACCGGGGCAGAGTATTAATGATTTTCTTGCTCGCATGCAATTCTTATGGAATCAAATTGATCTCTCTGATCCTATTTGGAAGGATCCTACAGATGCCAAAATGTATGCTGAACGAAGGGATCAACATCGTCTTCACCATTTTCTTATGGCATTACGTGATGATTTTGAGCCTATTCGTGTGCAACTTTTACATCGCTCTCCTCTCCCTACTTTAGACAATGCTATATTTGAACTTGTTCGTGCAGAAAGCAGATCACAGACTATGCACTCTCAACATAGTCCTTCAGTGTTGGCTGCTCCATTATCTAGTTCTTCATCATTTCAGCCAAAGCATTCTGACAGGTTTGGTGCTCCTCGACCTTCTCCTAAGCCTCGTGACAACAATTTCTGTCGTTTTTGTAAACGTCGAGGGCACACTATTGATAAATGTTGGCAAAGGGGAAGATCCAATGCTCCCACTGCAGCAGTTGCTCATCTTGAGAGCACTCTCTCTACAGTTGTTCCATATCCATCTGCGACTACAGCTTCATCTTCAGTTGCACTCTCTAACGGGTCATCAGGTTCTACTGTCACCTTATCTGCAACTGACTTCGAGGCAATAGTTAATCAGGTCATCCAGTCTCGTTCTGGTAATGCATCTTCCTCTGCCCTCTCAGTCCTGCCAGGTAATTCTGCCTCTTGGCTTTTTGATTCCGCTTGTTGCAACCATATGACACCTTTCCCAGCTTCATTTACTACATCTGCACCTTCGCCTCATTCCTCGTTCATTCGCACAGCTGATGGCTCCACTATGACTGTTAAAACTATAGGCACCATCAATAGTCGTTCTCTTTCTATTCCTGAAGTTTTTCATGTGCCAGAATTATCTTATAATCTTCTTTCCGTTGGGCAAATATGTGAACTTGGATATAGAATTATCTTTGACTTTTCTGGTGTGAATGTGCAGGATCCTCGTACTGGTCAGACCCTTGGGACCGGGCGTAGAATTGGGCGCATGTTCGAACTCTCATCCTTACACCTGCCCAACCTTCCTGCCTCTAACGTCTCTGCTGCTGCCTCCTTGTCACCACCATCCCTTGCACTTTGGCATTCACGTCTTAGTCATGCATCTGCATCTCGGGTACAACTTTTAGCTTCAAAGGGGTTGTTAGTGTCAGTGTCTAAAAGTTCTTTTGATTGTATTTCGTGCCAACTTGGAAAACAGCCGGCTTTGCCTTTTAATAATAGTGAGTCTCATGCTACTGCTTCTTTTGATTTAATTCATTCTGATGTTTGGGGACCTTCTCCCGTTGCTAGTATGAGTGGTTCACGCTATTTTGTAATTTTTGTTGATGATTTCTCTCGTTACACTTGGGTATTTTTAATGAAATCTCGTTCTGAATTATTGGATATTTATCGTACTTTTGCTAAAATGATTGAAACCCAATTTTCAAAACCTATCAAAGCTTTTCGTTCTGATAATGCTTTAGAATATACTCAACATGCTTTTAAAGACATCCTAAAAAGTTATGGCACTGTTCCTCACTTGTCATGTCCTGGCACTTCACAACAAAATGGTCGAGCTGAACGTAAACTTAGGCACATTTTAGACACTGTTCTAGCCCTCCTCATTTCCACATCTGTTCCTACCCCATTTTGGGGTGAAGCCACTCTAACGGCTATCTACACGATCAATAGGTTGCCTACCCCTATCCTTGATAATTGCACTCCTTACGAGCGGTTGTTTGGCTATGTTCCCTCATACCACCATCTTCGTGTGTTTGGTTCTGCTTGTTTTGTTTTACTCCAACCTCATGAGCGCACCAAACTTGAGCCTCGTTCTCGGATGTGTTGCTTTCTTGGATATGGAATTGAACAAAAAGGCTATCGGTGTTATGATCCTGTGTCTCGTCGTCTTCGTATTTCCCGTCATGTAGTTTTCTGGGAGCATAGACTATTTCATGAAATTGGCAAATTCAGCATGCCATCTTTTCCTCTTTTTACCACACTTATGGAGCCTCCTATTTCTCCTACTCACACTAGTGATGTCTTGCCCGAGTCTCCCTCACCTCACACTAGTAATGTCTTGCCCGAGTCTCCCTCACCTAATACTCTTGATTCCACTCCACCTGATACTCTCGACGTCGCTTCGCCTGAGCCCCCAGGGTCTGTTACGTATGAGGATCATGTTCACACTTCCTCTCCAGACCTTCGCCGATCCACCAGAGTAAGATCTCTTCCATCCCATCTCCAGAATTTTCATTGCTTTCATGCTTTAGCTACTTTACATGAGCCCCACTCCTATCGTGAGGCTTCCACTAACCCTTTTTGGCAGACTGCGATGAAAGAGGAACTTGATGCTTTACACAAGAATAATACATGGGATTTGGTTGACTTGCCTCCTGGAAAGTCTGTGATTGGCAGTAAATGGGTTTACAAAATTAAGACTTGTTCAGATGGTACTGTTGACAGGTATAAGGCTCGACTTGTTGCCAGGGGTTTTACTCAGGAGTATGGTGTGGACTATGAGGAGACCTTTGCTCCAGTTGCTCGTCTATCTTCTGTGCGTGCTTTGTTAGCTGTTGCAGCCTCTCGCCATTGGTCACTTTTTCAAATGGATGTTAAAAATGCATTCCTTAATGGTGATCTTAATGAAGAAGTCTATATGCAACCACCTCCCGGACTATCTAATCCAACAAACAAGGTATGTCGTCTTCGTCGAGCTCTATATGGACTTAAGCAGGCTCCTCGAGCATGGTTTGCTAAGTTTAGCAACACTTTGTCTAGCCTTGGATATTCCATCAGCTCCTATGATTCAGCTTTGTTTGTTCGCCGCACAGACCGGGGCATCATACTTCTTCTGTTATATGTTGACGACATGATTATCACCGGGGATGATCCCATTGGTATTCAGGAACTTAAACAGTTTCTCAATCAACATTTTGAGATGAAAGATCTTGGTCCTCTCAGCTATTTTCTTGGTCTTGAGATTTCGTCTTCTTCTGATGGTTATTATTTGACACAAGCCAAATATATCTCTGATATGCTTTCTCGGGCAAATCTCACAGACAGTAAGGTTGTTGACACACCAACTGAGCTTAATACTCGTCTTACACCCCATGATGGCGAACTTCTTCGTGATTTTACTTTATATCGACATTTGGTTGGCAGTCTTGTCTACCTTACTGTTACTCGACCTGATATCTCGTATGCTGTCCATCAGGTGAGTCAGTTTATGGCTGCTCCTCGCTCTACTCATTTTGCTGCTGTTCTTCGCATCCTTCGTTACCTAAAGGGGACATTGTTTCATGGGCTCTTTTTCTCCTCTCAGTCTCCTCTTCAGTTGTGTGCTTATACCGATGCAGATTGGGCAGGTGATCCTACAGATCGTCGTTCTACCACCGGTTATTGTTTCCTACTTGGCACCTCTCTTATCTCTTGGCGTAGTAAGAAACAAACTGTTGTTGCTCGATCTAGTACAGAGGCAGAATATCGTGCTTTAGCTGACACCACCTCTGAGCTTCTTTGGTTACGATGGTTGTTACAAGATATGGGTGTATCACTTTCTGCTGCCACTCCTGTATACTGTGACAATAGAAGTGCTATTCAGATTGCTCATAATGATGTGTTTCATGAACGGACCAAACATATTGAGATTGATTGTCATTTTGTCCGTCATCATCTCCTTCAAGGCTCCCTACAGCTTCATTCTGTCACATCCAAGGATCAGCTCGCAGACATCTTTACCAAGTCACATCCTCCAGGGCGTTTTCGTGATCTTGTTTTCAAACTCAAGTTGGTTTCTCATATTCCACCTTGAGTTTGAGGGGGGCTGTTAGATTATATATATCATAGTTATTGCTTAGTTAGTTTAATCCCACATTGGTTGTGTATATCTTTGGCTCTCTTATTGGCTCCTATAAATAGGATAGCTCACTTGTAAGTAAATCACACCATTCAATACAATTCTCTTCTTTGTATTGTCTCACTTCCTCTCTTAAACCTTTAACAGAAATTATACTATTTGATAAAACACCGAGAACAGTTTCTATTTTCAAAAATTCAAAAAATTAAAGTTAGGTCAAACAATAATTTTTTTGAAAAAATTGAACTAAAAAACAGTTTTTTTTGAAAAAATTAAACTAAAAAACAGTTTTTAAGAAAACTGAAATTTATATTAATTTTTTTTTATAAATATATCTATAAGTTGTTTTGAAAACACGAAAGCGTTTTTAACTTCACGGTTGTTTTTTCATCAAAAATTGTTTCTGACTATCAGGTCAAACGATAATTTACAGTTAAAGGATAGCTACTGTCTTTGTCGCTTATGGTGTAGCATATTTCGATTCACTAAAAAACTAAAGCGAAATCCAAGAGGCCAATACCTTTTCTTTTTCCTTTTGGCCATTGTCAAGCTTGAGGTAAGGTTTCCTACTCCGAAAGCATATTGTGGTTATGATTCACTGATGGCTCATGACAAAGCGTTTTATCTACCATTGATGCGTCGTCATCATCATCATTTACAAGATACTAGAGTGGGGCATTTTTGTTCCCATGAATTAACCACCAATTTGAGGTCTTCATCCTCGATTTTATTGAAAATTGTTTGATCAATCAGATTAAAAATTAATTTTTATTATCATGAAATCATCACTTGTTGTGTGTTTTTACTGAAATTTCTTATTTGAATTCTTTCTCGCTAAACACATTTTAAAATTTGAAACAATTCCGATAGAATTGCTGATTAGTTGGGGTAAAACCTTCCACACCCTCATTGAACCTAAAAAAAAAGGATATTTTCAGGCAAATATTTAGACACGTGTCCAACAATGGAAAATTTTACCGGAATTATAATTGGTTTGGCACTATCTCTAAAATTATAGGTAATTCAGATAAAAAACCTATATGTTTTAAGGTTAGTTAGAATAGTTTTACGGTGCTCATTAAAGCATCGTCTACTTAATAATTTAATGATTATGATTTGAAGATATTTCACAATTACAATTTTGACTATTAAAATTCACACTTAAAATAATTACAATTTAGTTGAACTCAATTTATTGAAAATAAACTTCAATATTTTTTTTATTAGTAAAACATTCGCTTCTAAATCTATAAATCCATAAAAAGTTATTGGTGAGCCTTAGTTCGATGTGATGAGCCCATTATGAAAAGCACGACGCAGTCTAACCCAACATATAATTATTTTATCCAAATTCGGTGCTCACAAGTCACATCATTATTGCTTTGATTTTTAACATTCAACTCTTGATGATAACATAAAGAACAAAGACAATATTTGTATTTTTATATGAGAAATAATGTTTTATGCTCTAGAGAGTGTTTTTTATAAGAAAAGATTCACCAACAGGACTAGTCTCTCGGGAATCGAATGCTTAAGGTATCATCAACTAACAACTGACCCAAATCCAAAAGAAAACTTAAAAAAGATTGGAGACCTCTCTGATTCTAGCTAATCATGAAGTCTTAACATTTCGGTTCCTTCACATAGCGTGTGAACAACTGTATAAAAAGGAAAACTAAAGATCACAATATTCAATGATCGACTTGAGTTAGTAGAACTCAATATCACCATTGTGAATCAATCACAACACGATGATCGAGTCTGACTCAAGAATCACACTATGAAATTTGATTTTCATAAAAAAAAAAAATGAAAAGGCTTGAACTTGCGGCAGATACGGTTCAAATACATGAAATAAGAAAAATAAAATTATACAAATCATGCATGCATGCATGCTACATTTAACATTTCTTATGAAATACAATTCATGAATCACATGCAATTGCATAAAACATTATACTTGCGTGACTTTAAATCTTATAGATGTGAATTATGTACAATGTAAACTTGAACTCAGGACATAAAAAGGTAACTCAATCAATCAATTGTCACTGAATTTCTCATCTGATTCAATGCTTGTTGCTGTTTTGTTTGCAAATCTTTTGAGGCATTGGAGGTGATTAAATAGGTAAATAAACATGGAGATTATAAACAACAACTTAACGGCGGCTCCTAGTGATTTGCTTTTCTGATAGTTGGAAGAAGCGGACTATTTTTGGAAGTTATAGCTTACGTTTTTTTGTCTATTTTCACTAAAATGGTTACGCTGGTAATTTCCTTTGAAAATTTTTCACGAACTCAGATTCAAAAAGTTACACAAAAAACAAAAGGATCATTTCTCAAAACGGAGCACTGAAGGCCAAATTATACCCTCTAGAAGTTTTGCTTGTGTTAATCGAATTATCTAATTCTTTCCTACAATTTGTATTGCACTTGTATCCTATTTTTTTTTATTGCAGGAGATGTCGAAAGTTGAATTTAACACGATCTAGGTGAAATACGCTTTGGTACAATTGAATAATGGGATGGCAAAAAAAAAAAAAATCAAAATTCGGAAGAAAATGGCGATTTTCAAATGTTATAGCTCAAGTTTTTTTGTGTCTTTTTGCTAAAATAGTAACGATGATTATTTCCTTTGAAAAATCGCCACGAACTAGGTTACAAAATGTTACATCTAAACAAAAGGGTTAATTTCCCAAAACGGATCCCTGAGGCCAAATTATACCCTCCAGAACTTTTGCTCGTGTTAATTGAATTTTCTCACTCTTTCCTACAATTTGTAATGCACTTTTATCTTATTTTTTAATTTATTTTTTATTTTTTTATGGATGGAGACATCGAAAATAGAATTTAACATGATCTAAGTGAAATATAATTTGGTCCAATCGAAAAATTGGATGATCAAGAAAAATCAAATTTTGTAAGAAACTTTCCATTTTTGAAGGTAGCTCATGTTTTTTGTGCATTTTCGCTAAAATAGTTACGAAGATCATTTCTTTTGAAAATTTTCTAGGAATTAGGTTTCAAAAAGTTATATTAAAATCGATTATTTCCCAAAATGGAGCCCTGAAGGTCACATTTCACCCTCTAGAAGTTTTACTTGTGCTAATTGAATTCTATCCCTCATTCTTTCTATTTGTAATGCACTTTTATCCTTTTTTTTTTTTATGGTTGCTGATCTCGAAAGTGAAATTTAACATAATCTAGGTGAAATACGATTTGGCGCAAGCAAAAAATGGAATAGTCAAGAAAAATCAAATTTTGAAAGAAACTGTCCATTTTTTAAGGTTATAGCTTACTTTTTTTTTGTCTATTTTTGCTAAAATAGTTATGAGAGCCATTTTATTTGAAAATCTGCCCTGAGCTATGCCTCAAAATGTTACATCAAAATCAAAAGGATAATTTCCCAAAACGGATCTCTGAAAGCCAAATTATACCATCCAGAAATTTTGCTCGTGTTAATAGAATTCTCTCATTCTTGCCTACAATTTGTAATGCACTTTAATTCTAGTTTTCGAAGGTTGCTGACCTCGAAAGTGGAATTTAATATGAGAAAAGTGAAATACACTTTGGTCCAAGTGAAAAATGGGATGTCAATGAAAATCAAAATTTGGAAGAAATTAGCCGTTTTCGAATGTTCACGTTTTTTGTGCATTTTAGCTAAAATGGTTACGATGGTAATTTCCTTAAAAATTTTTCACAAACTCGGATTCAAAAAATTACATCAAAACCAAAAGGATAATTCTCAAAATGGAGAACTGAATGCCAAATTATATCTTCCCGAAGTTGTGCTCGTGTTAATCGAATTCTCTAACTCTTTCCTACAATTTATATTTTACTTTTATCATATTTTTTGATGGTAGGAGACCTCGAAATTTGAATTTAACATGGTCTAAGTGAATTTCGATTTGGTCCAAGTGAAAAAATGAGATGGTAAAAAAATCAAAATTTGGAAGAAAATGGTCATTTTCAACGGTACCCACACTTTTTGTGCATTTTCACTAAAATAGTTATGATGGTAATTTTCTTTGAAAATTTTGCCACGAACTAAATTTCAAAAATTTATATCAAAACTGTAAGGATCATTCCCCAAAATGGAGCTCAGAAAGCCAAATTATACCTGCTAGAAGTTTTGCTCATGTTAATCAAATTCTTCACTTTTTTCTTACATTTTGTAATGCACTTTTATCCAAGTTTTTGATGGCTAGTGACATCGAAAGTTGATTTTAACAAGATCTAAGTGATATATGCTTTGGACCAAGTGAAAAATGGAATGGTTATCAAAAATCAAATTTTGGGAGAAACTAGTTATTTTCGAACGTTATAGCTCACTTTTTTGGTGCATTTTCGTTAAAATAGTTATGATGGTCATTTTCTTTGAAAATGTACCACGATCTATGCCTCAAAAAGTTATATCAAAACCAAAAGGATAATATCCCAAAACGGATCCGTAAAAATCAAATTATACCTTCCAGAAGTTTTCTTGTGTTAATGGAATTCTCTCATTCTTTCCTACAATTTGTAATGCACTTTAATACTAGTTTTTGAAAGTCGGTGACCTCGAAGTGGAATTTATGATGAGCTAAGTGAAATATTATTTGGTCCAAGTGAGAAATGGGTTGGTTAAGAAAAACAAAAATTAGGAAGAAATTGGCCATTTTCGAAAGTTATAGCTCACATTTTTTGTGCATTTTCACTAAAATGGTTACGATAGTAATTTCCTTTGGAAATTTTACACGAACTTGGATTCAAAAAGTTACATCAAAACCAAAAGGATCATTTCTCAAAACGGAGCACTAAGGTCAAATTATACCCTCTAGAAGTTTTGCTTGTGTTAATCGTATTCTTAAATTCCTTCCTACAATTTGTATTTTACTTTTATCCTATTTTTTTTATGGCATGTGACCTCAAAATTTGAATTTAAAGCGATATAAGTGAAATACGATTTGGTCCAAGTGAAAAAATGGGATAGTAGAAAAAAATCAAAATTTGGAAGAAAATGATAATTTTTAAAAGTTATAGCCTATGTTTTTTGTAAATTTTGCTAAAATAGTTATGATGATCATTTTCTTTTAAATTTTGCAATGAACTAAATTTAAAATTTATTATATCAAAACTGAATGGATCGTGTCCCAAAACAGAGCTCAGAAAGCCAAATTTTACCCCCATAAGTTTTTGCTCGTGTTAATTGAATTCTATTCCTCTTTCCTACAATTTATAATGCACTTTTATTCTAGTTTTTTTTTTTATGGATGGTGACCTTGAAAGTGGATATTAACAAGATCTAAGTGATATATTCTTTGGACCAAGTGAAAAATGAGATAGTCATGAAAAATCAAAATTTGGAAGAAACTGACAATTTTCGAAGGTTATAAAGCTCACTTTTTTTTTGTGTATTTTCACTAAAATAGTTATGATGGTCATTTACTTTGATAATATGCCATGAATTATTCCTCAAAAAGTTACATCAAAACCAAAAGGATAAGTTTGCAAAACAGATGCCTGAAAGCAAAATTATACCATCCAGAAATTTTGCCCGTGTTAATTGAATTCTCTGATTCTTTCCTGTAATTTTCAATGCACTTTAATCCTAGTTTTTGAAGGTTGGTGACTTCTAAAGTAGAATTTAAGATGAGATAAGTGAAATACACTTTGGTCCAACTGAAAAATATGATGGTCAAGAAAAATCAAAATTTGGAAGAAACTGGCCATTTTCGAAGGTATAGCTCACGTTTGTTGTGCATTTTTGCTAAAATGGTTACGATGGTAATTTCTTTTGAAAATTTTCCAGGAACTAGGATTCAAAAAGTTACATCAAAACAAAACGGATTATTTCTCAAAACGGAACACTAAAAGCCAAATTATACCCTCCAGAAGTTTTATTTGTGTTAATTGAATTCTCTAACTCTTTCTTACAATTTGTATTGCACTTTTATCTTCTTTTTTTTTTTTTTTTTATGATAGGAGACCTATAAATTTTAATTTAATATGATCTAAGTGAAATACGATTTGGTCCGAGTGAAAAAATTAGATGGTAAAAAAAATCAAAATTTGGAAGAAAATTGCCATTTTCAAAGGTTAGAGCTCATGCTTTTTGTGCATTTTTCGCTAAAATAGTTATGACTGTCATTTCCGTTCAAAATTTTACCATGACCTAAATTTCAAAAATTTATATCAAAGCCAAAAGGATTATTTTCCAAAATGGAACTCAGAAATCAAAATTATACCCGCTAGAAGTTTTGCTCGTGTTAATCGAATTCGCTTCCTCTTTCCTATAATTTGTAATGCACTTTTATCCAAGTTTTTGATGGGTGGTGATCTCAAAATTTGAGTTTAACAAGATCTAAGGCATATATGTTTTGGACTAAGCGAGAAATGTCATGGTCATAAAAAATCAAATTTTGTTAGAAACTAGCCATTTTCGAAGGTTATAGCTAACTTTTTTTTTTGGGTGCATTTTCGCTATAATAATTATGATGACCATTCCCTTTGAAAATCAGCCACGAACTATGCCTCCAAAAGTTACATCAAAACCAAAAGAATAATTTCCCAAAACAGATCCCTGAAGGTCAAATTATACTATCAAGATGTTTTGCTCGTGATAATTGAATTCTCGCCTTCCTTCCTACAATTTATAATGCACTTTTATCCTATTTTTGATGGCACGTGACCACAAAAGTAGAATTTAACATTATCTAAGTGAAATATGGTTTAATCTAATTGAAAAATGGGATGGTCAAGAAAAATCAAATTTTGGAAGAAACTGACCATTTTCAAAGGTTATATATATAGCTCAAGATTTTTGTACAATTTCGCTAAAATAGTTACGATAGCCATTTCCGTTGAAAATTTAACACAAAATAGGTTTCAAAATGTTACATCAAAACCAAATGGGCTATTTCCCAAAACGAAGCCCTGAAAGTCACATTATACCCTCTAGAAGTTTTGCTTTTGTTAATAGAATCCTCTCATTCTTTCCTACAATTTGTAACACAATTTTATCTTATTTTTTGATGGTTGGTACCATGAAAATGGAAATCAACATGATTTAAGTGAAATACTATTTGGCGCAAGTGAAAAGTGTGATGGTAAAGAAAAATCAACTTTTGGAAGAAACTGACCCTTTTTTTAAGGTTATAGCTCATTTTTTTTTGTGAATTTTCTAAAATAGTTATGATGGTCATTTTCTTTGAAAACCTGCCCCAAACTATACCTCAAAAAGTTACATCAAAACCAAAAGTATAATTTCCCAAAACAGATCCTGAAAGCCAAATTATACCCTCAAGAAGTTTTGCTCGTGTTAATAGAATTTTCTCATTATTTCCTACAATTTGTAATGCACTTTAATCCTAGTTTTTGAAGGCTAGTGACCTCGAAAGTGGAATTTAATATTATCTAAGTGAAATACTTTTTGGCACCAATGAAAAATAGGATGGTCAAGAAAAATCAAATTTTGGCAGAAACTTGCCATTTTCAAGTGTTATAGCTCTTTTTTTTGTGCAATTTCACTAAAATAGTTATGATGGTCATTTTCTTTAAAAATTAGCCTTGAATTATGCCTTAAAAAATTACATCAAAACTAAAGGTTAATCTCCCAAAACGGAGCCCTGAAGACCAAACTATACCCTCCAACAATTTTGTTCATGTAAATCGAATTCTCTAACTCTTTCCTACAATTTGTATTGTATTTTTATCCTATTTTTTATATCACAGTAGACCTCGAAAGTTGAATTTAACATGATCTAATTGAAATACACTTTGATCCAATTGAAAAATGGGATGGTCAAGAAAAATCAAAATATGGAAGAAACTTACCATTTTCGAAGGTTATAGCTAAAGTTTTTTGTGTCGTTTCGCTAAAAAAGTTACAGTGGTCATTTCCTTACAAAATTTGCCGAGAATTATGATTCAGAAAGTTAGATCAAAGCCAAATGGATCATTTCCCAAAACGGGGCCTGGAGGCCATAATTATACAATCCAGAAGTTTTGCTCGTGTCAATTGAATTCTCTCATTCTTTCTTTTCTACAATTTGTAATGCACTTTTATCCTATTTTTTGATGGCGGGTGACATCAAAAGTAGAATTTAACATGCTCCAAGTGAATACACTTTGGTTCAATTGAAAATGGGATGGTTAAGAAAAATCAAATTTTGGAAGAAACTGACCATTTTCAAAGGTTATAGCTTATTTTTTTTGTGCATTTTCACTAAAATAGTTATGAGGGTCATTTATTTTGAAAATCTACCCCAAACTATACCTAAAAATTTTCATCCAAACCAAAAGGCTAATTTCTTAAAACAGATCCCTCGAAGCTAAATTATATAATCCATTAGTTTTGCTCATTTTAATCGAATTCTCTCACTCTTTCCTACAATTTGTAATGCAATTTAATCCTAATTTTTTAAGTTTGGTGACATCGAAAGAGGAATTTAAATGAGCTAAGTGAAATACGCTTTGGTTTATGTGAAAATGGGATGGTGAAGAAAAAACAAACTTTGGAAGAAACTAACCATTTTTGAAGGTTATAGCTAACAATTTTTTTGTGTGTTTTCGTTAAAATGGGTACGATAGTAATTTCCTTTGAAAAATTTCCTCAAACTCATACTCAAAAAGTTATATCAAAACTAAGAGGATAATTTCTCAAAATGGAGTACTAAAGGCCAAATTATACCCTCTAAAAGTTTTGCTCGTGTTAATCGAATTCTCTAACTTCTACTTACCATTTATATTGCACTTTTACTCTATTTTTTGATGGCAGAAGACCTTGAAATTTGAATTTAACATAATCTAAGTGAAATATGCTTTGGTCCTTGTGAAAAAATGGGAGGATAAAAAAAAATTGAAAGAAAATGGCCACTTTCAAAGGTTATAGCTCACTTTTTAAAGTATTTTCACTACAATAGTTATGATGGTCATTTCCTTTGAAAATTTTGCCACGACTAAATTTCAAAAAGTTATATCAAAACCAAAATGATTATTTCCCAAAACGGAGCCCAGAAAGTCAAATTATACCCGCTAAAAGTTTTGCTCCTGTTAATCGAATTCGCCTCTTTTTTCCTACAATTTGTAATGTACTTTTATCCTAGCTGTTGATGGTTGGCGATCTCGAAAGTGGATTTGAACAATATCTAAGTTATATTTGCTTTGGACCAAGTGAAAAATAGGATGGTCATGAAAAATCAAATTTTGGAAGAAATGGGTCATTTTCTAAGGTTATAGCTCACTTTTTTGTGTGTGTATTTTTGCCAAAATAGTTGTGATGGTCGTTTCTTTTGAAATTTTTTCACAAACTATGCCTCAAAAAGTTACAAAAAAACAAATACAATAATTTCCCAAAATGGTCCCTGAAAGCCAAATTATACCCTCTAGAAATTTTTCTCGTGTTATTCTAATTATCTCATTCTTTTGTGCAATTTGTAAAGCGTTTTTACCTATTTTCTGAATACTGGTGACCTCGAAAGTGGAATTTAAGATGAGCTAAGTAAAATGTAATTTGGTCAAGTGAAAAATGGGATGGTGAAGAAAAATTAAATTTTGGAAGAAAATGACCATTTTCGAAGGTTATAGCTCACTTTTTGTGCATTTTTGCCAAGAGTCAATTTTTTTTTAAATCTACCCCGAACTGTGCCTCAAAAAGTTATATCAAAACCAAAAGGATAATTTCCCAAAATAGAACCTTGAAAGCAAAATCATACAATTCAGAAATTTTGCTCATGTTAATCAAATTCTCTAATTCTTTCCAAAGAAAAATTTGATGCACTTTAACCCTTTTTTTTGAATGTTGGTGACGTCAAAAGTGGAATTTAAGATGAGCTAAGTGAAATACACTTTGGTCTAAGTGAAAAATTGGATGGTCAAGAAAATTTAAAATTTGGAAGAAACTTGCCATTTTCGAAGGTTAGCTCACGTTTTTTGTGCATTTTCACTAAAATGGTTACGATGGTAATTTCCTTTAAAAATTTTCTGAGAACTTGGATTCAAAAAATTACATCAAAACCAAAATGATCATTTCTCAAAATGGAACACTGAAGGCAAAAATATACCCTCCAGAAGTTTTGCTCGTGTTAATCAAATTCTCTAACTCTTTCTTATAATTTGTATTCCATTTTTATCCTTTTTTATGGCAGGAGACCTCCAAATTTGAACTTACCATGATCTAAGTGAAATATGATTTGGTCCAAGTGAAAAAATGGGATGGTAAAAAAAATCAAAATTTGGAAGAAAATCACCATTTCAAAGGTTATAACTCACGTTTTTTTGTGCATTTTTGCTAAAATAGTTATGATGGTCATTTCCTTTGAAAAATTTGTCATGAATTAAATTTAAAAAATTTATATTAAAACTAAAGGGATCATTTCTCAAAACGGAGCCTAGAAAGCCAAATTACCCGTAAGAAGTTTTGCTTGTTTTAATCGAATTTTTTTCCTCCTTCCTATAATTTGTAATGCACTTTTATCCTAGTTTTTTTTATGGCTGGTGATCTCGAAAGTGAATTTTAACACAATCTAAGTGATATATGATTTAGACCATGTGAAAAATAGGATTGTCTTGAAAAATCAAAATTTGGAAGAAACTGACCATTTTCGAAGGTTATAGCTCATTTTTTTTTTTGTCAATTTTCGCTAAAAAAGTTACGATGGTAATTTCCTTTGAAAATTGCTTCAAACTATACCTCAAAAAGATACATCAAAATCAAAATGATAATTTTCCAAAACAGACCCTTGAAGGACAAATTATATCCTCCAAGTGATTTACTCGTGATAATTGAATTCTTGTCTTCCTTCATACAATTTGTAATTCACTTTATCCTATTTTTTGATGGTTGGTGACCTCGAAAGTATAATTTAACATAATCTAAGTGAAATACACTTTGGTTTAACTAACAAATGGGATGGTAAAGAAAAATCAAATTTTGGAAGAAACGGGCCATTTTCAAAGGTTATAACTCAATTTTTTTGTGCATTTTTGCTAAAATAGTTATGATGATCATTTTCTTTGAAAATTTACCACGAAATAGGTTTTGAATTGTTCCATCAAAACCAAATGGATCATTTCCCAAACCAGATCCCTAAATGTCACATTATACCCTCCAGAAGTTTTACTTGTGTTAATTGAATTCTCTCATTCTTTCCTACAATTTATAATGCACATTTAGTCTATTTTTTTATGGTTGGTACCACAAAAGTGTAAATTAACATGATTTAAGTGAAACACGATTTGCTGCAAGTGAAAAATGGGATGGTAAAGAAAAATCAACTTTTGTTAGAAACTAGCCATTTTCAAAGGTTATAGCTCATTTTTTGTGCATTTTTGCTAAAATACTTATGATGGTAATTTTCTTTGAAAATCTGACCCAAACTCTGCCTCAAAAAGTTACATTAATACCAAAAGGATAATTTCCCAGAATGAAGCATTGAAGGCCAAATTATACCCTACAGAAAATTTTCTCGTGTTAACTAAATTCTCTCCCTATTTCCTACACTTTTTAATGCACTTTTATCTTTTTTTTAATTTTTATTTTTGGTGACCTTGAAAGTAGAATTTCACATGATCTAAATAAAATACACTTTGGTTCAATTGAAAAATGGGATGGTCTAGAAAAATCAAATTTTGGAATAAACTGATCATTTTCAAAGGTTATAGCTAACTTTTTTGATGCATTTTTGCAAAAATAGTTACGATGACATCACCTTTGAAATTTTTCTATGAACAAGATTTCAAAATGATACATCAAAACTAAAAGGATCATTTCTCAAAATGGATCCTTGAAGGTCAAATTATACCCTTAAAAAGTTTTGCTCGTGTTAATCGAATTCTCTAAATCTTTCTTAATATTTTATTACACCCTTATCCTATTTTTTGATGGTAGGAGACCTCAGAATTTGAATTTAACATGATCTAAGTGAAATACAATTTGGTCCAAGTGAAAAAATAGGGTGGTAAAAAAAATAAAAATTTGGAAGAAAATGGCCACTTTTAAAGGTTATAGCTCATGTTTTTGTGCAGTTTCGCTAAAACAGTTATGGTGGTCATCTCCTTTAAAAAAATTTCCACGAACTAAATTTCAAAAATTTATATCAAAACCGAACGGATCATTTCCCAAAACGGAGCTCAAAAAGTCAAACAAAAGTTTTGCTCGTGTTAATCGAATTCTCTTCCTCTTTCCTACAATTTGTATTGCAATTTTATCCTAGTTTTTGATGGTTGGTGACCTCAAAAATGGATTTTAACAAGATCTAAGTGATATACGCTTTGGACCAAGTCAAAAATGGGATGGTCATGAAAACTCAAATTGTGGAAGAAACTGGTCATTTTCAAAGGTTATTGCTCACTTTTTTTGTGTGCATTTTTTGCTAAAATAGTTATGGTAGTCATTTCCTTTGAAGATCTACCATGAACTATGCCTCAAATAGTTATATCAAAACCAAAAGGATAATTTCCCAAAACGGATCCCTAAAAGCAAAATTATACCATCCAAAAATTTTCGAATTCCTCATTCTTTCTTAAAATTTGCAATGCACTTAAATCCTAGTTTTTGAAGGTTAGTGAATTTGAAATTAGAATTTAAGATGAGCTATGTGAAACACGCTTTCATCTAAGTGAAAAATTGGGTGGTAAAGAAAAATCAAAATTTGAAAGAAACTGACCATTTTCGAAGGTAGGGCTCACATATTTTGTGCATTTTTGCTAAAATGGTTAAGATGGAAATTTCCTTAAAATGTTTTCCAAGAACTAAGATTCAAAAAGTTACATCAAAACCAAATGGATCATTTCTCAAAACGGAGCACAAAAGACCAAATTATACCCTCTAGAAGTTTTGCTCGTGTTAATTGAATTCTCTAACTCTTTCCTGCCATTTGTATTTTACCTTTATTCTATTTTTTGATGGTAGATGACCTCAAAATTTGAATTTAGCATGACCTAAGTGAAATACGATTTGGTCCAAGTGAAAAAATGGGATGTAAAAAAATCAAAATTTGGAAGAAAATTGCCATTTTCAAAGGTATAGCCCACGTTTTTTGTGCACTTTCACTAAAATAGTTATGATGGTCATTTCCTTGGAAAATTTATGCAAGAACTAAATTTCAAAAATTTATATCAAAACCAAAAGGATCATTTCCCAAAACAAAACTCAGAAAGACAAATTTCACCCTCTAGAAGTTTTGCTTGTGCTAATCGAATTCTCTCTCTCATTCCTTTAATTTGTAATGCACTTTTATCATTTTTTTTTTCATGGCTGGTGATCTCAAAAGTGAAATTTAACATGATCTAGGTGAAATATGATTTCGCACAAGTGAAAAATGGGATGGTCAAGAAAAATCAAATTTTGAAAGAAACTATCCAAATTCGAAGGTTATAGCTCACTTTTTGGCCAATTTTCGCTAAAATAGTTATGAGGGTAATTTATTTTGAAAATTTGGCCCGGACTATGCCTCAAAATATTACATCAAAACCAAAAGGATAATTTCCCTAAATGGGTGCCCGCAAGCAAAATTATACCATCCAGGAGTTTTGTTCGTGTTAATCGAATTCCCTCATTCTTTCCTACAATTTATAATGCACTTTAATCCTAGTTTTTGAAGGTTGGTGACTTCGAAAGTGGAATTTAAGATGATCTAAGAGAAATATACTTTGGTCCAAGTGAGAAATGAGATAATTTCCCAAAATGGAGCTCAGAAAGCCAAATTATACCTGCTAGAAGTTTTGCTCATGTTAATTGAATTATTTTCTTCTTTCCTACAATTTGTAATGCACTTTTATCCGAGTTTTTGATGGCTGGTGACCTAAGTAGATTTTAACAAGATCTAAAAGATATATGTTTTGGACCAAAAGAAAAATGGAATGATCATCAAAAATCAAATTTTGGAAGAGACTGACCATTTTCAAAGGTTATAGCTCACTTTCTTAGTTCATTTTCACTAAAATAGTTATGATGATCATTTCCTTTGAAAATATTTCACGCACTATGCCACAAAAAAGTTATATTAAAATCAAAAGGTTAATTTCCCTAAATGAATCCCTACAAACCAAATTATACCATCTAGAAGTTTTGTTCGTGTTAATCTAATTCTCTCATTCATTCCTACAATTTTTAATGAACTTTAATCCTAGTTTTTTAAGCATGGTGACCTCGAAAGTAGAATTTATGATGAGCTAAGTAAAATACACTTTGGTCCAAGTGAGAAATGGGGTGGTCAAGAAATTCAAAATTTGGAAGAAACTGATCATTTTCGAAGGTTATGGCTCACGTTTTTTTTTTAGCATTTCGCTAAAATGGTTACAATGGTAATTTCCTTTGAAAATTTTCCATGAACTATGATTCAAAAAGTTACATCAAAACCAAACGGATCAATTCTCAAAACGGAGCACTGAAGACCAAATTATACCCTCTAGAAGTTTTGCTCGTGTTAATCGAATTCTCTAACTCTTTCCTACAATTTGTGTTTTACTTTTACCCAATTTTTTTTTTTTTTTTTTTTTTATGGAAATTGACCTCAAAATTTGAAATTAACATGATCTAAGTGAAATACGATTTGGTCCAAAGGGAAAAATGGGATGGTAAAAAAAATCAAAATTTGGAAGAAAATGGCCATTTGCAAAGGTAAATGTTTTTTGTGCATTTTCACTAAAATAGTTATGATGGTCATTTCCTTTGAAAATTTTTCCACAAACTAAATTTCAAAATTTTTTTTATCAAAACCGAATGGATCATTTCCCAAAACGGAGCTTAAAAAGCTAAATTTTACTCGCCGGAAGTTTTGCTAGTGTTAATCGAATTCTCTTCCTCTTTATTTCAGTTTGTATTGCACTATTATCCTAGTTTTTGGTGGCTACTGACATCGAAATAGATTTTAACAAGATCTAAGTGATATACACTTTGGACCAAGTGAAAAATGGAATGATCGTAAAAAATTAAATTTTGGAAGAGACAGGCCATTTTAAAATGTTATAGCTCACTTTTTTGTGCATTTCCACAAAAAGAGTTTCATCAAAACTAAAAGTATAATTTCTCAAAACAGATCCCTGAAAGGAAAATTATACCATCAAGAAATTTTGTTAGTGTTAATTGAATTCTCTCAATCTTTCCTACAATTTATAATGCACTTTAATTCTAGTTTTTTTTTTAAGGTTGGAGACTTTGAAATTGGAATTTAAGATGATATAAGTGAAATACATTTTGGTTCAAGTGCAAAATAGGGTAGACATAAAAAATCAAAATTTGGAAGAAACTGGCCATTTTCGAAGGTAGCTCATGTTTTTTTTTTTTTGTGAATTTTGGCTAAAATGGTTACGATTGTAATTTCTTTGAAAATTTTCCAAGAACAAGGATTCAAAAAGTTATGTCAAAACCATATGGATCAATTCTCAAAACGGAACAATGAAGGCCAAATTATACCCTCTAGAAGTTTTATTCGTGTTAATTGAATTCTCTAACTCTTTCCTACAATTTGTGTTTTACTTTTATCCTTTTTTTTATGGCAGGTGACCTCAAAATTTGAATTTAACAAGATTTAAGTGAAATATGATTTGGTCCAAGTGAAAAATGGGATGGTAAAAAAATCAAAATTTGGAAGAAAATGGCCATTTTCAAAGGTATAGCCCAAGTTTTTTGTGCATTTTCACTAAAATAGTTATGATGGTCATTTCCTTTAAAAATTTTGTCACGAACTAAATTTAAAAAGTTTATTTCAAAATCGAATGAATGATTTCCCAAAACGAAGGTCAAAAAGCGAAAATTTACCATCTAGAAGTTTTGCTCGTGTTAATCGAATTCTCTCATTCTTTCCTACAATTTGTAATGCATTTTAATCCTAGTTTTTTAAGGTCGGTGACCTCGAAAGTGGAATTTATGATGAGCTAAGTGAAATACACATTGGTCCAAGTGAGAAATGGGATGGTTAAGAAAAATCAAAATTTGGAAGAAACTGGCCATTTCGAAGGTTATAGCTCACCTTTTTTTGTACATTTTTGCTAAAATGGTTATGGTGGTAGTTTCCTTCAAAAATTTTATAAGAACTTGGATTCAAAGAGTTACATCAAAACCAAAAGAATCAATTCTCAAAATGGAGGACCGAAGGCCAAATTATACCCTCTAGAAGTTTTGCTTATGTTAATCGAATTCTCTAACTCTTTCCTACAATTTGTATTTTACTTTTATCCTAATTTTTTTTATGTCATTTGAACTCAAAATTTGAATTTAACATGATCTAAGTGAAATATAATTTGGTCCAAGTGAAAAAATGAGACGGTAAAAAAAATCAAAATTTGGAAGAAAATGGCCATTTGCAAAGGTATAGCCCACGTTTTTGTGCATTTTCACTAAAATGGTTATGATGGTCATTTTCTTTGAAAATTTTGTCACAAAATAAATTTCAAAAATTTATTTCAAAACTGAATGAAGGATTTCCCAAAACGGAGCTCGAAAAATGAAATTTTACCCGCCAGAAGTTTTGCTCGTGTTAATTGAATTCTCTTCCTCTTTCCTGCACTTTGTATTGCTCTTTTATCCTAGTTTTTTTATGGCTGGTGAAAGAGAAAGTGGATTTAGCAATATTTAAGTGATATACGCTTCGGACCAAGTGAAAAATGGAATGATCATCAAAAATCAAATTTTGGAAGAGATTGGCCATTTTTTAAGGTTATAGCTCACTTTTTTGTGCATTTTTGCTAAAATAGTTATGATGTTCATTTCCTTTGAAAATCTGCCATGCACCATGCCACAAAATTTTATATCAAAACAAAAAGGATAATTTCCCTAGACGGATCCTTGGAAGCCAAATTATACCATCTAGAAGTTTTGTTCATGTTAATCGAATTCTCTCATTCTTTCCTACAATTTGTAATGCACTTTAATCCTAGATTTTGAAGGTTGGTGACTTTGAAATTGGAATTTAAGATGAGCTATGTGAAATAAACTTTGGTCTAAGTAAAAAATTGGATGGCCAAGAAAAATCAAAATTTGGAAGAAACTAGCCATTTTCGAAGGTTATATAGCTCACGTTTTTTGTGCATTTTTGTTAAAATGGTTACGATGGTAATTTCTTTTGAAAATTTTCCAAGAACTATATAAGGTTTGTACAACACCGGGAAAGTTGTACGACTAAGTTACTTAGTGGATTACTTCAAGGAGTTCCTTGAAGAGAGTGGACATAGGGTCGGAACGAATCCGATATTGCCGAACCACTATAATCTGAGTTTGCATCCTCTTCTCTCTAAACTCTTTATTTACAGCATATTACTTGTTTTAATTGTTTGCTGCTTATTCGTTTTTATAAACTTGTATTAATTCCACAAAAAGTTTTAAAAACCCAATTCATCCCCCCTCTTGGGTTTTAACCTCGATCTACAATTGGTATCAGAGCTTTGTTCTCATATTTAGGCTTAAAATCCTTGACTTGATCCAATGGAAGCAAATAGCTACTCTGAGAGACACTCTTATACTAGACTACCTTTGTTCAATGGGTCCAATTATAACTATTGGAAAAACATAATGAAAATCTTTGTCGAAGGACAAGATTACAATCTATGGAGAATCATTGAAGAAGGACCTAGAATTCCTACAAAAGAAATAGCTATTGGAGAGACTCATCATACAATGCCTAAACTCAAAACTGAGTACACTGACGAGGATTGTAGAATGATGTCTCTCAATAGTAGAGTAACTAGAATATTACATTGTGCATTAGATATTTCTAAATATAATAAAATATCTGCATGTGTTTCGGCTAAAGAGATATGGGACAAATTACAAGTCACATATGAAGGAACTAGTGAGGTAAAAAAGTCAAAAATTTACATGCTAATTTCTGAGTATGAATCTTTTAAAATGTCTCCTGACGAAACTATTTCTGAAATGCACTCACGGTTCACCACTATTATAAATGGTTTAAAACTTCTTAGTAAGAATATTGAGGAGGTTGAACTAACCAGAAAAATCTTGAGATCTATGCCACCAGAATGGAAACCAAAGAAGACAGCCACACAAGAGGCCAAAGATCTTGACAAACTGGATGTTGAGACACTACTTGGGTCATTATTGACGTATAAGATGGAAGAAATGACTCTCATCATCAATAATGATGAGAAGAAGAAAAAGTATATTGCTCTCAAAGCTTCTACGAGTAGCAAAGAAATGGAATCAGAAAAAGAAGCTGAGAGCAGCGAGGAAGATGGTGAAATGGCATTGATCACCAAACGATTTCACAGGTTCTTGAAGAAAAGCAAGAAACCTTACACAAAGGATCCCACTCCGAAAAAGGAACCGCTTATGTGCTATGGCTGCAAGAAGCCCGGTCACATTAGAGCTGATTGTCCAATTTCAAACAAACCATACAAGAGCTTCAAAAAGAAAGCCATGACAGCAACTACCTGGAGCGATGACGAAGAAGATGAGTCATCGGACAAAGAAATCGGATACGAGGAAATTGGCAACCTTTGTTTGATGGCAATCGACGATGAAAGTGAGGTAACATCTTCTCCTTCTTCTAAGAATAATATTGTGAGTAGTAGTGAAGAACTGCTAGAAGTAATAAATGAAATGCATGAGGAATTGAAGAAATTTGATTCTAGAAATTCTGTTATCAAGAAAGAGGTATCATCTCTCTCTAAAGTGATGATAAGTCTTAGAGAAGAAAAAAAAAATTATCATCTTTACCGTATGATTCTTCTCAAGATTTTCTCAAAGATGAAAATGAGAATTTAAAAAATAAATTTTCTGAATTGAATAGCACTATATCAAGACTTATGCTTGGAAAAGAAAAACTTGATGGAGTGCTTTCTTCCCAAAGATTAAGTGGAGGAAAATCTGGTGTAGGATACTCTCATTTGGGAAAGCAAAAATCAAAAGAGAGCTTATTCATGAAAGCCTCATGTGTGAGTGAAGCCTCTACTTCAAGAAACCCTAGCAAGATTAAAAGCGCTCCCTCATTAAATGGTAGGAATTCAAATGTTCATACAAAAATGAAGCAACCTAGAAATACACATGCTTATATGTATGCACACTCTAGAAATGCTTATACATATCCTAGAAATAACCAACATGTACATAATCAACATATGAACTCTGAACAGGCTCAACCTAGGAATTACCATCATGGTTATCATAGAAATAATTTGCATACACATGCTAGCATGTATCCTAGAATGCATCATCATTCATTTTCTGGAAATAACATGCATTTTCATACTCCTTACCATAGAAACATGTATCCTAGGAACTATTATCCTAAGGATTATAGGAATGCACATGTAAGATATCCTAGAAATTTTAATTACTATCATCCTAGGATTGTACATCATCAATATGTCCATAGATCACCATATGCTGTTAAGAAAGTATGGGTTCCAAAAGGAACCGTGTTTTCTAGGACTAACCCCGAAGGACCCAAGAAATTTTGGGTACCTAAAAGTGCTATCGTATATCCTTGTGTGATGTAGATATGTCTCCACACCAAGGAGAAAGGTAACTGTTGGTACCTTGATAGTGGATGCTCGAAGCACATGACCGGTGATAAAAGTGTATTCAATGAGCTAACTCTAAGAGATGGTGGACTTGTGACCATTGGAGACAATACTAAAATAAAAATCATCGGGCATGAAAAAGTCGGTAATGATTTCTCAACCTTAGATAATGTATTGCTAGTACAAGACCTTAAGCCAAATTTACTTAGCATTAGTCAATTATGTGACAAAGGATACAAAGTCACATTTGAGACCTCCCATTGTCTAGTTATAGACATCAAGAGCAACAAGATCAAATTTATTGGCCATAGACATGAAAATGTCTACATAGTTGATTTGAAATCCTTGCATTCTGAAAATGAAAAATGTTTTCCTGCATTTAGTAAAAATCCATGGCTATGGCATAGAAGGCTTGGTCATGTAAACATGAACTTGCTGAAAATTATTTCAAGAAAAGATTTAGTTATTGGACTTCCTAAAATCAATTTTGAAAAAGACAAAGTATAGGATGCTTGTCAAATGGGAAAACAAACAAGGATTTCTTTTAAAGCAAAAAATGTAGTCTCAACTACTAGACCTTTGGAACTTTTGCATATGGACTTATTTGGTCCAATAAGTACCATTAGTCTAGGTGGCCATCAATATGCTCTTGTTGTTGTTGATGACTATTTAAGATATACCTTTGTTATTTTTATTGCTTACAAGGATGAAGCTTTCAAAGGATTTGAAAAGTTTTGCAAAAGGGTACAAAATGAAAAAGGAATTTGTATTTCATGCATAAGAAGTGATCATGGCAAAGAATTTGAAAATCAAAGCTTTTCAAGATTTTGTGATGAAAATGGAATTAATCACAACTTTTTAGCTCCTAGAAATCCTCAACAAAATGGAGTTGTTGAAAGGAAAAACAGAGTTCTAGAAGAATTTTCAAGAACTATGCTTTGTGAAAATAGTTTACCAAAATACTTTTGGGCTGAAGCCGTGAATACTTCTTGCTATATCTTAAATAGAATTTTGATAAGGCATCTGTTTGATAAAACTCCATATGAACTATGGAAAGGGAGAAAGCCCAATATTTCCTATTTTCATGCTTTTGGTAGTAAATGCTTCATCTTAAATAACAATAAAACTAACTTGGGTAAATTTGATTCTAAGACTGATGAATGAATATTTTTAGGATATTCAACATCTAGTAAGGCTTATAGAGTTCTCAATAAGAGAACTTTAGTGGTAGAAGAATCTGTACATGTAACTATAGATGAATCTAACCCAATTAGTAGTAGAGAAGTTTCCTTTAAAGATGATGCATATTTTATTCCAAGAATGGAAACTCCTACTCCCATTGTTGACCCAAAAGAGAGTTCACCTCAAGCAAATGAAGAGATGGAAACTCCCAATTTGGACCAATCATCCTCAAGCCAACAAGAGAAAGTCTACCCAAAGATTGGAGGTATGTAAATTATCATCCAATTGATCAAGTGATTGGTGATCCTTCACAAGGGGTAAGAACTCGCTCTTCTATTAGAAATATTTGCAATTTTGTAGCTTATTTGTCTCAAGTAGAACCTAAGACATTTATAGAAGTTGAAAAAGATAATGATTGGATAATTGCAATGCAGGAAGAGATAAATCAATTTGAGAGAAACAATGTTTGGAAACTAGTTCTAAGACCTAAAGATCATTCAATAATTGAAACTAAATGGGTATATAGAAATAAAATGGTATAGTAACTAGAAATAAGGCTAGACTAGTTGCTAAGGGATATAATCCAGAAGAAGGAATAGACTTTGATGAAACATGTGCTCCCGTAGCTAAATTAGAAGCTATTCGAATGTTATTAGCCTTTGTATGCTGAGAATGGCGCTAGGACACTTAAAGATTACCTACATCATAGCCGGACAGCCATACCATCGTGCATTATGTTTCCAGCCAATACCTATCATCAAGATTTTAAAACAGGGATGATACAACTTCTCCCTACTTTTCATGGCATGAAAAATGAAAACCCCTATGTGCACATTAGAGAATTTGAGGAAGTAGTTGCGACTTTCCATAGTCACGATGCAACTGATGATATTGTGAGACTCAAGTTTTTTCCTTTCTCCTTGAAGGATAAAGCTAAGAGTTGGTTATACTCGTTGAGACCACGATCAATTGGGTCATGGAATGAGATGACCCAAGTATTTTTTAACAAGTACTTCCCTTAACATAAGACTAATGCTTTGAAAAGACAAATCTCCACCTTTGCACAAAAGGAAAATGAGACTTTGTATCAGTCATGGGAGAAATTTAAAGAGCTGTTAAGTATGTGTCCACATCATAGGTACGAAAATTGGTGTTTAGTGAGCTATTTCTATGAGGGTCTTACCTATAGAGAACACTAATTTGTCGAGATGATGTGTAATGGAGAGTTTCTGCAAAAAGACCTTGATGAGGCTATTGAGTACCTCAATGAGCTTGCTGAGAAAGCTCACACATGGACTGGACCTAGTGCTACTGAGAGCACAAATAGGTCACGACCCAGTGGTGGAGGAATCTACCATCTTAGGGAAGAGGATAACCTCAAGGCTAAGGTCGAGATGCTTACTAGGGAGCTGGAGGCATTAAAAACGAAAAAACCAACACACATAGTTAATCAGGCCGAACCTTTAGAATCATGTTTTGTGTGTGGCGGGGTTGATCATCCCACCCAAGATTGTCCCACATTTGTTGACATGAGAGGGTTGTACGAGGAACAATGCAATACCTTAGGCATGTACAAGAAGCCCTCAGCACCCTTCTCTAACACTTATAATCCGGGGTGGCAAAATCACCCCAACTTCAGTTGGAAATCTGAAAATCAGCAGCATGTGCAGCCCCCTAGATCGTACCCAGCACCTTATCATGCACCCTCATCCTCTAGGAACTCTTTAGAAGAGACCTTACATACTTTTATAGAAGTACAAGGCAAGACAACCAAAAGTGTGAGGCATTAATTACACAGTTGGTTGAGGAAAACAAAGAAATAAGGAGCCAAGTGTCTAAATTAATGAGCTCCTTGAGTGTGACTGAGGGAGGTAAGTTCCCCGCCCAAGCCCAGTCCAAATCTCACGGTCAACATATGGCACAAGAAAATGTGAAAGATGTAAATGCCATTGTGACCCGAAGTGGTAAGTCACTACACATTCCACCAGAGAATAAACCCGAGAATGTGAATGGTCAAACCAGTAGTGAAACCAAGTTGCCTAAAGACCCTGAAGTGACCAAAAGTCCTGTTAAGGCCCCATTCCCCAAAGCCTTAAAATCCAACAAGAAAAATCTGGAAATGAATGATGAAATCCTTGAGAACTTAAGGCAAGTGAAACTTAATCTCCCTCTTTTGCATGTGATTAAACAAGTCCCCACCTATGCAAAAGTTCTCAAAGATTTATGCACAATTAAGAGGAAACATCATGTCAAGAAAACAACTTTCTTAATTGAGCAAGTTAGTGCACTAATTAAGCAAAGAATTCCCCCGAAATACAAAGATTCGGGCTGTCCTACCATTGCTTGCAGCATTGGAAATCATGAGGTTGGACAAGCCTTACTAGATCTAGGAGCTAGTGTAAACCTGATGCCATTTTCCATTTACTTACAGCTGGGGTTAGGAGAAATCAAACCAACCGGCGTGGTATTACAATTGGCTGATCGCTCAGTCAAAGTACCCTGAGGTGTGGTTGAGGATGTTTTGATTCAAATTGATAAATTTAATTATCCTATTAATTTCTTAATTCTTGATACTACTTCTGCTGTAGACACTAACTCTAAAATCCCTTTGATTTTGGGTAGACCTTTTCTTGCTACTGCGAATGCTCTAATAAATTGTAGGAATGGTCTCATGAAGTTGTACTTTGGAAACATGACCCTTGAAGTAAATATTTTCAATGTTGCAAAACAGCCCAAAGATGAGGACAAAAACCATCAGCTTTACATGATCGAGTCACTCGTCAATGAGGGAGTTTTCTTAATTCATGATTATGACCCTCTTGAAAATTTTCTTGTTAATTCTGAGATAGATTTATTTGATGATGAAACTAATATAATTGATATATGTGCTGTTTTTGACAAATCTCAGGATTATGGAAATCGGGCATGGCAACCAAGGTTTGAGGAGCTGCCCGAAAGAAGCAAGACTCAAGTCCCCTCAAGTGTGGAAACACCTAAAGTCGAATTGAAGCCACTACCTAAGGGTCTAAAACATGCCTTTCTCGGTCCAGGTGATACCTTTCCTGTTATTATTTCTTCTGAATTAACTGAGACCCAAGGTAAGAGATTAATTCAAACTTTAAATGAACACAAATCAGCCCTGGGATTGAGCATGGCTGATTTAAATGGAATTAGTTCCTTGATCTGCTCCCATAAAATAAATCTGGATGAAGGAACCAGTCCTCGTAGAGACCCTCAACGTAGGCTTAACCCCACTATGAAAGAAGTAGTGAAAAATAAAGTGCTGAAACTATTATATGCGGGTATTATATATCCCATAGCTGATAGTAAGTGGGTAAGCCCTACGCAAGTCATCCCGAAAAAGTCTGGAGTCACTGTGATAAAGAATGACCTAGGAGAGTTAGTCCCTACCAAACTTATGAATGGGTGGCGTGTGTGCATTGATTACAGAAAATTAAATGCTGCCACTAAGAAAGACCACTTCCCACTCTCTTTTATTGATCAAATTCTTGAGCATGTAGCTGGTCATCCCTTCTACTGTTTTCTAGATGGTTATTCTGGTTATTATCAAATAGAAATTGCATTAGAAGACCAAGAAAATACCACCTTTACTTGTCCCTTTGGCACCTATGCTTTTCGTAGAATGCTATTCGGATTATGTAACGCCCCTGCTACTTTTCAACGCTGCATGATGAGCATTAGTGACATGGTTGAAAATTGCATAGAGGTTTTTATGGATGACCTAACTGTTTTTGGATCTTCATTTGAAACATGCTTAATGAATTTAGAAAGAGTATTAATTCGCTGTGAGGAAAAAGAATTAGTTTTAAATTGGGAAAAGTGCCATTTCATGGTACCATCCGGTATTGTCTTAGGGCATATTATCTCTTCTAAAGGAATAGAGGTTGATCAATCTAAGATTGAGTTAATCTCTAAATTGCCTGCCCCTAAGACAATAAAGGATGTGAGATCTTTCCTTGTTCTTACTGGTTTTTATAGGAGGTTCATACAAAATTTTTCAAAAATATCTAGACTGCTATGTGCCCTCCTAGTTAAATATCCCCCCTTTGATTGGAGTCAAGCTTGTCAATAGGCCTTTAAAACGTTGATTGGCAAGCTTACTTCCGCACCTATAATGCAGTCGCCAGATTGGACTTTACCTTTTGAAATCATATGCGATGCTAGTGACTACGCTGTAGGTGCTGTTCTTGGACAGCGAAGGGAAGGTAAATCTTTTGTCATTTACTATGCTAGTAAGACTTTAAATAGTGCTCAAATGAATTACTCTACAACTAAAAAAGAGTTGCTAGCTGTAGTATTTGCTTTAGATAAATTTCGTGCTCATCTAATTGGTTCTTCTATACTTATTTTTACGGATCATGCAGCCCTCAAGTATCTTCTTATGAAGAAGGATGCTAAGGCACGACTAATCCGATGGATCCTCCTCTTGCAAGAATTTGATATCACCATCAAGGATAAAAAAGGAGCGGAGAACGTAGTAGCTGACCATTTATCCAAACTCACTTTTGAGGACACTTGTGATGACATGCCAATCAAAGATGATTTTCCCGATGAGCAATTACTCTCCATTACTTCTCTACCATGGTTTGCTCACATCGTAAATTATTTGGCTACAGGTGAGATACCTATGGATTGGAGCGCTCAAGACAAGAGGAAATTCTTATATAAGGTACGTAATTTTTATTGGGATGACCCCTATCTTTTCAAGTACTGCCCTGACCAAATTCTAAGGTGTTGCATCCCTAATGAAGAAATTTTGAGTGTCTTAGAATTTTGTCACTCCCAAGCTTGTGAAGGCCACTTTTCGATGAAAAAAACCACTGCAAAAATTTTGCAGTGTGGATTTTATTGGCCTACTTTGTTTAAAGATACAAACACCTATTGTCACTCTTGTGAAAGATGTCAAAAGTTAGGAGCTGTGTCTCGCCGAAATATGATGCCCCTGAACCCTATTTTAGTGATTGAAATCTTTGATTGTTGGGGCATCGATTTCATGGGACCCTTCCCTCCTTCCTTCGGGTACCAGTATATCATTGTAGCAATAGATTATGTATCAAAATGGGTAGAGGCAGCAGCTTGTCGAAACAATGATAATGGAACGGTGATTAAATTCCTTAAAGAAAAGGTGTTATCTCGATTTGGTACACCACGTGCTATAATTAGTGATCGAGGTACGCATTTTTGCAACCGTTCCTTTGAAGCTTTAATGAAAAAATTGGGGGTATTACATAAATCTCTACTGCCTATCATCCTCACACTAGTGGACAAGTAGAGCTTGCTAATAGGGAGATTAAACAAATTTTAGAAAAAACGGTTAACCCCGATCGTAAAGATTGGTCTTTGAGACTAACTAATGCGCTTTGGGTTTACCGTACAGCCTTTAAAACTCCCTTAGGTATGTCACCCTATCGGCTTGTTTTTGGAAAGCCTTGCCACTTACCCGTGGAGCTCGAGCATCGAGCTTATTGGGCCATCAAGTCTTTTAATTTTGACATGGGCGAAGTGGGTAAACTTCAAAAATATCAACTGACCGAGTTAGAAGAATTAAGAAACGATGCTTATGAAAATTCTAGAATCTATAAGGCTAAGATGAAAGCATTCCATGACAAAAACATTTTGAGGAAAACATTTAAACCCAATGATCGGGTATTCTTATACGACTCTAGACTTCATAAGCATCCTAGAAAACTTCGATCAAGATGGACCGGCCCTTTTATAGTAAAAAATGTTTCTGAAAATGAGGCAGTAGAAATTTAGGATACTAGAGATGGTCGGGTCTTTAAAGTAAACGGTCAACGACTTAAGATCTTAATTGATAGACATGATCCAGAGGTGGAAGACATTCCGCTTATGGATCCGGTCTATTCACCTTGAGCACACAACAGAGGTACGTTATTATTTTAATTTTTGTTCTGTTTTTAGTTAGTTTTCATTCAGTCTTAATTGTTAGTTTTTAGTTTAATTTAAATTTCAAAAAAAATATTATTAATATTTTGTTGTTAAGTCTTTATTTTAGTTGTTTATTTCCATTTCATATGCTACCTAACCTACGGTGGGAATCTTGATGTTACGCCGCAGTTGCTTTCTTTTTGCTTGTCTTGTTCTATGTTGTAGATCAAAAATTTCAGCGAAAAGAACGGTATGCAATTCAATTGGTGGTGCACAATTTTCAGTTTCTGTGCATTTTTGGCCACACAGGGAGTTTCCTTTCTTTTTCTTTTACATTGAGGTCAATGCAATGTTTAGGTTGGGGGTGGAAGGAAACACATTTCTTTCATTGAACTGCTTGGTGTCACTTTCTTTCTTTTCGTTGTTTAAAAAAAATGCTTGTTTGTTTTTAACATGCTTTGTGTTAACCTTGGAGTCAATTCACATGTCGATAATATGAGCCTAATTGAGATAGTATATAGTGTTTAGAAGAAGTTAAATCTTGCTTCGCTTTGAGAAAAAAATAAGTGTCAATTTTTCTTTGGTTTAAGACTCTGGTTTGTGGTAAGATTGCTTGATTAGTCTAAAGCATTTGGAAAAGTTTTATGTGCGATTGTTTTGTGAACACTTTTGCGGTCTCAACAAGTTCTAAAACTTATTTGATAATCACTTGAGGCGAAAATCATAGAATGCACACTACTTAGGATATGATGTAGGCCATTTTTGGACCGTTTGAGCCTTTTTAAACTTACCCTTGTTATATTTATCGCTAGTCACCTGTTTGAGCCTTTTTCTTGAAAAAGAATTTGAGCCTTGTTTTTTTTGATAACCCATTACTCACCTTTATAAGCTTAAAAATATTTTATTCTTACCTTTCTTTTTAAAAAAGAACTTAGTTATACACATTTGTTGAGAAGCACTCAAGAAGAGTAAGGGTGAAAATATGAGAAAATATTACTACCATAACCCAAGTACATTAAAAGAGATAAGTTGGGGGTTGTGGAAAAGAAAAAAAAAAGAATGAAAGAGGAGGTGAATGGTCTTATGCCAAAATAAAAGAAAAATGTGAATTATGTCAAAGAAAGAAAAGAAAAAAAATGGTGATTTATTGCGAGAAATGCTCGAAAAAAGGTTGAAAGAGTTGGGTGTTGAAGTAAGGTTATCTTGTGCTTAAAGTGGTTGTGTTTAAATTAAGAGACTTAGTTCTTTTATTTTTTTAAACTTTCCCGTTCTTTCTTGACCTTTACCCGAGCCTAACATTGCAAGCTTATTAAAGACCTATTGATCCGATGAAATGTGATTTTTCTACATAGTGGAGAGTGATTTGAAAAGTGAGCATATGGAGCTTGATTTGTGATTGTTGTCACGCAAATTAATATGTTTTTAGGCCAAGACTTGTATTCATGCTATGTTGTGCATAAAATCATCCGGGTGTTCGGATTAATGTATTGTAGTAAGATTGATGGTAAGAGTCGATAACGATTTTAAGGTTGACATTTGGATTATTCTTGGACCTGAGTGATATTTAATGATTCTATGTGCTGTATGTTATGCATGATTTTTGACAGATTTTTGAATCACTCTTGGTTAACACCAGCATTGCTGTATTTTGCTTTGATTTCTAAATAAAGAATTCATTTCATGCTTTTCGCTTGAATTGCTAGGGACTAGCAATAAGCTAGTTGGGGGTTGTGATGATAGTCATAAAATGCATCTAAACAATACTTAATTGTTAACATTTTAGGGTTGATCTCGGTCGAAATCGCACTTTTACATGTTGATAACTCTAAAGTGATATTCATAAATCATTGACTTAATTCGATGCATTTTCAGGTGCTTTGAGTACAAAAGAGATAATAAGGCAATCCATGTTTAAAGCGCCAAAAGATCTTGGGTGTCGGTGCTCGTTTTTGTCCAAGGTTTAGATATGTCCAAACATGATTCAGAGATGGTTAAAGTCTAAACAAAGGCTGGATTAATAAAGTAAAGTAAGTTAAAAGACTGCACACAAGTGTGTGCATCACTTTGGAGCAAGTTAAGGGTAGACACACTAGTGTGTGCACTTCTGCATACAAGCTGAAGGAGTTTTCACTGAATTGCCAGAATTTCCTATACAGATCAATCGTCTTTGCAGATTAAACTGTGTTGATGTAGGAAGAACCAGGAGATGAGCCATATATGCTTAGAAAGATCCCGAAGTCTATTTTCTGGAGAATTTTACAGTTCATAAAAATGATTTTTCTAGAGAAAGTTATGGCAGTTTTAGTGGAAATAGTTCAGGCCAGCACAGCAGGCCCAGACGCACAGCAAGCCCAGGCGCACAGCACGGCCCACTCGCCTCTTGACCTGATTAGGGCGAGCAAGTGACATTCTCCAAGACCAAAACACCCCCTCATGCTCTATAAATATATCTTTATGGGTGTGCAGCCAAAGGGGGGAGGAGAGAAAGCAAGGAAGGAAGAAAAAGAGAGGATCCAAGGGATCCAAATCCAGCATTCTTCCATTTTATTTCTAAGTTTTCTTTGGTTGCAAATCAAGGGGAGAACATATATATTGTTCTTCCACCTTGATTTCAATGGCCAACTAATCATCTTACAAAGGAAAGGGATGAATCTTTAGGGATTTCTTGTTCTTTATTTCCTGTTCTTGATTCAGTTGTACGGGTTTATTGTTAATTATTGTTTATGAATTATTCATTGATTAAGTAAGAAGATTTGAGTTCATGTGATAGATGTACTTTTTATTCTTCTTCTTTTAGACTCTCTTAATTCGGTGATTGCATCCTTTTCCTCCATTGAGGTTGTTTGGATGTGATTGATTCCGGTAGATTTATCTTATTGATTGTCCATTACTGCGATATTGTCTTTTAAGATATATTGTCGTTTTTTTTTATAATCTCTAAGATTGGTCATGTGTGCATGAACCGAAATCAATGATTAATTTGTAGCAATTATGTTAGAGTTATAAATGTGCTTGATTGAATATATTCTGATTGCTTGTTTGGGAGGTGAAACTTGCAATCGAGATAAAATCAATTGAATCAAGAGTGGAAATAGAGAATGAACCTAGGGAGGATCCCCGGAACCTTGTTATTTCTCATTTATATTTCATTTACAATTACGCAATTTTACTTACAGTAACCAGGCAACGGCGCCAAAATTTGATTACATCCAAAGTATAACACGGTTATTGTACTACGGCTTTGGGGTGTCGATTCCACAAGGAAACAAGTCAAGTACAAAGGAAAATGTGTGAACTTTAAAATGAACGATAAAAGTTAAACAAAAGATTTTTGAGTTTAGATAATAAGATACTGTAAGTAAAATTGTGTAATTGTAAATGAAATATAAATGAGAAATAACAAGGTTCCGGGGATCCTCCCTAGGTTCATTCTCTATTTCCACTCTTGATTCAATTGATTTTATCTCGATTGCAAGTTTCACCTCCCAAACAAGCAATCGGAATATATTCAATCAAGCACATTTATAACTCTAATATAATTGCTACAAATTAATCATTGATTTCGGTTCATGCACACATGACCGATCTTAAAGATTATAAGAAAAACGATAATATATCTTAAAAGACAATATCGCAGTAATGGACAATCAATAAGATAAATCTACCAGAATCAATCACATCCAAACAACCTCAATGGAGGAGAAGGATGCAATCTCCGGATTAAGAGAGTCTAAAAGAAGAAGAATAAAAAGTACATCTATCACATGAACTCAAATCTTCTTACTTAATCAATGAATAATTCATAAACAATAATTAACAATAAACCCGTACAACTAAATCAAGAACAGGAAATAAAGAACAAGAAATCCCTAAAGATTCATCTCTTTCCCTTGTAAGATGATTAGTTGGCCATTGAAATCAAGGTGGAGGAACAATATGGATGCTCTCCCCTTGATTTAGCCATGGAGTTCAAGGTGGAAGAAGAATATGGATGTTCTCCCCTTGATTTGCAACCAAAGAAAACTTAGAAATAAAATAGAAGAATGCTGGATTTGGATCCCTTGGATCCTCTCTTTTTCTCTCTTCCTTGCTTTCTCTCCTCCCCCCTTTGGGGGCACACCCATAAAGATATATTTATAGAGCATGAGGGGGTGTTTTAATCTTGGAGAATTTCACTTGCTCGCCCTAATCAGATCAAGAGGCGAGTGGGCCGTGCTGTGCGTCTGGGCCTGCTGTGCTGGCCTGAACTGTTTCCACTAAAACTGCCATAACTTTCTCTAGAAAAATCCTTTTTATGAACCGTAAAATTATCCAGAAAATAGACTTCTGGATCTTTCTAAGAATATATGGCTCATCTCCTGGTTCTTCCTAAATCAATACAATTTAATCTGCAAAGATGATTGATCTGTACGGGAAATTTTGGCAATTCAGTGAAAACTCCTTCAGCTTGTATGCAGAAGTGCACACACTAGTGTGCCTACCCTTAACTTGCTCCAAAGTGATGCACACACTTGTGTACAGTCTTTTAGCTTACTTTAATTCATTACTCCAGCCTTGGTTTAGACTTTAACCATCTTTGAATCATGTTTGGACACGTCTAAACCTTGGACAAAAACGAGCACCGACACCCAAGATCTTTTGGTGCTTTAAACATGGATTGCTTTATTATCTCTTTTGTACTCAAAGCACCTGAAAATGCATCAAATTAAGTCAATGGTTTATGAATATCACTTCAGAGTTATCAACATGTAAAAGTGCGATTTCGACCGAGATCAACCCTAAAATGTTAACAATTAAGTATTGTTTAGATGCATTTTATGACTCTCATCACATGCTTTAATAAATTCAAGCTATTTCAAATGGATGTGAAAAGTGCCTTTTTAAATGGCTTTATAGAAGAAGAGGTTTATGTTGAGCAACCTCTTGTATTTGAAAATCCTGGTCTTCCAAATCATGTCTACAAGCTCTCTAAAGCTCTATATGGGTTGAAGCAAGCTCCAAGAGCATGGTATGAAAGACTAAGTAAATTTTTGATTGACAATGATTTTGTAAGAGGTAGAATAGACACAACTCTCTTCACAAAAATGACACTTTGATAGTTCAAGTATATGTTGATGATATTATATTTGGTGCTACTAATGAATCTATGTGTCAAGAGTTTGCAAAGTACATGCAAGGTGAATTTGAAATGAGCATGATGGGAGAACTTACCTACTTCCTTGGACTTCAAATCAAGCAACTAAAAGGAGGCATCTTCATCAATCAACAGAAGTACATTAAGGACCTACTAAAGAGGTTCGGGATGGAAAGCTCAAAGCCACTTGGAATGCCTATGAGCACAACTACTAAACTTGATCTTGATGAAGGAGGTAAAACTGTAGATTCTAAATATTATAGAAGTATGATAGGTGCTTTACTTTATTTGACTGCAAGTAGACCTGATATAATGTTCAGTGTATGCATGTGTGCTAGATTTCAGGCTAATCCTAAGGAATCACATGTAGTTGCAGTAAAAAGAATCCTTAGATATCTACAAGGAACCCAAACCATAGGATTATGGTACTCTAGAGATTCATCTTTTGAGCTTGTAGGTTATTCAGATGCTGATTTTGCTGGATGTAGGTTAGATAGAAAAAGCACAAGTGGTACATGCCAATTCTTAGGAGCTATGTTAACCTCTTTGTTTTCCAAGAAACAAAATTCCGTTGCACTATCAACCGTCGAGGCGGAATACGTTGCAGCCAGAAGTTGTTGTGCCCAAGTATTATGGATGAAACAACAACTAGAAGACTATGGCATGAACCTCAAAAACATCCCAAATTTTGTGATAATACTAGTGCTATCAACCTAACCAAGAACCCTATTCAGCACTCTAGAACAAAGCACATAGAAATAAGACATCATTTCTTAAGAGACCATGCTAAAACATGTGACATAAGACTAGAATTCATACCTTCAAAAGATCAAATAGCTGACATTCTTACAAAACCTCTAAGTGAAGCTAGTTTTTGTAAGATAAGAATGTTAATGGGATTGCTAGATTATGATAAACTGAATATCTGATTGCTTCATAATTCATCATATGCATGTTTGACATCTAATGAAAGAGTATTAATTCTTATTTAATATCTCCCTCACTCAAGATGTCATAGATAAACAAATTTCGTGCTATATTTCAAGACTGAAAATTTTCATAAGGGTCCAGTCGACTGGTGAATCTATACCAGACGACTGGTAAGTCACTGCCCTTTTATCCAGTCGACTGGTACATTTGATCCAGTCGACTGGTACGTTTGATCCAGTCGACTGGTAAGTCTCTATCTCTTCTTCCAGACGACTGGTATATCCTGTCCAGTAGTCTGGTATCTCTAGACCCTGTTTAGAGCCAATTTTTTGAAAATCAGTTGTCATCCAGTCGACTGGTCAATTCAATCCAGTCGACTGGTATCTTACTGTCAGTTCACCTAGTCGACTGGTATGAAAACTGTTCATCTTTCCAAAGGGACCCAGTCGACTGGTAACTCGACCCAGTCGACTAGTATCGCGATTCTATAAAAAGGACTGTTCATTTTTCTGATTTTTTACGCCATTTTCGAGCACCCCTGCTTTTTCTCTCTAGAAAAATTCACCATTTTGATCCAAAAACCATCCAAACTTCATCTAAACACACCGATCTACTCATCCATAACGAGATTTTTAACTTTCTACGGTTAAAATATCTTATTTTCACTAAAATCCTTTTTACCCAAAAACTTCAAATTTCTCCAAAATGGCCGATAAAATCCATGTTAAATTCACTATTAGTAGACCAAATGCACCTAAGAAGCCAAGGTCTACAAGACCCTCGACATCGGAGTCACTGGGGAAGGGTGTAGCAGGATCATCAAGCAAAACACCTAGAACAGAGTTTGATGAGTCCCTATTTTTCAATCCTGCGACAAAGGCGAGGTATGATTCAATAATCCGTCATAAAAAGATCATGACAGGTAGAGTTATAGACTTCAACTCTATTCGTCATGGCAATTTTGATATCTTGCCAGCCTTTGAGGTGATTCACTTGACCCCACTGGTCAAAGTGCATGAAAAATTTTACCCAAGACTGATTCACCAGTTCTACGCGAACTTGGTGAAACCTAGTCCTCTGGCTCTGAGATTCAGAACCAGAGTTAGTGGTGTGGAGTTTGAGGTCAACACTGACCTCCTCATGAGCTTACTGAGGATCCCTACAAGGGGGATCCAATGGAGTCTGGATGGATGGCCAAACAACTTCGACGTTGAGGCAGCCTGTTAGATAGTCAGAGGAGACCCTAACTATGTGTATAGACCCACTACATTTCATACATGTAGTGATATGCCCCTCAACTCGAAGTTGTTTCAGTTGATAGTGAGTTAGACTATCCACCCTAGACTCGGGAGTTGAGGGTATCTATCTAAGATAGATACGGTATTAATTTGGTGCCTTAAATCTGGGCACCACTTCAATATTTATCCTCTGCTACTCACCAACATGATAAATGGCGAAGCAAGCGACTCTGGGTGTCTTCCTTACGGGATGCTCATTACGCTCATACTCCAGCACTTCGGGGTGCCTCTGCCAGCCTCCAAGGCTCAGGATATTGGACTGAAGGACATCATCAATGTCTCATCACTGAAGAAGATGGGATGTGCGGTTCGAGACAGCTTCCTCCATCCAAAAGCTGGAAAGCACTTACGATACGAGGAGATGAGAGTGATGATGATGAGGAGGAGGAGGCTGCTACCTATGCTGATATGGACACTGACACCCGCGCACCTCCGATTGGTGACTCGAGTACTAGTCAGACTGGATACAGAGATATACTTCAGGCTATCTCGAGCCTTTAGATGACGATGGAGTCCGGATTCCAATCCATACAGTCGGAATACCAGAGATTGAGCTCCTCCATCGACCACCTATGGGACTACTTCGAGTTACATCGAGAGTACACTGAGGGTTCCCTAGCTGAGATTAGGGAACTTCTTCATGATAGCTCGGACTCTCCCGCTCTTTGAGTCTATGTCTTCATTATGTACTTAGGATTTTCCAGCACTTACCACATAGCACAGACATATTTTGTATTATTTTGTCTTATTTTTGGCTCTACGAAGCCCGTACATGTATTGACTTTTTCTATGTGATGTTATGTTTCCATTAGCCATATTTCATATATCTATTTACATTATTTGTGATATGTTTGCATAGTTAGTTTCAAACTGCTTTTATTCACGAAAATGCTATGAAACTGATAATGCTTGTATGAAAACTTCTGGTTCTTCCCGGGAAGGCTTTCGAAATTTGAATGAAGCCAAATTTGCACATACAGGTTTGTTTAATCATACTCTAGATGACTATGGTTACTAAATAGCTTATTTTTTATTTTTGACCCCTTTGATTGTTATTGTCAAAACGGGGGAGAAAAATGAGAAAAACGAGAAAAACTAAGTAAAAAGAAACCAATGCATAGATTTAGGGGGAGTACTGCTCCAAAACTTATTCTTTGATTGGTTGAGTTAATTGTGGTTGGTTGAAATATATATATGATCTGCGTTTACCTGTTTACAGGGTGGTTTTATTCGAAAAACAGAGGAGACTCTGTCCGATTTTTCGTAAAAACCAAACACTTAGCTTTTTTATCTGTTTTCACATTACTAGTTTTGTCATCATCAAAAAGGGGGAGATTGTTTACCCTTACCCATATTTTAATGATGACAAAACACAACTGTTATTATACTAAGTGTAGTAAGCAACAAAAGCATTCAACCAAGGATCAAGGCACAAGAACTCAAACCGAATCAAAGTATCAAGTGAAGACTGAAGAACTAGTATAGTTCTAAGGTCTTAGAACCAATGTAAGTCCCACTTATACATTGTAACAGCTTGTTCAATGGCTCGAACAAAGAAGGTTTTCTAAACTGATCATTTTAAAACAATCGTTTTAAATTAAAACAGAAAAACTGGGTTGGAAGACAACCCAGTCGACTGGGTACATATACCATTCGACTGGTATATGAGACAGTATGTCTCCAGTCGACTGGGTCATACCTACCAGTCGACTGGTAAAACGGACAGTAAGTCCCCAGTCGACTGGATACCCAGAAGGTCTAAAAATGAGATTTTTTTAAGTGACCCCAGTCGACTGGTATCACGACCCAGTCGACTAGTAGTTCAAAAATATGACCGTTGGACTCCAAATTTGGACGTTTTAAAGCAAATTTTTTTCAAATTAAAGTCCTAACGGCCATATTATTTGATTACTATATAAATCCATTCTATTAAGCTTTCAAGATAGAGCTGCACACATTCAAAAAGAGTTTATCTCACACAATCAAGTTATTATACTCTTGAAACTCAAAAAGCTTTGAAATATTCTTATTGAGCCATTCTTCAAGCTTTACTTTGAAAGATAGACATTATTCAGTTGTATAAGCTTCCATTAGCAGTTTCTCTACCATTTACTTTACATCATCTTTTGTAAAGGGATTACTTCTGAAAGGAAGGGGATTACTTCCGAGAGGAAGGAGATAGCTTTCGAGAGGAAGGGATTGTAAGGTTTGTACAACACTGGGAAAGTTGTACGACTAAGTTACTTAGTGGATTACTTTAAGGAGTTCCTTGAAGAGAGTGGACGTAGGGTCGGAATGAATCCGATATTGCCGAACCACTATAATCTGAGTTTGCATAATCTTCTCTCTAAACTCTTTATTTACAGCACATTACTTGTTTTAATTGTTTGCTGCTTATTCGTTTTTATAAACTTGTATTAATTCCGCAAAAAGCTTTAAAAACCCAATTCACCCCCCTCTTGGGTTGAAACTTCGATCTACAAACTAGGATTCAAAAAGTTACCTTAAAACCAAATGGATCATTTCTCAAAATGGAGCACTAAAGGCCAAATTATACCTTCTAGAAGTTTTGCTCGTGTTAATCGAATCCTCAAACTCTTTCTTAAAATTTGTATTCTACTTTTATCCTCTTTTTTTTATGGAAGATGACCTTAAAATTGGAATTTAAAATGAACTAAGTGAACGATTTGGTCCAAGAGAAAAAATGAGATGTTAAAAAAATCAAAATTTGGAAGAAAATGGCCATTTTCAAAGGTATAGCCCACGTTTTTTGTGCGTTTTCACTAAAAAAGTTATGATGGTCATTCTCTTGGAAAATTTTGCCACAAAATAAATTTCAAAAATTTATATCAAAACCAAAAGTATCATTTCCCAAAACATAGCTCAGAAAGCCAAATTATACCCGCTTGAAGTTTTGCTCGTGTTAATCAAATTCTTTTTTTCTTTCCTACAATTTGTAATGCACTTTTATCCAATTTTTTTATGGCTGGTAATATCAAAAGTAGATTGTAACATGATCTAAGTGATATACGATTTGGACCAAGACAAAAATGGGATGGTCATGAAAAAACAAATTTTGGAAGAAACTGGCTATTTTCAAAGGTTATAGCTCACTTTTTTGTGTATTTTCGAAAAAAATAGTTATGATGGTCATTTCCTTTGAAGATCTATCATGAACTATGCCTCAAATAGTTTCATCAAAACCAAAAGGATAATTTCCCAAAACGGATCCCTGAAAGCAAAATTATACCATCCAGAAATTTTGCTCTTGTTAATCGAATTCTCTCATTATTTCCTACATTTTGTAATGCACTTTAATACTAGTTTTTGAAGGTTGGTGACTTCAAAATTGGAATTTAAGATGATCTATGTGAAATATACTTTGGTCCAAGTGAGAAATGGGATGGTCAAGAAAAATCAAAATTTGGAAGAAAGTGCCATTTTTAAAGGTTATAGCTCCTCTTTTTGTGCAGTTTTGTTAAAATGGTTACGATGGTAATTTCTTTTGAAAATTTTTCAACAATTAGGATTCAAAAACTTACATCAAAAACAAAAGGATAATTTCTCAAAACAAAGCACGGAAGGCAAAATTGTACCCTCTAGAAGTTTTGCTAGTGTTATTCGAATTCTCTAACTCTATCCTACAATTTGTATTTTAATTTTATCCTATTTTTTTATGGTGGGTGGCCTCAAAATTTGAATTTAACATGATCTAAGTGAAATAAAATTTGGTCCAAGAGAAAAAATGATATGGTAAAAAAATCAAAATTTGGAAGAAAATGATCATTTTCAAAGGTATAGCCCACGTTTTTTGTGCATTTTACCTAGAATAGTTATGATGGTCATTTCCTTGGTAAATTTTGCCATGAACTAAATTTCGAAAATTTATATCAACACCAAAAGGATCATTTCCAAAAAAAGAGCTCAGAAAGCCAAATTATACCCGCTAGAAATTTTGCTCGTGTTAATCGAATTCTTTTCTTCTTTCCTACAATTTGTAATGCACTTTTATCCTAATTTTTTATGGTTGGGAACCTCGAAAGTGGATTTTAACAAGATCTAATAGATATACGCTTTGGACCAAGTGAAAAATGGAATGGTCATCAAAAATAAAATTTTGGAAGAGACTGACCATTTTCGAAGGGTATAGCTCACTTTTTTGTGCATTTTCACTAAAATAGTTATGATGATCATTTCCTTTGAAAATCTATCACGCACTATGCTACAAAAATTTATATCAAAACAAAAAGGATAATTTTCCTAAACGGATCCCTGCAAGCCAAATTATACCATCTAGAAGTTTTGCTTGTGTTAATCGAATTCTCTCATTCTTTCCTACAATTTGTAATGCAATTTAATCCTAGTTTTTTAAGGTTGTTGACCTCGAAAGTGAAATTTATTATGAGCTAAGTGAAATACACTTTGGTCCAAGTGAGAAATGGGATGGTCAAGAAAAATTAAAATTTGAAAAAAAACTAGCCATTTTCGAAGGATTATAGCTCACTTTTTTTGTGTCCTGTGAAAATTTTACACGAACTCAGATTTAGAAAGTTACATCAAAACCAAATGGATCATTTCTCAAAACGGAGCAGTAAAGGCCAAATTATAGCCTCTAGAAGTATTGTTAATGTTAATCAAATTCTCTAACTCTTTCCTAAAATTTGTATTTTAATTTTATCCTATTTTTTTTATGGCAGATGACCTCAAAATTTGAATTTAATATGATTTAAGTGAAATATGATTTGGTCCAAGTGAAAAAATTGTACAGTAAAAAAAATCCAAATTTGGAAAAAAAAAAGGCCATTTTCAAAGGTATAGCCCATGTTTTTTGTGCATTTTCACTTAAATAGTTATAATGGTCATTTCCTTAGAAACTTTTGCCACGAACTAAATTTCTAAAATTTATATCAAAAACAAAATGATCATTTCCTAAAACAGAGCTTGGAAAGCCAAATTATACCCGCTAGAAGTTTTGCTCGAGTTAATTCTTCTTTCCTGCAATTTGTAATGCACTTTTACTTGAGTTTTTGATGGCTGGTTACATCGAAAATGGATTTTAACATGACCTAAGTGATATACACTTTGGACCAAGTGAAAAACGGAATGATCATCAAAAATCAAATTTTGGAAGAGACTGGTCATTTTTGAAGGGTATAGCTCAATTTTTTTGTGCATTTTCAATCAAATAGTTATGATGGTCATTTCCTTTGAAAATCTGCCACGCATTATCCCATAAAAAGTTATATCAAAACCAAAAGGAAAATTTCCCTAAACGGGTCCTCGCAAGCCAAATTATACCATCTAGATGTTTTGCTTGTGTTAATCGAATTCTCTCATTCTTTCCCACAATTTGTAATGCACTTTAATCCTAGTTTTTTTTTAAGGTTGATGACCTCAAAAGTTGAATTTATGATGAGCTAAGTGAAATACACTTTGGTCAAAGTGAAAAATGGGATGGTCAAGAAAAACCAAAATTTGGAAGAAACTACCCATTTTCGAAGGTTAGCTCACTTTTTTTGTGCATTTTCGCTAAAATTGTTACGACGGTAATTTCTTTTTAAGATCTACCACGAACTATACCTAAATAGTTTCATCTAAATAGAAAGTATAATTTCCCAAAATGGATCTTTGAAAGCAAAATTATACCATTTAGAAATTTTGCTCGTGTTAATCGAATTCTTTCATTCATTCCTACAATTTGTAATGCACTTTAATTCTTCTTTTTTTTAAGGCTTGTGACTTCGAAATCAGAATTTAAGATAAGCTAAGTGAAATACACTTTGGTCCAAGTAAAAAATGAGATGCTCAAGAAAAATAAAAAATTTGGAAGAAACTGGTCAATTTTGAAAGTTATAGCTCAATTTTTTGTGCATTTTCGCTAAACTGGTTACAATGGTAATTTCCTTTGAAAATTTTACACAAACTCGGATTCAGAAAGTTACATCAAAACCAAAAGGATCATTTCTCAAAACGGAATACTGAAGGGAAAATTATACCCTCTAAAGTTTTGCTCATGTTAATCGAATTCTCTAACACTTTCCTACAATTTGTATTTTATTTTTATTCTATTTTTTTATGGCAAAGAACCTCCAAATTTTAATTTAAAATGATCTAAGAGAAATATGATTTTGTCCAAGTAAAAACATAGGATGCTAAAAAAATCAAAATTTGGAATAAAATGGCCATTTGCAAATGTTATTACCCACATTTTTTGTGCATTTTTACTAAAATAGTTATGATGGTCATTTCCCTAGGAAATTTTTCCATGAACTAAAATTTAAAATTTATATCAAAATTGAACAGATCATTTCCCAAAACGGAGCTCAAAAAGTCAAATTATGCTCATGTTAGTCGAATTCTCTTCCTCTTTCTTACAATTTGAATTGCATTTTTATCCTAGTTTTTTTTATGGCTGGTGACCTCAAAAGTGAATTTAACGAGATCTAAGTGATATTCACTTTAGACCAAGTCAAAAATGGGATGGTCATGAAAATTCAAATTTTGGAAGAAACTAGCCATTTTCAAAGGCTATACTCACCTTTTTTGGGTGCATTTTCGCTAAAATAGTTATAATAGGCATTTCCTTTGAAGATCTATCATGAACTATGTCTTAAATAGTTACATCAAAACTAAAAGGATAATTTCCCAAAATGGATCCCTGGAAGCAAAATTAAACCATCAAGAAATTTTGCTCATGTTAATCGAATTCTCTCATTCTTTCCTACAATTTGTAATGCACTTTAATTCTAGTTTTTTTAAGGTTTGTGACTTCGAAATTGGAATTTAAGATGATCTATGTGAAATACACTTTGGTCCAAGTAAAAAATTGAATGGTCAAGAAAATTAAAATTTGGAACAAACTGGCCATTTTCGAAATTGGAATTTAAGATGATCTATGTGAAATACACTTTGATCCAAGTGAAAAATTGGATGGTCAAGAAAAATTAAAATTTGGAACAAATTGGCCATTTTCAAAGGAACTCGTTTTTTTGTGAATTTTCGCTAAAATGATTACGATAGTAATTTCCTTTGAAAATTTACACTAACTTAGATTCAGAAAGTTGCATAAAAACCAAAATGACCATTTTTCAAAACAGAGCACGGAAGTCCAAATTATACCCTCTAGAAGTTTTGCTCATGTTAATGGAAATCTCTAACTCTTTCATTCAATTTGTTTTTTCCTTTTACCCTATTTTTTATGGCAATTAACATCAAAATTTAAAATTAACATGATCTAAATGAAATACAATTTAGTCCAAGGAAAAAAATAGGATGGTAAAAAATATCAAAATTTGGAAGAAAATGGTGATTTGCAATGGTAAACATTTTTTGTGCGTTTTCACTAAAATAGTTATGATAGTCATTTCCTTGGAAAATTTTTCCAACAACTAAATTTCAAAAATTTATATCAAAACTAAAAGGATCATTTCCCAAAACATAGTATAGAAAGCCAAATTATACCCGCTAGAAGTTTTGCCCGTGTTAATCGAATTTTTTTCTTATTTTCTACAATTTGTAATGCACTTTTATCCAAGTTTTTTTATTGCTGATGACATGGAAAGTGGATTTTAGCAAGATCTAACTGATATACGCTTTCAACCAAGTGAAAAATTGAATGATCATCAAAATTCAAATTTTGGAAAGATTGACCATTTTCAAAGGTTACATCTCACTTTTTTGTGCATTTTTGCTAAAATAGTTATGATGGTCATTTCCTTTGAAAATCTGCCACACACTATGCCACAAAAATTTATATCAAAACCAAATGGATAATTTCCCTAAACAGTTCCCTGCAAGCCAAATTATATCATCCAGAAGTTTTGCTTGTGTTAATCAAATTCTCTCATTCTTTTCTACAATTTGTAATGCACTTTAATCCTAGTTTTTTAAGGTTGGTGACCTCGAAAGTGGAATTTATGATGAGCTAAGTGAAATACACTTTGGTCCAAGTTAGAAATGGGATGGTCAAGAAAAATCAAAATTTGGAAGAAACTGGCCATTTTCGAAGGTTATAGCTCACATTTTTAGTGCATTTTCGCTAAAATGGTTACGATGGTAATTTCCTTTGAAAATTTTATATGAACTCAGATTCAGAAAGTTACATTAAAACCAAAAGGATCATTTCTCAAAACAGAGCACTGAAGGCCAAATTATACCCTCTAGAAGTTTTGCTCTTGTTAATCAAATTCTCTAACTTTTTCCTATAATTTGTATTTTACTTTTATCCTATTTTTATGGCAATTAACTTCAAAATTTAAATTTAACATGATCTAAGAGAAATACGAATTGGTCCAAGTGAAAAAATATAATGGTAAAAAAATCAAATTTTGGAAGGAAGTGACCATTTTCAAAGGTTATAGCCCACGTTTTTTTTTGTGCATTTTCACAAAAATAGTTGTGATGGCCAATTCCTTTGAAAATTTTGCCACGAACTAAATCTAAAAAATTTAAATCAAAATCAAACAGATCATTTCCCAAAACGGAGCTCAAAAAGCCAAATTTTACCCGCTAGAAGTTTTGCTCGTGTTAATTGAATTTTCTTCATCTTTCCTACAATTGGCATTGCACTTTTATCCTAGTTTTTTATAGCTAGTGGCCTCAAAAATGGACTTTAACAAGATCTAAGTGATATACGCTTTGGACCAAGTCAAAAATTGGATGGTCATGAAAAATCAAATTTTGGAAGAAACTTGCCATTTTCAAAGGTTATAGCTCACTTTTTATGCATTTTCGCTAAAATAATTATTATGGTCATTTCCTTTGATAATATGCCATGAACTATGCCTCAAATAGTTACATCAAAACCAAAAGAATAATTTCCCAAAACGGATCCCTAAAAGCAAAATTATACCATCTAGAAATTTTGCTCGTGTTAATCGAATTCTTCCATCCTTTCCTACAATTTGTAATGCAATTTAATCCTAATATTTGAAGATTGGTTTGAAATTAGAATTTAAGATGAGCTATGTGAAATACACTTTAATCCAAGTGAAAAATTAGATGGTCAATAAAAATCAAAATTTGGAAGAAACTGACCATTTTCGAAGGCTATATAACTCACGTTTTTTGTGCATTTTTGCTAAAATGGTTATGATGGTAATTTCCTTTGAAAATTTTCAAAGAAGTAGGATTCAAAAAGTTACATCAAAACAAAACGGATTATTTCTCCAAACAAAGCACAGAAGACTAAATTATACCCTCTAGAAGTTTTGCCCGTGTTAATCGAATTCTCTAACTCTTTATTACAATTTGTATTTTACTTTTATCCTTTTTTTTTATGGCAGGTGACCTCAAAATTTGAATTTAACATGATCTAAGTGAAATATGATTTGGTCCAAGTGAAAAAATGGGATGGTAAAAAAATAAAAATTTGGAAAAAAAAAGGCCATTTTCAAATGTATAGCCCATGTTTTTTGTGCATTTTCACTTAAATAGTTATAATGGTCATTTCCTTAGAAACTTTTGCCACGAACTAAATTTCTAAAATTTATATCAAAAACAAAAGGATCATTTCCTAAAACAGAGCTTGGAAAGCCAAATTATACCCGCTAGAAGTTCTGCTCGTGTTAATCAAATTCGTTTCTTCTTTCTTACAATTTGTAATGCACTTTTATCTGAGTTTGTGATGGTTGGTGACATCGAAAGTGGATTTTAACAAGCTCTAAGTGATATGCGCTTTGGACCAAGTCAAAAATTGAATGTATCGTCAAAAATCAAATTTTGGAAGAGACTTGCCATTTTCGAAGGTTATATAGCTCACTTTTTTGTGCATTTTCGTTAGAATAGTTACGATGGTCATTTTCTTTGAAGATCTACCATGAACTATGCATCAAATAGTTACATCAAAACCAAAAAGATAATTTCCCAGAACGGATCCCTAAAAGCAAAATTATACCATCCAGAAATTTTTCTCATGTTAATTGAATTCTCCCATCCTTTCCTACAATTTGTAATGTACTTTAATCCTAGTATTTGAAAATTGGTGATTTTGATATTGGAATTTAAGATGAGATATGTGAAATACACTTTGGTCAAAGTGAAAAATGAGATGGTCAAGAAAAATCAAATTTTGGAAGAAACTAGCTATTTTCGAAGGTTATAACTGACTTTTTTTATGCATTTTCGCTAAAATGGTTACGATGGTAATTTCCTTTAAAAATTATCCAAGAACTCAAATTCAAATAGTTACATCAAAACCAAAGGGATCATTTCTCAAAACGGAAAAGGTCAAATTATGCCATCCAATAGTTTTGCTCGTGTTAATCAAATTCTCTAACTCTATCTTATGATTTGTATTGCACTTTTATCCTATTTTTGATGGCAGAAGACCTCGAAATTTGAATTTAACATGATCTAAGTGAAATACGATTTGGTCCAAGTGAAAAACTGGGATAGTAAAAAAAAATCAAAATTTGAAGAAAATGGCAATTTTCAAAGGTTATGATGGCTCACATTTTTTGTGTATTTTTCGCTAAAATAGTTATGATGGTCATGATTATTTTGTCATGTACTAAATTTCAAAAATTTATATCAAAACCGAAAGGATCATTTCCCAAAACAGAGCTCAGAAAGCCGAACTATAACCGCAAGAAGTTTTATTCGTGTTAATCGAATTCTCTTACTCCTTCCTATAATTTGTAATGCACTTTTATCCTAGTTTTTTATGGGTAGTGATCTTGAAAGTGGATTTTTGCAGGATCTAAGTGATAAATGCTTTAGACCAAGTGAAAAATCTGATGGTCATGAAAAATCAAATTTTGGAAGAAACTGACCATTTTCAAAGGTTATAGCTTACCTTTTTTTTATGTATTTTCACTAAAATGGTTATGATGGTCATTTCCTTGAAAATCTACCACGAAATATTCCTTAAAAAGTTACATCAAAGCCAAAAGGATGATTTTCCAAAACGGATCCCTGAAGGCCAAATTATACCCCCCAAATGTTTTGCTCGTGATAATTGAAGAGCCTTCCTTCCTACAATTTGTAATGCACTTTGATCTTATTTTTTTATGGCTAGGGACCTCGAAAATAGAATTTAACATAATCTAAGTGAAATAGGCTTTGGTCCAATTCAAAAATGGGATTGTCAAGAAAAATTAAATTTTGGAAGAAACTGGCCATTTTCGAGGGTTATGTAGCTCAATTGTTTTGTGCATTTTCGCTCAAAAAAATTTACGATGGTCATTGCCTTTGAAAATTTACTACGAAATAGGTTTCAAAATGTTACATCAAAACCAAACGGGTCATTTCCCAAAACGGAGCATTAATGGTCACATTATACCTTCTAGAAGTTTTGCTTGTGTTAATCGAATTTTCTCCCTCTTTCCTACAATTTGTAATGCACTTTTATCCTATTTTTATGGTTGATACCATGAAAGTGGATATTAATATGATTCAAGTGAAATACGATTTGACGCAAGTGAAAAGTGGGATGGTAAAGAAAAATCAACTTTTGGAAGAAACTGACCATTTTCGAAGGTTATAGCTCACTTTTTTGTGCATTTTCGCTAAAATACTTATGATGATCATTTTTTTTTAAAATGTGCCCCAAACTATGCCTCAAAAAGTTATATCAAAACCAAAAAGATAATTTCCCAAAACGCATCCATGATAGGAAAATTATACCCTCAAGAAGTTTTGATCATGTTAATTGAATTTTCACATTCTTTCCTACAATTTAATCTTTGTTTTAGAAGGTTGGTGAGCTCGAAAGTGGAATTTAAGATGAGCTAAGTGAAATATGCTTTGATCCAAGTGAAAATGGAATACTGAAGAAAAATCAAATTTAGGAAGAAACTAATCATTTTCGAAGGTTATATAACTCATGTTTTTTTATGTATTTTCGCTAAAATGGGTACGATAGTCGTTTCTTTTTAAACTTTACCATGAAGTAGGATTCAAAAAAGTTACATCAAAATCCAAATGATCATTTCCCAAAACAAAGCCCTGAAGGTCAAATTATACCCTCCAAAAGTTTTGCTCGTGTTAATTGAATTCTCTCACTGTTTTATACAATTTATAATGCACTTTTATCGTATTTTTTATGATTGGTGAACTTGAAAGTCGAATTTAACATGCTCAAAGTGAAATACGCTTTGGTCAAATTGAAAAATATGATGATCAAGAAAAATCAAATTTTATAAAAAAAAAAAACTTCCCATTTTTTTGAAGGTTATAACTCATTTTTTTGTATATTTTCATCACTGAAAAATAATTTGAACAAATTGAGCGGTTGGCAAAAAGATAAGGTATTGAGATTATGTATTGCCGCTGAAGTGAAATCAGATGAGTTGGTTGAAAGATAAAGATGATGCGCATGGATATGACTGATTGCTTGCCTTTTTTGTTAGAACCTGACTGCAGCAAGCGCCAAAATGAAAGTTTCGGAACTTATAAAGCTTTACAAGATGGTTCGTATTGATGTTCAAATCCTATGCAGGTGTTGGTTGTTAACTGTTTTAAACTGTGATTAAAATTAATTTTTTATTTAAATTAAAATAAAAATTAATTTTAATTTCTTTTTAAAGCATTTATCAAATGATGTCATAGTACATGTCAAAAATAAGCTAGGTAATTTAAGATAAAGGATCCAAATCTCATGAATAATTTTGAATTATTCAGATAATTAATTAAAAAGATAATTATTGAGCTATCTATTTGTCTTTCAAAATGGCTCGATTTGGTATTTATAACTTATCATCTTTCTTCTTCTTCTTTTTCAGGATGATATTGCATTGTTATCTTATTCTAATTAATAATTCTGAAAAGAAAATTGGCACTCACAGTCTAGAATTTTGTTTTACAGGGTACAGAAAATCAGTTGGGCTACAAAGGTACAGTCCTAATTGTTGAGTCTCTAATACTTGAGCTAGCTTCATGTCCACCTCAGTCCAACAAAGAAACATAAAAGAGGGCCAAATAGCCCAACAAACATGACGGGCCCATAGGTATTCGGCTCCCACCATTTTATTTTAATTTTTTAAGAAAAAAAAAAAAGGAGGTAGTTAATGTCTTTCACAAAGCAGTGAAAAGTCTTAGGTTCAAACTCGAGTTAAAGGATTTATTATCTTTATCGTGTATGTATATATATGGGCATAATAAATTATGTTAAACATTAGATTCAATTTTGAAAGAAATTTTGATTTGAAGAGTTTATTAAACAAATTAAAAGTCCAAATATATAATGTTGGATACTATATAAAACCAAAAGTTTAAACCAACGAATGATCTTAATTGTAAATACAAATCTTATGTTATCTCATTGAGAGAAATTATTCAATAATTCATGAGTATTTAAAATTTTCTCCAACACATCGGTTTTACAACGAGTGCATATATTAATTTTCCTAATACAAAATGATGATGAGGGGGGATTGTGTTTGAGATTTACTTTCCTAGTCAAAGAGGCTTGAGTAAGTCCTTTCATTACAGTGAGGTGAGGCATACTCTTTTTAGTGATTTGACATGAATCAGTATATATAGTTGGCTCACATTTGCGTACTCTTTTACAAGCCGCAACATTTGATAGGGATTATAGTCTCTCTTTTCAAACGTTTTTCTTAAAAAATGCTAATTTTAAGGTCTTTTTTATTTTTTAAGGAATCATACTTATTACCGCAAAATGATAATGAGTTACCATAAATTGATACTGCATTACCATGAAATGTAATATAATTACTGTAAATTGTAAGCAAATATCTTTTATCATATAATAATACTGATTACTATTAAATGATATTAATTTACTATTCAATGTAAGCAATTTACCTCAAAGTTTTAGTTTCTTTTTTTATTTGTTAATGACCGTAGTTGGACTAAAAAAATCATTATTGCCGGAAAAAGAAAACGTGGGAATAATATGGGGAAGATAAAATCATTTCTGTGGGATCTTTCGGAGACTTGATGGTTTATCAAATGCCCCTAAAAAACAAATATTTATTATCTAAAATGCCCAATAATAATGACATGAATTATTATTCTCCTAAAGGTGTTTTTTTTCTAATTATTTCAAAGATTGGGTTGTCTTTCCAACTTGATGTTGGCCGATCTAGTTATTTTTTTATATTTTTAAGATGGATAAAGAATACAAAAAAAAACTTAGAAGTACGAGTATGTACACATGGCGAGTACACCAACAAAAGTGCATCATACAGATATAAAATAAAAATTTATTTTTCAATCGATTGAGTTACTTTATGTTTTAATGAAATTTCAAAAAATCACTAATTATGATCATTCATTGAGTATGATTTGCTATACACGTTTTATTTTTTTTTTTAATTTGGTGAGATAAGATGGATGAATTAATAAGAACACATCAAATAGAAGCAAGAAGACATGTTTTGCTATTCTAATTATGATCATTAATCATTGTTTGAAACTCATAATTAAGTGTGATCAATACAACAGAGTGGTGATCTCACGGCGAGTCTGTGAGAGTTATTATGGAATCGAAAAAATTCATTAATAATTACGAAAAAAATTAAATAATGATAGTTTTACAAAAAATTAAATATCAAAGATACTATTTAATTTCTCCAAGTTAGTGTGCGGATCTTCTCTCATTTTTTTACTACACCGCTATCAAAGTTTATGTATTACAATGTGACGTTAAATTTCATTGATTTTCTTACGCTTGACCGCCAAAAAAAGAAAAAAAAATATGATTACTACTGCTTTATATCCCAATTTAATTGGAGGCAGTTAATATTACTACTGCTTTAAATGTTGCTTTTAAATTCTTAATTACTTACCATACTAATGACCTTATTAATCATTTCTTAACCATTGTGCTAACTACACTGTTGTTTTAACTCTTTTAATTGGCCAAGCTAATTAACACGTGGATATTGTGCGTATATTTTGAGTATTTTATTATTTTACCTATCAGGCTTCAGGCCACACAATTGATTTCTCATTAAAAAAGTGAAAACATAATAATTATGTATGAATTATTTTGCTCTAGCATGCGAAAATCAAACTTGATATATATACGTAGTAGTGAGATATTACTATTTTTTATTCCCTTAAAAAAGTAGTTTAATTGTAAGAAAAATTATGAATACACTTATATTTATACACTTACCCTCGTATAAAAATTGACAAATAATAGAAAAAGTAGAGATCGCAATGGGATAGGTTTGGGTCGAATATCTCTTTCTTATCACACCTACCCGCAACAAATCTTTTTTTCGTATTCGCCCTCATATTTGTTAGGTATATATATATTTTCCATTCTCACTGACCATCTCATCACAAGTGTAGGTATCCATCGAGTAATTTGTATTCGTTTTATTTAATAAAAAATAAAAAAAAATTATTTAGACAAATTAAAAAGATATGCTAAAATATTCCACGTATCAAACAATCTAACATTTCAAAAATAATGAAACAGCTAAGCTATGATAAAATAGACACTTGGACACTTAAGTGAGTTCGAGCAATGTAATATATAAATATATATATTAAACGGAAAAAATTAATTATAATAATAATGTATGAATATCTATCGGGTTGGATAGCACTATTCCTGTGTCCGTCTCCGTACTCGACAGACATTTTAATTTTTCATCCACACCTGACCTATAATGGAAAAAATGGCCTCTAAATTCTCTCCATTAAGTTCGGATTTTGCAGGTACGTACGTACACAACAAGTACATGTATAATTTTCATCCCTAAAAAAAATAGTAAAAGATTATTAATTATGTCTTGAATTCTATAGGCTCAAACACACCAATAAACGAGTCTTTTTAGGAGCGTAATTGAACGAAGTAAAATGGAGAAAAAAATACCGATCAAGGGCTCAATGTTTGTATAGGTTATATTAGTTATTTCAGAGGTGCGGGAACAAAGCCTCCCGTACGAACATGTATTTATATTAAGGTTTTATAATTTTTCCTTATTAAGTTAGCAAGGTTTAGATATATTAGGATTAGTGTTTGAGAGTTTTTTTTCAAATATTTTTTATATTCATATCCATTATAATTACAGTAAAATCTATTTTATTATTGGATTTAAATGTAAGAGTTTTATCTTCAAACCATAAAATTTTTATGTTAATTATTTTTTTTTCTTGCCCTTTTCTTTGACAAAGACTAATTGTTTATCACTTGAAATTGCCAAGAATGAAACCTACTTTGATTTCTCTTTCTCAAAAACAAAACCAAATTCATCATTCCAACTTGAATTTGAAACATTTTCACCTGAATTCTCATTAAAAAAGAATTACATTTTATAGTTTCTCCCAATTATGCAAATCATGAACGGATTATTGTTTTGCCCATGATCACTACCTGTCACAAACTTTGGGCGGCACAGCAACTGAAAGTAAAGAACTATAATGAAGATTTGAAGCCTCTAAAGTCTAAATCTCAGCATTCTGTGCATCATTGACTTGTCGCTATTGAGCTTAGAATTGCTTGCTCTCCTATCTTCAGATTCTTATTCAATTCTGGCATCACAAACTGATAAGTCACGTAAGCTGACGGAAAAGTTTTAAGGTCAAGAGTAAAAACCCATGAGTTTTAAACCTAAATCATATATATAACCCATGCACTCTCGTATATGGATATCTTAACAAATCTCATCTTCCTGTGTAAGTTATATACTAAAATTCACCTTTGAATAGAACCATCAATCATTCGATCAATAAAAGAAGTCAAACCCTCAACCATGGGAGAGGCAAACTATAGAAGTCCTCACGAGATAGACAATTATGGGCACACAAACGCTTTTCATCCATAGACTTAATCACGAGACAGTATCGTGGGAGTCACACGATCGTAACCAACTCAAACCAGATTTTGATACCATTTGTTGAGATCGAAAGTACTTCATATGGCGAGAGATCACACAAACACGGTCTTGATATACAGCGATATATGAACACCAATGGCGAGAAATCATGTATATAACACACTTTTTTTTTTTATTTGGGATAGCTCGTATGTGAATATCATAACAAAAACGATCTAATTGATTTTTTTTATACTTTAACAAGTTTCATTTAATTTTGTATTTGACATTAAAAAATAAAAATAATTATAAATATCTTAACATATAACAACTTATATATAGAACACAATTATTTCTTCACATCTTCCTCCGAATCTTATCCTCCTCTTGATTTATCTTAATAATTTATGGGCGCTTGTTCCAATATTGGTTTTTCTTGTAACATTCGGGCCACTTTACTAGCTCTTATCCTCTTGTTTGCTCTCTACTTGGACCCGATAGGAATAAATTTCAGCCAAACTCAATCCGCAATTTGGTAAACTTTTTACCTATCAATCCGATTAACAAATATACTAAATTTTGAATGTGTTTTGATGAATCAAAATTTTAAAGACTTCACTTCAACGTCAATACATCACAATCCATTAGTATTTCATAAATATTATATTATAAATTCATAAAAATAATTAAATATACATTAATGAGTTAACGGTTTCGATTAAGTAATGAAAATTTAAAACTGCAATCTAATGTAAATCATCATGTTCAATATTTTCTCAACTCAAATTTGAACCTGTGTTCTGAAAAACCCTATCCAAACTGATTCTTTACACGGATTTAAATTGATTTAATGGTCTGACCGTTTTCACTGCCACCCTCAGAAAGAGGTAAGGATGCAAAACCAGTACCCTTTTAGACCAGGTATATATGTGTTTTTTTTTTTATATTGTTATTATTATAAAAGGCAAAGCATAATAATCATCTAGAATTATATTGCTGTAGCACGCAAAAAACCAAACATGATCGTGGTCATCCATACGTATTAATAATTGTTTTTTATGTATTCAAATTCAAAAAACAAATACAACTATTAAAAAAAAGCAAGAAATAATAACCCAAATAACAAGGAAAACCCTTTCTAACCACCTTGACAACAAGAAGCTAGAATTCTGTAAGACTATTTTTTTTATAAAAAAGGTAACAACCTTAATTAAATATAAAGCTTAAAAATTAATAATTGGTAGGGTTTGAAGGAGTAATCTTGATAACAAGACCAGGGAAGACATCATCAGGGTCATGAATATGAGGATTCTGCTCAACAATATAAGGATCGCCGCACTTGTCACTAATGGTATGAAGGGTTTCTCCTTCTCCAACAACGTAAATCTCATCACATGCTCTGCCCAAAAGCTGATGATCATAGAAATAATTTCTTCTAAATTGAGAAGAAGAATTAGTGGTAGTATCTGTTTCCTCTTGATCATCACGACTAAAAGAGGTAAGCAATATGAGTGCTATTAGTACAAGCCCACAACACCATGAAGCAGTATCAGCTATGGATTTTGATCTTGAGATTAGCTTGTTGCAAGCCATGAGTGAAAGAGAGAGAGAGAGAGAGAGAGGAGAAGAAGAAGAAGAAAAAGAAGAAGGAAGTTGAGGGCAACGAGTGTGGCATGAGAGTAAGTTTGGCAGTTTATATAATTGTGGGGGGAGAGAGAGACTTGGGAGTTGGGGGATTTAACAAATGGGACACGATTTTGTTATGTGGGTCATCTTCTTTTCAAGGGCAAATTGAAACTAATTCCCTGAAGACCGCCTTTTTTTTATCATGCTTTTCTTTCTGAAAATTACTTTTTTTTTTCTTTACATTAGGATGAGATTGGATTAAACTCAGATCTCGAATATAAAAAACCCAGAAATGACCATTAAGTTAAGTGATTCAATATCTTTTCTTTTTTTAACAAATTTGTCGAATGATGTTTTTTGATAGCATTGCAAAAATACAATTACAAAACTTGAACCCTATACCTACCCTAAATCTCAACCATCTTTTATCATCGGATCCAAACCTTGGTGGCTCAGTGCATCAAAATGAGTAATGATACTACGTACCTGAAAAAATTTACTAATAACAACAAAAAGATTAACTAGTAATTACATATAAAAAAAATAATACCAAAATTATTAATTTATTTCCAAACAGTTACTAGTGGAGCCCATGTCCATGGGACCAACACTCAGAAAGCAAAGGCAGAATTATTCTCAACTTCTCAAAACATTCTCTAAGACATTCAAAAATGTCATAATAGAATTATTAAATTAAAAAAAAAACGTGTGAAAATATTAAGGCCATGACTGGGAGATTTTGAAGATGGCTCTAAACCTGTTAGACAAGCTGCCATTTCCTAACTTTTAGCAAATTCATGAGGGGACTAGTACCTCCAGCCATACAAGCAGAGCATTCTCAATTTGATTGTCAGAACCTCCTCGTATATAGAAATCTAAAGTATTTTTCCCTTTAGTAGGACTAGAGAAGAGATAACGCAATAAGAAATCTAGCATAAGAAAAAGATGTAGCCCTAGCGAGAGAGCATAACCACACTGGAAACTCATTTTAATTGAACTACTATATGAATTGAATTACAGTCATATTGTACATCAAGTCATGTTCAAAATTGGAGCCCATATTAGTGTACGGTATAAAATCTAAACATCATCCTGCATAAGTGTCAATTTCAGTATGTAAGCGCCTTCAAAAAGAGGAGACAACCATGTTCTTTTACAATAAGGCAACTAAATTGGAGCGTAGTGCTATAGACTGAAATCAGGCAAAGAATGAATTTAATTTTATGCGAAAATAAGGCTGGTTGGCCTGTAATCTGTATATACTATACATCACGATTAGTTGATGCCAGTAGTTTCTCTTCCTCTGAGATTTCAGTCATAGCAACCTGGAAGGTTGACTTAGTGATCTTGTTCCACTCATTTTCTACTCGGAAGAATATCCACTGGAATCGCCGGAGCATCTCCAAGACAGTGACAGTGAACACATTCATATAGTTGTGTCGGAGATGAGCAGACAATTTGTAGGTCCACGTGCAACGCAAAATTAGGTTGCTTCCAATAACCCAAAAATAGAACTGCAACCAGAAGGAAGAATAACAATAACTATGCAGAAGAACTAGCTGTTGATATGCCATTAAACCACCAGCAAGGAAAATACCCAATTTTACAAAAAGATTATATGAAATCCTTACCCATTGGCGTCCATGTAACAGGTTGGAACAAAAATGTGGTCGGCTGAACCTGAAAATCTTACTGAAGCCACTGACAAACAATAACAATTTACGTTGGTAGGCCTATCATGACAAAGAACTGCTTTATGAGGGTAAAGCATGAACTTGTACAGATAAGGTAAATCAAATACGAACATGTGAAAACCAAACTACATTATGCAGCCTTTATTGATGATTATAAGCATAGGATATTCTGTTGAACAGCCTGTCACCGTTCTACAAAGCTACATTGAAGCCTATTAATTGCTGTTAAATAAAGAAAAAATTGTACTATCTCAGTATTCAATACTACTAGTAAACTTAAAAGAATGCATTCATAATCATCTTCTAAGGCCCCATGCCTGCATTTTAAATCCACTATGGAGACACAAGATGTACTATCTCAGTATTCAATGCTACTAGTAAACTTAAAAAGAATGCATTCATAATCATCTTCTAAGGCCCCATGCCTGCATTTTAAATCCACTATGGAGACACAAGATGTATGAACCTTCAATTAGAGGTTCAAAGAATAATTTAAAAGCATGAAAAGCTTAAGTGTCCCGACAAAAGCCATGCGCAAGACTGTCCCGTGGTGGAAGGAAGATTATTTAACATACCTCAAGTCCCAATCTCGAGTTACGTCCCAATAAAATGAATAGAGTGAGTTAATAACACTTGAGAAAAGCCACAGTGGGCGATAAATGGAAGTCCAGCTATCAGGTAAGACATGATATTTCAGCGCTGACAGAAATATCACTGGCACTGCCGTCGAATATTTTAAAGCTGAAAACCACATGCAAATAGAGTTATAATAACATGAAAGCAGTTAAGAAAAGCATATACAAGCCATATCATATATACTGCAACCAAGGACCCGTGTGCATGCCTTTAGGTGCTAGAACACTACGAGTTACAACTACGGAAAGCACAAGCAAAGACACTAAAAAGCTAAAATAGTGACGATTAAGTAAATGAATGTGGAGATTACTCTTTAACATATATGCAAAAGTCAGTCTGAGCAATGTGTAATGCTCAATACAGCACAAAGCATTTGGATCAATTGCTAATCATGAAGGTCCTCAATTTTTTTGTGCTGGAGGGAGTGGGGAACTATACTGCCAACCTGAATGATTGCTAACAGAAAGTGCAGGAAGTTTGACTACATAGCAAAGAAATATAAGAATATCCATTAGACATGATATTCTATGCCGAACTATTTATAGTTCTACATTTACTGTCAACAAAAGCAATAGGTATGCTTAAACAGCAGAGAAGCTATGAACCTCAAAACTAAAATAAACTTTTCTTTCTTTTTTTGGTTTTACAAAGAGAATAAAGAGATATGAACAGATTCAAGAGTGCCGCATCCATTCAGTGTCATAAACTCAAACTAACAAAAAAATTTAATGACGAAACTAACAAAGTTGCAGCCTTGTACATTTATCCGAATTATCAATCTGCTCTAAGGTGTTAGTTAATTATTTACTACAAAATACAGTGACTACTTCTGTATCCCTTTTTCATTTTCCTTTTGTTAAGTAAACAATATAGTATTCCAAAGCACCAAGAGGATGCAAATCCATATTTTATGAATTCGGTTAACGTTTGTGTTTAGGGTTTAGACAAAGAGTAGAGAGAGAGGAAATAGAGAAATAGTATAAGGTTAGTGGACATATATAGAGAATTTAATATTATGAAATTATATCAAGACCCTTAAACCCTAACACTCTTAACATTCTAAAACTCCCCCTCAAATTGGAGCATACTTCAACTTATTACAACGATACCCATTCAATTTGTTACAAATAAATTCGAACCCAAATAACAACAAAACTCATAATAGTTCGGGGCAACTAGGCACAGGACAACAATCAGGTTACCATGTCGATACCACCTAACGACAATAGATCAATACGATCCATGAACAAGGTCCGGGGATACTAACCATACAAGACCCTCAACTTAGGGGTCAATAACACAACAAGACAGGCTGGAACGAGCTGCTTCACATGGGCTAAATCCACGAAACATATTGGATTGGGTCATCTTAAACAAACATAGGGCCAAATCTATATTGGATCCATGTTAGAGATGGGTCAAGTCACCTCCAATGAACAAAAACAAATTTGTTTCAACATGAACAAATCTTTAGGAACCAGGTCAGAACTCTTCCTCCCTCTTTAGGTTCAACAGGAAAAGAACAAAAAATTCAAACAGACCTGGGTCGCGATACATGAAAACGGGTCATGGCAGATTGGCCAACGTACATTCACTGGAGCAGGTCACCAGGTTATGGGTTTTGGTCGCCAGAGAAAGATGAACCTGAATGCAGGTTCTGATCACCGGAATACTGTCGGATTCTTGCGACACCATAGGTGGATCGACCAATTCTTTAACTCTCAAATCTGCTACTTTATGATGTCGCACGGCCACTATCAGGCAACCAAACCCCTGATGCCAAAGGACGCTGTAGAAGATGAAAACCACCAGAAAACAAAACAGAGGACGCTAGAGAAGAAGATACCACCAGAGAAAACTAAAAGTAGAATCTAAACCTAGCTATATAGAAAACTTAATATTATGAAATTACATCAATACCTTTAAACACTAACACTCTTAACACTCTAACAAACTCTATAAATACTTCCTCATTTACAAAAACCTTTCCTTTCCCTTTTTTCCAAAAGAGTGTCACATTAGTATCTACCATCCTTCCTCTGACACAAAATCAAGCAATACTCATGTGAGGCTCACATGTATGTGATTGGGAAGCATAATGATCAGTGAGTATTGAATATTTTCTGTTCTATAACGTTTTTTAATATATAATTTTTTTCCTCTTATACCAAAATTCTAATAAAAATCAAATTAGAACAGCATCAGAGCCATATGCCTACCCATTAGGTAACTAAAGAACCAATCTTCATTGCAATTCATCTTGACAAAAAGGTTAGCCATAACATTTTACATTTTACATTTCACCAAAATCACTAATAAAGAATGAGTACAAAGAAGAAAGCAGTTAGAAATAGACTTTACCATTGAAAAGGGTTGTCTTTTCCTTTGTATCCTTGTACTGTCGAAGACATTGCATTAAACGACAAATGTAAGGGAAAACAAGAACTAGTGGGATTGCAATTGAGTGACTACCACAAATCGAATCAGCTTCAAACCATGCAATTGTAGCAACCTGTGGGTCAACAGAAAACCTCATCTTTGATTTATCTATTCCTCATTTATAATTAATTACACAGAACAAAGTGCACATCTCTCTACACAGGGTAAATGTATATCCTAGATACAACAGAGAGAAAAGTTTGCTTCAAATTTCGGCAGAAAATTGAACAAAAATAAAGAAATCAAGCTAATCCATGCTTTAAAAAAAAATTTACTATGCAGAAAGAATAAGAATAAATGAGTATAAATAAAGACAAATCAAGAAATATTTGTCTTCTTAAGTTCACTCATATAAGCAGGTTAGAAGCTGATTTCATCAAAACAGAACCTGCAAAGTCGCAGATATTATTAAGTTCTGCAGATTTTGGTTTAGGGGCAAACTTTTTGTAAATGAGTAGTTTGTTGAGTTTCTTTCTTGCGGGTAGTTTTGTATATGGTTGCACCCCCTTGGTGCTTTTCTTTTATATACTTATAAAAAAAATTCTACCGAAAATAAATTTTTTCTTCTCTTTGTTTTTTCTTTCCGTTTTCAAATGAGGGATCAAATTTTATATTCAACAGAATTTTGTAGGGATAATCACCATAGTTCGCAGAAGGACCATAACATCAATAAAATGCTGAAGCAACAGGGGGAGAGGGGATGATGTTAGCTTGACTAAGTTGAGAACTGACAATAGTGTTCTTATTAAGGAGCAACCCTGAGGCTACTTAGCCTTTATCAAAAGACATACATAAAGACTACATTCAATATTAAAACACTTACCTGTCTGTGAACCATTCGACAGACAGAACGCTCCAAATCTGAAAACACCTGCATAAAATTAACAATTACAAGCAACAAGAAAGGATAAACACTATGACAATAGTATAGCTGTAGGTAGGAAAAGAATGCCATCAGAGAGGTATAAGACATTACCAAAATTGGTATATTTGTTGATTGATATCATTTTCTAAGTATCTTTCTCGGTCCTCCTAATAGTACAAACTATGATTAATAAAAATGGAACAAGCAGATTCCTAAGGCCACGCTAGGGATGGTGGGTAGGGTAGAGTAAGGGGTGAGTAAGACTCTTACCTTATTTTATCAGGTGTTTGGTGTAAAATTTTACACTGAGTAGGGTAGTGCTTTAAGTGTACACTGAGTAAGCACTACTCACCCCATGGTGGGTGTAAAAGGCTGTGCAATTACTTCTCTACCCTTTTACTATTCATCATCTCTACAAAATTATTATTATCATAATTATAATAATACATATATTAATATTATTTTTTATAATTATAATAATAACTTTTATTTTCATTATTATAATAATAGTAGTAACTGTTATAATAATTATAATGATAATAAAAATAATAATGATAATATTTATTATAATAATATATTAATAATAATGATAATAATTCTTATTATCTTAATTATAATAATATGATGAAATACTGATAATAATATTATTCTTATAATTATAAAAAATATTTTAATAATAATGATAATAATAATTATAATTAATATTATAAAGAGTACTAATTGAGAAGAAAAAAATAGTATTTTAGGTATTTTGTAATTATCAATACCCTACTCATCTCTTTGTTAGAGCTTCTCCAAACAAACAATAGAGTAATGGCTTACTCAATGAGTAGTCTACCCTACTCTATTCAATTACCCTACCCTACCCTATCCAAAATTCCAAATGTGGCCTGAATGAAATAAGTATATATTCATACCTTTGCCATGGAGGTCAGAATATCTGCCAAGAAGAAGTCAGGAAATGTAATCGGCTGTTACACATTAAAGACTTGGAATTAGTTAAAACAATTTAAAGTAAATGCAAATGAATACCATACAATGAAAAACCTAAGTTTTCACCAGCTGAACAATACTATTCAAATAAATGCAGCTACATGTGTCCAAGGGACTCTCCAAAGTAAGAGTAAAAAATAAAACTGTTAAAGAAATACAAAAAGCAAATATAATAAATAGATGTGCTCGTCTTAAGTACAATGGATGCATAAATACACTAGAACTTACCTGCAGTGGGAGCACTATACGCCATAACGTTCTTAGCAGAAAGAACCGGGACGACAAATAAAAAATATCAAAAGGGAATATCAGAACCATAGCAACAGCAATGTACAGAATTACCTGCAATGGATATATAAAAACTTTGAACCATTTACCTGGTGTAAAAATAAGAACATACACTAAAGCTACGACACAAGATAACAGAAAGATAAGATAAACATGATTTCCTACAGCAGCAGTTATTAAGTAGAAAAGTACTCAAGTGACAAACAAGAAACTGGAAGCAGGTAACGACAAAGCAGCATGGGCTGTATGCGATCAAAATCAATGACAACAAAGGTAGGAGAAAAATAAAAGACAGAGCAGATATTACACTGGTTGTGATGCTGCCAATGATACTTCTCCATGAGAGTATAGATAAAGATATGCTGTCATGCTAGTTGGGACAATTATCGTCATCCAAATGCTACACTGCAAATAACAAAACAGAATTTAAAAGTTCAAAAGTAACCAAATTATTTTGTCTAAGCAGGCACTTCAAATGTAAATAGTTCAAAATAAAACCAAACCAGAAGCAAACAGTAAACTCAATATCTCAAACATTAAGAAAGATGTTCCTAGATGATATAGCCATATTTTAACAAGTTGAATGGGAAAAAGTGCTAGCGTGAAATATTATTACCCTATAAATACCTCAAGAATTTACTGCATTTACTAATGAAAAATTTGATTTATCAAAGCAGCAGTAAGAAATTTAATAACATGCCAGACATTTAAGCATCCCCTGAGACTACCGTACTACGTTTCTCGATTCATAAGGTAATATTCATGGAACTGATATTGACCTCTGAGGGAAAAAAGGTTTTCCTCACCAACAATATGATGGATACCTAATATCTCGCAGATATTTTTTACAAAATTTTGTCCTCCATAAGAGCAAGGACTACCTAAGGACGAAAGTATAACCAATAAAGCTAGAAAGCAGCACACAGAATATGTCCAATGAACATTAATTTTTTAACCTGAGTACCTTCCATATTTCTTTGTGAGTAAGGTGATTTTGATCAAGATCGAATACTTTTGCATAATTAGCATTTCCCTGTGAGAAAACCCATAAATTCACTCCCCAGAGCCAAACCATCATTGTCTGCAACAGTAAACCCCAACAGGTAGGTGAGATTATATAACGATCAGTATCATAAAGATCTCAAAGAGATAAATTTCAACTCACCACAAGAAGAAGAGGGTTATAATACAAAAATGCCTCATATAAGAATAAATCCCGCAAGTCTACACTCATTCTCATAACAGAATCCCATCCAATCTGTTAAAGACAAATCAACTATGAAAACAGTTACAGAATAAACAAGAATCTCCAATGTGCATCTCCCCAGTAACATCTACAGCCTCATATATAAGAAACTGACCTTGCAACAACTGAAAGCCCATATAAGAAACAATATTACCTGAAAAAATAATCTAGTGTTAGAATTTCATCAAAATATATGGGCTTCGACGAAAGAATGTCTGCATCAGGTATGACAGAATTTTTAACAAAAATGATAAAGCACTTAAACGAGTCAAATGGTAGCAAAGCAAACATCAAATAGTAAGGTGAATCCATATAAAATATAACTGCACATGTAGATGTCCACTACTCCATGACATACTTGAGTGACATTTGAGTCACATCTAAGAGAGGCAATAGCCTAAAGCCAACAGAATAAGCATCTGATCAACATTACCACAAAGAATCTCCCAGCTAATTTTATCAGGTGTTACAGTCATCCACAGAAGATAAAATAAACACATAAAGACAAAAGATAGGAGCTTTTAATCACAAATTAACTGATGAAAGAAATAGTAAGTGAACTGAAATAATTCTATGTTTTATAAATAAGTGAACTTAATAACTCTTAAAATCCCCTGACGTCCAAGTCTTCATTGCCGCTTAAGGAACACAAACTATACATATTGAAAGTGATGAGCCTAGTAACAGCAGAAGTAGAGTGGTCCTCTGAATCATGTATATTAAAACTATCAGAGGCATCAATATTGTAATATTTCTCACTTATAATGCCCAAAATAATGAGGATGGTCAAATGTCAGAATATTATTTGTTCTGAAAGAAATTATTCACTTATAGTGATTAGTAACGCTAATCATGCTTAAAAAGCCCAATAATGGAAAATGACGTCATAGAAAGCAAACCTTAAACCTCCATAAAAAGACCGCTGAAGGCATCATCATTGTTGCAGTTTGCACTGGTGAACTTGAACTCTTCATTTCACCCATCAGTGGCGAGATCAAGGAACCTTCTAGAATGCTACTTATGGGCTACCTGAAAGAAAATTCTATGATTTTAAGTACGCCATGAAAGATAGATGTGAGTTGCTAGGAAAACATATTTTGCTCTTATGAAAGCAAAAGGCAAGGTTGAACAGATCAAATCATCATAAACATAATATTGAGCATACAACAGCTGCCATATCAGACCTAATTAACCCGAAAAGCAACTATGTGAAATAAGTATCAAAATTGGGGATTCTTGTTTGTGCGTGTGTCCAACAAATAAAATATGTCAGCCGTAAACATTCTCAAATTGATATATCTTGACAATGTAAGTATAGTGTAAAGCATATACTTTAATAATTTCTCATACAACACTTGGAACTTCATATTACCAAGGTCACTGAGAAGATAAGGACTCTGAGAAGGGATGGTCACTGGACTTTCATGAATATGAGTAAATTTCATGAACACTTCGAAAAATCTTTTGCTATAGTTACATCATGCAACAAAATACTAAAACAATTATCAAAGACACCCAAAAATACCAAAGGTGGGGAAAAGACTTTCTTTTCTCCAACTTTTTAAAGGATGGTGTTATTGGCACTTCTTTTGTTTGTTTAACTTAAAATAATGTTCTTAATTGAAGTTAGATGCTTTTGAGAACGCAATTTAATTAGGGATATTATTGTAAGTTTAAGTACCAAAACAAAACAAGAGGAGTGTCAATAACATCACCCTTTTTAAATAATGAATTATACTTTTTCTTATCAGTAAAATAGAAGTATATTAATCAAACCCACCCAGAGGGTGCCAGTCGAGTACAAAAAGCTATTTACATGATAGTATCTCAATGAGGTCTATGATATCTTCATCATTTACAAAAAAGTTCCCATTAAACCAAAACCTAAAAGTATGTAAGCACCCATCTTTGATGATGGTTAAGGGTCTTTCTTTTCTATCAAAAGCTCTCCTATTTTGTCATACTAAATACCCAAAAAAAGAAAAGGGGAATCAAACAATAAGCCTTCCTCCTTTGCTTCGAACCTCTCAACCTGCCACCATGCCCACAGCTCGTCTTGGACTGAGCCGGCAACCACCTAATTAATTCCCACCAAACTAAGAGTCATCTCCCATAAATGTCTAGTGAAGGAACACCCCAAAAGAATATGATAAATGGATTCAACCCCCTTTTTACAAAGATAACACCTATTGACCAACACTTACCCTTTTTTTTAAAATTATCAATAGTAAGAATGCCACTCCAAGTAGCTTCCCAAGTACAGAAAGCAATCTCTGTGGGAGCGAGATTTTTCCAAATTGCTTTCCAAGGAAAGTTATCCTTACACTCCGAGTTCTCAAGCAAAGAAAGTGCCTTGTAAAAAGACTTAACCTCAAATTTTTCATTCGAACTCGAACTCCATTTAACTATGTCCTCATCAAGCAAATTCACTTTTACCCTATAAACGTTTTCAAGAAATCTATTCACACTCTCTAATTCCCAATCATGAGTATTTCAAGTCAAGGCAATGTCCCACACAAGCTCCTTTTTTATGAGAACTCATACAAGAGCTAACCAAAGCCTCAGCAAAAACTTCAAGAAATTGCACTTTCAACAGAACATCACCATGCCAAACATCATGCCAAAACCGAATGTCGTTCCTGGTGCCGCACACAAAGAGAACATAAGGAAAAAAATCACGCCAACCCTTTCTAATCCACCTCCACAGCCCAACACCATAAATACCACGTCTATCCCTAGAAATCCAACCATTATACTCCACCTCAAACTTACCACAATTGATCATTTTCCACCATAAATCTCCAAAGCCACTTTTCAAGAAGAACTTTTTAAAAAGAGCCGACTTAAGACCAGGACCCCCTCGTTCAATGGGTTGCTTGATAATGAATTATATTGTAGTTAAGTCAACTTTAGAATATCACAACACCATTTGCCTTGATAACTAAGAAGCTGTTAATTGTAGAATAAGCATCTTATGCATGCAAAAGGCTTAGAATCACATTCAGTTAAAAGGGGTGTTTGGCTTAGCTTAGCTGCCATAAGAGCTGGGCCAAATGGGGGCTTAAATCTATGGTCTCATGACAATAATACCAGTATTGATGGCACAAGCCACAAGATAGCAAAGTAGCATCTAAAACAATTGGAATGGCCAACAAGAAACCTAAAATGATTGTGGTTTGCCACTGGCAAAGCAGACACAAATCAGTAACAATTGCAATTTCAAATAATAATAACAAGTAACAGTGATATTGCAATGAATATTGGTATACTAAAACTCTATACAAGCTAACTTTTGTTGCAATGATTCATTGATCAAACTAACCCCCAAAAAAAAAATCCAACCAGATTTCCACCTTGAGATGGCTGATAGTCTTCTACCACCTACATCCATGCTCCCATCTATTTGTTTTGACCTTTAAAGATATAAATAATTCTCCATAAAATAAAAGTCCGTCCTCAACTCAGCTACTACAACTCACAGTAATTACAAGATCTTAGGGCAAACAGTCCTTAAGTTTTAATTCAATGATGCAAGTTTCTTTCATTGGTTTTTATCTATATCGAAGAAAGGAGCTCAATTCTATGGAACTAAGTTTAACTCAATGATTATGCAGAATCATGACAAAACATAAAGACCATAATACAAGAAGAACAAAACCACCAATATTCCAAGAAAACGAAAAACCCTGAAAAAGCTAAAATCGATAATCTCCCATCAGACCGAGCTCAACTAACCCAAAACGAACAGCAAAGGAGTGTAAAAAAATGCAATGTGTGTAGAATACCATATACTCCTAGTACCATATAACGAGCCATTCCACGAAATGTTTAATCAACGATAATCAGAGATTTAAAAGGGATAAAAAGAGCGTTGCAAAGAGAGTGATTGGTCGGTTCTACGATCAGATGTGCGAAATTGAGTTCAGATCAGTGATAATAAACTAGAGATTAAAGAGAGAGTGATTGATCACCTGGTTGGACTAAAACGACGCCCTACGCGTATCTGCTGAGCTTTCTGAACTGGGTTTCTCAGATCTAAGAATGAAACGGAGATTGGAAGTTTCTTGTAACGTGCAAACAGAGAGGGAGATACGTGCATTTCACTTTGCTTGCGTACGCTAATGACTCGGTTCTAAATTCCTAATGCATTTGTTAGTTTGTTTACATGCGTTTTCCTTCTCTTTTTTTTGTGAAAATACGTATTCCGCTGCTTTTTGGGTTTTTTCTTTTCTTTTTAACAAGTTTAGCACATGTTTTTCTAGTAATAATTTTTAAACAAAATTACATTTGCAGCATTAGTGTATAATGAATCTTACATCAATATGTTTTTAAAACCTACACATATTTACCGTCATTTGATTGAGATTACGAAATTGTTCATATAAAAAGCATTTTGTTTGTTTCTTTTACTTTAAAGTAATTCAGATGACCAATGTAATTTCTCTATGGTCTCATCGTTTTTTGTATTCTCTCTCCTCCCTCGATTCGATTCACTAACCAAAACTCCTAACATCCTTTGACCTAGGTTTAGCCTAACAAGAATTCAAAGAACCATTTGACTCATTATTACTGTTATGTTTTCCTCTGTTTCAGTTGTTGCTTGTTTCATTTCAGCATACTAAGTCATTATGTTCAACTTTGATTTTAATATTCAACCCCTTCTATTGCAGGTGACCATGGAGCCTAATCATGAGCTCAACTTCTTCAGTGAAGAAATGATATACATCTCAAAGTGCTCAAGTGGGTTGACTTGAACATATACCAATACCTATATTTGCTAGACGACATTTACACACTAGACCTGGGATCATGTGTTCTTCAAATTACAATAGTGAATGTTAAGCTGGATAAGTGTGACAAGGTTTTAGTGAAAGATTTTAAATATTATGAAGGGATTGAAAGGGTTGCATTTTATATTAAAGATGAGTGAGCTTCTAACTCTATTGCAATATGTGGTGTTGTGGGCCGTAGGGTTAGGGACACTAGTTGTAGTTGGTTAAATAGGGAAGATATTGGTATTGGTGAGGTGGATGACGATGTTCAGAATGTGGATGAAGTTCATAAGAGTAGGGTGGATGTTGATGTTCAAAATGTGCGTGAAGTTCTTGAGGGTAGAATGGATAGTGATGTTCAAAATGTGGGTGAAGTTCATGAGGGTGGGGTGGATGATGGTGGTCAAAATGTGGGTGAAGTTCCTTGAGTAGATATGAATATTGGGGTTGATTTATGTGATGATATAGATGCACCTTGGACTGAAGTGGGTTATGAGGGTGATAATATGGATGCAAATAAAGGCTAAATTGATGAACTTATTTGGGAAGAAGCAAATATAGGTGGATATGGTGGAGAAGAATAAATGAATGCTAGGGAAGAAATTGTTAGGGATGATGGTGTTCATAATTTGGGAGATAATATTGATGCAAATAGGAGTGAGGTGGGTGATGAGGTCGATAATATGGAAGGTGTTAGGGAAAAAGTTGTTAGGGAAGAAAATGTTATGTATGAGCCTTTTAAGTTCAATTATCTTATGAGGATTGGATAGAAGTTGAAGATGATTATTCAGATTTTGATGAAGATGAAGGTGATGGGGTGGAAACAATGCAACCTTTGGTGGTGTTGAAGTAGATAAGCAAGATGGTGACTCAGACAATGAGTTGAGTAATGTCAATTCAGGTGCAAGTGGTGTAGAGGTTGTTATTTGATGAAGATAGTGCAAATAACAAGCCAAGGGCAAGGACAGTTGACCTCACTATGAGAATGAATGTCAAAGTTTTCAAACGTCAGAAAGATGGGAAGATTGTGTTTAAAATTGGTCATGTGTGGCCTTCTGTAAAAGAATTTAGAGAGACACCATTTGATTATGGTGTTAAGGGTGGATACAATTTTCATAGGCCCCAAAATGTAACTAAAAGAATGTGTGCACTGTGTAACAGTGAAGGGTGTCCATGAAGGATTTGGGCATAAACAAAACTAGACGGCAAAACATTCATGGTCAAGAAATTGAATGATGTACACAATTGTATGAGGGTGAATAAGAACAATAATGCAAGAGTTCCTTGGATTGCTAGAATACTAAAAAATCATTTGACTGCACACTTGAGAATGAGCTATGAACTGATGAGAGACATCCTAATGAGAAATTATAGGGTTGATCCTCATCCTATGCAACTCTTTAGGGCTAAGAGGAATGTTAAGAAATTAGTATAAAGGGATATCTGATGGAAAACTTATAAGGGATGGGGAGTTGTTGATTGAGAAGAATCCCTATAGTATAGTTAGGATACAAATTCATGGGAGAACATCTTTTACTGAACCTCTTGTGTTTAAAAATGATATTTATATGTAACAATGCTACAAAGGTTGAATTTCTAAAAGAGTTTATGCCATTTTCAAGTTTGGATGGGTGTTTTGTTAAGGACTCTTTTGGTGGGATGTTTTATCAGCAGTAGCGCTAGATGAAAATGATGGATTGTTCTTAGTGACATTTGGGATTGTTGAGGTCGAGTGCATTAGAAGTTAGAGATTTTTCTGTGAGGGTTTATATGAAGCCATTAGTGAAGAGATAATAGATATACCATTGACTATCATGTCTGATAAGTAAAAGGTGAGTCCAAACAAGTTTGAACATCAATATAGTATATTCATTCCAAAGTTACTAGAAAAATTGCCCCCCTACGAACTAAGATCTGGATCGCACCACCAGATCGCAGTGTGTTCGTGATCCAAATTGTGAATATCATCGATCCCAGATACCAATTAACCATATACACACAAAAGAATCACAATATGAGTTAGGGAAAAATGAAACAATGAAGCACTAGGTGAAGGAGTGAGAAAGTCTCATTGGAGTGAGTGGAGTTACAAGAGGCACCGTCAGAGTGAGTGGAGCCATGAAGATGAGACGTTGTCGAAATGGAGAGAGAAAGCTTTTTGATAAGTCAATAACTTCAATAATTCAATCTCGGGGAGAAAGAGAAGTGAGAGAGTAAAGATAAAAGGTTTTTGGAGTAGAAGTCTGTGTAAGGTGGGTTAGTGGGTAACATTTTTTAATGTATTTGAAGATATTTTATAGTGAGTCATGGTATGGGATATAGAAATGGACTGGTTCTTTTATTTTTAATGAACCATATAGGCTTTGGCCCCTTTTTAATTAAAAGGAAGAAAAGGGGCTTTGGTTTTGTGCTATATTAATATGAGTGAAAAAAATTTAGGTTAATAAGTAAATATCTGTTGTGGTTTTGTAAATACCATAATTTTTTAATTTAGCTTAGTATTATATAATATATATATATATATATATATATATATATATATATATATATATATTATATCTACCTGAATTAGCGTACGTTATGTACTGTGATCCAACTAAGTCTACCCCATCGTACCACGTACCGAGCAAAGTTCGTACCACGTATTCATACCCGTATCGCGTACCATAGCATAATGCGTTCCAAGTAACTTTGATTCATTCATACATTATGTCATTTATATGAAAGCAAATGATACTGACATATTGATTTAATGCAAACATAGGTTAAAGAATGTAGTTGCTGAGTTCTTTCCAGTTTCTTATCATAGAAATTATGCTAGGCATGTTTATAGTAACTTTAGAACCCAAATTCAGGGTTGGAGTTGAAGGGATACTTTTGGTGGGCTGCTAAGGCATTTCACATTGACAGTTTCAACAAAAGCTATTGATAGTATAGAGGAGCATAATAAATGTGCATGGGAATGGATAATGGAGAAACCATATGGTCAAGACACAATTTTGACTGAACTTCAAAGAGTGGGTAAGTAATTAATAATCATACTGAGTCTTTTAATGTATTGCTCACCAAGTTAAGGAATAAGCCAGTACTTATGCTATTAGAGAGTATTGGATTGAAAATGACCGTGATTATCCACAAAAGATATGGAAAAGGTTGTGGTTGGGAGAATGAGAATATAACACCAAAGGTAAAATCTAAGTTGAATAGAATCTTGCTTGCTAGTAGGTCATGTAGTCGAATACCATGAGGGGGTGATGAATTTCACGTTTTTGAAGAGGGAATTATGTATGTAGTGAATCTTAGTTCTAGGACATGTAGTTGTGTGAAAACACGGTTGCCTTGCAATCATAAAGCAAACTGCATTACCTATTTGAAAAAACCATTGGAGGACTACTATTATGAATATTTCATTGTCAAAAGCTACATAATGGCTTACAATGAAATCATACACCCCTTAGATGAAGTAGATCTAACCCCAATAAATGATGATGAGAACATATAAGCTCCACCTTTAAAAAGGTAGCATGATAGACTTCAAAAAAAAAAAAGAAAGGAAACTGGTGAACCTATACCTTCAATAGCATGTACAAAGTCTTGAATTTTTTTTTTATTTGATGATGTAACATTCAATTTCACAATAAATTTGACTCAAATTCAATTCTAAAATAGAGGGGATTAGAATCCTCTCAAGAAATCTACTCAAATGCTTAGGGCATGTTTGGATTGAGTTTTTGAAAACAGTTTTTCAGTTTTTGAAAACTGAAAACAGCTTTCAAAAACTCAAAAACAAGTTTGGAAAATAGTTTTCCAAAGTCATTTTCTAAAACAGTTTTTAAAAAACTGGTTTTCAAAAATTATTTTCTAAAAACCTCAAATTGGTGTTTTCTGATATAATTTTCGAAAAATAGCCATAAAATCAATGTTTACTTCTTTGCTTCATTCTTCCACCATGTTATATAAAAAATTTGAAAATAAAATAATATTAATTATTTTTAAGTATTTAGTAAATATGAGAAATAAAATTAATATAGATTTTAAATTTAAACTCAAAACTGAAAATAATTACAAGGTGTATCCAAACAATTTTTAAAATAAGATTATCCAAACAACATTTCATTGTTTTTCTGTTTTGGAAACAGTTTTCGAGTTACAGTTATCCAAACATGTTTTTTTTCAGAAAACTGTTTTCATTTTTCATTTTCGAAAACTAAAGATAAAAAACTGTTACCCAAACATATCCTTATATTTATGTACATCACTCCATCAGTATTTTATTCAAGTTTTTGTGATCTATCCACGTCATCAGAACTTAATTATTTTTCTTACTCATATTTTTTAACTTTTTAAGGAAGGGAATATAATTTAAATAAAATTTTGTGTGTTTATGTGAGGGAAATTAGAATAGTTCGCCCATTAAAAGTCAGGCCCAAGATGAACAGTATCAGTTATTGAAGCCATACGTCGTCGTATATTTCTATTGCGTCAAATAAATGGGATTGTTTACTATTGAACTCTAGGCACAATTACAGGAAACGACAGCGTTTATGGTTCTCATAAGGACGTGTTTGTTTAGCGCTCCTTCCTACTTCTTTAAACCCTTATTCGTTGACGTCTGTTCTCCTGTATCGTCCCGTTAAACTCTGTCATTCATCACAGAAGTCACACACTCAAAGCAATGGCGAGCCCAAAAGAAGCGAAACTCGAACAATTTCTCCAGTGGCTTCAGGTTCTATTCTCAAACCTCATGTTTGTTTCCCGAGAAAAGTAAAGCCCCTTGAACGAACAAACAATCACCATTCTCGCTTTTCTCTTCTCATTTTTGTTCCCAAGTCAGTTGACCCCAGCTTCATAATCAGTTAAACAGAATCTTGGTTTTCGGTTTATTATTATATTTTATATTGATTGATATTTTTTTTTTGTTTTTGATTAATTGGGATTTGAATTCAGGTTAATGGAGTTGAATTACGTGGTTGCAAGATCAAGTACTGTGACTCCAACAAAGGTTTTGGTATCTTTTCTTCTAATGATGCTTCTGATGGTAATTAAAGCCCTTCAATGATTCCTTACACGCAGATATACGCATTTTACAGATAAATGTATAAATTTGCTTTGTTTTAACCTTCATGCTTCGTTCGATTGTTGGGAAAGCTAATATAGATTAAATAGTAAAAAAAAAAAATCAATTGCAGTGACACCACCCCTTCACATACACTCGTGAAATTTAAAAAGAAAATAAGAGAAAAGAAATAACAACAAAAAGAAACCTGCAATTAATTTTTTTTTTGTTGCTTCTCAATTTTTTTGTACTAATTATGAGTACCACAAAAATATGATAGCAGCAAACTATTATACTAATATTCAGTGTATATATGTATCGAAATCAGGATATAACAAGTATGTGAATATTTGGCTTCTCATGTCAACCAATCTAATGAAATTAGCTTGATTGTTCATAGATACTCAATTTATAGCTTGTACTATGTTGGGATTATTACTTTATCAATCGGGGTATTGCTCTAATAATATGTTTTCACTTGACCAATGAAGGAATGTTTAGATTTTTCATGTGGCATTTGTTGTGTGAATGTTTAAAATATAAATTAAAGTAGTTATGACTTATTTAGGGAAGTAAATTTCTTTACCAAAAAAAAACCTTAAAAACTGAATTGAGCTGACTCAACCAAACCAATACAATTGATTTCGCTTTTTAGATTGTATTAACATTAGTAAGTATGTATTTTGGGTTTAGTAGGTGTATTTTTTTTTAGTATAGTAAGTGTGAATTTTGGTTTTAATAGATTTTTACTTTTTGTTATGAAAACTAAACTTTTGGGGGGGGGGGGGGGGGGGACAAAGAAAAAGATGGAATCCCTCTCATCTTGTACACATATATACTAATATAGATTGATTTTTTTTTTTTTTGGATTTTTGGGGGTCCCGGGCCAACTGGGTCCCCCTGCCTCCACCACCACTGCGAATAGTACTATATAAATAAACACATTGGATTTCGTCTCGCTGGTTCACACGGAACTCTCGTATTTAGGAGCATAATCTTGAATCACATTCTAATTAAAGAAGTAGACTCCATTTCTTTTTACTGAATTTTTGAACATATTAGGTTTGCTCATATTTCGCCTAAGTTTGAAAGACAATAATGCGAATTAAAAGTCAATAAATCTAGAATTTTGGTATTTTCCAATTACAAAATATTATGTACCAATTCACCATTGTAAAGTATTAGTGTACGCTTAGCCAAAAAAAGTACCCAGAGTGTGAAGTTAGAGCTAATATTAATAGTTATGTATATTAACAGCTATAGAATATCAATATTTAAAATTAAAAAAAAAACATTTTCTTACTAATCTAGGTATTTGATTTAATTCCATAACTTAAAAAGAAAATCATTTATCTTATTGCTAAGTGTTTGATTTCATCATTCTAAAGCAAGTCTAAAGTTATTTGAGTAAATTGTATATTTAAAGTGAAACACTCAAACAATCAACTTTTTTTTGGATAAGTCAAACAATCAACTTAAAATATAAATTAAAAACATCCAAATTTTAAAAGTAGTAATTAGAACATGCCTGTAGTTAAACAAAGTATGCGAAAATGGGTAGACACCTACCTAGACAATTTACAATAACATTCTCTATAATCTTTTGACAAAAAACGAATATAAATTGTACTCATATTTTTGTCCTTTTAAAATAGTCCAATTATATATCATAACGGTAAATTTGTTATGTTTGGGGTGGGGGGGTAACCATGTAAAATTATTTTAAACAATCAAGAATACATATTGAAGTTATGAGATTTTTGAAGACTGGGGGTTGGGGTGGGCATGGTCCTGCCAGTCTTATACATCTGCCCCTGAGATAAAGGAAAACATATTGAAAATAAGTGTTTTTGTTGATTTTGATAGCTGAATTTTCCCTGATTTATGATTGGAACAAAAAGAAATGCACTTCTTGATTGCTAATCTTAAAATGGTATAGTCAGTTTTTTCCCCATTAATCTCATTAATCTTGGTTTGAATGGAGGCTGGAAAGAAACTTTTGGGGGTTTAATAACCAGATTCATTGTATCCATTTTTTAGAATGGGATACGAAGAATACCATATCTAAATTATCTGATAATCTCTCTATAGACTCATAGTCATATGAACCTGCTTTGCTAGGACCAAAACATGGCAACTGCTCTGTTTTCTTTTTTAGGAACATGAAAACATGAAGAATTCAATGTAACTCAGCTAACATTATTATTTGGATTTTGGTGCCTTAATATTGCTTTTTTTTTTTTGGAAAACAGAAATCATGTGAGCACGCTTAGTATTATATTTTCAATATTAGCTTTACGAAATGGAGGTTTAGAAAAATTAGTGGATTTTTGGGCAACAGTTATCAGGCATATTACAAAACCATCATCTGTATGGTTTGACTATTTTATTCATCTAATATTTATTTCCTTTCCCTTAATTTTGTTGAGACAAATGTATGAAAATAATTTTTTGATAAATGTATGAAAAAACGTCAGGGGTTCTATTGGTTGTTCCACTTGATTTAGCAATAACTCCTATGAGAGTTTTGCAAGATCCTCTTCTCGGTCCAGAGTGCAGAGCGATGTTTGAAGAAGGAGAAGTAGATGATAGGTTCCTGATGATTTTATTCCTTATTGTGGAGCGCCTTCGTAGGAATTCTTCGTGGAAGCCGTATGTATAAAATGCATTTGGTTGAGTTTTCATTTAGTAAATTTTTCTTGGTATTTAAGATTTATTTGGGGAGAAAGGTATTATCAGGTACCTTGATATGCTTCCAACTACTTTTGGGAATCCACTTTGGTTTACTGATGATGAGCTTTTGGAGCTGAAGGGGACAACCTTGTATCGAGCAACTGAATTGCAGGTACATGTTTTTCTTGTCTCTATTTCCCATGGAAACAGATTCCTGGATTGTTATTTTGGTAGCAATTTAAGGTTTATCACCATATAAGACAGTTAATGGCACCAGTTTGAAAACATCTACTGGCATTTCAATTGAAGGCTGACTTTTTTGGTTCCTTATTTTTAGTTCTGTAGATTCATTTTTACATGGAATTGAATTTTTGTGCAGTTTGGAATAGCTTTTCTGGTGTCAATGATGCTATTAATATATTAATGTTTCAAATAATTACATTTATGAAATTAATTGAACTTCATATCCGACTAAAAGCATTTGTGCCACAGAAGAAAAAGTTGATGTCTCTATATGATGACAAAGTGAAGTGTCTGGTGAAGAAACTTTTAACACTGGATGGAGATTCAGACAGGTTTGTATAAAGTGTAATCTGGGTGATTACTCTCTTTTTTATTTTAAACTAAATATCAGGAGTACATTTATAGGTTCACTCTGGCCCTCTCTGAGCATTATTAGGCCATCATGAGCATCCAATCTGTACAAAAGTTTCTTTTATTTTCATGTACTGAGTATTTGATTCATCTATTGTTGATTTGCTGTATCTTTTGAATTATTGATTTGTAACAATGCACTCTTGATCAATTTGCTGTTCGATTACTATATATTAGGGACTTACCTTCAAAGTCTCTTGTCATTATATATATTTTTGAGCTTCTTTGTGTAAGTACAATGCAGATTGTTGCCATTATTTATTCATGATTTTTGCCATATTCAGTTTTCTGAGTTTGTTGTCAGTAATATTGAATAATACTACTCCATAAATAAATAAAAAAGAATTAGTGGTTAAATAATGTGGAAATAGTAATGAACAATGTCTAGAATGGCTTTGAATAGACTGTGTTTAATGGACTATGAGTTATTGCTATAAACTAAACATATGCGATTCTTTATGTTTCTTTTGCAGTGAGGTTTGTTTTGAAGATTTCCTTTGGTATGTATTTTCTCTAATGTTTCAATACCTAAATGATACAATCTCATTCAAATTTTGGTGGGTAATATTACACACTTCTTGTCATGCCAGGGCAAATTCTGTATTTTGGACTCGTGCTTTGAACATTCCTTTCCCACATTCTTATGTATTTCCACAAATTCAAGAAGATGGGGACAGTTGTTGTCCAGTTGACAAAAGTTCAGAGGTTTGCACCAAACATATTTCTAATGGTAATGGAGAAGTGGTTAATGGAAATGATGAAAAAAGTAAGGTTTTGATAGTTTTTTCTTTTGATATAAGTTAGAACTATGAGGATCTTCTCGATCCATGTTTGTGTTTCTTATTGATCTGAAATCTGGGCTTCTTATATTAGGGTGTCAGGTTGAATGGGTTGATAGTCAAGTCAATGGAGCAACTACAGAATCACAAACAGAGACTGTCTGGGTAGAGGGTCTTGTCCCTGGCATTGACTTTTGTAACCATGGTATGCCAGCTCTTAAACAATTCTCTGTTGCACTTTTGGTTCCTTCTTTCCTTTTTTAATCTTCTTTTCGAGGTGGAGAGCGGGAGTTAAATGCATTCTCTGTTCTCTTCAAGTATATTATGGGATTACTAGTTTTTCAATGTTGTTACAGTTATGTGGCATAGCACAAATGATAGCCACACATCTTAAGTTCTAATCGCCCCATGCCCACTACATCTCAATCGATAAAAAAAAAGAAAAATATTGCTATGGTTATTTGTGTTTTTTATTGTAAAATCGTTTAGTCGTCATCCAAGAGTAAGTCTTTTGGTTTTGAAGTTTGCAGATGTGGATTATAAACAGGCTCAAGAGCTCTTGTCAAGGAGCATTCGTATGAATTTTTTCTTAACATTCTTACACATATGATAACATGGATTCTTTTGTTCATATTCTTCATATTGATTTAAGGTTTTTCTTTTTCATCTTTTCTTGTTGTAGTCTTAGAGTTGTGTGGAACCATTTAATACATTTGATTGGATTGATGCAACATGTTCTCTTTTTGCTGGAATATTTTGGCACAGTTATGGTTAAATTAAAAAATATAAAAAGAATGATTGGGTTGTAAAGTTTTAGTTACTTGCGACGTTCATTAGCTAAAAAAGGATGGCTGGGTTGTAAAGTTTTCATGTGTATTTTTAGTTGCTTGCTGAGTTCGTGGCTATTCAGGTGTAAAGGCAGTGGCAACATGGGAAGTTGATGGAACAGGATCGACAACTGGAGTTCTTTTCTCCATGTACCTTCTTTCCGGTATCCTCTTCCTGATTTCAAGTTTATTTATCTTCTAGCTTTCATGCTCTAATGAAATACTATGATAGTACTTGTTTTTCCTCTCTCTTTGTCTCTCTTTTCTTTTTTAAGTAGCTGGAAAATCTAACTGGTCATGACATTCTTTTTCTCCCAATTGGAAAGCTGATCAAAGTCCCATACAATCCGACAAAGAGATTTCTATTAGTTATGGTATCAAAGGAAATGAGGTACTTTATGTAGTGCATTGGTTAATGACTTCTTCTTCTATTAAACTTTTGCATATAGGACTCCTTTCTTTTTAACTTGTTGAGCATAGATTTTTGCCGATGGTTTCAATCGAGTAATTACACAGTAAAACTTTATGATGTGACCTTGGTTTGACTTCTAGGTTGGCTGGAAATAAATTTAATATACTCAACCCAAGAAATCCTTTCAACTATTTTCAGTCTATTGATTTTTTTTTTCTTTGCTATTGCATTTTATTAGAGGCTGTATTTTATGATTGACCAGGGTTTTTTTCTTCACTGTGAACCATGCAACCTCATCCCCTATTAGGGAGGTTTTTGTATAGAAATAACTGGAGCTCCTTGAATCACCATCAAATGCTCAAACTTTCTATGTTAGAGCAACAATATATCCAAAATTCCCTTTTACTGTCAGTTGTTTTTCTTTTCTGTTTCGCTTACCAGTATTTGAGCACACTTCTCTCAGTACAAAATTTAAAAAAAATTTAGTTGGATGAAATTCACCTCATCTAGCTCTGTATCATTGGACTAGTTGTTATTTTGATATTGACAAGTTTTTTCTTCAAGTTGAATATGCATTGGTCCTCTTGGGGCTCACACATGAGCATACGAATTCATACTTGTATAAATTGGGGTATTTTTCCATGAGCAACTGTGAAGTTTTGGTCATCCTTGTAAATCAAAGCGCTTACCTTGCCATTTGATGCAGGAACTACTGTACCTGTATGGATTTGTCATAGACAATAATCCAGATGACTATCTCATGGTAATGCTTGATGTCCAAATTTTGTAGCTTGTGCACTCATTGTATATGTTCTTGTCTACAAAGTTATTCTCATTTGTGGAGAAATTATTATAATTTAAGCTCAATTAGATCTGGATCAGTTTCATTCCAACTATCAGAGTTGTTTAAGCAGATCATCATGCTGCTCAATTTAGGGCTATATTTTCTACCAAATTGTGAGCCAATTTATTATTGTAAACTGATCAAGAGCTTGGCACTTATTGCTGTGAGTGAACCATTCAGGTGCATTATCCAGTTGAGGCAATTCAGAACATCCACTTTTCCGAATCCAAAGCGCAGCTTCTTGAAGCTCAGGTCAGCAACTTACCAAGTCCTTACTTGATAGTATGACTATGCGAATATTAAGAGAGATGTTTTGTATCATTAATTTCAAATGCTTTAGTACATCATGTAATCTATTTTACTCCCTGTTTACTTTCTCCTTAAAAAAATTGTATTAATAAACCTGTTCTTGGTTACAGAAAGCCGAAATGCGGTGTCTTTTACCTAAAAGTTTGCTAGATCATGGGTTTTTTCCAGGAGGCACCTCAAATAATAAAGGAAATGATAAGCGCAAATCGAATCAAATTTGCAATTTCAGTTGGAGTGGTCTGCGCAAAATGCCTTCTTACTTAAATAAGTTGGTTTTCCCTGAAGATTTTATAACTGCCTTGAGGACTATAGCCATGCAGGAAGACGAGCTTTTTAAAGTTTCATCCTTCCTTGAAGAGGTGCAGTTTTTCTTCGTTGACAAATTCTCTTTCCTTGAATCTTGGCCTTTTCAGTCTTGATCAGCCCCTACAACTTCATTAATCATTATCATCTTAAAGCAGTGATGTATCTGAACTTCTGTCTGAAAACATGATTTATACTTTTGTTAAGAGAGACCTGTTAGTTTTATGCTTGAGCAAATAACAAAGTTATCTCTAATTTTGAATCATTTAATTCTGGTTCTTCATCTCTAATTGATACTGTTGCTTTTCTCGAAGCTTGCTGGGCCTGAAGGGGAGAGAACACCATCGGAAACAGAAGTTAGATCAGCAGTTTGGGAGGCTTGTGGGGATTCTGGAGCTTTCCAGTTGCTTGTCGATCTGCTTCATGCAAAGTAAGAACTGGGAACTGTATCTCATTGCACATCTAATTTCACTATGAGTCCGTTTAGTAGGAGAAAAATGAGTTGATAGAATAGTTACAGATTGATTCTTTCTATCATGTGTTTAGTAGAGATGATGAAGAATTTGGGTGGAGGTGGGGAGAAAAGAAAAGAAAAAGGACATTGATATTTCTTTTATTTGTTTAATAGATTGGAAAAATAAGAGGAAACAAAGTGAAGATATTATCAACTTATCATTATATTATTACTTTCTGATATTTAAGTATGAGTAAATCTGTAAAATTACAAACCTCCATTTATCGTCTTTATTTTCAACTCTCTAATCCTCCAATTTCTCTCTAATCCTCCAATTTTAGAGGATTGTGATTTATACATGTGAAAACAAAAAAAATCAATTTTCAATATTTTCTTTCCTCGAATTTTTCTCGAGAGTGCATTTCACCTACTTTTCTTTCTTTCCGCTTTTATCTCCCACTAAACACACTCTAACAGTTGAGGAGCGTTACTATAAATAGTTTGTCGACGTATTACCTAACCTTTGGAATTTTAAGTTTTCCATGCTGGGTCATAGTCCTCTTGCAACTTCCACTTGAATCTTGAACTATTTATCTTTGACAATCTTAAAAAAAGAGGGAAGGTACTGGTCAATAGATGTTATCATTGTAAAGAGTAAGCCGAATCTATCTACCATCTTCTTTTGGGATGCTCATTCACTAGACATCTTTGGGAGACGGCTCTTAGTATGGTAGGAATCCAATGGGTAGCTGCCAGCTCGATCCAAGATGAGGTGTGGTCATGGTATGGTTTGAGAGGATCAAAGCAAAAGAAGGCGGCATATTGCTTGATTCCTCTTTCCATTTTTTGGGTCATTTGGCATGAGCGGAATAGGAGAGCTTTTGATGGCAAAGAGCAACCCTTAGCCACCATCAAGGATGGGTGGTTGCATACTTTTGGGTTTTAAGGAGAACTTTTTTGTAAATAAAGAAGATATCTTAAACTTTATTGAGTTTCTATCTTGTAGATAATTCTTGTACATGGGTGGTACCCTCTTGATGCCTTTGATTAACATACTTTTTTACTTATAAAAAAATTATCTTTACTTCTTGTATTGCTAGGATGATAGATCTTGAAGAGAACTCTGGTACTGAGGACCAAGATGCTGAGCTGCTTGAAAAGGAACACATCACAAATGGCCTGGGGCAGCACTTGTGCACGAGGTATGAGAATAATTTAAAGCCTTTGTTTTATTAACTCAACATTTTCAATTTTCTTTGGGAGATGACCTTCCAACTTATTCTGTCGAGAAAGCTTTCTAATCAGTTTGTGGTATATTTAGATTGAGGAAGCTTGCTTTCTTTTGTGTGTCAATTTTTTTTTTAAATCAGTTTGCAACATATCGAGATGCAAAATGCTCATATTCATACTTCTTTGGTGCCACTTTAACTAATGTTTTATCGTCCTGTCCGCTTTAAAGCTTTGATATGACATTTTTCTGTCTACAAAGTGGACAGAGATTCAAGGCGTGTATGAATTTTAACGATAAAAAGTTTTATTATCTTGTACAGTATCTTTTTGTTTGTACCATATTCATTGAACTTTTTTTTAAGTAATTTGGTTCTCTTTCCATTATATGAAAGGTTTTTTTGCTTAAATAAGCCATGAAAATTGTGCACAGAAGCAGAATTTATCTTTACTAATGATGTACTCCTTCCCTTCTCCCTCCCTTCTGTTTTCTTTGTCATAGAGAGACAAATGGCCCGAGCCAGCAGGAGTTGATGATGAGTAGAAACAGATGGTCTTGTATAGTATACCGCCGGGGGCAAAAGAAACTCACCCATTTATTCTTGAAGGAAGCAAAGCATGCTTTGCAATTATCTCTTAGTGAAAGCAACTGAATATGTATGTTTTCCCATTTTATCTTTCGCTTGGATAGCTGGAATGATGATGCCTCATTCTCTTGCCTTTGATGGGTGATCGTACCTCAATGAATTATCGTTGATGGGTTTTTAGACTTTGAATGTTAGGTACTGTTTGGTTTTGGTTTTTGGAACAACTTATAGTAAAATAGTTGTGGAGCTAAAACCTGTCTTATAATTGATAAAACAGCTGTAAAACTTTTGCATTTGAAATAATTTCGACTTCTTGAATCCATTTCCTAACTCTTGATTCAGAAATCTTCTTTTTTCTTTAGCCTTGCTTTTGAAAATAGAAACCGTGAAAACCCTACTGAACAATAACCTGATTTGTGACCTGCCAATGATGTGTTTAGGTATGAGGTGTATTATAAAGTGTTGAGTGTTCTTGGTTTGTTGTCGGTTTCGTGAGAGATGAATTGTGGGTTTGGAGCGATTTTAGGACCTCTAAGAGGTGCAATAAGACCTATTCTTTGATTAATCTTTCGGTTAGTTTGAAATGAGATGAATAATAGAGCTTTTGATGGTATTGAGAGACGTATCTTTGTAGCTAGGAAAAAGTGATTTAAACGCTCTTAATTTTTGAGTCAATAGGTATTCTTTTGTAAATAGTTTAGATTTGGTAGAATTTATAGAATTTCTCTCATATAGATAACTTTGTACATAGGTTGCACTCTTCGTACATTTTTTTTAATACAATTTTTACTTATAAAAAAATATATATATGTTATTTATTTATATTTTTTACTTTATGGTTTGATGTAAAAAATTGAGATTATTGGTTTCCTTAATAATGCAGTTAACATTTTTTAAAAGTATCATTAAGAACAAAAAAATTGTTTTACAGAAACACAATCCAAATCTGGCCTAGTCTTCAAGGCCAGCAACATTCTTAAGTAGTAATCCGAGAACATAAGCAGCAGAGGCAGCAATGCCACCATTGAAGAGAGTAACAGCCACAGAGGCTGCATAGCCTTGACCAACAATCCTGGCCTTTGCTAACCCAAGAAGCGCAAGGGCAAGAGCAGACATGACACAAGCACCCATGAACTTGGCCTTGTCGCTGTTTGTGAAAGGGATTAAGATTATGAAGGAGAGGAGTGGTGCACTGCCAAACACTAGGAAGGATGCAAAGGTAATGAGACCATTCTTCCATGGCTTGTCTGCTTGGTTTGGTGGTAGAATTCCTTTCTCTGCCATTGTTTCATCAACTAAAATGTCACTGTACTTTGCAAATATGTTCACCACCTTGCACCAATTAAAAAACATTCAAATCTATGTGAGCCTAAAAAAAAGGAGCAATATGAGATGACCCATTCAAAATGGTGTATATATAATGGTCAATTTGATGATTTCAGGTTTAGGAGTTTCTTAAATGCAATTTAAATCACAAAAATTTAAAATTTTTAACTCTAAAATCTTTGATTGGTAATTTTAGATTTTTTAAAACAGCTTTTGATAAATAATTGTAAAGCTAAAAATTGTTTAATTGTTAGTAAAACAACTGTGAAATTGATTTAAGGCTAAATTAAATTTTTCAATGACCATTTTTCAAGTTTTCATTATTTCCAAAAACCCTTTTTCTAGTGTTTGGACTAATTTTTATTTTTTTTAAAAAGAAGTTTTAAAATCTAAACTAAATGGTAATATATGTGATGGTATGGAATTGAAGCCTTAGAAGAAATAGAATTACATTAAAACATAAACTCTCTTGCTATTTGCTATTGCAAAAGGCAAGTAAAATTTAATTCCAAGCTTCAATTTCATATTATCGAAACCAAAAACAAAACAAACATGTGATAGCTATGGTGCTTGTTGAAAAATAAATCAGTTTATCGTACTTATACATTTTGTAGTAAAACATGTGCTTTTAATAATTAAAATTTATATTTTTAACTGTAAATTATAACTTTTGATGATAATTTTTTTTTTAATTTAAACATCAATAATTTTAGCTTTACCACTAAACTTACAAATTTAATCATGAAAAATATGTGTTTTACCATAAATGAGGTAAATTGCCTTATATTTTAGCACCTTAGACTCCACCAACCGTAGATATGAATTAGGATATTAATTCCATAATTTTCATGATTTCGATTCGGGTTCTTATGGCTTCGATTAAAAGTAAAAATAAAAAAGACAACAAAAATGAAACCAAAAAAGAAAAGAAATACCATGGTGGCGTCGTTAATGTCCATGCCAAGTGCTTGATATTGTCGTAGTAGCTCAAGTTGTTGAGGCTCTGTGTGGTTGTTGACATCCCAGTCGATGACAGCCCTCTCCTTGACTGCTACATCCTTCTCTGTATTGCTAGACATAAAGTCACCCATTCCCATCGATATACCATCTGCCACCAAATTTGCAAAGCCAAGCACCAACACATCCACTACACCCCCAACAAAAAATAAATAAGAGAAAGAAATATAGTAGTAATACCTTTGCAAAAAATTCTTATAGAGAAAATAAATTATAATATTAAATTAAGTTAACTTCTGTGCAATGTAGCCCGTCTAGCTCAGTTGGTAGAGCGCAAGGCTCTTAACCTTGTGGTCGTGGGTTCGAGCCCCACGGTGGGCGATTTGTCTTTTTTATCCAACTTTCTTTTCGACACTTCAATAAAATAATCTTAATTTTTTATAATTTTAACAAAAAAATAAAGATAAAGCTATTTTTTTTAACCTGAGGAGCGACTGCTAGCAGAGATAGAAGAAATGAGGGAGAAAGTGGTGACAATGGCATCAAGGCCTGCATATACAATGCTCTTCACAAAATCTCCTTTCCATGGTTCCTTTGGTCTGTCACCCAATTCTTTATTCTTCTTGTTCTCCTTTGGTTGGAGCAAATGAGTCCTACTGCTGATGATCTCTGCCATTTTTTTCTTTTTACTTTCTGTTTCTCTATAACTAACAAATAACAATATTTCTTAGATTCTTTATCTTCTGTTCAATCTTAATTTTTACTACTTCTAACTCATCTTTTCACCGACCGACATTGACGGTGAAGAGAGTGAAAGTAAAAAAAATTACGTGTCATTATGCATGTAAGTTGTTTTACATGTGGCTAACAAGAAGTTTATGTGCCACTATAAACGCCCAGAATCTTATTGTTGGACTTCGTCTCATTATCTGTACCGAAGCGTTTGTTTCGGCTTTACTTTGTATATGAAAGAAGGATTTGGAACTTGACATTACCGCTAAAGCCGTGATTTTATCGAGCTATTTGTATTTCGGTTCGATTAAAGTTCGATTCAATTAAATTTGATTTTGAAAATTAGCTTCAAATAACTTATTGAACTGCATTTAAATATTTTACGATTTGAAAAGTTCTCAAACTGTTCGATAAAATATTATCGAACTGTTCGATAAAATATTATCGAACTCGAACTAATATTTATTTAAATTATAATTCAAAGCATTCTAAAGTTTAAGGTCGAGTTCGAGTTCAAATAAGTTCGTTTATTATCGAGTTCGAACTACCATAAAATTTATAAAGCTCGAGTTCAAACCTAATTATTTAATCGAGTCTACTTCTTAAGTGACACAATTATTGGCTGTTTTTAATGAGGTTCTCTGTTGATTTTTGATTTTTTTTTATGAACTGGAACTTCAAAGGGGTATGATCCAACTGCTTTTAGTGGCCGTGACGATTGATTTGATTGTCGACCGAGGTTGCACGATTGAGCTACATTTATAAAAACTAGACCGACAGATTATCGTTTTAATCTTAAATTAGACGAAGTTCAAATGATCAAAGAAATTGCAAATGATCAAACCCAAGTTATTAATTTCAAACCAAAGACCTTCTCTCTTCATCTTCTCCTTCAATTTCTCTTTGAGTGCTTCTCCCTTGTTCACTAGAAGAAGGTGGCAATTCTCCAATTCTGGCATTAGTAGATGAAGTTGAGACCCTCCTCTTGTTGGGCTTGTTATTAGGCAAGAGTTTCAATGTGATCGGCATGGCTATCAGCAAAAGTCCAGTCCCATGCTGCTCAGTTAATGGCTTTGTGAATATCAACTATGATAGCAGTAATGTTACTGTCTTTTTCGCCGTCGTCACCTGTAATCAAATTCAATTTATAAAATAAAAAAAAAAACAACTTTGTAGAAACAAAAATAAAATCCAATGTGCAAGAGATATTGATTTAAATCACATTTTAGGCTAACCCATTTCATTGATTTATCTATGCAATGAGTTGAAAAAATTGGAAACAAGAGCAGCTTATGGGAAGAGAAGAGAATTGTACCATGGCTGTGGTTGCAGCACCAAAAATGGCAGTGAGGGAAAGGACAGAGACTTGGCCGATGAATGTCCCCATGGTTTCGAAGATTAGCACACCGTAAACGTATAGATGCTGCGTTTTTTAATTAACATGCAACGTGGTGAGAGAGGAACAAAAAAAGGAACTATTTTCAATTTTAATTAGTAGACCTGAGAACATGAATTCCATGCTTTGAATAATTCTCCTGTTAAAAGCATTGGTGGGATCAAAAAAGCAAACCCACAACAGCAGAGCAAAACAGCATTTCCATCTGCAAATAGAGATCAAAACAGTTCTAAATTAAAAGAAGTCACAATTTCCACCTTACTGCCTTTATTTTTCAACATTTTAAACACCAACAGAGAGAATTATAGGACATGAAAATCACCTGTGTGGTTTCAGGATTCACAGTAAAGATAGCTTCTTGCAAATTACCAATAAAGGAATCCATGATTAGAGCATCGGATACCATCACAACACCGATCACACTGAAGTTTGTGCATCGGCTAAGGTGAAAAGGATCAAACCCACAACTAAAAATATCACAGATACATATTCATGAGCTGGATATTTCCGTCTCAATCCCGGTATAAATGCACCCATTATCATCACAGGCAGTACCTGAAATACCCAAAAATCATAGAAATAAAAATATTATCAAACCATATTATAAGGCTGATCATCACTATGAAAGTTCAGTAAATGAATTTTGATCATCTATAAAAAATGATTAAAATGAAGACATTATCCCAATTACCAAGCTTATGTAAGTACTTCGTGCCCTTCTTTTGGTATACGAGATTGAGAGGAGGATCAGTGAAATAGTTTTTATAAATTAGTGATGTAAAATCATTTTATGTATCAAATGTAAGATTGAACGAAAATCATCTCGTTTTATCTTCCTCTTAATCTTACTCTCCTTTTAATCCGAATTGCCAAGCTTATGTAAGTACTTCGTGCCCTTCTTTTGGTATACGAGATTGAGAGGAGGATCAGTGAAATAGTTTTTATAAATTAGTGATGTAAAATCATTTTATGTATCAAATGTAAGATTGAACGAAAATCATCTCGTTTTATCTTCCTCTTAATCTTACTCTCCTTTTAATCCGATATACCAAATGGGCAGTACATCTTTTGATAAGATAATTAAATTCCAATAATTATCTTTCAAAGCAAATCATTTAACTTAACAATTATCCAGCTAAAATTAAAGTCATTTATCAGGAAAAATAGTCATTTATTTTCTTGTTCTTTGATTATTGCAAGTGTTTTAAGTGATTAACTGTAATCAGCAAAAGAGTATGTGCTAATGTAATTGACCTCAGTGGATTTGAACATGAGCTGTGCCGGGTAGTTAAGGAAAGCCAAAGACCCTTTGGTGAGGCCATGGGATCCAATAAGAACTGCAGAGAGTTTCACATAAGTCTTCCACGGGTTCACCATTTGCTTGGGGTGAAACCTTGAAGGTAAATCAAGCAAAGATAGACAAATCCTTGGACAAATGTAAAGTACCAACCATAGCTGCAAGAAAAAAAAAACATTATAAAATAAATTAATCAGGCCATATCAAGCATTAATTTCCAAAATAAATAGCACTAAGATGCAAAATTTACCTCGTTTCCGGGAAAGAGGCAGAGAAAAATGTCTAATGGAGGGTTGGCGGATTCCTTTTCAAGAATTTTCTTCCTTCTCCATTCTTTTTAAGATCCAAACGAAGGATACTTACTTCCTAAACTTTCTCAGGAACCAAACAAAAAACATATGATCTCCACGAAAACGAAAAACATAACAAAATAAGAAGCAAACTTCAATCTCCGCTTGCTGAGTAACACGAGGAAAATCAAATAGAAAAATACGCAAAACCCCAACTTTATAAACTCTCTGAAAAATCCGTTTTCATCTGTTCCCCGGAACTTTCCCCGAAACCAAACAGTATTTAGATAGAAAAAACAAAAACAGAGATAGAAAGAGTCAATACCTCACAGATTCCGTTAACCAGGTAACCAAAGAAGAACCCAGAAGAGTAAATGAGGAATTGTTTCCATACGAGTCTATCAGAGAGAGAAATTCCAAACAGAGACCGAGATTGCTCTTCGTTCTTCATTTTCACTTTCTTTGTCTTCTCTCTCTGATCACTCTCACTCCTTTCGGGTACACTTAAAATCAAATCAAAAGCTTCAAAAATGAACTTCGATCAACAATGCAATAAAATCATATTTGTTGGCGATAGAATTGCATGTTGACTTTGCAAAACAGAGATAGAGAAAATATATAGTACTATCAATCCAAAATGGAATCCCTTTGGTTACGTTAACCGCGTAAAAGGTACAGCTTCTAGAGAGAGCCAGAGCTTATCCTATTGTAGTCTGCTGTGGTTTCTGTTAATGTATGGAGAGAAAATAGAAAGAGAAATTAACGGGGAGGGATTTTCCATATACGTTTTCTTGGGAAAATTTCATATAGTTAGAAAGTAGTGGGGTTTTTACAAGCTAGGGGTAAAGTACATGACGTTTTTGTGTTTGGTAATAATGATATTGGTACCTAAAATGTAGTTTATTGATAATGCCACATAAATTGGGACACATGTTAAAATAAATTTTTTTTAAAGGTTTGATTTGTAAAATTAAAACTTGACAATGGACAAATGTGATCTATTTCTAACTACCAAAGTTACAAATTTCGCACTGAATGGTGTTTTGACTTAACTATTTAAAAAAAAATGTTTCAGTTTCAGTCAATTTTAAAGTATCGTTTCGAATTCATGAGACTAGAGTCTCATAAAATAGTTTTTCTTGAATATTATTTAGTTTTCATTAAAATTGATGTAGCTGACGATATAAAATACATTGTATGATAACGCATGTTGAAGGTTAAAATCAACATCGTATCAATTTTAACTAACTGTGATGATTCTCATCAAGTTTTGTGGATTTGTAAATGTTACCACACTAGAGTTTGACTCATGAAGATTTGTGATGCATAATAATTGTATAAATTAGAGGATTATTATGAACTATGATTGAAGTCGTATGATGATTTTTTTGGAATCTAAGAAACCTCTTGAGTCTTAATAATATATTGAAAAAATAATGTTAAAAAAATTCAAAATTAATTAAATTGTAAATAGATACCCCATCATTCTAAAAAATAATAATGATCAATCGAAGTTTTCATAGTATATATATATATATATATATATATATATATATATATATATATATATACACTTTTTTTTTAAGTTTTCATTTTTTTTATTAAGTAGATTGATATAGACTTCATGTCAACTAGAGATGACAATAAATATGTATCCATAAAATTTTATATACCCGTAAAATCATAAAATATTATCTGTAACTATTAAAATTTTATTTTTTTATTCATATAAATTTAAATAAATACGATTAAAAATCGATTAACCGTAAAAAAAAAAATCGTGAAATAACACCCCTAATATCAACACAGTTGATGGGAAAAAATTAATAATTGGAGCATTTAAAATAAGACATCCATTTAAAATAAGACATCAATAATCGAGATACTATCACTAGTAAGTTTTGACCGTTAGTATTTGGATGGAATTGCTACCATCGTACAAATGCATGTGGGTCAGGCTGCGGGCTACCTTTTCTGCTACGATACCCATATATCATTGAATGTCTGTTCTTGGCCAATTGTAGCACGTATCAGGTACAACTTAGAAGTGCATCTTAATTAAAACTAGTCAGGAAAGTTAAAGTGGGTCCAGACGCAATTAGCTAACCAATGATCAAGGGACAAATGTCTATTTAATTTGTACGGATCATTGGTCATTGGTCGATTTTAATCAAAATTAAACTCTTCAGCAAATTGCGTCTGGAGCCCATTTTAACTTACCTGACATGTTTTTACTGGTCCGATAAAAATAGAGTGGTTTCCAACGCAAGAATTTCTCCAACTTAAAAGTGCAATTCTGATACACACGTGTCTGAGGCACGTTTGGCAATGCATACACCACGCATGATTTTGGAGTTTGATTTTAGAAATATACATGTGGCTTGCTTAATTACAGATCACGTTTAGGGGTTTTTTTTTTGTGGGTTTCTTCCTTGTTAATGATTTTTAGCTTTGAATCGTGTGTAGGAGGACTTGACTTTCTTCTTGACAGCCTATACGAAGCTCCAATTTTTACGGCAGTGAAACCCAATTCTATGTAAATCATGTGTAAAAAGGGTAAGTTTGAAGAAAAAATATTTAGTTAGATCGAGTCTAAATATTTAGTTTTAAATCAATTTAAAATTTTATTGATAATTTTAAAAAATTTCATAAGTAATGTAAGTATAAATGTGATACTTAAAAAATAATATTATCAATGAAGTTTTTAAAATTACTAATAAAGTTTTAAACTGGTTTAAAACTAATGTTTTTGTCTCGATTTAACCAAAAAATCTTCAAGTTTAAGGATGATTATGAATCAAACCGGTCGCGAGTAGTTTGAGACTTATCTCGCAAATGACTCGACTTATTTATCATAACTTACAAATCAAACTGAAACCCAATAATATTTTAAAGGTAAAATTGAGTCTAAGCTTGGGATCAAAGAGGACGGTATTAAAACGCTTCAGAGTTTTAGATAAAAGATATAACTCTTTAAAAGTGTACATATTTTCAATAAAAATTTATTTTTTTTCGTTCGGATATCTAAAATATACATTATATTAGATTTTTAAAAAGGATTAAAATATCAAAATGACATCATTTTGATGATTTATTATAAATAAATAAAAAGAGACTCAAACGTCACGCCAAAATGCCAAAAGCAAATGAAATCCAGCTGTCATCGAGATGCTGAAATCAATGTGCCTTGGTAGTTGGTACAGTTCTGGTCGAATTAGTGAGCAAAATTGTACCGGTTTGGCTTCTTCTGCTTTGACCCAAGTCTCTATGTACTCTTCTGGTCTTATGATCATTTTCGGATTCTCTATACGGGAGAACTGCCGTTTGACTCACCCTCTCATCACCGTACCCAAAAAAAAAAAAAATACTTATACTTTTGAATAATTCATCACTCTAAGTAGAGATCAAGCAATAGCTCATCCACCAAAACACCCAACACCCCATTCTCAATTTCCGAAGCTATCTCTTTTTTCTCTTCCTCAAACTTGTTCCATTTCCCCCCCTTGTCCATATCTCTAACATAAGCCTCCTTATTCTTATACTTTACTCCCCATTCAATCGCAAAGCTCTTTTCCCCATTTATCCAGGCTTTTGCTAGCTCAATCATCTCACTCTGATCAAACTGATAATTGTTAATTGATTGGTGATTTCTCTTTGTAGTCAATTCATCTGCAAAGAAATCCAGCAGTAACAACTCTACTGCATGGTCCTTGCAGTTCCCTACTGAGCATGTTGCTTTAACATGATTCAATAGCTGCATTGCTTTCTCTCCATCTTCTTGGAAACTGGTACTGTTTTCTTCCATTGAGAGCAATTCTTCAAAATTTATAGGATCAACATCGGCTAGAATCTCAAGACGCCGGATTTTTTGCTTAAGCTTTTGTTTTCTCCCTGTCAACAAGAATCGTGGACTGTTAGCATCACAATTTCAAAAGGGTATTTCAAAGTCTTTATCTTTATCAATTGATTTGTACATAAAATTATTAATGTGCTACAAGACAACAGGGATTAAGATTACAGGGAAGGACAGAACATACTTTTCATATTGGCAAGGCTTTGATTAAATGAAGAGACTGACTCTTCAACATCTTCTTCCAATTGAAAATCAAGAACTGAAACTGGGCTATGGTGATCTTTCTCCTCACTTGGTAAATCATCCTGTTGATTTTCATTATATCAATCCAAAGCAGAAACAACTGATCCACTAGAGTAGTAGAGATAAATAAACAATGTGAATGAGAGTTGAAGCCTTTAAATTAATTCAGTTATGTGTTAGAATCATTTTTGGGAGGTTGGTTTTAGGTCATATTTAATCATGCACAACCAGAGCGGTGAACCCAGAGACGAAACTCTGTAAAGAATGGGGTAATGGGCTCTTCAAAGTTATATATTTTTTTTAAAAAAAAATAAATTTATTATCGATATTTCACGTTTGAAAAAATTTGATCATGAATTTCGAAAGAAAGTCAATTTCCTTTCAAGTTTTATTTTTCAAATCAATTTGATTTTTTGTCCAATTGGATTTTCAATAAACATATGAAAGTATTGCAAGTCCCTCAAATAAAGACAAATTGAATTGAAAAAATAAAATTTAATGACAAATTGAATTGAAAAGCAAAGTTTGACATGTATTTTATGTGCATCTTGACAATTCAATTGGATAAAAGATCTAATTGACTTAAAAATTAAAATTTCGAGACAAATTGATATTTTCTTAAAATTTAAAATTAAATCGACTCAATCCCAAATTTTACATGATAAATTTATTTTTTTCAATAATTGTGTTTACAAATTTGAATTCTATAAAAAGTACACAAATTCAACCCTCCATGATTTTAGTGTGGGAGTTGATTTCGAGTTGAGTAGATCAATAATAAATCACTATTGATTTTAATGTTTTATTTTTTAAATTAATTCTGCAAAAAATATATTTTTTTAATTTATATAATTTGCATGTAGTTTATCTTTTCTCATGTGATGAGTAACGTGCTAAATGGGACAAAACAGCTGCACGAAACTAAAAGCACCAGCAACCTAATGACCGTACCGTACTGTTAAAGTCAACAAGGTCTCGCTAGAAGACATATCAGCACCGTCTAGTAACATAAAGTAAACATCATAGCACCCTCACCAGCAGACACAAAAAATATATTTTATAGATGCGACGCACTAAATAATTGCTCACCTTGGGTCCCAGTTCAGTCTTATCTGCCGTGGTTGTTGATATTGCCTCCATAGAATCCTCGCCGACACATGGCAAATATTTTTTACCCACATCCCTCTCGTTGTCATCGCTCGACGGCGGTAAAAATTCCGACGTAAAATCACTATCGCACCAACTCGAGCAATTACTGCTACAGGTGGACCCCGTCGTAGTAGTAGTGGTTGTGGTGCAGTGGTGAGGGGAAGAAGCGAAATCCAACGGTGACAACTTCTCCTCGACCAAGTCTCGAAACGATCTCCACCGTAAGATATCTTTGATTTTAACGGTAACTTCGACTTGGCTTTCTTTGTTTTCACTCTCGGTAAGTGGTAGAAAATTCTTCCTGGACGGTCTCCGTGAAAGGCTTCTGGGTAGAATCGAACGGGTGGAATTAACGGCGGTGAAGTGGATGCTTTTGACGGCGTTAATCACGGCCTGGAATGGATTTGATCGGCTTCTCGTTAGTAAATCCTCACGTGGTTGCCTAGGAAATGATTTGAACCCAGTTGAAGAACATGAATTTGAATCTTCTATGAGAAAATCTTTAAGCATCTTAGGTCTACGCTCTGTCGGAAAATCCTTCCTCTGTTTTGGGTTTGTGTAATTTGAACGTGAAAGATTTGAAGAAGAAGCCATGGTTTTTTTTGTGGAAATTTAAGCAAAAACAACAAATGGGTTTATTGGTTTTGACAATTTGCTTGTAGCTAGCTATTGAAGGAACAGAAAAAGTGAAAGAGAATTCAGTCTCATCAATGAAGATTGAAGACAATGCTTTTAAAGAACAGAGAAGAAACAGAAACAGAGACAGACAGAGAGAAAGGAAAAATGAGAGATTAGTACTGAAGTGGGAACTGAAGAGTGAAGATTGAGAGATTGAGAAGAGATATAAATATTAAGAGGGCAAAGGAGAAGAAGAAGAAGAAAGAAGAAATAGAGAGGTAGTTTCTAGGTTGAGATCTCCTTATAATTTAACAAGCTTCATGCAGGTAAAGGAGGCAATTAGGTGGGGGAAAAAACTTTAACAAATGCAAGAAATGTAGAAGAGTAGATGCTCTTATTTTGGGTTTTATTATTTAAAAAATGGGGATTATCAAATTCAGAGTGAGATTTGAAGTTTGAAGAGAAATCTTTTTGGGGTCGTAGTGAGTAAGACTAGTGAGTGTGTGGGGTTTGACTCATAAATAAATCAGGTGATCGTCATCAGGTGCGTTTGGATTTGTTGAAAGAGTCCAATTCAAGTCTTAACTGCCTGCCTAGTATTGTGGGCAAGATCACATGAAGCTGAAGTAGGAGCCTACCACCAAGAATGATCTCGTGATCTGTTCTGGTATCATATCACCTTCAAACTAATGGTGAAACTGAAAACATAAACAATGTAGCTGTTAAGTTGAAATAATGATCCATTTAACAGTGTTGAGGTGTTAAATGGATTTTGATGTGTCGTACCAAAAATAAAAGAGATCAAAATTAATTATTTTTTACTCGAAGGTTATTCTCTCAAATCACAAATATTTAGATGTTTTGAAACTGATTAATGAGTTTTCATGATCGTGGATATGAATTAAGATAAAAAAAAAAATGTGAATGACTCAATAAAAAAGTCACATCGCGTGGAGAAATCGAAGTTTTTCGTTTTTATTTTCTGTTTGTTACTATTTGAATTTTTCATAATTACTATTTAGACATCATGATAATTATATTTGAGAAAATAATTGGTTACTTATTACTACTCATAAAAAATAATGTTTTTTTAGCCGTAAATAAAATGTCAGAAGGGAGAAAGTGATGCTTTTAGCAACGATGTTAATAATCCATACGTGAGTCAAATACAATGATGATAGTTGAAATCAATGGTTTTCATTAACCTATGTCTCCATGAATACTTCGAGCCTCAAAACAGAGTGTGTGAAATAAAAGTCTAAGTTTGGCACCAGTAAATTTAACAAATCAGACGAATTCTTACCAATAAATTAAACGTTTGTCGGTGACAAATGAGATAGAAAATTTCATCTCATTATAAAAAATATCCAATATAAAGAAACTCAACAATAAATTATCCAAATTTCATACCTTGATGTAAAAACGAATCTCAGCCACTTTGCGAAAACTTTGGTGGTAAGATGTACTTTGGTTAACAAAGTAACAACACCCACTTTACTGGCCAGGTAATTCAGTAATTTCGTATATTCTTCGTATCCTTGGTTAAAAGAGTTGTGGTTACTTCGGGCTTGTCAGCCTAACGCCTGGTCCATTAGGTGTTACATACTATTCTCAGCCCGGATCAACTCGGCCCGGCCTATAAACTCTCATCCTACAATAACGGCACAAAAAATTATAAATCGTAGCACAAAAATAAGTCGCTCTGGTTCGTCTTCTACTTCGCCTTTTGTCCTCTTTAATTTCTTGATCAAAATCTCAAACTGTCTTCTTGATAAACCTTTATTCATGCAAAGTCGACTTTTTATTCTCGTGGTTGTTTTGTAAATAAGGGAAGTAATGGGGGTGGGAGGTTTATGGGATTTGCTAAAACCCTATGCCCGAGCCGAAGGATTCGATTATCTGAGAGATAAACGGGTCGCCGTGGATCTCTCCTTCTGGATCGTCCAGCAAGAGACTGCTGTCAAGGACAGTGTACGGAACCCGCATCTCAGACTCACCTTTTTCCGTACCATCAATCTGTTTTCCAAGGTATTATAATACTAAGTTTTTATTCTTTTTCCCTTTTAATTGGTCTGATTTTACCCCTCTTTAGTTGCTGAGAAAATTAAATAAGTATAAAAAATTGGTTTTCTAGGTTATTATTTCTCTTTTTAAATTTGTTTTAAGGGTTTATGAAATAGAGAAAACCCAGTTTCATTAAGATAAGTTTTGTTAAGCAGAAGTTTTCGTGTAACCCGTTATGGCCATTTCTTTGATAAATGTATTTTTAGTTTTCTTTATATGCTTTTTTTACTTGGTTGCTGAGAAAAGATGAGCGAAAGTGATGTCGAAGATAATCGTAGGGCCGGGGAGCTTATTTAGCAAAGTAGAAGTTAGTGAAGTTTTTAACTTTCATGCATTTAATTTCTTTTGGTTTCTTGCCTTCTTTTGGCAACCAATGGAGTGTCACTGGCTTTCAGCCCTTAAAATGACAATGTCCTCAACTAGGCTGAATAAATGTCCTCAGTGCTGTCAAGAGTTTCTACTGAACTTCAGATTACGTTTTAGAGCCCCTTATATTTCATTAGCAAATAGCGACCAACTGCTGTAGTTTTCATTAGGAACTCTGTAGTTTGCTAGTAAGAATAATGTTGTGTATAATTTTGCAGTTTGGAGCCTTTCCAGTTTTCGTGATTGATGGAACTCCATCACCCTTGAAATCTAAGGCGAGGATTGCACGGTTTTTCCGTTCTTCTGGCATTGAGTTAGCGAGTTTGCCTGTGGCTGAAGAGGGTGTCTCGGTTGCAAGGAACCAGGTGTTTGCAAAATGTGTTCAAGAGTGTGTGGTGAGTTGATTAGAGTAGGATTATTGCTGTACATTTGTTGATATGCTTTGAATTCCGAGATTTTCTTTTTCAATAAAGAGGGGGGTATTGTGGTTCGATCTGTGCTTTATGTTGTATCATTTCCACTAGTTCGAGAAAAACTCAGCAAATCTACTCCGAACAGTTGTTGTACAATTACTTATAATTACTTAGTTTCCAAATAATAGTCCTTGCACACATTTAAGTTTCATTTTTGCCTCTGCACACAGATTTGTTTTAGAGGGGCTAATCATGCTTTCATCTTTATGTTGCTTCATGTGTATGTGCATGTGACTTGTCTTGCATGATTTTCCCATTAACTTCAACTGTTAATTCTTTTATTTTCATGTAAAATAACTCTACTGGTTGGTGTGTGGCGGTGCCTTTTCTTCCCCTTCTTATTCTTTTTTCTTTTTTTTTTCCTTTTAAATTTAAAAAGTATGTTTTGATTTGCTTGTGTTGCTTTTGCTGTGCTCATTCTGTTATAACCAATAGTGGTTTTGTAGGAACTGCTTGAACTATTTGGGATGCCTGTACTAAAAGCAACAGGTGAGGCTGAAGCACTGTGTGCCCAGTTAAATAGTGAAGGTCGTGTTGATGCATGCATCACAGCTGACAGTGATGCATTCCTCTTTGGGGCTAAGTGTGTGATAAAATGCCTCAGGCCTAATTCAAAAGTAAGTTATAGTGGATTTCTAGCTTGATGCCTTGATTTTTGCCATTTTGAACAATCATTTTGTCCTTTGATGTGCCCACATGTTTCTGCTACATGAGATAACAGTGTGCTTACATCAGTGCAGGATGAAGCAAATTCTAGTTTTTGTTTCACTCTTTGAATTGTTCTGTTTTTTTTTCTTGATGATATGAATGTTGGAGAAATAATTTCAAGTTATTTCATAGGCGAACTCACACTTATATGTTAGCTGCTCCAATAGGAGATGGATATCCTTTTTATCATGTACCATGATTTTTCACTAATTTTTACTTTGTGTTGCCACTTGCCACTCTCAAATGAAAAGGCCGCATTCAAAGGAAAAATGTTTCCAAATGTAAATTTCACTTCTTTAGTGAGATGGACAGAAAAAAAGTACTCCATTTCTCATATTTTAGGAATGATTTAGTGTTAACACCTAAGGGACTTAATTGCCTTATTAGTAAGCATTCATAGGGATTCTTTATGTGAACGTGACGAATCAGTGGTATATTGTTAATTTAGCACACTCCATAGTTTCAAATCAAATGATGAGATGAGTTAATAGGAGAGAGGAAGTTGAGACAGATAAGTTGTAGCTGAATACTGGATAAAACTGGAAAAGCTGCATCACTGAGAAGTATCCATATCTCATATTTTAGAAATAATTTAATGCTAACGCGTAAGGGACTTAATTGCCACATTAGTCAGCATTCATAGGGATTCTTTATGTGATCGTGACGAACCAGTGGTATATTGTTAATTTAGCACATTCCATAGTTTCAAATCAAATGACGAGATGAGTTAGTACGAGAGATGAAGTTGAGACTTGAGACGGATAAATTGTATGAGAATACTGGATAAAATAGGAAAAGATGCATTGCTGAAAAGTATATTCGTAGACCAGGTCAGGACATAATGAAAGCAATTTGTCTGAAAGAGTTTGGTCTTTTGAGACTAAGAGCCATTATTAAAAGTTGAAAATATAGAATTGTTGTTAAGGTGATGACAATGTCTTAACTCTGAACAATGAACATTCATCATCATGTTGGTTCTGCTTATAAAACTTACATTTATCTGACATTAGCAACGGCCAAGCAGTGTTAGAGATGTCTTATTTGAAGGTTTTTGAAAATTTGAAGGATATGTAGGAACGGTCAATAATATATAGTCAAAGGAGGAATTTTACTGAGGCAAGGAGAAGATTACCAAGGTGAAATTTTCTAATTCTTGTTGCAGATTCACCTGGTGTGTACCATTGTTCTTCATTATGTTTATGACTCTGAGGAAGTTGATGAATTCCCTTTCAGTTAGTGAAATGATTTGAAGAAGACAGAAAGGAATTTTTATATTTATTTTTTTGCCCGCCATCTAGCTGTTTTGTTGTGGACTAATTTTCCCCTTTTGTATTTATTTGAATGGTAACCACAAACTGAATTGTTTTTGTAATTGGTTCTTTACCTTTGGCAAGTGTGAGAATCTCATGGTATGCAGGAACCATTCGAATGCTACCATATGTCAGATATTGAAGCTGGTCTTGGGCTGAAGAGGAAGCACTTGATAGCCATATCTCTTTTGGTTGGAAACGACCATGACCTAAGTGGGGTGCAAGGGGTTGGACTCGATACAGCTCTTCAATTTGTCCAAATTTTTAATGAAGATGTGATATTGGATAGGTGTGTAGCTGGATTTAGGTATCATTTTTTTTTGAAGTTTCTGAGCTTTCAGTGATAATGTGATATTGAGTGAAGATTATTTACCATATCTACTGAAAATGATGTTTGATGTAGGTTACATGAAATAGGCAAAGGGGACAATTTAATATTTCAGGGTGGTATTAAATCAATAGATGAAGCAAAACCTAGTTCAAATGAGAGCTCACAAAAGGCAAGATCTTCTCATTGTTCCTTCTGTGGGCATCCTGGCAACAAGAGAGTTCATTTCAAGTTTTCTTGTGAATATTGTGGTACTGATACTGAGGGTTGCATAAAAAAATCAGAGGGCTTTAAATGTAAATGCTCCTCCTGTGATAAGGTAACTGTAATTGCTGTTTTTCCGCTTTTTAGTATTTTGACTTTTGGATGTTCTGCTTGTATTACACTTCAAATAGTTACAGTTCTCTATTTCAATGGCAGGATCGAAAAATAAAGGAGCAAAACAAACACAAAAATTGGTGGGTTAAAGTTTGCAACAAGATTACTTTGGAACCAAATTTTCCAAATGATCAGATTATTGTAATGTATTTGTGCGATAATAATGGAAACTTTACTGGTATGTTTGGTCAGTTTCTCAGGCTATTGTCCTTGATCATTTGAACTTTATTTGAGCTTTTTAAATGACTTGTATTTAATGTTATTTAGACCTATATAATCGGTAAAATTGAAATTGTTATAATCAGTTAAATGAGATTTTTTTTTAAAAATTTTTTTTCTTCCTTCTTGCTTCCATTTTTCGTATCTGCATTGGTATTTTTTTTTAAATATGAAAAAAAGAATTACTATATACTTATCAAAATAAAAAAAGAATTACTATCAGTTTTTAATCAAAGGGGGGATAGAATTATATTCATGAATATGTGATTGTTTTTGTTATATTTTTAGAGATCTTTTTTTTTCTTTTTTAATTGTATAATGCATACACATTTCTGGATTATTTCTTTGTCTGATTTAAGTTTTCTGTTTTTTAGATTCCGCAAATGATGGCTGTTCTATATCATGGGGAAGTCCAAAAACCGAAATGCTGGTTGATTTCTTGGCTTTTCATCAGCTCTGGGAGCCATCTTACATTCGAAAAAGGATGCTTCTTATGTTATCCACTATATATTTGAGAGAAATGGCTAGAAATCCGGTGAATACCTTGTTATATGGGCAATATGAGTTCAATTCTATCCATCGCATAAAGATACGGTATGGGCATCAATCTTTTGTGGTCAAGTGGCAGAAAGCTGCTCGTGCACCAAGCAGTGCTATCTGTACAGTCCCTGTCGAAGACTCTGATATGGAGCAAGAAGGATATATGGAAGTTGATGAGCCTGTTGATCTGCTGGATGAATCCAATGAACCCCAGATTCATATTGATGACGGGTGCAGGTTTTTATTGACAGATGAAAGCATGGAGCTTGTTTGGTCTGCTTTTCCAGATGAAGTTGACAGGTTTTTGAGGGAGAAGGTGCGGTTTCTTTATGTTTTATTTTCTGATTTTCTTTCCTTTTTGTGGTTGGTTTATGCCTTAGTATTATTTGGGATTGGATTTCAGATATATATTTCCCTTTGATAATTTGGATTTCAGGTAGTGTAGGATTAGGGCTTTGAAGTCAAAATATCTAGTGTTGATAACATTTGGTTTAGGTATCCCTCAAACAGTAATCTGTATACGTGTAACTTATGTTAGGATTTGTGATGGAGAACCATAGTATAGGGATTTTGATTTGGGAATTATTATGTTATGTGGGTTTTAATTTATTTCCTATTATGTTGGGATTTTATTAATTAGTAGGGTTTCCTAGTGCTTGGGATTGGTGCCTACATAAGCACCTTATTATGTTGAGTTTTTTTTTTTCGACGATGATTATGGGATAAAACTATTGAGTTTTGATTATCTCTTGATTCTCTTGTTCTTCCTTCCTTTTCCCTAATTCTTTACTTTGGTCTCCTATTTCCTATAGTTATCCTCTTTTCTTTATTCTTCTTCTTCTATCTGAATTAGTTTCTCTCTCATTTCTTCCCTTCTTTCCCTTTATCCCTGTTCTTTGGTTACTTGTCCTACATGAATTTGTAACCAGAGATAGTGATTGATGCCTCATAAAATTTGATATGGTCACTATTATACTGTTTAAGTTGAGTGTCATGGAGGAGGAAAGGGTCAGTAATGAATTCTAGTTCATAGTGCTGGTCAATTAAGAGCTGTTGTGCCCATAAATGAGCATAGATGATATGAGGATGTTGACATGAATGTGTACTGAGGCAAGATGGTAGAACTAGACATGGATGCCTGTGAGAGAGGTAAATGGTAGCGCACCTATTGAAATGTGATCAAAAGTCTTCCAAGCTGGATAGATGAAAGCTGATGGGCCCTAACAGTGGGAAGAAATATTAGTTTTCATTGTAATATAAGATGTTTTTGAGAATTTCTGTCTGCTTTGGTAGTTCAAGGGTTTATGATAGATCAAAATGTCAATGTGGATCTTTTTAAGATTTCAACTTGCTGTACTTACATAAAAAAAAGAAACTTGCTGTAATCATAATTGATGTTGTTTTTAATGAAAGGATATAGGAAACAAAATAGTCTTTGGAGCTGTTACATGATTATTTCTTTTGGTGTTTGGAAATTGCAGGAACTGAAAGAATCAAAAAGAAGAAAGATTGCAAGCTTGAGATCTGAAGGGTCCAGTGAAAAGCCAGAGTCACCAAAATCAAAAGGTGTCCAGCTTAGTATTACTGAATTTTACCGTTCAACCAAAGTACAAATTCAGACAAAATCAGGAGAGGATATAGGCAAGAATTTCAATAATCCTGGTGACACGACATCAAGTGAAAGGAGGAAAGCGTCAAGTTCTAACTTTCCCAAGTCTGTAAGACGTCGCCTTTTGTTGAGCTAGGTCATTGGAGATTTTGGATCAACATAACACTTCTGACTTAGGGAAATGTTAATTAAGATGTAAAGTTATATATGCTTTGACCTTTAGAACTTTTATCAAGTCAGGCATAAACCAGTGAGGATTTTGTAATTGAACTTTGGGCTTATATGTCTTAGGACGTGTCTTTGCCTCTTCATCATGGAATCCAGCTTTTAGGTTTTTGTTTTTGTGTTCTTAATCTGTTTTTATCTCTCTTCGTCAGTGCTATCACTTGTTAGTTTCTTTGTGTCGTTGCTGTTGACACTGCCTTGGTACCAGAACACCAAATATATATATATATATATATATATATATATATATATATATATATATATAAAATCCTACTGCTGCTCAAATGTAATTATGTAGTGCTGGATAGCTTTCTTTTCTTTATGACGATGTTTGAAGTAGATTTAAACAAGCTTAAACCAGTTTGGTTCTGTATGTTTAATTTACTTTGGCGGTTGAATCTCAGCGTTGGAACACATAAATTGGGTATTAAATTTAATTGACATCATGGAATATTCTCATCTTTGCAGCGTAGTGGAGGTCAAGTATTTCCTTTTGCTGATTACGATCAGCACGCACAGGTTTAAGGTCAAATTAAAGCATACTCATGTCCCAAAGTCTTGTGTTGTGCCACCAGAGGTCTTTCAGTCTGCATATATGAGGTGCTACAATATCTGTTCTTTTCATAAATTGTCACACTAATATTCACATTATTATATGCATGACGCTGACAGCTTGTTTTAGAGAAGTTCAGAGCATATGCAAGCTGTTTCTAAGGCATTCCGACAAATTCTGCAATAGTTGTAGGATGGAACTACATTTATTCAGTGCCGTACCAATATCTGTGTCTAAATGGTAATGGTGATGAATGAGAGTTTGAGCACTGAGATATCATATAAGAACTTAAGGTTCACAAATTGCAATGGACCTCTTTGTGGTTTTGCTTTCTGGTAAAGCTTGTACAAATAGGGGGTGGTTTGGGTGTATCCCAATTTGTAACCCCATGTCTTAAAAGGAGATCCCAAGTTCGAATTCAATTATAAAAAAAAGGTTAGATTACGATTTTCATTCTACAATCATTTAGTGGATCTGGTTTTGGTCATATATCTTTTAATTGTTTTAATAAGGTATCATAACTTTAATAGTTAATTAAGTATTTCTGTTAATTTCATTTGTTAGTATGTAAAACAATCCACCTCAATGCTAACTCAACTGACACGACTCCAAGTCGGTTATGATTTGGTGGTTTATTGTGCTTTATTGCATTTTAATAAGTCGTTACGATTTGGTGGTTTATTGTGCTTTGTTGCATTTTAATGTAATTTAGTGAGGTAGCGGTTATGTTTTTTGGGCTGCCTATAAAAAAGACTTGCCCTTCATTTGTTTGGACACACCATAGACACCATAGTTCAGCATAATTAGCCTTTTACAACTTATTTTAGTGTAATACCGAGTTCCTTGCTTATTAAAATTAGGAGTGTTATTCTACATTTAAATATTTGCTGCGTGAATGTGTGTAAGGTTGAACTTAGCCACTCTAATTGTCATAAAGATTAGTTACGTGCCGCACGGGAGATGAAGTTCGTGAGCTTAACTCTTGACCTATGACAAGCCTTACCATTTGGTCATGCTGCCAAAACGATACAAACTAGATGAAGTCATATAGAGGGAAACTAACCTGGATTATCCCACCCAAATTTGGCCGTTGGTGCAGATGATTCGGCCCAGCTCTTGTGGAAGAGGTATGTAACCCCTTCTTTCTCTTTGTTTTTCTCTTTCTCCCTCAGTTTAATGGTTTTTATTTTGAAGTTCTATGTTCTTTAGAAGAAGCTGAGATGACGTGACTTTTGTTAAGTTTTAACCGAAGAAATTGACAGAAAGACTTGATTATGTAACTAGTGAGTTGTAACCTTCGAAAATGGTCGATTTATTCTAAAATTTGATTTTTCTAGATCTTTCCATTTTTAACTTAGACCAAAGTGCATTTCACATAGGTCATGATAAATATCACTTTCGAGATCACCAGCCATAAAAAAATAAGATAAAAATGCATTACAAATTGTAGGAAAAAGGAAGAGAATTGGATTAACACGAGCAAAAGTTCTGAAGGGTATAATTTAGCCTTCAGGGCTTTGTTTTAGGAGATGATCTTTTTGGTTTTGATGTAACTTTTTGAAACCTAGTTCGTGGCAAATTTTTAAAGCAAATGACCATCCTAAGTATTTTAGCGAAAATGGACAACAAAACGTAAGCTATAACTTTCGAAACTTGCCAATTTATACTAAAATTTGATTTTTATAAACCTTCCCATTTTTAACTTGGACTAAAGTGCATTTTACTTATAGGGTAGGGAATTATCAAGAAATTGTCGTGCTTCCATTTTTCATGATCGAAGAGAAAATTGAATTTTTGATAGAGCACGGCATGTGCTGTCCCGAATAGAACTATAATGCAATAAAGGAAGAAAAAGAGACATATATATATATGCACATTTTACTAAATAATAAATAAAAGAAATACAAGAAAATAGGTAAAAATCTCGCCTTTCTTTGTGAATCATTTTTTGAACAATGGGATCATAATAAATTTCACTTTCGAGATCGCCAACCCTAAAAAAAAGAATAAAAGTGTATTACAAATTGTAGGAAAGATGGTGAGAATTGGATTAACACGAGCAAAACTTCTTGAGGGTATAATTTAGCCTTCAGAGGTTTGTTTTAGGAAATGATCTCTTTGTTTTTGAAATAACTTTTTGAAACCCAGTTTGTGGCTAATTTTCAAAGGACATGACCATCGTAACTATTTTAGTGAAAATGCACAAAAAATGTGAGCTAAAACTTTCGGAAATGGTAAGTTTATACCAAAATTTTATTTATCTAGACCTTCCCATTTTTAACTTGGACCAAAGCATATTTCACTTAGATCATGTTTAATTCGACTTTCGAGGCTACCAGAAATAAAAAGGGATAAAAGTGCATTATAAATTGTAAGAAAGATAGAGAGAATTGGATTAACAGGAGCAAAACTTATTGAGGGTATAATTTAACCTTCAAGGCTCAGTGTTAGGAAATGATTTTTTTGATTCTGGCATAACTTTTTGAAACCTAATTCTTGGCAAATTTTTAAAGGAAATGACCACCGTAAGTATTTTTGCGAAAATTGACAAAAACATGGGCTATAACCTTTGTAAATGACCAATTTATTCTAACATTCGATTTTTTTAAACTTTCCCATTTTTTACTTAGACCAAAGTGTGTTTCATATAGGTTATGACAAATATCACTTTCAGCATAAATAACCATAAAAAAGGATAAAATTGCATTACAAATTATAGGGAAGAGGGAGAAAATTGGATTAACACGTGCAAAAGTTCATGGGGGTATAATTTAGCTTTCAGTGCTCTATTTTAGGAAATGATCATTTTGTTTTTGATGTAACTTTTCGAAACCTAGTTCGTAGAATTTTTTTAAAGAAAATGACCATCCTATGTATTTTAGCGACAATGTACAAAAAACATGAGCTAACTTTCGAAAAATTTCAATTTGTACCAAAATTTTATTTTTCTAGACCTTCCCATTTTTAACTTAGACCAAAGCCTATTTCACAGAGATCATGTTTAATTCAACTTTCGAGGCCATCAACCTTAAAAAAAAGGATAAAAGTGTATTACAAATTGTAGGAAAGAGGAAGATAATTCAATTAACAAGAGTAAATATTTTTGAGGGTATAATTTGGCCTTCAGGGCTCCCTTTTGGGAAATAATCTTTTTGGTTTTGACATAACTTTTTGAAACCTAGTTTGTGACAAATTTTCAAAGTAAATGACCATCGTAACTATTTTAGAGAAAATGCACAAAAAACATGCGTAACCTTAAAAAATGGTCAATTTATTTAAAAATTTGATTTTTCTAGACCTTCCCATTTTTAACTTTGACCAAAGTGTATTTCGCATAGGTTATGATAAGTATCACTTTCGAGATCACTAGCCATAAAAAAGGATAAAATTTCATTACAAATAGTAGGAAAAATGGAGAGAATTGGATTAAAACGAGCAAATGTTCTGGAGGGTATAATTTAGCATTCAGGGCTTTGTTTTAGGAAATGATATTTTTGGTTTTGATGTAACTTTTAGAAACCTAGTTCGTGGTAAATTTTTAAAGGAAATGACCATTCTAAGTATTTTAGTGAAAATGGAAAAAAAACTGTTAGCTACAACTTTCAAAAATTGCCAATTTATACTAAATTTTGATTTTTCTAGACCTTCCCATTTTTAACTTGGACCAAAGTGCATTTCACTGAAATCATGATAAATTCCACTTTTGATGTCACCATTCCTAAAAAATAGTATAAAAGTATATTACAAATTGTAGGAAAGAGGGAGGGAATTGGATTAACACGAGCAAAACTTCTTGAGGCTATAAATTAGTCTTCAGGGGTTCGTTTTAGAAAGTGATCTTTTTGGTTTTGATGTAACTTTTTGAAACCTAGTTTGTGGCTAATTTTCAAAGGACATGACAATTGTAATAACTTTTTTTACTGAAAATGCACAAAAAAACGTGAGCTAAAACTTTCGGAAATGGCCACTTTATACCAGCATTTTATTTTTCTAGACCTTCCTATTTTTAACTTAGATCAAAGCATATTTCACTCAGATCAAGTTTAATTCAACTTTTGAGACCACTAGAAATACAAAAAATAGGATAAAAGTGCATTATATATTGTAAGAAAGATGGAGAGAATTGGATTAACACGAGCAAAACTTATTGAGGGTATAATTTAGTGTTCAGGGCTCCGTGTTAGAAAATGATCTTTATGGTTTTGACGTAACTTTTTGAAGCCTAATTCTTGGCAAATTTTAAAGGAAATGACCATCGTAAGTATTTTTGCGAAACTAGACAAAAACATGAGCTATAATATTCGAAAATGGTTAATTTATACTAAAATTTGATTTTTCTAGACCTTCTTATTTTTAAATTTGCCAAAGTATGTTTCACTTAGATCATGAAAAATTCAACTTTCAAGGTCACCGACCATCAAAAAATAGGATAAAAGTGCATTACAAATTATAGGATAGAGAGAGAATTCAATTAACACGAGCAAAATTTCTTGAGGGTATAATTTGGCCTTCAGAGCTTCGTTTTGGAAAATGATCTTTTTGGTGTTCACGTAACTTTTTGAAACCTAGTTTGTGGCAAATTTTAAAAGCACATGAGCATTGTAACTATTTTAGCAATATTGCACAAAAACTGTAAGCCTTCGGAAATGGCCAACTGATACCAAAATTATTTTTCTAGACCTTTCCATTTTTAATTTGGACCAAAGCATATTTTAGATAGATCATGTTTAATTCAACTTTCGAGGCCTCTAACCCAAAAAATAAGGATAAAAGTGCATTACAAATTGTAGGAAAGAGGAAGAAAATTCGATTAACATGAGTAAAACTTTTTGACGGTATAATTTGGCCTTCAGGGCTCCCTTCTGGGAAATGACCTTTTTGGTTTTGACGTAACATTTTAAAAATTATTTTGTGGCAAATTTTCAAAGTAAATGACTATCGTAACTATTTTAGAGAAAGTGCACAAAAAACTTGGGCTACTTTCGAAAATGGTCAGTTTCTTCCGTAATATAATTTTCTAGACGATCCCTTTTTTTCACTTGGACCAAAGTATATTTCACTTAGATCATGTTTAGTTCCACTTTCGAGGACCAATCCCTTAAAAAATAGGATAAAATGCATTACAAATTGAAGGAAAGAGGGAGAAAATTGGATTAACATGAGCAAAACTTCTTATGGTATAATATGGCCTTCAGGGCTCCGTTTTAGGAAATGAACTTTTTTGTTTAAACCTAACTTTTTAAAACTTAGTTCGTGACAAATTTTTAAAAGAAATGACTATCGTAAGTATTTTAGAAAAAATGCACGAAAAACGTGAGCTAAAACCTTCGAAAATGGCCAATTTATTCTAAAATTTGATTTTTCTAGACCTTCCCATTTTTAACTTGGACCAAAGTGCATTTCACTTGTATCATTATAAATTCTACTTTAGAGGTTACCAACTATCAAAAAATAGTATAAAAGTGCATTATAAATTGTAGAAAGAGGGAGAGAATTGGATTAACACGAATAAAACTTCTTGAGGGTATAATTTAGCCTTGAGGGCCCCGTTTTAGGAAATAATCTTTTTGGTTTTGACATAAATTTTTGAAACCGAGTTCGTGGTAAAATTTTAAAGGAAATGACCATCGTAATTATTTTAGCGAAAATAGACAAAAAATGTGAGCTTAAAAAATGGTCAATTTATACTAAAATTTGATTTTTCTAGACCTTCCCATTTTTAAATTTGATCAAATCACGTTTCACTTAGATCATGATAAATTCCACTTTCGAGGTCACCGGCCATAAGAAAAGAAGGGTAAAAATGCATTACAAATTGTAAGAGAGGGAGAGAATTCAATTAATACAAGCAAAACTTCTTGAGGGTATAATTTGGCCTCCAGGGCTCCGTTTTGGGAAATAATATTTTTGGTTTTGATATAACTTTTTGAAACATATTTTGTGCAAATTTTCATAGAGATATGACCATCATAACTATTTTAACGATAATGCACAAAAACTATAAGCCTTCGAAAATGGCCAACTTATACCAAAATTTTATTTTTCTAGACCTTCCCATTTTTAACTCGGACCAAAGCATATTTCACATAGATCATGTTTAATTCAAATTTTGAGGCCTATTATCCTAAAAAATATGATAAAAGTGTATTACAAATTGTAGGAGAGAGGAAGAGAATTCGATTAACACGAGTAAAACTTTTTGATGGTATAATTTGGCCTTCAGGACTCCCTTTTGGGAAACGACCTTTATGGTTTTGATGTAACTTTTTGAAACCTTGTTTGTGGTAAATTTTCAAAGTAAATGACCATCATAACTATTTTAGAGAAAATGCACTAAAAACTTGCACTACCTTCGAAAATGGTCAGTTTCTTCCATAATTTAATTTTCTAGACCATCCCTTTTTTAACTTGGGCCAAAACATATTTCACTTAGATCATGTTTAATTCCACTTTCGAGGCCCCCAGCCTTTAAAAAACTAGATAAAAATTCGATACAAAATGAAGGAAAGATGGAGAAAATTGGATTAACATGAGCAAAACTTCTTATGGCTATAATTTGACCTTCAGGGCTTCGTTTTAGGAAATGATATTTTTGGTTTGGACCTGACTTTTTCAAAGTTTGTTCATGACAAATTTTTAAAGGAAATAACCATCGTAAGTATTTGTGCAAAAATGCACAAAAAACATGAGCTATAACCTTCGAAAATGGGCAATTTATTCTAAAATTTGATTTTTCTAAACCTTCCCAGTTTTAACTTGGACCAAAGTGCATTTCACATAGGTCATGATAAATATCACTTTCGAAATCACCTTCCATAAAAAATTGGATAAAAGTGCATTAGAAATTGAAGGAAAAAGAGAATTAGAGTAACATGAGCAAAAGTTTTTGAGGATATAATTTAGTCTTCAAGGCTCTGTTTTAGAAAATGATTTTTTTGAAAATGTAACTTTTTGAAACTAGTTCATGACAAATTTTTAAAGGAAATGACCATCCTAAGTACTTTAGAGAAAATAGACAAAAAATGTGAGCTATAACTTTCAAAAATTTTCAATTTATACTAAAATTTGATTTTTTTAGACCTTCCCATTTTTAACTTGGACTAAAGTGCATTTCCCTTAGATCATGATATATTCCATTTTTGAGGTCACCAGCCCTAAAAAAATAGTATAAAGGTGCATTACAAATTGTAGGAAAGAGGGTGAGATTTGGATTAACACTAGCAAAAATTTTTGAGGGTATAATTTAGTCTTCTGGGACCGGTTTAGGAAATGATCTTGTTTGGTTTGACGTAACTTTTTGAAACCTAGTTTGAGGCTAATTTTCAAAGGACATCACTATTGTAACTATTTTAGCGAAAATTTACAAGAAACATGAACTAAAATCTTCAGAAATGGCTAGTTTGTACCAAAATTTTATTTATCTAGACCTTCCCATTTTTTCACTTGGACCAAAGCGTATTTCCCTTAGATTATGTTTAATTCCACTTTCAAGGCCCCCAACCTTTAAAAATAGGATAAAAGTGAATTACAAATTAAAAGAAAGAAGAGGAAAATTGGATTAACATGAGTAAAACTTCTTTTGGGTATAATTTGGCATTCTGGGCTCCATTTAGGAAATGATCTTTTTGGTTTAGACCTATCTTTTTTAAACTTAGTTCATTATTTTTTTAAAGGAAATGATTATCGTAAGTATTTTTGCGAAAATGCACAAAAAATGTGAGCTATAACCTTTGAAAAGGGCCAATTTATTCCAAAATTTGATTTTTCTAGGCATTCCCATTTTGAACTTGGACCAAAGTGCATTTCACATAGGTCATGATAAATATCACTTTGAGATCACCAGCCATAAAAAAATAGAATAAAAGTGCATTACAAATTATAGGAAAGAGGGAGAGAATTGGATTAACACGAGCAAAAGTTCATGAGGGTATAATTTAGCCTTCAGGGTTCTGTTTTAGGAAATGATATTTTTGGTTTTGATTTAACTTTTTGAAACCTAATTCGTGGTAATATTTTAAAGGAAATTACCATCCTATGTATATTAGCGAAACTGGACAAAACACATGAGCTATACTTTCAAAAAATTTCAATTTATACCAAAATTTTATTTTTCTAGACCTTCCCTTTTTTAACTCGGAACAAAGCCTATTTCATATAGATCAGGTTTAATTCAACTTTTGAGGCCATCAACCCTAAAAAATAGGATAAAAGTGTATTACAAATTATAGGAAAGAGGAAGAGAACTTGATTAACACGAGTAAATTTTTTTGAGGGTATAATTTGACATTCAGGGCTCCCTTTTAGGATATGATCTTTTTGGTTTTGGGGTAACTTTTTGAAACCAAGTTTGTAGCAATTTTTCAAAGTAAATAACCATTGTAGCTATTTTAGAGAAAATGCACAAAAAAACATGCACTACCTTCTAAAATGGTCAATTTATTCTAAAATTTGATTTTTCTAGACTTTCCCATTTTAAACTTAGACCAAAGTGCATTTCACATAGGTCATGATAAATATCACTTTCGAGATAACTAGTCATAAAAAAACATAGGATAAAAGTTCATTACATATAGTAAGAAAAAAGGGAGAGAATTGGATTAACACGAGCAAACGTTCTGGAGGGTATAATTTAGCCTTTAGGGCTCCGTTTTAGGATATTACCTTTTTGGTTTTGATGTAAATTTTTGAAACCTAGTTCATGAATTTTTTTTAAAGGAAATGACCATCCTAAGTATTTTTGCGAAAATGGACAAAAAACGTGATAACTTCCGACAATTGCGAATTTATACTAAAATTTGATTTTTCTAGACCTTCCAATTTTAAACTTAGACCAATGCGCATTTCACTTAGATCATGATAAATTCCACTTTCGAGGTCATCATCCCTCAAAATATTGTTTAAAAGTGTATTACAAATTGTAGGAAAGAGGGAGAGAATTGGAATAACATGAGCAAAACTTCTTGAGGGTATAATTTTGAATTCAGGTGTCCGTTTTAGGAAATGATCTTCTTGGTTTAGACCTAACTTTTTAAAACTTGGTTCATGATAAATTTTTAAAGGAAATAACCGTCGTAAATATTTTAGCAAAAATGCATGAAAAACGTGAGCTATAACCTTCGAAAATGGCCAATTTATTCTAAAATTTGATTTTTCTAGGCCTTCCCATTTTTAACTTTGACCAAAGCACATTTCATTTAGATCATGATAAATTCCACTTTCGAGGTCACCAATAATAAAAAATAGGATAAAAGTACATTATAAATTGTTGGAAAGAGGGAGAGAATTCGATTAACACGAGCAAAACTTCTCGAAGGTATAATTTAGCCTTTAGGGCTCTGTTTTGGGAAATGATATTTTTGGTTTTGACATAACTTTTTGAAACCTAGTTTGTGGCAAATTTTCAAAGGACTTGACCATCGTAACTATTTTAGCGATAATGCACAAAAACCGTAAGCCTTGAGAAATGGCCAACTTATACCAAAATTTTATTTTTCTAGACCTTCCCATTTTTAACATGGACCAAAGCATATTTCATATTGATCATGTTTAATTCAACTTTGAAGGCCTCTTGCCCTAAAAAAAATATGATAAAAGTGTAATACAAATTGTAGGAAAGAGGAAGAGAATACGATTAACATGAGTAAATTTTTTTGACAGTATAATATGGCCTTTGGGGCTTTCTTTTGGGAAATAACCTTTTTTGTTTGACGTAACTTTTTGAAACCTAGTTTGTGGCAAATTTTCAAAGTAAAAAATGCAAAAAAAAGTTGCACTACTTTCGAAAATGGTCAATTTCTTCCATAATATTTTATTTTCTAAACCATCATTTTTTTCACTTGGACCAAAGCGTATTTCACTTAGATCATGTTTAATTCCATTTTCGAGGCCCTAGCCCTTAAAAAATAGGATAAAATTGTATTACAAATTGCAGGAATGAGGGAAAAAGTTGGATTAACATGAGCAAAACTTCTTATGGGTATAATTTGGCCTTTAGGGCTTCATTTTAGGAAATGATCTTTTTGGTTTAGACCTAGCTTTTTTAAACTTAGTTCATGACAAATTTTTAAAGAAAATAACCATCGTAAGTATTTTAGCAAAAATGCATGAAAAACATGAGCTATAACCTTTGAAAATGGTCAATTTATTCTAAAATTTGATTTCTCTAGACCATCCCATTTTTAACTTGGACCAAAGTGCATTTCATATAAGTCATGATAAATATCACTTTCGAGATCACCAACCATAAAAAAAGGATAAAAGTGCCTTATAAATTATAGGAAAGAGGGAGAGAATTGGATTAACACGAGCAAAAGTTCATTAGGGTATAATTTAGCCTTCATGGCTCCGTTTTAGGAAATGATCTTTTTGTTTTTTTATTTAACTTTTGAAACGTAGTTTGTGGCAAATTTTCAAAGGAAATAACCCTCCTAAGTATTTTAGCGAAAATAGACAAAAAAATGTTAGCTATAACTTTCGAAAATTTTCAATTTATAACAAAATTTTATTTTTCTAGACCTTCCCATTTTTAACTTGGACCAAAGCCAATTTCACATTGATCATGTTTAATTCAACTTTCGAGGCCACCAACCCTAAAAAATATAAGATAAAAGTTTATTACAAATTGTAGGAAAGAGGAAGAGAATTCGATTGACACGAGTAAAACTTTTTGAGGGTATAATTTGGCCTTCAGGGAGCCCTTTTGGGAAATGATCTTTCTGGTTTTGGTGTAACTTTTTAAAACCTAGTTTGTGACAAATTTTCAAAGTAAATGACCATCGTAACTATTTTAGAGAAACAACACAAAAAACATGCGCTACCTTCGAAAATGACCAGTTTCTTCCATAATTTAATTTTCTAGACCATCCCTTTTTTCACATAGACTAAAGTGTATTTCACTCATATCATGTTTAATTCCACTTTCGAGACCCCAACCCTTAAAAAAGAGGATAAAAGTGCATTACAAATTGAAGGGAAGGAGAAAATTGGATTAACACTAGCAAAAGTTCTTATGGGTATAATTTGGCCTTCAGGGCTTCGTTTAGGAAATGATCCTTTTGGTTTAGACTTAAATTTTTTAAGCTTAGTTCGTGACAAATTTTTAAAAGAAATGACCATCATAAGTATTTTAGCGAAAATGCACAAAAAATGTGAGTTATATAACCTTCGAAAAGACCAATTTATTCTAAAATTTGATTTTTCTAGACCTTCCCATTTTTAACTTAGACCAAAGTGCATTTCATATAGGTCATGATAAATATCACTTTCAAGATCACCCACCATAAAAAAAGTAGGATAAAAGTGCATTAGAAATTGTAGGAAAGAGGAAGAGAATTGGATTAACACGAGCAAAAGTTCTTGAGGATATAATTTAGCCTTCAGGGCTTCGTTTTAGGAAATGATCTTTTTAGGTTGAATGTAACTTTTTGAAACCTAGTTCGTGGCAAATTTTTAAAGGAAATGACCATCCTAAGTATTTTAATGAAAATAGACAAAAAACTTGAGCTATAACTTTCCAAAATTTTCAATTTATACTAAAATTTGATTTTTCTAGACCTTCCCATTTAACTTGGACCAAAGTGCATTGCTCTTAGATCATGATAAATTCCACTTTCGAGGTCACCAACCCTAAAAAGAATAGTATAAAAGTGCATTACAAAGTGTAGGAAAATGAGTGAGAATTGGATTAACACGAGCAAAACTTTTTGAGGGTATAATTTAGTCTTCTGGGACCGTTTTAGGAAATGATCTTTTTTGGTTTTGTCATAACTTTTTGAAACCTAGTTTGTGGTTAATTTTCAAAGTACATCACCATTGTAACTATTTCAGCGAAAATGTACAAGAAACATGAGCTAAAACCTTCAGAAATGGCTAGTTTGTACCAAAATTTTATTTATCTAGACCTTCCCATTTTTAACTTGGACCAAAGTGCATTTCACTTAGATCCTGTTTAATTCAAATTTTGAGGCCACCAACCCCTTAAAAAATAGGATAAAAGTGCATTACAAATTGCGGGGAAGAGGGAGAGAATTTGATTAATACGAGCAAAACTTCTTGAGGGAATAATTTGGCCTTCAGGGCTCCGTTTTGGGAAATGATCTATTTGGTTTTGATATAACTTTTTAAAACCTAGTTTGTGGTAAATTTTCAAAGTACATGACCATCTTAAATATTTTAGCCAAAATTCCCCAAAAAACATGAATATATGTAACCTTCGAAAATGGCCACTTTATACCCAAGTTTTATTTTTTTAGACCTTCCCATTTTTAACTTGGACCAAAGCATATTTTACTTAGATCATGTTTAATTCAACTTTCAAGGCCACAAAAAATCAAAAAATAGGATAAAGTGCATTATAAATTGTAAGAAAGAGGGAGAGAATTGGATTAACATGAGCAAAACTTATTGAGGGTATAATTTAGCCTTTAGAGCTCCGTGTTAGGAAATGATCTTTTTGGTTTTTATGTAACTTTTTGAAACCTAATTCTTGGCAAATTTTTAAAGGAAATGACCATCGTAAGTATTTTTGTGAAAATAAACAAAAAAAACGTGAGTTATAATCTTAAAAAACAGCCAATTTATACTAAAATTTGATTTTTTTAGACCTTCCTATTTTTAACTTGGACTAAAGTGCATTTCACTTATATCATGATAAATTTCATTTTTGAGGTCACCAACTATCAAAAAATACTATAAAAGTGCATTACAAATTGTAGGAAAGAGAGAGAATTAAATTAACACGAGCAAAACTTCTTGAGGGTATAATTTAGCCTTGAGGGCTCTGTTTTAGGAGACGATCTTTGTGGCTTTGATATAACTTTTTGAAGTCGAGTTCGTGACAAATTGTTAAAGGAAATGACCGTTGAAAGTATTTTAGTTAAAATGGATAATAAAATGTGAGCTATAACCTTCAAAAATAGCCAATTTATACTAAAATTTGATTTTTTTGATAACTGTAAGGCTAAATAAGGTTCTAGTTTTATCCCACAATTATGAATTGTATCAATTGGGTTCTATAACTTTTTTTAGTGTTTCAATTTGGTCCTTCCGGCAAAATGGGTCTTAAAGTCAACCCGGACTTACCATCTCAGCACTTGGTTAACGATGAGATTTGGGTGTTTTACAAGCCTGACCTAGTACCTAAACAAATTTTCCTCTTCCCCTTTCCCATTTGAGCAACCAAACCTTTTCAGCAATCAAACCCATGCAGCACCTCCTCCTCGCCCTCCCTCTCTCATTTCTCTAGAATCTTCCAAATTTCTTTTCCTTTCTTCCACCTCCCCCTGGTCCACGCCAAATCCCTTCGCTCTAATCTTCCAAATTTGAAGAGAGATAGAGAAAAGAGGAAAAAAGGAATGCTCAAGATTAGCCCTTGATTTCTCCATAGAAAGTCAATGACTAATAAAGAAGCACGTAGAAAGTCTAGGTTTTTTTATTTTTATTTTTTATAATTTGTGAGTGGGGATTAGGATAGATTGGGGAAAAATACTTTGTTTTTTCCCTTCTCTTTTGAGTTGCCATCACCGAACTCATCTCTACGCTACAACAAATATATGAACGGTATTATACTGATTAGTCGTAGAATTGGTTTGTGTGTGAATCGCACTAGTTTCTTGAAGGATAATGATGTGATTAATGTATTTGAACAACGGAAAGATATGTGATTAAAATAAAACTCACTAAATAGTTGTAGGTTGAAAATCATAATTTAGAATTCAATTATTTACATATGCATATGTTAATTGTTTTAGGATATATAATTTTATTGGGTAGCTCTATGTACACGCTGAATTTGGCTCCTGTCACTTGAAAAATCGTTTTTTTAATGTCAAGTTTTATTTTTTAGTGACATTAGAAGACAAAAAATTATTGGGTAAGAGTCATTATGAGTGTGGAAATAACATTTCTCTTTTATTTAGTGAATGGTATTGTTAGAGCAAAAACTGTGAGCAGAAACTGTTAATGCTAGAGAAAAGATTTTGAAGTGATGAAATTACCCTCACACCACTCATCTCTCATCTCTCATCTCTCATCTCCTTCATAATTGGAGGTAATTTTTTCATTTCATATCATTTTGCTAAGGCATTAACATTATCCGCTCTAGCAATATCACCCGCCATATTTGCTGTTGACTTTTCATAGTTATTTATAGGGATGAAAAAGTATTCGCCTTTGAGGAAGCTTCGGAATTCTTCGACTTGTTGGGGACGGGTATGAATGGGATTTTATCCCCACAGGACGGGGATGAAGGGAGCAGTCTTCGCCCTGCAAAATCCCCGTCCCTGTCCCTTATTACATTAGGTTTTATGTTTTATATAAATATATTAAATAAACTTGCTAAAAGTGAAGACTTTTTGAGAAATTTTTACGAAGAGATTGCAATTGAGAATAAGAGTAGCATACAAGTCAAAACTGAGGTAGACCAATACTTGGAGGAGAAAGTATTGCTAAGGAGTGGAGATTTTGATATATTGGCTTGGTGGAAGACCAATGGAATCAAGTATCTTACTTTGCAGATGATGGCAAAAGATATTTTAGCTATTCTAGTTTCTATTGTGGCCTTTGAATCTGTTTTTTTAATACAGGTGGTAGGTTGGTAAGTCCGCATCGTAGTAGGCTTCTACCCAATACCTTGGAGGCCTTAATGTGTTCCCAAAATTGGTTGTGGAACGAAATAAAAGGTAACAAAATTATTATTTTGGTGTAAATTATTTTTTTAAGATCATATATATCATTGAAAATTGCTATATTAATTATGCTTATTAGTTTTTTTCCTTAACTAGGTGGTTCAAAGGAGAATAATGCTAATGATATATTTTGTGCACCATTGAGTATGATTCAGATGTTGAGGAGGTATGTTATTTTGATACATTTTGAGATTATGTATTCTTTTCAGTATATATTTCTTAATTATTATAATTTTAGTTCATATAAGATTAGTGATTGAGTTTTTGTTTTATTTTTTGTAAAGGTATATAGTGGAGATTATATTTTTTTTCTTTTTATATTCTCAATGTCAACGATGTTATCATTTGATGTTTATTGTTCTTTGTGCAACTTAGGAATTTACTTTCAATACTGTGAGAATTTGGTGGAAATTTATGAGAAATTAGAAAAAAACAATATATTACTATTGCTAAATACTGAGGTTGTTAGCCAAAAGTATTAAATTTTAAAATCCTATTCCTGGAATCCGAGATAAATAAAAACTGTTTGGGAGTTTGTTGGTGGGGGGATTGGAAGGTTGGTTACCTTTTGATGCCGGGCAGAATAGTGATTATTCTGCAGGCTAGTTTCAACATATATTTCACAGGGAGAAACACAAGAAAAACCTTAAAAAACACAGAGAAACACCTCTGATGTTTAATTTAAAATTATGCAAATACAATAATAATGATTATCTGTCTTTTCTGTATGTGGCCTCCTTATTTATAAGGTCAAAGCAAAAAAAGGAAAAAAATCTCCGAAAACATAATCTTGGGGAAAATTAAGGAAATCACTAAAATTAAGCGATTGTATTAAGGCAGAATCAACGGCAGTCAATTCTGACTTGAATACAAAAAGAAATTGCAAATGGAAAGTTTCCTAAAACTGGAAACTGCAAATTTGAAGGCCTAAAACAGAATCAATGGCAGTCAATTGTTCTAGGTAGTCCACCTGCCATTTTTGCGTTGATATACCAACTCAAGGTATCTCAGTGCTAACAACGTGTTATGTGACAACTCAGCATCATCTGACTCGGATCCTCCTGCATCAGTCGCCTCGGGTTGGAAAGAACTCGTCCTCAAGTTCACAATAGCTTCATCGGAATCCACAAAACAAGGACTCAGGTGTTTCACATTAAAGACATTAGGCGGCAACCCAGGAGGAAGATCCTCTGGCATCAGGTCAGAAAACTCTGCTAGCAGCTGCTGCACCTCTGCTAATAAATCTGGATTCATGTCTGCTGCACTATTCCCATAAGGCAGCAGAGCATGGACCACGTCTCCATGCTCAATCTTAGCTAAAAACCTGAACATTGAAAGCAGATTAGTATTATTGGTTACCGGGGTAGGAGTGGTTCCTTCCTGACGAGGTGCCAACATTAACTTCTTCCCTTTGATGCTAAGGGAATATGTATTTTTTCGCCCATCATGAATAACACTGTGATCATACTGCCAAGGTCTGCCTAACAATACATGACAAGCATCCATAGACACAACATCACACCCAGCATTATCAAAATATTTCCTACCAATCGAAAAAGACACTAGGCATCGCCTATCTACTGTTACCTCACTACCTTTATTTAGCCACAACAATTTATACAGCTTAGGATGATGATCTGTCTTCAACTGCAGTTTCTGGACAGTCTCTTCAGACACTACATTCTCATAACTACCACTGTCAATGATCATCTTGCAGACTTTATCTGCAACTGTGCAGGTCGTGTGAAAAATATTAGTTCCCAACCAATCGTCCCCTGTATCGCCTTTGGGGGTCAGTAGACTCTTATGAATGACCAGAGTCTCATGGCCATCTCCATACAACACATCTCCATCTTCATCATCATCATACACAGGCTCTCCAATCTCCTTAGTTTCGTCTACCACGTCGTCCTCAATCAGGAGATTTTTGCCTTTTTGACTAGCAGGTTTCCTGCACTCAATCGCTTTATGTCCATGTTCACCACATCTGAAACATCTAATATTTGAGTTAGAGTTACCTTGGGGTGGCTGCAGGGCAGGACGAGATTCTTGAGAGCGAACTGGCTGACTGCTTTGATCGCTTCTGTTCATTGGCCTCATGTTCTGCTGTTTTTCCACCGCAAGTGCACGCTGGTATGCTTCAGAAACGGTCCACAGTGAGTGAAGGCTGAGGACATCCTGCAGGGACTGTCATAATCCCCCCAAATACTATGCAACCATCTGCTCTTCCATCTCAGATAAATCATTTCGGGCTATCAATTGATAGAACTCCTCCGTGTAATCATCAACCGATCTCGTGCCTTGCCTCAATGAATGAAGTAGCTAAAACAAGGTTTGAGTGTAGCCGAAAGGAAGAAAGTGACCCTTCATCTTCTTCTTCATCTTCTCCCAATCAGTGATCTTGGCCTTGCCCTGTCGGTCGCGTGAGCGCCTCAACTGCTCCTACCACGCAGATGCTCTGCCTTTCAGTTTGATGGCGACCAGTTTCACTTTGACATGATCTGGGACTTCCTTATACTCGAAAATACGCTCTACTTCATTCAACCAATCGACGAATCCTTCGGCCTGTAACGTACCAGAAAACTCGGGCAGATCCACTCTAAAACCGAGGTCTCCATAACGATATTCTCGACCATGGTGCTCCCAGAATCGAGCAGGATTGTGATGCGGGTTTTCGAAACTGGAATCGGAGTCGTGATCTTCCATCTCATGATCACCGAAATTCTGCGCCGCTAGACGCTGGGTTAACTCTGCAACTTGCCTCTGTAAATCCTCAATCATCGCATCCTGAATGTTACGATGACGGTGTGAGACTTCCTCGTTCGGAACCTGCCCGCGACAACCACGACCACGACCACCAGCCATAGAACTGATGAAATCTCACCCCAGGAAGATGCTGAAGCTCTGATACCAACTGATGTCGGGCAGAATAGCGATTATTCTGCAGGCTAGTTTCAACAGATATTTCACAAGGAGAAACACAAGAAAAACCCTAAAAAACACAGAGAAACACTTCTGATGTTTAATTTAAAATTATGTAAATATAATAATAACGATTATCTGTCTTTTTTGTATGTGACCTCCTTATTTATAAGGTCAAAGCAAAAAAGGAAAAAATCCCCGAAAACATAATCCTGGGGAAAACTAAGGAAATTACTAAAATTAAGCGATTTTATTAAGGTAGAATCAACGACAGTCAATTCTGACTTGAATACAAAAGGAAATTGCAAATAGAAAGTTTCCTAAAACTGGAAACTGCAAATTTGAAGGCCTAAAACAGAATCAACGGCAGTAAATCGTTCTAGGTAGTCCACCTGCCATTTTTGCGCTGATCTGCCAACTCAAGGTATCTCAGTGCCAACAACGTGTTATCTGACAACTCAGCATCATCTGACTCGGATCCTCCTGCATCACCTTTCCATTGTTTAGATGTTAAAATAAAAATGGGAGGGTAAAGTATTTTCCTATGTTTGGTTAAAAGGCAAACGAGAAAGAAATTGTTAAATTAATAAGTTTTGAGAACCTCTCATATCTTCAAATTAGAGGATATGAAAAATTGGCGTTTATAGGGGATATACAAAAACTTCCAAACAGATTTATAATACCTACTCTCTTCCAACTCCTTCCATCCAAAACACGTTGTAAGGATGTGGTAGGATAAGGAACTTTTAGAAGGCAACTTATAAAAAAAAAAATAGTTTTTTAAGAGGGAATCAACTTTTAAGAGCATTTTGAAATCATTCGTGTTGAATTCTTTGTTTGCCAAAACTCGTCAACGAATTTTCATAATTCCTAAAGAATTTCTAGAGGGGATTTGACAGGATAAAATCCAACTTAAAAATGGCACATAAATAGGTGTCATTTCTAAATACCTCCTCACTTCTCACCATGCCTCTTCTTTGCCCTTGGTTCCTCCCTCTCTCTTTTCCCTAGTCAATGATAAAGAGATGTCGTGGTAGCAGCTCAGGCTGCCGCCGCCATAGGTACCAGGATTCTTATATCTCCTAAGAACATCGTTTTGGATTTTATGTTTTGATCTATGGTACACTCACGCACAAGATCCATAAGCTGGCGATCCACATTTTTCTGAAGACTTAAGCTAAAAAATTGAAAAAAAGAAAATCCTAGACACAAAAATGTGTAGTGTTTGCAGTTACCAGGACTAACGAGACTACATATTGCAAGTCATTTGCAGATATCACTCATTTTCTTTCTAAAAAACTATTCAAAATTTATGTGTAGTGTTTTGAATAAGAAGTTAAGCAAGAATTACACCTGGACCTCAATTTTCAAACAATAGATATGTTCAGTTTGGAAGATACATCGTAATCAAATTAATAAGGGACAGAAGTAGTCCCCTCATTCGAAAAATCAGCAATAATTTTCATGGGGTAATTAGGGGATCCTTAAAATTGGCGATCCAATTTTTTATTAATATTTTTAATTAAAAAATAATTTAAAAAATCTAGACTCAAGAAAGGATTTAAGAGAATAATCATACTTTATTTTTAAATTATGCTTTCTAATATTATATTTGTTGACTTTACTATTTTGTGAAAATTTTAATATCTTCTAAACATTTATTATGTACACAGTTTTATTTATAATGTACTCATAAATATATCTAATATCTTAATTTTATACATGATATAAATAATTTAAGTCCAATGTACCGCATACAGAATAGATAACGTATCACGTTCTTGTACCCGTACTACTAATTAAGATGTACATGGTTCTGGTAACTATTCCCTAGTTCGAATTCACCCACTCCCAATTATAAAAAAAAAATGCTAGGTTAGGATTTTCGTCCTACCACTATTTACTGGATATGATTTTGGTCTTAATTGCTTTAATAAGTTACTACAACTTTTAATGGTTAAAAGTCTCTTTCTTAATTTCATTTGTAACTGTGTAAGAAAATGCACGCCAGTGCTAGCTCAACGATGACATGACTATCATGCAGAGGGAATCTAACTCAGATTATCCCATCCAACTTTGGCTTTTGGTGCAAATAATTCCTCCCGCCTCTTGTGAAAGAGATATGTAATCCCTTCTTTCTGTTTCTTTTTCTCTCTTTCTGCCTCTTTCTCCCTAGTTTCTCATCTTTCCCCCTCAGTTTAATGATTTTTATTTTGAAGTTCTGTGTTCTTCAGAAGAAATTAACTGAGAAGGGGTGAAGTTGGGGAGTGAAATTGTCAGGACTTTTGTTAAGTTTTAACAGAAGAAATTGACGGAAAGACTTAATTGTGTAACTATTAGAAGATTTTATTTTGTAAGTGTAACTATTAGAAGTTGAAGGAGCATATTGAACCATTGAAAGATGTGTGACTAAAATAAAACTCACTAAATAGTTGTAGAGAGAAAATCATAATTTAGAATTCAATTATGTACATCTTCATATGTTAATTGTTTTAGGATATATAATTTGGCTCCTGACATCAGAAAAATTATTTTTTTAATGTCAAGTTCCATTTTTAGCAACATTAGAAGACAAAAAATTATCGGGTAAGAGTCATTATGAGCGTGGAAATATCATTTCCCTTTTATTTAGTAAATGGTATTGTCAGAACAGAAACTGTTAAAACTAGAGAAAAGCTTCTGAAATGATAAAATTATCCTCACACACCTCATCTCTCATCTCCTTCATAATTGGAGGTAATGTTTTCATTTCATATCATTTTGCTAGCTATGGCATTAACATTATCTGTTCTACGGCCATATTTGTTGCTGACGTTGCGTAGTTATCTACACTGTTCAACATGCCAACACACTCATGTCTTACAAATCTGAGTAAATGAGCTTTTAAAGGTAACTTATTTAAGGTATTCATTAATATTGCCTAATTTAAGCTTGCGGGCTAATTTAAAAAAATCTTGTTTATCTGATCACCCATTAATCTAGACCCTTTTTTTGATATATGGCAGCCTTTATAGGAATTAAGGTCATGCTAAATATGGTGTTAACTATGGGTACAGTCAACTGTTTTTTGAGATGATCCCAATTCTCTTTCCAAAAAGATTGAAATTCATTGTATCTAAATTTCTCAGCATCTACTCTTTTTTTTGTTGACCTACTTATGTTTTATAGTTCGTCAAATTTATATCAGATACTTCTAAAGAAAAAAAGAAACAATTTAAATATCAGATATACTTTTGTTAGATACATTTAACAGATACGTTTTTCTGACTTTAACCCTGTATTTAGATTAAGATTCTAATTTTGATGGCAGTTGCTTACCATAAATTAACTTTTGTTGCCATTTATGAATCGTAATTCAAACAAACGAATTGAAAAAAAAGTACCACAAGAAACCTTTGTTTGGTAAGTTACAGTAGTTGTTGGCTATGTCTGTGGGTCTTAACCGGGGTACCATCATTGAAATGAAAAAAAAATACCTAATTTTGTAGTTTATAAATACCGAAAAGATATGAAGAGAATATCTCCAGTTTATCATATAAAGATTTCTCTTTTTTCCCTCTCCGTTTGCTCTTTCTCTAAATTTTGTGAGCTTCGACTAAATATTTCGTTGTTGTCCTGTAGTTTTTATTCACGCTTATGAATTGTGAGAAGGCTCTCTTTGCTGAGTATAGTGAAAATGGTAAACTATTACCTGATGATGTCAGAGTTTTGGTCCTGGATGCTAATCCTACCTGTCTGACAATCATCTCAAAAATGCTTCGTAGGTCTGGATATAAAGGTATGTAGAGGAGAATATATTTTTTTCTTTTTATATTCTCCATGTCAACAATGTTATTGATTTGATGCTTATTGTTCTTTGTGCAACTTAGGAATGTATTTTCAATATTGTGAGAATTTGGTGGAAATTTATGAGAAATTAGCAAAAACAATATATTATTGCTACTAAATATCGAGGTTATCGGCCAAAAGCATTAAACTGTAAAATCCAACTCCTGGATTTAAGATCCATAAAGACTAACAGTGTTTGGGAGTTTAGTGGTGGAAAAAAAAAGGGGATGGGAAGGTTGGTTACGCTTCGCTTGTTTAGATGTTAAAACAAAAATGAGAGGGTAAAGTATTTTTCCTATGTTTGGTTAAAACGGGAGGGGGAAAGAAATTATTAAATTAATAAGTTTCGATAACTTCTCATATCTCCAAATTACAGGGTATGAAAAATATCCATTTATAGGGGATATACAAAAGCTTCCAAACAGGGTTATAATATCCAATCTCCTCTAACCCCTTCCATCCAAAACATGTTGTAAGGATGCGGTTGGATAAGGAACTTTTAGAAGGGAACATATAAAAAAATAGTTTTTTAAGAGGGAATTAACTTTTAAGAGCATTTTGAAATCATTCGTGTTGAATTCTTTGTTTGGAAAAACTCTACAAGGAATTTTCATAATTCCTAAAGAATTTCTAGAGAGGATTTGACAGGATAAAATCCACCTTAAAAATGACACATAAATAGGTGTCATTTCTAAATACCTCTTCACTTCTCACCCTGCCTCTTCTCTGCCCTTGGTTCCTCCCTCTCTCTTTTCCCTTGTCAATGACAAAAAGATGTCTTGATAGCAGCTCAGGCTGCCGCCGCCATAGTTACCAGGATTCCTATATCTCCTAAGAACATTGTTTTGGATTTTACGTTCCGATTTGTGGTACATTCGCACACAAGATCCCTAAGCTGGCGATCCACATTTTTCTTACAACTTAAGCAAAAATATTGGAGAAAAAAAGAAGAAAATCCTAGACACATAAAAGAGAAAAGATATTGCTCATACTTTATTTTTAAATTTATGTTCATTAACTTTATAATTTTGTCAAAACACATTTGATCTTCTTAGCTATTATTATGCACACAACTCTATTTAACATGTACTCATAAATACATTTAATATCGAAATTTTATACATTTGCTTATATCTAATAAATCATTTAAGTCTACTCCCAGTGTATCGTGTATGGGGTGGGTAACGTATCACGTTCTTATATTCATACTGCGAACCACGTGTAAAGACTTCCGGGTAACTCCGCAACCATGACCTACCAAGCAGCCACAACCTACTATATATAACTCGACCTGCACCGCCATAAGATCTCATCGAGTCCAATAACTCCACCACTCAAGGCCACAATCTGCTTATCCTGTTGGAAACCTAATCAAGTCTAATGAAATTTATGCAAGCATCTTTTCCTGTTTTAATGTCAGTGACTGAATATACCCCCCCCCCCCAAAACCCCAATCCCCCCAAAAAAAACAACCTAATTGGCTTTCATTTGCAGTCATGACTGCTAAACGAGGTGCTGACGCATTATGCATTATGCGGGAGAGAGAAGATGAACTTGACCTAGTTCTGGCAGAGTCTAAGCTGCCTGATATGGATAAATACGAGCTCCTTGAGACAATGGGGCAAATCTCTGAACTTCCTGTTGTTAGTGAGTAGCCTCTCAAGTTCGCTCTTTTCATAATTATTTGTTCACTATAATTATAACTGATTCTTTTTATGAAATTTGTTTCTGATGACTGTTCTATCCTTAATATAGTCATGTCTGGCGATGCAAATGACATTGACATGTTAGGCAGCCTGCATAAAGGAGCTACATTTCACTTTGTGAAGCCAATAACCATGAGCGATATAAAAAACCTTTGGCAATGTGCGTTCATAAATAAAAAAGATACATACTTAGCTGCTGAAGGTCATGAGTCAGATGAGAATATTGAGAGTCAGCCACTTATGAATGATGGGAAACAATGTCAGCAAAATGAAAAAAGAAAAGAACCAGAAGAGATGGACAGAAATGAACAAGATGATGATGATTCACCAGTCCTAAAGAAGCCAAAGCTATTTTGGACTAATGAGCTACATAACAGATTCTTGCAAGCTATTAGATTTCTAGGCATTGATAGTAAGTTGCTTAGTTTGACCGCTAAATAGATCTCTTTCTATTTTTCACAATGAATAATGGCTGATCTTATTCTGGATCTTTTCTCCAATTTAGGAGCTCATCCAAAGACAATACTTCAGTAAATGAACGTCCCTGGACTGAAGAAGGAAAATATATCAAACCATTTACAGGTTTGTTCTCTTTTCAGTACTGTTTCATTTTATTGAGGCATTGGACAGTATTTGGTTCTCATTTGCTCCAGCTGATCATTAGAAATCTTTGGAAATAAGAAATATCTTCACAGCATGACTGAAGGTATTTAATATCATATATGCTTTTGTCACATACACTTTTATCAAATAGTTTTACTGACTTTTGCGTTGTATTTAGCATTAAGACCCTAACTTTCATGGCAGTTGCATACCATAAATTAACTTTTGTTTCCATTTATGGACTGTAATTCAAACAAACAAACTGAAAAAAAAAAAGTGCCACGGGATACCTTTGTTTGGTAAGTTACAATAGTTGTTGGCTATGTCTGTGGGTTTAGCCCAACGGTTACACCTTCATTCATATGAGCGCAATCGGATTACCATCTTTGAAATGAAAAAATGCCTAATTTTGTTGTTTATAAATGCTGAAAAGATGTGCAAAGAATATCTCCAGTTTACCATATAAAGATTTCTCATTTTTCTCTCTTTCTTGCTCGCTTGATCTTTGTCTAAATTTTGTGAGCTTTGACTAATTATTTCATAGCTGTCTTGTGGTTTTTATTCACGCTCATGAATTGTGAGAAGGCTCTCTTCGCGGAATATAGTGAAAATAGTAAACTATTACCAGATGATGTCAACGTTTTGCTCTTGGATGCTGATCCTACCAGTCTGACAATCATCTCGAAAATGCTTCGTAGGTCTGGATATAAAGGTATGTAGTGGAGATTATACGTTTTTTCTTATATATTCCTCCTGCCTCCAATGTTATTGAATTGACATTTATTATTCTTTATGCAACTTAGGAATGTACTTTTAGTGTTTTGAGAATTTGGTGGATATGAGAAATTTGCAAAAACAATATACTACTGTTGCTAAATACTGAGGTTATTGGTCAAAAGTAATAAAGTGTAAAATCCTACTCCTGAAATTTAAGATTCATAAAGACTAACAGTGTTTGGGAGTTTAGCAGTGGAGAAAAAAAAGGATGGGAAGGTTGGTTACGTTTCCCTTGTTTAGATGTTATATAAAAATGGGAGGATAAAGGATTTTTCATATATTTGGTTAAAAGGGGAGGGGGAAAGAAATAGTTAAATTACCAAGTGTCGATAACCTCTCAAACCTTTGGAGTACGAATAATTGGCTTTTATAAGGGATACACAAAAAATTCCAAACAGGGTTATAATACCCAATCTCCTCCGATCCCTTCCATTCAAAGCACGTTGTAAGGATGTGCTTGGATAATGGACTTTTAGAAGGGAACTTATAAAAAAATTAGTTTTTTAAGAGAGAGTTAACTTTTAAGAGCATTTTGAAATCATTCATGTTGAATTTTTTGTTTGGCAAAACTCATCAAGGAATTTTCATAATTCCTAAAGAATTTTTAGAGGGGATTTGACAGGATAAAACCCTTGTTTAATATGACACATAAATAGGTGTCATTTCTAAATACCTCCTCACTTCTCGCCCTGCCTTTTCTCTTCCATTGGTTCCTCCCTCTCTCTCTTCTCTCGTCAATGACAAAGAGATGTCTTGGTAGTAGCTCCGGATCCTTATACCCCTGTGAACTTCGATATGGATCTTATGGTCATTTGTAGTACATTCGTGCATATGATCCCTAAGCTGGCGATCCACATTTTTCTTAAGACTTAAGTTAAAAAAATGAAAATCCTAGACACAAAAAAGGAATATCTTTTTTTGAGAGGCACAAAAAAGGAATAAGAGATTGCTCATACTTTATTTTTAAATTTATGTTTATTGATTTTACTATTTTGTCAAAACTCATTTGATCTTCTTAACTATTATTGTGCAGACAACTCTATTTAATTTGTACTCATAAATACATTTGATATCCAAATTTTATACATTTACTTATATATAATAAACTATTTAAGTTTAACCCCCATCGTATCGTGTATGGGGTGGGTAAAGTATCGTGTTCTTGCATTCATACTACGAACAACGTGTATAGAGTTCCTGGTAACTCCGCAACCATGACCTACCATGCAGCCGCAGCCTACTATATATAGCGCGACCTGCACCACCATCAGATCTCACCCAGTCCAATAACTCCACCACTGAAGACCAAAATCTACTCATCCACATGCTATCAATAATCTCATCTTTGTGATTGTCAATCGACGCACTTTATAAATTCCATATTTTTATCCAATTTAATTAAAATTCCTTCCTTTTTCTTCTTATATTGATCATTCAAAAATAAAATGAATACATATATAATGATGGCTTTTGGTGTTTCTTTGGTTGCTTTGGCACTTGTATTCTTAACAAGTTGATTCGTGGGTTCTGTTGTTTTTGTTTTAATGGAATAAACAGAAGGGTTGAGAAAGAATACCCTATGCAGGGGATTCAATCCTCTTCATTTTAAAATTCCCATTTAAACACAACTTTATAGTTTTCAACTCTTGGAAATTGATTTACATGTCCTTTTGGACACAGACACATTGCTTGATTACATAGATGATTTAGGTTTAGTTTTTGTGTTCCTTATTTCTCCTTTAGGGAAGACTATCAAAGGAAGCCTTGTTTAGAGTTCCTCGAAATTGAAACTTATTGGTCCTATAATGCTAGCGAGCCAGCACGATAAACATGAAGCTCCTCAAATCATAGAACGGCTAGATTGAACAAGAACCAGTCTGAGAGAACTGAGCATAGAAAAGGAGTTGGAAAATCTGATAATTCCTCTGAATCTGTGACGTTTGATTTGTTTCCCAGAAAATCTCAGTTATTTAAATGCATTTGTGCCAATATTTATCATTGCCCTTTCCTCAACCTGTTGGAAACCTAATCAAGTTTGATGAAATTTATGCAAGCATGTTTTCTGGTTTTAATATCAGTGACTCACTATACCCCCACCCCCAACCCAAAAAAAATAAATCATAATTCGCATTCATTTGCAGTCATGACTGCTAAACAAGCTACTGACGCATTGTGCATTATGCGGGAGAGAGAAAACGAACTTGACCTTGTTCTGGCAGAGTCTAACCTGCCTGATATGGATAAATATGAGCTCCTTGAGACAATGGGGCAAATCTCTGAACTTCCTGTTGTTAGTGAGTAGCCTCCCAAATTTTCTCTTTTCATCATTATTTGTTAACCTACTATAATTTTAATTGATTCTATTTATAAAATTTGTTTCTGATGACTCTTCCATCCTTAATATAGTCATGTCTGGCGATGCAAATGACATTGACATGTTAGGCAGCCTGCATAAAGGAGCTATATTTCACTTTGTGAAGCCAATAACCATGAGTGATATAAAAAACCTTTGGCAATGTATGTTCATAAATAAAAGAGATATATACTTAGCTGCTGAAGGTCATGAGTCAGATGAGAATATTGAGAGTCAACCACTTATGAATGATGGGAAACAATGTCAGCAAAATGAAAAAAGAAAAGAACCAGAAGAGATGGACAGAAATGAAGAAGATGATGATGATTCACACGTCCTAAAGAAGCCAAAGCTATTTTGGACAAATGAGCTACATAACAGATTCTTGCAAGCTATTAGATTTCTAGGCATTGATAGTAAGTTGCTTAGTTTGACCGCTAAATAGATCTCTTTCTGTTTTTCACAATGAATAATGACTAATCTTATTCTGGACCTTTTCTCCAATTTAGGAGCTCATCCAAAGACGATACTTCAGTATATGAACGTCCCTGGCCTGAAGAAGGAAAATATATCAAGCCATATACAGGTTTGTTCTCTGTTCAATACTGTTTAATTTTAATGAGGCATTGGACAGTATTTGGTTCTCATTTGCTCCAGCTCATCATTAGAATTCTTTGGAAATAAGAAATGTCTCCATGGCATGACTGAAGGTATTTAATATAAATGTTCATTTTGCAGAAATATTGTCTCTCATTAAAACGAGAACACGATACAATCCAAAAGACCATGAATGGAGATTATACTTTATCACATTTTGCCTCATACCATCCTTCAGCTACATTCAATTCACATGGAGGATTTATTCAATTCCCGTAGCTGCAATGCACAACGGCAACTTTTCAACCAGAAATGAAGGGCCACTTACTGAAGAATCTCAGTAGTTGCATGCCTACACCTTCCTTTGCATCTGCAGATTTCCTTAACCCCGTGGAGCACAGTTGTATTGATGCATTATATTCTAAAGTTGCAAAAATGAATCTGCCCATCAATCAGCTAGATTTGTCTAACCAGGAAGAAAGTTATACTGCGCTTAGGATCACTAATAGTGGGGAGTTGACAAGCTTTCAGCAGATGGGAAATTCTGATGGGCTGGAACTACTCAAGGGTGAAATGGCTCACTACAGTACTGGAGATTTCGGGCTTGAAAATTCAAAACACAAGCAAGCTTTGACGATTAATTCCGTACAAGAACAACAACAGCAGCAACATCGACCAATTCTTCTGCCACGTGTGTCACCACTGCCTCCACCACCACAACATGAACAAGAGGAACATGACATATTTGGGGCTGAATGAGTCAAACAGCGACAAATTCTTCTGCCACAGGTGTCACCACTGCCTCCACCACCACAACATAAACATGACATATTTGGAGCTGAAAGAGAAGAACTTGAAGAGTTGTTTGATTTGCCAAAAGGATCAGCTCAAGTGCTCCTTGATGAGAATATAAACGGTCACTTGTAGATCACTGTGTTTTCCAGACAGGTAAATTAGCTTCATATGATATTTTTCCCATTCTCCCTTTGTTTTGTTATCTTGAACGTTTCAGTAATAATTTTGAGTTGTTGTGGAGAGGCAAGTTCTAAATTGACACCTGTTCTCATGTAATACAGATAGCAATAATTCTGAATCATGAAGCTAAGTCTTGGGTGAATATCCAGAAGCCAAGGGACAGTGTTTAAATCACAGTGCTTTTCTCAGTTTGAGAAAATGGAAGTTTGGGTTTATGGTTTGTAGTTTAGCTGCTGAAGTTGTCAGATTCAGAAACTCTGTTTTTACTTGGACGGTGTTTCTTAATTTATTAAATAGTCTATTGAGAAAACTATTTATATAGTTTTTGGTATAAACAATTTATATTGGTGACGTTTGGGAAAGGATTTAAGTTAGCTTAAGTTCCGCTTGCATAAATCTCTTCAATCTTAAATTGCCTCAAAAAAAATTTAAACAAACTGAATTCAAGCTTGTTTAAATCCTTCCTCAAACATTGTCATAGTTGGTTACAGAGTTTAGAGAATGAATTTCCTATTCATTTTGTTATGACCTTATTTTTCTTTGGCTTTCTATATGTCAATTCTTTGACATGAATGTTTGCTTAAACTTGTTATGATGCAGTAAATTTTCTCTCTTGCATCATGGACAATGCTTTTTCTTACCCGATTAGCAGCCACATCTTCGCTTAAATTTGACTATGGTCCATGTAGTTTATTGATGATGAAAAACGAAAAGTACTTTGTTCCATGTCCTATGTGTGTGGCCATGTATGCTATGATTGGTAGGATAAATATGTAAGGAAAAAAGAATGGAAATTGCGTTTCTATTGTTTTGTAGAAAAGAAATGTGAGAGATGGGAGAAAAAAAAAATGAGAGGATTGATGTTTAAAAGATTCAATCCAAACCAACCTCTTTCATCGATGTGGGTTGGTTTGGCAATTTGACCATTTTTGTTGCTCACCCATAGTTCATACAAAGGTTTTGTTCGAGAATTTATATATAGTTGAGATTCTTTGCTATTGGTGCCTTTCATGGTGAATAATATACTACCTCGTTTACAAATTGAACTAATGGTTACTGTTAAGCCATATCTCTATACACATCTACTTCATTAAATAACATGACGCAATTATAATATAAATTTGATTTTAAAATGAAATGACATACTATTTCATAATGAAAAGTAGCAATCACGGAAAGTTCAAGAATTAAATATCTAAATTCCAGCAAAAACATCAACAACAAAAAAAGAAAGAATCTCTTAATATATCAATGAAATTATTTATTAATGAAAATAAAGGTATGTCCTTTTTGATATATAAGATTAAAAGATGGATAAAATGGAACAATTTTTATAAATTGGTAAATAAAATTGCATTTAGTTTATTTTTGTATTAAATATAAGATTGATAAAAATATTTCGTTAATATTTTATTTTTATTTTATTCTCATTTTAATCGAATATTTCAAACAAATACTTGAAACAGCAGTATGATTCAATAACTATCAAGATTAAAAAAAACAATGAAAGATTAAAAATAAATTGACAGAAGAGTTGGAACCAAGGGAAAAAACGCCTTGGGGCAAAAGCCTTGCGCACAAGCGATAAAACCCTCACCTTAAGTATTTGCTACTGAAATTATTGATCTCAATCTTATAATTTACAATGCTTTAACCAATCATACAAATTGACAATTTTTGTCAGAAAAATGTCATTTAACCAACCTCATGCTCACAATTAACGTGTTAATTTTCCTTTAATATTTTCTTTGACATCCAAACAACACAAAGAAAAAAGTCCCCTTTTATTTTTCTTTTCAATTTCCTTCGGAATTTTCATTCCTTCAATTATACTACTTGGTTTCGGTGGAAAAATTGGCTTCCCAGCATTTTCGGTTTTTAATTCTCTGTTTTTCTCCATTAATGCAGTTATGTATGCTAATGAGAATGAGGAAGAAATTGCTTTAGAAAGTCTTGATGGTCGTGTTGCCCATTATTTTGTAAAACCTTGGAGCATAGACAAAACTCAATCCCTCAGGCAGCATGTATTAACAAGGAGAGAAGGTAAAATGGTGGCAGCTGATCCATAGTCAATTTATGAAGAAAACTGAACAAAAGGAAGTAGGAAAAGATTATTCCTTACCCAGAAAGAAACAGAGGATAATATGGACAGATGAGTTGCATGAAATTTTTTTGAAAGCTATAAAACAATTAGAAGATTCAGAACCTGGAAGTAAGTCTTTTTCTCCGATAAAAAATGTTGCTCTTTCAATTTACCTCTATGTTTTCCTTTGTACATTCATGAAAAAGGGAATCGCAGAGTCTCTTATATGAAGAACTCGGAAATGATCACTAGGCTAAGAGATCTTGTTACCCTTATGGTTTTGGTGCATATATGTTCAATTTATCATCCCGAAATTTAGATTTTTGTCAAATCACCTGTATTTAAGGTAACAAAAACAATCAAATTATTAAAATTATCTCATTGAATTCATTACAATTTAAATGTTAATTATTCTAAAAAAATAAGACGAGAAAAAGATCAAATAAAAGTTTTTAAATTGCTAAACATTTTTCTTCTTATTCTTTTGAACTTAAAAAAAAAGAAGAGAGAATATTTTGAACCAAACCATAAGAGGGGTAATTGGACAAAAAACTAAATCTCGGAAGTAAATTGGACCAAACCATAACAGGCGATAAATTGGCATTACCCTTAAATTAAATTGCTAATGATTATTCAGTACTTTCTCTTTTATTTTTTTTTTGGTTTTATTTTGCATTCAAATGTTTTCCCTCAGAAAATACTTGATCTCACGAATGTCCCTGGACTAACGAGACTACATATTGCAAGTCATTTGCAGATATCACTCATTTTCTTTCTAAAAAAAATATTCAAAATTTATGTGTAGTGTTATGAATAAGAAGTTAAGCAAGAATTACACCTGGACCTCAATTTTCCAACTAAAGATATGTTCAATTTGGAAGAGACATAGTAATCACATTAATAAGGGACAAAAGCAATCCCCTCATTCAAAAAATCTGCAATCATTTTCATTGGATAATCATTCTCATTCTCAAGGTATTTTTTACATCAAATTGCTCCAAATACCAATTGAAATTAGAAGCCAGTGACAACAAAACTCTCACCATGTTCATCTTAGCTATTGGAGCAAATGTCTCTTGATAGTCCACACCATAGGTCTACGTGTATCCTTTCGCCATGAGTCTGGCTTTGTATCTTTCAAGAGAGCCATCTGACTTGTGTTTTATGGTAAACACCCACTTGCAGCCCACAACCTTTTTTCCAGATGGTAAGTCAACTATTTCCCACGTCTTGTTCTTCTCTAGTGCCTGCATTTCTTCACTTAAAGAATTTCTTCAATTCTCATTAGATAATGCCTCAAATAAAGTATTAGGAATATGAATAGAGTTTATATTGACTAGAAAGGTCTTATGTGAGGGTGAGAATTTCTCAAAAGAGACAAATTTTGCCAAATGATACAATGGGTGTTTTGTGCATTCTCTTGTGCCTTTCCTAATAGCAATTGGGAGATCATGATCTGGCGTTAATTGAGATTGGTCAAAAATTGTATTTACCTCATTCTCAGGATTAGGAGTTGAAGCTTGGACTGGCATGGGATTAGGATCCGAGTCTTTTCTCCTTGAATAAGCCTGCATAAATCGCATAGAGTCATGCATATATCTCATGGACCCACCCACAGTGGGTCCAATGTGGGAGAGTGTGGGTGTTGATACCGGCTGGAATGGTTCGGCCGATACAGGTGGGTCAGCTGGAGCTAATTCAGCTGGAATTACATCAGATGGGGCTGATGTTGACACTGGCTAGAATGGTTTGGCCTATACAGGTGGGTCATCTAGAGCTGGTTCAGCTGGAATTAGAGCTGGAGCTAGTTCGGCTGAAATTAGATCAGATGGGGATGATCCGATGGACACAACTGACTCACGAGTAGGTAGATCGAGCAGAAACAGATCTCTATCCTTATCTTCACTAAATGAAGTCTCCCCCTGAAGATAAGGATGATTAAAGTATGGTTTTGGTTCCTCAAAAGTGACATCTATGGAGACAAAGAATTTATATGTAGGTGGATGGTAGCATTTATATCCTTTCTGGGTAGACGAATAACCTACAAACACACACTTAAGAGCCCTTGGATCTAATTTTCCTCTGTTTCGACTATGAACATGGACAAAGGTAGTGCAACCGAAGATTCTTGGAGTGAGGTTATTTGTTGTACGAAGGTCGGGATAGAATTGAGACATTATTTCCATTGGTGACTTAAACCCTAGCATCCGAGAAGGTAGACTATTAATCATATAAGCAGCTGTGAGTACGGCTTCCCCTAATAGTGTTTTGGAACATTTTGGTGAAAGAGAAATGCACGGGCTGTGACTAGCAAGTGACCATTTTTCTTCTCCGCCACTCTGTTTTGTTGTGGAGTATCGACGCAAGAGGATTCATGGATGATTCCCTCTTTTTGAAAATATGGAGATAGAACTTGATTAAAATAATCCCTTGCATTGTCTGATCAAAATCTTTTGATTTTTACCTCAAATTGGTTTTGAATCATGTTGTGGAAGTTTGGGAGTACACTGCTTACATCTGATTTATGTTTAAGAAGAAAGATCCAAGAAACCCTAGTACAATCATCAATGAAATAGACAAACCTACGAGAATGAGACACATTTGGAACTGTAGAGGGCCCCCATATATCACTGTGAATCAAATAAAATGGAACTGGGCTTTTATTATTGATGATTGGAAAATGTACACTTTTGTGCTTTGCAAACTCACATATATCACAATGAAATTGTTCAACACCTAGACCTCTAAACAAAGTAGGAAACATAGTTTTCAAGATTCCAAAAGATGGATGACCTAGTCTAAAATGGTGGAGCCAAATGGTGTCTTTATTGGATGATGATAGAAATGAAAGAGATAAATTATTTTTGACTATATGTGACTTGCTTGGTTCATCAAGATAGTAGAGCCCATTTCTTTCCTTAGCAAGTCCAATCTTCTTCCTCGAAACCTGGTCTTGAAAAACACATTGAGAAGGATTAAAAAGTATATTACAATTCATATCATGTGTGAGCTTTTGAATGGATATTAAGTTGGTGGACAACTTTGGGACATGAAGAACATTTTTTAAAGTAAGAGAAGGACTTATATGAATATCTCCTAGACCAGCTACAGTAGTTAAAGAACTATCAGCAACTATTATTTTTTGATTGCTAGGACATGAAGAGTAGGTGCTAAAATTTAGTGAAGAATGAGTCAATGGTATGTGGCTCCTAAGTCAATGACCCATAAATTCTTGATAATTTCATCTGAGACATTTAGTCCTTGAGAAAATGAGAACTTACCTGAGAATGCAGGAGAGCATGAACCACTAGGTTTTTCCAGCGATCCCAGAAGTCCCCTTAGCTTCTCTACCTCCTCTATATTAACCATTCCTTGATCTGAACCAGGTTGATTCCTGGTGAAATAGGACTAATTTCGTTGTTGTCCCAGATTACATTGTTATCCTCCTTGGTTTCCCCACTTTAGATAATTCTTCTCATTCAGCCTGTACGCTGCTTGAATATTCTGCAGATCACCTGAAGTCAGATGATTGGGAACTTCTGTGGGCAGGGTGGTGTTTTCAGCTATGGTGGGTTATTGATGAAGAAGAAGGCAAGATTAGAGGGAAGAAAAAAATGGCGATAAAGGCCAGAGGTATTGTCAGCTATGAAGGCAAAAATAGATGAAGCGATGAAGGCTTTGGAATTTTCAGAAAAAAAAACCCTAAATCTCTGTTACCACGTAAACTTTCAGAAAAAATGAATATCTGATGTATTGAATATGAGGCCTTTTTCAGCTATATGTACAGAATAATCTTAGCTAATTACAAGGAGATAATTGAGAGATGAGATAAATAAGAAAACTAACTCCTAGAAAATAGAAACAAAGTTATTTAGTAGGATTCTATCTTTTCCAACATTGATCAAAGCATGTTTCACTTAGATCATGATAAATTCCACTTTCGAGGTCATCAACTATCAAAAAACAGGATAAAAGTGCATTAAAAATTGTAGGAAAGAGGGAGAGAATTCGATTAACATGAACAAATATTCTTGAGGGTATAATTTGGGCTTCAAGGCTCCATTCTGGGAAATGATATTTTTGGTTTGACGTAACTTTTTGAAACCTAGTTTGTGGCAAATTTTCAAAGGGCATGACCATCGTAACTATTTTAGCGAAAATGCACAAAAACCGTAAGCCTTTGGAATTGGCCAACTTATACCAAAATTTTATTTTTCTAGACCTTCCCTTTTTTAATTTGGACCAAAGCATATTTTACATAGATCATGTTTAATTCAACTTTCAAGGCCTCTAACCCTAAAAAAAGGATAAAAGTGTATTACAAATTGTAGGATAGGGGAAGAGAATTCTATTAACACGAGTAACAGTTTTTTACTGTATAATTTGGTCTTCAGGGCTCCCTTTTGGGAAATGACCTTTTTGGTTTTGATGTAACTTTTTGAAACCTAGTTTGTGGCAAGTTTTCAAAGTAAATTAGCATCGTAACTATTTTAGAGAAAATGCACAAAAAACTTGCGCTACCTTAAAAAATGATCTGTTTCTACCATAATTTAATTTTCTAGACCATCCCTTTTTCAGTTGGACCAAAGTATATTTCATTTGGATCATATTTAATTCCACTTTCAAGGCCCACAAATCTTAAAAAATTGGATAAAAGTGCATTAAAAATTGAAAGAAAGAGGGAAAAAATTGGATTAACATGAGCAAAACTTCTTGTGGGTATAATTTGGCCTTCAGGGCTCCTTTTTAGGAATTGATCTTTTTGGTTTAGACCTAACTTTTTTAAACTTAATTCATGACAAATTTTTAAAGGAAATAACCATTGTAACTATTTTAGAGAAAATGCATGAAAAACGTGATCTATAACCTTCGAAAATTGCCAATTTATTTTAAAATTTGATTTTTCTAGACCTTCACATTTTTAACTTGGACCAAATTTCATTTCACATAGGTCATGAAAAATATCATTTTTGAGATAAACAACCATAAAAAATAGGATAAAAGTGCATTATAAATTGTAGGAAAGAAGGAGATAATTGGATTAACATGAGTAAAATCTCATGAGGGTATAATTTAACCTTCAGGGCTTCGTTTTAGGAAATGATCTTTTTGTTTTTGATGTAACTTTTTGAAACCTAGTTCATGGCAAATTTTGAAAGGAAATGACCATCTTACTTTAGAAAATTTTTGATTTATTCAAATTTTTGATTTTTCCATACCTTCCCATTTTTAACTTGGACCAAAGCATATTTCACATAGATCATGTTTAACAAGATAAAAGTGCATTACAAATTGAAGGAAAGAGGGACAAAATTAGATTAACACGAACAAAAGTTCTTATGGGTATAATTTGGCCTTCAGGGCTCCGTTTAGGAAATGATCCTTTTGGTTTAGAACTAAATTTTTTAAACTTAGTTCGTGACAAATTTTTAAAGGAAATGACCATCATAAGTATTTTAGCGAAAATGCAAAAAAAAAAAAAAAAACGTGAGTTATAACATTCGAAAATGACAAATTTATTCTAAAATTTGATTTTTCTAGACCTTCCCATTTTTAACTTAGACCAAAGTGCATTTCATATAGGTCATGATAGATATCACTTTCAAGATCACCCTCCATAAAAAAAAAAAAAAAAAAGATAAAAGTGCATTAGAAATTGTAGGAAAGAGAGAGAGAATTGGATTAACACGAGCAAAAGTTCTTGAGGATATAATTTAGCATTCAGGGTTCCGTTTTAGGAAATGATCTTTTTGGGTTTAATGTAACTTTTTGAAACCTAGTTCATGACAAATTTTTAAAAGAAATGACCATCCTAAGTATTTTAGCGAAAATGGACAAAAAACTTGAGCTATAACTTTCCAAAATTTTCAATTTATACTAAAATTTGATTTTTCTAGACCATCCTATTTTTAACTTGGACTAAAGTGTATTTCCCTTAGATCATGATAATTTCCACTTTTGAGGTCACCAGACCTAAAAAAAGAGTATAAAAGTGCATTGCAAATTGTTAGAAAATGGGTGAGAATTGGATTAACACGATTAAAACTTTTTGAGGGTATAATTTAGTCTTCTAGGACCGTTTTAGTAAATGATCTTTTTTGGTTTTGACGTAACTTTTTGAAACCTAGCTTGTGGTTAATTTTCAAAGAATATCACCATCGTAACTATTTTAGCGAAAATGTACAAGAAACATGAGTTAAAACCTTCATAAATGGCTAGTTTGTACCAAAATTTTATTTATCTAGACCTTCCCCTTTTTAACTTGGACCAAAGTGCATTTCACTTAGATCCTGTTTAATTCAAATTTTGAGGCCACCAATACTCAAAAAATAGGATAAAAGTGCATTACAAATTGTAGGGAAGTGGGAGAGAATTTGATTAACACGAGCAAAACTTCTTGAGCGCATAATTTGGCCTTCAGGACTCCGTTTTGGGAAATGATCTCTTTGGTTTTGACATAACTTTTTGAAACCTAGTTTGTGGTAAATTTTCAAAGTACATGACCATATTAAATATTTTATCCAAAATTCACAAAAAAAACGTGAGTATATATAACCTTCGAAAATGGCCACTTTATACCAAAATTTTATTTTTCTAGACCTTCCCATTTTTAACTTGGACCAAAGCATATTTTACTTAGATCATGTTTAATTCAACTTTCGAGGCCACAAAAAATCAAAAAATAGGATAAAGTGCATTATAAATTGTAAGAAAGAGGGAAAGAATTGGATTAAAATAAAACTCACTAAATAGTTGTAGGTTGAAAATCATATTTTAGAATTCAATTATTTACATATGCATATGTTAATTGTTTTAGGATATATAATTTTATTTGGGTAGCTCTATTTACACGCTGAATTTGGCTCCTGTCACCTGAAAAATCGTTTTTTTAATGTCTAGTTTTATTTTTAGTAACATTAGAAGACAAAAAATTATTGGGTAAGAGTCATTATGAGTGTGGAAATAACATTTTTCTTTTATTTAGTGAATGGTATTGCTAGAGAAAAAACTGTGAGCAGAAACTGTTAATGCTAGAGAAAAGCTTTTGAAGTGATAAAATTACCCTCACACCACTCATCTCTCATCTACTTCATAATTGGAGGTAATTTTTTCATTTCATATCATTTTGCTAAGGCATTAGCATTATCGGCTCTAGCAATATCACCCGCCATATTTGCTGTTGACTTTTCATAGTTATTTATAGGGATGGAAAAGTATTCGCCTTCGAGGAAGCTTCGGAATTCTTCGACTCGTTGGGGATGGGTATGAATGGGATTTTATCCCCACATGACCGGGATGAAGGGAGCAGTCTTCGCCCTGCAAAATCTCCGTCTCTGTCCCTTATTACATTAGGTTTTATGTTTTATATAAATATATTAAATAAACTTGATAATAGTGAAGACTTTTTAAGAAATTTTGACAAAGAGGTTGCAATTGAGAATGAGAGTAGCATACATGTCAAAACTGAGTTAGACCAGTACTTAGAGGAGAAAGTATTGCCAAGGAGTGGAGATTTTGATATATTGGCTTGGTGGAAGACCAATGGAATCAAGTATCTTACTTTGCAGATGATGGCTAAAGATATTTTAGCTATTCTAGTTTCTATTGTGGCCTTTGAATCTGTTTTTTTAGTACTGGTGGTAGGTTGGTAACTCCGCATCATAGTAGGCTTCCACCCAATACCTTGGAGGCCTTAATGTGTTCCCAAAATTGGTTGTGGAACGAAATAAAAGGTAATAAAATTATTATTTTGGTGTTAATTATTTTTTTAAGATCATATATATCATTGAACATTACTCTATTTATTATGCTTATTAGTTTTTTTTCCTTGACTAGGTGGTTCAAAGGAGAATAATGCTAATGATATATTTTGTTGCACCATTGAGTATGATTCAAATGTTGAGGAGGTATATTATTTTGATACATTTTGAGATTATGTATTCTTTTTAGTATATGTTTCTTAATTATTACAATTTTAGTTCATATAAGATTAGTGATTGAGTTTTTGTTTTATTTTTTGTAAAGGTATGTAGTGGAGATTATATTTTTTTTCTTTTTATATTCTCAATGTCGACGATGTTATGATTTGATGTTTATTGTTCTTTGTGCAACTTAGGAATTTACTTTCAATACTGTGAGAATTTGGTGGAAATTTATGAGAAATTAGCAAAAAACAATATATTACTATTGCTAAATACTGAGGTTGTTGGTCAAAAGTATTAAATATTAAAATCCTATTCCTGGAATCCGAGATCAATAAAAACTGTGTGGGAGTTTGTTGGTGGGGGGATGGGAAGGTTGGTTACCTTTCCATTGTTTAGATGTTAAAATAAAAATGCGAGGGTAAAGTATTTTTCCTATGTTTGGTTAAAAGGCGAAGGAAAAAGAAATATTAAATTAATAAGTTTTGATAACCTCTCGTATCTTCAAATTAGAGGATATAAAAAATTAACGTTTATAGGGAATATACAAAAACTTCCAAACAGGTTTATAATACCTAATCTCTTCCAACTCCTTCCATCCAAAATACGTTGTAAGGATGTGATAGGATAAGGAACTTTTAGAAGGGAACTTATAACAAAAATAGTTTTTAAGAGGAAATTAACTTTTAAGAGCATTTTGAAATCATTCGTGTTGAATTCTTTGTTTGGCAAAACACGTCAAGGAATTTTCATAATTCCTAAAGAATTTCTAGAGGGGATTTGACGGGATAAAATCCACCTTAAAAATGGCACATAAATAGGTGTCATTTCTAAATACCTCCTCACTTCTCACCATGCCTCTTCTCTGCTCTTGGTTCCTCCCTCTCTTTTTTCCCTAGTCAATGATAAAGAGATGTCTTGGTAGCAGCTCAGGCTGCCACCGCCATAGTTACCATGATTCTTATATTTCCTAAGAACATCGTTTTGGATTTTATGTTTTGATCTAGGGTACACTCGCGCACAAGATCCATAAGCTAGCGATCCACATTTTTCTGAAGACTTAAGCTAAAAAATTGAAAAAAAGAAAATCCTAGACACAAAAATGTGTAGTGTATGCAGTTACCAGGACTAACGAGACTACATATTGCAAGTCATTTGCAGATATCACTCATTTTCTTTCTAAAAAACTATTCAAAATTTATGTGTAGTGTTTTGAATAAGAAGGTAAGCAAGAATTACACCTGGACCTCAATTTTCCAACTAAAGATATGTTCAATTTGGATGATACATCGTAATCAAATTATTAAGGGACAGAAGCAGTCCCTTCATTCGAAATATCTGCAATAATTTTCATGGGGTAATCAGGGGATCCCTAAAATTGGCGATCCAATTTTTTATTAAGATTTTTAATTAAAAAACAATAAAAAATCTAGACTCAAGAAAGGATTTAAGAGAATAATTATACTTTGTTTTAAAATTATGCTTTCTAATATTATATTTGTTGACTTTATTATTTTGTGAAAATTTTAATATCTTCTAAACATTTATTATGCACACAGTTTTATTTATAATGTACTCATAAATATATCTAATATCTTAATTTTATACATGATATAAATAATTTAAGTCCAACGTACCACATACGGAATGGATAACGTATCACGTTCTTGTACCCGTACTACTAATTAAGATATACATGGTTCTGGTAACTATTCCCTAGTTCGAATTCGTCCTACAACTATTTACTGGATATGATTTTGGTCTTAATTGCTTTAATAAGTTACTACAACTTTTAATGGTTAAAAGTCTCTTTCTTAATTTCATTTGTAACTGTGTAAGAAAATGCACACCATTGCTAGCTCAACGATGACATGACTATCATGCAGAGGGAATCTAACTCGGATTATCCCATCCAACTTTGGCTTTTGGTGCAAATAATTCCTCCCGGCTCTTGTGAAAGAGATATGTAATCCCTTCTTTCTGTTTCTTTTTCTCTCTTTTTGTCTCTTTCTCCCTAGTTTCTCATCTTCCCCCCTCAGTTTAATGATTTTTATTTTGAAGTTCTATGTTCTTCAGAAGAAATTAACTGAGAAGGGGTGAAGTTGGGGAGTGAAATTGTCGGGACTTTTGTTAGGTTTTAACAGAAGAAATTGACGGAAAGACTTAATTGTGTAACTATTAGAAGATTTTATTTTGTAAGTGTAACTATTAGAAGTTGAAGGAGCATATTTGAACCATTGAAAGATGTGTGACTAAAATAAAATTCACTAAATAGTTGTAGAGAGAAAATCATAATTTAGAATTCAATTATGTACATCTTCATATGTTAACTGTTTTAGGATATATAATTTGGCTCCTGACATCAGAAAAATTGTTTTTTTTTATGTGAAGTTCTATTTTTAGCAACATTAGAAGACAAAAAATTATCGGGTAAGAGTCATTATGAGCGTGGAAATATCATTTCCCTTTTATTTAGTAAATGGTATTGTCAGAACAGAAACTGTTAAAACTAGAGAAAAGCTTCTGAAATGATAAAATTATCCTCACACACCTCATCTCTCATCTCCTTCATAATTGGAGGTAATGTTTTCATTTCATATCATTTTGCTAGCTATGGCATTAACATTATCTGTTCTCCGGCTATATTTGTTGCTGACGTTGCATAGTTATCTACATTGTTCAACATGCCAACACACTCATGTCTTACAAATCTGAGTAAATGAGCTTTTAAAGGTAACTTATTTAAGGTATTCATTAATATTGCCTAATTTAAGTTTGCGGGCTATTTTAAAAAAATCTTGTTTATCTGATCACTCATTAATCTAGACCCTTTTTTTGATATATGGCAGCCTTGATAGGAATTAAGGTCATGCTAAATATGGTGTTAACTATGGGTACAGTCAACTGTTTTTTGAGATGATCCCAATTCTCTTTCCAAAAAGATTGAAATTTATTGTATCTAAATTTCTCAGCATCTACTCTTTTTTTTGTTGACCTACTTATGTTTTATAGTTCGTCAAATTTATATCAGATACTTCTAAAGAAAAAAAGAAACAATTTAAATATCAGATATACTTTTGTCAGATACATTTAACAGATACGTTTTTCTGACTTTAACCTTGTATTTAGATTAAGATTCTAATTTTGATGGCAGTTACTTACCATAAATTAACTTTTTTTGCCATTTGTGAATTGTAATTCAAACAAACAAATTGAAAAAAAATAACCACAAGAAACCTTTGTTTGGTAAGTTATAGTAGTTGTTGGCTATGTCTGTGGGTCGTAATCGGGGTACCATCATTGAAATGAAAAAAAAAAAACCTAATTTTGTAGTTTATAAATACCAAAAAGATATGAAGAGAATATCTCCAGTTTATCATATAAAGATTTCTCTTTTTTCTCTCTCCGCTTGCTCTTTCTCAAAATTTTGTGAGCTTCGACTAAATATTTCATTGTTGTCGTTTAGTTTTTATTCACGCTCATGAATTGTGCGAAGGCTCTCTTTGCTGAGTATAGTGAAAATGGTAAACTATTACCTGGTGATGTCAGAGTTTTGGTCTTGGATGCTAATCCTACCTGTCTGACAATCATCTCGAAAATGCTTCGTAGGTCTGGATATAAAGGTATGTAGAGGAGATTATATTTTTTTCTTTTTATATTCTCCATGTCAACAGTGTTATTGATTTGATGCTTATTGTTCTTTGTGCAACTTAGGAATGTACTTTCAATATTGTGAGAATTTGGTGGAAATTTATGAGAAATTAACAAAAACAATATATTATTGCTACTAAATATCGAGGTTATCGGCCAAAAGCATTAAACTTTAAAATCCAACTCCTGGAATTTAAGATCCATTAAGACTAACAGTGTTTGGGAGTTTAGTGGTGGAAAAAAAAAAAGGGGATGGGAAGGTTGGTTACGCTTCGCTTGTTTAGATGTTAAAAAAAAATAAGAGAGTAAAGTATTTTTCCTATGTTTGGTTAAAAGGGGAGCGGGAAAGAAATTATTAAATTAATAAGTTTCGATAACTTCTCATATCTCCAAAGTACAGGGTATGAAAAATATCCGTTTAAAGGGGATATACAAAAGCTTCCAAACAGGGTTATAATATCCAATCTCCTCTAACACCTTCCATCCAAAACATGTTGCAAGGATGCGGTTGGATAAGGAACTTTTAGAAGGGAACATATAAAAAAGTAGTTTTTTAAGAGGGAATTAACTTTTAAGAGCATTTTGAAATCATTCGTGTTGAATTCTTTGTTTGGAAAACTCGACAAGGAATTTTCGTAATTCCTAAAGAATTTCTAGAGAGGATTTGACAGGATAAAATCCACCTTAAAAATGACACATAAGTAGGTGTCATTTCTAAATACCTCTTCACTTCTCACCCTGCCTCTTCTCTGCCCTTGGTTCCTCCCTCTCTGTTTTCCCTTGTCAATGACAAAAAGATGTCTTGATAGCAGCTCAGGCTGCCGCCGCCATAGTTACTAGGATTCCTATATCTCCTAAGAACATTGTTTTGGATTTTATGTTCTGATTTGTGGTACATTCGCACACAAGATCCCTAAGCTGGCGATCCACATTTTTGTTACGACTTAAGAAAAAAAATTGGAGAAAAAAAAAAGAAAATCCTAGACACATAAAAGGGAAAAGATATTGCTCATACTTTATTTTAAAATTTATGTTCATTAACTTTATAATTTTGTCAAAACACATTTGATCTTCTTAGCTATTATTATGCACACAACTCTATGTAACATGTACTCATAAATACATTTAATATCAAAATTTTATACATTTGCTTATATATAATAAATCATTTAAGTCTACTCCCAGTGTATCGTGTATGGGGTGGGTAACGTATCACATTCTTATATTCATACTGCGAACCACGTGTAAAGAGTTCCAGGTAACTCCGCAACCATGACCTACCAAGCAGCCACAACCTACTATATATAACTCGACCTGCACCGCCATCAGATCTCATCGAGTCCAATAACTCCACCACTCAAGGCCACAATCTGCTCATCCTGTTGGAAACCTGATCAAGTCTAATGAAATTTATGCAAGCATCTTTTCCTGTTTTAATGTCAGTGACTGAATATACCCCCCCCCCCCCAAAACCCCAATCCCCCCAAAAAAAACAACCTAATTGGCTTTCATTTGCAGTCATGACTGCTAAACGAGGTGCTGACGCATTGTGCATTATGCGGGAGAGAGAAGATGAACTTGACCTAGTTCTGGCAGAGTCTAAGCTGCCTGATATGGATAAATACGAGCTCCTTGAGACAATGGGGCAAATCTCTGAACTTCCTGTTGTTGGTGAGTAGCCTCTCAAGTTCGCTCTTTTCATCATTATTTGTTCACTATAATTATAACAGATTCTTTTTATGAAATTTGTTTCTGATGACTCTTCTATCCTTAATATAGTCATGTCTGGCGATGCAAATGACATTGACATGTTAGGCAGCCTGCATAAAGGAGCTACATTTCACTTTGTGAAGCCAATAACCATGAGCGATATACAACACCTTTGGCAATGTGTGTACATAAATAAAAAAGATACATACTTAGCTGCTGAAGGTCATGAGTCAGATGAGAATATTGAGAGTCAGCCACTTATGAATGATGGGAAACAATGTCAGCAAAATGAAAAAAGAAAAGAACCAGAAGAGATGGACAGAAATGAAGAAGATGATGATGATTCACCAGTCCTAAAGAAGCCAAAGCTATTTTGGACTAATGAGATACATAACAGATTCTTGCAAGCTATTAGATTTCTAGGCATTGATAGTAAGTTGCTTAGTTTGACCACTAAATAGATCTCTTTCTATTTTTCACAGTGAATAATGGCTGATCTTATTCTGGATCTTTTCTCCAATTTAGGAGCTCATCCAAAGACAATACATCAGTATATGAACGTCCCTGGACTGAAGAAGGAAAATATATCAAGCCATTTACAGGTTTGTTCTCTGTTCAATACTGTTTCATTTTATTGAGGCATTGGACATTATTTGGTTCTCATTTGCTCCAGCTCATCATTAGAAATCTTTGGAAATAAGAAATATCTTCACGGCATGACTGAAGGTATTTAATATCATATATGCTTTTGTCACATACACTTTTATCAAATAGTTTTACTGACTTTTGCGTTGTATTTAGCATTAAGACCCTAACTTTCATGGCAGTTGCATACCATAAATTAACTTTTGTTTCCATTTATGGACTGTAATTCAAACAAACAAACTGAAAAAAAAAAAAGTGTCACGGGATACCTTTGTTTGGTAAGTTACAATAGTTGTTGGCTATGTCTGTGGGTTTAGCCCAACGGTTACACCTTCATTCATATGAGCGCAATCGGATTACCATCTTTGAAATGAAAAAATGCCTAATTTTGTTGTTTATAAATGCTGAAAAGATGTGCAAAGAATATCTCCAGTTTACCATATAAAGATTTCTCATTTTTCTCTATTTCTTGCTCGCTTGATCTTTGTCTAAATTTTGTGAGCTTTGACTAATTATTTCATAGCTGTCTTGTGGTTTTTATTCACACTCATGAATTGTGAGAAGGTTCTCTTCGCGGAATATAGTGAAAATAGTAAACTATTACCAGATGATGTCAACGTTTTGCTCTTGGATACTGATCCTACCTGTCTGACAATCATCTCGAAAATGCTTCGTAGGTCTGGATATAAAGGTATATAGTGGAGATTATACATTTTTTCTTATATATTCCTCCTGCCTCCAATGTTATTGAATTGACATTTATTATTCTTTATGCAACTCAGGAATGTACTTTTAGTGTTTTGAGAATTTGGTGGAAAATTATGAGAAATTTGCAAAAACAATATACTACTGTTGCTAAACACTGAGGTTATTGGTCAAAAGTAAAAAAGTGTAAAATCCTACTCCTGGAATTTAAGATCCATAAAGACTAACAGTGTTTGGGAGTTTAGCAGTGGAGAAAAAAAAGGATGGGAAGGTTGGTTACGTTTCCCTTGTTTAGATGTTATATAAAAATGGGAGGATAAAGGATTTTTCATATATTTGGTTAAAAGGGGAGGGGGAAAGAAATAATTAAATTACTAAGTGTCGATAACCTCTCAAACTTTTGGAGTACGAATAATTGGCTTTTATAAGGGATATACAAAAACTTCCAAACAGGGTTATAATACCCAATCTCCTCTGACCCCTTCCATTCAAAACACGTTGTAAGGATGTGGTTGGATAATGGACTTTTAGAAGGGAACTTATAAAAAAATTAGTTTTTTAAGAGGGAGTTAACTTTTAAGAGCATTTTTAAATCATTCATGTTGAATTCTTTGTTTGGCAAAACTCATCAAGGAATTTTCATAATTCCTAAAGAATTTTTAGAGGGGATTTGACAGGATAAAACCCTTGTTTAATATGACACATAAATAGGTGTCATTTCTAAATACCTCCTCACTTCTCGCCCTGCCTTTTCTCTTCCATTGGTTCCTCCCTCTCTCTCTTCTCTCGTCAATGACAAAGAGATGTCTTGGTAGTAGCTCCGGCTCCTTATACCCCTGTGAACATCGATATGGATCTTATGGTCATTTGTAGTACATTCGTGCATATGATCCCTAAGCTGTCGATCCACATTTTTCTTAAGACTTAAGTTAAAAAAATGAAAATCCTAGACACAAAAAAGGAATATCTTTTTTTGAGAGGCACAAAAAAGGAATAAGAGATTGCTCATACTTTATTTTTAAATTTATGTTTATTGATTTTACTATTTTGTCAAAACTCATTTGATCTTCTTAACTATTATTGTGCAGACAACTCTATTTAATTTGTACTCATAAATACATTTAATATCTAAATTTTATACATTTACTTATATATAATAAACCATTTAAGTTTAACCCCCATCGTATCGTGTATGGGGTGGGTAACGTATCGCGTTCTTGAATTCATACTGCGAACAACGTGTATAGAGTTCCTGGTAACTCCGCAACCATGACCTACCATGCAGCCGCAGCCTACTATATATAACGCAACCTGCACCGCCATCAGATCTCACCCAGTCCAATAACTCCACCACTCAAGGCCACAATCTGTTCATCCACATGCTATCAATAATCTCATCTTTGTGATTGTCAATCTACGCACTTTATAAATTCCATATTTTTATCCAATTTAATTAAAATTCCTTCCTTTTTCTTCTTATACCGATCATTCAAAAATAAAATGAATACATATATAATGATGGCTTTTGGTGTTTCTTTGGTTGCTTTGGCACTTGTATTCTTAACAAGTTGATTCGTGGGTTCTGTAGTTTTTGTTTTAATGGAATAAACAGAAGGGCTGAGAAAGAATACCCTATGCAGGGGATTCAATCCTCTTCATTTTAAAATTCCCATTTAAACACAACTTTATAGTTTTCAACTCTTGGAAATTGATTTACATGTCCTTTTGGACACAGACACATTGCTTGATTACATAGATGGTTTAGGTTGTGTTCCTTATTTCTCCTTTAGGGAAGACTATCAAAGGAAGCCTTGTTTAGAGTTCCTCAAAATTGAAACTTATTGGTCCTATAATGCTAGCGAGCCAGCACGATAAACACGCAGCTGCTCAAATCATAGAACGGCTAGATTGAACAAGAACCAGTCTGAGAGAACTGAGCATAGAAAAGGAGTTGGAAATCGGATAATTCCTCTGAATCTGTGACGTTTGATTTGTTTCCCAGAAAATCTCAGTAATTTAAATGCATTTGTGCCAATATTTATCATTGCCCTTTCCTCAACCTGTTGGAAACCTAATCAAGTCTGATGAAATTTATGCAAGCATGTTTTCTGGTTTTAATATCAGTGACTCACTATACCCCCCCCCCCCCCCAACCCAAAAAAAAAAAAATCATATTTGGCATTCATTTGCAGTCATGACTGCTAAACAAGCTACTGACGCATTGTGCATTATGCGGGAGAGAGAAGACGAACTTGACCTTGTTCTGGCAGAGTCTAACCTGCCTGATATGGATAAATATGAACTCCTTGAGACAATGGGGCAAATCTCTGAACTTCCTGTTGTTAGTGAGTAGCCTCCCAAATTTGCTCTTTTCATCATTATTTGTTAACCTACTATAATTTTAATTGATTCTTTTTGTGAAATTTGTTTCTGATGACTCTTCCATCCTTAATATAGTCATGTCTGGCGATGCAAATGACATTGACATGTTAGGCAGCCTGCATAAAGGAGCTATATTTCACTTTGTGAAGCCAATAACCATGAGTGATATAAAAAACCTTGGGCAATGTGTGTTCATAAATAAAAGAGATACATACTTAGCTGCTGAAGGTCATGAGTCAGATGAGAATATTGAGAGTCAACCACTTATGAATGATGGGAAACAATGTCAGCAAAATGAAAAAAGAAAAGAACCAGAAGAGATGGACAGAAATGAACAAGATGATGATGATTCACCAGTCCTAAAGAAGCCAAAGCTATTTTGGACAAATGAGCTACATAACAGATTCTTGCAAGCTATTAGATTTCTAGGCATTGATAGTAAGTTGCTTAGTTTGACCGCTAAATAGATCTCTTTCTGTTTTTCACAATGAATAATGGCTAATCTTATTCTGGACCTTTTCTCCAATTTAGGAGCTCATCCAAAGACAATACTTCAGTATATGAACGTCACTGCACTGAAGAAGGAAAATATATCAAGCCATTTACAGGTTTGTTCTCGGTTCAATACTGTTTAATTTTAATGAGGCATTGGACAGTATTTGGTTCTCATTTGCTCCAGCTCATCATTAGAATTCTTTGGAAATAAGAAATGTCTCCATGGCATGACTGAAGGTATTTAATATAAATGTTCATTTTGCAGAAATATCGTCTCTCATTAAAACGAGAACACGATACAATCCAAAAGACCATGAATGGAGATTATACTTTATCACATTTCGCCTCATACCATCCTTCAGCTACATTCAATTCACATGGAGGATTTATTCAATTCCCGGAGCTGCAATGCACAGCAGCAACTTTTCAACCAAAAATGGAGGGCCACTTACTGAAGAATCTCAGTAGTTGCATGCCTACACCTTCCTTTGCATCTGCAGATTTCCTTAAGCCCGTGGAGCACAGTTGTATTGATGCATTAAATTCTAAAGTTGCACAAATGAATCTGCCCATCAATCAGCTAGATATGTCTAACCAGGAAGAAAGTTATGCTGCGCTTAGGATCACTAATAGTGGGGAGTTGACAAGCTTTCAGCAGATGGGAAATTCTGATGGGCCGGAACTACTCAAGGGTGAAATGGCTCACTACTGTACAGGAGATTTCGGGCTTGAAAATTCAATACACAAGCAAACTTTGACGATTAATTCCGTACAAGAACAACAACAGCAGCAACATCGATCAATTCTTCTGCCACGGGTGTCACCACTGCCTCCACCACCACAACATGAACAAGAGGAACATGACATATTTGGGGCTGAACGAGTCAAACAGCGACAAATTCTTCTGCCACAGGTGTCACCACTGCCTCCACCACCACAACATAAACATGACATATTTGGAGCTGAAAGAGAAGAACTTGAAGAGTTGTTTGATTTGCCAAAAGGATCAGCTCAAGTGCTCCTTGATGAGAATTTAAACGATCTCTTGTAGATCACTGTGTTTTCCAGACAGGTAAATTAGCTTCATATGATATTTTTCCCATTCGCCCTTTGTTTTGTTATCTTGAACGTTTCAGTAATAATTTTGAGTTGTTGTGGAGGGGCAAGTTCTAAATTGACACCTGTTCTCATGTAATACAGATAGCAATATTCCTGAATCATGAAGCTAAGTCTTGGGTGAATATCCAGAAGCCAAGGGACAGTGTTTAAATCACAGTGCTTTTCTCAGTTTGAGAAAATGGAAGTTTGGGTTTATGGTTTGTAGTTTATCTGCTGAAGTCGTCCGATTCAGAAACTCTGTTTTTACTTGGACAGTGTTTCTTAATTTACTAAATAGTCTATTGAGAAAACTACTTATATAGTTTTTGGTATAAACAATTTATATTGGTGACGTTTGGGAAAGGATTTAAGCAAGCTTATGTTCCACTTGCTTAAATCTCTTCAATCTTAACTTGCCTCAAAAAAAAATTAAACAAACTGAATTTAAGCTTGTTTAAATCCTTCCTCAAACATTGTCATAGTTGGTTACAGAGTTTAGAGAATGAATTTCCTATTCATTTTGTTATGACCTTATTTTTCTTTGGCTTTCTATATGTCAATCCTTTGACATGAATGTTTGCATAAACTTGTTATGATGCAGTAAATTTTCTCTCTTGCATCATGGACAATGCTTTTTCTTACCCGATTAGCAGCCACATCATTAAAATCGAAAAGTACTTTGTTCCATGTCCTATGTGTGTGGCCATGTATGCTATGATTGGTAGGATAAATTTGTAAGGAAAAAAGAGTGGAAATTGCGTTTCGTTTCTATTGTTTGTAGAAAAGAAATGTGAGAGATGAGAGAAAAAAAAATGAGAGGATTGATCTTTAAAAGATTCAACCCAAACCAACCTCTTTCATCGATGCTCACCCATAGTTCATACAAAGGTTTTGTTCGAGAATTTATATATAGTTGAGATTCTTTGCTATTGGTGCTTTTCATAGTGAATAATATACTACCTCGTTTACAAATTGAACTAATGGTTACTGTTAAGCCATATCTCTATACACATCTACTTCATTAAATAACATGACGCAATTATAATATAAATTTCATTTGAAAATGAAATGACATACTATTTCATCATGAAAAATAGCAATCACAGAAAGTTCAATAATTAAATATCTAAATTCCAGCAAAAACATCAACAACAAAAAAAGAAAGAGAATCTCTTAATATATCAATGAAATTATTTATTAATGAAGATAAAGGTATGTCCTTTTTGATATATAAGATTAAAAGATGGATAAAATGGAACAATTTTTATAAATTGGTAAATAAAATTGCATTTAGTTTATTTTTGTATTAAATATAAGATTGATAAAAATATTTCATTAATATTTTATTTTTATTTTATTCTCATTTTAATTGAATATACCAAACAAACACTTGAAACAGCAGTACGATTCAATAACTGTCAAGATTAAAAAAAACAATGAAAGATTAAAAATAAATTGACAGAAGAGTTGGAATCAAGGGAAAAACACCTTGGGGCAAAAGCCTTGTGCACAAGCGATAAAACCCTCACCTTAAGTATTTGCTACTGAAATTATTGATCTCAATCTTATAATTTACAATGCTTTAACCAATCATACAAATTGACAATTTTTGTCAGAAAAATGTCATTTAACCAACCTCATGCTCACAATTAAAAAATGCATTAATTTTCTTTTAATATTTTCTTTGACATCCAAACAACACAAAGAAAAAAGTCCCTTTTTATTTTCCTTTTCAATTTCCTTCGGAATTTTCATTCCTTCAATTATACTACTTGGTTTAGGGGGAAAAATTGGCTTCCCAGCATTTTCGTTTTTAATTCTCTGTTTTTCTCCATTAATGCAGTTAAGTATGCTAATGAGAATGAGGAAGAAATTGCTTTAGAAAGTCTTGATGGTGGTGTTGCCCTTTATTTTGTAAAACCTTGGAGCATAGACAAAACTTGGTCCCTCAGGCAGCATGTATTAGCAAGGAGAGAAGGTAAAATGGTGGCAGCTGATCCATAGTCAATTTATGAAGAAAATTGAACAAAAGGAAGTAGGAAAAGATTATTCCTACCCAGAAAGAATCAGAGGATAATAAGGACAGATGAGTTGCATGAAATTTTTTTGAAAGCTATAAAACAATTAGAAGATTCTGAACCTGGAAGTAAGTCTTTTTCTCCGATAAAAAATGCTGCTCTTTCAATTTACCTCTATGTTTTCCTTTGTACATTCATGAAAAAGGGAATTGCAGAGTCTCTTATATGAAGAACTCGGAAACGATCACTAGGCTAAGAGATCTTGTTACTCCTATGGTTTTGGTGCATATATGTTCAATTTATCGTCCCAAAATTTAGAGTTTTGTCAAATCACCTGTATTTAAGGTAATGAAAACAATCAAATTATTAAAATTATCTCATTGAATTCATTACAATTTAAATGTTAATTATTCTAAAAAAATAAGAGGAGAAAAGATCAAATAAAAGTTTTTAATTTGTTAAACATTTTTCTTCTTATTCTTTTGAACTTAAAAAAAAAGAGAGAGAATATTTTGAACCAAACCATAAGAGGGGTAATTTGACAAAAAATTAAATCTCGGAAGTAAATTGGACCAAACCAAGACGATAAATTGGCATTACCCTTAAATTAAATTGCTAATGATTATTCAGTACTTTCTCTTTTATTTTTTTTTGGTTTTATTTTGCATTCAGAGGTTTTCCCTAAGAAAATACTTGATCTCATGAATGTCCCTGGACTAACGAGACTACGTATTGCAAGTCATTTGCAGATATCACTCATTTTCTTTCTAAAAAAATTTATGTGTAGTGTTATGAATAAGAAGTTAAGCAAGAATTACACCTGGACCTCAATTTTCCAACTAAAGATATGTTCAATTTGGAAGAGACATAGTAATCAAATTAACAAGGGACAGAAGCAATTCCCTCATTCAAAAAATCTGCAATCATTTTCATGGAGTAATCATTCTCATTCGAAAGGCATTCTTTACATCAAATTACTCCAAATACCAATTGAAATTAGAAGCTAGTGACAACAAAACTCTCACCGTGTTCATCTTAGCTACTGGAGCAAATGTCTCTTGATAGTCCACACCATAGGTCTGCATGTATCCTTTCGCCACGAGTCTGGCTTTGTATCTTTCAAGAGAGCCATCTAACTTGTGTTTTATGGTAAACACCCACTTGCAGCCCACAACTTTTTTTCCAGGTGGTAAGTCAACTATTTCCCACGTCTTGTTCTTCTCTAGTGCCTGCACTTCTTCACTTAAAGTATTTCTCCAATTCTCATTAGATAATGCCTCAGATAAAGTATCAGGAATATGAATAGAGTTTAGACTAACTAGAAAGGTCTTATGTGAGGGTGAGAATTTCTCAAAGAGATAAATTTTGCCAAATGATACAATAGGTGTTTTGTTCATCCTCTTGTGCCTTTCCTAAAAGCAATTGGGAGATCATGATCTGGTGTTAATTGAGATTGGTCAAAAATTGTATTTACCTCATTCTCAGGATTAGGAGTTGAAGCTTGGGCTTGCATGGGATTAGGATCCGAGTCTTTTCTCCTTGAATAAGTCTGCATAAATCGCATAGAGTCATGCACATATCTCATGGACCCACCCACAATGGGTCCAGTGTGGGCAAGTGTGGGTGTTGATACCAGCTGGAATGGTTCGGCCGATACAAGTGGGTCAGCTGGAGCTAATTCGGCTGGAATTACATCAGATGGGGCTGATGTTGACACTGGCTAAAATGGTTTGGCCTATACAGGTGGGTCATCTGGAGCTGGTTCAGCTGGAATTAGATCAGATAGGGATGATCTGATGGACACAATTGACTCACGAGTAGTTAGATCGAGCAGAAACAGATCTCTATCCTTACCTTCACTAAATGAAGCCTCCCCTTGAAGATAAGGCTGATTAAAGTATGGTTTTGTTTCCTCAAAAGTGACATCTATGGAGACAAAGAATTTATGTGTAGGTGGATGGTAGCATTTATATCCTTTTGGGCAGACAAATAACCTACAAACACACACTTAAGAGCCATTGGATCTAATTTTTCTTTGTTTCGACTATGAACATGGACAAAGGCAGTGCAGCCAAAGATTCTTGGAGTGAGGTTATTTGTTGTACGAAGGTCGGGATAGAATTGAGACATTGTTTCCATTGGTGACTTAAACCTTAGCACCCGAGAAGGTAGACGATTAATCATATAAGTAGCTGTGAGTACGGCTTCCCCTAATAGTGTTTTGAAACATTTTGGTGAAAGAAAAAGGCTCGGGCTGTGACTAGTAAGTGACCATTTTTCTTCACTGCTACTTTGTTTTGTTGTGGAGTATCAACGCAAGAGGATTCATGGATGATTCTCTCTTTTTGAAAATATAGAGATAGAACTTAATTAAAATAATTCTTTGCATTGTCTGATCGGAATCTTTTAGATTTTACCCCAAATTGGTTTTGAATCATGTTGTGGAAGTTTGGTTGTACACTGCTTAGATCTGATTTATGTTTAAGAAGAAAGATCCAAGAAACCCTAGTACAATCATCAATGAAATAGACAAACCTACGAGAATGAGACACATTTGGAACTGTAGAGGGCCCCATATATCACTGTGAATCAAGTAAAATGGAACTGGGCTTTTATTATTGCTAATTGGAAAAAGGTACACTTTTGTGCTTCGCAAACTCACATATATCACAATGAAATTGTTCAACACCTAGACCTCTAAACAAAGTAGGAAACATAGTTTTCAAGATTCCAAAAGATGGATGACCTAGTCTAAAATGGTGGAGCCAAATGGTGTCTTTATTGGATGATGATAGAAATGAAAGAGACAAATTATTTTTGACCATATGTGACTTGCTTGGTTCATCAAGAGAGTAGAGCCCGTTTCTTTCCTTAGCAAGTCCAATCTTCTTCTCTAAAACTTGGTCCTGAAAAACACATTGAGAAGGATTGAAAAGTATATTACAATTCATATCATGTGTGAGCTTTTGAATGGATATTAAGTTGGTGGACAACTTTGGGACATGAAGAACATTTTTTAAAGTAAGAGAAGGACTGATATGAATATCTCCTAGACCAACTACAGTAGTTAAAGAACCATCAGCAACTGTTATTTTTTGATTGCTAGGACATGAAGAGTAGGTGCTAAAATTTAGTGAAGAATGAGTCAATGGTATGTGGCTCCTAAGTCAATGACCCATAAATTCCTGATAGTTTCATCTGAGACATTTAGTCCTTAAGAAAATGAGAACTTACCTGAGAATGCAAGAGAGCATAAACCACTAAGTTTTTCCAGCGATCCCAGAATTCCTCTTAGCTTTTCTACCTCCTCTATATTAACCATTCCTTGATCTGAACCAGGTTGATTCCTGGTGAAATAAGACTGATTTCGCTGTTGTCCCAGATTACGTTGTTGTCCTCCTTGGTTTCCCCACTTTAGATAATTCTTCCCATTCAGCCTGTACGCTGCTTGAATATTCTGTAGATCACCTGAAGTTGGATGATTGGGAACTTCTGTGGGCAGGGTGGTGTTTTCAGCCATGGTGGGTTATTGATGAAGAAGAAGGCAAGATTAGAGGGAAGAAAAAAATGGCGATAAAGGCCAGAGGTATGGTCGGCTATGAAGGCCAAAACAGATGAAGCGATGAAGGCTTTGGAATTTCCAGAAAAAACCCTAAAGCACTGTTACCACGTAAACTTTCAGAAAAAATGAATATCTGATGTATTGAATATGAGGCCTTTTTCGGCTATATGTACAGAATAATCTTAGCTAATTACAAGGAGATAATTGAGAGATGAGATAAATAAGAAAACTAACTCCTAGAAAATAGAAACAAAGTTATTTAGTGGGATTCTATCTTTTCCAACATTGACCAAAGCATGTTTCACTTAGATCATGATAAATTCCACTTTCAAGGTCATCGACTATCAAAAAATAGGATAAAAGTGCATTAAAAATTGTAGGAAAGAGGGAGAGAATTCGATTAACACAAACAAAAATTCTTGAGGGTATAATTTGGGCTTCAGGGCTCCATTTTGGGAAATGATCTTTTTGGTTTGACGTAACTTTTTGAAACCTAGTTTGTGGCAAATTATCAAAGGGCATGACCATCGTAACTATTTTAGCGAAAATGCACAAAAACCGTAAGCCTTCGGAATTGGCCAACTTATGCCAAAATTTTATTTTCCTAGACCTTCCATTTTTTAATTTGGAGCAAAGCATATTTTACGTAGATCATGTTTAATTCAACTTTCAAGGCCTCCAACCCTAAAAAAAAAAGGATAAAAGTGTATTACAAATTGTATGATAGGGGAAGAGAATTCTATTAACACGAGTAAAAGTTTCTGACGGTATAATTTGGCCTTCAGGGCTCCCTTTTGGGAAATGATCTTTTTGTTTTTGATGTAACTTTTTGAAACCTAGTTTGTGGCAAGTTTTCAAAGTAAATAAGCATCGTAACTATTTTAGAGAAAATACACAAAAAAATTGCGCTACCTTAAAAAATGATCAGTTTCCACCATAATTTAATTTTCTAGACCATCCATTTTTTCAGTTGGACCAAAGTATATTTCACTTGGATCATATTTAATTCCACTTTCAAGGCCCACAAACCTTAAAAAAATTGGATAAAAGTGCATTAAAAATTGAAGGAAAGAGGGAAAAAAATTGGATTAACATGAGCAAAACTTCTTGTGGGTATAATTTGGCCTTCAGGGCTGCTTTTTAGGAATTAATCTTTTTGGTTTACACCTAACTTTTTTAAAGTTAATTCATGACAAATTTTTAAAGGAAATAACCTTTGTAACTATTTTAGAGAAAATGCATGAAAAACGTGACACCTTCGAAAATTGCCAATTTATTTTAAAATTTAATTTTTCTAGACCTTCACATTTTTAACTTGGACCAAATTTCATTTCACATAGGTCATGAAAAATATAATTTTCGAGATAAACAACCATAAAAAATGGGATAAAAGTGCATTACAAATTGTAGGAAAGAAGGAGATAATTGGATTAACATGAGTAAAATCTCATGAGGGTATAATTTAGCCTTCAAGGCTTCATTTTAGGAAATGATCTTTTTGTTTTTGACGTAACTTTTTGAAACCTAGTTCATGGCAAATTTTGAAAGGAAATGACCATCCTATATACTTTAGAAAATTTTCAATTTATTAAAAAAATTTATTTTTCCATACCTTCCCATTTTTAACTTGGACCAAAGCATATTTCACATAGATTATGTTTAGCAGGATAAAAGTGCATTACAAATTGAAGGAAAGAGGGACAAAATTGGATTAACACGAGCAGAAGTTCTTATGGGTATAATTTGACCTTCAGGGCTCCGTTTAGGAAATGATCCTTTTGGTTTAGACCTAAATTTTTTTAACTTTTTTCGTGACAAATTTTTAAAGGAAATGACCATCATAAGTATTTTAGCGAAAATGCAAAAAAAAAAAAAAAAAAAAACGTGAGCTACAACCTTCGAAAATGACAAATTTATTCTAAAATTTGATTTTTCTTGACCTTCCCATTTTTAACTTAGACCAAAGTGCATTTCGTATAGGTCATGATAGATATCACTTTCAAGATCACCCTCCATAAAAAGAATAGGATAAAAGTCTATTAGAAATTGTAGGAAAGAGGGAGAGAATTGGATTAACACGAGCAAAAGTTCTTGAGGATATAATTTAGCCTTCAGGGTTCTGTTTTAGGAAATGATCTTTTTGGGTTTAATGTAACTTTTTGAAACGTAGTTCGTGACAAATTTTTAAAAGAAATGACCATCCTAAGTATTTTAGCGAAAATGGACAAAAAACTTGAGCTATAACTTTCCAAAATTTTCAATTTATACTAAAATTTAATTTTTCTAGACCTTCCCATTTTTAACTTGGACCAAAGTGTATTTCCCTTAGATCATGATAAATTCTACTTTCGAGGTCACCAAACCTAAAAAAATAGTATAAAAGTGCATTACAAATTGTTAGAAAATGGGTGAGAATTGGATTAACACGATTAAAACTTTTTGACGGTATAATTTAGTCTTCTAGGATCGTTTTAGTAAATGATCTTTTTGGTTTTGACGTAACTTTTTGAAACCTAGTTTGTGGCTAATTTTCAAAGAATATCACCATCGTAACTATTTTAGCGAAAATGTACAAGAAACATGAGTTAAAACCTTCATAAATGGCTAGTTTGTACCAAAATTTTATTTATCTAGACCTTCCCCTTTTTAACTTGGACCAAAGTGCATTTCACTTAGATCCTGTTTAATTCAAATTTTGAGGCCACCAATACTCAAAAAATAGGATAAAAGTGCATTACAAATTGTAGGGAAGTGGGAGAGAATTTGATTAACACGAGCAAAACTTCTTGAGCGCATAATTTGGCCTTCAGGACTCCGTTTTGGGAAATGATCTCTTTGGTTTTGATATAACTTTTTGAAACTTAGTTTGTGGTAAATTTTCAAAGTACATGACCATTTTAAATATTTTATCCAAAATTCACAAAAAAAACGTGAGCATATATAACCTTCGAAAATGGCCACTTTATACCAAAATTTTATTTTTCTAGACCTTCCCATTTTTAACTTGGACCAAAGCATATTTTACTTAGATTATGTTCAATTCAACTTTCGAGGCCACAAAAAATCAAAAAATAGGATAAAGTGCATTATAAATTGTAAGAAAGAGGGAAAGAATTGGATTAAAACAAAACTCACTAAATAGTTGTAGGTTGAAAATCATAGTTTAGAATTCAATTATTTACATATGCATATGTTAATTGTTTTAGGATATATAATTTTATTTGGGTAGCTCTATGTACACGCTGAATTTGGCTCCTGTCACCTGAAAAATCGTTTTTTTAATGTCTAGTTTTATTTTTAGTAACATTAGAAGACAAAAAATTATTGGGTAAGAGTCATTATGAGTGTGGAAATAACATTTCTCTTTATTTAGTGAATGGTATTGCTAGAGCAAAAACTGTGAGCAGAAACTGTTAGTGCTAAAGAAAAGCTTTTGAAGTGATAAAATTACCCTCACACCACTCATCTCTCATCTCCTTCATAATTGGAGGTAATTTTTTCATTTCATATCATTTTGCTAAGGCATTAGCATTATAGGCTCTAGCAATATCACCCGCCATATTTGCTGTTGACTTTTCATAGGTATTTATAGGGATGGAAAAGTATTCGCCTTCGAGAAAGCTTCAGAATTCTTCGACTCATTGGGGATGGGTATGAATGGGATTTTATCCACACAGGACCGGGATGAAGGGAGCAGTCTTCACCCTGCAAAATCTCCATCCCTGTCCCTTATTACATTAGGTTTTATGTTTTATATAAATATATTAAATAAACTTGCTAATAGTGAAGACTTTTTAAGAAATTTTGACAAAGAGGTTGCAATTGAGAATGAGAGTAGCATACATGTCAAAACTGAGTTAGACCAGTACTTAGAGGAGAAAGTATTGCCAAGGAGTGGAGATTTTGATATATTGGCTTGGTGGAAGACCAATGGAATCAAATATCTTACTTTGCAGATGATGGCTAAAGATATTTTAGCTATTCTAGTTTCTATTGTGGCCTTTGAATCTGTTTTTTTAGTACTAGTCGTAGGTTGGTAAATCCGCATCGTAGTAGGCTTCTACCCAATACCTTGGAGGCCTTAATGTGTTCCCAAAATTGGTTGTGGAACGAAATAAAAGGTAATAAAATTATTATTTTGGTGTTAATTATTTTTTTAAGATCATATATATCATTGAACATTGCTATATTTATTATGCTTATTAGTTTTTTTTCCTTGATTAGGTGGTTCAAAGGAGAATAATGCTAATGATATATTTTGTTGCACCATTGAGTATGATTCAAATGTTGAGGAGGTATATTATTTTGATACATTTTGAGATTATGTATTCTTTTTAGCATATATTTCTTAATTATTATAATTTTAGTTCATATAAGATTAGTGATTGAGTTTTTGTTTTATTTTTTGTAAAGGTATGTAGTGGAGATTATATTTTTTTCTTTTTATATTCTCAATGTCGACGATGTTATGATTTGATGTTTATTGTTCTTTGTGCAACTTAGGAATTTACTTACAATACTGTGAGAATTTGGTGGAAATTTATGAGAAATTAGCAAAAAACAATATATTACTATTGCTAAATACTGAGGTTGTTGGTCAAAAGTATTAAATATTAAAATCCTATTCCTGGAATCCGAGATCAATAAAAACTGTATGGGAGTTTGTTGGTGGGGGGATGGGAAGGTTGGTTACCTTTCCATTGTTTAGATGTTAATATAAAAATGGGAGGGTAAAGTATTTTTCCTTATGTTTGGTTAAAAGGCGAAGGAGAAAGAAATATTAAATTAATAAGTTTTGATAACCTCTCGTATCTTCAAATTAGAGGATATGAAAAATTGACGTTTATATATACAAAAACTTCCAAACAGGTTTATAATACCTAATCTCTTCCAACTCCTTCCATCCAAAACACGTTGTAAGGATGTGGTAGGATAAGGAACTTTTAGAAGGGAACTTATAACAAAAATAGTTTTTAAGAGGGAATTAACTTTTAAGAGCATTTTGAAATCATTCGTGTTGAATTCTTTGTTTGGCAAAACACATCAAGGAATTTTCATAATTCCTAAAGAATTTCTAGAGGGGATTTGACGGGATAAAATCCACCTTAAAAATGACACATAAATAGGCGTCATTTCTAAATACCTCCTCACTTCTCACTATGCCTCTTCTCTGCTCTTGGTTCCTCCCTCTCTTTTTTCCCTAGTCAATGATAAAGAGATGTCTTGGTAGCAGCTCAGGCTGCCACCGCCATAGTTACCAGGATTCTTATATTTCCTAAGAACATCGTTTTGGATTTTATGTTTTGATCTAGGGTACACTCGCGCACAAGATCCATAAGCTAGTGATCCACATTTTTCTGAAGACTTAAGCTAAAAAATTGAAAAAAGAAAATCCTAGACACAAAAATGTGTAGTGTATGCAGTTACCAGGACTAACGAGACTACGTATTGCAAGTCATTTGCAGATATCACTCATTTTCTTTCTAAAAAACTATTCAAAATTTATGTGTAGTGTTTTGAATAAGAAGTTAAGCAAGAATTACACCTGGACCACAATTTTCCAACTAAAGATATGTTCAATCTGGAAGATACATCGTAATCAAATTAATAAGGGACAGAAGCAGTCCCCTCATTCGAAAAATCTGCAATAATTTTCATGGGGTAATAGGGGATCCCTAAAATTGGCAATCCAATTTTTTATTAAGATTTTTAATTAAAAAATAATAAAAAATCTAGACTCAAGAAAAGATTTGAGAGAATAATCATACTTTATTTTTAAATTATGCTTTCTAATATTATATTTGTTGACTTTACTATTTTGTGAAAATTTTAATATCTTCTAAACATTTATTATGCACACAGTTTTATTTATAATGTACTCATAAATATATCTAATATCTTAATTTTATACACGATATAAATAATTTAAGTCCAAGGTACCGCATACGGAATGGATAACGTATCACGTTCTTGTACCCGTACTACTAATTAAGATGTACATGGTTCTGGTAACTATTCCCTAGTTCGAATTCACCCACTCCCAATTATAAAAAAAAAATGCTAGGTTAGGATTCTCGTCCTACAACTATTTACTGGATATGATTTTGGTCTTAATTGCTTTAATAAGTTACTGCAACTTTTAATGGTTAAAAGTCTCTTTCTTAATTTCATATGTAACTGTGTAAGAAAATGCACACCAGTGCTAGCTCAACGATGACATGACTATCATGCAGAGGGAATCTATCCAACTTTGGCTTTTGGTGCAAATAATTACTCCCGTCTCTTGTGAAAGAGATATGTAATCCCTTCTTTCTGTTTTCTTTTCTCTCTTTCTGTCTCTTTCTCCCTAGTTTCTCATCTTTCCCCCTCAGTTTAATGATTTTTATTTTGAAGTTCTATGTTCTTCAGAAGAAATTAACTGAGAAGGGGTGAAGTTGGGGAGTGAAATTGTCGGGACTTTTGTTAAGTTTTAACAGAAGAAATTGACGGAAAGACTTAATTTTGTAACTATTAGAAGATTTTATTTTGTAAGTGTAACTATTAGAAGTTGAAGGAGCATATTTGAACCATTGAAAGATGTGTGACTAAAATAAAACTCACTAAATAGTTGTAGAGAGAAAATCATAATTTAGAATTCAATTATGTACATCTTCATATGTTAATTGTTTTAGGATATATAATTTGCTCCTGACATCAGAAAAATTGTTTTTTTAATGTCAAGTTCCATTTTTAGCAACATTAGAAGACAAAAAATTATCGGGTAAGAGTCATTACGAGCGTGGAAATATCATTTCCCTTTTATTTAGTAAATGGTATTGTCAGAACAGAAACTGTTAAAACTAGAGAAAAGCTTCTGAAATGATAAAATTATCCTCACACACCTCATCTCTCGTCTCCTTCATAATTGGTGGTAATGTTTTCATTTCATATCATTTTGCTAGCTATAGCATTAACATTATCTGTTCTCCGGCCATATTTGTTGCTGACGTTGCATAGTTATCTACACTGTTCAACATGCCAACACACTCATGTCTTACAAATCTGAGTAAATGAGCTTTTAAAGGTAACTTATTTAAGGTATTCATTAATATTGCCTAATTTAAGCTTGCGGGCTATTTTAAAAAAATCTTGTTTATCTGATCACTCATTAATCTAGACCCTTTTTTTGATATATGGCAGCCTTGATAGGAATTAAGGTCATGCTAAATATGGTGTTAACTATGGGTACAGTCAACTGTTTTTTGAGATGATCCCAATTCTCTTTCCAAAAAGATTGAAATTTATTGTATCTAAATTTCTCAGCATCTACTCCTTTTTTTGTTGACCTACTTATGTTTTATAGTTCGTCAAATTTATATCAGACACTTCTAAAGAAAAAAAGAAACAATTTAAATATCAGATATACTTTTGTCAGATACATTTAACAGATACGTTTTTCTGACTTTAACCTTGTATTTAGATTAAGATTCTAATTTTGATGGCAGTTGCTTACCATAAATTAACTTTTGTTGCCATTTATGAATTGTAATTCAAACAAACAAATTGAAAAAAAAAGTACCACAAGAAACCTTTGTTTGGTAAGTTATAGTAGTTGTTGGCTATGTCGGTGGGTCGTAATCGGGGTACCATCATTGAAATGAAAAAAAAATACCTAATTTTGTAGTTTATAAATACCAAAAAGATATGAAGAGAATATCTCCAGTTTATCATATAAAGATTTCTCTTTTTTCTCTCTCGGCTTGCTCTTTCTCTAAATTTTGTGAGCTTCGACTAAATATTTCATTGTTGTCCTGTAGTTTTTATTAACGCTCATGAATTGTGAGAAGGCTCTCTTTGCTGAGTATAGTGAAAATGGTAAACTATTACCTGATGATGTCAGAGTTTTGGTCTTGGATGCTAATCCTACCTGTCTGACAATCATCTCGAAAATGCTTCGTAGGTCTGGATATAAAGGTATGTAGAGGAGATTATATTTTTTTCTTTTTATATTCTCCATGTCAGCAATGTTATTGATTTGATGCTTATTGTTCTTTGTGCAACTTAGGAATGTACTTTCAATATCGTGAGAATTTGGTGGAAATTTATGAGAAATTAGCAAAAACAATATATTATTGCTACTAAATATCGAGGTTATCGGCCAAAAGAATTAAAATGTAAAATCAAACTCCTGGAATTTAAGATCCATAAAGACTAACAGTGTTTGGGAGTTTAGTGGTGGAAAAAAAAAGGGATGGGAAGGTTGGTTACGCTTCGCTTGTTTAGATGTTAAAACAAAAATAAGAGGGTAAAGTATTTTTCCTATGTTTGGTTAAAAGGGGAGGGGGAAAGAAATTATTAAATTAATAAGTTTCGATAACTTCTCATATCTCCAAATTACAGGGTATGAAAAATATCCGTTTATAGGGGATATACAAAAGCTTCCAAACAGGGTTATAATATCCAATCTCCTCGAACCCCTTCCATCCAAAACATGTTGCAAGGATGCGGTTGCATAAGGAACTTTTAGAAGGGAACATATTAAAAAATAGTTTTTTAAGAGGGAATTAACTTTTAAGAGCATTTTGAAATCATTCTTGTTGAATTCTTTGTTTGGGAAAACTCGACAAGGAATTTTCATAATTCCTAAAGAATTTCTAGAGAGGATTTGACAGGATAAAATCCACCATAAAAATGACACATAAATAGGTGTCATTTCTAAATACCTCTTCACTTCTCACCCTGCCTCTTCGCTGCCCTTGGTTCCTCCCTCTCTGTTTTCCCTTGTCAATGACAAAAAGATGTCTTGATAGCAGCTCAGGCTGCCGCCGCCATAGTTACCAGGATTCCTATATCTCCTAAGAACATTGTTTTGGATTTTACGTTCCGATTTGTGGTACATTCGCACACAAGATCCCTAAGCTGGCGATCCACATTTTTCTTACGACTTAAGCAAAAAAATTAGAGAAAAAAAAAAGAAAATCCTAGACACATAAAAGGGAAAAGATATTGCTCATACTTTATTTTTAAATTTATGTTCATTAACTTTATAATTTTGTCAAAACACATTTGATCTTCTTAGCTATTATTATGCACACAACTCTATTTAACATGTACTCATAAATACATTTAATATCAAAATTTTATACATTTGCTTATATATAATAAATCATTTAAGTCTACTCCCAGTATATCGTGTATGGGGTGGGTAATGTATCACGTTCTTATATTCATACTGCGAACCACGTGTAAAGAGTTCCGGGTAACTCCGCAACCATGACCTACCAAGCAGCCACAACCTACTATATATAACTCGACCTGCACCGCCATCAGATCTCATCGAGTCCAATAACTCCACCACTCAAGGCCACAATCTGCTCATCCTGTTGGAAACCTAATCAAGTCTAATGAAATTTATGCAAGCATCTTTTCCTGTTTTAATGTCAGTGACTGAATATACCCCCCCCCCCCCCCCCCGAAAACCCCAATCCCCCCAAAAAAAAACAACCTAATTGGCTTTCATTTGCAGTCATGACTGCTAAACGAGGTGCTGACGCATTGTGCATTATGCGGGAGAGAGAAGATGAACTTGACCTAGTTCTGGCAGAGTCTAAGCTGCCTGATATGGATAAATACGAGCTCCTTGAGACAATGGGGCAAATCTCTGAACTTCCTGTTGTTAGTGAGTAGCCTCTCAAGTTCGCTCTTTTCATCATTATTTGATAACGTACTATAATTTTCAATGATTCTTTTTATGAAATATGTTTCTGATGACTCTTCTATCCTTAATATAGTCATGTCTGGCGATGCAAATGACATTGACATGTTAGGCAGCCTGCATAAAGGAGCTATATTTCACTTTGTGAAGCCAATAACCATGAGTGATATAAAAAACCTTTGGCAATGTGTGTTCATAAATAAAAGAGATACATACTTAGCTGCTGAAGGTCATGAGTCAGATGAGAATATTGAGAGTCAACCACTTATGAATGATGGGAAACAATGTCAGCAAAATGAAAAAAGAAAAGAACCAGAAGAGATGGGCAGAAATGAAGAAGATGATGATGATTCACCAGTCCTAAAGAAGCCAAAGCTATTTTGGACTAATGAGCTACATAACAGATTCTTGCAAGCTATTAGATTTCTAGGCATTGATAGTAAGTTGCTTAGTTTGACCGCTGAATAGATCTCTTTCTGTTTTTCACAATGAATAATGGCTAATCTTATTCTGGACCTTTTCTCCAATTTAGGAGCTCATCCAAAGACGATATTTCAGTATATGAACGTCCCTGGACTGAAGAAGGAAAATATATCAAGTCATTTACAGGTTTGTTCTCTGTTCAATACTGTTTAATTTTAATGAGGCATTGGACAGTATTTGGTTCTCATTTGCTCCAGCTCATCATTAGAATTCTTTGGAAATAAGAAATGTCTCCATGGCATGACTGAAGGTATTTAATATAAATGTTCATTTTGCAGAAATATCGTCTCTCATTAAAACGAGAACACGATACAATCCAAAAGACCATGAATGGAGATTATACTTTATCACATTTCGCCTCATACCATCCTTCAGCTACTTTCAATTCACATGGAGGATTTATTCAATTCCCGGAGCTGCAATGCACAGCAGCAACTTTTCAACCAAAAATGGAGGGCCACTTACTGAAGAATCTCAGTAGTTGCATGCCTACACCTTCCTTTGCATCTGCAGATTTCCTTAACCCCGTGGAGCAAAGTTGTATTGATGCATTAAATTCTATAGTTGCACAAATGAATCTGCCCATAAATCAGCAAGATTTGTCTAACCCCGAAGAAAGTTATGCTGTGCTTAGGATCACTAATAGTGGGGAGTTGACAAGCTTTCAGCAGATGGGAAATTCTGATGGGCCAGAACTACTCAAGGGTGAAATGGCTCACTACAGTACTGGAGATTTCGGTCTTGAAAATTCGATTCACAAGCAAACTTTGACGATTAATTCTGTACAAGAACAACAACAGCAGCAACATCGACAAATTCTTCTGCCACAGGTGTCACCACTGCCTCCACCACCACAACATAAACATGACATATTTGGAGCTGAAAGAGAAGAACTTGAAGAGTTGTTTGATTTGCCAAAAGGATCAGCTCAAGTGCTCCTTGATGAGAATTTAAATGATCTCTTGTAGATCACCGTGTTTTCCAGAGAGGTAAATTAGCTTCATATGATATTTTTCACATTCGCCCTTTGTTTTGTTATCTTGAACGTTTCAGTAATAATTTTGAGTTGTTGTGAAGAGGCAAGTTCTAAATTGACACCTGTTCTCATGTAATACGGATAGCAATATTCCTGAATCATGAAGCTGAGTCTTGGGTGAATATCCAAGCCAAGGGACAGTGTTTAAATCACAGTGCTTTTCTCAGTTTGAGAAAATGCAAGTTTGGGTTTATGGTTTGTAGTTTAGCTGCTGAAGTCGTCCGATTCAGAAACTCTGTTTTTACTTGGATGGTGTTTCTTAATTTCTTAAATAGTCTATTGAGAAAACTATTTATATTGGTGATGTTTGGGAAAGGATTTAAGCAAGCTTAAGTTCCACTTGCATAAATCTCTTCAACCTTAAATTGCCTCAAAAAAAATTTAAACAAACTGAATTTAAGCTTATTTAAATCCTTCCTAAAACATTGTCATAGTTGGTTACAGAGTTTAGAGAATAAATTTCCTATTCATTATGTTATGACATTGTTTTTCTTTGGCTTTCTATATGTCAATCCTTTGACATGAATGTTTGCATAAACTTGTTATGATGCAGTAAATTTTCTCTCTTGCATCATGGACAATACTTTTTTTTACCCGATTAGCAGCCACATCTTCGATTAAATTTTACTATTGTCCATGTAGTTTATTGATGATGAAAAACGAAAAGTACTTTGTTCCATGTCCTATGTGTGTGGCCATGTATGCTATGATCAGAAGGATAAATATGTGAGGAAAAAAGAGTGAAAATTGCGTTTCTATTGTTTTGTAGTAAAAGAAATGTGAGAGATGAGAGAAAAAAAAAATTGAGAGGATTGATGTTTAAAAGATCCAACCCAAAGCAACCTCTTGCATCGATGTGGGTCGGTTTGGCCGTTCGACCATTTTTGTTGCTCACCCATAGTTCATACAAAGGTTTTATTCGAGAATTTATATATAGTTGAGATTCTTTGCTATTGGTGCTTTTCATGGTGAATAATATACTACCTCATTTAAAAATTGAACTAATGGTTACTGTTAAGCCATATCTCTATACACATCTACTTAAATTAAATAACATGACGCAATTATAATATAAATTTGATTTTTAAATGAAATAACATACTATTTCATCATGAAAAGTAGCAATCACAGAAAATTCAATAATTAAATATCTGAATTCCCGCAAAAACATCAAAAAAAAGAGAATCTCTTAATATATCAATGAAATTATTTATTAATGAAAATAAAGGCATGTCCTTTTTGATATGTAAGATTAAAAGATGGATAAAATGGAACAATTTTTATAAATTGGTAAATAAATTGCATTTAGTTTATTTTTGTATTAAATATAAGATTGATAAAAATATTTCGTTAATATTTTATTTTTATTTTATTCTCATTTTTATCGAATATACCAAACAAACAGTTGAAACAACAGTACGATTCAATAACTGTCAAGATTAAAAAAACAATGAAAGATTAAAAATAAATTGCAGAAGAGTTGCAATCAAGGGAAAAAATACCTTGGGGCAAAGCCTTGCGCACAAGCGATAAAACCCTCACCTTAAGTATTTGCTACTGAAATCATTGATCTCAATCTTATAATTTACAATGCTTTAACCAATCATACAAATTGACAATTTTTGTCAGAAAAAATGTCATTTAACCAATCTCATGCTCACAATTAACAAATGTGTTAATTTTCCTTTAATATTTTCTTTGACATCCAAACAACACAAAGAAAAAAGTCCCCTTTTATTTTCCTTTTCAATTTCCTTCGTGATTTTCATTCCTTGAATTATACTACTTGGTTTAGGTGGAAAAATTGGCTTCCCAGCATTTTCATTTTTTAATTCTCTGTTTTTCTCCATTAATGCAGTTATGTATGCTAATGAGAATGAGGAAGAAATTGCTTTAGAAAGTCTTGATGGTGGTGTTGCCCTTTATTTTGTAAAACCTTGGATCATAGACAAAACTCAATCCCTCAGGTAGCATGTATTAGCAAGGAGAGAAGGTAAAATGGTGGCAGCTGATCCATTGTCAATTTATGAAGAAAATAAGAAGAAAATTGAACAAAAGGAAGTAGGAAAGATTATTCCTTACCCAGAAAGAATCAGAGGATAATATGGACGGATGAGTTGCATGAAATTTTTTTGAAAGCTATAAAACAATTAGAAGATTCAGAACCTGGAAGTAAGTCTTTTTCTCAGATAAAAAATGTTGCTCTTTCAATTTACCTCTATGTTTTCCTTTGTACATTCATGAAAAAGGGAATCAAACCCAAGTCTCTTATATGAAGAACTCGGAAATGATCACTAGGCTAAGAGATCTTGTTACTCCTATGGTTTTGGTGCATATATGTTCAATTTGTCGTCCCGAAATTTAGATTTTTGTCAAATCACCTGTTTTTAAGGTAACAAAAACAATCAAATTATTAAAATTATCTCATTGAATTCATTACAATTTAAATGTTAATTATTCTAAAAAAACTGGGAGGAGAAAAAGATCAAATAAAAGTTTTTAAATTGCTAAACATTTTTCTTCTTATTCTTTTGAACTTAAAAAAAGAGAGAGAGAGAGAGAATATTTTGAACCAAACCATAAGAGGGGTAATTTGACAAAAAACTAAATCTACCAAGATGATAAATTGGCATTACCCTTAAATTAAATTGATAATGATTATTCAGTACTTTCTCTTCTTTTTTTTTTTGGTTTTATTTTGCATTCAGAGGTTTTCCCTCAGAAAATACTTGATCTCATGAATGTCCCTGGACTAACGAGACTACGTATTGCAAGTCATTTGCAGATATCACTCATTTTTTTTGTAAAAAAAATATTCAAAATTTATGTGTAGTGTTATGAATAAGAAGTTAAGCAAGAATTACACCTGGACCTAAATTTTCCAACTAACGATATGTTCAATTTGGAAGAGACATCGTAATCAAATTAATAAGGGACAGAAGCTGTTGCCTCATTCGAAAAATCTGCAATCATTTTCATGGGGTGATCAGGAGATCCCTAAAATTGGCGATCCAATTTTTTATTAAGATTTTTAATTAAAAAATAAAAAAAAATATAGACACAAGAAAGGATTTAAGAGAATAATCACACTTTATTTTTAAATTATGCTTTCTAATTTATATTGGTTGACTTTACTATTTTGTGAAAATTTTAATATCTTCTAAACTTTTATTATGCACACAGTTTTATTTATATAAATATGTCTAATATCTTAATTTTATATATGATATAAATAATTTAAGTCTACCCTCAATGTACCGCGTATATAATGAATAACGTATCACATTCTTGCACCTGTATCGTGAATTAAGACGTATCGGGTTCCTGGTAACTATTCTCAAGTTCGAATTCACCCACTCCCAATTATTAAAAAAATACTAAATTATGATTTTGGTCCTACAACTATTTAGTGGATATGATTTTGGTCTTAATTGCTTTAATAAGTTACTACAACTTTAAATGGTTAAAAGTCTTTTTGTTAATTTCATTTGTAACTGTGCAAGAAAACGCACGCCTGTGCTAGATCAACGATGACATGACTATCATGCAGAGGGAATCTATCTCGGATTTTCCCATCCAACTTTGGCTTTTGGTGCAGCTCGTGAAAAAGATATGTAATCCCTTCTTTCTGTTTCTTTTTCTCTTTCTGTCTCTTTCTCCCTCAGTTTAATGGTTTTTATTTTGAAGTTCTATGTTCTTTAGAAGAAATTAATTGAGAAGGGGTGAAGTTGGGGAGTGAAATTGACGGGACTTTTGTTAAGTTTTAACCGAAGAAATTGACGGAAATACTTGATCGTGTAACTATTAGAAGATTTTTTTTGTAAGTGTAACTATTAGAAGCTGAAAGAGCTTATTTGAACAATTAAAAGATGCGTGACTAAAATAAAACTCACTAAATAGTTGTAGAGAGAAAATCATAATTTTGAATTCAGTTATGTACATCTTCATATGTTAATTGTTTTAGGATATATAATTTTATTTGGGTACCTCTATGTACACAATGAATTTGGCTCCTAACATCAGAAAAATCGTTTTTTTAATGTCAAATTCCATTTTTAGTAACATTAGAAGACAAAAAATTATTGGGTAAGAGTCATTATGAGCGTGGAAATATCATTTCCCTTTTATTTAGTAAATGGTATTGTCAGAACAGAACTGTTAAAACTAGAGCAAAGCTTCTGAAATGATAAAATTATCCTCACACACCTCATCTCTCATCTCCTTAATAATTGGAGGTAATCATTTTGCTAGCTATGGCATTAACATTATCTGTTCTCCGGCTATATTTGTTGCTGACTTTGCGTAGTTATCTACACTGTTCAACAAGCCAACACGCTCCTGTCTTGCAAGTCTGAGTAAATGAGCTTGAAAGGTAACTTATTTAAGGTATTCATTAATATTGCCAAATATAAGCTTGAGGGCTATTGTTTTTTCATCTGATCACTCATTAATCTAGACCCTTTTTTTGATATATGAGCAGCCTTGATAAGAATTAAGGTCATGCTAAATATGGTGTTAACTATCGGTACAGTCAACTGTTTTTTGCGATAATCCCAATTCTCCTTCAAAAAAGATTGAAATTTATTGTATATAAATTTCTCAGCATCTACTCTTATTTTTTGTTGACCTACTTATGTTTTATAGTTCGTCAAATTTATATCAGATACACTTTTGTCAAATACATTTAACAGATACGTTTTTCTGACTTTAACGTTGTATTTAGCATTAAGATTCTAATTTTGATGGCAGTTGCTTACCATAAATTAACTTTTGTTGCCATTTATGAACAGTCATTCAAACAAACAAATTGAAAAAAAAAAAGTACTACAGGATACCTTTGTTTGGTAAGTTACAGTAGTTGATGGTTATGTCCATGGGTCGCAATCGGGTTGCCATCTTTGAAATGAAAAAATACCTGATTTTGTAGTTTATAAATACCAAAAAGATGTGCAGAGTTTATCATATAAAGATTTCTCTTTTTTCTCTCTCCGCTTGCTCTTTCTCTAAATTTTGTGAGCTTCTACTAAATATTTCATTGTTGTCATGTAGTTTTTATTCATGCTCATGAATTGTCAGAAGGCTATCTTTGCTGAGTATAGTGAAAATGGTAAACTATTACTTGATGATGTCAGAGTTTTGGTCTTGGATGCTGATCCTACTTGTTTGACAATCATCTTGAAAATGTTTCGTAGGTCTGGTTATAAAGGTATGTAGTGGAGATTATATGATTTTTTCTTTTTTATATTCTCCATGTCAACAATGTTATTGATTTGACGTTTAAATTTATGAGAAATTAGCAAAAACAATATATTATTGCTACAAAATACTGAGGTTACTGGCCAAAAGCATTAAACTGTAAAATTTTAATCCTGGATTTTAAGATCCATAAAGACCAACAGTGTTTGGGAGTTTAGGGGTGGAACAAAAAAGGGGATGGGAAGGTTGGTTACGCTTCCCTTGTTTAGATGTTAAAACAAAAATGAGAGGCAAAGTATTTTTCTTATGTTTGGTTAAAAGAGAAGGGAGGAAGAAACAGTTAAATTAATAAGTTTTGATAACCTCTCGTATCTCCAAATTAGAGGGTATGAAAAATTGTTGTTTATAGGGGATATACAAAAACTTCCAAACGGGGTCATAATAACGAATCTCCTCCAACCCTTTCCATCCAAAACACGTTGTAAGGATGAGGTGGGATAAGGAACTTTTAGAAGGGGTAGAAGGGAACTTATAAAAAAATAGTTTTTTAAGAGAGAATTACATTTTAAGAGCATTTTGAAATCATTCCTGTTGAATTCTTTGTTTGGCAAAACTCGTCAAGGAATTTTCATAATTCCTAAAGAATTTCTACAGAGTATTTGATGGGATAGAATCCACCTTAAAATGACACATAAATAGGTGTCATTTCTAAATTCCTCTTCACTTCTCACCCTGCCCCTTCTCTGCCCTTGTTCCTCCCTCTCTCTTTTCCCTCGTCAATGACAAAAAGATGTCTTGATAGCAGCTCAGGCTGCCGCCGCCATAGTTACCAGGATTCCTATATCTCCTTAGAACATCAATTTGGATTTTACGTTATGATTTGTGGTACATTGGCACACAAGATCCCTAAGCTGGTTCTCTTAAGGCTTAAGCTAAAATATTGAAAAAAAATGAAAATCATAGTCACATAAAAGGAAAAAGATATTACTCATACTTTATTTTTAAATTTATGTTTATTAACTTTACCATTTTGTCTAAACTAATTTGACCTTTTTAACTATTATTTTGCACACAACTGTATTTTACTTATATATAATAAACCATTTATGTCTACTCCTAATGTATCGTGTATGAGGTGGGTAACGTATCACGTTCTTGTATTCATACTGCGAACCACATGTATAGAGTTCCTGGTAACTCTGCAACCATGACCTACCATGCAGCCGCAGCCTACTATATATAACGCGACCTGCACCGCCATTAGATCTCACCCAGTCCAATAACTCCACCACTTAAGGCCACAATCTGCTCATCCTGTTGGAAACGTAATCAAGTCTAATGAAATTTATGCAAGCATCTTTTCTGGTTTTAATGTCAGTGACTCACTATAACCAACCCCTCAAATCCCCCCAAAAAAAAAACCTAATCGGCATTCATTTGCAGTCATGACTGCTAAACGAGGTGCTGACGCATTGTGCACTATGCGGGAGAGAGAAGATGAACTTGACCTAGTTCTGGCAGAGTCTAAGCTGCCTGATGAGGATAAATACGAGCTCCTTGAGACAATGGGGAAAATCTCTGAACTTCCTGTTGTTAGTGAGTAGCCTCCCAAATTTGCTCTTTTCATCATTATTTGTTAATGTACTATAATTTTAATTGATTCTTTTTATGAAATTTGTTTCTGATGACTCTTCCATCCTTAATATAGTCATGTCTGGCAATGCAAATGACATTGACATGTTAGGCAGCCTGCATAAAGGAGCTATATTTCACTTTGTGAAGCCAATAACCATGAGTGATATAAAAAACCTTTGGCAATGTGAGTTCATAAATAAAAGAGATACATACTTAGCTGCTGAAGGTCATGAGTCAGATGAGAATATTGAGAGTCAACCACTTATGAATGATGGGAAACAATGTCAGCAAAATGAAAAAAGAAAAGAACCAGAAGAGATGGACAGAAATGAAGATGATGATGATTCACCAGTCCTAAAGAAGCCAAAGCTATTTTGGACTGATGAGCTGCATAACAGATTCTTGCAAGCTATTAGATTTCTAGGCATTGATAAGTTGCTTAGTTTGACCGCTAAATAGATCTCTTTCTGTTTTTCACAATGAATAATGGCTGATCTTATTCTGGATCTTTTCTCCAATTTAGGAGCTCATCCAAAGACGATACTTCAGTATATGAACGTCCCTGGACTGAAGAAGGAAAATATATCAAGCCATTTACAGGTTTGTTCTCTGTTCAATACTGTTTAATTTTAATGAGGCATTGGACTGTATTTGGTTCTCATTTGCTCCAGCTCATCATTAGAATTCTTTGGAAATAAGAAATGTCTCCATGGCATGACTGAAGGTATTTAATATAAATGTTCATTTTGCAGAAATATCATCTCTCATTAAAACAAGAACACGATACAATCCAAAAGACCATGAATGGAGATTATACTTTATCACATTTCGCCTCATACAATCCTTCAGCTAAATTCAATTCACATGGAGTATTTATTCAATTCCCAGAGCTGCAATGCACAACGGCAACTTTTCAACCAGAAAAGAACAGCCACTTACTGAAGAATCTCAGTAGTTGCATGCCTACACCTTCCTTTGTATCTGCAGATTTCCTTAACCCTGTGGAGCCAAGTTGTATTGATGCATTAAATTCTAATGTTTCACAAATGAATCTGCCCATCAATCAGCTAGATTTGTCTAACCCGGGAGAAAGTTATACTGCGCTTCGGATCACTAATAGTGGAGAGTTGACAAGCTTTTAGCAGATGGGAAATTCTGATGGGCAGGAACTGCTCAAGGGGGAAATGGCTCGCTACAGTACTGGAGATTTCGCGCTTGAAAATTCAATACACCAGCAAACATTGATGATTAATTCCGTACAAGAACAACAGCAGCAGCAACAGCGACAAATCCTTCTGCCACAGGTGTCGCCACTGCCTCCACCACCACAACATAAACATAACATATTTGGGGCTGAAAGAGAAGAACTTGAAGAGTTGTTTGATTTGCCAAAAGGATCAGCTCAAGTGCTACTTGATGAGAATTTAAATGATCTCTTGTAGATTACCATGTTTTGCAGACAGGTAAATAAGCTTACATGATATTTTTCCCCTTCACCCTTTGTTTGTTTTTTTTTTATCTTCAACTTTTCAGTAATAATTTTAAGTTGTTGTGAAGAGGCAAGTTCTATATTGACATCTGTTCTTATGTAATACAGATAGCAATATTCCTGAATTATGAAGCTGAGTCTTGGGTGAATATCCAGAAGCCAAGGGACTGTTCAAATCACAGTGCTTTTCCCAGTTTGAGAAAATGCAGGGTTGGGTTTATGGTTTGTAGTTTAGCTGCTGAAGTAGTTGGATTCAGAAACTCTATTTTTACTTGGTCTGTGTTTCTTAATTTATTAAATAGTCTAATGAAAAAACTATTGTTTATGGTTTTTGGTACAAATTATTTATATAGGAGACGTTTGAGAAATGATTTAAGTAAGCTTAAATCCTGCTTGCATAAATCTCTTCAATCTTAAATTGTTCTGAAAAGATTCAAGCAAGCTGGATTTAAGCTTGCTTAAATCATTCCCTAAATGTCGCCTATATAAATAATTTGTACCAAAAACCATATGCAATAGTTTTTTCAATAGACTATTTAATAAATTAAGAAACACAAACCAAGTAAAAACAGAGTTTCTGAATCTAACTACTTCAGCAGCTATACTACAAACCATAAACCCAAACCTGCATTTTCTCAAACTGAGAAGAGCACTGTGATTTGAACAGTCCCTTGGCTTCTGGATATTCTCCCAAGACTCAGCTTCATAATTCAGGGATATTGCTATCTGTATTACATAAGAACAGATGTCAATATAGAACTTGCCTCTTCACAACAACTCAAAATTATTACTGAAACGTTGAAGATAAAAATAAAAATAAATAAAAAATAAAAAAACAAACAAAGGGTGAAGGGGAAAAATATCATGTAAGCTTATTTACCTGTCTGCAAAACATGGTGATCTACAAGAGATCATTTAAATTCTCATCAAGGAGCACTTGAGCTGATCCTTTTGGCAAATCAAACTACTCTTCAAGTTCTTCTCTTTCAGCCCCAAATATGTTGTGGTGATGGAGGCAGTGGCAACACCTGTGGCTGTTGCTGCTGCTGTTGTTCTCGAACAGAAGTAATCATCAATGTTTGCTGGTGTATTTATTTCTCAATAGACTATACAAATAGTTTTCTCAATATACTATTTAATAAATTAAGAAACACTGACCAAGTGAAAACAGAGTTTCTGAATCCAAAGGCTACCCCATAATTGGTTTCAAAGTTTAGAGAATGAATTTCCTATCCATTATGTTATGACATTATTTTTCTTTAGCTTTCTCTATCTCAATCCTTGACATGAATGTTTGCATAAACTGGTTATGATGCAGTAAAATTTCTCTCCTGCATTATGGACAAAGTTTTTTTTTACCCAATTAGCAGCCACAACTTCACGTAAATTTCATTATGGTTCATGTTCTTTATTGAAGATGAAAAACGAAAGGTACTTTGTTCCAAGTCTAATGTGTGTGACAGTGTAGGCTATGATTGAGGGAAGAAATACGTGAGGATAAAAGAGAGGAAAGAAAATGAGTGGAAATCGCGTTTCAGTTATTTGATACAAAAAAAAAGGTGAGATGTAGGAGAAAAAAAAAGTGAGGATTGACAAAAAAAGTTGCAATCAAGGGAAAAAACACGTTGGGGCAAAAGCCTTGCGCACAAGCATAAAACCCTCACCTTTAAGTATTTGTTACTAAAATCATTGATCTCAATCTTATAATTTAAAATGCTTTAACCAATCATACAAATTGATATTTTTGTCAGAAAAATGTCATTTAACCATCCTCATGCTCACAATAAAACTTTAACGCAAAGGACTTATGGTGGTTTCTCAAATTCTTACATGAACTATTTTGTTTGAGGAGAATTCTAAAGTATCTTTCTTTAAGATAAAGTCACCTCATGATTGTTACATTTATTAATAAAATAATCATATTCAATGATAAATTATCACATTATATTTGACATTGTTGTTACCACTAAATGTGACAATTTACCGTTAAATTCAATAATTTTATTATCAAATGAGATCAAACAAAAAACTATAACAAAGAGTAAATTGCATTTGATGTTATTGAAATTTACATTTGGTTTCATTTTCATTCTTATCACATTTCAAACATGACAATTGGAAAAAGAGTTCTAATAGTTATCTTTTCAAGATTTGATGTTGCATGAACTAAAATTCCATCTCCTCCTTATAAAAGGCATTTGGACATAATTTTCTCTCTTCTTCATCTATCTCTTCTCCATCTCTCTATTCTTCATCATTGAGCTATTGCCTTAGCTTCAAATCAAATACCAAACCAGACATACATATGGTTGCCTTCCAATTGTGACTAAAACATTAATATAAGTTTTTTATCTAATGAATATGTTATCTTTTTCTCTTTTTATAATTAAACTTTTCTGTATTTGCTTTAATGGTGTCAAACCTAATAGTAGAAGGCTACCAATTTTTTTTTTGTATTGTTCCCTGTTCTCACAAGAGTGTTTAGTGAGGAAGATAAATAAGGTGAAAAAGATGTTGCAAGAGATGCATGATATTGCGAGTCTAGATCTTCTGCTGTGAAAATACTGCAACAAAACTGTAATAATATTAACTAAAATTACAAAATCAATACCTATTAAATTATCAAATACTCGGTTAATTAGATTAAGGTGACATTAATAGTACATAACAGTCAGAAATATTTTGCAAAGATAAAGACACATAGGGGTGATTTTGGAATAAAAGTGTTGCACAAATATTAGGAGAAAACCAACCTCACGGTTTTCCATTATTGCTTTTTTATCAGAAACATGAGCGCAACACCTAGAGTCTTCCAATCTCTCCTGCCAATTCCACCTCGCATAACCCCCAAAACCAGACCCAAGCGACCAACGCTCCCGGCGCACTATAGCACCATTGGCGCACGGAGTAAAACGAAACCGTTTCCGTTGCAGATAGCGTGCAGCGCTACAAGTCAAGATGACTATCACGCCACCCTCAAAGCTCTCAACTCCAGGGGCCGCTTTCCGAGAAAATCCCTCGGCCAGGTACCCTCTCAGAAACTTTCCCGGAAAATGAAATTTCTTGACTTGTTTGGTTGCCGAGGAAAAAAGAACTGAGAACATAGGTAGCTTAGGTTCACTGGGGATTATAGTCGAACACTGAGTGGGCTTGTCGTGTTTTGCAGCATTACATGTTGAATTCTGAGATTAACGAGCAGCTTTCGTGTGCGGCTAATGTCAAAGAAGGAGATGTCGTGTTAGAGATTGGACCTGGAACTGGTTCCTTGACCAACGTTCTTATAAATTCCGGTGCCACAGTCCTGGCAATCGAAAAGGTCCGTTACACGTATACACACACACACAATCTTGTGAGATAATATGTGTTGCTTGTTGTATACTCTGGCAATTGTGGTCTTTCATTGTGTTTCTTTTATTTGATGAAATAAAGATGCATTTTTCCTTTAGTTATGTGATACAGGATGCACACATGGTTGCCCTTCTTAGAGAGAGATTTGCGGGCACAGACCGGTTCAAGGTATATAATGCACTTCTGGTGATAAAAGTAAGATTTTTAGTACTGGTTGTTACCTATGTTCTCTTCAACTGTTAGTAATGTTGTATGCAAATTTCATGATTTTGGATTGTTAGCTTTTTTCGGTGGACGACCCTGTTTATAAAATATTATTGAAAAATTTGTTTACCAAACTTGGAGTTGGTTTTACATCTATTGAATTTTTCTGCTCTCTAAATTCTCGTATCCACTATGTTATGACTAATGTCTCATCTTCTGCGATAATCTGTAGGTTTTGCAAGAGGACTTTGTCAAATGTGACATCCGCACCCATATACTCTCATTGTTGGAAAGTAGAAAGTTCTTAGATGCAAACTCCACACTTTCAAAGGTGAGAACTCCACTTCGTTAATCCATCCTCCTGAATTTGGATCTAGCACAAATCGTGGTAGCATAGACAGTGGTGCTAAGTGGGTTGCCATGTTCAGTGTGTTGGGCACAAGCGTGTCTATCTGACATAGCTTGGATGAACATGGATATACGCTGGACATGATCTGTTGCAGTTGTATGTTTCTTTCTTTTTCAGACTCAATGGTATGAATATCATATAAGACCACATGGAATTGTTTAAAATGGAACTATTTACAGTAATTGTTTGAATTTGGGTCACGTGAGTAGTTTGGGGTAAAGGATTGTTGAGTCAACCTGAGATTTAATTTGGATCACAATTCAATTGAAGTCATAATGTCTATGCCTGATTCATGGGGTTCAAGTTCCACACGTTTTGTTATCATCATCCAACACATTTAATTAGAAAATGAGGTGCAAGTACACCTCAATTCTTGCCTTCTTTCAGACACTTGTCTTTCTTCGTAGGCATATTAGCAGTTTTTTAAATTATGTTCTCTAAACCAGTTCAACAGGACTTATTTTATGCGTAATGAAGAACTATTATCATTATATGCTTAGGCTGTATACTTGGCTAACAAAACTTCTCTTTTGTTAATGAATAAGATTTACATGAAACTGTAATGCTAGTTTTAAAAATCTGTGACTGTCAAATCTTGATATTATTCACAATTAATCTATATAATTTGCTTCTTTGCAGGTAGTCGCCAACATACCATTTAATATTAGTACAGATGTAGTCAAACAGCTTCTTCCAATGGGTGACATTTTTTCAGAAATTGTTCTCTTACTCCAGGTTAGTATTCATACCTTTCTGCTACTCATTTTTCTTATTCTCTTTTTACTTTTTCGTCAATTTTTTCCTCTTATATTTGTCAATTGTCATATAAGGCTTCAGTGGTATTGATTATTGACGATGTTGAATGATCCATTAAATCAAAAGAAAAAAGCCTTGCTTAACATTTTTTTCCTCTTTGTATTATATTTATTTTTACTGGCCAATCATGTTTGTATAAAGATCTTGATTGTATATAAGGTACAAATCTGGGCTTGAAAATGTACAAAATTAGCTATATTGGAAAGGAAGACAAGAAAGTAGAATCCTGGATAATTTTTAAGTGCAATAATGGCAACAGTGGTAGAGTTCTACTAAAAGATGATGAGACGAAGGTGTGATTCCTCAAAACTTTTCAAAGAAACTCGATACTGATTTGTTTAGCTGGATAAAGAACTTTTTGACCATGTGAATTGTGAAGTTAAAGCCACTGGTATGGATGTAAAAGTGAGCTCCATCTAGAGTCAGTTTGAAAATCTGAGTATAATGCTTTAGTCTGGTTGATTAAATTGATTAATAAGATTAAACAATTGAAATTGATGTAGAAATGATACTCAGTTCATAACTGTATCCATCAATGATTTACTGGCAAACCTGCCTTGCTTATTGTCACTGTGATTTCTGAACAATATCAGCACGAGACAGCAGTGCGCATGGCGGAATCATCTTTGCGGACATCCGAGTACCGACCCATCAATATATTTGTCAATTTTTTTTCAGGTATGCATGTCAATTGCATGTTTATGGATGTTGAACCATCTGATGGTCATCGATAAAAAGCAAGGCAAGCATTGAAATTTTAGTAATTGTGAGTCAACAATAGTCGTGCTGTAATTTCTCAAATATGTGCAAATAATTAGGCAATTGTCTAAAGAATTTCTCATTCACTTTTTATGTGTTTAATCTACACCATTTTTGTGTGTTAATGTTAAATTATTCATGCATATCCAATGATGTGGTAGTGTTCCTCCCTTTCTGTAATCTTCTAGTTCTTCATGACATTTTTGGTCACTTAAAAGTTTTAAGTTTGTTCCTTTCTTTTTCAGAGGCCGAATACAAATTAAAAGTTCCAAGGACGAATTTTTTCCCTCAACCTAATGTAAGTCATTAAATTTACCAAAAAAATGCAAATTCATGCTTTCTTTTATGCTGCGATTGTGATTTTCATTCAAAACCATGGAGAATCCGGCCTAACTTGTTTCCCAGAAATGTCACGTAACCTTAATCTTCCTAGAATGGTTCAAGGTTCCTACTCATTACGACATGTCACATTCGGCTGCACCATTCCAAGTCTTTTCTTCTATGGTCATGTGTTCCTCCAAATTCAAGTCATAACCTGAAATTCTATGGCCACTGTAATTTCTTGAAGATACTTGGATTTATATAGCAAATAACTGGGTGCTTAATATTGGTTATCTTAAAGATGCGTGAGATGCATCATCATATGCTCTATGCATGCCTGGTGGAATTATAATTTGGCTTGATCGTCTTTAGTTGATGGTATTTTATTTGTTCCTTGTGTTTATGTAGGTTGATGCGGCTGTTGTTATATTTAAGCTTAAGCAGGCTAGGGACTATCCTCCTGTTTCCTCCACTAGAAGCTTCTTCTCAATGGTTATTTTAGCTTCCCCCCCCCCCCCCCTAACTATTATGCTTTTAGCTAGTAGAGATCATTATCATATAAGCTTCTTTATTTTAGCATTTGATTTTCTAAAACAATGATTTGCCTTAATTAAGGGCAACTGCATTAGTAACCAAACCTTCGAGCTTGGTTCCTGCATTTCTTGGGATCATCCTTATGATGCACCAGAACTTGCAGCTCAAAATTTTTCCAATTATAGAGGAACAATGTTGCCTGCTATATCAACTAAACAATGCCTTCAAGTTCTTTGTTTGGTGAACCAGTTTCATTCCATAACATGCCTTTGTTGTTTATAAAATGTAGATGAATTCTGCATTTAATGGAAAACGTAAGATGTTGCGGAGATCACTGCAGCACATATGCACATCGCTTGAGGTTGAGGAAGCTCTTGGAATTGTTGGTCTTCCAGCTACTGTGAGTGTTCTTGATGTGTATAGACTAACCGTCAATAATTTATTACTTCTTCTTTACTCCTTTTTTGCCTTTTCCCCTAGAAATATTCAAATTTCATTAATTTTTTTTATCATTCGTGCAGTCAAGGCCAGAGGAGCTTACTTTAGATGATTTTGTGAAGTTGCATAATCTAATTGTGAAAGTATAGTGTGTTCGGTTCTGTTAAAACATCTTATTGCTACTTATAAAAAACATCTTATTGCAAACATCTGGGAGATGAGCATAAACATACGGCGTATTCTGCTTGATTGTCAGAGTTGCATGAATTTGCCAGAGGAACTGAAGTGCTCAAAGATGGAGAAAATAGCTGTGAAAGTCTCATAATTTAATATAGACAGCAGAAAGTATCGTAGTCGGAGCTTTCAAGTTCATTTTTGTTGGCCCCTAGTCAGATACATGCCTCAGAAACAGGGTTTTAGGTGCAACCTTCATGTATAATCAATTAACCAGATATTCTACATATTATTTCTAATTCTGAAGAGTATAATGCATCAGGTTCATTGCAAGGTTGCACACATCATGCACATTGTAAGATTCTCTGCAATCGTACAGGAAATGTTTGATTTGTATTGCACGGAAGACTTGTTTTTCTTTTTCTTCATATTGCTTTTGACATAGAAATAGCAGATCGGATTTGACAAATTGTTGTTGGAAGTACAAATTTTGAGAATGGAACGGTGATCACCAAAAAGCTGAGAACAAAATATGATTTTGAAGCAATCAAGTAGATGGAGTATTATTGGATTAAACTTAGAGAAATTTCAGGAAAAAGGAAACCCCACTGAATTTAAAATGCCAATAAGGGTCATCTACGTTTCAATTTTTCTCTCATTCAATTTGCTAGGAGGTCCCTGAATAATCAACAAGTGAGAACCCAGTTGGTCCCAATCAAGGTTTTTCCAGTGTTCTACCATCAGAATACAAAATACTAAACATACCATAATCTCCAATAGCCTCCTCTCTTCTTCTTCTGATCAGTATAATCACCATCAAATTGTAAATTTCCTCTGTTTCTTATCTTCATCCGTGAAACTGGAAAACAAGATCCAGAGCCCTCAACTTACTCCCATGGGGATCAAAACCCTCGACTCCCCCAACAAGCCCATCGTCATAAAGCCTACTCTCCTCCGCCACGGCCGCCGAAGACGGAGATAGCGGCCGCTTAGGCCTCTTGTTCTTGATGAAGCAATCTCTCATTTTCTCCTCAACCTTGCCAATACTCGACTTGGAAAAGGAATTCTCCTCAGCTTCAGCTTCCAGTTCGTTTTCATCACCATCGTCGCCCAATTGCATTTGCTCGCTGCCGGTGGCGGAAGAGAGCGAGTTCTCCGCAGCGTCGAGGGGTGGAGGAGGGAATTGTGAGGTGGAGGAGAGGAAGGAGGATAGGAGGAGGTGGGCTTGATGGAAGGAGGAGTAGGTTTGGAGGAGGTGGGTTTGGTCTGTGGTGGCTGGTAGTTGTTTTGCCATGAGGGTTGCTTGCTCCAGTGATGCAATCAGCTCTGTTAATGGTGGTGGTGGTCCCCCTGTTATCAGGTTCATGTTTTCCATGCTTTTCTTTTTCTTCTCTCTCTATGTGGGAAGTAGGATTCGTGTGTCTAAGAAGTAGTAGTTGCAGCGGAGAGAGATTGGGTTTATTATGTTGGGCTTCTCAGGTGTTTCCTTTTGAGGATGTCCAAAAGCTGTCTGAGTGGAAGCAGCCCAGGCCTATGATTCATCTTATTCTAGAAGGTTCGATCTTGGTTTAAACAGAAATACGGGATAAAAGGATAGGACCCTATTGGCACTCCAAATACTGTTTGTTCAAAGTCCTTATGTATGAAATGTAGAGGTGGCAGGATTTGTTCAAACCCGACCCGGTTTATATCTGAGTTATTTGAAACTCAAAATTATTTGAATTTAAAATAATTTAAACTCGAACTCGATTCAAAACTCAAAACAATTCAAATTTGATATGACTCGGATTTGATATGATCCAAACTTGATTTTTATGAACATTATTACATTGAAACATAAAAAATAATCTAAATTTAAAGCGGAGTTCAAATGGTTTTCTCGAAAATTGGAGGAAAATAAAGTAAAAAATTGAGCAAATCTCTATGAGTCACATCAATCCTTCTCGAAAACCCAAAACAATTCAAACTGAAATGGCTCGAATTCGAAACGGACCCGAGATGACCTGACTTGAATTATCCGAGACCCGACAGGATTGGAGACTGATACGACTCGAATCTGACCAAACCTAACCCGATATGATTCAAGACCTAACACAACTCGAAACTGATATGACTCGAACTCGATCCAAGCTGACTTGTAATCCGAAGTGACTCATAACTCGAAATAACCCAAAACCAAATGACTCGACCCGAAATAACTCAAACTTGAATAATCCGACCCGATTGTCATCTCTATTAAAATGTCATCATAAAGTTAGAGGTGTAATAAATTATACTCATTTTCTTCTAAAGCCTTCCAATTTATGAGAATTTTAAATTAAAAAAAAAAAACGAAATTTTAAAGAGAAATGATGGATACAAACCTCTTTTTTTCCTTTTTTTTTTATTAAAAGAATTTCGCAAACAAAGATATATTTACCTTTTTTTTTATTTTTTCCTTTACTCCGTTCCCACATTGGAAAAACCATATTAGTATTTGACAAAGGAAGATGTATTAAGATAATATTTCGGTGGCAAGAGCATAGCCTATGGGGACATCTACCATTGTCGATTGCCGCTGAGGCGACTCAAGATTTAAGATTCTTTCATGCCATGTCTGTACGCGAATAAAAGCATGCATGAGCTTCGCGCGCGCATTACACCCAATAAAAAAGGTGTATTATCAATTGCTCACACTCCTCATAGCTTATTGTCGCTACATAATAATGGAGAGTCCAGAACATAGCTTAAATTATATACTCTTTTGTAAGCCTTAAGTTCAAAGCCACTTATCCCTGTTGCATTGAATTGGTTAGAAATAATACTAAGGTTATGGGTAACCTATGCTCGTCAAAGAAATAAAAAAGAAGAAATTGAAATGACATCATTCTAAAATACAATTGAATTATTTAAAAAAAAACATAATGATGTGATTTGATGTTACAAACATAAAAATAAATTGAGTTGATGCAAAGACATAATTAGATTTCTATTCCGAAAGACCCACACATGCAGATGCACTGCCTTTTGGTCTGGACGACTACACTTTCAACATTAGTAGACAATCACCTGTTCAAGTAACCAGAACCAAAGAGGTTGTAATGATTCAAGTAATGATACAACATATATAGATCTCCCCTCTTCTCAAACCCTGCTTGTTTGGGCATCACCTGGAAAGCATAAAAAAACATTGCAGCATGATCCTCATTCAATTTTTTTTTCCTTTTTTTTTTCCAAAGGAAAAAAACTAACAAATAAAAGGCGAAATCATTGAAAAACCCATAAGAAAATAGAGGGCGAAAAGGGCTGTATGGGGACACTGATACCTCGCAATAGGAGTTATAGAAAGAACCTCCAAAACCAGCACACCATGACATTCCAAATTCCGCCTCGTTATGTCCATCTACAAAGGTAAGTAATCAACAAATATAGTGATATTAGTTCTTTAAACAGTAGCTTTTATAAGAATTCAAGCTTCTTGTTATATGTCAATTTTGATAAGAAAATCCAACTATGTGACAGTCATAATCATGTTTCCAAAGTTGCAACTTGCTTCTAACTCTGTTAACGTTGTAGAGGAATAAAAATGTCTTCATTCAAAGATTTGTGCGAGATTATAGATAACATGAATTCATCAGACACCTGTTTGCTAAAAATCTTTTGGATCTCCTCCCCAGGTCTAAAATACACCCTAGATCTTTAGATGTTCTTTTCGTCATTGTGCGAGATGTGCCATAGCCAATATACCACTTACCCTTAGCCACCTGAGCGAAAGTCCAAGGGCAGTCATATGACTGTTTACAGAACCTTTTTCTGTGTTTGGCTGAAATATATCTGTTAAACTCTCATTTGGTAATTGAATAGATATTCGAATGCTATTCCTCTTCGCTATTGTGCATCTAAGAAAGTTACCCCGGAGGGCAGCCCATGCTAATTAGAAATTCGGAGTCAAGTTGGAGGGGGTTTTTTTTAGGAAAAGAGTAGGAGAATTTCAGAGATGCGACGACAACTTCAAATACTCATTCAACAAAAAATGTTTTCATCGTCGGTGTTATAAATCAAGAGAGATTATATCTACAAGCTAACAGAAAATCCCGGGACAACCTTTGTTACATATATTCTCTAATTATACCCTTAATAGAACTGTCTTTGGTTCTAATTGACATGGTCTGATTTGCAACAGGGAAGAAAAGAAAATCTCACATTCTTAACTGCCCCACCAGTACCGTATAACGATAGAGAAACATTCACAAATAAAGACTTACAGTAACATGCAGGGTCAAGTATAACAGGCTCTCCGTTTTTGTCAGAGCTGACATTCCCACTCCACAAGTCTCCATGTAGCAAGCATGGCTCTATGACAATATTCTCAAAGAGAGGAGCCATATTCTTTAGCAGTCTTTGTCCTCTTCATAGTGTTTCAGATAAGTATCTCCAGAAGTATATTTATCCCAGGTTTTTACACGCTAATGTGTGTAATAAGAAGCATTTCATGCCTTAGAAGTTGCCTAATTGATTTTCAAGAGTTTCAGAATAAAATAGCACCATTATTAAATCTAAAATACATGACCAGAGGCCCCAATCCTAATTCACATTTTAGTAGAAACATGGTTTCAATTGACACAGGAAGCCCTTCCTCATATGATGACCAATATGATCATCAATGCAAAGTGTGTGAAAGCTGTATGTCAAACATCCATCATTCAAATACACATTCAAGCTCATATACACTCCTAATACCGTATTCCCTCTTTCTCTTTTGAAGCAAACTTAGCTTAATTCGTCATGTGTTTAATGCATTGATGTATATATCCTGACAAGTCACGGAATTGATAAGCATAGAACAACCTTTTTCGTAAATGGTAGAATCGCCATACCGGTCCGATGCCAACTTTAGCTGGCAACCCAATCTATGCTCTCCAAAAAACTGAATCCAATCTGATGACCACGTGTTGATCTGCGGAGTACTACAAACGCATTGGACATGATTTCATAACTCATCTATGTTTTCAACTTTCAAGTATAGAAACTGTTTGGGATTCCTCAAAATAGCATCAACTATGAATTGACGAAAAAGAAAGGAAATTTTCCAAAAAGAGTTCAATAAAGGGAGGCAAAAGAGCTTTAGAGTGTGTTTAGTTACGAGAAATGTTTTCCAGATTCTATTTTCATTTTTCTTAACACTTTCTTCAACAATTTATATATTTTTAATAAACAAAATTTCTCTTTCTAACATAATATTAAAAAATATAAGAAATAATAATAATAATAATAATAATAAATATATATGTGATATATTTTTAATAAAAAAAAGAAAAAGCAAAGCGGCAAGGCTGAAAACATAATCATCAAAGTTTGTTCTTTAAAATTTTTATTATAAAAAAAATTCAAAGCTTTATATTTATCTCAGAAAGTAAAGACTTCATTCTTTACTAAATCCCGTTTGGTTTTATTCTTTCTTCAATTCAAACTTGTTAGCAAAAAGTTATAAAAAAAAATTTCTCCAATATTAGAGATAATACAGTCGTTCAATTACAATAGCAAGACTTCATCATATTTGAGGTAAATTTTCAATAAAATTCATAACTAAATAATTATATTGTTTGAATTAAGTTATGAAATAGTAAGATTTATGAAAGTTTATGATTAGATGTTGGAGATCAGCAATCTCAAGAAATTGTTGAAATAAGAAAAGTAAGGAGGTGATCTCGGGTAACTTTAAGTGCTACGTGATGAGTTAGATTTACTTTTAGCAATCAAGACCAATAAAAATATGAATTTATGATATTTAAATAAATTATTAAATTGTAATTATTTAATGATGTATTTTCCGTTAAGTATGATAATTAATTGATTTATTGATTAGGGATTAAGTAGTATGTTGAATATTAATTATTTAATAATTTATATTTTAAAAATGATGGATTAATGAAAAATATGCTGAGAAATTATATGAAAATTCTTAAAATATAATTGAAAAATTGATTTGATATATGAGAAGACAATTTAATAAATATAATAAAAATAATAATTTTGAGAAAAAGATCGATAGTTGAATTGAATGCTTTGATATATGCTTGCTTGCATATTATTGTTCATATGTATAAAAGGGAAAGCCAGGAATGCAGCTGGTCTGGCTGAGAATACCAGGAAGGCAGTTGGTCTGGCTGAGAATACCAGGAAGGTAGCTGATCTGGCTGAGAAAACCAGGAAGGCAGCTGATTTGGTTGAAAAGATCGGAAAAGTAGTTGGTCTGGCTAAAACATGTCGACATGTGGGAAGATGTTCCCAGATGATAATATGAAATGATCTGATGAGAAAGAAAGAAAAATAATTTAAATTCATACATTATATTTGTTTTAAATATTTATTATTAATGCCTGATATGCTAAAGAATCAGTTTTAAGTATTAAATGATTGATAGATAGATGAGTCTCATAATGAGACAATTTTGATGATAGATAAATAGAAAATATAACATAATAAAGAATTATATTATTGATTGTTTATATGATGTGAACTTTATGATGGTATTAAATTAAAAATATTAAATTGACAAGATATATGAAATATATGTATTGATAGATTATAGTCTGATAATTTATTTATTAAGAGAAATTGATAAATAATTGAATTAGAATGTAAGAAGAGATATATGGTTAATTATACTGATTTAACAATGAATGAATATAACTAGAAGTATACAAATCGAGCACTTCTAGTAAATTTAATTCACTGAGCTTGTAACTCCTCATTGTTAATAATTTCAGGTAGCGGGCAGAACAGATAGATTTATGAGCAGAGATTCAGATTGAGTTATTATCTGTAAGTCTCGTGGTCAACATCCTCAGACTAATAAAAGAAAAAAAAATTGTAAATATTCATGCATAATATGTTGTATATATTGTTTCAGTTGGGATATTAATAATGTAACTCCCTTGTTGACGGTTGAGGATTGATGTATGTATATATTTTCAGTCAATGTATGTTTTTATATTGTTATATATATGTGTCGTGCTGGGATTTCAAAACGTGACGACACTGTCTCTAGAGTGGCCAACTTGGGATGAGTCATTACAATTTTTGTATCAGAGCATTAGATTTTATGATTCTGTAGACTGCATAAAAATTTAAAGAAGTAGAAAATTTGAATTGCCCTTGTCCCTGTTCGGAATTGAGTCTCGTCGGTTTTAGGAATAGTCACTGATCATGCTTATACTGCTTTTTTTTTAATAGATGAAGCCTACTCTAATTTTTCTATTCACTTATTCTGTCCTATATTTTTAATTACTACCATGCTTTTTTCATTTTTTTTTTAAATTACTGTTATGCATTTGATGTGGAGCAACTATAAACCGAGACCTATAGTAACAATGACATAAATCAGGGAACAAGATTGTGGTTCGAGAACGGAAGGGAAAGCTAAAGCTAGAGTACGAGATCGTATACTTCAAAGAGAAAAGGAATAACGGAGTGATTAGTCATGAGGAGAGATAAAGAGGAGAGAGAGGACGGAAAGAAGAGAAGAAGAGAGATAAGGAGAAAAGGGAAAAAAGAAAAAAGAAGAAATGGTTAGAGGATTTTTGTTTTCGGCAACAAAATGATTTGACCTTTCACTAGTTTTAATTTTTTAATTTATTGGTTAATGCGTTCGATTTTTGTTTTTTTCTTGATCGGTATTTTTGAATTATAAGTTTTTTTCTTCAATTATTAGACACATGGAATGTTCAAGTGACGAAAGTGAGTGGGGAAAGTTAGAGCACCTGACCTTAACAATGTTCATTTCATTGTTGTAAAGATATAAAATTTTAAAACAATTTCCTGAATTTCATGTCCAATCTCATATTCCATTAAGCTAATGAAGTGTTAGAAAGAACATTTTTTTTTTTAAATAGTTACCAAAATTTCCTAACATTTAAATCCAAAAATGTTCCCATTTTCACCTGATTTGGAGTCCCCACTTACCCAATCGGCGGTTTGGTACCATTCCGTAGATTGGCATGTTCCATAAACCAAACAACTTATACCATACTCTTCGTCATACTTTTTGATACCGAATTTTTCGTCCCTAGCTTTCCCTAAAACTAGCCAGAGTATAAACATTTGGGTTGACCAAAGGGTAGACTCCAGTGTCCACTCTACTCTCTCTGGACCACCGCCGCAACTCCAATGGCGGATCCATCACTCCACCCTGAGACCCAACCCATCAAGCAAATCGCTATTGACTACACCCCGGAGGTCTGCAGCCACTGCACGGAGTCGAACTCCATCACGCTCACCTACGACCACCGCGGTGGCGCCCGGTGGCGCTCCACCACTCGCTTCCTCTATGGCACCTTCAGCTCCCTCATCCAATGCCCCAAGGGCAACACCAGCGGCCTCAACTTTAACATCTACCTCTCCTCCCTCGAAGGGGACAAATCCCAAGACGAGATCGATTTCGAGTTCCTAGGCAAAGATAAGACCATCGTTCAAACCAATTTTTACACTACAGGTTCAATTCAATTCAACTTTCAGAGAACAAAAAGAGATCTTTTCTTATAGATCTCATGCATCAAAACATAATGTAGTTAGTAGTAATTATTCGCATTTCTCTTGAATTGTAAGGATTTGGACCGTTTCATTATATTGTAGGAACTGGGAACAGAGAGCAGATTCATGATCTGGGGTTCGATTGCTCAGACGGGTTACACGAGTATGTGATCAAGTGGGGCCCAGACTTGATCGAGTGGCTGATTGATGGCAAGGTTGTGAGGAGAGCTGAGAAGAAGGATGGTGAGACATTCCCTGAGAAACCCATGTTTTTGTATGCTTCTGTTTGGGATGCGAGCTACATCGATGATGGGAGGTGGACTGGGCCTTATGTGGGTTGTGATGCACCCTATGTTTGCCTCTATAAGGACATTCATGTTCCTGTTGGGACTGCAGTAGAGTAGTGAAGTGCTCTTGTGATTCATGATCTGGATTCTTGATTTGGCGAGTTAATTTTGTACTATTAGTTCGAATCATTGTTGTTTCTTAATATCTTGCTCTCATATTACATTTTCACTTTCAATTGCAATTGGATCCTCATAGGCTTGGTTCATTCATGTGCCTAACTGTATTGGAAGATTTTGATCTCGTCTCCAATTGGGCAAATTGCTAATTGTTGATGATAATCTGAGTTATGTTTCAGCATGTTGTGCTTTCTTTTGATTTTTATGTTGCTGTTTTTGTTGGACGAGTCTCTACATAACATACAAAGGGAAACCAATTAAAGATAACAATCACAAGGAATGGAACGAGAATAAAATAGAATTAATGCTCTAAAAATGAAGTTGGAAGGAGATTTGGGGATGAGATGTTGGCATTTTTGGTGGCAAAGTATGTTGTCTCATGTTCAACATGGTAATCCATTTCCATGAGACAACATACTTCACCCACAAAAGTGCCAACATCTTGTCCCCTCAGTCCCTCTGTAGTTTCATTTTTAGAATATTAATCATATTCCTTGTGCAAACCAAACAAGAGCTAAGATAATCAAGTAGTTCTGGGCATGCTTTAGCAGGATTTGCTATCGAGTTTGTGCTATGCGTTTTGAATTTTGGTCATTTAGGGGAGGCAGAAATTATTCAGTTGTTGGTAGTAGCTTGGAAGAGTTGACTACCTTCCCCTTTTTTCTAGTTCTTTATGTGAGCAGCTATGTTGTTACTTGAGATTACTGTTCCTATTTTTATCTTTTCTAGTGTTATTTTTTTTCTCCTGATGGAAATTCTTTCTGTATCTTCATCTCTGTAGATGTCTGAGATGTATTTTTGTTTTCCTTTTCTTTTTAATCTTTGCAGAACTATGTAAACTGATGTTTGTGTTTGGAAGCTAAGAGGTGCCATTTTTTTCCAAATGTAGATATGGTTTGCTTGATTTCTTCTTTACTTATCAAAAAAAAAAATGGTTTGCTTGATGTTGTTGTTTTGATAATGATGAAGGCTCCATTTGGTATTTAGAGATGTTGATGCTAGAGGTTGTAGTCTTCCACGAAACCAAAATTTTTCCTCCATTATAGATAATATTTCTGCATATCTCAACATGATTTCCAGTTTATGAAAAACTGCCACACCATTTTAGGAGATGCAGAGGATGAGTTGAACATTTATCATTAAAAGTAGTCCGAAAACAGTTTTGCTTTATAAGCACCTTTTTTTATAGAATGGTATTGTACTCGGAACTTCAAAATGGCTAAATTGCTTCTATTTGCAATCGGCTTTGTTTGTTTGTCCTTATATTTTCAAATTTTACATCGGAAAGTCAACTACAATGCTGTTGTTTCCATTCCTTTTTTTCTTTTTTCCTTTTGAGATGACGACAACCCAGATCAATACTAAGACATTACTCTCACTAAGGTACACCTGCACATCTAAAATTGTGTTCTCAATTTATTTATTTTTATACAGGATACTAGATGCATACTCCTTTTATTTTATTTTTTTCGAAACAATGACAAGAGGTGCAACCGCACTTTTGTGCTCAATTTATTTTTCTATATTGGATGCTAGATGCGTTCCATTTACAGGGATTTGAATCCTCTCCATTTGAGAATTGAAATGGAGTTCAAATTCATGGTAAGAATGAATGCTATCATAACAAGCTTAAGTTTCGATGTTCTTCATTTGATGATGTGATATTCAGTCTCATCTTGAACTCAATTTATATGCTAGACGCGTACCATTTACAGGGATTTGGATCTTCTCCAGTTGAGAATTGAAATGAATGTCAAATTCATGATGAGATTGAATGTAATCATAACAAACTTAAGTTTCGATGTTCTTCATTTGATGATGTGACATTCAATCTTATCATAAGTTCGATTTCATTTTAAATGTAGAACCCGATACCTTAAAATAAGATTAATGGTTTCGGTGTTTAGTTTCGACACGTTTTCGGTGTAATGTCCCTCTTTTAGTGGGTTAAAATTTTTGTGTATTGGGGAATTGTGGAGCTTGGAACCAAATAAATAAATTATGAGTTAAGTAAATAATATGTATCTTGGGGAAAATGTTAAGTTTTAGGAGAGTTTTGGAGTATTAAGTGAAAGAAAGAAAGAGAAATGTGGTGAAAACTGTGAAATTGGAAATGAGGAGGGGTTGGAGATCAATAAGGATAGAGTTAAAGTATCAAAGAGTGAGTGGAATCCAATTTTTTTAGAGGAAATTTCTGGAGATACCGAGAAAAAGAAAGAAAGAGAGAAAAGAAGAGAAACGAGAGAAAAGAGAAAAGGAAGAGGAAGATGGAAGATTTTTGCAAGGAATTTGGGTAAGGATTTACCTTTCTTTACTTTAATGGTTGAGTAGTTTCGTTTTATTTAAGGATTTAGTTCTTGGAAATGAGATTTGTGAAAGAAATTTTTGAGAAAAACCTAAGTTGGTTTCAAGTTTGTGTGTTGTGGTAGTTTTATTATATTGAAGCTTTTAACTTAAGATTTTTTTCTATGAGTAATGTGGAGTTTTATCTTAAAATTTTAGGAAATCCTTGTGTTTCAAAAAGATTTGAAAGTTTCTTGAGGACTTAAAGTGATTTTTGATGGAAAAAGTTGGTTTTCTCAAAAAAAAATTTGCTGAAAATCGGGTTACGAGTCGATTGTATGCTATATTAAGAGGTACCAGTCGACTAGTATAAGTACCCAGTCGACTGGGTAAAGTGGCAAAAGCTTCCCAGTCGATTGGATCAAGAATCTAGTCGATTGGTCAAGCTGATTTCCAAAAAATGTGACTTTTCTTCAGATTTTAAATGCAAAACTTTTTCAAATTGATTTTAATGTTTGTATACTTTGAAAGTATGATTAAAACACCTTTAAAAGTGTTAGTATTTATGAAATCAAAGTGTTTTTGAGATTCAAGATAAATGATTTGAAAAATAGGTGAAAAATGGCCTTAACACCTCGACTTTTTTGATTTTTGGTTTCGTGCAAAGTGCACACATGATATTTAAATTGTGTAATTACCTTGGGGTTTTATAGTTTTCAATAATAATTGAGAATGATGAGTGTTAGATGTTGTTTTACTCCTAGGTGCAAGTTGTGGGTATCATTGAAGGTTAAAGAAAGTAGCTTGGCACTAGTTGTGGAGCGCGTAGCAAGATGAGTATACCTTACTTTTAGTAAGCGTATTAGACTAGAAGAAATAGAAATAAAAATACAAAAATATGATTGAGGATAAAAATCATAAATAATAGATTTTAAGTGATGTGAGTATAGAAGATTAGGAATAAGGAAGATAATTAAGAATAATGTTGAAAGTTATATAAAAATGTACGAAGATAGGAAAAGATAGATATATATATATATATATATATATATATATATTATAAGTTAAAAAATGATTTAATGTGGTTGTACTTAAGAAATCTTGATGCGTGTGGTTGTATTGAAAATGATAACTTGTGTTGCTATGGAATTGTGATGCAATTGGTTGGCAAATGGTTGGTTGCATATCTTATCACTTCATGCATTTCCATTATAACCTTGTTTGACAGCATGTTATCGAGGGGCGAGTGATGGGTGAGACCAATAGGTCCCTGCCCACAAGGGGTGTAAGAGTACCGAGTGATTATTGGATGAGCATAACTCGACCCAGATCAAGGGGGGTTCCAAAGATTTGATATTATGATGATTGGACGTAGCGGTACGTGGGGAGACGTCCCCGTGATGATGATATCAGCCCAGGGATAGTGATTTGTTTATGCATTGCATCATAAAGCATGGTATTTCATTTCATAGACACATACATTATGAGGTTTGGCCCACGAAAGGCATGCTTGGTAATTAGCCCATGTGGGGCATATAATGACATAATGTGTTTGAACCAAATAATGGACATGATTGTTGTTGTGAAATTCATAGACGTTGAATGAAGATCCTTATATGGTTGTTTTGGCATTATGATGTATAAATTTACTAAAAATAGCATATAATCTGTAATTAAGGAAATTTGCAACTTATAATTTAAATGGTCTTATAATGGTGTAAGAAATAAATACATACACTTGGAAGAAAGTTAAAAGAAAATATTTGGAGAATATACAATATAGGAAAATCTCACTTAGAAGTAAAAAGAAATAAAACGCTATAGTTATAATTAAAAATGGTAAATTCCTCCAATACTACTACTTTTCGTAAGGTGCGTCTCACTGAGCTTTTTAGCTCATCTTTTCATTGTTGTTAACTTTTCAGGAAATTATTGGAGACTTAATGGTCAAAGTCTAAAAAAGTCCTAATTAAGGCCTTTGGTGGTGGTATCATCAACTTTGAGAGTCCTTGTTAGGAGAAAAAAAATTTGGGACTAGGATTAGTTGTTGTAAAATAACGTTGCAGTAGTAGAAGGTTTTATTTCACTTGTATTGAAATTATAAATTTGTAATTGTATGAACTTGTGATGTTTTGAGTGAATGTGTGTATTATTGGTAAATTATATATGGTTGCATATAGATCGGGATGCTCGGGACTAAAAGGTAATAATACTTCATCGAATAGGGCCCACTCGAGGATGGATCGTTATATTAATTCTCCAAAAGAAAATCCAAATCTCACTTCAAGTATTTTGAGCCTTCTTCACCTTACCTCCCTAAACCTCATTTTTGAACAAATCACCTCCTTATGGTCTAGAGTGAGAAGGCTCAAACTATCAAAATTCAGAGTTAGAACATGATTCATGTTAAAGGAAAGATTGTGATATGTCATATGATTGAGGAAGAACCTTGTTTGATGATGATTGATTTTGAGAGAGACATCATTTACAAAATGCACTGTTCTATTTAAGCAAGCAATTGTATAAACAAATTTTATGATCAATCAGGCAACTTGCAGAAAATTTTGGTGATGACAGAATTCAAGTATTAAACCATCAAGTTTCTTTTTCTTTTTTTGCCCTTTTACAATTAATTAGAGAGAATTCATCATCTACTTGACAAAAAATCTAATTTTCAAAGGAAAGAACATGTTCAGCGAGTAAGCATGCGCTAACCAAAATAATTGCCTGTCTTCAAAAAGTTCAATTGTTGGGAAAAGTTGATTCAAAGATAAGCCATCTACAATGACCAAAAATGAAGAAGAAGAAAAAAACATGTGTAAGCATCTCTAAAAGTGAAACAACTTGCTTGTCATGCTTCCAACTATTACTCTTTTTAGCTGTTGAACTAAATATAAAAAGCAAAAGAATCCATCTTTTGCCTTGATAGTCCAGTCACCCATGATTCATGTGGGCTAGTTTGCTAGTCCTTGGATTGACACCTAATGAATTTTTTTGCTAGTCCTTGGATTGACACCTAATGAATTTTTCTTTTAAAAATATTGAAAAAAAAAACGATTTTGTGAGCTGAGCTCACAGCAAATATGTGCTCATGGCCATTGGATCAAAACAAAGATATTGATTCAACGAGTACAAATGAGCGCGAGCTCACTGAAAACCTTTTCAGTATAAAATGAACCTATAAAGACTAGGCCTTATCCACAGGCTGATTGATAAAAGACCAGAACACCCTGAAAACATCACTTACCAAACTCCAAAGACTTGTCTGTGTCCACGATTTTTTTCTTTTTTGAACCGTTGAAGCTTTTGCTTCCAAACTGACTACCCGCCTTGACGTCAACCGTTTGATACTAAAAAATCCTCCTTAAGTTCTTTGGGTCCCTTGTTGCTGTGGGCCCCAATGATACAAATTCTAAAGAGGAAGATAACGAACCATTTTCTTTCTTCCACAACCCTCTCTCCTCATGATCTCATCTCCACCATCCATCCATTCATGTCCCTTCTTTTCGTAGTTATTACGTTTGAGTCCACCCAAAGCGATTAGATTCCATATGGGCAATTATATTTCTGTGATTTTCATTGAAGAATCCTGATCTGGGTCTTTGTTACTCTTCTCTTTTTCGTTTTGCGTTGCACAACTTGTGGGTGTTTTTGTTTTCTTAAATTTGTTTTACATCTCGTCTTTTTGGTATTGGACTTGTGGGTATTCTGTTTTTCTCTTTGGGGGAACTTATCGGCTTGGAGATGTTTGGTTCAAGCATGAATTTGATCACTACTGTGATTGGGTTTGGTATGAGTGCTACTTTCATTGTGTTTGTTTGCACAAGGATAATTTGTGGGAGGCTTCGAGGAGTGGAGTCAAGGCCAATGTTTGAGATTGACTCCAGGATTGATCTTGAACAGGTGAGTAGAATTTTATGCAACAAGCGTATTGCTTGTGATAAGAGCTTACCTGGGTGTTTTTTTTTTTTTTTTTTGGGGGGTGGGGGAGGTGTGGTTCTTTTTCAATTTTTGGATTAATGGCATGTGTTATATTGTATAGTCCTTCAGTTGTTACAGTTAATGGTTGTTCTTAGTTATTTTCGTAAGTTTGTGACTTGGAATCAAATTAGACATCAGTAGTTTCTAAATTCTTTTGGATATGACCTGTCTTTTCCAATTTGTAGATACTGCTTCCTCATTTTGGGTAAGCCTTAATTTCTATAAATTGGTATAAGATAAGTTTACTTACCGCTCACAATTTGTATCCCTTGACTAACCGGCTGCTTTCACGATTGCATTGATCTTACTCTACTTTTGATTTTGAATTTGGGGTCTTAACCATTTGTTGTTTGCTGGCAGCCAGAGCAAAGGGCTAGTGGTCTTGAACCAGTTCTGGTTGCTGCAATTCCCACTATAAGGTTCAACCGTGAGGCGTTCAGTTCTGTGGAAGATGCACAGTAAGTATAGCCATCCATACCGAGTTATCATTGGACTAGAGCAATCTATTAAATTGGCCTTAGAATTTCATTTACAGTGTGTTTGGATGACGGAAGACTGAAGAGTAGTGGGGAGTGAGGATAAAATGTGGGGTGTGTATCAATTTGGATATTTTTCTAAATTAGGGTAGAGGAATTGAAGAGGTCATTTATCAGTTCTGCAAATTGTAGAAATAATGATGGGGAGGATACTCTACTCTCCTTATATAAAGCATCCAAACAAGAGAAAGATAATCATCCAAATCCAATCCTCTACTTTTTATACGTACCCTCTTCTTTACTCTCCCGCATCCAAACATAGTGTTAAGTTAGAAAATCTAGTAAAAGCAGAGATTATATATATTCCAAGTCTTTATGAATCAAGGATTATTACATAGAACTGATAGGGTAAGGCCTCAACTCAAGCTTTGAGCTTTGCCTTTACATTTGGGGTGTGAAAAATTATACTTCTCACTGATCATTAAAATTATTCTTTGCTTTCCTGTCTCTCTATTGAATTGAGTGTGTGCGTTGTCATATATAAATAGTGTGTTTTATCAGTTATAAGAAATAAGGGAGGTGCTAATGCTAATGACAAAATTGTATAACAATCTAGATTTTTTGTGTTTTAACATGAATGAAGTTTAAGGTAATTAATAGTACTTTTTTTTCGTCCAGATGTTCGATATGTTTGGGGGAATACCAAGAGAAAGACGTGCTGCGAATCATGCCCAATTGCGGCCACAACTTTCATCTCTCTTGCATCGATGTATGGTTAAGGAAACAGTCTACCTGTCCAGTCTGCCGATTCCCATTACAAGACCGCATTGAAACAAAACATGTTAGACAAGCAACATTCAGCATGGCACAATCTGTCAATAGTCCTGAGATTCCAATTAACCATTCTCAACGGTTGCTATTACCCGACCCTGAGCGGTCTTCGAGGGGTGAAAGTAACCAAGGGCATCTCAACTCTGATCTTGGGAACTCTGAGCATATTCACGGAGAACCAGAAACAAGGCGTTGATGAAATTGAAAGAGATTGGCTGGCCTGGAATCTGGATAGCAATTTTTATGCCTCTGCTGGTTTGTTGCAAGCAACAATTATCAAATACTGAGGCATGATCTACTCCTGTGCTTTGAGGCATTGAAAATTACATGGTGAGGAAGTTGACACTTAAAGACTTGTACCGTTCATTTGTACATAAAACACCTGTAATTATTTGTAGCAGAAGGCAGTGATCATTCTCATTTGTTTAGGACAGACTTGCCATGATTTCTTGATCCTAAAAAGAGAGAGCTTAAATCTCTTTCACATCTCATTTGAGCATGTAGCTTACCTCACTACATAAAGTTAGGCAGATTAGTGGGAGGAAGAAAGAGGAAAGAAGAAGGTGAGGATGGGAAAATAAGAGGATTAATGTTTTTTATTATATGTTTGATAAAGATAACAGAGAAGGTAGAAGAAAGAAAATGACAAAAAATAGTTTATCCTAGCTTTCACCTCAATCATTTCAATTTAAAAGGACTCTGATTTGTTAATGTAGGAAGAAAACATCAATTATCTCATTTTTCTTTCATTTTACTTTTCTTCTCTATCAAGCGATAGAAAAGTGTTCTCATCTTTTCTCATTTCTTCCACTCACTTTTTCTCTTTACCAATCATAGCCTAAGGCTCTGATTGTTAGAGATTAGAGAAGAAAGTGGGGGGATGGAGGAAGAAAGAAGACAAAAGAATAGAGAGAGGATGGAAAAATATCAATCATATGGGAAGATTGTGATTTGTACATATACAAATAAAATATCAATCATCTCTCTTTTCCTTCCTCCAATTTTTTTCTCTCTATGAGTCAATCAATCAAAGTGTTAATGTGGTGTTTCCTTGTTAATTTCACGTTATAAATCAAATATATTGTTCGGAGAGTTTATAGAATGTTTTTGTTTCTCATAAATAAAAGATAGCAAACACTTTTAAAAAAAATTTAAAAAAATCAAAAATTTAAAAAAGTAATTTAAAAAATTGAATTTGTATCTAAAAAAAATTGTTTTCATTGTTGTTTCATCAAACTAAACAATTTTTAACTCCAATCAAATATTTTTTTATTTCAAGAACCATTTTATGAATCATAGATCAATATACAATGTCTTAAAATTTTCTCCTTTTCACACCAAAAAAATAATCTTCCTCAGGTTCAAAATTGTCACCATCTATAACCAACTTTCATTAAGTGATAAAGATGCTCATTTTTATTTAATATTTCACTTAATTTTTATCCTTTCAAATATTTAAATTTTTTCACACTTAGATTTCATTTGCAAATCCTTTAATTTTTCAATCAGTTTGTACGTGAAAAAACGTGTTAAAATATTAAAAAAAATTAATTAAATAATCTTTTATCAATTTAAATTTTTGAAATAATTGATAACTCGATTATTTTTTAAAATGATATCAAATCTTTAATCATGAGTATATAAAATATAAATAATTAATTAAGTTTTTTCTCATTTATAACTCAATTATTTAATCTTAATAGATAGAAAAGCAAATTTGACGTGTCTGTCATTCAACACGTGTGTGACCCAACGATGAAGGTTAGCAAATGTGGCATGTGCACGTGTCATTCCACACTTGTCTTATGTGCATTACCGACTTGCTAATTGACAAAGTTCACACTTCCACCCGAAGAGAAATGAAGTATTTGGAATCTAAAGGCCCCACTTTGATGACTATAGTCCTAATCCAAGGGCCAGGGGCTTCCACATTAAGACAAAATTAAGTTCATACGTAATCCCTTTTTTAATAATAATTAAGTTCATAATTAACCCACTAATCTTGCACCAAAACAAATTAGTAACCCACAAGTAGTGTCATGTCATATAGTAAATTGGATCAATTTTGAGGGGCAATTCGGTCAGGAAAATACAACCAGCAGAAAAGACACGCTACGGAGTTGATGGACCCCACAATCATTCTATCAGCCAAGTGCTAAGCGCCAACGGTTATCTCCCACGTCACTTACCTAATTAAACTAATTTTCCCGCCGGAAGTTAAAATTCGGATCCAACGCTCCAAATCCGTTCTTAATTTACAAACTGACAAAATCGGACCGCCTTTCCTCCGTCGGCTTCTCTCTGTCATTTTCCATGATTAAACCGTTTGGGCTCGGCTTAAGCCACAGCTCTTAAGCTGCAATTTTAAGCTTAATGTGGATAAGCTATTTATTGTAAAATTTAAGTGTTTGGATCCTTACTTGTGTCTTGCTCAAGGGAATTGCTAAGTGGTGCTTTTTTGTTTTTATTCTTTGATAATATCTTTGGATTGAACCCCAAAGATAATAAAGTGGGTATCAAGTTTTTCTTTCCAGACATTAAGAATTAAATCCGATTTTTTTATATGAAAATTTTGAAAGTAATAATTAAGTTAAAAAGTCTGTGACGATTAAAATTTAGTAACTAATAAAATTGAATCAAGTAGTATTTTTTTATTGTGATAAAAACAACTCGAATTGAAAATCGAGACATTATTTTCACACAAAAATGTGTGCAATCTTGTTGGGTTAAGCTCGCAATCACAAGTAATCAAAAATTAAGAGAACAATAAATAGTTACATAAGATGATACGTTATCAACAATTTTGACAAATTAAGAGAAGAAAATAGAAAAAATAATGAGTAATTTCGAATGATAAACTATATCAAAAAAACTCTAAATCCACAATAATATTGACTGCTTCCACCAAAATTTGTTTTTTACTAAACTAGATAAAAAAAATTGAAACTATCAATATTACTCGTGCCATTAGTTTTAAGACTTATCAATAATTTATGCAAATACCATGTTATTATTAACGTCTTCAAAAAAATTGGTATTATTTAATTTATTTGTTATTTTGCTAAATCAAAAAGTATTTTAATGGCTTAAAATCAAGAGAATGATTCTTTATGTCAACAGTTTTTTTATAAAATAAAAAAAATTCATCGTGTGGATGTGAGTAAATAAACGGATAATACCATAGATAACCTAGCTAGCTCATGAGATATTATTAATTAAGCCAAGCTAGGGCAAACTTGAAAGCACATCATTCATTCACAAGCTTGATGATTAAACAAAAGAATTTAATAATAAAAAGACAAACTAATAATAGAGATGGGTATATACTTTATACAGTCATCACTTCTTGGAGCCACCCTCTTTTATATTTATAGTGCCAGATTACTCCATTCTTATACCACATGCAATCAAAATTAACAAATTCTCTTCGACAGAACCCACAAATTATATTAATCACACCTTAATTAACCTTTTTGTATTTCTTACAATTAATCTCTGGTTTTAACATGGCAGGACCTCAAACAACTAAAACCACCATTGTCGCAACCAGCAAAACCACCATGGCTCAACCAACGAAATCAATGGCTCGTAGGTTCGTTGGGGTCAGGCAAAGACCATCGGGGAGATGGGTAGCAGAAATCAAGGACTCATCTCAACGAGTGAGATTGTGGCTAGGGACTTATGATTCCCCTGAAGAAGCAGCTCGAGCTTATGATGAAGCCGCTCGAGCCCTTCGTGGGGAAAATGCTAGAACCAATTTTGCATCGGTTAACCATAATTCGACCCAGTCAGGTTCATCATCATCACCATCAAATGGTGGAGTGAATTCAGGATCAGACGGGAGACATGGACTTAGTTTCTCTTCATTGAAAGCTAAATTGAGCAAGAATTTACATGGCATCATGGCCAGAACTACAGAGAATAAATCAAATAAAAGCAGAGTAAGTGATCACTTCACTTTTGCTAGTATTTTCCACTCTAGGAGCTACCAAAGTAATCCTTCAATTGATATCAAAATCATTGAAAAAGTTGTGCAACCAAGCATCATTGTTCCTCATGTGGCTGCAGCTGATCATGATAATCAGCCCTGTTCTTGGGACAGCTCTAGTGTGTCGGATTGTAGCAATGAATGGGTCGGGTTTAGGCAACATGGGTTTGATTCAGATGGGTCGGATATTGGAGAAGTGAGTACTACTGTTGGTGATCATCAAGGTTTCATGGATCAAATGATGGGTGGTGGGTGGATTGATAGCCCAGAGATGATTAGTGGTAGCAGTGAAGGTTCAAGGAGTAAGAGGTTTAAGGTTTCCTCTTCATTTGTGGTGCCTCCAACTTTTAGTGGGTCTCCATATGATGGTGATTAATCGAACTTGAAGGCATATATCAAGTGATTAATTTGCTTGATTATGTCTTCTTTGTTTGTAAATTAGCTTCTTCAAATAATGGGTGAGACGCTAAAGATAAAATCATCAAGAAAGTTTTTGCTTTTTTTAGTGTTAAGTTGGAGATAAAGTTCTTCAAATCATGTACAGTGATAGAGATAGAGATCACACTTTGGAATAATGAGACCATGAAAGGCCTTTTGTCTAATGGAACATAAAGTTTCATTGCCAATTTCCCACCAACCCACTTTAACTTGTTACGTTTGTTTTTAGTTTTTCCATTATAGGGAAGCTCTTTTCTGTTCTTTCTTTCTTTTTGGCACAACTCTTTTGGGAGACTCTTTTAAGTTACATGATAATGTTCTTTTTCCATTTTTTACTAATCAAGTGGGATTTGGATGGTAAACTCATCTTAAGTTATATGGTGATGTTCTTTCTTCATGTTTTTTACCAATCAAGTGGGATTTGGGAGATAAACTCACCTGCAGAGGAACAAAATTCTGAAATCATATTTGAGGATGGATCCTCAAGTTCCCTTTTAGAGACAAATTATGACATGCACCAACGAAAAAAGTAGTGTTAGGGATCGAAGAGACCTTTGCAAACTTAACATTAATGGATAAACATTAAATAACCTACAAACTACCTCATGGGTTTTTTTGTCCAACCAAATCACTAGAGTTTCTTATTTTATTTTACTCAAACCAACATAAGAATGGTTACGAGGATGTCACCATCACATCATGCCAAAAAACTGATGTGACAAACAAATACAAGTTGCTTTGCATATTTTCCTCAGATTGGGAGTTGAAACTTAAGTTTTTCCTTTTTTATATATATGTGTTTCAATTTGTTGAAATGTTTGTATTGTATCATATTCGAAGATTCGTTTCGACCTAAAATATTTTAGAGCAATTTTGAAAGTAAAAAAAAAAATGAGATTTAGTTAACGAAACTTCTATTTGAGACAAATTTTTTTACTTGTTTTGTAACCTATTATATAAAAGTGTTTGTTATGATTTAGAAAACAGATGATTTTTGTACTTTTCATCTTTGATAGTGAATTTTTATACTCTCACCCGTTGACATAAGCTTAATTAATCGAACTAAGTAAATTTTGTATCTTTTATTTTTGTGTGATTGTGGTTTATTATTGTTTTATTATTTCTATTTAATTATTTTTATCGATCTCGTTACAACACGATTTTTATCTACAAATTTCATCATACCTAGATGGATCATGAGATATGATAAGTCCATATATATATATATATATATATATATATAGAGAGAGAGAGAGAGAGAGAGAGAGGGGATTAAACTCAAGTCTTCAATATGAAAAATCATTGAATTAAGAGATCCAGGTTAATTCAATTTACAAACCTAAATGAAAGGCACAAAATTAATGCGTTTTACACTAATGCAGTGCTGGCAATGGAAACATTACAGATAAATGGAAAAGCCTTGATGCTCAATTGCTCGTCAAAGAAGAAAAGTAATTTACTGCAAGAAAAGTAAAATTTAGCTTATTTTTGTGCAATTTAAGAAAAGATTTTTGTAACTGTATTCTTGCTAGTGCATGTTTTGCTGTTTAAAGCATCACCTGCCTTCAAATATTAGTGTGGAGATCTTTCCTTCTGACACATAACATCATCTCTTATCCACTTTTTTTCCTTCTCTTCTCACTTTTCTCTCTTGCTTCCCTCACATCTCTTTCTTTAAGTCTCTCTCTTACCTCTTCTCTCTTGTTGTCTTCTTCTTATTGTTTCTTTCTTTTACTCTCTTTCCTCCTTTATCTCTCAAAATGTCTCCATGAAAAGTTTATTTTTTTTCTTCCTCTTTCTCTTCTTTCTTCATCTTGTTTGTAAGAAAATCTCCAGCTACTCTTCATAGTTTTTACCCCTTAAGAAAATCTCAAACTCTCAACAGATATTATCTCGGATAATGACGTTAAATTTTGTGATAGACTAATTTGCGATTAGAAATCATCACAAATAGATTCCAACGAAAAGATTTGGGTTTTCAACGAAAACAAATTCGGTTATTAAAAATCTTTTTTTGTTGCATTTTTATTTTTTAAAATTATAATCCGTTTTTAATTTCTACCTAACGTACATCGTTTAGAAGGTTAAGGATCTTCTTTATCATTGTATCATCCCCTTTGTTAATGTTGATGCTTATTTTACTGGACATAATTTTATGGTTATTAATTCATGGGATTAATAGGAAAGCATGAGTGATCTCATATCATGAGAGGGAGGAACATACAACATAAAAGACAAATATAGTGCCTTTACTAACACTTGTTTGCCACTTGACCTTAGTTTCAAGGATATCTTTTTTATAATGAGATTCATCATCAATCGTAATTATGGTTAATTTTGTAGCTAATCAAAGGCCTTGTACTTTACCCAAAATTGAAAAATAAGATCCCCAATAATTAATTGAGTAATTGGACGCATACCTTTGTAATTACCTGACTGATAATTTGTACCATGAAAGTAAATTAGAATTTAAAATTAGAGAATTATTACCCTTTGTCTATATAATTTGCGATCTCTCTCAAATTGGTCCCTAAACTTTCAATCACGGTAAATTCAATTTTTTTACTAAAATAAGTATCTCAATTATCAAAAATTGTTATATACATTTCGTTCAATATAACAATAGTTAAAAGAATAAAAAAATAATGAATAATAAACTAATATTAATGATAAAATTACATTTATCATGTAAATCAGTGACTTCACCCAACCTCGTTCGTGAATTAATTCATGGGTTTGATAAAAGATTTTGATATGATATGAATAAAAATATAACATCCAATAAAAACCAAACAAATGGTGAACCTTCAAAGATGTAAGGGTAATTTTACATCTTAGGCACAACAATGCACCAATGGATGAGAGACATAGTTTGCAAAAAAGCACTATTTTATTCGGAAGGCAAAATAGTAATTCCATTCAAAGAACCCGTTATCTTTCCTATTATGATATTATTTCTAACCTTATATAAGGATTTATTATTCTATGTATCTTATTTTTTACACATTTAAAAAAAAAATCTCTATTTATATTTTTGTCATCCCGGATCATTTATTGATTTAGACATCGAAAGATTTTCCCGATAAATAAAATTTCTTTTTTCAGATATTTCAATGCTTAGCTGATGTGTGGATCGTACAAGGTCTTTACATCATCCCTCGATACCATGCACCAATCCATACTGCTGGGCTTGAGTTCAATTTGGACCCAGACATTGGCAAAAGCCCATATTTTTGTGAAAATATTTACAGCCCAAATACTACTTTAGAAATATGTCGGTGGTCCATTTTCTTAAGACAACCCGACAGTATTTATTAGGGTAAATACCCACGACACTGACACGTCTTGTCAGATGTTGTCGGCTGAGCTGACTAACAGATGATGCTAACAGATAACGATGAAAAATCTACTCTACACTCGACTCCATGAAAGCTTCAACGAACTTATCTCCACAACTCCCCCACCAACAAAACCGCCATCCAAGTTTGCAATAGAATCAAACAAAAGCTCATCCAAAAGGGGTTGAAGAATAACCCAGATTGATTAATCTCTTGGCAACATCTTAGCATGCAATTGGTTTTGGTTAATGAGAGAGAAAGAGGGAAAGAGAGACCAAAAGAGTTGACGGCCGCTGCAACCACGAGGGAGTGCGAGGGGCGTTGCCAAGCTCCAGATCTTACCGAATTTGAAGCGATCTGGCCGTATCTGAACCTATCCGGCCGGATCTCACGTCTCTCTCTATTGGAAAATATGCAAAATCGCCGTCTGATCTCACGTCTTGGGTATGTAGAGTGTTCATGGTTGTGTTAGCTTAACCAGTCAAACGCCAAACAACAGATGACAGATAAGTCCAAGGGGTAGTTTGGGCATTTTAAGAAAATCATATGCATGACATAAGCAATTTGTCCATCTGACTAACGGAAACACTTGTTTGAAACAGAGGATTAATTATTTAATGGGTTTGCAAAGTTTGGGTATTTTAAAAAAAAAAATTAATCCATGATGTCCATTTGGCAGACGGAGACTAACGGTTGTTGGACGGAAACAGGGTATTTGTCATAAAGGGAGGCACTTCAAATTATACCTTTATGTCAAGTTAAGCATATATAATTTACTCATTATTTAATTGTACTAGTATTTATCATTGAATGGATTCTAGTATTAAATAATTTAAAGATAAATATTAATTTTGGTCCTTAATATTTAGATTAAATAACAATTGAATCCCTATAGTTTCAATTTAAATAACCAAGTTCTTAACATATCAAATGCAAAATAATTAAGTCTTTGGATCATGACGCCGTGAAATACCAAAAGTGTCCATTAATCACCTTATACCCATTTTTTTTCTTCAATTATCTATGTTTCTCTCTCTCTCTCAAGAACATGACTTTCTCTCTCTAAAATGGGTAGCAATGAAGGGAACCCGAGAAACCAATTTCCCTTTACGAGTTATCTTCACCATCACAGCCTCTCCTCTCCAAACCCAACCCTCCAATTGAAGAATCACTTGTGCAAACCGAACTAAAAGAGCTCGACCCGACCTAATTCCTTCAAATCTCCTACAATTACGAGCCCAAGTCCTTCAATGACCTTCCTTTCCTCGTCCTCTTCGTTTTCTTTGTCATCTGCACTTTCGCTTTTGGTATCTTCTTTATCATCCATAGGAACACCAATTACAGCAACCTGTCTTCTTATACTTATGATTCTAGTTCTATTTCTTTTGTTAAATGCACACTTTCATTATCATCATCAACTAATTAATGGGTTTTGGGTATTGAATTATCTTTCTCTCAAGAACATGACTTTCTCTCTCTAAAATGGATAGCAATGAAGAGAACCCAAAGAAACCCATTTCTCTTTACGAGTTATCTTCACCATCACAGCCTCTCCTCTCCAAACCCAATCCTCTAATTGAATAATCACCTGCTCAAACCGAACCGCAAGAGCCCAACCCAACTTGTTTCTTCAGATCTCCTATAATTACGAGCCCAGGTCCTTCATGGACCTTCCTTTCCTAGTCCTTTTCGTTTTCTTTGTCATCTGTACTTTCGCTTTTGGTATCTTCTTTATCTATTATAGGAACACCGATTACGGCAACCTGTCTTTTTATACTTATGATTCTAGTTTACTTTTTGCGTTAAATGCACGCTTTCAATATCATCATCAACTAATTATTGGTTTTTGGGTTTTGAATTATCTTCGTTGGATTCGAGCTTTTTTTAGGGGTTTGATATGGATCTTTGTGATGATTCTGATTTTAAGCATACCTATCTGTTTTCTTTTGTTTTTTTTTCTTTAAATATGATTTTATTTTGATTTTCTATGTATTTCATATCATTAACAATCGTGAGATTGGTAGATCCAGATGTTTCAGGTTCGTGATTTTCAAGGACGAGAAATCAACGAGAGATGCTATTGAGGGATAAACAATCAAAATATTGATGGTCGTAATATCATCGTCAATGAAGCGCAATCACGTGGAAGCGATGGTGATGGATACAGTCGTGGAGGCGACGACAGTGACTACAAAGGTGGCGATCATCGTGAGGGTGAATATAACCGAAACAGCAATGGATACTATCCTATGTGATTAAGTAGTTAAATTATTCTATCATATATGAAAGTATTACTAAAGAATCAAATAGATTTGACTTGAAAAACTTAATTAGACAAAATTAATAGTTAAATGACATATTTATCACAATTGAAATTGTGATGATCGATGAGACAAATTACGAACGCGTTGATATCATTTAGCTCACAGGCAATCATAAATATTTTGTAGTATTTTTGACTTATTCACAATGACAAGTAATCAATGGCTTATTTAGCCCATAGGTCATGAATAATTGCATTGATCCTCCATCACACAATACGATACATAAGTGTCACTTGGTTAAATATCGAATCTAGTTGGTACTAAATATTGGAGTATAAGAGAATAAAAAGAATTAACTTCCGATTGGATAACTCACACATGAAAGAAAAAATAAAAACATTTAGCGAATTTATCCCTTGTTTCAACCCAATATGGCAGCATCAATCTTGCCACTCATGTGATTTGAATGGATAAAATCTTATAAATTTAAATTTTGTAATATATAAAGCATTTTGAGCTCAAAACAAAACTTGTAGTACTCTGACTACAAACCAAAAGCCAAATGGAGCAAGAGTTGGATAAATCCACAAGATGAAGCCAAAATCAAAGTTTTGTAAGTGTTATTGTCATCAAATATTCTATTTCTTCCTTTCTAGGACGATACACGATACAAATGACAGGGTGGTGTACAAAAAGTGTTTGAAACTGTGAATAGGCCAAAAAAATGAAATAGTGATTACTGTTCTATAGCCAGCGGACACGACAGAACAACGTTCTGGCCACGTTGGGGCCAAAACCCCACGCGTCTTGGTGCACTCAAAAACTCATAAGGTTGCTCTCGTAGTCTCGTTTTTGTGTGCTGATTATTAACTAATGCTAATCTCGGTTTTCTTTACATTTTGTTTGAGAGAGAGATGAGAAAGGAAAAAACAAAACATAAATCAAGGGTAACTTTGAAAAAGAAAAGACAAGTTGCATGGCTTACACAAAGGCTGTCAACTTTGCACGGGTTACCAGGATAGTGGGGTTCCGTACAACCCATTTATTGTATTGTCTACGGGTGCCCTCAACTCATATTCAATATACCAAGTTATATGGTCACTAATTTATTAATGAATATAGACAAAGTGACATAAATTTTTTTGAATATGTTAAAAAAGTTAAACGAAAATAGAGAAAATAAATTGATTATTGTCTTTCCATTTAAATGTTAAATTTTTTTTTTAAAAAAATAAGATAAAAAATTGTAAGTTACCTTCTCTTTATTTGGTTTGAAAGAAAAAAAAGTTAAATTAATAAATTTCAATCGGTTGCTTTTTCATACCATCGAATCCTCTCTCATAACCTCAAATTACATTAAAAAAAAAAAAAAACTAGATTTGGAAGAGAATAATCCCTCTAATACTCTCTCATCTTTCTTTTAAAAAAACCCTCCCAAATAGTGTTATAATATCCAACCCTCTCTCTTTCTCACCCTTCCAAATTTTTTTTTTTGTCGTGGGTGTTTGTTAAACAAATTTAAAAAAAAAGTAAACAAGAGGCAAAAAAAAATCTTAATAACTATCATCTCACATCAAAAAAATTTACATATAAATATCATTCTACGATTTTATTGTGTGTAATTAATTTTACATGTTATTACCTCATTTTCTCTTTCTTATGAATATATATTTCTTGAAAATTATTTTTTTTTTAAATATTTTTCATTGTTAAAAAAAACATTCTTTGTTGTTAATCTATTTTTTTATGTTTACTTTTATCACAAGATTCCTCTATAATATTCTTTTTAAAAAACACTTTGTTCATAGGAGTAGTTTATCACAAGCTTTTAGTACATGGAAGCTTCTAAGGAAGATGATTACTTCCCCCTTTTCATTAATGTTTTTTAATGTTGTTTTCGGTATAAAAAAATACATCATGATTAGAAAAGCCCTTTTAATAGCTTGTTTTTTTTGAAACATGAGGAATATCTTTTACATTTTCAAGATTATTTGAAAAAACGAAATTGCATCAATTATATATTGGGTTTTATAAAATAAAAAATTAGTACTCAAATCAATAAATTATACTGTCCGTGTATGACAAACTATCATGAAAATGGGATGAACACATGGAACAATTTTGAAGGTTTAATCATTTTGTAGATGCATATATTTAATTTTGCTCATCATGAGTTTGTATCATATAACATCTTAGCATATGATTTGATGATCCCAACACACATGATTTCACTATGTAATTCAAATTTTGAATCTAAACTATTAATTTGATGGATTTAAATATTAATATTTTTGGTTGAAAAATGCTTAAAGTTTGTTTTCTTGTTAATTGAGTTTTTATGATTACAAGTTTACAATTAATATAGAAAAATAAATGGGTTTTAATTTATTTTAATTATGTCGTTTGCGATGTATTGACACAAAATAATTATATCATATCGTAAGTTGATCACTCAATTCAAAAATAATGCACGAGTAACAAAATTAGAACATGTATACATATATGATCTACTTTGACATATTTAATTAAATACTAATTTAATTCTCTAATAAAATATTTAGTGTTATAATTTCAACTTAAATATTTTTTGAAAAATTAATATTATAATATCATATGTTTAATTTAATTATATAATATAATAAAATTTTAAAAATTAAAAGTTAATATCATGTATGTTTGAGATTTATGTTACTTTATATAATTAGTTTATTTTGAAAACTTTTTTTGGTTTTTTTGTGATTTATTTTTATTAATCATGTTTAGATATGTTAGTTTTTATAAGGTTTTTTTATATAAAAAAAAAATTAGATATGTTACAAATTTTTATAAGTGCCATTAATATCGACCGTGATAAAGCACTTGAATCCGTCGCCACGTCACACGTGGCATAAACTTACCACGTCTGCTCCTCGGGTACGTAAAAATTCGGAAAAGCACATTCAAATTTAACCCAATCCCAACGGTCGAAAACTCTGTCCTTACAGCAATCACAGCCGTACGATCTCAATGATGCTCGACATTTAAGCAGCTTTGTACGAAACAGAAGCCCCTTTCCCTCTCTAAAAAATACTCTCTCTAGTCTAAACCCCACTGCAGAGTAAAATATAATGCGTTTATACTGGGATTATGCGACAGAGAGACCTGACACAGCGCCTTCTATGTGAGGAGAGAGAGAGAGAGATTTGAAGAAGGTTTGATTTTGAATTTGATTTGTGATTTTAATATATAATTGAATATAATTTCTCTCTCTTGCTATGTCTTGTTCTGTTAAAGCTCGAATACTTGAGCTGGGTTTTTCAAACAGGAGCTGCTGCTTCTTCATATGGTTGAAGATTCTTCTGTTTTCTTTAATAATTTCGACCGTTTAGCGTATGTTTCTCCATTAGGAAACAAAAATACCCTCTGGGTACGTATTTCTGATTCTTTGAAAGTATCTTTGGGTTGCTGCGTTCTTAGAGTAAAGAATCAAACTCTTTTTTGAAAAAATGCTGATTTTGGAAGTATTTCTAGATTCTTAGAGAGAAAAAGAAAGTTATAGAGGGAGAGGTTTGAAGATTAAGCTAAAGTGGGTTGCTTTCTGGGGAAAAGTGACAAGTTTCCAGTTTCTGAGTCTTTAAGGTTGGTCCTTGAAGTTGTTTTTGCTTGTTTTCTTTTGATACCTAATCAGAGGGAAAAAAATGATTTTTAGTTTTGTTCTTTTCCCTAGTTGCTTTTGTAGTTTTTTTTTTTTTTTTACGTTCTTTACATGGATTTCCTTATATTGATCAATTTTGCTGGCTTATTGATCAATTCTCTTGAATTTCATTATTATTGCTTTTTTTTGGGTGCTTACAGAAGTTGTAGAGAGATCGAGGCATTGTCAGGTGGCTGTCAATGGAGGAGTGCTTTGAGTGCCAAGGAAAGTGAAAGCACTTTTAAGGTAATTTTGAATTTTATTTCTATTCAGTGGGGTTTGTTCATCTTGAAGAATTTAATACACTCAAAATATCTACAACTTGTAGATAGAGACTTCTACCTTCTCTTCAAAGGAAAGTCTCTCTCTTTCTCTCTCAAACCAGCTAGCTGCCTAGCTCTATTTATGGGGAATAAAATCAGCAATACAGCTAAGAATCCATCTTTTGTCTACCTCTTCAAAACATATTGACCGTTGGATATAGATCAAGATCTAAGTTAATAAGTTATGAAGGCTGGATAGTGGATACCACCGCTTTGATTTTTCTTCTCATTACTAATGTACCTCTCATACTCGGGGTGTATCCTGCTACACAGTAAACTGTTGGTTTTACTATGGCATGGTTTGGGTATTTTGGGTAATTTGAAAATTTCACCGACGGCTTCTTTTTCTTCTTAATTGGATGGCATCATTTGTAGTCGTAAAGAGTAACTTCTTTCGTTTTCATCAACACTTATTTTTAAATTATGTATGATCAAAATTACTCTTTTTAGAATATGATTTTCGTTGGCATTTAACGATCACTTGACAAAGCAAAGGAAATTTCTCGTGGGGCAATATTTTACTTCGATTTTGTTGGTGAAGGGTCTTGTTTTCAGCAAACAAACTTTGTGTGATCATACAAGATTCTCGACGCTCTTGATGTTGCTCTATTTGTTTTATTTTAATGGCTATCTTAATTTATAATTTACTGTATCTTTATGATTGTAACTGCTCCTCTGCTTTTTAATTTTCTATTCAAATATAATTTCTTTCACAATTTTTTTTAATCTGGGCATCGCTTAAGGTTTGGTTTTCTCTAAAATTCAGTTGACGCAACAGTTGTGATCAATTTGATCCAGACCCGGATTGATATCATGGTGGAAGATAATGGAAATGAAGTTCTGACCGATAACCGATCAGCTGAAGATTGGTTATTGAATGCACAAGAGCTTGTTCCATTGGCATTTGATAAGGCAAAGGAGGTTAAAGGGTTCCCTGGTAGGTGGAAGATGATAATTTCCAAATTAGAGCAGATCCCTTCGTGTTTGTCGGATTTGTCAAGCCATCCTTTCTTCTCCAAAAACGCACTTTGTAAGGAGCAATTGCAGGCGGTGTCAAGTACGTTGAACGAAGCAATTGGATTGGCAGATTTATGTTTGAAGGAGAAGTATGAGGGCAAGCTTAGGATGCAGAGTGATCTCGATGCTTTATCGGGGAAATTGGATTTGAATTTGCGAGATTGTGGGCTTTTGATCAAAACTGGGGTGCTTGGTGAGGCTTCTTTGCCTCTCTCTGTCAATGGTTCTTCAGTAGAACCAGAGGCTGCAATGCATAGCAATATGAGGGAGCTGCTTGCCCGGCTTCAGATCGGGCACTTGGAGGCAAAACATAGAGCACTCGACAGCCTTGTTGAAGTCATGAAAGAGGATAAAAAGAATGTTCTGGCCGTTTTGGGGCGGAGTAACATTGCTGCTATAGTCCAATTGTTAACAGCAACATCTCCTCGTATCAGGGAAAAGACTGTGACTATTATCTGCTCGCTTGCAGAATCTGGGAGTTGTGAAAATTGGCTTGTTTCTGAAGGTGTTTTGCCGCCTCTCATAAGACTTGTTGAGTCTGGCAGCTCGGTGGGTAAAGAGAAGGCTACGATTTCCCTCCAGAGATTGTCAATGTCACAAGAAACAGCACGGGCGATTGTTGGTCATGGTGGGATTCGACCTTTAATTGAGGTCTGTCGAACCGGTGATTCTGTTTCACAGGCTGCTGCTGCTAGTACTTTGAAGAATATATCGTCTGTCCCTGAAGTTCGACAAACTCTGGCAGAAGAAGGGATCATAAGGGTAATGATCAATCTCCTTGATTGCGGAATTTTGTTGGGATCTAAAGAATATGCGGCTGAGTGCTTGCAGAATCTCACTGCTAGCAATGAAAACTTAAGGAGGTCTGTTATTTCAGAAGGTGGAATCCGAAGCCTATTGGCTTACCTTGATGGTCCTTTGCCCCAGGAATCTGCAGTTGTGGCTTTGAGGAATTTGGTCGGTTCAGTTTCTATGGAAGTTTTGATTCCTCTTGGTTTCCTTCCTCGGTTGGTTCATGTGCTTAAATCTGGATCCCTCGGTGCACAACAAGCTGCCGCATCTGCTGTCTGTCGGGTTTGCAGCTCAACAGAATTGAAGAAATTGGTGGGTGAAGCCGGGTTAATTCCTCTGCTTATCAAACTACTGGAAGCTAAATCAAACAGTGCTAGAGAGGTTGCTGCACAAGCAATTTCAAGTTTGGTGACCCTTTCTCAGAATTGCAGAGAAGTGAAAAGGGATGATAAAAGTGTGCCAAATCTTGTCCTTTTGCTTGACCCGAGTCCACAAAACACTGCGAAGAAATATGCAGTTTTCTGTCTCGCATCTCTTTCTTCGAGTAAGAAATGTAAGAAGTTGATGGTTTCATATGGAGCAATCGGGTACCTTAAGAAGCTTAAGGAGATGGATATCCCCGGCGCTAAAAAGCTGCTCGAACGATTGGAAAGAGGAAAGTTAAGAAGTTTGTTCAGCAGGAAATAGAGGAATAATCGAATAAATAAAAATCTCCTTTCTTTGTATAATGAATTTCCAACCTTCAGCCCCCACCCTGACATATATAAACGATGTTTCATTCTGTATGAAACAAAAATGATATGAACTGTGGGGGGCTCAAGTGTCCTAATCTATGCAATCAATGTATTAATATTTATAAATTGTATAAGATCATTTCCTTTATGTTTCTCTTCTCATCTACCCTTCTCTTTGCAAGTATCCCTTGCTGCAATCATGTCATAATCATATAGTTGTATGTACAAATTCTTGATATCAACGATAAATTTGAAAAAAATAGGATTCTGGGTTCTCTCATTTTTTCCCTTAGTCTTTCTCAGCAACCAAACACCAATACTGGAAACTGGGAAAACTACCAAATACCTTATCTAATCAAATTGGTTTGAAAAGGCATTATTGGCATGTATTTAAATTCTGTTTTGCTTGCGCTGCCAAGATAGGAAAAATAAACTTGTCATCACTGGAGATATTGTTTGTTATATATAACAGTTAACAGAGCACTAAGGTCCCTAACCCCACAACTTGGTGTTATGTTAAGCATTCATCATTATCCAATGAATGAGCTCTGCAACATGCCATGCCGACGCAACCTGTCAATATTACTGGATTTGATAGCAAACTGCGGTTTGTTCTTAGAAGTAGTTTTTGAAACAATTTTTAGTGAGAACAATGAAGTTAAAAACAGTTTAATGCTTGGCAAGTCTTTCAAAGGATACTTAAAAGAAACCTGATTGATCTTAGTTATCTATATAAATGAATACACGCTTGCGTGATTTGACAGTTGAGATCAATCGATCCCGATTGACTATAACACTTTCAAGTTGTTTGATTGTAAAAGTGCTTGACCAACTTAAAAATATGCGCTTTGATCTTTAACTTGCGGACTTGAAAGGAAAAATAATGGAGAATCTTGTTTAGACCAAATTCCAAAAAGAAACATAGTTCTATCATTTGATGAAAAAATCTATCTTCTGACATCTAACAGTGAATCTGTTGTAAGGCTTTCATGATAAACCTAAACACCAGTCTACAAACATGGTACGGCCATCTTCCAACAATTGTTAAACTGCCTTTATTTTCTTCTTTTGTGCTTGTTGACTTTATTTAATTTTTAATGTAACCGTTGAGTTAAGTCTACCATCATATTTCTTCTTGTTGAGTTCAATCTCATGGAGTAATGTTCAAAAAAAGAATCACAAATGACAACAACATGTATTATTAATCTTGCAAGGGTGCAAAATGAACTGTAACAATAAACTGCCAAGTAAGAGGAAATTTATAACTTCTAAGGTCATCCTACAAGACAGCAAGTTGCTCAGAAGCTTAAACCAACATGGATTTAACTCGCAAGTTCAAATAATTATTTAAATGATTGTTGAGCAAAAACAGGCTTCTCTTTTCAGCCTGTCTTGGACTTTGGTGGCGATGGAAGTAACTGCATCACATAAAGAAGAGACATTGTAAGCAAAATGAATTGAGAAATTATTCATCCAAAGAAAATAAAAAAGAGAAAAATATATAAGTTGCAGCCTTTCAGAGAAAAGTTTGACCCAGAAAGAAAGCTCTCAACTCATTCTCCTGCTTCCACCCCAACTTTCAGGAAATTCAGCAGCACATAATCTTTTTGACTAAGAATGTCCAACGAATTAATCAAGTATTAGAGGTATAGAACTAGATACCTGATAACAAGAAATGAGAGAACTGGCAAATCCAAATCCCCCTGTAACTCGAGGAGTAACCTTCTTAGGTGCCAATTGAAGCAGGCCAACTGCTACCACTATGTCCATGCCTGCTTTAATCAGGGCTAGAGACCTCTCATTTGATTTCTGAAGTTTAGCACGGTATTGCTCATTCTGCATTCACAAACACCCCATAAAAGGAAGGGAATCACATATATAGATGCAAAAATGTCAAAAACAATAAATGGGAAAACTCCAATTGAAAATGCACTATGAAAACACACGTCAAACATACTTGATTCTTATCGCTATTCTTAAGATCCTTTTCTAACTTCTTCATCGACGAAGAAAGCCGACCAAGCTCCCCAATCTGATGTAATAGGGGAAAAAGCATGTCATACAACTATCTTCAACTTATGGAGAAATTAGCAGGGAAACAAATCTTAGATAGAAGCCAACTGCTAGAACAAACACAACGCAACAAACCTCAACCAAGGTAGTACAAACTGAGGAACCCATCCAACAGAAAAGTGATATCCGTCCAATCATATCAGCACGTTCTTTATTCTGTGAGATACAAAACATCTTAGTTCCTCAAATATTTCTCAAAGTAACCAACAAAGAATAAAAACGGAACATAAAAATAATGCACACTCCTTACCTTATAGATACCTGATCTGCCAAGCCAGACAATTTGATCGAGGAACAAGAAAGTTGATAATAATGCATTTTTGGACTGAAAACAAGCATTAATTAACAAGAAGAATAATCAATATTTTCTTCAATAAAAAATCCAAACAGAATAAAATGTTCTTTGGTCTTGTTTATACCTTTCCAAGTAAAACAAGTGGAAGGGGAGTTCCTTTAGGAACTGGGCTAATAAGCGCATGCAAATCATTGACAAACTGCAAATTGACACCGTAAAGTGTCAAAGCATAAGAATGAAATAAAAAAATAAAAGTGCAAGTTCAACATCATTTTTCTTCCATGGTTACAGTGTAACTCACCTTGAAAAGGCGGAAAACTTTCCTAGCCAAGCTGGTTGATTTGTCAACGTTTTGAGCAGTACCAGGCTCCCCGTTACTCAAGAATTTTGAACCATACTGTATAGCCCTGCATATCTTGTCCCTTGCTTCAGCCTTGTTCAAATATAAAACTGCAAGAGCAAGTTCTGCTCTGGTAGCATCCAATGTACTCATCCTTTATTCAGAAATTGCCTGATAAGTCAAGGTAGATACTTTTCATTGGAATTTAAAGGACACCAAGAAAAACAAACAATAGCATGTAAGTCGTTTTAGCTTAATGCATAAAGAAAGTGAGATACATTTCCCATAACCTACAAAAATGAGTCTAACTTAATCAAGCTACTTCATAAGGAAAAAGGTGTTTACTTTGAGATAAGTGCCAAATCAAAGACATAAAACAACGTCGACTATTAGACAACATGTATTGTGAAATAATGACTCAGTCAGAGATAACAATTATATACTTTTCTACCAATCCTTGGATTCCTTCCCACCTCCTCTCCAGCAATGATCTAAATACAATTAGGAGAATAGAAACTTCATATTTTCTGTTTTCAACAGAACATGGGAGAGCAAGGGAGGGAGAGAAAATCCAGACTCCTCCATTATACTTGATTGTTAATTAAGTGCAGAGGGAGCTAAAATGGATTCTGTGTCATGTCGAAAGAAACCAATAGGAATTTGGGGTTTAACCTATTACATATGGTTTCGCTATCATTACCACAAGTCGATGACCAACATGTGATCCTATGAACAGCATGAGACCCGTCACCGGAGCATCATAACTTCCCAATCCGTAGTTCCATAAAAGAACAACCAACTTGAACTACACAGTAAAATGAAACCCAAGTACTGTCCAATATCTTACCAAATCCCAAAAAACACACACACTGATACAGCATAAACCAATATCATTGAGCTCTATTTAGGATAGACGGTTGCCTGTTATCGCTCTCAAAGAAAAAGGGGAAAAAATAAAATCAATATTCAGTTTTTAGATTTTGTATTTGACCTTAGCTGAGTTTAGCCTTTTCATTATTATTACTAAAAAAACCCACAATAATAACTCAAAATTCCCATTTTTCCTCCGTTTTACCCTTTACTTTCCCAGCAACCAAACATACCCACCACGATAAACAAACAATATTAAAAATAAATTAGCCAATTCATCAACCCCTAATTACAATCCATAAACAACTACAAATTAAATTGTAGCACCCAACAATACATTTGAAACAAACAAGTTACATGCACCAGATACAAATCAACAACAAGAACATACTTTTAATAACAAAGAGAACCTGTTGGTCCTGTTCTAAGCCTGTCTCAAGTATAGATCACCAATAAGAAAGTGCCCCGATGAATTGGCCTCGAAATTCACAATCTCCCGGCTTTCTCTCTCTGAAAAGAAAATAAAAAGAACAAAAAAGATATAAAAGGGTTTCGATTAAGAGGCTTTGTTTTGGGCAGCTTTTTTTCCACTGGTGATAAAGATTGCTTTCACGGCAGTTCTTAATAAACAGCTCCGAATTTTTTCTTTTTTACAGAAAATTTTCCATGAAAACGGATTTATCTCCCATGAAAAAAGTACAACCCTTTGTTTTCCGAGCTTCAGCTTTGTTTGTTGAAATAGATAGAATTAGATAAGGGCTTGTTTGATCCTCTCCTTCCCAAAACAAACGAACAAAAATCATTAAAATCAAACAAGATTGCGTATATATCTTGAACTGCTGACCGCTGATTATTTTGACCAGTGGTGTAATCGAGCGCTGTGTGATCTAGCAAGTGTGGTTTATTATGGTGATTTATGCGAGTACCTGAATAACACTCTTGAGTGGTGGTTTAGCACACATCTCAACTCTTGAGAACGATATAAATGGATGGCGCTTGCTGATGTCACTTATCCGGGCATGACCAAGCCCATCAAAACTGGTCTGGCCCACCTTTTAATAAATGCCCAAGCCCGCTGAATCTGGGCCGATTTTCCAGGAAAATGATGTTTCTGCTTCGTATCAAGAGAAGCTTATTGCCTACGTTTTCCTGCCACTGTTTTGGATTGACGTTTAATACTAAAGGGCAAGATCTTGGTGAGGCAGAAGCTGGGGCCTACTGAGAAAATATATGATTGAAGCTGGATTCTAGGCTTCTTTCTCTGTATTGGTTGGACCAGTGCTTAAAATAAAGATATCCTGCGTTTTTTTTTTGTAGGGATGACAATTGGTAAGCTTGGTTGCGTTACTTTTTTAATGAAAATGATCATTTGTATCCGTCCGTCCGACACAGTTGTTAGTACAAACAGCCTGCCAATATGAGTGAGGGAGTCAGTATCCAAAAAAAAAATCTTTTAAATTTGTTTTTCAAATATAAATATGTATATTATCATAAAAAAAATTATGTTTCTTTTTCAGAAACCAACTAATAATATAATAGATATTTCATTGGGACGAATGGATGTGTGAGTGGGTAGACGTTGGACCTGCAACCCACTCTCTTAATCTAATTGATGATTTTCGTGTCCACTATTCATCACCCGCGCCACCAAAAACAACAACTGTCCCTAGTTTCTTGGCCTGACACGAGTTGGGTTTCAAGAAACTCTGTGGAAACGGACTCTCAGATTGCAATGGAGAAAATTAGCAAGGCTCCCCTAGTCCCTCCACCTGCTGATCCTAGTAGGCACACTATTAGTGATGCTTCAGAGTCTTGCTGGAAGGAAACCGAAAATACACTTTCCTTGAAGCCAATAGATGTACAGATTGGTTAGGAACACATTTTTAAGAGAAATTCTTAGACATTCTAGGTGCAAGAGAAATTCCTACAACGGGAACAATAACCACAGTCGACAAGGAGAGAAAAGAGTATTTACCGTATCCTCTCTCCTCATCAACAACAACAGTAATTACAAGTGATTTAAGAACACGTAAAGACACGTTTAGTTGTGAAAAATTTTATCTCTATTTTTAATATTTTTTTAATAATTTAAACATTTTTAACATAATTTAAAAAACAATATTTTTTAATATAATATTTAAAAAGTTAAAAAAGAAAAAACTTTTTCCAGCTTCAAAACTTATGTTGTGATCTCCAAAAACGGAGTCAACTTCCTGATGATTTGACTGCTTTGCTGCTCAATGATAATATTGAGAGTTCACTCTGGGTTGTTGGTTTACTCCCATAATATTGAAAAAAGAAGGGTTTACTCCCATACTTAAGAACAGCCATTACCAAGAAAAGGAAAACATAGGAACTTAGTAATTATATTACTGATAATTAATAAGACATGCATTGCAACATAGAATAAAGTAACACAATCCTTAATGGAAGAACACAAAAGCCAAAAAGACTTCCGACATCTCTTTACGGAGGCGTTAGCATATCTGATAATTTAGCTCCATGCCGCCCGATTATTTGGTTCAAATTAAGCAGGGAGCAAGGAGGAAAAGATTAAAAAGCAAACATTTATTTATGCATACCAGGCTCACACAAACTCTTCATCAGATTCATCTTCGATCTCTTCATCCCATTCATAGTCCACCAAATCCACTACATTTCCCCGCAGCATATTCACCATCTGCTCCAAGTTTCTAACACGCCTCTGCAAATCCTCTCTAGACTTTGCATTGGGGTCTTCTTCAGGTAAAGTTGGTAGTGTGTAACTCAGAGCCTTCAACACAAACTTCTCAGAGGGCTCAAGGATTTCAACACCAAATGCACCTGCTAATGACCGTCCCACAACTTGGACATGAGACACACTGCAATAGGCAAATAAAGCACATAAATTTAAGGAGTAAACTAAATATACGATAAGTCAACAATATTTCTGCAACATGCCAATTAACATTCTTCATCACAAGTTCTATCTTTTTCTTTGTTTATTATTGTCAGGAGCGTTTCTATATAAATAAAGTTACTCGAATCTATCATAAACCATATATACAAAAAGTATACCAATGTTAGAATTACATAATGATTTCTAATCATTTATAACAGCATGGCAAAAGTTAACGGCCAAACTTCTTTACCAGATCATTTTTTATTCAAACCAGAACCGAAGCCAAGGAAATAATATATTTAAAACAGTTCTATTCCACTTCATATTAGCACATCAGGCCACTAAGACCCCATCACATTAACTGGATGACAAAAGTGTGCCGTGGTTAAAGCACCACACATAAATTTTAATCAGTATATGAATACCATTCCTAGGGTCAATGCGACACAGACGTCAAGAGTAACATGACCAAGGAACCAATTGCAATAACATGTAAGGACAGGCTAAGATTTCTATTTACATTTATGATGAGTTCTAAACTAGACAATAAAAGAGAAACAAAAGAGAGAAGTAAATGGGGCAAACCATATATAGTATAAGCAGTCCATTTGCTGTTGCTGAACCCTACCCAGCAGCTCTATCTGCAAAAAGCCACCAATGCAGAGAACGGGTTCTGGAAGCTTGAACTTCTGCAAGCGATTTTCCTATCACAGAAGTCATTTAGGCGTTAACTCTTTGCAAGTGAGCACTACAGTTCAAGAAAGAAGAACATCCCAATAGATGTTCAAAGCAAATGATTTGGAAGCTTGAAAATGGTAAATCACAAAAAGTAATACCATTCTTTTTTTCTTAAACTGACTTGAGTGGCCATGCCCAACAAAAGAATTGATTTGGTTAAACCTTAAGCTTCTTTATGGTTTTAACATAATAGATAATGCCAATCAGAACAACAAAATCAGGTACTGGAGCTCACCTGAGCCATTGGAAACTCTTGTGAAGTGTAAGTCCATACAAGCTTTTCATCAATGGAGATCTGACTTGATTTACCCATGCAATCATCCATGGAAGATTTAGAGTGGCCCATCCTAAATCGCACAGATTTCGCCGAATATATTGGCAAACCCCGCTGAAAATAAGCTGGAAACAAGAAACATATTAAGTAAAGAGAACTCAAAGATCAACAAAAAAACAAAAAGCATGTAACAGTGGAAGCTTCCAACCTTGGAAAGGCTGTATGTTGATCTCAGTAATAACACACAAATCAGCAACCAATTTATATAGTAGTGTCTCAGGCACTGCAGGATTACTTTCTCCTTTACTTGACCAGTATGAAGCTCTCCCAGCAATTCTATCTCTCGGTTCCAGAGTATTATGGATGCTTTCCTCTGGAAAGTTATCAGTGCTAGATGCAATGATTACCTCTGAAATGCACTCTCTAATAGGAAATGATGTACATCCTCGAGCTAAAAAGGCATACACTCTGTGCTCCCTCTCCAAAGTTTTCCATTCCATAAAATTGCTAGATCCAACTTCTGCAGGCTCTTTAGTACTGCAGCTTGATTCGATTACATGATCAACTCTAGACAACTGAGGAAACATTCTCAAGCACAAATGCTTACAAAGACCATTTCCAATCACTGAAAACCATTTAAAATATCTTTCAGTAACAAGACCAAAATCTCATAAATCCTAGAGCCTTTACTAAAACACCTTAGAAAGGAGCACTTTTCACTCCTATTCTTAAAAAGTTCAATGATAGGAAATTAAGAAGTGAGCAAGTTCCTAACACCTTGACTATCAAATTGATGGACTGTATTACAAGTGAAGACCGCAAAGGCTAAAACATAACAACAATAAAATCACACTATAAGATCAGCTTAATATGGCTGAGGCAATAACTACACGCTCTTTTCAACCCAGGATAAGGATGGGGAAAATCACTAAGGCAAACAGTAAAACAGGAATTTTACTAATTTGACCCAAAAAGAAAGAAAATTTCAACAATTTTATAACAGGGTCATATGTTTGCAGTCCAATAGACCAAATACAATTCTAAAATGGTGTGTCCATCAAACAAAGGAACATGTCATTCAAATGAAAAATAATTTTTTAAAAAAAAAAGGAAATTTCTCCAGGGAAAAGTAGGACTTATGTCAGAAAATAACCATCAACTTGTATACAAATAACCTTGGTTTTGACAGAATCACCAACAGCATGTAATAGCAGCCAGTAATTCCATGGCCACTCAGCTACCCTCCTTGATCCTATCTAGATTTTTCGCACATAAAACTATCTATTTTCAAATTTATTTCACTACAAAATTGAACATAGGAAACATAACGTGGAAGAAACACGTTAAGATGATCCAGAAATAGGGAAGACCAAGTATTTGGAAAAAGCTTTCAGCTCATTGAGCTATCGCATTTTTCACTAGCATGAAGAAAAACAAGTAAAAGACAGAAACTAAAACAGAACTGTAATAAGAATTCACTAGTAAGGAAATACATAGAGACCAGTACTACAAAGACCAATAAATGAATAAAACAAATCTCATTTAGTAGATTATGCAAAAGGTAAAATAAATGATCTACATGTCATTTTGTTTTTTGATAAGTAATGAAGTACATGTCATTATAGGATGCATACAGAGTAGTTCAGATGTTATAATGAGATGGAGCATATAAATGGAGCCCTTGAATGTGCATAACAAAAGATTTTAGAGAATAAGCTGAACAAACAGAAGCCAAGTTTCAACCATTAGAACAAGACTAGTGATATCAAAATAATGTAATGTTATTCTAACAGAGAGCCAGTAACACAGCATATCCTACAATAATAATCATTCCATTAATCAATGAATATCTACATATAATCCTGTCACACTTGTAGACTATAAATCATACTTTGTCTTGTTATACCTGTATACACATACGCATAGAGATGTTTGTGCTCCTACGTGAGTGGATATGTACTATAACAATGGAAATCGCATCGATGGGAAACCACCAGTAATAAACTTACAGCACATAGCTGAAACTCCACCAAGAAAAAATTGTTACCTATTTTCTGTTACTATTAACTTTTTACTACAAAACATGGAATGCCATTTTAATGGTGAAAAGCCATGGATGTCAAGGACTCAAAGGACAAAACTAACCTAGATTCACTTCAAGACAACAAAATCCAAAATTGGAGCTTAACCTGGCAGGAGAAGAAAGAATACATCAAAAGACAAGTCTACATTAAATTATTCGCTTACCGAAATTTCGCCATGAATGTGACACGGAGCTGGCACGAACAGAATCGGATGGATCTTCCAAACACATAAGAATCTTTATCGACATGTCTTGCTCAAGCCGATACAAGAAATCCATACTGGTTTGTATTTTAAGTATCTAACAGAAATTATGAGCATACCAGCAATCTTTAGAACCTCCACACCTGATTAAGCACTGCAAAACCAGCAGTCCTTGTAAATTACTTGAAACCAAACCCTGATATAGTAAAGCAAAACCAAGATCACCCAATACAAACATTTTAAGATAAGAATATAAGATATCCTATGGCTAATGACCCAAAAGGAACCAAACCAAGGAAAAAAAACATTAAGAGGCTCGATCACATTCCCCACATGACAGCAAAATCTACATCAACAATTATATACAATCCACCCACAACTGCTTTGACAACAAAAATTGTATTTGATCCCGTTAGCTCACGCATCCAAGAAGACACAAAAACGCACACGCACAGAAAAGCTGATAGCACAACTATAGAGAGAAAATTACTAAAGAACTCTAATCTTACTAACAACAGAATTCCAACTGAGAGAAAGAATACTTCGAGAAGTGACACTGTCAAACTTAAAAGTTATAAAATATAGAATCGAACTCAGCACAATTATCAAACAGATCAATTTAAATCGAAGAAGAATTTCGCATTCACGAGCGTGAAATTGAAGTTGTTGAAATATATTACAGTTCCTAAGCGAATAACTGTCCAACGAGCAAGGGTCCTAACAAAAAGAAATTTTTATCAGTAAATTCAGAACCATAAATCTAACTGCGTGCGATTATTATGACAATAATTTAAAATTGACTGTGAATTTTCACTAATCATACAACCTTATCCAATGGCAATGAGATTTCATCAACAGGGTAAAAAATAAATAAAACAAAAAAGAGTTCTCCATAAAACAATGAATCACAAACATAAGCAGAAATACATAATATTTTCTATAATTCAAAGTTAAAATATCAAAATTGCATCAATTTCAAGCAACTAACCACAAATAATCGAACGAAAAGGGCAAAGAAGAAATAGAAAAGCAAAAATGAAACGGGAAAATAGTTACAAAGTGATAAAGTTCCATAGAAAGAGAAGATTCGGAAAGAAAGACGAATAGCTAACAAGAAAGTATCGATTTTTTACCTTTGTTAGCGAGCAAAAGTACATTTAAAAAAAAAACAAAAAAACTCCAACACATACCCTATAGAGAGAAAATGGTGAATTTATAGAGAGAGATGGTGGCAATCGCAACCGAGAGAGATATAGATGGAGTGTGCACACAGAAACTCGGCAAAGCTATTTTGGTAATTTTACTAGTAGAAGAATAAAATTCTTTTTTTTCTAATTTTTTCCGATTAATTTTATTACATTTGTAGGTGAAGGTTATACCTTTCTTGACTTTTTGGTTAATTTAATTCAGATTCTGCGTTTTTTATAAGAAATAATAAAATAAGATTGTTTAGTTTCAACCTTTTTAATTACTTCAATAGTTACTTTTGTTCTTTATAATTAACTTATAAATTTTGTTTTTAAACAATGAAGTTTTAGTTAATATCCAAATTTGTTACTTAAATCAAATAGTCAATTATATCTCGATGCTTAAATTATTTTTAAAAAATAAGGTGACGTTTGGATAATCTTACTTAACGTTTTAAATAAGATATGCTTGAGATTACTGAAATAATCAATAATCAATGGAAGATTATAATACATTGCTTAAATTATTCTTAAAAATCAAGTTGGTGTTTGGAATCTTCCTTAAATTTTTAGGTGTTTGGTAAATAAACGCTACAATAAACTCAAAGTTGTCAAAATGACTAAAAAAATGGATTATAGGTTTAGAAATATAATTTAGATTATTTAAATTTAGTTTCAAAATTCAAAAACATTAATAGCTTGAAAATTTTGAATTTAATTTAAAAATCAAAATAACAATTTATATTACTTGATGAGAGAGAAAAAAGGAGAGGAAAAACTTATCATAGTATAAGTATAACTAAAAAATAAATGAGATAAGTGTAAAATAATATCCAAACTTATTATACTATCAAATGCAACGATAAAGTCTTTGTTAATTGCACTTATAAGTTGGTTTGACCCACTCATAAATGCAACCAAACAGACTCTAATATTGGTTAACAATTTTATATCGAAGCAAATTAGTTTGATTTATTTTAAATGTACCAATATTAAAATTTTAAAGGGGTACAACTAGCCCGTCACTAATGAAAATATATATATATTTTTAGTATATTAAAATAGAGGGTGATTGAATCTAAATCTCCACGACCAATATATCAAGAGGCTAAGGTCGTGGAAATGTAGTTTACAATCTTTTTTTTGGAATTTCATACCTACGAAGAAAAAAAAAAAATCTGTTTTAAATTACCAATTTCTTCAATTAAGTACATAGAAATAAAGTGTACAACAATTATTTAAAAAAAATGATATTTCAATTGTATTTAAGTTTCCAAACGAGGGAGGAAAAAAATCGAAGCTGTAGTCCTTGAACTAGTGGACCCCATTGTGGCATCTAGGACCAGGACGTGGCCCTCTCTTATTATCATTTCGTGACCATCTGGTTCAAATCGATAACAACGCATGGCATTGTTCATGACAATGATGCTTACAATTATTTATTGATTATATTATACTAATAAAGCCTATGGAGTATTTTACAAATTTATTTTGTTATAAGAACTAAAATGTAGTATATTATTTTATTTTATATTATATTTATTATTTATTTAATTAATATTTACTATATTGATTGTCATATTACTATTAGTTTACTGTATATTTCATACTATTATTATTAATTACTTGTTTTTGATGTTATGAATTATATTATTTATCTACTGATTAAATTATCATATATTTTTATTTATTATATAAATTATATATCATAATATTATTAATATTTCATTTTTATTACATATTATTGTTAATTTTTTAAAAAAATATTTGTTTTGATTATTTATATATAAAGAATCAAGAAAGATAAATGAAGGGCTCTTCACAAGAAGTTATTTTATTCTCTGCGGGAAAAAATAATAACTGTACGCTTGTGACTACAAAGAAACCAGCACAAAAAATATATGTACATTGTTGAATGGAATCAATCACTACAAGCAACAACAAACCGACCTGAATCAAATGATCTTATTTACCTTTCTTAGTATCTACAAAAATGATTTGACCTCTTTACCCACATGATCACTTGGGTATATCAAAACAGCATCCACACATAGACCTCCTTTGGTGTGAGTGCAATCGATCTGGGTCATGGAAAATTTGATCTTTGTCAATGCACTAGGATCCTCAACAACAAAATCACCCACATGGTAGTGAATCCAGTTCCCCGGATTGTCCAAATAACACTGTGACACAGCATGTTGACTGTTGGAAGTTGTTAGCTGGAACCGTACAGGTTTTATGTCCCAGCCATGGATGTGCTTAGAATTACAAACCCGACGACCTAGTCTCTTCAAGGACCTACCAAGCTGGAGTCTGAAGAACAGGCTGTATGTCCCTGGGGGAAATTGGAACTCAATCTTTCCATCTACTTCAAACCACCAAATTTGTAGAAGATATGCAACCGTCTGGAATCTACATGCAAATTAAGATAGGGAACAAATTATCAATCAAATTGCTCAATCTGCTATTCATAGCACAAATGTCAAGCAAGAGTACATGATATCCACAATCCAATTTATAAGAAGCAAAGTCTTAACATCATTGAGAAAAGGAAACAAATTTCTAAGTTCTTGTCAGCTTGATGGCAATTTTATTACAATGCTACATAAGAAAAAATAAATGTCCATATCTAGTTAATGAAAAGATGAAATCTGTATAGATAGCCAATAACAACCTCTAGCTTTTGTTTTACAGCTAACCAAAGTTTGACAACATTAAGACGTGAATCTATAAACTCAGAAACAACAACCTAAGAGCCATGGACAAATGAAAAAAGAAATCAAAAGCAGTGGGGCTGCTACAAGAACAGAACTAACTAATAGAGGACCAGCCCCAGCTACTAGCTATACCGTTATTTAGGGAGTTACCATACAAATCAGTTATCCAAGAATCCTATCACAAATGTCTAGGGAGAAATTCTTGGGTAAGGCAAGCCAAACACGTCATCTTTAGGATTGACCAATCACAAGAAGACACGTTAGCCATGTCACATGCGGGAACCTTTGGTCAATGTTAACCATGGGTTAACTCAACCGAATTGATCTTAACCATGGGTTAACTCACTCACACGGCCAATGTGTTTTCTTGTGGTTGGATGTGCCCAAAGATGATGTGTTAGGCCTATCCTACCGAAGAATTTCTCCTAGGGCTATCTGATCTAAAATAAATATTATGTATGGCTGCCTGCCAAGCTAACTTAAGAATATGGACCAATAAGCTCTTCCCCTTTAAGTTTTGAATTAACCAAAGAAGGTCAGTTTGTACAAGACTTTGGAATGAACTGTGTTGAAAGTTCCTACTTTCATTAGGCAGAGAAATCACGAGCATGGTGTCGATATTTAAATCCCTATGGGGTCTAGCTTCATTTACAACGCCCAGGCTGCTATCCTTCAAAGCGGAGATGATGTGAAGGTCTTCGACTTCGGCTCTGAAGGACCTTGAGCAGCTCACGTTTCCTCAGCTCTTGTTAGAGCCAGGAATATTTCAAAATCGGACAAGAGCTGAGCTCAAGTGTTTGGGGAATGACGAGTTCGGCATCATTTTTCTCCCTTTCTCGAGCAGGTGTATATTGATGCCCGATTCGATCTGACATGGCTATTTCATCTCGATCTTCTTATCGAGATCATTATTTCTTCTTAATCTTCTTAGATGGTTGTCCTGCTAGGTGTTGTGAGCCTGAATGGGCTCAGCTCAAACCGAACTCAATACCATCTGTGCAATCAAGTGGCTGGATGGATTTCTCCCATCATGCGCCTTGGGTTGTCAGTTCACCAGGCTCGTCCGTGGACTTTTGAAGTGGCATCGCGAGACGAATTTGTCATCCTCACAGACAATACCAATCTGTTGATGCCAAAAAAGTAAACGATGATGTCCTGTCTTCAATAGTTCTAAACGGGGTTTGCTGAAGATTCATCTTTGAGGGAGGAGCCCAAGGTTGTAGAGTAAAAATGAGAAAGTATTTAAGATGTGAGAGGATATTTAGGAGAAGAACAGAACTGTATGGTCTCTCTTTGTTCCTTATATGATTTCTCCCTATGCCTATTGCTCTTTCTCTGTTTTCTACTTTTTTTTGGTGGTGTTGTGTTTGGGTTCTCTCTCTTTCTATTGGTCTATCCTCGTATATCTCTTTTTGTTCGAAGGTGCAGCCCCCTTTATATACGTGTGGCATGTTACTGATTTCTCAGGAAGAGATACTATCAGATTGGGGTTCCATGCCTCAAGCCTCACAACGGATGACTCTTTGTACCTGAGATATGGTTTCTTCTAAGCTGTCTCATCACCGTGTCAGCCTTAGCAGCTAGTCCGAGTCACTTTGCCGCTAGGGAGTTATTATTGAATGGTGCCATCATTAGGCTTATTTTGGTCTCATCACTCCCCATTGAATGAAAAGTGAAATAAAGATGTTGGAACGAATTTTCTTTTTTCTTTCTTTCTTTTATCTTCTCTACTGCATACATGGATGAAAATTATCAATGTTTACTTTTATTTATCCTCTTAATATTCCCTGTTCTCTCACTCACTTCTCTTTCGTATTAAACACAGCCTAAATGTCTAGTTTAAAAATCATATCCACAAAATTCCATGGATTATCAATACCAATATTAAGCAAAATCACATCTCTTATATAAGAATTCACACCTGGATTCGTCAGTTGCAATGTGATTCCAGTATCTCCGGTCATCAATCCCAGTAATCGTTAACGCCCGGGAAGAAATTGACAAACAAACCCGACCACTATTCTTATCCAACCATACTTCCTGTGGATAGCCAAAAAAATTCCACCATATCAATAATCTTGAAACACATAAAAGAAAGTCAAAATAGAAAGAAGAAAAAAAAAGAAACAAAACCTTTGTGCCACCATCAAAGGGATTAGGTCGGCAAAGCCTAGCATATAGATCTTTCTTCCTCAAATTGACAATAGTTTCTTCATCAAACACTTTGTCAGCAATAAACCGATAGTTCGAAGGTAACTTAGATTCCCAGATGAAATCAGCCAATGAAGCGCCGCGAAAAGCCCTGTTCAAACGAGCCAAATTGCAGATCTGAGATGGGTCCAAATGCATCAGAACCAATGCCACACAACTCTCTGGTATATCTCCCAATCTGGCCTTCAACGGAGTACCATCTTCATTGCATTCTGATAAATTACCAGACATATTAGCGCCCATCTTATCAAATCCTTTAATCTCCCCAAAAATACCCAGAATTAGTCTTATCAAATCCTTTTAACACCCCCCCAAAAAATATCCAGAATTTGAATCTGAATTTAGGATTCCATAAATATTCAGGGAAAGAGCCCTGAAACCCTGATTGTAAAGCTAAACTTCATATTTTTGTTTGGGAAAATAGAATTCAGAGAGAAATGTTCAGATATGGCGAAGGGGCGAGAAAGAAAAACCTTAAACCCTGAAATGGTAAGATGTGGAGAGAGAGAGGAAATAGAGAAGATTAATTGTTGAACGAGAAATGGAAGATGATAATGATGTGTTTTAGAGAGAGGAGAATCTGCGGAGAGGGAAAAATCGGTATGATCAGGACAAATGAGGCTTCTGATTCAGATGTCAAGTGATTTGAGGTGGACAAGGGGGGATCTTATCCACTATAGTATATAATAAACAAAATCACGGGTCCTAGCCGCCTAGGATTCGCGGGATCGTGGTTTACACGCAATGTTTGAAGCAGAGGTGATTTGCTGCGTCTGTCACAAACGCGTTGGAAAATGGCGCGTGCAGTTTTCCCTAGTTATATCCAAAAAAACAGCCACCTGGCAAATTTGCTGGGGGAGTAATTTGTGGATAAATACGTAGTCTACTCAATCTGTATTTACTAACGCAATACAGCCCATTTTATCCATTCTGCTTTCCTTTCAAAGGAGCCGTATTCTTCACAAATTCTCCTAATCATTTGTATTTTCTTCACAAATTCTTTTGGTCGTGGCTTATTCGAATAAATGGATTTAACACGTTACTCATAAATTTATATATAATTTTAATTATAATAATTATAATTGATTTTATTTTTAAAAAAAATTTATTGTACGGTATCGTAAGATATACATGACACAAATATTCATCTCATTTTCGAATGAAAATAAAATATTTTTTTTTCCTCATATCATTTAACAGTAAGATAGACTCTTATGTCATGTATCTTTCATGTTATTATGTCAAACAAAAACTTTTTTTCATTTATAAAATTTTAACAACCCACTAGAGCTCATCATCTTGTCTCGCCACAAGCTATCTCTGAATCCCTAATTTGTTAATAATTTGATTCCATATTTGCTTGGAGAAAAGTAAATCATAGAATATATGAAATTTGATCTCAATGAAGCCATAACACAACAAGCAGTTGGCGTTGATGTTCATCCCTTCCACTTGACAATTCTTGATTTAATAATATAGTTGAAAATTTAATACTTTACCAACGAAAAATTGATAATATATTAAATTCAATTCAATCAATTTAACAACATCAAAAAATTAATTACAAAAAATGAAAGTTTAGGGACGAACTTGAGATAGGTTGAAACACCAAAAGATTGTTTGACCCTAGTCAATCCTTTCGGTTTAACTAACACTTTTCCTCCTTAATTAATCTCCTAAGTCCTATATATATCAATTAGTGTCTCCATCACCCAATTTGCATATAAAACATAATAGTTTTGCAGCCTAAACAAATGAAAAAGTGCCCACCAAGATTTCTTTTGAATTGATTAAACGTATGAGGCAAAAGATCGTTAGATTGTTTCTTTTAATTTGCATAATTTATTTCATTTGATTCGATAATTATCCACTTGTACGCTTTATTTTTTGTTAGATTCTCCTCCACTTGCATGTTTAACTATTAGCAAAAATCCAGTGTTCTCTACGTGGAACTGAGTCAGCAGAACCTATGGACTACACTTGGCACCCACATTGCCATCATGAGCGCAAGGCTCACAGTCAGCTCATGAAAAGTGAAAGATTATCCATTCAAATTAATTTTTGTTGTTTAATAACTTCCTTGTGTTTAGATTTTGGAAAATTTTGAATGAAGAAAAAATACAGAAAAAAGAACATTTTTTTTTGTTTCGTTTGTATGTTAAAATAAATTATAAAGAAAAATAACACAATTTAACAAAATTAAGTTAAAAGAATAAATTTCAAATGGATTTTTTCTCTCTTTCCTTTCGTTTGAGTTTTTTCATGATCCAAACAGAAGCAGGTTTAAAATATTAAAAGTGTTCATGACGAGAAGTTTTTATCTGACATAATATTTTAAGAAGAAAAAAAATATATTTTATTTTTATTCAGAATGAGATAGATTTTTATATCATGATCTCTCATTATACTATATTACATAAAAAATAAAAAATAAAAAAAATCCATTCATGAGACCGATTATCCAAAAGCCTGACATGATCCGACGCCTAAATTTTGCGAGCATAGGCAAATAGGTCCCAACAAATTTCAGGGCCAAGCTTTGGATTAAGTGAGAAAGTCCAAGCCCTAATCTGACCGATTCTAATATAATATTTATAATAACACAGAATGGAATTATTTACTTAAATATATAAATTTTAATAATTTATGACTCTTTAAATATAAATTCACAACACATCAATAATCTAACCATAAGAAGCATCCATGGCTATGTTGATAACTGGCGTTAAATTGTTACCAACTATGACTCAACCATGGATTTAGACCCAGAGGTTGAATTCAATACTACCGGGCTCAGGCCCAATTCTAATAAAAAGCTTAAATATGGAGGCAGAGTAACTGGTCCACTACTTACTTATGCTTATTGTAGACCCATTTGCATCCAGTCCAAACGTGTGATCTCTTATAAATGGCTCGAACTGGAACAACCCCTTATACGGATGCTTCGAGATCCACAACGACTTGAGCTCAAAGCGATTTAAAACCGAATGATTTGCAATCCATACGACTCGAGATCCAAAATGATTCAAATATCGCGTTAGGTCGGGTTTATTTTAAGTTGACTTTATTTTTATTTCTCAAACCTATCGATTGATTTGATATCTTTGTTTTATGGAGAAAATATTTTATTATTTTTTCACCATTAGAACTAATTAAATATACATTTTTTTAAATCTCTTTTATTTAAAAAGTTAAGTCCTGACTCAAAAAAATTTCAAACTTATTTTCTTGCTCAAACTCATAAAATTTAAAGATTAAATTGAATCGAGCTTTCGAGCCAACAAGTTACTCTTGTAATTATAGTTCTAGACCTCTAATAGAAAAATTGGATAAAACTCTTGTCATCAAATGATCCATCAAATCAAAGTGAGAGAAATCTCATCTTTACCTTCAAGGCATATGGCGCAATGGTAAGTTCAACCTTCGAGATGACAGTGACCCCGTAAGGTCTCGGGTTCGAGTCCTGCTACTGTGCTGCACATCCTGCGATTTACATTCTCCATAGGGTCCTATGACAAGAATTATGAGGATGGTCGTAATGGTCCGTTATCAAAAAAAAAAAAGAAATCCCATCTTATTTTGGCTTGGAAAATATGGACATATAATGTCCATAGGATTTATTGCAATATTTTTTTTTTATCTCTATCACCAAAATGGCATCTCCTAAGCTGGGCCTTTATGCCTTGTTCTCAAGTTCTTGTCTACTTTATCTATTTTGTGATGAACACACATATCATGTCTTCTTTTTTCTTTTCTAGTCCTTTCAGTATTTGTTTCAGTCCAATGTAGAGGATTGGTTGGCAGTAATCATCACTGATCGGAAGCAACCCAAATTATATAAATGCATTATATTAAATATATATGTCTTGAAACATCGTGGTGAATAACACAATCATCTAAATCTCAACTCAGTCGTTTATATATTATACGAGCAATTCTATTATTTGTATGTTAAACTTTCAATGAAATATTTTTTTTTATTCATAGGAAACGGGAAACTTCGTGGACTTATGATTTATACAGGGAACAATAGCTTTCTTCATTCTTTTATCTTTCAATTTTTGCTTCATCTAAACGAGATTCGATTTTATATTTCTTGTGCAACACTTAAGTCTATTCACTTTACTTTTTTCTTTTTCTTTTTTCAATGGAGGTATATTGGGTCAGTTGACTATCTTCTCGACTTCTCCCATCCGTTACTTGTTCTTCAATCTCTGATGTGAACAAGATTTAATCTTAAGTCTTTTGTACGGTTTATAAACTAAACAAGCTTGAATCTATATTCACTCTCTTAACATGTAAGCGATGGAGAAAAAGATCAGAGGAAGAGAGGAAAAAAAAGAGAAATGATGAAAAAAATATATACATTCACTCTTTTTAGGTCGTAAGCATTTGAGAATAAAAATTAGAAGATGAGGGAAAAAAGAGAGAAAAGATGAAAAGAAAAAAGATATATATTCAATCTCTCATGTCGTAAGCCATGGGAAATAAAAATTAGAGGATGAGAAAAAAAAATAAAGAAATGATGAAAAAAAAAGAAGATATATTGATGGCATGTATTTGATAAAGACGATAAAAAATTAAAAAAAATATATTTTAATTTTTATTCTTCAATTCTCATTAAGTAATATATGTATATATTAAGAGTGAAAATATCATTTCTCTTTTTTTTTTCTTTTTTTCATATGCCAAACAATACTCACTTTTATTTTCTCTTTTCTTTTTTTTCATTTTTTCCTATTATCAAATATCAATCATAACCGCACACCAAAACAAAAGTAGAGAAAGTCACAATCAAAGGCATAACATAGAATTCCCAAACCACGGCTAGCCTTAGGCTTAAAATGGTAAGCTATAGGAAACTAAACTACGTCTTAACATGTGATTCTGTCTAACAACTTTGGAGGCCAAAGAGAGCTCTTTTTTTTTTTTTCTTTTTTCTTAAGTTTAAAACTATAACTTTAAATAATATGATTTAATTTAATTTAAATATTAACCTAAAAAACGTTTATGTAATTAAAAGTAAAATATATCACCAAATATGGTGAGCTAAAAAAAATATTCCTCACCGCTTTAAACAATATGATTTAATACAACTTCAATATCAACCCAAATGACATTTATATGATTAAAATTAAAATATATCACAAAATTTAACAAACTAAAAAATATTTTATCGGTCTCAATTAATATGAAGTAAAAAAAAGTTTTTTTTCATCCTTTATTAACTGTTCATTACCACTCAAGTTTTCTATTATTACAATTTGAATTTCCACGGTTTTGTTTTTATTTTGATATCAAAAATAAGTAAACAAATAGTCTATTTCACATGCCCGATAAAAAGTATTAAACTCAACAAATTTAATAAATCTAAAATAACTTTATATTTATGTCAAAACTGAAACTAAAAATCACCTCACATTACATGCAACAAATTTAGTTTGGAATATGATGAGGTCATTGTTTCATTACTTGTGATGCTGCCATCATGGATTCTAATTCCTACCTAAGAATCCATGATGGCAGCATCACAAGTAGAATTACTTGTGATGAGGTCATTGTTTTATTAATTACTACTTTTTCATCTCTAACTCTTTATCTTTTCATTTTTTACAGTTAGAATTTTTCTTTTTGAATTTATTTTTTTCTTCATTTTTTTCTTCATAATAATGGATAATTAATTGACGGATTGTATGTTTTTTTACCATGAACATTAACCATTCTCAAGATTGAATAGTTAATGACTCTTTCTAATTAATTTATTTATAATTTTTAACTGAAAATAGTAATTTTTAAAAAGATTTTCAGAAGTTAGATCTTTTGTTTATGATATGATCAATCTTTGTCATGTAGAAATCGTATTCACGCTTTTAACAAAAAAGTTGAGGAAAAATAGCAGAAAACAAAAAAGAGTAAAAAAGAAAGATAGTGGAAGAAAAAAGTGTTGTTGTAAAAGTGCAAAGGGTAAAAAATTAAAAAAATTAAAAAGAGTGTAATAATAAAAAAAATTGTATTATGAAAACTTGTAAAAAAAATATAAGACGATAGTAATTATATTTCAAAAATAAATTAAATTATTCAATTCTTGTTTGTTTTGATATTTTAGTTCTTTGCTTTTAGAAAAAAATAAATTTTTGTTTTTTATATTTTAGTTTTGTAAAATTTGTTGACCTCAAAAGTCTGTTGACCGAACGCGGTATCTACTCACACGAGAGGACGTGATCTAAAGAAATGGTCCCAAAAACCCTCTTCCACGCTCAAATCAGAAAGCCAGATAATTCTTAAAGCCACGCACTTCAAAGGAGAGTAAACACTTCCCAGAAAAGTAAAAGAAAGTGACCCCTCCTGTTTGGATTTTTTGTTTTGTTTTGGTGTCAAATGGAAAATTTGGCCCATTTTAGTTCGACTGTGATTACATTCTCGGTTTTGCATTTGATGCTATATGTTCGGGTTTAAAAGAAGTTATGGTTCAAGTTTTTATATATGGACCTCAATTTGGTAAGATTAGGTGGTGGTGTTTCATACTGTTCTGATCATGATCAATAAAGGTCTTATTCTATTCTCTCTTTAGGTTAGGAATAACGATTTTTTTTTTACCTTCAATTGAGACAAAAACATTCAAGTATTTCTTCCATAAAACAAGTTTTTTTTATACGCGGTGATACCTGATTGGTTCAAAATCAATAGTAATAGAAAGAATATCAAGAGAACAAGCAAAGGGAGAAAGCAAACGTCTGACTAGATCAATCAAGAGATAGGGGTTCGGTCAAACATCTTTTTTCTAAGATAAGACGAAACTGGCAAGTGACGATTGCCCTATATCTTAAATAGGAGTTTGAGACCCAAATTTACCTTTCTTATTATTATAAGGGGAGTACTCTCTGATGTGCGCTCTATTATTGCATCCTATTCTTGAGGGAGTGATCGGAGTTAAACCGTGTGGCGATACATGCGAAAATCAAATGATTATTTTGTTCGCTTTTTGGGGTGGGTCTTTACCGAGGAAATTCTTCGGTGCATCAAAATCTATATACATTCAACTAAAAAATTACCCGATCATCGGAGAGTAGGGTTAGTAATCGTGTTTTCGATGTTCTTAATTGTCTAAGAAAAAAAAATAAAAATCCATCAAAAAGAGTAGTAATGAATATATTACTTTAGAGTTGAACTCATATATTCTAACCAAAATCTTTGCATTTGATGCTATATGTTCGGGTTTAAAAGAAGTTATGGTTTAAGTTTTTACATATCATACTTTTAGTGCTTGTTTAATTATTACAAGAGAGATCCTTTCGAAAAAAAAAAAAAGAAACATTATCCTAAGAGAGATTACATTAACCTAATTTATTGTGACATTAAGATTCCCCGAAGTGAAACCCTTCGAGAAATTTCAATATTTATTGGACATCGATTCGGTCAGATTAGACGGTGGTGTTTCATGCTGTTCTGGTCATGATCGGTAAAGGCTTTATTCTATTCTCTCTTTAGGTTAGGAATAACAGTATTTTCCTGACCTTCAGTTGAGACAAAAACATTCAAGCATTTCCTCCATAAAAACAGTTCTTTTGATACGCAATGATACCTGATTGGCTCCAAATCAATAGTAATAGAAAAAAATAAGAGAACAAGCAGTGGGAAAAAGCAAACGTCTACTAAATCAATCAAGAGATAGGGGTTCGGTCAAACATCTTTTTCCTAAACTAAGACGGAAATGACGAGTGACGATTGCCCTATATCTGAAATAGGGGTTTGTGACCCAAATTTACATTTCGTATTATTATAAGGGGAGTACTCTCTGGTGTGCGCTCTATTATTGCATCGTATTCTTGATGGAATGATCGAGGTTAAGCCGTGTGGCGATACATGGGAAAATCAAATGATTATTTTATTCACTTTTTGGGGTGGGCCTTTACCAAGTAAATTCTTCGGTGCACCAAAATCTATATACATTCAACTAAAAAATTACCCGATCATCGGAGAGTAGTGTTAGTAATCGTGTTTTCGATGTTCTTAATTGTCTGAGAAAAAAAAATAAAAATCCATCAAAAAGAGTAGTAATGAATAGATTACTTTAGAGTTGAACTCGTATATTCTAACCAGCTCAGATTTAAAAGCTTTATAGATTGATTATTGTCTTCATAAACAATTGTTCATTATCGTTCTAAATTCGAGCTTTCGTTTAACAATTAAAGCAAAAGAAAAAACATAAAAAAGTTTCTAATTTGAAAAAAAAGTCAAATTCTTTTATTTTGAATCGAAAAATAATTCAAATTCAAATTCCATTTTCATTTATGCCGTCTTGAAGATCTTAACATATCTCTCAAATTTATTTTATTTTCTACATCATATTTGATTTGTCAGCACTGTCCACACGTTATTTTGTCAGCCCAACTAGGGAAGTTTATGGGCTCCGTAAAACCATTATTGCAACCAAAAAAAGGAGGAAAAAAATAGAACCAATTAAAACAAATTTTAAAAAAAAAACCGGAAAAACGAAATAAAACGAGATTGCAAGGTACAGAAAAATCCGGAAATCATATTCACTTGCCATAACAAGTACACACGTGTCACGTTGTATTAATTCTTTACACGCTATTCCTTGTCTTAAACACTTTAACGAGTTCCACGCGCATTTGAGCGTGTTCCACTCGCCATCTTTGTCCCCCATTATTAATCGGCTAACTTTCATGAAATTGCCTTTGGTTTACTCGATTTTTATTTTATATTTTTTTTAATAAAATAAGTTTTGAATTTATCTCCAATAATATAAAAAGTTAATAATTATTAAATTGTAAAAACAAAAATTATTTTACTCGTACTTAAAATATTTTAATTATAATAAAAATTACAATTCGTAAAAATTACTTTCAAAATCAATAAATAAATATTAAAAATATTTTACAAAAATATTTATCGATGAATTAAACAATTTTTAAAATGAATTTTTATTTTTATAATTTAACTACAGTTAATCTTTTACGTATCGAAGACGACATATAATTTATTTCTTAAAAAGACTTAAGATGTAAAATAAAAATTCGAGAACAACGCGAGGTTTTTCTTAAAATTTAACCTTAATAATTCACTACTTAAACGCCTCATCATCCAACCTTGAAAAGTTCACTCCTCAGTCATCACCTTCAAGTTTACTCTCTCTCCGTCCTCTTAACAATTCTAATTTTTCTCCCAACAACATATATATATACAAAACCTCTCTCTGTGTCACTCACAATTGAGAGTTTTTTTCCTTTAAATTTTCTGCAGCAATGGCAATGAGTTGGTCGCCAAAAAGGCTATCTAAAACGATGGCGTTCAAAACCAAGAGAGCAAATCTCTACTACATAACGTTAATAACGATCCTATGCGCAACGTTTTACTTCATCGGAATATGGCAACACTCCGTCAGGCTAATCCCCAGCGGCGGCGGCGACACCAAGGATGTTCTCACCCCATGCATCCACCTCCACAACATCACGGCCCACACCCTCGATTTCTCAGCTCACCACCACGCCCGAGACCCACCACCCCTCAAGGCGGCGGCGCGTGGGATTCACCTCCCTCCATGCGACCCCAAGTACACCGAGTACACCCCGTGCGAGGACGTGAACCGCTCGTTGAAGTTCCCTAGGGAGAGGCTGATATATCGCGAGAGGCACTGCCCCGAGGAGAGGAAGGAGTTTTTGCAATGCCGCGTGCCGGCTCCTCACGGTTATACGGTGCCGTTTAGGTGGCCGCAGAGTAGAGACGCTGCGTGGTTCGCTAACGTGCCGCACAAGGAATTGACGGTCGAGAAGAAGAACCAGAATTGGGTTCAGTTCGAAGGTGACCGATTCAGATTCCCTGGCGGCGGCACGATGTTTCCACACGGCGCTGAGGCTTACATCGATGATATTGGTCAGCTGATCAATCTCAAAGACGGCTCTATAAGAACCGCCGTTGACACTGGTTGCGGGGTACGTAACGTATACGTAAAAATTTTCTTCATTTGGTTTTTTCTTCTTTCTCCGTTATTCCTTTGAACCAGACCGGACGGTTCCGGGCTGGTTTTGGTAAAATTGGGTGATTTAAAAATTTGTTTTTTAGTGTGAAAAATTGAAATTAGGTTGGATGGGACTGACAGATATTCTATTATATGTTATATGTTTCCTTTTTTCTTTTTTGGATGAATTAAATTTCCTTTTTTTATACTGCAAGATTAGGATGTTAATGGGGATAGGTTCTTTCCTGAATAATAAATGGAAATAAAATATGGCTAATTAGGGAACTAAATTTTCTTTCCTTTTTCTGTCAGCATAATTTTCATTTGATCCAATTCTCTGAATTCAACTCCTTGTTCATTGTTTTGTCTTTGATCCAATTCTCTGAAATTTATAAGTAATTTTTTTTTTTGGTTTTTCTAGTATTATCTTAAGGGCATGACAATATTCCCTCACCTAATAAAATTGTTGACCTGCTTTCCTCAGTTATGAACAAAGAAGAGGAAAATGGCAATAAAAGAGTCAAAATCAGGAGATGGAAAAATCTTGGTAGATAGATTTCAATATTTTCTAGCTAAAACTAAAGAAAGCAGAACATGGGTTTTGAAATTTGATTACAGTTTTATGAATTTATTATAAAATTGTACAAATCTTCACATGCAAGTAAAGTGATTCACATGAACAAGATGCTTAAAATTGACGTAAAAAGACAATGACACTTAGTTGATTATCGTTTATCTTTGATTAAAATATTGGGTTTTTGTTTTTAATAATGATTAATTATAATTAAATTGTTTTAGGTTGCAAGCTGGGGAGCTTACCTTCTGTCACGCAACATCATAACAATGTCATTTGCACCAAGAGATACTCATGAAGCTCAAGTGCAGTTTGCTTTGGAGAGAGGAGTCCCTGCATTGATTGGTGTTCTTGCTTCCATTAGACTCCCTTACCCTTCAAGATCTTTTGACATGGCTCATTGCTCTTGTTGCCTCATTCCTTGGGGCCAATATGGTAATCCATTTTATTTGCTTACTAATTTATATACTTAAAAAATTTTCTTTAATTATTGATTTGAATTATGGATTATGACTTGGATCAGATGGGCTTTATTTAATGGAAGTTGATAGAGTTTTAAGAGCTGGAGGGTATTGGATTTTGTCTGGACCACCAATTAACTGGCAGAGGCACTGGAAAGGGTGGAACAGAACGAGAAATGACCTTAAATCAGAACAGGATTTGATTGAGAAAGTAGCAAAAAGCCTTTGCTGGAAAAAACTGGTGCAAAAAGATGATCTTGCTATTTGGCAGAAACCCAGTAATCATGTCCATTGCAAGTTAAATAGGAAGGTGTTCAAGCTTCCAAAATTTTGCCATGCACAAGACCCTGACATGGCTTGGTAAGTTTTCTTTTGCTTTTCAAATTTCACTTCCATTTTTAAAGTTTTATTTGTTAGGATTAGGAATGAGTCATTTTCAATGTTCCTCAGCTAAGGAATGACAAAAAGCAAATTCTTCTTATTGCTTGCTGGAGAGTTCTTTAGCAGTGATACCAAAACCAATTGGATGATAAAGCAATTTTTTTCTTTAGTTTTGCTGGAGTTTATTGTGCCTTTTGAAAGAAAAAAAAAAGAAAGTAATTGTTAATTCCTTTAATCCCCACTAAAATTGATTTTCAAATCACGACTAAAGTTACGTTTGGTTGTCATTTAAACTAACTTAAAACAAGTTAGCTGCTTTAAATTAGCTTAAATGATAATTAATGTATTTTGCTTTGTTGGTATTTAAGTTGACTTGCTTTAAATTAGCTTAAAGGTAACTTAAATGACGACCCAAACATGACTTGAAACACATACTTTTAATGGTAATTTTTTTTTTTTGCTTTTTCTATCAATATATTTGTTTACTACACGAAGTAAAAATTATACTACCAAATGAGTAGTTTTATCAAATTGCATTTTTTTTTGTTAAGGGCACCATAAAACTTACCATTCGTTTTACTTGTTATGTTTGTGAACAGTTTTTAAAAGCAATTTTCTAAAAAGTTTTTAAAAAACTAGTTTTCAAAAACTGTTTTTCTGAAAACACCAAATTAGTGTTTTCTGACATAATTTTCGAAAAATAGCCTTAAAATCATTGTTCACTTCTCTGTTTCATTCTTCTTGCATAATATAAAAAAAATATTAAAATTTTGAAAATAAAATAATATTAATTATTTTTAAATATTTAGTAAATATGAGAAATAAAATTAATATATATTTTAAATTTAAACTCAAAACTACAAATAATTACAAGGTGTATCGAAACAGTTTTCTAGATAAGATTATCCAAACAACATTTCATTGTTTTCTGTTTTGAAAATAGTTTTCGAGTTACGGTTATCCAAATATGTTTTTCTTTCAGAAAACTGTTTTCAACTTTCATTTTCGAAAACTGAAAACAGAAAATTGTTATCCAAATTAGTGATAAATTTATATTTCTGATGGCAAGATTTTTTTTACCACCAATATTTGTGTTTTTACAACTAGAAATATAAATTTCACCATAAAAAATATTGTATATTTTTACCACGCAAGTAAATTGTTTTTTTTTCCTTTTCAAAAGCATCATAGACTCCACCTTGTTTGGATCTTGGAAAAATACCAAGGAAAAGCAAATTTGGAGTAAAATGACAATAAAATTTTCATTTGACAGCCATTTCTTTAACTTAGTTTCGTTAAATTGTGATATTGTTCTCCATGACTTTTCTTCTTACATCCAAGCAAAAAAAAAAAAACAAAGAAAGATGTTCCTTCTTTTTTGTTTTTCAATTTTCCTTCCATATTTCCTTTCTTTCAGTTTTTCCAAGATCCAAATATAGTTAATGCATAGTATTTTTTTTCTTCAGTTTTATACTTAATTTGTTAATTAAGTTGATTTTTATTTAGGTACACAAAATTGGAGACATGTTTAACTCCATTGCCTGAAGTGTCCAACATAAAGGAAGTTGCAGGCGGGCAACTACGGAAATGGCCTGAGAGGTTAAATGCTATCCCTCCGAGAATTAGCAGTGGAAGTTTGAAGGGAATCACAGTTGATGTTTTCAGAGAAAATATAGAGCTCTGGAATAAGAGAGTAGCACATTACAAGACTGTGGATCATAATCTAGCAGAAACTGGAAGGTACCGTAACTTGCTTGATATGAATGCTTACTTGGGAGGATTTGCTGCAGCTCTTGTTGGTGATCCTGTTTGGGTCATGAACATTGTTCCTGTTGAGGCAAATATCGATACTCTGGGGGTCATCTATGAACGTGGATTAATTGGAACATATCAAAATTGGTAAGCCTTTCATACAATTTAGCTTCCTGTTAATATTCAACATTAGGTTAAGTTATTGAGAAAATCATTATAGAAAATCGTGCGCACGAAATTTTGTGGGTCTCCCAACGTTATATGAAATCTACGGGTACGAGCACCCATTCAGTTGTAGAAAATTCTTTCGACTTTTAGAAAATTCTACAACTGAATGCACCTTAATATTCTGTGAAAGGGAATGGGCGCACGATCTTGTAATCATATGCATGATCTATGAATCATTTATGATCATTTCCTTATGGGAGTTTTTTTTTTGGAGTTATTCAAGCAAAACACAATGCATCCACTACCTTAAATGATATATTTCAAAAATAAATATAATGTTAATCTTAATGAACTGTTTTCAGGTGTGAGGCAATGTCTACTTATCCAAGGACGTATGACTTTATTCATGCTGATTCAGTTTTTAGCCTCTACAAGGATAGGTAATGTTAATTGCTGTGATATTTGATTAAGAACCCGTTTTAGTTAGCTGTAGTTTTTAACCGTTAAAATGGATTTTAAAATAATTTACAAAAATTATTTAGTATTTGATAGAGCAGCTGTCAAATTGATTGTGTTTTTAGCTAAAAAAAAAATTATGTTTCTTAAAAATTGTTTTCAACTTATAATTCTTCTCATAAATCGTTTTTAGAAGTGTTTGGTCTAAAATCTGTTAATTAGCTAATTATCACTTAATTAACTTGCATAATTACAGATGTGAAATGGAAGATATCTTGCTAGAAATGGACAGGATTCTACGACCTCAAGGAAGTGTAATTATCCGAGACGATGTCGATGTGGTGGTGAAGATCAAGGGCATCATTGATGGTATGCAATGGGAAGGCAGAATTGCAGACCATGAAAACGGACCTCTTGAGAGAGAGAAAATTCTTTATGCAGTCAAGCAATACTGGACTGCACCACCCCCTGACCAAAGTCTTGAAGGAACTGAAACAGCCTCATAGAGCTTGCATGGAGATTTTTTTTCTTCAACTGCCATTATAATTTAATCAAAGTACGATTTTTTTGGCACCTGCTTTTTTGGGTGTGAGAGTTTTGGACAGATATTCATTCATCCAATTATGGGGCATTAACTTTGCCTTTCTTTTCAAGATTTTCTTCCATTCTTTTCTCCTCTTTTGGTATTCTGCACAGAAAGTTGCATGGTAGTAGCCTAAGTTAAGAATTGAGAGGATCCTATTGAACGCAATTCATCCAAATCATCTTCACTACTTGGTATGCGACCCTAATTTTCCTTTTGTTATAATTAAAAGAACTAACGTAGAATACAATTACATCCCCAAGTTAGTCCAAGTTTTTGAAAAAATGCCATTCCCCAAAGCTAAAGTTACATCCAAAAATATCCAACAATAAATTAATGAGAATTTGTGTTTTTCTTATTTTTCTATTAATCTTCTTAATGACGGAATAAATTTAACATTTTTCCAAGCTAAATTGTAATTTCAAGTTGTGTTTAACTCAATAATCATATATCCCAACATTTACAAAGAAAACCTACTCCTATCACTACTCAATCAAACCCATAAAACGCCTTGATGGAAAACCAATTATTAAAATATTCAATCAATCAAAACACTAAATTCAATTACCGTGAGAGAACCATTAAGGGCCATATTAGACATTATGACATACAGTTAATTGCTGTCCAACAACCTATAAAAGCATCAATGAACAAAAACAGATAGTACTTGGTGTGTCTAATTTCCTTCTGAATAACTACACAAACCCAACCTATACATTGAGTTTAAACTGCACTTACAATGCTAAATCAACTCTAGAAACAAGGCTTCTTGTTTGCTGGTAAGACCCAGTTCATTCAAACTTAATGTGCCATCACCAACACCAAAAGCACGCCGAGGATATGGCCTCACCTGTTCATTGAAGAAATTGAGCAACAATTTAGAATATGTATAAATCATCCATGGACTCATTCATCAGTCTAAGCGGGTTCCTTCCATCTTAAAAATCTTTGCATAGAACTCTAGTGTAGGTAGATTAAATTTTCATTCACAACTAAAATATGGCAGAAGGAAGTTTCTTGTCTTTGAAAATAAATGGCATCCATACAACAGCGCATCACACAGTCATGGATTCAAAAGGTCCCGTCATTGCCAGCAATGACAAAAATAGGACCATAATGCTTAAGAGGATTGCACAATTTTACCAGGGTAAAAAATCCAATAAAGAGCACACATACACATCTGAGTTCTAACTGTTTGATTCCCATTTCAGTTACTGTCCTATCCTCATCAGATGATATGTTCATTAAATAATAGTTCACTAAAGGTCTTACTAGCAAAGAACACAAATAACACTTACCACTCTGTATGTACCGGGTTTTACTGCTCTACCAACATCTATGAAGTCAAAAAGATACTGCAAAGAAACAAACCAGTCAGGGAAACTGAGAATTAAAGCAGGTAAGAAATTCTAAACATTTCTAATTCACCTGAAGCTTGTCCGACTTGAGAAAGCGACGGCCATGGCGGCTGCCATCTGGCATTCGAACAAGAAGAGTAACTGCATCCTCAGCCTCTAATGTTGGTTCCTTAGGAAGTGAAGCTTCTTTCATAGCTAGCCATCTCTCAAGTTCCTGTAATCAGCGAGGTTTAAGAAAGCAGAAAATAAAAATGTGAATGATCTTTACTACATATAATTTAAATCACGTAAGTCCAAGTCATCTAAATGGCAGGAAAACAATAGCTTTTGATAGTTCAAGGTGAGAGCTGGCTCTCTAAAGGACAACTTTGCAAAGTTCAAATTAAAGAGAACATGATCTCTACTTTAGGATGCTTAAGAAGAGTGTGTGTTTAGTATTGCATTTATGTCCTTAATTGATCAAATGACATAGTTAGCCCTGAGGCATTCCAAATCAATTATCTGATTCAGATTTTCTTTTGGCAACATTTTTCTCCCATTTCAAGTAACCCCATGGCAATTTGCAGAATAACAAAAATCAAACATTAGATTTAAATATATCAGTAATTCAGAAACACTATGCTAAATTATTTGGCACTGTCTAAACTCAATTGATATACTACCTCTCTGTGAAGCATCTTTTTGCGAGATTCTTCCTCCTTCAGACTATGAGATTCAGCTTCCTTTAAAGCATTCATCTCTTTTTCTCTGTCAGCCAACAAGGATGCAAGATACTCATCATCCTGCAAGCAAAAATTGAACAATGTCACACAATAGTATCATCATACATGTCCCATTTGGTACACCAGATTAAGAGGATAATATGAAATGGTCTTTATAAATTAGTGAGATGAGATCATTCTTATGCTTTTTTTTTTTTTTGTATAAAATGTAAGATTGAACGAAATCTTCTCATTTTATCATTTTTTTCATATTATCCTCCTTTTAATCCGGTGTACCAAACGTGCACGACCGCAGGAACTTGCTAGCACAAGCTAAAACCTGTTGTTCTCTCATTTGCCGCAGTGCCATGAGAGACGGTGATGGGGGACAAGGTACAGACTGCAAGTTGGGATCCACCCTTGTGTCCGGATCACTTTGCTGACGAGGAGCATGGGGAAAGCGGTGTGAACTACCCTCAGGAATTTCACCAAAAAGTGCATTCTCAAGCATAATAGCTTCGTCAAGCTCCTTGGAAGAAATGCTAACCCACTTATTTGCCCAATGAAAAAGGAAAAAAGGGGGCACAAACTGATTGATAAGCATAGCACTAATATAGTCACCACTTTATTTCAAAAAGAGGCAGCAAATAAGCAATACCTCATTAGAATGAGGGGCCTCCTCTATGTGCTGAGGATGATTACCAGCATTTTGGTTGGACTTGTAACTCATTGGTGGCTGTTCTTCCACATCTTCAGCTCTGTGTTGGAGTGATGAGCTTCCCGACTTTAACTTAAAAATTCTCTAGTCAGCAGAAATTATTTTTGATAAATTGTCAAAGTGAGGAGCGGACAGACATTTTTAGAATTCAGATTATCTTTTCCTTCTCTCTCCATGTTTGTAGGGTTGTAATGTTCAAAATTTAGACCTCATTAGCTAAATAAGGGGGTGACCGTCTGTCCAGAGCTTAAACTAGCCCAGGGTGATAAGCTTTAACTCTAAATTTCTGGAAACTTTCTGCTAAAATATCCTTTATATCTCAGGTATATGACATGAAACCTAAAAGTATACCTGCAGTTTCCATCAAATGGAATATATAAATGAAAAAAAAAACATTTCAATGCAAACATTCCAATGCATTTTGATGATGGTTAACTGTGTCGTTTATAAGAATGTACGCCTTATGCCTCTGTGTGTGTCACAAAAGAGATCAGCAAACAAAAAAGTCACACCTTCCATCTACTCTTGTTAGTTTTCTCAGATCTTCCTCTTGGACCATTAACTCCCAGTTGGTGATCTTGATTTTCTACTGTTTGTTCACGCATTGCTTTCTCTAGCTCCACTGTCTGAACTAACTTCATGTTAAAAAGAACGAAAGACTACATCATATTTGATGCAAAGTATAAAAAAAGGACAAGATCTAAAAACCTTTAAAGACAATGATATTGCATGAGCAAGCTCATCATCTTCTTGGTGAAGTTGCCTTTTTGGAAGTCCACTGCCAGACGAATCCTGTACCGGTAAAAATGACAAGAAGGAATTTAAGAAAGCATAACAAAGAAATATGGCAAAAAGATGAAACTAGCTGCAGTATATGTTTAGATAACTATAAAGTTTGTTGAGATAACCCACCTCAAAATCCTTCTTTGAAGCGTCAATAGCAGCTTGAATCATTTCTTCTTCTAAATCGTTGCCATACAGATGTGATTCATCATCCCTAATTACATTGCTATGAATATCTGAACCATGATGTGATGAAGTTCTAGTGACATCATCAAAAGCAGGTCTCAGTCCTGGAGGATGAGGTTGCTCACTCCCCCTGGTTGCCCCTACGGGGAACCCCATCGCCTCCTGCCTATGCGAAATAAGTGGTGCACGGCCAGCAAAAGCAGAGCCACCAATCTGATTAAGGAGATTTCTCCTGTAATTGGGGTCAAGTAGCAAGGAAGGCCTGAAACTTCTAGCAGCAGAGAGAAGTGGAAATTGTCCATGTTGTCCAGATCGAGTCTGATTGTTCATATCCACAAAATTATATTGGGGGGAAACAGTAGAAGCTGGATTTGTTCTGGACAAAAAAGCACAAATTAGAAAAATGTGCTAATGAAAGAAACAGTTGTTAGTACATAAACTTTTTTTTCCTAATAATTGTGAGTGGAGGGGCTCCACTTTAGAGGAGAGGCGTGCTTACCAAATGGGCTATGACCTAGCCACCAATGTGAAGTAAATTCATAGGTACATGAAAAGGAATTAAGAAAGGGGAAAAACAGAGGTAACAAATGAAAACTAAAAAAGAGTTCAATGAAGAAATAATGCCGTACATGATCCTTTCTCCTTCACCAAAATGCGCATTCACAGCTTCACTGAGATTGCCTCCATATTCCTGGTCAGTGGTCACCAATCAGAATTTATCAGGAAGCTTCGAGACATTAGATATACGAATACATACAAACCACTTAAAGAGAAGAAGCATTATATCACATTTCATGGCAATTGCATTGTACATAACCTTTTCCTAACATCATAGTAATCATGATTTGTGTTAGTGAAAGCATTCCATGTCAACATCAGAGGCTCAAACTCCAGACCTCAAGCCCAAGTTCACATGAGAATGAGAAGCCTCACTGGATACTACTTGGACAGGCCTGTGATATGCAGCATAACCTTATATTTGGAGCCAAAGGGTTAAATTTGGAAGTTATTTTCTAAAAATACAAACATTGCAGAGACTTTTACATGCTGACAGTAGTCTAACTTCTCACTAATAGACCATGACAGTAATAAAGGGAGATTAGGTGATTAAAGGGGATTGTATGCAAACAGAGAGACAGAAGACACTGGGGTTAGAGGGAGGGAAATGGGGAAGAAACATAGATATGGTACCTCAAAACAAATTTTAATGAAAATTTTGCAAATAGAGAATCTGTACCATCTCGTTGTGCTTTAACTGAAATAGATTCATACCCTAAACAAGGGAAACTATAATCACAACCCTTAAACCGATTCAGCTACAACTTCGGTTAGGGCAAAAACAAGATATTTACTTTATTTCCAAGATTTTAAGCCAAGCCGCATTTTTAGTATTTTTTTGCTCATGGCAAACAAACTTAGAGAATCATGCGTGTAATAAATAGGAATACAAGCTCGGTGTGCTAAGTGTTTTAAAACATGATTAAGAATCCGCCAAATCACTTGATACCAAATCACCATGACTTAATGAGTCACGAAATTTCACATAGATAACACCAGTAATGTAAATCTCAACTCAATATATATTACACTACACTGATGAAGCTTAGTGATATTCACATTATAAATAGAATTAGAACAATCTGTGAAGAAACCCTAGGACACAAAAGGATTCGGTATTTTCCCAAGAAAATAATAAAATAAATTTAAGAAAAATAAAGAACGAGACAGAAAATGAAAAAAAAAAAAAAATAGAGACAATGAGAGTCCACATTTCACCACATCACCTATCATTTTACACAAATTAACCAACTGATAAACAAGACTTGTAAACCTTGTAAACAGAGTGAATCAGTGTTTCTTAATACTGAAAAATTAGTGATAATAACAGTAGTAATGACAAAGATTAAAAAAGAAATTAAAAACGTAGTTTCGAGAGAGAGGGATCTGATTCATAAGGAGGAAAATGAAATGTTTTACTCCGTTAAGAAAAGTGCACCTCCAATTTTTGCAATGAGAGTGACTCGGACGCGCCGGTGATGCTCATGTACGTCTGGATCGCATCTGGAGTTGGTCTCGCCATTGCCGTAGATTTTCGAACAAAGAGAGAGATTTATGCAAAGAAACAAGAGAGATTTCAGTCAAAGAATTGCGAGAGAGAGAGAGAGAGAGTTGATTTGTTACTGGAGAGTTTAGTGTATGGAATCTGGTCTTGTACGTATTTTGCGTTTCATACCTGAAAAGACGCGCGCGCTTTTTTTCAACTTTTTATCTCTGCGTAGGGGCGTGGCAAGCTGGATTTGTTACACGTGGGATGTGATTAAGGCCAATGAATCAAAAGTGCATAGCGAGAGGAAAATATCAGAGTACAGCTCACTTAAGCTAGAGTATGATATTTATTATATTATGCTATATTTTAATATATACAAAATAATACTTATATTAATATAATAACAGAATTATTTGTGTAAATATGTAAATTTAAATAATTTATGGTTTTTTAATTAAATTATGTCTCAAAATTTATTTATTTTAGTAATTTGTAACAATATAAAAAGTAAACTAATTTTTAAAAAAACAAAAATACCAAATTGATGGATGAGCTTATGAAATGAAAATGTAACCCGACTCAAAATAAGCTAACACGACATAATCCGCAAACTTAGGTCTAGACCTAAGGATGCAGCTCAAAGTTTGATCACTCCTAAAAAAAACTGACCAACTGGATATGATTTAAATAATGTTATTTAAAATATAAAACAAAAATAAAAAATAGTTAATGAAATTGTTATAACGAATAATCTATGAATAACTCTATTAATAATTGTTGAGAACAACTTATTAGAAATTTGAGCGTTTGTTTTGAGTGTATCAATTTACTGTGATATATCATTACCGAACAACTAATGATTTTCGTATCTCTAAAAATCCTATTTCATGCCAATATTGCTTGTACCTAAGATGACGTTTTCAGATCTCTAAGCCACACACTTTACAGGAATTGCTCACTCGGTGAGAGCACAGTGACAAGGTTTTTGAAATGCAATGCTTTGACTACGATCATCACTGTCTGCTTTGTGTGATCATGACCCGAAACCATTTGGGTGTAAGGGTTCATCAGGAATTCTGTGAGCACAAGCATAAGCTGAACAATAAGCAACTCTTATTGCCTTATGTAGAGCCAAAAAAGACTTGATGCAGGGTAATGCTAGACATAAATTGGCACATGGTTATTTAAAATTTCAAGTACATTTAAGTTCTTGTTATAGTTCATATCCAATACCCGAATAACAAAATAAACATATTTTTATAAAATCTGTCAAATCGTGATAAAAACAGTTTCATCGTTTCTTTAATGAAATAGTTCACATGAATTTAAAACAGTGTTGTAAAAACGCGTTAGAACCTATATAATTGCAAAAGTGATGCTAGGGCTATCATTTTTTATTCTTCGTTTTTTTATCGATTTTATTTTTAATGAATAATTATAACGATTAGAGTGTAAGAGATTGTCAAATTTGAATGTTCTGACGTGTAACGAGTTCTCCATTTTTAATTTATTATCCTTTGGCAAAATAAAATTTCACATTATCCAAAAAAGAAGAAGAAGAAAAACTGTAATTTTCATCCATTCATGCTAGATTTATGGGGTAGTGCTTTACAATCAAAATCAATGGTTATTCATAGGAGGACCAATTGGGCTTTTTTCTTTTATCAAAACCATTTGGGCTTTGTTGGTCATTAAAGAACAGTACGCATAAGTTTTAAGATTAGATTAATCAAGCACACTTACAAGTACCCGCATGTGCCATATCATCTGTAGTTTCACGCCATCTCTACGGGGCAGCCACTGAGAAGGCAAAGAAAGAGTACAACAGAAAATACACTACCAGAAATCTCCCCCCAAAACTCAGTCCCTCACCCCCCCACCCCGCCCCCCTAAAAAAAAGAACCCTAACCCTAACCTCAAAATCCTCACTCTTCTCTCCAATGGAAGGCGAAGACGACGCTTCTGGTTCCATGATGGAGGAAATGTACGCCAACGGCGTAGAGGAAACGGCGCGCAAAAGACCAATCATAAGCGGGGAGCAGATGGACATCGAGGCGTACGCGGCGCTGTATAGCGGTCGCACGAAGATCATGCGGCTGCAATTCATCGCCGACCACTGCGGGGACCATAACCAGGTGATGCAACTGGAGGCGCTGAGGATGGCGTACGAGGAGATCAAGAAGGGGGAGAACGCGCACCTCTTCAGGGAGGTTGCGAAAAAGATCGACGGCAGGCTCGGCCCCAACTACGCCATGGACCCCGCCTGGTGCGAGTCCGTAGACCGCAGGGCCAACCAGAGAAAGGAGAAGCTCGAGAACGAACTAAGTTCATATAGGGTAATTAACTTTTTCCAAATTTCCACTGCACTAGAAATGAATATGATCTGTGTTGTCTGTTTTTGGTCTAGGTTATGTTCATGGGTATTGAGTATGTTCAGGGGCGGAGCCAGGATTTCATGTTGAGGGGCCAAAGTTAATACTATATAATAAGAAAATTAAAAAAAAAAATCAGTTGAAGTGGCTTGAGCAGAGCCCAATTGGTAACCGCACTTCTTCTCTAAAGAGGAGGTCTCAAGTTTAAATCCTCCTCTATTATTAAAAAAAATCAATTGAAATAACAATCACTTCGTATATATATCCCTAAAATTTTAAGAAAAAAATAGTACTACTAATTCAAAGTAACACGCATTAATATTGATTTTCAGTATTTTTTTACTAATAAAAAATGTCACAGAATACCATAACTGTGTATATCCATACCAGATAATTACAATTATGTGAGTATTTGACTCTTCACGTCTACTAATTTAATATAATGATTTTGATTGTTCAATGATGCTCGATTTATATCTTGGTGATTAATTGGCAGTAGTTACCATGTCAATTAGGATATTGTTCTAATAATATGCTCCCACTAGACCAATGAAGAAGAATTTAAATTATTCACTCCTTAGTATGTTTATGGATGAAGTAAATTTTATGGGGTGCAGTTCTGATGTGTAAAGTTCATTGTTCTCTGTGTATATTGTCTCTTCTTAGGAAAGTGTGTGATGTGTTTTTGCTTTTCTGGGTGTGGTCCAATATGCAAGTGTTTGCGTGTGTAGGTTCCTTTCCAATTGTTATTGGTATTTACAAGTTACGGTGTGAAATGCATATTGTTTGGTGGAGGAGAAATGTAAGGATGATATTCTTATGCACATGGTGTAATTCTGGATTTAACTTTTTTGTTTTTGATATCTTGTCTCATGGTTAGAGTTGTTTCCTGTTCTGGGGTTAGTTTGGTATTTTTTCTCTTTTGTCGAATTAAGTCAGTCTTGTGATACCACATATAAAAAAAAGAGTAAGTTTTGTGATACCAACACTAGTCCTCTCTTTCTGACCCCAGCGACCCTTGAACCCTATACTATCACAGCTATCAGTTGACCAATTGGCCAAGTCTCGCTGACTCTTAAAAAGCCAATAGATTAGAATCAGAAGGCAAAGAAGTTAAGAAGAAAGTGGAGAATTTGTTCATAGAGGAGGAGGACAATACAGATTACAGGGCCCAACCTGAAGTTTAGCAGGTGAAATGCCATGTTTGGGAAGAACATGGAGAGCAGGAAACAAGGTGTGTGCCAGGATGTTGGTTGGAAGGCCATCGCTTGGGATTTGAAGAAGGATTATGAGGTGGATGATGAGGAGAAGGTAGGGAAGAAGGGGAAGTTTTATGATGGTGTCCAGTAGCTATAACAAATTTTTTGGATACCAGCATGTTTAATTTTTGGTGACTATTATTTGTGGAAAATGTTGAGAGTACACAATTTTTCTCTTGGAGGATGGCATTCATGGATTTGTCATGCTCATGCGTTTGCACATTATAATGGAGTTTATAATAATTCACATGACTGATTCATCTTTTGTTCCCATTAAATCTCTTCCTGGTCTTCATTGCCCCTCTTATGAACTTTGCAGACAAATCTGATCAAAGAAAGCATTAGAATGGGGTACAACGACTTTGGAGATTTTCACTATGCTCATGGTGCACTTGGGGATGCATTTAAAAGTTATGTTCGTACTCGCGATTATTGCATGACGTCAAAGCATATCATTCATATGTGTTTGAATACAATTCTAGTTAGCATTGAGATGGGTCAGTTTACTCACGTGTCAAGCTATGTCAGCAAGGCAGAACAAACTCCAGATTCACTCGACTCTATTACAGTTTCAAAACTACGTTGTGCCTCTGGACTGGCTCATTTGGAGAGTAAGAAGTATAAGCTTGCTGCTCGTAAGGTTTGTCAGCTTATCCTGTCTTTAACTTCTATTCAAATATTGCTGACACTTTGTTTTTTTTCATGCTTAGATTTGTGTGATGTTGAAGACTTTTTTGCCTTAATTTTGTTGTGTTTTACTTGTTATTGGGCTCTGAATTGCATCACCATAGTCTTTTGAAATGTTTAGCAAGTTAAATCATAATTATCTGTGATATCTTGTCTTTGACATGGATATTGTGTTTCAAGATGGGTTAACGTGGGTGTCAAACTTGCAACTGCTGAAAGTCTAGACATGTTGATCGGGCTATATGTTTTGTGTTTGTGAATTTGAAACATGCGTATAGTTCCTCACGCATGCAACTGTTACAATCAATATTTCAGGGGTGCTTTATATCTGATATCGTGATTATGTGCGGTAAGGTTTAGTTGATTACTGACTTAAAGTGTGGGAAGGTGATTTTGAAGTCAGTCATGTTTTGAGTTTTATCTTTTCGGTGTGGCTTTTAATGTCTTTCATATTTGTGCAGTTTTTGGAAGTGGCTCCTGAATTGGGAAGTTCCTACAATGAGGTGATTGCACCCCAAGACATTGCTACATATGGTGGACTCTGTGCTCTTGCAACCTTTGACCGGGCAGAACTAAAGGCATTTATCCTGTTCTTTTTTTCACTTTTTTTCCTCTTATATATTTCTTGTTATCTTAATGACGATTTAATGCTTTATTTTGGCAGAACAAAGTTATAGACAATATCAACTTTCGGAATTTCTTGGAGTTAGTACCTGAAGTAAGGGAGCTGATTAATGATTTTTACTCAAGGTAACTTAATGTGGTTGTACATGTGATCTTTTTTGCCGATTGATATGTTCTGTCTGTGTTTTTATCCTGGGACAAATAAGCATGATCTTAAGGTCAAATATGATCATCAAAGATAGATGGCTATACACCCTTAATTTTTGGGTCAGTGGATGTTTTTCTTTAAATTCAGAGTTTATTGAATTTGTGGAATTGTTGTCTAGTAATTAATAGCTTTTGTACTTGGGTTGGCACCCTCTTGGTGTCTTATTTATACAATTTTTACTTATAAAATAAGTAAATGGGTTGTCGAATGGCAAGAAAATTCCCTAGAAAGCCTATGTAATTTGGGCTTTAGCATTCCTCCTGCACCCAGAATATATAAATGGAAATAAATCAGGATAAAAAGCAAGTAATGGGAAAAGTATTATGGGTGGAACTGGAACATTACCGTTTTCACTGGTAATAGCAATGAGAGCAAAGAATTGTACATATACTTGTCTTTTCCTTAGTAAGCAACTCCATCACCTTAAAAGTCAAAATGTTGTGCTTTTCTCAAAGTCTGTCTGCACGCAATTCAACACAAAACCTTTACTGCTTTTTCCTGGCTAGTAACTCCTTGTTCCATCCTTACTCTGTCTAATATTCCTCTCAGATTTAGCTGTCCAAAGATATTCATGCTGATTACTGCTTCAAAAATTTTTGTTCCTTCCTGTTGTCAATTAAAACATGAATGTTAATTTTATTTTGAATCTCTATCTTTGTCTTCTTCACTTTTTTCTTTTCATTTTAATCTGTATTTTTCTTACAATGTTTTAAACAATTTAATTAATAACTTGGAATATCTTCATCATCTCCTTTTAGAGTCTTGATTGAAGGCAGTTAAAGCGTGTTGTCTGAACTATCTTGTTCCAGTGCTTTAGCTTTTTTACTTGGCCTTTCTTTTCTAATTGCAGCCGTTATGCGTCCTGCCTGGATTACCTTGGAAACCTCAAGGCAAACCTGGTGCTTGACATCCATCTGCATGACCATGTTGAGACGTTATATGATCATATACGTAACAAAGCCCTCATCCAGTATACACACCCATTTGTGTCTGTTGATTTGAATATGATGGCTAATGCTTTCAAAACAAGTGTCTCGGGTCTAGAGAAGGAACTAGAAGCCTTGATTACTGATGATCAAATACAGGTATGTGTTTGTTTATCTTGAAAAGATTTCAGTATACTGAGTTTCTACCATGGCTGTCATTGTCTATATTTCTTCAGTTACCACGGGTGTCTTATTTGACTATGAAAAGAATTTGTTGGTGACCTGGCTTTACCACCCAGGACATGTTGAAATCTCAACCTAGAAAGCTAGTAGCAGATTTTGGGTCTGTATGTAAATGCATTTCTGATCTCAACTGTCCTCTCTCTAGGCTCGAATCGACTCACACAACAAAATTCTATATGCAAGGCATGCGGATCAAAGGAATACAACTTTCCAACGGGTTCTGCAGACTGGAAATGAATTTGATCGAGATGTTAGAGCAATGCTATTGAGAGCGAATCTTCTCAAGCATGACTTCAATGTTAGGGCTTCTAGGAAACTTTGAATCTCAAATTTTTTTTGTCTGTATTGAAGGACCAAGATTGTCTTGATATGCTTCTTATATTCCTGGGCTTGGTCTGTTGGTCTGGACGGTTTGGTGAAGCGGGGCTCTTAAGATCACAAGAGAAGATGGGCTGCCCATAGCGGTGGATTGCATTTTGAGAGATTCGGGATACTGAGCTACATTCACTATTTATCTGATGATTGCTTTTTTGTAGATACTCAAAAAGTTATAAGTTGCAATTGTTTGATTCCCTTTTCATGCTTGTTTTCTCCTGTTTTTCGTTTACTGCCATGTTGTCTTCTTATCGGCATGTTATTATGCATTTGTTTCTTCGTACCAAATATGCATTCTAGATTGAGACCATATGAGCACAGAGCTCCTATTTTTGTGGTTCATTGCTTCGTAGACAATCTTATGTTATGCACACTGGTATTTTCTTGCATTACAAGCTTTGGCTTACTGGGCTGCAGTTGCCAGTAGTTAATGGCATCCAACGTTTAGAGATGAGAAGTGTTTGGCCACGTTACATATTTTGTGAAATTTTTGGAGGTCATTGTGAAGTAATAATGATATTTGAACCATCTAAATATACACTCAAAACAAATATCTTGGAAGGTTCACTGGTAATTTATGGACAATCCACTAGACCTTTGTATGTTTTGGTAAGTTACAAGCGCTCTTTTAGTACCAGCAAATTCAGACTGTACCTATAATTATTTTGGTTCTTAACAGAAAACATAATATGGGAGAGGCTAAACTCTTCAGACGATACCTTACAAACCATTCGAAAATACATCATGTTCTCATTCGCCCTCTTGTTCCATTGCTTGGGTTTCATATTATGAGTGGATTCTCCCAAAATATTTCCCATAAGGTGACAGGTGCACATCACATGCCACATGGAAGTTCATGCTTTCTCCATTTGTCTCCTCACAGCCAAGTCCCCTTAGATCTCTCCACTTCCCTAGGCCCCATCTCTCTGACCAATTGAAGCAAAGATCAGTGTCTTATTCCCACCCTAAAACTAAGTATTTGAAAGCCACTAACAAAAACCCATCTTAAACACCAATTCTTCAACAAACCCACCACCCCAAGAAATACCAATCTAAATGCCAAGACCAAACCGAATATAGAAAAAAGAAACACAAAATTTCTCTTTGATCCTAATCTCACTAACCCTTGGATTTCAATCTCAAAACAAATGCAATTTTAACCGGATCCAATCCAGAAATCCAAATGGGTCACGTGAATCTACCGGCATCGAAACGGAACCCGCGGCAATGGAAGCTACTGGACATAGTGTCGGCTGCGTTCTTCGGGTTCGTTTTCCTCTTCTTCCTACTGGTCTTCACTCCCCTGGGTGACTCTTTGGCGGCATCGGGGCGTCAAGCGCTGCTTCTTTCGACGTCGGATCCGAAGCAGCGGCAGCGGCTGATGGCGCTTGTGGAGGCAGGGCATGATCAGCAACCCATTGAGGCGTGCTCTGCGGACTCCGTGGACTACATGCCCTGTGAGGATCCAAGGCGCAACAGCCAGCTCAGCAGGGAAATGAATTACTACAGGGAGAGGCATTGCCCCTTGCCCGAAGAGACCCCACTCTGCTTGATCCCTCCTCCTCCCGAGTACAAGATTCCCGTCCCCTGGCCCGAAAGCTTGCACAAGGTATTTTTTTTTTTGTGGGGAAAGGGTTTGCTTTTTTGCTTGAAGACATTTAAGTTTTGATTGAGAATTTTGGTTTTTGTTGGTTCTGGTATTTGAGGTGGAAGTTGAGCTTCCTTTTAGTGCTTTCAGGCTTTGGGAGATTCTTGTGAATTAGTGATTGGTGAACTGATAGATATATAATTGATTAGTTAGTTTGAGATCAACTCAGGTTTATCTAGACCTAACAAAATTTGGGTTGCACCAAGTTTAAGCTTTGCTACTTGTACAGTTGTATAGCAAAATTGTGATGCAGTTTTAACTCAACCATAGTTGTGATGCAAATTTGGAACTATATCTTTGGAATGTGATAGATTTCCTTGTCGTGTGTTAACTATACTGAAGAATATTAGCTACAGACGGCAATTGTTGCATGCTCGGTAAGCTTTCTTGATTTCCTGTCGTACAATATTGTTTATATAGCATATTGATTAAAAAAGAAATGATTGCTTATATAGCATGCCCATGTTTTTTTATTATTTATCCCTAGGTTAATTTCTATGGATCTCATCACCTGTATAGGTTTGAGCTTGGTATTTCTTGTGTCTGTTTCTCAAGGGTTCAACTTTGGAATTTAAAGTTGAGGTTGAATGTTACATTCGTTCTGCTTGTCTTCATTTATCTCCTTAGAAACAAAATGATACCAAGGAAAAAAGAAAAGAATTCCATGTAATGCTTCCAATATCTTTTGACGAATCCTTTACTGGGACACTTGTTTGAGATGCTGTCCAGGGATGGAGAGACTAATGTTACATGCTGGTACCATGAAAAATAATCTGTTTTATCATTATGAGTAAACCAAATACCATATTGTTTAATTTGCAGATATGGCATGCCAACATGCCATACAACAAAATCGCAGACAGGAAAGGTCACCAGGGATGGATGAAAGAGCAAGGCCCATACTTCATTTTCCCTGGTGGTGGCACAATGTTCCCAGGTGGAGCAGAGCAGTACATTGAAAAACTCGGACAGTACATTCCTATAAGTAGTGGGACTCTGAGGACTGCCCTTGACATGGGATGTGGGGTAGGAGCTGCTTTCCTTTGTTTTTTTGGGCTCCTATTGGTTGTTGTACTATTTGAAGATCCCACAGTTTACGTTCTTTGCAGGTTGCCAGTTTTGGAGGTTCTTTGCTAGCCCAAGGCATTTTAACCCTCTCATTTGCTCCAAGAGATTCACACAAAGCACAGATACAATTTGCATTGGAAAGAGGGGTGCCAGCTTTTGTTGCCATGCTTGGCACTCATAGACTCCCATTTCCTGCATTCTCATTTGACTTCATACATTGCTCACGATGTTTGATCCCTTTTACGGCGTATAGTGAGTTCTTTGTCACACAACCTTCCGAATAGTTCATTTCTGCAACCTTTTGTTACTTGATCTTATTGTCTAGAAATTTGGTTTTGCAGATGCAACTTACTTCATTGAAGTGGATAGGTTACTTCGCCCAGGAGGATATCTAGTCATCTCCGGTCCACCTGTACAATGGCCTAAACATGACAAAGAATGGGCAGACCTCCAGGCTGTGGCAAGAGCATTGTGTTATGAGCTGATTGCCGTGGATGGAAATACTGTCATTTGGAAAAAGCCCGTTGGAGAATCATGTCTACCCAACCAAAATGAATTTGGGCTTGAATTGTGTGATGAATCAGATGACCCAAGTCATGCATGGTAATTGTCCCCAGGATGCAATCGTAGCTTCTGAGTTCTAATTCTTACTTTCCACGGAAGTTTTGTATTATGCATATTCTTCGTTGAATATTAGATAGTTTTGGTTGTGAATTTGTGATCATATTCCTAAGAGGGCTTGTTTTCGAACCACCAGCTGGACCAGTGGGAATTGTAATCTCAGTTCTTTTTTTTTCTTTTGGCAGGTATTACAAGTTAAAGAAATGTGTGAGCAGGACATCTTCAATTAAGGGAGAATATGCTATTGGGGCTATTCCGAAGTGGCCAGACAGGCTATCCAAAGTTTCTTCAAGGGCCTTGGTCATGAAAAATGGGATTGATTATTTTGAGGCTGACACAAGACGGTGGGAAAGAAGGGTTGCCTACTATAAAAATTCCCTGAATTTGAAGCTAGGGACTCCAGCTGTTCGCAACATCATAGATATGAATGCATTTTTTGGAGGTTTTGGGGCAGCACTCTTATCTGATCCTGTGTGGGTGATGAATGTTGTTCCTGCTCATAAGGCATCAACTCTTGGTGTAATTTATGACAGAGGCCTCATTGGTGTCTATCACGATTGGTGAGTCCGTTTAGGACATCTTAGCTATTTTTTCTCTAAATTAAAAATGAAATTACAAATTCTATGGATTGCTTGTGCGGTAGTGAGGCTACCTTGATATAGCCTTCATTGAAGTGGGCAGTGATAAAGAGCCACACTCTAAATAGGTGTTGAGTGGGATGACTATATCATGCAAGTGTAAAATGCCATATCAACTAATTCTTTTTTTCTGGTTACTACTCCTAATTAATGATCATTAGCAAGTCTATAGCGGGGGCTGCAGTTGTGATGTCTTATCGCTCTTGGTGGGGTTCTCTTTCAATTAGATAAACAGTAGCATACACTAATACCTTGGCTTCTATTGTGAAAGTATATCTATGTCAAACTTTGCCTCAGAAGTATTTCATATCCATTTGTGTGGTTGTTCAGATAGCACCAAACCTGATTTTGGTTACTTCCTCCAGATATAATCTCCCTTGCTATAAACAAATGGTTTCTTATGGAAGGAAGCACATGGAATGAAAGTTAATCTGTTTTTAAGTAACATATGCTGACAACTTTGATGTACAACTATCTTGGTTTTAATTGATATAATTACTAATTGTTTAATGTTTTTAACTGATACTTGTAGGTGTGAACCATTCTCAACTTATCCTCGTACTTATGATTTCATCCATGTATTTAGCATTGAGTCGCTACTGAAACATCCAGGCTCAAGCAAGAGCAGGTATATACAATGTTTTTTATGCTACACCCAGTTGTTTCTTAATTTCTATTAATGATGTGTCTTTCATGCCTAGATGGTAGTGTTTAACTCATTTAAACTTTGCTCATACATGGTAGTAAATTTTATCAAAATTATTATTGAAGGTATAATGACAATTGTTAGATATTTAAGCATGAATTCACATAATCAAATCCCTTTTATACTCTCTGTCTCTCTTTCATTTTCTTATTTCAGCGCTGTATGTGTAGATTCTAATGTCTGCACTTATATCAGTGCAACCTTGTTTCTGATCAGTCCTAATATATTTGATTCACATTTTCTTCTGACAAGTGGATAACAATTCGGTCTGCTATTGAGATTTAAGTGCCCGGAATCATCATTTCTGATATTATTGTAGGTGTAGCCTTGTGGATTTAATGGTGGAGATGGATCGGATGTTGCGTCCCGAAGGGACAGTTGTGGTTAGAGATTCTCCTGAAGTTATCGACAAAGTGAGTCACATAGCTCATGCTGTAAGGTGGACAGCTACCATATACGAGAAAGAACCTGAATCATACGCATATGAGAAAATTCTTGTGGCAACCAAAACTTTGTGGAAGCTACCATAGGCATCCCACAAAGACAGCCTTTGTTCACTGTGTTGTAGGTATTTTTCCTTTCTCTTTTTGATTCTCATTTGTTGCCAAGATGTTGTCTCCATGCATCAAAAGGATGCAGTATCTCTTCTTCCTCGAATCATTTTGTTTATTGATACTTAGAAATAGTAGGGTTAGACTGGGGAGAAAGTATAAAGATGGTGATACTGCAGTTTTATGTTAGAATACGCATACAATTTCAACCAGTTTGAAGGGTTGTAATTCAACACTGTTTATCATCACTAATTTAATGTTGTGTAGCAGAATTCTCATCATTTTATTTTCTTTTCTTGTGCTACTGATGCCTGCATCATGTATCTTTGGATCAAGGGAGAGGATGGAGAAGGAAAGGAAAATAGTACTCCAAATTCTTTCACTTTCTCTCTGTTCCTCTCCTTTACTCTTCTATTAAATCTCCCAAACAAGGAGAATTAAAGAATCGTTATGAGGTTTTTATCCCCCAAAAAAAATATTATGATCCATGTAATAATTATGAACCCAGCAGTTATGGAAGAGCAGGTCTTGTTGGTGTCTGTCTCATGTCGTAAAACCTATGCAGTAACATATTTATAAGGTCAGCAGAGTCTTTGGCTGATCGGCTCTGTCACAAACTAAGAAAAGAAAAAAAAAATTTGTGTTGTGTATGTTACTTTATTGGTCACAGAACTTGCAGGCAACAGAATCCGTGTTGCAAAGCACCATGAAGAAGCGAGGTGGGTCCTCACTTGAAGAGTCGTCACATGTAAGCCCAACTATGGGCCCACTTTCGCAATCCCAAATATTTTTCTTTCTGTATTTTTATTAATAGGTGTAAAACTTAATCGAGGCTCGGTTCAAAACTCGATTAAATTAAATTTGAGCTCGGGATTTTGGTTAGGTTAACTAATCAAGCCTAATTTCAATCTACCCCTAAGGTTTAAGATGTCATTATTGGGTTGGCTTTCATGTTTCATCATAATTCATAAGGATAACTTTAAGTATTTATTTACTCAAATATTAAAGTACTAATCGAAAGATTTTATAAAATAATTTTTATTTTTTCATAAATAATAACTATTTCTTCTCAAAAATAAAAATTATATTAATATTAAGAAACGATTTATAAAATACTTTTTATTTTTAAAAAATTAAATTTAAATTAAAAAAATTGTTCCGATGTCGTTTTACTAGACACTTAAATTAATTTAATAAAATATTTAATTATAATTTAAAGTTAAAGTATTTTGTATTAAAAATGTTTTATGTTTTCTTTTCCAATTTTGAGGTAATGAAAACCGTTTTCATTTTCTATCTTACAATTTTTTTTTTAAAAAAAAGATCCTTCTTCATACTGCAGGACTGAAGAGGATTATGGAGAGTAAACTAAATAAATAAATAAAATAAAAAAAAAGTATAAAAGCAAGCAAACATAGTTTTCAAAGAAAACAAATGACTCGTACTATTTAGAATGGAATTATAGACAGTTAGGTGTGAAGAAGCGGTAGAAGTCATCGGTTACTTGACACCGAAAGTTGATGGATTCACATTTATCTAACTAAATCCCAAAAGAAGAGAGTTAGATCTATCTGACCAACTTTGAATGTTTGAATTGAATTCAAATACTGAGAAAATTTTGCTGATGAAAACTACGTATCATTACAAACAGAGAGATGGGTGCCATTCCAACCTTATGAATGACATTTTGTCAATTAATTAAGACATTGATCCTCAATTACGAAAAAAAATATCTAGTAGACCAAGATATATTCATAATAATTGATCAAGATTATGTGCGATTAGGGATAAACTCGAGTCGAATAGAGTCCGAATACTAATAGAATTGAATCGAGTTCGAGTTCAAACTAAAATAAACAGATTTGAGTTCGGTTCATTTTCAACCCTATTTACAACTGAGATATGTTCTATTGATGTAATTGATGATGGATTTAAAAGTCACCTCATTATTTAAATTCAACATTTAATTTTCACCTTTTGATTATATGATTTTTAAATTCATCACCTATAAAACTAACATATCAAATATCAACTACAAGAGATTTTTTTCCCATAATAACATGAAAAGAACCGAATTGATGAGATCAGAAATATAAAAACATTTGCTCTATGGAACGGTTATGAGCTTAAACTCACGAAAACTCGAGTTGACTGGAAATTTTTTCAAGCTTTTAAGGAATATTTTTTTTCCCTTCCCTTGATAGGTTTTTCCTAGCAGAAAGGGCGAGCTAGAAAGAGAGAGGCAGGCGGCTAACAATCAAAGCTTTTAATAAAAACAGGGAGGTGATGGGCTGGAAAATGGGAATGGCATTAATGCAACAGCAAAAAGCAAAAATAAAAAAATGGTGGTGGGCCATGCTCTAATCTAGAAAAATAATGTTTCAATTTAGAAGTTTCTCTCTCTTTCTCACCACCCGGATTCATAGAATTGAAAGTCTCAGCATTGGCATTTGAGAGGAGACAAGTTATGAAGATCAGTGGACCATGAGCTGTGCCAGTCTATTTAGCATGGCATTTGAGAGTACTTAACAGTAAAAGAAAACCGAATTTCTAACACTTTTGATTATACTCACCAAGTCACCATTAGTTTGATGTCGGCAAACATGGCATGTGACCTTGTCAAACAAAGTCCTTTCCATCTATAGGTAAAATACAACTTACTCCATTTGTTTTTCATTCAATAACCATAAGTGAAAAAAAATATATATAAAGAACATAAATTTATTTTTGAGATTTTACAATTGGGTCGATCTAAAATTTTGAGAGAGTGTCAATTTACTCCTGAGTTATATTTTTCAGGTCAATTAGACTTTTTGTTCAATTGAACCGTCATGATGCATGTGAAAAGCATGTCAGACTTTCTGAATTAAAACAAATTGACTTGAAAAATAAAACTTATTGACAAATTAACCTGAAAACAAAAGTTGATATGCTTTTCACGTGTAATTGAACAGAATACTCAATTGACAGTAAAAATATAACTCAAAAACAAATTGATATTATCTCAAAACTTAATGTCGTATTAATTCAATAGTAAGAATATATTTACTTTACAGTAAAAGAAAACCGAATTTCTAACACTTTTGATTATACTCACCAAGTCACCATTAGTTTGATGTCGGCAAACATGGCATGTGACCTTGTCAAACAAAGTCCTTTCCATCTATAGGTAAAATACAACTTACTCCGTTTGTTTTTCATTCAATAACCATAAGTGAAAAAATATATATATAAAAAATATAAATTTATTTTTGAGATTTTACGATTTGGATGATCTGACTTTAAATTTTGAGAGAATGTTAATTTACTCCTGAGTTATATTTTTCAAGTCAATTAGGTCTTTTTTCAATTGAACCGTCAGGATGCACGTGAAAAGCATGTCAAACCTCCCGAATTAAGACAGATTGACTTGAAAAATAAAACTCATTGACAAATTAACCTGAAAACAAAAATTGATATATTTTTCACGTGTAATTGAACAGAATACTCAATTGACAGTAAAAATATAACTCAAAAACAAATTGATATTATCTCAAAACTTAATGTCGTATTAATTCAATAGTAAGAATATATTTACTTTATTCCACTAAAAAAAATGTTTGAATTGACAATGAAAAGGGTATTAAATTTTATGATTACAACTTCTAGTCTAGAAGCTTTTTTTTTAGATTTTTCATTTAAAAGATTCTCTTTACGCTAAGATACTAAAAGAAAGTTATAAATTTTATTGGAAAAAAAGGACAATTTAGAAGTTTGATCACCAATACAGGTTGAATACATCAATGTAATACATTAACTCCATTGAGTAGGTGAAAGAGTTTTGAAGGTGGGATGTGTTGAGCAGTTGGCAATTTCATTGAATTCTTCATTGTATGTATGATATATGACCCCAAATAGCACATTAATGTTTTATGCTTACTTTTTCAAAAGTATATGACAAAAAAATATACAGTAAGCATACATTTTTTTTATATATATTTCATTTAAAAACAAATCTATGTATCCTTACCAATTCTAATACAAATTTAAATAAGATTTACTTACCGTTGAATCTCTAAACCTTATCATTGTCCATTATCCAGTTCAGTTATGAATTTTGTCTATGTATGTTGAGGGTTGTTTTAAAACTATTTTTAACTTTTCAATTGTTGCGGTAATTAAATTTGTCACAAACCAAACAGGTTCACGTCAACTTTTTCCTCAACAATGATACAGGGAAAACAAACAATTCGTCTTTTTACTTATCTCTCGGTTACAAAACTTAAAACCTCAAATCAATTCAATTTATTTAGCTGAATCGTGAGTTTTTAAAAAATTATTTTAACAAACTTGGAGATACTACGATATAATTTACCCGACTATCTTTTTAAACTCATAATTTCTTCATTGTTAATTCACAATCCCTAGATGCTATATCTATTGTGAAATAATTCTCTCTTGATTTAAGCAAATTCAATTAATTGGCATCTTTAAAGTGCATGGATTTTTTTATTAATAAAATATATGGATTCTTAAATCATCTTCGTAGGAGTATTTAACAATGGTGGATGGTTGAATTCATAGTAAATCTTTCTGAATTCCAAAAATCTTTGCAAAACGTGCAATTTAATATGCAGACGAATGATTAATTAACAGGATTTAATAAAGTAATTAAGGAAGTAATTGAGGTATCAATGACAGATATTTCGCAATAATAATATTACTCATTATTACGTTAAAGAGAGTTAACCATTTATGTTAAGCTAACACAATTTGGACACCAAAACAAACTAACAACCGAGCAGATTAACTTAACAGCTATTGTCGTTTAGATCTTAAGAGACATAAGTTTATATACCTTTACATGTTTTTTAAATAAACAAACGAGCATAATAAATGTACTAATAAGTATTTTAACGAACACACTAATAAACTTTATCGAGTCGAGCACCATGTTATTCAAATTTTGTTCGTTTAGCAAACAAATATTAAATTATTATTTGTATTCGTTCGTTTTATCTTAATAACAAATATAAATAAACCATTTAAAAACACATTAACGAGCATGTTCAAGTCACCTCCTTGATATTTTATTTAAGATTTGAGTTATCTCTAAATTTTTTCATTTAAAAAATCCGAATTCAATTCCATCAAAAGAATATTACATTCAAAATTAGAATTAATATTACTTAAATTGTAATAGTGAATGATGACTCACGAAATCTTTACAAACGACGGAAGAAATTCTTTAATTAATGTTTTAAAGAATCAAACTTGTTATAAATATGAAATCTTAATTAACATATATATATATATATATATATATATATATATATATATATATATAAACATTCTGCTTGACAAGATTTGTGATTGAGTCAAAGATTTAATAATTTAATTTGGGGGCCAAATATAGAAACTGAATCATTTAATTTCTCCATGATTTATCATAAGCTACGGCCGACACTTGCCCTAACTCTAGACTCTCCTTGGTTTCATTAGTAGCTTAATCTCCTTCCATTAAGTCAAGACCAGTAAGGACAATATAGTCGTTTCCCTTTTAAACCCTACTTTAGAGTCCGTAGCTTACCTACAGACAGCTGAAAAACTGCGAATTATTGCACGAATTGTACGGTTACCATCCCTAAAATCAGTATCGGAGCTCGCGTTTAAAATTAATATTAATTTTTGATTCTTTATAATTTTTATTAAAATTAATATTAATTTTAGATTCTTTAGAAATTTTATTATGAATAAATTTCTTGAAAATTATAAATGAAATTTTTATAATCAATATACATTGACTATGGACTGAAACCTGTAATTTTACCTTTATGGACTGTGATATGAAAATCTATGTAAAAAATCTGGAGTAATTTATTTTCAGTTATTACTGTGTCTAAAAAGGGTTAAAAAGGTACAAAATTCATTCACAGACTTTTATAGAGAGAGGGAGAGGGAGAGGGAGAGGGACGAGTCAACCGACCCTTTTTGGTGGTAAGTATTTGTAAGGATTCCAAGAGTCCACATACTGCGTTTTATCTTCACTTTTGTTTTTTTGGTTTTCTCTCACATGCTTTTTTGTTTTCTTTTTCTCTGCAAATCTTCGAAGTCTTTCTTTGATTTATTTTTTCCCCTTCTTTTAATTTGTTTAAAGTGGAGCTTTTTTTAGGTGCAAGTCAAGAGCATGCAGACAACGAGAAGTTAAAACACCTACCCAAAACTAGGTTTCCCAGTTTTCTCTCAACGCCAGGCCCCCCTTATGCTTTCTCTGCAGACTAAAGAGTGAGAGAAAGGGTTTTTTACTTTTTAGAGAGATAAACAGACAGAGAGAGGGATAGAGAACGAAGAGCTAAGCAAGGATTCCAGAAGGGATTGCTTGCCTTTTTTCTCTTTCTTTCTCTCCAAACAAAAAACTTCCTTGTAGAGAGGGAGTTGGAGACATTTGGCTCTTTTTCCTTTTTGTCTCCTCTATCCTCTCTGTGGTTTAATTTTTCTGTTTACAAGATTGTTTTTTTGTTTATTAAATGTATATGATAGTTTGCAATAATTTTTGGGTTTTGATTTGGGGAGATAGCTACTAATTTAATGGTAAAATCCGTCTTCATCACTGTGAATCAAATGAAGCAAATCAGCAAGTGAGAGTGTGTAAATTTGTAGAGAGAGAGAGAGAGAGAGAGAGAAAGACAAATCTAGAGTTTTTTTTTCCTTTACTTGCTTGATGAATTTTGCGGGATTTCTCGATAATAGCTCTTGTGGTGGCGGTGCAAGAATCGTCGCAGACATACCTTACAGCAACCACAACACCAACATGCCCAGTGGTGCCATTTCTCAGCCACGTCTAATATCTCCTTCTCTCACCAAATCCATGTTCAACTCTCCTGGCCTCTCTCTCGCTCTCGTACGATCACTCCCCTCTCTCTCTCTCTCCTCTTCTCTAGCCTCAGTGTTGTTTTTAGCGTTGTTGGCTTTTGGGTTGAAGCTGATTTTTTTTGGTGTTATTTTGGGTGATTTTTGCAGCAGCAGCCGAATATAGACAATAACCAAGGGGATATTATGACGAGAATGGGTGAGAATTTTGAGGGTAGTTTCAATAGAAGAAGCAGAGAAGAGGAGCACGAGAGCAGATCTGGAAGTGATAACATGGAAGGAGCTTCTGGTGATGATCAAGACGCCGCCGACAATCCTCCAAGGAAGAAGAGATACCACCGACACACTCCTCAGCAAATCCAAGAACTTGAATCGTATGCACTTTTGTTTCTTTTTAAAATTAAACCACCTTTTGAAGAGTTTTGAGTGATTTTTTTCTTAATTAATTTTGGATTTTTTTAGTCTGTTCAAGGAGTGTCCTCATCCTGATGAGAAGCAAAGGCTAGAACTCAGCAAGCGCCTTTGCTTGGAGACCAGGCAAGTCAAGTTCTGGTTCCAAAATCGCCGAACCCAAATGAAGGTAACCATAATTTTGTGTCCTATTTGTATTTTTAATTGATAGTTTGATTTTCTACATTTGAGAGATTTTTCATTCTTTTGCACCAGACTCAATTGGAGCGCCATGAGAATTCACTGCTTAGGCAAGAGAACGATAAGCTTCGTGCAGAGAACATGTCGATCAGGGATGCGATGAGGAACCCGATTTGCAGCAACTGCGGTGGCCCATCGATTCTAGGCGACGTATCTCTCGAAGAACAACACCTTCGAATCGAGAACGCCAGATTAAAAGACGAGCTAGATCGAGTCTGTGCTCTCGCTGGCAAGTTCTTGGGTCGACCCATTTCTTCCATTAATGGACCACCAACATTGCCAAGCTCAACTCTGGAGCTTTGTGTTGGTACCAACAGTGGTTTTGGTGGTGTGCCCACAACAACATTGCCTTTGGTCTCAACTGATCATTTTGGAGTTGGGATTTCAAGTGCCTTGCCAGTAGTGCTTCCTCCTAATAACAACAGGCCGGTTACTGGGCTTGATCGATCTACTGAGAGATCTATCTTTTTGGAGCTTGCTTTGGCTGCCATGGATGAATTGGTGAAGATGGCACAAACTGATGAGCCCCTTTGGGTCAGGAGCTTGGAGGGAGGACGAGGCAGGGAGATACTGAACCATGAGGAATACATGAGAACTTTTACTCCTTGTATTGGCTTGAAACCAAATGGATTTGTCACTGAAGCTTCTAGGGAGACTGGTATGGTTATCATAAACAGTTTGGCTCTTGTTGAGACTTTGATGGACTCGGTGAGATCACTTACTCAATAATCCTCCCATCTTTGTCGATTAATTAACCATTAATTTCTTTAATTTATATCAATTTCTTCAAAATTATCTTACAATTAAATTAACATTGGTCCTTGCCTGCATTGTTTTTTCATAGAATCGATGGGCAGACATGTTTCCTTGTATGATTGCAAGAACCTCAACTACTGATGTGATTTCTAGTGGTATGGGTGGAACCAGAAATGGTGCACTTCAACTGGTAAGCTTAATAATTGTTTCAGTTAATTAATTTCTTCCACTCTTTAATTAGTAGTAGTATTCTTTGTGTACAAGATATTGTTATTTAACGAGTAGTATAATTTTGAATAATATTATTTTATAAATTATAACAGATGCATGCTGAGCTCCAAGTCCTATCTCCTCTGGTGCCGGTGCGTGAGGTCAATTTCCTTAGGTTCTGCAAGCAACACGCGGAAGGGGTGTGGGCAGTTGTCGATGTGTCCATTGACAACATCAGAGAAACTTCAGGTGCACCGACATTTTTGAACAGCCGGAGGCTTCCTTCAGGCTGCGTGGTGCATGATATGCCCAATGGCTACTCCAAGGTAATTTTATATTACTACCAACTATCAGTAACAATATAATTCTTAAGGTTTGGTCCAGCTTCAGAAATGGTTTCTGGTTTCAAAAAATAGAATTTAGTCCAAACATCTTTAAAAAAAACAGTCTTTTGAAAAATCATAAACTTAAAAAAGCAGTTGTTTCATCTGTAGTTTCATAATTGTTTTGATAGAAATTGTTTCAAAAACCATTTTACTGCTAAAAATTTAAATTACAGTTACGCAGTAGCTTGTAGTACTGTACTTACTGGTTTATGTAGCTTAGCCAAGCTTTTTAGTATTGTGTTTTCCAAAGTGGGTGTTCCTTCCCTTTAGCCATTAATGAGTTTGTTGAAATATGCAAAACATCGGAGAGAGCCTTAGTTGAGAACATTTAATTTTTTGGGTTAAGAAAAGAAATCACGGGGTGTCATTGTATTCCCGAAGCCAACTTATATTGAGCTCATGGATTTAAGGAATTTGTTTTTTGTTTAGTGATTACTCACTGTATCCCTTTCACTGTCAGTTCCTAGTTTGGGTTCCAAACAAAATCACATTGAAGTCTCTCATCGAATCTGAAACCTTCCAAAAACTCATTATTTTATTGACATGATGAATGCTTCTTCTTGTGTCAAATTATAGTTTTAGATTTCAAGATTCAACAACTGGGTTTTGCTTATTTATGTTAGAATAATGCCCCACCGTACCCCAGGAAATCGAGGTTAGTGCATTATTTTATCAATAGAAGCCTCTATCACACCAATTTTTGTGCCTTGATCAGCACATTAATTTCATATCCTTTGTTAGATATAACTATGCCCTTGTAATCTTCAAACTTTTGAGTTTAATAAACTATGCGTTTGATGTTTCTATTCCGATCTTTGATGCAATCTTGGGCATCCCCCAAGAACTATAATATTCAAGCCATGTACAATAGTGTGTTTGGATTAATTTTTAAAATGGTTTTTGTTTTCTGAATCTAGAAGTCAAGCAAAAAAATAGTTTTCATAAAGAATTAAAAGCTAAAAAAACAACTGAATTTAGTCTTGAAAACTTATTTGAAAAGTATTTTATCAATTGCTAAATAATTTTGATTTATCAAAAGTTATTTCAAAAATCATTTATAAGCTGATTCTATACTCATGATTTATTTGTTTTCTAATTTAAGTAATCAAAATAAACTTTTTTGAGTAGACACCAGTACACATCTCGATGTCACCCTCCGTGGTGCACATTGTTCCTTCAGATCTTGCGAAACTTTTCCACAGTAAATATTTTATACCTTTTACACGACACGATGTGGTACCATTTCTTTCATTGAGCCCAATCTCGTCAACTATTACCGAGATTTTTCCTCTTATAATTTGTCTACCAAGAACGGTTCCTTTGTCAATGACATTATACATTGACATCTTAAAATGATAACGTGATGACAAAAAAAATAATGCGTTACAGATTCATTAATCTTTGTGCTATTGATGATAACGAAATGACAAAAAAAAATATTTTTAATAAAGAGTGGATTTGGAATAATGGGTGCAATATAAGTTGTGGATAAGTAGTAATTTTCTACTAACAAAGATGAACGTGTATGCAGGTTACATGGGTAGAACATGCAGAATACGATGAAAGCCAAGTCCACCATCTCTATCATCCCTTGTTAGGCTCTGGCATGGGGTTCGGTGCTCAACGATGGGTTGCCACCCTTCAACGCCAATGCGAGTGTCTCGCCATTCTCATGTCCTCCACCGTCCCCTCCAGAGATCACACAGGTAATTATTTCCTGTTAATAGTAAATTTGATTAATCATATCTCGTGACATTAAAAGTTTACTTCCTTCAAGATTTAAATTAGATTGTATTGTTAAGATGTATGTATCATACAGCATCGTGAGAGGGATGACGGAATAAGAGTGAATTTAGCAAAACTCGTACTATAGTAAAATATTATTGATTTGGTATATCAAGAAAAGGTTATCAAAAGTTACTTCATATTGTGTGGAAAAAAATTTGTAGGAATTACTGCAAGTGGTCGACGAAGCATGCTGAAGCTAGCGCAACGGATGACCGATAACTTCTGCGCGGGTGTGTGCGCTTCCACAGTACACAAATGGAACAAGTTGACTGTTGGCAACGTGGACGAAGATGTTAGGGTTATGACACGGAAGAGCGTCGACGATCCTGGGGAGCCACCGGGGATCGTGTTGAGCGCCGCTACCTCCGTTTGGTTGCCTGTCTCCCCGAACAGACTATTTGACTTCCTGCGTGATGAACGGCTGAGGAGCGAATGGGACATATTATCCAACGGTGGGCCCATGCAGGAAATGGCCCACATCGCCAAGGGCCAAGATCACGGCAACTGCGTCTCCCTCCTCCGTGCTAGCGTACGCAATCTCTCCCCTTCCCTCTTTCTCGCTTTCTCTCATGAATAATCTACAATCTACAATCTACATGTTTGATTCGGTGGTACCGGAGAAAAATTATAATGACGTATGTGTCCCTGAATTATGGTCAGTTGGATTTGTCGTCTGGATAAAAGACACTTTCTTGTGCAGGGATAAATACAGTAATGCAGGAAAAAAGGCTCTGTTTTTGTAAGCTTTAAAAAGTCAAAAATAATAGGACACTCGTAACCTTTCTCACTTTTGTTTTCACCTCATCTGTTTTGCATGATAAAAGTCTCTTTTTTTCCAAGTCGCTAATGTCAGATTTTGACTATCTCTTTTCATACTGGAGGAGGAACTGAGGATACTGACATTAAATTATTATTATTTTTTAAATGTTTAAAATGGCACATTTTGTAAATTGGAATGAAAATCAACGGTAGATGTATTTATGTGCAGGCTATGAACGCAAACCAGAGCAGTATGCTGATACTGCAGGAGACATGCATAGACGCGGCTGGGTCGCTTGTGGTGTACGCTCCCGTTGACATACCGGCAATGCACGTGGTGATGAATGGTGGTGATTCTGCTTACGTGGCGCTGTTGCCATCTGGTTTCGCTATCGTTCCTGATGGTCCAGGCTCACGTGGGACCACGACCTCAAATAATAGCCCAACTAGTGGTAACGGCGCTGGCAGTGGCGGGAGGGTCGGTGGGTCCCTCTTGACGGTGGCCTTCCAGATCTTGGTGAACAGTCTCCCTACTGCCAAGCTGACGGTAGAATCGGTGGAGACGGTGAACAATCTGATATCTTGCACCGTTCAGAAGATCAAGGCCGCTCTTCAATGCGAAAGCTGATAACAGCGGTCACGTGATGTTTTTTCTCCTTAGCTTTTTATTTCAACATCATCATGGGGTGTTTTGTCTGTTGTGTAGTTCTTTTTTAATTATAGGTTGTTTGTTGGGGAGAGGTCGGTGTGTTATATTATTAAAGACTCTGAATTGAGTTTTGGGGGTGTTGAGTCAAGAACGAACCGCGCGTGGAGACGCCTTGCATGTTGATAAAGATGGAGAAAGGCACCGCGTTACTGACGCGGGACCTAATCTGTTTTTAACACAAAGCAAGGGTAGTGGTTCGGGTATTGACTCGGGTCGACCCCTTTGTTTGGCTCAAGTACTCAAAAAGGTCAACCCAAACAGTGAACATGTTTATTTTGTGTCTAATTCAGTCCCATTTTTTGTGGGATTTTTTCTTTCTTCCTTTTTTCCGGTTGGAATTGAAAATGACTGCATGTTTTAGTAGTAATCTATTGCTTGAATTTACTGAATTGCCCTCGTCTCTTTCATTTTTCGTTGTACCTGTGCAAAAAAATTTCTCGCCCTGTGAAAGCTTCGACAGTCCATACAACAATGGAGCTATGGCCTATGGTGGCGGTAATGCGTGTAAGTTGCACGCGCCACTTGGTGCAAATGTGGTAATAGTAAAGGAGAGGTGGGGAGTTCTGGTCTTCCCCGTGAAGAGCATTAAATGAGAGAGCAGAAGTTGTTGCGAGAGAGTGTTGGTATCATTTAATGCATAGGCTTTTGGTTGGCTCCGTCTTTGGTGTGATGTGTGCCGGCCAATGAGATTGGTCCACATTATCTTTTAGGATGGCGTATCAAATACAAGGAGAGTGAAATGGTCTGACAGTAACGGCGTCCCTTGATATCCATTCTCTTGTTAGCTAAGCAGCTTTGGCTTTGATGCTCCGTTATGTTTGCCTGGACTGAGGTTAAAATTTACCATTTTACAAATAAATTTTATAAAATTTATTTATTTAAAACATATTTTTTTAGTGAAATGAAAATATTTGGACATGTTTGGTTAACAGTTTTATGATGTTTTATGAAGAAAACATGTTTGAATAACTGTAATTCGAAAACTGTTACCAAAACAGAAAATAATGAAATGTTTAGATAATTTTATTTTGAAAACTTATTTGATACACTTAGTAATTATTTTTAGTTTTAAGTTTAATTTTAAATTTTATATTAATTTTATTTATCGTATTTATTAAATATTTAAAAATAATTAATATTATTTTATTTTTAATATTTTAATATTTTTTATATACCATGGAAGAAGAATGAAACAGATAAGTGAACACTGATTTTAGAGTTATTTTTTAAAAATTATGTTAGAAAACACTAATTTGGAGTTTTTAGAAAACAGTTTTTGAAAACTGGTTTTTTGGAAACTGTTTTAAAAAATTACTTTTAAAAAAGGTTTACTAAACATAAAAAAACAGTTTTCGAAAACTCTATCTAAATATATTTTATGTGTTCAGATAAAAATTACTATCCAAGTTTATGAGATTAGTAATCATAAATGAATAATAAAACTCCATAAAAACTGAAACACGATTAATTTCTCGTGTTTCTTTATCTTTTATGTTGTATTTTTAGTTTTTTTCTAATTTGATTGGCATTGTCCAAAGAAAGAAGGAAAGAAAAAAAGATGAACTCAATTAAGAACCAAGGAATCCCCATGCATGAGAAGATACATGAATGGTACTTTGACAATGCCTATATTTGACCTTTACATACATGGAGAGTTTCTGTTAAAAGAAACTATCATTATAACATTTTATTTTGGGTAAACTTTCTTACCATTTCGCTGCAGCTTGCCGGTGCCCACCATTATTAATCGAGTAAATGGCCTTTTAAATTGGTTGCGTCACGACAATAACGTTGTCCAATCTCGCTACTACGTAGTTCTATTGAAGGTTTTTTGTCATGTCCCTAAAAATAACATTGATTATAAGTAAATTGGAACTCTTAAAACAAACATCTACATTATCAGTAAAACTGATTCGGTGTCCAAAAATTGAGTGCATGAATAAGTGTTTTCAAAAACGTTTTTAGGATATACGTAAAATATCATTTGACGTAAATTTTTAAGCGTTTTTTCATTGAATATATGTCTTTTACTTCAGGACATACGTCTGTATTCTTAAATGATCGAAATGTATGTTTTGTTAAAGTTTTTTAAAAGTTTAAAAAAAATAAAAGTTTAAATATTTATTACATGTTATGATATCATTGGGATTTATAAATATTTATTACATATTATCTAGTTTAATAATCATTACAAACTATTTAATTATCTATTTACAGGTTACAGCAATATAAAAATAAAAAAATTATATATAATGCATATATAAATATTTATAAAATTATAATTATATTTTATATGTTCTATAGAGTTAATAAAAGTATTAAGTTTGTTGAAAATTAATTAAAATTATTTTTTATTTTTATATCATTTATATTATTTATTATTATTTTATTAAAATTTTGAAACCTATCAACATTTTAAAGGGCTTATATCTCAATGCCTCATCTAACTCTTTCGTCTCTAAAAACACTGTACACAAACTACTCGTGATTATATTAGATATGAAAATCTTTTTGCACACCTTTCCAAAAAGAAAAAAATTTCATGTATCATATAATTTTTTTGCTTAATAATCAAAACCTATATCACCAAACTACAAGTAGCTCTATATATATATATATATATATATATATATAAACCGGTATTTTTTAAGTAATTAGATAATAAATGTTAAGTGTGAAAGCAATCGTTATTTTCGTGGCAATAAGGTGATGATTGGGTTCAGCTTAGAACCAATTATAAGTTGTATATTTTTAAAATTTATTAAAAACTTTATCAAATCAAATCGAATTATTTATTAATTATTATTTAATGAAATTTAATAAGATTTGCTTTAATTTAATTAAAATTTTGAATTTAAAAATAAATAAATTTCAGCTAAAATCAACTTTAAATTGAATTAAACATCGTCAAAATCTCTCGACTTTTTCTTATATATTATATTAAATATTTGTTCTTTGTAATGCTTTATTCATCATAATTTGTTGCATGAATACGAGTTGGGCTTATAAGAAATCAAACTCAACTCGGATTATTTTTCCTTTGCTTGAATTATTTATTTTATTTAAAATCGATTTGAGCACACAAAAAATCATAATAAAAATAAATTTATATTCATTTTCTCAAGTTCAAGGTCTATTTGTTAATTCATATGATGCTATGGTCCCAACGAGTTTGAGCTTTCAACTTGAACCTATAAATTTAGATCTTTTGAGGTAAAATGAAATTAAGTGGACACAGGGCATAAGAATGGCCTATGTCCTCTCTCTTTCTCATGCAAGCAACCGGAGGGGTACGTGTGAATACAGAGGGGTGAGGGCGAAGACAATAAAGTCAAGAAAATGAAATATTGCTATCCAATACAGTGAATGTCAGCTTTTGTGACCTCGTTTTTGAACCGGCCTTCTACTTCTTAATCTCTTAATTATTAATTTCTACTAAGGCTATGTTTAAAGACAAATAATTAAATAAAATTGTCTTAAATCTTTGGAATTGGAATTAGAATTAGAATTAGAGTCTCACTGACCTCCATCAAATTCCAATCAAACATATAACTTAAGTACACATTTGTTTGAATCTAATAATCTGATTATCTTTAAAAAAAAAATCTCCTAGCTTATCCACGTAACGTTAGAATTTGTGTATATTTCACGGGATTAGATTTATAAAATCTCGGACGAACACAGGATTTCGCTTTCCAGTGAGCGAGCGAGGTCCCGCTCCCCAGTGAGCGAGCGAGGTCCCGCTCCCCAGTGAGCGAGTGGGGCCTCGCTCCCCGGAGAGTTGGCAAGGGTTAGGGGGCAGTACCCCGAAACGTTTGGACCGTTATCTGAGTTGGGTCTGGTTTTTTGTTTGATAGTTTGAGTTTGGACCCATGAAAAGCCGTGGTTCTGCAGCAAAACGGAATCCTAATTAGACCCTAGGACGTCTTAAGTTGCATAAAAATACTTTTTATGTACTGAGCATACATTGTAACAGAGAGATTTGTGAGGTTGATAATAAAAAAACTTGTGGCAGGATGTAGCCTTATTTTTAAGTGAATCTGAGTAAATATTGTTTTCTCTTTTTTTCAGTTATAATTCGTGTGATTGATAGATTTTGAATCGTTCACATAAAACCTCTCTTTCTTTCGAAAAGTTCTTGTTTACATCGGGCGTAAACCAAAAATTTTATATTAAGTAAAAATTTGATCGATAACTTTTTAAAACTTTACTAATAATATTAATTAAACATATATCAAACATTACTAATAAAATTTTAAAAAATATTACCAACTAAATTTTCATCAACCGTTTGGAACTTGGTTGAACCTCTCTATCTCCCGTTCTAATCATACGCTTGTGGGTTCCACAGCAAGATTGATGGGTCTTTTAATGTTGTACAGTTCACAAGCTGTATTATTTGGTGTGGGCCTTATAACATGAAAGTGCATGCAGGGACCATATTGACAATACTACGTACTTTTGAGAATAAAAACGTAGAATGATAGAAAGTTAGGAGGATATAAAAAAGGAAAATTGGACTTTTTTTACCAAATAAATTAGAGTAGGAATGTTGGACCATTAAAATTTTACCAAGCGAAGCCATTTTTTTTCTTGAAACTGTATGACTTTCATGTTCTCTTGCAGTTTCAGAGTTGAAAATTTGTAAAGTCTAGTAACCAAATATGAACACAGTACAAAGATACCCTTTGTTTTTCTTAACAAAAAGACCTGAAAAAGAAGCAATGAGAGTCAACTGTAAATTAATTGCAAGGAAACATAGGAAAATTGACATCTTGTAATGTTATATAAGATGACTTTGTGCGGTTCATGTGCCCATCAGATTTAAACAATTAGCCCATAAGTTGCCATAAATTTCCAAGCTTTGATTCCTAAACTAAATTAGCTAAACTTCAAATTAAAGAAGTTGCCATTATTATTGTAGGGTACAAATTAGGCCAACATTTTAAAATTATAATAATTTATAAAAAAATTTACTATGTTTTCTCGTTGGTATACTCACTCGATGTCACTACTCGCTATTCTCGCTTATTTTTTCTTTATATTTATCCAAAAAAATATTTTACTTGTAATTAGCATTATAAGATCACTATGTGGCTTTTGTTGTTTGAGTTTTATTATTATTCCGAAACAAAAGTATAGAGTAGGAGCGAGAGCGTGAAAATGTTCATTTTTATTAAATGATAAGATCGAAAGAATTTTTAGAGTCTTTATATATTTAATAATATAAATATAAAACATATGTATTTTTTAATTTGGAATTATGAAAAATAGATTGTGTTTATCGATGCAATTAATTGAAATATATAATGAAAATAAATCTTGGAGAATGCAAACAAAACGTTTCCACCACATATGCCCTAGTTCAAGTCTCCTTTCTCTCTAAAAAAAAGTAATTAAATTCGTTGAGGTCATAGATTAGGCCCATTCCTAGGCCCAACCCAAGAGTCATATATTTTTGTTATGGTTTATGATCGTCTTGGGCCAACAAATTAAATTTGAATGGATTCCTTTTCGTGGAACTCATAATTCACTAGGCGAATCGACGTATAGAACTCGCGGATTAGACCAAATTCGTGGGCTCAATCTTGAATCTTGTAATTGTAATCTTAATAGTGTTATAAAAACTGTAAAATTATTAAAATAGACGTGGTTAAAATATATACAATTTTAATGAATTATTTTTTTAACTAAATATGTATTTTTTATTAAGAACAAAAAAGAAATTATTCGTTATCTAATAATAATCAGTAACTTTATATTAATAAAATTATTTATTACTTAATAAAAAAATAAAAAAATATCTACAATTTTATTTTTTTTAGTCGTTTCTTTCAAGTGTCATTTTCATGATCGAATTCGTTGTTTCAATAAAGAGAAATGATAACAAAATGTTTAGATAATTTGAATATATAAAGAGATGGATGGAAATTAGTGAAATGTGGTAAAGACAGTTTCAAGTTTACATAAAATTTATTAAAACTTTATGAGCTACACGATAAAGCACATTTTAAAAGTTTCTCTACTGTTGCTTCTAAAAAAAATGAGATTTTTAGCTTTTCTTGACAGCTATTTTTGAAAAAACTGTAATAACAAAATCATTTTTGCATCCGGATGAAAACTTGATTAGTAATTTTGAAAACTTGACTGGTAATTTTGAAGAACTTCATTGATAACGTCTACACATATTCAATTAAAATTATCAATAAAGTTCTAAAAAATTATCAATCAAGTTTTCATTCCGACGCAAAAATAAATTTTATACCGAGCGCAGTTAAGAGTCTCTCGGTTGAGAGCAATTAAAGAAAAACAGGAGTACATTAGTGGAGTGTCCTTATCATTTACAAGTTTTATGGAATTATTTTTGTCATTTCATAAAAATTGTCGGGATTATATTGTTAAATCTTTTTTATTTTTCTACTGCAACTTTTATATTGCTACTTGTTCAATTGGATCTTTTAATTATTTTGAAAGATATTTAGAATTATCAAAAGGTTAACTCCGCATTTAAAATGAGTTGTGATAAACATTTCGTAGTATATCATAGGAGGCATGATAAAAAAAATATATAGCACTCGTTTGACTTGATCGAAGAAATAATTTATAGTTTATAAAATTGTATTATAAAAATGATTTATAATAAAATAAGAGTAAAAATAATTTTTTAACAAAAATTAATTTTTAAAAAATAAAATTCGTTTTGTAAACTCTTTTTAAAATATGTATTTAACTAAAATTTTATTTATAAAAAAAACCCTTTCATATCCTCCCAATGAGTTTGTTAACTGTAAAAAACAAGTAACAAGCTCCAAAAAGTAAATTGGTGTAGAAAACAAGAGAAATGCTTCCATAGATGAGGTTCCATGAACCGAGTGGAATATCAACCGTCTGATGAGGTGATACCCACTAGATCGGACAGCTGATATTTCACTCGGTTTAAAGAAGAATTTCCCGAGAGAGGGTAAATTAGAGCCTAATTAGGGTCCTAACCTAACTATTAAACCCTAATTATAGCATAATTTAACGGTCAAAAGAACCGTCAAAGTCCAGTCAAAGCTCTCGGATATTCCGTGAGCATCTCTGTTTATGTCTGAATATTTATAACCCCCGTAAATAACCCACTAAGCCAAGGCTATTTTAGTGAAACTGCAAAGCAAACTCTATTCTTACTAAAAAAATCTAAAATATCCACCGTTAGATCAACTATAATGACCAATCAGCGGTAATAAATCCTCTTTTGACTGAAGTACAAAAGATGAGGCTCGAATGATTAGCCTTTTGTTGAGCTTTGACCACGAAAAAATCAAAATGAAAAAGCCACCTGGTTGTTAGCTTATAGCAGTCTATAGAGAGAGAGAGAGCTGAGATTTTTTTGTTGCGCGTTAGTTTCATTGATTTTCTTTTTGTTTTTGTTTTGCTCTGTGTTGAACGCGGACGAGGAGGGGGAGAGCTAAGTTTCTCTCTCTTCTTGCGAATCGAATTCGATTTTATTTTTCCCAAAAATCTTTTTTTGGGTGGCAATTAGGGTTTGATTGGATCGGGGACAATGAATGTGATGCGTCGTCTCAAGAGCATTGCATCGGGTCGCACTTCGATTTCTTCTGATCCTGTAAGTCTCTTTCCCTCCTCCAGTTTTATTCCTTTTGTAGCTGTTTTTTATTTGTTAAAGTTTGTTTCGTTGCTGGGAACATGGAGGGAAGGAAAAGAAAAGAAAACAAAAGAAAAAAAGATGAAAGCTTGCTTGGCTGCCTCCGTAGATTTTTTTTTGTTTGTTAGTATTTTTCATATCGTGTTTGGGGTTAAGCTTCTCTTCTACATTTTCCTGCCCCTTCTCCCTAAGCAGTCAATCAGAAATATGTGTGTTTTATTTACAAATGTCTTGGTAGGTTTTCTTTGAATTTTTATTTTCCTGGGAGCTACCAGGGTCTGCATTTCGAGATTCGTGTTGGATTTTCATTTGTCGGCTGATCAGTATTGGCAAACATCCTGTTTGAGTTTGTTTACAACGTTATGTCAGGTCGCGTTTGATTGTGGGGAAATATTGTTTAGCTGGGATTCCCATGATGTCACGTGGAACTTAGAATTACATCTCTGTATGAACACAGATGTTTTTTTTGTCATGTTATAATGCATATGATCTTAGTTCTTTTTTTTTTGGTGAAAATAAGTTTAGTATTTTGAGTCAGTAGTTTATGAGGTTAGTTAATGGTAAGCTGTTGTTTAGCGGTTGGCTCTCCTGAATAGCATCACCATTGGGGTTGGTGATAGGCCAAGTCAACATTATTGGCTTTTCCCAAAAAGAATGGGTAATCCTTCTCTTTTTTTTAAATGAAGAGGAAAGCATGAGAGACTGTGGTAGTGGCTCTTTGATGATGAAAAATGGTGGGAATAAGTTATTCATCAAAGTTACTGCATTATTATTTGATTTCAACAGTGGTATCTTACCATCAATTTGCATACAGAAATGAACTAATCTTACAAAAACCCTTTCTGGCCTCATACATGAGATGTTTCCCCCCCTCCCGGGCGAATGGAGGTATTATCAACCAAATTGCCACCTTGAAATTACAGTTCTCACGCATTGAATTATTTGATTCTCTATAAAGCTTGACTGAATTAAGTTGAAAACTTCATTGTTTTGTTGTGTGTCAAACGCAGCTTAAATAAGAATTTCAAACATGAATATTGACTCACAACTTGTAACTTAGTTATGCTCTACGTTCCCATGCCTATCTAGGTAGGTTTTTTCTATGTTTAATGGAACGTGTGATGAGCTGTGCACTTAGACTAGTATTCTTTTCTGCGATAGGAGTGGCCATAAATCATGCTATGGATGCTTTTTTATTTTTCAAGTCTTGATTTCCCATGTTGAAATACAATTTTACCATATAGGGTGGGGATTCTGGCACAAAGAGGGTGAAGATTGATCAAGAAACAGAACAGAGAGTCCGTGGGGAGTCAATGTCAGTTGAAAGAAGTACCACTCGTCTAGAGCAGCAAATGGCTTCTACGTCAGTGGAGACTGTGGCAAGCACATCAAATATATCTACAGTTGCTAGAGCTGAAAAGCCAGGTTATGACCAGCTTCCCGAGGAAATGCATGAAATGAGAATCAGAGATGAGAGAACTATCAGCCATGATGAGAAGGTTCTTTTTCTTTTTCTGTCAGTATTAGTTATTCCAACATTCTTATATATATATATATATATATATATATATATATATTTCAATATTATGTTCTATACTTTTCCTCTCCCATTGGAATGCCTTTCCCCACTTGGAATACCCCTCAATTTGTTAAAGTAATTTTACCAAATAAATAAATAAGACAAGAAAACTCTTGACAATAAGAAACAAAATGCCTAACGTTGTCTTTTTTGTTTGTGTTTGTTCCATAACCTTGGGCCTTTGATAAAGAGTGCTATACCCCAGTTGACATCAAAGCCCTTTATACTGAATACATGGATGGACCTTTTGCCAAGAGTTTAACAATTGTGTCTTGTCTCTTGATTCTCCATTCTCAGTTTCAACAATTGTATGCACGGACCCTAAATTGTCATTCTTACATTCAGTACCTTTACCATTCATAGTATGGCTGAATGCAATGCTTCATTGCAGCAATTGTAAGTGTAGATGTGACAGTTATCAATTCAAATATGTTAGTCACTTGGGATAACTGCCTCTCATTTGGAATTTGTCAACCTTTGCATGAGTGAGCCAACTTGACCACAAATGGTTTTATTTTTTGGGTCAAAGTTCCATACCTGCTGGCTTAATTTTCATGATAGAACCGTTCCAATTTTTTTTCATGATAGTGATGAGCATTCATGATTGACTATTATTAGTTACTAGAATTGTTTTTTTTGGGGTCAATGTTACAAACCTGCTGACTTGAATTTGCATGATAGTGATAATCATTCATTGTTGACTATTATTAGTTTATTAGTTCTTTATATATATATATATATATACATGTTTTATTCGTACATCAATATACTATTCAAATATGTTTGGATGCAGATGAACTCCTTTTTTCTAGCTCGGTTTATGGGTTGATAAGTTTGTATTCTAAACTTGTTGGTTTTCCTTGGAACATTATATGAACCAATCTGAATCTTACCCAGTATAATGCTGGCATTAATGATAATCCAACATGGAAACCATCTTGGCAGGCATATGTATTATAGAATAACATTGTGATATTGGAATGACTGAACTCTCACCTATAGTTTATCTCGAAACTTGGTAGTTATTGAACTAGAGGCTGTAATTTTGCATCATGCAGGATGTTGAAACCACTATTATTAATAGTAATGGAACAGAAACAGGTCAGATCATCTCAACTACCTTAGGTGGTCGAAATGGGCAACCAAAGCAGGTGATTGACTTATCTTGATGATTATTGTTCATTTTCCTTAGCAGCATTTTCCTTTTATGCTTCTTCCTGCATATTTTTCTACGTTGCGAATAATTCATTGGAGTCTTGTGGTGCAATATTATTCTATACCTTGCTTTCAGAAAAATTCTCTTGTGATTCGTAATTTTCTATAGAACCTTTGGCCTACATATAGGTTTCTTTTACACGATTAATCTGTGTGAGGATTAAGTTGTGAACAAACATCTAACAAATTCGTTGCATTACCTTTCTCTAGACAATCTCATATATGGCAGAGCGTGTGGTTGGCACTGGTTCGTTTGGTGTTGTCTTTCAGGTACTTGAATTGATTTGTAGATTGGCATTTTGGTCTGTGCTCTTCTCCGGCTTTTTAATAAATTCATTGAGATATTGATTTCCCTTTCACATTCACAATTTTGCTAGGCTAAGTGCCTGGAAACAGGTGAACAAGTAGCAATCAAGAAGGTGCTGCAGGATAAGAGATACAAGAATAGAGAACTCCAGATAATGCGTTTACTTGACCATCCTAATGTTCTTCAACTGAAACACTGTTTTTTTTCTACTACTGAAAAAGATGAGCTGTACCTTAACCTTGTCCTGGAGTATGTATCAGAAACTGTCTACCGTGTTTCAAAACACCATAGCAGACTGAACCAACATATGCCCATTATTTTTGTGCAGCTGTATACATATCAGGTGAACCTTGAAACTGTGCCTTAATTTCTTCTAATCATTTATAGGCTGTGAGATTCTTCCGTTGTCATTCTTGTTTAAGTTGCTTAGGGTCTGGCTTTCCTTTTGTAGATTTGTCGTGCACTGAACTACATGCATCATGTTGTTGGGGTCTGTCATCGTGACATTAAGCCACAGAATTTACTGGTAAGATATTCTTACTTTTGTGTTATTTACATTGACATTAAGAAACATGTCACTTGATGAAGTCATATGTATTTCCTTACCATTGAAGAACTATAATCTTTAGCAACCCGTTGTGGTACTGGGTTCAGCAATAACTAAGATGTTTATGTAGTTGACTGATTTCAGAAGATATGTTCTATCACAGTAAATTTTCGGGGTTAGTAATTAGATGCTATTAGGCTTGAATATATTTCCACAGAGAGAGCTTGATATAGCTTATCATCTTACCACCTTGACTGCTATTGCTCATGATCTCAGCAACCATGTGTTTTATCCTCTAAATGTTCTCCCCGGTTTAGTGGTAATGATAGTGTTTCTGCTACTATTATAAGAAATGCAACCACTGATATAGTAGGTTCCTATTTCCATAATTTGGTGACGATGTTGTGACCTGGGGCAATATCCTGTTATTTTAACTTTTTGAAGTTCTAATTAATAGTTATGTGAATTGTCAAAACATGCTTAGGTTGAGGTTATGATGAATTTTGCAGGTCAATCCCCACACCCACCAGCTAAAGATTTGTGATTTTGGGAGTGCAAAGATGTTGGTATGTTTATTTTCTGTAGAAATCTGAAAGTAGATCACTGATAAATTGATACTTACGAGATTCAGTCTCCTATCTTTAGGTGCCAGGTGAACCCAACATATCATACATATGCTCACGGTACTATAGGGCTCCAGAACTTATATTTGGAGCAACAGAATATACAACTGCAATTGATATGTGGTCTGTTGGTTGTGTCTCAGCTGAGCTTCTTCTTGGTCATGTGAGTGTATTTTTTTTTGCTTCTCCTTTTTTCCCCTTCTTTTTGGGGGGTTGGGAACTGCAGAGATTTTTTTTAATGTATTTTACCCCGCCAATAGGAGATTTTGGATTAAAAGTATGCTATATAGATTTTGTCTTTCTTATTTATTGGTTTACTTCTTGAGTTCTTCATTTCAAGAAATATGTAATGGATTGAACATGTCATTTGTCTCTGAGGTATACTTTTGGATAATCAATTTCTTTTAAAATTATATATACATGGGTTCTGATGTCAACTGTGTATTGCTTCTTGTGCAGCCACTGTTCCCTGGGGAGAGTGGTGTTGATCAGCTGGTGGAAATAATTAAGGTATTCTATTTGTTGGCTTTTTTATTCTTTTTTTTCTTTCTGATAAGTAGCTTTCTGTTTCTTTTGTTTTTCGTCCCTTTTATCTATCAGAAATGTTAATTAATTTGGTTGTATTGTAACAGATTCTGGGGACACCAACCAGAGAAGAAATAAAGTGCATGAATCCAAATTACACTGAATTTAAGTTCCCTCAGATCAAAGCTCATCCATGGCACAAGGTATGTCGAAAGATTATAAGGAGAATATATCTTCTGGTTTTCTCATTTATGTTGGTACTTTCTTATGGCAGCAGAAATCTTATTGAAATAACAATTTTCAGATATTCCATAAGCGAATGCCCCCTGAAGCAGTGGATCTTGTGTCAAGACTGCTCCAGTATTCACCAAATCTGCGTTGCACTGCTGTAAGAATTTTGCTTTATATAAACTTTATCAATTTCTGAGCTAGCTTAAGATTCTTTGGATGGTCACATACGCGTCATATGATATATTATCTGAATGTTGAGTAAGCTTGATGTGTTTGTTTGAGAAATTTATTAAACTAGTTTTTTAATCCTGTATTTCAGTTGGAAGCATGTGCACACCCCTTCTTTGATGATTTGAGGGAGCCAAATGCATGCTTGCCCAATGGGCGAGCACTGCCCCCTCTATTCAATTTCACAGCTCAAGGTTAGCTGATCTACCTTCTTTTTCGCTCTATTTTTCACTTAAAAGGATTTTCCTCCTGCATTTGCTGAAGACGATTGCTCTGCAGAACTGGCTGGGGCTTCTGCTGAACTGCGTCAACGCCTCATTCCGGAGCATGCGAGGAAATGATAATGATAAAACATGAGACGATACCATCTTAGCAATGTAAATCAGTTTTGGATGCTTAGATTTCCCCACAAGCCATCTTGCCTGCCTCCAGTTGCCAGGGCCACCGTCTTTTTCTCTTTACTGATTAATTACACGACAAAAGGAGACCTGAGAGAGTGTAGCGGCTGGGAGGCCGATCAAGGATTTTCATGATGAAAATGTGGTGACTGCTTGGCACTGAGGTTGAAGAATTTTTATTAATATATGATCTGCTGTGTTGTATGCCTCAACTGTGAGAGATGAGTTTTTACAAATTTTATTGTTAAATTGCCATATATGGGCATTCATTGTGAAGATTAACTAAATTCGAGTTTTAGATGAAGTAGGTTATCTTTTAAATGTATAATTTTCCCACTCACCTTTGCTGTTACAAAGAAATTCCATATCTACAGGAAATTTGTTCTGTACCCAAGTTCCATTGCTGTAGTTATTGATCTTTGTCATGCAGCTGAGGAATGACTTGTGCCATAAAACTGGTGCTTTCATTTTTTAGGGAGATTAGGGGGAGGGGACAATGGGTTGTATAGGCTGCACCTGGTTAGTTGCATTGAAAGTGGCTGTGGGCTAAAATAGAGGTTTTTTGTCAAAAGGTTTTATATCTGGTTTCATTTTTTGATTGTTTTAATTGGATCATTAAATTTATAATTTCATTTTAATTGGATCATGCGCTCCCTCTATTATTAATTTATTAGTCGAGCGGGAATCAAGGTTATTGGTGCCATAAAGTAATACTGTAATTTGGTAACATTGTTGCAGTAGATATTGATTTGATTTAAGTTCGTAACACGATGTTAAAAGCTCCATATGGCATCATGAAGCTTTTAACATTATGTTAGAGAGTCAATGTAAGTTTTATTCAGTTTCTTCTTATAAATGTTTGTTGATATTAAACTTATGCTTTCATCATATTGTGCAAAATAATCTTTAGTTTCGATAGGGATAGGGACGTAAAAGCGGTGGAGATTACTAACCTACCTGTTTACCCATTTAGTCCAAATTCACCTAAAATCTCTTGGCATGCGAGAGTTTCAGGGTTTGATTCCCTGCATCTTCCTTCTGAATTTTTTGCAGCCTTTTCGTTTTAGCATCTTAGCCCGGTGATAAACGATGCCGTTGTTTCATTATACCTCCTTCAGTTTTCCCGCAATTCCTTCTGTACTGCCTGCTCCTGTCACTCTCTCAGATTTGGAAACAAGGTTCCAAATTCTTCATTTCCCTACAAATTACACTTTCTTTATTCGTTTTTATCCAAAAGAAAAACAGTAAGATCTCTTTGCTGTTCTCTTTTTTTTTTGTGCTTGAAATCACAATCTTGATATACCAAACCTAAAGTTTCAATATTCTCATTTCATAACAGGAATTTCCCTATGTTATAACTTCTGGGATTCCATTAGGGTTTTTATTCATTGGCCAATAACATTTAGAGAAATCCTTTTTTCCTTTAAAAACCCATCTATTTACTCTCTCTTATGCTTTTACAATACTTTCTTCTGGGTGCTATGAATTCAACGTTTTGGAGTTGCTGGGGAAACACAGAGAATTGAAGACACTTCTAAAAGGTATTTTATTTTCCAAACACAATGATTTGGAGTATATGAGATTAAATCGACTCATGGGTTCCAATTCCATGCCCGAGTTCCAAGTTCCCATGAAACCTGCATGCAGCAACGAGGGCCTTCCACACAGTTCCGTCTGGTTCAACAACCATTTGATTTAGTAGTTGCTCAGCTTCAACAAGATTTCCAGATCTCCCCGAAAGGTCAATCATACAAGCATAGTGTTCATGTCCTGGTGTGATTCCATAAACCTTATCCATTGATTCAAAATAGTGGCGGTCGTTTTCCATAAGACCAGCATGGCTGCAAGCAAATAGTAAGCCGATGAAAGTAATGAAGTCTGGCTTTGTGCCACTAGCTATCATCTGATCATAAAATCGTAAAGAGTCCCTTGCTTTACCATTTTTTGCATAACCAACTATTAGAGCTGTCCAAGTAATCACATCCCGGACTTGCATAGAATTGAATACTCTATTGGCATCTTCTATACACCCACACTTAGCATACATTGTCACAAGGGAGTTATCTACTGATAAAGATGAACACGGGCCAGATTTAACAAAGTTTGCATGCACTTGTTGCCCAAATTCCAATACAGTTAGTTCTGCACAGGCACTCAAAATGCTGGCAATAACAATTTGGTCAGGATAAACACCTGCAACTCTCATATCACAAAACAACTTGAGAGCTTCTTCACACGAGCCATTGTGTGCATATCCTGTGACAAGGGAGGTCCACGAGATCACATCCTTATCTGGCATCTGGTTAAAAACCTCAAGCGCGCAATCTAAACTTGCTCTTTTAGCGTACATGTCGACAAGAGAATTGTTCACGAGTTTGTAAGCCTCATATCCGGTTTTGACTATCAAACAACGGACAGGCTCTGCTTTTTTCAAATCCAATCTGGAAGTGAAACAATTTAAGATAGAGGGGATTGTAAAGTTATCAATCTTAATTTCTCTTGCCTGCATTTTTTGAAACAATGTCAAAGCTTCATCTTCAAACCCCTGCCTCACGCACCCAACTATCATGGAATTCCAAGAAACCATGTCATCCGCATCCATATTCTCTAAGAGGGTCCTTGCACTATCCAAGTCTCTGCATTTGGCATACATATCAACCCACGCACTTTGAACATAAATATTGGTTTCAAAACCAGTCCTAACTACGCAACTATGCACCTGGCCCCCCAAATCACGCGCTGAAACTGTGCTAGGGAAAGTAAACTGATTGGACTCAACTCCTTCTGCTTTCATGTCCCGGAAACACCGAATTGCTTTAAAACCATTCCTGTTCTTTAAACAAATCCATTGTGTTAGGCCTTTGTCCCTCAAGCTGCATTCGCCAAAACAATTCAAAAGCTTCACTTTCACATGCACATCGACAATACCCAGAAATTAGTGAATTCCAAGCAATAGTACTCTTCAGTGGGGTTTTATCAAAAAGCTGTTCAGCTTCGTTTAATCTCCCTGAATTAGCATAAGCAGCTATCATTGTGTTCCACGAAAACTCATCCCTTTGAAGCATTTTGTCGAACAGCTGGCCGGCTTCATCGATTCGACCGGATTTTGACAATTTATTTAACACCCGATTTGAATCAAACCTTGATTGAATTGAACTCGCAATGTTGTGGATATAATGAGCTGATTCTATGTGCTTGCACTGGTTACATTCCTTGAGAGAAAAGTTCAAACTTCGTAAATTCAATTTGTGCATAACCGCGAGCGAATTTAGAACCAAACAGAGCAGAATGCAGATAACAACAAGATGTTTTTGTGGGTAGTTCACTTCTCACGTGAACGTTGAGCACCTGAATTTTCAAGTTAAACCTTTTTTTTCCTCTCTTTTGGGGGGGAGAAATTTGGCGGGAAATAAGCAGACAGAAAAAAAACACAATGAAAGAGTTACCAAGAGACGTGCCTGTCGCGTGCCTAGGAATCACCAGTTGTAGTATCAGTTGTACCGTACGCTTTCTTATCCTTTCGCTTTCAAAAATCATTTTCTGGTTGAATTTACCGAGACAGATCTCATTCCTGTTCACACGACAGCTCCTTTGCCCTTCTCGCCCTGCTTAGTTAGTTGCATATGTACCAAACATATACATACTCGCCTATTTATTTCATATATTTTTAAATTTTAAATAATAATTATTATTATAGTTTTCAAACAATTATCACTTAAAATTTCATATATTTTTTATGAAAATATATTACGTACCGTGCATTTTGTATAGATATTTTTGAATTTTATAGTATGAAAGAGATCTTAAAATTTTGGTGGGGGACATGCCCCACTAATCTATACCAAGATCCGCAATTTGGTATGACAGCCTATTATTTCCGCGAGTGCGTGTAATATTAAACGCCAAGATCGTGTCAACTTTTGTCACTGGGCACATAAATGGCCGCGCTATCGTTGCTTTCTCTTCGTCATCATCTGGACCCTTTAAGAGAAATTCTTGTATGCTTCTGGTGCAAGTAGAAATGCATGCATCAGTTGCATCTTATCCATTCAGAAGAGACAAAAAAAATAAGTGTATTTCGTTTTATTTTTTTATGATTGAGACGCAACTTGTGCGTACTCTCAAATATTTGCACTAGTTGCACACAAAAATTTCACCATCTTAACTGTATGGTAACCAAAAATTTATTCAAAATCAAAAATTCCAGTAAACCCACCAAATTCGAACTTTTTCGGAGATTCCCCCATCAAAAACCATTGAAATCAAGCAAACCCATTTCCCAATTCACCGTCTGTTTCAATTCCTATCCCACAATCAAACACCAATTACCTCAGTTTTTAAATTACTTGCAATCTTATGAACTTTATGTTACAAACTAGAATCACAAATCGGTTTTTTTTTCTTGCAATGTTGGGTTCTCAAGTTCAAACCCCAATTTAAGTTAAATCCAATACCAATGAGGAGTTTTCTCAATATAAACAAAAAAAAATCAGCTTTGATCACTCTCCAAAACCAAATAATTGTTTGTCCGAAGTCAATAATTTAGACTCCCACTCACAAAAAAATGTACCCACCAATCCCGCCACAGCTTTCTTCTTCGCCTCCGTCAGATTCCGTGGACACGTCCCCACTCCTGGGCCACTCAATAGCCGACCACCTCATTCGGAGCCGGCGTCTCCTGCGCCGCCCACCGCCACCTCTACGCGGCGCAGCTGCCAGGCTCCTGCGACGCGCTAGCAGCCGGCGGATGATGCTCCGGGAGCCCTCTGTCCGGGTCCGAGAAACCGCCGCTGAGCAGCTGGAAGAACGGCAAAGCGACTGGGCATACTCGAAGCCAATCACGGTGCTCGATATTCTGTGGAATTTGGCCTTTGTGGTGGTCTCGATTGCGGTTTTGGGGCTGAGTTTAAAGGAGAATCCTGGTGTGCCTTTGAGGTTGTGGATAGTTGGGTATGGTTTGCAGTGCTTGTTTCATGTTGGGTGCGTGATTTTCGAGTATAAGAGGCGGCGTGGAGGAAATGGGGAGTCGGTTTCTGATTCCAATTCTGGGTCTTTAACTGAGAGTGATGCAGGGGATTCTGAGGATTCTGGCGCAGAGGAGGGAAGCAGTGAAAATGAATCCAGGTAAATAAATAATGGGTTTTGTTTTCCTTTTATGGATTAGTACTATATTAGTGGAACTTAAGTGGAATTTTCCATGTTTGTTCAGTTAGCTTTGGGTTAAACATCATTTTTTTCCCACTCAAAAGTGATGTTTTTATGTGTGAGAGTTTGATCCTGACGCTAATTGGAGACACGGGTTTCTTTATAATCTCAAGGTTTAGAAAGGGGGTACTGAGTTGCACACATTTTGATTAAATTCATTAATAAGTTTGTGGTTCAAATCGGGCAATCTGCTTAGCCCAAATTGGAACTGTGTTGTTTGTTGAGTTAGATGTGTAAATTAGGAGTTCTAGTATGGAGTCTCTGTTTCCTTGAAGACAATCTTTAAACAAAAGACCAACTTTTGCTCGATGTGTTCCAGTAAGTCGAGCTTGACTATGAGCTATGCGAATCTGTACCTCATGAAAATAAGTACTGTCATATACTTCACAATTGCAGTGCCTTTACGCTTTTCTAGTCTGTATATATGCCCTTTTTATGTAATGAATTTGGTGGTGCTATAGTTGATCAGGCTTGAGGAATGAGTTTCTAGCGCTGTACCTTGCAGTAATATGTTTTTTTAAGTATCCTCATACTTATTGTTGCAGTGTTGCTAAGCATCTGGAAACAGCAAATACAATGTTCTCATTTATTTGGTGGATTATTGGCTTCTACTGGGTAACTGCTGATGGCAACGCTCTAACACATGATTCACCTCAGCTTTACTGGTTTGTTCGGACAGATCTACCTTTGATGTCACTTTTAATCTTGTAGCTCTTGCTTTCTCCCACCTTTCTTAATATTGTGCTTATAGTTGCCTTTGTTTTGCAGGCTTTGTGTTACATTTCTTGCCTTCGATGTGGTCTTTGTTGTGATTTGCGTTACCGTTGCTTCTCTAATTGGTATTGCTGTTTGCAGCTGCCTTCCATGCATAATCGCGATCTTATATGCTCTTGCAGACCGGGTAATGCACTAAGAAGATTTGAAGAATGATCCCTTTTCTCTACAACTACATTAAAATATGATATTCAAAATGATCTTTCCTCGGTCCCCTTTTAGTTCAACATTTTTTTTTATCTCGATATAGACAAGGATTAAACACTATTTACTTTTCTTGTTTACTTGAGGCAGAATTCACGTGACTAACATGATTAAACATAATGATCAACTAAGGAAAAGAAGTAGTTGAATCTTTTAGGTGATATATACCCTACAATCAATTAAGCTTCATGATTGTGTGGCTTTACTCCCTTCTTTGTTTATTTTGTTCTTATCATTTGTTTGCTTCTCAGGCACTAACCTTTATATTAAGTAGATGGTTCCTTTCTGCTCACTGCTTTTGAATCATCCCAGCCTTATTAACATCACTTACATTCTGATAACAGGAAGGAGCCACAGAAGAGGAGATTGATCGATTGCCAAAGTACAAATTCCATAGGGTAGGAGATTTTGAGAAAGTTAATGGTGAGATTCAAGAATCTAACAGGGGGATAATGATTGAATCTGGTCCTGATATGCCTATAGAACGTGTTCTTTCTCATGAGGATGCTGTAAGTATCGTAATACTATATGTAATTTCTTAAGATTTTAAAATGTCTTTGACGTACATGATGATCTTCCATAGAACTACAAAGGTTGGGGCTTAAACCCATGTGTTAGACTGGTTGGCAGCTCAAATACCGTACTGGACACATGGCACATACTTAAAGTGCAGATTCAATTACAAATTGAGCGCCACTTGTGTGATAGCTGATACCAAAGCATGTCCTTTTTCGACTTTATTTGGAAGACCCTGCTTCCTTGACCCTCAAAAAATGATTTAAAATGGCATGTTAAAATCGGATCTTCGGAAATTTTCGTTCACCCTATATTTATATTTATACTCATAATTGGAGATTTATGTTTGGGTCTTTAGGGTTGATTTGTAAGCCATATAATGGGAACCAGAGCACTTGCTGATGTGAATGTATTTTTGTAAACCATAGGAATGTTGCATCTGCCTTTCGCACTATGATGATGGAACTGAATTGCGCGAGCTTCCTTGCCATCACCATTTCCACTGCCCCTGCGTAGACAAGTGGTTATTCATCAATGCTACCTGCCCACTTTGCAAGTTTAACATTCGAAAGACCGGCAATCAAAGTTGTAGTGAAGAAGTATGAGAAGGAAACGAAAAATAGTATACTAATAATAACTAGAGTGCTGATCAGTGCTTCTTCCTGGCAAGTGTAGTAACTGTGTATTATGTGCTTGTTGGCTATGTTGCTGACACTCAGATCTTTTCCGATGGAGGCGACTTCAGGGCAGATTGTTAAATATATGTAGTGTAGGCTCAATATAATTGGGAGGCTTTGTTGTAATCCAGTTTTTCCACTTATATACGGTTGTATTATATTTTATCAGGAAACAGTCTGCTCCTTGTGTTTATTGTAAAGGTTGCATACTCATGCAATTGTGTGGTCAGTTTATTGGAGCACGAATCACTTGTAAACTATGCTGCTGTGACTCTTTTAACCTTTTTTTTTTTCGAAGCATCGACATGTTTCCAAAACATGTTTAACAGTGTGGGTATGATGTTTGGGTCCTTTAAATCAATGAAAAAATTACAGAAAATAATACTTGTATCGAACATTTACTCACATTTGACACCTGTATCTGAGTCTACCCACTGTCGGCAACCCCGAGTTTAAACAACGTAGCTTGTGACAGTAAATTATAAGAGGAGCATCATATAATTCAAGTTGTTAATGATGATTCATAATTAGGAGTTTAAGTGAGGCAGTGTGGTCTTTATTCTTTACTTAATTACCACACCAATTAAGGATCAAATATGAAATATGCCATTTTTTGGATGGTTGGTGCCGACGAAATAGAAAACAGGGAAAAGAAAGTACGCTCAGGATGTTAAAATTAAGTAATTTAAAAGAGTTCTCTTTTATCAAAAGTCGTTATCTTTTAGAATCTGCAACTGCTTTAATCTCAAAAGTCAATCGAATTGATTAATAGATCGTTATCTTTTAGCACCTGGAACTGCTTTAATCTTTGAGGTTAACGTGGAAAACACATATAGGTGCACAAGTAGACTACAAAAAAGCAAAAGCAACGGCCAAAAGAACACGAGCTCAGATGCGCTTGAACTCATCTTGAGTATCGTCAGATGATCGTGATGGACCCTACCATCACTATGGCGCAGTTAACCTCATAGCTCAAGAGTGACCAGCCGGCTATCGAACCCTGGCCTGCACTGTAGCAGGGTATACTATTCTAACACTAGGTCACTGGTGCTTGTTGACGAACGTGTGCTTAATTTTATATAAGTACTACATTTACTCTAACTTTAGGTCTTCCTTAGATTGTAAATTCTTTCTATGTTTTTTAATTTACAATTCAATTCAACAACCATCTGCTGGTAGAAGTTACCGTGGTAAAAGATGGGTTGAATTTAGATTGAGAAAATTTTGAACCCAGTTGATTGGGTTGGGTTATGGATTAAAAAATTTTAACTCTACCCAAATCGATAATCGGATAAATATATAATTATATTATATATATATATTTAAAATATACTTACTTTAAGGATTAATGTATTATATTCATATTTTGGTAAGTATTTTGACAAGTTAGTTTTGATTGCAAAATATATATATATATATATTCTAATTTTTTTTTCTTAGAAACCTTCCAACAAAAAATGCTAACTTCCATAAAAATACCAATTAAAATTTAAATGTGTGAGAAAATTGTTTCTTTTTAATATTCTTTAGTTAAAGAATACCAGTTGCTCTTAGGAAAATATTTCTTTTAAATTTTCAATATACTTTCCAAAGGCTTATTGAATTGATTTGCTTACCTTATAATCATTTACTTTATGTTTATTTTATTTTATTATGCAAACTTGGTTTTGGAGAATCTAGGACCAAGTGTATACTAGTGTTAAAGTCTTGAAGAATTGAATTGATCAAACACCTTTAAAATCTATTTTTTATTTACTTTTATATGATTTGTCTTAAAGTAAAGTTGTTTGAACTTTCTATGAAGTTTTTAAGGTATTTAATTTGTAAACGATGGTTTGTAAAATTTAATAAATTTTTGTATGGATTCGATTTTGAATCTAATGAATGATAAATAATTGTAGTGAAATATTTTTTTTTACGTAATATGTTTGCATTAATTTTTAAGTGAAAAAATACTAAACCGATAATCCAAACCATCACAAACCAATTTAGATGGATTAGATTGGATTGAGATTGGATGAGTTCAGGAGTTAAGTTAGGTTTATATTTTTTCAACCCGATATAATTGAGTTAGACTGATTTTTTATATCAATTGACATGTGAAGACAACTTAATTAATGTCTTAATTACTAGTATAGAAGATGACAAAGGACTACAGGAGATAATTCTTTTGTTTGAATTATCTCCATACTTAAATTGAGTTTTTAAATGTTGTATTATTCCTTATAACATATTCTTGCATGTGCTTTTCATGAGAAAGATGTACTGATACCATGCAAAAAATTCAAGGATCCTCCATACATCTTTGCTTATTTTTTAAAGAAAATCCTTTTTGAAAGACATCTTTGTTTCTTTAATTTATGTATAATTGACCAAGAAACGAATTGTCAAACAATTAAATCAATCACACAAATTAGGATGTTTTGGCCTAATAATTATCTACAAGCTCTTCCATATAAGATTATTTACATATAATTGAAAAATAGAGTTGCTAATGGATAAAGATGCAGGAGTTGCAGAACTAACCGGGGAAGATGTTTTGACCAAAACTTCTTTGAGAAGACAATTAGAAAGCGATATATGGAGAAGAAGACAGACCAAACGACGCTTGATAAAGGAGAAGATGACTAGATTTCGTGGAACATGACAGATATGGCCGGATCAAATAGCTACCTCGATCTAACGTGATGTTGTAGTTTTATGAGAAAAAGAATAAGAGAGAGTGATCGGGTGTTTAAAGAGGACCATGAAATTAAATAAATTTTATTAAAATTTATAAATGATTAATTCTATAAAATTAAACAAAAAAATTATATTCAACAAAATATTTTATCTCTCTCCATCTCCGATGAGAATATAAGAGTTTTTTTGCTCATGCATATTTTCTTTAATCATATATATTATTTATCATGTTATAGATATTTTTGAAAAAAAATATAAAATTCAATTTTTTATTTATTTTAAACATTTTAAAGAAGAGAATTTAAATGAATAATATAGTTTAACGTAAAAAAAAAATCCTATTCATGGAATATACCAATGACTTCCATTGTCCAAATGATCAAATATTATTACTCTTAGTAACCCAATACTTACACAACTCATCATGATATACACAATTTTTCTTGTAATTAAAAATTAATTAAACCCTGGTTGGATAAGCATACCAATTAACAGGAACACCAGTCACTACCCCACCAAAGCTCCCCCTCTGCAGTCCAAGCCCTGATGCCTGAGAAGAACACCCATAATCACTCACCTTCTTCTTCTTGTCCTCCTCCATACCCAACGATGTCGTTTTGGAAACACTGACTACTCTGACGGAAACGTTTATAATTCCATTCTTGATCCCTCTCGGATCCCTCAATCTATAACTCAAAAAGTGTAAGTAACCCTCTGGCGTGTACCCTCCCATGAAATCCGACACGGGTATTCTCGCGTATCCAATCGCCTTCTCCCCTGAATATGTCTTGCAACCCACCTCTAGGAATATAAACGGTGCGTTTCTGTTGTTCATCATGGGCATGTCGATTTCCAGCTTCTCGTTCCACGAAGGGTAGCTTCCTCCTTCTTCGTCGATTTTCGTCTTTTTGTAGTTAAAAGGGTCGATCTTTACGACCGCAAAGGCATTCTTTTTGATTGATTTTCCATCGATGCGTAGATCTTCCCCTGATAATACTGTGATCTCCAGAGTGCGAGACATGGGATAATTTCACTCTATCTGTCAATATGGAAACTTAAGAAAATGTGTGCGTAGTCAAATTGCTAATAAAGTAATAAGTGGTTGAGCGAGAACTGAGAAACCCGAGAGAGTGTATATAAGGGCTTTTATGGAGGAAATTTCAGGAGAAGGAATAGAGAAACAGAGACGTTGTTTCTTTCGGTTTTAAATTTGGACGTGTGTTTTTGGCGGAGTTTTATTGGTCTGTTGTGTTTCCTTAAGTGACGGTCGCGTAGTCAAGGTCAATAATGTTGTATGTATTCAATTTTGGCATGACTGAGTAGTTTTTTAGTCATTCTCACAGTAAATACTCCTACTGAATTCAAATTTTAGTTGGGCTAATCTTCCCTTTTGTCACGGAACTCCAAACAGGCTGGCCAACAGGATTAGGAATATTTATGTAGAAGATTTGGAAGAAAATTGCCAATTTGAAAGGTAGCCCACCTTTTTTTTTATGTATTTTCACAAAAAATAATTATGACAGTCATTTGCTTGAATATTTTGCCACGAACTAAATTTTAAAAATTTATATCGAAATCGAAAGATAATTTTTAAAAACAGAACACAAAAAGCCAAATTATACCTGCTAAAAATTTTGTTTGTGTTAATCGAATTCTTTTTTTCTTTCCAACATTTTATAATGTACTTTTATCCGAGTTTTCGATGGTTGGTGACATCGAAAGTGAATTTTAACAAGATCTAAGCGATATACACTTTAGACCAAGTGAAAAATGGAATGATCATAGAAAATCAAATTTTGGAAGAAACTTGTCATTTTCCTTCTATAAATTTAGCTCGTTTTAATCAAATTCTCTTTGTCTCTCTTTCCTACAATTTGTAATGCGCTTTTATCTTCTTTTTTTTAAATGGCAGGTGATATAGAAAATTGAAATTAATATGATCTATGTGAAATACGCATTGGCGAAATTGAAAAATAGAATGGTCAAGAAAAATCAAATTTTAGAAAAAAAAACTGACCATTTTCGAATGTTTTGGCTCACTTTTTGTGCATGTTCACTAAAATAGTTTAGATGGTCAGTTCATTTGAAAATCAGCCTCGAACTATGCCTCAAGAATTTATAGCAAAACTAAAAAAATAATTTTTCAAAATGGAGCCCTGAATGCCAAATTATATCATCTAGAAGTTTTGTTTGTATTAATTGAATTCTCTAATTCTTTCCTACAATTTGTATTGCACTTTTATTGTTCTTTTTTTTAATCACAAGAGACCTTAAAATTTGAATTTATCATAATCTAAATGAAATATGCTTTGGTCCATGTGAAAATGGGACGGTAAAAAAAATCAAAAATTGAAAGAAAATTGTCATTTTCAAAGGTTATAGCTCACATTTTTTTTTTTTATATTCTCACTAAAATAGTCATTATGGTCATTTACTTTAAAAATTTTACCATGAGCTAAATTTCAAAAAGTTATATGAAAACCAAAATGACCATTTTCCAAAACAAAGCCCCAAAAGCCAAATTATGCATACCAAAAGTTTTCTTCGAGTTAATCGAATTCTCTTACTTTTTTATACAATTTGTAATGTATTTTTATTCTAGTTGTTGATGGTTGGTGACTTCAAAAGTGGATTTGAATAAGATCTAAGTTATATAAGGTTTGGACCAAGTGAAAAATAGGATTGTCATAAAAAAAAAATCAAATTTTGGAAGAAATCGACAATTTTCGAAGGTTATATAGCTCACTTTTTTGTACATTTTCGCTAAAATAGTTATGATAGTGATTTCCTTTGAAAATTTGTTCCAAACTATGCCTAAAAAAGTTACATCAAAACCAAAACAATAAATTCACAAAACAGATCCTTGAAAGCCAAATTATACCCTCCAGAATTTTTATTTGTGTTAATCGAATTCTCTCATTCTTTCTTGCAATTTTTAATACATTTTAATCCTAGTTTTTGAAGACTAGTGACCTTGAAAGTGGAATTTAAGATGAGGTAAGTAAAATACAATTTGGTCCAAGTGAAAAATGGGATGGTGAAGAAAAATAAAATTTTGGAAGTAAGTGGCCATTTTCGAAGGTTATAGTTCAATTTTTCTGCGCATTTTTCCTAAAATAGTTATGAGAGTTATTTCATTTGAAAATCTGCCTCGAACTATGCCTTAAAAAGTTACATCAAAACCAAAAGGGTAATTTCCCGAAACGGATCCCTGAAAGCCAAATTATACCTTTCAGAAGTTTTACCCGTGTTAATCGAATTCTCTATTTCTTTTCCATAAATTGTTGGGTTTCCGTGTTTTATTGCCTTTTGATTTCTTTTTAGCTATTTAAACTCGTTTTTATTTGTTTTTAAATTTTAAATTGTTATTTTTATGTTTCAATTGATTATTTCATTTTTTTAACTTTTATTCTGTTTTTTAATTTATCTGAACTGATATGGCATCTAATTGACCTTTAAAATAAGATTCACATGATTTCACGTGATCTCCGACGACTCAATTTAACCGAAGGCTAGAAATGGCAAAGTTTTTTCAATGGCAGAGGTTAAATTGACTACTTCTAAATGTGGAGGGATTATTTGCAACCCAAAACAAATATCAATGGTTAAATTGTAACTCAGCCCACATTTTATATCAGCATCCTAACTTATGATTTAAATATATAGCTCATCTGTCGATTATTAAATTAATTCAACTTAAAAAAAAAAAAATGAGTTGAGTATGCATTTGCAGATTAACTTGACATTATGCATATAAATAATGTGATAAATAATAAAAAATAATAATAAATCTAAAATAAAAATGGCATGGATTTTTTGTGTTGAAAAATCAAATATCATGAAAAATCATACTGGTTTAGTGGTTATCTTTTAAAAAAAGTATTTTTCTCAATAAAAGAGATCTAAAATTCAAAATCCCCCGCTCAATCAATCAATCAGAAAACAGTGTCTTCATTCTTCAATATCTGTGGGCGCCCGTTGACACTAAGCGTGCTTCCAGACGGTGCTCTGCGATATTTTCCAGTCTTTGGCGGCTTCTATACTTCCATTCATCAGCACGTTACACAGATTCAGCACCGTATAAATTAGTATCTCAGTGTGGGCCCCGTAAAAGCTCTAAATTCTTAAACTGCTCAAAAGCTTCAAAGTACAAAAGTTCCTCTGGCAAAAGTTAAAGATTGGGAACTCTTTTTCTCTTTTACTCGCAAACGAAATTCACGCATCTGGTACTGTTTGGTAGGGATTATAAAATAATTTCTATTTTTTGTTTGTTAAGGTATAATAAATTAATTGGACACTCTTAAATACATTTAAACTTTTAAGATGATTGGTTTTGATTATTTTTTTCAAGTCTTCATTTCGAGTCTTGGTAATCTTTCCGTGTCATGGAGTGTTTTAAAATATAAAGAATTAATTTAAATATTTATTTTTATAAATTTAAGATTTTAAAATAATTAGTAATTCAATTATTTTTTTTAAAAATAAATTATGAAAAAATTAAAAGTTAAAAAGAGATTTTAAAAAATTAAATTTATGTCTAATAAATTGTTTTATTAAACACAAAACGCATCATATTTATTTGACCAAATGCTGTTTAAAAAATTATTTAACAATTATAAACCAAAACTAATATAGGAAGTTCAGGTTTTCTATGTTTCTTTTGAGTCTATCATTTTAATATTAGGTAGATAAACACATATTTTTAGCGAATACAAAAGAGATAGAAAGTAAATAGACGTATTCCATCATCGACATTTAAGCAAAGAGCAAAGGAAAAGGAGAAATCTAAAGGCAGTTTGGTTTATAGACATAATTATAAAGGGATTAAAATAAAATTAACATGAAATAGGATCAATGGTAGATCTTGATAATAATTTTCGGATGGACCGAACTTAAGACATATATATATATATATATATATACCTTTTAATTATATATAACAAAAGTATTATTTTCAAGTCTAAAATATGTGTAGATAAAGCCATAGACATCTAAATTTTTACAATAAGTTTTTGAAAAATAAGATAAAAAAAAATCATAAAATGAGATTGTAAGACTGTGACTAAAGTGAGATAAGAATTCTAAATATCAAAATGTCTTTGCATTATTCATAATCCTCAATTTCTTCACAAACCTTAAAATTTCATTATTATTTTATAATAATTATGTTTGTTATAATTATTATTGTTATAATATTAATAATAATAATATATTATGATTGAAGAGGGAAGGAAAGAAAGTTTAATTCCAAAAAGTGAGATAAATTTTATCTCATAAGAGGAGTAATAGGACTAATTTTATCTCATTTTAAATTATGACTCAACATAAATAGTAAATTATCCCAAACAATTATTTAAGTGGGATTAATTAATCCCACCTTATACCAAACGGACCTTAGGGTAATATAGGCATCTGCAGTGCACGAAATGAAACATAAATGCTACTGAAGAAAGACTGATTCGGATGACTGCGTCAACGGTTGTTTTGGATAATTTCCTCGACCTTTATGAACCATAATATTCTCTGTTTTTTCCAACACTTTGTCATCAGCATAGTTGCGTAAGCGTACTGCGTGTAAGAAGTTTTCCGTCCGGGGAACTAGTCATGGTTGTTACACTTACATTACGTCGTCTTTCTACGTAAGTGTGAAACAAGTGATCGGAATTTTCCTTCTCATGAATTGATTGTCATTCATTAATTAATACACACCTCATTATTAAATAAGATTGTTGGTTAATTGAATTTGGATTAGAAAACTGATGATGAAATTAATGATTCAAAAAGAAAATAAAAAATATGTTCCTGGGTCTCGGGTCTCGAGCGACAAATATCAATATTTTTTTGCTATATAATCAAAGTAAATGAAATTCGAGATTTTTATTTTCAAATAATTATAAAAAATTTATTTAAAAAATAAAATTTTAAATTTATCTTTATTATATCCCATCAAATTATAAAATTTAATTGAATTATTGTATTTAAAATATTTGAAATAAATGAAGAATTAAAAAAAATGATAGACTAAGAGATAGCCCTCTTTCATCTCTTAACCCACCCATTTCAGGTGCGGGTGAGATTTGATTATTGGTTTACTGTGCGATGAAAAAATAATTCTACCAATTAAATTAGCTAACACTTGTTCATTTTGTAAAATTCATATGTAGATTTTATCATTTTTTATATAGAATTACGATAAACTAACTAAATTTTATAGTGGATTCATTTACAAATGAATTTCATAATTTATTAATTTTTTAAACATGACGATATTGTATGAAACTGTAAACGAATTCTATAAAATTTATTTATTCCAGACATACTAAATATAATATTAATATAATTTAGAGAGAAAAAAATATCATAGAAAAATACAACTAAGTACCTATGATTTGATATTTTTAAATCATATACTTGAGTTTCAAATAGTTAAACTTAATTTACACTTCGAATCCTTCAAAAACGAAAAAAGAAAAAGAAAAAGAAAAAAACTTTAGCACGTTGAGGTTATGCGTTAGCCATATAAGACTAAGGTCTTATTTGGGATGGTTTAGTCAATTGGTTTCTATTTATTATGAACTGAAACTAATCTAAATGCTCTTTGATAAAATGGTTTAAATGAAACTACAATAAACCAAAAAAAAAAAAAATCAATTTATAATAAACCAGAAATATAAACCGTTTTCCAGAATTGATCATAAACCATTTTCATTGACTAGTATTTTTTTTTTTGCCCTTGAATGACAACTATTTATAGCCTTGCCATTAAAAATAAATTTATGATGTTATTATTATTAATTCTCATTATTAATAATAAATATTATATTATATTAAATTATTATTTTATAGTACAATAAACAAATTCAAATAATGGAAAGACCTCAATTTATACATCAAAATCCGTTATCTTATATTGATATACCCTTATAAGTTATTTCAATGTTTATGAACATTTTTACAATTTATCTACCAAACGCATCAAGTTTAAAATAAATCAATTCATAAACTATTTTACCAAACACAAACAATTTATATCTTTACTATTGTTTTTTCATAAATCATACACTAAACCATAAAACTCTTTATAATTCTAGGTCAACTTTCTTCTATATTTTTATCAATAATTAATATTGATGTGACTCAAATAATACGGATCAATGAGAATTGCATACGTAATCAACTATTTATGAGCAATGAAGTGATTTAACTTGACCATGAAAGAGAGTACGTCATCTGCTCTAAGAGACTTTGATGTGATGAATCAGTCAAAGGTCGTTCTTTATTAACGAAAAATCATCCCTGCGAGACTCCATATGTAAAAGTCACATCCCAATCCCAATAGTATCACATTTTAGAGAGCCTGACAAGGAATACACCAACACCTATTTAAAGAGATATTCACCCTCAACAACAACAAATGCACACATACATGGAATATACCAGATACAAAGACAACTATAAAAAAGGAATTTCAAGTAGAGGGGAAAAACATTCAAGGAACAAAGAGTCTCATTTTTCCAACTACTCCTACATTTAGACATATTTCTTAATTTTTATTTTTATATTAAATACCTATTGACTTAAAGGGATTCTCCTGGACCACAAGGTTTCGAAAGATATATATTTTTTTAAAGGTATCCTTCACTCCAAACACTATATTCCACGTCATCCATTTTTATTGGGACTGATTTCACGAAAGCGGACCTACCCGTCATCTATTTGGGCATCAACAAACGTTAAGCAGCCACACACACTTCTGTGTGTGTGTGTGTATATATATATATATATATAAAGAAAGAAATTCACAAATTCACAAATGGAACGCGCCATTTCTTCAGCAACAAAACGGTTCTGTTACCTGTATCAATATCTCAATTGAAATAGAACCATGAATTCTCGCAGTTGAATCTTGCATTATATGGATTGTTTTTGTGTTAATTGAAGATGTAGAAGATCTTTAACAGAGCTCAGTACTCAGATTCCCATTTTTTTCACTTGATTAATCACTAAAATCAGACTATCCTTCAAAGAAATCAAATAGGATAGTGGGATCCTTCATCCAATCCAACACACTATCAGGTATCGGTCCAGATGGCTCCACAAGTCCAGGCAAGTAATTCCCATCATCTTCAACAGTACCAATATCATTATTGTTATCGTCTTTAAAGCAACAAGAAGAACAAGAACACTCTTTAATACCCCGCAAATTGACACCCTTCTTTTCTCTCCGCTTCTCCCATCGTCGCTAAAGCTGCAGTCTGTTGCTTCTGCCCGAATTCCAATGGGATTCATTTCATGATTTTTTTCTTTTTCAAAAAGATTTTTTTTCTTGCAGGTATACTCTGTTCTTGGTCCTTCTCTTTTGTGTTTTGATTTGCGAGTTGTGAGGCTCTCTCTTCTGGTTTGTTTTGCGAAACAATGCTTGAGCTCTGTTCGTTTCGTGGAAGAAGATCGAGTTGACCACATTCAACAGAAAAAGCATTTTGCTCTTTGGATTCAGTTTCCATGGAGAGAGTGTGTGAGAAATGTGCTAACGGTCATCTGAGAGGGAGGGAACTCGGGAAACGAGAGCTTTGTTTTATTTTTATACAACATAAAACAGTGCGTTTTGTAAAGGTTAACGTCTGAGGTTCAAAACGCAGCGTTTTAAGTGGCATTTTATCCAGTACTTTAGCCTTCCTCTATTTCCCCTTTCTCTCACAAATTCAGTCACCGAGAGAGATGGCTTGTCATACTCATCTCTCACTTCTCTCCAAACCTTCATCACTCTTCTACTTCGACCAGACCCGGCTCGCTCCACTCATAACGACGACGCGAACGGCATCTTCCCGGTTCAGGTGTTCGGCCGGTCAGACCGGTTTCTTTACGCGGCTGGGCCGGTTGATAAAGGAAAAGGCCAAGAGTGACGTGGAGAAGATATTCTCGGGATTCTCGAAAACCAGAGACAACCTCGCCGTAATAGACGAGCTCTTACTCTACTGGAACCTCGCAGACACCGATCGAGTCCTGGACGAACTCGAAGAGGTTCGGATTCCCACTTCTGTTTGTTTCTCTAGAAACTCATTTCTATTATTTTCCGGGAAAAACAGAAGCTTTAGCTACGTAATGTTGTTTTATTTGGCTAAACTAAGCTAATTTTTGGTTTCATCATGCTTTATTCTACGCAATTGTAGCTTTGTTTTCATGCTCTGTTAAGTGCTACGGAGTACATTTTAATAGAAACGGTTTCTATGAAGATAGGGAGCGGAGTTTTGAATTCTTAAATGCTCGAGACTCTCTTTCTTGTGATATGATGATTATAGTTTAAAACTTGGGAGAATCTTTTGGTTGCAGGTTTTATTGGTGTCTGATTTTGGGCCAAAAATTACAATTAAGATTGTGGAGAGCTTGCGGGAAGATATATTAGCTGGGAACCTAAAATCAGGAAGCGAGATAAAGGTATTGAAACCAAAAATTATTGTTTATTTTGAGATTTGCACTCTGTTTCATTGCAGAGACACTGAAGGAGAAAGAAATTAATAAGATTCAAATTACTGTGTATTTTTTTGTGTGGAGAAAACTGAACAAGGCCAATGCTAACCGCGCTTAATCTTTATTTTAAATAATTTTTGTTACGTGAAATTGATTTTTGCTTCAGTGAAAAACCATTTCTATTTGGATTTTGGCTTTAGTTGAGGGAAGACTTGTATTTTTTGTTTTAGGAATATTGAGAATTTTGAGTTCTGATGGTGCAGGATGCCTTGAAGAAGAGTGTGATGGATCTCTTGACTAAGAAAGGGAAAAAGACAGAGCTTCAACTTGGATTCAGGTTCTGGATTGTTTAGTGCGCGTTTAGTTGTGGAAAATGTTTCCATTTTCTATCTCCATTTCTGTTAACACTTTGTTTAACAATTTGAACATTCTTAAACTAATTTGGAAAACAAAATTTCTCAATCCAACATAATATTAAAAAACTTGGGAAACAACTTTTTTTTGTTTTCCAACTTTTCCAATATTATGTTGGAAAGAGAAGTATTGTTTTCCAAATTATGCGAAAAATGTCTGTATTATTGATGAAAGTGTTAAGGAAAATGAAAAACATTTTCCACAACTAAATGCACTCTTAGGTTTTACCTTTCTTTGGATAATATTTTTTGTTGTTCTCTTTGGGACTGTCTTTGATTCCAGCTGCAATTGTTTTATATTATGATACCAGAAAACCATCTGTCATTATGATTGTTGGTGTCAACGGAGGTGGGAAGACGACATCTCTCGGTAAGACAACAAACTGATGCAGTAACAAGGTTTCCATTTAGATTTCAGAGAGAAAGAAATGAAAAACCCAACTTCATTTGTTTTGATAGAAATCTGGACAAGTTAATTCAAATGTGTTAGGAGAAACTTTTACCTGAAGCTAACTGAAGTAATATGATACAATTTCTAGATGGTTCATAGTAATGCATTTAAGTAATTGTCCCTCATAGGCCTATGGACCTTGCCCTAGGTATTAAAGAGACAGGATCTTGCCTAGGATTTGTTTTCTCTATACGAAATGCCTGTCAATGAAAAACCCATAAATGTTTCCTCTAAGGGAAATTTTGTTCAGTTTCTTTTGTTACCAACAGGGCACACCTTTTACTCGCGAAACAAAATTTTTGACATGTGTTTTCTCTTTATATTTATGAAACAAGAAAATGATGATCTGATCCACTGTCACCTTGCAGGAAAGCTGGCTTATAGGTTTAAGAATGAAGGGGCGAAGGTGAGCTTTCATATCTTATGGCATTGATTCCGCTGAAAACAATGTGATAGATATCTTACAGAAATAAATAGAAAGAACTTAGCAAAAAAAAGAGAGAGAAAAGAAATAGATAAAGAGAAGTGGAATCTGGTGTCCTTTTGAGAACCTGAATTGAAAATAGTATAATACCAATTTTTCTCTTTCAGGGATTAGTTGGGTTGGGGCCAAATATTGCTAAAGAGTTAGTGGCTTAGGGAGGAATTCATGGTCATGGAGAAGTAAAGAAGGCTATAGCTTTGGTTCCACTCTCTATTTCTGGTTAGCATGGAAATGAAAGGAATAGGAAGGCATTCGATAAAAAGGAGAAATCTTTTGTTTTGATTAAAGATAGATGACTTCACACTCTAAACTTTTGGTTTTAGTTACCATTATTTTATAAATGAGGAAGAACTTATGAGGGTGCCAATTAGCTTAGTTGGCATAGTCACTTGTCATTGCACAAGAGACCAAAGATTAAACCTCACTCACACAAGGGATGGAAGAGGACTACCTTCTGTTGTGTTGCCATTTTTTATTTTTCAAAAAAGAAGGAAAAATTTATGGAATTTATAGAGGTTTTTGTCTTGAAGTAGCATTGTATACTGGTTGGCTCCCCCTTGGTGCCCTTATAATGAACTTTTACTTATAAAAAAATAGTATAGCATTGATTTTGTAGCACTTGAATCTGATTTCATCTGAGGAGTAGCTTGTTGACATAAGGAGCTGGACATTACTGAATACGTTAATTAATATTTGATGTTAGTTTGTTCAACAGCACCATTTTATGAATGTCGTTTGTTAACTCTTAGATTTCAGTTGAAACGTAAGATTTTCTGGAGACTGGACTAGTTAGAATCAGTGGGATTTTTTGACATCTAAAGTATAAATTGAAGCATATTGTTTATGCACCAGAATGAGTTTCTTTTACTCTACTTATAAAAAAAAAGAAGTGTTTCTTTTATTCTTTCCATAGAATTTCCAACTGGTTCACAAACTTGCATATGAATTGTGCTATATAGAGAGAAATGATGAAAACATAAAGTTTTCATTTTTTTTTCCTTTCAAAAGATTCTAGCCCCCCCTTGGTTGTAAATTGGCTTGAGTATAAACATTGGACAGGCTTTTGGGATGAATATAATTAGAAGAACCAACATGGTCAGATCAATAGAAATGTTAGTATCAACTTGATTTGAGTAAATGTCATCTAAATCAGAGAGGTAAATATTCCTGTGAAATGATCAAAGTGATAGAACTAATATGCGCAAGAGGTTATTGATTCTGATATTGAACCTTAGGAAAGGTTCTTAATAAGTATATACCAGGAAAGGGCACTATTCTTTCAGGGGGGAGGTGGGTTCTGACACGTGCAATTTTATTTTGGACTTGTACTGGTGTGAGTGGAGTTGTGTACGCATTTGTATGTGCATGTTTTCTCAGTGCTAGGAAGATGGAGTTATTGATTTTTTGGTCTGTTATCTCAGACATATTTTGTTTCTTCTCCTTCCTAATACTTCCAAAAGATCATAGCTTATCTTTGACTTCCTTATGGTTTGAAATTGTGCTAGGTGTTAATGGCAGCAGGTGATACATTTAGAGCTGCCGCGAGTGATCAACTAGAGATATGGGCAGAGAGGACAGGGTGTGAGATTGTTGTGGCTGAAAAAGAGAAGGCTAAAGCATCATCAGGTAGAGAAGTAGAATGTCCAATGATACTATATTTCATCTTTGTTTTGTTTTAAAATTTTCAGTGACTTGCTATGATTACTGACTTGGTATCATAAAGTGCTTTCTGAATAGTTCTTTCACAGGCTGTGAAAAGAGGGAAACAGCAAGGTTTTGACGTTGTTTTGTGTGACACATCTGGACGTAAGTATATAGAACTTTCATGGTTTGCTTTTAGTATACTTTTTCTTTTTTGCTTTTAAACTAATTAATATTGACCATAACTCTTCATGATTATGTCAGGTCTCCACACTAATTACAGCCTGATGGAAGAGTTGATAGCATGCAAGACAGCTGTAGGCAAGGTCATTCCTGGTGCGCCTAATGTAAGCTTTACTGTTCAGCATTTTGACCATCTCTTTGTTATTGAAATGTTTGAATGTCGGGCCATTTGTTGGATTGTTATTTCCTGTCCAATATCACAGGTCTGAACACGCTATACTATTTGATACCACAATGTTTTAATCTTCCATTTCTGAATTGTAGTTTTCAATCTCCATGGCACTTGTTGATACTAATTTATGAGCTGCTTATGACAAAGTAATGTTGAAACCATAATTATTTTATGAAATCCTGGTGTTTGTTTGTTCGAGTTCAATATTATAATGAAGCAAATTTGTAAGAATATTTAGAATTATGGTTCTGTTAGAATTTGAATAGAGTAAATTGGTGATTATGTGTTTTTCCTTCTTGAATTTCCTTATTCTTCTGTGTAATTAGATTTTTATAAGATCATTTCGATATATTTACAGGAGATTCTACTAGTTCTGGATGGGAACACTGGTTTGAATATGCTTCCACAAGCAAGAGAATTCAATGAAGTACTGTTCCTATCCTTCGCATTCTATATTAAGATAATTGGGTTATTTGTTTGTTGCATTTAAGTTTAGGCATGTTGCATATATTGTTATTAATATATTAATATAAATTAATAACAATATATTAATTTAATCATTACAAATGATTGACTTCCTTAAAGATGGCAGATATATGCAAGGCTTTGGAAAAATTACACTGAAAGTTAAGGCCTCAGGGTGATTCTTTAAAGAATGCTTTTACAAAGGACATTTACTTCCTCTTTTAACTTCATTGAACTTTTTCTTAACAAGATTTTTCTTTTCTCGACCACCACACAAACCAGTGGTAACTCCTCCATCCTTTTTCTTTTCCAAAGTGAAACCTTCAATATACTTCACATTTCTAAGAAAAAGAGAAAATAATAATAAAATAAAACTCTTGTTCCATCAGAACCAAATGGAGCATAAGTGGGGCCTTTCTTTTTCCCTCCCCCTTTTGATACCACCTTATATTGTGGAGTCATATTCATTATGTTGCTTCTCATCTTTGCACGAGCATAACGTCGAAAATTTCCACTTCTGACTATTTGGATCACCTCCCCGATTTGTGTCAACCAAACTTAAGGGCTTCTGATAAATTTATTTCTCAAATTCTTTATACAATGGGTGCCTGTTATGTAAATTGTTCAACTCAATTTCTTTTTAGGTTGTGGGAATAACTGGTTTCATCTTGACAAAGCTTGATGGTTCTGCCAGAGGTGGCTGTGTGGTATCCTCCAATTTCCCTTATTATTTTTTTGATTCTTTTGGAGGTTGGACTGTTGGAGTTCTCTGTGATTTTGGTTTTCAGTGGGACTTTCACCTTGCAGGTCAGTGTGGTTGATGAGCTTGGGATCCCAGTGAAGTTTGTTGGTGTTGGTGAAGGTGTAGAAGACCTCCAACCCTTTGAAGCAGAGGTCTTTGTTAATGCCATATTGTCATGAGGCATAAAATGCTGTTAGTGTACATCAGAGGTAAATTTTTTTTTTATCTATCTGATCTTTGAAGAAGCATCTTTTTCCCATGTTATCAGTCCATCTGAAAACTTTTCACTTTGGGCACTTCATATGTTGTAGAACCACATCTGAAACTTCTCTACGTTCGAGAGTCCTATAGAACTTTCAGAAGAACATGTTGGTAGGTGCAGTAACAGTTTGAAAAGTGATTTAAGCTAAATGGGAATTTTCAGCAGAGATTTATGTCTAAGTTCAGGTTCTAACAACCAAAATTGTCTAGTTTAGAGCCACTGACTAGGTTATGCCAATTTGGACAAAACTTGTTAATGTGGCTTATATCAAGATACATGCTATTCTATCATTTTCAAAATGAACTTTTGAAGGGTCTTTTTTCTTTTTCTTCTATTCTCCGAGGTCTTTCCTAAATCAATTGATTATTTGTGCCGCAGTTGGTTAATGCATTTTCTTTATCTTATTTTACTTAGGTTATTGATGTTCAAATTCCACTAGAACTATGATCAGAGCCAGGCTGCTAAACTGGACAGTAAGGGCAAGTCATACTTTTCAACATTACCAGGGGGCAATATAAGTCTGGCAAAGATCTCATGGTGCATAAACGTTGCATATGTTTATGTTTCTTACAAAAGTTTTCTCCAATCCTGTTTTGATCGACATCAGATGAGATACAGTGAAAATTACTCTTTGCCTCCATTTGATCATGAGCTAAGATAAATTTAAATGAAATTTTTTTCTTGTTTTAAAAAAATGTAATTGAAATAGATCTTCCAAAATTTTAAGACTTATGCATCATTGTCTTCAAATAATGCTAAAAATTAGGCATATTTTTATCATTTGTTTGAATTATTTTCTTTTTAAATCTACCGGCTGTTTGTACCAACGTGTTGCACACAATCAAATTGCTTCAAGTTCTTAACTCATGATGCTGCGTAACATTGATGGAGTTTAAAACTAATTGCTTGTATGCTATTGTGATTAGGATGCCAATCTTGGAGCAATGGCGGTACATAAAGTCCTACATGTAAAACAATCAGTTGCACTTCATATATAGAATTCCAGAGCATAATGCATAATGCCTATATAACATCAAATTAAATATAATTCTAACCACATTCAACACTTGGATGACATGGTAATTAGCAAGCCTGCACTTTGCTCTACTTGTAGATGAATATGATAAGGGTTCACAATAGAATCTGGCAACCCTTCGCAGCAAGTGCTTCCCCAAACTTGTTCTTCAAAGGGAATACTATTTTGGACAAATTCCCACATCTAACCTTTGGCACACACAAGGGAACTTACAGCAGTTCACTATGGTGCGGCTCAAGTGCCTGCATACTATACATTAGGTGTTAACAGGCAAATTCTCTGTGCCACAGTACCCATTAAACCCGAAATAAGAAAAAGGAACAGAGAGAGAGAGTACAGGAACAGTCATACAGAGAGCATTCAGTAATAATTCCAACTAAATTTCTCGGTTTTTAATCTTCACCAGTTCAAGTACCGCAAGGATTCCAATAATGTAACGTAACTTAACAGAATGTTAAAATAAGCATGCAGATAATGATAGAATATGCATTTTAACAACACAAAGAACTAATGAAAGAATTTCACAATTTGTTACAGGCATGTCATAGGGCATAGTTACCAACGGAGTAACCGAGGCTCTCTGATTCAGGAAACCTTCGTAACTTCGAGACGAGGGAAGTAAAGAAGGTAGCACGAGCAATGTACAGCAGTTTTCCCGAGTTCTTGATGTTGAATTCCATTGCAACTACTGTTACATTTCTTCCACTTTTCACCACAGATCCATCCACCATCAATTCTGACTGTATGCATTGAAAGTATTGAAAAACAATGTAAATACCATAGCTTTGATTACAATCAGCATATAAGAACATAAAGTAGTAGAAGCCAATAGAAAACATCGAAGCAAGTCACCATAACAACATAACTTCCTTACTTCTCAACATTTAGACCCAGTTAATGCCAGTGAAGTGATGCACAAATAGTTGTACTATGATCAATGATTGATCAGATGAAATAGATGCAACTCTATTCATTCAGGCTGCAATGCATCTTTCCCATGTCCTCCAAATGGACAGACAACAGAAAATCTGGCACACCAGAATCACATAGCGAGTGAAAATTGAGGAAAACAATTCATCAACGCATGAAACTATCCTCGAAGTAAACCCCCATCCTGTTGCTAAGATGGAGGAAAATGAAAAGACAATAGAATTCCACGTATTTTAAATACTATTATCCCGTTCAAAGATTGCAATCTCAAGCAAAATCCACAAATGTTTTAAGGATAAATATAAAATTTTTATTTCATCCAAGAACATAGAACACAGCAGGAGTCCTGCTACATTACATACAAAGAAACAAAGCTTACAAAACAAGGCCAACTCCAGCAACAGATTACAGATACACACTTATCTACAAGCTAAACCCCAATTAGCAGCTAAATTATGATCAAGAGAATTGTTTATAAAGACTTGGAATTTGAATTCCTTGACTTCCTCCTCCATTTTCTCAGCAACCAAACAAGCCCATATAATAAAATACTTATAATTCGTTAGCAAACAAACATTAACAAAATAGAGCATCAACAAGTCTACATTGATGAATAATATAAGTAATGACTACGAATCAGAACTCAAAAGAAAGAGGAGGGAGAAGGTTACGGTGAAAGCGGGTTTGACGGAGATGAAGCAGGAGACACGGCCACGTCCGATAGCGTGCGACTTGATATGGTGGTGTTGATGCCAAAAATGTGTTTTGCTAAACTGGAGGCTAGGACTCAGACGTATCTGCACAGGGAGAGGAAGGTGAGCTAGGGGGTTGCCGGAGGGGGTGCCTCCGAAGATGCTCCGAAGCTTTAGTTAGAGTCAGAGCAAAAATATGTAGGGGACAGGCGCTCCATTTTTCAGTTGAGCAAAAAGTTGGGCCTTTGGAGTGCATACCTGACCCTTTTTATAGGGCTTCGGAGGCGGCATTTGGCCTAGGGCGGCAGTGATATGTTGCCCCAACTGGGTTGGGTAATGATGCCTAGGAGGCCTAGCTAGGTGGCTGGGGGCCGTCCGTTAGGGCTTTGCCTTGCTGGATTGATCTGGAGTCGTTTATGCGTTAAGGCGGTTTGACGACCTGACGTCCCAACTTGGTTGGGTAATGATGGCCTGGAGGGCGGTGGTGACGTGGAGACCCAACTGGGAACAATGATGCCCTGAAGGGTGGCCATGACCTGGAGGTAATGATGGCCTGGAGGGCGGTGGTGACGTGGAGGCCCAGCTGGGGGGCAATGATGCCCTGAAGGGCGGTCATGACCTGGAGGCCCAACTGTCCGAGCCTGGGTCTTCCGCGTGTCTTCTTGTGGCATGGGGTCAAGATGATCCACATGTCGTCTTCTTATTGGAAAGGTGTATTTTGGTAGTATCAGAGGCCCCCCACTTCCTTAAGTGCAGCACTGTGGTTAAGGAAGTAGCCTAACTGGGTTGGCATTTGTTCATCTGTGGAGATATGATGTCGGGATCAAAGATGCGCTCTAAGGCAAAAGAGAATGGGCCGAGGACTTGTGGAACGACTCATCTCCTCGGCCAAGAACAGTATGGGTCCGAGGACAAGTGGAGCAATCCATCTCCTCGGACTTTGAAGATAATGGGCCGAGGACTTGTGGAGCAATCAATCTCTTCGGTCAAGAATACCAGGGGTCCGAGGACAAGTGGAGCAATCCATCTCCTCGGACCTTGAAGATAATGGGCCGAGGACATATGGAGCAATCCATCTCATCGGACTTTGAAGATAATGGGCCGAGGACTTGTGTAGCAAACCATCTCCTCGACCAAGAAGACCAGGGGTCCGAGGACAAGTGGAGCAATCCATCTCCTCGGACCTTGAAAAGAATGGGCCGAGGACTTATGGAGCAATCCATCTCCTCGGCCAAGAATACCAGGGGTTCGAGGACAAGTGGAGCAATCCATCTACTCGGACCTTGAAGATAATGGGCCGAGGACTTGTGGAGCAATCCATCTCCTCGGCCAAGAATACCAGGGGTTCGAGGACAAGTGGAGCAATCCATCTCCTCGGACCTTGAAGATAATGGGCTGAGGACTTGTGAAGCAATCCATCTCCTCGGTCAAGAATACCAGGGGTCCGAGGACAAGTGGAGCAATCCATCACCTTGAAGCCAGTTGGCCGAGAACACTAAGAGCAATTCAAGTGTTCGGACTTGGACACATGAGTCTGAGCACAAGTGGAGCAATTCATCTGCTCGGACCTTGGGTGTGCGCAACTTTTTTTGGTCGTGCGCACTGGACCTTAGACAGTGTGCAATAGTGTGCACTACTGCTCGGCCCTGTCCGAGGAGGTGCGCACAGATGCCTCTGCTCAGCCATAGGTGTGCACAGCCTCAATTGGCCATGCGCGCTGATGCGCACTTGACCTTAGACAGTGTGCAATAGTGTGCACTACTGCTCGACCCTGTCCGAGAAGGTGCGCACATATGCCTCTGCTTGGCCATGGGTGTGTGCAGCCTTGATTGGCCGTGCGCACTGATGCGCACTGGACCTTAGACAGTGTGCAATAATGTGCACTACTGGTCGGTCCTGTCCGAGAAGGTGCGTACATATGCCTCTGCTCGGCCATGGGTGTGCGCAGCCTTGATTGGCCGTGCGCACTGATGCGCACTGGACCTTAGACAGTGTACAATAGTGTGCACTACTGCTCGGCCCTTTCCGAGAAGGTGCGCACATATGCCTCTGCTCGGCCACGGGTGTGCGCAGCCTTGATTGGCCGTGCGCACTGATGTGCACTGGACCTTAGACAGTGTGCAATAGTGTGCACTACTGCTCGGCCCTGTCCGAGAAGGTGCGCACATAAGCCTTTGCTCAGCCATGGGTGTGCGTAGCCTCGATTGGCCGTGTGCACTGATGTGCACTGAACCCTAGACAGTGTGCACTACTGCTCGGCCCTGTCCGAGGAGGTGCACACATATGCCTCTGCTCGGCCATTCGTGTGCGTAGCCTCGATTGGCCGTGCGCACTGATGCGCACTGGACCTTAGACAGTGTGCAATAGTGTGCACTACTGCTCGGCCCTGTCCGAGGAGGTGCGCACATATGCCTCTGCTCGGCCATGGGTGTGCGCAGCCTCGATTGGTCATGCGCACTGGACCTTAGACAGTGTGCAATAGTGTGCACTACTGCTCGGCCTTGTCTGAGAAGGTGCGCACATAAGCCTTTGCTCGGCCATGGGTGTGCGCAGCCTCGATAGGCTGTGTGCACTGATGTGCACTGGACCTTAGACAGTGTGCAATAGTGTGCACTGCTGCTCGGCCCTGTCTGAGAAGGTGCGCACATAAGCCTTTGCTCGGCCATGGGTGTGCGCAGCCTCGATTGGCCGTGTGTACTGATGCGCACTGGACCTTAGACAGTGTACAATAGTGTGCACTACTGTTCGACCTTGTCCGAGGAGGTGCGCACAGATGCCTCTGCTCAGCCATAGGTGTGCGCAGCCTCGATTGGCCGTGCGCGCTGATGCACACTGGACCTTAGACAGTGTGCAATAGTGTGCACTACTGCTCGGCCCTGTCCGAGAAGGTGCGCACATATGCCTCTGCTCGGCCATGGGTGTGCGCAGCCTTGATTGGCCGTGCGCACTGATGCGCACTGGACCTTAGACAATGTGCAATAGTGTGCACTACTGCTCGGCCCTGTCCGAGGAGGTGCGCACATATGCCTCTGCTCGGCCATGGGTGTGCGCAGCCTCGATTGGCCGTGCGCACTGATGCGCACTGGACCTTAGACAGAGTGCAATAGTGTGCACTACTGGTCGGTTCTGTCCGAGAAGGTGCGCACATATGCCTCTGTTCGGCCATGGGTGTGCGCAGCCTTGATTGGCCGTGCGCACTGATGCGCACTGGACCTTAGACAGTGTGCAATAGTGTGCACTACTGCTCGGCCCTGTCCGAGGAGGTGCGCACATATGCCTCTGCTCGGCCATGGGTGTGCGCAGCCTCGATTGGCCGTGTGCACTGGACCTTAGACAGTGTGCAATAGTGTGCACTACTGGTCGGTCCTGTCCGAGAAGGTGCGCACATATGCCTCTGCTCGGCCATGGGTGTGCGCAGCCTTGATTGGCCGTGCGCGCTGATGCGCACTGGACCTTAGACAGTGTGCAATAGTGTGCACTACTGCTCGGCTCTGTTCGAGAAGGTGCGCACATATGCCTCTGCTCGGCCATGGGTGTGCGCAGCCTTGATTGGCCGTGCGCACTGGACCTTAAACAGTGTGTCATAGTGTGCACTACTGCTTGGCCCTGTCCGAGAAGGTGCGCACATAAGCCTTTGCTCGGCCATGGGTGTGCGCAGCCTTGATTGGCCGTGTGCACTGATGCGCACTGGACCTTAGACAGTGCAATTGTGTGCACTACTGCTCAGCCCTGTCCGAGAAGGTGCGCACATATGCCTCTGCTCGGCCATGGGTGTGCGTAGCCTTGATTGGCCGTGCGCACTGGACCTTAGACAGTGCAATAGTGTGCACTACTGCTCGGCCCTGTCCGAGAAGGTGCGCACATAAGCCTTTGCTTAGCCATGGGTGTGCGCAGCCTCGATTGGCCGTGTGCACTGATGCGCACTGGACCTTAGACAGTGTGCAATAGTATGCACTACTGCTCGGCCTTGTGCGCTAGGCGATAGCTCGGACAGGGGCGGGCGCACTATGGTGTTCGGCCATGTGCACTATACGATAGCTGGGACAGGGGCGTGCGCACTACGGTGCTCGGCCGTGTGCGCTATGCAATAGCTGGGACAGGGGAATGCGCACTACGGTGCTCGGCCGTGTGCGCTATGCAATAGCTCGGACAGGGGCGTGCGCACTACGGTGCTCTGCCGTGTGCGCTATGCGATAGCTGGGGCAGGGGCGTGCGCACTACGGCTGCGGGACTTGACCCAAACCGATGGGTGTGATTGCTGGCCCCTACTGCTCTTTAACCCGCATCCTTGGCTGTGGATTTGGGCGGCATGACAACAGATGAGTTCTTTAAACTTCTTCGCTGTTACTGCCAGCGAGAGATGGTGGTTTCCCACGGACGGTGCCAATCTGTTGATGCCAAAAATGTGTTTTGCTAAGCTGGAGGCTAGGACTCAGACGTATCTGCACAGGGAGAGGAAGGTGAGCTAGGGGGTCGCCGGAGGGGGTGCCTCCGAAGATGCTCCGAAGCTTTAGTTAGAGTCAGAGCAAAAATATGTAGGGGACGAGCGCTCCATTTTTCAGTTGAGCAAAAAGTTGGGCCTTTGGAGTGCATACCTGACCCTTTTTATAGGGCTTCGGAGGCGGCATTTGGCCTAGGGCGGCAGTGATATGTTGCCCCAACTGGGTTGGGTAATGATGCCTAGGAGGCCCAGCTAGGTGGTTGGGGGCCGTCCGTTAGGGCTTTGCCTTGCTGGATTGATCTGGAGTCGTTTATGCGTTAAGGCGGTTTGACGACCTGACGTCCCAACTTGGTTGGGTAATGATGGCCTGGAGGGCGGTAGTGACGTGGAGACCCAACTGGGGGCAATGATGCCCTGAAGGGTGGCCATGACGTGGAGGTAATGATGGCCTGGAGGGTGGTGGTGACATGGAGGCCCAGCTGGGGGGCAATGATGCCCTGAAGGGCGGTCATGACCTGGAGGCCCAACTGTCCGAGCCTGGGTCTTCTGCGTGTCTTCTTGTGGCCTGGGGTTAAGATGATCTACGTGTCGTCTTCTTATTGAAAAAGTGTATTTTGGCAGTATCAGGTGGCACACAAGATCGGAGTAGAAGTCCTTAGAAGCGAAGTTGTTTACAGTAGATTTCCTATGCGCTTTAAGAAACCTACGACTTTAATCTCATATCGTGGATTTATGTCTTTAGAGACTGTAACTGTAGAAGAAATCTCTTCTGGGAGGGGAGTAGTTGAGGGTTGCGCCATTTTCACTGTTTGTATCTGTGTACTGTGTCTTCATGCATTCGAGTAGAGTTTTTATAAGTTATTGAGCTATACAGTTCAGTCAAATCTTGTTGGAATCTAAAATTTAAGTTTGAATAGTTTACCAAATCAATTTTTTTAGTTTAAATTTCAAATATTTTGATAATTTAATATTTATTTATAGAAATTATAATTTAAGTTTGAGTTATAATAGTCTCAGATCTTTAATTATTATTATTTTTATGAAAATAAATGTTTTTTTTCCTTTAATAAATAAATTAACCATTAATATTGATGAATAAAAAAATTTATTTCAAAACTCGCATGCCTAATGGCTTTGAAAGTTTTTTGAGCAATTTAATACCAAAACTTAAAATTTAGTGATAATTTATAAGAAGTAAGTCGATCACTCTAAACGAACAGATTTTTTTTAATACAAAATCTGAAAATTTGAAAAAAAATCTCCCGACCATCATAAGATTTCAAGTTCCACTTCCACAAATGTATATTATTATTATCATTTATTTTATTTATGTGGATAATGTGATAAAATTGTGAGTTTATTCGTAAGTTACGTGACTGTATCATAAACTTATATTATGAACAAATTATGTATAATTGTACTTATATATCACCGGTTTAATAAAAAAAATTAAAAACTATCATTTGCGTCAAAGTTAATTGTTTTCATAATTATTTTATTAAACACAATAAATTTCAATTCTACAATTATTTTAAAAAAACTACTTTGACAAACATAAACCGAAACAACTGCTAAACCACACGGTACTGGGCTCATCCAGTTCCATAACATGTAAACAAAACATAAGATTCATTACTTTACCACTCACTTCCAAGAACTCAAAGGTGATTTCATGCCATATCACATAAATTATATTCATTAAAACCAGATCAGCAGAACCAAAATTTCACACACTAGGTGCCTGTATTGGCCATTCTTGCCTAAGCAAAGTTCCTGTTTTCTCAACCCAGCAAGTTGCTGACTTAGTAATTACAAGTAATGTACCATCAATAGGGGAATATATATATATATATATATATATATAGTAATATGTAGTGTAAGAGAATCAAAATTCCAAAACTTTCATCTCAGCTCAACCAGAAAGAAGTTTCCTGTATAATTTTTTGTTATATAATTTTCTGAACTAAAGGTTGAACTCAAGGTTGTTGGCAACATCCTTCATTGCCGAAGAGCATATCAATACTATATATATACCAAAAATGATGATCCATCTGCCAATAGGAGCAAAGAAGAGGGTAAGCGAAAAATAACAGAAGGGAAAGTGAAATGAAAAAGAGTCGATCATCTTAGAATATGCAATTACTCAAAAAGCATTACAAAATAATATTTGTATCATAATACACAATATATTACCCCTAATAACCTGCAGGATAGAATTATCAAAAGGAGGGGAAGAAGTAACTGAAGAAAAACCTCTGCAATTACTCATATCAATGATTCCCCACTTTTTTTTCTTTCTTTTTTTCCTCATATGGGCTGCAGTTCATGTTTGTCTTCTAATGTTCCTCTCTGTGCTTCTCTGTTTTCTCTAAACTATATACCTCTCCCCATATCTCACTCTTGACTCATGCATTGATTTCTGACCAGAAAGAATGTTTGCTTCCCAATTCTCATTGTTTTGACAATGCAGACCAAAATATATTAGATCAAATTATAAAATCAATAACATCTTGATAGATATCAATACCGTGTAAGTGAATCTCAGAATCCACAACTTTCAGTAAATTGACTTACAGTCTCACTTTTCGGTCCTCTTCCAACACGTTGGAACAGACAACTTCTATCGAAACACAACTTACAATCAATAGAAGTCATGTAATAATCATGACATTATCCGGTGCATAAGCAAACATGTAATCAATGTCAATGAATTCTTTTTATTAAATTAGAGAATTAAGGCAAAAGGTCACTCACCCAATTCACGTCAGCAAGTTAGAATTTGTCTCCTGGTTGAACAGCAGGAAGTTCTTTACAACAGTTTGACCAGACCTGCAAAGAGTCCTCTAGTACCCATCTTAACCACAATTGCCATCAGAATAATCATTCTTCTGTAACTGAGGTTCTAAATGTGGCATTAGACGAATCTTTCTCAGCATCAAATGCATATTCCAAGCGTCTTTCTACAGATGAACTTTCAAGCTTCTGAGACTTAAGAGGAAATAGGAAATTCTGCTTCAAATTTGACTGAACATCAACGGTCTCACATGGAAGTAGATGTAGCATCTGGTGGTTATTGTTGAAGAAATCCAATTTTTCTTCTGATGAACAGACATTTCCATGTCGTATTGGTGTAGGAGAACTTCTTTTTCTTATAATAGATGGTGTGTTCTTATAAGTGCTTGCTGCGATTCTTAGTATAGATTCAGGACTTCTACAGATGATAGGTACCCCTTCATTATGGCTTGGTGGAGTTGCAGGAACCTCGAAAGAAACTGGACTGGATGCTCTCTGGATAAAGCAATCTTTAGCTGGAAATCTCCCACCTTTCCTATTACAACCAGGAACATAGGAGGAATTATTATAAGGAGACCAATTTCCAGCAAGTGTTCTTGAAGGCAAGAAATGGATAAGATTTCCAGGATCCTGCATTCTTTCGTATAGATGTGGAAAATTCACACGATAACCAAAATAAGTACTCTTATTATAGAATAAACCGTGCTGATTGGGGGCGACATGATTTGATTCTGCAGATGTGTGAGCACTATTAACACCTTCTCTGCCATTGTCATTGCTCAGACCTCTCTTATCAAATAAGGTTTTGGTCTGTGCTTTGACTGCATCGTTTGCCTCATTTCTCGAGGACCAATAATTTTCTTCATGTGAAATTGTTGATAAATGGCTCTCACTTCGATCAGCATTTCCAAGAGTCAAATCCAGTGAACAACAATTCATACTTCTCTTGAACTTGATATCCTGGACAATATTTTGTTCGAGAAGCTCGAACTTCCTGCTTTCAGCTTTTACACCATGACTGCATAGGTCAGAACCACAAACTGAAAGCAATTCTGCTTTCTTCCTCACTGAGCAGTTCCAGTGATTCTTTATTGCATTTTCAGTCCTGTTAATTCCCAACAAAAATAAGAAAGGAAACAAATTCCACATATAAAAAAAAACAAAACATCTTCAATTGAATTCTTCAAGATATCTTTTCTTACTAAATGAGCCGCATAGCAACCCTGATCATATTAAACCACACACCGATAATTAATCATTTAGAAAAAATTAAGACAGGCTAACCCAAAATGAGCTGCATAGCAAAAGGAACTTGAGAAAACCTCTTTGTTTTAAGGAAAATATTTTACCAGCTTTAATTCTTGTCATGCTGTGCAGGAAAAAAGCGAAAACTCTCTCATATAAATACTATTTACCCATGTATTACTTTCTAATCATTTTCCTATTTTAGAAATCATGAATTCATACCTTCCGGGAAGAAACTTTGTTATCTCAGCCCATTTGTTGCCATGTTCCTGATGGGTCTTAATAAGAATCAATTCCTCCTCTTTGGTCCATGCAGTTCTTTTAATTTCTGGATTTAAGTGGTTGTGCCACCTGAACAAATCAATATCTAACGTAAGATTTTATTAATATTTTTTTCCCAATTAGGAGGGAAGCAAAAAGGCTCAACTAGAAGGGCAGCAACATCTAATTAAAAAAAGTGAAACTAAAACAGTAACTTAATGCAGAAACATAGTTAAAGCCGAAATCAATGGAGAAAGTAAACTCAAAGACTTATAAATAACAAACCTTTCTCGGCATTGCTTGCCTATGCGGCCAGGCAATTGTTTTGCTATTTTAGACCATTTCTTATTACCTTGCTTCCCAACTAGCTCAATGATAAGGTTATCTTCCTGATAATCCAGACAACAAAAGAAATTAATCAAATTCATTGATTATAAACTTGATCACAGGCTACTCCCAAGATAGAAAGAAGCACTATGATTTGATCTCCACCTCCCTGCTCCAGGGTCCTTTAACAAGATCTGGATTTAGAACCTTCTGCCAGCGATGCAGGCATTGAACGTCTGTTCTATCAGGAACACATTCAGCTGCAAAAACAACCATAATAGGAAACATCAGAGAGAGAGAAGACAAAAACCAGAAGTAACATAAGATTTAAGACAGCAAGAGAAAAGAGTCATGTCATATCCTGATACATACAGATCTTTTTCCAGTTTTTGCCACTGTACTTTTTGACAGCAAAAATCAAAATATCATCCTGTTAATAGAGAAGGATAAGATAAGCATTAGTTTCAAGTTCTTTATGCCAACAATAACATGGATTCCCCACACAAAATAAATAGGTACTTGTCAACTTTCTTTCCATTTTTATTCACCTTATCATGGTAAAAGACAAATGTGAGAGGAAATAAAAAGGGAAAGGAAAGAAAAATGAGATAAAAAAGAAAATATTGATATTTCTATCATGTGTTTAGCAGAGAGGATGGAAAAGTGAAAAGAAAGAAGAAACTGTAAAAAAATAATAATAATAATAGCTTAATTTTAGCTTCCACTCCCAATCATCTCAAATTGAGAGGATTGTAATTTGTTTATTTGGGAAAAAAACATCAATCATCCTACATTCTTTCCTCTCACTTTTCTTTTCTAACAAAAGATAGAAAAGTGCTCTCCTTCCTCTCCCTCTTCTTTCCTCACAAATCATAGCCCGTAAAGTCTTTATCTAAAAGAACTAGCAAAAAATGCATAGTTATGATTACATAGACTTGGATGTATATAGATACAAATTATGCAGAACAAACTACAGTTCACACAGTGGAAGCTACTACAAAATTAATAGTTCAACACTTAACTATATAAATAAATTAGAAAAAGAAAAAAGGAAAACTGCACAGCATAAATACTAACCTCCTTCTCTGTCCACCCTCCCTTGGTTGATCTTCTAGTAGGACCAGTCATCCTCCTAAAAAAACACTAAAGCTAAAATTATCACAAAATCTGTGACTAACAGATAAGTTCACGCGCACATTCAAAATTTTCTTAAAGAAACAAATATGGTAATGCATAATTGAATCATAAACAATAATGACACAATTTTATGGCTCTGTTCTGTTGCGGAGGGAACATAAGGAATCAATAAGTGAATCAAAACTTGTTATTTGGACATAATATTCACCTTATTGATCCTAATACAGCAATTTTGCTTAATTGAGTTGATTTCCTCACTATTTCAAACTAAAAACAAAAACAAAAACACAAAACCCAACATTCAAATTTTGTTTTCTTTCTTTTTCTTTGTGTACTATAATCCCAAATTTTTTGACAAACAAATGAATTCCATTACTAAATCTACAGAATACCTCAACAACAAGGAATAAAAAGAGAGAAACAAGAAACAAACCCGTGAACAGAGGCTGGCTTTGATGCAACATTGTCGCAGCTGCTATCAGAGACAGAGGGACTACAAACAACTAAACCCTCGCTTTTCGTTTCAACATTAGTCTCCTTAACATCTCCCATGATCTATCCACCCAAAATCACCACATTAAATTCAGAAAATTAAACCCAATTAAAAGTTATTTTAAAAACAAAAATACCCACAAAGAAAATACTTCTCAATCTCCAGAAGCTTTTAATGCAAAAACTCGATCCCTAATCCCCAAGTCACATCTTTTAAAATAAATCCCAAAAATTAAGTGAAAAAGGGATCAAAAGATTGTAGATTTAAGTCCAATAATACTATGTAACGGTCGAACAGGAAACATGTACTTATATGGTATTGTTAGTATAGAAAACAAACGATCAAAGCAAAAACAACGGAAACGTTACTGTTTTTGATTGGAATCAGCCTCAAAAGAGTTGCCTTAGTTTCTTAAAACGTTTTCTTTTAGTTGAAAAAAACACTGTAACGGCTAAAACAAGAAGGTGCAAAAAAATAGAAACAAAAAAACAAAATAGAGTTTTGATTATATATATAATACTACTGATTAAGATAAGCAGGTCAAGTTCAATATTTTGAGAAGACTACGAGACGGGTGTAGTGAAAACTGTGAAGATTAGGTTTTGCAGAGCGAGAGAGAAGGAGAGAACGAGAGAGAGTTTCGCGGGAAGAGAGAGAGTACCAGGGAAGAGTCCAAACGGAAGTATGATTTGTTTTTTTGTTCGCACTTTCCCTTTTAAAGCGGCATACGTTAAAAAGGAAAACAGCGCGACTTATGTCACGGGTCGGGTTGGTCAGTTCGGGTATTAACTGCGCCCAATCTTAACTGGCTTAAGAGCCCAATGCTAATTGCTAACCTTGAGCTTTTTTTTAATTTCTTTTTTCTGATATCTTTCTATTTATTTTTTTTATAAAATTAAAAATTAAAAATCAAATAATCTTATAATTAAAAATTTACCAAGGTTGGATGTATGAATGCTAACCAACTAAGCTGGTAAAATCATTTGTTCGATAAATGATAATATCAATTACGACTAAAAAAAAATCGTCTTAGAAATTTGACCATTTATTCAATTTTAAGCAATATTTTATTTATAGTTTCAAAATTTTTGAATTTCACCATTGCCATCACATTTTCATCAAGAACTTAACGTTCAATCAAGACTCTGAAAGTTTTATTAAAAAAACAAATTTACGTAGATCATATGATTTGTAGTTTTAATGTAGACTATGTACGTTTAGCTGTGAAATTTTTTTAATTAAAAATCCAAATTAATCAGGTTGGTATCTATTTTAGTTACATAGATAGTTGATCTCATAATTTCATCAAGTACTTGACGGAAAATTGTGAAGATGGTGATGAAATTGAAATAATTTAAAATCATAAAATAAAATATTGATTAAGTCGAAAAGTAACATTTAGCCAATAACTTAATATTGTCTAATAAAAAATTAATATTTAATATGTTCACAGTTCATACTATAAATTTAAAGATAAGAGAAAAGAAAGAGTTATTTCTTTGGTAACGTTTATGAAATAATTTATATTTCTTGTAAGCAGATGCTAAATTAAACACCAAAAAAGCAGTTTTCGAAATGGTTTATGTTTCTAAATTAAATATTGAATTTGTTTCAGAAATATTATTTTCACTTAGTTTTTAAAAAATACTAAACAATTTGTAGCTTTTATTATTATTTTACTATAAACTGCTTAAGAAACAATAAAAAAAAAAATCATAAACTAGTTCTATTGTTAAGTTAAACCCACAAATTTATACACGAGTATTTGTTTGTTTAAAGAAGAAAAAGGATGAATGCTTGGTGCTTCAATTTATACAGCAAAAGCCAATATCCACAACCAAAGCCCAGAACGCCTAGCTCAGTTGATTGAGGTGACTTGTATTGTATAATGCTTGCATGTGTCAGCTCATGATGACACACAGATGCCAAATTGAGTCTGGCTAGTTTCATCACCGCTAATAGCTGACCTTACTTCCCTGCCAGTATGTAGAGCAGAGATTGCACTGCTTGCGTCAACATTCAAAATGGACATTCACTCGTTGAGGAGATCCTCTACTAATCGTTGTCAAGTATCCTTTTTCAGCTAAATGTTTGCTGGGTAGAGTTTGCTTCTGTTGTCAAAACAGTATAAACTATACAAGCATTACTTTTTAGATCTATTTTGTTTTTATGAATAAAAAACTGAAAACTTTTTTAAAAATTTTGATTAAAAATCAAAATCAAAACTGAGTTTTGTAATTTTTAATTCAAAAATCAATCTCAGCGAGATGAGACGTAAGCTTTAAAATCTTGGGACGTATGCATTTAGGAACGTATGGCCGTTTCAAAAAATTAGTAATTAATTAATTGAAATATAAAAAATTTATAATAAAATTTAAATAAAATTTAATTAATTAATTATAAAAAAAGTTAATACTTTCAGACCAAAAAAATTAATATTAAATCGAAATAAACATTTTTTTTTTGTAATAAATCATCAAAATAACATTGTTTTGATACCCTACAACTTTTTATAGAAAAATCGAACAAAACATACGCCTCAAACATCCATACTAAAAAAACATAAGTTTCAGAGTGAGACATATGCCCCCAATAAAACGTAGATCTTTGGGGAAACACGTTTTTTTAAAAACCTTGTGACGTTTTGGTGTAACTCTAATCTTGGAGGAGGCTAAAAAAATCCTAACTCTGGCTTTTAAAACACTGAAATGATCAAAGCTAAAGTTTTAAGCAGTAAAATAAACAACATAGGATAAATTAAAATCACCAATTTTCTAATGTCTTTTTTTTACCAAAAAATTATATTGGTGTTGAAGATAAGCATATAACATGGAAAAGCAATGCTAGCTAAGTAACAATCACAATTCACACGATTGACACTATAAGGCACGTGGGAACCTTTGTTCATGGAAGGAAGCCTCCCGCCATGCAGGGTCGTCAAGGATGAGGAATACCGTGGAGAGATTAGAGTCGGCCTAATTTTCACTCCCAAGGTATTATTTCTTGTTAATGTTCATTGTTTATTCTATTTTTGATGAGCCATTGCTGGTATCCTGCAAGAGGGTTTTTAATTTGTGCTTGTTTTGTTTGATACTTGTATATGTTTGGGGAGTTTGCGTTTGCAAATACAAGTTTCTATTCTAAAAGAAAAAAGCAATTTTTTGATACTAAGGGGTTTTTTTTTTTCTCAGGCACGTTTTATAATCATCTCAAACTGAAAAAATTGAATAGTAAAAAGTTAAATAAGTTTTTTAATCTTTTACTTATTTTCTTTTATTTTTAATCATTTTTATGAAACACTAAAAGATTATTATTTTCTTCCTTTCTTCTCATTTTTTTTTCATTCTCCTTTTAATCACAGCCTTAGGGTTAGCTTATGAGAAAAAGAAAATTTAGAATGTTGCATTTTTCCATGCATCATAATTTCAGCAATTTTAGACTTTTATTAAGGATGCTTCAGATTGCTAAGGAAAGAAGAAAAACTCATATTTGAGCCAACTTATAAGGCAAAAAGAGTGCCGGATCCGATGCCATTACATTTTCTTACTATACATTTTGTGATAATTTTGATTATGTTCGACAGTATTTTGAAACTTTAGAAAAGTTTTACATTTGATAGTTTTACAATATTAACACCAAATGTAAGCACTACACCACCAAATATAACTTGAATTGTCACTGATGTAATAAAGATTACTACCAAATGTGTTATTTTTTCCATGTCATAGAAAAACATTAAAGACACTATGTATTCCCCTAGCAAAAGGGTACCCAGAATATGTATTTTTGGATTATAAAAATTTCAGCAATTTTTATAGTTGCATTTTTTCAGAGCCTTATGCTCAATATCTACATTTCTTGTGGCAGGGAGGCAGTAATCATTGATGCAGTCAATAAAGTCACCTTCCAGTAATCTGATGACACGTGGAACGATACTCCTTTTATGAACGAGTGACACATGGCCAAATCCATAAGCCACCTCCCAATAGCCCATTGACACAAGAAACAATTCATCTCCAGTGATCGAAAGAAACATAGACGAGCAGTTGACACAACCATCGTCACTCGCAGACTCCCCATGCAAAAATGTAAGCATGATTACGGGAATTGAAACGTCTCTGAACACGCGACAAAAGTCTTTCACCAGAAGGGCGAGATCTCAAGCATCACATCATTCCGGGCATGTGACCAGCTTGCCTCAAGAACACTATAAAAAGCCTAAGGTATGTGAATTCAATATTATCTCTAATCTCAAACTCATTACTGAAACATTTGTATCACAACTCCATATTCTCAGTATCTTGTCCTAACAAAGGCATCAGAGAGTCTTCGGAGGCACTACCCCCTTTCCTCTGGTGACCCTTTAGTTTACCTCTCGTTATTCATGCAGGATGTCAGACGTGGAACTTCCAGCTCAGTAGTAGGTTTTCGGAAACAACAGATTGGTGCTTTCCGTGGGAAAAAAATCAATCTCTTGATAAACAGTAAAAGCGAAGAAGCTTAAAGAACTCATATGTTGCCATGCCACCTAGAAATGCCGCCAAAAAGACTAGCAAGGGAGTCATCGGGGCTAACTCCGCACCAATACAAAGCCACACCCACAACCAACAGTCTGATTCAAGGTTCTCCATATCTGAACTGTTGGTATTTGTCAAAGGATTAAACAGGATTGAAGAAGCTTCATCATCAGGTCAAGCTGTGAGCCGCGGCCCAAGTGGTGTGCGTCGCGACCACCAGCAAAGAAGAAGACCTGGAGGAGGTGTGTGCCGCGGCGCCCATAAAGGATGAAAAGGGTGCCCTGGTCTGCGTCGCGGCCCAGCCTATCCAAGCCTCAGCACGAAGCTCCAAGCCTTAGCACGCCCTGTTCCAAGCCTCAGCACGAGGCACACCTGATGCTTATGTTTCAGCATTTCAAATGGTGCGTAAGGCATGATCAAAATGCACAGGATCACTTAGGATTGATGAAAAGCTATGGTTGATTGGTCCTCAAGATCTAAGGGTGAAAATTGACCTTCAAGATTGGTCAAGAAGTTGGTGCACTATATAAAGGGTCACCTAGCTTCAATCAAACATAACTTGTGATGAGAATGACATGTGAGTGTGTGTGAAATAGAATACATGGATTGTGTGAGAGTGCAAAGACACTAAACACATGAGAGATCTCATTGGAGAGGCTGGTTGTTTAGAGAGAGAGAGTAGTATAGATTGGGGATTCAAGGGAACTCAAGACCTTATCACTTTCTTTTCTCTTCTTTCGTTCTTCAAGAATGGTGTTAAGATCAAGATTAGATCGTGTTCTTGAAGAGGAGTTGCTGTAATTGTAAAGAACTTATTGATTAGTGCAGAGGGCTCGGAGGAGCTCACGGGGATGTAGGCACATTGCCGAACCTCGATAATAATTGCTTGTGTTCTTTCTTGCTTTGATTGGTTGCTGTATTTGTTTGTACATGTCCTTGTGGACTTGAGTGTTTGGAAGATCATCTCCTGGACATCTTGAGAGTGGTTTCCCAACACGAACGCATGACCCCTGATTCGGACCGATGGGCTCCCCTAAGAGAACAATTCCCTCGTCACTCAGGGACGGATTCCCCTGACTTCAGAAGGGCGGCCGCGTAGCATCCCACTGTTTTGATAACTCAAGTCCAGTTCCAAGAGGCAAAAATGGTGTTAGATCTGATACTGTTACATTTTTTATGATACATTTTGTGATAATTTTGGTTATATTTGACAGTATTTTGGAACTTTAGAAAAGTTTTACATTTGATGGTATTACAATATTAACACCAAATGTAAGCACTATACCACCAAATGTAACTTGAATTATCACTAATGTAATCAAGATAACTACCAAATGTGTTTTTTTTTCGATGTCATAGAAAATGTTAAAGACACTACGTATTCCCCTAGCAAAAGGGTACCTAAAATATGTATTTTTGGATTATAAAAATGTCAGTAATTTTTAGACTTACATTTTTTCAGAGCCCCATGCTCAATATCTACATTCCTTGTCGCAGAGCGGCAGTGATCATCAAGGATTCTGTTGTTAGGAGGAGAGCTATTTTGTGCTTCGAAAGAGTCTTCAATTTTATAGCTAATCATTTTTACAGTGAGACTGAACAATGGCAATAAAACCATCGGAGAGTCCCGTTCTGGTTTTGTTGTTCAATTGCATTGTTAGCTTCATTTCTTTCTTTTGCCCCTTCTTTTGTGAAGACAATTGTATTTGGTCTACTTATAACTTGGATTCTAAACAAATTCTTATACCAAGAGGAAAAGGATTGAAACTTAACCGGTGAGCTCACAATTGTTTTTTTTAACCAACGTAGGATGGGATTGGTGGGCTCACAATGTTTTAGACATACTTATATTGGTACTATTTGGCTTAGCACTAATTTCGATTTATAATTTATAAAGTGAGTTTTTTAAAATAATTTAATAAATCAGCAGTGGAGTAAAAACTTTTTAATATTTGATAAACAATAATGAAAGCAATTTTTCTGCTTTAAATTCATTTTTTAAAATTTATTTTCAGTTTTTGATTTTTTTTAATAATATCATTTTTTTATGAATGCTTAATCCAAAAAAAATCATAGTTTCTTTCTTAAACCCTGCCAAATGATAATTTTTATTATTTAAAAATAAAAGAGTGTTTTAAAAATTAGGTCAAACAGTACCTTACTGCAAAGCTGTCGGGCTTAAATCATAAAATTTAGCTCAAATAATCAAAGACCGTAATCAAATAAACAACCCATTCTCTTAACAATAATAATTGGCGTATATCTAAAACGTTCACCAATTCTCTAACAATAATAATAACCTAAGCTGTTATTATTACCATTGGCTCAATCTACAATCAACTTTTGAGTTCAGACTAGCTTTCATACTATTAACTTAAAACACCCTCAACGTAACCCCATTCTTGATCCGCAATCAGATAGCATCAATAGCTGGAAAGGTCTTCACCTCATGGCATGGAACACCATAACCACAAGAAATCTTCATCCGCAATCAGATAGCGAATTAAATGTCAAACCATTGTTACTAATCCTCTAGGGAGGAAATCAAAATTTATTAACTATCCGCTAACAATTGTAAAATTTAAAACCAACCATCAAAAGTACCAAACAGCAGGAAATATGCAAAAGTCTATCTTCGCCAATACAATCTAGAAACCGTTTTATCATGACTATGTCCATTGTCAAGGACCAAAAGTACTTGGTGGGAGGTTTGGCAAACCACTACCCGATTATTAGAATATTATGAAAATTACAAAGAAAAAGGGGAAGACATACACCAAAGCCCCTAAAGAAAAACAGATCCTAAAGAGGATACATGTAGCAAACAACAAGCCCCAACTATGGTGGCCGATAATTAAGCATATTACCATGAGCAACAATTCACTTTTTCTCTTCTTCCTCTTCAAACGGAAGCATTTCAATATTTTCAATAGGAGGAAGGCAATCAAAGATTTCAGGAAAATCCGATTCCTCATCAAAAAAACTTGCATACATGTTACAGCTGCTCTCACCTGCAGCGGACAGAGATGTTGCAACTTCATCATAACGTTTTCAAGGTTCATTGCAGGGAAATTTTGAAAACACGTGTGAACTGATTGGGAAGAGTTCATAAAGTAAGTGTAGCTCGAAAAATACATTCATAAAAATTAGAAAACAAGAAATAGTGCTTGAAAGAAACTAAGGAAATAATCAAGCAGGGTTTGTACTTTGTAAAGGGGTGGGGAGAAATGAAGTTCAGAACTTTACTCTGTTTGTAAGCAGACATCTCAGAACTCGGGCCCGGTAATTCAAAAGCAGACATCTCAGAACTCGGGCCTGGTAATTCAAAAGCAGACATCTCAGAACTCGGGCCCAGTAATTCAAAGGCAGACATCTTAGAACTCGGGCCTGGTAATTCAAAAGCAGACATCTCAGAACTCGGGCCTGGTAATTTAACTTTCTTCTTCGGTCTGCAGCAAGTAAAGGACTACAAGAAAGAGTGTAAATGTAGAAGTTAAAGAATAGACAAAAAACAAAATTTAATTATCATGCACGAAATCCATCTGGCGTACAGAGAGCAATGCCTAGGCATAAAGTAGAGAATAACAATGAATTTGAAACAAATCAAATGCAAACCCAAAAATCAAGATCTGAAAGACTGGAAATGAAGAGTCTGAATTGCCTCTCAGGGAAATCCAAAACAAAATATTATAAAATCAACTGCCTTCTTCATGAAAATTGACAGAGACAAAACCCAGCCCCTCAAAATATGTTTATTGATTTGGTTTCCTTCAAATCGTTCAAGAAGACGACCTATCTACCTCGTTGGTTACCCCAAAGCCTAACAGCTATGAAGGAGCAAAAGAGATGTCCCCTTCAAGGTCCATTATAATACAAACCAACTTTCAGGAAGGGGCAGGCTATAGGGATAAAGAACTCGCAGTTCTTTCAGACATTGTCCAAGGAACTTCTACTTAACAGAGGATAACTTCGGAAAGATTCAACAGACACCAGATATGATCTATAACTGATCACTTCCAATAAATCACACTCCTACAGAGCAAATAAAAAAGTGAAAAGCGCAGTTTTCTGTCACACTTGAAACAGTGCTTATGACTATCAAACTCTGATACCCAAAGGAAGGCTGGTCATGGGAAGAATACCTTTAAAGAGGAGACAACTAGTACTAGCCAAACTGCCAAACCAAAAAGATAAAATTTAAGCTCACCGCATCACAGCAATGAAAGAAAAATGAAAACCTCAACCAATGAATTGACCTCAGGTACAGGGAAAAAAAAGATAGGGGAAGACAGCCTTGTTCAGCTTCCTTTCAAGCAAGCTTCCAAGTTAAACTTTTTCGGGCCATCCTTTGTAAACTAGGGTTCTAACCTTGGAGGAGCTATAGATGACCAAGTCATCCTGGCAATGGGCGAGGCGATTATAGTGTTTGGTGCAACAAGCAAACGAGAGGAAAAAAGAGGCTTTGGCACCAAATTTTTTCAAATAAACTCGAGGCAAACTAACCCTGCTCAAGACAATGATCAATAAATGAAGAGAACTGATGAAACATGTTACAAAATTATCAACGGGTTGAAATAATTATTCAGAAAATAAGCTTAATATTCTGACCACTCCATCCATTTGGCATTTTCCAGACCAAGTCTTGGGGGGACTGTCCAAATGTTATGAAGACAAATCCAATCGAAGAGAAAGCTACATGATATCATTATTTCATAGTGCCTTCGCTACCTCTTTGAACAACAGATTTGAACTGAAAGAAAAACCACTTTAAAGCTGTGTTCTGCCCAAAGTAGTTTATACTTCACAGAATTGAAGAAGATCTATTCTTCTAACAAAATACCGAATTTTTAAAGTTGGAACATACTCGAAGCATGTTACATCTAACAATATTGTAATTACACTATTGTCTAGGTACATTGCCACTTAAGAGAGGCAGAAATGATCATTTGATAACCAGAACTCACAAATTCAACAAAGCCTTCAATCCAATTACTAGGTTATATCATATAAATTTTTACTTATAAAAAAATTCCATCCAATGTTTTTGCCAAGGATTCCATGCAAGTAATGCAACAAAGCAATTAAAAAAATGTAAGCAGAAACCAAAGAAGGAAACCAAACAGTTATATGAATTAAAAGACAATCCTAAACAAAATCAAACGACTTCCTGAAAACATCAAGTCACCTATTCATTTTCAATTACTTTCAATATTTATGTCCCAACGCTTGGGCATAAGCTGACAACTGATAAACAATATAACCATGAAGTATAGGAGGAAGTTCAAACTCACAGGTGAGTAGATGGAGACCTTAGCTTTGCCAGCATAATTAACATAACGCATTAGATCTTCATATTTGTAAAACTGCTGGCCAGTTTCCGGGCATAGGTAGTACTACAATAGCCAAACATTTAAAGGAACATGTAAATAAAATTGTCTTAGAAACTGTGTATTTTCATAACATTTGATTTAACCACAAGCAATACTTTCATCCTGTTAGCAAAAATTCTTGCTATACATCCTGTAAGCTAAGAAAAAGGCAAAGAGTCCAATAGGATAACATTTCATGTCAAGCACATTTAACAATGCCCACAGAAGCTCAAGCAGAAACACAACGAAATCCAAAATACCTTGGAATCCATATCACATTGCTTGATAAGAATTCCGTTTCATGAAATCAAATTAGTTACCACTGTAACAATAAAAAATCATTAATTAGTTTTTTCCCTTCATTTCTTAACTTTTTGGTATTTTGTCTATATAGCTAATGTTCTAGAAAACTCCAGGACACGTCACTTCAAAGAGACCATTTGAGGCCAAAAAGTTATGAATTGCTTTTGAAGTTCAATTCACTTACGATTTGCTAAAACATGCTATTCAACTGTTCACCTTATCCCAAGTTAGTGCAAAGGAAGCAAATAACAGGTCATGAAAGAACCAATTAATAATGATATACTCCCTTGATCCCAATCTATTGCCCATTTTGACAAAAACACAGTTTTAGAAAATCATATTTAATGCTTTAAGATTTGTGTACTACAAATTAATTTCAAGTATACCCTTCTTACTGAATAACAATCCCCATAAACTAAATGTAACTTTGATTATGAGAAAAGGACAGAATGGAAACATGGAAGTTCATTGATTTGTGACTTGGAAAAATATGAGGCACTGAAAAATGAAAATGTATTTGTCATGAGACATAGGGAATAGTAATTTCCAAATACAGAACTACCTGAACCAATTTAATTTCCTTAAATCCATGACCTCTCACCATGCAACTGATATCTACATAGAGAACCCAAACAGGACAGATAACAGCAAATACTAAAATGACACATCAAACAACTACTATTTCATATTTAGAAAAATTATTTATGACCAGAGAGCAGCCTGAAATTCAAGAGTGCTCGCCATGTAGTCCTACTCAATAAAGACAATAGGTATCTGGTGGCTAGCAATCATTTTGGCTAACTGCATTTCATTTTTCTTTTTTATCATTTGGCTGAGTCGGTAGCAGAGAATTTAATAAGCTTGGCTGCTCTCCTGCAAGAGTTTCAAGAGGGAAAAGACTAAGACTATACAAGTTAATTCAAATTCTGTAGAAATGATGCTCAAGGGATATATGTAAACTCAATGATGTGGGAGTCTACGAAACTGAATCCTACGACTCCTTTAGAAACCGCAAGGTGAATCACACAGGTCAAGCAATAGGTGTTCTGTAGACAAAGGAGAACTGTCCAACATCATAGCTTTTAGGATGGCCCGCAGACCGAGAATTCCCATTATTAGCCTAGGGTGCGCTGCTTGGTCACCCATGATATGATCAGTTAATGCAATCTACTGCTTCAAGGCATTGTAATTAGCCTCAGGTTCAGAGACTTGAATATCAGCACTGAAATCTGCAGCCTCAAAGACTCATGAAACTCTCCCATCTCCGGTGGATGGACATTATAGAACACCGTAGTCAGAATCAAACTACAACATTGACTGCCAAAACAGACGTCTGGCATCTTACTGACATTTACAAAAGCAATTTGGTAAAACTTTCTAGACAAGACAATAGATCATGCTTCTCTTTAGTTTTGCCAAAAAAAAATTAGAGCTCACTTTCACTATAAAAAACAACAGCGCTACTAACATTCGACAAGAAGATGCAGCATCCATGGCTCAGTAAAACCATAGGATCTAACAGATTAGGAACATAATCTATATAGAGGAAATCAAATCAGCCATACCAATCTAACACCAAAAACTAACATTTATTAAGCAGTTCTCAAATAAATGCAGGAAAAAAATTTGATTAAAGCGGTGCAGTATATGATTCCCATTTCCAGCACAAGAACCTATCAAGATCATAAATAGCCAGATAAATGAAGGTTAGGAGCTCAGTTACCGAAAAATTTGACCCGTCCTTCCGGCTTTTAATGACCAATTGCCAACGGTCAGGGATTGACTTTGATGAATTCTCATCTGCCATATCAGAAAATAATGCTTTCTCATCCGCCATATCAGAAAAAAAGATATTTTCCTTTGACAGAACCAAAGAAATCACTCCTAATTCTCTCAGTCAAGACGCTCCTTAGACCTAGGTTTGCAAAGAGAACAATGTATATGGGCAACTCTTAAGAAGGAAAAGATGCCTCTCAAGCCACGTGTTCCCATTATCTCCTCACGTTACAACTGGAAACCGAAAACGTGCCCGGAAAATATAGAAATTGATTTTCCTATTTTGTACCCCTCCGCCCCCTACCCCAAACCTTCTTTTAAATGTTTTAATTTCCTTTTTTTGGACAAAGATAGAAGTAAATAAAGGATAAGCAAATAGCTAACTGAACTCAGCATCATTTGCTTAGATACTAACAGGCAAACCAATAACAACTGAAAACTAATGGTCAGCAAAAACAAATGGCACCTTAGTATTTCCCCGGGCAGCTTGATTAACTTCTCCATAAACATCATTGAGAAGGGTAATCTCATCTATAATCCTTAATACGATAGACAAGACACATAACAGCTGAGAAACTGTCCAATGGGAAGATAAGACCCAAAGTAGTATCTAGTTCACACATAACTAATCAAACACTGTAATATACAAGGCTCTTTCATTAATTTCTCATTTTCATACCAGGCAATGCCGGCCCTCTTAGACATTGTGATGTCCTCTTGCAGCCTTCTTAGATTGGTATTACAGCATATGTTTTTTTTTTTTTTTTGTGGGGGGTGGGTGGGGGGGGATGAGGTGGAGAATAAATGAACTTTCATTATGGTCATCTAATTGAGTTGATATCTGCCATCAATGCAACTCATGGACCTTTTTGCTACAAGTATCAATGCAACTTTTCACATTTCTAGAGATGATAAGTTAAAGCAACAATAGCATACTCTACTTCTATAAACTATTCATTTCCAGCTCAAACATTCAGGAGCACTTACCGATTAACCACCAGTCCTCTTAATGTTTCTGGAGATCATTGAACAGAGGATATAAGAGGCCCGTTCGCAAATAAAGGACAACTCAAATTTCTGAACATACAGGTTAAGAAGTCCATCTGCCCAAATCAGTCGGAACAAGCTTCTCCATGAAGCCATTCCCATCATAAAAACCAACTTGGTTATACCTTGAAGTCATTATCCTTCCTTGGACAAAGAACAGTGAATTAAACATAAGCGAAGGGATTGAGAGATATATAACTTCATGCCAGAAATTTAGCACTAAAAGATACTACCACCAATGGATGCCTATTAATTGAAACTAGAATCCTACACACCTAATAGGAACAACAAGATGAGAGGATAACATTAACATAAACACGTATGAGATATCATGAAATAATTATCTCCATTGAACCTACCTCACCTGCCAATCTAATGACAGCTTGGCTCCATGTGGATCTCGGAAAACATGAGAGGAAATTAATTAAGAAATGATAAAGGAGGTTTTCCATAGTTAATCATCTTCCTTTTTTCCAAGGAGGGTCCATAAAAAGAAAACAAGTTCCATTTCAAAATTTTGATTGATTATGCTTCAGAGAGCTAGTACTTCCCTGCCAGAGTCAACTAAAAAGAGTGCAAATTTGTGCAAAAATATAAATGTTAAGTCTTTCATTCAAGTAATCCATTCATAAATCGCTCAGATAAGACAAAGTAATGTGCATAAAGAAAGCATCAGCCCCTTCTAAATAAAATAGCTGAGGAAATAGAATCATCTTCTTCTTTTTAGATACTTAAAGATTGTTTTAGACCATTTTCCTTGAATTGGAAAGAGTCACTTCATTGTCAACCTACAGTTGCTTCTTGCAAAATTCAGTGTATGGGCTCATCCAAGCACTATAATGCAAATAAGTAATTCCCAGTAAATTTGAGACACTACTAATAACACAAACAATCAAAAAAGAATAAAAACTGAAGACATAATACAAAAATTGTGGACAACAACTTTGTGTACATCAAAAGACTCATATCCATGCCACCAAGGCTTTGGCCTGGTGGTAAAGGTAAGATAGGGTTTAGGTAGGTCTAGGTTTCAAGTCTTGTAATTGTATTTCTTCAACGTACCAAAAAATTGACTCATATCCACAGATTTCAAATTCATGATACTCTTTATTTCATATATTAGTGCACACTGATAATCTAACCATCCCAAAATAGAAACATGCGACTAATTACATGTAAACTGCAGTAGAATATCTATAAAATTCGAATTCATATTAATGGGAATCATTTCCTCCTTTTTAATTCCAATAACTGACACAAACGCAAAATTAATAATTATAACGCCAAACTAAAACATATCTAATAAGAAACATCAAAACCCACATCTATGATTCATGCTTCTAGAAATAACAATGAAAAAAAGAAGAAGCAGAAAGTGATAGCAATAAAGTGAAACAAGAAGCAAATACTGGATGCGAAAAGCGAATAGAAATTTTAAAAATCAAGAAGCCCTAGCATAAGAAATAAGACAATGACTTCCAGTAACATGGTGACGCACTTGTATCTAATTTGTATACAAATGATTACTAAAAGTGAACCGGAAACTAGGAATTTTTTTCCTTTCGCTAAGATTTTTTGTTTATTTTTGAGGATCTAAATTATTTATGATTGTAACAAAGAAGAGTAATAAGCAGAAGAGAGCAGAAGAAACCGATTTTCGTTTCCACCGTTTCCTCGCCAACCATACGGAAGGTTGAAGAGGAATGAGAAATTGAATTAAGAAGGTACGGGGATGTTGGCTTCCACGGTGTCGTTTTCTGCTGCATGGAGATTTGGGCTGAATTGTGTCACATTTGACACCTGGTAAGCCGTCCGTGCCATCTGATAATGGGCCATTAAACGGTGAAGTTGTGGAGCCCACAAACAATAAGGATAAAAAAAAAAAGAGATAATTTTCTTTTTTCTAAGAAAAGAAGAAGATATTTGTAACAACTAATATATTTAGCGGTAAAATGATACATTTCAACGTAGAAAAAATAAAAATAAATTTATTATTTTTATTATCGAATATGAGTTTTTTTTACCATAAAATATATTGATTTATCAAAATATATAGTAATGATATATAATGTCTTACTTTTAAATGAGCCTGCGTAATATGTGTTAGGATTTTTGCTCAATTCTTCAAAAAAGAAGATTTTTAATTGGTTTGAAAAAAATTGTTTCATATTTTATAGTTGTTTATTCGGGAAATCCTATTAAATTGTTAATTGTACAAGTAATAATAGTATACTATGATATCGTTCTTTTTTCCTAATAGTATTAGAAAAATATCTCATATATAAAAGGGTTTCGGAGAAGATTTTAAGCATACTAATAATTAAATATTCATTGTAAAGTAAATTGGTTTATTACTAAAGATAGGATGAGAGTTTTACGTGCATTTGGGGTTTTGGATTGTTAAATAGAGAAAACACTTACAACTAGAGCTATGTTAAGAGTTTTTGTTGTGTTAATACTTTAGAGTGAAAGTTTGACAACTTTGCTCTTCTTAAAGTTATAGTTGAAGATAATAAAACAATAGAGTTGTTGGTGGATGTAAGTAAGAGATGTCAAACCACATTAAAAATTATTTTGTTTATTTTTTCTTTATTTTTGCTATTGTGATTGTATAGTTGTTTTGAAATGTCAGAATTCTCAACAATATGCACCATAAAATTAACAATTACTTTGTAATTAAAAGACAAATGTTTTGAAAATGGTTTCTGAAAATATTTTTTAGAACATCTAACCAAAGAAGAAATTTTTTGTTGACTCAAACTCTCACTTCGTGGGTAAACTAAATATATCAATGTGAAACATGTGAATAAATGGGATCCAATTTTATTGTACATCCAACTTGATTAAAATAATAGTTTTGTAATAAATTATTTAGGGTTCCACGCTTATTGAACATTGATATATTTATAGTATACAAATGATGCGATAGTCTTAATCTATTCAAAAATTTCTTCAAACAAACAATTTTCTGTTTAATACACTATTCTTTTGAAAACTGAAAGTTATTTTTAAAAACTTCATCCGAATAATTTTCATTGAAACGTTTTCGGTTAAGAATGACAATGAGACGAATTTAGGACAAGGAATGCATTTCTTGTAACATCTTCCTTGTGCATGTTACTCACATCTTCCTCCATCCCGCTCCCATACTCAATTTGAATTTTTTGAACCCACATCCCCTCTTTCCCTATTTACTCGTTAGAGAAGAGGAATCCCGACCTTCTACAAATTAAGATATTTCATGTAAGAATATTACCAATTTTATATATATAAAAAATCATGCTTACGTTAATTTAAACCTAACATAATGCAACATTAAAAAATGGTAATTAAGCTTTTTGATTTAGTGGTTCTCTCTAAATCTTTTATAAAGGAGACTTGGGTTTGATTTCTCTTTTTTTACCAATGTACTTAAAAAATATTATATATATATATATATATATATATGATTTCTATAATAAATATAGTTATATATAATTATCATATATGACGATATATACATAGCGAGTTGGAGGATAATTGGGATAGAGAATGCAATATAACCTCAACTAACCCGATAGAAAATTAAACCCTATCCCAACCTCCGTCTAATGTGGACAAGACCTTTCAGGTGGGACAAAAATTGTCGAGGCCATGCCACGCGGGGAATTCTTGCCATCCCAATTTTGAACTAAAATTTTCTTGCCAAAAAAATAATTTCCCCATGAAACAAATATCTCTTTGTAGTCGTTTTTAAATTAATCAATGTTTTCAAATGTTAATTTTGCCTTGAAAGCGGAAAAGAAAAGAAAAACTCATTTAAAAAAAATATTAATTATTCAATAGTTAATAGATCGAAGCTTTTGTCTTTAAAATATCAAGTTGATCAATAGTGATTCAAATTTATTATTTTTAATAAATTAAAGTTTAATATCAAGTTATTTATATAATGATTGAATGGAATTTTCATCGATTAAATTCAAGTTAAAAATAATTCAACTACAACACAGCACGTGCCGTGTGTCACACATGTTAAATTGTTCTCACTTACAACTTCGAAACAGGGGCGGACCAACTCATAGACAAGTACCTATATAAACAACATTGGAAGAACAAATTTTCTTAGATTCATTAGGAAAAAAAGATTAACGTTAGAGCAATATGAAAAAGCTAGAAATGTCTTTTTGTTTAATCTTTATGCAGATCCTCCAAATACTAGTTACCAAGACCGTCGACGGGATTAAATCTCATTTATTATTATTCACTAATTGGAAAAGTAAAAAATAGTAAACAAAACATTCCTTGTCATTTGAACGATTATGTATTGATAGAGAAATTCCTAAAAAAGAAGTGATTCTTCTAAAGCCTCGTGTTCCTAATTTATACATATATGCATTATAATGGACATCCCAAACTTGCCTTAAAAGCAAAAAAAAAATTATATTCTTCCTATATGAACTCCGTCTATTGACAATGCGAAACCTTTAAAAACAAATGTAGATGTCTTATTTTACTATTTCTTAAAAGAAAGTGATGCTTCTACCGTGTTCTTAGTCTATCCGTGCATTATAATGAGCACCCCAAACTTGCCTTAAAAGCAAGAAAATTGTTGTTCTTTTTATGTGGACAACAACACCGACAATGCGATAAAAATGTTTTGCTTTACTATTTTTTGGAAGGAAGCGAGGCTTTTTAACCCATGTGTTTTCATTCTATCCATGCGTTATAAGGCGTCCCAAACTTGCCTTTAATGCAACAAAGTTGTCTTATTCTTATGTGCAATATGAAACTTTTAAAACCAAATCTACTATTTTTTTGGAAGGAAGTGATGCATCTGAAACCATGTGCTTCTAGTTTATCCATGTGTTGCAATGAACATCCCAAACTTGCATTAAAAGCAAGAAAATTGATATTCTTCCTCTATATATGGACTCCACCCACCAATAATACGAAACCCTAGGGGTGGGTTTGAGTAAAGTTGAGTCCGGGCTTGGGGAGCTCGAGCTAGGCTGTTAAGAGAACAAACTTATTCAAGCCAAGCCTCGAGCTTAGAAAATTGAACTCAAATTGACTCACAAAGTGAAACTAAGGCTTGAACTCAGCTCGCAAGCAGCTTGAATAACTGACTCGAGCCTACTTGAGCTTGAACTTCATGTCAAACTTTTTCGAACTAAAATAAGGGTGTGTGGTACATTTGTGTATTTATATTTTCAATAATTTATGAAATAAAATAAATAATAAATAATAAATATATTTAATATTTATTAATTATATCGAGCTGACTCGTGAGCCTAACGAACAAGAGTGAAAGCAAAAGGGAGTATCCAGGCGAGTCTAGGCTAAAGCCTGAACTCAACTTTTGTGAAAAAAGATCCAGTGGATAATTTTGTAATCCCAAACCTGACTAACCCAGCCTTCCGGCCCAACATCCAAGTCTAACCTCTCAATCTCAGCCAAATCTCTGTTTTTCAATCCTTGCAAAATTGTCCTTTTCTCCTTCTCCACCTTTTTATTCTTCGTCTTCAAAATTAAAGCACAATCAAATCCCAGAGAAAAATATACCAACCTCTTTTTGAAGGTTATAATTTCTTTAGATGTCATAAAATTGTTCAAAGAATAATCATTAGTCCAACTAAATGCTTCAATGAGTTACCCAAAGTAACAAACAATTGCTTGACCCTTCTCTTTCTCACTATCATACGATTGTTTTTTTTATATATCGTCCAAAGAGCTTACCGAGAACACAATGATGCTTTTATTGTTTGTTAGGAAATATGAGTAGAGGTGAGCTAGTACTACAAAAAAGTTGAGTGATAAGCACAATAAACAATAGTGATAATTTAAACTGAAATTGATGAATAATTAAAGATCTAAAGAGCGAAAAAATATGGGACAATGATTTATAGTGGTTCAGCAATAAGTATACTTTGTTACACTAGCTTGGATTTTTGGGTACCAAGCAACCTTACAGAGAGATAACAATCTCACAGCTCTTACAGATTATAGATTAAACACTATCGGAGTAGTGCACAAAACAAGATCTTTAGCTCGCGAGTGAAACTTGAGACTGATACTTCTCTCTTGTTGAACTCCTTTCAGCAATGTCTGGTTTATAGCCTTTAGCGGAGCCTTCACACAAGACAACTTTAAAATATTCTTCTCTTAAACTTATGATGGGGATTCTTCTTAAATGTAGATCTTCTGATCTCCAATGAACACCTCGAGTCGACTGGTCTTCATTTCAGTAGACCGGATCTTCAAAATAGTCCAAAACTTATCTTCACTGTGTTAGTTTGACTCATCATCAGTCGACTAACCAGTCGATTGGTTACTCCTTTTGCAGCTTCTCTGGACTTTAACTTCAACTAAACAGGTCTTTATAAGCCAAACTTCTCTTACAGTCGACTAGACAGCTGATTGCCTTCCTAAGCAACTGACTGGGCAGCTAACTGCCTCAATAGGCAGTTAATTGCCTTACTAGACAGCTAACTGAGTAGCTAACTGCCTCACTAAGGAGATGACTACCTCACTAGGTGGTCAGCTGGTCAATCGGCCAATACTCTTATTGGTGGCTGGCCGACCGGTTCTCCTGGTCAGTTGACTAACTCTCTATTTTCTTTGCAATCCTTGTAAATTGATCTTGGATTCCGAATCTTTCTATAATATTGTATCAATGTAACACTAAACACACTGCACACTTGATAAACTTGATCAGCAATAAATGCAGGATTTGTCTACATCCAAACATATGAGGATTAAACTAAATATCCTAACATTGTTTTTTCGCTTTGCTAAATATGCACCACTTATTAATAAAATTTATACAGATACCCCTTTCTCATATATATATAAACCTACACAATAAAAAAGCTCCGTAATATATATCATCCTTAGGTTGCATTCACCATCAATAACCCAAATATAAGGGAATGAATTTGAAGAATTCCCAACATCAAGTATCCAAAGAAAAGTGTAAGTTGATGTACTATGGTCTATCCATGAGAAATCCACAATTGCTAGTTATTAATGATTCTGAAGGAGCTCAAGCTGAAAATAATATGCTACAAGTTGTTTCGTTTTCCTCTGTGAACAACTTTTTGCTTATCACATTCAGGTTGAGCCTATCCAAATCATTTACCACAAGCAATTTGGGGTTTCACATCGATAGATCAAAGTGTAGTCTTGTAAAATAATAATCGAGTATCAACATACACCATTCATGGGATACCCGACACTGGGAATTCTTCGAACTCATTGCCTGACATATGGGTCAGTGATCGTGAATGCAAAATATGTCCAACTTGACTTCCCACGGGAGATCACTCAATTATGTCTTACGAAGATTCACAACAACCTTGTGCGGTGGCTCATTGCTCAAGTTATTAGCTTTGAAATCTTATTTCTTGTTGCACAGTTTGCCTGCCAAGAGTTAATAATAACAAGAAATGGGTGACTTCAGTAACAGTTTAGCATCTCCTTGGTTGGTAATGGGTGATTTCAACAATATGTTCTCTGTGGAGGAAAAAGGAAATGGGTTGTCTGTCACAGCCTATGAAATTAAAGACCCCCTTTCATGTTGTAGGGTTACAGTCCTTAGTGATCTAAAGTTCTCTGGGAGTCTTTTTACTTGGACCAATAACCAAACTTGGTGTAAACTGGATAGAGCAATGGTGAATAACAATTGGTTACAGAGGGGTCGTCAAGCTCATGCAAGGTTTACATTGCCTGGCTGCCTTTCTGACCACTCTCATTGTACAGTTTCTCTTTTTGATAAGGAGAGAGGTGGGAAAAGGCCTTTCAAGTTCTTCAACATGTGGGCTACTCATGAGAATTTCTTGAGGACAGTTAGAGAATCATGGAGCAATAACCCAGCCAGCTACAAGATGTTCAAGCTTTGCAGAAATTTGAAATTGCTAAAAGGCCTTCTCAAATAGCTGAATGAGAAGCATTTTAGTCACATTTCTGCTAGAGCTAATGATACAGCTAATGATCTAATTAGAATGCAGCAAGAGCTACATGACAACCCCTTAGTTACTGAATTGCAAGTTAGGGTAGCAGAGCAGAAACTGAAAACATTCAAGCTTGCTGAAGCTGAAATAAGTTTTTTCTCTCAACAGGCTAAATGTAGATTTTTGTTGAACAGTGATAGAGGTTCTAAATACTTTCACGCTTTGATGAAGAGGAAAATAAGCAGGAACCATATAGCTATAGTGGAGACCCAAGATGGTCAACGGACAACTTTTGAGACTCAAGTGGCAAATGAATTTATTAAGTTCTACAAGTCTCTACTAGGCTCTTCAAACGACTGCAACCCTATTGATAGAGGGGTGATTAAAGAGGGACCCAAGGTATCTGAGGATCAATCAGCCTTCCTGATTAGAGATGTCTCTGAAGAAGAGATAAAATAAGTTGTATTTAGCATTAGGGAAGACAAGTCACCTGGCCCTGATGGGTACACTTCAACATTTTTTAAGAAATCCTAGGAGTCCATAAGTGGGGATGTGGTGGGGGCTGTACAAGAGTTCTTCACCAATGGGAAGATGCTCAAATAGCTTAACCATACCTCCCTGGCAATGATCTCTAAAACTAAGCAAGCTGCTAGAGTGGAAGAATATAGACCTATTGCTTGTTGCAATGTGGTGTATAAGATCATTTCCAAGATCATTGCATCTAGGCTATCTTCCATTATGGACAACATCATAAGTCCTGCTCAGGCTGCATTTATAAAAAACAGAAACATGGTTGAAAACATCTACCTTGTGCAAGAGCTTCTTAGGAAATATAGCAAGAAGAGAATCTCTCCTAGGTGCATGCTGAAGATTGATTTGAAAAAGGCCTATGACTCAATCAATTGGGGTTTTCTAGAAAGCATGCTCAGGGGCCTTGGTTTTCCAGCTATGTTCATGAAATGGATTATGGAGTGTGTTACTACAACAACATACTCCATTACTATAAATATGAGTCTCCATGGTTTCTTTGAAGGAAAGAGAGGGCTCAGACAGAGTGACCCACTATCTCCATTCCTGTTTGTCATATGTTTGGAATACCTCTCAGGGTTGCTTAGTAAGCTGAATGAGGACCCTGGCTATAAATTCCATCCCAGATGTGGTCAGCATAAGATAACCCACCTTGCCTTTGCTAATGACTTTATCCTTTTTGCAAGGGGGGATGTGGGGTCTGTTTGCAAGCTCATAGACTGTGTAAAGGGTTTCAGTGAATGCTCTAGGCTTCAGGCAAGTCTCCTTAAATCTAATTTATATACTACTGGGATACCTAGGGTTGATCTTCTTGACATCATCAGAATCACAGGCTTTGAAGTTGGTAGTTTTCCATTCAGATACCTGGGGGTGCCCCTGGCCTCTTCAAGATTAAATACTGTCCACTACCTGCCCCTTATTGAGAAAATCTCTTCATATATAAATGATTGGGCAGGCAACACTCTTTCGTATGCAGGAATAGTAGAATTAGTTAGATCAGTATTGCAGGGTGTTAAGTGCTTTTGGTTGGCAATTTTCCCCATCCCTGCAAATGTTTTGGGCAGAATAATCAGTATCTGCAGAGTATTCCTATGGAGTGGTAAAAATTCTGCAAAAAAAAAGGCTCTGGTTACTTGGAAAGATATATGTTTGCCAAAACTAGAACGAGGACTGGTGTTCATTGAGCTTAAAAGTTGGAACTTAGCTCTGTTATCCAAAACTCTATGGAATATCCATCTGAAAAAAGACTCTCTTTGGGTTAGATGGGTGAACTATTTCTACTTGCAAGGATCCCTCATCTGGTGTGCAAGTCCTAAACATAAGGACTTTGCCTTATGGAAGAAGCTGCTTGCAATCAAGAACAACTTGCTATCTTCAGAGGCCTCTATTCAGCAGGCAATAGACATAATGAAGCAGTGGGCAGAGCATATTCAGATCAGTATTAAGAAGGCCTATGATTTTATTATGCCTAAAGGAACAAAAACTGTATGGGCATCTGTGGTGTGGAGCAACAGCTGTACCCCCAAGTATGCTTTCATATTATGGTTAGCCTTAAAAGGTAAATTGCTTATAAAGATAAACTACTCTTCACTGATATGGACAGATTGTGCCCATTGTGTAGAGAGGCTGAAGAATCAATAAACCATTTCTTCTTCTCTTACCGGATCAGTGCAGCCATTTGGAATGACATCAAAATCTGGTTGGGTAGTAGAAGGGGCATGAACACCATCAAAAGTGCAGCAAAATGGATCCACAAGGAAGCCAGAGGGAATGACCCTTCTGCAAAGGCCAAACGTGCTGCTCTTGCCAGCACTGTTCACCACATTTGACTAGCTAGGAATGCTAGCAGTTTGATGGAAATGTGGTTCATCCAAGTAACATTGTCAGGAAAATTCAAATCCATGTCTATAGAATTGTATATGCAAACTTTCCTGATTTTAGACTAATTTTGTAAATGTTCTTCAATGTTCATATATCTTGGGTATGCCTAGTGTATTTCGTACATAATTTGATCAATATAATTACTTTTACCGATAAAAAAAAAAGAAAACTTCAACAGATCCATATACATAGCTATTGAGTCAAAATGAATGATTATTTCAGTAGTAGAAGAAAAAAACATGAACTTTATGTTCACATTTGAGAACAAAGAGTACAACAAAATGAGTTTGGAGGTAGAATGCATTCCTGGTCTCCACCATCTAAATATTTTACTGTCTTTGTCTCTATCCCCAAAGGGAAATTTTTCTTACCCCTCATTTCTGTTCCCAATAGGGATATAAATCTTCGTCCTCGCCCTATTTATTCACTGAGGATGAGGATTAACATCTAGGATCCCTGTGATCTTTATACCAACTCTAAATTTTCATAATTATCTTTATTTTTTATTTAAAAAAACTAATATATATTACAACATAATAAAAAAATAAATGATTTCATAAGTTTAATTATCATACAATATATAAACTCACCCATAACGCCCCCTCTCTCTCACACGCACACAGAGACACGCACACACACACACACATATATATCTAGTTCATAATTAAGATGGAAAATTCAATTTATGATTTCGGTCCCGAACTTGATGAGAATTAAACCCGTCCTGTCTTCACCATGCAAGGACAAGATCCCCCAAATCCACCCCAAAAAAAGGGAAAATCGTTGAGACCCCATTGAGACAAATATTTTTACCTTATTGAAAGCACAACTACAAATTCAATATTTCTAACATTCAACAGCAATATGCACGACTCAATAAAACCATATGACCAAAAAAATAGGCAATGAAATTTATGTAAATGAAATCCATAAGCTAAACCATTTATAAAAAAAGAAGAAAAACAGTACCCGCAAAAAGTATAATTTATTACACAATAGTTATCAACTTAATAAAACCAAATTGTTGGACTAAATCGTGAACAGATAAATTTCAAATAAAGTGTTAGAAACTTATTAGATTATAGCTAGAATAAGGGTTAAGTATTTAACTATCAAGCATATAGACCCATCCTTTTGATTTCCAACAATTGGATGCCAACGAACAAAAGGCTCCGGTGGACTCTCGTATGTCATATTGCAAGATATGCTTTACTTCAACCGCACTAATTCGAGAAATCTCTTTTACTTCATCTCTGCTTTGACTAAAGTTTGCGATGAGAACGAGGTATTAATAAGACAATTTATAAGAAGGATAAGATATTTTTAAAGTCATGTGTTTTTAATCTATTCATACATTACAATGGGCATCCCAAACTTTCCTTAAAAACAAAAAAATTAATATTTTTTATGTGGAGACCATTTATCTACAAAGTCAAACTTTAAAAAAGTTGTAGATGTTTATTTTATTGTTTCTCAGGCAAAAATAAAAAGTAAATAAAAAAAAATGGCATCTTTTGCTTAGAGATCTTCCATGATGATTACAAATGGGTGAAAATAAATTATATGTCAATGTCATTTCTTTATTTGAACACTGAATTTCCCAGTACTTTATGTTTTAGATTAAAGTAGGAAAAAACTGGAAAAAAAATTCTTTTCCTTTTAGTTTTATTACCAACCATTTATCCGAGGAATATAAAAAAATTAAAGAAAAACAAACAAATTTGATACCATTGCTACTTTGCTCATGATTAACTTTGCTCATGATTAACTTAAAAGATCCACTAATAGAATCCACATTTATAACATAAAATGGAAAATGACACACTTCAAGAGTGTTGAACAGTTTTATTTCTTGAATTAATCCACAATCTCGTTGGTAGGACTAGAAATAGGGGTGAACATGGGTCGGTTTGGGTCGGGTTATCCTAAAATTTCAACCCAACCCATTCATACCGGGTTGAAAAAATCTCAACCCAACCCAACCCAACCCAACCCATGAACCCATCCAACCTCAACCCAACCCAACCCAACCCATTCTAATCGGTTTGGGTCAGTTTAGGTCACCGGGTTGATATATTTTTTTTACTAAATAATTAAACCATACATATTACATAACAAAAAAAATATTCTATTAAATCCAAAACTAAATCCATTCATATTGCAAGTAAAATATGTGTGTTTGACAGCACAAAGAATATTTGATAACATAGAAAAGAGAAAAATTGTCTGATGGACTGTAATAGTTGTAGGCTATGCTAAATTTGGTTTTTTGGATTCTGCTAAGAAATTTTTTGATGACATGCAAGAGAAGGATGTTGTGCCATGGAATGCCATAATTGGAGGCTACGTTGAAGCCAAATTTGGTAAGGATGCTTTGGAATTGTTTCAAGAAATGCAAGCGAGTAATATAGAGCCTCATGAAGTGACCATGGTCAATTGCTTATCTGCATAATCACAACTTAGAGCCCTTGATGTTAGAATATGGATTCATCGTTATATTGAAAAACACAATCTTCATCTGAATGTTGTGCTAGGAACTGCTTTAGTTGTTATGAATTTAACTTACTTTAGAAAACTGTTCAATTACGAAGGAAATTTGGATTTATGGACAGTTACTAATAATATATTTTAATAACTTAGCATTTGTTGACCGTGCTAGTGTTTTCTCACTAATCAATCTAATTTTTGAACTATATTTTAATGCACTTGGAAGCGACATGAAGGCTCTTAAAATGTCACAGAGAGGCAAATTGAATGGTTCAATAATGTTTGTATGAAAGACTTCCAGCAAGTTGGTATTACTAAGCTTTATCATACATTCAACATTTCTTCCATCAACACTATGGTACATCTTTTTGGAATATAAGTTTATCTCCATACATTAATCCCGACTGGAATTGTGTAGGTTAGTGTTAATTTCTATGTTTATTTTATAGTTACAACGGTATAAGAAATCAAAATTTTGTTAGCATAAGTTAATTATGCATCAATTTATTCTGATTGAAGTTATACTTAAGAATAATTATGAAAACTATTTCATAACTTGAAATCAATATTTGTTTCTAGTGTAAATATTTGAAACTAAAATCTAGGTAATTGGAAAATATGAGACTTGTTTGGACATTGGAGTATTTACTATGTATAATTTTACACACTAGTAGTAATTAGAATAAACATTTTATGATTATATATTTTACAATTACACTATAAATATTTATACACTATTTTATATTCCATAAATATAAAATATATAATTATATATTTGAACGGATTACCGGTTTGGGTCGGGTTAAAAATTTTGAACCCATTACCCAACCCAACCCAACCCATCGGATTCAAAATATTTTCAACCCAACTCAATCCAATCTCTAAAAAGACACAACCCAACCCAACCCATTATATCGATTTGGGTCGGGTTCGCAGGTCAACTAAGTTCCATACTCACCCCTAACTAACAAGCAGAGTAGCAAAACTCATCTCTTGATTCCACCTATTGCTATCAATAATGAATTCTTAAAGATCATTTAACCAACATTGACAACATGGTGCATCTTTAATGGCAAAGATAGTTTCGTTTTGAAGATAGCTACAAAGATGAATTTTGGAAAAATGAAAATCACATAGCATTTCAAGTGAAAGTGACAAAGTGATGCATTATATGAGAAAAAAATGTCACTTGGCTGGACTTGAATGTCACAATGAAATTAAACAGAGAATCATAAATCATCAAGCATATCAAACAAATGGCGTACAATCATGAATATTTATACAACTACTACAATTGCCTAAAATTTGTCTCTGCGTTCCTCCCCTTCTTACTTTCCTTTTTTGGCTTTCCTCGGACAATCCATTTGACTCTTTTGCCCATTTGCAACAAGAAGATGCTTCATGTACAATTTTGAACTTCAATGCAGTAGTATAAATGGGGGGATAGCCCTTTAAAACTGCATCCTTTGCACCAGTGTCATTACCATAAGCAAGTCCAGGATTTGACTAAGAATTTAAATGATTTGGATTTGTCTATCACTGGAGGCCACATTGAGAAAATCAATCTGTTGCTCTTCTCCCTGTAGCAGCAGCCAACCCAAGCTCCTTACATTGCTCTTCATCTGGTTGCAGGCTCCCTGGAATTGCACCAAACACTCTTCTTGACGCCTCAAATCCTGAAGCCACATAATGCAAATATGCTGAGGCATCCTCCAAGTTCCTCCGCAGATTCAGTGATGCAGAGGCAAAATTTTTTGAATGACTTTTTTCCAGCTTCCTTGCAAATGATTGGTCCAGCTCAGCAGCCCTTAAAAACCGTTCTGTGGCAGCTTCCCATGACAGCTGATGCCTATATGCATCAGTCAGTTGAGCAGGCTCTTCAGTGAGTGCCTTAAGTGTGGCTTTAACAAATCCATTGCTGTCATCATAAGTTCGGCAATTTGGGAACTGCTTGAAGAAGTCATTTGAGGGGTGATTTGCACATACAACAATTTTTCCCATTGCCAACGCTTCAGCTGTTGTAGTGCAAACCACATCTGTAGTGCTTGGATTCAGGAACACTTTATAACTGGAACGAAGGATACTATAAAATATCAGGACCAACTTCCCTATGGAAGAGTTAGAAGTCATTGTTGAATTAAGTTGCATCAAACATGACCAGGGTTCTTTTAAAAAAAAAGCACATTTTTGTTGCGAGGAGCTACATTTCAGTCAATAGATAACTATTAGCAATTTAGGACACTAAACAGAAACTCAGCTGATAATAAAACAAAGTGAGCACAGCTATCATTCCTAGCATGAATCTAGAAATTAGAAAATAAGGTAAATTATATGTTCAGGGTACAATAATACTCAGCATTGTTCACCATTTCAGAAAAGCAACAATGAGAGCTTGATTAGGCCACCATCTCCATCTCCATCTCCTCCCCCCCCCCCACCCCCTTCCTCCCAACCCCAAAACTACGAGTAGTGCATCACTACTGGTCTAGTGACCTTTTTCCTTTGCTTTTCATTGGGGTAAAATCAACAATCAACTTAATATGACTTATCCCCAAAAAAAAATCAACTTAATATGATAGACCGGAATGTAGAGAATATGGTAGGAAGCTTACTCATGGAATAGAGGGTCAGCATGATCACGCCCAGCGTGAACTCTAACTGCTACTTCCAACTTTTTAGCAGCCTCCTTAATTTGATCGGAGTCCTCCCCAGTACCATATAAATCAACCTCGAGCTCAGCTAGCTCTTTTTGGTGATCACAAAGAAGTTTAAGGAGCTCCTTATAGCCTTTGCTCCACACCATCTTCCCAATATAGTACGCACCTTTTGTGAAGGGTTGGTTTCCCGCTTTTTGTTGTTCTAACTTGTTTTTACCGATCTCTAGGAACCTAGGATTGACTCCATGAACATTGCAGATGATAGATCCAGGATAATCCTGAGTGGCACCAGATAACCGAATCACCTGCAATTACATCACAAACACATGCAATACTGTAAGCAACCAGTCGTCCAACCATTATAACAACAAAGCTTTAAGAACAAGCAAATTCAATCCCTAGTCTTTTCATATAAAGACTTCTACTATTTCTTATTTTAATCTTTCAACTACATCTAAAGCATTAATGCAAGAATAAGGGACTTCTATAAATTTCACAACGCTGTTCAGAAATGTATAGCACCAACCGGATTCATTAGCTCATGCTAGCAAACTCATCATATCACATTTATTTATAGACTTCCAGAGAGAGAGTGCTAAAATGGTGCCAATATGACGGCCTTCATTCTAACATTTTCCTTTTAAAGATTAAATACCTCACATGACGCCAAGTAGATAACTACAACTCTTTCTTAATAATCTTATAATGCCAGTGATGACACCGACAATGCCAAATGCTCCTCAGAAGTACTACCATTTTCAAGCTATATAATAATATCATTAAATTTTCCCTTGGATCTTAATTGTTTGTATTATTTCAAACTTCATCCAAACAAATATTTAAATAAGGGCCATGAAGAAATTTCAGAATGTAAGAGGACCTTGGCACTAAAAAGTAGTGGGTTCATAAATTGAAGGGTGCCACTACAAAAAATCCATGTAACATACTTATGGAATGTCATATCTAAACTACCCGACATGCTGAACCATGAAACTGAGATTAGTCTTTAATCCATGTTTGAAGTGTGTCAAGTAAGAATCAACATAATATGCATTAAAGTTACAAATTTGAAATTGAAGCTATAAGATCTACAGTTCTAGATCATTTGACAGTCGCTTAATCTACCTATGTAAATCCTGTGGTGTCAGCAGTTGCTGAATATTTAAATGACATACAGTTACCACATGATACGCTCGGCTCAATGTTTTGACAAGCTTTTTTTTTTGTTTTTTACCATAACAATTCAAATCAAACTGTGGCACTTATGAACCTTTGATTGATAAGAAATAGAAAGAGGTTGGCTATACACACCTAAAATAAACCTTAAATTTCTAGTGCGGCCCTAAAATTTCATCACAGAAAATAAGGGTACCCCTATATCACTACCCACTCAAGCACTGCACATCAGCAGATCACACTGTCAAGTATAACTGCTCTAACTTGTGAAACACAACTATGCACTAGAAGACGATATTGTCATAAATAGCAATGGGGTTGAGCAACCGGATAATACACCCAATCAGAATCAGACCATACTGGATGTTTCTGAAGCATTCATGAAGAAGTTGGGTTAGAAATTTCATACCTGCTTCAAGCTTTACCGACAGCTAAAATTCATTACATGTTGACTATGGGTTAAAAGTTAAAAACATACGGAGCTAAACAACTGACGTATGCCCCTACTCATGTGGAGTAAGTAATATATAATCCAATTCTAGGGATTGATAAATTTAATTATGCCCCAGAGATGAAAAATAAATGAATCTATGTGTCATGGTCCATAAACTAAATGCTGACTTCAGTATTAACAACTCTGACAAAATCAATTCACGTAACATTACTCAAAAGATGAAATGCTAAGTTGAAGAACTAAAGGAAACTGGAAATATTTAGGGTGTGTTTAGTTGTGGAAAATGAAATCATTTTCCATCTCCATTTTGCTTCACATTTTCTTGAACAATTTGCTCACTCTTAATATAGTTTGGAAAACAGCACTTCTCCTTCCAAGATAATGTTGGAAAAGATAGAAAACAACTTTTTTTTGTTTCCCATTTTTTTCAATATTATGTTGGAAATAGTAGCATTGTTTTCCAAATTATGTTAAGAATGTACGAAATGTTGAATAAAGTGTGAAGGAAAATGGAGATGAAAAATGAAAAACATTTTCGACAACTAAACAATACTTCTTTTTCCAACAAAATATTAGAAAAGTTGAGAAACAACTTTTTTTACTTTTCCAATATTATGTTAGAAAGAGAAGTGATGTTTTCTAAATTATTTTAAGAATGACAAAATTATTCAAGAAAGTGTTAAGAAAAAAAGAGAAGGGAAATGAAAAATATTTTCCACAACTAAATGCACTCTTAGACATCCAAAAGCAGAAAACTAATAATTATCAGGAACCATACCTTGTGGCAATAGATACTGACAACCCAACTATTTGCATGTTTAAGAAAGAATGCTTGCAATCGTCCATTTTTCTCCCTCTTCACATACTCCAAATAATTTGTGTGTACAATTCCTATGACAAAGCGGAATTTAGTTTTCCATCTCTTCCCATGATGAAACCATGTAAGATGCTCAGGCTCCTCAAGGACAGCAATATCCACCTCTTCATCAGGAATGATCTCTGAGATATCCCCTACAGGAAGAATGCTTCTTTTGTCTATGTCGAACTGCATGATGATTGATTCCATGAATGACTATTAGATTCATAGTTATCTAAATAATATTTCAATATTTCTGAAGCAACACTAGAGAAAAATAATGCATGGGTATGTATTGATAGTTCAGTCTAATCTGCAATCAAGTATTCAAGTTGACTCGAATTTTGTGAACTTTCACCATTAACTAAATTAGTAATAGATCATAAAATACATGAATTTACCAAATTAGGTAAAAAAACAAACAAACAAAAGAATAAATACTCCAGGAAACAACATAAGTATTTAGCTCTGCTTTGGAATGTAATAAACAATCTTCTAACAACATGCATCAGTGTTTTCGTGTGCATGTTTGATAGGGATTTCCAGAAAAATTATACACATGATTTACCTTTGCAGGGTAGAAACGTATATTGAAACCTGAAGTAAACGCAGTCCTCTCCTCAAGCCACTGGTGCACATATGCCTCTTGCTCAATAGGAGAATTGAATTTGATGTTGTTGGGATATACTAGTTCTTGATGTTTTAACGACAACCAAGGAATCACCAAAGTAACATTTCTTTCCCCATCTTTTGCAAGATAGGCAGCACGAAACAGAGGGTTGAGAGCAGTTCCAGTCAGCCATGGAAGACTAGCTGTGGTAAAAATTGCAATGTGCTGTTTCTTCTCCATTAATCTTCAAGTATTAACTGACAAGCTATGTTAAGTTTTTACTAGTTATGCCAAACTGATATCTTGGAGACTTGGACTGCATTAAAAATTCTACACTCTTATCAAAATAAAATGATAAAATAAGCAAACAAAAGTCTTGGAGATGAACACACACACACACAAAAGAAAAAAGAAAACAATTATCTGGAACTGGAACACAAGCTTTCGGAAGATTTTGAAACGTTCATTTTGTGAAGTGATAACTATCACTTTTTAATATTCTTTTGATAATTAACCATCACTTTTTTAAAATTTGGAATCAAAAGAGAAGTCATGCACCATTTATCCTCCTACTGGGTCACATGATGAAATTGCAGACCCCTGATCCTGGTATGTGAATGTTTTAATCATTGAATGTCAACTTTTGGACCAGTTTATATCTCTGAAATTTCTTTTTGGCCACAAAAGAACTGGATTTCACCAATAAAAAAGAACTAGATTTCAACAGGGTAGCTATGCTATTAAGTAAAATCAAGACCTAGATCAATAAATTCGAATTAATGGGCTTCTCCTTAACGCAGACAATCAAATGAATTGACGGAATTAGGTAATGTTTCATATATCCCAACGAAAATGAAAGTCACCACCGTTAATTAACAACGCATTTCCAGCTTAATCTCGTCGAGCAAGCCTCCACAGATAAAAACGAAGAGAAAAAGGTTTCGAAAGTAACACCGAAAATTGGATTCATAAAAAACCACAAAGTAAATGAGCAGACAGCAGATAAACGAACAAAGTATTACCAATAAGAGAACGCATATAAACTGGAATAATTGTACCTCTGTTTGCCTAGACTTTTGGGGAACTATAAAGAAAAGAAAGAGAAAGGTCTTTCTTTGGGGTGGTGCTGTGGTGGCGACACATGCTAATCTTCCTCCTTGCGTTTTGTCTTATAATTAACCTTTCATCTCAGTATTTTGCAGAGGAAAACCGTGCCGTGTGATGTAATTAGACTGAGAATCACAAATTATATAGCTTAATCAATACGCAAATGATGACAATTGTAAGAAATTAACGGCTAAATATCTCCCAAAATTTGACAATTTAGTTAAATTAATCTATAAAATCTTCAAAATTTGACCCTTTAATTATATTAGTATCCGAAGCTTTAATTTTATCAAATAAATCCTCCGAATTTCAATGGGTTTAATTAAGTTTCTCTTGACTTCCTTTGATAAAATTGTTCTTGGCATGAAAATTAAACGGTAGATTCTCTGTAATAAATCCTCAGAATTTCAATGGGTTCAATTAAGTTTTTTTTAATACCCTTTGATAAAATTGTTCTTCGCGTGAAGATTAACAGTAGATTTTCTACTACATTTCAATGATACGGTTATGCTATTTAATCTAAGTGGTCATCTATGGAACCAAGAGAGGGAGTTAACAGTAACTTAATCGGATCAAATTGAAAATCAATAATTTATTTGACCAAATTTAATATTTGTTGACTGATTTGTTTAAGTGTTCAATTTTTTAAAACTTATTTGATCAAATTGAAAACTCTAAAGATTAATTTGATCAACGGACCAAACTATGGGCCTACGAGGATCAATGATATGATTTAATATAAATTAACACAAATAATTAGTGGTAAGCATGATTCGATAACTATAAAATAAAGCGAAATCGTAATCATGACTAAAATTTTTGTTTGTCTAAAATCAGAACTATAAATAAAACCATTTCTTTTGATAATCAAAATTTTAATTTGGTTTGATTATCAAAATTTTGCGATTAATCATTTGTTAATAAAAAATAATATTTTATCTTATCAATAAAAATTATACTAATCAAAACATAATATAATTTAAAAATTAAAACATCATAATTTTATTTGATCAACACCATGCAATTCATATTAAAGCTTTTAAAACAATATAAATTTACATTTAAATACTTCAAACATATAAATTATAAATTTTCAAATAAAAATAAAAATAACCATAACATTTAACAATCAAACACAGCCATCCATGAACAAATGAAATTTGTTACATTTCACGTGCAAGCAAAGCAAATAATCCCATCTCAATGAAGCGACAACGAAAAGTACCGTCTGATCAAAACGTGCGTGCCAACGGCCAAGCGATGTGACAGCATAAACTTCCTATTCATGACTCCACACGAACCCATCCCAATCATCATTATTACGCCTTGTTTGGTACATCACCATGTGAAAGTATTTTTATTCTCTTCTCAAACTTTCGAGTAATAAAAAGTGCTTTTTGACTATTACAACAAACGGGGATTTAATCCATAAAGGCGCAAAGCGTCCTCCGGGCTCCGGCAGCTCTGCAGTTTTTCTTTCTTAATAATAAAAACTGAATCAGAGAGATGAGTAAACAGAGAGTGTTGGTGGTAGGGGGCACAGGCTACTTGGGGCAGCATCTGTTGCAAGGATTCTCAGATATCAAAGGGAGCCCTTATGACTTGGCGTTCACCCATCACTCTTTTCCTCCTCCTCAGCCTTTGCTCGATGCCTTACCTCACTCTCTCGCTTTTCACGTTGATTTAAAGACTGGACAAGGATTCGATTCCGTTTCGCGAAGATTTGGCCAGGTCTGTTTTCTATGTGCAATTTATGATATTTACAATCCCATTTTGTTGTCCATGAATGCAATGTTCAAAATAAAAGATTTCGAATCTTGTGCAACATATTGATTACTGGGTTTCTCCTATTTGGCCGAAGAATTGCTTGGAAATTCATTTAGGACTTTGAACATCAAAATGTGAATTATGGTAAGCTGTTTGAGATAAGCCCAGAATGAACATTATGGAGTAATTTATATCATTATATGTATGGCGTTTATAATGTCAGATACGTACGAAAGCAAAAGGCAAAAATGGATATTCAATTATTCAAAGGAATAGTAAATACTAACTGAACTTGCTTATTTTGGGTGCTGATATAACATTTTTGAATGGCAGCCTCATGTAGTAGTGAATTGTGCTGCTCTCTCTGTGCCTCGTGCCTGCGAGAAGGATCCTGATGCTGCTATGTCTATCAATGTGCCTTCTTCTCTTATAAACTGGTTGTCAGGGCTTGGTGAGAATAGTACTCTTTTGATCCATCTCTCAACTGATCAGGGTAAGTCAAGCTGAATCCTGCTATCGGATCATTGTCTAGAGCATAGATAGTTGAGAAGTTCAAGATTCTTTGCATTTTCCATCTGGGCTTGATGGCTTTGGGTAGTTAGAACAAGGTCTTGGTGGGTTTGGGATGTGATGATCCTAAGGCTTTTTGATTGAGTCATATTACTTGTTAGTTTCATTAACTTGGAATAAGACTGCATGTCCCTGGAAGAATATAAAAGGAGAGAGTAGTTTTAGTGGACCGAATAGTGCATTCATGAATAGTGAAATCGCAACAAATTACATTGAATTCTTATTGTTTGATTTAATTTTTAAGTCCCTAATCTGAAAAAGGTTAAGTTTTATATAAGCTTGATTTCTTTCCTCTTTTTCAAAGAAACAGGTTCAGTCTAATGGATGTACAACTTAGATGAACGAGTGAACCCTTCATATTTTACTCAAGAGATCTCCCTGCAAAATTGCAAATACTAACTCAACTCAAGATGGCTTCACTAAGACAATCTTTAGTCAGCCAATTTAATCCTTTGTAAATCTGATAGTCTTTGAAATAAAGGAAATTGGCATACATATTCCTACAGGTTCAGTCATGAGTATTTATTATAGATCACCAATTTGCCTTGTTTCTTTTTTCTTATACTCTTGCTTGTATCCACCTGACATTTATCATTTGAGGAAATTACATGTCTTATGTTCACTTCAGTAACCATGTATAGAATGGATCAGTGCAAAAAATACTTTGATTACTTTCCCCAGTTTTCTAGTCCACACATTTTAGCTTCTTAGGAGGAAACATGTCAGCTGTGTTGTCTAACTGCCTGCAAAATATCATTTCTAACTACGATAAACATTCCCTTGTTTTTTGAATCTTTATGAGGTGCGCATCTCAAATATTGTTCGTCTGTTTATGAGCCATTTATATTTTAGTATTCTTCTCCTTGCTATATCGTGACTTTTGCAATTTCTCCATCAGTTTATGAAGGGTTAAAATCTTTCTACAAGGAAGAAGATGAAACTGTTCCTGTGAATCTTTATGGGAAATCAAAAGTCTTGGCAGAGCAGTTTATATCTGGAAAGTGTTTGAACTTTGCAATTTTAAGAAGTGGTATCATATTTGGGCCACAAACTATCTCACCTGTTCCGAAATCTCTTCCAATTCAGGTGTGTGTGCAGAAGGCAGTTGTATTTAATTTACATAGCAATTAAGTAAATTGTGTGATCATTTCTCAAGTTTATGAGAAATAATGATTTATTGAGGCTAGTAGTGGTGGTGATCAGAGATGGTTTTGTTAAAATCAAAGAATTGAAGAGAATTTTGTGTTATTGATTAATGATTTGAATACAATTCAATAGTCCTATATATATACTTATAAATATCAAACCTAATAGGACTAAGATACATAACTAGATAAGATAGACATAAAATAGATAAGATACCTAATAGGATACATAATAGAAAATCTAATTAGGACTCTCAACAGGTTTCAATTTAGAGGATTCACAAAACTTAAAAAGAGTTACAAAATTGCACCCTGACAGATTTTGTTTTACCTGTTCTAAACTGACACTGTACTAGGAGTGCACGTATTAAAGTTGCATTCAGAGATACTTTTGTACCAATGATTTACATCTCATTGTTGCAGTGGATTGATGGCCTCCTCTCTAAAGGAGATAAGGTGGAATTTTTTCATGATGAGTATCGCTGCCCGGTATATGTCAAGGATGTTGTGACTATTATACTGGCTTTGACAGACAGATGGTTAGCAGGTATGCGTTTGGTAGATCTATACTAGATATACTACTTGAAGATAAATGGTAAATCACTAAATGTTCCTTTTATACCTTGGGTTAATTTGTTCCTACATAGATTATGGTAGGGTGATTCTTGCAGTGGAAAAGCTTAATAATTTGGTATCTGCATTTTGATAATAAAAGGAAGACCCCTTTAAGGGATCGGAAAGTCAAAACAGGCAGAAATTCTTGTCATTTTTCCATGCAGAAATGCATTCCCCTAGTGAAAGAAACGGGTGTCCTAACAAGAAACATTTATATCTTTAGGATTGGTTTTTTCTTCTTCTTTTTCCCTTTAATTTGATGTATTTGATGTTTTCTTTGTCTATCACAAAAAGGTTTGGCTTCTGTTTTCTCTACATTTTCAATATGAATTTTTTGACTTTGATATCATGGCGGTTATCCCAGAGAGAAAGCAGATGCAGTTACTACTGAATGTTGGTGGACCAGACAGGGTCTCTCGTGTTCAAATGGCTGAGGCTGTGGCAGAAATCAGAGGATACAACACCTCATTGATAAAACCTGTCTCTGCATCATCAGTATGTCCATGCTGATTATTTTGTTTTTTGTTTTTAGGGGAGCATCACTGAAAAATAACGCAATCTATACATTAGAGCATGCTATTATGCGTGTTTTTCAACTATGAATTTCCTACTCTTTTGTAAATTGGAGACTTAGTGTATTTACTACATGCTTTTTGTGAGGCTGTGACCAAAAGCTTCAAGCATTTTTTTAATCTATTTATGGTGGCTATATATAATATTATAATTATATATGTGTTCATGTTTCATCTCTGTCTAGCTGTGGTAACTGTGGTATTTGGTTATCAGGTTGATCGTGGTGTCATGTCCCCAGCCGACATATCTATGGACATCACTAAACTGGTTCAGACACTAAATATCTCTCCAACTCCATTTAGAGATGGTGTTAGATTAACACTTGCAGCTGAAGCTAGTTGTTAATTTTATGAAGAGAATAATTGTATGTTTCTGTTTTCATTTTTGTTGGTACTGAAGAACAGAAGATCCAAAAACTATGCAGAGGTCCAAATATCTCCCAGGGCTGGAGTCCAAGTGCTATGCTTCCAAGTGAAATGCTGTTGTAGACAAATTTCACAATTTTCTGGAATTGTAGGAAAATAGTGACTTGTATGTAGGAAGAAGTTGTAAAATAAGATGGACACCAAAATCTGTTCTGATTCTTTGGATGGAAGGGAAGAACTACCCCTTTCACAAACCCAAGAGAAAGGATTTACATAAATACATAAATATAATGAAAGGTTGATGGCACTTATGACCATTGATATTTATATGGTGTATCAAATTGATCCTTCAATTTTATCAATTTCATTCTTGAACTTTAGTAAGTGCCTATAATATGGTCTTGATCCTTAATACTATTAGATATCATCAACAAAAATTCATCACATGTGCAATAGATATACATGTTGTCAATTAGGAAAAGAAAACTATTGTAGAGGAGATGGTCCCTTGATAAATTTGTGATGAAATTCTATAAACAATGTCTAACATATTAGGGATCATGACCGCATTATAGTATTTTATTCAAATTCAGAGATGGAATTGATGAAATTGAAACATTGGGAAGTAATTTGATACACCAAGTAAATTGTAAGACTAAATAGTGTGTTTAGTATAAGAGAAAAGTCATAAGAAAGAAAAAAATTAAGAGTAAAGAAAAGTAAGTAAATGAGTATTTTCTTTTACGTGTTTAGTACAGATTATGCGAATCTAAAAGGAAAGAAAATAGTTTTGTCCAACCTTAGAGTGGAAAAGCAAAAGGAAATAAAATGTAATAGTATTATTTTTACCATTATGTCATTCATAATGTTAATGGATATTAACGTGAGAGATTAAATAACGATTAATTAGTAAATTAGTAATTTCATATTTTCTCTTTTATTTTTTACTCCTCGATTCTCGTGTTGCACATATTCTTTTTTTATTTTAAAAAATAAATAATTTGTATATGCAAAAGAAAAGCACCAATCATCTTAGTTTCATTTTCTCTCACTTTTTTTTTCTATTAAATAAAAAAAATCTCATTTTATATACTTTTTTTTTCTTTTTATTTTTTCCTCTTATTAAACACTCCTTAAAAATAATGTTTGGGTAATAAGAAAAATAGAAAAATGGAAAAGAAAGGAAGAGAAGCAGAGTTAGAAGGCCAAACAAAAACCAGGCCCATTATAAATGAGGTCTTATCATTCTCAAAGAACCAGGTCCATAATTGTTCTTTAACATCCGAAAACACAAAGACAAAAAAGCCCTCAATGTTCAAAATTAACACCAAACAAATACCAAGAGCTCACTGCCCCATGTCCAACATACCTCAGCTTGCTCACAGCTCTTCCAAATTCTGCTAATTTTCTAAGGTTATCACACAAGCAACTGCAACTTCTCCATTCTCAATTCCACTCCCCTACAATCACACACGTGACACACCTATTAATATAATACATATAATATAATACATATAATATATATATATATATATATATATATATATATATATATATATAAAATCAGCTAATTAGGGTTTTGTGTTTTGTGACGCATTTTGTGATCTAATTCTTCTTGCAGTTGAAGAAGGAGAGAGAGTGTGAGAAGACGTTTGATCAATCAATCGGCCGATCGAGAAGTCATGGGAGCAGCAGAGCATGGAAACGGAGGCGAGGGAGCCCATACGGATTTTAGGAGCAAGGTGTGGAGCATGTCGGGTGGGCCCTACTGCAGGCCCAAGCACTGGCGTCGCAACACTGCCATCGCCATGGCCGGGGTATTTCTCATCTGCATTCCCATCGCCATGAAATCCGCCGAGCTCGAGGTCTTTTACTCTTTACCTTTTAGTTTCTCTGTTTGGTTCCTAGAAAATGTAGGAAAAGAAACTTAAAATTATGGATGTATTAGATTGCTTGATTATTTGGATTAATGAAGCATGAAGCACAAGTTTTTGCCTTTTTAGGAACAGTGGTGTTAAAGATTCAGTTCTGTAGGACTAGGATTAGAATGATTATTTGGATTGATGTATTGTGTAGATTTATTCTGCTTAATCCAAAAGAAAATTTTTGGCGACATACCCATTGGAGGATGCAGTAGCAGTGAATATGAAGCTCATTTGTAATTGATTCCATTTATTTAGGTACGGGCTATCAATTATTCATTAATCACCATCAAATGCTCTTTTCACTACATACACTATTTATTAAGAAATTATTATGTGGTGCGAAAATCAGACAGTTGTTTCAGTTAACTACACAATAAGAGTCATAGTTACATGTACGGTCTGAGCACCGCTTATATCCTGCTTGAGTATTCTGTTGTTTACCTTACATAACTAGTCTTGAGCCTGGATAAAGGAGTTCTGCGGTAGGTTGGTAGCTACCATAAAAAATTTGTCACATCCCACAAACATGAATCCTAAGTGGAGAAATATTTTGATTTTAAAGAAACTACTGAAGACATGATCTTTTATCGGGTAGGCTAGAGGAAAAGGGTTTGCTAGGTAATTCTGTAATTCAAATTAGCTTGGTATTGAGGTTTAGTTGAGTTGAGTTGATTTGAGTATGGTTTCTTGGACAAATTTATACTATATTCATACATAATTAGCCAAAAAAACACTAGAGTGATGTTTGCTTTCTGTTTATTTGGGGTGTGTCTTTTATTAAATTATCCAATGCAACTTTGCCTTGGTGGACGATCAAGGATGATTAAGTCAGTGTAACGGAAGTGGCTGATTTGGGACACCTAATGATAATTTATTATGAAATTTGTCCTATCTTAGTATATGTCTTATGAAAATTGCTCTTCGGGATTACATGAACTTGTTCCTGATAGATTACTGGTAATCTGATAGGATGTTTGCACCCTCTCAGGGTACTTCTTTACAGAGTTCTCCAAAGCTGCCAAAAATTATATTTTCTACCCTTAAGCATTGAGTCTATTGACAGGTTGTTACTGTGGAATTGCTGTGAATGGAGATGTTTATAAAGTTTTTCATAATCCTCTCAACAAGGTTCTCATTGGTAAATGGTTGTGGAGATCCATGATTGATTTGAATAATTTATGGAGGGTTATTGTTGCTTAGTATAGTGTGGGACATAATGGGTGGGCTTCGATGGTGGGTAGAGCGCTTTATGGTGTGGGTCTTTGAAAATGGATCGGGAAGAGGTGGGTGAGTTTTGATCAGGTTAGAGGAATATTATTGGTTTTGGCCGATCCGTGGTGTGGTGGCACCTCCTTGAAGACCCAATTTCCTGCACACTTTTTTTTCTCTAGCACATGACAAGGATTCTCTTGTTAGTTCTTGTGTGCTAGATGGTTCTTTGTCTTGGGAGATAATCTTTATTCGTAATGCCCAAGATTTGGATGTTGAGGACTTTTCTTGGCTTTTTGCTAAGCTGTATATCGTTTTGATGGCTTTAAATAGGGAAGATAGAGTGAGTTGGTGCTTACAAAAGGATGACTTCTTTAGTGTGAAGATACTTGTGAATACATTTTTTTGGGTGCAAAGAGGATGCTGAGAATGTCCCCCATCGTTTGCTTTGGTGCCCATGGATTACATACTTGTGGGAGATGGCTCTCTCAGTGGTTGGGTTCTCATGGGTCGTGGGGGAGTCTGTTGAGGAGGAAATTTGGGCTTGGGAAGGTGTTCATACTTCAGAGGAGAGGAGCAAAGTAGCGTCATTGATTCCCTTAGTATTTTTTTGTTAGTGTGGTTGGAGAGAAATGGGGCTTTTAAGGGGTAGAGGACCCTATCAACAATGTCTGAAACATTACATACTTTTTCCATATGTTTGAAATCTATGTGAAGTAATGAATGACTGTTTCACCCAATTTGAACTGTTCTGCGCGCATCCATTTCTGTGTACATTGTCATGCTGCTTGTGATGACTATGATTAACGGCTGAAAGGATATTGTCTTGCAGCAACGGCCTCATCATCCTGTTCGCCCTATTCCTTCACAGTTGTGGTGCAAGAATTTTGGAAACAAGGACTACTGAAGCTTTCCTGTCTAATGAAGTGAGAAGCATCAGTAGAGGTTGAACCCGACCTATATCTTGCCGTTCAAAAAGCTTTGCTTGTATCTGTTGATTTCAGAGAATTTGAAGAGCCTTTTAAGACTTACTTTAGTGATATTTTCTATGATTTAAACTTACGACTTGAAAGAGTTGGGTTAGCGTTGATTATATATTGTCAATAAGTTGCTGACTTTCTGTTTGCTGTCATAAAGAAATGTTAAAAAGTTGAAATTGTGATGTTTTTGCTGCTTCTATTCCTTTTCACCTCAGTAAATAATGTCTTGCCATGAGATTTTGAAGGTTTCTTTAATCCTCATTGAATTACCAGTAAGAAAATTAAAATGAAGGATAAATTTGACTGTAATTGTTTGTATGTATTAGCTTCTATGAAAATTGTTTGTATTAGCTCTCCTCATATGTTTGTGTTTTTTAAATAAATTCTAAAAAATTTGAAGGGAGACAAAAGTTTCAAGCAATCATCTCATATCTAAAAGATGCGTTTAAAGCGAATTGCATATAAACATTATTTATGATATTAAAATAATTTTATATGTAATATATGTATTTTTTTCATCTCATGTGTGGTCAATACTTCAATGGGTTATTTTCCCTTTTTAAAAAAAAAAAAAAAAATCGAGGCCCTCCACTGGAGTCCCCAGAAAAGCAATAGAAAGAAGTCTAATCTTAGACTTGTTCGTCTAGACTTTAAATAAAGAAACCAACCGAGTAAAACATTCTCGATTTGCCGCAAAATTCAGCCCAGCAAAAAGGTTTAGTTCTAGACAGTACAGTGTGAATGGATGGTTCTCACTTCCCAGTTCTCTTGCATCACACTCAAATGGAATCAATTCCATTTTTTCTCTTTTGCCAGGAGGGGAATATATTATATTACTAGCCTAGATTTTACATCACAATCGTAGTTTCGGAATAATAGTTCATAGATACAACAAAAGAAAGCTTGTAGTTGACTGCAGCCTTTTAAGCTTTTCTTTCATTTATAATATTCGAGTTTATCATCTTTCTCGTTAACATTATATATGATTAAGATAGCGACCCAGCACGGTCGCCAGGGCAGTCCGCAAAATGAGTTATTTCTTCTATTTTTGTAATTAAAAGCATAGGAAAAGAGGACAGAGTCTTTATCAACATAACATAGGTTATGATTAGAAACAGTTTTTAAAAATTGTTTTTAATTTTTAAAAATTAAAAATAATTTTTAATTTTTTTTAATGTTTGATAAACAGTTTTCAAAAGTAATTTTTAAAACAGTTTTCGAAAAATCAATTTTTAAAAATTATTTTTTAAAAACTCTAAATTGGTGTTTTTTGATATAATTTTTTTAAAATAACCATAAAATCAGTGTTTATTTATCTGTTTTATTTTTCTTTCATGATATATAAAAAATATTAAAATTTTAAAAATAAAATAATATTAATTATTTTTAAATATTCAATAAATATAAGAAATAAAATTAATATAGATTTTAAATTTAAACTCAAAACTAAAAATAATTACATAGTGTATCAAAACAGCTTTCAAAATAAGATTATCCAACCAATATTTCATTGTTTTCTGTTTTGAAAACAGTTTTCGAGTTACGGTTATCCAAACATATTTTTTTTAAAAAATTATTTTCGGTTTTTATTTTTAAAAATAATTTTTAAAAATTAAAAAATTAAAAACTGTTTGTGAGTTAAACACTTGTTTATGAGTGATGGTAGAATTATTTCTCCTGGTAATACAAGAATTCACCACCAGTTTGGCATATATGCAATTTGTAAAAAGTTTTGATGCTGCTAATATAATTGCTTGAGTGGCTGACAGTGAGGGCATAATTTGAACGCTATTGTAGTGCCGAGACATTGCAATTCAAAAATAATACTATGAATTCAACCAGCAGAATATTCAAGGTGGGTAAGTGCGTTCGAAATCAATGTTGCTTAGTCGTTGTACTTTTATATTTTTGAAAGGTCAAAAATAAAAATTATTTTATAAAAATAAATAGATTCATAAAAAAAAATTATTTTCGGTGTTTCACTTATGTGTTTACTTGATTTTTAATTTTTAATAAATATTAATTTATTTTTAAATATTTTATTTTAATTTAATTAAATCTTTCATTTAAATACATACATTATTTGTTATTTATTTTTATTATTATAAATTAATTTTAATGAACGAATTTCAATAAAAAAAATTTAATTAAATCATGACAAAATATTTAAAATAAATTAACGTTTATTAAAATATGAGAGTGAAACTTCTATTTTCTTTTTTTTTTCTCTCCTTTCATTCTATCTGATCCCACCACCGGGTCCCACAAATTTACTCTTGATCATGACACGTGACAACGATGAAAGAGGGAAGCTTTCTAGTTCCGTGGTTTTAAACCCACCTGATTATGAAACCACTTTTAGTAAGAACCTTCCACGCGGTGGCCCACAACGTTTATGTTTAACCCCAAATATGAACTCCCCTATATTAACCCTCGCTACCCGCACTTTCCCCGGGCAGCTTAGCTTTCACTCCTACAGTCCTACACTTTGAATTTGCACATTCTCCCCCTGCCCTCAAATCCGGGGCAGCCGTAACTTGCTATGTTTTAAATATCTTCTAGCTATCAACTGTTTCAACTTTCACAGACGACCAATCCATAGACCAGAGGAAAAAAAAATAATAGAAAAAGAGAAATAAAATCAAAGCGAAAAATCATGCTAAGTGTTAGTATAAATTGACTCGAGCACATAACCGGTGTAGTTCACTTTCTCATCCTTGTTAATAGGTAAGTATAAATTAAGGTGTGTAAAGCTGAGAGGGGACAATTTTGGAGTTTGTTTCATTGATTTGATTTTGGAAATTTAGGAGTGGGATTTGGTTCTGGCGTTGGATCTCGAAATCTAGGGCACAGAGAATGTGGAGTCGTGCGAGATTCGCCGCGTCGAAATTGAGCCGATCGAGGCGTTTCTCGACGGCGATTCCTGGTCCTTGTATCGTTCACAAGCGTGGTGCTGATATTCTTCATGATCCCTGGTTCAATAAGGTTACTCTTTTTCTCTCAATTCTCCACTTCACTTCTCTATTTTTTTTGGTTTTAGAAAGCTCTACTTTATTGGTTAGTTCTTGCAGTGTTAAGTTGATTTTTGCGATTAATTTTAGTGTGACTTCTGGTGAAATATGTTTACGTTTTTGTCACGTGAGGTTTTCTTTTGTGATATCTTGCTTCCTTTCTGTTTTTTTTTTTTTGGTTGCTTTTGAAAGTTTAATTTCTACTTTTTGGTACTGAAACTAGAGTGAACTATGCAGTTCTTATTGAAGTGTTTTTTTTTTTTTGGGTACTAATTCATATTGAGCTTTATGAATTTGCAAGATTGAGCTTATGATTGCTATATTTCCGGAAATATAAGAAAAACATATTTGAACTTGTTGCTGCCATTGGTTAATCACTTATGAGTTTAGTGAAAAATCCTTTTCATTTGAACTGTTGAGAGCAGGATACTGGCTTTCCTTTGAGTGAAAGAGACCGACTAGGGCTTCGTGGCCTCCTTCCACCTCGCGTGATATCGTTTGAGCAGCAATATGCTCGTTTCAGTAAGTTTGATATATATCCTCTCAAACAAATTGATATTTGCATACCATTTTAGTGCTATTATGATTAGATTTGCTCTTCACTTGAGTAGCCAACATAATCTATGGTCCATGATATGGTTTTACACCCTTTTGTTATTTGTATATATCTCCTTGAGTCTTTGCCCTTTGGCTGAATTATTTTCCTTTATATTTTTCAGATATATGATATGAGTACATCAATTCTAACATCTGAATATTATTTGACATAGGAGGATTCGAGCTTAAGTTAATTTGCATAATGAGTAGGATTGAATTATTGAATAAATTTGCATGTCCTATCACACAGTTGTTTTTATTTGAAATACACTTGCAACAGCTTATTACTGTCTTTTCTTTTCCTTGTGCTGTCCTTTTCTGGGGTGTAGTAACTATAATAGCTGGACTGTGTCTGTACGAAAATCCATTAGTTTTAGTTTATTGATACATTTTTCTTGATGCTAATTGGCCTTTAAGGAGATATTCTCTTTTTTTTTTTTTTTTTTTAAATGATGATATTCTTAACATTTTAAAAAAAATATATTTTAAAACAATTGTTAATCTTTGGTTTAAATTGTCAGTTGAATCATATCGATCGCTAGAGAAAAACACTGAGGGCCAGCCAGATAATGTTGTGTCATTAGCAAAATGGAGGATTTTAAATAGGCTGCATGACCGAAATGAAACGTTATACTACCGAGTAAGTTTAGTTCCTTATTCCAGCTTGTATGTGTAAGGATTTCTTATTTATTTTCAAAAAAATGATCGATTACATTCTCTACAGGTCCTTATTGATAACATCGGAGATTTTGCTCCAATAATATACACTCCTACAGTTGGATTAGTTTGTCAGAACTATTCAGGATTATTTAGGCGCCCACGTGGAATGTATTTCAGTGCAAAAGACAAAGGAGAGATGATGTCTATGATATATAATTGGCCAGCTCATCAGGTAATATATCAATCTTGTGAGAGTTCTAGTGAACATATGTTGTTTGCCTCTTTTCTAGTACCATCTGAATAATATGAATATTTGAAAGTTATGAATAAATGATGATATTAATTATTTCATTATGATACACTTCTTTTTAGATGATAAATGGTGGAACTTTGTAAATTCTTATAACCTCATCATGGGTTCCAAGATGGGGCTGCGATGCTAAATTATTTTTAGAATCTCGTTATCTTACTTCAAGAAAAGAAAAAAAAAAGGGAGAAAACCCTGAGTTGTTTTGTATCACTTTTGGTGCCCATCTTCTGCAAACTTAAGCGCTCTCAATCAGTAAGCACATTCTTGAATCACATTGTTATCAACTTTGATCTTTGATCATGATGTTTATGGGGTGCGAAAATGGACGATGAAGTTATAATCAGAGTGTAGTTTGGGTACCATATTTTTTATATTCCTTTTCCTTTTCCAAATTAGTTCCAATTTTATTGACAATTACTGAAGAAAATCTGTTGACTTACTGGTTTTTATTCTCAATCATCATCATTTTATGCCAAATTTCCAAATTTGTGTTACAATCAGCACCTTTTGACGCTCGATGGCTATGTTACATTGTGCTCTTTTGATACAATCGTTTTCTCTTTTCATTTATCATGCAGGTAGACATGATAGTCATCACGGATGGCAGTCGTATTCTTGGCCTAGGTGACCTTGGAGTTCAGGGAATTGGAATTCCTATTGGAAAGCTTGATGTATACGTCGCTGCAGCTGGTATCAACCCACAAAAAGTATGACTTATCCCATCTCTTTAGATGTGCGTGTTTTTTTTTTTTGGGGGGGGGTGGTGGTGCACACTTGTGCTACTGTGTACTATTTATATAAATATAAGCGCACACATTTATTGTGCTGAGGAGTATTCAGGATTTAGAATTTGTTACATGATGTAAGAAAAATGGTTCTTGTGCTTACTTGTTAGCTATCTCTTAAATATTTATGCTTTACAAACATAATCGGCTTTATTTTTGATAAGTCATATTCAGCTGTCGTTTATGCTTATGCATCATATTTATGCACACATGTATCTATAAATTAGCTGACAGTGGATTCGTAATCTCTTTATGATTTTGAGTGCATTTTGTTTCAGATGTACATTTATGTTTACTAACCATTCCAGTTATGATCATGTCTGGCAGATACTCCCAGTTATGCTAGATGTTGGCACTAACAATCAAAAGCTACTTGAGGATCGTCTCTGTGAGTAACATATGGACTTCTTTATTTTATTGTCTTCATGCAGAAAGTGGGCAATATGAAATACTTGTAGAACTTGTCTTTCCTGAAAAAAGTCATGGGGATATCTTTTCTCATGTTTTTGATTTTACAGATCTAGGACTTCGACAACCTAGGTTGGAGGGAGATGAGTATCTAGAAATTGTTGATGAATTCATGGAAGCTGTTTTCACACGTTGGCCCAAGGCTATTGTACAGGTCTATCTCTTTCAGAAGTATTACTCTTCTTGTTATGCTTTGTTTCTATCTTGTAGGTGACTTGACGGTTGTGCTAATCTTTAATCAGTTCGAGGATTTCCAAATGAAGTGGGCTTTTGAAACTCTGCAACGGTATAGGAAAAAGTTTTGCATGTTTAATGATGATATACAGGTTAGTACTTGGTATAAAATCCTGCTATTCTATATCATCTTTAGGAGCAATCAAATGCAGATTGCTGATGTATTCTTAGGGGTGTCTACTATGGACACTGTTTGTGTTTAACTCTTACAGGGAACTGCTGGTGTTGCACTTGCTGGATTATTGGGAGCTGTAAGAGCACAAGGTCGACCTTTGGCTGACTTTGTGAACCAAAAGATAGTCGTGGTGGGAGCTGGGAGGTACTTATAAATTCTAGTTGTCATGGTCTATATGTTAGGTTAACAAAGGAAAAAAAAATTTGCTTCTGTGTGTTTGTTCTTTGCAGCTTTGTTTTCCATTTATAATCTTTTTCTTTTCTTCTTCACTTTCAGTGCTGGGCTTGGTGTTCTTAACATGGCTGTACAGGCTGTTTCAAGAATGGCAGGGAATGGGGCAACAGCTGCTATGAAAAACTTTTTCCTACTTGATAAGGATGTGTGGTTCTTGCTTTTTTTACTCTAGTAGTCTTGAGGCATATATGGATAAAGATGCATAGCCATATATGGATTTTTCTATTAAAATAAGAATATTCTAACTTGCCTTGCTCATGATTACATAACAAAGCTAACATGACTATGCAAAGTAAATTTACTTATAAATGATATGATGGTTTTTTACATTATTTACTCTATTATGTTAAAAAAAAAGACCTCCATTCAATGGTTTTCTTCTACTCATGATGTAATAATAATTGGCTACATGTCAATGTTTAATAAAAGGGGAGGGGGGTATGGTCATGAAAATGAACTGTCAATTTTGCTATGAGAATATGAGTGTTGTGGGTTTTTTTTTTAATATTGAATTTTATTTTTACTGATCGATAGAAAAAATATGAGTGCTGTGATTTCATCACCCTGCATCATGGGATCATCCGTTAAATTTGGTTCATAAGTGTTTGAAAAAGACTTGACTTGATGCAGGGTCTCATAACAAAAGAGAGGAAGAACCTTGATCCAGCAGTGACACCATTTGCTAAAGATCCGGGGGAGACTATGGGACTTAGGGAGGGGGCTAGTGTACTCGAAGTGGTAAAGTTTATGAGAGTACTCTAGGAAGCGTCTATTGGTTATCATACATGCTCTTATATAAATTTAAGAATTTTAATTGCTAAGAGCAAATGATGTTCAGGTTAAAAAGGTCAAGCCTCATGTTCTTCTTGGTTTGTCTGGAGTTGGTGGAATCTTCAATGAGGAGGTAGACACTTTCTTAATTGTTGTTCATCCTTTCAGTGATCTCTTTCATCTTAGTGAAGTTGATTAGACTATTGAAACTGATTAACTTTGTGTTCTTCTGACTTATCTTGTTAACTAATAACTAATGATGTGATTTTGAGGGCCTATATCATACTTGATACTTCTAAAGTATGTACTTGAAGATGTGAATCTCAAATAATCTAATCTTTATGAATTGTTTCTTTGGCAAAGCTCTTACTTTTGTTTCTTGACAATTTCTTTGGTTCACACTCCTTTTCCTCCTTTGACCCTTGACATTAGATGTATGAATTTAGGAATTTATTCTTTTAACAATTCTGGTGCATCTGGTTAGCTTGTTCTTTAATTAGTGTTAACTGTTTTTTCTTGGATAACATTAGAAATGCATTGTTTACAACAGTTACATCTGATAAAATATGTGCCATTTACTGCTGCCCTCTATTTGTGAATTAGACAATGTACTGTTCTATTTCTGCGATTAAGTTCCTCACAAGTACAAGTTGCCATTTTAACAGGTGCTTAAAGCCATGCGAGAATCTGATTCAAAGAAACCTGCCATTTTTGCTATGTCAAATCCCACCATGAATGGTTTGCTTTTGCTTGCCCTGTCAATCATCTGTCTTTATGGTTGCTAAGTATCATCTTTAACATTTTCCTTGGATTTCCCATGAATAGCTGAATGCACTGCTGCTGATGCTTTTAAGCATGCTGGAGAAAATATAGTTTTTGCAAGTGGAAGCCCTTTTCGAAATATTGATCTTGGTATCTTCCCTACTTATTGGTTCTCCTCTCTTATATCGAAACTTGGTGCTGTACACTTAAAGCATAACTTGCTGCGCCTTTTCTTAATAAGGGAGCCATTGCAAGCTACATTTTGGTGCATATAATGGTTTGTTTGTCTGATTGTCTGACTATTACAACCTTCTATGACCATTTGCATACTGGCAGGCAATGGTGAAGTAGGCTATGTAAATCAAGCAAATAACATGTACCTGTTTCCTGGGTTGGTGTTTTTTTTTCATTGTTTGTTGTTGTTATAATTATTATTATTTTGGAAAACCATTCTAAGCCTTGAAATCTTAAACTCAAAATCTTTTGCCTTCAATTCAGGATTGGTTTAGGAGCTCTTCTCTGTGGTGCTCGTATTATAACGGATGGAATGATGCAAGCAGCTTCTGAATGGTATGAACATAATTTTTGGCTGCTTACTTCCTTGCTTTATCCTAATGTTATTCCACTGTTCCAAAATCATACAGAAGAAGGCCTAGGATAATACTAGGCTTAAAATCATAGAATTCAATAAGCAGTCTTGATCTTAGTGCAAAGCAATAAGCTGAGTTTGTAGAAACTTAGGTCCCGTTTGGTTTGCATAAGGAATGGAATGGGAATAGAATAGGGTTAATACTCTGAAAATGAAGCTTAAGAGCGATTGAGGGAATGAAATGATGCTATTTTTGGTTGTAAAGTATGTTTCCTCATGCCCAATGAAAATGAATAGGAATACCATCTTAAATTTAGCAATCCTATTCCATTGCGTTGGGCATGAGGCAACACACTTAACCAACAAAAATACCGACACCTCATACCCTCAATCCCCCTCATTTCTAATGCATTTCCTTGTGTAAACCAAACAGACTCTTAGGGTTTTTTTTAAAATTCCAATGTTAAAACACTTCTGTTTATGCATTCTTTGAAATTTGCATCAGGAGATCTTTTGGACTTAGTTCACTTTGTCTTGTATTGTGTTATTCAAACATACACTGTACTGCAAATTAATGGGATACTAACACCACACATTGACTAGATCAGGATAGTATACGTTACAAAGTAAACTAATTAGGCTTATAATTTGCATTATTTTCTGATGAGATGATTTGGGTTGAAGTTTTATTTTGCTAGAAAATTGCTAACATGATGTTATCTGTACAGCCTTGCATCTTACATGACAGACCAGGAAACTCAGAACGGGGTCCTTTATCCTTCTATCGACAAGTAATGCTCTCTGCTCTCCATGTTATTCCTCTTGTATGCCTTCTATTATGTTTTCTCCGTTCATTTCTACCAAGAACTATACTGGAAACCTAGTGTTAACTTCTTAAAGTGTGTAGTTAAGGTAGCATTCTGTATTCATACATAGGAGAGGTTAGTTAAGCGTGATCCAAGTACTCTGTTGGTACTCCATTGAAACATCATTAAAAATTTGAACCTGGAGTCTATGCAGAAACCTCCCCTCCCCTTTGCCACTTGGGCTGAGGCCCAAATGGTTTACCTACTCCATTTGATTTAATCTGCTCATGGTTTGTAATTTTGGTTTTACTGTCTGAAGCATACATCTACGTTTGTTCTTGTTTAGCTTCCAGTTTCTGATGGGATGGGCCTTGGTCCATCCATTTCATTCCTAGTAGACTGTTTCCAAGGAAAATCCTAACGGAGGTAATGGGGTGTAGACCATTATGTAGCGTCCACTAAATAGTGAAAAACTATGAATGGTTATGCTGTTTTATATCAGATATGAAGAATGCAATACATTGTTTGCCGTTACAGCCTCGACTGAATTAAAGCTATTTGCATAATGCAGTATTCGACATATAACGGCAGAGGTTGGAGCTGCTGTTTTACGAGCAGCAGTTGCAGAAGAAGTGGCAGAAGGACATGGTGATATAGGGCCTCGAGAGCTCAAGCAAATGTCAAAGGTATCAGTATAATTCTGCTCACATTTTACTGTAACCTATGAGCTCCTCCTTGTGGTACAATCGACATCAGTACGTAATTAGTTTTTAAAAGCAAGATTTAAAATATTTTTTTGTACAACCTTAAATGTTATCTATTAACTGCAAACAGATTATACAATCAAGTCGATGCTGCTTTTTACTAATTTTCATGTTTCCTGAATTTATCTCTTTTTAATTGGTTTACATTTTTGGATGCAGGAAGAGACAGTAGAATATGTCACTCGCAATATGTGGTTTCCTATTTACAGTCCTCTTGTCCACGAGAAGTAAAGCTTCTGTCAATTTCCGTAGAGGCTATTTTTCTGCAGATGGCAACCCAAGTTCTGCAAGCAGTGACCGCATTCTTGTTTGATTTTTCAAGATTTTATAATTATGTAAGCTTAGGAAAGTAGGGCATGGACATCTAAGAATGATAACTGGAAAGAGGCCCCCTGCATTTCTGATGAACAAAATGACTGATAATTGTAGAACCGCGCAATGATTTGTGTAATGGACAAAATTCTTATATTAATTAATTTATATTTTCTTTCCTCTATGGAGACGTTCAAATTTTTATGTTTTTCGAATTGGACTGATTTACTTAACGAGGCCTGCCTGACTGATTGGAGGGCAGGTTTTTACAGGGTATAGAATTTTAAGGTCTCGTCTATTTTAGAGTCGGGTTTGGTCATACTGAAATAGCTCATCCTTATGATCTTGGGACTGAACTATATGAGAAAATCTTGGGTCCACCGGGTCCAAACACGGGTGAATCATATGATCTTTAAATCGGATTCTGAGGAATTGACATCAGCCTTGACTTCTAATGATTATTATGCCAGGATATTTTCAGCATTAGCCAAGATTTGAGCCATGTGGACTTCAAGAAAATTTCTCCCTCAGGGCAACAAAGTGGCCCATTGGGTTGCTGCAGCAGCTAAAAAAGTTAAAGATGGATATTACCTCCTAATCTTCATGCCTTATTTGCATGATGTAGCACATAACACCTCCACCAATAGACCATTGACACGTGGAGTCACCTTCCACAAATAGGTCAATAATATACAAATTTTCTCTCTCCATCCTGTAGCCAGAAGACACGCGGAACGAGCAGGTCACCCAACCGTAAAGGCGAAGCATGATTAACGGGACTAAACCTCGTCTGAACACGCGATCAAGATCTCTCAGCAGAAAAGCGGGATCTCAAGGATCGCGTCATCCCGTCCACGTGGTCAACCTGCCCCCGAGTTACTATAAAAGCCCAAAGCACGTGAATCCAAGATCATCTGAAAAAAAAACCCTTAAGCTCTTACTAAGAACGTCAATACCATTATTCTCTTTACTTCTCTCAAAACCTTTGTATTGACAAAAATGTTAGAGCGTCCTCGGATGTGTCAACCCCTCTCCCCTTCGGTGGCTCTCTAGCTCAACCTGTCTTACTTGTGCAGATTACCTTTAAGCATCGACCTCCAAGTTAGCGACAAATTTTTGATATCAACACTACAGGACGACTACGGTATAAAAGACCAACATGCCAATCTCTGCCTTTTGGCTTTTTCTCCTAGCAAGTTGTAATTGTCACATACCATAATATTAATAATTAAAAGAAAAAAAATATTCTTTTTCTCTTATTCGTCAAGACCCTCGAAACACAAAAAAGAAAAATCTTTAATTAGTCAAGCCTCAAGAAAAATCCTTTTCGTTTTCTTCTCCAACAAAACTTGATTCTCAAAGAGAAAAAAGGAAAGAAAAATAAATGGAACAAGCACCCATCTTTCCTGCAACCAAGAGGTATTAATTAGAAAGTATGCTATTTTTTCATGGCTTTCTTTTGCATTTTGTCACTTGTCTAACCACATCTCTCTTTCAGCAGGTGCGATTGTCACAGAAGCAAACAAGGGAATTGGATTTGAAATATGTAGGCAGTTGGCCTCTAGTGGAATCATGGTGGTGTTAACATCAAGAGATGGGAAAAGAAAGTTGTTGAAAAACTGAAAGAGTTTGGTCTCTCTGATCATATTATTTTTCATCAACTTTGTTGGAGTTTTGTCTAAGGATTAAACAAAGAAGAAGAATGGAGTTCAGCATGTACAAAGTATGCACACCAGTGTGCGCCACGGCCCAGCTCTTCCCAGGCCGCAGCGCCCAGCAAGAGAGGCGGCCTGGAGGAGGTGTGCGCCGCGGCTCTGCTTCCCCCAGGCTGTGGCGCCCAGAATGGATGTAAGATGTGGTGGTTCAGTCCTGCCTTGAGCCGTGGCCTGCCCTGTTTTGGGCCGCGGCTTGAAGGCACACTAATGCACACTGATTCAACAATTCAAAGGGTGCGTGAGGCATGTTAAAAATGCACAGCTTTACTGAGGATTGATGAAGGGCTATGGATGATTAGTCTTCTAGATCTAAGGGTGGATATTGACCCTCAAGATTGGACAAGAAGTTGGTGCACTATATAAAGGGTCACCTAGCTTCATTGTGACATAACTTGTGATTAGAATTGAGATCAATTGTAAAAGTGCAAAGACACTAAACTCAAGAGAGATTCTGTAGAGAGGCTGGTTGTTTAGAAAGAGAGAGTAGAATAGAAAGGGATTCAGGGGCTTATAAGGGGAATTTTCTTGGGAAAATTCAAGGGTTAGTTCTTATCACTTTCTTCTTCTTCTTCTTCTTTTGTTCTTTAAGAACCTGTGAGTTCTTGGAAGAGTGTTGCTGATTGTAAAGAAATCTATTGATAAGATAGTGCAGAGAGCTCGGAGGAGCTCACGGGGACTTAGGCACATTGCCGAACCTCGTTAACAAATTTTTTGTGTTCTTTTCTTTCTTGCTTTGATTGGTTTTTGTTTCTTTTCTTATACAAGTCACTCTAGACTTGGGTGTTTTGAAGATCACCTCCTGGGCATCATCCAATGTGGTTTCCCAACAGTGGTATCAGAGCTTGCACAAACTGGGTATCGGAGCAAGAATAGAAGGTATCGGAGCAAGACTCCAAGAATCAAAGAACAAACTTCTTGGGTGATTCAAGAACAGAGTAAATATCAAGATCAGATCGTGTTCCTGAGGGTGATTCAAGAAAAGTGTTGAGATCAATCTTCGATCGTGTTCTTGAGGTTTAGAAGAAGTTAGAAAGCATTTGTGGATGCTGCACAAATCTGGGATCATCTCCGCAAGATGGGTTCAAATTTCGTTGTTGAGAAGTTTGATGGAAAGAGAGATTTTTCCCTATGGAAGCTGAAGATCAAGGCTGTTCTTATGCAACAGAAGGTGGACTTTGCTATTGGAGAAGATGATGCTTTTCCAGCAAGTCCAAGGACTAGCAAATTGAGATGAAGAAGATGGCATACAGTACCATCTTCCTACACATGTCAGATAGTGTCACAAGGGAGTGCGGAGACTTAGAAGATCCTGCTGTCATATGGAAGAAACTAGATGAGTTATTTCTTACCAAAACTCTCCCCTAACAAGATTTATCTTCTTAAAAGAATCTTTGCTTTTAAAATGGATCCTAATAAAGAGTTGCAAGATAATCTTGATGTCTTTAATAAACTAGTTCAAGATTTGGCTAGTTGTAGTATTAAATTCCCGGATGAACAATTGGCTGTTATGTTATTAAATTCTCTTCCTGATTGTTTTGATAGTTTAATTAATACAATTGAATATGGAAGAGATATACTAACCAAAGAAATTGTGGTCAATGCTATAAAGGCTCATGATTTCAAAGCCAAGAGTAGGGAGGCATCAAGTGGGGAAGGGCTGTTCGTAAGAGGAAGACCAACAACTCGGAATGGCAGTAGCATTCATGGCAACTACCGGGAGAAATCAAGAGGTATAGGGCAGAGCTATGGAAGATCGCATTCCAAACCGAAGTTTGGAGGAAGGGGATGCTTCTACTACAACAAGGAGGGTCATTTCAAGAAAGATTGCAAGAAGAGGTTGTGGGATGAGAGAGGGAAAAGCCATACCAACAATGGAGAGGCTTCGGTTGCCAAAGGAGAACAGTAAGATGATGTTCTTGTTGTGTGCTCAAATGTGAGTAGGAGGCAAGGCAGCAAGAAATGGATTATGGATTCCGGATTCCGGGTGCACTTATCACATGTGCCCTCACAAGGAATGGTTCAAGAATTTCAAGGAGATCAATTATGGAAGGGTTTTCTTGGGGAATGACAATTCTTGCCAAGTGAGGGGGATATGAGACTTCCAGTTGAGGATGTTTGATGGAGTCACAAGGCTGCTGTGAAATGTAAGATATCTCCCGGATTTGAGGAGCAATTTGATCTCATTGGGACAGCTGGATTCCATGAGGTATACATACAAAGTTGAGGGAGGAAAGATCAAGGTAACTAAGGGTTCTTTGATAGTGATCAAAGCAGCAATCAAAGATGGACTTTATAAGATGATCGGTGAGACAGAAATCAAGGATCAAGCAGCAAGCTTGATGGCTGAGATGGATAAGGCAGCACTTTGGCACAATCGCTTGGGACATATGAGCGAAAAGGGGCTGCAAGTTCTCAGCAAGGATGGTTTACTTGGTGGTGACAAAGTAGAAAAACTGGATTTCTGTGAGAGTTGCATTTTTGAGAAGCAACATCGAGTCAGCTTTAACACCGGAGTGCACAAGTCTAAAGAGATTCTTGACTACATCCATGCGGATCTTTGGGGACCAACAAGGACACCAACATAGGGAGGTAATTGTTACTTTCTGTCTTTAATTGATGATTATTCAAGAGTGATTTAGGTTTATTTGCTTAAAAAAAAATCGGATGCTTTGAATAAATTTGTGGTGTGGAAAAAGTTGTTGGAGACTCAAATGGGCAGGGTAGTTAAGGTGTTAAGAACTGATAATAGCTTAGAATTTTTTAATAAAGATTTTGATAAATTCTGTAAATTAAATGGCATTCTAAGACATAGAACGGTTGTGAAAACCCCTTAGCAAAATAGAGTTGCTGAGAGGATGAATAGAACCCTTATGGAAAAGGTTAGGTGCATGTTAATTGGATCCGATTTACCAAAATATTTTTGGGAGAAGCTGTGTCTACAGCTGCATACTTGGTTAATAGATCACCCTCTAGGGCTTTAGACCTTAAGACTCCCATGGAGATGTGGAGTGGAAAACCACCTGAGTTGAACAACCTTAGGATTTTTGGATGTGCTACATATGCACATAAAAAGGATGATAAACTTAACCCAAGGTCTAAAAAATACGTGTTTTTAGGGTATGGCGATGGGGCTAAGGGGTATAGGCTGTGGTCCTTAGAACCAAAAGGAATGAAACTCATAATAAGTAGGGATGTTATTTTTAATAAATTGTTATTTCTCTACTTGGAGAAAACTAACCTTGCAGGGGCTAGTGAGCAAACCAGTTCGAAATTTGTGGAGCATCGCATCAAAGAGAATTCAGTTCAGGTAGAGCAAGGAAGACAAGAGGGTTCAGACCAGGTAGAGTCCATTGATGAAGGCCAAGCTCAAGAAACTCAAGAGGAGGCTAAACTGGAAAGGGTTGATGCAGCAAGTCAGAATGACTACCAGCTCACAAGGGACCGGGAAAGGAAGGTGGTTAGACTACCTTTGAGATATGGTTTTGCAGATGCTAATGTAGCAGCTCCTTGGATAGAAGGAGGGATGGTTGAACCAGAAACTTACATGGATGCCACGGAGTGGAAGGATTCGTCAAAGTGGCAGCTAGCTATAGAGGAAGAAATGGATTCTTTGAGGAAGAACAACTCTTTGGTATTGGTGCCCAAACCAAAAAAACAGAGAGTTGTGGATTGTAGATGGATCTACAAGATCAAAGAAGGGAACACTCCAGAGGATGAAGTCCGGTATAAAGCTAGGTTGGTGGCGAAGGGGTTCACACAAAGAGAAGGCATAGACTTCACCAAAATATTCTCACCAGTTGTGAAATACAAGACTATCAGAATAGTGTTAGCATTGGTGGTCCAATTCAATTGGGAAATCGAGCAAATGGATGTGAAGACAACATTCTTACATGGAGAGCTTGATGAGACCATTTAAATGAGGCAACCTGAAGGCTATGAGGAAGGAAGGCAGAGATATTTGGTGTGCCAACTGAAGAAATCTCTATATGGCCTAAAGTAATCACCTCGGCAATGGAATAAGAGGTTCGATTCCTTTGTAACTAGCCTAGGTTTCATGAGGAGCTACTATGATTCATGCTTGTATTACAAGGGGCACAAGGTGGAGAAATTGATGATCATCCTGATCTATGTTGATGATATGTTGCTGGTTAGGAGCAGCATGGAGAGGATAAGAAAATTGAAGACTTAACTCAGTGAGGAGTTTGAGATGAAGGATCTTGGCCATGCATAGAAGATTCTTGGGATGTGTATCATCCAGAAAAGGGAGAGAAACAGATTGAAGATCTTTCAAACTTCCTACATAGAGAAGATGATATTTAAGTTCTCTATGGAAGATAGCAAACCAGTGAAGGTTCCTCTTGCTGGTCATTTCAAGTTCTTCAGCGATCAATGTCCAAGATCGAATGAGGAGAAGAAGGAAATGGAAAAGGTTCCCTACTCTAGTGCGGTTGGTTCTGTAATGTTCACCATGGTAAGCACAAGATCCGATATTGCTCATGCAATAAGTGTCCTCAGTACGTTTATGAGTAATTCCGAAAAGGAGCATTGGCTTAGGATGAAGTGGTTGCTGAGTTACTTGAAGGGAAGCCCAGATGTGGGGCTGGTTTATAAGAAGAGGGGTAAGTTCATCTGCCTTAAGGGTTATACTGATTCGGACTATGGAGCAGACTAGGATAAAAGGAGATCGATTATTTTCTACTTCTTCAACTTAAACAGATGTTGTGTAAGTTGGAAGGCTTAGTTGCAGCCAGTGGTAGCACTCTCAACAACCGAGGCAGAGTACATAGCTGCTACGGAAGCCATCAAGGAGGCTATGTGGTGTAAAGGGTTGTTGGAAGAGTTGAATGTACTAGAGGAGCAGGTTGTGGTGTATTGGGATAGCCAAAGTGCATTGCATTTGTGCAAGAATCTGGTGTTCCATGAGAGGAAAAAGCACATGGATGTTCGGTACCATTTCATTCTGAAAAATGTTTCGAAAGGATGCATCTATGTGGACAAGGTAGGCACGGAAGAAAACCCTGCGGATTTAGGTATTAAAGTTCTACCTCTAAGTAAGTTCAATCATTGCCTTGGACTACTTAGGATTGGAGTCGGTTGATATAATGACTCAAGATGAGTCTGGCTCCTGAGTTCTCTGCATAATGGGTTCGGGTTTAATCGCTTAGACAAAGGTAGAGATTGTTGGAGTTTTGTCCAAGGATTAAACAAAGAAGAAGAATGGAGTTCAGCATGTACAAAGTATGCACATTTATGTGCACCGCAGCCCAACTCTTCCCAGGTCGCGGTGCCCAGCAAGAGAGGCAGCCTGGAGGAGGTGTGCGCCATGGCTCTGCCTCCCCTAGGCCGCGGCGCCCAGAATGGATGCAAGGTGTGGTGGTTCAGCCCTGCCTTGAGCCGCGACCTGCCCTGTTTTGGGCCGCGGCTTGAAGGCACACTAATGCACACTGATTCAACAATTCAAAGGGTGCGTGAGGCATGTTAAAAACGCACAGCTTTACTAAGGATTGATGAAGGGCTATGGATAATTAGTCTTCTAGATCTAAGGGTGGATATTGACCCTCAAGATTGGACAAGAAGTTGGTACACTATATAAAGGGTCACCTAGCTTCATTGTGACATAACTTTTGATTAGAATTGAGATCAATTGTAAGAGTGCAAAGACGCTAAACTCAAGAGAGATTCTGTAGAGAGGCTGGTTGTTTAGAAAGAGAGAGTAGAATAGAAAGGGATTCAAGGGCTTATAAGAGGAATTTTCTTGGGAAAATTTCAGGGTTAGTTCTTATCACTTTCTTCTTCTTCTTCTTCTTTTGTTCTTCAAGAACATATGAGTTCTTGGAAGGGTGTTGCTGATTGTAAAGAACTTCATTGATAAGATAGTGCAGAGAGCCCGGAGAAGCTCACGGGGACGTAAGCATATTGCCGAACCTTGTCAACAAATTTCTTGTGTTCTTTTCTTTCTTGCTTTGATTGGTTGCTTTTTCTTTTCTTATACAAGTCACTCTAGACTTGGGTGTTTGGAAGATCACCTCCCGGGCATCATCCAAGGTGGTTTTCCAACAAACTTAATGTTGCTGATCCCACTAGCATTGCTTCTCTGGCAGATTTCATCAAGACCCAATTTGGAAGACTTGATATCTTGGTGTGATTTTATAACAAAAGTGAAGGAAAATAGTATTTATTTTCTTATGAAGAACAAAAGGGAATAAGCCAATAAGGCTTTTGTTTTCTAGCAGTTTCTGCTAGTTTTGTTCTCTCAGCTTTGTAGCAGCTTGCTGCTTGTGTGTATTTTTTTTTTCTTTTGGATAGCTAAACTCCACCTTTATCCAAAAAGAAATATCTAATCTTGCTAAAATCTAAACTTCAGGCCTAAAATGAATTATCAGATTTCACTTGTCTTTGATGTAGCCTTACGGAGATCAATTCAGTTGGAATGAAATGGCAATTCAGAATTATGAATTGGCAGAAGGATGCCTGAAAACCAACTACTATGGTGCAAAAAGAATGACTGAAACAGTTCTTCCCCTCCTACAGCTATCTGATTCAGCAAGGATTGTTAATGTTTCCTCTTTATTGGGATCATTACAGGTACAAAACCCTTTTTTCAAAAAATCAAAATGATAAGTTTCGGCACCCACCCTTGTAATTCATTGAAACTTGGCAGATTAGACTGAAAAGAAATTCATTTTTCATAGTGGAAAATATGTAGTTCTTCAATGATTACATATTTGTTGTCGTCTTAGAATATACCAAGCGAAAGAGTTAAAAGGAGTGTTGAATGATGTTGAAAGTCTAATAGAGGAGAAAGTGGATGAGTTTTTGGCTGAATTCCTCAAAGATTTCAAAGAGGGTAGCTTAGAAGCCGAAGGATGGCCTACTTATCTGTCTGCATATACTCTCTCAAAGGCATCCATGAATGCCTACACAAGAATTCTTGCCAAGAAGTACCCAACTATGTGCATCACTGCTGTTGGACCTGGAAATGTCAAGACTGATATCACTGGAAGTAATGGAATCCTAACTGCAGCTGATTGAGCTGAATCTGTCACGAGGTTGGCCCTGCTGCCTAACGGAGGTCATTCTGGGCTTTTCCCTTTTTCTATAATAGAAACAATTTTTCTATGTGGTAATCTCATAAGAAAGTTCTGTTTATATGTTTGGGTTTGTTGGGATTGTCCTTAATTTAATTATGACTGCCATCCCTTTTTTTATTTTAAATTATGTTATCTTTTTTCGTTATCTTTTCCTTTTTCTTTCCTGTTTTTATATCCTTTACATATTCTTTTCTTCCTTTTTTCTTTTGGATTTTGGATCCTTTTATCTTTACTCTTAATTCGACCAATCCATCAGAAAAATTTCTGCTTCTACTCTTACTAATTCTAATTTCAACAATTGTTGTTGTAATAAGATCGATAAAGATAATAAAAGAAATACGAAACAGTAATAAAACTAATCACAAAAAATAAAAATCATAAGATTTCCGTAGTGAGACTTACTGTCCACCGATGAGTGTAGAGAAATTCACATGAAGTAAAAAATTCGTATGTGAAGTTATCATCCAAATTTTTGCAAAGATTTTATATACAAAATGGGTAAAAGAAAATTTCTTTTCAAAATCGTTCTAAAATATTTCAAACCCGAACAAGTTTTTGGATCGAACTAAAATGCATGACATCTCAACAACGGTCTTTAATATCCTTTGCAAGAAATAACGCATATGACTTCAACAACAATTTCTCTTTTTGGACATCTTCAAGATAGAAACTGATGAATTTGTAAGTAGAATAGTCTCTAAAGACCTCTCCCTAAATTCAACAAAAATGATGATATTGTCCTGGCAGGATTTGTTAATACCATATAAAACAAAATTACTTTAAATGGCTCCAACAGTTAGTAATTTCTTTATATTATAATTTTTTCCATTTATGTTGCCTTCTATAAAAAAAAACTACAAAAACTCATTTCATTTGTCCGTTTTCTCACTTCAGTTAAAATCTGACCATCATCAATGGCAGAGGCAAAAAAGAGGTATTCTTTCTTCTCTCTTCGCAATGCGCATGCATATCGCTAAGGCCAACAACAAAAAATGAAATGATAACGAAATACTCTAAAAATGATTCAAAATAAAAAATAAAAAAATTATATTAAATTTGATAATTATATTTCTTTTTTATTGAACGTGAAACAATATAATTTACAAACCAAAACACTTAATACCTCATCCCTCAATCCGCTTAATAATGTCAAACCAAAAGGCTCCATTAGCTTCTTTTCTTTTTCATTTTGATAATCTTTTTTCGTTTGGATTCTTTTCCAGATATGCATTGGTTACAGGGGCAAATAAAGGGATTGGGTTTGAGATCAGTAGGCAGTTGGCATCTAATGGGATTTTGGTGGTGTTAACTGCTAGAGATGAGAAAAGAGGTCTTGAAGCTGTTGAGAAACTGAAGGAGTCTGGTCTCTCTGATGATCATATAGTTTTTCACCAACTTGATGTGGCTGACCCAGCCAGTATTGATTCTCTTGCTGATTTTATCAAAACCCAAATTGGGAAGCTTGATATCTTGGTATGATTGATTTTTAATTTTTTTTTTTTCACTTATCAGCTGATATTCAGTTCCTTGAAATTTGCTTAATTTTTTTTTGTGTTTAATTGTGTATGTGGATTAATAGAGTGTTTTTTGGGTGTATAATGGTTATACCCAAATTACCCATTTGGAACGATAATAGTTTTGAGAATGATGTAGGTAAGAAAAAAAAAAGAGCCTAACTTTGAATTAGCTATAGAATTTGAAGTGTTTGGAGTTGCTATGTTCATATGCTTAATCAGCCAGAAATGACCCCAAACTCCCAGAGGAAGATGTGAAAAGAATCATCAGGCTGACTTGAATAACAATCAGTTTACTCTAATAGTCAATTTCTCTGAAACATTCTTACGGTAATATTTTAATGTTCTGTAATCTAGGTATTGAATTCTCTCCCACATGAAGTAGCATTAGTCCATTGATAAGTAAAAACCCAAAAATTGGAGATGGAAATTAGGAATTTTTGCATTTCATATTCAAACTTCTGGCTATGGTATAATTGGCTCAGGGTACACTTGTTTAGTTTGTTTACCCCCCTGTTGGACCAACAGAATTTGGCTTTGATTTTGGCTTGCAATTTGATTCACCAAATTCGAAGTCAGTACTTCATCCTTGTACTTAGGCCTTTTCGAATTTATTCTCCTTTGTAGTTTTCCTTCATAATTTTATTAACCTACTGTTTACAGTAATGCAAGTACTTTGTTCGCAGTTTCTTGTATTTTCTTCCTCAATTTATGTTTTTATATTTAATTTTCCATGGTGCCGTCATCATCTTCTTGAGTCCCATAATCAATTGATCATAGGCATTTTTAGAAGGTTAGAGTTAGAATAGTCTGATTCTCAGTTAATTTAACAGGCAAGGAGAATTGGAAATTTTCTGAAGTGTATCGTAGTGGTTACTCGTGAAAGGAAGGAACATCTCTTGAATACTAAAGGGTTCTCTTAATTCTCTTGTTCACGGAAATATAAAGCAAATACTGAGGGATGTTTTTTTGCAGGTGAATAATGCAGGGATTGGTGGGTTCAAGGTGCACGGTGATTTAAGAGCTGCAGGATTTGATAAGGTAATGTTCTCTAAGTATGATTTATTTGTTTATTTGCGACAACTAAGTTTTGGAAGGGATGCAACTATAGTGAATAGTAATTCGCTCTGCAATTCTAATAAAACACAGAAGAAAAATTTTGTTTTTCAGTTGAACAAAGGTGTTCCAATCAACTACACTGAAGTAATCAGTCAACCTTACAAGTTAGCTGAAGAATGCCTTAAAATTAACTACTATGGCACCAAGAGAATGTGTGAAGCACTTATTCCCCTCCTCCAGTTATCTGATTCACCTAGAATTGTTAATGTCTCATCCAGCATGGGAAAGTTACAGGTAAACAATTTCGCAACCCTATGCCAGAAATAACTTGTTAGCACCTCCATTAATAACTTGTCAAGTTTGATGCTAAATGCAATCTTGGTTTGATAGTAAGCTTAGTTGAATATAAAGCAAATGATTTGAACTAAATGTTTGCCTAAATTCTAAAACGTTTTCTGTTTTCAAGAAACAGACTAGGCCAAACATCCAAAAACAATTTTACATGGAAAGTACCAGAAGCTGAAAAACAGTTTTTAAAAAGTGGAACTTAGACTAAAAACCAGTTTGATAGTAGTTTTACCAAACGCTAGTAAGTTTTTAGCTCAACAACTGTTTTACTAAAAACTAGTGAAAAATCATTTTGACATGCAAAAACTGACACTATAGCTAGACCAAGCAGTCCCTAATCTTCTAATCGTTTGGCTTTGGCTCAGTTTCAGACCCTGAAAATAAATACTTTGAATAGGAAAGATTGTTGTTGGTCAAAGGTAGTCTCTCCTCTATGAACTGTGATTACTTTTGTTGGTAATGGTGATAACTGTTGTGATTACTTGTGTTGGTAATGCCAACTTGCCTAATTATAGTGTAAATAGGCTGCCTGTGTTCCCTGGAAGCGATTTCCAGTTAAAATTTAAGGCAGGCTTTCCTAAGCCACTTCTCTTATCCTTAGTAGCATGTAGATCGTGACTCGTGAGCTATCGTTCTTAAAACAAATTGTAGTTTATATATCTTCTATTGTGGGGATTTTTTAAACTTACTGCTCTTGATAATTTTGTTTCAGTGTGTAAGAAATGAATGGGCTAACGGAGTGTTGAGCAACGCCGAAAACCTTACAGAAGATACAGTGAATGAGGTATTGAATGAGTTTTTAAAGGATTTCAAAGAGGGTTCGTTTGAAGCTAAAGGCTGGCCTGCTTTTCTTCCTGCATACATACTCTCGAAAGCAGCATTGAATGCATACACGAGGATTCTGGCCAAGAAGTACCCCTCTTTTCGCATCAATTGCGTCTCCCCTGGCTTTGTCAAAACAGATGCGAACCAAAACACTGGCATATTGTCTGTTCAAGAAGGTGCTGAAAGTCTTAATAGGTTAGTATTCATTCCCAATGATGGCCCTTCTGGGCTCTTCTTTGCTCAGAAGGAAGAATCGCCATTTTGAATGGATATGAAAGTTAAAGCCGTGTCTGACATTCGTCCTAAATTTCTCGATATGAAAATTAAAGCCGACATAGCTTGTATTTCTGAGCTTTTTTCCTTCTAGAATTTGTGGAATTAACTGCTTGAAAAAAGCAGTGTGTTACATTCATGATCCTAAATAAATGTCAGTTTTTTGATAATAAGTTCATGACATCTTTTGCATAATGTCATTATATGTTTTGCATATGGTTTCATTTGCTCTAATGAATTTAACCGATGGGTTAAGTCGTTGCTTATCAATTTATATCAAACTGCAAGCAAGATCTCTTTAATTCCTAACAATCGGTCTCATAGTCGATAGTTTGAGTTGAAAAAAGTGGTCACGTACTAATGTTGACTCTCAATATGCTAACATGTGGTGGAGTCGATGAATCCAACACACACATATGAATGTTGGCTCTCAAAATATTAATCCGTGGTGGAGTAGTTGGTGAATTTCACGGTTGTTAATTATGTGGAGGAGGGAGTAGTTGATCCAATCGGATGAACATATGCTAAACTCGTGGAAGAATGTACTCTCATGGTTTCAGAAGAAGAGATTCTTAAGAATATTCATGTGTGAGTAAGAGAAAATACAAAAGAACAATCCACCTCTAAAAAAGGTAAAAAAGAAAAAACTACAAGATTAACTTATATATACTATTTAAGCTTAAAACTCAAAAGTTTAAGGTTTTTAAGTCAAATTAATCCTTGTACCGTAAAAAGTCAAACAAGAACTAGAACTCCTATGCCTATAGACCATTACGAATTAATAGCCCACTAATGAAGTTACCTAACGTTATAGAAAGAAGGAAACGGAGTATCTAAATATATTATTAATAAAACTAGAATTTCTATTTGCTGTTCACTCCTCAAAACATCCTATAAACCTCAATTTAAATAAATTAAATATTTAAATAAAGTTGTATATGCAACTCAATTAACTTCATTTCTCTACATCTTTCTCGAATATCTTTCTTTCACATTATCCCATTCAAACTTAACTTCTTCACCCTCCTTATTCTATAAAAAGTTCCGTAGGTAAAATCTCTCTGATATGCTTTTAATCGTAGAAGAGTCTATACCACCAACAAGATTATACACAACTAAAGAAAACCTCACAGAACCCCCCTCCTCCCCCACACACAGAGCAGAACAAATCAGAAATATGGTAGAAAACCAGACAAACAAAACAATCACCAGAACAAGCGTACACGCTTGATAAATAGGAACTTTCAAGACTTGTTAAAAAAAGAAAATTGGATAAAAATTTTGTTTTATATTATTATCAAAGTAACCACATTTAGAACAAGTTAATCAATTAAGGACTACGGGGCACAATCTTCTGGACCAAACGGAGTTGCATAGGAGGAACGTCATATATGAAACGATAGTCACTTTGAACACGTGATCCTATAACGTTCATTTCATGATCAGATTTATGTATTCCCAAGCAAAAGCATTTGTAATTACCATATCTTCTCTCAATATATAAGTTTTTAGGCTTAACTTCAAGATTAGCCTCCTCAAAATGAAATGTGATATTTGGGAGGTGTGAGAATGTGGCCCTTTCTGGTGTCACAATGCAAAGATCAAAATCAAGTAATCCTTGAATTATACGAAATCTTGGATCTCTTCGGAAGAAACCTGTCAATGCTGCTGTCAATATCGTAAAAGGCACATTTCCGATCATTGTCAATGCGCTTCCTGAGTCTATAAGGCACCCACTTTCACTAGATCTTCGAACAAAATAAGACTATGGGATAGGAAGCATTACGTTGTTAAGACTCATACCTTTTAAGTTCACATAGTAAGGGGGTTCGTTCTCATAGTAATACATTCTTGTTGAACGTAAGTTACGGATGTATGGTATATCTGAACCGAACCGTAAATATGTAAGTGGCACATGACCATGTTCATCCTCGGAGGGGATGCAATACGAGAAACGACCTTGACTTTGATTGTATATTTGGACTATGAAAGAATGATGTTCGTTGCTAAATCCCATACCAAATACACCAGCTACCCTATTGCCTGGTAAGAAGATTGCGTAATTTCTCTGGTCATAGCCACAACCAAATTGTAGTGGTACAGTTTCTTTGGAGGCACGATCTGAAACAAAAGTAAAGGTTTCAAACGCAATAGTCCCTGTGCTACTCTGATTAGTTAAATATTGCACGTGATATGTGCAAAATTGACCTCTGCACAGATGGGTGTTGCAAAACCTATGGTTGTCGCAAGGAATTGGCATAAAGCTACGAGATTTACTACTAGGGAAATCAGGTTGTGTGTGTTCAATGCAGTGGTTCCCACGGGCCCTACAGTCATCACATTGGATCCATATGAGCGAGCTGCCGGTGTCAAAAATTAAGAAGTATGACATGTATGTGGGGTTTTGATTCGGAAATGTACCGATTCCTACTTCCACCAACAGCAGATTCGTCGGTGGTTGAACATCGATAACTCCTCGAACTATTTCAAGACTTGTAGTATTTTTCCCAATTCTAGAAAGTTGATGTGCTCGGGCTCTAGATTGTTGAACCAGAATTTGAATTCTTTCATCATAAGAGAGGTTACCCTGGAACAAAGGTGATTCTGGGCAATTGAGGTGGAGGAGCTTGAGGGTTAATCCATTGGATTTTCCAAACACCACAACTAGTAGACACAATCTTGACAGAATGTACAGAAAAAGAAATATTATTGTTTTGGCCATGACACTGTCTGAAATGTAAACAACAATTTAGCTTACTTTTGCAATCTTGCTTGGTTCTCTATATATCATGCTCGTTTGATATGATTCTAAATATAATGAGTTCTGCCTATATTTTATGTTTTTTTCCTTCAAGACGATCATGAAAAATCCATATTTAGAATAGCCTGCCTAAAATTACAAAATAAAAATTTATTAAAAGATCTACTCTTATATTCTGAGTTTAAATGGAGATAAAGTTACCAAATCCTTTACCATCATATTTTTTCTGTAAATAAAGTTTTTATAAATCTGATTTTTTTATATGAGATTTTTTTTTACCTTATTTTCTAAAATATGGTATTTTTGTCATTTCATTAAATAAAAAAAAATTATATCTTCTACATTTATAAATACTAGTGGCAAGCCCTTCTTAAGTTAGATGTATTTAAATGCGTCAACAACTAAAAGCCGTGGAATGGGTGAGTAGATGTAGTAAGCGTTGGTTAGATCGGTAATTGAAATGAAATCAAGTTCATAAAAAAATTGAAAATTCACATTCAAAAATATCAAATTTAAATTTATTACATTCAATCTCATCGTAAATTCAATTTTCATTTTGATTCTCGACATCCAAATCCACATTCTTTTTTCCATGTTTATTGTAAGAAAAATTTTTGTATGATAAATGCCATGAACTAAATGTCAGCCTAGTTTCTAAAATGTTTTAGAAAAAAAAATTAGGCCACACCAGAAGAAAATGGTTCATGCGAAGGATCAAAAGTTGAAAAACAGTTTCTAAAATGCTGAATTCAGACTCAAAATAAGTTTGACAGTTGTTTTACCAAACACTAATCAGTTTTTAGTTTTACACATTTTTTTTGGATAAAAGATGAATTTATTTATCCAGAATAAACTGTTACACTCTAACAGTGTTGCAACGAACTACAAAGTTATTAAAACAGACCTAAACTTCTAAACAACAACATACAGTTAAAACAAATCTAATCTATAACTGTTATACCCCAGTTCTCAGCCACACTAGTTTTGATAGGCAGAAAGTCATTCTTCCGAAAACTAACGGCCCATTTCCTATCAGCTTAAATTTTTGAAATGAATGGTAGTTAGCTGGGAGTCTGCCGAGTATAGTTGTAAATAAGCTGCCTGTATTCCCCTGAAGCTATTTCCAGTGAAAAATTTAATGCAAGCTTTCCTAAGCCACTTCTCTTATCCTCAATAGCTTGTATATACTAAGCTATCATTTTTGAAACAAATTGCAGGTTATATAACTTCTTCGATGGGGATTTTTAAACTTACTATTCTTGTGATTTTGTTTCAGTATGTAACAAATGAATGGGCTAAAGGAGTGTTAAGCGATGCTGAAAAACTTACAGAAGAGAGAGTGGATGAGGGATTGAACGAATTTCTAAAGGATTTTAAAGAGGGCTCGTTTGAAGCTAAAGGCTGGCCTGCTTTTCTGCCTGCATACAGGATCTCAAAATCAGCTATGAATGCACACAAGGATTCTGGCCAAGAAGTACCCCTCTTTCCGCATCAATTGTGTCTGCCCTGGTTTTGTTAAAACAGATATAAACCACAACACGGGCATCTTGTCTGTTGAAGAAGGTGCTGAAAGTCCTGTGAGGTTGGTACTCCTTCCCAATGGTGGCCCTTCTGGTCTCTTCTTCGATCGGAGGGAAGAATCACCATTTTGATTGGATATGATCAATATCTACATAGATTGAAAAATTCTGTGCTTTTTTCCTTGTATAATTTGTGAATTCTTGATGTGATAAAGACTACTTGAAAAACCGGTGTGTGAGATTCAATATAAATGTATGTCAGAAGGTAGGAGACAAATCATGTTATGCGTATGGTTTCATTATTCTGTGTAAAATTTGTGCCCACACCCATTCAACTGATGAGTGATCTGTTGACAAAAATGGATGGCTAGCTGGTGAACTGATTTTGATTTTAGCTGCTCATTCATGATCAACTGAGTTGGTTTAGATGTTTTTGACATGTTTTATGCTTACACCCCTCATACAGTTATACTAATACTATATCAATCCGTTTGGTTTGTCTAATTAGACAAAGTTGAATCCTTATGCCATCATTTGGTTCAAATAAAAGACTGGACTAACTTAATCTCAGAGATTTTGTCCCCTCAGGGGACGGGACAGGAGGCGCTGAGATTGGGATTAAGGTATTTTTGTGATGGGTCTTGAGGGACCCATTCGCAAATGTACCTCGGACCACCGTACACATGGAGGGGCTTGGAGCTAGGAAAGGCCAACCACGGCAAAGGTATTGAAGCCTCCCCTATAGGAGTCCGTGCTGATGAAGTTGTAAGCCGGTGCACCATAAGGATTGAAGGCTCACTTGATGACACCGTCGCTAAGGATTTCTTACCCGAAATCACTCCTAAATGTGTGATTTCGGATAAGAAATTGTGATCTGAAACGGCAAGAAATTTGAGGATTTATGTTTAAAAATTGATAATTTAGGTTAGGTTTCTCTACGTATGTAAAAGAGATTGAGTTGAGAGGCTGAGGCTGATTAGGGTAGGTTTAATTCAATTACTTTAATTTACAAAAGAGTAATCTAAGACAATTCTTATGTTCGGTTAGGATTAAGTATATTTTATGAAATCAAATTTCTTTTAGATATAAAACAGTAATTTTCAATACTACATATATGTTTATGAAATTACTTTATAAATTCAAGTATAAAAATGTAATTAACCCAAAAAAAAATAATAAAATCAAGTTGAAATACTAGTTATTTAAGAGGTTTGATTTGATTAAATCTTTAACAAATTTTACAAAATAAGAATGGACAAAAGTTTGGGTAATCCAATACATAGATAATACATTCAATTGGGTACATTGTAATGCATTGTTTGGATCAATTGTCTTCAAGTGACTGGAGGTTTTTTTTCTTATTTAGTTTCAAATAAGTTAAGGAGAGTGTAAAGGCCAAGTAAAGGGATTGCAGAGTAAGAAATTTCCTCCCAAAATATGACAAATAACTTCAATTTCATTTCATTTTCCTTCCTCTTGTCTGTTACACCAAGTCTCCATCCACGTTTGGGTGGTTTCTTAAATGATAAAATCATTAAATTCGAGGTTTGAGATCGAACTTCCTTTTGTTTGATTTTATCGATTAGGACGAGACATTATAATTTTCTTTTGTTATTCCATCTCATTTATTTGTCCATTAAACATATTATAAAACTCTTGGTTTAAGCTACTACCAATTAATAACCCACTAAATAAATGTCAGTTTTTTGATAATAATAAGTTCATGATATCTTTTGCATCATGTCATTATATGTTGTGCATATGGTTTCATATGCTCTAATGAATTTAACCGATGGGTTAAGTCGTTGCTTATCAATTTATATCAAGCTGCAAGCAAGATCTCCTTAATCCTTAACAATCGGTATGAGTCGATAATTTGAGTTGAATAAAGTGGTCATGTACTAATGTTGACTCTCAATATGCTAACATGTGGTGGAGTCGGTGAATCCAACGTACGCATATGAATGTTGACTCTCAAAATATTAATCCGTGGTAGAGTAGTTGGTGAATTTCACGGATGTTAATTATGTGGAGGAGGGAGCAGTTGATCCAACCGGATGAACATATGCTAAACTCGTGGAAGAATGTACTCTCATGGTTTCAGAGGAAGAGATTGTTAAAAATATTCATGTGTGAGTAAGAGAAAATACGAAAGAACAATCCACCTCTAAAAAAGGTAAAAAAGAAAAAAACTACAAGATTAACTTATATATACTATTTAAGCTTAAAACTCAACAATTTAAGGTTTTTAAGTCAAACTAATCCTTGTACCGTAAAAAGTCAAACAAGAACTAGAACTCCTAGGCCTATAGACCATTACCAATTAATAGCCCACTAATGAAGTGAACTAACATTATAAAAAGAAGGAAACTGAGTATTTATATATACTATTAATAAAATCAGAACTTCAATTTGTGTCCACTTATCAAAATATCCTGTAAACCCCAATTTAAATAAATCAAATATTTAAATAAAGTTGTATATGCAACTCAGTTGACTTCATTTCTCTATATCTTTCTCTCATGTCTTTCTCTCACACTATCCCACTCAAACTTAACATATTCACCCTCCTTATTCTCTAAAAAGTTCCGTAGGTAAAAACTCTCCGATATGCTTTTAAACGTAGAAGAGTCTATACTACTAACAAGATTATACACAACTAAAGAAAACCTCACAGTACCCCCCCTCCTCCCCCACACAGAGAGCAGAACAAATCAGAAATACAGTAGAAAATCAGACAAACAAAACAATCACAAGAACAAGCATAGACGCTTGATAAATAAGAACTTTCAAGACTTGAAAATTGGATAAAATTTATATTTTATATTATTATCAAAGTAACCACATTTAGAACAAGTTAATCAATTAAGGACTACGGGCACAATCTTCTGGACCAAAACGGAGTTGCATAGTAGGAACATCATATATGAAACGATAGTCACTCTGAACACGTGATCCTATAATGTTAATTTCATGATCAGATTTCTGTATTCCCAAGCAAAAGCATTTGTAATTACCATATCTTCTCTCAATATATAAGTTTTTAGGCTTAACTTCAAGATTAGCCTCCTCAAAATGAAATGTGATCTTTGGGAGGTGAGAGAATGTGGCCCTTTCTGGTGTCACAATGCAAAGATCAAAATCAAGTAATCCTTGAATTATACGAAATCTTGGATCTCTTATGAAGAAACCTGTCAATGCTGCTGTCAATATCGTAAAAGGCACATTTCCGATCATTGTCAATGCGCTTCCTGAATCTATAACGCACCCACTTTCACTAGATCTTCGGACAAAATAAGACTCTGGGATATGAAGCATTACGTCGTTAAGACTCATACCTTTTAAGTTCACGTAGTAAGGGGGTTCATTCTCATAGTAATACATTCTTGTTGAACGTAAGTTACGGATGTATGGTATATCTGAACCGAACCTTAAATATGTAAGTGGCACATGACCATGTTCATCCTCGGAGGGGATGCAATATGAGAAACGACCTTGACTTTGATTGTATATTTGGACTATGAAAGAATGATGTTCGTTGCTAAATCCCATACCAAATACACCAGCTACCCTATTGCCTGGTAAGAAGATTGCGTAATTTCTCTGGTCATAGCCACAACCAAATTGTAGTTGTACAGTTTCTTTAGAGGCACGATCTGAAACAAAAGTAAAGGTTTCAAACGCAAGAGTCCCTGTGCTACTCTGATCAGTTAAATATTCCACGTGATATGTGCAAAATTGACCTCTGCACAGATGGGTGTTGCAAAACCTATGGTTGGTGCAAGGAATTGGCATAAAGCTATGAGATCTACTACTAGGGAAATCAGGTTGTGTGTGTTCAATGCAGTGGTTCCCACGGGCCCTACAGCCATCACATTGGATCCATATGAGCGAGCTGCCGGTATCAAAAATTAAGAAGTATGACATGTATGTGGGGTTTTGATTCGGAAATGTACCGATTCCTACTTCCACCAACAGCAGATTCGTCGGTGGTTGAACATCGATAACTCCTCGAACTATTTCAAGACTTGTAGTATTTTTCCCAATTCTAGAAAGTTGATGTGCTCGGGCTCTAGATTGTTGAACCAGAATTTGAATTCTTTCATCATAAGAGAGGTTACCCTGGAACAAAGGTGATTCTGGGCAATTGAGGTGGAGGAGTTTGAGGGTTAATCCATTGGATTTTCCAAACACCCCAACTAGTAGAGACAATCTTGACAGAATGTAAAGAAAAAGAAATATTATTGTTTTGGCCATGACTCTGTCTGAAATGTAAACAACAGTTCAGCTTACTTTTGCAATCTTGCTTGGTTCTCTATATATCATGCTCGTTTGATATAATTCTAAATATAATGAGTTCTGCCTATATTTTATGTTTTTTTCTTCAAGACAATCATGAAAAATCCATATTTAGAATAGCTTGCTTAAAATTACAAAATAAAATTTTATTAAAAGATCTACTCTTATATTCTGAGTTTAAATGAAGATAAAGTTACCAAATCCTTTACCATCATATTTTTTCTGTAAATAAAGTTTTTATAAATCTGATTTTTTTATATAAGATTTTTTTTTATCTTATTTTCTAAAATATGGTATTTTTGTCACATCATTAAATAAAATTTCTTATATCTTCTACTTTTATAAGTACTCCCCTTCCTAAGTTAGATGCATTCAACAACTAAAAGTCGGTGGAATGGTGGATGGGTGAGTAGATGGAGCAAGAGAAAGTCGGTGGAATGGTGGATGGGTGAGTAGATGGAGCAAGAGTTGGTTAGATTAATTGAAATAAAATTAAATTTATAAATAAATTAAAAAATTATGTTTGAAAATATCAAATTTAGATTTATCACATTCAATTTCACTGTAAATTTAATATTTATTTTGATTATCGAGATTTAAATTCATATTTTTTTTCCATGGTTATTGTAAGAAAAGTTTTTGTATGATAAATGCCATGAAATATATATATCACAACCACTAAATAACATAAAAAAATATTTTATTTTAATTTAAAATTAAGATAACTCGTATTCCGCGCAATAATTTTTCCAGGCTATTTCAGACAAACTATCGGACCTAGTTATTGGTAATTCTTTGCGAAATGATAAGAAAAATAGAAGGCTACGAATTATCCTATAAATTGAAAACACCGAAAACTCATTTCATTCCTCAATTCTCTCAGGTAAAATCTGACCATCATCAATGGCAGAGGCAATAAAGAGGTACCTTTCTTTTCTCTCTCTTGGTCTTTACACTCTCAAAACTTCACTTGCATAACACTTCAGCTTCTTTTCTTTTTCATCTTGATGATTTTTTTGGGGTTATTTTTCAGGTATGCAGTGGTTACAGGGGCAAATAAAGGGATTGGGTTTGAGATCTGTAGGCAGTTGGCATCTAATGGGATTTTGGTGGTGTTAACTGCTAGAGATGAGAAAAGAGGTCTTGAGGCTGTTGAGAAACTGAAGGAGTCTGGTCTCTCTGATGATCATATAGTTTTTCACCAACTTGATGTGGCTGACCCAGCCAGTATTGCTTCTCTTGCTGATTTTATCAAAACCCAATTTGGAAAGCTTGATATCTTGGTATGATTGATTTTTCAGTTTTCTTTTACTTATCAATAAAATAGCTGATATTCAGTTCCTTGGAATTTGCTCTGCTTTTCTTTTCTTTTCTTTTTTTCTGCTGGATCTTGGTTATACCCAATTACTTAATTGGAAAGATATATAGTTTTGAAAATGATTTAGGAAGAAAGAAAAAGAGAATAACTTTGAATAAACTATAGAATTTGAAGTGTTTTAGTTGTTATATTCCTATGCTTAATCAGCCTGAAATGACCCCAAACGAAGATGAAAAAAAATTAACAGGCGGACTTGAATAACAATCAGTTTAATCAAATAGTCAATTTCCTTGAAACTTTTTTTTGGTAATTCTAAATGTTCTAAAATCTATGTATTGAATTCTCTCCCACATTAAGTAGCATAAGTTTATTGATTAGTAAAAACGCATAAACTGCGGATGCAAATTAGGAAATTTGGCTTTTCATATTTAATTTTCTGGCTACAGTATAAATTGGTTCAGGGTACACTTGTTTACCCACTGGTTGGACGTTAAGTTAGCTTTGTTGTTGGCTTGCAATTTGATTCACCAAATTCTAAGTTAGTACTTAGTCCTTGTACTCAGCTTTTTCGGATCTTTTCTCCTTTGTAGTTTTCCTTTATGTTTTCATTAACATACTGATTACATTAATGCAAGTACTATGTTTGCAGTTTCTTGTATCTTCTTCCTCAATTTATGTTGTTTTGTTTAGTTTTCCATGGTTCCATTGTCTTCTTGAGTCTCATTGTAGTCATTTCCACTTGAGAAGGTTAGAGTTAGAATAGTCTGATTCTCGGTTAATTGAAAGGGTAAGGTGAATTCGAATTTTTTTTTAAGTGTACCGTAGTGGTTACTCATGAAAGGATGGAACTTCTCTTGAATACTAAAGGGTTCTCTTAATTCTCTTGTTCACGGAAATATGAAGCGAATACTGAGGGATGTTGTTTTTTTGCAGGTGAATAATGCAGGAATTGGTGGGGTCAAGATGCATGGTGATGTAAGTGCTGCAGGATTTGGCAAAGTAATGTTCTCTAAGTATGATTTATTTGTTTATTTGCCACAACTACGATTTGGAAGGCATGCAACTATAGTGAATAGTAGTTTCCCTAAAGGTCGTGATTATGACTGCTTATTTGCTAAATTAGTAAGTTCTGATAATGGGGATGACTTTTATCCATCTTTTTTCCAGCTGAAGGCTTATCTAGAATTCTCAAATGACTGAATGAGTAATCTGTGAAATAGCCTAATAAAACACAGAAGAAAAACCTTTTTTTTTTCAGTGGCATAAAATCTCTTTTTTTTCTTCTCTTTGTTGAAAAGAAGTCAAAATATTGAATCATTTCTATCTTCCATTAAATAATAAATAGCCTTGGATCACTCACTCCGTTTGATAAATGACCTTTAATGTGAAGTACCTCACAGAAGACAAAGTAAGATATTCAAATAGCCAGTTGACTTTTCTTATTAAATTACTGCTCATTAATTGAAATTGTATTTTGTTTACTGTGTTGCATAGATCAAACTTTATAACATATAACTTTTTCCTAGTTTGGCGTGGGATGAAACTTTTGTTTGATTATCTTTCTACTGTAGGCTTGGACGTATCCATGGCAATCACCAGAAAGATTAATTTTCTTTTGATTATTGCAGGAAGGTGCGAAAATCAATTATGGTGATGTAATGACTCAACCTTATGAGTTAGCTGAAGAATGCCTTAAAACTAACTACTATGGCGCCAAGAGAATGTGTGAAGCACTCATTCCCCTCCTCCAGTTCTCTGATTCACCGAGAATTATTAATGTTTCCTCCTCAATGGGAATGTTAAAGGTAAAACAATATCGCAACCCTTTGCCAAAAATAACTTGTCGCAGGTCCATCAAGAACTTGTCAAGTTTGACAAGTTTGAAGTTGAATGCTTTTTTAGTTTGAGAGTCTAAGTTGAATACAAAGCAAATGCCTTGACTTAAATGTCTGCCTAGTTTCTAAAATGTTTTAGAAACAAAAATTAGGCCACACCCCAAGAAAATGGTTCACGCGAAGGATCAAAAGTTGAAAAACAGTTTCTAAAAAGCTGAATTCAGACTCCAAACAAGTTTGACAGTTGTTTTACCAAGCACTAATCAGATTTTAGTTTCACACCTTTTTTTTGAATAAAAGGTGAATTTATTTATCCAGAATAAACTGCTACACTTTAGCAGTGTTGCAACAAACTACAAAGTTATTAAAACAGACCTAAACTTCTAAACAATAACATACAGTTAAAACAAATCTAATCTATAACTGTTATACCCCAATTCTCAGCCACTAGTTTTGATAGGCAGAGAGTCATTCTTCCGAAAACTACGGGCCCATTTTCTATCAGCTTAAGTTTTTGAAATCAATGGTAATTAACCGGGAGTATGCCGAGTATAGTCGTAAATAAGCTGCCTGTATTCCCCTGAAGCTATTTCCAGTGAAAAATTTAATGCAAGCTTTCCTAAGCCACTTCTCTTATCCTCAATAGCTTGTATAAGCTATCAATTTTGAAACAAATTGCAGGTTATATAACTAATCTTCCATGGGGATTTTTTAACTTACTATTCTTCTGATTTTGTTTCAGAATGTAACAAATGAATGGGCTAAAGGAGTGTTAAGCGATGCTGAAAAACTTACAGAAGAGAGAGTGGATGAGGTATTGAACGAATTTCTAAAGGATTTTAAAGAGGGCTCGTTTGAAGCTAAAGGCTGGCCTGCTTTTCTGCCTGCATACATTATCTCAAAATCAGCTATGAATGCATACACAAGGATTCTGGCCAAGAAATACCTCTCTTTCCGCATCAATTGTGTCTGCCCTGGTTTTGTCAAAACAGATATAAACCAAAACACAGGCATCTTGTCTGTTGAAGAAGGTGCTGAAAGTCCTGTGAGGTTGGTACTCCTTCCCAATGGTGGCCCTTCTGGTCTCTTCTTCGTTCGGAAGGAAGAATCACCATTTTGATTGGATATGATCAATATCTGGATATGAAAGTTTAGGCCTACATAGCTTGAAAAATTCTGTGCTTTTTTCCTTGTATAATTTGTGAATTCTTGATGTGATAAAGACTACTTGAAAAACCAGTGTGTGAGATTCAATATAAATGTATGTCAGAATGTAGAAGACAAATCATGTTATGCGTATGGTTTCATTATTCTGTGTAAAATTTGTGCCCACACCCATTCAACTGATGAGTGATCTGTTGACAAAAATGGATGGCTGGCTGGCTGGTGAACTGATTTTTGATTTAGCTGCTCATTCATGATCAACTGAATTGGTTTAGATGTTTTTGACATGCTTTATGCTTACACCCCTCATACAGTTATACTAATACTATATCAATCCGTTTGGTTCGTGTGATTAGACAAAGTTGAGTCCTTATGCCATCATTTGGTTCAAATAAAAGACTTGGCTAACTTAATCTCAGAGATTTCGTCCCATGAGGGGACTGGACAGGAGGCGCTGAGATTGAGATTAAGGTTTTTTTGTGATGGGTCTTGAGGGACCCATTCGCAAATGTACCTTGGACCACCGTACACATGGAGGGGCTTGGAGCTAGGAAAGGCCAACCACGGCAAAGGTGTTGAAGCCTCCCCTATAGGAGTCCGTGCTGATGAAGTTGTAAGCCGGTGCACTGTAAGGATTGAAGCCTCACTAGATGACACCGTTGCTAAGGATTTCTTACCCTAAATCACTCCTAAATGTGTGATTTTGGATAAGAAATTGTGATTTGAAACGATAAGAAATTTGGGGATTTATGGTTTAAAATTTGGGGATTTAGGTAGGTTTCTCTACGTATGTAAAAAAGATTTAGTTGAGAGGTAGAGGTTGATTAGGGTAGGTTTAATTCGATGACTTTAATTTACAAAAGAGTAATCTAAAACAATTTTAATGTTTTGTTAGGATTAAACGAATTTTATTAAGTCAAATTTCTTAAGTACGAAACAGTAATTTTCAATACTATATATATGTTTATGAAATTACCCTATAAATTCTATGGGTACATTGTAATGCACTGTTTGGATCAATTGTTTTCAAGTGACTGGAGGTTTTTTTCTTATTTAGTTTCAAATAAGTCAAGGAGAGAGTAAAGGCCAAGAAAAGGGATTGCAGAGTAAGAAATTTCCTCCCAAAATATGACAAATAACTTCAGTTTCACTTCATTTTCCTTGCTCTTGTATGTTACACTAAGTCTCCATCCACGTTTGGGTGGTTTCTTAAATGAAAAAATCATTTGATTCGATGCTTGAGATCGATTTTATTTTATTTGTTTTTATCGATTAAGATGATGCATCTTATTTTTTTTTTATCCTTCCATCTCTTTAAGCACACTAATAAATTCTTGGTATAGGCCCATTACCAATTAATAACCTACTAAATCAGTCTATTAACAATTTTTCAATTCTCGTATTATTTACAATGATCACAATCTTTTTCACTTGAAAATTAAATCGAATCAAATTTACGATTAGATTGAATATTACATAACTAAATATAGAATTTTTTTATTTAAATTTGTGAATATAGCATTCAGTTTCATCATCAATTTTTTTAAATGGGAATGATCATGGTTCTATTTATAATCTTACGTGGACTATTTGAATCGGTTAAATCTCAAATTTTACGTACTTACAAACACTGGATCAATTCTTTTACGGTAAAATATTGTAAAATAAAATTTATCATACACTTAAATTTTAATTATAAAATAATTCTAACCTTATACTTTTCAAAATTTAAATAGCTCAAATCTGGGTACAAAATATTTTACTGCAAATTACTCACAATTTTTACTAAGATGAGTTAACTGGCAAATCTAATTTCTCTGCTTTTTGCACCGATCCCCAGATCTAAGTAATTGACACTCTCAAGCTTCCCCTAAACAATTCGTATAATCCCCAGGAACTCCCCGAGCTTCCGCCATTGAGGATCTTCTATAAATTCTGCGTTCAAGATTCATCTCACAGGTGTCTCTCCCTCTCACACCAAATTTCTCATCCAGGTATAAAAAGAAATAGAAGGAATACTGCACTCTTCCATTTCTAACTGAAGCTTTTGAATCTGCAAAACTTGTTTTCAATTCAATGCAAGCAATTCTTTGATTTGCATTCTTCAATTTTGTCACAGCTTCAATGGCTTTGAGAAAACCTGGCTTGATTGCTTTGTTCGATGTCGATGGGACTCTTACGGCTCCAAGAAAGGTATCGATTTCACCGTTTGCAATCGCGTAATATGAATTATGCTATTATGCAGCAAATTATTAACGTGTTTGACATTTTCTCTAATATTAAATCAATGCAAGGGGGCTGCTAAAAAAATGTTAGATTTCATGCGAGAACTACGAAATGTAAGTGATTAATTAACGTTGTTTCATTGTAATCTTATTTATTAGGGGTTTAGTGTCTTATATTAGTGTTTGTTTAGTTTGTAAAGCTACGTTTTTTAATTGTAGGTTGTTACAGTTGGGGTAGTGGGTGGATCCGACCTTATTAAGATATCAGAACAGCTTGGGACTACAGGTTTGCGATAATTACATCTTAATTTGTTTATGTTTAGCAGTGTAAAAGAACTAAAATAGCTTTTCGTTACAGTAGGAATAAGGAACAAAGATCTTTCTTGTGAGTTGATTATGAGGGACACGTTTGTGTTACTAATATCTACCTGTCTGGTTTGTTCTTTGATTTCTCCAAGGATTTGCATTTTAATTGAAAATTTATGAGTGGAGAGATGTTCCACTGATACATTAGTCATACTGGTTTCAAGAGGAGGATTCTATTCCTGGTGAATATTTATTTGAATTCAGAGAAAATCATTTATATCTCTAATGTCTTTCAAATCAAGTTCAATGAGAGTTTCTTGATATTCTTATTTTATCTACTGCATTCTTCTGAGTCATTAAAAGATGCCATGTAGAGTATAAGCTTATTCGAATCACTTGAAACTGATTTTCATGAATGAATGTAATTTTACTTTATTCATTCTAACAATGTAATGTAGACAACGTTTGACACCATAAATGGTGAAAGCTCAGCTAATTTTTTTTTTTTTTCTGGATAAATAGAAGTATATGTATAAATCAAAGGCACCAAGGGGATGCCAATCATGTACAGTGTTATAAACAAAATTGTCTCAGTGAGGTCTATCTAAATGATAGAAACTCCACAAAATCCAAAAGATCTACATCATTCGAAAAAATTTTCCCTTTGAACCAAAAATCAAGGATATTAAACCATCTATCTCTAATCACTTGGCATTTCAATTCCATCAAAAACTCTTCTATTCCTTTCATTCCACACCAACCAAAAATTAGAGAGGCGAATCAAAGAGTATGCCTTCTTCAACTCCTCAGTTAATCTTATTGAGCGTGAATTATATAATCTAGTATATTGTATATTGTAGAGTTGAGTTGAAACTGTGTGGTTCCATCTGATACAGACTTCCATGTTGTATTTACTCTATAAGTAAATACACTTGGATATCTGTTTCTTAATTATTTGTTCTTGAAAAGAACTTTTGGTTAAATATAGAGCTTTCTAATATACTTCCTTAAAAATCTACATGCCTGAAAGTAACCATATTTTTTTCCTGTGCAGTTACTAATGACTATGATTATGTCTTTTCTGAGAATGGTCTTGTTGCTCATAAAGATGGGAAACTCATTGGCACCCAGGTACGTTGACAACACAAACCGAAAAAATTAAGCTATGTTTTACGTATATGTTGCCATGGTCCCATTAGGCTATAGCTATCTATGATACATGCATAGTTCCAACTGATAAGCATCAACATGTAGTAATTTAGTATGTGTCATGAGAATGTAGTAGCCCTGGATGATGCTCTGATATGATAGATTTTTTTTGTTTTCTTGTTCACCTAATATATGTCTTGTATAGAAGCAAAGCAGAAATAATTATTCTATATGTTTGGATAGCATGTAATGAAGTATAGAGTCAATTTTGCTGATATGAACCTTCTGGTAGTGTCCAAAAGTGGACACCACTGTTATAACATTTCTAAAAAGGAATTTAGGGTTACAATCAGCACCTTTTGGCCCAAAAGGAAAATTAAAGTCATTTACCTTTGGGGAAGGCAACTTGATGATTTGATGATTGGGAGATGAAGGAAACTAGAGAATGCTGGGCATACTGAAAAGGAAAGGATTGCTTGTATACCTTAGAATCATGACAATTTGTTTTGGCATGCTATTATCTTGTTCCTTTATTTGTACCCCTTTGATGGTTTTTGTATTTTCATTTGTCCAGAGTTTGAAGTCATTTCTTGGAGAGGAAAAGCTCAAGGCAAGATCCTTCCCTGTCATTTGTGATGACTCTTATTAAATGGTCAGGAAGAAAAAAAGGAAATAGAAGGCCAAGATGTCATGTTGCTGGGAGGATACCAAAGATGTCCACTAGCAACATGATCTTAACATATTTTTATGATTGTGAGGATAATTTTTAAGTGGTAGTCTGATAGGTTCAAAATCTGCAAGTGCAGAGAACTTACTGGCATATGTAATTTAATTTTTGTTCTGATAGATTGGAAACAATTTGCAGGAATTTATTAACTTTACACTTCATTATCTTGGTGACCTGGATATCCCAATAAAAAGGTGAGTTGATAAAGCCTGAACATCAGTTTTCCTGGAAGTCAAAGTTCAACTCTATGTATTTGTGTATTAGTAGAGCCTAGTAACACCTTTTCTTTACTATTTATTCTTTAGGGGAACATTTATTGAATTCCGAAGTGGGATGCTCAATGTATCACCAATTGGGCGAAACTGCAGCCAGGAAGAAAGGGATGAATTTGAAAAGTATGACAAGGTAGAAACTTTAGTTTGTGTCTTCCAAAAGATAATTGTCAGTTCATCTTATTATAATGTAGATTTTTTGTTTGGCTGATGCGTATATGCTGACAGTAAATATACAACTGTGGTTTCAGGTTCATAACATACGCCCAAAAATGGTAGCCGTGCTTCGTGAGAAGTTTGCCCACCTTAATTTGACATTTTCAATAGGTGGACAAATAAGCTTTGATGTGAGGGATATTATATATGGTTCCACGATTCTTGAATTGATTAAATATGAGGCAAGTTTGAAACTTAGCCAGTTAATCTTTTTAATGGTGCATGATGCTTTTAACAGGTTTTCCCACAAGGTTGGGACAAGACATACTGCTTGAGATACCTTGATGATTTTCAAGAAATCCACTTTTTTGGTGACAAAACTTACAAGGTCAGCCCTTATTCGCTTATCTAATTTTTCCATTCTTTCCACTATGCACCACTCACTACTTATTTCCCTACTTTTGAGGACAACTTACTCATCAATGTATTTGATGCTATCTATCATTATTGTACCTATCAACTCTTTTCTAGTTCAGCAGCTTTTTAAACATCAGTCTCTACTGGGCTTCAAGCCTATACTAACTGGACCCTGGTTATCATATGAAACACCCTCATGGTGGCAAAAATACTGCTTTTTTTTGGTAGGAAATGAGTTATATCTAGAGTCAAGTTAATTACTCCGGAAGATATGGTAAAATCCAAAAGGTTAACTTATCAAAAAGAAATCTCAAGAGGTTAACTAAATTCTCTAGGAAAAATTTTCCCTTTGGACTTGGGCTTGGTCGTTTGGCTTGCATACTACTTGGTTCATTATAACAGTCTCAAATCTCTAGATGCTTGGTAAATCATGTAAATTTTTCTTGATTGACTAATTTTGTATTCTCTGTTGGGATTAATGGGAGAATCTGGGCATTTTGTTTGAGCAGGGAGGCAATGATCATGAAATTTATGAATCAGAGCGAACAGTTGGCCATACAGGTCAGTTGTGTGTTTCAACTTAGCTATGTACGCTTTTTGAATTTCCAATTGTAACTTTATATTCAATAACATTTAGATGTTAAAAACCATCATAAGTATCAGCATCATTACCTCATAAAATGGGGTCCAAAACCAATACTAAAATGAAGGATGTAATGCGGCATCTTTGGAAGTTATAAAAGATGTCTGAGATGACAAAACCGGTTTCAGAAGTGATATAGAATGAAATGATTTGTTTCATACACTGAAACAGAATCCAACAATTTTATGTCCATCAAATGTTCTAAGATCCCCTGAACGAATATCTACGCCAGCAATCATTCTGGCTTTACTTTTCATGGAAGTATAATCATCTGTTTTGTGTTTCTTTTTTGCAGTTACCAGCCCTGAAGAGACAATGGAGCAATGTAGAGCTCTGTTCTTAGTAAATCCCTAAGATTTTATGAAATCTTCTTGTTGTCAATTGTATGCCATTTGAACTCCCTAAGATTTGTGAAATCTTCTTCTTGTCAATTGTGTGCCATTTGTACCATGTATGTTTTTTCATATCTGAGAAATGCTAAAGCAGAAATTCGTGCTCAAATATGTAATTTTTGGATAATTCAAATTAATGAACCTTGATTTCTCTGACGTTGCTTTAATCAAGGACCAACTGGCATTTACATTGCTTATAGTTTCATCTCCACTTTGGTTTTGAAGTGCATAACTCATTATTCTGGAATAAGATTGGGAAAGGAGTAGAGATTGAAGACTACTTCATCCAAGAAGCTGCGGACATAATTAAGGTGCTATATTTGGTAAATTAAGATTGGCCAAATTGATCAGTGGGATAAAGATTTGTCTGGTAGATTTCTGCCGGGTGTTTAACGGACCAGTTTGTCTGCATGTTCTCCTGATCACAAACCCTCCTATGAACCCTATTAACAAGCTTCCAGAAGTGCTGTCTGGCATGACCAAAGCCTCGGCCTAGTGGTCAACTCCGGCTCCGGGTCCACGTAAAAGACCGATTTGATCTCCCTTCTCATCAATATAATAAAAAAAAAGGTGCATCTAAGTATACAAAGGTCAAATCCCAATACAAACATAAATCCAAAACCCAACTTTGGACCAAAAGGATCTCATTGTTTTATTTGGCACTGCCAAATTTCATTGGGAATATTAGAGCAGAACTCCAAATCAAAGAGCTGCCAGAACCAATTATAAACAGACCAAATACTGAATGGAGGCTCTCTCCATCTTGCAATCATTCATCTTACCAAATGTAGAAGTAAAAAAAGAAAATTTTATTGCTAGCATAACATATAAGAAGGTGCATACAGGTCTTTGATGACATTTAGTGCTGGATTTAATCCAGTTTGGTTCCTTGAAGAGATTTATGATGCTGTATTTAAATCCAGCCCAAATGTTGCCTTTAGACTAATTCATATAAGATTATTAAACAATTTATCATACTCATAGGGCTCCTAACTACAACATAAAATTAGTATTACATAAACCTCACCGTGAGTATAGTATAGTCCTGCAAAACAAGAGCCTTTCAACTTTTCTGAAGATCTCTCATTTTCATTTTCAAACTGCAAACAAGCGATAGTGGTGAGGCACTCCCAAGGGTAAAATAGGAGCTCAAACTAATACAAGTGAAGAGGCCATCCCACCCCCCACCCAAAAAAATAAAATAAAAACTCACAGTTGAATGATTGATTTTGCTCATTCCCACAGTATTCTAAAGAATCTCACAGATCTCACTCGAAGTTGTGTGCCCTCTTTGCTGAGCTTAGAGTATTGGACAAAAGCATCACTGTAGTCATTGATCCAACTCCCCCAGGAACTGGGGTGATAGCAGAAGCAACCTTGCAGGCCTCCTCATAACAAACATCTCCAACCAACCGATAGACTCTGGGGCTTTCTGCATCCTGTTGCCCATGCAAAAAACAAAAAAAATTGGTCAGTGACCTGAAAACATAAACTGAAAAAAGGCATGATTTTGCAAACCAAATGGCGTTCCTCATTCCTTCAAAAGCAATTAAAAACATGCATCCAACAACGGATCTCGTTCGAACTTGAGAAATTTTTTGATCTTCAAATTGAAGGATCATACACCAAAATGCGATAGAGAGAGAGAGGACATAAAAGGTAAAATTAGAAGTAGGAAGTCACATAAGATAAAGTAAATACAGACTCCTCAAAAGATCCCCTCACCTCTATTGCATTTATTCCGACATCAATGATAACAGCACCAGGCTTTATCCAGCTTCCCCTAAGCATGTTTGGTTGCCCTACAGCTGAGATTATTATGTCTGCTTGTCTAGTGATCTCCTTAGAGTTCTTGGTTCTGGAATGGACAATACTGATTGTTGCATCTTCCCTCTACCAAAATTAGAACATCTAGTAATGTGATGAGAAATCAACAAATAAAAAAAATACTCACTCACAAACCACAAAATTATTTTTGATTTGATTGTTAAAACCCCCACACACATCTCGTACCCATGCCAACTAAGTGGGCAGGGAAATGTCCTTACCAACACTCCAAAGCGAGCAGGACACAAACTACAAAATTATTAAACTAGCATATGAAGTATAATACAAATATTTGGACGAAATATATTACTTGAAGCAGCAAAGCAGCAGGCATTACAACAATATTGCTCCGGCCAATCACAACAGCCCTCTTTCCTTTGATTTCAACACCATATCTATGCAACAATTCTATGCATCCTTTGGGTGTGCATGGAACAAACAAGGGTTCTCTGCCTTGCATGGCCAAACGGCCAATGTTTAGTGGGTGAAAGCCATCCACGTCTTTCTCAATGCTAACAGCATTCAATATATTCTGCTCATTCATATGCTGGAAGAAATCCAATGAAATATTACCAAGGGCCTGGATACGTTATCATGTGCAGCATAAAGCAAAATACATGCAATGATTTGTCATAATTTTCTTGACGTTTCATGAGATATGCCATTGCAATAAAAGACAACTTCACTATTACTCTTCTAAATCTTGCATGATTTTCCAAAGAAAAAATGTTATTCAAATTTAGAAGCATACAGAAGGAAGAGGCAACTGCACAAGGATGCCATGAACTGAAGCATCATCATTGAAGCCTGAGATAAATCTGAGCACTTCTTGTTCCGTGGAGTCCTCAGGTAAATGCACTTCAAAAGAATTTATCCCCACAGCTTCACAAGCTTTCTTCTTGTTGCGTACATAAGTTGCAGAATCCTTCCTATCCCCAACAAGAATAACTGCTAACCCAGGAACAAAACCAATTTCATCCTTCATCCTGGATACTTCAGCAGTTATTTCATCTCTAATTTTCTTTGCTACTGATTTTCCATCAATAACCTTAGCAGAGGCCTCAGTAGTCATTGCAGCTGTAACAGAAATATGATGAATCATGGGAATCAAAATTTTGTTTCATTATCACCATCCAAACTAGTATTTACAACTTTACAAGTACAATCAGCTTGCAATTCGAAACTAAGATTACCATCAAACCAATTCCATGCAGTAAAACATTTCACAAAAGCAAATAACCAAATAGTTCTTGAAGTGGTATGGTTGATTCAGAATAAAATGATGAGATACCAAAACTGTACTTTTTTTTATAGGATACTGAAAGTAATTATACTTACTATCTCATTAAGCAATAAGTCTTGCAACATTTAAATTAAGGCCGCATGGAGAAAAGCATCTTGAGTTCTTCAAAGGCTTTGTCTACCTCAAACCACTGGACCCATTAGCTATACCACAAGATGAAAACCTCCACAAATGACTTTTGGAATGAAGAAATTATTGTGTGTTCCTGACCACATGGAATGGTGCACAAGCACCTTAGTAAATCCTGGGAAGTTGAATAGTAATTTCTGGGACTAAAAGAAAAATTCTGAAAAGTTATCACTCGACTTACCAGGAGTTACCAAGGTTCATGTGCACTGTTCCACAGGGTCAGGAACACAATAATTTCTCCTTAAAATGACCCTTCAGTTTGCAAAGACAGTGGAGGATCACAGATTCACAATACCACCCTTCAATAAATCAGGCATGTGATGGTCAAATTCCTTTACCAATGTAAGTTCAAAAGAATTTAATTTGAACAATTTGATCAGATTCATCATATGAGGTACCTTAAATGCCATCGATACCCATTTCTTTTGCTGTAGGCAAAAGATCCCAACGTAATGATAAAAGTAAAGGGACAATTCTGAATCCAAAGTTCACAAAGTAACACAACTCATAAGTCATAACTAAAATCACCAGTTAAAACAAAGTTTAGTTATTGTCACATTGAAAACCAATTTTAGCATAATTCACATCAAACTGCAGTGAAGGCCAAGGCATTAACTCAAAAGAACTTTAAACGTTTTGACAAAATGCCCTAATGAAAATGATACAATCAAACTAGTAGTCACTGTTCAGCATAATTAACAATAATGATCACGAAATTCACTGTTTGGATGCTTAGGAATATAGAAAAACAGAAGAACTAAAAAGTAGTCTTTCAAATTTATATTTCACTTTTACTGTAGACATAAAATCGATGGTTCGTGAAATTCAAATTTCCTCTTCGTTTTCCCGCCCTTTGTCAGGAACCAAACGGAGGTTAAGGAACTCACGTGTGATGACAGTTGATGAAGAAGCAGTCGAGCGAACAGAGAGCGTCCTAGAAGAGCTAAAATTTGCGGGTCCCACAAGGAAAGGACCCAGAAACCAGTGAAGGGAAACGAAGCCATTGTAACGGAGTCCATCGCGGGTAAATGGGACGAACCGAGCCATGGCGGATGATGAACAGTCCGTGAACATCATCGATGCCATTTTATTCTTCACCAAATAGTACCGTAGTAGCTTGTACGTCGTCACTGCGACTACGGTTTACAGTTCAGTAGAGACGAGAGAGAGAGATTCTGCTGGCTTTTTTCACTGCTTGTAATCTGTCAAACCTGCTTATAAGCAAGTAAATTTAGGTGATTCCTTAACTTTAAGACAAAATCCTCAAGAAAAAAACCCCAAACCACAATCAAAATCAAGTAATACATTGAATTATGACCAATTAGCCATGATTTTAAGCTAAAATTCCAGTAAGAGGAATCGTTCTATGTGAATTACCCGTTGAACCAAAAAGGGTACTTAAGGAAGATCATTTTCAATAACATACATTAACCCAATTTTACAGACAAAAAAGAAGGAATTGTTCTTAATGAACTACCTGGTCTATCATAAGAACACGATTATGCATGGAAGATAAAACAAACAGCAATATCAATTAGACAAGAACCAGCAGCACAAATCGCAAGCAAACTGAACAATATGGAATATTCCACTAAGCTTCAACAAAATAATTATAATACCAATCCATAAAAGTAAACAAAAAAAACTGTTTACCGACAACAAACCCAAAGAAAACTAATTTAACGGTAACTTTTTTAAAAAAAAATGTAAGCTTATTGAATCTGATATCATAAAGATATGAAAACTTTAGCAGTCAAACTGAAATGAGAGATCGAATGAGGGAAATCTGTTTAAGAATTTATCCAAGAGAAACCGAGCAGAGAAGTAAGGGGAAAAGACGGAGGGGTTTTAATTTGCATTTTAAATGTGGCTTCTAATAATTTGTAACCAGTACGCGTGGAATGGTGCGTTTTAGTGAGATGGATACACTGTTATTCTTAATGGGTTGGGCCGATCGTGAAGAGAAGGTCTATGAGTTTGGATAGATCTCCATACTTCATTTAATCACTAGAGATTGACACTTTGGTGCCCATCACTTTTTCTCCTTATGGAGTGTATTATTTTTGGAAGGAAAGGAATGGTTTTAAAGAAGAAAAAAAGGGTAGGGAAAGTAAAATAAAAGAGAGGTTATCACCTTTTTCTTTATCGGGATTCGGAAGTTTTATAAAGGATGAGAGGGTAAAATTGTAATTGATATCTTCTCTCTGCAAACCCCTCGAAGTTTTTAAATGTAAGAGGCTTTGGAACTTCGGATGGATATGAAGTTTCTCTCTAAAAAAAATCTCGAAAAATTCTTGTTTGCATTTGATGTAAAACAAAATTTTTGTATTAGATGAAAACTTAATTAGTCATTTTATTAAAAACTTATGTTAATTGAATATGTACAGATGTTATTAATGAAATTATCAAAAATTACCAATCAAATTTTCATGTTTTGCACTCAATGCAGTGAAATTTTTTTTCACAATAAAAGATTTTAAAAAATTCTCCTTTACTTTTACTTGCTTTATTCAATTAAAACTGAACACTTAGTTTTTTATTGAATCAGATTTTTCTATGACCATAATCTTTTTTATTTGAAAATTTAAATGAAAGTTAAGTTCATAGTGATATTGAATATCATCATAATAAATTTAAATTTAAATATTCCTCATTTGATGATGTAAAATCATAATCTTTTTCTATCAACACAATTTCGAAAGTCCTACCAGTATGCTTTACTGGAACTGGAATCTATTAACTTCATGATTATCTCCAGATTTTTTTTATATAAAGCTCTAGGTTCAATTTCTCTCTTCGTCAGCCTACCCCAAAAAATATGCCTGGCCCACACTGATGGCATAATATAGAGCTAATATTATTATATTAAAAAAAAAGACTCTGTATGAAATGCTTAACGATGGTGAACTACGCAATCTGAAAGCAGCATGGCAACAGAGGCAAGATGTGTAAACATGAATGCTAAAAAGATTACTATGGTAGTAGGGTGTTGATATATGATTACTTTCTCAACCACCAATCCTGGGAATCAAGCATCGCTCGTCCCAAATAAAGCCCTTTGATGATCGATACCAACACCTTTATTTGAACTTGGATTTTGACGTTAACAAACTGATTGATTGAGAATAAAAAAGAAAGGCCAAGTACTAGAAGAAATATGATCCGTTAAGATCCCTAGGTTTTGCTTACTTTCCTGTATCTTCTCAAGAAACAAATGGAATACCTAGTCCCATGATCAACGACAACAATACAATACCTTTTCCCTTGGACAAATTCTATAAAAAATTATCTAACCAAAAAGGGAAAATTTGATTAATGGACGGTGTGCATGCTTATTGCTTTTTTCTTCTTCTTTTTCTCAAGTCTATTTCTGTACAATTTTTTTTAAATGAATGAAAAATGTAACCCACTATACACTTCTCCAGAGTGTCTTTCTTTTACCTGGACCATAATGGGTACTTATCACATAGCTAGTGGTCCTTCAATTACTTGGCTTTCATTGGAAGAATCCGAAGGTTGAGTTTTGGGTTTACTCACGATCCGGGAATATCCATAACCAAGAGAACTCCCACTTGCCTCACATAGCTGCATAACCATTAATTGTGAAAGGAAAAATGTAAAGTGTTACTATCAGAGATAGCTAAGTATGTGGTTCTAGTCTACATTTACCAAAAAGAATACATAACTGAATGGGATAAAAACAAATCTGAGTACCTCAGTCAGCTCAGATAAATGGCGGGATCTGAACTCATTAATTGTTGCTGCAATCTCTGACATTGGCAATTTAGCCTGAATAGGAAGAACAAGGAAGAGACATATATGCCAAAAACAAATATATTGATTATTAATATTCACCCAGATATCATCAACCCAGAGTTCCATATTTAAAAACATTCTGAATTGCAGCTGGCTCATCCAAGCAATCAGATCTAAATATTTATTATTTCTAATTATTGAAGTATATAACTATAATGAAAGTGGAAGTTAAGTTCCATATACACAAAGCAAAAGGACTTTCCAAAAAGGGATAGGAGCTTTTAACACATTTTAGCTACAGGTATAATAGATTTTAACGTATACTCCTCAGGAAAGTAACACTTTAACTCCATCAATGGGGAGAAAAATTGCTGAAAAACAGGGCATGCATGTATTACAGCCTCTTTAATTCAATTTTCCCTTTGTAATAAATCCATGAATAGTCAGAATATCCAATGAGATGACCGCTGTTGTCATCAAAACCGTTTCATGGAAATCAAAGTGATACCTACTTTAAGACCCATTAAACCCATACTTACGTCAAATTTTTTCACTTCATACAATTATAAATAACAAAATATTGGCAGAGAATCAATTAGTAGATGTAAAATATCTATACAGTTAATAAAAATATGTTAAAACATTTTCTCTTTTGCTTTAATTATACGAAATGTCACCAACTCCATATTCTTATCATCAAGCAATGATAAAGAAATGAGAACCACTTCTTCCATGAATTAAAGAAAATTGTAACAGCCTTGGGGTGCATGCAATTCAATGACAGCCATTCACTTTACCTGAGCAAGAACAGCAGCTGCTAATTGTAGACTTGGTTCCAGAGTCTCTGGGACAACCTACAAGTTTTGGTTAGAAAAGTGAGTTCAAACGAAAAAGGAAAATTAAAATGGATGTATAGATGAAGCAAATTAAATAAAAGAGGTTTATGAATATTACAGCTGTAGCCCCAGCCTTTTCCAAATTAAGGCCGTTATCAACATCATGAGCACGGACAAAAGTCTTCACATTAGGGAAATGCTTGCTCAGAGCCCAAACAGTTCTATAATTTGCACCAGGTGAATCTAAAGTTACCGCTGCAGCACAAGCTCTTTCAGCACCAACCTTATGAAGGACCTAGTCATCCAGAATAAAACATGTTAAATACTGAGCTTACACATAAGCTTACTTCATAACTCAATTTGCTTTACCTCTCGACTGCCAGCATCTCCAAAATACACAGGAAGATCCAGGGCACGCCCAATCGTCACTCTCTCACTGAAACAATGGAAGTTTTAATATACCTGATCTTTAAGCTAGCAAAAACTACTGACTCATATACTTTGTAGAAGTATAGTCTTATGGCTATAAAAACAAAAGGAATGCAATTAATGGAACTGCTATAAAAGAATGCAAAGTGTTCATGTAGAATTCTCAAGAACATAACAGGACATACCAAAGATGGATGCCATAATTGATAGCAAAATGCTGTATCAATCCATTTGGCTATCTAAGTAAATTTGGTAAAGGAAAATGCAACAATCTTTTAAGATTGCTTTGTTTTCCTCTCAAGTTTTCAGGAGGGATATGATGTGCCAGAAGAAGTGAACAATCTTGGGAAAACTAGCCATGATACATACTGTAGTGATATGCTGAATTAATATTACCTATTAAAACCACTATACCGAAACCACAATTTCATTTTAAAAAGTTTTTATGTTACCTTCTCACGTCAAGAGCAACAAATGGAATAAGTCGTTCTGAAAGAAGCTGAGCTATGATCTGAAGACAAAAAATAAAATAAAATATACCAGAAAGCTATTATAAAACTATAGATATGCATTGACACAGTAAATTAACAACACATTCACCACACAAATGTTGTTAACTTAGTTTATCAAATAGCAAATCATGTCAGCACCTGGCCAACACGTCCAAATCCACAGATGATAATATGATCTTGCAAATCATCGGTCTGGAAATAAAATCATGCAAACGGAAACATTAATCAGTAAATAAGTCAGTATAATTTCCAAGCAAGCCAACATCAGAAATTGATAATTATGCATATGGAAAAAAAAAAAAGTATGACCACATAAAGACTGGCCAAAAGAAAAAAAGACATTAACTCTTACAGAGGGCAATTCAGTAAAATTCCTAAAAACAGAGTAGCACTGGAATATCTGTAAATAACTGGGTAGTGCAGAAACACAGTAGACCTCCGAACACATCAAGCGTGATAATGAAGTACATAATCCACAGAACATAATCATCTACCACTTTTTGAGATGGAGATCAAAACTGTGCCTCAAAATTAACCGATGCTATCTTTGTACAGGGAGCCAAATCCATTAACCACCTCATATTGTGATGCCGACAGACTAGAATTTTATGGGAGATGGCCCTCTCGGTGTTAGGCATTTGTTGGGTAGGAATTGGCTCCGTCAAGGATGATAATTAGGCTTGGAGGGGTATCTGCATGTCTAAGGAGTTGAGGAGAGCTTCATCCTTGGTACCTCTATCCATCTTTTGGATAGTATGGAATGAGAGAAATAATAGGATTTTTGATGGGGTAGAAAGGTTTCTTGCTTTTATTAAAAAAAAGGTCGCTTCAATTCTTATATTCTCGGTTTAACAGGAATTTGTTTTTTGGGTGAATGAAGAAGAGTTTTGGAGTTCATAGACATTTTGTGGTGTAGATAGCTTCTTTTTTGTACATGGCAAGGCACTCTCTTGGTGTCTTTAAATGAACACTTTTTACTTATGACCATACACTACCTTAAATCTGATTCCAACTCACCATATACATCATGCTGTGATTACAGTTGTAATGCAACAAAATTTGAAGTTCAGCAGACTAACTAATGGCAAGGCTTAGTGACAATATCACTAACTACTGAATATTTTTAATCTAGCAACCACACTGGATCACATGTTAGGCAGCCTACCTCATTCTCAACAGGTAATAAACTTCGAACATCGTGCACCTCAAAACGAGATGCAATTAACTGGCCTCCAGCAGCCAGCCACGGTGTGATTGCCATTGAGATCCCCACCACAAGAAACAGCAAGGATGATAGCTGAGAAGACATTATACCCTGGAGGAAACACCAATTACTAATTGCGGGCAATAAATCATTTTATTATTGTCACTTGAACTAATAACAGTTATACAAAAAGTAACAATATATACAGCCTTATCCCAACTATTTAGTTTGTCAACATGATTTTGTCCTACCATTTCCTTCTAAAGCAACATGACTTGCACTATCAATAAGAGAAAGGTATAATTCGTAAAAAATATGGCACATTTTTCCTAAAAGCATATCTAAGACATAGGAAACATCAAAAGTTTCAACAGACTTGCCACGAAACATCAGAGTACAATGTTCAACCAAATTTCCCAGTAGATCAACTAAAACTTCAACAAACGCATTATAAACCACTGAATGCAAATAGGTGATAAGAAACCTGATTAACAGCTTCACCAAATGCCACAAATGCGAATTCTCCGCCCGGAGCTAGCAGTAGACCAACCCTTAACGCAGATATGATTGAAATACCGAAAAGTCTACCCACTAAAGCAACCAATAAAGTCTTGCCACCTATTAAGAGTCCCAGTGTCCCCATAATGACAGGAAAATTTGAAACAAGAAGTTTCGGATCAATAGACATCCCAACCTGAAATCCACAAAATGGTTGTCATTAGTTGCATAAATTGTACTACCCTCAATAATTTATGTGGCAGCAGTATCAACAAGCTATAAGCAAACAAGAAAATTATAGTGTTAATTCTTTTAGCAATTTCGAATACTTTTTAAACTTGTCAGAAACTATAATAGCATTATCTGAACAATGAACACCTGTGACTACTAAATTTCCTTTCAAGGACATATTTTACACCACTGACCAGTTGCATATTCTAGAAACATTTCGTAACATGAACTTAACTAATGTGAAGTTGTACATAGCTGGGCAAAAAGCTGGAAGGCAACAGCAAGTCTTCACATTGAAAAAATCTCCTAGAGGTTATCACTTTTGTGTTTTCTTAAAAAAATTATTACTTAAACAAGTCTCTTAAGATTGTTGTCATCATAAAATTATAGACTAGGAGAGAAATGTAAATGTGCATTGTAGAATATGTACCGTCATGAAGAAGAGACCTAACAAAAGACCACGATATGGAGCAATATCTGATTCAACTTGCAAAGAAAATTCTGTCTCTGCAAGAAGCAAACCAGCCAAAAATGCTCCCAATGCCATGGAAAGTCCGGCCTGTTCAAGAAAGCAACATGGACATGATTTCATTATCATTTATCATCAAAAGAAAAAAAAGAGGGGGAGGGGGAACAAGAATCACAATTGATAAGAAGTCCTACCCTTGCTGTAAGGAGACTAGTTCCCAGAATAACAAGGAGTGTATTGGCAGAGAATATCTCTGCGTTTTGATTTTCTGCAATTTGCCTATAAATTGGTCGAAGCAGCTGCAAGACAACACGAAAGAACTATAAGAAACAAAAATTCATATTTTTGAAGCACTGGATACATGCTTTTAGCAGTCAATAGAAACAAACATCTTTTATAACAGTTGACAGATTGTAGGCTACAATATGATCAAAGTATCGACTTAAGAGTCAACAGTGATATCAGAACAAAGAACACATGGATCTCAAACCTTAGTAGTTGCAATAACACTCCATATAGCAAGTCAGAAGAAATAGATAACATCATTTAGATGATGTAACAAAGAAAATTTTTACATTACCAGCAAACTTTCTCAAAATTATATGGCCTCAAAATTTCTTTTGAATCTGATATATATTGCACTCGGTGAATATCTTAATTTAAAGAGTCTTTGAAATGAATAAGATCTACCAAGCGTCCACCAGCTATAATAGCAGTAATAGCAACTGCTGCTTTAACAGCAGCAAGCCCAAGAGCTTCAGCAATGGCTTGAAAACCAACCTGAAAAACAGTAGTTTACATTACTCGTGACGCCAACACAAGCTACAGCAGGAGCGAACAACAATAACAGTCACAGTGACCAAAAACAAGCTAACACTCAAACAAAGAGTGAGTCCCATGATCTTCACACATAATTCAGAATAAAATAATGACTTTCATTTTATTATGGACAAAGAAAGAATTAATCTTGAAGTTTATGGTTGATGTATTGACACGGATGTTTTAAAAATTAATAAGATCAAAAATTGGAATAAGGCATTTAGGGCAGCATCAATCCCAGCATTTTCTCACACTCACACATCCACATGCACACACGCACCGACGTGTATACATATAGCATTCCTAACTGAATACCACATAGAGAGGGAGGGATGCAAACAATTCATTAAGCAATGTCATAATATCCAACTTTAGTTTAAGGCAGAGGCATGATACACTGCTCTATAGATAACCCATCAGCTTTACCTAAGCAATAAGAGTTTCTTAAATTTCTTTCTAACTATGTCAACTCTCAACAGGAATCTTAGCTTCATCTAAACAATTTTATATAGGCAGATGTCAAAAAAAAAAGAGAAACATTTTGGGACATAACACGCTCCTCTCAGTAAATAGTAGGACATAACATTTTGGGAAATCAAAAGGACTGTTGGTAGTTTTTCTAGAAGATTTATGGCTCTAGACTAGGTTTGAATAGAAAAGATAGGGTGGAGTGGAAGCTTAAGTGGGGGAAGAATGTTCGATGTCAAGATTTTCCTTGAGGAACTTGTAGAGAATAAACCGGTAGTTGGGAGGGATAATTTCCCTAGGAAAGTTATTTTAAAGACTTACATACACTCCTTTGAAAGTTGATTTTTTGCTTGGGATGCCACCTAGGGTAAGATATTAATCATTGACAACTAATAAAAGCAAGGCAAAGTCCTTGTTAAACGGTGTTTCTTTTGTAAGAAGTGTGATGAGCCCGTGACCCATCTTCTATTTAGGTACACGTGGGCTAGGCAATCTTGGGATATGGCCTTCTCAGTTTTGGAATCTTTTGGGTGGTGGCTAATAACATCAATAAAGAGATAGGGATGTGGAGTGGCATAGGTGGGTCTAAAGAAATGAAAAAGTTAAAGCTTTTTTACTCTTTAATTTTTTGTTAGTGTCGAATGAGAGGAATAAGAGGGCATTTGATGGGAAAGAGAAGTCAATTCTTCCGTTAAAAGATAGGAACTTTAAATTATGATCTTCTATTACAACGGATTGATGTATTTTACTAATTATTTTGTAAACATTTTAATTTTATTTATTAGGGCTTTATTTCCTTATTTTTAGTTGTTTTTGGGGTTTTGATAGTCAAAATAAGTTCCTTTAGGTGACTATATATATTAGGATTTTCTAGAATAACTATTACTTCCAGACCAAGTTTTATGTAGCCTATAGGCTTTTACAAGGAAAAACATATTTATCTTCTATAATTCTATCATTCAATAAAATTTCTCTTGAGAGTTTTCTCTATCTTTGGTAGATTCTAGAACCCCTTTTATCTCTTGTAAATTCCAGAACCTTCTTCAGGCTTAGTCATGTACTAGCGTTCCTGTTTAGTGTTGCGTTAAATGGCCACTATTTTTTAAATGAAGATGAATTCACGAAGTTTATAGAGTTCATATATTGTGAATGATTTTTGTACATGGGTTGGCACCCCCTTTGTACCCTTATAGAGTGAACTTTTATTTAAAAACAGTACTTGATGTAAGCTGCAAGGAATAATATTCACTTTAACCAATGCAAATCCACCAGATGATCTAAATTACCAGCTTTTTGCCAATAAAAGTTTAGGAAAGATACTCAAAAGCCTTTAGCCAAAAATATATTTAATGATTTTGACTATGAGCATTGGAGACGTGTCAGTAATGATACTAAATAAAAAACCAAAATAGTCTCTACCGTATATAAATAAAAAGAAGAAAGAAGAAAAATAAGCTAATAGAAAAGAAACTGTTACCCCTCCTTTGGATGAATTTGGTGAAATAAGAGGTATAAGTATCAGCAAAACCACCACAGCCAAATCCTATAAAGAACAGAAGAAAAAAAAAAAGTTAAAGACTCCATTAACTAAAAGTTCAGAAAAAAGCTAGAAGCAATGAATAGGAAAATATTTTACACATTATTAGAAAGAACTGAATTACTTATCTAGTCATTTGCAATTAAAAGCATAGCAATTGGAAAATAATCAACTAGACATCATATTAAATTGAACACCTAAGTCTTGTATTTATCAAATTGTATATGGAAGAAGATTACACTTTAAAAGGTGGGATAACCCAAATATGTCTCTATGCATAGTTGTTTACCATATATGCAGCAGTTTATATTTAGTTTCATCACTGCAGTGAGGATACAGATAGCAGTGTGGGAGAACAAAACCACAAAAGCAAGGATGCATATGTCAGCACGAATCAAGATGTTCAGGACAAAAGGTTCTATAAAACTGATTTCTTCTTCCTGGTCTGAAATTGTAGATCAACCTGGAAAAGTAAGACAGAAAATGTAGCTCGTCCATGGCGTGAGGTGCTCTCACCTCGTTCCTGTAAAACCTGCAAATGGATCCATCAAAATCAATCCCTTGTCCATTAAAAAAAAGATACTGACTAGCAGATATTAACAGTTTCGACAGATAGGCTCAATGCAAGAACTGAACTTGAGACGAAGACTTTTATAGCAAGTCTGATGCAGTCATAAGTCATATGATCTGCTAATCAAATACCAAGTCTAATAGCTTGATTTCAAAGATTTGGTAAGATTCTAAGAGTTTGCTAGAAAGGAAAACATTGTAACAAGGACAAGTTCCAAAGGCATAATAATTACAGATTCATAAATATCTAAATGCTTCAAATCTTCTGGTCTAGGTAGATGGTCTTACATATAGAAAGTTTTTTTTAAATTTTTTTTTATAAGCAAAAAGTTTCTCTTAATTTGTTTGTTTATTCTTTCATTAAGTTATAAAATTTTAAGCAAAATTTTCTGATAATTATTACCTGCAGGACAACAGCAGTGGAAGACAATGCCAGGCCATTCCCAATGACTATTGCGGCAGGACCAGGCTGTCCAGCAACAAAATGAGCAACCAAGCCAACCACTACCGCTGTCACCAGGACCTACATTACACACATCAAGAATCTAAATTGGAGAATTTACAAAGCAACTTTGCACAACAAGACTAGCTTGCAGCCAATAAAAAAGATATGAAAAGATAAAACAAGGAGAGAGCGAGAGATCTTCAAATCACCTGAGCAGAGCCTAATCCAAAAACATACTTCTTCATAGAAGTCAGCCTTTCAACAGAGAGCTATAAAATGTAGAAAAAACTTCAGAGTTGACTTCTTGCATCATGATGCAGATCAAGTGTAAAGGTGCAACACTATCTAAACAAATGAACCCCACCTCAAGGCCAATATTAAATAGCAAGAAAACCACTCCAAATTCAGCGATTGCCTTTGTTCCATGCACATAACGAATTATAGAGAGACCATAAGGCCCGATCAGGATGCCAGCAGCCAAGTATCCAAGAACTGGACTGCCTAAATATTGCAGCAGATAGAACCATCAATGAAACGGAATATGTAAATATATATGTGAACTAAAAGAATGGGAACCATAAAAGAAAATATTGGTCAGGAGCAGAAAAGCACTTAAACAGAACATAATGCACTACTTCTGGGCTAAATTCAATAAATCACAACAGAAGAAAAAAAAAGTAAGTGAAAAAGAAGCTCAAAAAGGGATAGCAACAATTCAAAAATTAAATGATTCAGTTTATTAGTCATATAAACCCTAAAAAAGCATAAAAACTATGCACTCATAATTAGATTAAGGAATACAGGAATTAAATTACCTCCAGGAATTTTCTGAAATATAGGCACAAATATAACACTCGCAAGCAGTAACCACAACACATCAAAAAGGGAAGCTTCCTCCCCATTCATCTAATAGAAATAATAAAAAAAAAAAATTGAATCAGATAATGAAGTTCTATATAGATTAAGCTTAAGACTGAAAGCAGAGCTAATAAATGGTATACAAGACTGCATGCCTCTTGGTGAGGAAGCATAGCAAGTAGTTTTTTAAATCTCTTAGGAAGTTTTTGAATTTGTCTGATCAGAGGCTTTGCATTTGAGGAAACTTCTTCAATGCTGGTGGTGATGACATCTGGCTGTTGTAGTAGCTGAGTACTCTCCGGTCGATTAGCATAGAAGGTGACTCTGTGATGAATTCAGCATCTTGTGATCAAAAGAAGGCAACTTTTATGCTGAACATGACAATTTAGTACCAGCAGCAAATGATAGAACATGGAGTTAACAGAATTCCCTTTCAAAAGATTTGAAGCTTACATTTGAGGCATTTGCAAAACCAAAAGCCAGCAGTTACCTTTTTATATTTTAAATTCTGCAACAGAACAAAAAGGTTCTCTCACCAAATGTTAAAATGAGAGCTTGTATAAGATAAAATTTCTGTGGGTCTAAGCTTGATTAACCCAACATGACAACTCATGCTAGGAGTTCTATTTTGTACTTGTGTTTATCTGAGTGCATATCAGAAAAAGCAAGCATATATTCGCTCTTTGAGTTCCATAAGAAATTAAGAACACTAATACATTAGGTGACATATGAAGCACAAACTCAATATTCAGCAAACACATAATATATGAAACATTTTTTGGTGAAGCAATTTTACAAGAAGAAATAATGAAACCGATATTATTGATAGCAACAAAGAACTAGAAGTTACCCTGCTCCAAAGAGTAATAACCCAAAAATCATCTTAGGCCATTGCTTCTTCGCAGACTCCATCAGATCCTCGAAAACTGATGCTGGTGTGAACTCAGTGCCTTCTACAGTAAAAGAGAAGAATGAAGCAGAAAAGAAACGGGAAGATTTCTTCAACAATGCCTTTGGGGCGTTAAGAGGTGAACTCTCCCTTGCAAAGTCTTTATGCATTTCCTGTTTTTTTTTTGGAACAACACTATTCAACTTTTCTGTTTCTGCTTCAGCCTCTTTAGGAGAGTCTGCACTTGGCTTTCCATTCTCATGATCACTTAAATTATCAGGTTGATTTAAGTCTTCAGAACTCTGGCTGGGGTTATCAGATAGGATATTTGGTGAAGGCTCGACAACTAAACAATCAACATTAATTGGCACATCTCTTTCTCTTTCAAAGCTAAGATCACCAGTAGTCCCTTGACCCTCCTTCTCGTCCTCAGAAACACCATCTCCAACCAAAAACTTCCCCTGCGTTGTTTCCTGGGTATCAACATAAGAATTGGAGGCAGACTTCTCTGCTCTCTGCAGTGCAATCTCCGCGTCATTCACATGTTGTGTGGCCTCAACTTCAAAAGCAACAACTTGCTCTGCTAGTAGCATAATGTTTGCCACATCTTCTTCTGCTTTCAAGGCATTCATCTGTGCTTTCTCTGCAACCTCATTCAACCTGTCCAGTTCCTTCTGCAACTCCTCCTTCTTAAGCTGCAACCGATTCAGCTCTGCTTCACAGCTTCCCAAATTCTCCTGACATTCCCTAATATCATCCTGAGCAGCAAACAGGGCTTCTTCCTCTTCCTTAGCATCACTTTCAGTATCACTCTCTGTAGAACCTTTAGGAGAATCATTTGCGCCTTTAGCAGCTTCTATTGACTCTACTGACACCTGGAGCCTTGCCTCAGCCAAAGATAGTGCCATTGTCACTTTCTGAACAGCTTCTTTAGCAACACACTCTTCATCAACAATCTCTTGAATCATATCAAGGGTGCTATCAACATCATTCCAAGCATTTCCTGCTTCATCTTTCAACGCTATTGCTGCTTCTGATATTCTCTGAGCCTTTTCCTCAAACATGGTACTATTCAGCCGTGCCACTTCCAATTCTTTCATTGCCTTCTGCAATAACTCCCTCAATTCATCCACACTAGGTGTTTCAACCTCTTCTTTTTCTTCTCTTTCTTGTCCTCCTGAACCATTAAACTCACCATCAATGGACCCCACTCTTGAGCTCTCATCACTACTTTCTACAAATTCTACCTTCCCATCTATATACGGTAAAGAATCATTACCTTGACAACGCGACTTGACTCCCCTTGACACCTTAGTAACATCATCGAAACTAAAAAATAAAGATCTATTGGAACATGAACCCCACAAATAACTATCAAATTTTCCTCTAGAAACCAAATTTGAACTCAAACAAACACCGTATCCAATACTTCTCCCCAACCTCTTAGTGGACCGGGCTTTTGAATCAATCCTTGGATCGAAAACGTTATAGCCGAAACCTTTATAACTAAACCTTGCACCTAACAATCGATTCGATGACCTATAACTTGTGCCTTCACCGCTATGAAACAGATTTGGCTGTTGAATGCTACACACAAAATCCATATCTCTAGGCCAACCTATGCTCGTTGTTTATAGAAAGAAATCAGAAAACATTTCACATGCTCCAGTTGGAGTTTTATCAGACACCTGGTGCGACAAATAAAATTTATACGAAAGTAGTAGCATTAATAGATATATTTGACTGAAACCGAATCCATGCTAGCAGCACTGTTTAGGCCTAACACGTAACAACCCTAAAAAAAGGCTAAACCACAAAAGTCTACATACAATCATCCATACGTAGATGTATACATATATACGTATAGGTATCCAAATCACTGAAGAGAGAGAGGAATGAGTGTCGAACTGAGACAAAACCAATGGCGGAGTTTAAGAGATGAAGTAGGACCAGAAAATGACAGTACTGACTGATAACAAGTCAACATGGCCCTTATTCTGAAGTCGTAAATGGTGCCAAGTTGGCACTGAGGTGTAATTGGTTAAGCATTTCATTTGTCAAACGATACCCATATTGAACCAATAAATTTAGTGGGTCTTATTTTCATTTGACTATTTCCATAACAGATGGTAGGGCTGTGCGACTGCGAACTGATTTTAAACCAGAGGAAAGTAAGTGAAAGTGACCTTTTCGAAACACCGTACTAACTCCTCCAAATGGTTTTGGTAGCGCTTTAACATTTCGTCCATTGTTTTCTATTCTCAAGGAGACCAACAAATGACCAAAGAAGAATCACTATGTACTTCTTCTTCCTTTGCTCGATGTCAAAAATGTGTTTTGCTGAGTTGGAGGTCGGACCTAAGATGTATATGCAAAGAAAAAGAAATGTGAGCTAGGGGGTTGCAGGAGTGAGTGCCTCCAGGATGTTCACAAGCTTTAGTCACGAAGCTTTAGTCAGAGTAAGAGAAAATATATGTCAGGATGAGTGTTCTCTTTTTAGGGTAAGAAAAGTTAGATCGTTTGGAATGCACACCTGAATCTGACATATGGTCCAGGGCAGTGGTGATGTGATACCCCAATTTGGTTGGGTAATGATGCTTAAGAAGCCCAGCTAGGTGGCCAGGGGCCGTCCATTTGGGCTTCGCCTTGCTGACTTGATCAGGAACTGTTTAAGTATAAAGGCGGTTGGTGATCCGAGATCCCAACTTGGTTGGGTAATGATGCTTAGGAGGCCCAACTAGGTGGCCAGGGGCCGTTCGCTTGGGCTTCGCCTTGCTGGTTTGATCAAGAGCCGTCTATGTATTTAGGGTGGTTGGCGATCCGAAATACCAACTTGATTGGGTAATGATGCCTAGGAGGCCCAGTTAGGTGGCAGGGCCGTCCGCTTGGGCTTTTGCCTTGCTGGCTTGATCAGGGCAATCTATGTTTTAGGGCGGTTGGCGACCCAAAGTCCCAATTTGGTTGGGACCTGGATCCTCTGTGTCTCAGCCTATTGGCTTACCTTTGCAATGGCCTACGTGTCGTCCCCTTATTGATTGGGTGTTTTTAGCCATATCAGCTCCAATCTCAATAAGTGCCTCCAAACCAGTGATGCAGGTCTCATACTCTGTCATATTGTTGGTAGACTTGAAGTTTAAATGGACTGAGAAAGTAGTGACTCCATCCTCTGGTGATACCAAGACTGCTCTGCTATGACCCCCATCTGATTTGATACTCCATTAAAGTGAATTCTCCAAGTGCAACTCTAAATCTTAAGAATCTCTTCATTTGGAAATTCAAACTTTTTGGCTTCTTCCCATTCTTTCGGTAGGTCAGCCAAAAAATTTGAAATCGCTCTTCCTTCGATAGACTTCTGAAAGTCAAATTGGGACAAGATCACCATCCACTTGATCATTCAGCCACTCAATGTTGAAGCTTCATGCAGATACTTCAAAGGATCTAGTCTTGAGATTACATTGACTGGGAATGTATAAAGATAGTGCAGGAGTTTCTTAGTGGCTCATACTAAAGATAAACAAGTTCTTTCCACCTACGAGTAATTGAGTTCATAAGCTGTCAACTTCTTGCTCAAGTAGTACTCGAATCTCTCTTCTTTGTCTTCTCCTTCTTGTGCTAACATGGCATCCATGGCAGTATTGGTGACTAAAAATATAAGGGAAGATTTGTACCTTGTCTAGAAGGAACCAGCATCGGAGGGGTCTTAAGATACTCCTTGATCTTATCAAAAGTTGCTTGGCACTGTTTGTTCCATGCCACTAGTTGATTCTTCTTAAAAAGTTTGAAAATAGGTTCAAGCATGGGTGAGTTTGATGAAACGGCTTATGTACTAAATACGCCCTAAGAACCCCTATCTTCCTTTTTTGGTCTTTGGCATTGGCATTTTCAAAATGGTTGATACCTTCTTGAGGTTCACCCCGATGCTGCTTTCACTAACCATGAATTCGAGTAAGTTACCAGAAGTATTGACACTAGAATTTTATAGACCACAACAAACCTTATCAACTGACCCCGCTCACATCCATTTGGATGAGCCTAAACAAATTATGCGTAGGATGAAGCCAATGCCGGAGGCTGAGATTAGAGCTCACTTCTTGCTTAGCTAGCCAGTCAACACTTTGATTTGCTTCTCAATGAACATTACCTATATGGCAAGCCCAATCCCGATGCAACAATTGTTGACAAATAGATATATTATACCAAAATTTTGATCAAAGTGCAAGGGGAGCTTTAAGTCTTTGTCAACAGCAAGCTGAGAGTCTAGTTCAAATTTGATCTGCTTGAAACCCAAAGCCCAGGCTAAGGAGAGGCGATGATAGATGCCCCCTATATCTCGGTAGTTAGTACAGAAGCATTCTAAATGTTATTAATTTAGACTTTCGCATTATGCATCTTGACGGAGCAGTTTTATATGAATAAAGAATCATCGTATTAAATGTCTCGTCATCCATAAAAAAAAAGTTAAATATGAGTGCACGAGGTTTTTTTTTTTTTTTTTTTTTTTTACAACTTAGAAAAAATAATGAATAGATTGTAACGCTCAATTTTGTATCAGTAAGATACATTAGGCAAATTGAAAACAAACTGTGAACACTCAGACAAGAATAATTTCAACATGATGAGAGAGGTTCAAACTCTTGACAACTCAAAAGGAAAAAGGTGAAAATTAGGAACCATGCATGGTGTTTTGTGTTTGTGCATCTTAAAAAATTTAGGACTGATCTTGTGTGCTGTTATGGTCTTCAGTGGTTGCTGCTTCTTCTTCCTGCTGCTCCTCCTGTTTACTCTCAGTCTCAGCAAGCTCAGGTGGTGGTGTGGATGAAGTTCTCTTGTGCGACGCGGCCTGAAGGACATGGCTGTAGTTCCCTTTCTCCATGAAGAGCTGAGCGAAGTGGTGCTTGCAGTAAAGGACTCCATCAAGTGCAGCATAAGACGAGTGTGTCAGATTGCAACCCCCATGAGCACACCTGAAACATGTCTTGTGATAGCATTCTCCCTCCAGATTCACCTGTTTTCCAAAATTATAATCAATCAATAATAAATTTATTAGATTAATTGATCAATCCCGTCTTAATTTCAGCTTATAATCTCAAACAAATCATTAATTTATTACCCTTAAAAAGAGAAAATTAAATAATGATGGTTACATTTTGTTGAAATCCATCATCTTGTCATACATATTGGCCTAATTTTAGTTTCAATTTGGCTGTGAAAAGGGTTTGTGTTTGCTAAAACAATAGTGGAATTTCTCCATCCGAGACAAATTTAGTGTCTGAATCTTCCAAAAAAATCCGTTTTTTCATAGAGGACGTTTAACTTCTGTTTTCTTGAAAGCTAAAATCACATGGAAGTTAAAGCCAAAGGGTACGTACTAGAGGATTATTACTAACCTTCTCAAGTGGATAAACTGTCTTGCCACAAGTGGCACATTTGTCTTGGGTTCCACAGAACACAGAAGATAGTTTGCTGGGAGTCCTAGTCTGTAATAGACAATCAAAATTCTCATGTTATGATTAAGAAAAAGGGTAAAAGTACAAAATAAAAAGGAAAGGAAAACAGAGATTTTTGTTTGGGTTTGGATGTCCAAGAATAACATAATCAGAGTTTTCTTTTGTTAGCATTTGACAAATCCCATCTGCAAGAATGTAAATCTAACAAAAAAACTGTTTTATTTTATTTTATTGAGACACCCAAACACATCAAAATCATATAAAAATGGAAGATCATGAATATACCAGCTCCTGTTGCTTCTCAGACTTTCCTGTAAGAGCAATCATTGTTAAACACTGTATTGTTAGAGTAGAAGATGGCATCTAAAATTGTTGTAAAAATATTTTTTTAAAAAAAGAAAAAGCAGATAATAATGGTCTTATAATTATACCTGTTTGAAAATTCTTACTGAAATTCCCAGATTCCTTGAAAAGTTGCTCAAAATGAGTCTTGCAGTAGAGGACTCCATCCATGGAAGAGTAGTTACTCATCTATCATGCACGAAAGTTTCCAATTGAAGTAAACAAAATTTGTTCAAATGTACAATTTTGGATTATCAATAAACATAACGCACCCAAATAATAATTATTGAGATAAAGAAAACTTATAATTAACTCTCTTTGTGGTAACTTTGGTACCATTTGGTCAGTCAGAAATTTCATTTTGAGGAAAATTGAGGGAGCTTGATAACGGTAATGGGAAGGTTCAATCTATACCTTATATATCAAGTTTTTTTTTTTTTTTACTTTGAATTTCACCTAATTATAGTTTCAGTTTTTTTTTTTTTTACCTTGAAAAGGGTTTTTGAAATAATTTTTTATAAAACAATTATCGAGCTCTTTTCAAAAAAAAAAAAAAAAACTATAAATTTAAAAACTATTTAAGATTTGATAAATCACATACGAAAACAAAACTCAATTTCTTAAAATATATTTTCAGCTTCTGATTATTCTCGAAAATTATTTTTTTGTGTATGTTTGGCTTGCTTCTGTTTTTTTGAAACACAAACCGATTCAAAAACTCTACTAAACAGATTAAATAACATTTGTGTTTTACACAAGAAAAGAAACTACAATTCCAATAGTTTAAAGAGAGAAACATAGATATTGCAATCTTTTGGTTTAACGATCACCTCTGGTTCTTCATTTAGTGATCTTCATTTAGAAGACCGAGATTGAGCCAAATGTTAAAAAAAGAAAAAAAAATGGGAGAAACATAAAGTACCACAAGAGTTCCCTTGCAATGGCTGCACTTGAAGCAGGATTTGTGATAAGGCACACCTTCAAGTGACAACATGTCGACCACATAAACGGTCTTATCACAAGCCTTGCATTTGTCCAGGGTTCCTGTGAATGCCATTTTCTGATTATCCAAAAAAGCAGGATCCCCTTTTGAAGATTTTACAAGTTTTTTCTTTTCTTTTTATGTTGTCTTTGAATTGTCTGAGGATCAGAAGGAAAGATCCAACAGGAAAAGCACTCAGACAAATGAGAGAGTAAACAAATAATTAGATTATATCAGATTATAACGAGATTTTCTAGGTTTTCTTGTAAACTGTAATGGTGTAAATTTGATGGTATTGCGCTGGACACGTGATTGGAGATCCCAATATTATGAGATAAAATTGGAGTGTTAATTATCTAATTGTGGACATAATCTGATCAAATTGGAGAAAAATAAGGGTGATCTTTTTTTTACCTTTTCAACAGAAAATTTGGAGGTAAAATGAAATTAAGCCAACTGTTTTTAACTACTATTGTTGTTGGTGGTAAGCGTTTTGTACTCTCTCCATCCCGAAACAATTGTCAAAATTAAAATAATTTTGACTCTGTTAATTGAATAAATAATGAAGGTGACAATACAGAAAATAAATGAAAATTCCAAGGAAATATGAATAAATGAGAGCTTAATTATTCTCAAGGCTCATCTTGAGTGCAGCTGTAGGGTGTTAGGGAAGCAAAGAAAAGAAGAAGAAGAAGAAGAAGAAAAAAACAATAGTGTTATCCAGTAAAGGAATTGCATTATTATCATCAAACGTGAGACAGAAAAAGCTTGTTAACATACAAGATTAATGACAAGCTCTACTTACAATTAGAATTTCAATACATATTTGCATATGACAAAGTTCAATCCTGCAAACTGGATAGTGGATACAGCAGCATACCAGAACAGGAAAGGCACATTATTGTTTCAGATTATTCAATGGATGAGAGCCGATGGTAATATAATGGTGTACCCGAACCACCTAATCAAGGCAACACAACTTGCTGGCACAATATGAGATCCGAGATCGTCTTTCCATGCCTGTCAATCCTTCTAGAGCAGTTGACACCACCATCTAAAATGTTCCGAACAACGACATTCAAAGAATGAATTCCCTTAACTTCATAAATTTCTACTTTGACGTTTCTGTTGACCCATTCATCTCTCTTATTGATGGCATCCGAATCAGGAAACGAAGAGGTACTTAAAAGAGTTGAGACTACATCCTTCACCCACTGGGGAGTAATGATCAACTTACACCTCTCAATATCTGGAGGGAAATGTGGGATTATTGAAAAGTTCAAATCATTTCCTTTGTCGCCAGCCCTGCTATGAGCAACAGCATAGAGTGGAATCTTCTCGCCAGATGGAGCAGGGGAGAGGTGAACTTCCGAAGAAGGATATGCGCGACAAGGGTCCGTATTAGCTTGTGTAGTCGATGGCAATACAGGTTCATGCAAAGCACAGATTTTCACTGCATCATCTTCAACACCAAGTTCTTGATTGTCTGATTTCATTGATTTAGTGTGCTTTACTCCAGTTTGCCAGAAAATGCATTCACGCTTGACCTGAAGATAATCATAAGAACTTTTCAATCTTGTACCGTGTAATCTAACTGATGAAAAGCTTTGACCAATTACTTAATGAAGCTGATTTGATTACTCTATATGACTACCATAACTAGTAGGACGAAACTGAGATAGTAGGGGGAACACAAAGGCTAATAACTAAAACAATATGAGATAATAGCTTAATTCTTATCCTAGTTTCAAGTACCTTCAATGATCGCACGGATTGAGAGGTTTTCTCGAGTTTTTTTCATACCAGGAGCACCATATATGATTCAGTTTTAAAAGTAAAATAAAATAATACTACTAAATATTTTGGTGCTTGCAGTGGAGTTCCAAGAGAGAGAGAGAGAGAGAGATTGAGTACCAAGTGTTTTTCAAGAATAATCTCTTTCTTGTGTCCGGTGCTGCATTCAGTGACAAAAATAATCATGTTAAGCCACAAAGAAAGCAAAAATTCAAGCAATGAATATGAAAAATGATCGTTTAGAACAATGTACCTCAGACTAGTCTAGTATATGTCAACACTCAAACTTAAGACATCAATAATTATTAAAAAACATTCCATATCATAGACCTAACACCTCACAAAACCCATATTTGACAGTCAAATATAGTGCTTCGTCGCCCATAGTGCTGAGTCACATATGTAGAGCATAATTTTTTTTTAAATAAAATAAAAGAGGAAGTCAAAGCTCATAAGAAGATAACCTTATACCACCACCACCAGCAGGTCCATTAGTATATAAAACTGTAAACTCTTTAACAAATTGGACCGCATCTTCCTTTAACTCAAAAAGTCCATCCATGCGTAATCTAACATCCCCACAGGCCCTCCACAACGAATTCTTGTTATCAATGTTGATTGCCTTCAGGCTATCAAGTCCAATTATATAAGAAAGTATACAGCAGTTCACACCAGATTTTATTTCTTCCATCCATGACCTAACCTAATAAATATGAAAAAAGGATCATTCGGTAAACAAAATCAAAAGCCAAACAAGCTAGATGCTTCAAGTAGTTTCTCCAAATGGGGAAAAAATCACTTTCAGGAAGCTAACAATGTGTATTTCATCACACATTGACCTTACCAGAAATTCAGCAGCCTTAGCACGTTGAACACATTCATATCCACCATATGATATCTCTCCCCATCCTTTCCATCCGCGGTCCTGAAAATCAAAAAATTTGAACTTTTAGAATATATAGAAACTAGTCAAGAATGATGGGAATGCCTTCCTGCTAATAATGCTTGCTAAACAATGCTCATGAGTATACAAAATAATTAAAAAGATAAGATGCTAAACAAAATGAAGGAGGAAATTATCCAATTAATAAATACATGCTTAAGTTAAATAAGTGATGAAGAAACATTATGATAACAAGCAGCCTCCATGTCACATCATTGTAGGGAAAATAAGCCTCCACTGACTTGACTAGACAACTGTTTTGCATTAAGCACAACTATGAAGGGACATAATTTTGATAAGAATGTCTACAATCATACAAAATAAAGAATTATAGTGTTACAGAACAAACAGATGGAGCAATAAGTGTAAACATTTGAAAATTTCAGGATTTTTTTTATTCGCAAGATGTGAAGGGCCATTAAGATAAAACCGGTTAAATATCAAAGATCAAGTTGGAAAAACTGGTGCTTATGTAGTCTTGGTGACTTAAATGATTAGCATTTTTTAGTATCTTTGATGAACTGTGCATGTGTGTACAGGCATGTGTTTGAGTGACTGCCACTTTATTCTCTTAATGGTCAAACAAGATCTACACTGCCTAATCTGGTAATTCTAGCACTCCTTTGATTTTCTTGTGTAATTACAAGAGTTTGACCAGAAAAGAAACTTCTTTATTTTTTGACAATTGGGGGTGGAGGATTTGAACTTGGGACCTCCTCTTTAGAGAAGATGTGTGGTTACCAATTGGGCTATGCCGAAGCCACCAGAAAAGAAACTTGAAAGGCAAACAAGATAAAATGAAACTCACGGAGGTTGATCCTCCAATTTCAATTCATATTCTACAAAAAAATTACCTTTGGAACCAACTGCAAGAGTTTCTCAGGCACTGATTCAGCAGATGGTTTTGCTCCAGTGCAAATAACTTTACAGCTTGATAAGGGGTGGAATGAAACATCTCGAATATCAATTACCTGTACTGAGAGACACGTTGTCAACTCTTACATAGTTTCCCCCTTCTATATCATCATAGTTCTTGTATATGCACGTCTAACTTACCACATCTGGGGTGATATATGCACTTGGATCCCCGACCTCATAAAGAAGTTGTTGAGCACAAGTACTCAAATCTAAAATCCCACCACTACCTTCTGCCTTTGCCACACATACTTTTCCATCAAAACTAATTTCCGCATAAGGAAGTGACAAATCTAGGAGATGCGGGAAATACATGTCACGATGCTTGTCCCCTACAGTGGAGAAAGCACAAATGAATACACTGATCACATGATCTAATTACTTGCTGTCCTTTCAGTTGTGTGTGCCGCTAGGAAGGTATTTATGAGTACTATAAACCTCACCCGGATGCATGAAGTAACCACCAGTGAGTTGACAACCACACTCTAGAAGGTGCCCAGCGAGACTTCCCTGTGCTAGCTGCTCCAACTCATCCCAATTCCAACCTAATTCATAAACCTAATCATATAACAGGGAGATCATTTAGATTATCTTCTGGAAAGAAGGTGAACTACAGCACTTATTATCTGTTCATAGTGTTATATAGAAGTTGAATATTCATTGGTCAAGTTAATAATTACGCAAGCTATCAGCTCTAAACTAGAAGGTCAACAACCTTTCGTCTAGAGAGTGACTACAGATCTTATTCATCTTTCAAGAACCTGAGAGAGATGTCTGCAATCTTGGTACTCGTTTTTATAAGCTGTGATTTTTTTTGACAAGCTTGAATGTGCTTTTGTGTTCATAACTATTAACACTTTAAAATTATTAAATTTTGCATTGATGAGTACTTGAAAATACACTAATACTTAGAGATTTATCGGTATTATTTGTAGGAAATAAGGTTTAAATCTAGTATTTTTACTTAATTGTCTTAAAAATGTGTTTTTCAGAATCATGGGTATTTTTTGGTGTATTTTCAGGTCACAAGTGCTTAAAAATAATATTTGAATGAAAAAATAATATTAACAAGAAGATCCAGAACATCTGAGATCAAACGGTTCGAAAATCGGAGTCAGAATGAGAGAGATGACGTCTTTTTATCAAAGGAAAATAGGCTGAATTCGAAGATGCATGCTGCAGCCGTCTGTTCCCTGGAGTTTGGCTAGGGATGTCTACTGACACGAGCCGCTGCATACTTTTCTTGGGCCGCGGTCTGCATAACTGGAGAATAAAATAAATAAAAAAACCCTAATGAATATTATGAGCCTCCATATATATACCAGTTTTACTTGTGCTGCACTTTTTCTTATTTTGTGTTATATTTCTTTTTAGTTACTTTCTTACTTCATGTTTTCCTAATAGTAGAAGTATTTTTCATTTCAGTGTCTTTCTTTTTCCTAGAAGGAGTAGTATTATTGTACTTTCCATTCGCTTTCTCTTCTAGGAGTTTGCCTATATAAGGTAGGTTGCATTTGCCTTGTAAGAAGAACAGATTTTTCTTAGACAAAAAAAAAAAAAAGAGAAAATTTGGAAGAACGTAGGTGCTATTGGTGATCAAAAAGATTCATCTGCATAGAAGACTCTTCAAAATTACTGTTGTTCGCTTTCATTCTTAATTCTTCCCATCTTTCATGTCTTTGAATATTTATTTTGTTTTTAATTTTAGGATTATGTCTAGCTAATTTTATTTTTGGTTAAGGTTGATTTAAAAGCCCTAGACATGATTTTGTGATTGAATATTCAGAGATTATTATCCAAATTTCTAATAAAAATGTTTATGTTCTTCAATAAGAATTGTTTTTATTTATTATTTTATTTTATTCGGGGTGACCAACCAAATGAAATAGGGTAATTATCTATTGCTAGGTTAGGAATCTTGATCCGAAATTATCTTGAATTTCTTATCAATGGTAGCAATTAGTAATCACTGATGATGAGACATTTTCGTGTGATTATTATATGGAACATAACTCAAGATAAATGAACCGAGCTTATACGTTTGTTTCTTGGACCAACCTATCTTTCTTAACCTAATGATTCTATTAAATTAAATTTAGAGAGCTTATTCTAGGTTATTTAATAGATAGAGATTAAGTAAAGAGCTTGTTTTATTTAACGATAAACTAAGGAAAGATTGGGTTAATAGAGCTTATTATTATCTACGGTTGGTAATTTTATTAGGAATTTGGGATAATTCTGATAATTATTCATCATTTCATGTCTAGTGGTGGAAAATGATCATTTGACCAATTTTCTCATTATTGTTACAAAGTTTATTCAACTTTGAATCATATTTTAGTTGTCTTTCATTATTCGTAATTTTTAGTTAATCATTAAAAAAAAAACCTAATTAGTTTATTAGGTTGTTTTGAATTTAATTTAGTTTAGAAATTATTTAGTTTAATTATCTATATTGTTTATTTTGACAATTAAGTGTTCAATTGAATTAATTTACAATTCTCTGTGGGAAATGAGCTTTGTTTTCCACTATATTTTATACGATAATTTTTAGAGCAAGAAATTAATTTACACGTCTGTTTTTTGATGTGCCATGCATATAAAGAAATTCTTGTTGCTGAGCATAGAAAATACTAGTATAATTTATCTGGTAAAAGTGAAACCCTATAAGAGAACAGACTAACAAACCAATCCTAACAAGAAAGTACCAATTTCACCAACCAATTTTGAAGAAAGCCCACAAATATCTTAGATTTTCTCAATTTCATACCATTGGCGCTAAGAATAAGGCAGCATCAGCAACCCTTGAAGTAATTATCACATTTGGTTGGTACTTTTCAAGACATTCAACAATTGGAGCTGCTCCCAGATATGTGCTAAGACCCTTCAGCAATCAGACAGAATTCCAAGGCTAGTTTTATTAGTACAAAGAAAAGAGATATTCTATGCTCTGTAGTTCAAATTCCTCATCTTCTGTGCAGATGCTACATGCCAATGAAATGGTTGCCTACAAATTGTTACCAATACATGTTGTGTAACTAACATGTAGCGGAGGAAGAAATTCAACCAAAAAAAAGAGTAACAAAGAATAGTAAATATTAACTTTGCAAATTAATGAAAAGTACAAGCAAGAGTACCAGATTCTTACACCTTCCATGATATGTGGTTTATCAGGAGAGGATCCAGAACCTGAATATGCAATCAATAAAATTTTTATGCTTAAAGTAACTTTACATTAAAAGAAAAAAGCACACACTACCCATTTCAGCTATGCTAATACCCTAATTGACATAAACATTGTGATATTTGATGTTAAAAAATCCTCTATGAAAATCAAATAATAACATCAAGAACCTCTCATGAGCGAAAGTCAATACCTGATTTTCTGAAAGACACCTCATGAGCCACAGCAACAGAAATGTTAAGCCCTAGATTGCTGGCTGTCTCCAGAACCTTTTCCTGAGCACCAGGAGGATCCACTACCAAGGAAAAAGATGTTTTATCTAAATAGAAAGCATCAGATCAAAAACCTACCAACGAATTTCAGTTCTTACTTGCACCCATGTTGGTGATTATGCAAGTTCCTTTCTCCACAGCCAAAGGCAGAAGCAAATACATCCATTCTGAAACTGGAAAATGACTGGAAAAACATTAGAGACTAAACAAGGATGAGATGCACAAGATTCAACTACCACCATCCCGTTTCAACGTAAACTATGATATTAAAAGGTAAAAGGAAAGGAATACATAAAAGATAAATTAATTTCCTGGCATTGCAGTCTCTGTCATACTGTCTCCAGCTTTGCAAATAGGAGTGAAATGCCAAGAGTTGTATAGGTAAATAAATTTACAGACAACAACAAAAGACAAGTTGGCCTCCCAACTTACTGTATTGAGGAGATTAAACATATAGTAAAGATGTCTGATCAATAACATGTTAAATAGAAACTAACTATTGTCCATCCTTGAATTAATTTTGTTTTTCATTCTTATCGAACTGAAAGAAACCCCACAGAGACATCACATTTGCATTGAGAAACATTCACTAGATTTTCGAAATAAGAATAGCAAAAGCTTATATGAATAACAGAAACATACTACGAGAATCATAACCATCGCCACCAGACACCATAACCTGATATCTATCAGCAAGGGTCCGTTCTGCCAAGCACTCAAGTACAAGATAATTTAGCTCTTCCACTCTCTTAAGCAACTTTAGAGCTGCCAATGGCCTGTCACCTCCAAAACCAGCTCCACAGCCTATATAAACCTTCTCCCTTCGTTTTTTAGGATTCACTCTCTGCAGTTTAACATAATCTACTCAGCTCTCCAACAACTTTTACTACATAAGACTTAAACCCGAAAACATAGAAAGAAGAGGGGAAAATAAACTAACCAGCTTGACTACACAATTATGAATCTCATAGCCCTCCTGCTTTTCCATTGACACCTTAAATTTCACAAATTGTGGGTTCAATTGAATTTCGTCATGCATGGTACAACTAACAAATGAAAACATAAACCTTCAGATATTCATTGGAATATACATAGATAAGGTGTATTAATCATCCAAAAATCTGTATCCCAAAATTACTATAAAAAAGGGGAAAAAATCATACTTGGTCAAAATAGTGATCTATAAAGTACCCATCAGAATCTTGATGACCACAAATCTTTCTAGCAAGAATATCCCAATAGATTTCTTGGTATTAAGATCATCACTAAGAATTTACAATTTGGTCAGAGGAAAAAAAAATGCTCCAACAGAGACCAAAACTGAAGCATAATCGGTTATTAAGCAATTTTTTCCTCTTTCTCTATTATTTTCGTTTTTACATGTATCAGAGGGGTAGAGATGAGAGGATAGGATTATCGAACTTACCAAAGATCGGGCCCGATTGTCTTACCTCGTACTGGATATGGAAAGTTGAAAAGTGAAAGGAAGAGAACAATAATGACTATCATTTGACTAATGACAAGGTGAGCTGTAAAGAAACTGAAATTACAATATTATCCTCTTTCAACAATAACCCTGACAATTTAATTACCAATATACCTTTGAGTACTGATCAGAGTATATACACTCCTCTGAGAACAAAGACAAACGGGAGGAGGGCATTTCCGTTAATTCATGGGAAATATCGTATGAGAGCAGGGGCTCTTGGTAACTTCACCTCACATAGGTAGTTGGTGAAGAAATTTACATGGTGATTGGTGCTCAAGCTCGAGAGAACTCCTTAAAGAGAGAAAAGAAGAGGAAGAAGAAGAAGATGGTGACATCACCAGTGGTGAACACGTACCCGCTGTCGAGCTACACTTTTGGGACAAAAGAACCGAAGATGGAGAAAGATACCTCTGTCGGTGATCGCCTCGCTCGCATGAAAGTCAAGTCTGTCCTTCCCTCTCTCTCTCTCTCTCTCTGTATAAATGTAAATGCGTGTGCTTCTATATGTATGTGTGCTATATCACATTACTTGCTATCTCCTGTAAGAAAACCCTAACTGTAGCCCTCCGTTTGATTCCCGAGGAAATGGAGGAAAACTGAGGAGAAATTTATGTCTCGAAGTTTAAGTTTCTCGTAAGCTTCTATTTCCTTCAGGAATAAAAATGTAGTTGTTTAAGGAACTGAGGATACGGATATTAAGTTTCATGTCTGAGAAATTTCGACTTTTGATTGTTCGAGGGGAATAAACGAAAACTTGATTTTACAAAATTTTAAGGGTTTTACGTGCGTTTCTGGTTGTTTACAATGTATTTGTGGGTGTGTCTCAGTGTATGTGCGTTAAATCAAACTGAATTCAGAAGAATTCACAGTTTCGTCTAAAGTAAAAATTGTGCTTTTGATGCACAGTTGCACTATTGATTATTAAGCTTCGGTTAAATCGATTGTCCATTGTTGATGTGCTTATTTTAGCCCACTTATATGCTAATTAGTTGGCTTTATTGCGTATTTTGGGGTATAATTTGACTGCTGATCACTCAATTAATCTTCTCCCTTTGATAGATGAACTGATTGGTTATTTTCTTTCGATTTACAGCTATTTCAAAGAAGGCATGAGGACTAGTGTTGAAGCGATATTATTGGTAAGCATTTGATATCTTTATCTGAACTACTGCCTTTTTGCTTATAATTACTGCAAACTGAAGGTTTTATTTGTTCTATATATAATATGCTTCATCACTGCACTCTATATTAGCGTTTCTCCACCCTGGCACAAAGGAGTACAGTGAGCAAGATGACTCTATGTCTATCGCAACTGACTTGGAAATATCCAACTTTGCGAAGATCTATTTTAGGTGAAAACAAATCTATTTCCTTCACTTGAAATAAACAGTATTCAGTTAATTCAATTTTACTTATAAAAAAACAGTATTCAGTTAATTAATATTTTTAATGTCTTTAGAATTACATCATATGTTTCAGGGGAAAGTTTCTGCCATGAGATTGTTAAAGATAGGAGCTGAGGCTAAGATAGTGCCAGACCGGGATGACATTAGTAATCCTCAAGGAACTGTTATTTATTGACCTTAGAGAATATCTTAATGGTTTTCTTTCTGTTATTCATGAAATTTACCCTCAATTCAAATGCTTTTACATCAGAAAGCATATCAAATATAGTGTTCTGTCATAGACCCCAGCCAACATCCTACCTAGTTCATTACCACAATTGGATTTTCACCCCAACTCCCCACTATGTTACCACAATTTTCACTGACCTCAACTTCCACCTCCACATCCTTTTTTCCCACTAAAGGCAATGGAAATTGCTTCCATTATGCCCTTACCTACTCCAGCCTCGTAATGTATCTTTAGAGCATTGGTGAAGATTGTCTTGTGTGAGTTGAGTCTAAGAAGTTTCCTATTGGAATCCTACAAATGTGCTGCTAGTAGTTCTATTTTTCTTATTTCTTTTCTGCTCGCTTGACTTATCATCACATTTTTTTTATATTTTCTCCCACATTTTCACCGCTAATCGGACATTGATGCTATCCATTCTGCTGTGCTTCTTTTTTCTTTTTTCAGTTGAACTTTCTGCTTAATTTTACATGTCTAGCTTTATATTATCCTTGCTTTCTGTCCTCCCACGCATTTCTTGGCCTGAATGTAGTTTCTTCTTAGAGAGAACCTAAATGTAGTGTACTTTATTGTGGAAAGCTGACAACATTCATATATTATGTTCCATCGCATTATATCTGGTAAAGTTTTAAGTGCCGAAATTGACCTGCCATGCCACTATTTGCATATCATAAACATGTCGTAAGAAAAAAGAATGGCATTTCCATGGATGACATTTGTTCTGCAGTTCAACTTTTAGCAAGTGGCATTTGGTGTGGCTACACTTCCAATAAGTGAAAAATGTGTTAAAATCTTTTAGACACATTCCATGTAGCACATCTCTTCTCTGAACAATGTTCCTTGACTACGTTTCTCTATATGCAAGTTTTTTCTTTCATTCTTTTCCCCTGAATGCTTGCTAACTATACAGGTTCAAGAGCACAGGCATCCCCACATTCTTCTTCTGCAGATTGGAAACACCTTCTGCAAACTCCCTGGAGGCCGTCTGAAGACTGGGGAGAATGGTATGCATTTGTACCCAATTTTGCCCCACAGCTCCCAGTCCCTGCTCTTTTCTGTCGCTGATGTTTCTTCTGATCCTTGTAGAAATTGAAGGTTTGAAGCGGAAACTCTCAAGCAAACTGGGGCCTAATTCACCAGCACTTCAACCTGATTGGCAGGTTTGTTTTCTTCTGCATGGATAGAGCATGTATGCCGAACTGATAAATGCATGCAGTGATTGAGAAATAGTGGCTGGATATATCCCTAATTCTTACCAAAACTTGTGGGTAGTAGGTGATAGATGTGTCTCAGTGTTACAAATCAGAGAATTGGCTTTTCGTTTCTCTCTTTCGGAAAATGGCTTTTCTTTTATCCCTAATCGGAAAAAGAGAAAATAAAAAGGAACTAAGGTTCAAGCATTGCCCTGGCAATTTTCCTTCTGTGCTTCCCATATATTGTTCTTTTGGATTCTTTTCTTTCCTACAAAATATGGTTGCATGCTGTATTCTCTGTTTCCAAACTTGTTCCTTTAATATATTTCAGGAGGAAGGAAAAGAGTATTTTTTTTCAACTAAGGATTTCATCGTCCTGTTTCCTCTCAATCTGCCTATCTAGCAAGGAAATATGTTTAAAATAAACATGCTAGTTGCATCTTGGTGCTAGGGAATCCATTTTTGCTAACTGGTTGCATTTGGATGTAGATTGGCGAGTGTGTGGCTATCTGGTGGAGGCCAAATTTCGAGACTATAATGTACCCATATTGCCCTCCACACATCACAAAACCCAAGGTATGATATTTTTCTGTCAAGTTTTGCTATAAAAGATGCCTTTTAGATTTGAGTGACTTGAAGGGGGTTTTTCCTATCCAGGAGTGCAAGAAGCTTTTCATTGTTCACCTGTCTGAAAAAGAGTATTTTGCTGTACCAAGAAATTTGAAACTGCTTGCTGTTCCCCTGTTTGAGCTCTACGATAACGTTCAGGTATTGTGACATTTAAACCTTCCTACTTATCTATGTTGTTGTATTGCAGCTATTTGCTCGTGTTGAAAGTCAAGAGCATGAAACAGAGAGATTGGGGGGGAGTGAGAGTCTGTTTTCGTGATGCTATTGACTGTTGCACTTGTTTATTCCTCATGCCTTTATATTCAATATATGTGGTCAAGGCTGAAATGTGTTTTGCTCGCTTTACTACAGAGATATGGACCAGTTATTTCCACAATCCCGCAGCAGTTATCCAGATTTTACTTCAACATGATCACTACATGAAACATATACTGTGAACAAAGGAGTCATGTTGGTCAAACTTAATTTGTCTTTTGTAGTAAAATAAGTTTTCTTTTAGTCAGTAGTCAGCTAATAAACTTGTTATTCAAGCTCATGTAGTGTGTGTACCATTTTGTAATTTTAGAGTTAGCCTCTGCTATACCAAGGATGTAACGTGGTTAGCTATGTTGTTTCCTTGATAGCCAAAGGAAATTATAACTATTCAAATGTCTTGTAGTTTAGGCATCAGGTTTTTATGTTAAGGGAGGCATTTAAAAAATTAGAAATATACATGGGGTGGCTCGTGCTTCTGAGGAAGATTTTAGATAGATGGCTTGTGCTTGTAAAAGATTTTCGATGGAAATTGTAAAACCCATCTGGTGACTACGCCATTGTCAGCAAAATGATCAAACTGCTCAGATTGATTGTGGCTTTACTTTTCTTGTTCAAATGAATGTGATGGATGATGCATTTTGTGTGAAAAATATCTTGAAAAGGCCGAGAAAGATGATGCATTTGTTATCTGTTAAGAAAAATCAAAAGAATAGGCTTCTTGATCATGCATTTTTTTAATGTTTCTTGGTAGGTTGTGCTTTTACATGAGTTACCTTAGCTGTGTGTTCATTATGAAACAGTTTTTTTTTTCCAAGTGTATTGTACTTTATGGGTAAGAGTATGAGTGTCAATTTTCTTTTTCTTTTTCCTTTGTTCGTTTGCCGAGAAAAGATTTGAGAAATTGAGGGAAAATATACATATTTGAACCTTTTTGGACTCAGATAACCAAGAATCTCCTTAGAGCTGTTTGGCTTGGTTTGAAGTTTTTAACTGTATTTTGTAACAAGGCCGTAGGAACTTGTAAAGGCGTGCTTGAATTTCTTAAAGTTATTAATCTATCTTTTATTACTGTATGCATCCAAAGTGTGTAAGCTCAGAGATTACTCGTTGCTTAAATCAATCCCCAACATCAACAACGTTTCACCTGCTCCATCCGGAACAGGGTCGTCCTCTAATAAAGTGCCATCTTCTCACTAAACTATTTTTTTTTAGATGTTTTCATTTATTTCTAAATGGGATAATAATAAGGGTTAATTATATTTTTATCTTTTAACCATATAGAACAAGTTTCATTTTGGTCTCTTTTATATTAAATTTATTAATTTTCCCTTTTAACTATTCAAACGTTTTAATGTGGTTTTCTCCTCTTTCTTTTTTTTCAGTTTTGTTTTTAAGGAATTTATTGTTGATGAGAAAATTCATCTCACTTTGTAAAGATATGTGAATCAACTAGAGATTGACATGTTTCATACGTTCAAAAGGAATAAATTACAAATAACAATTATTATTTATATTCTTCTATATCAATTAGGAACTGCTCGAAGTATTTGAATTGGAGAATGTAGTGTGAGATTCGTTAAGGGCGTCTTTCAAACATCTTTGACCCTCACAAAGTATTGGGATCATATATTCATCTCAATCATGATTGCCAAGTAGCTCACAACTCTTATTATAGCACGTGCTTGGGGTTACGCATGTGTGACTTAATGGATTTATCTTAATGTGACTTTAACTAATATGTAGTCTATAAAATGTCATTTGAGACTTGCTTTAAATTCAATTTAACACAAAAAAAATGATTTCATGTTAAAATAATTTTTTATTTTAAGTTAAACTTAAAGCAAATTTCAAACGAAACCTAAATACCCTCTTTTACTGTACATTAAAAGACAATTAATGCTCTAACAAGGTATGTCTTGAAATCTGAGCTCATGCTCTATAATAAGGTTCATGCCATTGTTTCCTATAGTTCTATGCTTCTTCAACCTTGTATTTTAAACAAATTCTTGGTCTATGTGCATCACCATTCTCCATTTTCACTCAAGACATTTGTATATTGAAAAAATAGCACACCATCATATATGAAAATCATGTGATTTTACCCTTGAACGAACCAACGACATCAATCAAAAGGTTCACATTTCAATGATTCAAGGTTAAAATTGATATATTAGAAAGAAGAGTGACCAAAATAAAACTTGACCTATATTTCAAGGACAAAGAATGTAATTAACCCTATTAAAATGAACTGTCACGTTTCTTGTAGGCCCTAATGTAGTTGGTAGTTATCCTTATTTGTGATGACTTGTAGAGTGAGCAGCGCAAATCCAACGTCCTTTATGAGCACGTCCTAAAGACTGCCCGCTTCCCTACCACTCTCCGCAAAACACGATACCCCCAGTTAACAGGAGCAGAATACCAGTATCAGTGCGAAACTGAAAACAAAAACACATTTATTTTCTTCTGTTTCCAGAAAGTGTTTTTTTTGCAGGAAGTATATCTGCACCGTTGGTTCCCCAGCTTCTCAGTTTGATCACAAGAAACCCTAAGTTCTCTGATGCTGAAGCTTCATCTCAAGCTCTTAAACAGATGATCACTTAAAAGCACGTCAATTTGCTTTTCCTCTGGTACTTTATGCTGGGTAGAATTTGCTTAATGCTCTGTTCAGTGGATGAGAAAATGTATAGTAATTTTCTTATTCGGAAACTGAGATAACGTAAATTCTCAGATAATTCTTTTGGACAACGAAAATGAGTAAAGAAAATCGGAATATCATGGGAACTGTATGCTTACCACTTCAATAGTGCTTTCCTTGCTCTTTTTGTTTTAAATAATAATAACAATAGTAATTTTCAAGTAACAATGAAGACAAAAAAAATATATATATATTACTTGAAAAACAGTGTCTTGGACGATGCCGCAGTTTTCTTAATTAGTTGAACATTCTCAGTTTTGATTATGGGAAATAATAATAATTTGGATTGTAATGTTAGTTATTTACCTAGAAGAAGCCCTTTATTGAAAAATGTTGTATATGAAAAATGTTGTATAAAACTTTTAATTTTCTGTTACTTGCATTAGTACTAAGATTGCATCATAGATCCGAAAGAGTTGCTTCAAATATTTGCATCAGATGGAAACCATTTATAAATCACCACCATCATCAGTGGTTGATCCATGGAATAAACTTCACATAAATTCTCTAGTTTAAGAGTTATATGTATGAGAAAAGGAAATGGTTGAAGCCGCTGATATTGCTCATATAATTATTGTAGGATGTATGAAGTTAAGAAGCATCTCTTAGAAGATATTATTGTAGTTTCTTTTGCTTATAATATTCTAGTTTAGTATTCTTAGCAAAATTGTAATCCTGATTATTAACTTGTTTTTCTCTTGATATTTACTTTGTCATGACCCCCAATTTTTCTCTGCTTCAAATTCAGGCTCTAAAGGATTTATACACACATTTGACACCCATTCAACGTGTAACCATTGCTCGACATCCCACTGACCAACAGTTCTTGATCATATATTTAATATAACAGACAAGGTAGTTACATACATTACTATCTTATGTCTTAACTGTAAAAATAAATGAAGTGTAATATCATCATCTTTCATATAACTTAATTGCAAAACTATTTGTTAGTTCTTACTTTTTCTTTCTTGTTATCTTAGTGGATAGAACTCCATGGAGATCGTGCAGGCTATGATGATCCAGCTATTGTAACCGGTACTGGGACCATGGATGGTAAGAGCTACATGTTTATAGGCCACCAGAAAGGTAGGAACACAAAGGAGAACATCGCCCACAACTTCGCAATGCCAACTCCTCATGGGTATGCTTTGAGAATGTTTAGTAATAGATATTCATATTTGGGATATTTTCACATGTTTCATCATAGTCTTCAGAAATTCAATCTGGATAATTAATATGATAACTTTGCTTTTCCTTGCTTAAATACTTCCACATTTCTCTGAAAGGCTTGTTTTGGCCTTTTGAATTCTTAGTTTCTTTCACTCCATTGATTTGAGAAAATCAGCTGAACTTTGTATGAAAACAGCTATCGGAAGGCGTTGCGTATGATGAAGTATGCTGATCATCATGGTTTTCCTATTGTTACATTTGTTGACACTCCAGGGGCCTTTGCTGATCTCAAATCAAAGGAGCTTGGTCAAGTTTGTGGCTTCTCTTCTTACCTTGCAAGTTATAGTATCTCCTTTGCAGCTTTATCCATCAGGGATAAATTGCTCTCTTTTACTCAATGCAGGGTGAAGCCATAGCCCATAATTTGCGGACAATATTTGGACTCAAAGTGCCCATTGTGACAGTTGTGACTGGTGAAGGGGGCTCTGGTGGAGCTCTAGCCATAGCTTGTGCAAATAAATTGTTTATGCTGGAGAACTCTGCTTTTTATGTTGCAAGGTGATAAATGTTCTTTTTCTTTTGCTGTCTCTATTCTCAGTATTACTGCTTCAAAACAACAAACTTAATCAAAGGGTATGGCTGGTGAAGCGGTCTAAATTAAACTGTTTCACAACCAAAGTTCTCCTTACATTGATTTACCAGGAGTAATAAATTTGAATCTATAAAACAAAAAATCAGGATCGAAAGCTTGCAATGCTACTCATGAGTTTACATGCTATTTATTGGCTTTTGACTTTTGATCATTTCACCGGTTCATATGTCATTAATTTTGAAGTGTTTGATCCATTTTCAGTTGTAAATGTCTTTGTCCCCTGTTCTGGGAATTTAATTTTCATCCTTCTGACAGTTTCTCAGCTGTCACGATTTACCTCTCTCTAATTCTCTAATATATTTTTCTTCTGGTTTTGTTTCTCCGAGCAGTCCTGAAGCATGTGCCGCAATATTGTGGAAATCTTCCCAAGCAGCTCCTAAGGTATAAGGTAATTTGTGAATTGGGTTATTTGGAAAGTAGGCCACTTTCATTTATCAGGTTGTTGTTTAATACTCGTATAGGCTGCTGAAAAACTGAAGATAATGGCGCAAGAACATTACAGGCTCAAAATTGCTGATGGTATCATTCCTGTAAGCATTTGAGACCTTTATTCTGCTGTCCTTGTGATTCATATGGTTCCTGCGTTTTTCAACAATTGGTATTTGGAGATGGTTGTTATAAGATCCCAGATTTGTATTTCTTAATCATCCATTTTAGCAACCTTTTGCCAATGAAGAAAGAATTTCCATCTTTTAAGTTGTTGATTTAAACTTGCTAAGATGAGAAATCTGAATATGCATCTGCTTATCTTCATGAATCATGATCATATGAAATATTGCAGGAAATGTGACTTTGTTACTTCTCATGTTGCAACATTTCAATTTGTCACGCCATGTGCTAACCAGTTAAATAATGACTAGAATTCAGCTTTAAGAACTGTCCCAGGGTTACATTGAAAATAATAGGTACTCTTATGTGATTATGTATATGACCATTGCGTATTTGCATACTCTAATATGTCACATATTCGAACCAACCAAATGAAAAAAATGTTGTCCTGAGGACTGTTACTCAGCTGGCTCTGCAGTTCTACTATTCTAATATTGGAAAATCAGTATATCACTATTACTTTATTATTGCTGATTAAAACTTCTGCCAGTGTTAGCTCCAGTACATGGGTTGCACCCCCTTGGTGCTTTTTTCTTTGACACGTTTCACTTATAAAAAAAAACAAATCATTTTCAGGAGTCTCTTGGTGGTGCACACACAGATCCTATGTGGACTTCCAATCAAATTAAGATAGCAATCTCCTAGGCCATGGAGACTTTACAAGCTACACACTTAAAAGGGAAAGAAAATTTGAATGCTGAAGTTTTAAAAGTTTTGAAGTTTGATACGCCTTTTCAAACCTTTACAGATTTTATTTACTTCATTGAAATTTTTTTAGTTTTCATGCATTCTTCTTGGAAAATATGTTTCCGCCAGGGGTTATTTTAGTGGAAAAGGTGAGCAGAATTGTTCCCAATATCTTTCTGCAGCATCATGCTTTGCTTCCATTAAGTAGTTTCTTATGTATCAAGGTCTTTTGAAAAAGAGTTTACTTTCTTGAAATTATGTTTGTGTTCTTTTTGTCCCATTGTTCCAAGATGTTCCTTATTTTATGTTTTGTTTTGTATTCATTTTTGGTTTGGCCACATCGATATTTTTTGCTTTTCCTTGTGTTGATTTCCTTGTCATCCACCACTTAAATCAATGCTAAATTGAACCTAGGAATTGAAAAATATGGATACGGAAGACTTGCTTCACCACGGGATGCTCAAATTTCGGTCGATTGGAGGTTTCCAGGAAGGCATTCCTGTGGAGCCAGAAAGAAAACGCAATATGAAGCGTTCTGAAGTCAACATGCTTAAGGCAGCTGATATAGAGTCAGAGCTCAAGAACCTATAGAAGAAGATTTTAGAAGCCAAGGTGCCATCTGATCCAATTACCATCCAAGAAATCGAAAATCTCAAGGAAGATGTTGATAAGGAGATTACTGATGCTTTCATTTCAATGGGCTTGCAAGAGAAGCTCAAATCGCTTAAGTTAGAACCATCTAGAGCCCCAAATCACGCACCCGATCAGCCACTTAATCATAAATACAGGAGAAAGTGGACAAAATAATGCAAGAATTTAAGCAGAATTTGTCACGGCCTGGAGCCTATCTGGGGTTAAATCAGAAGCTTGAAAAGCTAAACATAGTTACTGTTAGAAATGGATTATGACATGATCGTAAATTGATCGAGTAATAATGACAAAACAATAAAGTAAGATAAAAAGAGAGACAGCAAATTTACGTGGTTCGGCTTAAAGCCTACTCCACGGGCAGAGGCCAGCAGGCAAAATTTCACTATAGTGAGAGAATATACAAAGAGTGTTTACAAAATTGGCTTTAGCCAATACACACAATCTTACAATTTCTCTCTTAACTTTTCTTTCACTTGATGATTCTTGATGTTACTTGATGATGGAATGCTTCAAATTGGAATGCCTTTTATAGGCTCACAAAAGTTCCAAAGGACAAACAACAATGAATGCTCATCATTTTGTTGCTCATCATTTTGTTCTCCAATTATACCAAAGTGAACTTTGTCTTCCACCATGGCCTAAAGTAGAAGATGCTTTTGACCCACAAACAAAAACCACAAATTATGCAAGAAGTGGATTCAACTTTAGACAATTTTTGGTCCACCACTAATTCAAGGCATAATTATTCAACAAATCTCCACCTTGACTTGAATTTGACAATAGTGAAAATAAAAGCTTCAACCTCTGCCAAACAACCCCGAAGGGTCTAATGCAAATGCTATGCAACACCAACCAAGTCCATGCAGTGTGTGAACTTGGTAATGGGACGAGATTTTGTCAGCATATCAGCTGGATTATTCAGAGTGTCAATCTTTCTTACAATAACATCACCTTGAGCCACAATATCCCGAATAAAGTGATACTTCACATCAATGTGTTTAGTTCTCTCATGATGCATCTAATCCTTCGTCAAATGTATAACACTCTGACTGTCACAATAAACTACAGTTTTATTTGTTTCCAAACTAAGTTCATTAAGTATACCTCTTAACTAAATGGCTTCTTTGGCAGCTTCTGTAACAGCCATAAATTCTGCCTCTGTAGTAGACAATGCAACAGTCGGCTGCAAGGTAGCTTTCCAACTGACTGCACAAGTCCCAATAGTAAATACATATCCAGCTAGATTGTCAGAAGTTTTACCGAATTCCAAACAAGCAGTAGAAGTACTCTTCAAATATCTCAAAATCCACTTGACAGCTTGCCAATGAGTTTTTCCTGGACAGGACAAATATCTGCTAACTACACTGACAGCATGTGAGATATCTAGTCGAGTGCAAACCATTGCATACATAATACTTCCCACTGCACTAGAATAAGGAACTCTAGACATATACATTATCTCTTCTTCTGACTGTGGTGACATGGATGCTGATAATCTAAAGTGAGAAGCTAAAGGAGTACTCACAGGTTTAGCATCATGCATACCAAAACGTTTTAGGACTTTCTCAATATATTTCTGTTGTGATAGAAATAATCTACCTGCACCTTTGTCTCTGTTGATCTCCATTCCCAAAATTTTCTTTGCTGCACCTAGATCTTTCATCTCAAATTCATCATTTAGCTGAGATTTCAATCTATTAATTTCATATATGTTCTTTGCTGCAATCAACATGTCATCAACATATAGCAACAAATATATGAAAGTACCATCATCAAGTCTTTGATAGTAGGCACAACTATCATACTTGCATCTAGAAAATCCAACACTCAGCATAAAAGAGTCAAACCTTCGATACCACAGGCGTGGAGACTGCTTGAGTCCACACAAGGATTTATTTAGAAGAAAAACATGATCTTCCTTGCCTTCAATTTCAAAACCTTCTGGTTGCTGTATATAGATCTGTTCATCAAGATCACCATGAAGAAAGGCTGTTTTCACATCAAGTTGCTCCAACTCCAAATTATGCATTGCAACTAGAGCAAGTAAGACACGAATAGAAGTATGTCTAACAACTGGAGAGAAAACATCATTAAAATCAACTCCCTCCACCTGGCTGTAGCCTTTCGCTACTAATCGTGCCTTATACTTGGTGTCTTCAACACCAGTGACTCATTCCTTCTTCTTAAATATCCATTTACACCCGATAATTTTCTTACCATTAGGTGGTTCGACCAATTTCCAGGTGTCATTTTTCTTTTGAGATTCCATCTCTTCATGCATCGCAACGAGCCATTTGTCTGAATCAGATGAACTGATGGCCTCAGAGTATGAGGTTGGATCGGCAACATCAATGGTTTCTGCAACATTTAATGCATAAGCCAACATATCTTCAAAACCATACCGTTAGGGTGGTTTTATCTGTCTCCTTTGTCTTCCACCAGCTAGAGTGTGATGCTCAGCTTCATGGTGTGTCTCTCCACCTGGAGACGAACTTCCTGGCTGAATAGGATTAGGATTTGCAGATGATGAGGTATCAACCTCAAGCTCCACCTTCTCTTGTGCATTCTTCTTTCCTGTATCACACTGAAAGGCAATTCTTTTCTAGGGTGAAGCATAGCAGATTCATCAAAAGTAACATCTCTGCTAATCATAAACTTATGAGTATCATGACACCATAAGCGAAAACCCTTAACACCAGAAGCATAACCAAGAAAAATACATTTCTTCGCCCTAGGCTCCAATTTTCCTTCATTCACATGAGCATATGCAAGGCAACCAAATATTCTTAAGTTAGAGTAATCAGGAGGGCTACCTGACCATACCTTTTCAGGTGTCTTAAGTTCAAGTGATCTGTGAGGAGAGCGGTTCACCAAATGACATGCCAAATTGACTGCTTCTGCCCAAAATTCTTTGCCAAGACCTGCGTTAGAAAGCATACATCGAGCTCTTTCTAACAGTGTTCGATTCATTCTCTCTGCGACACCATTCTGCTGTGGTGTCTTTCTCACCGTCCGATGTCTGACAATGCCTTCATCTTTGTAGAATTGATTAAACTCTGAATCACAAAACTCAAAACCATTATCTGTTCTGAGTCTCTTGACTAGCTTCCCGGTCTGCTTCTCCAATAAGGTCTTCCATTGCTTGAAAATGCCAAATACCTCATTCTTGTGCCTGAGAAAATAGACCCAAGTCTTTCTAGAAAAATCATCAATAATCGTTAGCAAGTATCTGGCTCCTCCTTTGGAAATTTCACGAGAAAGCCCCCATAGATCAGAATGAATGTAATCAATAGTACCTTTGGTTCTGTGAATTGCAGTGTTGAAGCTGACTCTTTTCTGCTTTCCAAAGACACAATGCTCACAAAAATCCAGCTTCTCAATCTTTCTTTCCGACAGAAGACCTCTTTTACTAAGTACAGCTAATCCCTGCTCACTCATATGCCCTAGACGCATATGCCACAACTTGGTAGAGTCTGAATCTGACATGGATGAGGAAACTGCTGCAGAGCCTGTAACTGTTGAACCCAATAAGGTGTATAGACTGCCAGACTTATTTCCTTTCATGAGAACAAGAGCACCATAGGAAATTTTCATGTTCCCAGACTCAATCACAGTTTTGCAGCCATTGATCCAGAATGCCCAAAGAAATAAGATTTTTCTTCAAATCAGGTACATGTCTGACATCAGTCAATGTCCTGACAACTCCATTATGCATCTTGATTTTTACTGTGCCTACACCAATAGTTTTGCAAGTGGCATTATTGCCCATTAGCACAACTCCACCTTCAACAGAATCATATGTAGAGAACCAATCTCTGTTGGGGCACATATGATAAGAACATCCAGAATCAAGAATCCACTTATCATTGGATCTGGACTTGTTGGTTGCAAATAGAACATCATCGCCTTTTTCTTCTGCTACATCAGCATCAGCTGTTTCTTCCTTCTGCTTGCCCTTGTCATTTTGCCATTCATTCTTCTTTTTGTTCTGCAGCTTGTAGCATTCCGCTACGATGTGTCCCTTCTTCTTGCAATAATTGCAAGTCAAATTTTTGTGCTTTCCTCTTGACTTTGATCTTCTTCTATTCTTGCCACCATCAAAGCCTCTGTCATTGGATTTGCCTCGTGCAACAAGACTAGAGCCCTGATCATCAGACTTACTAGACAAAAGTTTATTATCTAATTTCTCCTTACTCATAAGGGAAGATATTACATCATCAAAATTTAATTCTTCCCTACCATAAATTACAGTGTCTCTAAAATTTTTATATGAGAGTGGTAATGAACATAATGATAAGAGAGCTTGATCTTCAGACCCAATAATAACTTCAAGATTTTTCAAATCATTAATAATTGAGATAAACTCACTGATATGGGACTTGAGAGAGGAACCTTCCGTCATGTGGAGACCATAAAGGCGTTGCTTCAAAACCAACCTGTTGGCCAAGGATTTTGTCAAGTACAACTCCTCTAGCTTGGCCCATAAGTCTGCAGAAGTCTTCTCTGACAGAACTTGTTGTAAGACATCATTTGAAAGACTCAGTTGGATTACGGATAGAGCCTTGTCATCCAGGTCATCCCAATCTTCATCACTCATGCTGGTAGGCATCTTGGCTTTCCTCAGTAGTGCTTTCTTCAAGCCATTTTGGGTTAGAATGGCTAACATACGAACTTGCCATAGACTGAAACTGCTGTTTCCATCAAACTTCTCAATATCAAACTTCATTGTTGACATCTCGATCGAACAAAATGATCATTAACAAAATTTTACTATTCACGAAATTTACTATTTACGTGAACAGTAAACTCGCAGAAAAACAGACAGAAATTTACCACTTGCAAGCTCTGATACCAGTTTGTTAGAAATGGATCGTGACAGGATCGTAAATTGATCGAGTAATAATGACAAAACAATAAAGTAAGATAAAAGGGGAGACAACAAATTTATGTGGTTCGGCTTAAAGCCTACTCCACGGACAGAAGCCAGCAGGCAAAATTTCACTATAGTGAGAGAATATACAAAGAGTGTTTACAAAATTGGCTTTAGCTAATACACACAATCTCACAATTTTTCTCTTAACTTCTCTTTCACTTGATGTTACTTGATGATGGAATGCTTCAAATTGGAATATCTTTTATAGGCTCACAAAAGTTCCAAAGGACAAACAACAATGAATGCTCATCATTTTGTTACTCATCATTTTGTTCTCCAATTATACCAAAGTGAACTTTGTCTTCCACCATGGCCTAAAGTAGAAGATGCTTTTGACCCACAAATAAAAGCCACAAATTATGCAAGAAGTGGACTCAACTTTAGACAATTTTTGGTCTACCACTAATTCAAGGCATAATTATTCAACAGTTACCAGGCTTTTTGAGCTGAAAGAGAATAGTGAGAAACTGAAAGCTGAAACTAATCAAAAAGTTCCAGCTGAGGTTAAGGAAAAAATGGAACTTTTGAAGAATGCTCAAGAGAAGTTATCAAAAGGGGATCCACTGGATAAGGATCTATTGGAGGAAGTAGGGAAAGCTAAGAAAGAGCTGATGGATGTTTTGAAGTCAGGTAACTTGGAGATTGTTGGAGTGACTAAGAGAAAGATGGAAACTGCACCTCCAGAATTGCAGGAAAAGATGGCAAACGTGAACAAAGAGATCTCCAATGAAATCGAGAGAGTGATAAATGTAGCTGGTCTTAGTGGCAAAATAGAGGAGTTGAAGGCAGAGATAGCTAAGGGCTCCACCAATTCAGGTAAAATAGAAAAAATGGAAGCAGAAATCAACGTTGGGATTCTTTCTGCTTTAGATATCAATGCATTGAAGGAGAAAGTTGAGAATCTAAGACTGGAGTTGGCGTCCTCCTCGGAAATAGTTACTGAAGATAGGGTTGCTGCTGAAAATGGCAGATGATGAAATACAATTGAGAGTGATAGATAATGTATGGATGCATTTTAGACATGATAATTTTTTACTTTTGTAAAATATATATGCATTTCCAATATCGTAATCTTGGACCTATGACGGGATGTTATGTATTCTTGTATATGATCTTTATATATTCAATACTTCTGGTTGCTTCTGGCATCTGTTTTATAATGGGATTTTGAGAAAGACTTAATTTAAATTTTATATGGCAATAAAGTGAGGGGGGAAATATGTAATCTCGTTGAGAAAATTCTTTCTCTACTGTGATAAACGTAGCTTTCGCTGTGAAATCATACTTGGACGCATCATGAATCAAAGAGAAAGAGACAGAAACCGGTATAAGATTTTGATAGCGTCATCTTTGTCAGTGCATCGTTTGTTGGTATAAAGGAATTGTCTTTCTTTCTTCTTCCAATACCCTTTCTTCTATTTTAGGTTTTTTTTTTTTTTGTCATTTTCAGTACAAAATCTGCTTGTTATGCAAAGAATACATGCTAGTTAGCCCTGTTGCCTTCTGCCTTTGTCAGGGTAACTGCAAGTCTGCAACACTCCTTCTCTTCCCTTTTTATATTTTCTTTCTTTCAATAAGATCCTTCTGTTTTTGACATGCTCCCCCACCCCAACAAGAAATAAAAATAAATAAATAAGAGAGAGAGAACCATGATATACTCAAATGTTGGTTAGCCAATAAAATTTCCATTACTTTTCTTCTTTGTTAAAGGAGGAACCATTAAATTCAAAACAGAAAAGAAAAACAAGGAGCAGGCTGGTCCTACAGCCATCCCCAAAAGGCACTCAATTATATCAGATTTTCATTTTCCTTCTTATCTTATCTTATCTTTTTTTAGGATATGTTTTTTTATTAGTTATTTAAAGTATGTGTTAAAACGAATGAATTTTATAAATTTGAAATGATGGAAAAAGATGAAATTCATATGTAGATGAATTTATTAAAGAACTGATTTAACTTGTTGCAAATTGATAAAATTTATAAATAAATTTCACAAAATGAATAGTAAAAATATACGTTTGATCAAAATTCTTTCTCGTATAGTTGAATAACAATAACAAAATTCTCTTATAAAAATGATTTAGAATCTAAACATTTAGATTTAATCTCATTTATTTCAATAATTTTAAACATAATAATTAAATTGAATTCTACAATTTTATATTAATCAAACAAAGAGATTCAATTCAATTCATTTGTAAATAAATTCATCTTTTAATTTATTTAAAAATAAAATTAATTCTGGCTTTATGTTACTTTCTTTTTTTTTAACTTTTTCTAAAAAGAAGGGAAAGTAAAAAATAAAAGTAGTAAAAAGCTGTTTTAACTTCTTTCCAAATTCCAGACTTAATTACCATGCGCATGCATCATGACATGCAACTCTCATTCTTACGTAACTTCATTTTTTAATAGTAGATGGTGCATTGTAACTTCAGTCATCAAATATATTTAATATATGTTTTCTTTTTGGTTTTTTCAAATCACATCAAAATGCTAGAAATAAAAATAAAAAACAATCATTGCAAAATCAACATGGCTAAAGTTTGTACAAAAAAATTTGTATACCATATCCATGTAACAAATTAATTAATCAAAGTTTAAACGGATTTAAGCATAATTGCCCATTAAATATATGTATATTTCAAGTTGTCATGATTTGTTAGCAATGATAAATCCAAAACTTAGAATCATTAATTACAAAACCTATTTAACATCTCACCATTATCTTTATCTGTCCAAAATCGTTAAGAGAATCTAAGAAAGCCCTAGATCTCTACCTCCGTCTTCTTAACCCCGTCGTGCAGTGACCAGTTTCGTCTTTTGCTCACTTTTGTCCGTCAGTCAGTGCACTTCATTGTGTTCATCTCGAGACGGTCTCATACATCTAAGTCTCTGTTTTTTCTCTATGCACTCTTTCTCTCTCAATATAAAATAAAAAATGAATACTAAGTTTTCATTGAAGACATTTTGTTTTTGGTAGAAATTAAAATCATTTGAAGAAAATGAAATTATATTATAAATTCATAAAGCAAAACAAACGTTAAATGACCCAAAACAGAGAATATGAAAAGAGAAAAAAAAAACAACCTATTTTAAGTAGGTGTAAAAATAAGTACATATTGTAATAATTAAAGAAACAAAAATAAATGGAAAGAAGTATTTATGACTTAATTAAAAACGTGAGAAGAGTTAAAAACAATCTAATTTCTCTCTTAATTAGAAGGCAATTTTTTTTTTCATATATAATTTCACAAGTAAAACTGTTAAGTAATCACCATAAACTATTATCCAATTCGGACTAATTTAAGTTATTTTGCTTAAATTCAGTTTTAAAAATAAATTAAACAGCATTAATGTTGTGTTAAACTAAAAAAATAAAAATATGAATTATTTTATTAAAACAAAATTCATTTACATTACAAACATTTTGAAGCCTACGTTAAAATAACTCAAATTTTAAATACTTTCAAACAATTTTAAAAAATTAATTTTAAAAAAATATAACTCTTAAAATTTTAAAATCTTAAAAATCAACTTTTCAAAATTAAAATAAAAATATGGTTTTACTCTCAATGTTGTTAAAAATTTAATGAGCCAATTTCTTACCAACTAGGTAAAGTAAGTTATTTTTTTTTGGTTGACAAAAGTACTGTTTTTTCTTGGATAAAGAGTAAAAAAACAAGAAACGGAAAGAAAGAACGAAAAAATCTAAAAAAAAAGTTGGTAGTTTCCGCAATATATAAAAAGAAGCGGGTCATCTACACAAAAAATAGAAAAATCCATCGACGCCCTAAGGACGGTGTGTGAGTCATTTCGTTTGCCGTACACAAAACAACCCAAAGATAGTAACCATTTTTCCTCCCTCTCTCATTCTTCCGATAAAATATCCCTCTCCACCAAAAAGAACCAAATAATTTGATTTCTCTCTCACTTCATCTTCAAAATTACACCATTCCTCTCTTCCCTCGCAGATCTGTACGTAATTTCCCGTCGGTTTTGTCCCAAATTATGATCCTACCCTCCCGGAAACCCTAGCTTCTACGCGATTCCTTTTTTTGACTACCGTCGATTCCGTCAATATTTCACGGTTTTGGCCCTTAGAAGAGACCCTAGTTTTGTTTTCTTTGTAGGTCATTGTACAAATTCTCGTCCTTTAGGGTTTTTAGATTTTGAAATCGGAGGGTGTGATGAACAGTAGAGGGAGGTATCCACCGGGGATCGGGGCGGGCCGCGGGGCTTTGAATGCGAACCCTAGCTTCCAGTCGAGGACTCACCCGCAGCAGCAATACGTGCAGCGGGGTTTGGTGCAGAATCACCATCAGTTTCACCAGCAGCACCAGCAACAGCAGCAACAACAGCAGCAGCACCACCAACAACAGCAGCAGTGGCTCAGGCGGGCTCAGTTGGCCGGCAACAACAACGACTCCGGCATTGACGAGGTCGAGAAGACCGTTCAATCCGAAGCTGTCGATCCTAAGTGAGTTTCCATTTATTTTCTTTGATATATATACGCACTGCGTATGTGTTTTTAATGCGTATTGGTTTGTGCTTATATATGCATGTTTGTATAAATGTACATGTTGTTACTGGTGTTTGCAATCTTGACTGCTTTTGCGAGTGTGGAAGAATTCGGATAGAGAGTAGGATTTGAGGCTGGTGGCTCTTTGTGGACTCTCCTTGTCTGCGTGTTTATAGGTTCTTGTATTGCGATATATGGTGGAGATGTTTTTTTGAAGCTTAGGTCGAGTTTTGTGCCGGGGATTAGTCTCAAGATCTTAGAACGGATGCCCTCATTACCACATTTTTAAAAAAAAAAGTTCGATGATGTTGAATTCAGGTTGTATATTCTGGGGCAGGAAATTTTTTGTGTGAAAGTGGAATGAATTGTATAATGTGTTTTAAGAATGGAAGTTTTGTTATATAACCAGTTGTTGTTTGATAGCATGGATGTTAGATTAAAGATGATTTGGAAATTATAAAGTAGAGAGAATAAGAATGAGCATTAGGCGGTCTGTCTCTAAACTACTTTTTCCTATGCGTGTTTTGATTCTAGTGGGTTAGGTATATCTTCTTGTTTTCGGCTCAGAATTTTAGTAGGGATTTGATCACATATGATGGTGAAGATTTTCTTTAGTTTAGAAAATTTTAGTAGTCCATGCTATTGTCTCCTCATTTACAAGTTTTCATATTGATGGGAATTTCTACTCATAACCCTAGAGCGGGCTAGATGTATTTTGAACATGGGTAAATCTAGATTTGACAAATAATTTTCTAGGATAAAATCTTTGAATTTCCCTGGCTTCTTTTACTATGGGTGCCTTTTGAAGTATGCCAGTTGTTTCACGTGGAGAGTTGACGAATTTTTACTTGCATACAAATATATACACTTACATATTGTGTTTGTGAGTACAGCTGAGGGTGATTTTCCCCTAGTTCGTGTCTTTGTAACTTTTCTGTACAGGTACAGGTCTAGGTAACTTAAATGATGAACTATTTGCGGAGCGAGAATGAGAGCTTGTCGTCTTTTAAATTTTTTTAGGATGAGATGTCTTTAGAGTGCATATATTATATTATTATTTACTATCATATTTTAAATAACTTGTATTTTTTGTAGTGTATTGCTCTAGTACTCTATTTCCCGCTCTCTTTATATGTGCGATATTATCGGATAATATTACCAAATACTAGTGTTAACTAATTTGGTATTACTAAGACTATTAATATTACCAAATACTAGCGTTAGATAATTTGGTATTACTAAGTAAGTATTATAAGTTGACTATTAATATTTTCTTTTGGTATTTCACTCACATTTAATTTCATATTTCTTTATGCCTTTTATCTATAAGGATTCTGAAAAGGTATAATACCGTGGAGTTTTGCAAAAAAAATCGGAAAGATATATTTAGCTTTTATTGCGTTCTTTTTTTGATAAGTAGCTTTAATTGCATTCTGCCTAAATTAATACTCTTAGGTAGCCTTTTAAACCAGCAACATGTAAATTGAGATAATGGTGCTCATGTTACTCCTCAATTTGGAAACCAAGATTCGAACTTTTGGCTTTATATTTTGTCAACGAGTTATTACATGTAATAATCCTATGCATGCGGTAACAAGTTCTTGGGCTCTTCCACCATTAAGAGACGGGCACATTGCACATAAATGTTAGAAACAATAAATCTGTGAGCTGAGAGAGAGAAATCAGCAGATTTCTCCTGATCTGCCACTAGGGGGGCGGATTAGGGCACGTAGGTACAGGTTTCCATGTTCCAGTCGGTAATCTCAGGATTTCTTTTGGTTCCCGAAAATTAATCATGGACGAGTTGTATGGTCAATCCACTGCGTCAGACATTTTCCAAATACATATCTTCAGTTCTTTCCACAACTCCTAATTTGATTCCCCATTGCCCGATCCAATCATTTTTTTGACTCAGTCAGTAGACACTACACTAATAGTGTAAGTTAGGTAATTAGGAAGGATTTTGAGTCTTTTTTAAAACCTCTCCTTGTATCCTAAGAGCAAAGATTTACAGTCTTGAATAATCTTACTTACCTAGAGACAAGCATTCTCGAGCCACTTTCAACCTCATGATATTATAAATGGTTGATGCTGTAATGAACTCACTTCTGCCTTTTGCTTTTCATTTTTCTCCCCTGTAAACTTTATAATTCGTATGTTTGCTTTATTGATCCCATGCATTGCGAGATCTTAGACTGAAAATCCTTATAACCGTCACTATTTGCATCAAGCTATAATGAACTCTTCTACCTTTTGTAATCTCCAACCACCATACAAAGGTGATGCATGGTGTTTGCTTAAAATATTTTTTTTTTCAACTATGCACAAAGTTATTCATGGTTGTGATTTGAAAATAACAGATGTTGTGATCTTATTTATCAAAAAGAAGAATAGATGTTGGGATCTTTTCTAGAGGCGTTGTTTCTTAAGCTGTTCTGGCAGTACAATTGTTGCATGTTCTGTTTTTTACAGTGCATGGTTTACGTGTAATGTGTTCTTTCCTTTCTTCAGTTCGCAAGATTGGAAGGCAAGGCTAAAGATACCACCGCCTGATACTCGCTACAGAACAGAGGTATGGCTGTGAATGTTGCGTCTGTCATGTGGGTAATGCATTGTCATTCGCATTCTGATCTTTGTACATGATTATCATGCATAAAGTGCTTGAGAATATTCTGAGATATCATTTTGTTCTTTCCCTGCTTTTGGGGTATGTGGTAGGAGGGTGTGGTGTTAATCATTAATAAGTAGCTGAAGAAAGTCTGTGTTAATTTTGACAAGGAGATTTAATGCCATTTAGGTTTCATTTGCACCCTACATTCTCTTTGAACAGGTAAAATGCCCCCTTAAGATAATAAGTTTAAATTCTTTTATTTATAAAAAAAAAGAATCTGAATTTGTGTCAAAACAATTGTTTTACCAAACACAAAACAGTTTTTAGCACCATGATTGTATTACCAAAAATTGTTTCAAAAACCATTTTGACAGCCATAAACTGAAATTAATGCTAGGCCAAATGCTACCTAAAAGTATCTCTGTTATTAGCCCATGTCTTGGCATGACTTTCTGTGTTTTTGACCTTGATATCAAATGAAAGGGCTTTATAAGATGTCAGATCTTGAAACAATTGGCTGCATATTCTTTCAAAATTTGATTTTTCCCCTGTTAAATCTTGCTGAGGTAGTATTTTCTATTGCACTGCTCAATGCTTATCATTAGAGAGTTAAGGTTGTAGTTTTGTGAATCCTCTTATATTTGCCATACTTAAAACTAATGAACTTACCTCTGGAGATGCTGCCCATCTTTTGTAGCAGGTTTATTAGTCCTAATCATCTTGTAATCTTGTGCCCAGGATGTGACAGCTACTAAAGGGAATGAATTCGAAGACTATTTTCTGAAACGTGAGCTTCTTATGGGTATATATGAAAAGGGTTTCGAAAGGCCTTCACCCATACAGGAAGAAAGTATTCCAATTGCTTTAACTGGTAGTGATATTCTTGCTAGAGCTAAAAATGGGACAGGGAAGACAGCTGCATTTTGTGTTCCTGCCTTGGAAAAAATTGACCAAGATAACAATGTTATTCAAGGTTTGGTTTCTGTCATCTGAAAACATTTACCTCTGTGAGACATGGGATCAGTTAAAAGAAAATTATGTTATGGAGAACTTTTTCCTGTCGGGTGTTCTTATGCTGGCATAATAGATTATGAGTTTGAAAACTTATCCTCACTTAATTCCATGGGTACTATTGTGAACTAGTGATATGTTGTCTTGCCTAATTCTCATACAAGTAAATTTAACATTTTGAATCTTTCTTGTTAACGAAATAGCTTTTCACGCATAATATAATTTGTTGCATTCCCTTGGCATATCTGAAGTTCTCATTAAGTGTGAATGTTCATTCTTTGTGTTTCTTGCTGATGTATGCTTTCCGTACAGTTGTGATACTTGTTCCAACGCGAGAATTGGCTCTTCAGACATCACAAGTTTGTAAGGAGCTTGGTAAGCATTTGCAAATTCAAGTCATGGTCACCACAGGCGGTACAAGTCTGAAAGATGATATCATGCGTTTATATCAGCCAGTCCATTTGTTGGTTGGAACTCCTGGAAGAATACTAGATCTTGCGAAAAAGGGTGTGTGCATTTTGAAAGATTGTTCGATGCTTGTAATGGATGAGGTAAATGTTTGATATTTCAATTGCATTGTATTTATCCAATATTAATTCTTTCAAATTCTGTCCTTTCCATGTTTCACATGAGAAAAGTTGAGAAAGTGAAGGAAGAGAGCAAAATTGTTTAATTTATTGAAGAAGTGCAATTTGTGTTGGTGAAATGGTGATAATATTCTTTTTTCTTTTTCTTTTTTTGGGGGGTGAGTTTCCATGTTTAAATAACTTCTACTTTTTCTTTCTTTTAAAAATAACTGTTATGTTTTGAATCATTTGACGAAAATACAAAGCAACTTCAAATCAGTTTTGTTTGTTTGTTTTGTCTAGCTGCTCAGTAGTTTCTTTTTCAAAGGTTTAGACCCTACTAGCACTTTTAGCAATGTAGGCGATGTTTGGGAATTGATTAAAAGCATGTTTAAATTAGTAAATTTAAGCAAATTTTGCCTTGAACTTACTGATTTAAGCTTGATTTAATCAGTTCCAAAAAATTGCCGTAATGTATTATGTTTTCACTTGGAAGACTTAAAGTTCTTTTGGAAGTGCCTTCTTTCACTTGTTGGAGGTGAAGCCCAGTTTACACTGTCTCTGCCCCTCCTTGATTGTTGCATGGATTTAACCATCTTTAATAATTGTTACAGATGGTATCTTCAAGTCTTATTTTTGCATATCTGGTTACTGTCATATGTAATTTGCCTGGTCATAACAGTATGAGCTTCAAATTTCTGACTCTATGCATATTTATGTCTATCAGGCTGATAAGCTTTTGTCTCCAGAGTTTCAACCTTCTGTAGAGCAGCTGATACGATTTCTGCCAGCTAGTCGTCAAATTTTGATGTTTTCAGCTACATTTCCCGTCACTGTTAAGGACTTTAAAGATAGATATCTCCACAAGCCTTATGTTATTAATCTTATGGATGAGCTTACTCTGAAGGGTATTACACAATTTTATGCTTTTGTTGAAGAAAGACAGAAAGTCCACTGCCTAAACACTCTTTTCTCCAAGGTTTGATCTCAACTGAGCTTGTAATGCATGCTTTCTCTGCTTATTTGTACTTGTAAGATAGGTAATAATGGTTCTTTATGCAGCTGCAAATAAATCAATCAATCATCTTCTGCAATTCAGTGAATCGGGTAGAACTGTTGGCTAAGAAAATTACAGAACTTGGTTACTCTTGCTTTTACATCCATGCAAAGATGCTGCAAGACCATCGTAACAGAGTATTCCATGACTTCCGCAATGGTGCATGCAGGAATCTTGTTTGTACTGGTATGTTATGTTATTGATGCTTTATATTTTCTTATGTTGTATTCTATCCCATACGTTTCCATATTTCATGAATTTATGCCATATGGGATAAGGAGATGATGTTAAAGACATTTTAGAATTTTTTTTTTTAATTTCCGTTATTAATTTCCCTGAATGCTTTCATGTCTACTTTATTGGTTCTGTTTTTAACTGGTATAACTTGGGGCATTCTTATCGAAGCTTGATTTTTCAATATTTTTAACTTAGAACTTATGTTTGGCTGTTATTTACTATTTCAAACATTTTCTTGCAATAATGTTTTGTAAAATAAACTCCTTATGCTGGTGGTGAGAAATGATCTTGATATTTATAACTAGTCATGTTGAATGATTGACCAATTCTTCTTGCTGTTGCTACAGATTTATTTACACGTGGGATAGACATCCAAGCCGTGAATGTTGTGATTAACTTTGATTTTCCAAAGAACTCAGAAACATATCTCCACAGGGTATGTGGAAATGGCCTTTTTCATTTTGGTTGTGTCAGTTTCTGTGTTCAGCCTTATCGATATCCATCTCATGTACAGGTTGGTCGATCAGGAAGGTTTGGACATCTTGGATTAGCTGTGAATTTGATCACTTATGAGGACCGCTTCAACTTGTATGTGCTTTCTCTCTGCCTTGGATAAAACATAAAGTTATATGTTGGCATCTCTTCTGATTTTTCTTAAATGTCATATAATTATTTAAACAGGTATAGGATTGAGCAAGAACTCGGGACTGAAATTAAGCAAATCCCTCCTCATATTGATCAGGCAATTTACTGCCGGTAACTTGTGGTAGATATCTTCCATGCAGTCAACAGGTGGTAACAACGGTGAGTAATGGCAATGAAGTGCCTATTTATGCTGGTATTAAAAGTTTTTGTGCCTGAGCTGTTTATATATTTCTTTTGGATTAAACTGTAAAGTTATACATGGGTCAGGTTTGTCTTTTGTTATTTGTTATCTTGCTAGCATCTTGGAACTTATTTTCCATCGGTCTTCTCTCAGATCTACTTCACTATATAAAAGTTATGCCTATATGATGTAATTTTAGAGAAAGAAGGGGAAGAAGCTCATGTGACATTTTGGCTTCGTCTTCATTGTTCCTTATAAAATGTTCCTGAAGTTCTATTTAAAAAAATAATACTTTCAAAAATAAAATTGAAGATCGGACTTTATTATTTGATAAAAGCTCATGTAATAGATCAAATATACAAAATTTCAACTAAAAATGATCAGTTTAGAAACAATTTATTCCATATTTCGTTAGCGCTTAACAAATTTTTGTACGAAAAGCTAGAGATTAGATCATAGGTTAAAATTTATCAAAACATGTTTGCCTTTTGTAACTTCAAAATTCTCATGAATGTATATTACTTATCAAAAAGAATTCTCATGAATGTTTATTAGATGATAGGTCATGATAATTGATTCTATTGTTGTAAAAGTGAAACTTTTAAATGGAACTTTAGTAACTTAATATTTAATATAAAAAAATCCATACAAGTTTTACCCGTAAAAGAATTACTGTGGGACAATAAAGATGATGCCTAATTATAATATCTCTTCATGCATTTAACTGGGTTACTTCTAATTCTATTACTTCTAATTCTATGTTGATGTTTGGTTCCAGTTTAAAACGAACTTTAAGTTGGAGCTTAATTTTTAAAATTTGCAAAAAAAACTTTGTCAGATTGAATTAAATTTCATTAAATAACAATTAAACATAAATTAATAGGTGGTTTGATTTGGTTTGATTAAGTTGTTGGCAAATTTTAAAAAGTAAGCTCTAGCTTAAAGTTAGCTTTAAGTTGGACCCAAATATCGCCAATGAGTTTGTAACATATGTTTATTGTGAATTTATTTGAAATATTGAATTGTATACCCGATTGAACTGTGATATTGCTTCTGAAATTAGGGTTTGATATTATAGTTTACGAGGAATTTGGAGATGTTTGCTGATTAGACTTGACCTAATAGAAACTCTTGGATATTTTCTGATTGTTTGGCTAAAAGTAGCTCAGCGGTTGACAATATATGAATTTGTGTGGTTTTTTTTAGGGTTTGATGAAGCGGTCCATGAGGTATCTCTAGCTCTGCAGCACAGGGCACATTCTAAGAATTAGGTATTGTTGATGTGAAGACTTATGGTTGATGCTGTATGCGTTTAACCCTGGAATGTTTTTATTGGTTTCCAGATTTTCGTAGTCCTGTAAGGTTGACAGGATTGGTAGGAGAGTTATATAGCAGAGTCTATGTAAGTCCCAGATAGATGCTGGGTGCAGCAGTTCCTTTTGTTAACAAATGGTTTGGTGCTGTCTACTCCTATTCTTGTTTGATGACTGATTTAAGTGTTGAAGGATGTACTTTGTGCAAATAAATTGTGCTTTCGTTGGTAGTTTGTTCTCCTTTTCTTCCGAACTCCATTAAAATTACCCCGTTACCCTAAAAGCTCTTCCACCAGCGCCTTTAAATGGTTTAGGCCAGAAGCAAAATTTGTTACTATTTCTTTATTTAGGCCAGAAGCAAAATTTGTTACTATTTCTTTATTTTTCAAGTGACGGAATGCCAATGAAACTGATCTGCATGCCACCGAGAATGTGATGTCTTTGGATAGGAGTAATTGGAGGAAGTGGAATGTTACCTTGCTTTTTTGCGAGATTTTTTTAGAACAGGAAACGGAATTGGAGGTTACTTGATAGCTCCATTTTATCTTTAAAACCCTACTTTTCTAGTTCTTCGACTTTGGAGGTTTTGTAATTTTCGTTTGTCAACTTTGATTTCAAATATAAAACCTAACCTCATGGTGTGGGGGTTTTTTATTTTTTTATAACTAGTAGTGAAGGGTATCTGTGTAAAATTTTACTATAACTTGAGCATTACATTATTCTCTGTTGGTGCCGTTTGGTAATCCATTTAAGTGGGATGAAAACAAATTCGGTTTAGGGTTATTATCACTAAAAACCTTTATATTATCTTGTGTTTTAATATATTTTTACTAACGATCCATTTATTCTTTGTATTTTAGATATGTTAATTAAAATCTTACGGTGATAATTCTGATAAAATTGATACACATACAAAAATTTTGATTTTTAATTAGGACAAGATTTTTATGTGAGTTGGTATCAATTTTGATCAACATTTTTGTGTGCATCAGAATCAATTTCGTTACAATTATTATCATAAGGGTGTATTGGATATGTTTTTAAAATGCAAGTAGACATCAAAACACAAGGAAAAATACAAAAATGTTTTATGATAATAATCTATTTATATAAAAAGTAATTATTTTAACCTAACTTAAGTGGGTTAATAAACGGTGTCATTATCCATATAAACAATGGAAAGTTACATTATTTTTATAAAATAAGTTATAACATCCAAACAAAAAGAATTTAATCACTTTTCTTACTTTTTAGATTGTCTTTTATTGCATTAAAAACTAGAACGTATTTCATTTAATTTACCTTTAACTGCCAAACACAAGGTAAATATTACTGTACGATTTTAGGTGCAGTAGGAATATGATGTTGTAGGTATGGAATCGAATCCATCAATGTTGTGAGCGCTTCTAGTATTATTGGGAACTCGAAATAAAGTCGCGAAGGCCAATCAAGAGAGTAGGAGTCATCGGTGTAGTAGGGTTTATCATTTATGCTATTGGGTTGACAATTGCCGGACATCAGACATCACTGAAACGTATAAAGATCTCTCTATTTTTAATCATCTTGGACCTATGATCTCTTCTCATAAGATCTGTTACAGATTGATCATCAAGTGGTCCATTTCTAAGCAATTATAGTAGTAGTTCTTTATTGTCCGAAATTCTTTTTCTTCTTGTTTTGGGTAGGAGTCCCTAAATTCATTTACATTTTTATTAATGATTTCAGTGTAAATTCATATGGTTAAATAAGATTAGTTTTGGAGGCTTGAAATAATTTACTGAAGCTGTAAATTCAAGTGGATATATATATATATATATATATATATATATGTTTGCGTGATTATCTTACTTTTCTAAAATGGGTATTGAAGAAAATACGATTTGTGTTACAAGCAATTTCAAAGTATTGTTACACTCCCAAAAGAAAAAAAGGGTATTGCCTGACAACATAAATGACATCTCTAGCAAAACCTTTCAGCTGTGCCTGCCCATGTTCTTGCCTCCTTTGCTGGCCATGCGAGTGATAGTGATTGTATTAATGGTGATCATGCACATCTGGTGTTTGAGAACGACTCTGTTCACTTGTTCTAATAGATCTTGAACCTTGTTAATGAGATTTTGTTTGAACTTTTATTAATGAGAGTGGAAAGACAACGAAAGGTAGTCTGTAGAAACACATGATGTGTTAATATGCACATGTTCATACGTTGCCTAGTAAGAAAAATGTGCATACATCAAACCCGCCAGAGACACGATCCTCGACAAAAGCATCATGTCTTGGAGGTTGTTGACTTTCTACTCACCACGTTTATCACCGCAAAATAGCTTCAAGATTATAAATTTCGTTTCCTTCTGTCGACACTGTATGATTTCAACAGTAAATCGAATCAAATTGTTTTTATGTTTCTAGGTTGTTTACTATTTATATTATCAATCTTTTAAAGTGTCACTTAAAAAAAATCATATGAAAAACAAAAAACAAAAAAAAATCACATAATATTTTGCTTTAGATTAGATTAGGTTATTTATTTATTTATTTAAATAACATGAATTTAGTGTCGTTTGATAGTATTTGAATTTTTGATAGTAATTATGATTTTGTATAATTAGTACACTATTTTTATAGTTTATTATGATATGTATCTATAATTGTTTATATTTTTTAAAAGATATATAATTCGATAAGAACATATTTGAAAATACCATCAAATATGAAATCACGTATCGAAACATTTTATTTTAATAGTTAAAACGAAACTTTATTCGATGCAAAATTACAACTTTAAATAGACTTCCCGTTGAAGCCATTCAATACTGTCATAATTGAGCTCCTACCACTGCACCAAAAGCTACCATAGCTTTTGACGCAGTGGTAGGTGTCTGATCCTTACAATTTGTATTAGAGCCACAGTGTAATTGCTGAGGGGGAGATTATTGGGTCAGGTGTTGACAACAATTGTTTTATGACAAAGGTCTAAATATGACTAAATCACAATCGAAACGTGATGTTTGTGCTGCTATACAATTTAAGTGATTTGAATTATATTTTTATTATAAATTATAATTTTTTTATGCAGTAATAAAAGCTCGAATGTGATAAATGCTATACTATTTTTCTTTTGACACATTTGATTTGATTTGATTTTTTTACTTCAGTAGTCATAGGCAAAAACATGTAAAGCAATCTCTAAAATAACATGCATCTAGACCAAAAGTAAGAAAACCATCTCACCAATCAAAAGTGAAGTGATAAAAATATCCATAAAAAAATAAAAAAGTAAAAACCGCATCAAACCTTTAAAGATATTTTGACATTTCGAGATATTTTTTAATGATTCAAATAGTTTATCATAAATGATTTCTTCTCTTTTTCTACTATACACGAGAGCTTAAAATATTTTTTTATTGAGGATAGAATCAATTCCAGAATCTCTCAATATTTTCTCTCTTTAGAGTTTTATTCACTATCGTTTGTATTGATTTGACGGGCTGACTCCTCAGAGACACAACTCCAAACCTCACTTGGTGCCTTTAAGGTTCTTAACAAGCATCCAGATCCTTGGCAGCAGACGAGAGACAAACCCAACAGGCAGACGCCCGTCCCTCACGTATCCATCCATCCACCTTTCCTAAGGACCTTGCATGCTCCCTCACGCTTGCATGCACTCTTCTTTAGCGACTTAGTCACTTTTGGGCATCAAGTCGCTCATATAATTTTGGATTGAAAATAACGAAGGCGAAAAAGAAAAAAATGTGTCCCCTTGATAAATTCATGTTGAGTGAAAAACGCCTTCGCTAAAAAAATTATTTTAACTTGTTTTATTTCTACTTAAGTCAAGTGAAAAATTACCTTCATAAAAGATATGTTATTTTTTTATTTGTTTCATATCTTGTCATATCTTATTTATTACATCTACGTAATTTAATTGAACTGATAATTTTGAATTACATATGAGAAAATATATTTAGAGGAAGTTAATATTAAAAAAATACTTTCGAAGCAAAACAAATTAGACACGATTATGGTTGAAAATGACATATTGAAAAGTATAACTTTTTTTACAATGCTTTCAGAATACGAAAGCATATTACAAAAAAAAAAAAGTTTTGTAATTACATGCTAATAGTTTTTATTATATTGTTGATTTTGTGATTTAACTTGTGTTTATGAAAATATTTATATTAATGATATTACAAGAAATATTTTTAAATATATGTTTTTTGAAATTATTTTAATATTTTTTCTCAAATTATTAGTAAATATGCTCTAAGAAAAGAAAAAAAATAAAATCATTTACCTTCAATTTTTTTTAATTTTCTCAAATAGAAAGAATTTAAGAGTGTGTAGTTCTTTATACTAATTTTTTTTACCGTACCCAACATTATATTCCTAATTTTTAATGATATAAGACAAAACAGTACTGTTAGATTATGTATAGCATAGTTATTGCTTAGTTAGTTTAATCCCACATTGGTTGTGTATATCTTTGGCTCTCTTATTGGCTCCTATAAATAGGATAGCTCACTTGTAAGTAAATCACACCATTCAATACAATTCTCTTCTTTGTATTGTCTCACTTCCTCTCTTAAACCTTAACATGGTATCAGAGCCTTCGTGGTTCTCGGTATATTAAGAGTTGAGTATGCTCTGTGATTGCCACTATTAGTGGATCTTTCACATCAGAAAAACTTCTTTAAGGTTGTCGGTATATTAAGAGTTGAGTATGCTCTGTGATTGCCACTATTAGTGGATCCTTCACATCAGAAAAACTTCTTGAATATCCTTTTCATGTCTGTCGGGTCACCACTATAGTCGGAGTCTCATTCTCCATCGACGTCATCTCAGCCGCTGCTCCATCGACGTCACTATTCAACCGTTGACCGTTGACCGACAATCAGATTTGACCAGATGGCAGAAAAAGATATTTTTCGTCATGTTCAGTCTGTATTGGATGGTACAAACTATATTGTTTGGTCTCAATCTATGCGAAGTTTCCTCAAAAGTCGTAAGCTTTGGTCTTACGTGGTTGGTATTGTCGAGAAGCCAGTTAAAGGGGCTACTGAAACTAATGATGCTTTTCTCACTCGTCTCATTGATTGGGAAAGTAATCATCATCAAAATCTCACATGGTTTCGTAATACTACTATTCCATCTATTTCTGCCCTATTTGGTAGCTTTGATGAAGCTAAGGGTGCTTGGGATATGCTTGCTTCTCGTTATTCTGCTGTTGATGGTGCTCGAGAATATCAGCTCCTGTTTGAGCTCTTCTGCCTGAAGCAAGAACCGGGGCAGAGTATTAATGATTTTCTTGCTCGCATGCAATTCTTATGGAATCAAATTGATCTCTCTGATCCTATTTGGAAGGATCATACAGATGCCAAAATGTATGCTGAACGAAGGGATCAACATCGTCTTCACCATTTTCTTATGGCATTACGTGATGATTTTGAGCCTATTCGTGTGCAACTTTTACATCGCTCTCCTCTCCCTACTTTGGACAATGCTATATTTGAACTTGTTCGTGCAGAAAGCAGATCACAGACTATGCACTCTCAACATAGTCCTTCAGTGTTGGCTGCTCCATTATCTAGTTCTTCATCATTTCAGCCAAAGCATTCTGACAGGTTTGGTGCTCTTCGACCTTCTCCTAAGCCTCGTGACAACAATTTTTGTCATTTTTGTAAACGTCGAGGGCACACTATTGATAAATGTTGGCAAAGGGGAAGATCCAATGCTCCCACTGCAGCAGTTGCTCATCCTGAGAGCACTCTCTCTACAGTTGTTCCATATCCATCTGCGACTACAGCTTCATCTTCAGTTGCACTCTCTAACGGGTCATCAGGTTCTACTGTCACCTTATCTGCAACTGACTTCGAGGCAATAGTTAATCAGGTCATCCAGTCTCGTTTTGGTAATGCATCTTCCTCTGCCCTCTCAGTCCTGCCAGGTAATTCTGCCTCTTGGCTTTTTGATTCCGCTTGTTGCAACCATATGACACCTTTCCCAGCTTCATTTACTACATCTGCACCTTCGCCTCATTCCTCATTCATTCGCACAGCTGATGGCTCCACTATGACTGTTAAAACTATAGGCACCATCAATAGTCGTTCTCTTTCTATTCCTGAAGTTTTTCATGTGCCAGAATTATCTTATAATCTTCTTTCCGTTGGGCAAATATGTGAACTTGGATATAGAATTATCTTTGACTTTTCTGGTGTGAATGTGCAGGATCCTCGTACTGGTCAGACCCTTGGGACCGGGCGTAGAATTGGGCGCATGTTCGAACTCTCATCCTTACACCTGCCCAACCTTCCTGCCTCTAACGTCTCTGCTGCTGCCTCCTTGTCACCACCATCCCTTGCACTTTGGCATTCACGTCTTAGTCATGCATCTGCATCTCGGGTAAAACTTTTAGCTTCAAAGGGGTTGTTAGGGTCAGTGTCTAAAAGTTCTTTTGATTGTATTTCGTGTCAACTTGGAAAACAGCCGGCTTTGCCTTTTAATAATAGTGAGTCTCATGCTACTGCTTCGTTTGATTTAATTCATTCTGATGTTTGGGGACCTTCTCCCATTGCTAGTATGAGTGGTTCACGCTATTTTGTAATTTTTGTTGATGATTTCTCTCATTACACTTGGGTATTTTTAATGAAATCTCGTTCTGAATTATTGGATATTTATCGTACTTTTGCTAAAATGATTGAAACCCAATTTTCAAAACCTATCAAAGCTTTTCGTTCTGATAATGCTTTAGAATATACTCAACATGCTTTTAAAGACATCCTAAAAAGTTATGGCACTGTTCCTCACTTGTCATGTCCTGACACTTCACAACAAAATGGTCGAGCTGAACGTAAACTTAGGCACATTTTAGACACTGTTCTAGCCCTCCTCATTTCCACATCTGTTCCTACCCCATTTTGGGGTGAAGCCACTCTAACAGCTATCTACACGATCAATAGGTTGCCTACCCCTATCCTTGATAATTGCACTCCTTACGAGCGGTTGTTTGGCTATGTTCCCTCATACCACCATCTTCGTGTGTTTGGTTCTGCTTGTTTTGTTTTACTCCAACCTCATGAGCGCACCAAACTTGAGCCTCGTTCTCGGATGTGTTGCTTTCTTAGATATGGAATTGAACAAAAAGGCTATCGGTGTTATGATCCTGTGTCTCGTCGTCTTCGTATTACCCGTCATGTAGTTTTCTGGGAGTATAGACTATTTCATGAAAATGGCAAATTCAGCATGCCATCTTTTCCTCTTTTTACCACACTTATGGAGCCTCCTATTTCTCCTACTCACACTAGTGATGTCTTGCCCGAGTCTCCCTCACCTCACACTAGTAATGTCTTGCCCGAGTCTCCCTCACCTAATACTCTTGATTCCACTCCACCTGATACTCTCGACGTCGCTTCGCCTGAGCCCCCAGGGTCTGTTACGTATGAGGATCATGTTCACACTTCCTCTCCAGGCCTTCGCCGATCCACCAGAGTAAGATCTCTTCCATCCCATCTCCAGAATTTTCATTGCTTTCATGCTTTAGCTACTTTACATGAGCCCCACTCCTATCGTGAGGCTTCCACTAACCCTTTTTGGCAGACTGCGATGAAAGAGGAACTTGATGCTTTACACAAGAATAATACATGGGATTTGGTTGACTTGCCTCCTAGAAAGTCTGTGATTGGCAGTAAATGGGTTTACAAAATTAAGACTTGTTCAGATGGTACTGTTGACAGGTATAAGGCTCGACTTGTTGCCAGGGGTTTTACTCAGGAGTATGGTGTGGACTATGAGGAGACCTTTGCTCCAGTTGCTCGTCTATCTTCTGTGCGTGCTTTGCTAGCTGTTGCAGCCTCTCGCCATTGGTCACTTTTTCAAATGGATATTAAAAATGCATTCCTTAATGGTGATCTTAATGAAGAAGTCTATATGCAACCACCTCCCGGACTATCTAATCCAACAAACAAGGTATGTCGTCTTCGTCGAGCTCTATATGGACTTAAGAAGGCTCCTCGAGCATGGTTTGCTAAGTTTAGCAACACTTTGTCTAGCCTTGGATATTCCATCAGCTCCTATGATTCAGCTTTGTTTGTTCGCCGCACAGACCGGGGCATCATACTTCTTCTGTTATATGTTGACGACATGATTATCACCGGGGATGATCCCATTGGTATTCAGGAACTTAAACAGTTTCTCAATCAACATTTTGAGATGAAAGATCTTGGTCCTCTCAGCTATTTTCTTGGTCTTGAGATTTCGTCTTCTTCTGATGGTTATTATTTGACACAAGCCAAATATATCTCTGATATGCTTTCTCGGGCAAATCTCACAGACAGTAAGGTTGTTGACACACCAACTGAGCTTAATACTCGTCTTACACCCCATGATGGCGAACTTCTTCGTGATTTTACTTTATATCGACATTTGGTTGGCAGTCTTGTCTACCTTACTGTTACTCAACCTGATATCTCGTATGCTGTCCATCAGGTGAGTCAGTTTATGGCTGCTCCTCGCTCTACTCATTTTGCTGCTGTTCTTCGCATCCTTTGTTACCTAAAGAGGACATTGTTTCATGGGCTCTTTTTCTCCTCTCAGTCTCATCTTCAGTTGTTTGCTTATACCGATGCAGATTGGGCAGGTGATCCTACAGATCGTCGTTCTACCACCGGTTATTGTTTCCTACTTGGCACCTCTCTTATCTCTTGGCGTAGTAAGAAACAAACTGTTGTTGCTCGATCTAGTACAGAGGCAGAATATCGTGCTTTAGCTGACACCACCTCTGAGCTTCTTTGGTTACGATGGTTGTTACAAGATATGGGTGTATCACTTTCTGCTGCCACTCCTGTATACTGTGACAATAGAAGTGCTATTCAGATTGCTCATAATGATGTGTTTCATGAACGGACCAAACATATTGAGATTGATTTTCATTTTGTCCGTCATCATCTCCTTCAAGGCTCCCTACAGCTTCATTCTGTCACATCCAAGGATCAGCTCGCAGACATCTTTACCAAGTCACATCCTCCAGGGCGTTTTCGTGATCTTGTTTTCAAACTCAAGTTGGTTTCTCATATTCCACCTTGAGTTTGAGGGGGGCTGTTAGATTATGTATAGCATAGTTATTGCTTAGTTAGTTTAATCCCACATTGGTTGTGTATATCTTTGGCTCTCTTATTGGCTCTTATAAATAGGATAGCTCACTTGTAAGTAAATCACACCATTCAATACAATTCTCTTCTTTATATTGTCTCACTTCCTCTCTTAAACCTTAACAAGTACAATGCATTATTATTTTTTAAAACATCCAACATGAGGTACATCTTTAATTTTCTCTCTTCTTCTTTCTTATTTTATTTTTTTACCTCAAATTTTACAAACAGAAGCTAACTTCATTTTTTCTTCATGGGATCCAAAAAAAAAATAAAAATGGCAGAGTACGTGTCACCTGCTTATTAGCTCACATGCCCACCCGCGTCTATTCAAATTTGACTGTCAACTCTTTTAAGTAGCTACTAACTTCTTTTATAACAGCAAATACTCCACACAGAAACTGAAACCCACAAATCCTGTAGTCTCTCACAGAGTCACAGTCTCTAGTCTCTGCTGAGCACTCAATGCAAAAAAACAAAAAAAGAGTGCTCTTTTTCTTTTCTTTATCTTCTTTCCTTTCATTTTCTCACTAAGCAAACAGAAATTATTTAATAAAATTATGGGTTAGTCATTTCATGGTGTGTTCGTACCCAGCAAGTCACTGTCATTGCCATTACTCTTCTCTTTCCCCATAAATATTTCTCAGTATGTCCTCTCTGTTATGACAATCCAACATTAAATGCTTTCACTTTCATATTCACTGCATATTTTCTCTCTCTCTTCTCTCGTTCCAGTTCTGTGCAACTCAAAACCTCAAATGAGCGGGCCCACTTATTAAATTTCTTCACTTTTTATACAAGCTTTTTATTTCTCTTGATGATTCAATTTCTCAATGCCTGTAATTGTCAAGGCATAAATACATACACATTTTTATGCCCATATTTATTGCAAAGCCAGCTTGAAGCCCGCTGATCATCCTCTTTCTCTTGCACCCAGTACATCATTATTAAATTCTGATATCCACTTCGATTTAATTCCCTAGATAAGACCAATCTAGCATTAACCCATCTTTCTCTCCCTCTGTGTGTAGGTACACTCTTATCTGTTTGATGATTTGTTTCATAGCTCTCTATTGACTTAAAGACACTCTGTTTTTATGACTCTCTGTTTTTGGACCTTTTTCTTTTCTTTTGAGTGAGTGAGCTTTAAAGTTAAAAAGGGTCTCGTTGATCTTTTTCATCGCAAGTGTTTGGTGGGTGTGTGGTGTTATACTGTTATTTGTTGTTGAGCTTGTGTAGGGAATACTATTATAAAGTTAAAGAAGAGAGAATGGGGAGGACACCATGTTGTGATAAGAAGGGATTGAAGAAAGGGCCATGGACACCTGAAGAAGATGAGATTCTTGTTAACTATATCAAAGAGAATGGCCATGGAAGTTGGCGATCTCTACCAAAGCTTGCAGGTTTTAATCCTTCTTGTCTTCTATTAGCCCCACAAAAATAATTTTTTTCTCTTTTATGGTTGTTTATTGTTTGCCTAATGTTTTGTGAGCATTTTGGATGTATTTCTCTTGTACCTGGAAGCAAGAAAGAAGTGATTTAAGAAGTACAAAGAGACTTCTGTTATGATTGAACTTGGATACATAACCTTTTTTAAGCTGATGGGCTAATTCTTTTGTTTGTTTATATTTATTAGTAAAATATGCTGCTACTATATTTTGTCATGTAAATCTTTTGGGGTATGTTACGTTAACCACCTGAGCTTAGTTCAAAACTACAATTGCTTACTCGTATTTCTGAAATCTCGTTTGGGTTAGTGTAGGCAAGTGTAGTTTTGTACTAAACTCAGTTGGGTTATTGTAATTTTACCCAAATCTTCCTTGATTTCTTTTCTGTTGTGATCCGTTTGTGTTGCTGATTAAGAAAGTCCCTGATTCTTCATCGTTTTTTGCTCACTAAATTTAGTCCTATTGATCTTTCTTGTTTTTGACATCACCAGTTTTTTACCACCATAGGCTTAACATAGCAGTATATGCTTTATGAGATTTCTTGAATAAAAATCTGCTTTTTATTACACACCTTTTTTTTATTACTTGGAATAAACATGCTTTATATCAAACATCTGCTTGTTAAAAATAAAATAAAGCTAGGTTCAATTCTGGGGTGCTAAGAAGTTAATAAGTTGGTTTTGTAGGCTTACCCTCTCTATTTGGGTGCTTGTAAAAAGATGTTGACTTTCAATTTTTGTTTTCCTAATTAACTTAATCCATGTTCATTCTGCTCTCACTTTATTCTAATGCCTTCAATTTGGACATTTTCACTTCTTTTTTCTTTATAATGCCACTTACTTGAACCATGTCACTATTTATGGTTGCAGCTCCTCTCATTTCTTGAGATTAAATCTATGTTTTTGAACATGTCTCCTTGTGATTGCAATTATTTGTAGGCATAATCATGCGATCAAACTTGCAATAATGTTTTCCAAAACATCTCTTTTGACAGGCCTCAGCCGCTGTGGAAAGAGTTGCAGGCTCAGGTGGACAAATTATCTCAGGCCAGACATAAAACGTGGCCCTTTTACCATTGAAGAAGAGAAACTTGTCATACAGCTTCATGCCATTCTTGGAAACAGGTATTCTCTGCTTGCTTTTACAATAGTTAAATGGGTATATTGAAATCATTCTGATGAATTCGTAGGAACTTGAACCATCTGCAATTATGAGCCTATAAAATCTAATTAACTTGGTTTATTGGACTGAATGTAGTTTTACCATTTGTTTTTACAATTTATGATTCTCTTCTGTTTTAATAATTAATAAAGAACCCTAATCAGATATTGATTAGTATTATCTTCAATTAATGTATGTTATTCCCAACTACCTTGGAAAGTTGTATGAGTAAATGAATCCATGATTTTCAGGTGGGCTGCTATTGCTGGTCAACTTCCTGGAAGGACAGACAATGAGATCAAGAACTTATGGAACACACACCTGAAGAAGCGCCTTGTTTGTATGGGACTTGATCCGCAGATGCACAAGCCCTTTACCACCAGTGGACCAAACGCACAAGCACCTGCATCCCCGGCCACACGCCACATGGCGCAATGGGAGAGCGCTAGGCTCGAAGCTGAGGCTCGGCTGTCCAAGGAGTCCTTACTTTTCAATCCACAACCTTTATGGAAAAGCGAATCTGATCACTTTTTACGCATATGGAACTCTGAAGTTGGGGAGTCGTTTCGAAGGTTCAACAAGGAAGACAAAGCTGCAAGTCAAAGCCCGAATTCTCAGGCATCTTCATCGACTAAATGTGGATCAGTTTTGGCAGTTACCATGGAGTTTGGCTCTAACTTAGCTGCAGGGTCCTCAACCCTGGCATTGTCAAGCAATCAAAATGAAGATGCAGAGTGCAAGAGCTGCAAATCATGCACCGAGGAAGTGATAGCTGGGTCTGATTCATCAAGCTCGAATGAAATGGAGGATTCATCAGACACTGCAATACAACTGCTGTTGGATTTCCCAATTAACAACAATGACATGAGCTTCTTGGAGGAAAATGTCGATAACTACACACATTCTGCAAAAATAACGGTAACTCCATGATCGCCCCTCTGAACCATGCTGCTGCTTATTGTGAAGCCAGTGCTATTTGAAAACTGAGCTGGGTTTTTTTCTGCTGTAACCTATCAAGTGCAAGAGTGAAGAGAAAAGCTTGATAGCTGAGTCAAAAGTTATTAGGCTTAGTTTGCCAGTTGGGTTGATTTTGAGGAATTGATGTTACCACTTAGTATTAGGTTTTAGTTATTACAAACCCAGTTTACTCGGTATATAAAGAAGATAAATTTTCCTTGCACCTTTGGTACTCTAAAATTTAGATTCTGCAAATACTATTCTATCTTATAATCCCAATTATCTTGGCAAAGAGTGAAAAGACTCACTAGAATGCTGTGGCATGTTTGTTGACTCAGCCATAATAATTAAAAAAATATGGTCTCCTACAGGGTTAAATCCTGGAGGGGAAAAAAATCGAATAATGGAGTTATGAGCTGACTTTGGATTCAGTTTATACCCAATTTCAGATTTCTTGCAAAACTAAGACTCTTAGAAACAAATGAAAATAGAATTTATTTTATTTTCAAATTAATTAAAAAAAAAACATATTTGAAAATGAATTTTTATGTTTAACTTTTTTATATTAAATTGTAAAATTTAATTAAATTATCATGTTTAAAATATTTTGAAATAAATGAAGAACTTAAAAAGGGGAGGAGAGGGATGGAGGAAGAGATTATTTTGGTCAAAATAATTTTTTCTCTTCGTTTTATAAAATTCATTTATAAATTCTATTTCTATCAATTTTGATAGAATTTGGAATAGGTTAACTCAATTTCATAATGGATTAATTTAAAGATGAATTATATAATTTAATGGATTTTCAAACATACTCTTAAGAACATTAGAACAGGAATGTGAGATAAACTTATCCCATCCGCAAGAATTTTTGTCAGTGCAATACTCAACAAATGGAATGTGTAATGTGAATTATTGTGATCACTTCTGAACTCGGATGAAGCATCAAAACTCTTTCAAACATCTCAAACACTGTACTTCTATAGTAGTAGAGTCGATAAATAACATTCCAGGCAGGTTTACACACAAAAACAACACAGAATGAATTACAAACAAGATGATATACAGATGAAAACAGGGAGTAACAAACAAGGAAAAAAATGTAGATGCATTTAGAGGATTAAATCTGCTTCCTCACCAGACCAAAAAAAATTACAATTTCAGAAGCAACCAATGTGCTTTTTTGGAGCATGCCCAGTTGCACGATATTTTGCAGCCATCTCCTCTGCCTTGAGAAATTCTTCTCCACGTTTAGCTTCAACCATTGCCCTCTTCTCTTCTGCTTGCTTGTGAATTAAAGCTACCTTATTTTTCATTTTTTCTGCATATTCTGCCTTCTTCTTCTCCAATTGTTCCTGCCAATTCTTGAATATGTTAAAGTTGAATCTTTTTTATGTAGGTCTTTTTTATTCTTCCAACAAGTAGAAAAGAAAGTAAAATCATGTTGTAATGCATCACAAAGTCGGGAAAATCCAAAAGATATAGAGAAAAACAAAAATAATAGGAGCTTGTTACCTCAATCTTTCTTAGTTTGGCTTCAGTAGCTGCCTTTTTACGGTTCTCCCATGCAGCAACAGCAGAGAGCTTTTTCTGGGATCTGTTCAACAATTGCAGCAGAGTCACTTAAGTTTCAACTATCAAGTTCTTCATAGACCATAAGAAAAATGACCCGATGATGAAAGTTATAACTCAAAACTAATCTAGAGTGTTTCATTTACGATCATATTCACAAGTTAAATTGTCTATATGATGATGTGTCCTTTGCTCCCGATATGATTTGCACAATTTGGTTATGCTCCACCCTAACATATGCTTACAGTAACAGTAAGAGAGGAAGTCAAGAGAAAGCCTTACTTATTCTCTGCTTTTAATTTCTCATTTTCTTCCCATGCCTTGATAAAAGACGATGTCTTTTCCTTTTCAAGGTCTGCAAGAGCAACATCTGAGAAACGTAACACGAGAAATGGATTATTCAGTTTGGAAACTATAGCCATTGCATGAAAAGTTAAAATCACCCTGTTGCAATCTAAGGAGCATTCTAACTAGGTTAAGCATGTAATAGGACACACAAGGGAATCACGAATAAAAATTGAACATTTTAACATGCCCTTAATAACAAGTGTTTAGCATAGTTAACGTCTTCAGAACCAACTATGCAAAAATCTTGTTTTTTTTATAAAACTCCATGATACAGAATATAACATATAGGAGTCAAGAGGTGTGTGCTAATACTTACCCCTGTCTAATGAACCCCCTGAAACTTTCTTTAGCGCATCATCTGCAGTATCTGAAAACAAGAAAAGGAAATATTGAAACGTCTAGAAAAATGTTGATTGATAGAATTACCTTATCGAAGATGTTATGCATGCATAATACAGCCTTGGCTAGTAGTGTCAAATTTGTTGTTTACATACCTTTAGAGAGAAAGGGGTATTTGGTTAGCAATTTAACAAGTTTCAGATTTCACGAACAATCAGATGGAATTTGCAAGAAGCTACAATGTAAACTACTTCCAAGAACCTATTGGTACATCAACTGAGTTTCGTGGCGACTAGCTCTGAAATGCTTTGGAAAAAAGTAAAAACTTGAACTAAAAATACTACGCTTACGTCTGTTTTAAAAACGAAAAGGAACCGAACCACCAATCTTGGATCTCAGCAGTAAGCATATAAAGCTCTACTTTTCAATCTTCATACAAGAAAATCGGAGAAAATGACGGTCCTTTATGTAATTATCTGAGCAATATGATTTGCAATACCAAACCAAGCATCATCATCAATTCACTAATTTATACTAAACAATTGCTCAACTTTAAGCATGAGTAAAATTGGGGCCCGATAATCCTTTATCAGGTTCCATGACGATCATTACGGACAACTTTTTGAAAACCATAATCTAAAGCACATAGTGTTAAGCTGGCATCCATAATAAAGTTCCAAGTATTATACAGTTAATTATTAAGCTTTCTTTTTACAAGATACAAGCTTTACAATGCAAAAACATAAGGACCAGAAAATACATCAAAACGTAATCACCAGAATATAGCAAACAAAGAAAGGCTGATAAAGTCCAACAACCAAATCAACATAACATAGAAGGCCAGTTATCAAGCTTTACAACTGTACACAAAGGAAATCATGTTTAGTATACTAAAATATTCCATGAGAGAAATCTGTAATGCACTATTAATGTCTTCAAACGTGATGATTCGAAGGAAAGAAATGATGTTGAAACATTGAACACGCAAGGAAAAGCTATGTTTGAAATTGAAAGGGACATTATCCTTTTAAAAATTACAAGTTAAAGAACCTTATTACTCATCTACTATAATTGAATAGAACTCCAGGTAAGCCAATCAATAAGAGAAACCAAGTCAAACTCAATTATAGAGTCTTCATGAGCGCGGACAATCGTGAGCACATAAACGTTTTTTATTTAAAGATTCAAGTGCAGCTTTTTATTCAAAGATTCAAGTGCAGCGCATCGTAACCGACTAGAATCAGGATATGATACCACTTGTCCGATTAAGAGAAAATAGATAATACTCTACGACTTTTTTCTTAGCAGTCGGTGATTAAATGACACAGCTAAAAAAACCAATGAAACTCGTGCAAAAATAATAAAAAAAATACTTAAACCAAACACACATGATCTAAACTAATCCCGATCTTCTAAGTTCTCCATCAAAACAAACACAGCCTTAATTAAAAGAGCTCACTAACCATAATTCACAAAAACAAACTATCTAAACACACTAAATCCACAGAGAGCGAGAGCTTACTCTCAACTACAGCAAGAGCTTTAGAATCACCAGGCTTCTGTTCGGGAGGTTGAATTACAGCTTTCTCCTTGGCGACATTCTTGGGAGCCACAACCGGAGCCGGAGCTGGAGCTGGAGCTGGAGGAGCCGGCGATTCGGCTTCGACCTTTTTCAGTTGTTCCTCTGCCATAGTTTTATCGAGTAAAAAATCTGTAACAAATCACTCTATTTTGAACTATCTTGCTGAATGTAAGCAGGCACATTACATATATATATAGATACGGTGAAGACGATTTTGAGTGTGCACGCTGTTTAGTGACCGTTGATCTTAGCTGTCATGTAGATTGGCTTTTAAAAGCTCTGTGATCCAACGGTGAACGCGTGTGTTTCGCGTTTATTGTGATGTGGGGTCCAATTAACGGCGCTAAAAGTCGTTATTAAAAGCTTCTTTATACAATTATACATTCTACCGACAGGTAAAGCGGTTGAATAGTGCCACGAATGTGCTGTTAATGTCGGCAACCGTAAATACGTGAACGTAGAGAGGAGACACGACAGACAAAAGAAATGGCGACAACGTGTCCTCATGGCCCACTTAAAAGGATTGCTTTGACTATGGGTTAAGATTCGATATAATTGTGTTTTGTTAATTTGTTAAGGTTAACTCGATTCAAATCGTTTGTTTTAATTAAAACACACATTTTAAATATAAAATAATAAAAAATTACCACACAAATATGAAATTAAAATTTTAATTTAAATCCTTCTGTATTACTATTTAATTTTTCTAAAATTATCACTCAACTTTCAAATAAAAAAATATGTTTAAAATTTATAGTCTATCACCGGAGGAATTTTTGGTTATATTGATTGAAAACTTAATTGGTAATTTTTAAAAATTTCACTAGTAATATCGGTATGTACTCAATTAACATTACTTATAAAATTTTTAAAAATTATCAGTCAAAAGATTTGCACATGGTGCTGCCAAGAATTTTTCTTATCATTGCTCAATTTTTCCACCTCCTAAATTAAATGATATTATATGATTTTTTTTTTCCATTGGTTTAAATTTGTTTTCATCAATTTTTTTTTTACAATGATATCTTGAATTAAGTTTATAAAGGATGATAATATAACTGCTAAATATTTTTAGTTGATGTTGCTTTGGATTAATAGTTCTTAAAATAGCATGAATTTGGTGTTGTTTTGTATTAGTATTTGAATTTTGGATCACAATTATGATTTGATTTTTATTAATATATCATCTTTATCATCTTATGTTTGAATGATGATGATTATAATATGAATTTTTAATTGTGTGTGTGTGTATATATATATATATTTTAAAGGTATGTAATTTGACAACAAACTATTTGAAAATATCATTAAATCCAAAATGGTGCATTGAAACAAAACAAAAAAAAAACCGAAACATTCCATTTTAATAGTTAAAACGAAACGTTGTCCGACGTAAAATTTACATCCTTAATTTATAAGATGATTTTTGTTTTTTCATAAACAGAAATTAGATAATACATTTTAAAAATATTTTTCGTAAATTTAATTTTAAAAAATAAATTTATAACAGAAAACTACTTTTATTGTTTAATTAAATATTAAAATCTCTATAATTCTACAGTTGTTTTACTATAATATGTTTAAAGATCATATTATAGAAGTTTTGCTCATTTCCCAAAACGGAGCCCCAAATACCAAATTATATCCTGTAGAAGTTTTGCTCGTATTATTAGAATTCTCTCACTCTTTCCTACAATTTGTAATGCATTTTTAGCCCTTTTTTTTTATGGCTTGTGACCTCGAAAGTAGAATTTAACATGATTTAAGTGAAATATGCTTTAGTACAACTGAAAAATGAGATGGTCAAGAAAAATCAAATTTTGAAAGAAACTTGTCATTTTCGAAGGTTATAGCTCACGTTTTTTTGTGTACTTTAACTAAAATAGTTACGATGGTCATTTGTTTTGAAAATTTGCCACAAACTAGGTTTCAAAATGTTACATCAAAATTAAATGGATCATTTCAAAAAATGGAGCCCTGAAGGCCACATTATGTACCCTCCAAAAGTTTTGCTCGTGTTAATCAAATTCTTTACCTCTTTCCAATAATTTTTAATGTACTTTTATCCTATTTTATGATGGCTAGTGCCCGCGAAAGTGGAAATCAACATGCTCTAAGTCAATTGAGCTTTGGCACCAGCGAAAAATAGGATTGTCAAGAAAAATCAAAATTAGGAAGAAATTGGTCGTTTTCGATAGTTATAACTCACTTTCTCTTGTTGATTTTCGCTAAACTAGTTATGATAGTCATTTCTTTTGAAAATTTGCCACAAACTATGTCACAAAAAGTTACATCAAAACCAAAAGCATAATTTCCCAAAACGAATCTTTGAAATCCAAATTATACCGTTTAGAAGTTTGTTCGTGTTAATCGAATTCTCCCATTCTTTTTCTACAATTTGTAATGCACTTTAATCCTAGTTTTTGAAGATTGGTGACCACGAAAGTGGAATTTAAGATGAGCTAAGTGAAATACACTTTCCTACAAGTGAAAAATGGGAAGGTAAAGAAAAATCAAAATTTTGAAAATTTAGCCATTTTCGAAAGTTATAGCTCACGTTTTTTGTGCATTTTTGCTAAAATGATTACAATGGTAATTTCTTTTGAAAATTTACCACGAACTAGGATTATAAAAGTTACATCAAAACCAAATGATCATTTCTCAAAACAGAGAACTGAAGGCCAAATTATATCCTCGAGAAGTTTTGCTCGTGTTAATTGAATTCTCTTCCTCTTTCCTCCACCATGTAATGTATTTTTATCCTTTTTTTTTATGGTTAGTGACCTTGAAAGTAGAATTTAACATGATCTAAGTGAAATATGGTTTGGTCCGATTGAAAAATAGGATGGTCAAGAAAAATTAAATTTTGTAAGAAACTTGCCATTTTCAAAGGTTATAGCTCACATTTTTTTGTTCATTTTCGTTAAAATAGTTACGATGGTCATTTCCTTTGAACTTTGCCAGGAACTAGGTTTCAAAAAGTTACATCAAAACTAAATAAATCATTTTACAAAATGGATCCCTGAAAGCCACATTTTACCCTCTAGAAGTTTTGCTTGTGTTAATCGAATTCTCTTCCTCATTCCTACAATTTATAATGCACTTTTATCCTATTTTTTGATGGCTGATGATCTTGAAAGTGGAAATTAACACCATGTAGGTGAAATACGCTTTTGCGCAAGTTAAAAATGAGATGGTCAAGGAAAATCAAATTTGGAAGAAATTGACCATTTTCGAAGGTTATAGCTCACTTTTTTTGTGCATTTTTACTAAAATGGTTATAAGGGTCATTTCATTTGAAACTCTGCCTTGAACTATTCCTCAAAAAGTCACATCATTACCGAAAGGATAATTTTCAAAAACAGATCCTTGAAAGTCAAATTATACCATCCAGAAGTTTTGCTCGTGTTAATCGACAATTTGTAATGCACAATAATCCTAGTTTCTGAAGATTGGCGACCATGAAAGTGGAATTTAAGATGAGCTTAGTGAAATATACTTTGGTCTAAGTGAAAAATGGGATGGTCAAGAAAAATCAAAATTTGGAAGAAACTGACCAGTTTCGAAGGTTATAACTTTCGTTTTTTTTTTGTGCATTTTAGCTAAAATGGTGACGCTGGTAATTTCCTTTGAAAATTTACCAAAAACTAGGATTCAAAAAGTTACATCAAAACCAAAATGATCATTTCTCAAAACAGAGCACTAAAAGCCAAATTATACCCTCCAGAAGTTTTGCTCATGTTAATCGAATTCTCTAACTCTTTCCTACCATTTGTATTGCACTTTTATCCTATTTTTTTGATGGTAGAAGACCTCGAAATTTGAATTTAATATGATCTAAGTGAAATACACTATGGTCAAAGTGAAAAAATGGGATGATAAAAAAAATCAAAATCTGGAAGAAAATTGTCATTTTTAAAGGTTATAGCTCACGTTTTCTTTCGCATTTTCGCTAAAATAGTTATGATTGTCATTTTTTTTTTTGAAATTTGCCATGAACTAAATTTCAAAAAGTTGTATCAAAACCAAATGGATCATTTCCCAAAATGGAGCCAAGGCAGATTATACCCGCAAGAAGTGTTGCTCGTTTTAATCGAATTCTCTCATTCTTTCCTACAATTTATAATGCACTTTTATCCTAGTTTTTTAATGCTGGTGAGCTCAAAATTAGAATTTATGATTAGTTAAGTGAAATAAACTTTGGTCTGAGTGAGAAATGGGATGGTAAAGAAAAATAAAATTTTCAAAGAAACCGACCTTTTTTCGAAGGTATAACTCGTATTTTTGTGCATTTTCACAAAAAATACTTAGGATGATTATTTTCTTTAAAATTTGCCATGAACTAGATTTTAAAAAGATACATCAAAACTAAACGGAGCATTTCCCAAAATGAAGCCCATAATGTCAAATTATACTCTGCAAAAGTTTTGCTCGTGAAAATTAAATTCTTTCACTCTTTTCTACAATTTGTAATGTACTTTTATCCCTTTTTTTTTATGGTTGGTGACCTCGAAAATAGAATTTAACAAGATCTAAGTGAAATATGTTTTGGTTCAATTGAAAAATGAGATAATCAAGAAAAATCAAATTTTTGAATAAACTAACCATTTTTGAAGGTTATATCTAATATTTTAAAGCATTTTCGCTAAAATAGTTACGATAGTCATTTCATTTTTAAAATTGTCATGAACTAGGTTTCAAAATGATACTTCAAAACTAAAGGGATCATTTCCCAAAACGAAGCCCGGAAGACCTAATTATACCCTCCAAAAATTTTGTTCGTATTAGTTTAATTCTCTTACTCTTTCCTACAAGTTGTAATGCACTTTTATCGTATTTTTTTTTATGGTGAGTGATCTCAAAAGTATAATTTAACATGATGTAAGTGAAATATGATTTGGTCCAATTGAAAAAAACAGAATGGTAAAAAAATCAAAATTTGGAAGAAAATGGCCATTTTTAAAGGTTATAGCTCACTTTTTTTTTTTGCATTTTCGCTAAAATAGTTATCATGGTCATTTCCTTAAAAACAATTTCCCTAAAATAAATTTAAAAAGTTATATCAAAACAAATAGGACCATTTCCCAAAACGGAGCCTACAAAGCCAAATTATGCACACCAGAAGTTTTGCACGTGTTAATCGAATTCTGTTCCACTTTTCTACAATTTGTAATGTACTTTTATCCTATTTTTTGATGGTTGGTGACCTTAAAACTAGAATTTAACATGCTCCAAATTAAATACACTTTGGTCTAGTTTAGAAATGGGATGTCAAGAAAAATCAAAATTTGGAAAAAACTGACCATTTTCGAAGGTTATAGCTCAAGTTTTTGGTGCATTTTTGCTAAAATAGTTACAATGGTCATTTCCTTTGAAAATTTTCCATGAACTAGGTTTCAAAATGTTACATCAAAACTAAAGGGATAATTTCCCAAAATGGATCTCTGAAAGCCAATTATACCATCCAGAAGTTTTGCTCGTGTTAATCGGATTCTCTCATTCTTTTCAACAATTTGTATTGCACTATAATCCTAGTTTTTGAAGGCTGGTGACCACGAAAATGGAATTTAAGATGAGCTAAGTGAAACGCTCTTAGGTCCAAGTGAAAAATATGATGGTCAAGAAAAATAAAAAAAATTTGAAGAAACTGGCCATTTTCGAAGATATAGCTCACAATTTTTTATGCATTTCCCCTAAAATGTTGACATTGGTAATTTCCTTTGAAAATTTACCCCGAATTAGGATTTAAAAAGTTACATTAAAACCAAAAGGATCATTTCTCAAAACGTAGCACTGAAGGCCAAATTATACCTCTAGAAATTTTGCTCGGGTTAATGAAATTCTCTAACTCTTTTCTACAATTTGTATTACACTTTTATACTATTTTTTTTTTTTAAAAAAAAAAGAGACTTTGAAATTTGAATTTATCATGACGTAAGTGAAATACACTTTCTTATAACTGAAAAAATAGGATGATAAAAACAATCAAGATTTGGAAGAAAATGGCCATTTTCAAAGCTTATAGCTCACATTTTTTTTTTTTTGCATTTTCGTTAAAATAGATATAATGGACATTTCCTTTGAAAATTTGTCACAAACTAAATTTCAAAAAGATACATCAAAACCAAATGGATAATTTTCAAAAAATAGAGCCCAGAAGTTCAAATTATACCCTCCAAAAGTTTTGCTCGTGAAAATTGAATTCTATCACTCTTTCCTACAATTTGTGATGCATTTTTATCCTATTTTTTGATGGTTGGTGACCTTGAAACTAGAATTAAACAAGATCTAAGTGAAATATGCTTTGGCCTAATTGAAAAATGGAACGGTCAAGAAAAATCAAATTTTAGAATAAACTAACCACTTTCGAAGGTATAGCTAATGTTTTTTTGTGCATTTTCGCTAAAATTGTTATGATGGTTATTTACTTTGAAAATTTGCCATGAATTAGGTTTTAAAATGTTACATCAAAACTAAAGATATTATTTCCCAAAACGGATCCCAGAAGGCCAAATTATACCCTCCAAAAGTTTTACTCGTGTTGATTTAATTCTCTCACTCTTCCCTACAATTTGTAATGCACTTTTATCCTATTTTTTGATGATTGGTGACCTTGAAAATAGAATTTAACATGATCTAAGTGAAATATGGTTTGGTTCAATTGAAAAATAGGATGGTCAGTAAAAATTAAATTTTGTAAGAAACTTTCCATTTTCAAAGGTTATTGCTCACATTTTTTTGTGTACATTTTTGCTAAAATAGTTACGATGGTCATTTCCTTTGAAACTTTGACAGGAACTAGGTTTCAAAAAGTTACATCAAAACCAAACAAATTATTTTACAAAATAGATTCCTGAAGGCCACATTTTACCCTCTAGAAGTTTTGCTCATGTTAATTGAATTCTCTTCCTCATTCTTACAATTTGTAATGCACTTTTATCCCTTTTTATTTTTTATTTTTATGGCTGGTGATCTTGAAAATGGATTTTAATACCATGTGGGTGAAATATGCTTTGGTGCAAGTTAAAAATGAGATGGTCAAGAAAAATCAAATTTTAGAAGAAACTGACCATTTTCGAAGGTTATAGCTCATTTTTTTTGTGCATTTTCACTAAAATAGTTATGAGGGTCATTTCATTTGAAACTCTGCCCTGAACTGTTCCTAAAAAAGTTTCATCATAACCAAAAGGATAATTTCCAAAAATAGATCCCTGAAATCCAAATTATACCATTCAGAAGTTTTGCTTGAGTTAATCGAATTCTCTCATTCTTTTCTACAATTTGTAATGCACTTTAATCCTAGTTTATGAAGATTGGTGACCATGAAAGTGGAATTTAAGATGAGCTTAGTGAAATATGAGTTGGTCTAAGTGAAAAATGGGATGGTCAAGAAAAAACAAAATTTGGAAGAAGCTGACCAGTTTCGAAGGTTATAACTCTTGCTTTTTGTGTGTTTTCGCTAAAATGGTGACGCTTGTAATTTTCTTTGAAAATTTACCAAAAACTAGGATTCAAAAAGTTACATCAAAATCAAAAGGATCATTTCTCAAAACACAGCACTAAAAGCCAAATTATACCCTCCAGAAGTTTTGTTTGTGTTAATCGACTTTAACTTTTTCTTACAATTTGTACTGCACTTTTATCCTTTTTCTTTTTTTTTTTATAATAGAAGATCTTGAAATTTGAATTTAATATGATTTACATGAAATACGGTTTTGTCCAAGTAAAAAATTGGATGGTAAAAAAAATTAAAATTTGGAAGAAAATGGCCATTTTCAAAAGTTGTAGCTCACTTCTTCTTCTTTTTTTTTGTATTTTCGCCAAAATAATTATGATGGTCATTTCTATTGAAAATTTACCACAAATTAAATTTCAAAAAGATGCATCAAAACCAAATGGATAATTTCCCAAAACGGAGCTTGGATCCCAAATTATACCCTTCAGAAGTTTTGCTCGTGAAAATTGAATTCTTTCACTCTTTCCTTTAATTTTTTTAATGCCCTTTTGTCCTATTTTATCGCGGGTGACATCGAAAGTGGAATTTAACAAGATCTAAGTGAAATATGCTTTGGTCCAATTGAAAAATGGGATGGTTAGGAAAAATCAAATTTTGGAATAAACTAAACATTTTCAAAGGTATAGCTAATGTTTTCTGTGCATTTTCACTAAAATAGTTATGATGGTAATTTCAATTGAAAATTTCCCACGAACTAGGTTTCAAAATGTTACATCAAAACTAAATGGACCATTTACCAAAACAGATCCTTGAAAGCCAAATTATACCCTCCAAACGTTTTGCTCATGTTAATTTAAGTCTTTCACTTTTTCCTACAATTTTTAATGCACTTTTATCATTTTTTTTATGGCTGGTGACCTCGAAAGTAGAATGTAACATGATCTAAGTGAAATACACTTTGGTCCAATGGAAAAATGAGATGGTCAAGAAAAATTAAATTTTATAAGAAACTTGTCATTTTCGAAGGTTATAGCTCACGTTTTTTGTGCATTTTTGCTAAAATAGTTACGGTGGTCATTTCCTTTGAAAATTCACCATGAACTAGGTTTCAAAAAGGTACATCAAAACCAAACGAATCATTTTACAAAATGGAGCCTGAAGGCCATATTTTACCCTATAGAAGTTTTGCTCTTGTTAATCGAATTCTCTCACTCATTCCTACAATTTGTAATGAAATTTTATCCTATTTTTTTTTATAGCTTGTGATCTAGGTGAAATACGCTTTGACGCAAGTTAAAAATGGGATGGTCAAGAAAAATCAAATTTTGGAAGAAACTGACCATTTTCGAAGGTTAAAGCTAATTTTTTTGCATTTTCGCAAAGTAGTTATGAGTGTCATTTCCTTTGAAAATCTGTCTTGAAAAATTCCTCAAAAAGTTACATCAAAACCAAAAGGATAATTTCCCAAAACGGATCTTTGAAAGCCAAATTATACCATTTAGAAGTTTTGCTCATGTTAATCGAATTCTCTCATTCTTTTCTACAATTTATAATGCATTTTAATCTAGTTTTTGAAGACTGGTGACTACGAAAGTTGAATTTAAGATGAGCTAAGTGAAATACGCTTCGGTCCAAGTGAAAATAGGATGGTTAAGAAAAATAAAAAATTGGAAGAAACTGACCATTTTTTCAGGTTATAACTCACGTTTTTTTATTCATTTTCTCTAAAATGGTGACGATGGTAATTTCTTTTGAAAATTTACCACGAACTATGATTCAAAAAGTTGCATCTAAATCAAATGGATCATTTATCAAAATGGAGCACTAAAGTACAAATTATACACTCAAGAAGTTTTGCTCGTGTTAATTAAATTCTCTAACTCTTTTCTATAATTTGTATTTCACTTTAATCCTATTTTTTAATGGTAGGAGACCTTAAAATTTCAATTTAACATGATATAAGTGAAATACACTTTGGTCCAAGGGAAAAAATGGGATGGCAAAAAAAATCAAAATTTGGAAGAAAATGACCATTTTCTAAGGTAGTTCACTTTTTTTTTTCACTAAAATAGTTATAATTTTCATTTCCTTTGAAAATTTACCACGAACTAAATTTCAAAAAGTTATGTCAAAACCAAAGAGATTGTTTCCCAAAACGGAGCACAGAAAGCCAAATTATACCCGTCAGAAATTTTGTTCGTGTTAATCAAATTTTGTTCCTCTTTTTTTAACAATTTGTAATGCACTTTTATCATAGTTTTTGATGGCTGGAAACCTCGATAGTGGATTTTAACAAGATCTAAGTGATATACACTTTGGACCAATTTAAAAATAGGTTAGTCATGAAAAATTAAATTTTGGAAAAAAGTGTGGCCATTTTTCGAAGGTTATAGTTCTTTTTCTTTCTTTTTTTTTTTTTGCTTTTTTGCTAAAATATGTATGATGGCCATGTCCTTTTAAAATCTGCCCCGAACTCAAAAAGTTACATCAAAACTAAAAGGATAATTTCTCTAAACGGATCCTTGAAAGCCAAATTATACCATCTAGAAGTTTTGCTCGTGTTAATTGAATTCTCTCATTCTTTCCTACAATTTGTAAAGCACTTTAATCCTTGTTTTTGAAGGCTAGTGACCTCGAACTTGAATTTATCACGATCTAAGTGAAATACACTTGGGTCCAAGTGAAAAATGAGATGGTCAAGAAAATAAAATTTTGAAAGAAAATGGCATTTTTCGAAGGTATAGCTCATATTTTTTGTGCATTTTCTTTAAAAATAGTTACAGTGGTCATTTGCTTTGAAAATTTTTCACGAACTAGGTTTCAAACATAGTCTTGAAGGCCAAATATACCACTAGAAGTTTCACTCATTTCCCAAAACGGAGCCTTGAAGGCCAAATTATATCCTCTAGAAGTTTTGCTCGTATTATTATAATTCTCTCTTTTCTCTACAATTTGTAATGCACTTTTAGCCAATTTTTTTATAATTGTGACCTCGAAAGTAGATTTTAACATGATTTAAGTGAAATATGCTTTGATAAAATTGAAAAATGGGATGGTCAAGAAAAATCGAATTTTGTAAGAAATTTGCCATTTCGAAGGTTATAGCTTATATTTTTTTTTGTGCATTTTCAGTAAAATAGTTACGGTGGTAATTTGCTTTGAATATTTGGCACAAACTAGGTTTCAAAGCGTTACATCAAAACTAAATGGATCATTTCAAAAAATGGAGTCCTTAAGGCCACATTACGTACCCTCCAGAAGTTTTGCTTGTGTTAATCGAATTCTCTACCTCTTTCCAACAATTTTTAATGCATTTTTATCCTATTTTATGATGGCCAGTGCCCTTGAAAGTGGAAATTAAAATTATCTAAGTGAAATAAGCTTTGGCACCAACGAGAAATGAGATTGTCAAGAAAAATCAAAATTAAGAAGAAATTGGTCATTTTCGAAGTTATAACTCACTTTCTTTTGTGCATTTTCGCTAAAATAGTTATGGTAGTCATTTTTTTTGAAAATCTGCCACAAACTATGACTCAAAAAGTTACATCAAAACCAAAACTAAAACCATAATTTCCCAAAATGAATCTCCAAAATCTAAATCATACCATCTAGAATTTTTGCTTGTGTTAATCGAATTACGTGTGAAACAAGAACGAAGGGCTAGGATCATATAAGAACAAAGGACAAGAACAATTTCAGAGTGAAATTCAGGAACATTTTAAGAACTATGAGAATATCACCTTGGTATTTATTCACTTCTTTCTTCTTTTGGGAAGGTGGTGTGCCATTGTTCTTTTCGTGGTAGGAATAAGAAACATTTTTGTTGAAAATAGCTTTCGGCCACCAATTTTGTGATATGTTATTTGATTGAAATGCATGTGATTGCTTTCTAATCAGTTTTTATGGTCAATTTGTTCTAACTTATGCTAGTTGAATGTTTCCGTGATGATGATGATGTTGTCTTACTGACACAATTTCATTCTATATTTTTTTCACTTCTCTAAGGATAAAAGTGATTCTTCTTGATGTGAGATCTTTATCATTAAAAAAGTTTAGAAATGGATGCGTTTTCAGGTGATGGCTCACAACTTATTGGCATGGCTCAGAGGAAGCCTGGTCGTGGGGAGACAACATTATCAGTTAGCTGCTCTGACAAGATAGCTCGTTGGAACGTTGTTGGAGTTCAAGGTTTGTTGCATAACCTGTTGACTTCACTAATGATACTTAATGAACTGATAGGCACTTATTTCAATTGTTAAATGACTTGGTCTTTCTTGCTCTTCTTTCAGGAGCTTTGCTTTCTCACTTTCTTCAACCTGTTTACCTTTCTTCCATTACTGTTGGACAATCCCCTCACTGTCATGAAAAATGTCCCTTGGAGGATCACATGAGAAGATCACCTTCAAGAATTTTTGAAGGAAGACCACCTTTTAACACTTACCTAGCAGTGAGGTTATCTTCTCTACACTTATGGTTCCCAACGAACTTCTTCTGGCATCTTGTATTAGCGTTTTTAATTTTATTTTCTCAACATATTCATTCTGTATTACAGCTTGCCCATCTTATAAACAATGCATATCATTATTATTATCGATTTGTAAAGGTACCGTTTGGCTTAGCTTTTCAAAAGATTTTTAGCTTTTGTTTTTTTTGAAAGTTAGGTCAAACAAAGAATAAAAAATGATTTATGAAAAAAAAAATAGAAACTGAAAAATAAATTTTAAAGAGCTAAATTTGTGTTAAATGTAAAAGCTCTACAATTTTTTTACCAAGGGTTAAACGATTTTTAATTCTCAAATCTTTTTATTTAAAATTGTTGTAAAGCCACTTTCGATTGTTTGTCCTTAAGGCTACAATTAGTTAAAATTGTACCTTGCTGGACACGGTATCACTTTAAAAATTATATGTTGCATTTTCTGAAGAAACATTGTTAAAATTAGCCATAATAAGATGAAGAGTTATTACCACAAAACACTCTTACATTTCATTTAATATTTTAATATTTTTTTAACGTTTTAAATTCGATCAATTTTAATTTATATTATAAGAGAATATTCAATAGACATTTTTTATTAAGAAAATTTGATCAAATTAAAACTGGTATGCACTTATAATCCATACAAATGTCTCATTAAATACGAAAAGACAATTTTATTCTCTTTTATTTTTTTTAACAAATCTTTTCTCTTATTTTATTCAAGCTTAAAATTCGTAACTCTACCAATGTGTAATATGCAAATATAACTCTAATAAAAATATTGTTTCGTATTCAAATGAAATACATGTGTATATCGATTTTAATTTAACTAAAATTTTAATTAAAAACTCTATTGAATATCCTCTATATATATATATATATATATATACTCGGACGCACGACTTCTTCGCTTCTACTCCCTTGGTTGGGTGGATTATCCCGTGGGTTACGTCCTTCGTTCCTTTAACAAAATACAAAGTCAAAATTAAACATTACATTTATGACATTGACTTCTCTTGTATTTGTCCAAATGGCACATCACATGTCAAATCTTATGCTGTTAAATTGACAATAGTATGCCAAACGTACGGATTGGTTTGAAGTTGGCAAGCCCTACAACACGTTTGCCCATATTATTTGGACATTTTTCTCCTTGAACATGGTGTGCCCATATGTTTTTTCTCATTACTATAATTTCCAATATTTAATGTAAATTAACTAATCTTAAGCACTTATATAAAAAATGATTATTTCTTTAGTCTTTGCAGCCAAAATATTTTTATCTAGTTCGGATTCATGAAAAAATACATTGTATCAGAGTTCATCTCACCATTGAATAAAATAAATTTTTTTTTTATTTCTTTCTATCTCATCCAAAAATAAAATGAACTTTTATACCACAATGCTAAACAAAAACTTCTCCTCGCAGCCCTACAATCCTCCACCAAAAGGTTATATACTTCACGTTTTGTGAGTGCCTAATTTACACGTTTCTTCTTTGGTTTCTCGTTAATTAATCATTGCTTCTTGATAGTTCAAGAATATTATTGATTGCAAGCTTATTGAAGGAAAAACAGAAGGAGCCCCTATTTCACAGAACTAACTTTTAATAATTAATTATATGTATTATTATCAGTGATCAAAAAGTGCATAACACGATATGTTATTTTTTAATCTTTGTTGAACTCTCACGTTTTCCTTTTTCCTCTTGAAAATTGGTGAAGTAATCTTGACGAGATACTAAGTATTGATGCTTAAAATGTGGTTGGGCTGGAGGTCGGTGCATCAGTGGGGGACTTGCGCCAGAAAATAAGAGTGAGCTAAAGAGTCATTGGAAAAGAGAGAGGTGACACCTCCGAGGATACTCCAATGCTTTTGTCAGTATAAGGCTTTTGGGGAGTGGAGAGAATTATGGTACTAGTGTTTTTAGTAAGAGCTTAAAAGTTTTTGAGATGGTTTGGATTCACATACCTTAGGATTTTTATAGTAACTCAGGGGTAGGTTGACCACGTGGACGGGATGGTGCGATCCCTGAGATCCTGCCTTTCTGCTGAGAGATCTCGAGCGCGTGTTCAGACGAGGCTCAGTCCCGTTAATTACGCTTCACCTTGACGGTTGCGTGACCTGCTCACTTCGTGTGTCCTCTGGCTACAGGATGAGGAGAAAATCCGCGTGTTATTAACTTATTGGTGGGAGGTGGCTCCACGTGTCAATGGTCTATTGGTGGAGGTGGCTCCACGTGTCAATGGTCTATTGGCAGAGATGTTATGGGCCATATCACAAGCCCCACTTCCTCAAGCATACATGTGTGCTTCGAGGAAGTACAGTGTGATTTCATCCCGTGGCCGTGCATTTATACAAGGAACAATTAACACTTGTCTTTAAGAGTCTCGGGCTGAGCAACTTTTAACATACTCGGTCTAGGAGGCATTGGGCCGAGCATATGACAAGCAGTTTATATGCTCGGACTTGGAGATTTGGGCCAAGTATATGACAAGTAGCTCATATGCTCAGACTTGGAGATTTTGGACTGAGCATATGACAAGCAACTTATATGCTCGGACTTTGAGTTTTTGGACCGAGTATATGTCAAGAAGCTCATATGCTCGGACTTGGAGATTTGGACCGAGCATATGTCAAGCAGCTCATATGTTTGGACTTGGAGATTTTGGACCGAGTATATGTCAAGCAGCTCATATGCTCAAAATTGGAGATTTTGGGCCGAGCATATGACAAGCAGCTCATATGCTCAAACTTGGAGATTTTCGGCCCAGTATATGACAAGCAACTCATATGCTCAAACTTGGAGATTTTTGGCCCAGTATATAACAAGCAGCTCATATGCTTGGACTTGGAGATTTTGGGCTGAGCATATGACAAGTAGCTTATATGCTCGGACTTGGAGATTTTAGGTCGAGCATATGACAAGCAGCTCATATGCTCAGATTTGCATATGACAAGCAGCTCATATGCTTGGACTTGGAGATTTTGGGCCGAGCATATGATAAGCAGCTCATATGCTCAGACTTGGAGATTTTGGACACCCCACATTTTTAGAGTTCTTATTGGACCCTTGGGCTTCCTTTCTTGGGCCTTTTAGGGCTTTTTTTTCTTGGGCCTCTTAGGTTTTTTTCTTTCTTGGGCCCTTTAGGGCTCTTTCTTCTTGGGCCCATTAGGGCTCATTTAATACCTGGGCCGTTGTGGTGTTTCTCATTTTTATGGTGTCAGAAGGCATTTATTGGGGGGGGGGGGGTGTTACTTTTTGATGAAAATGGCAACGTTCATTTATTTGATTGCCCACTTTTTGCTTAGGGGAAACGGCACCTAGGGTTCAGGAGGCGTCGCATTTTTACAGCAGTCAGAGCCTTGAGGGAGCGCAACGGCGCCTTGGTGACACCAAGGGTCACATCTCTCTAACTGTAGGCAAATTAATGCCCCTCGTTCCTGACGCCTTTAATTCTATATAAAGGTGATTTCTTCCTCTTTTCTACTCACTTCATTTCCTGCTTTCTTATTGAGCTTTGAGAGAAAAAAAAAATTTATTTTGAGAGCCCATGGAGTCGATTCGAGAGTTTGGAAGGAGAACTTTGGAGGTTACTCAGAGTCAATCGAGAGTCACAGAGGAGTTTGAGATTGGGTGGTGATCGTGGGAGGCGTGCTTACAGAGAGAAGATAGTTACAATCACCGAAAAAGTTGTGAATTTTTGGGTGATTCCTTCTACTTCTTTATCATGTCTAGGGTAGATAGGCCTAGCTATAGGGTTAGTAGTGGTAGTGAAGACAGTGGTAATCTATCAAGGGAGCTAGAGGAGGCCATAAGCGTCTCTTCCAGCGAGGACGATTCTTCAATGGTTCCCTACGTCCTGAAAGATGAGGAAGGAGATGAAGACGACTTATCTTCTAATGATGAGGACGAGGCTGACAGAATGCTGGCCGAAATTAGGGGAAATATAGTGGTTGAGGAGAGGGAGCAGTGGTCGTACACGGCTAACTTTGTGTCTAGTATCATTGGGCAGGAAGAGCTTGAAGTTATTAGGAGGGTGTATTGTATTCTGATGGAGTACGCCCTCAGGATAGCAGAGGCTGGGGAGAGGGCTTGTGACATCCTTCCGAGCCACGCACCTTATGAGCTGTATGTTTACGAGCAGCACATGAAGGTCGGATTCAGGTTTCCCCTCCACCCTTTCTTCTGCACAGTGTTAAGGTACTTTGGTATAGTGCTGTGCTAATTGATGCCCAACTCTGTGCACTTTATCATGGCCTTCATAGGCATCTGCACGGAAGTGGGTGGTTTGATGAATATTGATGTCTTCAAAGCCCACTTCCAAATAAGCAAGCATTGACAGACCAAATGGGAGGTGGTCAGCTCGAGGGCTAAGAGGAGAGTGCTGAAAAGAAAGCCTTCCTGGATCAAGAAATGGAAGAAGTCATTTATTTTCATCCGAAGTGCCGAAAGCTTCCAAGTCCCCCTCAGCTAAAGCCTGGACCGTGTGGGTAAATGTAAGAAGCCGCACCTCCTGCACCGAGAGCAAGAGATACTAAAGGCAATGGTGGTCGCGCCCTTTGACGTTGAGGTTTTGTATAACAATGAAGAGTTAGCAAGGCGAGGCCTCTACCCCGGCTGTCCCGAGGTAAGCTTAGAGCATGGTAATTTCGTCGTTTGTGACTTTCCTTTTTCCTTAGTGAACTTTACTTCTTTCCTCCGTGTTTTGAACTGATACTAATGCTTCTCCCTTTTTGTGTAAAGATGGAGTTGGCGTCTAAGGTAAAGGAGAGGGCTAGAAAGATTATCTAAAAGAAAAAGTGGGCCTCCCAAGAGAAAGAACAGGTGCCAGTCCAAGGCTCGAAGAAGAGAGGGCAGGAGTTTTCTCCTGTTCCTTTCGCGATGGAGAGCCCTTTGAGGTCTTCCCCAGAGCGGAGGGTCTCCCCGACCGTGCCTCCGCCTGAGCCTCCTTAGGGCTCGTCCTCATCCTGAGGGGTTCCTGCATCTGCGGCCCACTTTAAGCCTCGATGAGCATTGAAGGTTGACGACTCAGTCTTTACCCACCCATGGGTAGCCCGAGAGCATCTCATCATGGGGATCCCTCCTCATAATATGCTGGAGCTTTCTCGAAAGGCCCTCAATGGGCTATGTTTTGCAGTCAAGGCTTTGACCTCTCAGGTAAGCAATCTTCCAACTCTGTTTTCTTTGGTTTTTTTTTAATTATTTTCTTCCTAACGACACTTATGTTTACTTTAATCTAGCCTGCTCCTCAGTGTGCTGTCTCGTCGATGCATAGACATGGCGGAGAAGTTAAGGAAGTGTCAGTAGAGGCTGGATGAGAGTGATAGGTGCTTAAATATTCATATTTAAGCCCCCTTATTTACATTTGTTAGGTCCTTAGTTATGTTAATTTAGTCAATTTTACTTCATTTGTGTGTTTCACATGTTTTTATAGGGTCTTGGAAAAAAAGAAGCAATTTTAGCATTTAAAGGAAGAAGCCTGGAAATCCTGGAGCAGTTTCTGGTCAAATTACGATCGATTGCACTACTGCATGCGATCGAACGCACATGCGATTGTTCGCACATATGAAGGATCGAGCGCAGCACTACGATCGAGCGCAAGACGCATACGATCGAGCGCACATGTACGGGTGTGAACAGTAAAACAGCAGAACCCTATTTTAGAAATAAAAGAGTTTTTGTGTTTTTGGAAGTTAGGGTTTCCAGAGCCTTCTAGGACTACTCAAGCCCTATAAATACATCTGTGAAGCACACACAAATGATCACTTCTTAGAGATCACTTCCTTTATCTTTACTTAGCTCGAAGTTTTAGGCTTTGGAGAGGATTGACAACCCGTCTCCCTAGTATTCTTCGGGTTTTATATTTTATGCTTAGTTTATATATGATGTTTATCTTAGACAGCATGTGTAACTAACTCTTTATAGGGCTCGATTGAAGCCCTAGTTATGTTTTCCCATATATTTATTCATTGATAATCTTTGCCAATAGCCTTTATTATGTTGCTTAACTTGATTAATGCCTGTGATTATTTAAATTCCTCATATATATGTGTATGGCCAACGTATGCATGTGGTATGGACTTGTTAGTTAGATCAATTTGGATGACCAAGTCCTGGGTCTAACAATAGTAACAAAAGATATCCACACCAGATTCTTGGGTTAATCAACATGGGAAACTGGGAGTAGATACCATGCGCTAGGTCTCATGTGGTTGTCGATTTCCACAGCCCTTATGCTTTCTTTAGGAACAACTCAGTAGATACCATGCTGAATCCCTCAAGAAAGAAAAGAGTTAGAGTAGATACCATGCCTAACTCGTTGCTTAGGAAAATCAATAGCTTAAGGAGTAGATACCATGCCCTTAGGTTGGTGACCATTAGGTATACATGATAAGACTAGTGCACTGATACATTACACATTGGGAAAGTATGACTAGTGGTGGATATCAAAGCCCTATGTTTCATTATTATTACTTAACATTCAACAGTTATTCCGATCTTCTTTTATTTAAGAAACTAATTCTAAAACTGAAATTCACCAATCCCTGTGGAGATGATCTTGCATTCGCACACTATACTACTGTTGACCTTGTGCACTTGCAAGTAAAACAAGTTCGATTATTTGCCCATTTATTTAGGTAGATAAAGGCGCAACAAGTTTTTGGCGAAACTTGTTACGTGATTATATACCTAAATTAATGAGTAAATAATCGAACTTGTTTTACTTGGAAGTGCACAAGGTCAACAGTAGTATAGCGTGCGAATGCAAGTAAAACGAGTTCAATTATTTATTCATTAAATTAGTTATATAATCGCGCAACAAGTTTTTGACGGCGTTGCCGAGGACTGCGCTAAATTTCATTTTAGGATTACTTTCGTTTAGTTTAATCATCGTTATTATTTTATTTTCTGTTTACCATCTTTATTTTTATTTTTCATCAAACCCTAATCGATTTCTTTTTTTGTTTCAGGTACATCAAACCTTAATCGGTGGTTCTATAATACTTGCGATCGATCGCAACTTTTTTTGCGATCGAGCGTAATTAGGGCAGAAAGCTACCCGAGCAGCAGAGTTAAACTACTGCACTGAAACTGTTTTTCCTGATTTATGCACGGACTTCGATCCCGATATCCTACAGTCGTTCCCTTTGATCCCGAACTTGAGCGGACCATCCGACAAAGGCTTAAGAACAACTTCGAAGAGAACGAAGAAGGATTCGAGAACGAAGCTCCAGTGGCAGAACAAATCGAAAACCAGCAACCACCTGCACGAGTACCAATGAAGCAGTCCTTCATTCCACGGAACCTTGATCAACCATCATGTATCGCTTATCAACCGAAGGCAGAAGGCAACTATTACATATCTCTGCAAATCTTGAGTGCCTTGACTCACTTTAGGGGTACACCTAATGAGGATCCACACCTGCACCTTCGGGAGTTTTTCAACCTTTGCAAGTTCCAGCACATCCGAGGCCTAGACCAAGAAGGAATAAGGTTAATTATGTTCTCCTTTTCCTTAAAAGATAATGCTAAACTGTGGTACAATTCTTTGCCTGCAGTTTCTATCCATACTTGGGAGGAGTTGGCTAGCAAATTCCTAAAGAAGTTTTTTCCAGCCCAAAAGACGAGACAGATGAGGATGGAGATTCAATCCTTCCAATAAAAGGATGGAGACCTCTTCTTTGAAGCATGTGGACACTTTAACGAACTGCTACTCAAATGCCCACATCACAACCTGCCCCAAGATGAACTGGTACAAGCTTTTTATGAAGGTTTGAATGATACTAACAAAAGTATTATTGATTCAGGTTGTGGAGGAGTGTTGATGGAGAAGAGTAGCAAAGAAGCTATGGAGCTCTTCGAAACCCTGAGCGAACACACTCAGCAGTTTTCCTCTCGAGGTAGACATATGAACAAAGGTAAAGGTGTGTATGAGGTAAATTTGAATGGAGGATCTTCCCCTCAAATAGCTGCTATGGAAAGAAAACTAGACTTATTGGTAAAAGCCATGGATGCTCAAAACACCTCATCTAACCTACCATCTACCCCACTCCAGGTATGTGAAATATGCTCCTAATTCGACCATAATACTGATACTTGTCCTTTGTACTCATCTGCAGATTTGGAACAAGCAAATTACGTGGGACCTAACAACTATCCACCAAAGAACAACCCATATGCAAACACTTACAATCCTGGATGGAGGAACCACCCAAATTTCTCTTGGAATAACAACCAAAATACCCATAACCAGCAAGAACAGCAAAGAAACCCCCAGCCCACTGCTCATACTGCTCCTGAACCAAAGAAAAACGACCTCGAAAGTCTTTTAAGACAGCTGGCCACTCAGCAGTAGCAATTAATGACCTCACAAGATCAGTTCATAGCAGATGAAAGGCAATTCCGGACTGAACTAAGACAAACTATAGCAAAGCATGAACAAGCCATACGAGGCTAGAAGTACAAATAGGACAACTGACTAAAGAGCTCAGTGGCAGAAAGCAAGGAGAGCTCCCAGCTCAAACACTACCCAACTCTAAAAGGCATCAACAACTAAAAGCTGTCACAACCTTGAGAAATGGCAAAGTGATAGGGTCCGATGAGTCTGCAGCAGCATCCAAAGAGACACCATCGGCATCAAAGGTAAGTGAAACGAAGAAGGTGAATGCACCACCCTTTCCGCAAAGGTTAGTAAAACAAAGGAAAGACAATAAACTACTTGATATTTTTGAAACCTTGCGGAGAGTTGAAATTAACATTCCTTTACTAGATGCTATTCACCAAATACCTGTCTATGCTAAGTTCTTAAAAGATTATTGCACTCATAAAAGAAAATTTCAAGAGCATGAGACAGTAGCATTAACTGAAGAAGTAAGTGTTGTGCTGTTAAGAAAACTCCCACCAAAACTGAAAGATCCGGGTAGTTTTACTATTCCCTGTAGAATAGGTGATCAGCTGTTTGAAAAAGCATTACTAGACTTAGGAGCGGGTGTAAACTTACTCCCATACACGGTATTCAAAACCCTAGGTTTGGGGGAGCTACAACCGACTTCTATTACCTTACAATTGGCAGATAGAAGTATTAAAAGACCTAGGGGTATTCTTGAGGACGTCCTAGTAAAGGTTTGTGAGTTCATTTTACCTACTGATTTCATTTTATTAGACATGGAGGAATGCCCTATGCCATTACCCTTGCCTATCATATTAGGGAGACTCTTCATGAGAACTGCCGACACTAAGATTTGTGTGAAAAAAGGTATAGTGAGTATGAAAATCAATAGTGAAAAAATAGAATTTAAAATATTTGATGCTATGAAATTGCCTCAAGATGACTTGGAATGCTTTAATGTATGTATGATACAAAACTTTGTTGAGCAAGCTTTTCAGGTCCAACACATTGATCCATTAGAGACTACCATCACCCATAGCTTCACGGAGGTGGAGATTGAGCAAGAACCTGAAGATGTTACTGATGACATCATCACAGCTGTGCAACTCCTTGAAACCTCTCCAAAACACTCTAGTAAGTGTACTCCTCCATTTGAAGCTCTCATACCTACTAATGTTACCCTTCTGCCTTCTATTGTCCAGGCACCAACATTGAAATTAAAGCAGCTACCCTAGCATTTAATATATGCCTATTTGGGAAAAAGAAGACTTTACCTGTGATTGTAGCTGCTAACTTGAGTAGTGGAGAAGAAGAGAAACTGTTAAGAGTTCTTAGGGAGCATAGATATGCCATTGGATAGACCATTGCTGACATTAAGGGGATAAGTCCAGCCAAATGCATGCATAATATCTACCTAGAAGAAGAAGCAAGGCCCACTCGAGATGCTCAAAGAAGACTTAACCCACACATGAAAGAGGTAGTAAAAGCTGAAATATTAAAGCTACTAGATGTTGGCATTACCTACCCCATATCATACAGTAAATGGGTGAGTCCGGTCCAAGTCGTTCCTAAAAAGAGTGGAATTACCGTTGTAAAAAATGAACATGAGGAGCTCATACCTACAAGAAAGACAACTGGTTGGAAGGTATGCATTGATTACCGAAAATTGAACAAAGTAACTAGAAAAGATCATTTCCCCCTGCCATTCATTGATCAAATGTTAGAAAGGTTAGCCGGTCACACTTATTACTGCTTCTTGTATGGGTACAATGGATACAACCAAATTGCCATAACACCCGAAGATCAAAAAAAGACTACCTTCACATGTCCCTTTGGTACATTTGCTTATCGAAGAATGCCATTCAGTTTATGCAACGCACCAGCCACTTTTCAAAGATGTATGATGAGTATTTTTTTCGATATGGTGGAGAAATACATTAAGGTATTCATGGATGATTTTAGTGTCTTTGGGTTTAATTTTGATGAGTGCCTAAATCATTTAGAGAATGTCCTAAAGAGATGTGAAGAGAGAAACTTAATGCTGAATTGGGAGAAATGTCACTTCATGGTTCAACAAGGTATTGTGTTGGGTCACTTCATCTCAAATAGAGGTATCGAGGTAGACAAGGCTAAGATAGACATCATTTCAAAGCTACCTCCTCCTCTCATAGTCAAGGGCATTAGAAGTTTCCTTGGACATGCTGGTTTCTATAGAAGATTCATCAAGGATTTCTCCAAAATCTCGAGTCCTCTTTGTGTGTTGTTGGCTAAAGATATCAAGTTTGAATGGAATGATAACTGTATGCAAGCTTTCAACACATTGAAGAATGTTCTCACCTCTGCCCGATAATGATGGCACCAGATTGAAATCTCCCTTTTGAATTAATGTGTGACGCCAGTGACTTCACCTTGGGAGTTATCTTAGGTCAAAGAATTAATAAGGTACCTCATGCTATTTACTATGCTTCTAGAACTTTAAATGATGCTCAGCTTAACTATTCTACTACTAAAAAATAATTGTTAGCTGTTATTTTTGCTTTAGAGAAGTTTAGATCATATCTTATTTGTTCTAAAGTTATTGTATTCACTGACCATGCTGCTTTGAGATATTTGTTTTCTACGAAAGATGCAAAGCCTAGACTAATCAGATGGGTACTCCTATTACAAGAATTCGATTTAGAAATCAAAGACAAGAAAGGCAGTGAGAATATAGTTGCGGATCATTTGCCAAGACTACCCTATGAGAATGCCAAGTTGTACAAAGAATGGACAAAAGCCTATCATGACAAACAACTAGTACGAAAGGAGTTCCATATAGGACAAAAGGTGTTGCTATATGACTCACGATTAAGATTGTTCCCGGGCAAGCTCAAGTCCAGAAGGTACGGTCCGTACATGGTCACCAAGGTCTTCCCTCATGGTGCATTAGAAGTCTGTGGCCCCAACGGAACTCAGCCTTTTACGATAAATGGACACAGAGCCAAGGCTTACCTCGATATTAACTTTCCTCTAAGAGATGAAGACTTGACACTCGAATCAGTATAGTATGCAGCTGATACACAGGCACTGGAGCCACAACAGGTGGACTCTAAGTGCTTTCTTCCAACCAACTAGCACTGTAGCACGAGAGTGCTTGAGTAAGTTCATTCTGATTACCCATACAGCTCAAGCATCTCTACGGAGGTTAGTGGTACTGAGGCCACTAACACATGGTAAGGTTGTATCGTTCCAAATTTGTCATTTTTCAGCTAAGGTAAGTTTTTATTTTTGCCCATGCACACTGCTTACGATCGAGCGCACATGTCAGTGTGATCGAGTGCAAGAGTGCGATTGAGTGCACCACTCAATGTGCTCGAGTGCACCCTGCGTGCGATCGAGTGCACTCGTGGCAGACAGTTCAGCTATAAGTCTAAAAACTTTCATTCACACTCACTCACTCTCTTACTACTCACTCGCACCCTCTCACTCACACTCTCCCATCTACTAGCACCCTCACTCTCACACTTTTGAAATTTCGGCACTCCAGCACCACTACTCTAGCACTCCAGCACGATATCCACCTTCACCACTAACCCATCACCACCCCACTGTCACTTAGCACTAACACACCGTCACGTCCCTTTCTCCATTGCACACTCTATCTATCCACAAGGTAAGCCTCTTTGCTCTAACACATGGTTCTTAATAATTAAATGACATTTTCATTCTATATATATGTATCTTGTGCATGATTAGAGCTTGGTTTGCTTGCAGGAGGTTAGGAACGAATTCAAAACCTCAAGACCATAGCTTGGTCTTTTGTCACACACAAACTGTTCGAGGAAAAGCCTGACCGTGTGCGATCGAGCGCATAGTCCAGTGTGCGATCGAGCGCACCTATTTGAGATCGATCGCAAATTAGGCAGAACCTAGTATCAGCATGTCCAAACCATCTGTTTCCACCTCCGGTGCGTCAAGCAGCCGTGCCTCATCATCCCGGCCCAGCATTGAGCAACAAGAGCTATTATTCGAGACTGTCTTCGCCATTAATGACGTATTCAAGCACATAGACGCCACTCAATGGGCCGTCCAAGCATTTAGACATCGAGGGTTGAAGAGGCTTTTCAAGCTGGTTTGCTCGACTGCTTACACCCAGCTCGTAGTCCAGTTCTATGCAAGCCTATCCTTTGACTGCAGCAGACCGAGAGTATTGACTTCTTCAGTCCAGGGCACACCCGTAGATGTGACTAGTGCTAACATAGTCGCTGCTCTTCATTGCTCTGACGAGTCCTCTCCGGAGGACACCAATATCGAGGAGCAGCCGAAGTTCTTTGCCTTGTCTGAGATTATTGAGGATATGTGCGCTGGTCAGTATGTTGACAAACACAACAACACAGCCAGCCTGTTAAAGTTGCCTCCACGACTTTGGCTTGTCGACACTATCCTTCAGCGCAATGTGTGTCCATTGGGGCATAAGAGATAGTGGAGAGACCAGTTTCTACAGACTTTATATGTCTTCCACAGAGGTCACTGGTACTCTATTCTGGCTGTTATATGGAGCCAGTTGCACAAATTCTGGGATCACGTCCATGGTTGTCAAACCACTACGGCCAATGCATAGGGCCTCCCTTTCCCGTTCCTACTCTCCTACATACTCAAGAAGAAAAGGATTAAGGAGACCACCAGCAACGGACCAGTGCGAGAGTATTCCATCTTCGAGAAGGCTCAGTGGACACATAGCCTCTCGCACATGCCTCGAGGACTCCCAGGACATGCTCCTACAGTTAAGAGAGTTGAGGAGGATCGTATAGAGACCGAGACCCCTGTAGTTAGCCTAGTGCGAAAGGAGGATCATCCGAACATGGGGCCTACAAAGTCCCAGCACTTTCTATCTGAGCTGTCTTTTTTCCGAGGTGAGGTATCTGCCGCTAGTACACTCGTGCATCAGTGCATAGATAGTTTGGAGGCACGGTTTGCATGACAGGAGGCTATGCTATAGGCTATTCTTGATCGCTTACCTCCGACACCTGGTACCTCTTTGACTGCACCACCTGATGATCAGCAGTGAGAGGGTACCACGTCTGGCTGAAGACATTAAACTTAGCGCTCATGGGAGGCACCCCAAAGCATATCCTTTTTCATATTTTTGCTTTATTGTTAATGTTTACTTTTTCATATCTATTTATTATTACTTGTTTTCCCTTTTATGTTTGTTTTTCTTTCTTTTTCAAGGACAGAGTGAGTGCATCCAGTTGAAGTTTGTGGGCGTGCTACGAGCCATGCCAGCCTTGTAGCTTTCCATCTCCCAGGTCAGCTCATTCCATACTATTTACACAATTGGGATAATGTGCAATTTAAGTTTGGGGGTATGGGGACACATTCACACACTCGCTGTGTCCCATTTTTTGTTGCTTTTATAGATAAATGCATGTCATTCTGTTCCAAAATTTTTGGGTGATCTAAACAAAGAATATGATTCGACTTCATAAGTGAGCTTAAAACTTTAAACATATAGGCCAATAATTAAGATTTGAACATAGATCACTTTTAGGCATTTAAGGATTCATAAGTTTGACCTGAACTGACATGAGCACATTAGTACATAGTTATGTGGGGTATGATATGTAATTTTGATTTGTATGTTTCTTTTGCTCGACTGTGAACCAGATGACCTATTAGATTAACATTTTAGCATAAGAAAATAGAAAAAAATTGTTATTGCGTAAAAAAAAATTACTCCTAATGATCAATAAAACAAACTTTCCATTGAGTAACTGGCCCTCTTGCCTCAGTAAGCAGTGAATGTCACGTCAAAAGGTAGACAATTTTTTTGCTCACTATGATCATTAAAAAGAACTTTCTGCTGAGTAACTGGCCCTCTTACCTCAGTAAGCAGTGAGTGTCACGTCAAAAGGTGGAAATTCTGATTAGTAACATTGAGTCCAGTTAGTTTCGTAGCCTTTTTGACTCGAGATAGTAAGTTCTTAGGGGTGTCTTTACACCTAATGCCCTAAAACCATATGGTTTGGGAGTCATTGGCTAAACACTCGTTACATGAGTCAAATAGAAAGCTTAAGGGAACTAACTTGGCAAAAGTCTCGCAAAATAAAAGAAAAAAAGAAAATTTATGCCATCTTTGTTGATTCTAATAGGAAATTTGGTAAATCTTGAGTCATCGAAACACTATGCATTAGAATTACTTGGAAACCTAATCTTTTATGTGCTAGTTCACCACACACTAAAGTCAAACTTGTGATGTCTTAAACTGCCTCATGAAAGTGATTTACGTTCAAAACTCTTATTCATTGCAAAGATATGTTTATATTTGTTAAGCTTGCTCATGAATGCGCATCATAATTTTGTGTGAAAACCAAAAAAAATTTGTGGACATTATGATTATTGGATTTATCTATGTGGCATTAATTTTTTCGTTTTAGTTTTTTGTTTTGTATTACTAAGGGACTAGCAATATGTAAGTTTGGGGGTGTGATAGGTGCTTAAATATTTATATTTAAACCCTCTTATTTACATTTGTTAGGTCCTTAGTTATGTTAATTTAGTCCATTTTACTTCATTTGTGTGTTTCACATGTTTTTATAGGGTCTTGGAGAAAAAGAAGCAGTCTTGGCACTTAAAGGAAGAAGCTTGGAAATCCTTGAGCAGCTTCTGGTCAAATTGCGATCGATCGCACTACTGCATGCGATCAAGTGCACATGCGATCATTCACACATATGAAGGATCGAGCGCAGCACTGCAATCGAGCGTAAGACGCATGCGATCGAGCGCACATGTACGGGCGTGAACAGTAAAATGACAGAACCCTATTTTGGAAATAAAAGAGTTTTTGCGTTTTTGGAAGTTAGGGTTTCCAGAGCCTTCTAGGACTACTCAAGCCTTATAAATACACCTGTAAAGCACACATAAATAATCACTTCTTAGAGATCACTTCCTTTATCTTTGCTTAGCTCGAAGTTTTAGGCTTTGGAGAGGATTGACAACCCGTCTCCCTAGTATTCTTTGGGTTTTATATTTTGTGCTTAGTTTATATATGATGTTTATCTTAGACAACATGTGTAACTAACTCTTTATAAGGCTCGATTGAAGCCCTATTTATGCTTTCCCATATATTTATTCATTGATAATCTTTGCCAATAGCCTTTATTATGCTGCTTAACTTGGTTAATGCCTATGATTATTTAAATTCCTCATATGTATGTGTATGGCCAACGTATGCATGTGGTATAGACTTGTTAGTTAGATCAATTTGGATGACTGAGTCTTGGGTCTAACAACAGTAACAAAAGATATCCACACCGGATTCTTAGGTTAATCAACATGGGAAACCGGGAGTAGATACCATGCCCTAGGTCTCATGTGGTTGTCGATTTCCACAGCCCTTATACTTTCTTTAGGAACAACTCAGTAGATACCATGTTGAATCCCTCGAGAAAGAAAAGAGTTAGAGTAGATACCATGCCTAACTCGTTGCTTAAGGAAATCAATAGCTTAAGGAGTAGATACCATGCCCTTAGGTTAGCGACCATTAGGTATACGTGATAAGGCTAGTGCACTGATACATTACACATTAGGAAAGTATGACTAGTGGTGGATATCAAAGGCCTATATTTCATTATTATTACTTAACATTCAACAGTTATTCCGATCTTCTTTTATTTAAGAAACTAATTCTAAAACTGAAATTCACCAATCTCTATGGAGATGATCTTGCATTTGAACACTATACTACTGTTGACCTTGTGCACTTACAAGTAAAACAAGTTCAATTATTTGCCCATTTATTTAGGTAGATAAACGTATAACAGAGAGCCGTGAGCTCATCTAAGCACTCCAGGCATCCTTGAAAGCAGTTGAAAGGGCCAGATAAGAGACGGCCAAGAAGAGGGATGTTTTGTGCCTAGCCAGGGATGTCCTCAAATCTGAGAGGGACATTATTCTTACCTCAAAGTGGCAGGCAAGAGAGAAGGCTTCTTAAAAGGCTTTGAATAAGGCCCTGACTTCTTTTAGGGACTCCAACTTTTACCGGGAGGCCCTGGTGGAGGAAGTTGGGCAGCAATTCTTTGAAAGCTTCTGCGAAGCCAAGAAGAAAGTCGAGGCTCTCCACCCCAGAGTTGACTTCTCTAGCCTCAAGCTAGGGATCTCGGGGGAAGATAAGGGGCCAAGTCGTTGCTGGTGATGCAGAAGAGGAGATGAACGGGTAGATGGGTGAGTCCGGAGCTGTACTCAAGGACAAGCCACCCTTTGAAGACTATAGTAGTTTTTACGTTCATCTTTTTGTAGATCGGGGTCGATAGCACCCATTTTTTTAATTGTACATTTAGATTAATGAAGCTCTAATTTTTGAATTGGGTCTTTCTTATTTCACTTATATTTTTTTACAATTTTTTATTAACGAGCTGAGGCGAGCTATGCCAAAAGACAAGTTACTGATGGAACTTGCAGAGGTTTTTTGCGTTCCAAGTGCATGGGATAGACTTTCCACTTAACTCCTCAAGTTTGAAGGTGCCGACTCGGCACATTTTCTTGATTCGGTATGGGTCTTCCAAGTTTGGAATGAGCTTCCCTATTTCCCGGGGATAAAACACTTCGCTCTTTCGGAGGACGAGGTCGTGTAACTTGAAATTTCTATTTCGAACCCGTGAGTTGTGGTACTACACAACCCTCTGTTGGTAGGCGGCTAGATGAATTTGGGCTTTGTCAATAAGGTCGGCATTCATTTGTAAACCCTCATCATTATCACTTTGTTTGAAGTTTTGCACGCATAACGAAGGTACTCTAATCTCCAAGGGGATGACCGCTTCAGACTCGTATGCCATGAAGAACGAGATCTTCCCTGTTGGAGTACGAGCGGTCGTCTGATACGCCTAAAGGAAGTTAGGAAGCTGGTCGACCCATCGCTTATCGATTTCGTCAAGTCTTCTCTTGATGCCTTGTAGAAGCGCTCGACTGGTCACTTCGGCTTGCCTGTTAGCCTACGGGTATCCAACGGATGAGAATCGATGGTCGATGCAGATTTCTTCTCAGAACATCTTGAATCGGACACTGTCAAATTGTTTGCCCTTATCGATGACCAATACTCGAGGTATATTGGACCGGTATATGATGGACTTCTAAACAAAGTTTTAGGTTTGGTGATCCGTTATGCTAGCTAATGGTCCTGCTTCAACCCACTTAGTAAAATAGTAGATGGCCACGATGAGATGTTTTCTTTTATCGGAGGCTCCGGTGAAGGGGTCGAATATGTCCACCCCCACATGGCAAAAGGGAGGGGGCTCGTGATCGAGGTGAGAGGGTTGATAGGGCATGAGAGAGTACTATTGGCAGTTTTTGCCCTTCTAAACCAAATCCGCCCCATTCTTTTTCATCTCGAGCCAGTAATACCCCTGTCAAAGCATTTTGAAGGCTAGGGCCTGGCCTTCGAGGTGATTCCTACATATCCCCTCCTGGACTTCCCGAAGAGCATAGTCAGCTTCAACCAGACTTAGACACCTTAGGTAAGGCGTGGTGAGGGCCCTTTTATATAGTTATCCATTTATGATCGTGTATCAAGATGTACAAGAGATGAGTTTTCTTGCTTTACTTTTTTGTTCGTGGATCTTCCCGTCTCTCAAGTAGTAGAGGATTGGATCCATCCATGTTTCTACTTCTATCACTGGTAGCACCAGAGCCTCATCAATGCTCAGGATGGTAAGGGTCTCGAGGTATACGGCTTGAGTCGGCTCGAGATGTCGAGAAGAAGCTAGTCGGGCTAGGGTGTCCGCTTTGGAATTCTTGGTCCGTGGGATATGGGTTATCCGGAACGTTTTAAACCTGGCAACGAGTTCCTTGGCCTTCTCAAGGTATCGATAGATTTTTTTTCCTCGGGCTTCGAATTCCCCCGTCATTTAACTTACCACCAGTTGTGAATCATTGTATGCATCCAGCGTCTCGACGGCCACTGCTTTTGCCAGTTTCAAACCTGCGAGTAGGGCTTCGTATTCCACTTCGTTGCTGGAGGCTTTGAACTTGAACTTTAGGGCATACTCGATGACAAAACCACTCGGGCTACAAAAGATAAGTCCGGCCCCACTCCCAACAGTGTTCGAAGATCCGTCCACATGAAGGGTCCACCTTGGGGTTTTCTCGTCTAGTTCTAAATTTGGCCCCTCATTCGGGTCTATCGGGAGATTTGTTTCAATGATGAAGTCGGCGAGAGCTTGACCCTTGACTGCCTTCCGAGGGTGATACCGAATATAGAATTTCCCGAGCTCTATAGACCATTTAACCATTCTTCTAGAGATATCTGGGTTATGTAGACCTGTCTTAGGAGTCGGCTCGTTAAGATGACGATGGTGTGTGCTTGAAAATATGGCCGAAGTTTTCGCGCTATCACTATAAAGCCATAGGCTATCTTCTCTATCATAAGATACCTTGCTTCCGCTTCCTAGAGGATCTTGTTAACATAGTAGATAGGTTTTTGGATACCTACCTCCTCTCGGATCAGGAAAGAGGCTATGGCGTCTTACTCGGCTGACAGATATAAAAAAAGTTCTTTGTCTATGAGGGGTTTGGTCAAGAGCGGGTGTAAGCTCAGGTACTTTTTCAGCTCCCTGAATACTTGCTAGTAGTCTTTTTTCTAGATGAAATTCTTCATCTTCTTGATGACCTTGAAAAAAAGGAGGCACATTTTCGCAGATTTAGACATGAAGCGGTTCAGGGCTACTATTCACCCGGTGAGTCGCTGCACTTTCTTTACAGTCTTGGGACGGGCCATCTCGAGAATGGCCTTTATCTTTTCTGAACTAGCTTATATCCCTCTTTGAGTGACAATGAAGCCTAAGAACTTTCCTCCGATTACTCTAAACACTCACTTTGCTGGATTTAGCCTCATCTTGTGTCTGTGTAATGCTTCAAATGCCTCTCTTTAGCCGGAGTTATGGTTTTTGGCTTTGGTGATCTTGACCAACATGTTGTCTACGTAAACTTCCATGTTCTGCCCAATTTGCCCTTGGAAGATCTTGTTCACTAACCTTTAATAAGTTGCGCCAGTGTTTTTGAGTTTAAAGGGCATAATCTTGCAACGGTACAGCCCTTGACCCGTGACAAAGGTGGTTTTATCTTGATCACGTTCGTGCATAAAGATCTGGTTATACCCGAAATACGTATCCATGAAGGTGAGAAGCTCATGCCTTGATGTAGCATCCACTAATTGATCAATCCGTGGTAGAGAAAAACTATCCCTTAGGCAAGCCTTGTTTAAATCAGTGAAGTCAATACAAATCCATCATTTGCCATTCGCCTTTCGGACCATCACCACGTTTGACACCCAGTTGGGGTAACTTGCTTCCTGGATGAAGCTGGCCTCGAGCAACTTATCTACCTTTGTCTTGATGGTCTTTTGTCGCTCTGTGGTGAATGTCCTCTTTTTCTGAATGACAGTTTTATATCCCAAGTCTACGTTCAATCTGCGTTCAATAGTAAAAAGGTTGATCTCGGGCATGTCTGACGTGGATCAAGCGAACAAATCTTGATTCTTTCTAAGGAGGGAGAGGAGTGCATTCCTGTGGTATTTCGAAAGACTGGATCAAATTTGAATCATCCAGAAGGAGTCCTCACTGAGAGGGACCAAGGTCAGTTCCTCCATAAGCCGTTTTCTTGGAGTTTTCACTTCGTCTATGAGGTCTTCTACTTCGAGGGGTAAGGTTTCGGTGTTCTTTCATTCCTTGATGGCACTAAGGTAGCAGGACCTGGAGGTTTGTTGCTTTCCTCTGACTACTCTTACTCCCTCGTCGGTGTGGAACTTCACCTTTAAATGGTAAGTTGAGACAACTGCCTTTAGTTTGTTGAGAGTGGGTCAGCCGAGGATCATATTATAAGATGATGGTTATTTGATGACCAAGAAGGTGGTTTGTACAGTGGTTGTTTATGGTGATGTTCCTTCGGTGATGGGGAGGACTATGCTTCTTTTCGTGAACATCAAGGTTCCCGCAAAGCCATACAGCGAGGTGGAGGCCGGTTCTAGCCGTTCATCTTTTAGCTGCATTCATTGGAAAACGTCATAGAATAAGATGTCCATCGAACTTCTGTTATCTACCAGGATGTGTTTGACTTCGTGGTTGGCCACTAAGAGGGAAATCACTACCGCATCATCATGTGGGGTCTGTACTTCATCTAAATCATCATCCGTGAAAGAGATTATCAGGCTTGACTTCCTCCATTTGTGGGGACTACTGACGGAGGCCATAGTTCTGTCGTATGTTTTGCTGCTTTGTCCCAAGCTGCCTTCAGCGACAAGGCCACTGCAGATCGTTTTGATAATTCTGGTTGCCACTACCTCCTGGTTCGTTTGATTGGGTCCTCCCTGCCTGGGCCTGGGGATTTTTCGAGGATCTTAACATTCTTATTGTGGAAGAGAGGGGTGTCTGGAGTCTCCCCTAGGTTGGTCAGGAGCCACCTTTCCCGGGACCTAGTAAACTCTTTTAGGTGCCCTCGACTGATGAGGGCTTCAATTTGCAACTTCAAACTATGGTATTTTTCGGTTTTATGCCCGTGGTTCCTGTGGAATCGGCACCATTTTCTCTGGTCTTCGCTGAAGTACTGCGGTTTGGGGGGCCATTAGAGGACTGACTTGTTCATAAGCTGCATTAGGATGTTGGTTCTGGACACGTTGAGAGGGGTGTAGCTATCAAACTGGGTTTGGGGATTGTATCTACTTTCTTGGTGAGGCCTCTTGGTCATCCCTCTATAAAGGTCAACGTCTTTCCTCTTTTTCTCTGTCTCTCATTCTCTTTCTCTTTAGAAAGCTTGATTGTCCTCCGCCAGCATGTACTTCTTGGCTTGAGCCAGGATCTCGTTCATATCTTTAGGTGGACACCTGGTGAGTTTGGAGCTAAAGACCCTGAATCTTAGTCCTTTTTTGAATGCCAGTATTTGGACGTTGGGGTCAAGGTCTAGGATCTCCCAAGCAGCTGTGTTGAATCTAGATATGTAGGCCCATAGCTTCTCTCCTCGATGCTGGATGATGTTGAATAGGCTCTCAGAGGTTTACTTCGACCCCTTGCTACTGAGAAAGTGAGAGGCAAAGACGTAACCCAGCTTTCTGAAGTTACCAATACTTCCTGGCTTTAAGCGTGAATACCACATGCAGGCGGTTTTCTCGAGTGTTAAGAGGAAGGCGTGACACATGATTGGGTCGGAATATTGATGCAGCGTCATGGTCGTTTTGTAATGTTATAGGTGGTCCAGTGGATCTGCCAAACAGTCATATACTTTGATTTGCGGCATTCTGAAGTTGGGGGGAAGCGGGGTCTCGATAACATCTTATGTGAATGGGGGGTTCTTAGACATTAAGCTCGTCTAAGATACTATGGCTTCGGTGCTTGAAAGTTTTGTCGATTTTTTCTTCTATCTCTTCGATTTTCCTATCTAGGTTGAGGTTGCTTTTGAAGGAGGAGCTTTTTTTAGACCGGTTGATGCAAGGTAGAGAAGGTTCGGCGGTGGAATGGCTGTCAGCCGGGAGCTCACTGCCGGAGGATTCAATTTGCCTAGGAATTTGGTGAGAAGAAGGAGATGAGGGTTGTCGGCCTCCTTTCTGGAATTTGGTGGCCAGGTCGGTTATCAATCAGGAAAGTTCTTGGACTGAGTCTGGGTCACTGGAGCAGTCAGACGATCCGTTGTCACCCTTTCGGGGTCAGAGCAATCCGTTTCCGAATGACGAGGGTGCTGCTCTCTGAGAGGGGGTCGCCGGTCCGACCCAGGGGTCATGTGTTTAGATATTGTGGGGAATCTCGACCTGAATTGTTGGTTGTGGGTGTGGCTTCGAATGGGGGCGGAGCATGCCGTAGGGGCTCCCTTACTGCCTTTTTTCGTGGTGTTTCTGGGCGGTATGACAATAGATGAGTTCTTTAGACTTCTTCGCTTTTGCTGTTAGCGAGGGATATTGATTTCCCATAGACGACACCAATCTGTTGATGCTTAAAATGTGGTTGGGCTGGGGGTCGGTACATTAGTGGGGGACCTGCACCAGAAAATAAGAGTGAGCTAGAGAATCCCTGGAGAAGAGGGGGTAACACCTCCGAGGACGCTCCAACGCTTTTGTCAGTATAAGGCTTTTGGGGAGTGGAGAGAATTATGGTACTAGCGTTTTTAATAAGAGCTTAAAATTTTCTGAGATGGTTTGGATTAACATACCTTGGGCTTTTTACAGTAACTCGGGGGCAGGTTGACCACGTGGATGGGATGGCGCGATCCCTGAGATCCCACCTTTCTGCTGAGAGATTTCAATCGCGTGTTCAGATGAGGCTCAGTCCCGTTAATCACGCTTTTCCTTGATGGTTGCATGACCTGCCCACTCTGTGTGTCCTCTAGCTATAGGATGGGAAGAGGATCCACGTGTTATTGGCCGATTGGTGGGAGGTGGCTCCACGTGTCAATAGTGACGTCGGGCAGAATAACGATTATTCTGCAGGCTAGTTTCAACAGAGAATTCGCAGGAAAAAAAAACACAATTTTATTCAATAATAACAATCTATCTTTTCCGTTTGTGGCCTCCTTATTTATAAGGTCAAAGCAAAAAAAGCAAAAATCCCTGAAAACATAATTCTGGGGAAAACTATGGAAATTACTCAATTTAAGCGATTATATTAAGGCAGAATCAACGGCAGTCAATTCTGACTTGAATACAAAAGAAAATTGCAAATGGAAAGTTTTCTAAAACTAAAAACTACAAAATTGAAGGCCTAAACGTCATTTTTTTGGCTTAAAAACAACTACACTTAGGATATCCTGAGTTTTGACTGGAGGCCTGTTTCCAATCAGACTAGGGTCTTCGAGGTCCGATCCGAGCCCGTGGCATGCAAAACGATGTAAATCGCACCCTTAGATTTGAATCGATCCAACCGTTCTAGGTAGTCCACCTGCCAACTTTGCGCTGATCTGCCAACTCGATGTATCTCAGAGCCAACAACATGCTATCTGACAATTCAGCATCATCTGACTCGAATCCTCCTGCATCAAATGATCTATTGGCGGAGGTGTTATGGGCCACATCACTAAGTATATAATAAGTACTACATGTTGATATATAACTGATTAATTATCATCAAAAACAAAAAAAAATGAGGAGTCTGCAGTTAAACCGACACTCAAGTGTAAATCTATAATCTAATAAGAAAGAGTGTTGGCAAGCAGTGTGAGACTATCTGTCAAATTACAGAAACACTTAAATGATTCTCAAAATAAGATCAACAGATTTGATATTATGTTACAGTAAGAACAATTCAAAAGAAAATCTATATTATTATATGTATTGAAAGACAAAGTACACGGTCTAGTAGTATAAAACCTAATAAAATTAAGAATCCAAACACAATACAAAACCAATATAAATTCACAATGTTAGCAATAGAATTTGACCGAATCTAGAGTCTTAGTTAAATTCCAAGTCAAGCAGTGGAAATTGCCAAATTGGAGGAGAAGTGATCTCAGCATGTGCAGCAATTGATTTTATAGCTAAATAAGTAAACCAAAGACCAACTGAGACAAGGAAATCCAGTTTGTTAGGTCCATGAAATGACTTCAAATTTGGTGCGCACACTTATTATAGGTGTCTAGCTAACTTACATACCAAAGTTTTTATTTTATTTTTCTCTTTTTATGTACAAGACAAACAAGAGGGATTGATTAACCCACAAAACTAAACTGATATAAGTCTTTAAACAAAAAGATTAAAAAGAAATAATGGGCAATTTAATTAAATTTCCAAAAATGATTTTGGAAATTGCTTTTTTACTAAAACAACAACGAAGTTAAAAACTGTTTTGAGCTTCATAAAACTATTGCCAAAACAATTCAATTTCTTTCTCAATTTTTTTTTATTTTTTCCAAAACAAAACTCATTTTCTCATTATTTGGCTTAATTTCTGTTTCTCAAAAATAGAAATTGTTTCATAATCTCTAGCAAACAGTTAATGGAAATTAAGGGTACGCATTCTTTTAATTAGTTTTTCTCAAATCTTCACTTTAATTTTTTTAATTCTCACAACGATGAAAAGATCAGCCTAACTTTTTTGATATTTTTTATTAATGAAAAACAAAATAATAAAGTATTAGTACACTATATAATTTCCTTTTCTTTTTTATAATTTTTAAAATATGTACCACTTTATCTTTATAATTACTATGAAGAGAAGTTCAGAAGACCGAGAGCTAATTAAACATTTTACTAGTTAATTAATTAATTAACAAGAAATTACAAATAACACAGAACTAAATGTAAAGGTGTTTGATGATAATAACCTTAAAACTTATGTTGCGTTTGGGTAATTATATGAAATTGAGACTTGAAAAAGATAAGAGATATATATCATAAGTAGATAATAGGTATTTCTAGTGATAAGGACGCAAACGAAAGAAAATTTGCATAGAAGCAAGATCGATTTAGAAAATGAGAAAACGTGAAGGATAAGTAAGATACGTCAATCTCTGGGGACACCAAATAGGAAAAATACAGAAACAGAAACTCCAAGAATGCTTTTAACTTTTTAAAAAAAGAAAAAGAAAAATAAAGGTATTTAGTCATTGCATACATGGTTTTGGAAGTTGGGGAGTATGAGGTTGAGGAAGTAAAACATACTTGTCCTAAAGCTGCATGAGGACGTCGGTCCTAGTAGTATTGAAGGGAGTGAAGCTGTTGACCCGAGGGTGGGCTCTATACCTGTCCTTCTGGTGAGGCTTTTTGACTGCTCCTCTCTGGGGGGCGGGTTCCTTCCTCTTCTTCTTGGTTTCTCCATCTCTTTCCCTTCTGAAGGCTTGATTGTCCTCCGCCAGCATGTACTTTTCTGCTCGGGCCAGGATCTCGTTCATGTCTCGGGGCGGGTGCCGAGTTAGCTTGGAGCTGAAGATACCGGATCTCAATCCGTTTTTGAAGGCCATCACCCAGACGTTCTGATCGAGGTCTGGAATCTCCCACGCCGTTGTGTTGAATCGGGAGATGTAAGCCTGAAGCCTCTCTCCCCTACACTGGATAATGTTGAAGAGGCTTTCCGAGGTTTTCTTGGGCCCCTTGCTGCTGAGGAAGTAAGAGGCGAAAGCATAACTAAGCTCTTTGAAATTGTTAATGGTTTCTGGCTTCAATCGTGAATACCAAGTACCCGCCGCCTTTTCGAGAATCAGGGGGAAGGCGCGGCACATGATCGGGTTTGAGTGCCGGTGTAGTACCATCGTTGTCTTATAGTGCTGGAGGTGGTCTATCGGATTTGTGGTTCCGTCATAGATCCTGACTTGGGGCATTCTGAAGTTTGGCGGGAGAGGGGTCTCGAGGACACCCTCCGTGAAGGGAGGGTCCTGGATGCAGAGTTCGTCCATAAGGCTGGGATTCTTGTATCTCAGGGCCAAGTCTATCCTCTCTTCCATTTCTTCAAACCGTCTGTCCAGGCTGAGGTTACCTCTTGAGGATGAACTTTCCTTGGACCGATTGCAACGCGATGAGGACTTCGCAGGAGATGGACAGTAAGTGGGGTCGTTTCTACCGGTCGACTCTGCTTGTCCCGAAGCTTGGTCGGGAAAGCTGGGGGGCTACCAACCTCCCTCCTGAACCTGGGTCGCCAAATTGGCTATCATCCTGGACAGTTCCCGAAACTGGGCTTGGATTGCCGGGGCTTAAAGGTGGACGACTGTTTCTTCATCATCGGACGAGTTGGTTTCTGGGAGGTGGGGGCGCTGCTCTCTGGCGGGGGTGGCATGTTCAGGTACTGCTGGAAATCTAGGTCTGGAATGGTGGCCATGAGTGCTGCTTTGTTCAGGGGCCGAGCACGCCGCTGGGGTCCCCTTGCTGATTCTTGCGCTGGTCCTCGGTGGCATCATGACAGATGAGTTCTTTTACTTCTTCGCTCCTGTTGTAGCGAGAGATTGTGGTTTCCCACAGACGGCACCAATCTGTTGATGCCAAAAATTGTTGGTGTTGACGTGGCCTGGTTGAGGACTCAGCCTGAGTGGGGACTTGGCCTGGATCCTGTACAAGTGACAAGGGTGAACTGAAGGCCCTCGGAAGGAGGGGAGGGGGAGACCTCCGAAGGCACTCCGATACTTAAGTCAGCAACGATTTAAGGGGGAAGCCGAAGGCTCGAAAGAAGCTGAGGGCCTGAGTATCTTAAGTGCAAGTGCGGGTGTGTCTGAATATATGGTGAAGTCCATACCTTGGCCCATTTATAGGCGTCTGCTGGCGAGGTGGTTATGATAGCGGGCTCGGGTGATAATGCGGCCATAGGGCAGCTGCAGGGTGGCTGATAGCTTCGTAGAGTGGCTAGCGACTATAGGGCGACTGACGGCCGTAGGGGGAGATCCCATCGTAGGTTTGCTGGGCCGTCCTTTTCAGGCCGGGAGACTTCGTTGGGCCGGAGAACATGTGGATCATTTGCTTGGCCCGGGGGAGGTCGCTGGGCCCATTGGGTCCTTTTGGGGCATTCGGCTGGGTCCGAGGCTTGTTTGGGCCAGAGCCAGCTGGGCTGGTATGGGTCGGAGTAAGCCATTCGTCGGGCTTGGGCGCTTGGAATATTTTGGGCCTGGAGTGTTTTGGGCTGGAGTATTTTGGGCCATATCAATTATGATGATCATCATGTTTAATGTTAAGCAATCATATACTATTATGCATGCATTAATTTAATTAATTTCTCTTCAGCCAAATTAATAAAAATATTTCTCAAAAAATAAAGTTTTGGCCTTTAGATTTCTTTTTCAAGGGTTACCCTTTCTTAATTTTCTTGATGTTCAAAACACCAAAAAATTGTTCTTAAGATTAAGTTTAGTTCTTGTTTAAGTGTTTTTTTCTAAAACAGTTTAATCAAAACAGTTTTTGATTAAGTTCCTTTTACATCTATTTTTTTTATAATTAGTTTTTTTTTAAATTGTGTTTTTTTTCTCTTAAATTTTTTAACATCTAAACAAAACGAAGAAAATCGTTCCCCTTTTTCAATTTTATTTTATTTTCAGTTTTTGTTATGATTTTCTTTTCCTTAAAATTTTTCAAGATCCAAACACAACATCAATGAAATAGTATATATGTTAAATCATACCGAAAAATTAATTGTCTAAAAAATTCAAATTTGATAAAAGATCGAATCTAAACTTCTAATACGGAGTATTGTAATTTACACTCTAGCAAAGTAAATAATTAAAATCATTGTAATTCTTTGTTTCCTTTAATCAAATATCTAAATATAGGGAAGAAATAAATTTATATCCGAGTTTTTATTGTTGTTTTTATTTGACCCTAAGATTTCAATAAGTATTAATTTGCCTATAAATATTATGTTTCAGTCCAATTGCATCTTCCTTCCAAATACATGAATTATCTATCATTCATTTTCATTATTCAACACAAATTTTAATAGACAGATTTGGACAAAATATATAATTAGACCGAAACAAAACGTTCAGAGTTAAATTAACATTTATTGAGGATCAAATAAATACAACAATAAAACTCAAGGATAAATTTATTTGTTTTCTTTTTGTTTCTGGATTCACCTAAATATTCTATGTACATAAGTCAAATAGTACGACAAAAGCCGAATTTTTGGTGATCCATGCGTCATTTTTTGAGCCATAATTTTATATTTTTCTTTGGTAAATAATTCTATGGGTTGATTAACAATTTAATCACCCTTTAAAAAAAAGATAAGAGATATATATCATAAGTAGATAATAGGTATTTCTAGTGATAAGGACGCAAACGAAAGGAAATTTGCATAGAAGCAAGATCAATTTAGAAAATGAGAAAACGTGAAGGACAAGTAAGATACGTCAATCTCTGGGGACACCAAATAGGAAAAATACAGAAATAGAAACTCCAAGAATGCTTTTAATTTTTTTTTTTAAAAAGAAAAATAAAAGTGCTTAGTCATTGGAGACATGGTTTTGGAAGTTGGGGAGTATGAGGTTGAGGAAGCAAAACAAAAGATAAAGTGATAAAAGGGTTGTCAACCACGCCCTCTATTGTGGGAGCCAACGCCACACACCATTTTTCATCTTTGTTTTCATACTTTTCTTTTTGATATCTATGGGAGACAATTCCATTGATCGTGTTCGATCTCATGGAGATAAAATACAAAGTCTTTTTTTAAATATTATTACTTGCCGATTACTGAAGAAGACACGGGCTTCAACAACAGTTTTCATACTTTTATTCATCATCTTTCTTATTTGTGCCATCTTTTGTTGGATAGATGTTGTAAGTCTCCCTCCTTTTTTTTCCTTGGATTTCTTTTCTTCATGATAGAAATGACATAGTAGGACCACATTATTGATGATACAGTTATCCTTTATGGAGATGATACAGAAATTTCGAGCATGATAATCACATTTTCTTTAGTACAATGATGAATGTTGATTCACTAACCTTTAATTAATTAATTTTTCTTACAGTATTTATATGTAATTTGATTATTCGTCAACTCGTTTTTTGAGGTTGGTGGGCTATTTTAAATTTGTGTTGTGTTATTGTGTATGTATATTTTTTGAATAAATTATTTTGCAACTGTGTTCGAAGGATTAGTCCAAACTCTTTAGCTGTTTGTATTTGTGTGTTGGGAAAAAAATTTCTTTATTTTGGGAAAGAATTTTAGTTTTTTTTTTCTTCTAAATTAGAGATACCTGCTATTTTTATTGAAATCAAATGTGTATTCCAAAATGTTTTGCGCCTACTATTTTAGCTTTTGATTATAGGGCTTAAGCTGATTATTGGCAAAAAGGTTAGAGAGAACTCAAAGGTGCATAAGAGTTCATAAATTAGAAAATTTGAAAATACTCTTTAAATTAGACTGGAAAAGAATGGGAGCAAGTCAATTAATCCCCAAAATGGGAAAAAGATAAATTGGAAATTCTTCAATTAAGTAATGGTGTCTAATGGATCAAGTTGGAACCTGCACACAAGATAGTGATTTGTTCATAATCTTACGTTAGAAACATATATGGTAGGTATTGTTTGGCCTAATGGTAGTTTAAAACTGTAAAATGGGTTTTTTTACATTGTTTTTCGTTGAATAGTTTTTGAGTTAAAAACTATCTAATATTTGATAAAATAACTATAAAGCTTATGTATTCCAAACAAATTTATTTTTCAGTTTTTTATTCTTTTTAAATATTATTCTTACGTGGGTTTTGGGTCCATCTTTTATATTTCGGAAACATAAATTGGTTTTTTTTAAATAAAATGAGTATGCAGGTAGGTTACTCCACATACCCAACAAAAAACATTGGGTCCAGCACACATAGTAAATCAGGAGTAGTCTCCACTGCACCTATGTCGAGACCAAAATTAAAGATCACTTTGCACTCCTGTGCGATAAAAACCTAGATTTAACACCAACCGTTTCCTAACTCTTTTTAACATGTAAGGGGAATAAAAAAAATATATAAATGTTACATAAAATTCATAAATTAATGCAAATTCCAACTAATTTCTTTATATTGATAGGTAGTATATATGCCACTTGAATTTGATGCATTATTCATAAAAAAATTAAAAAATGATGCATAGTTAAGTAAAAAAAAATAATAATAATAATTTTTTTTTGTTTATTTTCCAGTCTGTTATAATAGGTAGTCCTCTTCAAGACACAATTTTTGGCACCAAAAATGAGATCCCCCTCAATTGCGACGAAGGAAATTTGACAAAAAAATGCCTTTCCAATTATCCAGCAAGATACAAACCTAAGGAATTATCAGCTACGACGTGTCCAGAGTACTTCCGGTGGATCCACCAGGATCTACGGCCATGGAAAGCCACGGGGATCACAAGAGAGATGGTGGAGAATGGAAAAGATCACGCCCATTTTAGGCTAGTGATTATCAAAGGCAAGGCTTACGTGGAGAAATATGGCAAGCCGTATCAAACAAGGGATGTTTTTACACTATGGGGGATTTTGCAGCTTCTAAGGTTGTACCCTGGTAAGGTACCAGACTTGGAGTTGATGTTTTCATGTGCCGACGAGTCGGTGATCCTTAAACGTAACTACAAAGAAGAGAATACCACGTTGGCATTGCCGCCGGTGTTCCATTACTGTGGACATGAGGATGCACTGGACATTGCATTTCCTGATTGGACCTTCTGGGGTTGGTAATGTGATTGCCATGTTCCAGTAGTAATAGCATATTTATGCCATAATAGAGCTAACGATAGAAAGGGCATGAAAAACTTTTACGCGATCAGATTTTGTTGCTGTATTTGCGATAATCATACGTGACTTGCAAAATGATGTGATCTTATCTAAATTGTCAGTTATGTTGATGATATAATTTTTAAAAAATATAATTATTTCAATTTTTTTTATTTAAAAATCATGTTTTTATCGTGATAGATCCAAATCGATGATGTAAAGACTTGAGTTTTGATATTAGAGATTCTATCATCTTTATTATTTTGCTATATTAATTGTTGTAGGGCTGAAACCAATATAAAGCCGTGGACAAGTATGTTGGAGGGTATAAAAGAAGGGAACAAGAGGACTAAGTGGAAGGATAGGGTACCCTATGCATTTTGGAAGGGAAATCCAAATGTGGCTCTTACTAGGAAAGACATGATGAAATGCAACGTCTCGAACCAGAATGACTGGAACGTTCACCTTTATATCATGGTATAATTAGTTTTTTTTTTCTTAATTCTATTTATTTATGGACCCTCTTTGATTTTCTTTTGTAGTTTATAATAACTGAAATTACTAGAACATACTCGGGTAAATATCTTTTTTAGTAATTAGAGAAATTTTTTGCCTTAAATAAGATATGTAATTTTCTAATGTTTAGTTGGAAAAAAAGAAAATAACTACGATTGAACATATCTTTTCAAAATTATAAATCTTAATCCTTCCAAATTGAATAGATTAGAAGAAAAATAAGACTATACTATCAGTTTACACTAAATCTATATTTAATCCTTCAACTTAGCATTAAAAAAAGTATAATATTCAAATTAATATTATTTGTATTTTCTTTCATCTCATTCTTTTGCTCCACTGACTTTTTTTTTATAAAAAAAGCAAGCATATATATTTTTTTCAATTTTTTGTCTTTTATAATAAAGAAAAATTACAAAAACACCCATATAGTTTCATGTAAATTATAATATGTTGCACATTGCTATGTTAAAAAATACACTATCATGATTAATTCATATTGATCAAAAGATCTTATAAAGATCGTGAGAAGGGAAAGTATTTTAATTGTTAATTCAATTCTTGACAAGTGATCAATATGTGACATTTTAAACAATTAGGACAAACCATAATTGAGGCTTAAAAATGCATTAATATATTTTTAATATAGAAAAATAAAATTATAATTTACACTAAATTATAAAATTATTTTTATAATTTCCCTTTATACTAAAAACACAAAGGGAAAACTCAATTTTCTTATTTTTTATTCTCTTAATTTTCATTCATTTCACTTTTCTCTCTTATTAAACATGACCTAAAAAAGCATATATATATATATATATATATATATATATATATATATATATATATTTATAAAATAGATTTTTGGCATAGACATAACAGTATGATATTATATTCAGGATTGGCACAAAGAAAGTAAACAAGGGTTCAAGGATTCTAATTTAGAAGATCAATGCACCTATAGGTATGTATAAATTAGACCCTTAATTTAATTTTCTCAATTAATGTTTTATTTTATTTTTATTTTATTAATCTTTCTTGTTACTAATAAAGGTTATTATCATCAAACACCTTTTACATTTGACCTTATATTTCAATGTTCCCGTTTTCATTTTAAAACGATCAATTAACCGTTTGCATTTTAAGCATGTGTCCAATAAATTTTTATAATGATAATTATGATGAAATTAATACTGATACTGGCACGTACAAAAATCTTGACGAAAAGTTTTGCCTAGTCAAGATTTTTGTAGACGCCGATATCAATTTTGTCGGAATTACCACTAGAATGGTTTATTGGACATGTGTTTAAAATGTAAATGATAAATTAATCGTCGTTAAAATGTAAGTTAAAATGTAAAGAGGGCTTTGAAACACAAAACAAAACGTAAAAGTGTTTAAAGATAATAACTCTACTAATAAATTCTTGACATTTGTTCTTTGTTAATCCGCATCAAGGTACAAAATTTATATAGAAGGAGCTGCGTGGTCTGTGAGTGAGAAGTACATATTAGCATGTGATAGCATGACACTGCTAGTAAAGCCTGATTTTTATGACTTTTTCACAAGAAGTATGGTACCGATGCAGCACTACTGGCCCATTAGAGCCACAAACAAATGCAGAGATCTTAAATTTGCTGTGGAATGGGGCAATAATCACACTGATAAGGTATTTTGTATTTTTCTTTTTATCCAGAAGCAATTAATTGATCAATATTTATTAAAAAAATTAGTTTCCATTTCCTTTAGGGTATGTTTAGATCTGAAAAATGTGAAAAAATGAAAAATATAAAGAAAAGGAAAAATAACAAGAAAAATTTTCTTTTGAAACCTGATTTTTTTTTTCAGTTTACAGTTTAACCTGCTGTCTTATTACAGTTTTTGATAAAAGAAATGTTTTTAAGACTAAATTCAACTTCTTAAAAAATGTTTTTCAACCTCAGATTCTTTCAAGAAACAATTTTTTGTTAACTAGAGGTGTTTGACATAGTTTCTATATTTTAGAAACACAAACTATTTTAGAAATGAAGACAAATGGATTGAAATGTTAAATTATTTTATTTTTTTATTTAACTTTACATTTAATATCCAAACGAAACAAAGAAAAATTGTTTTCTATTATATTATTTTTTCCCTTTGGTTTTCGAATTTCCTTCCTTTAAAATTTTCAGGATATGAACATACCTAAATAGAGAAAACAATGAGAAAACATGTTTACTAACATACTTCCTGATACTGTTTGTTGAGAACAGGCACAAGCAATTGGGGAAGCCGGAACAAAATACATTCAAAAGTACCTAAAAATGAAATATGTATATGATTATATGTTTCATTTGTTGAGCGAATACGCTAAACTCTTGAAGTTCAAGCCGACGATACCTTCAAGAGCAAAGGAGTATTGTCCAGAAAAATTGGAATGCTCCTGGGATGGTTTATGGAAGAAGTTCATGATGGAATCTATGGTGAAGTCTCCTAGTGAAAAACTTCCATGCACTATGCCTCCTCCACTTGATGCTCAGGCCCTTGAAGCATTTCTTAAGAGAAAAGAGGAAATGGCAAAGCAAGTTGAAAAGTGGGAGAATGAATATTGGGAGAATCAAAGTCAGAAGCAATAAAGCTAGGCTTCTCTTGATTGTTTACTATCTTTTGCAGTAAGTGGTTTAGCAAAATTTGGAGTTCCGATTGTAATCTAGATTAAAAATATAAATTTGTAATGATTTTCTTAAAAGAAGACACTAAATAAGAAAAATCCCATATTATAATTTTTCCAGTATGGATATTCGAAACTAGACTCATAAGAGTGCTTGCAGAGTTTGTAATGATTTTCTTAAAAGATGCAGTCATATATCACACAACAATTCTTTGAGAAATTTTGTCTAGATCGGGTGACTTAGGCACGGTCTCTTGACAAGAGTTTTGTTATCTAACGTCATCGAACGATTCTTGATGCACTCAACCCATTGGATCTGGTCAAGAAAAAGTTTCTTCAATTCTCCATCATTATTGCATATTTTGACAGAAAGCATTGGTTTCATTATATTTTTCTTAGCATTCGAATGACATGATCAATTCACAATCATATCAATGAGATTCACAAAAAAAAATTATATTTTAAAATGTGTTGAAGAGCCCACATGATTTTTGTTTAAAAGATAAAAGTATGTAAACCCAAGTTTAAAATTTCTTTATTAGAACTAATTTTTATAATAGAGAAATTTTTTTTGAATGAAACATAATTGCAATAACAGCGATATCTGGTATTTATGTACTCAAGTCAAAAATACAATGCCAAACTTGGTTTTTTGCCCTAATATGCAATATTTTAGGTCTTTTATATAAGAAATCCGAGTTCAATCCCCGCATCAATATAAAAAAAAAATACAAAGCCATCATATTATCGTGTGATGAGAAGAAAAAATTTTGAATAAAAGGAAAATGCCACACCTAATGAGATTTTTTATGTTGAGTGAAATGAGATCATGTCTTCTGTCATGAAGATTGAATGCATAAGATCCTATATAAGCAGCAATATAACTAAGGAATGTAAACTGTTACATTCAAAACAATAATTATGTTTAGATTTAAATCCAGACAATTTAGTCACAAAGCATGATCAACAAATTAAAACAGGAGAAAAAAGCCCACAAATGAAGGAAATTTAAACTAAGCCCAGACTGAAGATTGAAGCAAGGAAACAGTAAATTTATAGGAGATTTATAAAGCTCGTCCTTTCACGATATCCAAGGTCATCTCACTAGGATCTGTTGCTTGTAATTCAACTTGAATCCCATCCAATTCTCTTTTGATTCTATCCTTTCAGACGAGGCTCAGTCCCGTTAATCATGCTTTACCTTAACGGTTGTGTGACCCGCCCGCTCCGTTTGTCCTCTTACTACAGGATGAGGAGAGGATCCGTGTATTATTGACATATTGGTGGGAGGTGGCTCCACATGTCAATGGTCTATTGATGGAGGTGTTATAGGCCACATCACTAAGTATATAATAAGTACTACATGTCGATATATAACTGATTAATTATCATTAAAAAAAAATGAGGAGTCTGCAGTTAAACCGACACTCAAGTGTTCATCTATGATCTAATAAGAAAAAGTGTTGGTGAACAATATCAGACTATTTGTCAAATTACAGAAACACTTAAATAACTCTAAAAATTAGATCAACGGTTTTGATATTATGTTACGGTAAGAACAATTGAAAAGAAATTTTATATTATTATATGTATTGAAAGACTAAGTACACGGTCTAATAGTATAAAACCTAATAAAATTAATAATCCAAACACAATACAAAACCAATATAAATTCACAGTGTTAGCAATGGAATTTGACCAAATCTAGAGTCTTAGTTAAATTCCAAGTCGAGCAGTGGAAATTGCCAAATTGGAGGAGAAATGATCTCAGGCATGTGCAGCAGTTGTCTTTTTATGTACAAGACAAACAAGAGGGATTGATAACCCACAAAACTAAACTGATATAAGTCTTTAAACAAAAAGATTAAAAAGAAATAATGGGCAATTTAATTAAAGTTTCCAAAAATGATTTTTGAAATTGCTTTTTTAATAAAACAACAGCGAAGTTAAAAACTGTTTTAAGTTTCATAAAACTATTGCCAAAACAAAACTCATTTTCTCATTATTTGGCTTAATTTATGTTTCTCAAAAATAGAAATTGTTTCATAATCTCTAGCAAACAGTTAATGGAAATTAAGGGTACGCATTTCTTTAATTAGTTTTTCTCAAATCTTCACTTTAATTTTTTTTAATTCTCACAACGATGAAAAGATTAGCCTAACTTTTTTGATATTTTTTATTAATGAAGATCAAAATAGTAAAGTACTAGTACATTATATAATTTCCTTTTCTTTCTTATAATTTTTAAAATATGTACCACTTTATCTTTATAATTACTATGAAGAGAAGTTCAGTTCAGAAGACCAAGAGCAAATTAAACATTTTACTAGTTAATTAATTAATTAATTAATAAAAAAATTACAAATAATACAAAGCTAAATGTAAGGGTGTTTAACCTTAAAACTTATGTTGCGTTTGGATAATTATATGAATTTGAGACTTGAAAAAGATTAGAGATATATATCATAAGTAGATAATAGGTATTTCTAGTGACAAGGATGCAAACGAAAGGAAATTTGCATAGAAGCAAGATCAATTTAGAAAATGAGAAAACGTGAAGGACAAGTAAGATACGTCAATCTCTGGGGACACCAAATAGGAAAAATACAGAAACAGAAACTCCAAGAATGCTTTTAATTTTTTTATAAAAAAAAAAAGAAAAATAAAGGTATTTAGTCATTGCATACATGGTTTTGGAAGTTGGGGAGTATGAGGTTGAGGAAGCAAAACAAAAGATAAAGTGATAAAAGGGTTGTCAACCACACCCTCGATTGTGGGAACCAACACCACACACCATTTTTCATCTTTGTTTTCATGTAGTTTCTCTTATTATATCTCAAAAGACCTTGCAAGGCCAAAGGAACCGAATACACGATAATTAACACTTTCTGATATTATATACCCTTTTCAGATATCCTCCATTTAATACATACCAATTCACATTTTTCTCTTCTTTTCTTATTTGGAGAGAAAGGAGGAACTCATAAATTAAACCAAACGCTTTTTTTTCTTCTTTTTGATATCTATGGGAGACAATTCCATTGATCGTGTTCTTTTTGACAACTCATAAATTAGACTGGAAAAGAATGGGAGCAAGTCAATTAATCCCCAAAATGGGAAAAAGATAAATTGGAAATTCTTCAATTAAGTAATGGTGTCAAATGGATCAAGTTGGAACCTGTACACAAGATAGTGATTTGTTCATAATCTTACGTTAGAAACATATATGGTAGGTATTGTTTGGCCTAATGGTAGTTTAAGACTGTAAAATGGGTTTTTTAAATTGTTTTTCGTTAAATAGTTTTTTAGTTAAAAACTATCAAATATTTGATAAAATAACTATAAAGTTTATGTATTCCAAACAAATTTAATTGTCGGTTTTTGATTTTTTTTTAAAATTGTTTTTACATGGGTTTTGGGTCCATCTTCTATATTTTGGAAATATAAATTGGTTTTTTTTTTTAATAAAATGAGTAAGCAGGTAGATTAGCCCACATACCCAATAAAGAGCATTGGGCCCAGCACACATAGTAAATCTGGAGTAGTCTCCACTGCATTTACGTTGAGACTAAAGTTAAAAATCACTTTGCAATCATTTGCGATGAAAACCTAAATTTAACAACAACCGTTTCCTAAATCTTTTTAACATGTTAGGTGAATAAAAAAATATATATAAATGTTACATGAAATTCATAAATTAATGCAAATTCCAACTAATTTCTTTATATTGATAGGTAGCATATATGCCATTCGAATTTGATGCATTATTCATAAAAAAAAATTAATTGGTTTTTTTTTGTTTATTTTCCAGTCTGTTATAATAGGTAATCCTCTTGAATAGTATCAATTAATAACAAAAAAACATTTTTTTGTAATTAACAGAGTTGCGTATTCCCACTCGCTAGTGATTTCATTAATAAAAAAATGATAAATTGCATAAATTACCAGCGGGAACTTCCCAACAATTACTATGGAGCTGTCAGATGTAAAAAATATCCAAAAAATCGGATATATGTATAAGAATACTCATTTTGTTTTCCTTGCAAAGTTACAAATATGCCCTTAGTGCAAACAGGGTTAATTGCTATGAATAGAAGGTCAGAAGAGCCAGAGCAAATTAAAAGTTTTAGTTAATTAATTGAAGTTCATGAAGGCCGCTTGATATTGAACTACAACCCTACAGATGATAAGCTTTGAAAAGCTAATGAAAATTAGAAAGCATGAGATATCTTAATGGTGCAGCAGCTGGCGGGTCAACAATAATGTTGCCCAGCCGTTTCATCGTCAGACCGCCATGGCTGCAGCAGCAGCAGCGCCCTACAAAGAAGAGAATTACTGCAACTACTGCTACTTTGATCATAATCTCCTTGCTACTGTTTTCCTTTGTTGCTATCTTAGCTTTTGTGGCTTGGTTCGATTCTGTAAGTATAATTAATTATTCCTTAAAACTCTTATAATTATGATGATCATCATGTTTAATGTTAAGCAATCATATACTATTATGCATGCATTAATTTAATTAATTTCTCTTCAGCCAAATTAATAAAAATATTTCTCAAAAAATAAAGTTTTGGCCTTTAGATTTATTTTTCAAGGGTTACCCTTTCTTAATTTTCTTGATGTTCAAAACACCAAAAAATTGTTCTTAAGATTAAGTTTAGTTCTTGTTTAAGTGTTTTTTTCTAAAACAGTTTAATCTAAACAGTTTTTGATTCAGTTCCTTTTACATCTATTTTTTTTATAATTAGTTTTTTTTTTTTAAATTGTGTTGTTTTTTCTCTTAAATTTTTCAAACATCTAAACAAAACAAAGGAAATCGTTCCCCCTTTTTTAATTTTATTTTCTTTTCCATTTTTGTTATGATTTTCTTTTCCTTAAAATTTTTCAAGAATCAAACACAAACATCAATGAAATAGTATATATGTTAAATCATGCCGAAAAATTAATTGTTTAAAAAATTTAAATTTGATAAAAGATCGAATCTAAACTTCTAATACTGAGTATTATAATTTTCGCTCTAGCAAAGTAAATAATTAAAATCATTGTAATTCTTTGTTGCCTTTAATCAAATATCTAAATATAGGGAAGAAATAAATTTATATCCGAGTTTTGATTGTTGTTTTTATTTGACCCTAAGATTTCAATAAATATTAATTTGCCTATGAATATTATGTTTCAGTCCAATTGTATCTTTCGTTCAAATTTATGAATTATCTGTCATTCATTTTCATTATTCAACACAAATTTTAATAAATAGATTTAGACAAAATGTATAATTAGACCGAAACAAAACGTTCAAAGTTAAATTAACATTTATTGAGGATCAAATAAATACAACAAGAAAACTCAATGATAAATTTATTTGTTTCGTTTAGTATTCTAAGCAGAATAATATGAGCGGATGCACCAATATTTTTTGTTTTTGTTTCTGGATTCACCTAAATATTCTATGCACATAAGTCAAATGGTACGACAAAAGCCGAATTTTTGGTGATCCATGCGTCATTTTTTGAGCCATAATTTTATATTTTTCTTTGGTAAATAATTCTATGGGTTGATTAACAATTTAATCACCCTTAAAAAAAATTAATGACTAATTCAATTTTTTTTACAGTCTATATTTTTAGGTGTTAGACGAATAAAATCACCAAATAGACCAGACTTTCCACTCAAATGCGCCGCAGGGAGCCAAACACAGACCTGTCCAACAGACTACCCTACCAGATACACCCCTACAAATCCTAACCGTCTATTAAACGTCACATGCCCATCATTCTTCCGATGGATCCACGAAGATCTCCGGCCGTGGAAAGAGACGGGAATCACGAGGGACATGATCGAACGGGCACGTAAGACCGCACATTTTAGGCTAGTGGTCGTAAACGGCAAGGCCTACGTGGAGAAATATAGGCATTCAATACAGACCAGAGATATCTTCACTTTGTGGGGTATATTGCAGCTTCTAAGATGGTATCCTGGGAGGTTGCCTGACATGGAGCTGATGTTTGACTGTGATGATCGGCCTGTCGTTCGATCTAAGGACTTTCAAGGTCCAAATGCAGCCCCACCTCCTTTGTTTCGCTACTGTGCGGATGAGTCTAGCTTGGATATTGTGTTCCCGGATTGGTCTTTTTGGGGCTGGTAAATTACTGTAACTTTCTTTTTTTACCATGGTTCTTTTTTTTTTTGGATAAATTTTTACCATGATCTTAGTAATTACTTTTGGTAGGGCTGAGACCAACATAAAGCCATGGGCAAGTGTGTTGAACGACATAAAAGAAGGCAACAAGAGAACCAAATGGAAAGACAGGGTGCCCCATGCTTACTGGAAAGGGAACCCACATGTGGCCCCAACAAGGAAAGACCTCTTGAGGTGCAATGTCTCTGACAAAAATGACTGGAATACTCGCCTATATATTCAGGTAAATCCTATAACTATTTGTTTGTCTAGTTATCTAATTTAGTAGAATTAAAATATAATTTCAGGTAACATTTAACTAAATGATAAGTTTTTTTTTTTTTTTTAGGATTGGATACAAGAATCTAAACAAGGGTTCAAGCAATCAAATCTTGAAGACCAATGCACCCATAGGTAATTACTAAAGAGAACTGTTAGTATCAATCACGGCCTGACTCTTAGCACTGAATCATGTGACACATGAATGTGGGTGGCGATTGGCATGTGTGAACACTACGCAACTGCACATATATTGCACAACTCACTGCCAGTCGACAGTAAATCCTCCGTTAATAAATCAATTATTTTCATGATGTATTATCTCTTTTTTTTCTATGAAAATAGTTAGCGTAAGTCGTAACTTAATCACACATTTTGAAAACTGTTTAGCGTGATACACCAATCATATCAGTAGCGACTGAAGTTAATATATCTTTTATTGTCTTATCAAAATATGTTATTGATATTTCTTCAACAGGTACAAAATATATATAGAAGGATGGGCGTGGTCTGTAAGTGAGAAATATATACTAGCATGTGACTCAATGGCCTTGTATGTAAACCCTCGTTACTATGACTTCTACATAAGAGACATGATGCCATTGCAACACTACTGGCCCATTAGGGACAATAGCAAGTGTACTTCTCTCAAGTTTGCTGTGGAATGGGGCAACAATCACACAGAAAAGGTCCTTTCTCTCTCCCATGCTAAACTTCTAAAAAAAAATTATAAGCGATATAACAAACATGATTATTTGGGATGGATTACTTAAATCCTTATTTTCCATTTTCCTTGGCCTCCGTTTGGTTTGCCCAAAAAATAAAATAAAATAAATATTATAAAAATGAAGCTTAAATGGAATTAAAAGGATGAAGTACAAGTGTTTTTATTTTTAGAGTACATTGACTTATGTCCGATCGAAAAATATAAGATTATCACGCTTAATACTAACATGCTACACCAACCAAATCCCAACGTACTCTACATCCCTTCAATCCATTTTTAGGTTCATTTTCAAGCATTAATCATATTTCATTCTTTGTACAAATCCAGCAGGAGTTTAGGGATAATTAAAAATTTAATTGAGCCAATCAAATTTTTATTTTTTTGGTTCAATAAATAAATTTGGTTTATCTAATGTAATCAGTTAGATTCAGTTTTTTCTCAAGTAATCAGTATTTTGATAGGTGATAGACCTTTTGATTATGATTAGTAGAAAAGAAAAAGAATGGTTGATTTTTCCATAATATGTTTGATAGAAACAGCTTAAAAATGAAATGAAAGAAAAAAAAAACAAATAAATTGCTTATTTTACTTTCTACCCCTCAATCTTCTCAATTTAGAAGATTTATGATATATACACAAGGAAATAAAACCTTAATCTTCCTACTTTTATTTCCTCTCTTTTTTTCCATGAACAGAAAGTTCTTTCCATTTTTTCTTATTTTTTCTGACTTTTCTTTCCTTTCAGTTAATCATAGTTTTTTAAGTATAACTCCTACGCTATGACTAGGAAGGGGTAGAAAAATGAGAGAAATGAAGACTAAGAGAAAAGAAAAACGAGTGGAGAATACTTTCTTATATTTAGTAGAAAAAAAAGTTAGATGATTAATGTTTTTTTCTCATATATACAAATCATAATCCTCCCAAATAAGATGATTGGAGAGTGAAAGCTATGACTTTTTTTTTTTAATTTTTCATAATCTTTATCAAACACATGATTAAAAATATCAATCTTTTTATTTTCCCATTATTTCTCTCTTGTTTCTTCTTACTTTTCTTTCTTTTGATTTTTTTTCTCTACCAATCAGTGTCCTAAACTCCTAGCAACTTAACATTTACAAACTACACACATATTTTCTTTCTTTTAACAGGCAGAAGCTATTGGAGAAGCTGCAGGAAATTACATACAAGAGAATTTAAAGATGGATCGTGTGTATGATTATATGTTTCATTTATTACGGGAGTATGCAAAGCTCTTGAGATTTAAACCAACAAAGCCCCCAAAAGCAGTGGAGATATGTTCAGAGACAATGACATGCTCTGCAAATGGTATATGGAAGAAGTTTATGGTAGAGTCCAAGGTGATGTCTCCTAGTAATACAATTCCATGCACCATGCCCCCACCTTACGATCCTCTATCTCTGATAGATGTTCTTGAAAGGAAAGCTAATTCAACAAGGCAAGTGGAGATGTGGGAAAATGAATATTGGGAGAATTTGAATAAGAAGCATTAGGAAAATTTAAAATCCATTTTTTTTGTGTTCGCTAACGCATATCTTAATGGTTTCAAGCAATTACCTAGTACCCATCTTCTTCTTCGATTCATTGACAATGCGGTTTTTTTATACATTAGTGAAGAGAGGATTAATTTAGAGTCTTTTAAATGACGGATCGAAAATGACTGCTAAGTTAAAAGACTGCAATCATAATGCGATTTAGTTGACAAATAATAGGCCCAAATTAAATAAGGACAACAATAGTGTTCTTTTTTGGGAGAATAGTCTTCCTTTTGATTTTGTGTAAAGGCTATACATTTCGTTATGCTTCATTAAGTATGATTATTGTTTTGCTATATTAATTGTGGAAGGGCTGAAACCAATATAAGGCCATGGAGAAGTATGTACCTTTGAGGGTATAAAAGAAGCCAACAAGAGAATTAAGTGGAATGATAGGGTAACCTGTGCATTTTGGAAAGGAAACCAAGTGTGGCTCAAGAAAAAATTATTGTCTCGTATAGTGCTATGAGAGATACATGGCACAAGAGTCCATCTCACTCTTGAATGAAAATAAAATATTTTTTTCTCTTTTCTCATACCATTTAACGGTGAGATAGACTTTTGTACCATGTATCTCCCATGACACTGTAAAAAAAAACTTCTCTTAAGACCTAATGAAATGCACATGCCAGAAGATTGGACTGTTCACCTTTATACCCAGGTATAATTATTCTTTCTTGTTACTTCTTGAAATTTATTCCCTTTTAATCCTCGTCAAGGTACAAAATTTATATAGAAGGAGCTGCATGGTCTGTGAGTGAGAAGTACATATTAGCATGTGATAGCATGACATTGCTAGTAAAGCCTGATTATTGTTATTTCTTCATAAGAAGTATAGTACCGATGCAGCATTACTGGTCCATTAGGGCAATAATCACACTAATAAGGTTTTTTTTTTTCTGTTTTTCCAGAAGCAGTTAATCCATCAATGTTTCAAATAAAAAATAGTTTTGAAGTTCAAGCTGATTGATTTAGGGAAAAATTCCTCAACCTGTAACATAATAACAAATATATTTATCAAGGGCAAAAAAGATAATTTCATAAACAAAACAGAACGACCAATTGAATGGTTACACGTGACAAAAAGCAGAATGGTAATTTCACACCAAAATCTTAATCCTACTAAAACACTCAAGCTTATGAAAACTGTAGTCTTATCAAAATATTTCAATCTATGAGAATTCTGATTCTATCATGATACTCAGTATCAATAATTTTCCTAATCAAAATCTACTTCTAAACATGACTTTCATTGTCAGAAGTACATGCTCAATTTTTCACTCAGAAATCTTTTAGCTCTCTTGTTCTCTACTTCATTATGCCTTCAGTTCACTTCAACAACGAAATGAGGTCTGTCTGAAAAAATTGGCATGCTCCAAGGATGGTTTATGGAAGAAGTTCATGATGGAATCTATGGCGAAGTCTCCTAGTGAAAAACTTCCGTGCACTCTGCCTCCTCCACATGATGCTTAAGCCCTTGAAGGATTTTTTTAAGAGAAAAGAGGGAATGCCAAAGCAAGTTGAGAAGGAGAATGAATATTGGGAGAATCAAAGTAGCAATAAAAAGGCTTCTTTTCTTGATTGTTTACTTTCTTTTGTTGTAGTTTGGCAAAATTTGGAGTTCAGAATAGTGTAATCTAGATTAAAAACATATTTTTTTAAGGTAAAACAAGTTCAAAATTAAAGGTAGAATATTTGGACCCATAACTAAATATGGAAAATCTCATGTTATAAATTTTTTAAACAAATTCTCAAAAAAAAATATTTGGACCCATAACTAGAAACTCATAAGAAGGATATGCAAAGTATGTGATGATGTTCTCAAAACAAACAGTAATATATCCACATAACGTCTCTTATCTTTGTCGTCATTGCATATTTTTATAGGACAAATTCTCAGTTATATCAGCGCGGTCGGATGAAACCCTAAACTCTTAAATGCGTTAAAGAATCCATAGTATGATTTTATCTTAAAAGTAAAAATATTTATTTGTGATGGATATGCTCATGACAAAAAGGAACTTTCTTAAAATTAATTCTTATAGCAGATAAAAGGAAAAAAGAAAAAAATGAATCATAGATAATTGCAAGGGCAATGTCAGAAATACAAAACCCTCATATTATTATATATCGTGTGATGGGAAGGATTAAATAAAAGAAAAAAAAAAGGCACATCTAATAAGATTGTCTCCTTTCTTTTCGTTCTTTTCTCCTTTTTTTATTTTTAATGAAATATTGAGATTATATTTTATCATGAAGATTCAATAATTAACCCGTTAATCAAACATGATATTTTCAGTCAAATAAATAAATATTTAATTAAAGTATTTTTGTGCACATAAATTAAGACTTCTTCTTCCTCATTGGTTCTCTATGATATATCCTTAATTATTTTTTCCTCATTCTTTCCCACAAACCAAACAGAAAAGAAAGAATAAAAAAATAAATCTGATTGACTGATTCCATTAGAAGTATTAATGGGCCATCTATAATTCCAAATTTCAAGCTTGTGCTTCATCCTGTCAGTCCATTCAGGCGATGAGTTAGACCAAGGACCATTCCACTCAACTTCATTAGCCAAAGGATTTTGAATTTGAGCAAGTCTGTGGCCGTTCACTTCGTTTAACTCCCAGAGCTAAGAAACCAAACGGTAGGTGGTGATTCACCATAAAACCATTAGCAGCGACCAAAAACCGGCTCAAATCAAGAGATCTTAATTAATTAGTGAAATAAAGAGTAACTACTCGACTAAAAATTTCGCAAACTAGTACATTCAAATTTGAGAGAGGAATAAGTGAAAATTTTTCTCTCATTTCTTTGCTCGCCAAACACCTTTGTTACTCATTGTTCTCCATTAAAATTAAAGGAAAAATTACTCAAGTTCTTGCTCAAAATCAAGACTTCTCATCCTCTTCTCTTGTTTCTTGTTGCCGTGGATACCTCCCTGTACCACCATGAATGATGTATGGGAGAGAGAGAGAGAGGGGGAGAAGAGAGAGAAGAGAGAGGAAGGAAGGAGAGATGAGTCAATTTTAATTTAAGAGAGGGTAACTTGAACAATTCCTATTTTCCGTTAAGATTTAATCGTTTCTATAAGATCAAATTTGATCTGAGTATGAAATGATAATTTTTAATATCATATGTATGTTTCTATAATTATTCTTAAACTTAAGTATGAAAATGTATTTATCTCAAGTTATTATCATTCCATTCTTGTGTCAAACCAAACGGGTAACATTCATTAATTTTAATATTAGTAAAGGGATTGTTTCACGGCGTACATGAAATTATCGTGGGCCCTTGATATAGAGTAAGACCATGGCCTAAATTAAGGAAACTTTTACAGAGGATAATGGTTTTACTTCCATTTGCCCTTCTTTTTTTTCAATTTAGACTCCATGCATTCATTTTCTTTGTTTTTTTTTTCCTTTTGGGAGAATAAAAATAGCCAAAAATTTCTCTAAACCATCTTGAATTCTATATTGAACCCATCAAAAGATTTTGTTGCAATCAACAATTTTCATAAATTTAAGTAAGCGATAACTTGAATAATTCTTTATTTTTTGTTAGAATTTAACAGTTTTTGTGAGTTTAAATTTAATTAAAGTGTGAAACAATAATTTTAATACCATAAGTATGTTTTTGTAATCACCCTATAAACTCGCTTATGAAAATATATTTATCACATTTTACTATCATTCCATTGTTGTGTCTAACCAAACTAATAGCATGCATTAATTTTAAATTAGTAAGGCGATTGCTCTACTGCGTCCATGAAAGTTTCGTATCCATGATAATAAATGAGATAAAATAAGGCAATGGCCTAAATTAAGGAAAGTTTTATTGAGGATGATTGTCTTACTTCCATTTACAATTTTGTTTTCCATTTTTAGACTCCAAGCATTCAATTTCTTTGTTTTTTCTTTTCAGAGACTAAAAACTGCCAAAAAAATTTCTAAACCACCTTGAATTCTATATTGAAACCATCAAAAGACTTTGTTGCAATCAATTAATACTTTCTGATATTATATACCCTTTTCAGATATCCTCCATTTAATACATACCAAATCACCTTTTTCTCTTCTTTTCTTATTTGGAGAGAAAGGAGGAACTCATAAATTAAACCAAACCCTTTTTTTTTTCTTTTTGATATCTATGGGAGACAATTCCATTGATCGTGTTCGATCTTACAGAGCTAAAATACATAGTCCTTTTTCAGATATTATTACTTGCCGATTACTGAAGAAGACATGGGCTTCAACGGCAGTTTTCATACTTTTCTTCATCATCCTTCTTATGGGTGCCTTCATTTGTTGGATAGATGTTGTAAGTCTCCCTCTTTTTGTTCCCTGGATTTATTTTCTTCATGATATAAGAAATGACATAGTAGGAACACATCATTGATGATACAGTTATCTTTTATGGAGATGATATAGAAATTTCGAGCATGATAATCGCATTTTCTTTAGTAAAACGATGAATGTTGATTCACTAGCCTTTAATTAACTAATTTTTTTTACAGTATTTATATGTAATTTGATTATTTGTCAACTCGTTTTTTTAGGTTGGTCGGGTGTTTTAAATTTGTGTTGTGTTATTGTGTATGTATATTTCTTGAATAAATTATTTTGCAACTGTGTTCGAGGGATTAGCCCAAACCCTTTTAGCTGTTTGTATTTGTGTATTGGGAAAAAAAAATTCTCTATTACGGGAAAGAATTTTAGTTTTTTTTCTAAATTAGAGATGCCTGCTATTTTTATTGAAATCAAATGTGTGTTCCTAAATGTTTTGCGCCTACTATTTTAGCTTTCGATTATAGGGCATAAGCTGATTATTGGCAAAAAGATTAGAGAGAATTCAAAGGTGCATAAGAGTTCATAAATTAGAAAATTGGAAAATACCCTTTAAATTAGACTGGAAAAGAATAGGAGCAAGTCAATTAATCCCCAAAATGGGAAAAAGATAAATTAGAAATTCTTCAATTAAGTAATGTTGTCTAATGGATCAAGTTGGAACCTGCACACAAGATAGTGATTTGTTCATAATCTTACATTACAAACATATGTGGTAGGTATTGTTTGGCCTAATGGTAGTTTAAGACTGTAAAATGGGTTTTTAAATTGTTTTGAGTTAAAAACTATCTAATATTTGGTAAAATAACTATAAAGCTTATGTATTCCAAACAAATTCAATTTTTAAAATTTATTTTTCAGTTTTTGATTCTTTTTAAAAATTGTTTTTATGTGGGCTTTGGGTCCATCTTCTATATTTTGGAAACATGAGCTGGTTTTTTTTTAATAAAATAAGTAAGCAGGTAGGTTAACCCACATAAGGAGCATTGGGCCTAACACACATAGTAAATCTAGAGTAGTCTTCATTGTACCTACATCGAGACTAAAGCTAAAGATAACTTTACACTCTTGTGCGATGAAAATCTATATTTAACACCAATCGTTTCTTAAATCTTTTTAACATGTCCAATGAATAAAAAATATATAAATGTTACATAAAATTCATAAATTAATGCAAATTCCAACTAATTTCTTTATATTGATAGGTAGTATATATGCCATTTGAATTTGATGCATTATTCATAAAAAAAATTAAAAAAAATGATGCATAGTTAAGTAAAAAAAAAAATTAATTAGTTTTTTTTGTTTATTTTCCAGTCTGTTGTAATAGGGAGTCCTCTTCAAGACACAATTTTTGGCACCAAAAATGAGATCCCCCTCAATTGCTACGAAGGAAATTTGACAAAAAAATGCCTTTCCACTTATCAAGCAAGATACAAACCTAAGGAATTATTAGCTACGACGTGTCCAGAGTACTTCCGGTGGATCCACCAGGATCTACGGCCATGGAAAGCCACAGGGATCACAAGAGAGATGGTGGAGAATGGAAAAGATCACGCCCATTTTAGGCTAGTGATTATCAAAGGCAAGGCTTACGTGGAGAAATATGGCAAGCCGTATCAAACAAGGGATGTTTTTACACTATGGGGGATTTTGCAGCTTCTAAGGTTGTACCCTGGTAAGGTACCAGACTTGGAGTTGATGTTTTCATGTGGCGACAAGTCGGTGATCCTTAAACGTAACTACAAAGAAAAGAATGCCACGTTGGCATTGCCGCCGGTGTTCCATTACTGTGGACATGAGGATGCACTGGACATTGCCTTTCCTGATTGGACCTTCTGGGGTTGGTAATGTGATTGCCATGCAGCAGTAGTAATAGTATGTTTATGCAATAGAGCTAACGATAAATAGGGTATGAAAAACTTTTACAGGCGATTGATGATTCAGATGAGATCTTGTTGGTGTATTTGCGATAATCATACCTGATATGCAAAATGATATGATCTTATTTAAATCATCAATCACGTTGATGATATAATTTTAAAAAAATATTATTATTTCAATTTTTTTTTATAAAAAATCGCGTTTTTATTGTGATAGATCCAAATTGATGATGTAAAGACTTGAGTTTTGATATTAGAGATTCGATCATCTTTATTATTTTGCTATATTAATTGTTGTAGGGCTGAAACCAATATAAAGCCGTGGACAAGTACGTTGGAGGGTATAAAAGAAGGGAACAAGAGGACTAAGTGGAAGGATAGGGTACCCTATGCATTTTGGAAGGGAAATCCAGGTGTGGCCCCTACTAGGAAAGACCTGATGAAATGCAATGTCTCGAACCAGAATGACTGGAACGTTCGCCTTTATACCCAGGTATAATTAGTTTTTTTTTCTTAATTCTATTTATTTATGGACCCTCTTTGATTTTCTTTTGTAGTTTATAATAACTGAAATTGCTAGAACATACTCCGGTGAATATCCTTTTTAGTAATTAGAGAAAATTTTGCCTTAAATAAGATACGTAATTTTCTACTGTTTAATTGGAAAAAATTGATAACTACGATTGAAGATATCTTTTCAATATGTGACATTTTAATCAATTAGGATGAACCATCATTAAGGTTTAAAAATGAATTAATATACTTTTAATATAAAAAAATACAATTATAATTTACACTAAATTATAAAGCTATTTTTATAATTTCCCTTTATACTAAAAACACAAAAGGAAAACTCAATTTTCTTTTTTTTCATTTTCTTAATTTTCTTTCATTTCGTTTTTCTCTCTTATTAAACATAACCTAAAAAGGGCATATATATTTATAAAATAGATTTTTGGCATAGACATAACACTATGATATTATATTCAGGATTGGCACAGGGAAAGTAAACAAGGGTACAAGGATTCTAATTTAGAAGATCAATGCACCTATAGGTATGTATAAATTAGACCCTTAATTTAATTTTCTCAGTTAATGTTTTATTTAATTTTTATCTTATTAATCTTTCTTGTTAAAGGTTATTATCGTCAAACACTTTTTACATTTTGCTTTATATTTCAATGTTCTCTTACATTTTAAAACGATCAATTTACCCCTTTGTATTTTAAACATGTGTCCAATAAACCCTTCTAGTGATAATTATGCTAAAATTAATACTGATACTGGCACGCACAAAAATCTTGATAAAAAGTTTTGCCTAATCTTGATTTTTGTAGGCACCGATATCAATTTCGCCGGAATTACTATTAGAATGGTTTATTACGTATATCTAAAATGTAAAGGAGAAATTGATCGTTTTTAAAATGTAAAGAGGACATTGAAACATATGATAAAATGCAAGAGTGTTTAATGATTAATGATAATAACTCTTCTAATAAATTCTTGACATTTGTTCTCTGTTAATCCACATCAAGGTACAAAATTTATATAGAAGGAGCTGCATGGTCTGTGAGTGAGAAGTACATATTAGCTTGTGATAGCATGACACTGCTAGTAAAGCCTGATTTTTATGATTTTTTCATAAGAAGTATGGTACCAATGCAGCACTACTGGCCCATTAGAGCCACAAACAAATGCAGAGATCTTAAATTTGCTGTGGAATGGGGCAATAATCACACTGATAAGGTATTTTATATTTTTCCTTTTATCCAGAAGCAATTAATTGATCAATGTTTATTAAAAAAATTAGTTTCCATTTCCTTTAGGGCATGTTTAGATCTGAAAAATGCGAAAAAATGAAAAATAACAAGAAAAGTTTTCTTTTGAAACCCGATTTTTTTTCAGTTTACAGTTTAACCTAGCCGTATTATTATAGTTCTTTAAGACTAAATTCATCTTCTTAAAAAATGTTTTTTAGCCTCATATTCTTTCAAGAAACAATTTTTTGTTAACTAGAGGTGTTTGACTTAGTTTTTATATTTTAGAAACATAAGCTATTTTAGAAACGAAGCCAGATGGATTGAAATGTTAAATTATTTGATTTTTCATCTATCTTTACATTTAATATCCAAACGAAACAAAGAAAAATTATTTTCTATTCTATTATTTTTTCCCTTTGGTTTTCGAATTTCCTTTCCTTTAAAATTTTCAGGATATGAACATACCTAAGATAGAGAAAACAATGAGAAAACATGTTTACTAACATACTTCCTGATACTGTTTGTTGAGAACGGGCACAAGCAATTGGGGAAGCTGGAACAAAATACATTCAAAAGTACTTAAAAATGAAATATGTATATGATTATATGTTTCATTTGTTGAGCGAATACGCAAAACTCTTGAAGTTCAAGCCAACGATACCTTCAAGAGCGAAGGAGTATTGTCCAGAAAAATTGGCATGCTCCAGGGATGGTTTATGGAAGAAGTTCATGATTGAATCTATGGTGAAGTCTCCTAGTGAAAAACTTCCATGCACTATGCCTCCTCCACTTGATGCTCAAGCCCTTGAAGCATTTCTTAAGGGAAAAGAGGGAATGACAAAGCAAGTTGAAAAGTGGGAGAACGAATATTGGGAGAATCAAAGTCAGAAGTAATAAAGCTAGGCTTCTCTTGATTGTTTACTATCTTTTGCGGTAAGTAGTTTAGCAAAATTTGGAGTTCAGATTGTAATCTAGATATATTTGTAAGCCAAAAGAAGCTCAAATTTAAAGGTAGAATTAGGAGACGCTAAATATGAAAAATCCCATATTATAATTTTTAGAAACTAGGTCAGAAACTCATAATAAGAGTGCTTGCAGAGTTTGTAATGATTTTCTTTAAAGCAGTCATATATCACACAACAATTCTGTGAGAAATTTTGTCTAGATCAGGTGCATTAGGCACGGTTTCTTGACAAGATTTTTGTTATCTAACATCATCAGACGATGCTTGATGCACTCAACCCATTGGATCTGGTCAAGACGAAAGTTTCTTCAATTCTCCATCATTATTGCATATTTTGACGGAAAGCATTGGTTTATTCATTATATTTTTCTTAGCATTCGAATAACATGATCAATTCTCAATCATATCAATGAGATTCATACAACAAAAATATATTTTAAAACGTGTTGAAGAGCCCACATGATTTTTGTTTAAAAAATAAAAGTATGTAGGTCCAAGTTTAAATTTTTTTTATTAGAACTAATTCTTATAGGAGAGAAAAAAAAAATGAATGAAAGATCGATAATTGCAATCACAGCAATACCTAGTATTTATCTACTCCAAGTCAGAAAAACAAAGCCAACCTTGGTTTTTTGCCCTAATATGCTTCTTTTTAGGTCTTTCATATAAAAAAAAGCCCGAGTTCAATCCCTACATCAATGTAAAAAAAAATAAAAAATAAAAAGCCATCATATTGTCGTGTGATGAGAAGAGAAAATTTTGAATAAAAGGAAAAGGCCACACCTAATGAGATTTTTTATGTTGAGTGAAATGAGATCATGTCTTCCGTCATGAAGATTGAATGCATAAGGTCCTATATATGCAGCAATATAACTAAGAATGTAAACTGTTACATTCAAAACAATAATGTTTAGATTTAAATCCAGACAATTTAGTCACAAAGCATGATCAACAATTCTTGATAAGTTATTAATGTGACATTTTAACCAATTAGGATTAACCATAATAGAGGTTTAAAAATGAATTAATATACTTTTAATATAAAAAAAGTACAATTATAATTTACACTAAATTATAAAGCTATTTTTATAATTTCTCTTTATACTTAAAACACAAAAGGAAAACTCAATTTTCTTATTTTCATTCTCTTAATTTTCTTTCATTTCTTTTTTCTCTCTTATTAAACAGAACCTAAAAAGGACATAACACTATGATATTATATTCAGGATTGGCACAGGGAAAGTAAACAAGGGTACAAGGATTCTAATTTAGAAGATCAATGCACCTATAGGTATGTATAAATTAGACCCTTAATTTAATTTTCTTAATTAATGTTTTATTTAATTTTTATCTTATTAATCTTTCTTGTTACTGATAAAAATTACTATCGTCAAACACCTTTTACATTTTGTCTTATATTTCAATGTTCCTCTTGCATTTTAAAACAATCAATTTACCTCTTATATTTTAGGCATGTATCTAATAAACCCTTCTAATGATAATTATGATGAAATTAATACTGATATTGGCATGCACAAAAATCTTAACAAAATTTTTTGCCTAGTTAAGATTTTCGTAGGCGTCGATATCAATTTCGCCGGAATTACCACTAGAATGGTTTATTGGACGTATGTCTAAAATATAAATGATAAATTGATCGTTTTTAAAATGTAAGGAAAACAATGAAACAAAAGATAAAGTGCAAGAGTGTTTAATGATTAATGATAATAACTCTGCTAATAAATTCTTGACATTTGTTCTCTGTTAATCCACATCAAGGTACAAAATTTATATAGAAGGAGCTGCATGGTCTGTGAGTGAGAAGTACATATTAGCATGTGATAGCATGACACTGCTAGTAAAGCCTGATTTTTATGATTTTTTCATAAGAAGTATGGTACCAATGCAGCACTACTGGCCCATTAGAGCCACAAACAAATGCAGAGATCTTAAATTTGCTGTGGAATAGGGCAATAATCACACTGATAAGGTATTTTGTATTTTTCTTTTTAAAAAAATAGTTTCCATTTCCTTTAGGGCATGTTTAGATCTGAAAAATGTGAAAAAATGAAAAATATAAAGCAAATGAAAAATAACAAGAAAATTTTTCTTTTGAAACCGATTTTTTTCAGTTTACAGTTTAACCTAGCCGTATTATTACAGTTCTTTAAGACTAAATTCAACTTCTTAAAAAATTATTTTTAGCCTCAAATTTTTTCAAGAAACAATTTTTTGTTAACTAGAGGTGTTTGACTTAGTTTTTATATTTTAGAAAAATAAGTTATTTTAGAAATGAAGCCAAATGGATTGAAATGTTAAATTATTTTTTTTTTCATCTATCTTTACATTTAATATCCAAACGAAACAAAGAAAAATTATTTTCTATTCTATTATTTTTTCCCTTTGGTTTTCGAATTTCCTTTCCTTTAAAATTTTCAGGATATGAACATACCTAAGATAGAGAAAACAATGAGAAAACATGTTTACTAACATACTTCCTGATACTGTTTGTTGAGAACAGGCACAAGCAATTGGGGAAGCCGGAACAAAATACATTCAAAAGTACTTAAAAATGAAATATGTATATGATTATATGTTTCATTTGTTGAGCGAATACGCAAAACTATTGAAGTTCAAGCCAACGATACCTTCAAGAGCGAAGGAGTATTGTCCAGAAAAATTGGCATGCTCCAGGGATGGTTTATAGAAGAAGTTCATTATGGAATCTATGGTGAAGTCTCCTAGTGAAAAACTTCCGTGCACTATGCCTCCTCCACTTGATGCTCAAACCCTTGAAGCATTTCTTAAGAGAAAAGAGGGAATGGCAAAGCAAGTTGAAAACTGGGAGAATCAAAGTCAGAAGCAATAAAGCTAGGCTTCTCTTGATTGTTTACTATCTTTTGCAGTAAGAGGTTTAGCAAAATTTGGAGTTCAGATTGTAATCTAGATTAAAAATATATATTTGTAAGCCAAAAGAAGCTCAAATTTAAAGGTAGAAATAGGAGACACTAAATATGAAAAATCCCATATTATAATTTTTCCAGTATGGATATCCGAAACTAAGTCAGAAACTCATAAGAGTGCTTGCAGAGTTTGTAATGATTTTCTTAAAAGAAGCAGTCATATATCACACAACAATTCTTTGAGAAATTTTGTCTAGATCGGGTGACTTAGGCACGGTCTCTTGACAAGAGTTTTGTTATCTACCATCATCGAACGATGCTTGATGCACTCAACCCATTGGATCAGGTCAAGAAAAAGTTTCTTCAATTCTCCATCATTATTGCATATTTTGACGGAAAGCATTGGTTACATTATATTTTTCTTAGCATTCGAATGACATGATCAATTCACAATCATGTCAATGAGATTCACACAACAAAATTATATTTTAAAATGTGTTGAAGAGCCCACACGATTTTTGTTTAAAAGATAAAAGTATGTATACCCAAGTTGAAAAATTCTTTATTAAAACTAATTCTTATAGGAGAGAAAAAAAATTGAATGAAAGATCGATAATTACAATAACAATGATATCTAGTATTTATCTACTCCAAGTCCGAAATACAAAGCCAACCTTGGTTTTTTGCCCTAATATGCTTCTTTTTAGGTCTTTTATATAAAAAAAGCCGGAGTTCAATCCCCGCATCAATGTAAAAAAAATACAAAGCCATCATATTGTCGTGTGATGAGAACAGAAAATTTTGAATAGAAGGAAAAGGCCACACCTAATGAGATTTTTTATGTTGAGTGAAATGAGATCATGTCTTCTGTCATGAAGATTGAATGCATAAGGTCCTATATATGCAGCAATATAACTAAGGAATGTAAACTGTTACATTCAAAACAATAATGTTTAGATTTAAATCCAGACAATTTAGTCACAAAGCATGATCAACAAATTAAACAGAAGAAAAAAGCCCACAAATGAAGAAAATTTAAACTAAGGCCAGACTGAAGATTGAAGCAAGAAAACAGTAAATTTGTAGGGAGATTTATAAAGCTCGTCCTTTAACGATATCCAAGGTCATCTCACTAGGATCTGTTGCTTGTAATTCAACTTGAATCCCATCCAATTCTCTCTTGATTCTGTCCTTTGAGCTTGCATAAAGCATCTTACTCCTCACCTTTGATGTGTCAGGTGACCTACAAACACAGGGTAACCAAAAATAATGTGGATAACCAGTAAAGAAGAAAGATTTCAATCAACTGTGGATGTTTTTTTTTTCCTTTTTAAATAAAAACTTAACTGATTACCACCAAAATGAATGTGTTTTGAACATCACTTTATTAAGGACTTATCATTTATTCATTTGGACTGTAATTTCATTTTTTTTTCAGTTAAAATGGTTTTAGAAACAAATTTTGGTAAAATAGTTGTTGAGGTAGAATAGTTTTTGACTTAATTTTTAATACTCAAAAAATGGTTTTAGAAACATTCGAAAACTAAAAAATCCTGTTTCTGAGAAACTGATTTTAACCTAAAAAACTAGTTTAACAACATATAGCTAGGCCAAATTGTAGTAGCAACTGTTAAATTGGTTTATATGTAAAATTGTGTGTATTTTTTTTTCACAAATTAGTTTTTTAAAATCTTTTTTCAATTTCTAATTTTTCTTAGAAATTTTTACTAATTGTTTTTGGGTGGACTTTTTTTCACTACATTAATCTAGTCTGTTTTCATAACAAACTCTTTGTAAAAATAAATGTCCGATGCTAAGCCTTTTTATATTAATAAATACTTTAAAACGACTAAATTGCCGTGAAAAAAAAGCACCCTTATTTTTTGTGTTTAATTTAACTTCTGTTTCTTAAAGACCAAAACCCTATTAAACAGGTAAGATTCATTGAGTGTAACATTTTTTTTCGGTAAACTGAAACTGCAAAAAAAAACATAGAAAACAAGGGCGAAAGGAAGATTGTAGCTAAACAAGGTCATACATGCTTACCATGCAATGAAGAAAATCTTGCTTTTCTGGCAATTCTCCTCAGTAGTGAAATCAAAATCAAAGACAGCGTAACGACACTCATCTGCAGGCAAGGAGTTAGTGAAATCCTCATAGGTTTCTTCTGGAGTTCCAACTTTCTCTACTGTCACTTGTTGGATCTTCTCATCAATCTTGAACACAATGAACCTATAGTTCCTCTTTGTTTTTAAATCAGAAAACTTCAGCTTGCACTCATCATTCACCTGCATTCCAGACGAAGAATTTGCCTATACCACAAAATTTTAATTTATATGTCAAATTAAGATAAATGATTGAAATTGCTTTTCAATGTTCATAATGATTCAAGGAAATTTGGATTTAATTGATGATAAACAAACAAGGCATTGTGATGGTGAAAGAGATTAACCATTAAGTAGAGACTATAAAGTAGTTTATGTTAGTAAAAAACAAAAATTAGACTAAACATCAATTAAAAAACAGTTTTTGAAAAGAATCAAAAGGTGTTTGTTTTATTGAGGAATCATTGTTTTAGTTTTATTGAGGAATCATTGTTTTACCAAACACAAAGTAGTTTATAATTTCACTGTCGTTTTACCAAAAACATGTTTCAAAATTATTTTCACAACCATAAACTGAAACGACGGGTAGGTCAAATGGCATGTTCCTTATATATAGTCAAGATCAAATCTCATTCACACCAAGGCAAGAGATGGGAGATGATTATCTCTCATTGAGAAACTCAATTTTCCTTTTAAAAATATCAAAAATATTTTTCCTCCTAAAGAAAAAACTAAACAAACACATTAATGTTAATACTTTCAATTTGGCAGTGAGTTAAGCAATGGTTGCACATATATCGATTCGAGTTATTATCGTTTTAATTTAAGAAAAAAAATGGAAAATTAGTATTCACATACCAATTTGATCATGTTTTTGTCTCATTAATTCATTAGTACATGATGATATAAAAGAAAAAAGAAGAAGAGGGGAAATGCTTAATTAGCACATACCATGTAGTCTTCCAATGAGAGAAGAACCTTTTGCAATGATGAGAAGACTAAAAGCAAGAAAGAGAGAGTAGTGATGAGAGATCTGAAACAGAGAGGATAATTAGAAGTCTTGTGATTAATTAGGATGGGGCATGAGAAAAGTGAGTTTTCTTTGATGGGAATGAATTAAGCAAAAAAAAAATTGCAGAAAGGTAGGAGAGGAGAGATTTTGTGGGGGGAAATAAGGGTTGGTATTCTCTTTGGCTTCTTTAATTAGGCTTGATCACGTCCACAACAGAGTTTAATGTTGCCACGTTGTAGGCATGTTATTGTAGATATGTCTAGCTATAAAAAATTCTCGCATAAATTTGGATTATAATTTTTTTTTAATCAGAAATATTTTTCGTCGTCAGATAAAAAAAAAAACTATTGTTCTCTGTTAAAAAAATTTTGATCCAAAAGAAAATCCTATAAACGGAGTCCAAGCAATAATCTCTCCTTTTTAACTCAACCTACATCTTGGTTAAGAATGTGAGCAGGCTGTTAAAAATTTAGGATTAAAAGAAATATATATTCGCAGTCACTTTGACCATGTTTTCCCTATACTTCGCTAGTTAGTTGCTGAGAGCTAAGGAATTAACTTAGGCGAATTTAGCTTATAAATTGGGTTCAAATCACCTTGGGGTGAATTTCCTTATACTTCGCTAGTTAGTTCCTGAGAGAAAAGGATGAATAGGGTTATTCTTGAATCGGACTATGACTACAGTGAACTTGATAAAATCGGGTAACGCCGGATTTTACAGACTGAGAGCCATTGTGGAGGACTGTCGAAGCATAGTCTGTATTTTGAAATTTTGTAATGTAGTTCACATTTTAAGGGAGTGCAACAAGAGTGCTGACTTCATGGCCTGACACAAGGGACTTCAAATGAATGTAAACCCACCCTTAGACGTTGGTAAGATCCCAATGGATGATGCTTTAGGCATTTTGCTTCTTAGAGGCTAGGTCATTTGTTTGTACCCTCTCACATAAAATAATAATAAAATAAAAAAATTCACCCATTTGTTATGATTTGGGTTAATTACCATTGCTTAATTTGATTGATTTTAATGAGATTAGAAGTTTAGTTCTTATTACGGTAACAAAATGACACTTCATTAACATGTGTCGTGTTAAGATTCATAAAAAAAAAAGATAAATAAAAAACATATATACGATAATGAAACCAAATTCGTCGACTAAGTTTTTGGGTTTAAAAGATGCCCAACACCATATATATATATATATATATATATATATATATATATATATATATAAGTTTTTATTTGGTGGATTTTTCAAATCCAAATTTCCTTTCAATTTAAGTTATCATGCATCACAAGTGATATCAGAGCTGATCGTTTGGTTAAGTGTGGATTATATGGTGAACTCTGAGTTGCTCGCGATAGTATAATCATACAATATAAAGAGTTCGGGAGTTCGAGGGATTCGTGTGACGTGAGCAAATTAAGTTACATGTATGGCGTGCGAGTGATGCTTGCATGATGAAATCTGTTTAACTCGTAAGGTGGAGTTTATAGAACTTGATTGTTGAAAATTAACGTATAGTTTTCTAACTCCAATAAGAGATTGGGTTATAGTATGAGTTTGGAGTTGTATAAACACGGTGGTGAGAAAGAGTTTACTAATCAATGTATAAAAGAGAGATTTTATAAGGTTCATATGTAAATGTTTTACCACATGAAAGAGAAAGTGAATAAACATGTCTACATACACACACAATGAAAGTGTGGAACAAAAACCTATTAACTTTTGAGTTGAAGTAATATTAATTAACATTATATATTTATGGTTTTATTTTGTGAACTCTTCACACTCAAATTTTTTCATGAAAAATTCAAAATAATCATACCAATCAATTTTCATTATATCGTTACAATATTTTTTTTTAAGTAAAATAAAAAATTATTAATTCAACTTTATAATGTATCATAAAATTACTAATTTATTGTTCGACGACTTATTTTAATGGTTTGAATATCTTTACGTGGGTAGTGATATACATCTCACTTTAATTATAGGGCCAACTCATATGTTATATTACTCTCATCCGGCCTCGTTACGGTGACCTTTCGGGAAAAAAAATATTGAAGCACATCATAGGCATGTTTATCATTTATATATAATATTACTTTAAACAAAAACGAATTAATAAATAAGTACACCTCATATTATCTATACAAGTTTGTATTTACTTAAATTGTTTTATATTATAAAAAAAATTCTACGTCTCTTTCAATCACATATTAAATTGAGGTTTGGGGAAGCTTACTTGCATAGAAAGCCTACCCTATCCTAATTTATTGATTATAGAGTAGATAATAAAGCAGTATAAAAGGAGGTTATAGGTACCAAAACCTTGCTAATTAAGTCTATGACTACATTAATGAAATTGACACTTATGGCTATTATTGACAAATAAATTGACAGAGAGTAGTTTATTAATGTTTGATAGAAAAAAAAATGAGGTTATAGATGTTTTATTAAATTTTATTTTTAACCTTTTTAGTTCGTTTCGTGTTTTTATTAAATTTTTGAAATTTAAAATTTTATTATCGGGTCTTTTAAATTTGATACTCGTTCTAATTAAATGATTTATTTAAACGATTTTGTTTCATTAAGTAGTGATTAAAACGTGTGTGTTATGTACATGAACGTTCTCAAGTCAAGAGACGTTAAACTTTATTTGGAATATAAAGTTATGGTTGATATAATGGATGACCAGTTAAATGAGGTTGATGAAGATGAAGGGATAACAAATGATGTGACTGAACTATTTGAATTTGATGAAATTTTTTTTTACTGTGCTATTAAACGTGATGTAAAAAAACAATAATGAGATTACTGGCTCATTTGGATAATTGGGTGAAAAACTTAATTAAAATGAATACCAAATTTAAAAGACCCAATAAAAATATATGATAAATTTAAAAGATTAAAAATTAAATTTATTCTTGATGTTTTATTACCGCGTACATATTTTACAATCTTTTTAAATTAAATTGATTTAGGAGTTAAAATTAAAATAAACTTTGTTGTTGTCAATTTTTTCTCATTCAAAGAATATTTTTACGAGTGAATAAAAAATAAATACTGATTCATACAACAGACTATTGAGTAAATATCCTTATTTTTGTTTTTATATATTTTATTTTGATTGTTGTTAACGAGAGGCATAAGAGAATGGTGCAAGGTGGTATTCGTTGAAAAATGAGTGGGTGGAGAAAGAAGAACATGAATTGACCTCTGACCCACACCAGTCGATATATCTGGGACCCACACATGTCCGGATGTATGATGCTTTCTCACTCATCGGACGTGTGACATATTGTGTTTTTCCTAAATTGTCCCTACTTTTTCCTTACTTTTGATAAAGGCGCGAAATCAATGCGGTAATTGGGATCTCATTCGACGAACTTATCCTACAAACACCAAAATGTTCTTTGCCTTGTAATGCCCAAAAATGATAGGTGTGCCCTAAAAACATCAAAACATTTTAACAGTATAACCCATAAGAAGTTTGGGTAGCAGGTGTGGTACTAAAGAAGGACCTTGAGCCTTGAGAAGGGTACTAAAAGATCTGGTTGTCTACCTCTTGACCCGTTCTCTCACTCCTAAATGTTTGGACATATATTTAGAAGAGTTTTAGAATTTATATAAAAGGAGAGTAGATTGTATTTGTTTTTTAACTTGAATAAAATAGCTCTTCAATGTTCAATTATGAAACCCTTGAAAAAAAAATGAATCCAAATATAGCTGTTACGTCAAAATTAGACGTAAAAAATCAATCAGATTGATCTAATAGTTAAATTAAGAATACATAAACAAAAACAGTAACGGGAACAAAAAATTTTATTGCATTATAAGGCCGCAATTGACCAGACTAAATTCAAATTGAAGTAAAAAAAAAAAATTAGTATTTAAAAATTACTAATGTGAGTAAAAAAAACTTAAACAACAAAATTACTATCCTTAACATTCTAAATCATTTTACTCGACTTAACAGTTTTTACTTTGATAATATCGTCAACCAATTTTAAATAAAATAGCTTCAAAAATATTTCTATAAGATATTAATTAGATTTAATTGCAAAAAAATTTATAAGTTTAGAGTTAAGTAGTAGTTTGTTTTCAAAAAGGGTAATTTAATCTTTTATTTTATCAATTTGGAGCAATTCAACTCATTGGTCTGATTCCAATCAAATTCTGACTAAAAAATTACTGTAAAGCTTGATACATTTGCTAATTTGCCAAATCAAATTGTTAAAATTACCGAAAAACTTAATATATTTATCATCTGACTTGGTAAATTATCAAAGATATTAAATTTTTTGATTATTTTTTTATCAAAATTTAATCGAAATCAAATCAATAGATTAGATTGCACTAAATTGATAAATAAAAAATTAAATTATGCTTTTTAAAAACTCAAAAAGACAAAAATGTTAATTAATCTTAAAAGACAATTTTGCAATTAAGCCATCCTAAGCCTACTAATTACTACTCCACAAGTTACGATAATTAAGAAACAACTTGATGCATTTAAAGGTAGTACCTCAGCAGACGTGCGTTTATGTCAGCGAGTAACGTTCATAACCCACATTCGCGAGTATCCCAACTGAAAAAATAAAAAGAAAATAACTTTCAAATTCTTCTCTCTCTTGCTATTTTCTCTTCCCCGTCAATGCTAACCATATAACTCGTTTTCTACGACCTCTTTCTCTCAGCGATATTTCGCAGAAAGCAGAGAATAGAGTTTTCATTTCGTTATGGCCTTTTTTTCTTGGTTATATCTATTATATATTAAGTCTCTGCTGATGCAACAAAGCTCAATATTAAAACCATTAGCTTTTCTTCAGTTCTTCAGTTGAACCAGTCAAAAATCTGAAACAAAGGTCAGTTTTTTGTTCTTCGATTCTTTTTCTGGGTCTTCTGTTTTTTAACTGATGATTTAATATTAGTAATCTTTTTATTCTTTGCTTGGTGATCGTGTGAAATTTATAGAGCTACTGATAGTCTTTGATCGTTGGGTGGATTTTGGAGATAATTTTTTTTTGCCAAATTTGTAGTTTCTCTGCTTTTGGGTTTTGTATGATCAGGTAGAAAAGTTGAATCTTTTTTTGTTAAGATAGCGAATGTCTTCACTGAAAATTTTCTCGAGAAAAACTGTTATTTAGGTGAAAGATCCCAATAAACCTATAAGAAGATCAGATGTTTATGAATAAAGTCAGAACTTGTTTCGAATTTTTCTCTTCCCTCTATATATTTGGGAAAGGAAATAATGGAATGTGTTAAAAACTGTGCAAATCGATTTTCTCTCCTTTTTTTTTCTTTTTTTTTTTGCCGAGAAAGTGAAAAAAAGGCAGTACTAGTATTTATAAGATTCCAGATATTCTGGTCCTCTTTTTTATATTTTTTGTTATTGAGAATCGGGCATAAAGAAATAAGGTTGCTTGATATTCTCTAGAATCTAAAGGCTTAAAGGATACTCTGTCTTTTGCTTGTCGCTCTCTTTCAATTTTTTTATTTAATATCTGTGATTCATAAATTCTGGTGAGAAACAAAAGATTTGTAGCTTTGTAACAGAATCTGCCTTTTATTTAGTTAAATGATTTATAGAATGGGCACTGTTATTTTCTCTAATACTTTGTACTCTCTCACTAAAAGCTCTCTTCTACTTGCTGATTTTTTTTTTCTTTAAGATTTTTGAAGTATTTTCATATTCTACTGTTTGGTTGCTGTGGTACCTTGAGAAAGATTTAGAAATTAGAACAGGCTCTATGGTGCTAAGATTTACCAGAACAAAAAAAAGGGAAAGTAATCTGGATTAAACAGTATTGTGCCTGATTAATTGGGATTTAGGGTTTGAAGCAATGAAAAAAAATTCAAAATGGTGTTGTATATTGAAGGAAGTAAAGGCCCTGGCCTTCTTTGCACTCAATCAACGGAGCCTTTACTTTCTTCTAGTTATTTGGTAAAATATCTGAAGAAAAAGCAATATTTTGCAGGGTGATACCTCAAAATTGATCCCTTGGAGGCTTTTTATTGTTTATTGTGTAGTTATTCTATCTTTGGAAGCTTGTTTCTCAAACTATAACAAAAGAAGTCATGAACTTCCATATAAGTCCTGTGTATCTGATCTGCTGTCTGTTACTGATATTCTTAGGAGAGCAGAATCAGCATATCATAAAATGGAAAAAATAAGGGAATACTTCAAAATTACAGTTTAGAAAATCCTAATAGGGATGCGACTTGATAGAGATGCTCATATTGGATGCACATAGGGTTCAATGGCACTTAATTTCTTCTAACATATTTATATTCTAAGCTGTAAATTTTATGGGTGCATGTGTTTTCTTCTCACTTTTATTTATTTTTTGGTTTCTGGAAAAAAGTAAAGTTATTCAAATCCATTTACATGAGGATTTTGATGTTTATTCTCTTTTTCTTACTTCTTAAGTTATTTGTTCCCTTTTCAGGTTATTTCTTTCCCGCCAATTCCTGCAAGCAGCTACAATTATCTTTCCCTTCATTAATCCTTTGTCAATTGGATAGAAATACCATGAGCAATCTCAAGCTAGGGGTGGAGGTTGTAAGCGCCCATGACCTCACGCCTAAAGATGGGCAGGGATCATGCAGTGCTTATGTGGAGCTCCATTTTGATCATCAGAGATTCCGCACCACTACTAAAGACAAAGACCTTAGTCCTGTTTGGAACGAAACCTTTTACTTTAACATATCTGATCCAAACAACTTATCCAACCTCAGTCTTGAAGCTCATGTCTACAACCATAATAAAGCAACCAACTCCAAATCCTTTCTTGGCAAGGTTCGCCTCACTGGAACATCATTTGTCCCCTATTCTGATGCTGTTATATTGCACTATCCTCTGGAGAAGCGAAGCATGTTCTCTCATGTAAAAGGAGAACTTGGTTTGAAAGTATTTGTCACTGATGACCCTTCCATAAAATCCTCAAACCCACTTCCTGCAATGGAATCCTCTCTGCATACAGATTCTCGCTCAACCCAAGCTCAAGCACCAGGACAAGCTCCAAATGCTGTCCAAAACACATTCTCCCGTGACAGAGCTGAGAAAAGACACACATTTCATCATCTTCCAAACCCAAATCACTCACAAAAGCCGCAAAATTTTCCTCCGTCAGCAACTACCCAAACAATGAACTATGGGGTGAATGAGATGAAATCTGAACCACAGGCTCCAAAAATTGTTCGAATGTACTCCGATTCATCGTCACAACCACCTGATTATGCTATTAAAGAAACAAGCCCTTTCCTTGGAGGGGGTCAAATTGTTGGAGGGCGAGTCATACGTGGGGACAGGCCAGCCAGCACCTATGATCTTGTTGAACAGATGAGATACCTTTTTGTTCGAGTTGTGAAAGCCCGTGATCTTCCTTCCAAGGATGTGACAGGGAGCCTTGACCCTTTTGTTGAAGTAAAACTTGGGAACTACAAAGGTACTACAAAGCACTATGAGAAGAAGCAAAACCCAGAGTGGAATGAGGTGTTTGCCTTTGCGAGGGATAGGGTGCAGTCTTCTGTACTGGAAGTTGTGGTGAAGGATAAGAATCTAATAAAAGATGACTTCGCTGGGATTGTGCGGTTTGATCTCAATGAGGTTCCCACACGTGTTCCACCTAATAGTCCATTGGCTCCAGAATGGTATCGGCTAGAAGATAAGAAGGCAGAGAAAACAAAAGGGGAATTGATGCTTGCTGTCTGGTATGGCACTCAGGCTGATGAAGCTTTTCCTGATGCTTGGCATTCAGATGCTATTACTCCGACAGATAGCTCTGCAACTGTCTCCACGCATATCCGCTCAAAAGTTTATCATTCTCCAAGATTGTGGTATGTCCGTGTTAATGTCATTGAGGCACAAGACCTTGTTATTGCTGACAAGGGCCACTTCCCGGGTGCCTATGTGAAGGTTCAGATTGGTAACCAGGTCTTACAGACAAAGTTGGTTCAGGCTCAGAGTCTTAACCCAGTGTGGAATGAGGATTTTATGTTTGTCGCTGCTGAACCCTTTGAAGATCATCTGATCCTTTCAGTAGAAGATCGCGTGTCTCCTAACAAAGATGAGACCATTGGGAAGGTTGTTATACCATTGAAGGACGTTGAGAGGCGAGCTGACGATCGAATTTTCCGCAGCCGATGGTTCAATCTTGAAAAGTCCATTTCAGCTGCCATGGATGAGGATCGAGCCAAGAAAGACAAGTTTTCTAGTAGACTCCATCTCCGTGTCTGTCTCGATGGAGGGTACCATGTGCTTGATGAGTCCACTCAATACAGCAGCGATCTCCGGCCAACAGCTAAGCAACTCTGGAAGCCGTCAATAGGTGTCTTGGAGCTTGGCATTCTAAACGCTGTTGGGCTCCATCCAATGAAAACAAGAGAGGGAAAGGGTACATCAGACACATACTGTGTAGCAAAGTATGGCCACAAATGGGTTCGCACTCGTACCATCATTGACAGTCTCAGTCCAAAGTACAATGAGCAGTACACATGGGAGGTTTTTGATCCAGCTACGGTTCTCACCTTGGGAGTTTTCGATAACAGCCAGATTAGTGGTTCAAGCGATAACAGAGATATGAAAATTGGGAAGGTTCGGATTCGAATCTCTACTCTTGAGTCTGGTCGTGTCTATACTCACTCTTACCCGCTGCTTGTCCTGCATCCTTCTGGTGTCAAGAAGATGGGTGAATTACATCTGGCAATTCGGTTTTCATACACATCTATGGTGAACATGATGTCTCTATACTCGCAACCTCTTCTACCAAAGATGCACTATAAAAGGCCATTGACTGTGGTGCAGCAGGACATGCTGCGTCACCAGGCTGTTAATATCGTTGCAGCTAGGCTTAGTCGGGCAGAACCTCCTCTTAGGAAGGAAGTAGTTGAGTACATGTCTGATGCACATTCTCATCTTTGGAGCATGAGGCGTAGCAAAGCTAATTTTTTCCGCCTGATATCTGTCTTCTCAGGATTACTTGCTGTTGGAAAATGGTTTGGAGAAGTCTGCACATGGAAAAACCGTATCACAACATTGCTAGTACATACTGTCTTTGTGATATTTGTGTGTGTTCCAGAAATGATTCTTCCAACTGTGTTCCTATACATGTTTGTAATAGGTATTTGGAATTACAGTTATCGTCCAAGATACCCTCCTCACATGAACACAAGAATCTCTTATGCAGATACAGTGCATCCTGATGAACTCGATGAGGAATTCGACACATTTCCAACAACACGGAGCCCGGAGATTGTTCGCATGAGGTATGATCGGTTAAGAAGTGTGGCTGGGAGGATTCAGACTGTGGTGGGTGACATAGCTACTCAAGGAGAGCGGGTTCAGGCACTATTAAGCTGGAGGGATCCTCGTGCCACAGTTATTTATGTGACATTTTGCTTGTTGGCAGCCGTTGTGTTGTATGTGACGCCTTTTCAAGTGCTTGCTCTTTTGGCTGGGTTTTACTTAATGAGACATCCCAAGCTCCGGAGTAGGACACCCTCGGCACCAAGTAATTTCTTCCGTCGACTGCCAGCTAGGACAGATAGTATGTTGTGAATAGGTTGTTGGGATATTCTGTGGAAGTTTCTTCTGCCAGTTTCTCAGATCCTGTTTTTGTTAGGCTGTGCTTGTAAAGGTTTGCTGTATCTCCAGTTATTTGTTGTTTATTTTGTATTGGTCATGAATGTTAATTAAAATGTATACATACTCTGCAACCAATAGTAGTGATGCAGAAAAGGAAAAGAATTATGTACTGTTCTAGGATTTTTTGGTTATTAGGGAATTATTATATTTTGATTTATTTTTTATTATGTTTGGGATTTTGATTTGGGAATTATTTTGTTTTGATTTATTTCTTTTTATATTAGAGATGTTATTAATTAGTATGATTTTCTAGTGTGCTTGGTACCTATATAAGCATCTTATTATGTTGATTTTGGAGTAACGAAATTATGAATTGAATTAAATATTTTGGTATCTTTTGTCTTCTTGCTCTAATCTCTATTTCCTTCTCTGTCTTCCTCTACCTGATCTAATTTCTTTCCGTCTAATCTCCAGCTTTTCTGAAGTTTCTACCCCATTCTCACTCTGCTTCTCTTTTGATTATCTGTCCTGCATCAAGTAGTTATATAAATTTGATGTTTAGCAAACAAATGCTTACAATAATTGTATGTCATTGTTTCATACATCTGCTGGGTTTTCAGGAGTAGGAACTGCAATGGATTGCATTATTCTTGATGAGAATTAGTCATCCGTAAGAATGCTATCCATGCTTTTGGCGTTTGATTTACTTGATTAAATGTGGTTCATTTCTGGAAAGAAATTATGTTTACTGCCTGTGATTGTTTGGTATAGACACCTTGATCATAATCATAAAATATTTTACTGACATAGAATGAGAAACAGGGTTTCTATTGAAGAAAAATTTGTCCTTGACTGAATATGCTTACATTTTTTCAATCTTTCGAAGTCATCAACTTATTTGGAGCAGACAAAAGGAAAATGAAAAGAAAACACATTTGTAGTGAACTTATGCATGAAGGTACACCCAACGCCTTGATCCTTGATCATAATCATAAAGCATCAGAAATATATATTCATTTCACCCCAGTCCTTAAAGGTACACCCAACACCTTCCAAACTGCTTTTGAGGCATCAAGGATGTTACCAGAGCACGGAGATTGGTAAGCATGGTCAGGATCACACCCCATAGTAGAGTCACACTCATCGACTACCTTAGCCTTTACACTTTTTCCGTTCCCGTGGATATTAATATACTTTAAACACCTACTCTTTTCATGCTTTTAAAGCTTCAAATTATTGTAGATATTTTTTTAAAGAAATTTACAAAGTAAAAGTTGATTTACTTAGAGAAGATCAAATGAAGTGGAGTCTTAAAGGTAATGATAGGTTCGAAGTTGCCTCCTTTTATAAGGCTCTTCGCTTACCTAATGAAGGTAGTTCCAACTTCCTTTGGAAGCCTATTTGGAAATCTTGTGCTTCGACAAAATGGCATTTTTTGTTTGGAAAACTTTTTGGGAGAAGATTTTGACCATTGATAGTCTCCTAAAAAGAGAAAAAATGCTTGTCAACCACTACCTTTGTAAGGAGGATTGTGAGTCGGTGAATCATTTATTGATAAGTTGTTCTTGGACTAGACAACTTTGGTTTATGACTTTACAAGTTTTGGGGCTTTGTTGGATGAGTCTGTTCGGAAAAAGAAATTTGAGCTTGGAATGGTATTCAAGCTTCAAGAGAAAAAAAGATAATATCTTTTCTCTCTTCATTTGTTGGTTATCTTGGTTAGAAACGAATAGGAGAGCTTTTAATGGCATGGAAAGATAAATTGGTTCTCTTAAAAACTAGTGGCTTAATACTATTGTCTTTTGGTTTGAAGGAGATTTTTTGTAAATGAGATTCATCTTATAGATTTTTTAGAAGCCCTATCTTTTGTAAAATTTTCCTTCGGTGCAGCATTCAGAGTCATTCTCGTGGTTACATTCCCTTGGAGGAGGCTTTTTCCCTCTTATCTTGCAACTCGGATTGCAAGATTGAGCTTCAACATTCAAACAAAATGTGACAAGAAAAAGAAAGCAGATGCCAAGGAAAACACCGGACGAAAACAGGTTCTTCATTTTTCTGTTTCCCTATTGTTTTATGATGGTTTTGTTTGAAGAAATTGGATTGTTGACAGCTGATATAGAGATGAGTATGCTACTTATAAAAATAGCTGTCATTCATTAATGTGAAATTATGACAATTTTACAGTCTTATTAACAGTAATACCTTAATAATATCTCATCAGCAATACAATTAGGTATGTGGGGTTAAAACTTAAAAATGTTTAATTGAAAGTAACAACTGGAAAATCACAAAAGTATCACAACAGTCTGTTTCACAAAAGTCTTGTTTGTATCACTATATTCTCACCATAGTTTTGTTTTTTATTGTTAGATTCCTTGGTTAATTCAACTAAAAGAATGTCTTTTACCATCTTATGGTGATAAAATTATTGGATTAAATGTCAAACATATAATAAGGACAGAATTATAATGTTTGTATTTTTTTAACATTAAGAAAGATTAGAATCTTAATTAGTATGTGATCACTGCTGAAACATTGCAAAAAATTCTTATCGGTCATAAGATCCTTTTGGGTTCTGATATGAAGTAAGAGAGGAAACAGAAAACTCCCCTAAAACACAACCTTGTTATTATTGAAACAGTAGTACTACAATACATCAACTTAACAATCACTACGCCGATGCTATAGTTTTGTACTTATTGATGAGTTTCCTTCTGTGTATCTTTGTTGGATGACCTTTGTTACTATTTCTACCAGTAGACTGTTTTGTCTTTTAAGACCTTAAAGGAGCATTATTGATATGCAGATGAGTAATCAATTTTGATAAAATATTAAAACTTAACAGGTTCATAATCTTAATTGTCATTGCAAGCAATTGAGCAAACCTAAAGGAGGAGGTACCCTCCTACTTAACTATAACTAACAAGTAAAGAGAAAGGCTTTATGTATGAATCAAGATTATTATGTATTCATTTTGATTTTCCATTTTTTCCTCTTCCAGTTAAGCTATCCGGGTTAGTTATGTACTTAGTAAATTAATGATCATTTGAATTAAACATTAGTTTTCAATCTGGAAGAATGTGTTGATAACCTGAGTGGCCAAGAAGAATATACCGATTTGGTTAATCAGTGTTCACGAAAGAGATTACTATTTTGTCTGCTATGAAATGCAAAGGCATTCTAGCAGAAAGGCTGTTACCTTGTCGTCAAGCAAGAGAATGAGACACAGAAACTAATGATTTGGATCGACAGTTTCACACCGTTAAACACCAAGGAAAGACACCTAAGAGACAATTGGAAATCCTTGAAAGGTAAGTTGTAAGCTTGTTGGACATCTGATGGAGACACCTACTCTGTTCCTATACGTGTTGCAAGAATTAGGTTGGTCTTCTCAAGTAGGGCACTAAGAGAAAAGTAAGTAGCTAATAAAAATTGTGATAGAGATGCAGCAATATGACCATTAAAGAAAATGAAATCATCCAAATCACAAGTTTCTTCAATTTTTTTAGCTAAAGAAAGAACAGTTAATCCCAAAGAAGAAAACCTTTGGGTTTTTTGATGGACAAATAAAAAATTATTGTAAAATCAAACATTTTACAAGTGATTAGGCCATTAGATTAGATAACACTTGAGAGGACAAACCCAGAAGGCAGCTTGAAAGATGTAATTTATTCAGTATTGATATATATAAGCTGGTTTAACATCGAAATCCCAGAATTTAGAAAATTTTATTGGAAGTGTAAACCTAAAACTGGTAAAGTTAGATTTTGTCAAATAAGAAATGAATGGACCTGCATAATATACTGATTGATTTCAGAGTTTGTACTTTTACTTTGCCTTTGAAGCAATTGAAGAATGTTACCGTCATATTCATTCAGTGAAGTTTGCAAATGGAAAGAAAAGAAATGTGGGGAAAAAGAGAAAAGTTTGCAGAAAGAGTATGATCGGATAGAAGTTACAAACTATATTGCATTGAACTCATTACACCAACTTAAACAAAGCAGGAAAAAAGGAAGACAATTGACTGACATTTGTACAGTACGACACTGAATTAAGTTAACAAACACCACAAACCATAAGTACTATAGCATGAGAGATTATATAAATATTTCGCAAGCTGATCATGCATCAGACCAAGAAATGTCCAAGTCACCCCAGTCACTTTCTGGCACTCTCAAGGCCTTCCAAACTGCTTTTGAGGCATCCACGATATTGTTAGGGCATGGAGGCTGGTAATCATGGTCAGAATCACACCCCATAGTAGAGTCACACTCGTCTACAACCTTAGCCCTAACACTATTTCCATTACCGTGGATATTGATATACTTTAAACACCTACTCCCTTTATTGTACCATCCTGTAGACAATGCGACCACGGGTGTCTCATCTGAATGATACTGATTGTCACATTCAGGTGGTCCACCACCATCACCACCTTTCTGAAAGCTGTTAATTGTTAAGGTTGCCTTTGTGCCGCCTGACACAGGTGGAGAACACCTGTAGGTGGTAAAAAACTTTCCGTCTTTGCAGCAATCGGAGTCATTCTCTTGGTTACATTGTCCTGGAGGAGGCTTTTTCCCTCGTCTTGCCACTAGGGTTGCAAATCTGAGCTTCAACAGAGAGAGAGATTGTAATGAGAAAAAGGAAGGAAATGAAGAGAAAAACAGTAGAACAAACTTGCTTCTTCATCTTCTATTTCTATTGTTTTTGTATGGTTGGATGCGAAAATGTTGAATCAGAGAAAGGCTATATATAGAGATGAGCTACTCAGGAAACTGTTTTTAACACAGATAAGGCAAATTTTCAGCCTTATCATTTGAAGAAGAATCGTATCAGTAAAAAATCTAATTAATAAAGAAGCTTTGATTATGTCCTCCCATGTAGCCTTAATTTTGTATTCATCAACAAATTTTCATTAAGGAATCTCTGTCGGGTGTCCATGGTTAGTTCAGATAAAGTAAAGTGCATGTCTTTAGGATCCTATGGCGGCACCAGCTTCGCCTAAAAGAATTCTCATGGTCCAGATAACTGGTTTTGTAGAGATGGGGATGCATATTATCATTAGTGAAATAGACTATTATTTGTTCCTAATTAATCCTACATTATGATCAAATCCTTTTGAGCAAGCGAATCAGACAGAGAGATTAACAACTCTGCTTCGTTTATCACTGCTTAAAGGATATAAAAATGTATCACTGCTCTAAGATCCTTCTGGCCTTACATTTCCTTTAAATTAAAACAATCAAGGGAACGTATCTATAAACTATGTGATAATACAGAATCAAATGTGAAAACATTCCATGTAAAGCTAGGACAGTATACAAATTCATCTGATAAAGACACCTAAACCCTTTATATGTTTTGTTTTGTAAAAATTTGTCCAGTTATTATCATGGAACTATGGCATATATATAATAACAGGTCACTAATATGAGTATTATAATGGTGATGTTGACGTGATAAGAATACTAAGTACTCCTTTTCTTCTAAATCACAAGTTACCTAACTTTGATTGAAACTTCAAAGGAACTTTTTAAATTGTATTGAATATGAAGAAGTTATAACAATGATTACAACACCAAGGTGTATATACCCTTCATTAGGACACAAGGAATATGATATGAATTCAAGCTGCTATTTTGTTGTTCCATTACAGGTACAAAGTAAGGTGGCTAGTATTCGTACTTATGAAAATTGCTTGGGGGTACTAAGCCTAGGAATTAACAGTTACATAAATATTTTACAGTTCTTACTGCAGAAAAGATAATGATACAATCATTTCTTGTTCTTTTTTTTTGGTTTTGGGGGCTTGGGTGGGGGGGGGGGGTGTTGGTTGGGGGAGGAGGTTCTAAAGAAGAAAATCTTCCTGCCAACCAAAAATTACATGAGAAACATATGTACATAGAAACAGCATGATTCCTTTGATTGTTATTTTGCCAAGATCCTGCAAATTGACAATTCAATACTTCTCCTAAATAATCAGATTCGTTACATTGCACTTATATAATGTGGTCGCGATGAATAGACATGGGAATCATATAGGACACACTAGTTGTTGCACTCAACAGGAGACGTTAAAGAAATCCAAAAGGCCTCAAGAACAGTGAATCCAAAAAACATTTTAAATTTCTGATAAACAAGTTGTAGAAGTCGCTGGGCCATTAGATTAGATGATTCTAGAGAGGATATGTCATAGAAATCCAAACACAGCTTGAAATATGCAATTTATTCAGTACTGGATATAAGCTACTTTAACATTTAAAACCCTGCATTTAGAAAGTTATATTTGAAGTGTAAACCTGAAACAGGTAAAGGAACATTAAATTTAAAAGTACGCAGTTTATACTAGGCTAATAGAGTTAAAAGATTCAGTCGAAGCCTTAACTCCCAAGCTTGCAAGCTTTGTCTAGGTAGGGGAGAAAAAACATATTGGATCGGCATATTAGTTCTATTGTGTGAACTCTCTGAAGTTTGCAACAAGAAATGGGGAAAGAGAAGACTTTGCAGAAAGGGTATGATCATTGGATATAAATTAAAAACTATATTGCTTTGAACTCATTACACGAACTTAAACAAAGAGTGAAAAAAGATAGGGAATCACATAGTAGTCTAACATTTGTATAGTACAACAATGCATTAAGCTAAAAAAACACAAGAAACCATAAATATAGTATAAAACGTTATAAAGATTGTGTGAACGGATCATGCATCGGACCAATAAATGTCCAAGTCACCCCAGTTGCTTTCCGACACTCCCAAGGCCTTCCAAACAGCTTTTGAGGCATCGACGATATTGTTAGGGCACGGAGGTTGATAATCATGGACAGAATCACAGCCCATAGTAGAGTCACACTCATCTACAACCTTAGCCCTAACACTACGTCCATTACCATGGATGTTGATATACTTTAAACACCTACTCCCTTTATTGTACCATCCTGTAGACAATGCAACCACAGGTGTGTCATCTGAATGATACTGTTTGTCACATTCAGATGGTCCACCACCATCACCACCTTTCTGAAAGCTGTTAAGTGTTAAGGTTGCCTTTGTGTTGCCTGACACGGGTGGTGAACACTTGTAGGTGGTATAAAACTTTCCGTCTTTGCAGCAATCGGAGTCATTCTCTTGGTTGCATTGTCCCAGTGGGGGATTTGTGCCTCTAATTTTGCCACTAGGATTGCAAGTTTGAGCTTGGACACCTATACGATCTGTAACTAGAAAAAGAAAGAAAATAAAGAGAAAAATGCTTGAACAAGCTTGCTTCATCATCTTTCTGTTTCTTCTCTTCGTTTTGTGAAATGCTATGGAATATTGGTGTGTGAAGGACTTGGATTTGAAGGGGGCTATATATAACTGCAAGCTACATACACTTAACTGCATTTGAACATGAAAGCAGACAATTTTGTAGCCTAATCTTTAGAGGGTATTTAGCATTTGTTAAACTCTAAATATTTATAATGGAATTGCTGATTGTATAAATATGCTGATGCCTTAGTTTTGTAATCATTGATGAGTTTACTTTTTTGTATCTTTGTAGGGTGACCTTGGTAATTATTTCTATTCCGTTCCTGTTAACCTATTGTTAGCTGAATCAAACATCAATTTTCAATTAGGAAGAAAGAGTAGCCAATAAGAATGTACTGATTTCGCTGACTACTGTTTATGCAAGCTTTTTCTTTTCTCTTTTCTCGAGTAATCAAGGGTTAATCAGGTCTGCTATGAAATGCAGGGGCATTCAAGCAGAAAGACCCTTACCTTGTCGACCAGCGAGAGAATCAGACACAAAACTGATGATTTGGACCGACAATTTCACATTGTTAAACACCAAGAAAGACAACTAAGAGACAATTTAGAAATCCAAGAAAGGAGAAAAACATACTAAATTAAGTTGTAAGCTTGTTAGACATCTGATGGAGACACCTATTCTGTTCCTATATGTGTTGGAAGAATTCGGTTGGTCTTTTCATATAAGACACTCCGACAAAAGTAAGTAACTAATAAAAATTGTGGTAGAGATGCAGCAATATGACAATTAAAGAAAATGAAATCATCCAAATCACAAGTTCCTTCAATTTTTATCTAAAGAAAGAACAGCTAATCCAAGTGATCAATAAAACCTTTTGAATTTTTTCATACACAAGTTTCTTCAAGACCTAATAAAAATTACTGAAAAATCATTTTTTTTGCAGATGGTTAGGCCATCAGATTAGAGGATTCTTGAGAGGTTATGTTGTAGAAATTAAAACCAGAGGACAGCTAGAAAGATGCAATTTGTTTAGTGTTGGTATAACCTGAGTTTAACATCTAAAATCCAGTATTTAGAAAGTTATTTTGAGAGTTTAAACCTGAAACAAGTAAAGGCACATTAAGTTCAACTTAAAATCATGCAGTGAACAGATCAAAAAGCAAAAAAAAAATATGCAGTTTATACTAGGCAAATAGAGTAGATAGATTCAGCAGACTTGGCATTGTGAGTTCCCTTCCCAGAGCCTTTGCATTGTGAGTTCAAACATATTTTCAGAGAGGCAAATAAACCAGTTGATTTACTGGCAGACTTGGCTCATTCTCATTGTACCACCAAAATTTACAGATCGTTCGGTTCCCTTCCCAGTGTTGTTGCACGAGCTTGTGAGGATGATTGTAATATCAATTTTGTTTTCAAAACTCCTTGAGGGTCCTAGTTTCCTTTCATCAGCTAGGGAAGTTGATTTTCTACTATCTTTGTTGAGAATTTGTAGCAGTTAAAGAAATGTTACTGTCATATTCATTCAGTGAAGTTTGCAACAAGAATGGCCAAGGAATAAAAGTTAGCAGAGAGAAGAATAATATATTGAATATAAATTACAAACTATATTGCTTTGAACTCAAAGCAGGAAAAAAGGAAGGGAAATTACACAGCAGTCTGAGATTTCTGTAGTACAACAATGCATTAAACAAAGAAACACAGCAAACCATAACTACAACATTAGACATATAATATTCTGCGACCAGATCATGCATCAGACCAATAAATGTCCATTTCACCAAAAATTCTTGGCTGGCTCGGGTCTAAACCCAATGGTTTAGATCAGCTGAAAACTTCACTGGTAATCTTGAGGAGCTTCATTGATAGCATCAATAAAGGTGTGGGACTCAAAAATTAACATTACTAGTGAAGTTTTTAAGAATACCAATAGAGTTTTCAGCTGGTCTAAACCCAATGATTTAGACCCGAGCCAACCAAGAATTCCTCCCATTTCACCCGTTTACTTTCTGGCACTCCCAAGGCCTCCCAAACTGCTTTGGAGGCATCCGCGATATTGTTAGAGCATGGAGGTTGGTAATCATGGTCAGAATCACACCCCATAGTAGAATCACACTCATCGACAACTTTAGCCCTAACACTCTTTCCATTACCATAGATGTTTATACAATTTAAACACCTACTCCCCTTATTGTACCATCCTGTTGAAAGTGCGACCACAGGGTCATCATCTGAATGGTACTGATTGTCAAATTCAGAAGGTGCACCTTAAAACTACAATCGATGTTGTTTTCTTTTTGCTTTGATTCTTTATGTTGGTCTGCATAATTTTAAAATAATATAATATTCGATTCTTCCCCGAAAATTATGTTTTTCCATAGGTAAAAAGACCTGAAAAACTTATTTTTCTTCTAGACAAGTCCATTCCAGTGATTGATCTTGACAGATTTAATCGAATCAAAAAAATTCAACAAATTAGGAAGGTGAAGAGTTCAGAATTTTTCAGGTTCACTGTGACAACATATCTCTCTATGTACCGCAACATAAACTTTTTTTTTTAACATCTATGAACTCTTTTCCCATTTTTGACTTGGACTAAAGAGTATATCACTTAGATTTTGTTAAAATCCACTTTCGAGGTCACTAGCCATCAAAAACTAGGATAAAAGTACAATACAAATTGTAGGAAAGAAAAAGAGAATTCGATTAACACGAGCAAAACTTCTAGCGAGTAAAATTTGGCTTTCTGAGCTCCGTTATGGGAAATAATCCGTTCGATTTTGATATAAATTTTTTAAATTTAGTTCATGGCAAAATTTTCAAAGAAAATAACCATCATAATAGCTATTTGAGTGAAAATACACAAAAAAAACGTGGGCTATAACCTTTGAAAATGGTCATTTTCTTCTAAATTTTGATTTTTTTCACTATCTCATTTTTTCACTTGACCAAATTGTATTTCACTTAGATCATATTAAACTCAAATTTTGAGAGCACTTGCCATCAAAAAATAGGATAAAATTAAAATACAAATTGTAGGAAAGAGTTAGAGAATTCGATTAACACGAGCAAAACTTCTATAGATATAATTTGGCATTCAGTGCTTCGATTTGAGAAATGATCCTTTTGGTTTTGATGTAACTTTTTGAATCCAAGTTCATGTAAAAATTTAAAAGAAAATTACCATCCTAACCATTTTAGCGAAAATACACACAAAAAAAAAATGTGTTATAACCTTCAAAATTGCATGTTTCTTCCAAATTTTGACTTTTCTTAACTATCCATTTCTCACTTGGACCAAAGTGTATTTCACTTAGCTCATTCTAAATTCCAATTTCGTGATCACCAACCTTCAAAAACTAGGATTAAAGTGCATTACAAATTGTATGAAAGAATGAGGAATTCGATTAACACGAGTAAAACTTCTAGATGATATAATTTGGCTTGCAGAAATCTGTTTTGAGAAATTATCCTTTTGGTTTTGATGTAACTTTTTGAGGCATAAAGCGTGACAAATTTTCAAACGAAATGACCATCATAACTATTTTAACGAAAATGCACCGAAAAAAAAAGTGAGCTACACCTTCAAAAATGGTCTGTTTCTCCCAAATTTTGATTTTTGATGACCACTCCATTTTTCACTTCGTCCAAAACGTATATCACTTAGATCTTGTTAAAATTCACTTTCGATGTTACCGACCATCAAAAACTTGGATAAAAGTGCATTACAAAGCGTAGGAAAGTATAAAAGAATTCGATTAACACGAGCAAGACTTCTAGTGGGTATAATTTGGTCTTTTGTGCTCCGTTTTGGAAAATGATCCTTTCGGTTTTGATATAAACTTTTGAAATTTAGTTCGTGGCAAAATTTTCAAAGAAAATAACCATCATAATAACTATTTGAGTGAAAATGCACAAAAAAAAACGTGGGCTATAACCTTTGAATGGCCATTTTCTTCTAAATTTTGATTTTTTTTACCATCCCATTTTTTTTGCTTGGACCAAATTATATTTTACTTAGATCATGTTAAACTCAAATTTTGAAAGCACATACCATCAAAAAATAGGATAAAATTAAAATACAAATTGTAGGAAAGAGTTAGAGAATTCAATTAACACGAGCAAAACTTCTAGAAGATATAATTTGGACTTCAATACTCCATTTTGATAAATGATCCTTTTGGTTTTGATGTGACTTTTTGAATCCAAGTTCTTGAAAAAATTCAAAGGAAATTACTATCGTAACTAATTTAGCGAAGATGCACAAAAAACGTGAGCACTTTCGAAAATAGTCAATTTCTTCCAAATTTTGATTTTTATTTACCATCCCATTTTTCACTTGGACCAAAGTGTATTTCACTTAGTTCATATTAAATTCTACTTTCGAGGACAGCAACCTTCAAAAACTAATATCAAAGTGCATTACAAATTGTAGGAAAGAATGAGAGAATTTGATTAACACGAGCAAAACTTCTTGATAGTATAATTTGGCTTTCAATGATTCTTTTTGAGAAATTATCCTTTTGGTTTTGATATAACATTTTGAGGCATGGTTCAAGGAAGATTTTCAAAAGAAATTACCCTCATAACTATTTTACCGAAAATGGACAAAAAATGAGCTATAACCTTCGAAAATTGACAGTTTCTTTCAAATTTTGATTTTTCTTGCCCATCTCATTTTTCACTTGCGCCAAATCATCTTTCACCAAGATCATGTTAAATTCCACTTTCGAGATCATCTGCCATAAAAAAAAATTAAAAAAAAGGATAAAAGTGCATTACAAATTGTAGGAAAGAGAGAGAGAATTCAATTAAAACGAGCTAAACTTCTATAGAGTATAATTTGACCTTCAGGGCTCTATTTTGATAAATGATTCATTTGGTTTTAATGTAACTTTTTAAAACCTAGTTCATGGCAACTTTTCAAAAAAAATGACCATCGTAACTATTTTAGTGAAAATCCATAAAAAAAAAAAAAAAAAAAAAACATGAACTACCTTCGAAAATGGCAAGTTTCTTACAAAACTAGATTTTTCTTATCCACCCCAATTTTAAATTCGACCAAACTATATTTCACTTAGATTATGTTAAATTCTACTTTCGATGTCTCCGGCCGTCAAAATATAGGATAAAGTGCATTACAAATTGTAGGAAAGAGAGAGAATTCAATTAACACGAGCAAAATTTTTAGAGGGCATAATTTGGCCTCCAGGGATCCATTTTGGAAAATGATCCCTTTAGTTTTGATGTATCATTTTGAAATCTAGTCCATGACAAATTTTTAAAGGTAATGACCATAGTAAATATTTTAGCAAAAATACACAAAAAAACATTAGCCTATAGCCTTCAAAAATGGTCATTTTATTCTAAAATTTAATTTTTCTAGACCATCCCATTTTTTCAATTGAACCAAAGTGTATTTCACTTAAATCATGTTAAATTCTATTTTCAAGGTCAACAGCAATAAAAAAAACAAGACAGAAGTGCATTACAAAGTGTAGAAAAGAGGAAGCAAATTCAATTAACACAAGGAAAATTTATGGAGGGTATAATTTAGCTTTCAATAATCCGTTCTAGGAAATTATCCTTTTGGTTTTGATGTAACTTTTTTAGGCATAGTTTGGGCTGATTTCCAAAGAAAATGACCATCATAAGTATTTTAGCGAAAATGCACAAAAAAAGTAAGTTATAAAATTTCAAAAATAGTTAGTTTCTAATAAAAGTTGATTTTTCTTTACCATCACATTTTTCACTTGTATCAAATTGTGTTTCACTTAAATCATGTTAATTTACACTTTCTTGGTACCAGCCATCAAAAGATAGGATAAATATGCATTACAAATTATAGGAAAGAGAGAGAGAATTCGATTAACACGAGCAAAACTTCTTGAGGGCATAATGAGACCTCTAGGGCTCCCTTTTGAGAATGATCCGTTTGGTTTTGATGTAACATTTTGAAACCTATTTTGTGGTAAATTTTCAAAGGAAATGATCATGATCATGATCATAACTATTTTAGCGAAAATGCACAACCTTCGAAAATGGTTAGTTTCTTTCAAAATTTGATTTTTCTTGAACGTTCCATTTTTCAATTATACTAAAGCATATTCCACTTCGATTATGTTAAATTCTTCTTTCAAGGTCACTACCCATAAAAAAAATAAAAATAAAAAATTAGATAAAAGTGCATTATAAATTGTAAAAAGAAATATGAGAATTCAATTATCACAAGCAAAACATCTGGAGGGTATAATTTAAGTATTTATGGATCTGTTTTGGAAAATTATCCTTTTGGTTTTGATGTAACTTTTAGAAGCATAGTTCGTTGCAGATTTTCAAAGGAAATGATCATCATACCTATTTTAGAGAAAATGTACAAAAAAAAGTGAGTTATAACCTTCGAAAATGGCTAGTTTATTCCAAATTTTGATTTTTCATGACCATCTCATTTTTTACTTGGTCCAAAGCATATATCACTTGGATCTTGTTAAAATCCACTTTCTAGATCACCAGCCATCAAAAACTAAAATAAAAGTGCATTACAAATTGTAAGAAAGATGAAGAGAATTCGATTAACATGAGCAAAACTTCTGGTGGGTATAATTTGGCTTTCTGGGCTCTGTTTTGAGAAATAATTTTTTTGGTTTTGATATAAATTTTTGAAATTGAGTTTGTGGTAAAATTTTCAAAAAAAATAACCATCATAACTGTTTTAGTGAAAATGCACAAAAAATATGAGCTATACCTTTAAAAATAGTCATTTTCTTCCAAATTTTGATTTTTTTTCCATCTCATTTTTTCACTTGGACCAAATCGTATTTCACTTAGATCGTACTAAATTCAAATTTTGAGGTCTCCTACCATAAAAAATAAAATAAAAAAAATGCAATACAAATTGTAAGAAAGAGTTAGAGAATTCGATTAACACGAACAAAACTTTTGGATGGTATAATTTAGCCTTCAGGGATCCATTTTGTATAATCCCTTTAGTTTTGATGTATCATTTTGAAATCTAGTTCGTGACAAAATTTCAAATGTATTGACCATCGTAACTATTTTAGTGAAAATGCATAAAAAAAAAAAACATTAGCTATAACCTTTTAAAATAGTCAGATTATTCCAAAAATTGATTTTTCTATATCATCCTATTTTTTAATTGGATCAAAGCGTATTTCACTTAGATAATGTTAAATTCTACTTTTAAGGTTACCAACAATCAAAATATAGGATAAAAGTGTATCCCTAAAGATACTCATACTGCTCTTTTAACGATTTTTAATTCACCATCTTCGTCTATCTAAAGACATTTAGACATTTATATAGCATTCCGTCTTTGCAGCAGGCGGAGTCATTCTCTTGGTTAAATTGTCCAAGAAGAGGCTTTTTCCATCTTATCTTGCCAATAGGGTTGCAAGTCTGAGCTTCAACAGATGGAGAAATTGTAAGAAGAAAAAGGAAGGAAATGAGGAGAAAAACACTAGAGCAAACTTGCTTGTTCATTTTCTATTTCTATCGTTTTGTGATGGTTGGATGTGAAAATGTTGAAGCAGAGAATGGCTTTATATAGAGGTGAGCTACTGAAGAAACTGACATTAACACGAAGATATGACATTTTTGCAGCCTATCATTTAAAGAGGAATTTCATTATTGAAAAACATTGTAGCTAGTGGTATAATTAAGAACATGAGGTATATAAGTTTAAAAACAGTATGGAATGGAATAAATGGAATCTTAATTGGGTTAAAAAAATCTAATTAATAAAGAAGCTTTGATTATATCCTCACATGGTGGCCTTAATTTTGTATTTATCCATAAGTTTTCATTAACAAATCTTTGTTGGATGTGCTTTCTTAATTCAAAGAAAAGTGTTGTGTCTTTTAGGATCCTATGGCGGCACCAGTTTGTAGACATGACTGTATATTAATATGAATTTTACAAGTGACATAAGACTATTAACTTGTTCCTAAATCCTACGTAAGCTCAAATCCTTTTGAGGCAAGTGAATGAAACAGAGATATTACCAATTCTGCGACATTGTATATTACTGCTTAAAAAATATATAAAATGTATTATGGCTCTAAGATCCTTGGAGCCTGACATTTCCTATAAGTGAAAAAAAAAATTAAGGGGACACACCTTTGTGGTGATAGAGAATCAAACCTGAAAACATTCCATATTTTCATATTTTCCTTCATATCTTATGCAAAAAATGTGTCCAGGTATTGTGATGGTGATGCGATAAAGAAACCTAAAAGTTCCCTTCTAAACCATAATTGATCTCAAATAACAGATGACTAAGATGAGTATTCCTTCTAAACCTATAACTTTGATTGAGGGTAACTTCTTAATTGTATTGAATATGAAGATCTCAAAATAGTGATTACTATAGGAACTTCATTAGGCCACTAGGGAATAACAGAGGTACTTTGCTGCTCCATTACAATCACAAAGTAAGCTGGCTAGCACTCCTATTTTTGAAAATTGCCTGGGGTACTAAGCCTAAAGAATTAACAGTAACATGGGTTTATTTTCAACTCCAAAAGCATTTAAGTTTCAGTGAAGCATGCAATTTGAGTTAAAATTTATGCATAAATTTATCAGTCAATCTTTAGATTTCAGTGTAAGACTGGAAACTCACCTCTAGTCCTCCACTACTCCTACTACACCCTTACATAAATCTTTAGAGTTGTTAATGCACATGGTTGGGGGGAGGGGGAGAGGTTCTAAAGAAGAACAGCTTCCTACCATCCAAAAATTACATAAGAAACATTTGTACATAGAAACAGCATGATTCCTTTGATTGTTATTTTGCCAAGATCCTGCAAATTGAAAATTCAATACTTCTCCTAAATAATCAGATTCATCACATTGCACTTTTATAACGTGGTAGCGATGAATAGACATGGGTATCATGTAGGACACTAGTTGTTGCACTCAAAAGGAGATGTTATTGAAATCCAGAAGGCCTCAAGAACAGTTAATCCAAAAACCTTCTAAATTTCTGATAAACAAGTGCTAGAAGTCGGTAAGCCATTGATGTAGAACAAGAATAAGTATAAAGGATAGAGATATCAAACCGATGTAGAACAGTAAAAGAATAAGAAATAGAAGCCGGGCTACCTGGGGATTGGAAGAGAAGCCAAGCTACTTGGGGAGAGAAGCCAGAGGTTAAGAAGAAGTTGATACTCACTGTCAATAATTTTTATTTATTCCAAACTATTCGAAAAGTAACATATTGATCTCTTAAAATCCTAATCCTAATCCAACACTATAAATAAAGAAATTTGAAACTGATCAAATATTATATCTTAATGATATTCTAAGAAATTAAATCCTAATTAAATACTATGTGCTAGGATTCCTACTAAAATATAATACTTTAATAATTACAAAATTACGACTTTGTTCACAGTCCATTTTGTACCCCATCATTCTTCACCACTTAAAAAAACCTAGACCTCGAGTTTTGAAGTGATGAAGTAGCAATATATATGATGTTTGTACAAATGAAGTGTAGTCATGGAAGTCTTAAAAAATGAGGTCTCTACCAAAAGAAAAAATTTTGGCGAATAATATCTGCTGTGGATGAGCTTCAACACAAATAGGCATGATAAAATCAATACTAAGAGTATGTGTACCCATCACTGCCTCAATCATGTCTTCAATCTTTTCTCTTGGTGTGGAAGTTTGTTTCGGCTTACCTTTTGCATTGACTATCTTTTCAATATCTAGACTACCAAGTTCAACGTTGCTCAACTCCTCATTCTTATCCGTGCTTGCAATTCGTGGTCTCAACTTACTCGACATCCGACATGATGTGAAACGTCTCTAAGTCAATGATCTTGGAAGTTTCGTCTTCTACATTCTCATGTTGGAATTGAGCATCATTAACCTCATCTTGCTTTGATGGATCTAGAAAGGAACCACAGTTGTGAGAAAAATTAACGGAGAAGCTTTCTATTCTCTTAGAACTCCTATCAAGTATTTGTTGGAGCTTGCATAAAGCCTCTTCGGTAGAGTTGGTTCTCTTGCATAGTAATATCCAATCACCATCCAATAACAATAATCGTAAATACAACAACCATTCAACTTTGTTTTAGCCCAAACAGGATCTTTGAGCCAATGATGCACTAGGGCTTGAAAATCAACATCCGTTTGAGAGACTATAATTTTCAACAAAATCATATTGATCAAAAACCCGATACAACACATTCTTTGTGATAGGATAAAATACATCATAAATGGTTATACAAAGGATATTGGTTTGCTCAACTGAACCCATTACTCGTAACAAGTGGCTATACTTCTTTTTTCTTCAAAATCTGATATGGTTTAGGGTGTGTTTGTGTGTATGTATTTTGAGTTAGGATATGTTTAGGCATGGGTAAGGGATCTGGTTTTAAGCTCTGATACCAAACTGATGTAGAACAGTAATAGAATAAGAAATAGAAGTCAGGCTACCTTGGGGATTGGAAGAGAAGGCAAGCTACCCTGAGGGATTGGAAGAAAAGTCAGGCTATCCTGGAGAATAAGAAGTTGATACTCGCTATCTATAATTTTTATTTATTCCAAGTGTATAGAAGGCAAGCTTTACACGGCTTACAAGTGCTCGCCACCGGTATCCAGCCATACGAAAGCAGTACTCACCCTAACAGCTTTGAAAAAGATGGAGATGGTGGCGACTCATCTGAATGCGACAAAAAATTCCACTCCGATGATTTACCAGTTGTGGCACTGTCAACTGGATGGTTTAATAAAAAGGGCAGGTGCTTGAACAATATCACTAACGATGCTAACAGGAGAAAAGTGGTGGCGATGGTGGTTGATGAGTGTGATTCAAGAAAAGGGTGTGACGAGGCTCATGACTATCAGCCTCCATGTCGGAACAACAGTGTTGATGCCTCAAAAGCTGTGTGGAAAGCCTTAAAGGTGCCACGCCGTGACTGGGGCGAGCTGTATATCACTCGGTCTGATCACTGATGCTTAAACATTCACACACCATAGCCTTTGATATCCAACCATTGTCTATGTACTCAATAACTAGTTACTATTGCTATGACTCAAGGATGGCATGAATTCTTCCACCCAAAAGAACTAGAATAAATACAGTTAATATTAAATACATGCATAAACACAACATTCATGAATTCTATAGCCCTAAGAAGAAAAACAGTCAGTTTAGCCCATCAGATTTTGCCCTTGCCGCAACGTTTAGAAGAAATATGCTAAGAATCTAACCCCATAGCATGATCCATCTTGCCGAGGGATATCATAAGAGCAGTAACACAAGGCCACACCAAACATGGTCGTTTTTAAGCAAAGATAAATTTCCCCCTTTTTTCATTGAATGTGTAAGGTTTATACAATCTTAGCTGCCAATAAGTACTGCTTTGAAAGATTGAACTACACCCATCTGATGCATTTCAGTTGAAATCATGGAAAACATTGAATTAAATTTTTATCAAGCTAAAAATATGAGTACAATCCCATCATCGGTCATATGGGTAAATGAAGTGAAAGCTTAAATCTACTCTGTCCTTGTACTTCAGAAAATTAGTTTCCAGTAAAACTTATAACAGCAAAATATATACACTATGAAAGAAAATCATTACCCTCTCATCAAATCAATGTCAACATGGGCATTACGCATATCCATTGGCCGTGCACCTGACCATATACCCACTGAAGTTGGAATGAGATTTTGACTTGACGGAACGCCGGTCGGAGTCAATTGATTGTCAAATGCCTGATGGTCCAATTCTCTGACACCTTCTGAACCTTCCCCTTTCTTGTTCTTCATCTTTGAACCCCATATGAAACTTCCCACTATCACCTGGAGTCATTTATCATTCATTTAAGGCTCAAAAAATGATGAATCTACATCTAATCCTATACAGTCATGCTTCACAATTACATTTCCCACTTAAATTAGGGTCTTATACATACAAGAAGTGCAAAAATTATTTTGAGGCACGAAAATGAGGATCACCTGCTAATTTACCAGATTCCTAATAAGTTAAATACTCGTTCTATATTTTTCTCTCACAGTGAATGCTACTACAATTGAATACCATTTAACGTCACATGGTAAGAATTGTAGTAGGCAGACTTAAGCCCAGATAATGGTATCACCATAGAAAGAGATAAATTAACCAATTCACAGGAATAACGAGCTAAGAGAACACAATTACATGGGAGCTAAAGAACTTAAGACGTCACCTGAACAGGGCTTGCTGCAATAAGCATTCCTCCAACTCCTCCACCAATGACACGACCATCAGGACTAGCAAGGGAGACACTCAGACCACCAGTTCGATTCATAGAACCTCTGTTGTTACTGACCAGGTAAGAGCCTGACAGACATAGTATCTCGAAACGGCCCTGGAGAGATCAAAATTATCTAAATAAATATGGAAAATACGGAAGTTTAATCAGTGCATGGGGAATATGTCACAATTCAAAACCTCATTCAATAGCTATTAAAGGTCGATAATGTTGTCACTCTAAAGCAATTCATCAGGAAAAAAAAAAAAAAAAGAGGGGGGGGAGGTGTGGGGAACGAGACAGCAAAACACTCCCCACAATGAGTATTGACTTAATAGAGATAAACTTATTAAGGGCTCTTACCTCATATGTGACAGTGCCTCCAGAAGTTGATGGCTGACGAAGAGTCACAGTAGAAACAGCACCACTGGCTGACAAGATGCATATTGCTCTTGGCCCTTGCTGTGTAAATGACATAATTTTGGTAGCAATGTCCTACATGAAAAATTAAACAATTTCAAGAGAAATATTTTTTTTCAAACCACAGAACCAACCAAAGGATTTAGTACCACATTGAAAACTTATGGCCAACAAAACATGACTTCACATTAAGAATAAAAAAAACTATAAGAAAAATAAGAATTAAAATTCTAAGCAAAATTTGAAGGCCTTCTGTTATCATGTGACTGAAAACAAAGGTGCAGAGTGGAGAAGAACAAAATCAATGAGCCGAAAGATAATGGAAAGTAGCACAAAACTTCTATCAGAATCAAAAGCATGCAACAACCTTACACTGCAAGCCAAGCCTCATTAGTTCACTTTGTCAAGTCCCTACAAATGGCACTATCATATTGTCTTACTTCTTGCTTTTGGTCTTATGGCAATACAGCACTTGGAAAAAAATAAAATAAAACTTAATGATGGTGAGAAAAGGCCATATCGTGATCCCAATTTTATATCCTCATGTTCTTTGTTCTTGATACAAAATTTCTGGATAATATTTGTTCAGAGCTGGACCAGATACTCTCTTCAGAGAGATTTCATCCACCAAACTAATTACCAATTAAATATTAATAAGAAAATATTATATTATTAATATATTTCTAATTTTAATTATTATAAAATAATACATAGGAATTTGTAGATGATTGTAACCATATACATACAAAATTACAGCAATCGAATGTCAATCCTTAGGCCTTATTTTTTATCAAAAAAAATCCTTAGGCCTTATTTGTAAAGTCTATTCCCTGGTAATTGGAGCCCAAAGATCTATAAAGCAGCTCGTGTTTGGCTAGCCAAACAGACAAACAACCCTGCATCTTTTGTATTTCCCCCACACTTTTATTTGTATAAGAGAAGTATATCACATTTACAATGAACTCGTAAGTTGTGAAGATTAATCCACTAATTTCTTATTCTGTAGAATTCTGCCTTCCACTATATGTTATATTGATTCCTATTTTAATGCATATATCATCACTATTCTTCGGCCAGTTGAGCAAATAATGGCCATTTCCATTAGATTAAGAAAGCGAAGAAAATCAAGGACAAAAAACATGTATGAGACAAGCAGCATTTTCTCTGCCTAAAACAGCATAATTTCCTACTGTACTTGATTTATAAGATACAGATGCAGATAAAGACTGACAAGAGAAAAAATGGCATACTTCTCCTATTGCAATGGTGATGACGTGTGGAGTGAAACCCATCCCAGCAGAACCAGACAGCCACTCGCCTAGCAAAACAATAAAATTTGCAACATCATTCACCTAGCAGAAACAAAAATGCAAGCAAGAGAAACATGCTATTACAGGCAGAGGTAAGATAGTTCATGGTAGGGCCTCTGAAGGTGTTTAATGAATCCACACAAGAAAGAATGTGAAACTCAAAACACAGCATTATAACAAGGGAACTATATGCTGGTCGAATTGAAAGAGTGGATTTTAAGCTTATCAGGAGTTAGATGAGCCATCAGTTAAAAAATCCTTCCATGTTTCAATTGTCATGCATTATGGAATTATTATTAAGTAAACCCCAGTAATTCTAAAATTTCTTACCGTTTCTTCACTGAAAAGAATGTACTGTCAGACAACCACTAAGCTAAATTCTCTACTCATGGCTCTTTTTCAGATGAACACAAGAAAAAGAACTATGCCCTCAAGGAACAAGAATATATGCAACAAAATCATATTGCCACCAAGATACAAAAGCTTTAATCAGAATCAGCTACGAGTCAACCATTCGCAATACTCAATCAGAACGCAGCGTTAAAGGCAAATTAGCCAAGAAACTTACCAAGAGAAGCTAATTGTTGCTTCCTTCCACTACCCGGTGGCCTCCCTCTACCCCGTTTCTGTGTTGGGGTTATCGTACCAGGATGTGTAGACGTTGAGGGAGACAATGCCAATGACACACTCCCATCAGGTCCATATTTCCGGGGCCTTCCTCTTTTCCTTTTCAAAGGCTCGCCAGACGGCACCCCTGATGGTGCACCCACATTGACCCCATGGGGTGAAATTGCTGATGAAGGCTCTCCAGGTAATGTTGATCCAATAGTAGTGCCTCCCATATTCGATTGAAACTGTACATTTGGATTAGATAAGGGATGAATGCCTGGTGATCCATGTAATGCAGACTGTGTTCCGGAACCAGTTATTCCTCTCTGCATATAATAAGAAGCAGACCCAGGTAACGCCATTGCATCTCTTCGATCCATTCATTTACTTCGAATAACCTATACTCAAATGTCCTTTTCAATCAAACTTAAGACCCCAAAATTTCAATTAACTCGAAAATATAGATACCTCCTATTTGCTCTAAAGTTCAATACAATGGCAAAAACTCAACAAAAGGCTTGAACTTGGGACAATGTAGAACTGTTAGCAAACCCCAATTTGTGACCACTAAGCAGGGTTTTCTACAGGGCATGTGAATCTTGGGAGATGTTCAAAATTCTTGGAATCGACATCAGATGAATCATACTAAACACTCGAAAGGTATTTAAAAAAGAACTAGCTTAAATTCCAACCAACCAAATGTGCTTCAATTCAAGATAAGAAAGCTTTAAGCAGATTTTTGGTTTCAACAATGGAGCAGAACAGACCCACATGAATATATTCACACTTGTAAATGAATCTCTCTAAATCTAGACATGGGAAAAGGAGAAGGAAACAAACAGTAGATTCACAGCAATTTCAAAGACCCAAGAAAAAAACTAGTGAAACACCAAAAGATAAGGAAATGGTAAATAAGATAAGAAAAATAAATAGAGACAACAAAATCAAAAGAAAACTCCAAGAATCTAAAGCAGTAACCAGAAACAAGATGAAAAAACGAGTAGAAATCTCAAAAGGTAAGAACTTGAAAAGAAAAAGACAAAAATGCAAGCTAATTTTACAGCTTACCAACCCACAAGAAACAAAGAAAAAGGCTTCAAGTTGAAGATAATGATCAGAGACACTTGAACAGGTCCACACTCTCACCAACCCATTAGATACCTTTAACAGAAAGCATCTTCTACAACAAAACCCCAACCCTCATATACACCAAAAAAAAATCCCCACAACAAAAGAATCACAAAGTTCAAGCCAATGCCATTAAAGAATTCAAACCCATTTCATATATAACACCATATAGAACATAAAAGAAGATGAACTAAACAAGGACAATAATGGGTAACAACTAAAAAGTTTTGTTTTAAGAAAGAGAGAGAATTCACTCACATTAGTGAAGAGGGTTAAAGGTCTAATAGCTTTTGGAGGAGAATTTGAATTGAGACGCACGAAGGAGGATTAAAGGTCGAACGGTTTTATGATGTAAATTAAAGGCAGACTGTGAAGTCCACAGAGGATGCCATTTTCGGTGTGGAGTGTGAAGCTTTTATTGCTATACTACAAAAAGCTGTTTTCTGCACATAAGTCCTTATAGCAACTCATTTTTCTAGGGCACACCTTCTCTTTTTCTCTCTCTCTCAAACTTATATAAAAGCTGTTTATCTTTCTCTCTTTCTCTCGCTATAAAAAGGTTTTATCTCTATCTTTCTCTCTCTTCTGTGTGTGAAGAGTCAGTGATGATGCTTTGCTTTGCTTTGCTGGGTTACACAGATTGAGAAACAAACAAAATCTAGAACAGAAAAAGTGCTTCTTCTTGGATAATATTGATTTTTATTTTTATTGAAATTACAAATAGCAAGGAAATAAATACGTATCAGATGGTTAAGCAAAGAAAAATTGTCCGATGCGCAGCGCATGGCGCGTGAAACACACACGCACTTATGCATGCATTGCAATAATATGGGATATTATTAGACTTCCCCTATATTTAGCCATTGTTTCAAATATATCTCTTTTAAAATCGATCAATAGAGTCCCTCCATTACATGAGTGTATCAAATTGCCCCCTTAGGCAATCCAATCATATTTTTCGTTCAAATCTCTAAAAACACGCCTCTCTTAGAAAAAGATAAATGCGTTATAATATCACAATTATATATAGAATCAATCAATTTATGCACTCGTATTTGATTCATATTTACAATGTAGAGACTCATGTCTTGTTCGGTTAAGATTTATGAATTTGTTTGATGTCTAATGATTAGTGATTTACTTTTCAATTTTTTTTATTATAATCAAGATTTTTCACTATTTTATTGCAAATTGTTTGGTCTTAATTCAAAATTGTGTCCACAATTAGTAACAACTGATTGATGATAAATTTTTCATAGTTACATGTTAATTTTAACTATGATCAATATGCACAAATTTAAATTTTATAAATATTTAAAAATTCATAAACTAAACATTTTATATATTTCACGGACAACAGATATTAATCATAAGATTTCTTTTGTTTTCTTTAATGAATAGTATTCTATAATGAAATTTTTAATCTAATTCTCTAGAGAAAATTGCTTCTATTTGGATGGAAAACCTGTAGATTTAAAGTTGAATCTCCTCTACCAACACAAGCAACTTATGAAGGTAGTCCAATCAGTAGAGAGCAATGAACCCGATGTGAAAATATAGATATCGTCGAATTGATCTCAATAGTATTAGTGCACTTTCGAATCACAAGTTGGTTTGATATAACAAAAAGTCTTCAAAAATTAAATCAATAATTATGTTTATTGAATTTTTTATATTATCCATCTATTGTTTTAAATAAATAAATCTCTACAACAATTTTGGTTCTAAATAATTTGGGTAAAATACTAACTTGTATATGAATTGCAACAAGTGAGCAGTCCCTTTTAATTTTTCTACAAAAAAAAAAAAATCATAATTGATTATCATTTTAGAGAAAAAGAAATTATCAAAATAGGGTGAGTGTTGATATGAAAACAACAGCTTTTGACATTTAATTATAATTTTTATCCAAAAATTTCATTAGTAATCTTTGAAATTTTATTAATAAATCAAATAAACTTCTTTAGTAATATAAAGAGAATGAAAATAAAATGAATTTAAACTTATGTGACACGATCTCATTGACTTATTCCTTAAAATGTATGTTTTGTTATATACCCAAACAGGATTTATAAATCTATATGCTAGTGGGTACTTTCGCAAAAGAACGGAAGTGTTGAGTGTGGGATAGATATATCTTGACAAATGGCACGCTCCATTAATAGATGGGATCCCACGCTCCACGGAATCGCGTGGGAAGAATGACCGGACTAGAACCGGGTTTGGGCCTTGTACCCTCCCCGAAACGGGTAAACTTTGTTTGCATGTGACTTTCCTCTGTTACCACAAAATATCTAAAAAGAGTAGAGTAGGGATAACATCACCCACCTGGCCACCTCCTTATCAAACTAACTGGAAAGAAGGAAAGTAGACTGCCCACTAAACAAATAATACCCCATCAATTCATACTCAGTTCCCACCACACCATTAGTCATAAAAAAAAATCAAGTGACATGAGTAATATTTTGAGAAACTAAATATTCATTGGTTACAAAAATTTTATTTTATGAATTTTTTTAAATCGAGCATTGATAATTAATTTGTCTTTGATTTGTTTGAAAAAATAAATTTAATATTATCCGTAAAAATTAGTCTGTAATATTATTTATTACAATTGAATCACCAATGTATTATTAATAATGCAATTACGACACTTTGTTAGGCTTTTTGTTAAGAACATTTACCGTCTTATGTCAGGGTATTGGAAAAATTTCCTCACATGCCCACACACGAGCTAGTGAAAATGTAACTAAGACGTTTTTCAAAATTGCTTACACAATTAAAGAATATCGTTCGACTCGAGTATAAACAGTATGTTTTAAGCAATGTCAATTGATCACAAGTCAAATTCAATACTTAAATCTTTTTTTTATATTTTTTTTTTATCCCTCGTTCTTAAAATGAACAAGTTCTAACTCGGGTTTGTGTTTGAAAATTGACCTCGAGTTCTATAAATTTATGATAACTCGAGTTCAATAACAAATGAGCATATTCAAGTTCGAGTTCGAATTCGAATTCAAATCTGAGTGTTTGATTGTCCATTCGAGCTCGAGTTCGAAACCGAACTATATTTTTAATAAATAAAAATACTAAATAAATATTAGTTCGAGTTCAAGTTAGGCTCAACTCGAGTTCGATAATACTTTATCGAATTGTTCAAGAGTCTTTCGAACCTTAAGGTATTCGAGCTCGATTCGATAAGCTATTTGGATCTAATTTTCAGATTCGAGCTCGATCGAATCGAGTTTTGACCGAACTCAAGTTCAAATAGCTCGATAAAGCTCAGTTCGATTTCAATCTTAAATTTTGACAACTTAATCGTAATAAGTTGAGTGACTAAATTAAAATTTTAAGTAAAGCTTAAAGATTAATATTGAATTTTAGGTCAAAATGTTGGAAGAACAAAGTTGATATTTTTTAACATAAACTAATAAACAACTCATTGTTGTGCCAGACATGGGATCTCGAACCCCAAAAATGGAAAGATTTTTAAAAGTAAACCGTGCAAAAAAAGGAAGAAGAACATTCATCAATCATCAACTTCAACTTCAACTTCTTTCCATTTAAAAATTTAGTTTCTGGAAAAGGCTGAAAGCAAAACATACAGACACCAAAATCTTAAAACAATAATTTTGTAGGCTGTTACTTTCGATTGATTAAAAAAAAAAAAAGTAGTTTTACCAATTACTAATGTCATTATAGAGTGATGATACTGTGCATAACTGGTGAGACAGGAACAAGACACAGAGACTAAGGAGACAACAAAGTGTCACACAGAACACAACACCTTTATTTTATTAATCAAGTACATAATTTATGATAATGTTTGATTTTACATTTTAAATTTTTAATGGACCCCTCCGGTGTGACAAATTTGATCATGGGATAGTCCGGTTCTCACCTTTAAACATATAAATTCGAATCGGTTTTTACTTAGATCTTATCTATGAGATTATCAAATTATTAAAATAAATATATACTACCTTAATCGTAATGTACATAATTAATCGTGTCCCTTCCACTATAATCTATAATCAATCTCTATTCAAGCGTATTTTCAGTAAACCTCTTGATTACTCTGATCTCAGAGTCTTTAGTTGCGCTTGTTTTGTTCTTTTCAAATCATATTAACACAACAAGTTGCAACCAATGGCTCATCTGTGTTGTTTCATTGGATATGGTATTGAACATAAGGGGTATCGGTGCTAGGATCCTATTTCTAAAACTCTTTGTATCTTTCTTTATGTCATTTTTTAGGAACATTAAATGTTCTCTTCCTTACGGTCATTTGACATGTCAACCATCATTAACTCTAGATTCTTTACTGATCTATCTATTGAGTTATTTCCTGATAATCCAGTTTCAGGTATTGTTGAGTCCACCTCAGAATCACCAGTTGATATCAACTCTTCCGTTCCAAAACTACCAGCTGATCCTACCTCTCCAGACCCAGCTCCAGCTCTAGAACCATCAGCTGACCTCATCTCTCCAACTCAATCGGTCGTGTCCGAAGATATTCCTATGTCTGATGAGACTGCGCCGACTCCCTCTGAGAGCCATCCTCCATATCACCCCCACAGATCTACTAGGGTAACTCATCGTCCTTCTCATCTTGCTGATTATCATTGTTTTTCCACTATACTTCATCTGCATGAGCCTCAATCCTATAAAGAGGCTAGTATTAATCCTCTTTGGCAGAAAGCAATGGATGAAGAACTTCAGGCCCTAGCTAAAACTCATACTTGGGATATTGTTGATCTGCCCCCTGGAAAAACTCCTATTGGGTGCAAATGGATGTTTAAGATCAAGAAGCTTTCTGATGGCTTTGTTGAACGATATAAAGCCTGATTTTTTGTCAAGGGATTTGCTCAGGAATATGGCATTGACTATGAAGAGACATTTGCTCCAGTGGTGAGGCTCACATATGCTCGTACACTCATTGTTGCCGCCGCCATTCGAAGATGGACTCTGTTTCAAATGGATGTTAAAAATGCATTTCTTAATGGGGATCTTCTTGAGGAAGTCTATATGCATACCCCTCCCAACTTGGATGCCCCTCGAAACAAATTTTGTTGCCTTCGTCATGCCCTATATGGATTGAAGCAAGCTTCACATGCCTGGTTTGCCAAATTTAGCACTACCATTCATCAGTTTGGGTTCATACCGAGTACTCATGATTCAACTCTGTTTATCCGTCAAACTTCCAACGGTATTATCCTTTTTTTTACTGTATGTGGATGATATGGTTATTACTAGATATGATCTACATCGTATTTCTGAACTCAAAAAGTTTCTCAGAGACCAATTCGATATGAAAGATCTTGGCGTGCTCACCTATTTTCTTGGCCTCGAAGTCTTATCTAGTTCTAATGGATTTTTTCTCTCTCAGGCCAAATATGCCTCGGATCTCCTTTCCAAGGCTGAGATCACTGCCACTACTCCTCTCGAGCCGAACGTCAGACTTACCCCACTCGATGGTTCACCTCTTCAGGATGCCACTCTATATCACCAACTAGTTAGAAGTCTTGTATATCTTACTGTCATTTGCCCTGACATTGCCTATGCCGTTCATCAGGTCAGCCAGTTCTTGTCCGCTCCTCGGACCACCCATTACTCGGCTGTTCTTCGCATTCTTCTATATGTCAAGGGTACTTTATTTCATGGGCTTCATTTTTCAGCTCAGTCTGCTCTTGTCTTACAAGCCTATTCTGATGCCGATTGGGTCGGAGACCCCACCGACAGACGTTCAACCACTGGTTACTGTTTCTTTTTGGGCAATTCTCTCATTTCCTGGCGTAGTAAGAAACAAACTGTGGTTGCTCGCTCCAGTACTGAAACTGAATATCGTGTCATGGTTGATGCAACTCAAGAACTTCTCTGGCTTCGATGCTTACTCGCTGACATGGGTATTTCTTCTCTTGCTGCCACTATCTTACACTATGACAACATGAGTGATATTCAGATCGCTCACAATGATGTCTTCCATGAGCGTACAAAACACATCGAGAATGATTGCCACTTCATCCGTCATCACATTCTCCAGAATACAGTTTGTTTACAATCTGTCAGTTCAGTCGATCAGACAGCTGACATTTTCACTAAGACTCATCCACCCGGACGCTTTCACTCTCTGGTTTTCAAATTCAAGTTCACCTCTCACTTACCGCATTGAGTTTGAGGGGGATGTTAATGTATTGTATGAGCTTAGTTAGTTTAGTCTCATATTGATTGTGTATAGTTTTGCTTCTCATATTGGCTTGTATAAATAAGATCACTCATTTTTGTAAGTAAATTACACAATTCAATATAATTCTTTTTTTTATATTGTTTCACTTTTTCTCTTTAATTTAACATATATAATGGTTGATCAAAATCTATGATAAATATTGTAGTACTCGCTTGATTTTGTTAAACTAAAAATACTTTCATAATAAAATAAAAAACAAAGGGTAGGAGAGAATAACTTTTGTATTTCTCGATCTCTCATTTGATCATTAAAAAAAATGGTTTCAGTAATTAACAATGTTATTATGGAGTAATAAAACTGTGTATAACTGTGAGACAAGAACAAGACACAGACATTAAGGAGACCAACAAAGTCCCATACAGCAGAATCAATCAAGAGCTAGTACTTACCTTTAATGATTTGTTGACTTTACATCAATAGACCCTACCCAGTGGACAAATGTAACCACTAAGGCATACTTTTATATCCACTTTATTGCCAATTTTGTCCGTTATGTCACGCGGAGTTTTCGAAGTTTTTTATTATTTAAATTTGTTTATTATTAATTAAATTTGTTTATAATTATTTTTCAATATTTACAATTGTTAAAAAAATTGGACAACTATATATTACCGCTTGAAACATCTTGGCAAGTGTTTCAATAAGCTATAACGAGTAAAAATAGATAGTTTATATGAAAATAATAGAAAAGGTTCGTTAAAAAAATTGATCAATATACTTAGATTTTCGTGAATATTGATGATATTCTTGTGCTTTAATACACAGCTCATTGACATTGATACTTTATCGATTGAAACATTGTACTGATTTGGAAGTTTTATGAAATGATTTTTTATTTTTTATAAACAGAAATTAAATTAAATATTTTTATGAAAAGAATCAAAATTTAAAAAATAATTTATAAAAAAATTGTTTTCATTTTTTTTTAACGAAAAACTGAACAATTTTTAGCTCTATTATTTTTTTACTAAAATTATTTCATTGTAAATCATAAACCGAATCTTCTGTTAAGTCAAACGATATTGAAGCTTTAAAAGTGAAAAATTACCCCGTATGATTAATAGAGAAGAAAAGTGAGAGAAATGAAAAAGAAGAAGAAAAAAAGTGAGTAGGGATCATTTTTCTAGCTATTGTTTTGTAAAATGAGATAAAAGAAAAGTAGAATGATTGGTGTTTTTTTCTCACATGTAAATTGTGAACGAATCAATATGCTCATGAACAAGTTCAGTTAAAACTTGTTTATTTTGTTCACTTATCATACGAATGAACTTGAACAAAATTTTAAGACTCTTTTGTTAAACGAGCCGAGTTCGAACATAAGTGTGCTTGACTTGTTTAGTCTCGTGAACAACTTGTTTATAACTCGCTCATATGCTAGTTTGAAGCTTATACAGATTCTCATTTATAGCTTGTTTATGTTTGATTAGAGTTCGTTTAGAATGTTAGTTTATAATTATTTAGAATTAAAAGTAGGCTTGTTTATATTCATTCAAAGCTTATTTATGTTTACTTGAAAATTTATCCATTTTAATGTCAATTAAAATTCATGGACAAGCTTGGTTACATAAACAAGCTCAAGCTCGTGAAAGAGGCCAAACTCGACTAGTTTATGTTCCATCAGAGTTTGTTTATAATATGTTAGTTTATAGTTATTTAGATTTAAAAGAAGGTTTGATTATGTTAATTCAGAACGTGTTTATGTTTGTTTGAAAATTTATCCATTTAAGTGTTTAGTTAAAATTCATGGACAAGCTTGGTTGCTTAAACAAGCTCAAACTCATGAAAGAGCCCAATGTTAAGCTCATTTATGTACGAGTCGAGCTTGAACTGAACTCGATCACCTTAAAATTAAATGATTTGAGTTGGAACAAAAATTTTAATTCTCCCTTTGTGCTCGAGCTCAGCTCTAACTCATTCAAGATCTTATTGAACGAACTCGATATAACGCTAATTGACTCAAACTCGACTTGTTTACACTCATATCCACGTGTATTAATCATAATTCTCTCTGACTGAGATGATTAGGAAGTGAAAATTAAAAAGAAAAAAACATTAATCTTTGGTCACCATGTATCATAAAATAAAGTCTCCAGTGAAATAAAGAAATGCATGTTGATTCAAAAGAAATTATAGTAGTTATCAAATTGAAAGGAAGTCTCTTTCCATTTCGTTAGTTGATTCAAAAGACAGATGCATTTATATGGCCAGTGGCCACATGCTTGGTTCACCTTTCGATCACCAAAAAACTGAAACTTTTGGCTGGCTTGACACTCTTGAACTTCAATTATTTTCTTGGCTAACCTTGGGCATCATCTGCGAAAATCCATAGGCCCAATATGGCCCATTAGTGACCCACCAGTTGTCTGAAAGCTTTATGCTTCATTTCATGTCCATCTATGTCACCTAAAAGCTGAATACCGTAATTAGTGCGTAATGGAAGGAAAACAAAGGCAAGACATATAGTAGTCTAAACAGACTGCAGTTCAATGAAAGAAGGTCCTAAAATTATCTATAGTACTATGGCTAAGCTCCTTGCAAATGAACAGAACTCAAGGATTACTGGTTGCCTTGAGCAGTCTGCAGAACTATGCCGATATCAAAATGATTGTTTATTATCACAAAACAGTACGACCCATCATCCTTCTCTTAAGAGAGTTCCACCGAAATCTACCATTAATAGAGATCAACGGAAACCAGACTCCAGTGCAGATCTGTTTTGATGCAACAACAACCAGTCAAAACAATGCTATACCCAGAAATCTGCACCAGTGCATCAAAATACTTGACCAGAGCGCACAAGCTATTCCATTTACAATTACTGCCATTCATGTAGTCAATTTTTGCTTCAGTTGACTTAAAGAACATCTGCCTCATCACACTCCTCTAGATTACAATACTCGTTAAGCTAAATATTGTATTAAAAATATTCAAAGTTCTTGATGTGTGAGTTGAACTTGAGTCACAACAAGATATCTGATACTGCTAAAAAACACACATCCAATAAGAAAACGATACATGGACCATCCCAAGGGTAGTCAGCATGCTGACACACGAAGGACCTAGATTCGGGCAACTAGACTCCAGGTCATCATCGCCTTCTGGGTCACATCGCTTTCGGCACAAGGGCCGCCTCAAACGTGAACAGCTTAGGACAGCAAGGCAACACATGGATAACCCAGGTTCACACAGCTAAACCCCAAGTCATCACCGCCCTCCAAGGTATCATTGCCTTCCCAACTGGACCTCTATAAAAGCCGCCTCAAAACCCTATAAAAAGATTCAGGTGCTCATTCCAAAAAGAGAGACTTGTTGACCAAAAAAGAGAATACCGTCACTCTCATACACCTTATCACATACTAACAAAAGCATCGGAGCATACTCGGAGGCATCTCTTTCGACAACTCCTAGCTCATATCTTCTTTCCTGTGCAGATTTCCTCGAGGTCCGGCCTCCAACTCAACAAACACGTTTTTGGCATCAACAATATCTTAGGCGACCGTCCGGCCTCCAACTCAACAAACACATTTTTGACATCAACAATATCTTAGACAACCAACCGATCAAAAACTCTCAGTTCCCTTTATGCTAAGTACTATTTCAGAAACTTGCACATAAATGCAGGTATATCCTGCAAAGCCTAGAGCTAGTCAACTCACCTCCATCACAACAATATGTCATCACAAAATCCAAAATTCCGCAGCTAACACATTCATTTCATTGGGGAATTGGTAAAATAAACAAAAATGACATAAGAAGAACCATAAGAAATTAACAACGTTGTTTTAACCTCAAAAGATCGGTTTCGTCGATTAAAACTTAGAAAGCCGCCGTTTTCCTATAAACCCAAATGTCGCCATGACGAAAATAAATATATAAAAAACCAAAAGAAAATGGATTCTAATACGGCGCCGTTTAATAGCCCAGTAATTAAGCTGGCCTTGAAGAGGAAATGGAACCCAAGAGAAAGGATCGGCCCAAAAGGCCCACTTACTGACGGCCTCAGCCCATAAAAAACCCATAGCACTGAATAGTTAGAAAAGGCTTTTGCTGGTCAGCCTGGTCCCGCTGAGAGAAAATTGCGACGTGGGATTAAATAAACCGGAACAAACAACCGAAACGACGCCGGTTCTCACTTAAAATCCCTTGAAAAGGAAATTAAAGTTGAAAATCAAAATGATTACGGCGGGAGCAAGAAAATGATGAAAACAGCTAACTCTGTCTCTCCGTGCTTTTGTTGTGGCCGTTGGGGACTTTTGCTTCGCTCTCTCTCTCCTCACTGTTGTATTCTCTGAACAAAGACCCCTTGCAGTCACATCCATATCAATCCAAAATCACCAGCGGTGCTAAATCATTTAAGAAAAAAAGAAAACAACACTAAAAATAAAAATAAAAACAGTGAAACTTTATTAAAATTTCCTCATTATTATACCAACAGTTTGTCAAATAAATATATAAAATAGTACTTTTAAAATAAACAGATTCTATGCCCTTTGATTAAAAATTCTTGATATGTCGGTAATTATTGGGTTTCTTCTTTTCTTTCTATTTATCAACAGAGCTCAAAAACAAATACTATACAGATAGATAGACATATCCATGTATAGAGAGATATATCAATGCGTTTGTGATCCGATCTGATCCCAGTTACTTCAACATTCTTAGTTTATTTTCTTTTTGTTTTACTTCGTCGATTTGATCAAGATCATATTTTTTTGAACGTTTTTTCAATAACCACTTCTTTTGTTGGGTCGAGGAGGTGACGATTTATACAAGTTTGGGATCTAAAAATCTCCGATTTTATTGTTAGAGGCGAGAATGTGGATCTTGTAAAGGTTGATTTGATTGAGAAGAGGATTATATTTTGATTGGCTCGAGGCATGAAAAGAGTGAGCGAGAACTCTATTAGGGTTTTGTTTGGTGTATAATTTTCTTTCAAGTCAATTGATGTAAAAAGGGAGGTGATTTAAACTTTGCGTTTGCTGGGTTTAAGGTTTTAGAATCTGGGTTTTGGTCTTTATGCGGTTTTAGCATCTACTGAAACCGAGTTGACTCGATAAAGGAGAAGCAAACATTATAAGGTATTTATCTTTGTTTGAAAATTTAGTAGTAGAATCTTTTCGGTTACTCTTGCTTTGCTTTAGTGAACTCTTTTGGTTTTAATTGTAGCTGATGGTTGAGTTACGATTGTGTTTAGAGTATTAAAATGGAGTTTTGATTTAGTTAGTAGTTCATAGCAGAAGAGAAAAATTTGCAAATAGCTTGAAACGGAAAAATTATCCACACTTTCTTTTCACATATAAGAGAGGAACAAATTGATCTTAAGTGGTATTAGTGGGGGCATGTTTCTGATTGAGATTCCGGGTTAATTATTAATGAGAAGTCATAAACCAGAAGATTTTAATCAATAATCTATTTCAGTTTATACAGAGAAGAACTTGCCTGTAATTTTTGTTCTGATTGAATTTATTTGGAGCATTTTTTTTCTGCCTTAATTTAACAAAGATTGCGTACATATTTCCAGGCTTTATAATTCTGAGGAAATTTTGGTTAATGAAGAGGGATTCATAAGTTTATGATCTTTTCAAACAATTGAGAAGATAATAAAACCTGACTTTGGTGGGAGCTGGTCGTGGCATGACAAATTGAATTAGTTTGTAAGAAGCCGAATGGTGTGGAGGTCCAGTTGATGTTTTGTTTTATCTACGCAGTCAACAAGTCTTTACTGCTTAAGCTTTAAGCTTTGATTGGTGGTATTGAGATGGGGTGTCAGTGCTCTAAGCTCACATCATGTTGCTGGAATTCACAGTTCAAGGCAGCAGTTCTGGAAGCTCCTGATGTTGGTGGGTAGAAGGGATTTCTGGTGTGATCACTGTTTTGACTAGAATGAGAAGAAGGTTATGCTTGATAGTCATTGATTGTTGTCTTTGTTATTTTGCTGCAGAGAATGAGGAGAAGGATGAAGTTGGTGATGTGCCTGCCTTTCGCGAGTTCACACTTGAGCAACTTAAAAACGCGACATCTGGTTTTGCAGTAGAGAATATTGTGTCTGAGCATGGAGAGAAGGCTCCAAATGTCGTTTATAAAGGGAAGCTCGAGAATCAGAGGAGGATTGCTGTTAAGCGCTTTAACAGAATGGCTTGGCCTGATGCCCGCCAATTTTTGGTAGGCAGTCTATTACTAACCTTGAAGTCCATATTTTTGAGCTCATAAAACTCTCTCCCTCACTCATAATTTATGTTGAACATATTACATATCAACAGAACAGAACAACAGTCTCTAATTCTTTTGTTTTTGGCATCCTTCAAGATATGCATTAGTTTTGGTCCATATGGCATAACACATAGTATTATCTTTCCGCGTGTATAGGAGGAAGCAAGGTCAGTTGGTCAGCTACGCAACCATAGATTGGCAAATTTGCTTGGCTGTTGCTGTGAAAATGATGAGAGGTTGCTCGTGACAGAATATATGCCGAATGAGACGCTTGCCAAACACCTTTTTCATTGTAAGGCTTATCCTCATGCATGTCCTTATTTTTTCTGTTGTTGGACATCGAGTAAATTAAGTCCTGAATGGTTGCTGGATGTGTATCGTTTATCTCTTCGTTGATTTGACAATGAGTTGAGCTTGAAAAGAACACAGTGTAGGAGTCGTACTTAATTCAGCAACAACCACTCAGCGTTGGACAATCTTCTGCCATGTTAAGATATTGTCTATCTTCCTATAGTAGTCTTAATTTTGCGGGGAATATTTAATGTCTCAAGATGATCCATGTTGACATGAATTGAAATGGGTGCTTGTGTCGGATCTGCTTTCAGTCTAACGTTGCTGGCTTGCAAAAAAAATTATCCTTATTATTACAAGTTAGCTGCATTTATTTTTATATTTATTTCTTTTTTTCGATGGAGCAATTCACCTTTAAAGAAAAAGGCATTTAATTTTTGCGATTTATGACCATCTCTTACTAATTATTGATAAGTGGTTCGAATGTTCTTGTTTAGAAAAAAAATAGCAGATAGACTTAAGTTGATGCAAAGCTAGAAGGTCTAGAGAGTTCTATCTTTACCGATCAGTTATAAATGCATCTGCATTCAAATGTTAGCATCATGGAAATCGTGGTTTACAGTTGTAGTCATGGTTTTGCTCTAGTGTTGTTTTTTCTGCAACTTTTGTCTATCTAAAGACTTGTTCAGATTTAGCGTACTGTGCAATCATATTAATGTTTTCTTGAACCAGGGGAAACACAACCTATGAAATGGGCAATGAGATTGAGGGTTGTTCTACATCTTGCACAAGCTCTAGAATACTGCACAAGTAAAGGGCGAGCTCTATATCATGACTTTAACGCTTACAGAGTTTTATTTGATGAGGTAAATCATTTCTTGCCCGCTTTCTCTGAAATCATTTGCTTTTTAGATATTATTTGCATTCCTTTGTTTATTTATTAGAATTTTGCAGGATGGTAATCCAAGACTTTCAAGCTTTGGCCTGATGAAGAATAGTAGGGATGGAAAAAGTTATAGCACAAATCTGGCATTTACTCCTCCTGAGTATTTGAGAACTGGTATGTATTTGTCTATAGTAAGAAAAGTTTTCTAGTCAGATGATGTTTCCTTAAGCTTATGATTTATTCAGATTCCATTATGGGCATCTCAATATCATCTATGCATTTAAGCAGTTCACTCTTACCATGACCTCACTTTGTCAGACTTGGGTTTTCAACTTTGAAAGGCCTTGCTGCGTAGCTTTCAAAATTAAAGGTCCTGCCTCTGAAGGGCTTTGTTAGTTAACCTACATTAAACATGTTGGGTTGGTTTCTTTTACCACACTAAAGGATAAATTTTGATGAACTAACACCAAGCTTTCTCTTTATTTCTTTTTTCTTCTTTTTTAAAGGTGGGTGGGAGGGGGAGGGCGAGGAGGGCTGTTTGAGTGTTTATATTTGTTCCTTTCTGTGTTTCCATAAGTCTGCATTATGATTGACCTTGCATATATTCACAACTACTTTTGCATTAAATAATCTAAGGCTTCAATATGGCTTTTGTCTTTGGTCTACAGGGAGAGTAACTCCAGAAAGTGTAATATATAGCTTTGGAACTCTTCTGCTTGACCTTCTCAGTGGAAAGCATATTCCCCCCAGCCATGTAAGCGTTTATTATTAGGAAGAAATCACCGGTTAAAATTCTCATTAGGACCTTCTGATCTATACATGCTGGACTGTCTACCCTTGTTGTGGTATTGTGACAATGAGTTGTTACACTTTTCACACCTTGATGTTTCATCTGGGGGTTATATAAACACTTCTTTTCTGTCAACTTGCACCTAATGCCTACGTAATTTGTGGCAGGCCCTTGACCTGATACGGGACAGAAATCTTCAGATGCTGACAGATTCCTGCTTGGAAGGGCAATTTTCGGATGATGATGGGACTGAGTTAGTACGCTTGGCTTCTCGATGTTTACAATATGAACCCCGAGAACGGCCAAATCCAAAATCAGTAGTAGCTGCTTTGACACCTCTTCAGAAGGAAGCAGAGGTAAATCGTTTTCTGTTCCTGAAGTATCTTTTTTTATTTTATATTTTATTCTGGATCAGTTCTATTCCTGAAGTATCATCAGAATATTTTTAGATCTTTTTGTTTCACTAATAGTTTGTGGATCCCTGACTTGGGTTACTTTGTGAGCATTTTCTTCATGCAGAATTCTTCGCTTCTTTTTATTTCCACTAAATTGTTGTTCTTGTATTCTTATTATATAGTAAATGCTTTTTATGTCAAGAGATGTGTTGGATTAGAAATTATGCAAGGAGCTCTGCTTTTATATGGAAGACTGCTAAGTTATAGAAAATGGAAATAGTGTTGTGCTTAAAATAGTAATGCACATTTCAAATGATGCTGGCTGACACTTGATTAAAGGAAAATTTTACTTCGTAACTAGGTTGGTTAGATTAGTGTGGTCTCAACTTGCTGATGGAAGTACAATTCCAACCTAGAGATAACTATATAAATAAATAAAAGGTGGCCCTATTTCCACGGGCATAATGGGTTCCATGCCAGCATGCCCGTGGCTGAGTTCTGCTTTGTGTTAGTGCGAAATTCATTAGAAAATTTTGTGAGGGCCCTTCTAGTTCTAGTTTAAAACCCTCGAGGTCTTGAAGAAATGAACTTAATTCTTTCCTAATGGACAATATCCTTCTTGGTGCCTAAACAAATAATCCGTTTCTATTGTGGTTATGGATTGTATTATTAGTCAATTTGCTGCACAAACACTCATATATTCATGTACCATTTTGAGTAACATTTCACTGCACTCCCTTCGTACCATTGCATGAGGTCATTCAGAATTGAACAAGTTCATCTTGCCGGTAACTTCTTTTTAGAGTTTCTCTTTTCTTTCATGTGCAGGTTCCTTCTCATGCCTTGATGGGTATCCCTCATAGTGGCTCATTCTCACCTCTGTCCTCACTTGGAGAGGCTTGCTCTAGGCGGGACTTGACTGCTATACAAGAAATCCTAGAGAATATTGGCTACAAAGATGATGAAGGAGTGACAAATGAGGTCAGTTTATGTTCATATAATTAATAAACGTTATTAGGTATATGTTTAGCCTTGTCTATAGTTTGCTTTCTAGATTTATTTCTTCTGGGCAGATGAGTGATTCCCCTTGTGCTCACATTGAATGTTCTTGTTCCTGAAATTTTCTGGTTCTTTGTGATGTTCCAATTTTGATTATTGTAACTTCCGTATTGTTGTTATTGAAAGATGTTCTCTTCTTGTGGTATGTTGCAGCTCTCCTTCCAAATGTGGACAGACCAAATGCAGGAAACGTTAAACTCAAAGAAAAAGGGTGATGCTGCTTTCCGACAGAAAGATTTTAGAGACGCAATTGAGTTTTACACCCAGGTTAAGTTCTTACCATAGTATGCTTGGTAAAGTTGAAGAATTTTGGCAGCAGTAATTTCTATGCAGATGCATGCTATTTATAGTTAACCATGCAAATTTGCATTTCTTACAGAATAACCTCCTTTTAATTTTAGTTTAGCAGATAATGCAAACATATCTGGTTCTGAATTACTTTGGTTTTGTTTATTTTGCATTACTATCATATTTTGGTTTGGGAGTTGGGTGGGGTGGGGTGGATTCATTTTTAAGAAATGAGACATGATTTTAGTAGTTTATCCATATGTTACGTTCGAACGGTCATAAAATGACATTGGTGGTATAAAAGTTACCGTGGAGAACAGATCATCATTAGCTTTACTGAATCCTTAACGTCCATTAATGGGTAAATTCAGTGTTACATACATTAGACTTTCTAGTTCAAATGCACATATTATTCTTGAATGCTGCTGATGTTTTCTTCTTTAACTAGCAGTTCATTGACGGTGGAACTATGGTTTCTCCAACGGTATTTGCACGGCGTAGTTTGTGTTATCTCATGAGTGACATGCCTCAGGAAGCGTTGAGTGATGCAATGCAAGCTCAAGTCATTTCCCCTGTATGGCACATAGCATCTTATCTTCAGGCTGCTGCTCTTGCTGCACTAGGGATGGAGAATGAAGCTCACATCGCACTAAAGGAGGGTACAACTCTTGAAGCGAAGAGGACTGCGAGTTCTGGACAAAAGTAAGTAGTGTTGTGAAAATTTGTGAATCTCCTTTTAAGTCCACTCACGATCCTTGCGAAGATGTCAACATGAGATTGATTGTGAAGTTTCCGGTCAGGCAATGCAACCAAATGTTCATTTTTAATCCCCAAGTTAGCCATACAATACAAGCAGTTGTTTTCTCCAGTGAATACTTCTGACAGTATCATGGGGATGGGTTTTCGGCAAAAAAGGAAAATTAGATGGTTGTAGAGTTTGCCTTTGTTCTCACTTGTTTTTGTGATCATGTGAGGACTTCTTTTATTCTTTTTTGGCGGTTTGATCAATTTTGTGCATGTAAGGTATGAAAACTTTTCCTCAAGAAGGAAAAATGAATTATCTAATTTTTTTTCCCGTAAAGGGGTGGGTGGGAAGCAAAAGATTGTTCATCAGCAAGCGAACTTCTGTATAAATTCTGTCAATGGTGTGTTCTTGCTAATGAAATTCGTGGTTTGCCTTTGGTTAAAAAACTGAGGATTGATGATTGATTTTTCAAATTTTATTATTTTTAATCAAATTTTTATTTATTTCTGATTGGTGCCAAATTTTATTTTATGATCATTAAGTTTATTTACTTGTTCAAAAGAGGAACCAATTAGATTTGAACACGTGATCTCTTGATCTGCAAATGCTCTATAACTAAGTTATGGACCCTTATGGCTTTTATTTTATTTAAGTTTAAAGTTTTCCTACTAACTATTGTTGAAATTTATTATATGATCATCAAGTTTATTTACTTGTCCCAAACAAATTCGAACCAGTGATCTCTTGATTTGCAGTCAAATGTTCTGCCACTAATCTATGGGCCTCTTATATTTTGGGATTTTATAAAAAAAAATCTTGACAACTTTCAGTTGTGCATCATAATTTCTTGTATAACATGTAAATCCCAAAAAGCCCATTCTCACTCATGCCAACTATGAATTTTGAAATCTTGCACAAGTTTGGTAGATTTGAGTTAAACATGTGATTTCACGTGATGTACAAATTATATGTAAATTAATAAAAAAAATAAATATCGTCATTTATATTACAACATTGAGATCGTTTTCTCTTATTTCATTCAAACATTTCTCATCTCTCTATCATTCAATCAGAAACTCTATCGTTCCCTCTCGATCTATTTACTCAGATATCATCATCATCAATCGTTGTTTACATTCAGTTCTTCAAGATCGCACGAGTTTGGCAGTCGAAATCTGAACAGAGTTAGTGAAATCATGCGAAAAAACTTGAAGAAGATGAATGTGAAGCAGCTTGAAGATGGTGAATTAATGGGAAAGATGAAAATCCATTTTATCCATGTATACATGTTCAAACTTGGAAAACCATTTTACCCTTATTTATGTATCATGTAAGATCATTTGTTTAGCTAACAAGTGCAACCTGTGTGCAAGATTTCAAAATTCATGTGTGGTAGTAGTGAGAAGGAGCCATCTGCTGGGATTTGCATGTTATACAACGAGCTATTATATACAATTGAAAATTTAGTGAGTTATTGTAGAATTGACCTAAACCCACGGCCCTTTTTTCTTCATATAAAATCCCTTATAATTTTAAGTTTTCCTTCTTGACCTTTTTTTAAGTTTCCATACGTACTGTTGCTGAAATTTATATTTTGTGATCGAATTCATTTCTCGTTGGATAGCAAAAAACAGTTTATTCTTTTGTCTTTAGCTGTACTAGTTAATTCAAGTCTCAAAAGCAAAAAAAAACAAAAAAAAAAAACTTGACAAAAAAGGGCCCAACCGGGTTCGAACCGGTGACCTCTTGATCTGCAGTCAAATGCTCTACCACTGAGCTATGGACCCCTGTTGACACTGTCTAGCTACTACTTATTTAACTAATTTTCTCCCTATTTTGTTAATGGTGGATCACTATTTCGTAAGCCTACCTACACCTGAAGGAAAATAGATAAATGACCATAACAAACCATTAAGAAAGATCATAAATCTTTAACATTCATTAGGGCAAAAAATTACATCATACAATCCACTAAATCATCAATAAAACCTCAGACACAAATATTGGGGAGGGGCTCCAAAAATATCTCACACTGATGGAAGGTTTCCTCTAAACCAAGCAAGAGTAATCATTTCTCAACTGAGTTTGCCTGAGCACTTCTAAATGATTCCTTTGTTACTCCGTAATAGACTGGTTTACTGCTCGAAAAGGTGATATAATTCCAACCAAAAGCTGATCCTCCAACAATATAGGTTCCATGAGTCTCACCGTCCTCAGCTTGCTGTTTCTCAGAAACAAAACCTGACTGGAAAGGTCTGTTTTCAGATGGTTTTCCAATTATCCGGTCTGGTTGAGACTGCTCTTGCAGCTTTTGTCCAAACCCATTTTCGCTTGACAAGGGCTGGCTTTCCAGCACATTCTTAAAGTTGGCTATGGAGACTGTTTCCCCCGTCATCTGTTCGTATAGTTCAATCATAACCTTACATTTATGAGCTTACGTTCTCGATTTCATGAGCTGCCTTGCAATTCCTGAAGTCAGGGGTCCGAAGAACCTTTACAAAACAGACAAATTTTAGGCCTTTTATACTTAGTATGATGTTTCTAACATATAAAGAAGCAAATACATAAACAAACAAAAAGTTGAACAATAAAATGAACTTCTTAGAGCAGAAATTGATGAAATCAATTCATCCACAAAGAACTGTTTGCTTAGTATATCAAAAGAAGAAGAAGAAATAAAATAACAGGTTACTTAAATTTTTTCGTAGATTATGATCAAAATCAACCACACTAACCAAGCTACAGATATCTTAACACATTGAGAGCACTTAGATCGATGCAAACTAAAAAAGACAGATTTTAAGAGAAAGTAAATCACTTGTTGGTCATTCCCAAAAACAGCGTTTGCATTGTTATGCCGGTATACCCATCGAGATAATGATAAGATGACAAACAAAAAGTTTGTGTTAACATTCAACTATTAAATCTGGTTGTGATATAATGCCCAGTGGTAGCTCATCAAAGGTTATTTCTTTATTTTGAAGGACCCTTAAAGACACGATGGTTTTGAAATCCTCCTTCCCTGTTTAAGAAGAAATGAAAAAGAGAGGAGGAATAAGGATATCACACGAACACCTCCAGATGATCTCTAAACGCTGACAGGCCAATGATGTCTACTATGCCACTTGAAACACTATGCTCAAATTATATTTTCATACCACAGGCGGTTTAGATCCTCAGATCGTGTCAAAGATTCTTTACCAGTTTTCACTTTTACCAACATTCGATTACTCTAAAACTTGTATTGAAGATTGGATTTTGCAACAAGTTTTTTAAGGTATTAGATCAAGATTTGGCGAAAAATTCAATGAAGACAAAAACAAATATGGTCACACCACATCAGCTGGTAAGAATAAAATCACACGTTCAGATGATTGAGCATTATAAGCAAGGGCAATGATTAGCCGCTATGGGATCACAACTTTTAGATTAGACAATAAAACCCCAAATTTCAAAAGCCCATGTCAAGTACATCAAAGTTTGAAACCCCATTTCAAAGACAAGCATGACCCCATGAGAGCACCCAAATTATCATTCCTAGCAAAATAATTAGAAAATTCTGTCTCATAAACCTACCCAATTGCATCAACAACAAGTGCAGAAAGCATAAGACAGACATAAAAGGTTACACATCTTTACGCCCCAACTAAGCAAACCCATAACTGAAATGCTAACTACAAGTTTTCATGACAAAGGGAAATCTTTTAGCTGTCAACTCAAAACCCAATTACACTGCCCATATATGAGTTCTTAAAATTGAGTCAGCAGAATACGGTTAATTCATGATGCAAGAAAACAGAAACCCATAAATAAAATAACAAGAAAACTCCGAATCTACTACAAATTCTAACCAGTTAGTTCAATTCCGTTGATGGGTATGAATATTACCTCTATGAAATGAGGACGAAGATCTTTGAGAATGAGACGCATCTTGAAGTACTTGGAATTCTGGATTTGGACGTTATTGTCAAGTGGTCTCTTCTTGCTTTTAGGAGGGAGCGAAGGAGCAGGAGGTTGTGGAGTTTGTGGAGGAGGAGTTTGGTCGATTTGAGACTTTGGTTGTGTCTTTTTTTTAATTCCTAGATTTTGTTTAAAATTTTACTTTGCTCATCCAATTTTAATTTGTTGCAATAAATCACCAACATCTTACTAATAATGCAATTATGAACTCCGTTAAGTAAAATAAAGGGTCCAATAAACAAGTGTCCAGCCGTTAGTTAAAGATAAATAAATAAAAAGAAAAAAAAAACTATGTAATTAAAATTTCAAATAAATTGTGCTAAATTTACTTTCTGATATTTACCTCAACAAGAATTTCAATTTCGAAGTTAAAAACTGAAAACTTCCAAATCCTTCCGCTGCTTCCTTCATCTAATCCGTCTCAGAAACTCTTTTTGGTCATACATAGTTAAGCAACAGAGATTGAAATGAAATGAATCCGCAAACAGAAAAGCTGGTGAGGAGAACAACAATGGTGGCCACTGTTACCGCCTCCTATTTTCTATTAACCGCTGATTATGGCCCCGAACCCAACGCTCTCGACCCCGTAAGTCTGTAGGTCTTTTTTGTTTATTTCTCTAATCTTAGCGCTCTTCGGTTGACGAGGAATGGAATTTTGAAACATTACTGCAAGTGTTCTCTCCATTTAATTTCGATTTCTCTCTCAACCGAACGGAAGATTACATTTTTCTTATGGGGTTTTCACTTTTTCTGCAGTTTTTGTGTCTTACTTTATATTATGATCTGTTTTTACTGATTGCAACTTAGTTGGTTATTTCTTGTGTTATATGATTAACCATGTATGCTTTACTCATAGTATTGGGGAATTTTTTTGGTTGTGGTGTTTAATTTAGGGTAAATCACGTACAAGGCTGTTCGGGATTTATCTTTCATGCACATCGATTGAACTTAGTTTTACTTTTAATATGCATTATAGCAAGTGATTTTGTACATTATTGTTGCTGGCAATCTGTTGCTTGCTGGATATGACTTCTTTTGCCCCGTTAGTTATTTCAATTAGAATGATATGATTAACTGTTGGCAGTGGCATATGTCGTGAGTATGCTATTTTTGTTGACATTATAGTTTATTTGAACCCCTTTCGTCACTTACGTTGATTATAATGAGGAAAGCTGTACCATAAAGTGCGTGTTTTTTGAACGATTCAAGTCATGTCATTCAAACAAATTATAAATTGAAAGAAAATAAGACACAATACAGGGCGCTCTGATTAGGGTTTCCGTTCTGTTGCAAAACCACGGCTATTCATGGGCGCAAGTCCAAACCATCAAGCAAAAAATCATACCCAAAACATGTACAGGGCGCTGCCCTCTAACCCTAGCCCGCTCACCGGTGAGTGGGACCTCGTGGTCGTCAAGGGTTCTACAGATCTGGACCCGTGAAGTATGCATCAACTCTAACAATCTCCCACTTGCTAAATACTTCACACACATGAAAAACTTCCTAGGACTCTATTTCTTTAAGCCCATCTCAGTAGTACACCACTCAAACTTTGCTAGACTAACTGCTTTAGTCAAGAAGTCTGTGTTGTTCACCGTTGTATCGACTTTCTCCAAGATTATCACATTTTCTTCAATATTTTCCCGGATGAAGTGATATTGGATATCAATGTGCTTCGTCCGTGAATGAAATGCAGTATTATTTGCTAAGAAGATAACACTTCGATTGTCACATTTCACCTTCACTGCTCTTTGTTTAAACCCAAGCTCAGCACACAACCTTTGAAGCCAAACCACTTCTTTTCCAGCATGAGTTATCGCCATATACTCTGCTTCTGTAGATGTAAGAGCAACAACATTTTGCCCCTTGCTCATCCAACTCACCGCCCCACCAAACAGATTGAACACATATCTGCTTGTAGACCTCTTGTTATCAATGTCTCCTCCCCTGTTAGCATCAACTGATCCTACAATATTAAGATTCTTCTTACCTTCCATACTTCCATAACACAATGCAAACTCTAACGTGCCACGAAGATATCTAAGAACTTTCTTGATTGTAGTCCAATGCTCTTTCCTAGGATTAGACATATATCTGCTCAATACTCCCCTTGCTTAGGCAACATCTGGCCTCGTACACACCATGACATACATCAAGCTTCCAACTGTGTTAGCATAAGGTACGTGCGCCATCTCTTCAGCTTCTTCCTCCGTCTTCGGACATTGTTCCGCAAATAACTTGGTTCCCAAAAATATGAGAGTCCTTATCGACTTGCTATTAGACATGTTAAATTTCTTCAACACTTCTTCAATATACTTCTTCTGACTTAGCCACAGTTTTCGATTTTCACTATCCCTCCTTATCTGCATGCCCAAGATAAAGTTTGCTGACCCTAGGTCTTTAATGTCAAACTGCCTTGCTAACCTTCACAATGCTAATTATCTTCCTATTATTTCCAATCAACAACATATCATCAATGAACAAGGTTAAAATGACAAAATCAACCCCTAACTTTTTCACATAGATGCAGTGATCAACATAGCTGCGAGTGAACCCAAGCTGAATGGAATATGTGTCAAACTTCTGGTACCACATCTGTGGTGACTGCTTTAGTTTGTACAAAGATTTCTTCAATTTACAAACTAACTCTTCCTTGCTCACAAAGCTTTAGGCTGTTTCATGTAAGTTTCCTCCTCTAAGTCCTCATGAAAGAAAACTTTTTTCACATCTAGTTGTTCGACCTCTAGATCATAAGCAGTTGCCATGAATAAGACAAATCTGATAGATGTCAACTTTGCTACCGGGGAAAATATCTCACCATAGTCAATTCTCTCTATTTGTGAGTACTCCTTTGCAACCAAACGTGCCTGGTACTGTTTTACCATTCCATCTTCATTTGTTTTCTTCTTGAAAACCCATTTCACCCAATTGCTTTCCTATCTTTAGGCAATTTCACAAGGCTCCATGTTTTATTCTTGTCCAGTGCCTGCATCTCCTTTTTCATAGCATCCTTCCACAGATTTGCATCATCCGAGGTACTCGCCTCTTTCACTGTGCTAGGATTGTCACTAGTAATATCTAAAGCATATAATGCATTGCAAGCACTAAGGGAATACTTGATGGGTGGCCTCCTAACCCGTGTGGATCTCCTTATGACAGACGTGGTCTCTACCCCCGAACCAGCATCTGAATACTCATCCTCTACATCAGAAACATGAATATCGTGCTCAGACCCAACTGACTCAGAATCTGAAATATCTGATGCAGCCTGTGGGGTAGTCTTCTACTCTTTATCTCCCAGGCTAAGATCAATCTGAATCTACTTTGGTTGTTTCGGTACATCTTGGACAGCCGCCACATCCCTTTGTGTTTCTCTGAATACAACATCTCTGCTGAAAATTGTACTCATGTTTTCTGGATTTCATAACTTGTATCTCTTGACCCCATCCTTATAACCAATAAAAATGCACTTCACTGATTTGCTCTCGAGTTTGTTCCTCTTTTCTTTTGGCACATGCATATAAGCATCACACCCAAACACTCTAACATGAGCCAAACTCGACTTTTTCCCGAATAGTGCCTCAAACGATGTCTGATCCTGCAAAGCTGATGTAGGTGACCTGTTCTTCAGATAACATGTCGTAGCCATCGCCTCTGCCCAGAACTCCGGCTTTAAGCCTGCACAACTCAGCATACTCCTCGATTTCTCCATGAGTGACCGATTGAGTCTCTCGGCCACCTTATTCTGTTGAGGTGTATATGGATTTGTTTTCTGTCTTGGAATGCCGCTTGCCACACAGAATTGCTCAAACTTGTTTGAACAACATTCTCCTCCATTATCTGTTCTCAGTACATTTATCTTTCTTTCCATATGATTTTCTATCAATGCTTTAAACTTACAGAACTTATCAAATGCTTCAGCTTTACTCTAAATGAAGTAAATCCTTGCCTACCTTGAAAAATCATCAATGAAAGAGACGTAATACCTTGATTTTCCAAGAGATTGGACCGGAACTGACCCAAACACATTACTATGTATTAAATCCAGAATACCCTTCGCCCTTGTGCCAGTGGACTTAAAATTCACAGGGTTCTGCTTGCCATGTAGACAATGCTCACAAAAACCGAATCCTATGGAGCAATCTGGGACTCCCTTCACCATCTGCTTCGACGATAAAGGAGATAGTCATTTTTCACCGATATGTGCAAGCCTTTGATGCCACAATATAGAGGACTTCGTCTCATCATTAATCGCCTCCTCAGAGATAAAACCTCAACTGCACTGACTTTGTACTGTACTTTCCAGCAACTTGTACAACGTACTATACCGAATACCTTGTGCAATTACTAGCGATCCACGAGTCATCTTGCACGAATTTTTGTCACAGCTGAAATTCACTCCCCTATCTGTTATCTTGCTGATTGACATCAGGTTCCTGCTGAGGCCCAGAATATGCATCACACTTGGAAGTGTCCTGACCGTGCCATCATTCATCTTTAACTTCACTTTCCCACGACCAATAATTTTCACCGGAGAGTTATCTCCCAATAAAATGTTTCCCCCATCAAAGGTTTTATATTTACGAAACCAGTCCCTGTGAGGTGTCATGTGAAAAGACACTCTTGTGTCGATTATCCAAGCAATTTGATCTGATTGAGCCAAACAAGACACCATATTTAAGTCACTAGCATCATCATCCTGGTTCTTATTTCCTGAAGCTGATCTTTCGCTTGTCCGCTTTTTAGGGTTCACACTCTTACTTCTGCAATCCTTCTTCAGATGTCCGAGCTTCCTACACTTCCAACACTTCAACCCAGATTTATCCCTACTTTTCGATCTTCCCCTGAACTTGGGTTTATCACCAGACCACTTGTAGTCTCTATCATGGGTTCTCCCTCTCACAGATAAGGCCTCATTTGACGAGTTCTCTGTATCCTGTCGCCTCATCTCCTCAGATAATAAGACTGCCACGACATTCTCAAAGGACAGATCAGTCGTACCACTACAATCGCAACTATCAAGTTATCCCACTAATCAGGCAGTGAACAGAGTAGTGTAATAGCCTTATCGTCATCTATCACATCAACACTGATAGACAATAACTGACTTATCAAAGTGTTGAACTCATGTAGATGAATAGAGAAAGAATCGCTCTCAGCCATTCGAAGGTTATACAACTTTTTCCGCAGAAACAGTTTGTTTACTAGAGATTTACTATGATAAAGGCTTTCTAGCTTCTTTCAGAGTTCTTTTGCAGTTTTCTGTCCATAAATGTTTATCAGGACAGAATCGGCCAGGCACAGTCGAATCAGACTTCGTGGCTTCTGATCGAGCTTCTCCCACTCTGTGATGGCCGCTGAAGATGATGCTGAAACCACCATCGGCGACGCCGCCTCTGCCGTGGACACTGCCGTCATGTTCATCGTACTCTTCGTCATCTCATCGACTATCACCGTCCACAAATCCCTGTCCAAGAGTAGATCCTCCATCTTCAGTTTTCACAACTCGAAGCTCTTCCCTTTGAACTTCACGATTTCAATCCGTAATCCAATTGACATCTTTGATCGTTAATCCTCGAACACAAGGCTCTGATACCAATTGAACGATTCGAGACCTGTCAATCACACGAATTATAAACAGAAAGAAAATAAGACACAATATACCCAAGTTCACCCCCAGAATAGGGTTACGTCCTGCCAGAAGTTTCACTATAATCAACCTCATAAACCTCTCGTTATAATGTGCGCTCAGTACATAAAAAGTATTTTTAAGCAACTTAAGACGCCCTAATTAGGGTTATTCATGGGCCCAAACCCAAACCGTCAAGCAAAAAACCAGACCCAAAAAATGTACAGGGCCTGAAAATTTTCGGAGGTGCTGCCCCTAACCCCCGCCCGCTTACCGGTGAGCGAGACCTCGTGGTCGTTGGGGATTTTACAGATATGGACCCGTGAAGTATGCACCAACTCTAACGTTTTTGTAGTTTTGTTTACCGGTAATCTTGATTGGAAATCCATGGACAAGCTGTAAGATTGGTAATGCCTTATGGTATGGAATGTTGGCAGCTAAGAACAATATGATCAGAATGAGAATCCCTGAACGATGATCTTGAGATGGATAAGTGGTAAGGCATGTTTGTGAAAATGTTATGGGTCCATCCATATGTGTTATAGGAGGCTTGGGTTGTTCATGATTTGGCAACTTGCAGAAAATGCCATTAATAAAAACCACGATGAGGTGAGGATCATAAATACATGGTTTTGGAGTGTGAGGAGCAACATGTGGTCTGTATTCTGTGTAACACGTTAATTGCAGGTTCAAGGGCACAACAAAATGTCAGAGTATAGCTCAGTGGATTTACATTGATCATCTAAACCTGAGTCGGCATTTGAATATTCCATCATTGCATTAGATTGCTCCATCTTTGTTAGCTATAAAGTATTTCTCTTACACTTATTTTGTACCACTACATTCATCGTGATATAGGACATGGTGAGAAAATTGGTATGAGGTCCTAATGACTCATTATTTTACTAGACTTTCAAACAAGTTTATTGGCAGAAAAATGGAAACTGAGAAGAAGGAAGCAGAGTAGAAACAGAACAATGATGTGTCTATTGTAACTGTGAGAGTGGATTTTGAGAAGTAATCTGGTCATAGAGTTTTTCACTTGATGCCAAAAGAAAGAAGGAATTAATTTAAAAAGACATTACTGGTCTTCTTTCTTTTTACCAAGTTAAAATTTAATTTGCAGATTTGATCTCCACCAAAACAAACGGTACTAAGAAGAAAGGAAAGCATGAATTGCAATGTATGTATGCTGAGCCTATAATTGACTAGAATAGGAAGTAAGACTTCAACCCAGTTCTGCCCAGGATAGAATTCTAAACAGGTAAGATACCCTTTCGAGGAAGCAACTGCTATGACTAATGGAACATTTCTGGGTCACGCTCTTGTGATCACATGTACACTTACTATATAGGGTAGAATATGTGACACCAGACTGAAATTGATCAGTTTGGTTGCAATCTGGTTCAAGGAATAGTGTCTGCTTCTAGATTGCTTTCTAACGGTTTTACTTTAGATTTGTCTTTTATGTGGGACGAAGCGTGATAATAGAATGCTGCACTGTTGAATTATTATTTTTTTGATTAGTACTGTATTGTTTAATTATTGGTGTCACTGTACTGAGTTTTCTCAGCAAGCTGGTGGTGCTTGTAGTTATTTTCATCATGAGATATCTTTCACCAATAAGTGGACCTCTTGGTGCAACTTATTTAAATTAAGTAATGACTTGCTGGTTTTTATAGCCTTGAGCATTAATTTTATTTGTTTGCCTAAATTTCAGTTTATGTGCAATGTATGGGATTTGTATGTGTTGGTTTGGTGTTTCTCTTTTTGTTCTTCTTCTCGTCTCTGGCATAGGGTTTGTCCTTTGCTGTGGTCCACAGTTTTTTTATTCTTTTGAGGCATGTAATGAAATAAAACCATCAGCAACAAGAATGGGACAAAAAATGATATTTAGATCATAACTGATTTTAGAACATGCATGATTATGCTGAAGTGAATTTGCCAAGGGAATCTACTGAAGTTCGGGATTACTTTATCACTTGAATTGTCATTGATTGCGTCTTGGTTGTTTTTGCTATTAAGTTCTAGAGATTGGTTCTCAACATGTTTGTGTCCTGTGGCTTCTAGTGATCTCCAATTGGTTGAGGATCGAAATTCTTTCAGGGTTCTTATGAGATTAGTTTGAATTGCAGATTAAGAAGGTAGTACTGTCAGTAGAAAGTTCTGTAAAAGAATTCATCTTCGGATCAAACAAAGAGCATCAAGAAAGTCCAGTGGAAGACCTGAGCTCCAACGCTAAGAAGGAACGTCGCTAGGATGGTTTAGTTTGTATGGGAACATCATGGCTTTGAGTTCTTATGGCCATTGTTGAATATCTCAAACTTCTAATATAGGAGCAAGTTCTTCTTGACCCTTCACTCAAACTCATGGAATTGCAAGCTTTTCACTAGTTGCTTTGGCAAAACAAATTTCATTCTATCCCCTCAAGCTATCCTCTTTTGTTATGTTCAGATGACTTTGGAGAGGAATTAGTTACTGTTAATTGTTAAATAGAGCACTGTCCCTGCCCAGTCTGCTCTTGAGTCTATCTTGCAGTAATCTAGGTTCAACTTTGTGGTGTTTGTTGTCGTCCATATGCATTAATTACTTTGCAGGATTGTCCCCTTTTAACCTTATTTGAGTTCTTACTTCATTGAATAGACTGATTTTTAATGGATGATTGAAAGCAAGAACAATTGAAGGCCGTACTTTTTATGTTTTCGTTCTTCTTATCTTATGGTAAAAAAAAAAAAAAAATCAGAATGAAGCATGTCCCTGCTTAAAGAGAAAGAGAAAAGAATCATGAGTGAGAGAGAGATGGTGGGAAAGAAACAAGCAGCACAAGAACTTCACAACTTCATGACATCATGACAGTCAGATATGAAATAAAAAAATCTAAGTTAAATTATGATTTTATTCATTATACTTTGGATAGATTTATTCTTTTAATTACTCGGTAAATCAACTTCATGGTTTGCTCAATTAACTTATTTTCGTTAAATTACAAACGAAAGTTCACATAGAATACCTAATCATAAAAAAAAAAATTGGGAAAAACTTAAGTGGACTTTCATTAAATTAAAATTTTCTTTTGGACCAAAAAAAAGTAAATTAAACAATTAATAAAGTTAGTGTATTTGATTAAAACAATTGAAAAAAATAGGGAGCAAAATGGTAAATTAGATCCACAGCAAAGTAAAAGGAGTAAAATCATAATATAACCAAAACTATGCGCTGTAGGATGTGCAGACATAATTGGAACCCCGCTCTTATTTCGCCTATTATCAACGGAACTAAATGATCCGTCACGTAAATTCTGGCAGCTATCCGTAGCTTTAGCATTACTCAATATTTTTATTTTATTTTGTTCAACTAAAACTGAACACTTACGTGTGTAAAATCCTGGATCACAAACTACCGTTTCTAACGAACGTTCCTTACCCATCCACCGAGTCACTCACTCACCCTGTTACCAAATCCCCTGACATGACCTCTCCTCCTTCAACCTCTCTCCCTTCCCAAATCCCTAATCCTAATATCAACAATGACCCAACCCATCAAAGTCCCCCTCTATTCCAACTTTACCCCCAAACCCCTTCTCAAAGTACGTTTATACTCCACCTTTCCCGCCAAAAACTCTAAACCCCTCCCCTTCAAACCCCTCTCTTCTTCTGCCTCTCCAAATCCAGACCCCAAGCAGTTCCCTCCTAAAACTCTAACCTTAGTCTCTATCCTCCGCGCGATCCCCGACTGGGCCGACAACATAAAAGAACGTGGAATGCGACAGAACCGCTCTCTTTACAACCATGAGAGTTGGGTTCAACACAGAAGCTCTCTGCGCCACATACGACATTTTCTCTCCAGCTTATCTTCTCGTGTGATTTTATCGTTGATACCGCCTGTGATAGCGTTTACTTCAGTGGCAGTTATGATTGCAAGCTATAATTCTGCTGTTGAGATGCATTGGTTGCCGGGTTTCTTCCCTGTTTTGAAGGCGTCCTCGTTGCCTTATCAGTTGACAGCTCCCGCATTGGCGTTGCTGTTGGTCTTCCGTACGGAGGCATCTTATTCGAGGTTTGAGGAAGGGAGGAAGGCTTGGACTAAGGTGATTGCGGAGACCAACGATTTCTCGAGGCAGGTGATTGCCGGGGTTGAGAGTTCGGGTGATGAGTTCATCAAGGACGCGCTTTTGCGGTACATTATGGCTTTTCCTGTCGCGCTTAAGGTGGGTCTTTTTGTTTTTGAGTTTTTGTGTTTGATTGACTTTGTTTCTGGTGTTAGTTGTGTGCTACTGTGCTGTTAATGAGATACTGTTCAATTGGATCAGATTTATATCTGGTATTTGTTTGATTTCGTTTATGGTGTAGTTTTACTACTCTAAGTTGAATTTTCTTCAATTGGGTTGGATTTGTATTTATTGTACTACAGATTGAGGGAGAGTCATTGTAGTAGCTTAAATGTGATGTACTTAGCAACAGAATGCAATTTTAAACAGGGAGCTGCTTCAGCTTGTAAAAATGATTAATGGGAAGCGTTGGGCAAGTAGTGAATTATGTATGAAACTGAAGGTTTTAAAAGTCATGGGAATTATATTTGAATTTCTAGAATGATTTATTTGCATCAAATAGAAAGGGAAAGAAAGATAAAAGGCTTAATTGATTGCTTCCAGCTGTAATACGATTGACGTATTAACAGATAGTTATATGAACACGCTAAAGCAAAATTAATTGTTGAAATTCTGGAAATTATTTCACTTGGTGTTTCATCTTTGTGTGAAGGATATGCCAATGATAGCCCGTAAGTAATTTGGTTGTGCAAGATAGGTGCATAACAATGTAATTCTTTTTGTGTTTTAAATTCACAATTGAACATAATGGTGACAAGGCTCATTTTTTATTTATTTGCAGTGCCATCTGATTTATGGCTCAGAAATAAGCAGAGATCTCCAGAATTTGCTCGAAGTAGATGATCTAGCAGTAGTACTCAATTCAAAGCATCGTCCACGCTGCATTATTGAATTTATTTCTCAAAGCCTTCGATTGCTGAACTTAGACGAATCAAAGAGAAATATGTTGGTATCTTTCTTGGATTATTAATACTCTTAAATTTTTATTCTACCAGATGAAGTTTCTGAAACGAATGCCTGGGTGTTTTCTGTTTTATGTCATGAAATGTGTTTGTTATTTAACTTGAAAGAAACTACGTCTTTTTGTAAGCTGAAAAAAATAAGCTGGTGTAAAATTGGAGGTTCTTAATTTTTAAAATTTGCGGCATACAAGAAACACAGAGTTTCTAAAGATGCACGCATTGTCAAGAATCTCAGATTCTTGCCTGATAAACAATTTGCAGTTTATATATTAAGGGTACTGAATTTTCTAGCAACGAAATGAACTCTTCAGTTACTAACTGATGATAGATACTGCTGTATGCCACAAAAAGTTTTTGTTTTGAAAATAATCCATCAATATTGTTATCTTAACGCAGGAGTCAAAGATCTCATGTTTCAATGAAGGAATTGGTGTCTGTGAACAGATCATGGGTATCCCTATTCCTCTCTCGTACACTCGCTTGACATCCAGGTTTTTGGTCCTCTGGCATCTAACTCTTCCTATTATACTTTGGGATGATTGCCACTGGATAGTGGTTCCTGCTACTTTTATCAGCGCTGCATCTTTGTTCTGCATAGAAGAGGTACATATTTCTCTCCATGTTACTGTGTGTTAATATAAGTTTTTGTGGGTCCTCTTGTTAAGTTTCTTGTGTTTTTGCATATGATGATTTAATTTAAATATTTTGAACAAAAGAACATGTGGCTTTCCAGTGAAGTTTATGATTCACCTGGTTATTGTTTGGTGTGACATGAAAGGAAGAAGTGGTGAGCGCATAGTCAAGATTAGGTGTTAAGATACAATTACCCTTCACTTGTAGCCTTTAAATAAATTCAAAATATATCTCGTCTGTCAGTACTCCTTAGTATGATTTAAGAATCCGCTAATCTAGAAGGGTTCTACACAAGAAAGCTCATGCAGGCTGGCCGAACTGATTTCTGCCGTCATCAGCTCATGGTTCCATGCTGTTTTTTATCCTCCATTTAAAAATTAATTTTCAGTCATGTCTTTGTATTAAAACACCATTTTTTGCTATCTCTTCATTCGCATATATTTGAATGTCAATACAAACCTCTCTCCCTTTATTTTAAGGGTTGAAATATGGAGGAACATCGTTAAGTCCTTGTGCTCTTCTGCTTTTGTTAGGAATCTGAAGGTTACCAAACTTGCTAGCAATGATGAGTACATGCAAAGTTATTCCGCATTTTGGAAATTAAACTTGAATTGTGATTTTAATGGCCAATTTCTGCAGGTTGGCGTTCTTATTGAGGAACCATTTCCGATGTTAGCCCTAGATGAGCTTTGTAATCTTGTCCGCAGTAACATTCAGGAAGCAATTACAACTAAGGAAGTTATTCAAATGCGGCTTATTGCTAAAAGAAAGCACTGCCATACCCATGAGCACTCACCAAATGGTTGGCCTAAATCTTAGGTGGACAGGAACATCAGTGTTGTAAATCTTCATGTTGGCTATGAAAGTGCCCATATACTCCTGGAATTTGGCAGAATTTTGAGTTATGTCCTTCTATCGTTTTAACTTCGCATTATAACTGTGCTCTACCAGTTTAATATGTACATAACATGCACTGATAACAGGAAAATGCACATAATATGCATTTTACCAATGAAACCTCATCTTTTGCTGTATTTTAGTTGTATATATTGTAATGAATGTATTAGATTAATTTATAGTAGACTATGCCTGATTTTGAATGTGATTTGATACACTCTTACTGAGATTCATGTTGGAGAGGTCTAGCTTCTGTAAAAACCCTCTGGCATTGCACCAAACTACAGTTCAATTACAAGGAATCGGTCTGTCCTTGGCTGCATCCTGCATTACACCAAACTCGGAAATCGGAATGGAATCAGCTATTTTGTCAGCTCAATCCAACGTAAGAATGGAATGTAATATTTTTTTTGGGTTTAATTTCCGATCTTAACGGAATTATTATTATATTCCAATTCAATTCCATTATGCAGATTAAACGAGAAAGGTTTTTGTAAATTTGGTAAGTTGGAAATGGGCTGTTCTGTTTTGGACTCATTTAGATGAGGAAGTAACAAGCTATTTTGCATGCACCATCCAAAGTAAAAATGAAATGAAATGCAATTATGTATCACCTCAATTATTATCCTACAAATACAATCTTTCCCCATAGCC